>CM063517.1:15788309-18728309 GCA_032199755.1 Ambrosia artemisiifolia | reverse complement strand
TTTTTTTTTTTGAACGGCAAATTTCTACTCCTTGTGGGACTTGAACCCATGACCTCCCCCTTAAGTGTTCCTAGAAGCTTTGCTTCTACCATTGGGCCACCAACCCCAATGAGACGTGTAAAATTTAATTATAAAGGACATTCTTTGTTCCAATATAAATGAAAGAACAATTTGTGTACATTATTTTACTCTAATTGATCCTATTTAGTTTATGCCCATACAAACAAACTCATTTCCCTTTTAACACAACTCTCCCGTGGGATAAAGTAAGGTTCGTGTACATCCTCATACCACCCTTCCCGAATCCTACCAATAGTTTTGCTATGATCTATGTGTGAGATTTACTAGGCATGATTGTTGTATTTATATAATTTATAATTAGAGGCTCGTATTTTTTACTGCTCAGGCCCTGAATTCTCTGGGATTCTGAATGATCATTCTGACCCATATTATAACAAGTACAAATGCTACATCCAAGTTGGATACAAGAATTGAAACTTCACACTAAAAAACAGAAACAGAATAATAGTATACCACTAGCATTTAGCCGGCAAACATGATTTTAAGATTATAACATTTTGTTACATACAACTCAATAGTTATTGTTAAATAACTGTTTGTTTTTAGTGTGTATTCGAAACAAAACAGAGCTTTGTTGTGTACATAAAACCACCAAACTAAGAAGATCAACCTTACATAATAGCAGCCAAACCAATTGCACTTCCGTCGTCTGTTCTGGAATCTGAGGGAGGTAGCGTGCTTCGAGGCCTTGCTGGAAAACACAAATTGCAGTTTCAATTAATAGCGGTTTATGTATTAAACCTTAAAGTCTCCATCCTTTGATTTACCTAAGGACTACATTTACTAAATTAACCCCAAAACTGACGTCACTTCAGTGAAAATATGTACATTTTTTGACAACATTTTGTATTTTGGTAACCATGGGAACCCGTGAGGGAAAATTAGTGACTCACTCCACAAATACCCTGCTAACAAGTGAGATCGGGTAATGTTTCAAGGGGTTGAGACAAAAGGCCATCGGAAGTTTGATTCGAACATGAGACCTCTCCACTAGGGAATCAAGAGCTTCCCACTGCATAACCCCTTGAAGATTTTTTTAATGAAACTTGAAAACAAAGTAAGCCCAAAAAAAGAGAATAAGAAGGTACTTACCGACAACATTTGTGATTAAATTCAAACTTCTTTGAATAGCGAGGGCTTTCAACTGGTTTGCAGTACCAACCAACAACAAGCTTTTCATAAGCTGTTTTTGTTCCTTAGGGCTGCTGGTCTTTCCTAATGCTTCTTCAAAGGCAAGCAGATCTTGAGGCCCAATGCATGGAAGCGAGAGTAAAATCTATAGAAAAAATAAGAAGTTAATTGAAAAGTGTGAAATTTAATATCTAGGTTTGTGAAAATGGGGAAAAAATGGTTTACTAACTTGTCTGGGTGCTGGATCTTGCTTACAGAAGCTTACAAATATTTCACAGCAGAGACCAACCAAGTTGGAACTGGATGAAGCATTTGACTCAAGAGCTAAACCTTGGATTATTGCAGAGAACAAATCCTTACAAACAAACTGTCTCAGTTCAATATTGTTTGTTGAGATAGCCAAAGAAACCATGGCCCCACAGAAGGAAGTGACCTTAACCATGGCTTCGCCATCTGTCCATGTAAAAGCATCTAAACACGTATGCAAAAGTGGAACAGCTATATCCTTGTTCTTTAAGAGAAATCTGCAAAAAGTCGCAATTATTTTAATTAAAAGACGTTTAGTACATGAATACCAGAGGTGGCTAAAGTTTTCAACAAAAAGTGTTTCAAGCCAACCCAGTCTATTTAACCCACGCAAAAAACAATCCACCCTGACACGTACCCAGTTAGACCCATTGCCCAACCCGCCCGTGTTACCACCTCTAGAGGTACACTTGGCCTTAACAACTCGTATGTCAAACTTACCCAACTACAGAGCTGGACAATACATCAGAATCTGTAGGCAACTGCTCAGAGTGGAGCCCAGAATTTAATCCGGGTGAACCTAAAACTGAAAGTAGTGTGCAAATTTCACGGGTCAAAAACCGAAGTAGCTTTTCCTCCATCACTTCAACTTTTAAATCGGGCCCACCTATAACTCCACAAAGATCAGGAACTTTGGCTCTCCCTTCCTCTAAAAGAGCAGACCATGAGCATCTCAAAGCCTGGTGAGAATATACAAGCAGTGGATACAGGAGCCTCTTTAACCACATATCCCACAGATCAGATGGACAGTTTTTGACTAATGGTAACAAAACTGAATGAACAAGCTGCCTTATATGTCTAAACTCCATTGAACTAATATTCTCCATTAGTGCCAAGTCAACGGCTTCAACATCTGTGCATCTGAAAAATGATTCTCCAACTGTTGTTGATAGCCCCAATACATTATACCTATTGCCAGTAAAATAAACATATTAGTATCCCCATGATGCACCCATCATCTAATGGTCTAGTGGTACGGTGCTTCCCCCCACAAAAGTGATGTGGGTTCAAACCCATGCAAGTGGGATGGTATTTAGGTGTAAATTGTTGTTGAACAAAAAAAAGTAACGCCATGATGCACATTAAATAAATAGTACAAACTGTAACAAGCATCCTAGATCATATACTTGGTTGCTTACCCACTATCTCTAATACCCTTTAACCAGTTCCTGATATCAGTTTCATTTGGTTCTGCATTTCCATCCTTCATATGTGCAGGGATGCCATCAGCAAAAGTTATTCCACCTTTGGGCATTTTAGGGTTACTTTCCCCTAGAAGAGTGGTACGCTCAACATCACTCATAGCCATAGCAGCCTTTATTTCTCCAGGTAACATCTGAGTTACAGGTGGCGACCAAAGAGAATGTATTGCACGCAGAAGCTGGAAAGAGAATACAAGCGGCAAATATTATTCATCAGTTCTTGCAGACAAAACAGTGTGAGAAAAAAAGACATGTGTTGAATATAATGTGCTAAAGGAAGTAATAAAGATGTATATTCATATCACTACAGCTCGGATTGACAACAAACAACTTAGAAGGTTGTATGCATTAAAATAGACTTTTGGGTTGCTATATAATCCGTGTGACCCATTTCCCTTTTAGCTAATATTTTTTGTCAGCCGTTTGAGATAAACACAACCCAAATCGACCCATTCATAAGTGGGTCAGCATTGCCACATCTAGAAGTTATTTAAAAATAAGGGGTGCTTTGTTAAAAAATATATAAGGTAGTATAAAAAAAGGAAATTACTTTGAGCAGAGGCGGAAGCATCCAGGGAAGATGAGAAGCCAATGGATGTGGAACAGATGATGCAGTAGAATCATTGTTGTTCACACTGCTTTTTCTAACGCCACTCCTCTTAAGTGCTTTCTCAAAGAATGTAACAGTGTGGAATAGTGACCACATAAATTGTGTCTCGCCACACAATTTAATCAGACCTCCAGGGTCAGATAGATATGCATTTTGCCATTCAAGTTGAGTCCACTGATGGCTCAAAGGCTCGAGCAACCAGGTCATAACTTCTTGCTGTTGTTGAGGTCTATACCAGTGTAAATAGCATGGTTAATGAGGTCAACACTGCCCATCAAGCATGTAAACTAAAAAGTACGGAAGTAGATATATTACCCAGCTGCAGATGCCATAATAAGAAAGGTTTCACCAAAAAGATTGTGCTCCCCACGAAGCAACTTACCTTCCTTTTGCAAATACGATACTGTGTCTGCTATGCCCTATTATAGAAAAGAATCATAGGTTAGTGACATTACTTCGTGTAGGTCAGTTTGGTTTGACCCAGAAAGCTTTTCTTCGCCCAAAGATAATTAACTTGCATATAAATAGTTAGTTTCAAATAGGAATTACCTTCATATGCGGTAAAAGACTAGTGTCAGCAGTTTTGGATAATCGAACAAAGGATGTGCAAATATGTAATCTTGCATGTCTAGCTCCACTGATTGAAGGATCCTGCCAAACAATTGACATGGTAAATAAATAAATATTAATTAAATTACTAGTTAAGCTTTCATATTCAAAGTAGAATACATATAAAACTATAAGTTTATAACTGAAAGCCAAACCTTCATAACAATTGGCAATGAGTTTAGGAGCTCAAACAATTTATTGATGACACTTCCAACAGCATCAGGATGGTACTTCAAGAAAGGACCCAATACCTCAAAATAGTGTCCAAGTAGTTCAACTAATTCAGGTTCGGTCCAATTTAAAGAAAGAAGTTGCTGAAGTAAACCTTTAATTCACAGTTAATGGTGTAATTAGAAGTTGATGATAACGTAAAAAAAGGTTTTTGAGAATGCAAGAAAGTTGCCAAAGAAAACCTTCTAGTATTCTGCATGAAGCAAGTTGAGCATCAGAGCCACTCCCAGTATCATTTGAACCATCAAAAACAGCTGCCACAACATTATCTACCGCAAGTTGCATGCTCTCTAGTGTGGCCAAATTCTGAAATTTGATTTGGCAAAAGGAGTCATGATTCAAAAGATTGTTGGCCGTAAAGAAATGCCGACGGGTTGCAGAAAACTAAAACTTCTGAGGTGGACAATTAGACCTACTCACTTATAAATGGGTCGATTCGGGTTGTGCTGTATATCTTAACAACCCACAGAAAATTATTTAAAGAACACAGGCCAAATTGGTCAAAATTCGCGCAACTGTACTTCCAATACAGACCCTCATAATCAGACATTTAAATAAGAATACTATTTGGCGATCATATTCGGAAGGTAATTAACTGTTAAAAATCTGGGTAAAGAAATTCAGGTCACCCAACCCATGTTGACCTGCTCTATAAAATTTCACATTTTGATTTTTGACCCTTTGGCCAAGCCTCCCGCCCCGCCCATTTTGCTACCTCTGAAAAGTTGTCCTTGTAAACCACAGAGTAATAATAACCCCACCTGAGAAGGCAGTGGAGCAAGCAGAAGGCTCTTGATGATCATACTAACTCTCTCAGAAACTTTGGTAACGGCAATAACAGGTTTGAAAGACGCGATAAGTCGAATCAGTTCCAGCTGCATATGGTAGTTACACATCAGGAAAAATAAGAATATATATAAATATATATATAGAGGTGGCAATTTCGACCAATTTACTTATGATGGGTCAATTCTTTTTATGTTTATCTCTAGCGGGTCAAGCGGGTAAAAAAATCATCCTAAAAGGAAACAGGCTTTAAAGTCCGCCAAAGTATAGCCTCAATGCATAAAAACTCTTAAGGGGGTTTTTGGGATTGCATTATGTGTTGGTAATAAAGAACAATCATTTCAGATTAGATACTTTCAGAATGATTATCCAAATCTACTTTTTTTTCACTCTAGATAACCTGATATTCAGTTTCATCTAAACACTCAAAACAGAATATCTGCAATAGGAAAACGAAATAATCAGATAATCAATTTGCAAAAGCAATCCCAAACAATTTTAACATTATTTTACTATTTCGTGAAAATAACGTTAAAAAGGCGGACGGTTAATCATGCATCATTTGGTGGCGTTGTTAGCCAAAAGACACGTAGGTACACGTACACTTAGCAATCAAGCTTGACCTGATTGCTAAGTGTTATGTGCTTTATGTCTATGGCTTAATGCAAAACCACTATCGAGCCGGTCGTCTCACTGGAATCAGCTTCTCCATTCCCGCAGGGTAAGAGGTAAGGTTGTCTACATATTACCCTACTAAGATCCTACCTTAGCTTTGCTATTGGTGGGATTAACTGAGTGTGATGATCATGAATCCCAAACAACCTCTAATTTATTTAAAAAAAAAACAGATTATCAAAGAAGCCGTATAATTTTGTAATCATATTTCACACGTTAATTATTTACAAAAAAAAAATATAATTCTTTTTACAGAATTGTTTCAAGCCAGCCCGACTAGACCAGCTTCAATCTGTACCTATGAATTGCTCGCTTTGACCCAAACCTGTTTTAAGTGCTACCCAACCCACCTGACCTGCCCATTTGCTACCCCTCTTAACAATGTGAACTGAGATGGGAAATAGACAGAAGAGCACAAACATGCACACACATACATACCAGCTTTGAACGGTACTGACCAAAATCTCCTCTGCCCTCAAAATCATCACTCCATAATTCCATCGACCCACCAGAAAATTCATTTCCAGGGTTGACTTTTTCTTTCTTAAGCATTCTCGGAAAAGATATATCCAGCATGGCACTACAGATCTCATCATTCACAAAAGGTAAGATCTTTTGCTTATGATTATCAGCCTGCCCTGAGCCAGATGCTAGATTGTCAGCTGAGCTGTCTCCAGCTGAAGGTTTTGGCTTCATGATCAAGTCTCGTATTAACGCCTAACATTACAAAGATGAGGTCTTTTGAATACATACAGCTACGAAATTCCTACATAAAAGCTATTAACATTAACTTAATAAATATACCAGCCAGAATATAAGAGACTGATAGTGAAGCTCAAGCTTATAATGTCTGAAATATTGCATCATCTGCAAAGACATTCAAGTTAGATCACCAAAGATAATTATATTATACAAGTTTGGATAACTATTAACATATAAGTATGAATAAAGATTGTTAATAAATGTACTTATATATCAGAAAATGGTTGAGATTAGTAATTTTAGTAGGTGGCGAATTTAAGATTAAAAAAATTACAGATAGGGTTTAAGAGAACCATTCTTTGTAAATTTTGAGTAGAAGCCTATCGCATACATCTTAACGAAAAATTTAAAACTCCCAGTTAATGAATAATTTTCGGTTAATATCTTTGTACTTTCAAGCTAGGTCGTATCACAAGTGTCTTCAGAAAAACAAGCTTGTGTATAGCAAGATTGTATGCTAACTTTCAACTTTTGATCAAAATGAGGATGAGAGTCACAGATCAGTTCCAGATTCACAAGTTACCTAGCACAATTTTGATCATTCTATTACCTTATGTAAGTACTGAGATAATATTTCATTATCACCAGTGATGCATTGCAAGTTTGTAGAACCCAAAGACACCAAACTCTCACATATACACTCTGCAAACTCAAAGTCACTATCATTCATGATCCCAGAGCCTGACTCTGATATGTTCAAAAAATCTGTAGACACATTCATCAATATCACAAGAATGCTGTGTATTGCAGAATCGTAATCAGAATCTGCATCGGTAGGTCTCTTCCTGCAAAAAACAAACATCAAAAATGACAGTTTAACCAATCTAAATAACTAATTTCACATTACACTAACAAGTGCATCTTACATTTCAAAATGCACAATGTTAAAACTATACACACACACACACATATATGATTACTTACCTTGAAGATACAAGCTTGAAAAACTCACAAGCATGAACCCGGAAATCAGGAGAAGAGAGTAAAAAGCCACAACTAGTCGAGGGAAAAAATATAAAAAAATTTGTCAGAATCTAGTAAATGAAAGGGTTCTCTATGCAAGAAAGCATGGACTGCACAGCTATTCTAACAATGTACTATCAGAAACAATAACATAAAGTACAACCAATATCCAATTGCATACGAAGGACAAAAAGATCATACCCATGGATCGTGCCATATTTTTCAAGATAGGGCAAAGGAGCCCACTCAACATATGCAGTTATAGCATTAAGAGTAGCTGTCACTGTAGCTGCATGCTGCTTAGCAATGTCAATTTGTTGCCTACCTGCTTCAGTCATGGCAGCTCCAAAGTGTCTCTCTAACAACTGTTGTATGAGGAGTCGGATAAATTATAGTAAAATAGGCACAAGTACGCAATTTACAGAGACAGCTGCAACACAATACTTACTGTATACAACAATGGCAAAATTTCAGGCAAAGATTCAGTTAGCCCACGTAGCAACAGTCTACGACGCTCACCTGCACAGATTTTAGTAGTTTAATATAATATTAGGATTAATTTTGTATTTATCCCATGGGCCCAAGATAGGTTTTCTAGGGTTTCTTTCCTGTATATATTGAGGATTGCCCTCCGTTATAATGTATTCAGCTATTTCCCTTTCAGTTTTACAAATAACAAGCCTACGTATCAACCCTTTAAAGGGATCATGTAGTTGGGTAAAACAAAACCTGCCTAAATTAGATCCATTTATACGTTAAAACTTCAAAAACCTAAGAAGTAGTAAGGAACTGAAAAAAGAAGAGTGATTGTCTACTTAATCACTAAAAAAATAGAACCTCAGCCAAAAAGTTGAAGACAAGCACACAGTCCACTATTCATACAAGAGTGCATTTTTTGTTGGTATGCTGAAACTTTCGTAGAAAATGTATGCCAATGTTAAAAAGTTTATCATTATCCTTTTGGAACTTGTATTTTATATATAGCCATATAGGTGTTTATCCCTTCAATATATGTTGTAAAAGTATCTAACAGGACAAAACTTCGGAATTCGGATAATATGTTTTATAGACATGGATAGTATAAGTGCAAATAAAATTTTCTTTGTATGGCACAAGTTGTGATCTACTTACTTTCCTTAAATAAATAAATGGATCATTTTATGATCTACTTACTTTCCTTAAATAAATCATTGAACATATCATGGTTTAATAGTTAAAGGATTAGAGCATGCCTCGTGATCAACTTAAAGAAGACATAAACTAATGAATCAACCATGGCACATATTAATTAACACACAGAAGCCATATCAATAATGTTTACAGTAAGTTGGTAACTGAACTTAGAATTGAATAAATAAAGCAGACCTTCCAAGTCTTCATTATGAACAGTGATATCTTCTGGAAGCCACCTCAGCATCATACATACCATCTCAGCCTAAAACTAGAACACAAATCAGCTTGATTTTCCAGATGCAATATCTGATAAATTTTAGTTGAAGTCATAAAACAAAAAAGGAAATGGGTTTTTCATTACATGCGTTGGACCGGAGTTGGATATAGATATTAGAGATGGTACAAGTTCTTGCCATAAACTCACGCCTTCTCTCCTGACTATCTGTGACAAAATAAAAGATAAAAACAAAAAATATTTTAACCACATATATAAAGCTTGATCATGATAGCTTGTAATCTCAGCATGAAAACAGAAGCACACCTCAGCAACTAGAGCAGCTGTCTGACTTTTTAGAGCCCACTCTTCAAAACTGTTTGCAATTTCATTCATCAAATCAATAGAAACCTTTGCAAACTCTCGTCTTTCTTCAGAGCTTAGTTCATCCCACCGTAGCCGCACTAGATGCTACAAAGAAAGACATTATTGGTGCATACACGTTAAAAAACATTTAAATGCGGCTCTTTAGAGGTTTCGATGATTATAAAAGTTACAAACATGTGAATTAAATGCCAACTACAAATAATCATATATTAATAATCTACTCTCTCTTGTGTCATAAGTACAAAAGGCCCACTCAAAAATTTAAGAACGAATAAAGAACAAGAAACGTGATACACCACCGTCAACCACTGCAAGGGATTCTCTTGTGTCTCTGGGAGAAATCTTCCCTATGAAGATAGTCTTCCAAGTCAAAATAAGTGAATAACAAAAGAAAAGGATGTCATGACTCATGATATTTAGAACCGAACAGGAAAAGTTATGGAAACCAACAATTCAACAAACCGTATATCCATTTTCCTTCCTTGAGCAAAGTTCCCTCACAATTTAAAAATCTAAGAAGGATTTAAATTATTACAGCGATTAATTTATGTGGTTAAATGGAACCTCTGCAAAAGGCTTGTTGCCAAATTATTCAACCTTGTTGAAAATCTAAGAAGGATTTAAATTATTACAGCGATTAAAAATTCAGTGAAAAGTGCTCCTGATCAGCCATAACTCATAAAACCTTTGTCAGCTTTTGAAAAATTCTCACACGTCTTGACATCTATTTAGGCAACCCTTCTTTCAACACTGCAGACTCACCTCTTTCATTCTAAAAACACAGACCTTAAAACTCTTGAGCCATCATTTACTTCAAACCCTTCGAATCAAATCTCAATATCTACTAGTGCAAGGAATAGAAGAAAGAGCTAGTGGGAAATTTTGAACACGTTCATTCTTAATTCTTCGGTATTGTAGTGAGGTGACCACTTCCTAGAACAGTGAGAAGAACTTGGTGATCCCTACCAAAGTAAAAAAACGAAGAAACACAAGTGATTTCTACCATCTTATGAGACGACTTGTAATTGTAAAATGATGATCTCTGACAGTTTAAAGAAAAGTCGACGAAGAACAACTCATCGTTGAAGAACAAGGAGTGAAAATTTGATGGACTTGTTAACATCCACACAAACCACTAGCCATCCTCATGTTTACGTGGGGGTATCTCTCTAACTCTTTTGTCCTTGCATTTTTTTCATTTCAAATTATTTTGAGATGTTAAAAGACTTGGTAAAATACTTAATTTGGAAAATAAAACAACCTATTCACCGCTAGCATATATTTTAACTGTAACAAACACCCCTTGAACATTATACAAATTACCAAACAGTACCTGACCTGAAAAGATGGTATTGGCCATTTGGCCTTATATGGGAGAGCATGGAAGAAAATACACGTTCCTAGAAAACATTCACATAATTCTATAATCTTGTTATTGACATTTCAAGCTTAGGAAAAGTAATTTGGAATAAAAGGCCTGTTATTAATAATCACAAATTTTCAAAGATGTTAGAAACTAGGTTTACTAGAATGATTAAACTGTTCAACAATAAAATCATGCCACTCTCCCCAAGCATGATTATAGTAAAAAAAAAAAAAAAAAAAAGATCCACGCAGATAATGAGAACAAAAAAATGAAAAATCAATAAACAAATGAAAGTACCTGTAACAATTTAAATGCATGTAAACGGACTTCAGAAGGCCAATCTTTCTTGACTAGAAGAAATGATGTGCTTGCCAAAACACGGACATCCCCAGCTTTTACCTAGAGAATAAAAAAAGATAGTTAAAACTTACTAAGAAAAATGTATGTGAAAGCAGAATATCCTCAGTGAAAAATATATGTATGAATGTTAAGAGCAACAGATTGTAATGTGATTTGTTCGATTCCGATAACTGGATTTTCTTCATTTCATCTAGTAGATTTTGACAAATGCATCTTCGAAATCAAAAAAAAAATATTGGAGAACATATAAGAGAAAGAGATCATGATAAATTGACCATAAATTTAGACTTAGTAGTGAAATCCAATACAAGAGTCTACATCATCTAGTTCCTTAAAAGATGTAACTTACAACTAGTTCATTTGTTAGTGGTTAAAACTGTAGTAACAATAGCCTTATCTTATCGAGAGAGTATAACATGAGTGATATAGGTTATGAACTTGATGGTATTATATCAGTAATAGAATATTTGTATGTAAACTACATTAGTTGAAGTGCATGATCTTAGTACAAAAAGGATTTACGGCATAACTGCACGTCTTCCAAATAGGCATATTGATATTTTAGAGTGACAAAAAGTGTTTGATTAATAGGTCATATTAAAACAAATATTATCCATCCTATATTGATATTATACTCAGATCTATCACCATTGTTGGGAGCAAGCACGCATTCTCCTCTAAACATCACACTCATATCGTTCTCCGTATGTCCAAATAAAACCTTTCCAAAACCACTGTATCAAACCTTTTATCGCAATGCTCTGCATTGGCTTCAATTCTAACATGGTAAATCCCAAACCGCTTGTTGGTCTTACGGAATGTCATGTTGACAGCCAAGTTGTAATACAAAGTATTGTTGGAACGTAGAATTTGGGCTTGTTGGGGCGGAAGATGACCTATTAATCAAACGCTTCTAGTCACTCTAAAATATCAATATGCCTATTTGTATTACTAGGGTTTAGGGCATAGTCTTCTAATTCCCACTCATGTCACCTTCATCTACTTATTCCTCCTCACCATCTTTTCATCTTATATTTCATTACACTAATTAATTACATTTCTGAGTTAAACTACCTTTCAATTCAATCATCTTATAAAACATAAACCTGCCCAAAACCACAACAAAAACTCAAAAAAAAATTGTTCACATTCTTCAAACCTCACATAAACCAAACATCAAACTCCTAACTAATAAATAAACCCTAGAAAAACCTAACTAACAAATTCACTCAATTCCAAACCAATACAACACCGGTAGGAATTTCTAGAGACAATATTATCAATAATGAAAGACAAACATGTATTGTAAATGAAATGCGTATAGAAGGAGGATACATTATAATAATAATAATAATAATAATAATAATAATATATAGAGAGAGATTGATGGAATAAAGGTGAAATGTGAATATATATATACAGATTCTAGGTATGAAAGTGCTGCTTTTCGATCGTCGGAGGAAGAGTTCCAGCCAAGGGCGGCGACGATGGCTCTGGCGACTTCGCTGGCTGTATCACTGCCGTTCATGGTGGTGGTGGTGGTGGTGGTGGAGGACTGGAGGTGAGGGTTTTAGAAAGAGGAAAGGTTTGCTTGTAGAGAGAGAGTGGTTATATTCTTAACTAGTTTTTTTTATTTTATAAAGTTATTTATAATGGGTTGAGCATTTTTATTTGTATGGTTTTAATAAAAGGTGGAATAGAATATTATGTTATTAGATTTATATCTCGGAAGCGTCTTGGGGTTGAGAAATCTAATATGACATATCAATTCTACATACAAAATAGGCTGATGCGCTTTATAGTTACATGCAGGAAAGTTTCGGGTAGCACCTAACCTAAAACAATTAACAATGTATCTCCAATGTTAACGCCTAACCTTAAACAATGTATAACTCTAATATTATAGAATTCATATTTACTGGTTTGAACATAATTAATGACTTGCATATACATGATTAAATATTATGAGGACTAGCTGCCACTGGTGTTGTAGACCAGTGGTTACAATAGATGTGGGAAGGTTTTCTTTTATGGGATTCCTGCCTGAAAAGTACCTGGTTTGAGCCCTGCCGTCCATCGAAAAAAATATACCCAATAAGTTTGAAAAGGACCGGTGTGTAGAGAGGGATTCGAACTTAAAAAGAAAGTGGTTTAAGTTAAAGGGTTTTCACTGATTAAAAAAAAGGACTAGCTTTATTTCAAAAGTAAAGGAGACTTTGAATTTGAATTTTTAAAAAACAAAAACGTATGTTTATAAAATATTGTGATTCGTACGAAGAGCATGTGATTTTCATGATTTGGTACTCTAATCAAGGTTTAAAAAGTGGTTAGGTTTTAACAATATGATTGTTTATACACTTAAGTAGAGCTAAAACATATAAAAAAAATTGTTTTTGAACAAGGTTATTAATGGTTGATGCACACTATAAGAGAAATTGGTTAAGCATGTTATATTGAAAATATGTAAAAGATACATGTGTCGATATATATAGTAACTTTACTTGTGTGCAAAGACTAGTATGTCTTAAAATCTTATGGCGATTAACCATCGTTTCATATTGTTTATCGTTAAGTGAATTCACTATTGTGAGAGGGTGACCCGCCACATGCCATGCCTTGTCAGGCTTTGTGGCTTTTGTTGGTGGTATGATCTATTGGATAGTTATTTACGATATCGATAAAGAATTTCTACCAAATAGTTGGGATAAATTGAAAACTCAACATGAAAACTAATTGCATGCTAGGATGATGGGACATGGGTCAAATCGGGAAGAAATATGCGAAGAGACATAAATGTGCATAAATTTTGTGTTGACTTCTAAAATCGAATAAAGTCAATGTAACTGCATTTTGTTAGAAAGATATGAATCTCTTCATTATTTTTTCACATTAAATAGATCGATTTGAGGTTGAAAATAGTTTATATCATGGTTCTGTTACATGACATTTTTAAATGAACTAATCAGTTTTTAATTGAGGTATGCTCTCAATGAAATTGCATATTCTGAACCTTTGATGAAATTGCAATTTGCAACTACAAATGAAGCTCTTTCTCAATGTAGGCTATCACTTTTGCTATGTGTGTTGACAATTTGACATATGCTTCAGTTTTAGTCTCATGATATATGACCATATAAACATGTGACTGAGGGTCAGCCCGACCCATTTGACATACATACCCATTGTGATCCAAACTCGTTACCCACCCTGCATGACCCGCCCACTTTTCCACCTTGCCTCACGGTTGGCCTCTACTCCTAAGCACAGTTTGGTGTATCCGACTATGTCCATAATAGTCATTTTGTGTATCATTTCCTCTTTTGTTTTAAATCTTTCAGGGGGGAAGGGGCACAAGCCCCATGTAGCCTCATCCTAACCAATGAAACTGTGTCACGTCATTTTTACCCTAAAGTAGCCCCAACACCGGAAATTCCATAGTCTAAAGCAGCCTAATTTTTTTTAATATTAATTAATTAATTAAATGCCCCAACCGTTCAAACCAACACAAACCAAATCGGCTTGGTGAAGCCGAAATTCTTAGCCGATTGTCGAAGCCTCAAGTCCCGGAACAGTGTAGCCGAGCGGCTACTCAAGCCAAAGCCCCTAGCCGATTGTGCCCCGTCCCCTCTTAGTTAACTTTCTAGTGTCTGCAATGGATAAAGTTACACAAATGCCCTTCAGACTGACAAAAATTACACAAATGCCAAATGGCATGAAACTACATTTATGATGGTAGTTGCCTTCTTCCAACAAGAAAAAGGTAGGTAGATGTTGCCTGTTGTGTAAGGGTACTTTGGTAAATAAACTAATAAAGCAGCTATTGTTTGATTATTATTGACTCTTTGTAGATTAGCTCAAAACATGAAGTATATAACTGTGTGTACATCATATGAGTTTTAACCAGCTTTACCCAAACTCAAACCAATAAATACATACAAACCTTACAAATCCAAACATACATGATACATACAAACATTCATACCAAGTCACAATGTATTATTATTACTTATATAATCCAAAATGATTCAGGATTCGGGTCGGTTTGGTTTGGTTCAAGAATAGCTAAATAAAGAATTAAACCGAAGCTGAAGACATGAAATTGATCTATCAATGAACTGATTATATATTTTATTCAATCAGTGAATGAAGAAAGATCAGATTTTATACCTGCTCAATCTGAGTGATAAATGTGCAGCAAATTGTTCAGTAATTAAACAGTTAAAATCAAATCATGAACATGTTCATATGAATCTGAGATCAGTACATTGAAAACTTGGCTTTGGTTTTCTCAAATACTTGTTCAGCAATCATGGCTTCATTGCCATCTGCTTTCTTGATCTCCAAGTTAGCCTTCTGGTAATGACCAGTGCCTCTCAGCGCATCTGCTATAAAGTCATCAAACCCAATCGCGATCGCTGCTTCAGCTTTAGCTCCGTAAACCAGCCTCTACAATTAAAAAAAACAGAAATAAAAAACGAATCCAAAGTTTTAAACCGAACCCAAATACAATATGCAGAAAACAAAACCTTAATTCTTGAAAGATGAATGGCGCCGAAGCACATAGGGCAGGGCTCACACGAGGCGTATATCTCACAATCAGAAAGCTCGATCCTGTTAAGCTTTTTGCACGCCTGAGATGTAGTATGACAAGATTTATAGCAAAACCATATATAAAGTAGGTAAATTTGGGTAGAGACAAGTTAACAAGAGTGAAGAGCCAAGAGACTAACCTCTCTAACCGCAGTGACCTCTGCGTGTGCAGTCGGGTCTGTATGGTTCAAAACCATGTTGTGACAACTCACAACAATCTCATCATTCCTAACCACGACCGCACCAAAAGGCCCCCCATCTCCATTTTCCACTCCTTTGTAAGCTTCTTCCACGGCTCGTGTTAGAAACTTATGGTCTCTATCTTGGACCACTACACAATCATAATAACCACTAACCAATTTAAACATACATCCAAACACCCCTTAGAGCATAATAACCAATATTAAAATTTTATAACCAAACTGTAACAGAATCAAATATGTTCATTGTTCAACATAGGATCAAATCTTACCTTCTTGATGACCTGCAAAAGCCGAGGCGACAGCGATCGTCCCATCCTTAGTTTCAACAACTAATAAACAAGATACAAACACCACCAGTAAGCCTGATTGTTATAAAAAAATGGAGCCCAAATATATATAAAATAATATCAAGATTCAAACTTTATCAACTGTACCATTCAATGATCCAACTATCAATACAAATAAAAGTTTAATAATTTGATCTTAACTCTAAAAAGGTAAAAATATTAACATGTTGACTTTCAGAAGTCAAATTCAAATCCAAGACAATTGGAACTAGTTCAGAGCTTAATACACAACTAAAATTCCTAACAAATAGCCAAAAGGGTAACATAAATTTGCAATCATCAAACAAAATTAATCCAAAAATAAGCAAAATATGGATATGGAAACGAAGATCGGAAGATCTTGATGAACATACTATGATCGAGAACAACATTGAGAGGATAACCATTAAACAAGACTCACCTTTAGTGTCTTCCATGGAGAATTGGAGAAGATGGTTAAGCGTTTATGAATATTATTCGAACAAATAGATTATTATTATTACGAAATAAAAAAAGATAACGAGAGAGAAAGAGAGAGATGTGTGGAGGAAGGAGATCGTCGGTTTCGTTTGATGCATCTACTTCTGTTATATATAAAGTTGGTATTATTATTATTATTTTTTTGTTAACGGCCAACAAATTGGAATCACTCACGGAACACTGTAGTATCATCGTGCTACCAATGTTGCCACGCGATCATATTCCACCACCAAGTCACCGATTCAGGAGGAAACTCATAAATATGAGAAAACCCCCTTTGTGAGATTCGAACCCATGACCTTATGGCCTTTAAGTCTTATCTCACCACCAAGATACAACTAGGCTATAATGCCTTAGTATTATTTTTTAACAATGACTTTCTTAATGGTGTGGTAGAGATTATCACATCCGTCTCTTGGCAGGCCCTAATCACTCACGCGTCTAGACTATGTTGCCTGAACCGGGTTCACGCTGGCACGGTGAGTACTACGGCGTTCTCTCGGAAACCGTACTGCATCCACACGAGTTTCCTCGCTGGAGTAATAGCCGGATGAAAACCGGGTCAGCTCAGATTCGAACCTACGCAACTAATGGTTTACAGGTTTTCCTCTTCATTGCCTAATATCCAAACAAAGTATTAAAATGGGGATTCGAACCTGGATCACTTTATTAATCTTTTTTTGTATTTGGGATTTTTTTATTGGGATTTTTTAAGTATATTATTCGTTGACCAATTGTGAAAGATAGGGTTGTAAACGACCCAAACGTTCAATGAACAGTTTGTGAACTGTTTAGCGGAAAATTTGTTTGTGTTCGTTCGTTTAATAAATAAACAAACACAGACAAGAAATTAGGTTCGTCTAGTTAAACAAACATGAACAGATGCCACTTTCACTCGTTTATGTTCGTGAACTTTTTTCCGACACTTAAATTTAACAAATGAACACGAACATGTTCATTTCCTTAACAAACAAACACAGACATAAAACCTTGGTAGGTAAGTGTTCATAAACAGTTCGTTAACACGTTATTTTCTTAACAAACAAACACAAACCTTGTTCGTTTCCCGCCCTAGTGGAAGGTGTTTATATAAAGGAAAATGTGTATGTTTTTTTTTTCTTATATAAAATAAGTCAGTTTTTAATTATTTGATATATGTATCGATAATGGAGTTTGCAGTATGAGCATTTACCGTCTTGGTTTAGACGGTGTTGGCAAAGAAGTTAGGTTGAACTGTTAAGAGTGGCACGACTCTTTAAGGGGCGGGGAGGGGCAGCCGCCTCCCCCTCTTCCGAATTTTCGCTCAGCAGTTTCGATTATATAGTATTCGTATAGAAATTTTTTGGTAATATGAAATTACTATTTATATGAATAGGGGCATGTGCAAATTGGGTTTTATTCCCATGAATTGCTCCATGGAATAAGACTTCTTTTGGGGAGGGGAGAATAATCTAGGACGAAACGGCATCGGTTGCTTTTTAAATTTTATAATAAACTGGATGGAAATTGTTTTTTTTTCCCATAAATAGATGTATGTTATTTTATTTTCAAACGTCACAAACTTTTTCAATGACCTGTATTAAAAATTAGTAGTTGTTTTCACATTGGGTAGAGTAAGTTTTACAAAGAACTAGGTATTACTTGCCCGCGCTTCGCCGCGGATGCGGCTGTTGTGCGAAACGCGGCGGCAGCTCCCGTTGCGTTGAGTGTTTGGCGAACGTTAAGATCGCACGCCGCTGTGGGAGCTCCTGTTGCGTGGAGGGTTTCGTGGACATAAAAGATAATATTAAGTGACTATTATTCTTGCGTTGGCTTCAAAAAAATACTCGCGGCTAAAAGTTAAAAGTTTAGTGGTCAAAGTTTGAAATCCTAAAAGCTAAAATTTTGGCCAAAGTGCAACGCAAGTTTTAAAAAGTTGAGTGGTCACAGTTTGAAATCCTAAAAGCTAAAAGTTTGGTGGTCAAAGTTTGAAATCCAAAAAGCTAAAAGTTTGGTGGTCAAATTAGAAGAAAACAATGTTAAGCTAAAAGTTAGTGGCCAAAGTTTTAAATCCTAAAAGCTAAAAGTTTGTTAATCTAAGTTTGGTGGTCAAATTAGAAGAAAATAAAGTTAACCTAAAAGTTAGTGGCAGAAATAAAGTTAACGTAAAAGTTAGTGGCCAATATATATATTAAAACAAAGACCCTATTGAAGTGTCAATATATAGATAATTGTTGGTCTAAGTTTGGTGGTTAAATTAGAAGAAAATAAAGTTAACCTAAAAGTTAGTGACAGAAAATAAAGTTAACGTATTAATAGAAAGACACTTTTTTCTATTAATATATATAGATAATTGTTGGAGAAAATAGTCCAAAATAGTGTTCGGCGAGGTTAAACTTGCATACATTATTTAGATACATGTATTTGATCAAATAAATCTTATTCTTTTCCTAACAATATATAATTGATTTAGGTGCCTTAATTTGAAAAGAGTCTTCTGGTCAGTGGCATGGGGTAATGGTTAAGATGGTGTTTATTTTTTTTATAGAAGTATTTTCTGGTCTCTTTTGTTTGTGTCATGTAGACGCGTACAGCCGTTGAGCTCCTGTAGTCTGTTTGTTTTTTGGAAGACATTTTATTAAAAAAATCTTTCTAACATCTTCTTAGTGCAGATATATAGCAATGTTTTCACACCTCTTCTCCTTTTTTTCCTTTTCTTCTCCAACTCAATAGAGCATTCCTCCTCCGCATTTCTTCTTCTTCTCCTCCTCTTCTCATTCTTCTCTTCTTCTTCTCCTCTCTCCTCCGCCGCCGCTGCTCCAACATCCTTCGCCCTCCTCCTCTTAACTCTATTTCTACGAAATACCCATTTTAGCTTTTAAAAAAATTTGTATAAATTTCACTGCTTAGGCGTTGATGATTATTACTCTTACAACCATTATAGTTCTTTAGCAACAGGTTTATTTGCTGATCCTTTAGTTAACAATTATAAATTCATTTCCTTTTTGTGGGTTATTATTTGTATGTATAGGTTATTTGCTGCTCCTTTGGGTTATTATTAGTTAACAATCATAGTTCTTTAACAACAGGTTTGTTTGATGCTCTTTTGGGTTATACTGCAGAAGTTAATAAACAAACAGTCTTCTTTTTACATACTGCAGACATTTGGTACACCTCTTTTCTTACAGATGTCTGCAGAGTAATCCGCAGACTGCAGAGATTTTACCTCTTAAAAAACAAACAGCACATAAGACTCAATGGGTTTTCTCAGAGTGGTGGGTTTCCTCCATATGGTGTTTCTGGATGAGTCAAGCATGGAGCGTCAAATAAGTATGGACGATTGACATCTCGTCTCATGAAGACTCACTTGGGTATTGAGAGTAGTTCCAAACGCCATTAAAAATGTAGCGTAATTTTATTTACTTTTTAAACTAAACAACATAACAAATAACACAATATTTTCTTATTTCTCCAATTCTTCCCAACTTATCTCCATCAATATGCAACCCTCTTTACGGTCTCAAGAAAACTTTATTTTTCAACAATAAAAACTTTCCTTATCATTGCCATGTTGGCGATGAGGCCCAAGAATATAAACAACCAAATTTGATCTCAACTAAGATCGACTCTTTCTTTATTATAATTCTTGACAAACAAATTACATAGGCCCTAACCATCTATTTATACTAACATAACCATATGAATCCTAATCATAATCTAATACTAACTTACATAATTATCTCTACTAATTAAAACCTACTAGATAATTCAAAACATAACCTCACTAGATAATTCAACTAGTTAATTAAAACTAATTAAATAAACTTTCACTTTGACCCTTCAACTTTCTTTCAACTTCGTTTTAGGATTAACTTCCAACATTCCCCCTTAATCCTAAAACTCGACCTTCTTCTCTTACTTATTCCCTGATCGAACCATACGAGTCTCGACCATACCTTCTCACTCATTCCTGCTTTCCTACTTTCTTGTTGTTCACTTGCTATCTTTCTTGCTTGAATTTTTCCGAATTCTTTCTTCTTACTTTAACTCAAAACCGAGTTTCTTTCTAATCAAAACCAACCGATTTCTGATTTCTTGCTCCTGCTACTGATCAAAGATCATATTACCTTCTACCTTCTTTCTTACTTAATTCAAGATCTGGCTCTTGACTACCTTTCAAGATTTGGCTCTTGACATACCTTTCTTTTCTTCAAGATCTGGCTCTTGACATGCCTTTAACCTTCTTTCAAGAAACGAACCTGGCAACCTTCTTTCCAAGGAACGTTCTTGCATACCTTCTTATTTTCAAGTAACATTCATGGCAACCTTCATTCCGATGAATGTTCTTGATTACATTCTTTCCTTCTTACTTTCTTTTATTTTATCAAGAAAAAATAACTTTCTTGATTAACATACTCAACCTGAAACCTTCTTGCGAAACAAGTTTCCCCCTTCTTACTTAAACAACCGAAAAATAACTAACCTTGTTCTTGCAAAAACATCCCCTTTCTACTGTTAAATCGTCTTACCAAAAGCTTCATATTCAAAATTGAATTTCACAAAATAAATGAAAGCTACCTCCTAGACTTTCTCCACAACCTTATCTATCAAATGAATTAATTCATCAACAGGCTAGTTAGCTCACTTGCCTTTCCTTCGATCAAATCCAGTAGTCCTCAATCACCACCTTCTTGCATCCCCGTGAGGGGCGGCTCCCCCTGCTCGAAGAACCAGGGGCGAAGGTTCCCTTAGGCCAGGGGTGGCCCTGGCCCCCCCTGTTTTTTGGCGCAGTAGTGTAAATTCGCGATTTTCGTAGGTAAATTGAGTCCGGGTTGAATCCGGCCCCCTCCGATTTTCCACTACCGATCGAGAAAAATTGAGTTCGGCCCCCACCGATTTCTAAACCAAGCTTCGCCACTGCGAAGAACGACTCTAAAAACGGCTAAGCTCTGATACCAATTGTTGGCGATGAGGCCCAAGAATATAAACAACCAAATTTGATCTCAACTAAGATCGACTCTTTCTTTATTATAATTCTTGACACACAAATTACATAGGCCCTAACCATCTATTTATACTTTGACCCTTCAACTTTCTTTCAACTTCGTTTTAGGATTAACTTCCAACATGCCATAGTGTTGGCCATAGTGAATCGCTTGTAGCGGTAGATCCATTAATACTTTTCATATGGGTCGGAAGTGTTTAGAGATCGCCTGTCTACAGGGTGGGTCAAATAATAAAAAGCATGTCAATCGTGATTAGAAATGCACACAATTCTCACAAACATTCTTCTAGTATCAACACAGAAATATATATGATTGTCAATAGAAATGTACTATAATCTAACCAACATACATACGTATCAAACCAATTATCATTAAAACGTCTTGCCTCACTACCTACCAATCTATAATCTATAATCTATATCTATAATCTATAATACATTATAAAGGAGGAGTGATGTACAAGATAGTCATTTTCATTTCCGTACAACTTAAGAAGCAAGATGTACAACATATTTAAGCAAGAAAATTAAGGGTATTATGGGGATAATTGTGCCAATTAAGACACTTAGGAGGGTAGTATAGACATTTCACCTTCACCATCCTTCACAATATAAAAGTGGTGTTCCATCCTTGCCCTTATCTATCCTTTTATCATCCGTTCATCAATACAATCATCAACGTAACCCCCCAATTACCATTATGATCATAATGTTACTGATGAATGCGAGCTTAACTGCAAGAATGTGAACTGGCCCTTCCCCATTCAAAGCTCACGATCCCAATACTAGGTTACATCCCTGCCAAGGATAGAGGGTTCTTCTCCTAGGTCTACCTCTCTTTCTACTCTAATTCAAGGTAACAACATTCAAATTCTTATTGGTGTTATTTCTACGATTTGTCATCTTCTTCCAATTAGGGTTTTCTGTTAGAATTTTGGTTAAATGACAGACGGTTAAAACGGATGAAGGATTTAAATTGAATGAAGCGAAGTATTCATTTGTTAAAGGCCTGGTTTGCTAATCTAAATCAGTTTAATTGGTGTCCATATGTTACACATACCATTAATCGCCTGATGGCTATTAATTAGTGAGAATTGATTGATCACTTCAGTTTTAAATGTGACTGAACAAAATTTGATCCGTGAAACTATTGTTTTTTTTATGTATTCAATGACTTTGACAGTGCTAACATTCGGAATTTTTCCCATTAAATTTATACACTTGGTTTGGTTTCTCGAAAATATGTGTATGTACAATTATTGGAAATTGCTACTTTAATATATATTATTCATGGCGTCTTTATTATATTGTTTCTTATATTTTATAAAATTTGGGCAGAGTTTCCTCTGTTTTTTGTAAGAAACCAGACAACTCAAGTTGTCTATACTTTCCCAAAAATTCAATTGTACAAATATACGACTCATGGTTTAACTTACTAAAACTATAGAAAGTGAGGAACTATACATTTCTACGAGTAACATGCATATATATATATATAGTCCAACGTTTGATAGTCTCTGTTTTGGAATTCATAGATAATACACAGTCTACGTGGAAGCATATAGATGGAATCTGTTGGTTGATACAAGCATTTTCTTTATTTATAGTCACTGTTTTAATCATTCATGAGAGGAGATTTGAAGTTGCAACTTACCCAATATCGGTTCGTGTTTTTTGGGGAGTGAATTTCATTGTCATTACTTTGTTTTCTTGTTCGGGTATTATCCAGGTAGTTTTGGGTACCCGAAATGCTTCACTGTTCGAATTTGACGATGTAGTTTCGGTGATATCTCTACCGTTTTCGGGTTTTCTATTGGTTTTATTGATAACCGTTTCGACTGGAATTAGAGTGACACGAGAATCTGTGTCATTGAATGGAAGCAGTAACGGTAATAGTAGTCATAATAGTAATAGTATTGGTGAAGTATCAGATGATGATGAGGTGCATAAGTTATTGAATGTAAGTGGATGGGAATCGGCTTCAATTGCATCGAAATTCTTCTGGCTATGGATGAACCCGTTATTGTCAAAATGGTATAGGGCGCCGTTGAAGATCAAAGACATCCCGAAGCTTTCTCCAGAGCATCGCGAGGAGAAAATGTCGAAGCTATTCGAAGAAAAGTGGCCTAAGCCTCATGAAAATTCACCCGCAGCAACGCGCGGGCATTCCTACTAGTCCTTATTTAAGAGAAATTACAGCCCCTTATCAGTAAACAACCAATTAATAAAGTAATAAAATAAAATTTGGGGAAAATTTAAATTTACATTATTTTTAGTGGGCTTTATTTGTATGTTCTTTTAGAATGGCTAATTGTTTTGTTGTTTAAGAATTTACATGACCTTAGAACAAATTAATTGTCTAAATATACTTAGAATTATTTATAATAGTTGTCACAAATTATATATATTCTAATTAGCAAAAAAAATTCTTGTACTTTATGCATTACATATTGTAAGTTACTATTTAACTCCGTTAAGTTACTATTTAGCTTAACGGAGTTACTATTTAACTCCGTTATGTTACTATTTAGCTTAACGGAGTTACTATTCAACTCTGTTAAGCTACTATTTAATTCCGTTAAGTTACTATTTACCTTAACGGAGTTACTATTTACTTCCGCTAAGTTACTATTTAACTCTGTTTTTTTAATTTTTTTTACTCAACTCCGTCAAGTACTATCCAACTCTGCCAACTTAACGGAGTCACATAGTAAACTTAACGGAGTTACATTGTAAACTTAACGAAGTACCGAGAACGGGTCGGCAACGCGTTACTATTCAACGTAACTTAACGGAGTTACATAGTAATCCGTTAAGTTAATATTTAACTCCACTAAGTTACTATTTAACTCCATTAAGTTACTATTTAACTATGTTTTTTTTTTTTTTTTTACTCTGCTCCGTCAAATACTATCCAACTCCGCCAACTTAACGGAGTTACATAGTAAACTTAACGGAGTACCGAAAATTTCGGCAACGCATTACTATTCAACGTAACTTAACGGAGTTACATAGTAAACTTAACGGATTACATAGTAAACGTAACGGAGTAGCAAGAACGGTTCGTCAACGCGTTACTATTCAACTCCGTTAATATTAACTTAACGATAGTAACTTAACGACGTTACAACTCAACTCCGTTTACTTTGCGCCTTTTTGCCTGCATGTATACAATGGTCGTTGCATGTTGTAACCCGCCGCGCGGCGCAACGCCCGCGGGTCTCATTGCTAGTTTTTATTTAAATTACACTATATTTATATTTTTAAAAGTTAAAAATTTTAAATTATTTTTTCTTAGGGGTTGGTGCGGTGCCAAAATTTTATAGTGGTCGTTTATTTGTTTTCAAAATTGCATGAGGGTCTGTGTAAAATTTGCATGGGGTCGTTTATTTGTTTTCAATACAAAACTATAACATTTGATGATTGTATTTTTCACGTCTTAATTTGCAAAGATCGTTAATGTTTTTTTTCGAGTGCTAAGGCTAAAACACAAATAACACCGTTATAACGATTTAGACACATCATTATATATGTGTGTGTGCGCAACAAAACTAATTATATCATTGAATCAAACATAAGAAGTGAAAACATATATAGTTGCAATGAGATAGACACATCATCGTAATGTGATGAATGCATCGTTATATACTTGCTTCAAAACTTACTAATTACAACACTGAAACAACCAATGCTCATAAATCGAATGCATAATTACAATGGGCAAGAAAACATTGTTATATACTTACGGTACCCTTATGGTTCAAAAATTAAGCATAGCATTGTAGTAATTAGTTTGATACGTTGTTACAAACCACTGAACCAGTGTGCCAAAACCCATAAAAAACAATGCATTAACTTTCCAAATGTTTGCAATAACTTACCTCACAAAGGTCCTCGATTGCTCGATCTCCACCTTTCATTAGATCCACCATGATAATCCACAATACCGTAAAAAGATCAAAAGCAGAAATTTAGTAACAACACTTGCATTGTTGCATCAAATTAAAATTAATATAAACTTTTTAATACAAAAACGGAATTACATTAACATCTTTGAGAAAAAAGTAAAAGTTATATTCTTTCCAAAGTTGAGAAAACAAGCAAATGCGTCTATGTTAAAACTTTGGTATTGTTAAAATATATGCATACACTCATAAATTTTTATTTTATTTTCGAACAAATTCTTAAGAAGAATTATGATATTGGGCTTTAGAATTGATCTAATATTTGGTGCCTTGCCCGTATTTCCAAGCAACCTTTTAGGTTATTTTCATCAAAGATATATGTTATCGCTTGTCGTGTCTGAATTCTTAATTTCGATGTGGTAGAATAAGTGGGTTGGGTGGTGTATTTGGCAAATACGTAAATTTTTACGAGTCAAAAGGTGTTATGTTAGGTTAATCGATAACACTTTAGCAGGGCCGTCTTCGAGAACACTAAAAAAAATTTGGGCCTCGAGCGAAAAAAAATTTGGGCCCAAAAATTTTTAAAGATGAATGAATTAAAAAAAATGATTCTGGTGCTAGAGCCAACGGTTAAACTTGAGACATGTACATTAAATTAACATGATTTTTTCAATTCCACTAACAAGACTTTAATGTATAAAACACAAATATATATCCTAAATAAAGAATTTAATATATATATATATATATATTTGTATATTTAAAAAAAACGTTCGGGCCCATTTGAGGGTCGGGCCCTGAGCCGGTGACCACCCGGCCCATGCTCAGAGCTGGCCTTGCAGTTTAGACCCTAACTTTTGAAAATAGACAAATCTAATATTAAGTGACAAAATGTGTGTTATAATATGACATATAAATTAATTTACTATAATATGATAAAACAACAATTTTAATCATGCAAATAAGAATGAAAATATATATTAAAGAGAGAATGTATGTTTGGATGAGGAGTAGGCGCATAAACAACCATTGCAGGGTGTGATTGAGGCGGTGATCTTGAATGTTTGCTATTTTAGAAACGGCTGGTTTTCACATATTCTGATCTGTATGAAAATGAAACTCTCATTACAATTTCATTTTGTGTAAATAACTCATTGGCAAAACTTGTGTATCACACAGGTTATAACAATTTTTTTGTTTTTTATTTATTATTAGGTTAAAAAATTTAATATTAAATAAGGTTTGATCAATAAAATATAAAATGGTTTTTAATAGATGGAAATAAATATAAAAAGAATTAGTTAAGAAAATAAATATTAAATAAATAAAAGATAAACGTAAAATAATGATTTAATAATGTTTTTTCATATGAGAGAATTGAGATAATCGTAATATTTTTATTTATTATATAGTAAAGTAATAATAAAGATAAAGATTATAAATTGATAAATTTTGGGTTAATTGGGTTATTTATACCTAAAAAAATTGCGGGAATTCAAAGGTGCGGACGTCTTCACCAAGTGGCATGTGTCCTCATACCAATCGCTTTATTATATATAGACTAGGTTATATCCTGGGAGCTTCTCGGGATAGATAAATCTAAAATGAAGTGATAAAATGTATGTTACAGTGTAGCATAGAAATTAATTTACTATAATATGAGAAAACAACGATTGTATTCATGTGAATAAGAATGAAAATGTATACTAAAGAGGGAATGCATGTTTGGATAAGGAATAGAGGCAAAAATAACTATTGTAGGACGTGATTAAACGGAGCTCTTGAAGGTGTAGTTTTTTAGAAACAAATCATTATAAGTTTGTGTATTACATGGGTTATCACATTGTTTTATTTATTTATTATTAAGTTAGAAAATTTAATATTACATCAGGTTATGGTTTTCAATAATCAGAAATTAAAAAAGAATTAGCTAAGAATATAAATATTAAATAAATAAGAGATAAACGTGAAATTATAATTTAATAATATTACTTCATATGTGAGAGAAAACTGAGATAATCTTAAAATTTTATTTTATTATATAGCAAAGTAAAGATAAAGATTATCAATTAATAAATATTGCGTTATTTATAACCTAAATATTTTTACGGGAATTCAAGAGTGGAGATGGACTCAACAAGTAACACGTGTCCTACACCTTAATCGCTTTATTATTTAGACGTGCTAGATATGGTTAAAATAAATCTAATAATAATACAACCCTTAGTAAATTGTATGTAATACATTCTGGCTAATTTGACCATTTGATCCATATGAATTGTTCTTCAGCTATGAAATTATTTTACTTGCCAAAACTATAAAAAAAAAAAAAATTATCCCGAATCAGCCTGATAGTTTTTATCAGGTCTGGCCACCATAGTTAGCAAGTTGATGGAAAACACTTTCAATTTGTTAAGAGCTACTTATCAAGTGTTATAACCATTTCATTTTATAATCTATACACTTTAGCAAGATACAGTAACTATGTTGCGTTAAATGGTCAATGAAAAGTCAATTGCATATACCAGTACATGGTGTAAGTTCATTTTTTTTTTTGAACGGCAAGTGGTGCAACCGGTGGAGCTCCCGGCTAACACCCTGGGCCAGCCTGTACTGATTACTCATTCCACCTGGATTGGGGATCTCCCCAGGTGGAATCCCCACATGTGGTAAATATGACTTCGACAGGAATCGAACCCTCAACCTCCACATGACCTCCACTCTAGTTCCCCCAACTTTCACCAATTGAGCTACGGTTCATCGGCAACATGGTGTAAGTTCATAACTCACTTGAATGAATGAACAACACTTTCATACACATAAGCATTTGATATACCTATTCTCCAAAACGAGTTTGACGATGTCTATAGTAAAATAGATAGTTCCTTTGACTTCTAAAGGCAAACTTTTAGGGCATTCTACAGTTCTACTTCTATACCAAAGATACCGGGCCGATTTTGATAGTTGATTAAGAAGCCCATGCTGGTCAAAAAACAAATGTGGGAAGCCCATAAAAATTGAATTTTGTCAAAGACTCAAAGTAATAAAGCACAAGTACCTTTGAATGTTTTTTTTAGGGGAAATGGAATTTAATAATCCCAACTTTGAGGGGTTGAAAGGCAGCAGTCCCAACTTGAAAGTTGTAACACAGCAGTCCCAATTTGTCATGTATTTTATTTTGTTGGTCCCAAACTAACTGAGGTTAACTTTTTCTGTTAAATGCTGACGTGGACTGCCACGTGGCGTCTGATGTGGCCAATCTGTCCCACTTGGCAAAAAACATGTGGGCCCACAATGAAGGTGTCTTTTTTTCATTTAAGTTTTTTATCAATATATATATATATATATATATATATATATATATGGGAAGGTTTAAATAAAAACCCACCTAAATTGAAGAAACCCATTAAACCCTATCTCAACCATTGATCAATCTAGATCAATGGTTAAGATTAAATGCTGGTTATTTTAATGAAGAGAAGTACATAAAAGGGCAAATGGGTAAATTGACAATTTGGAAAGCTTGGTAACTGCATGGCTCTGCCATAACAGTCACTTCATTCTCTCTCTCCATCAAATAACTTCTTTCCCTCTCTCATACTCGTAAACATCACACAAATTCAAATTTTCATCCCTGTTTTCTCTCCATTTGAAGCATCAACCTACTTTCTTGTTCCAAAAACGTCGAAAGCTTTAGTGATTTTGCAGAGGTAACGATGAAATCATTCATGTGGTCGTTATCTAAGTTTAGCCGACGATTGGCCTCGAAGAAATCATCTAAAAGGTACTTGCTTTGTTGTTTTGTGTCTCTTCACTGTATAAATTAGGGGTTTCTCGTCTATGGCATAACGTCAATGAGCATCTAAAACCGTTGTTGTCATTTGTATTTTATTTAGTGGATAAGCAGATTGATGGTGTAAAACAGACCAAAAATGGGGAATTGGACGGGTTTGTTAATTATCGTTGTTATAATTTATATTTTAATTACTAGAAAAGTAGATTGTAATTTATAAAATGATGTTTTGAGACAGGAGGAAAAGAAAATTGGTGGTTTTGTCTTCAGACACAACAAGAACCAGGCATGGTAAGGGGATTGGAGTATCAGCTTCTGAATTTAAAGATGTAAAACGTCATCTAGGTAGGATAGTGATGAAAATAGTTTCTTTTTTAATCTTACCAATGTAATTTTAGGTTGCTGTAAATTTAGTTAAAGTGCCATTTTTTTACATATGTAGAGTATGACTCGGATACGCCACTTATCAACCTAAAGAGGATGCGTAAAGGAACTGCCAAACCTTCGGCTCATAATGATGATCCAGTGGCGTCGAATGTGCAGCGTTCATATAATGAGGATGCAGGACCATCATTTAATGAAGGTTCTGATAAGGATTATTCAGGAGAGTCAAGTGGTGTAGAGTCTGAAGATGATGATGAAAGTGTGAAACCACAGAAAGAGAAGTTGTCCTTTTTTTGTAACCGACGTCGTCGTCAATTGGCAAAAACCAAAGGTTAGGTGTTTTGTGCTTTTGCAAATTGTTTTGGTGTTATATGTGTAAAATCAGGTGTAAACATTGAATTGCTTACATTGTGTGTTTGGGCTGTGTGTTTGTATGTTATGTAAAATCAGACCAAGATATAGCAGTTGGTGAAGTTGACACACGAAATAAAAAAGGTACGATGATACAACAAATAGATAGTTATTTACACTGATGTCGTGGGGAAAGTTAGTTTGAACTGATACTGGTTACATGTGTAACAGGTAAGCAGGCAATCCCTGTGTATGATCTGTGTTCATCCACATCAGTTAGGATAACAAGAGCAAAAACACGAGCATTAGAAGTTTCAGCGAAAATAGACAAGGGGAAAAAAGAGAAGGCAGTGAAGACAAAAAAACGGGAGAGGGTAGACAAGACATGGAATGATGACCGCGACCTCGAGCCTCGTAGGAAACGCAAAAGGTCGAAGTTGAATGAGTGGCTGGGGATACGTACTAGATCAACACCAGCACAGTTAACAAGATGCATAAAGATACTAAGTGAAGAACAATGTTTAGCAGTGAAGGATATGGGGTTGGGCAGGCTGCTAAATCTTAAAATGGATGGGATACCTGCGAAATTAGGGCATTATGTTGTAGATAACTTCAACCAGGAAACTTTAGAGTTGACTGTGCCATCCGGGACACTTTGCATTGATGCTGAGCTCGTGCACAAGGTGCTTGGCATACCGATTGGAGGTGTGTCTTTCAACGCATTAGAGCGTAGGGAAGCGCATGATGAAGGCGTAGCCAAATGGAGACAGAGGTACCCACCAAGCCGATTTATATCTGCTAAGCAAATGGTGGACATGATTGAAAAAAGGTCAAATGGTGAGGACGATTGTGATTTCCGTATGGATTTTATTATGTGCTTCTATACTATCATGATTGACTGTCACAAACAAGGCAGTCTGAAGGATAACATACTCGAGTATATTACGGATGACTTGGATTTTGCTGGTATGGACTGGTGTGAGTTAGTAGTTGAGGTACTAAAGAGTTGTAAGAATGGTTGGAGACGCGACAGTTTGGATCCACCTTTTACCGGGCCACTTACGTTTTTAACGGTATGTTGCAATTTACGCATGTTAATTTTTAATTACTTGCCTGTTAATGACACTATTTGTTTACTTGTTACTAACTACGTAGGCGATTTTATATTTGTAGCTTTTATATGTGGATAGTTTTAAATGCAAAGGGCTTGATGTTGATACTTCAATGGATCCTATGAGTTTCTGGACATTCCAAATGTTAAGAGACCGAGAAAAAATTGAAATAAAAGGAGGGGGGTTTGGACTGGGAAGGCTAAAAGCGTTGTATTCATACAACGATGTAAAGGTCGGGTTAGATGAACCAAGCGTCCAGGTTGGTAACAATAATGTATTATAAACAGACAATTGATGAACTACATTGGATTGTATGCTAAATCATCCTATTATAAGCAGGAAAGGGTATCAGCAGTAGGGGATTTGGTCGATGTGATGATTAGAAGCAAAAAAAGGGCAGAAAATGCAATCAGTAAGTTATGTAAGGATTATCCAGCTAGAGAAGATGTTGTTGCAGTGAAGTCAAGGTACGATGATTTTATTAACGAAATGGTGAAGATGAATGTGGAAGCATCTGTTGAGCGTGTAACAGCTGATGCACAAATCGGCAATGTGTTAGAAGAAATAAGTAAAGGAAAAAGCATTGCACTAGGTAAGTTGCTTGTTTCTGACCTCTAAAATATTTTCTAAACTAGGAAATTAGTTGAGCATCCGTCTTTTATATTGTGTAGAGGAGGATGATTGTTTGAACTTGGGTGATTCGCCAATGAACAAGTCGCCATTGACACGGTCAAAAACGAGAAAAAATCAGGGCACGTCCGACGAGGGAGGGGCGTTTGAAAGTCCAATTCTAAGCCAATACAGGAAGACTCTGCATGACAGTGCTAAGAACAATCCTGGTGGTATATCAGGACTTGGTAAGGAAAAGTGGTTTTAAAAATGGACATTTGGTTAACATATGTTAACAGGAGATGCTTATGTAATTAACATGTGTTAAACAGGAAATGATGATCTTGCAAAGAATTTAACAAGTGAATTTGCAGAGGTGTCAGAAACAGATGGAACACATGAGAAGAATTTAGCAGGAAGAGATGGGACACAAGAAAGAGGTAATCATAAGACAAGCCGTCTAAATCTGTTAAATACGCGCAGGTAGAACCCAAATAAATGTGGGAATTGTTTACTAATAATATTTCCTTACTCGCTTCGATGAGTTAGACGATGTGGCACCAAATGCTAGGGAACAGGATTTAGTGAGCACACAATCAGTGGTACAAACAGAAAACGATCAACTAGGTATACATGATATTGTTTTTAATAAAAAGCTGTAGAGCATATACAACAAAGATCAGGGAAAAGTTTTTTTCATACTTGTTACATATGTTGCAGGACTGGAAGTTGAGTTGCCCACCAAGAACGACCGGCCAGGTGTCCGTTTAACAAAGTTTTAAAATATTTAAGTGTGTGCTTTTTCGTTTGTTGTGACGTATGTTACATTATGTTAAGGCGGCGATCTAAACGAAGAAGGGACGGTTGAAGAAATTCAAGATGACACTATTGTTGCGGGCACACCGGTAGATGTGCAAATGGAAGATGACAAAACAGGTATGATTGTGACATTTCAGTATTTGACAGTAGTAAAAAAGAGTGAGAAAATGATCAGATTGTACTGGTAATGTTATACTTAGTTTCAGAATGTGACGGAATTGGGACAGCAGAGGCAGGAGCATCAACGTACAATACTGATGAGCAAGGTATGATTTTTTAGAGTCCGTTAGTACAGGCAATCATATAGAATGATACGTGTTTTACCTATGTTGTTACATGATGTGAAACAGACTCCCAGACAAACGCAGAGGCTGTGCCGAAAACCATGGATGCACCAAGTCAGGTTGTAGATACGGGGAAGAAAGATGAACAAGCAGCAAAAACAGGTATAGTAAATGTTAATTTCATGTTAAGATATGCAACTGGGTAGATAGATAATGATAACCAGGGACTTGTTGTTTTACAGGCAATGTGGGAATAACACCTACCAAAACGCAAACGGACAAGACCGAAGACCCAATGGCGGGTACGCTAAAAAACAAATGAAATTTATTTCTACCTTTGCCAGCATGGTCAAGTAATGTGGTTTTACGTACTGTTTACAGGATGCTCCTGGGTACTTCCAAGTATGACTAATTTGGCTGGGAATGATGCACCTAGTTTTAGCTTTGGCCTAACACAGCCAGAACAAGCAGGTCAGCGGGAGATTGCGCAGGAAGAATCAAATGTCAAGGATTTGCCTGCGAAGCCAGGTAGGGGGGTAATGGATTTGTTTTTAAACCATACAAATGCAAAAACATGCATACTAAAATGTCCCTGTTGCATGTGTTACAGAGTGTGGATATAAGTATGTGGAGCAAGGATTACCTGATAAGCCAGGTAGGGTGTTAATGGGTTGGTTATTAAACCATACAACTGGAAAACACAAACATACTAAATTTCACTGTTGCATGTGTTACAGAGCGTGGAGATAAGTATGTGGAGCAAGTATTACCTGATAAGCCAGGTAGGGTGTTAATGTATTAAACCATACAAATGGAAAACACAAACATACTAAATTTCCCTGATGCATGTGTTACAGAGTGTGGAGATAAGACTGTGGACCAAGGATTGACTGATAATCCAGGTAGGGGGTTAATGCGTTGTTTTTAAACCATACAGATGGTAACACATGCTTACTAACTGTACATGTTGCATGTGTTACAGAGTGTAGAGATAAGTCTGTAGAGCTAGGCTTGCCTGGTAAGCCAGGTAGGGTTTTAATGGGTTGTTTTTTAAATCATACAAATGGTAAACATGCATACTAATGTCACTGTTGCATGTGTTACAGAGTATGGAGATAAGTCTGTGGAGCAAGGATTGCCCGCAAGCAACGCGCATGGAAAGGAGAAGGTTGATGATAGTATAGGTAAGTCCACACCGCTAATAGTCTGTTGCATATAAATTATTTTTATTTAAATACATCGGTTTTTAATTACGTTTACAGGATGCTCCTGGGTCCTTCCATATATGACAAAGTCAGATGCGAATGATGCACCAAGTTTTAGCTTTGGCCTAACACAGCCAGAAGAAGCAGGTCAGTTTGCATCGGGTTTAAGTTATGTTTCTAAACAAAGTATATAAAAGTGTTACGTATGATACAGAATTTGTGCCTCCTTCTCCAAAATTGGGATCCGGTATGACCGCGCTACCAGTTGAATCAGGTACACCATCCCCAGTTTCTGATAGGATGATTCAAACCTAGAAACAGATACCGAGTTATATCTAACAATGGTTATGACGTATGTTACAGGGTCTGCCAGTGGTGGTCCTCAGGCAGAATCAAATATCAATGATTTGCCAGCTAAGCCAGGTAGGGGTAGGATTGGTTTTTAAAACATACAAAGGACGAACATGCATACTAATTTCCCTGTTGCATGTGTTACAGAGTGTGTAGATAGGTCTGTGGAACAACGAATGGATGCAAGCAAGGGGCGTGGAAAGGAGAATGCTGATAGTAGTATAGGTAAGTCCACACCACTAATTGTAATTTAATAATCTCTTTCATATACGTCAGTGTTAGCATAAAAAGAAACACCTATCCATATTCAGATGCGGATGGAGTTGGTACCTCAGAAAGCCATAGCACACCGGTATATCCAATGGTGTCCCCTATTAGTTCATATGACGCGCAAAAGAATATATACAATGAATATGATTTGGGTGGCAATATGGATTTTGATGATGACCACATGACGTTGGCGATGCGTCAACAGATGATTGCAAACATTGATGCAAAGAAGCGAAACCCGTTACGCGAGAGGAATGTGACTTATGTTCATAAGTCACCTTTTCATATAAGGGGGGTCGATTTATCCGAGGGGGTGACAAAGGATGACGATGCTATGTGGAAGTATGTTTACATGGATGAGGATCGGCTGAATATGTTGTGTGGTGGTGATGCCAGAAGGAGGGTGGCGAAACAGAATAGGTAACGTTATTCATCAATATGTTTAACAACAATGTTTGTCTTTTGTAACATGTGTAACATATCAATTCTGTTTGTGTTTATACAGGATAGAACGTGGGGAAGGCGTAGAGAACGTAGAAATACCTCAAGAAGAAGTAGATAACGCACTTGCCAAGTAACAGAATTACTAACCTGTGCATTACATATATTTTTGTGTAAAGTATGTAAAAAAAGCATTCTAACATTGTCTTTGTTGTTCGTTTTACAGTGAGGTGTTATTTAGAAGCTTATCTAATGTGGAGGCAACGCGTATCATGTTCAAATCTTTGAAGCCGGGTATGCAAGTGTTAGATGCGATAGTAGATTGTTGGGTTGAAGTATTAAACTACGAGGAGAGGTTGAAATCAGAAGGGTCATCTCTTCGATTGTTTGTGAGCACAAAGGCAGTGGTATGTTAGCTTCATGAGTATTCATATTTTGATGTATGTTCGTTTTTTCAAGTTGTAATATTTATCTATCTAATGCTGCTTGTTAAAAAAAAAATAGTTTCCATGGATGCTCAATGATGCCAACTGTGATGAGAATACACGGATGGCAAGGTTTTCGTCAGCTATGGTCGCTGCGGTACCATCTTATGAGAAGAAGCAGGACTTCAAGAGCTTTGATATCGTCTTTTTCCCTATACTTGAAAGGGCTCACTTCTACTTGTTGGTATTCGAGTTGAAAAATATTGCCATAATGCTCATTGATAGTGACAAAAAGAGAGGAAGGCGTAGATGCAAGGATCACATTGATTTCCACAAGAAAGATACGGCGTATAAATACGTAAGTGGTTTTTGTAAGCTGTGAATTTTGTTTTGTTAGCCTGTGTTTTTCTAACAACATACACATTTATTGCAGAAGCACATGTTTGTGAAGTTTCTAAAGAGCATAAATCATCCGAAGGCGGCTGTGATTGGTGGGGCAGAGATACACAGATTTGATGTGGAATGGGCTACGGCTGGCAATGGCACAGATTGTGGTGTATACCTGATGAGGCACATGGAGAAGTTCATGGGGCTTAATGTGCCTTTTGACTGCAGTTTCAGTAGAAATGGGCGCGCAAAGGAAGGTGAGATAAAGAAACTGCGGACGAAGTATGCGGCACATATTTTGCGTTCAGCGGTTAATACAAAGAAGGGGCAAGTGGAGGCTGCCGCAGCACTTAGGAAGTAACCGGGGCGGTTGGATGGTGCCGCAGGTGGTAGGGTGTTTATTTTGTTAGTACCGTAGTACGTCTTTTGGGAATGGTACACCTAGGCAGACAAACAGTGTTTGTGTCTGTAGTACATTATAATATTTAGTTGGTGATACTAACTATGACTGTAACATATGTTAACCTATACAACGTTGTGTGTCCGTAATTTAAGAACGCTGAATCGATCGGACTTGCTTGTGTTTACTGTTTACCAGCTACAAAATATATGAATGTTACGTATGTTAATGTGTAAAAAATGTGGCCCCTAATTTGAGAAGGGTTGTGGATGGTCTTGAGGATACTAAAAAAACACACAGTTAAAGATTAACATAACGGTTAAAGATTAGGTTACATACATAACATATAGTTCGAGGGCCGAACAGTTACAGGGGGCACTTCCATAACGTGCCTATGTTAAAAGAAACACAAAATCAAACTGACTTGACCCTAAAAAGTAAATAGAAAACAACACATAAACTAAAACAGCAAAAGATAAAACATTGTCTTCTTCTCCACTATCATGGCGAAAACTTACCATACTGAGCTCCAAAGCTCAACTCAGACTCTTCACTGTCCTCACCTTCCCACGGATTGTAGCTTGCCCAGCGAGCGAGAGTATTTGGGGAATTTGGACACAAGGGACAACCACAAAACTCATGGTTGTACTCAGCTCCTATACAATCCCAACCCGGTGGTTTTAGGTCCTCTTTGGTTACCGAGTATGCAGTCCTGATTGAGCCTTCGCCATCAGTCTCCATATCTGCATCCTGTTTATAGCTCACATTGTTATTAGAATCATCAACCAGCATGGTGTCGTCTACGCCTTCCTAACATACCTTACTATCTATGGAAGTAGGACCATGTGGAGCACCATCAGCACCTATTTGTTCGCTATGGTGCATTAAGCCTGGCACATCGGTTTTTTTGGACGTTACCTCGTCTTCATCTTCAATCTTTCGACGTTTGGCTGCATGAGTGTTTGAAGGGCTCTCCATTAGATTTGTAGACTTATTAGGCAAAGTTGACATGTATTCAGGGGTGGAAGGTCAAATAGGGATGGATATAAATAGTATATTTAAGTATGGGTAGGTGGGTAGTTGGTAAGAATTAAATGTGTGGTTAGTGGTGTATTTCCCTTTATGTCAAATCACTTTTTAAAAGGGTGATAGTGATAGAAGGGGGTGATAGAAGCTAGGATAATATTATATTCTCTTCTTTTTGTACCTTGTACTTGTCACATATTATTGTTTATATTATAAATGTACCGTACCACAACTTCCAAGATGGTATGTTTATATCCTTATTATATTTCTAAGCTAGGCAACAAAAGAACATTATCATAGAAACCACATTACATGCTATATTATAAAACACAAAACGGCATGTCTGGGTGGAACAATGTCATACATAACCATAACTTAAAAAAAGACATAGAAGTAGCTGGGGGGGTGAAGGCTGGAAAATGACAACCATGTTACACACGTAACAAAACACTAACAGCATCAGGTTCAAATTGTTACCAGTGTATAACCTGGTTCAAAAAAGCAAAGATCATATTAGCTTCCCCCCCATAGTACCAACTGTCCACTAGGCTTTGCGACCGCGTGCGGCCTCCTCCTTTGCCCTCTTCATCGCGGCAACCTTCTCACAGTTCCTTGCATCGTGATCCGTGACATATTGGTGGCAGTTGTTGCATAGACGCGGCGCTTTGGGCATTTTGGGACGCTTGGATACGGCCTTCTCACCCGGACCAGAAAGTCTGCGGTTCTTCCCACAACCCTTGTTGCGTGCAACGTCAGGATTGGCAACCACAATGTCAACATCAGCCGGTTGGCCAATTAGGTCCTCCACGTCAGCTTCATTAGATTCCGGGGTCCCAACAGTAATAGATTCCCTTGATAACAAGTTGAGTTTGATGGATTTAAGCTGCTCAACCAAGTCGGCCAAAGTAGTTTCATCTGTCCTAGCAACATCGACACATTCAGTTATGAGTTCAAGAATCTCATTTCTAAGCAAAGAACCTGGATGGGTGTCAACACCATAACGGCTACAAATGGAGAAGACTTTCTTTGGCAGAATATCACGACACCATCTATCAGCAACATATTGTTGAGGGATGCGGTCGACTTTCTTAATCATGTAAGCCGCAAAGACATGTCGGCAAAGGTAGCCAAGACGGGTAAAACATCTGCATGAACATTCTGCCGTTGCATCCTCGCTATCAAACCGCACCTGTTGCAAGCCATAAAAAAGGTTAACATATGTAACTAGGGCTGCTGTGTAAACTGGATTAACAGAATAAAAAAGCTAGACTGGGGGAATACACAGAAGGAACAGAACCAAAATAATATTGTTTTTTTAGCTGTAAACTTCATCCATGTTACACATGTAACCGCATATGTTAACATATGTAGCAAACAATATAGTCATAGTGGACAGTAAACTATGTACCAGGATTTGAAATATAGGTACCTGGTAAACATTGGTGACATCACGACGCTTGTCAAGTTGTGTGACAGAGATTATGGCAGGCATGTTATCGGGTTCGTCAACATTTGATACGTAGCAGGCAAACTTCCCCTTCACTATCTCCTTCTTAACTTCATTGAATACATTATTGGTGTATAGAGTAAAGGCATGCTGCTCAATTGGCAAATCAGTAGATGGAACAAAGACTGTCGATGAGGTTTTGTACTCAGCAACCCGCTGACGGTAGCGCTGACTATCTAGACGCGATTCATAACACAACATAAACTGAACAAGTGTGTTTGCACTGGTTGAATTGACTTTAAACGCACTGTTGGAACTCTCACTTCTTGATGTTGTTTTCATCAAGCAAGACATTGGAATCTCCCTAAAATAAGCCGGCACCCATAACTCCTTGATCGCAAACATATCGTTCAACCACTGATTTTCTTGAAGACCAAATGTCTCTATCAACGCATGCCATCGAGCTTCAAACGTCGCCGGTTTGATGAAAATGTTCCACACCAGTTTGTGAAGGCAAGACCGAAACTCAGTGTTCTCTAAAACAGCTCCAGAAACCTAGGTGCATTTTTAAAAAAAATAAAAGGAAACAAAAGAAAAGGAAAAGTGACAAATTAGTACCCGAATACATGTGTATTTATGATTAAAATAGAGGTAATAATATAATACAAAACATTACCTTTGTGGGTAGTTTTTTCATTATATGCCACATACATAGCCGATGGCGAGCCTCAGTAAACACTTGTGGTACAGCCTGCATCATTGCAGGGTCTTGATCAGTCAACACTAGACGAGGCTGTGAACCATGAGCTTTTAAAAAGCTTTCAAGCAACCACACATACGAATCTATGGTTTCGTTAATTATCAAGCCTGCGCCAAAGGTAACACACTGTTTATGGTGGTCCACACCAGTGAAAGGAACAAACACCATGTTGTACCTGAAACATTATATAAGGATATGTATGTTAATAACTCAAAAAGGCACAAGCCAGATAGTTGTAACACACGTTAAGCCAGGAAGAAAAATAACATACTTGTTTGTGTTGTATGTGGCATCAAAGGCTAAAACTTCACCGAAAGCGTTATAGTTCAGTTTCGAGATTTCATCCGCCCAGAAAACAGAGTGTAATTTACCATCACGCACAACAAAGTCATAAAAAAAATCTGGTAAATTTTCAAGCCGGTCACGCAAGCGATCAAGAAACAATGACGAATCCCTTTCGCCAATAAAAATCCTTAGTTGTCTACTAAAATTCTTAAAATCAACCGCAGTACCATTGACATTATGGTGACCGCCTTTAAGAGACACTAAGTACCTATGAGCTTTCACGGGGCCAACACGGTTTAGACTCATACTATGAATAAACTGTTTTGTCGAGAAAGAAAGTTTACGAGAAATCTTAGCAAGATCAAGGTTATCTTTATCCCAAAGCTGATGATTATGAACCTCATTGAAACGAATAACTTTAAAACACGAACCACCACAAGTGATTGAAACTAACAAGTGGGCTTGGCAGTTGGAAAGGCTGAATGAAGTTTTACGGGGTTTAACAGAAGACTCGTCATGAGTGTCAAAGGTTTTATTAACCTGAGGTTTACCGTATTTGCAACAACGCAAGTATTTGTGTGTCGGGGTACCCAACCATTGCTTAGTTTGACCCTTCTTAACTGAAAACCCAGCTTGTTGCGCATACTCCTTGTACATGGCGATTACTGCCTCGAAGGTCTCAAAAGTCTGATCAACAACAGGCACCAACTGTGGGCTCACATTCGGGATCCAGAATTGGGTTCCATTAGGTGTTGCAATAACATAGTACGGCTCGGTATATTCACCTTCACCTGTACAAAAAACTCTGAGTTAAAAAGCTTTAAAAGGAAAATGTTTTTATGTAAACTTTTAAGAAATCAGCAAACAATAACCACAAAAGTTAAATGAAAACAAATATAAAATAGCACATTAACAACTACTGATGGGGGGTGCAGGGGCAATAAACGTGTGTTACATACGTTAACTTTGGCAATTCTACTTTTAATATTGGGGTGCAATAGGTACGAATAAAAACGATAATCATTAGGTTATAAAGGATTCAACACTCAAACCTCCATAAAAAGTGACTAATGCAAAAAACTATAAATAAAAACACGTAAGGGGGCTCATCAAACAAAAAGTCATGCATTCAAAAACAACAAACAAAAACAAAAATTATTTAAACTCAAGAGTTTTCAACAAATAACGTACCTATTCCATCCACTGCTTCATAGTGATTCTCTTCAACGTTCATTAACACAGATGATGATCCAACATTATTTGCTGTAGAAAAGAAAGAAAAAGTTATTATGTAAAAAGCATACCAACATCGAAGTTTTTTACATAAAAATAAACACTTATAACTAAAAAACATGAACAGAAAACATATAAACATAACTAAAGAACATGATCAGACGAAAAGTTAAAAAAAAATAATAATAAACGATGTTAAAAAAAAGGTAAAAACCTTCTGATCCATAATCGTCACTGTGTTGCTCAGATTCTGATGCAATAGGAGAAGCTTCTTGAAAATCAGAGGACACATCATTATACACATGATCAGGGCTTAATAAATGAGGCGGATCTCCTTGATTTGATTCCATAACATGAAGAGTTAATGAGGGGAGAAGAAGCTGCAGAGAAGTAAATGAGGGTGGAAGATGAACTAGAGTAAATGAGGGTTGAAGCAAAATGGGTTGAAAGAAAACTAAAATGGGGGGAAAGATATGGGGAAGTGGAGTGTAATTATGGCAAGTTGGTATGCACCAGTCGAAGAGTACAAGATGGCAGCAGAGAGAGATTTTGGATGTGTGATATTACTCTTCTACCCTTGCAATGAATAAAGAAATGTTAAAGGAGGTGATGATGTGGAACAATATTAGCCACATATTGGGTTTGTGGGGGTTTTTTCATTTTAGGGGGTTTCTTGTGAATACTTAGCCTATATATATATATATATATATATATATATATATATATATATATATATATATATAATATATTATACACATAAAAACACACACATATACACACTTTCATCTCTCTCTTCTCTCTCTGTCTGTGTACCACCCACCACCACCACAACCATCACCACCAACCACCAACCACCTGCCACCACCACCAACCACCACCACCACCACCACCCCCACCAACCACCACCAAACGCAGAGAGAGAAAGAGATGAGAGAGGGTGAACACAGCCATAACCGCCCTCCTTCTTCATCGGAACAGAGCAATCCGACCACCACCACTCCATCCTACCAACCCACCTCCTTCTTCATCAGAACAGATCCATCCGACCACCACCACCCTACCCTACCAACCCACCTCCTTCTTCATCAGAACAGAGCAATCTGACCACCACCACCCCACCCTACCAACCCACCTTCTTCTCGTTAATGAAACAATCAATAAAAAAAACCCTAAATTCGTTGATGAAACATGACCCAAAATCAGGGACGATTGGTAAGTGTACGGTTGAATGTGAAAAGGATTGATTAATTGAAGGTTTGAAGGCGATTGGTCTTGTAACGTCACCGGTGATACCCAGTCGTCTTCGTCGTCGTTAGATTGAGTTGGTGGTGGTGGTCAGCGGCTTGAGAGGAAATTAGGGTTACGAACATAAACCCTATTGACAGAAACCCTTTTAGGAAGAAATTGAAGGGGTCGAAGAAGGGGGGTTGTATTCTGATGTGAAGAACATAGATTTGAAGATGTAGGGTGGTGTTTGTGGTGGCGGTGTTTGTGAAGAACACAGATTTGAAGAGGGGGGGGGGGGGGTTGGTGGTGTTTGTAGTGGTGGTAGTGGGTGTCGTCGGAGATGGTGGTGGTGGTAGTGGGTGTCGTCGGAGATGGTGGTGGTGGACGGTGATGGCTGGTGGTTGTTGTGGTGAAGATGATGAAGATGTAGGGGTGTGTGTGTGTGTGTATATATATATATATATATATATATATATATAAATTCTTTTTTGTTATTATTTAAAGATTTTTTTAATTGAAAAACAAGTGGGACCCACATTTTTTTTCCAACTGGACAGATTTTGCCACATGGACTGCCACGTGGGATGTCTACGTGGCACTTAACAGAGAAAACTAACTGAGGTTAGTATGGGACCATTAAAATAAAAAGGTTGACAAGTTGGGACTGCTGTGTTACAACTTTCAAGTTGGGACTGCTGCCTTCCAACCCCTCTAAGTTGGGATTATTAAATTTCATTTCCCTTTTTTTTTTTATTTTACAAGCTTAAGTCTTGAGATTTTAAAGGTGAATATTTTTTCAGTTTTAGTTATAGTAACTTTTTTACCAGTTATTGTGCCCCTTGTGAGTCATTATTCGGATTTTTTTGATTTATTTGGATCATTATATTAGCTTTTATAAAAAAATTTGTTGTTAGTTCATTCTTAAAAGATGAAACCAAATGAGAAAAAAAGTGCATTTTTATGATTCAGATGTGCGTTATTTACGCAGTAAAGAACATGTAAAAAAGTAAAGACTAAGATAGTGTTTGTTTTTTAAGAAAACGTCTGCGCAACCTCTTATTTCTGCGCGACGTAGACCATGCGCAAGCGTTTGGGTCTGCAGCTTGTGTGTTCTTTTGAAAGACCCTTCACTAAAAAATGTTTGCGCGTCCTTTTTTTTATGCAGACTTGGACCTAAGTCATGTTACATATTCTCCTCCTCTTCTCCATCTTCTTCCTTTTTCTTTTTCTTCTTCGGAACTTTCTCTCCTCCTCCTCCTTCTCCCTCCTCCCATCCTCTCCCCTCCCCCGCTGTCGCCCTCCTCCATACTCTTCCCTGCCGCCGTCGCCCTCCTCCCTCCCCTCACCTTCTTTTCCAACCATTTATTTGATTAAAATCCGGTTAAACCCCTTAATAACCCAATTCAACTGGTCGGGTTCCCGGTTCGACTGCTGCCCGCCGGTTCACTAGTTTAACCCCTGCTTTGTTGCACATCCGGTTCAATACTCCGACCTGACCGGTTTTGGTCCTGGTTCCCGGTTTGACCGGGCCAAGTGTCCAGTTCGAGGTTAAGACTTAAGAGTGAGAGAATTTGTCATAACAACAAAATTTAAAGGTTTTAAACATATAAATCATATTATTTCCCTCTCCTTTTATTTTTTTTAACGGCCAACGGTACACACTCATAACGAAGCCCCGCACCCTTTAGATCCGGTCCCCGAGCCTCCCTAAGGTTCAGCCCCTCATTTATGAATAACCCTACTCTGAGTGGGATTCGAACATATTGACCTCCCAGGACATGAACCATACAAAGTGGGTAAACCTTCCCACCTCCGTTAAAACCACTAGGCTACAATATCATTTGCTTCACTCTCCTTTTATAACTATTTTTACAAAACTCTCTTTTTAAGTATTTATTTATGGCTTTACGTGGGTGTGCGTTTCAAAAATCCTTGCATGTAAAGGGGTTGCGTTTAGGAAAGGGTAAAACAAAAGATATATGGCCACATTTCACTTGACGTGGTTATTCTTTTAAGAAAATCATATTTGACCATTTATACAATCACTCTTTACAATCATATCCAACTTTTTTTTTTCTTATAATAAATCATAAAATACGGTCGAAAACGAAATCTATATTCTTTTCAAAAAAAAATCAAAATTTTACTATTAAAAACTAATTGCAATCCGTATTTAAACCATGCGCGTTAAAACGTGGTTGATCGAATTGTTTAAAACTCGACTAAAACAACAAAAGCGTTTGTTTTAGGTTTAACTTTGAGCGTAACTATAAATATGAAAATCATATTTAACCACATATCGAGTTCTTCCGATATTTAGGTCTAGCAGTTTGCATTTAGATTGTTAAACCGAATTAAAAGTAGACGTAATTGAATAACAGACGGTCGTTGCTGTGTGCTAATGTGTAAAAACTAGACCGAAACATAAAATATAGAAAAAATAACTAAGTTAAAAACTAGTAATAAAGTGTAACGGTAGACAATGAAAAAAATACTAATGTTGAGAGCTAAACATCACCAAATTATAAAAAAAAAAATAGGGTAATAAAGAAAATTTAAAAAAAGAAGAATAAAAGAAATTTTTTTATTAATGTTGACACATAAACATGTCATTACTAAAGTTGTGTGTAAAGAAGAAAAGGGAAAAAAATATTAATAAAGAATAATGTACAACAATTAAAGCACACAAAAGTTAATATTTAATATATATATATATATATATATATATATATATATATACGGGGAGGGTTCAACTAAAACTCGTTATTAAGGAGAGAACTCGAGAACTCTATTGAAGAAACAATAAGTATCGCGGTGGTTATTACTAATCACCGTGTGGTTTATACTTATGTAACGTCAGGTACAATCCTTTACCTAAACCTCTAGGTTAAACCCGGGTGAGAATAAGGAGTGAGAACGTGTGTGAGTGCTAAGTAAGTAAAGACACGAGATATAAGTGGTTCGGTCGGAGTATGACCTACGTCCACTGTAACTAGCCGGAATCTTATTAATGATCGAGTACAAAGAGTTACAAGAGAGTAATGCTAGATTACAATGAATAATTTCGGATCCATTTGCAAGAAGATGACTTCCTTTATTTATAGGAGAACTCATGGGCTTAGTATAGAAGCCCACGAGAAGTTATCCTTACTTGGGCCTGGTCAAAGCCCAAGTCCAAGCTTCCCATGAAAAGGGCGGGAAAAGCAGGTTACTGTGGATGACGTCATTCTGCAGCATGGTTGTTGCTCGAGGCGGACACGTGGCGAGCTCTGATTGGCGGACGGCGGCCCTGTCCTGGCTACAGTAGTTGACCATGCCCCTGCCGTCTGTCACCAGCAGGGGATGTCTGCTGTCACTGTTGACGACGGCATGGTGGAAGCGTGGGCACAGTCATGTCGCCGTCCCTGTCAGTGGTGGTTGGACCACCCTTGCCACCTGTCGCCTTCTCATTGGCGCGTACTCTGTCAGAGATCCTTGTGAATCTTCCTTTTGTTATCTTCTGTACCTCGTACCAAAAGTGGTAAGGGAAGATACCGCGCGTGAGCATACGCGCTTATCAGGTGTTGTTCGTTGCTTATCAATTGGTAACCTTGCGCGCTGCGCTGCCTGTTACCTTGGTAGCGCTGTGGAGGAAGCCTGGCGCCAGGATTCCTGTTTATGGGGATAGGGGCGCCTCCTCCGCCTGGATTACGCTCCCTATCCCTTCATCTATATTACACATATATAATATATCATATGTTGTATATTACACATGTGTAATATATAATTATTGCATACGTGTAATGTATATATATTACACATGTGCAATACACTCAATATATCATATATTACAGATATGTAGTATATCATATGTTACACATGTGCAATATATATTACATATGTGCAACATATGAAATATTACATATAGGTAATGTAAAGTTCTAGAATTCTCTTAATAAAATGAGTTTTCTATTGAACCATCCCCTATATACATATATATATATATATATATATATATATGTAGGGAATGGATATATGGAAAACCCTTCTAAACTAGAAAACTTTAGAAACCCTATCCTAGCCTTCCATTTGATTGGATCAATGGTTGAGATTAATTGGAAAGACTTTTTGTTTAAGATAATATTATTTTAATATAGATAGTACCAATAAGGGTACTTTGGTAAAGTTGCAAGGTCCACTATCTCTCCTCCTTTCTTGTCATATTTCACATCCCAAGACATAATCTCTCTCCTCTCTCCTCTTTTAAAATAACAAGAATGACCTCTATCCTCTCTCCTCTTTATCTCTTCTCTTTCCTTTTTCTTCAAGAATGAAGCTCAAACACCATTAATCCTCCAACCATCTCTATCATCTCTTTCTTTTTTCTTCATCTACTTGAAGAACACGATCTCTATCTTCTCTCCTTCATCCTCCTTTAACTTCTTAGTGTTGCTCCATAATTATGACAAGTAACAATCATCTTCTCCTCTCTTCCTCTCCCTCTCTCTCTCCTCCTCCTCCTTCTTCATCTTCTTAGTGAATGATAACAGTAGTGGTGGTGAATCGTGGTTTGAGTAACAATCATCTCTCTCATCTCTCCTCCACCTCCATCGAAAGTGGGTTTTAAAGTGGTTGGTTTCCGGTGGTTGGAGATGTGGCCGGAGAAGATAGATTTGCCGGAGAAGACGACCGTCCGGCATCTCTCTCTCTCTCTCTTCAAATATGCATGTTAACAGTGAAGAAGCCAAGTACGAAATATTAACAGAGAAGAAGGGGTTGCAAAAGTTTGTCATGTGTAGATATGGCTGAAGGGGTTGAAGGTGTTCTTTGTGGTTGTGTCCTTAATGTGACTGTGTCCTTAAAAGAGTTCTTTGTAGTTGTGTCCTTAATGTGTATGTTATTTGTCAGAATATGTAACATGTGTTATGTTTTATAGTTGTTATTGGGTTGTTTGCAAAGGTAACATGAGTTTATCAAGTTGGCTTGAAAGAAAGAAGTGTAACATGTGTTATCATATCTAATTAAAAAGACTATTAGCACAGCCAAAAAAAAAATACCTACCCAAAACACTCAAATATCACTAGGCATAAAAAGAAAACTTCAAAAATGGACACAATTATAAAAAAAAGGGTAATCATGTGACAACATTTAACACAAGTTAGTTTATTTTTATGGATCTTCTATTGTAATGGTAAGTCAAACTCCTAGTACAATTTATTTTGATTCCCAAAAAACATGGGAGGTCATATGAGATGGGATAACACATGTTAGGTACATATTATTTGGTCTGAACCTTTGTAATCGTGTGACAACATTTAACACATGTTAGTTTAATTTTATAGATGTTCTATTGTATTGGTACGTCAAACTCCTGGTACAGTTTATTTTGATTACCAAAAAACATGGGAGGCCATATGAGATAGGATAACACATGTTAGGAATAACACATGTTAACACATGATGGATAAAAACCATGTGGCCGACTTTGGTGTCCCCTTTTGATTTAAGTTCCTATTAGTATGTAACAACCCGACCAGGTGGGGGCTTGGTCGAAATGACAGATTGGTAACAGACTTGCACAACGGAAGCAACGATAACTAATATTTAGTGTCAAATACAATTTCTAATCCAAAAATATAAAATACACAATTTAAATAAATAGACTAATATTTATGCAGGGACGAAACGCGGCGGTCGTCGAAGCAGTTGAGGAGTGTAATCCACTAGTCGTTCCATACTTCTACCAACGTTTATCTCTAAAGCTCTAGTCCGCAACACTTATAGCCCGAATCTTCTACCAAAGTAATCTAGCGATCATCACCTCTAATCCGCATCATATGAACATAATCCGTATGCTTCACAATCATCCGAACGCAGTACCTGAACACATGCTTAAAAGAGTTGGGGGTCAGCAATTAAGCTGGTGAGTTCGTGTAAATAGTTAAGTAATTCCAAAACAGTTTAACAGCTCAAAACATAGTTTACACAGTTCAAAATAAAGTGATGTACAAGTCACACCTCAATCCTAACACGGAATCCATCTACTCCCTTTATGGATTCCCCACGGCATAACATATGCCGCAACGGTCCGCAGACCTCAGTGGAGGGTTTTTCGGGCTTCCGGATCCACTGTGCGTGGGGGATTCCCCAAGTAGTACTACCCATATATTAAGTGGCCCAACACCCTTGGGTTAATGAGTGTGCATCTGGTTTCGGGAGCCCTTGTCACATCAGGTAAGTTTATACACAAAACAGTTTAGACACACAAGCATGTATTCACCCCAAAACGTTAAAACAGAAAAAATGGGAAGTACACGAACTCACCTTTGGTTGCATGATTTTAGTATCCGATGCCTTGAGTCCACTTATCGTCCATAAGTAAGATCCTACTATAATTATAAGCATTAGTGTATGTTGAGCCGATCATTGCGTTCGCACGTGTGGATGATCTAGGACCTTTAGTGGTTCATGTATCTATTCTTAGTTCTTGTTTACCTTATATTTTAGAATTATAATCGTTTTGTCAATTATAGTCGTGATTCAATTCTATTCATCAGTGTTAATCGTTCACATACTTATTTATGTCCCAAATCATGTATACAAATGTTGGATTAGATCCTTGCCTTAATCGCCCATCGTCATATTGTTGTTTAATTGTCTATCTTATCCAATTCCATCGCTTCTAGATATCATGACACTTACATTACTCGGCTAATGTCCAAATGCTTATGTTTGTTATGCATATATCGTTCCTACTTCTTATGTACGTCTTTGTTGCCCACGTAATTACAAATATTAGTTTGTTTTGTGTATCCAATCCTCAACTTAAGGTATCATATCCTATATTACCTCCAATTGTCCCAATATCTATACTAGATATCATTCCACATTCAATTAAACGTCCTATGTCCAACTATGTGACTAATATAACTAGTCAAGTAATATGTGTTGTTTTTATATATATATATTTATATAAGTTTATGGTCGGTTCTTTATGTTTGCCGGGTCTGATCGATCAAGTTCCTCAAAGCCCCACACGTGTTCACACAATAAACTAATTAAATATAATATAGTAAAAATGGTTCCTGGACTTGTTATACCTTTCCAACGTCTCCTCCTGAACTGACTGTTAATCAGGTAGTCTTCTTCTCCAGATATCTATTCCTCCAACTCCAACCCTCACCATTTTAAGTTATCATAATAACCATCCTTGTAATCAATTAATCGAACCCTAACTTAACAGATCTCTAGCCGCCACTCGTCAATCACACCAACCACCACCTGATTGCACACCACTGGTGCTACAGTAACCCTTCACCATCATCATCCTCCGTCGCCTGTCGTCTCCTTAGAGACCCGGAACCGTACCACCGGACCGCCTTCGAAACCCGAACAACAACCCAACAATGATTCCTTCAATAATAACCAGTAACAAAGCAAGGAAGGTCAACATGACTCACCAAAAGATCGGACCCTTCGTCTGAACCACCGCCATCTGTCTGTCTCTCTCTCTTTCTTCTCTTTCCCTCTCTACAGCTCCCATTCTATCTCTATCTCTTTCTAATAATAACCGATGTGGGTATGTTGTGTTGTTGGGGAACGGGGTCGCCGGAGCTTCGCCTGAACCGCCGGGAAGGATGGCAGTAGCCTCTATCCACCGAATATTTATATGTGTGTGTGGGTTCTAATTGTCAGATGAGAGAGATAGAGGGTGAGTTGTAAGTGTATGTGTGTGTGGGGGGTTTTCGGTTTACTCATCAGATAAGAAGGGTGCGTTTTGAGGACTTTTATAATTGAGTTGTGTGTGTGTCAAGATAATAACAAGATGAGGGTGTATGTGTTTTAAAACTAGAATGCCATGGGGCACATGCCATGGGGAACATGCCATGTGTCCCATAGGTGACTAACCCTTTTTTTTTTACGGTTACGGGTTCGTTAACGGGTATTAGCTCGGTTATGTAATGCATTATAAAATAATATTTTAATGGTTCGGTTTTCAGTTTCGTATAAAATCGTATTGTTTATCATTTATTATTATTAAATTCATTGTCGTTTTATTTCTAGTCGCGAAAAATTTTGGGCCCAGTAACCGGGTTGTTACATAGTAACTCCCTATTAGTAATGCAAGAGCCAGGTTACTGGTTGGTACATATTAATGGCCTGAACCGTATCTTATCATGTGACAACATTTAACACATGTTAGTTTATTTTTATGGATGTTCTATTGTAATGGTAAGTCAAATTCCTAGTACAGTTTATTTTGATTCCCAAAAAACATGGGGGGTCATATGAGATGGGATAACACATGATAGGAATAACACATGTTAACACATGATGTATAAAAACTATATGGCCTGACTTTGGTGTCCCATTTTTATTTAAGTTCCTATTAGTAACTCCCTATTAGTAATGCATGAGCCAGGTTACTTGTTGGTACATATTAATGGCCTGAACCGTATCTTATCATCTAACAACATTTAACACAAGTTAGTTTATTTTTATGGATCTTCTATTGTAATGGTAAGTCAAACTCCTGGTATAGTTTATTTTGATTCCCAAAAAACATGGGAGGTCATATGAGATGGGATAACACATGTTAGTAATAACACATGTTAGCACATGTTAGGAATAACACATGTTAGGTACATATTGTTTTGTCTGAACCTTTGTAATCGTGTGACAACATTTAACACATGTTAGTTTATTTTTATAGATGTTCTATTGTATTGGTAAGTCAAACTCCTGGTACAGTTTATTTTGATTACCAAAAAACATGGGAAGTCATATGAGATAGGATAACACATGTTAGGAATAAACCATGTTAACACATGATGGGATAAAAACCATGTGGCCCGACTTTGGTGTCCCCTTTTGATTTAAGTTCCTATTAGTAACTCCCTATTAGTAATGCATGAGCCAGGTTACTGGTTGGTACATATTAATGGCCTGAACCGTATCTTATCATGTGACAACATTTAACACATGTTACTTTATTTTTATGGATGTTCTATTGTAATGGTAAGTCAAACTCCTAGTACAGTTTATTTTGATTCCCAAAAAACATAGGGGGTCATATGAGATGGGATAACACATGTTTGGAATAACACATGTTAACACGTGATGTATAAAAACTATATGGCCCGACTTTGGTGTCCCCTTTTTATTTAAGTTCCTATTAGTAACTCCATATTAGTATTGCATGAGCCAGGTTACTTGTTGGTACATATTAATGGCCTGAACCGTATCTTATCATCTAACAACATTTAACACATGTTAGTTTATCCCATCTCACATGCCCTCACATCTTGCTGGTGAATAAAAAAATTATGAAAAAAAAATGCATCAAAGGTATCTATAAGTTGCCTATTGTTAACATATGTTACCCTATCTTGCTTACCACTATAATTTTCACTTCATAAGTTTACTAGGAAATAAAAAGCATACAAACTATTAACACACGTTATTACAAACAATCATTACAAACTATCACCACTATAATTTTCACTTCATAAGTTTACTAGGAAATAAAAAGCATACAAACTATTAACACGTGTTATTACAAACTATCATTACAAACTTGATTCCGTTGGGAGTTGCAAACAAGTAATGCAGTGGGAGATCTTCATTAAATCTGCACACAAAAAAATGAGGTGTTAACATGTGTTACCCAACCATCATCTAACATACTAACATAAAAAAAACTGATTCAAAGCATAGTAAATCTAAAAAATCTTGTTGCATCATGTGTTGCCAAATAATGATCTATGATACATCCAAAAATAACCAGTGTAGTACGTGAGACACATGTTAATACAACGACGAAAATCCATACAGATATATGTTAACACTTGTTAACCCAAAAAATCCAGTTAACATGTGTTACCCAAATCAACATCTAGCATACTAACATAAAATACTGATTTAATGCATACTAAATCGAAAAATCTTGTGCCATCATGTGTGCCTAAATCTCAAATATGATACTTCCAAAAAATAACAAGTGTAGAATGTGAGACACATGTTAATACAAAAACGAAAATCAATGCAGAATATGTTAACACAAGTTAATACTACAATCCAGTTAAAGTGAGTTATCGAAACTGTAACACCCCAACCGATGGCGGAAACATCGGGATGTCACGTATTGATGATTGTTCAGTAGCTCATGGTGAATAATAAATTTCAATAAATGATTTAAATAAATTACATACGATTGTTCTAAGAATTTGTACATCAAATCAACAAATACTAGCTACGCATCTTCAAGTATTAACTCTAATCTTCAAGCAAGTAGAACCTGAAACATGTTAAGTTGAAAATATTTTGGGTCAACAAAAGTTGGTGAGAGTTACATAGGTTTTTGATAATCGAATAAAAATGTTGTGCAATTCAAGTGTCATGGCAAGTCTAGTCCATATGTGAAAACATACTAGAAGTAAATCGAGTGCATAATCAACCCTTGTGACTGTTGTATTGTGGTACATCCCATACGCTCATGGTTCACTCATTTATGTTGCGATAACAAACACCCACGCTACCTTTGTAGGAGGTACGTATCCGGGTGGGATTGTCAGTCCAATAGATCTATCAATGTATACCGTCGGCTGATCAATGTTAATGATTATGCTAGAATTGTGCTTACCCTAGTCATGTTCAAGACATAATGCAACATAGAAAAACACATAGACACTTTGATGATTGAATTGCATATATAATGTTGTAACATGTTTCACCCCAAAAACGGTGATAAATAGAAAAAGGGGCTATGTAAAACTCACCTTAATGATAGTATTGAATCCCTTGATATAGAATAATTGAGGCACAACGATTCCAAGTATACCCTAAGTTCAAACAATAAAATAACTCCAAGTTTTCTAGTCTAATGGTACTCTAGGGTTCCTAATTTGGGGATCGATAATTGTTTGGTAATTAATTTAGAATAATTGTTAATTACATAATTAAATAAAGGGATAATAAAAAGGATTTTTTTGACAATTCTTAATTAAAGGTAGTTGTATTAAAATGTAGTAAATGTGAAAATAATTTTTATAAAATTATTTTCTTAATTAATGAATATATAATATATTAATATTTATTTGTCAAAACATAATGTTAATATCTAAAAATGTTAAAATTATTAAAGTTTTAAATTAAAATTTATATTTCTGTTCTAAATGAGTAGAAATAATTTATGTAAAATTTTGGTATAAAAATAGTGAAAAATGAATTTATTATGAATTTAATTTGATTAAAATAGAAAAAATTGGTAAAAATTATTAAATAAATGGCTTTTCTAAAATAAAAACCGTTTCTGGTATTCTTACTGTTTTATACATTTAAGATAATTTTTGTGGGATTTTATAAAATCATTTTGATATTTTTATAGAATTTTATAATTATAAAGGAATAAACTTGTAATATTTATTATATATAATAAATAAATAATTTTTGAAAAACTAAAAGTTGGGTATTAAACTCCATCATATGCATGACTAAAAATAATTTTTGTAGAGTTTATAAACCATGTTTAGTATTAAAAATCTATTTTTCAAAATAATATAGATTTTATATGTATAAAAGAATAAAATAAAAAAAAATGTTTGTGTGTTGTGGGACTCGAACACAGGCTCTAAGCCGGTTCAGTCCCAAAGAGAATAAGCCTCACCAACTGGTCTGTATCAGTTGTTGTGTAGGATTTAAACGGAAAAAATTTTAAACATAATACTGTGACTTCATCTTCCCCAAACTAGCCCTAGAACCCTAACCGTAACAATTGATCAAGTGTAACCCAATTAAACATAGGGTTAATGATGGAAAAGGGCCGATAAACGTAATGTAGTAAGAAATTCAGGCTTACCAGACCAGAAAGCTTCGTAAACCGAAGTCAAAGAGAAAAGTAAAAGGGGCTCTGATTGCACAAAAACGAGAACTATAGAGGGATATTAAGGAGGGGGGAATTGTTAGTCGGCGAGTTTATGAGGTCTGGGTGGCTTCAATTTATACTAATTGTTACGAATTGGTTGATTTGGAAAGTTTGACCCCGATTTTAATAATACGCGTCTTAGGGTTTCAATTGGAGTGTCTAACACGAAATTGCCAACTGTAAGTGACGAGGAGGGATGGTTACAGCAAGGATCAACTGAAATCGTTTCCTGATTTAGCCCGAAGGTGCGTCAATTGCTCGAGTCAAAGTGTAGGCAGGTTTGACTTTTGATTGTCTGACTTGGGGTCTGGTTAAGAAATAAAGGCTCTTGGTTTGAACACCAAACCATCGAGTGGCTTAGTGGTGGGAGTTGGTTGTTGTAAGGTTGGGACCCGGCTTGGTGCGCGGGTTCGAATCCCGGCCCAAGCATTGTTTTTTTTTACATTAAACTATATATATATATGTGTGTATATTATATATAATTAATATAGTATTAGGGTTCCAAATGCGTCACAAAAATAATTAAAAGCGATTAATAATAATGAAACTTGACGTTTTTTATTCATGATAATAGTAACGTACAAGTATAAATGCGTAATGTTACAGAAACCGTCATCTAACATACTAAACGTAAAAAACTGATTTAATGCATACTAAATTGAACAATCTTGTGGTGTGTTGTGTGGCCAAATCATCATCTATGAACATGTTAATACTAAAAAAAGCTGATAACACAATCTGGATTTACTCAAACAAATACATACACAACAGGGGTATACTACACACCAGGTACCTAAATGAAATAAAAATTTAATTACAAGAACAGACCATCAAAATCCAAACATGTTTTTTAGAGAAATCACTTCTCAGTCATCCAAACATATAAACAAACATGGCACAACAGATTATAACACAAGGGAAAAAAAAACAAAAAAAATACAAACGAAAAAACAAAAATCTATATTAACCGAACAAAGATCTTTACCAACCACCCTAAAACAGAAACACAAAAACAAACAAAATTAACTTCTAACACAAAAGACCTTATAACTAGCTTCCATACAATCACCATTAACTTCTAACATACTAACAGAAGTAACACATGTTAACCCAGTCAGGCATTTCATCAAACACATGGAGTGCATTGTCCAAAACACAAAAAGACATTATAAACAAAAAAAACAGAACCAGTGAAAAAGAATCTAATCAGCAACAAACAACAAGTAAAACACAACATTACATTTTGCACTTAAATTAACACAAAAACAACAATATTATCCACTTAGGCATTTCATCAAACACATGGAGTGCATAAACTTTAATCAACAAATTTACATATTGTTTATGGTGGGTCAAACAACAAGAATAGAGAGAAAAACACTACTCAGTCATTAAAAACACACCATCAAAATGAAAAAATAAATAAATCAACATGACATATAAACAAGTTGGGTTTTCAAAATCCAACCATGTTTTTTTTGGAGAAAAACACTACTTAGTCATTAAAAACATATACTACAGAACATAACACACTAGATTATAACACACGGGAAAAAAAACAACAATCTTTAAACAAGAGCAGAGAATCAAAATCCAAACATGTTTTTTTCACATAAACCACTTCTCCAGTCACGCAAACATATAAACAAGAGCTATACCAACCACCCTAAAAGAAAAATACAGAAACAAAAATCTTAGAAAAAAAAACACAAACGAGAAAAAATAGAAAAAAAAAAACTAACCTTCAATATCAACATCTGAAGACCTATCAACATCAAGTGGTGTTGGGTTTTCAAATCCAATGTATGTACATGAAGACATACGTATAAAACCATCAACCCACGAGAAGGAGATAAGTAAGATGGATGCATGGTTGAAGGTGGATGTTCTTGGTTAAAATCCATGGAGATTGTGTGAGAAAGAAAAATGAAGGTAAGAATCTTTTGATGTTAGATACTTACATATAAAGGGAAAGGTTTGAGAAAGAAAGAAGAAGGTTGGTAAAAAGGTGTGTATGGGGGCACGAGAATTTAGAAGGTTGGTAAAGGTGTAAGGTACAAATATGGGGGAATGTGTAGCTGACATGACAAGTGGGAAAGACTTTGAGTGGTGACAAGTTGGCTAAGGGTGAATTTACTTTCCTACCCTTATAGTGTTATAATATTGATTTTTGAGAAAGGTGATGTGGCACAATTCTAGCCACATATAAGGTTTCTAAAGTTTTCTAGTTTAGGAAGGTTTTTCATAGATACTTATACTATATATATATATATATATATATATATATATATATATATCAAAACTTATTCATTTTGATAAATATTTTTAACATCTATATCTATTGTCTATATATGTACTATATAATAAACGAAACAATATGAACACATATTATTTATTGGAGTTATCAGTCTCACTCTCATACTTAGTGATGAATAGTTGAATACCATATTTTTTAGTTAAAGATTGTTATCATACAGCAATAGTTTATCTCCAGAGGGCAAGGAATTGTCTTTGGTAGACTATGGTTCGCAATTCAGAAAGGGGTGGCGGCGCAACTTGTTGCTCGTCTACCTGCTATTTTGATGTAACTTTCGTATTTTGTTTTAATGAAATTAATTTTTATCAAAAAAAATTATTAGTTTTTTTTAATAAACTTATATTATTACTTAAAATCTTCACCAAGTTCAAAATTATGTTGGTAAATACTAAATAGACTAAAAAACAAAGAATAATGATGATAATTGTTTTTATGAGTGAGTTATAAATATTTTCAAATTTTTAACATGATGGGAAGTAAGAGTGATAAAAATACATGTTAAATAATTAAAAAAACAGGTTGTATTAAAAAAACAACGTTAATACTCAGTTGAAGAATAATGTTTTAAAAGTTAACTTAACAAAATAACTTTCACGTTAAGGTTCGTTTTTTTTGTTAAATACGTATTTGAAGACTGTATATGCTAACAAATTACATTCTATATTATTCTATTAGTAGAATACACTAGTTTGCTCAGCTGTACAATATTTATGTTTTATAAAACACATTTTTATTGTTAATCATATAGCATTACATTTATCAACCCATGTAATAGACGAGATCCATTAAAGGAGGACTTCTCGGGTCAATGGATAGCGTTGGGTGATTTTAATGAAGTTCGGTCAGAGGAGGAAAAAAGTAATTCACAATTTGTACCAAGTAACACATTGACGGTTAATAACTTTATAGCGGCAACGGTTTTATTAGAGTATAATATGGGTGGGAGGAGATTCACGTACATGTCATACGATGACTCGAGGTTAAGTAAGTTGGATATGTTGCTAGTTTGTGAGGATTTTATTGCGAGGTAGGCTTTGGCAAAACTTGAGGCACTAGGGAAGGATGTGTCTGATCATTTGCCAATAATCCTGTCATTTTGTAAAAAGCGTTATGGGCCAGATCCATTCAGGTTTTTTAACTCGTGATTAGGGAGAAGCGGGTTAAACGAGGCGGTAGAACAGGGACTGTGTACTCAGGTAGACACATTTGGAAAAGATATTGCATTGGCCCAGAAATTAAAGGCTGACGAGAATTGTATCAATTTGAGATCTAAAACAATGGGGGATGAGAATAGGTTTGCTACAAGCTAAAAAGGAAGCGGCGAGAATGGAAGGGGTGGCTGAGTGTAGGGAGTTGAATATGGTGGAAAGAGAAGCATAGAAAAAATATAGCTAGATGGTTAGAAAACGGGAGTCGGAGAAAATTAAAGACCTACAATAGAGATCAAAGATATATTAGATTGTATACAACGATGAATACAACTTTCTTTCACGGTATTATCAATGGTAGGAAGGTCCGGAACAAAATCAATGGTCTTTTTATTGATGGGGTTCGGGTTGAAGAGCATGAGCATGTTAAAAGAATAATAATAATTTATATAATTTTCTATTTTAAACGGCCATTTATTTAACCATTTTTAGCGACTACGAAACATATATTATTTAATTTCGTATAAGGAAAAAAAATCAATCAAATTAAAAGCATGGGGATTGTGGGTTTTGTACTTTTGTCTCACTCCGATCCTTTCGAAGGAGGGGTATTTTCAAGAACACTAGCACAACAAAATATCATTTCTATAGGGTTGTTCTTTTGAGGAACAACACATCCTCTTTTTAGTTTTTAGTGAGAACGAATAGTAGATGAATTGTACTTGTGTAAAATCATAAGGTTTGTAACTTTGTATCAATAGAATACCCTCAAATGCCCCATCTTTATCCTTGTGATTACCGTTAAAAAAAACAAAAAATAGAATACCTCAAATTAGGGATACCTTTTCTCTCTAAATCTCTATAATAAAACACACGTGCGCGCGCACACACATATATATGCACACAACACGCCTAGAACTGTAAACGAACTAAACCAACACAAATAAGGTTTTGTTTGTGTTTGTTTGTGAAGGAAATAAAGTGTTCACGAAATGTTCATGTACACTTACTGAACGAGATTTTTTGTTCGTGTTCATCTATGTTTGTTAAATTTAGGTGCTGGAAAAAAGCGAACGCAAACAAACACAAATGGATGTTCATAAACGCAAACAAACACAAGCAAGAGTTTATGAATAGAAAAAGCACAAAATTCATATTAAATTTTAAACAAAACCAACATTTTCATCACGGTGTTATCGTACAAAATATACTGATCAAATTTTTCGAACACACTCGACATAATGTTTGATCACATAATTACCATAAAATAATGTCAAAAAACGCAAAATTATCATATTAAACTTGACATCCTCATTAGGTATACCTAAAATAAACTCGAAGTGTTCATTTAATCCACCCAAAATAATAGTTAATCAAAATTGTTGTAATATTAATATGTAATAGAGTACTATTTATTAAATAATCTATTGCTTGAAATTTTGGAGTACTAAAATAAAAAATAAAAAGTTAAAAACTCTAGGGAACTATCGAACACAAACAAAAATAAACAAACATGTTACCGAACGTTCACAAACACAAATGAACGAACAAAGACTCTGTTCATCTTTGTTTGTTTAGCTAAACAAACAAAATTAAACAAAATTTCTTGTTTGTGTTTGTTCATTTATTAAACGAACGAACACAAATAAACTTTCTACCGAACAGTTCCCAAACTATTCGCTGAACATTTGCTTCGTTTACAACCCTAAGCACACCTATATACATGTGTTTAATATAAAAGGATATCCTTAATTTAAATATATTTAGAAAACAAATAAATCGTATTAATAAAAAGTATTTTGCACAGTTCAAAGTACTCAGGAATTTCGATGATTTATGATAATTATTCTGTCGAACAAAGTATGAGTTGTACATACTAGAAAATACTTTCAAAACATTTACAATATTGTATAACACAAGCACAGCTATGAGTGTATGATATTACATTCTACAAGACATAAATTCAAAGTGTGAGTTGTACATCTTCTTGATTACAAAACCGTAGAAAATTACATCAAGATAGCGGGCAGGCAGGCAACTATAGATTATGAACAATGATCGAAACACGGTTCCTTGGAAATGTTAGAAAACTTACATTGATGATCGCCTCAACGCCTCTTGTACATGAGGCTCGCGTGTTTCCCAATCCCTGCACTTGCTCAGAAAACGAAATCATAGACATGAACCGGGCTTGTGTTTGACACAATTCCCTTAAACAGATTCTTCGTCTGTTCCCAGGGTACACCGGTTCGAAGCAGTGTCGATGGTGCACTGCCGGACTATCCCACTTGCCTGAAAAGAAACCGAAAGAGGCTGTATACATAGTTCTGTATGTGTGTGTATGCGACATTCAGAAAGTTTTCTCTAGAGTTTTACACGATGGGTTGCAACTTCGTTTTGTGTATGTATCTATTACAACACAATGCCAATGTAGCTTATTATAACCAAGATTAAGAATGAAACTTATGCTAGCAATTATGATGTAATCAAATTCGAGATTAATGATAATTAATCTCGTTTATTACACTTAATTGCTACTGAAAACCAACAGACTCAAAACAGTCTTTGGATGCTTCTTCTAGTTACAACCATTAAAAACTATAACGGGTAGCAAAAACCGTGTCGCGCGGACCCGGGTTTTTCGAGCTGCATTCGTGTCCGCAGATGCGGGCGTCGCGTTGGTTCAAGAATTTTTCCTGAACCAGAACCCATTTTTGCACCCCCCCCTGCGCACGCGGGTAGGTGCCAGAGTATAAAGTAACTTAACATTTTACTTCTTCCCCTCAAGCTTCACCTTATAAACTCTTTTACTTTTCATCTCCCAACCAATGTGGGACAAACCAAACTCACATTCACACACATATTTCCAACAATCCCCCACATGAATGGGAGTTGCTTACAGAAAAACAACCTCATTCCGATTAAATTTCAACAGTTGAGTTTTGCATACGATAGGTAGGTGTGACCCTTTGAACCTTCGCTTATGAAACGCACTTAGCCCACTGGCTCTGAGTAGAACGCGATGTCTTTGAACTCGTCTGCCGTTTGTGTGGACGACAATACGCTTCACACAAGACTCTCCCTGACAACGTCAAGTCCTCATAGTTGTGTCCGTTATGGTCATGGACACGTGCCTGGTTCTGCGAGAGCTCTTAAGTATTGTGCCCCAACAATACCCTTCGAAGCGACCCCACTTCTCTCTCACATAGGTGATCTACTGGGACTGGTTACCTCAGTCAAATCATTAAAAGCCATAGGCTTAACCTCCACCTTGTCACTTTTTAGGAATGGACTAGGAAGCTTATTTAATTTATAGTAAGCTCCCTTTTTCAAAACGTGGGGTTTCCACCAACTCTCCCCCACAGTGACCTTCGCCAGTTCATACAATTAGGTTGTCCTATTGAACTCAGATCTTGGGATCTCCAGTCAACTGAGTTAGGTTTTCCTTCGCATAAACCTAGCCTTTCATGGGCTTTAGCCCCATTCCTATTGACGACTTCTGAACTAACTCTCTGCTTAAGCCTTTTGTTAGCGGATCCGCGATGTTATCCTTTGACTTCACATAGTCAATAGTGATAACTTTTATAGAGATTAGTTGTCGTACCAATCATGCCTACGTCTTATATACCTATCCTTAATGATACACATTGTGATATGAGCTCTGCCAATTACCGATTGACTATCACAGCGTATGCATTGGCCCCATGCCGGCTTCGGCCACCTAGGTATATCCTTAACAAATTGACGTAGCCATTCTGCCTATTCATCCTCTTTATCCAAAGCGATGAATTTTGATTCCATCATGGATCTAGCAATAACCATTTGCTTAGATGATTTCCATGTTATCGCGGCACTTCCAAGTGTGAACAAATACCCACTCGTTGCCTTGGAATCATTCATGTAAGATATCCAATTCGCATCACAGTAAATTCAATAACTGTTGGATATCTTTTATATTGCAGCCCGTAGTCTTGTATGTATCCTAATTACCAAAGCACCTGTGTCACGTAATTCCAATGAATTAAACTTAGGATGCTCGTGTATCTACTTAGCTTGCTTGCTAAGTCTGGTCTGATACAACTTATCAGATACATCAGGCATACATCAGGCTGCCAATAATTCTTGAGTACTCTAATTGGTTAACAGGCTCACCTCGTTTCTTAGCTAGACATTGACTTGTGTCAATGAAAGGTCTAGCCACATTAGAGTCATTTCCATCGGACTTCTCAAGAATTTTGTCCACATAATAGGACTGACTTATAACAAGTCTTTTCTAGGTTCGTGTGATTTGTGCTTCCAAAATCACATCCGTTCATATCAAACCTTTTATTTTCAATTGCAAGTCACCTCCACACTTAAGTGTTATTGGATAACTACCAAATGGGGTGATGAAAGTTTCTTCCTTTCATATGTACCTTGAAAACTTCTCAAGTACTATTTTTAAATCCCTACGGATTGTTTCTTAAATGGCTCTTCCCCCACATTGCTTGCACTTTGATTAAGTTTGAGTAATACCACTCATGATGACATTAGACACCCGTGATAAGATAGTGACTATCTATATCTTTATGTTATTGGGGTCATCCATTATATTACTCAACTCATATTACTCACACGAACCGTTTTCTGTGCTATATGAGTTCTCACATTCAGCTAAATAGTATCATAACCAATGAACTATTTATTCGGTCCTTTCGAGTCATCCTTTTTAATGAATTATATATTTTCTTGTACAAAATTCATTCTTATGTCTTCACATATGTTTGAATGTTCAAAGTTAATTTATTCTCCGTGGAGCATCTAAATTAACAAGTATTAGTCTAGCATGCTTTAGACTACGAATACTTAGCATGTGAACAGAAGATGCCTCATTCTGATTCCTCACAGCCTTAAGAGATAACTCACTATCTCTTTCTAACATTCACGTCTTAGTTTAGACACAAAATGAGATTTTGTTTACCATTCCAAAAACCTTGGTTTAAAGAATGCTTCAAAACCATAATTAATTCCATCCATTAGGATCAAGACTCGTTTGCCTTTAATCTCCAAGGCTTCACCATTAACTCTTTAGGACTTATACATAAGTCTTAACATAAATCACTTTGATGAACATATTCATCATCAACAAGTCAATTAGATTGACACCCGACGACATGACATTTACATGTCCCTAAGTGATATGTATATATTTGTTGAACTTATTTATTGGGCGACTCTCCCAAAATATATCACGAATCCTGCATATAGTTCAACCAACATTGATGGTTTGTAGAGACTCTACACGTCCATCAATATTCTAAGTCTTTTATAATAAATCTCACAATATTTCTCAAAGACTTATGAATAATAACATACATTTCTATCATATGTTATAGTCATCAAAACTACATTTGAGCATTTCTACGTAAATGCTCTCAACATTTGATGACATATCTCGTTTTCGTGTATTTAACTTCAATACACTTGCCACGTTGACCATGATTATTTCAATGGGGATGGATGAAGAGTTTTTTTTTTTTTTTTTTCTTAGTCACTTAATTAGAGACTTAAGACTCTAATTAAGATTCTAATAAAACCCTCAACACATGGCATTAAGAACTCTACTCAAGAGTTTCACCATATGAAATAAAAAACTCATAAAATGGCATTAAGAACTCTACTCAAGAGTTTCACCATATGAAATAAAAACTCATCAAATGGCATTAAGAACTCTACTCAAGAGTTTCACCATATGAAATAAAACCTCATCAAATGGCATTAAGAACTCTACTCAAGAGTTTCAATCATACACTTAATTAGTCTTAAAACTATAATCAAGTGTCATAAATAAATTAACTCTACTAGAGAGTTTTTCTTCAATTCACCATATGAAGAGTTTTACTAATTAATAATTATAATTTACCAAATTATAATTTCAATATAATCCAAAATATATATAACATATTATATATATCTTTAACCGGATTCATATCAAATCTCAAAGTGTTATTCTCTTCAACACTTTATCGTTCGACGAAATGATAACAATTATATCGTCTCATGGCGTGTTTTGAGGTACTCCCTCAATACACTGCTCAAAACAACAAAGTTGTTAATAATTAACTACTCACAAGTAGTCGAACAGGTAAATATGTCCAAAACAACATCAAGTTGTTTTACACTAAATAATCTCTTTAGACTATTATATGGTTCAAGTCATCATACTTCTATACAAGTATCAACCATATATAAATTGCAAAAGGCATGTTTTATTCCTTCAAAACATTTCTTCTTTTACAAGTGTTTATTAACCATAAACTATATATAAAAGTACAAACAGTTACACGTTTCATCATATAGATTTTTGGTTATATTAAATAAACCTTTTTCCAACACACCCGTTAGAAATAAACAATTAACCAAAATCATTTTAAAGGTCATTGGTTTATATTCTCAACCATTTCTAACCTGCTTGTTAGAATTACACGATTATGACAATCGTTTTAGAACTTGTTAGTTTATATAAAATAAACAGTTTCTAACATCCTCGTTAGAAAATTAGACCATCTATATAAATGGTATTCACTTTGGATTTTCCAAAGTGTGTATCCGTTTCAAACTCACTTGTTAGAAACCGTCAAAATTTAACCCACCTGGTTTAATGTTGATTATTTTCCAAGATAATCATTTCCAACACGTTTGTGTATTTTGTACACTAATCCCTTCTAACACACTTGTTAGAAAGTATACACATCTTATTTTGTCTTTACAAACTCATCAATTTCTAACATCCCCGTTAGAAAATCAATATATAAGTTTACAAATTAAACTTACGATCTTGTAGATAATAATTTCTAATACACTTATTAGAAATGTTCCATGACACGTTATTCTTTCAACGTCGTCAATTCTAACACACTTGTTAGAAGTACATGTTTCAAAACCTCATATTTCGAAACCTTTTATTTTCCAATACTCTTATTAGAAAAAATAAACATTTCAAATAATTTGATATTATCTTTCTTATACTCTTACTAGAAAGAAAACGTTATCAAATGTTTTCATGGGTTTACAAATATTATGACTTTTCTAATACTCTAATTAGAAATGTATTGTTTCAAAAATGAAAACATGTTAATAATCCGGTTATCTAAACATGACATAAAAACCCATGAGGCCGAAAATCATGTATCAAAAATTTCTTTGTAACATATTAGTACAGATTAAAGATTGCACTCCAAACATGAATTTAATCCGATTCATATAACATATTTCCAAAAGAAAACATTTAGAAGATTATAAAATCTTGATTAAAACATTTACATGTATTTAATCCGATTCATATATCCTTAACAAGAAGGATTTAACATTCTATGTACCAAAGGAAAAACATTTACAAACTTTCGCGAATCCAAATTCCTTAGGAAGAACACGGAAGTTTGTATACTATTCTGTTTAAGTTTGTTAGAAAACTTACATTGATGATCGCCTCAACGCCTCTTGTACATGAGGCTCGCGTGTTTCCCAATCCCTGCACTTGCTCAGAAAACGAAATCATAGACATGAACCGGGCTTGTGTTTGACACAATTCCCTTAAACAGATTCTTCGTCTGTTCCCAGGGTACACCGGTTCGAAGCAGTGTCGATGGTGCACTGCCGGACTATCCCACTTGCCTGAAAAGAAACCGAAAGAGGCTGTATACATAGTTCTGTATGTGGGCGTCGCGTGGACCCGGGTTTTTCGAGCTGCATTCGTGTCCGCAGATGCGGGCGTCGCGTTGGTTCAAGAATTTTTCCTGAACCAGAACCCATTTTTGCACCCCCCCCTGCGCACGCGGGTAGGTGCCAGAGTATAAAGTAACTTAACATTTTACTTCTTCCCCTCAAGCTTCACCTTATAAACTCTTTTACTTTTCATCTCCCAACCAATGTGGGACAAACCAAACTCACATTCACACACATATTTCCAACAGGAAACACTATTTTATTTTATTTTATTTTCTGTTTTGGAGTTCAAGGTTGTTCAATTCTGGGGTTTCCAAAAGTGGAAATCAACTAGGATTTTGATCAAAGTTAGCCCATGTTTTTACGTTATGGGTTAATATATTTTCATTTGATATTCAAAAGAAGGTGGAGACTAAACTAGCTTGTTTTCCATAAGCCTTCTATTTTGTTGTAATTTCTTTTATCTTATGTGATCCATGAATTGAAAATTTGAAAAACACAAAGGAGTTACTTTAGTTTAGAGCATCTGGACCACGGTTATAATGTAGGGGTATTGGATTAAAATAATCTTAATTATCAACTGTTGGCGGTCACCGGTCCAAGTTAACGAAATTTGTGATGGCGGTCCCACCGGTCCAAACCAACGGAACGTGACTAACAGAATACTAACTCCGTTTGTTTGTTGCTCATGTGGCATGTGTGCGTGTCAAATTCCCTCTTATGTGGCATGTTTGCGTGTCAAATTCTATTAGCAACAAACAAACGAAGTTAGTATTCTATTAGTTATGGTCCGTTGGTGGATAATATATTAAAAGGTAAGACAACCAACACACATTTCGTTAGTTGAGACTAGTGGCTGCCAATAGTTGATAATTAAAATTATTTGATTCCAATACTCCTTTAACGACTGTATGAAACAAAAATAACGTAAAAATAACTTATGTTATTAAAATGAATAATAATAATAATAATAATAATAATAATAATAATAATAGGATTTCTAATGTAATTTCTGATATTATTATTAGTATCTTACATACAGTAAATCCTTTCTTCTACCATTTCTTATTTTACTAACTAGATTTAATTTCAGGAGTTTACTAAGATAAACAAATCTAATATGCAGTGACAAAATGTGTACTACGATGTATTATAAAAATTAATGTACTATAATATGAGAAAACAACAATTTTGATAATGTGAATAAGAATAAAAAAACATATATTAAAGGGAGAATGTATGTTTGGATGAGCAACAGAGCCAGAAGCAACTATTGCAGAGCGCGACTGAGGCGGTGGTGTTTAAGGTGTAGTGTTATTTAAACGACTGATTTTAACTTATTATGCCCTGTATGAAAACAAAACTCTCATTTATAGTTTCATTTAGTGTAAAGAATTTATTAAAAATTGTATATCACATTGGTTATAACATTTTGTTGTTTTATTTATTACCAGGTTAAAAAAATTAATATTATATGACGTAGGATCAATAAAATATTAAATGATTTTTAATAAGCGGAAATATAAAAAAATTAGTTCAGAAAAATAAATATTAAATGAATAAGAGATAAATGTGAAATTCTAATTTAATGATATTATTTTATATGAGAGAAAATTGAGATAATCATAATGTTTTTATTTATTATATAGTAAGGAAATAATAAAGATAGAGATAAAGATTAAAGTTATAAATTAATAACAATTGGTTTAATTTGGGTTACTCTTTAGTGTATGAACAAAAACCCACTAAAAATCATTTTTTTCTCGTTTTTTGTATAGTATTGTAGTACTCGTTGGAAATATAATAAAATGCTCGTTAATTTGGTGTAACAAACCAAAGATTACAAAGAGAATAAGAAATGAGAGAGTTGTTTCATTGAGATGTATATAATAACAACACAATGTTCACTATTTATAGGGCTCTAGTAGAAGGTATACACATAAAAGAGATAAAGGAGTTAGGAACATGGATAGTCACTAATAACTTATAAATGAGTTAAAAACATGGATAGTCACTAATAACTTTATTATTTCATAATCAACTTAATTGTTAATGTAAAAAGACAACTTCACCCATTTACTACCTTCACTAAGTTATTGTAGCATATGCATTATATGTTGTAATTACTTATTGGAATTATTCTCTCATGCTTTATAATATAGTATATGTGACAACCGGCAAATTTCGTACAACGATTAACGTGATGCTAATCATGTTTTAGAAATAATTAACATGGTTTAAGGTTAATTATGGTTAGTTGAGCTGATATGAGTCCTACGATGTCCTTTTGAAAGTTCGTTGAAGTCTTGATGCCTTTAAAGAAAGACTTCGCGTGTTTAACGTAACGAACTGACATCAGCAAAAATTTTTCAAACTGGAATAACATAAGCTTATTCTATGAAAATACGACACGTATTTACTATCGATGCGAACGGATGTGAAATCGGCGTGGTAAACGGCCAAAAACGCAGCGTGTTGGAGAACGCGGAGAGGAACTGACGTGGGATTCGAACGTCGAAACGCGTGGCTTTAACCGTTACCGAACTTCCGGAATAATTATTTATTATAAATAATGTTATCGGTTGAATTTCGAAAGTTATCGGATCAATTAAATGAAGGATAACACAACCGAACCGATTAACGCGATTTTAACGCGTGTGCCGTCTTCACGCGTCGGGTGACGAAAATAATTATTGAATTGCTCGGTCTGGTGTTATTTATGACTACGAACAAAAACCGAGTCCAGAAGCGATAACGGGCTAAAACGGAGCAGTTGGTACGCGACATTGGGCTTGAAGCCCAATCCAAAAGCCCACCTATATAAGGCCCTAACCCTCACAACCTCCCTCATTTTCCACATTTCCTTCTCTCTCTAAAAACAAACTCTCTCAACTCTCTCTCTCTCTCTAGGATTCCGGCGACCGGAGGCGGCCGGCCGGCAGCATTCCGGCGGCGTTCCGGCGGCGTCCGGCGGCGTCCGGCGAGTTTCCGGCGACCTTCCGGCGACTTTTTCCGGCGCGTGACACCCCCACCCCCACTAATTTCGACGCCCCGAACGCGATGGTGAAGGCCGTTTTCCCTAAAACGAAGCGGTTTGAACGTTGGTACCATTCCGGCGACTTTTCCGGTAAGCTCGTTTTCGAGTTTTCTTTGTACAAACGTTTAGATCGGGTCCTTGGGGGACTCCTCACAAGTTTTCACGAAATTTCGTTCTCCGGCCATATTCCGGCGGGCTATTTCCGGTTGGTTGCGAGTTCAGGAGGGGCCGGAGTGGGTTTTGGTTGGGTTCCGGTGGCGCACGAGTGGTCGGAACGGGGTTTTCTTTTGGTGGAGTGGGATGGCGGTGGTGGTCCGGCCACGGTGGTGGTGGTCCGGCCACGGCAGTGGCGGTCCGGCCACGGCACCGGTGGTCCGGCCACGGTGGTGGCGTCCGGCGGTTCGGGTCCGGGCAGTTTTGGGTTCGGGACTCGGGGCTCGGGTCAAGATTATGCTTCCGGGTCAGATTCAGATCTGGCTCGGTTTGCGTGCCGTCTTCAAGTTCTAGTCGTGGGTCCAGTATGGTGCTCTCGGGTAGATCCGGTCAGATTCGGGTTGGTCAACCCGGTCAACTCAGTAAACTTCGGTCAAGCGTTACGGTATAATTAACTAGCAATTATTTCGTTATATTATTATTTACACATATATTTCTAAAATATATAAATATGAACGACTAACTCGCTAACGAACCGATAAAAATATTAACGAAAAGCATTATGAGCTAATATTTGTGTATTAGTCGTGACTTGCGTTGTTGTTGGACTAAATTGATGGACTATACGTATATATATATTTATATAAACAGGATGATTTATATAATAGTCACAACGTATAAAGTCTCGCGGATTAGAATGCGGATAAATATAATGTCGTCTTTGTTAGGAGTTGATTTTGGGAATTTGTAGACAACTTGTGTTGTCTGGTTTATACCAAAAACAGAGGAAACTCTGCCGAAATTTTTATAAATCCGAAGCGCGACAAGTGTGACTTTATTGTTCGTTCTTATAAATAACTTTCCAAGCGCTTGACAAATGTAGTCATGTACAATCACGACGTTTTGACAAATATTATTTGTAACAATAATAGTCCATTCCGAGAAATATTTCAAACAAATATATAGTCTTTTGCTACCAAGCGTCAAGGATTGACGAGTTTTTAAAGGTTACTTGGTAACTAAAATATGTTTGTTGTTCGGATTAAAAGATGTATAAACGTTCGGATTTATTTGGAAAACCTTTTTATAAAAAGCAAAGCCTTGAGATTTGTAAGATACTCGGATTCGGGAAAAGAAATAACAAATGTTATTAAAAAGGATTTTAATAACTATATTATATTTCAGCAAGGTATATTTTCCGAAAATAACTATACAAGACGATTACATTTATCCGATTTACGAGACAAGCTATGGCTCGGGATGAGTTATACGATTCGTGATATTAGTCCGACATAGTTTGCACACGAATAGTAACAAGTGCGCGACATGGGTACTATTTCGTATGTGAACACAGGAACTATGATAAGTCACGATCGGTTCGTCGAGTTAAAACACTTAAAGACTCGGGTTACTACACACGAGTCAGGATAATTGAATAAGCTATCTTTTAACCGGAAATTAAGCTAGGTTTATATATGATAGACTTTGAGGTGTCCTTTATTGGTAATTAGGGCACGAGGAAGTCGGTCAAAGCTTTGGGCTTTATTTGCTAGCTAAGCATGGAAATTAAGGTGAGTTTCACGGCCCCATTTTACTGTTTTAACTGGGGGAAAGATATGTTTGTCAAAAGTTATCACGTATTGAAATGTTTTCAAAGGTTAAAATGTGGTAAGTGGCATGATGAGTACTTGAGTTTTTGGTCGCCACTCGGGGTTGGGTCCTCGCTACTGTAACCATTAATTCAGGTAAATGAAACTGAAGGAATATTTGGATAGTACTATTGGTGCCTGACAAGGCCCACCCCTAATCGATAGCGTCGATTATGCATCGGCGTATGCCTGGGGTGCACGTATTCTGAACTTAAGTCGTTGGGTTCCGAGAAACGACTTGGAGCGGGGCATATTTATTAGTCTTGGTTTGGTTATGGGACTCAGGGGATTGCTCGTCATCATAATTTGTAGGAGCTAGCTACTCCATACAAAGGCCACAAATGTGCTGGATTTGCACAGGATATAAAAATGTGCTGGATTTGCACAGGATATAAAAATGTGCTGGATTTGCACAGGATGTAAAAATGTGCTGGATTTGCACAGGATGTAAAAATGTCGTATTTACGAAACTAAAACCTGTGAACTCACCAATATTTTATATATTGACGTCTTTTTAAACATATCTTTCAGGTAACTAAGTGCTGAACAGGTATGCGGCTAGTACGGTGGAATTTGGGATGTCGGACAATGGTTGGGGGTTTCATCTATTGTTACCTTCGGGTTGGGACATAAACGGAAACACCCCACTTTAAAACTTAATGTTTGTGGTTTTAAGTAATGTTTGAAACCAGGTACTCCTTCCCGACATCTTAATATAATGATCTTTTCTAATTAAATATAGTTTGTGTTAATCTTGACTTTGATATGCTTTCGAGCGTCGCGCCACGTGTTTCCGCCATTGGCGTGGTGTGACAGTATAGATACTTTTAAATCATATTTTTTTTATGTTTTTTTTCCCATTTTTAAATTATTTTTTTTAGTAATTTCATCTCATTCAAATCTTTTTTCACTTACATTAGTCATTTTATATATATAAAAAAAAGCAAGTTACAACTAGATGACATATAAACGGGTAACAAGCTGCGTCACAATCCACTTTTTAGTGACGGGCCCTATCTTATTGAAAACAATACCCTAGTTCTTAGGGGTCGATAAATTACCGTGCATGACCTATGCACATTGTTTAGGAACCTTATTGCTTTAGTGCCAAAGAGCCAAAAAGTATCTAAAGGAAAAGGAACGAAAACATGTTGATTATAAGCGCAAACATTTCCATGCTTCACCACTTCTTCGATTCTGCCCTCAGTGCTGCTGGTCTGGCCACGAACCCATTGGCCCTGAGGCTAACAAGTGGGACACACCGGTAAATTTCACAAAAACGTGTTTCCCACCCTCCCAGCCAAAAACCAGAACATCCGTTGGGCGTAAAATAGAACTTCTTTCCAACAGGTCTCTTAAATAGTTCGCGGGGGCCTTTTTCGCAAATATGCCTCTCTGCTTGAGAACATCCCACAAGACATCTCTAACAAAGTCATGACGGTATTTGAACCCTGACAACACTCTGTAGTGATTCGCATGCTCCCAAACTTATCCAAGCTAGCAAGTCTTACAACGGACCATGCATGACTTGTCGATTGAAACAAGGGAGCCGTGGTGCGAGGATGGTGTCAAGAACATGATATCAAAACATAAGAACTCTTTTATTTACACAAACCAAATAATATTCGAATCCCTTACATACATAGACTCTTAAAATACAAAGAAATACTATAACACCTAGACTCAACACTTCAAACGATTATTATACAAGATCTTATACGTCTAGACAAACTCAGAGAATAACAAAACAAGACTCATACAAGTTATACATAAGCCTAGACAAGACCAGTATTCAAGAAGAAGAATCTAAAGGTTTTTATATCAAAAAAGTGAAAAAAGATAAAAACATATATGGATTGATAACAACCAACAACTTGTTGATTAAGAGCAAATTAGACTGATGATTATGCCGTAACTGGTCTTGAGAAAATCAACTGATTTGTCTGGATCCTGTCATTAGGTTGAGAGCGTGAATGTTATGAGAAATCTGGATTGATCTAAAGTGTTAAAGGGATAAAACACAAATCTATTTATAGCAAAGATTTGTGTTTCTTTAATCCAGATCAACGGCCCAGAATGCACTCATCTAACGGTTGCTAAACGTTTGTGCATGTTGACACGGATCGCCACATCATTAGCCCACAACAGAACATAGAATTGGGCCAATATAAACGGGCTGGACTATTCTCACAAGACCAACTGGTGGACTCCTCAGCAACCAATCTTGGGCTTCTCAGCAATAGCTTCATCTCCAGCTCCCATCCATCAAACATGCCCAACATATCATGAAAACGGAAACCACAACATATATCAACGTGTTATACAAGGACCATAAGTATTGAATTGAAAAGATTAAACATGTGTTATTTTTAACACCCCCACTCAATTCAATACTTCGAACAAGTCATGTTTACATAACATAATATGTCGCTTAACCATGACCCCTTTGCTACAATTTGGTTTAGAGAATCAACCCCCTTTTTTATAACACCTTTAGAAATAAGTTCTCTAAAAAATCCAGCTCAAATTTTTCGTTCTGTTAAAAAAAAACACACTGGATTTCCAGCATTTGACACGGCTGCAAAATTGTCACAATTGATGGGAAGACTAACCTGAATATGCAACTCACTCAAAAACTTTATAAGCCAGCAGTAAGCACAGCACGATATTTAGCCTCAGCTGTAGACCTAGAAATAGTAGACTGCCATTTTTTTTCTAAGTTTCTTAAGAGGGTTCAAGAAATATCCAAAACAAAAACTAGTATCAAATCACCTAGATTCAAGCACTTTCTCAACCATGGTTAATGCATATTCATGAACAAATTGTACAGATTATGAAATGTAATAGTACATCATTTTATCAATCAAGCCTTACTAACCAGCAACGTTTATTAAAAACACTTTATCTCTAACAATCAGTAAAGATATGCAAAACATCGATAAGAAACCAAACCGTTGCAAAGATACAAAAAAACAAGATTAATTAAAAATTTTTAGAGAAAATATCTTGTTATATCAATGCCCAGCCAAAATATTCTAGGAAAATTTTATAGACATAATCATCAAACGCTTGTCACTTTAATGACTTCAATATCTAGGAAATGTTAATTTCTAAATCCGTTTTTATAAGAAACCTGTTTTGAGAAAGACTTGTGACGAATATGTAACAACAAACCAAGTAGCACAACAATCAAGGAATGATCACTTCTACTTCAATGAAATCTAGTTCAAATAGAACAAATACAAAATCAAATTATTTGAATAATCTCAATAACTCTCAACAAGATTAGACTTATGAACTAACACCAACACCGATCATCAACTAGACAATCAAGTAAAATCAGAACAAATCTAGCCTCTTTAACAAAATTTTTAAAGAAAACAAATGAGAGATACTTTAGAATTTTGACAACACAGTAGATTGAAGCAAAACATGAAAAATTAAACCAACAAGAACTTTTTCTAATTTGATAATGAACTTTATATCCATATCTAACAAGACAAATGACATACGCCAAAACAACAAAATCAAATTTCTTGTAAATTCGAAAAAGAATCATGATCAGAGAACATTAACTGATTATACAACTAAATCACACGATTCAGTAATACGCCTGATATAATACATACACCAGACTACAAGACACAGCCAAACATATTTTGATTAACACAAAATCTCATGATTTATCAACCAGAACATACAAAACAAATAGTATTTATGTTGATAAAACCTTGTAAAAAATGCAAACACTTATTTGATTTAACCAAAACACTTTTAACTTTTACCAACAAGTAAAGTAAAAAAAACTTTGATTTAAAACAAACATTTACAGCTTCATAAAACAACAAGAACCATACAAAACTGAATCACATGATTCATAAACATATAAGCACCGTTACAGCCTAAACAGTATCCGGTAACACTCAAAATCACAAGATTTTAATCCTAGAATTGCATCTTCCACACAGAAGAATACACATAAGGCTGCAACACCTACAAGATGTAAAACACAAAGGGAAACCAACCGGAACCCCTTACAATCTCTTCTCTAACCTCTACGGTACATATCATCAACAAGACAAAAAAACAAAAAAAAAACCACACTAACATGATCTAACGGACTTCCTAACTCTACAACTAGTAGATTTCATTCAAGAATCCTAGATCTAGTGCCAATACTAGAGATTACAAGAGAAGAGATACATCAATTGAAACACACAGTTGCCAAATCAAAACAACATGTTCCAATACCAGAATTATCAACCAACATTTTCCTGAAAACTTTCATGTTTATATAGATATAGAACAAAAAAAACACAAGTTTCACTAAAATGTTTAGGCTCAAGACAGTAGATAAAACCAAATGATTACACGAGAGGTTAATCACTAAGATAATTTTCAAAGGACCAGACTAGAACACCTTTAATACTACGCACAGATTCAAATATAAGTGCAGTGAAAATTCTAATTGTCATAAATGAAATAAGAGAAAAATATGGCATAATTTTCTCGACCAAACAAGATTCATGACACACAATTTATAAAGAACATTTGACAAATTTGATTAATTCAAACCCTTTGATTTGATTAAAAAAAAAACTTTTTTCCTTTTCCAATAACAAGAATCATCCAGAAAAGAACCATATAATCAAATCAAATCCGACAACAAAGAATCACACAACTCTTCATCAGATCACAAAAAATACAGCCAAGCACAAGTTTTTCTCTAATAAAAGAAAACCACACAACTATACAATATTCAAGATATAATATTGACAAACATATCTGGTTAAAAAAACTTCATTCACATGGACCAACAACCAGTCAATAGGAAACAACTCATGACATACAAGTCAAGCAAAAGCATCAAAATACTGATCGTCTTAACAAATCTCTCAATTGCTTACCAAATACAAACTCTAAGATACAATAGAATCGAGCTAAATTGAGAGATAGCATGTTTTCAGATAACCAACAAGTATCATAACTTTCTCAACATAGAATAACAGTCTGAACATTTAAATCACATGATTTTAAAAAGAGCAAAAGTCACATGAATTTAATCAAAAGAAGACTAACAATGTCTACTCAACAACATATGAGATAACAGACATAATAGTCTCATACTAAAGACCTACAGAATATGAGATCTACGCACAAGAACACCAAGTGCAGACCAATAGTCATCCACATAAAACGGCCCAACAACACGACAAAGCCAAGTTAGATAAATGATTTGTACATCTTCTGATCACCATAATCTAACCGGTTGCAAACCCTAGGTACCCAAAACGAATGAATCTCAAAGTTCAAGATTTCACACAAGTTCTATCAATAAACCACCACTATTTTTACTTGTAAAGCTAATGACATAGTATTTGACCACGTTGAATAGTTCTCAAACCATTTAAGTTTAACAACCATTATAGTCAAGTTGCAAGAAACATAAACATACAAAATACAAAGAATCACTTCTGTTACAAGAAATACAATCAAGAAGTCTGGAAACACTAACTCAACAAACAACAGAACTATCAAATAAACAGTTAGAAAAACTTTCAAGTCAATTATTATCACAATCAGCAATAACAAGCTAACATAATTAATGAAATCAAAAAACCAAACCGACTGGCGAAGCCAAGCCAAGGACAAGCTAACAGAATTAATGAAATAAAAAACCAAACCGACTGGCGAAGCCAAGCCAGGGACCAGTTTAGTGGTTCATCACTCAAAGGTGCCACTGCAAGCCTTAACTTAGGAGACACCTAGACCTAGACCAACCCTAGTCAACAACCAATTAAGACTCGATCAAATGCCGGTCCTTCTAACCCGGTACCAGACGCCTAGACACACAATAAGAAAAACAAAGATAAGGAACAATCTTACCAAGGTCCATCCAAGATAGGGTCGCCTTCCAGATAGCCAGTCAAGACCTCACAACCTTCTCTTAAGGTTGTAAGGTACAAAACGCAAGAACTTCAGCAATTATTCCTTAGCTGATCTTCTAGTCGAGCAATCAAGAACCGTCAATGGATCTAGTGACACACGAACATGAATAACCAGCAGATGAGCACAAGTATACAAACCTGCTGAATCTGTTCGTCTCAGATCAATCGGATCTACAGAACATGAATAACCAACGGAAATAACAAAACCATCAGATTCAATAAACACGACTGAAGACCAGATTTATGACCAAGAAAAGGACCTATTGTGTTTATAACAAGAATAAGATCTAAACAAAGAAACAACAAATCTGACTAGATCTGCCCCAATCAGAACACTTGTTTTAAATACCAAATCCTAACTTTAGGGTTTTAATCATTCGAAAAGAAACCTTTATCAATGACTACGACTACTACAGTGAAAACACTAACAGTCACAGGCAACGTTGTAAAAATCCCGATTAATCGGTGATTAATCGCTAGTCCTGACTTTACTGATTAAATTTAGGCTAATCACTCAATTAATCGATGTCGCGATTAATCACCGATTATTCGGACTAAATTGGTCCTAGTCAGACCTAAAAAACTCAAAATTAGGTAAAAAATGAATTCGAATGGATCAAAACTGGAGCAAATCGATTACATAAAACAAGTTCTTACCTCAAAATTGGATGATAATCCGTGATTTAGAAGAAAAATCGATGAAACTTCATGAACTCTAGTTGCGTCTGATGGTTCCTTATGATGAAAGAAGGAATGGGGAGAAAAAACGAGATATGGTGAACGATAAAGGTGATTACGGTTATTTAAGTTTAAGTATTTTAATATTTGACCCCCTCCATATTCAGTGGTTTATATTTCTCCCCTAAACTTCTAAATTTATACATGTAAGGTGTAAAAATTAGCATTACATATGTATAAATTTATAAAAAAATATATATATAAAAATCCAATCTGATTAATCCCTAGTCGGTACCCTATCGACCGACTAGCGCCTAGCGAGTTTTACAACACTGGTCACAGGTCAATCAATAACAACAGAATCTTTAACAAAACTCGCCAGCCGAACCCAAACGGATGGACAGTTTTGAGCCCTAACTGTCCAAATCCAGTTACAACAAGTCACAATCTATCATCCAGTCACACAGGATTAAACAATATATAATCCACTCAAGAACAGCGAAAGACAACAGAATCGAGAGAACCTGGCTCTGATACCATGTCAAGAACATGATATCAAAACATAAAAACTCTTTTATTTACACAAACAATATTCGAACCCCTTACATACATAGACTCTTAAAATACAAAGAAGTACTATAACACCTAAAACAATAGACTCAACACTTCAAACGATTATCATACAAGATCTCATACGTCTAGACAAACTCAGAGAATAACAAAACAAGACCAGTAATCAAGAAGAAGAATCTAAAGGTTTTTATATCAAAAAAGATAAAAACATATTTGGATTGATAACAGCCAACAACTTGCTGATTAAGAGGAAATTAGACTGATGATTATGCCGTAACTGGTCTTGAGCAAATCAACTGATTTGTCTGGATCCTGTCATTAGGTTGAGAGCGTGAATGTTATGAGAAATCTGGATTGATCGAAAGTGTTAACGGGATGAAACACAAATCTATTTATAGCAAAGATTTGTGTTTCTTTAATCTAGATCAACGGCCCAGAATGCACTCATCTAACGGCTGCTAAACGTTTGTGCATGTTGACACGGCCACAACAGAACATAGAACTGGGCCAATATAAACGGGCTGGACTATTCTCACAAGACCAACTGGTGGACTCCTCAGCAACCAATCTTGGGCTTCTCAGCAATAGCTTCATCTCCAACTCCCATCCATCAAACAGGCCCAATCATATCATGAAAACGGAAACCACAACATATATCAACGTGTTATACAAGAACCATAAGTATTGAACTGAATAGATTAAACATGTATTATTTTTAACAGATGGATCAAACTGTTCTCCCAAACTTTGGACGGTTTTACCGTAAAGAGCACCGTTAGGTTGGTGGTGGGAGGTAGGAGATGGAGACGAAAATTTAAATGTCTAGTCAATGAAATCGAGTTTATATTTTTTATGATAAGGTAAAAACACAAATGTCCCTATAATCGACTTTGTTAATTAAAGTTGTATACCTTGTAACAACCGGAAAATCAGTTCGATGATTGTTGTGAACATGTTGCTTATTTGCAAGCAATATCATATTATCATTGCATGAATATGATACATGGTCTCGATTCAAGAAGACTAATATGTTATCCATGTGTACTAATCGAGTTTAGAACTTGATATTATCCTCGACCCAATGACAAACACATCTCTAAAGTGATTTGCACATTAGTAACGTCAACATTGGTGTAGCTAAACACGGCAAGAATAACTAATCTTAGACTCCAAGTAATGATGTGTACGGTTTGGTATGTCACTTTGGCATAAAAGTCAAAACCAATACCAAACTATAAAATTCACTTTTCTGGATAACATAAATCGTTCTTGTTTTGGTTTCTTCTCACAATTCTTTTTTTCTTTTGGGTTGTTGACAGTCTCTCTCTCTTTTTTTTGGTTATATACTTACATGACGGCTTGCAGCTTCCTATAGTCCGTTACGACTATCAATAATGTATATGAAAACATTAAAACTATAATAATAAGTTCACTTAAAAATTGATTACAGCTACCCTCATAAAAACTGGTCTTTTAATGAAAATGTGTATCCCACGTGAACACCAGTAGTGACCAGCCCCCCTTCCCTACCCCCATCACATAATTAACTCCTAATAATGTACACAATATTAGTATATTTACTATTTAAAAAACATACGAATTATAGTTGTATTTTTCTTTAAATAAGATTTATTAGTGCTTGCAATAAGGGGGGACGGGGCGCCACCTGAATTGGTCACGGGTACCTCACTACCACGGTAACATCGCTGCCACCCATGTTGGTAGTGGTCCCGTGAACCAAATTCTGGTTCTACTTTACAGGCTGGTAAACGAGTCTAATTAAATGCAACGGTCGAATTTGCTATTTATTTTAACCAATTTGACTGTTTGAATTTGTTTTACATGTAACGGTGATATTTTATGACCGTTAATTTTAAATTGTATAAAATTTACATGTTTTAAACAAAAAGACATAAACAAAAAACTAGCATAACTAAACAACCTTAAACACAAACAAATGGATCCAAGGAAATCAAAGAGTGTTTCAAAGGGTGGGAGGGGAACCTCGAAATCTAAAGTCGGGGGGTTCTAGTAGTCGTTGTAGAGGTTTGGGTTTGGGTTCGAGCTCGGGTACGGTTGAACCCTATAGGCCGGTGATAAACTATCCACAAAATCAACCCCAACCACAACCGTTTTACCCACAATTTCAACAACCCCAAAGCCAACCCATTTTGTATCCACAATTTTTTGCGTCGCCCCAATTAACACCACAACAACAACTAGAGGACTTCGACTTGTATGCAATTAGGAGTCCAAACCCTCATCAAACAAATGATTATGATACTGAGCGAGACCTCCACCTACGTGACGATGACGATGAGGAGGAAGAAATTGTGCCAGAGACACAATTCAAGGCACATGAAGATGAAGAATTAAGCGATGAAGTGAAGGAAATGGTTGTTGTGGATGATCAAGTTGTAGAAGTTGATGCAGGGGGAAGAAATTTGGGAATCGAACAAAAGTTGTGAAGTGGAATACAACACAAGTGATTGCTTTGGCAAAAGCTTGGTGCTATGTGTCGGAGAACAGAGAGAAGGGTAATCAAAGAAGCAAGGGAAGTTTTTGGAGGGCGGTCCAAAAACATTACGCAAAATTCTTGGGAGGATCCACCCGAACAGTTGATTAAATTACTTCTAGATGGACCGCGGTGAACCTACAAATGAATTCGTTTAATGGCATTTATTAACAAGCGGTAACGATTATGGTATATTTAACTTATGGTTTTATTTAATTATATAAATTTTTCTAACATATACTTTTACTTGCTTGAATATAGGAGCGCCTACGAGGGAGTGGATGTAGTGATCTTAATGTCATGCAAATGACGTTGAGAGATTAGAGGAAAAACTCATCCTTATTGTTTTAATCATCAAGCGTCATGAGAGATTGTAAAAGATCACGACAAGTGGAAAAGCAGGCGTTGATCGGTAAAGAAGCGTTTGATAGTCATTCTGACAAGAGACGGAAGTCTTCGGAAAGCGGCAACTAGCAGGCGTCTGCCTTTTCCACACCGGACGGCTCCACCCCTACCCCCACTACCACGTGCGGGATCTCAATGAAGATGTCAACCCAACGAGGCCCAACTGAAAGAATAAGAAAGTCGCAGCCGCCTAGTCTTCAAGCAAATTATCATGGGTTGACGAATTTGGGTCATACTTAGCGATGAAAGAAGATAAACTGAACTAGTTGGTCACCCTACAATCTCAACAAGGCGAAAAATTTTAGCGTTTTTAGAGGAACAAAGCGAAATGTTGAGACAAAGACAATTTGACCACGACTTGCATATGTATTCAAAACCGCACGATCACCTCAAAGGTAAATATTTGGATTTGGTTTTGAAACGTAAAGAAGAAATCATAGCGAAATACGATTGGGATCGTTATTGGGTTGAAGGCGACGACGAGGATGAAGGCGCGAGTAAATTTAGGTGTTTGTTTTCTTAATTGATGTTTCTTGTATTTTTACTTTATTTTAATGAAACAATTATTTTTTTTAGTTTTACAAACGGTTCTTTTTAATCAAACGGTTATTTTTTAAACGGTAATTAAAAAAAAGAAAACTGAAACAATTAAGATTTCAGTAAAGTGAATCAGTTAAGTGCTGCTTCCAAAAAAGTGTTTCAGTGAAGTGATATCCACAATTTTTTGTGCCGCCTCAATTAACACCACAACAACAACTAGAGGACATTGATTTGTATGCAATTAGGAGTCCAAACCCTCATCAAACAAATGATTATGATACTGAGCGAGACCTCCACCTACGTGACGATGACGATGAGGAGGAAGAAATTGAGCCAGAGACAAAATTCAAGGCACATGAAGATGAAGAATTAAGCGATGAAGTGAAGGAGATGCTTGTTGTGGATGATCAAGTTGTAGAAGTAGATGCGGGGGGGGGGGGGGGAATTTGGGAATCGAAGAAAAGCTGTGAAGTGGAATACAGCACAAGAGATTGCTTTGGCAAAAGTTTGGTGCTATGTGTCGGAGAACAGGGAGAAGAGTAATCAAAGAAGCAAGGGGAGTTTTTGGAGGGCGGTCCAAAAACATTACGCAAAATTCTTGGGAGAATCCACCCGAATAGTTGATCAAATTACTTCTAAATGGACCGCCGTGAACCCACAAATGAATTCGTTTAATGACATTCATTAACAAGCGGTAATGATATATTTAACTTATGGTTTTATTTAATTATATAAAATTTTCTAACATTTACTTTTACTTGCTTGAATATAGGAGCGCCTACGAGGGAGTGGATGTAGTGATCTTAATCTCATGCAAACGACGTTGAGAGATTGGAGGAAAAACTCATCCTTAGATTTAATCATCAAGCGTCATGAGAGATTGTAAAAGATCACGACAAGTGGAAAAGCAGGCGTTGATCGGTAAAGAACCGTCCGATAGTCATTCTGACAAGAGACGGAAGTCTTCGGAAAGCGGCAACTATCAGGCGTTTGCCTTTTCCACACCGGACGGCTCCACCCCCACTAGCCACGTGCCGGATCTCAATGAAGATGTCAACCCAACGAGGCCCAACTAAAAAAATAAGAAAGTCGCCGCCGCCGAGTCTTGAAGCAAATAATCATGGGTTGACGAATTTGGTTCATACTTAGCGATGAAAGAAGATAAACTGAACCACTTGGTCACCCTACAATCTCAACAAGGCGAAAAAATTTAGCGTTTTTAGAGGAACAACGCAAAATGTTGAGACAAAGGCAATATGACCACGACTTGTATATGTATTCAAAACCGCACGATCACCTCAAAGGTAAACATTTGGATTTGGTTTTGAAACGTAAAGAATAAATCATAGCAAAATACGATTGGGATCGTTATTCGGTTGAAGGCGACGACGAGGATGAAGGCGCGAGTAAATTTAGGTGTTTGTTTTCTTAATTGATGTTTCTTGTATTTTTATTTTATTTTAATGAAACAGTTATTTTTTTAGTTTCACAAACGGTTCTTTTTAATCAGACGCTTATTTTTTAAACGGTAACTAGAAAAAAGAAAACTAAAAAAATTAAGATTTTAGTGAAGTGAATCAGTTAAGTGTTGCTTCCAAACAAGTGTTTCCGTGAAGTGAAGTGATGTGATAGTACATGATTAGCACAGACCATTCAAAATAATTTAGCTAGTTTGATGTTAGACTAAAAATCGCTTAATTTTCTTTTCCCTTTTCGAATAAATAATATATTTATACCTTTATTGCTACATATTCTCTCATCAACTCATAACCACTTTAAATAATATTAATACATAAATAAAGCGGAACAGTGCCCCCCAAATATACAGATGTACAATAACTTTTTATCTCCCGTATACTCAACCTCTCAAACTACATTTTAAAATATCAAAAACTCATTCACAGAATATGGTGAACTAGACGCGAATGCTGTAAGCCTGTAAGGCCAAGAGGGATGCTACTAGATTTTTTTTTTTGCTTTCACTGATTTTAACCAATCCTGCTTTGCCACATCACTTCACTGAAACACCTTTTTGTAGGCAACACTCCACTAATTCTTTTATTTTTTTATAATTTCATTAAACCTTTTATTATTATTATTATTATTATTATTATTATTATTATTATTATTATTATTATTATTATTATTTCACACGGTTTAAAATTAATTACCAAAACTATTTCAACCGTCCCACAACCTCACGGTCAGAATTCAGTATGGAAACCGTTCAATCGAATTGAATGGCATTGATACCGTTCCACCAAACCGTTCGAAATTTTTTTATATATAAACTTAGCACACGGTGGGGTTAAAACAGACTTTTACCATCATAGATACAAAGAAACACAAAAGAAGATGACTCGTTAGACCACCGAAGAAGACATTGCATTAGTGATATGCTACCAAGACGCCTCGAACGACCCGACACTTCAACAACGTCGTTCGCAGGTTTTTTGGGAACATGTACTGGCCGATTTCAACCGCCACGTTGGCATCAATGACCGGACAACCGTTAGCCTGCAGCGGAAGTGGACCTATCTCACCAATAAGTGTGATCGGTGGACCAGCATGTACCAGAACACGTTGAGGGAGGAGCCGGGCATTGACCCGGAGTTGGCTATCGAGCTCACTCATGTGGACTATGCGGCTCGATATGACAACAGCTTTGACCATGTGAGGCATGGCAACTGTTGCGCCAACTCTAGGTTTTTTTTATTTCTTTTAATATATTTTGTTTTTAGTTTTTTATGTTTAATAGTTATGAATTTTAGTTTTTTATGTTTATCTTTATTGTTCCTATTAATTAAGTAAATTTTAAACAAACTGTATGGCGGTTAAATACACAAAAAGGTATATATAAAAGTAAAAAAAAAAAAAAAACACCGGTACCAGAACGATAAACAGAACCAGCAAAAACGGTCCACGGGACCACTACCAACGTGTATGGCGGCGGTGATACCGTGCTGGTAGTTGGTACCCGTGGACAATTCGGGTGGCGCCCCGTCCCTCAAAGTTATCTGGTTTTGAACTCATACTTGACTAAAATAGACGTTTAACCTTTTTTATCACTTTTTATATCTTCTATTTTTTATGATATTTAATTATGTATTTATTAATTTTGGAAAATCATTTAATTATGTAAATTATTATTCGGTATAATTTACAAAGTACGCCATGTTTTGAGTCCACTGGTCAGTCCGTTAATGTTTTGACACTTTGACCGACTTAATGGGAATTAATTAGTTATTTATTACTATTTATTAAACTCGTTTCAGCATGATAATTGAACATGAACCCGATGTATAAACTTATTTATGCATTTAATTTATAATAATACTCTTTTTTATTTCAGGAGCGTCACGGGGTTGAAAAATATAACCATTCTAATAATATTCATAGTAATAATTATTACCCTTGTAATTAAATAAATAAAAAATAATCTTGCTATAAGGTGACACCATGTGTTGTAGTGTTCGCGATTCTTTCTCCTAGCTTCTTTTGATGAAGTATACCTATCCGTCTTTAGAAGATGAAAATTCCAATGATAGCATGGCGATTGGGCTGAATTTCAAGATCGTAGATAAGAACCTGGTTTAAAAGAAAAAACATGATTAATGAATAACTTGAACACTTTATGTTTTTTTTCCTGTATGAACGAAACCCTACAAAAAATATTCGTTTTTTTCTCCGTTTTTTATATAGCAGTATGGTACTCGTTGGAAAGATAATAAAACGCTCGTTAATTCGGTGTAATTTTTTTCTTTAAAAAATCTCGTATATAAAAGATATTAACGTTTAAAAATTATGGGGGAAACATGAGAGATAAAAAATTAAATTTGTTTTTAAATTCTTTTTTCCTAAAATAACTAAATCCCTTTTGTTTTTTTTATTAGTCTACATGGGATCCTACATGGCACTCTCAAAAGAGAGAATGCATTTATGCATGCCATGTAGGACAACACAATCTCAAATATAATTAGGGGTGTTCACGAGCCGAGCCGATCCGAGCGGAGCTTTGCTCGTGCTTGGCTCATTTACAAACCGAACCGAGCGGAGCGGCTTGTTTACAACGAAGGTCGAAATGTCCGATGATAACACTAATATTGAGATCCTGGTGTCCAATGATGAAGCTTAGATTTAGGCTGGTGAGATGATGAGCATACGTCATAGAACAGTTGTTGCATTGTGACATAGGTGTGATATTAAGCAACCATTAGCGAACAACGACTAATAACATAAAGAAGTCATGACTGTCGCCTCATGACTTATTGTTTTACTATTAAATCTAGTGTTAAATTTCTATTGATTTAAGTGGGTTAGTTATATTTTGTTTGCATATATTGAGCCAAATCCAATATAATGTTATATAAAAAGCCATAAATTTATCTATAAATTGTGTATATATCTATTATTAAATAAATAAAAATTTATTCGAGCCGAACCGAGCCGAGCGTACCTTTGCTCGTGATTGGCTCATTTACAAACCGAACCGATCCGATCGGCTCATATACAACCGAGCGGAAGACCGAGCGAGCATTTTTTGAGCGTTTTCCGAACAAGCCACGAGCGAGCCACGAGCGGCGAGCGATTTGAATAGCCCTAGATATAATCCCTTTTGTTTTTTATTAGTCCACATGGGATCCTACAAGGCACTCTTAAAAGAGAGAATGTATGTATGTATGCCATGTAGGACAACACCATCTCATATATATATATATATATATATATATATATATATATATATATATATACTAGCTAAATACACTGGGAAGGTCCCGGGGTTGAAAAAATGTAATATGACTTAATAAAATTTGCACAAATTACATATCAATGCCTAGGATTTAGTTTGATTCTTGGGCTTTTTGAACTATTCAAAATAGGTAAAATCGGACTTTACAACTACAATAAAACCCTATATGATACAATACTCACAAATCAAATGCGTAAACAATGATATGAGTTGTATTATGAAAAAAAAATATACCTTTCTTTGAAGGGTCGTAAGGAATATTTGAAATTAGGCAAACTTTTTTGCCTTGCGAACGCGTTCGGACGCTTTAAATTTGAAAACACGCTACCAAAATCTGTTCTGAAAAACTAAACCAAATCAAAACAAAGAAACATAGGAGTTCAAAACCGAAGAATAAGCTGCAAAAATAAAACTCCAATTCCGATTCCAAATCACTACACAACTTCACTCCGTTTATCCTAACCAAAACCACCAAGCAGTTTTCATAAACATATAATTTAAACTTAAAACAATCAAACCTATATGATAATAATAATAATAATAATAAGCGCTCACCTGAAAATATCCCAACAGGATTCCAAACCGTGAACCGGAGGCAGTAACGGCTAGTGGAGTCAGAGGACGTGATTTTAATATTTAAAACAATTAAATTGATATTAAATGATATGTCATGATGATAATTGATTTAATAGGCGTACATGGTAGGGTGATTAATTATCACTTATCAGTTAAAGATTTACCAGGTGCTAATAATCATAGGCTACATTTAACTAGCTTAGTAACCTTTGTAATTAATATTCCTAGCAACACCAATCAAAATACAAACAAACTGATTCTTACCAAACTGAAATATGTGAATATATATGTAGCGGGTTCTTACATGTAATAGAATGTTCAAAAACATATATATTATCATAACACGATTAGTAACTTGCCTATATATGATTAATGAATTAGTTAAACACATTGTGTTTTTTTTCTGCATGAACAAAAACTCACTAGAAAAACATTTTTTTTTTTGTTTTTCGAATAGCACTATGGTGCTCGTTGGAAAGATAATAAAGCGCTCGATAATTTGGTGTAATTTTTTTTTTCTAAAAAATCTCATATATAAAAGTTACTAACGTTTAAAAATTGTGAGAGGAAAATAAGGAAAAAATAAAGATAAAAATATTAATTAACATATTTAAAATTTTAAAATAATAATTAATAGTTCACTAATATTTAAAAAATGTGAGGGGAAAATAAGGAAAATATGTTAAGTAACACATTTGAAATTTTAAAATAACTAGGTGTATTAATACGCGCGTTGCGCGTTTTTCACATGACGCGTTAATACGGATTTTGGTAACCGACAAAGGCATAGAGACTAACCTTGGATAATGAGAAAATACAAAAGTGGCAGCAGCTACGCAGAGAATACCAGGAATCTCCCGCGGTCCGCGGAACATGGTGGAGATGGCGCACGGTAGATGTGGTCGGTGGCCGGCTGCGTACGTTAGAGTGAAGCAACTATTCATTTCGTGGTCGTTAAATATATAGATAATAAACGGACAAAAACTGAATCCGTGCGAAATCGGGTAAAAAAACGCATTATGTCGGGGGCCAAAATGAAAAAAAATAAACTTAATAAAAAAGTTGGTGGCCAAAACGGGGAAAAAAAACTTAGCAAAAATTTTGGTGGTTAAAATGAGAAAAAAAAAGTTAACAAAAAAAGCAAAAAAAAAATGTGGGGCCAAAATGAAAAAAAAAAACTTAATAAAAAAGTTGGTGGCCAAAACGTGAAAAAAAAAACTTAATAAAAAAGTTGGTGGCCAAAACGGGAAAAAAAACTTAAACAAAAAGTAAAAAAAAAACATTGTGTGGCCAAAATGAGGAAAAAAAACTAAAAAAAAAAATTGGTAGTCAAAATGAAAAAAAAAAGTTAACAAAAAAGCAAAAAAAAAAAAAATGTGGCAAAAATGAAAAATGTGAAACTTCACTATTTAAATGCTAAGGATTATTATTATTATATAACATAGATATAGATTTTATTTAAAAAAATAAATAAAGTTAAAAGAGAGCTTCACATGATGCTACGTGACACATCAAGGGGAGTTGAGGCCACCATTGAATGTCACGTTAACAACTATCAATTTTTTTATATATATTAATAGATATAGATTTAGTTATTTTATTTATATATAATGTAGTTATTTGATCTATTTTTATAGTAATAATGCTAAGTGTAACTAATTAATAGTTAGTAGTTACCCTTAAGATACCTGACGAGCGTTGGGTCGAGTATACCTAACGAGTAGTTTTGTTTTTTAAGTTAACGGGTTACTTAAAATCCGCTAGTATACCCGGAACTTGATAAAAACTCAATGCATTTGGGACAAGATTATTTAATCGGATTTGGAATTGGGATTACCTAAACCCATCCTAGACTCCACCCATTATCATCCCTAACTGGTTGTAACCGAAAGAAAATATACAACTAAAGGTTTTAATAAAAATACTTGTAGCAAAGGTAAAAATAAAATCTAATTTATACGTGATCAAAATATATATTTGATTTTATTTATAATAGTCATGATAAAAGAAAATATCTTTGATGATAATTTTATAGATCAAGGTGACAAATTTAAGTTGGTATTTAGGACATGCTTTTAAGAGCTAGTTTAGGGGTGTAAATTATACGTAGCGGCTCAAGAGCTACTCGGGATCGAATCGATCAAAAGCTCGAACGTGTCGAGCCTTAATGAGCCCGAGCCCGATCTCGAGCCTGAAATATGACTCGTTCAGTTATCGAGCCCGAGCTCGAGCCTTACATACAAAGCTCGTTTAGGCTCATGAGCCTAAACGAGCCCAAACAAATGTTATATTATTTTTTTATATATGCAATTTTGTCCTTTAAACATGTTCAATTTCAATTAATAATATTGGTGAGCGGAGCTTTGCTCGTTTAAGCTATTGAAGTGAGCTCGAGCCGAACTTTTAGGTCACTTAAAATTATTTTCAAATTACCTCGAGCCGAGCCAAGCTCGAGCTCTGAGGTTTTACTTTCGAGCCGAGCTCAAGTTCAGAATAGTAGGCTCGAACCGAGCCGAGCTCGAGCCTCAAAAAAGCATGACAAGCCGAGCTCGAGCCTAGTCGGGCTCGGGCTCGGCTTGGCTCGTTTACACCCCTAAGCTAGTATAGAGAACTCTTGTGTAATAAGGCGGATGGTATGAGGTTTATAAGGTTGGATAGTGTGGAATGGAGCCGTTGGGGCTTGATTCAGTCACCTTAGACCATGTGTTGTGGCTTACTTCTAGCCAAAACTTTATATTACGTCATGTCAGTTTCTACTTGGCTGCTTAATAAAGCTGTTGGTCGCCCACCTGATCCTGTTGTGGCAAGAGGTGAGCAGTGACTTTATCCAGTTTTTTTAATTTTATTTTTATTTTTTAGGTTTTCTAAATTTGTATAATTTGTAATATTAATACAAAAATAAACTTAACTAAAAATGTTTTAGTAATGTTTATAAGAATACCAACTATAAAACACTAAAACTAATCTAATACATTTTTGTATGGAGGTGAACCCTAGTTAGTCCCTTGTGTTTTCTCTTTGTTGAAAAAAAAGGATAACGCTCCAACAAATCATTTAATAGGAGCATGAATAATTGTCTGCTCATTCGAAAGCGTCACCTAAAATGTTGTTCATTGTACACGGGCTCCGGGGTAAAGTAGTGTCGTATCAAAGTTTCGTTTGCTCCCTCTCTATCACGATCAAACGGTGGTTGTCTGGTTAGCGCGGGTTTTCTTCGTCTTCGAGACCAGGCTATCAAGTATTCAATCGTTATCCTTCTCACTTCCATAAACAAATTGCCTTCTTCATACGAGTCGGACGAAGAAAAATCATTCTATGCCAAAGCCATTTGTAGAGAGTGAAGAGAAAAATTTAATGATTGTTTGTGTGAGATTTAAAATTTTTGATCAAACTTGCCAAAAATACCAACTTTAGTCAACGGTCGGCCGCCAACGGTCGACTTGGACCAGTCAACGATCGAATTTCATCCGCTACCACACTCGAGTGTGGTAATGTTGGCTCGCTCGCGGGCCTTTCGAGTGGGGTGTTGTTGTGTGAGCGATCCATGTGGATCAAGGTTTGGTTCGCGGTAGCTCGCTTGCGAGCCACAACACATAATCTTAGCGCCTCGTATTCATCACATTAAAATTGGAGCTTTATTCCCCTCTTCCAACAACTATCAAGAAATAAAATAAAACCCCTCGATAATTATCCAATCAAATATTTTTTTATTTTGTTTTCTTGCATTTTAAATTCAACAAAATAAAGTAAAGTTAAACAAATAAAATTACTTAATGTTAAAATAAAAATACATAACACTAGAAATGAAAATACATAACATTAAAATAAAAACTGTAACTAAAAAAAAACAATTTTTGGAACTATATAAATCATTCATGTCTCATTTTTTAACACACAACTCTTGACCTAATCTTCTCTTTTAAACCTATATTTTACAAACCATATAAACCACAACTCTTTACTACCAAAATGCCTTCCTGCATTCCTGTTTGGACTAAAGACGATGAGTTCGTCTCAACTGTTGCGTTTCTACACGTTAGGAAGTCAGACGTTGTTACAACGCATGGAATTAGTACTAAACTTTGGGTGTTAAGTTGATTTATTTTGTTAAATTTAAATAAAATGTAGAAAAAAAAATAAATGATTAGTAATGGCTAAGGATGTTTTATTTTATTTTACGGGTGTTATTAAAAGTGAGACATTCTCACTTTTAACACGCAAAGAGGAAGCACTAATGTGCTAGTGTGAACCCCAAATAAACTCCATTCCACACGAGATGATAACATACATCAAATGGTTGGAGATAGAAGTAGACAAAAGTTAAGGTTATAAGGGCATGTGTAGTGGTGGGGGGTTATGTGGGGGTTGTGGTATTAAAATATTAAAAAGTAATAGAAGTTGGGTTATGTGGGGGTTGTGGAAAAAGAGTGTGTAGTGGGAAGGGGGTTATGAGGGGGGTTATAAATGATTGGTAATGATTGGTAATGATTGGTTAATTATTGTTTTTTATTTAAATAAAGAATATTAAATACTTAATAATATTTCATTAAATAAAAAAATAATAATAAAAATAAAAATTTAAACTGAAAGTTTATTAAATTAATAAAATAATAAAAAAATATTTAATTTTAAAAACTAATATTTAATAAAAATTTGATGTTACAAAGTTATGTAAACTCTTTTTAATACAATACATGAGTGACGTGAGTGATGAAGAAATAAATATATTTATATTTTAAACAAAGACCAGCAAGAGAAAAAACAATGAAAAAAAAAACAAATAAAATAAAAAAAGGTTGAGCTCAACTGAACCAATCATAATACGTAAACACCTGTCTACATGAAGACAAACAAAACACCTGCATCAGTGACTTGTACATTGTGCTTTTCAACTTGTAACTTCTTCTTCAATCTTCCTCCTCACTTCTTCTTCTTCCTCTTCACTTCTTCTTCTTCACCTTTCTTCTTCTTCCTCTTCACACATACACACTTCAATATTAATAATAATAATAATAATAATAATAATAATAATAATAGATTCTTGAAATATAAAAGATTCCTTTAAAAAAAAATCAAGAAGTTTCAGATGAAAACGCCGCTATCACCATAGCCTGATGCCCGGAAAACGCCCCCATAGCGCCTGGGGGGGCGGTGTTCCAGGCGCTATGGGGCCTGAAAACGCCCCCAACTTTTACCACTACACACGTCCTAAGATAACTAAAAGTAATCTCAAGGGGGCTGTTGTACGATCAATGTCCTAAAGAAAATAAAATAGAAAGAAATAAAATAAGTATGAATGCGATGTCGTGTATTGTCGTAGAGTGTCAGTGTTCTGTGTAGGGTTTTAAGCTCACTTTATGGTCTACCTGTTTACGACTTACGAGTGTGCACTATCAACCCTAAAGTGGGAACATGACCATTTTTTTTAGAGTAGTGTTTTAGCGGTAAATCATGTGTTGTAAAATGACTACTGCCCAGGATTGAATCCCATAGCATCATACGGGTTTCTCCTTTCAAACACAAGCGGTTATTTTTTTGGTGGAGCGTGAGATTCGAACCTGAGACCAAACTCGGGCAGGAACCCTCCAATGAGGTAAACCTTCCCACCTCAAACCAGCTAGGCTGGAGATCATTGGCGAACATGACCATTTTTAAATCTACACTTTTAAAAAATATATTATCTGTGTATTTATAACCATAATAATAATAATAATAATAATAATAATAATAATAATAATAATTAGTTTTTTTTTGAACGGCCAACAGTACACACCCATAACGAAGCCCCGCACCTTTTAGGTCCGGTCCCCGGCCCCCCTAAGGTCCAGCCCCTCATTTCAGAATAACTATACTTTGAGTGAGATTCGAACCTGGGACCTCCCAGGACAGGAACCCCACAAAGTGGGTAAACCTTCACACCTCCATTGTAACCACAAGGCTACAACATCATTGGCAATAATAATTAGTTATCATGTGTCTCACTCAATTAGATATAACTTAGCATTCAACTATAATTTGACTTAAAAGTTGTCGAAAATTAGAAATAGAGAAACAAAAGACCATGTGACCATGTCCATTAAATGGGACGTAACTCCAAAGCATCGTTAACGTTTATAAAGAAAAAAAAACAATTATTTAAATAGAGAGTTTGGATAGAGAAATTTCGTAAGGATCGTACGAACGAAGTAACATGGACTATTTTAATGGCTCAGACTAAGACTATGGTAAGCCTGTAAAGTGTAAACAATAAAGCTAAAAATGACAAGTTGTTTTCAAGCCAAAACAACCCAAAACATTATTCTTAAATTCAAAACATGATGTCTACATGTCAATTCTTAATCCTTCTCAAAATTATCACGAAATACGTATATTCTTTGTACACGAACGAACTGAAAGCTACATGTAGATATAATAATATAATTTATACACGCAGAACTATGCAAATAAACACAAGTTAAAAACTTAAGTCGGCCAGTTACACTACGTTTGTATTTTAATATGTCGGCCAGCACGGGCACATGCATCCTCTGGAAATTGTAAGCTGACCCCCTTAATATTTTAATTGGCGATAAACCTCCCCAACATTATAGACTGAATTGCAGGGTCTATCCTACAAAATTCTGGATATTTGCTGTTTAGTCCTTTTTACTTTTTCTAAACAACAAATGGTCATATCACTCATATATTTTGTCTGGAAGAGGGCACGAACATGGCGTAGTAGTAAGACGCATTATTTTTATTCAAAAGTTGGAGGTTTTAAATCCTGTAATTTGCAGCTATATAAGTATTTAAGGGTGGGAGGGACATTACTAGATTCATTTTTTCATATAATTCTAACCAAGTCCAACACTGGTATTCTAGTTGGTTGAGGGTCTAACTTTCCTACGAGAGGCTTGGGTTCAATTCCTACTAGCTACATTTGGAGGACATTAATGAGAAATGAGGGATGCCTCCTCACCTTTGGTCAGGAGTTTGAGTCCTGATCTCGTCCGGGTTTTACCGGTTCTCCACAACGGGTCTTCGGACGGGTGGGGGATCGGGTTTTCCTCGGTTCGAAAACCTCGTAGGCAAGCCTGCCTACCCTGGCCAGCCCCTTGCATGGTCTTGGGGGGGGGGGGTTCTTGAGTTCGCCAGTTTACGGGTCCCATGGGTAGTCGGGCAGAAACGCTTCGTTGGCAGTTCAAAAAAAAAACTGATTTTAACCAATCCTGCACGGCCACATCACTTTACTGATTTACTTCACTGAATCACTATTTTAGAGGCAACACTTAACTGATTCACTTTACTGAAATCTTTATTTTTTAGTTTTCCTATTTTTTTAATTACCGTTTTTAAAAAAAATGACCGTTTGAATAAAAGAACCGTTTGTAAAACTTAAAAAATTAAACCGTCCCATTAAAATTAAATTTTTTTACAAGAAAATCAACTAAAATAAACATACAAACGCCTTCATCTTCCTCGTCGCCATCAACCCAATAACGCTCCCAATTGTGTTTCGCCGCTATTTCTTCTTTACGTTTCAACCGTAGCCGATCTTGAACCCAAACCTTTGCCTCAACTACTAGAACCCCCAACTTTAGATTTCGAGGTTCCCCTCCCATCCTTCGAAACACTCTTTGATTTCATTGGATCCATTTGTTTCGTTTGTGTTTTAGTTAGTTAATCTAGTAGTTTGTTTGTGTTTTTTTTTTATTTAAACCGTCCCCATTATATATAGTATTAATTTACAAATGGTTTATGCATCATGGTCTTGTACAATACGCATAACAAGTGTTTTGTGTATTAAAGGGTTGTCCATTTGTTTTGTAGGTAGTACCCTACTTTGTTTTTTTTCTTACTTTTTTACTTTTAACCTTAATACTTTTCATTTTTTACATTTAACCCCCTACATTTTTTTTACTTTCAACTTTCTCTCATGTATCTCAAAACATAATTTTAGTTTTACGTTTCAATCCAAATTTTTCGAGTTGACACGTCGCAACGTGCGTATGTAGTTCAACGTTTTTACCTCTATTTTCCCGTCAAACGGTGACGCTGTGTTATAAGTTTCACTAATTTTTGTGCATTATCGCGCCGCAACGGGTGTGCATGGTTCACCATTATTTCGGTGTTGCAGGTCACTGGCAATAGTGTGATATCGATGCTACTTGGTACGGTTTGTCATCCGCAGCAACGCGCGGAGCTTAATTCTAGTTTTATATTATTTGAAAATAACGGTCAAAAAATTATTACCGTTTTGTATTAAATTAATTCTAACGGTCAAATAGGTAATAAAATAAATACTAAAATTCGACTATTGCAATAATTATTATTCTTACTAGCCCGTTAGATAGAACCCATATTTGGTTTACGAGACCCCTACCAGCACTGGTGACGGCGGTGTTACTGTGCTGATAGTGGGTACCCGTGACCAAATTTGGTAGCGCCCCGTCCCCCTAAGAGAAGTTCGGTTTGACATTAAAGAGGACTCATGTGTGTCGACTACATTGTTGTAAAAAAGAAAAAGATGACTCATGTATGTAGATTACATTGTTGTAAAAAAAAAGGAATACATATAGATGAAAAGAGAATAAATAGTTAATCAATAAATTATTAATGTCAAATAGGTATATATGTAGTTTTAAGTACTAAATTGTTACTTTTTGATAAAAAGCTAATAGTTGCCATTCAAAAAAATGAAAATGAAGCAAATAGTTAGCGTACTTGGAGTCTGGGACTCATTTTCTTATCAAGAAGAGTACCAATGTACAATTAATTAAAAGTTGTAGCCAATGAAGTTGTAGCCTAGTGGTTGCAATGGAGGTGGGAAGGTTTACCTACTTTGTGGGGTTCCTGCCCTGAGAGGTCTCAGGTTCGAATCCCACTCATAGTAGGGTTATTCTGAAATGAGGGGCTGGACCTTAGGGGGCCCGGGGACCGGACCTGAAGGGTGCGGGGCTTCGTTATGGGTGTGTACCGTTGGCCGTTCAAAAAATAAAAAAAAAAATTAAAAGTTGTACATGAAATATTTGGTTTTTTTCTCTTCAGTTATACTATTGGTACAATGTTTGAACTAATCTAGGAAAAACTTTTATATAGGCTGAAACAATATTATTCCATTCTATTTTTTCCGTGAAACATGTCAAGGAAAGTTCCAACTGGGTTGTAAATTATTGGGTTAGTGTCACTTTATCTATGCGGTTATGCATTCTTTGAATATGAGACCTTTTTTATTAACGATCATGGATTTCGTGCTTTGATGTATCTCTGAGTTTTTTCCGCTAGTTTATGTTGTGTCGAAGCAATGTCTATATTGCCAGATAGGTTACGTAGTCCAAAGTAGCGGTTAAACCAGGTACGCAAACATAAAGTGTAGCTCTTTTTTTATAGGAAAATTGGATTGTATCACACTCAACTATTGGCCATTGGCCGATAACGCACTGAACTATAAAATTGATCACCAACACACTGAACTTTAAACATGTTGGATTTTGTCACACTCGGACTAACCATGGTTAAATTTTTTGCTGACGTGTCCAGTGTTGCTGACGTGGCATGGTGACGTGGTTTTCTTTTTTTTTTTTAATTACACATCAGTTTTTTAAATTACACATCATCATCATTGACCTCCTTCATTGACCTCCTTCTCTCAACTTCTTCTTCATCTTCATTGACCACAACAACATCATCATCATCATCGACCATCCACCTGCAACAAAACCTGCAACACCATCACTAACAAAACCAATCACCATAATAAACCCCAAAGCCCCCAAATGATAAAACCCTAACCCACAAAACCCCAAAACAAAAGATGAATCGGGTGATACACTTGTGTATATTGGATGATAATCAAAAGATGATAAAACCCTTACCCAAATCGAATCTGAAAAGAGGGTTAGCGCCACCGCTTCCTTCCTTCTTCCTCCTTTTCCTTCAATCTCATTCTCTCTCTTTCCTATGTTCTCTCTCTGTCGACTCTCTCTCTCTTTCTATCAGACAGTGAACAGAGCACGTGGAGGATAATAGTAGAAAACGTGGCTTCGAGGAACGAGCAGGAGAGAGAAAGTTATTGCTTGGAGATGAAGGTTTGCAATTGGAGGTAAATGATGGCGGATATTGGCGGTATGTGGGATTGTAGAACAGAAATAAAAAAAAAATTAAATAAAGTGAAGATGAAGGAGGTGATATGGAAATTAAAAGAAAAACAAAAAAAACACGTCACTGTGCCATGTCAGCGAAATTTGACACGTCAGCAAAAAATTTAACCATGGTTAGTCCGAGTGTGACAAAATCCAACATGTTCAAAGTTCAGTGTGTTGGTGATCAATTTTATAGTTCAGTGCATTATCGGCCAATAGCCAATAGTTGAGTGTGATACAATCCAATTTTCCTTTTTTATATAGTTAGTATTATCCTATATATTGTATATGATTTATGGAATAGTTAATTAGTGATACATAAATACTAAGAATACTATATATTATTAAGTAAAGAAATGCTCACATCATATTTTTAATACAATTGGGAATAATTTAAATATAAATATGTGATGGTAGATATGTATTGGATTTTAGTAGGTATGTGATTTCAAAGCTGTCAGGGGTCAAAACATAATTGTGGAGATGGATGGATCATGTCAATTCATATTTTGTTAGCTAAACAAATAAATATCCAGCTGCCTTTTTAAATACCAACCCACCCACATCTTTTCGTTTTTATAGTAATCATGCACATTACAACGCAATTATGCAATCGAGTGAAAGAAACTAAAGTCGATAATTAGGGCCTTTCACTAAGATTTGAAAGGCAAAGAATTGTACATAATTTGTCTATAAAACGCGCAATAACTCTAATGAATCAAGAAAAAAAACCTAAAAGATGAAGATTGAAGAGTTTATAATGATACCTCGTTTGAAATCATTTTAATAGATAAAAATACGTTGGCCCATGTACAATTAGTTTATTGTTATAGACTAATCGGTATTATCCAATTGCAGATCAACATGTGCATCTATGGGCCATTCGATCCTATTCCAACCTTCATGAACGTGTGTGAATATAATTGTGGTAAACCCTGAATTATTAGTGCTGCAAAGTATCTTCAATTTCGATTTGATTACATTACTAGACCGGCCACAAAGCAATAATCACAGGTAAGAAACAACTCACCCGATCCAAACATACTTTTCTCTAAAGGGTTGCAACATCGAAAGGTGCATGCATATGTTATGTTTCAGGGAATAATTCGGTCATGTAGCCACGAGATGATGTGTTGATGTGGGTGGACGCTATCATGCACGTATTTCCTGATGCATGTGGTACATACAAATTTATTTACATCTTTTAGCGTTTTTAAAATACAAGAACACGATTCTCGAAATAAAGATAACAACGCCGATTTTATTGTATGTTTAATAACAAAGTATATAAAAGTTATTAACGTTTAAGGAAAAAATATGAAATTATATAATTGTCAACTATGACATTTTCTTTCTCCTATATATTACAAAGATTTACAACTATGAGTTTATAACGAGATTGACAAAAGTCTAGGGTTAAATGGGCAGCCTTAGGAGACGAAAACTCGAGTTTCTTCCATAATGTAGTCAGTGGGAGGAAAGCGAGAAACGGGATTCCGGGTCTATTAATTGATGGGAATTGGATCTCAAAACCAGCTTTGGTGAAAAAAGAAGTCTTGAGTTTCTTTCAAAAGCACTTTAAAGAAGACCATGGCTCACAGCCATTCTTATCTTGTCCCGGTTTGAAGCGTATCACTGACGACGAAGGTTTTAACCTTGTTACTCCTTTTTCTAGGCAAGAGATTAAAGATGCGGTTTTTTATTGCGGTTCGAATAAAGCTCCGGGGCCCGATGGGTTCAACTTTCGTTTTGTTACACATTTTTGGAGTTTGTTGGAGGAGGACTTCTTTCGTATTATGTCAGAGTTTCACGGGTCAGGTTTTATTAACCCGGGATGCGCTTCTTCTTTCATTACTTTGATCCCAAAGGTAAAATCGCCTTTAGGACTCAAAGATTATAGACCCATAACCCTTATAGGGATGATTAGCAAGGTCATTTCTAAAGTCCTGGCTAACCGTCTTAAAAAGGTTATGGGTAGTGTTATATCAGAGACCCAGTCAGCGTTCCTTTCGGACCGTTTTATCCTAGATGGTCCGCTTGTGATAAATGAAGTTTTAGATTGGTTAAAAAAGAAACGTAGAAAGGCTTGTTTATTAAAGTTAGATTTCGAGAAAGCATATGATAACGTGAATTGGAATTTTTTATTGGCCATTTTGGCGCAAATGGGTTTTCCGGCTACTTGGTGCAGGTGGATTAAGGGTATTTTGGTTTCGGCTAGAGCCGCGGTTTTAGTGAATGGCTCCCCTACTTTCGATTTTAAGTGCGAAAAGGGGCTTCGCCAAGGTGACCCCATATCGCCTTTCTTGTTTTTATTCGTGATGGAGGCTTTATCTTGTATGTTTAAGAAAGCTAATCTTCTCGGGGAGTTCAAAGGTATTTCTTTCGAAGACCAAGAAGGGGATCTTTCCCACCTTTTTTATGCGGATAAAGCATTAATATTGGGAGAATGGTCTAGGGAGAATCTCCAAAATACGGCTAGGATTCTTCGCATTTTTCATCTATGCTCGGGGCTTCGGATTAACATTTCCAAATCCAATTTATTTGGGGTTGGGACTGAAAATACCGAGGTGGAAGAGATGTTGGAAGTTTTGGGGTGTCGCCGGGGGGTTTTTCCTTTTGTTTATCTTGGTATTCAAGTGGCCGCGAATATGTCCTGTGTCAAAAATTGGGATCCGGTCATTGAAGTGATTAAAAACAGATTAGTTTCATGGAAAGCTAGGTGTCTCTCGATTGGTGGTAGATTGGTGCTCATTAAAAGTGTTCTTGAGAGCTTGCCCATATATTACCTTTCCCTTTACAAAGCGCCTAAGAAGGTTATTGACAATATAGAGGCCATTATGAGACACTTTTTATGGGCGGGTTCTAATACGGAGAAAAAAATCCCGTGGGTTGCTTGGGATGTTATAACGGCTCCTAAGAAGAAGGGTGGGCTTGGGGTGTCAAAGCTTCAAGTGGTGAATGATGCTCTTCTTCTCAAATGGTCTTGGCGCTTTAAAGTCGAAGGTAATAGCTTGTGGAAAAATGTTATTCGTTTATGTAACGGGTCTTCCCGTAGTTGGTATTGTCTCCCGTGTTCGCACAAGGCAAGTGGTTGTTGGAGGAACATTGCAAAAATGGGAGAAAAAAGACTCGCTAATGGTGGTTTGTTACAAAACTTTTTTCATGGTTCGGTTGGTGACGGGGCTCGGATCTCATTCTGGGGTGACTTGTGGGTTCGAGAGCAACCGCTCAGAATCATTTACCCAGCTTTGTTTAGGCTGGAATCGGAAAAATGGACTCCCATTTGTAATCGGATAAAAATGGAGAATGGCGTTAAGGTTGTTTCGTGGGCTTGGAAATCGGAACCATCGACGTTTGAAGCTGTAAATGAATTATTTCATTTGCTGGAAGGAAGATATTTTTTCTTTTCACTTGCAGGGGGCGAAGACAAATGGATTTGGAAGGCGGATTCCGATGGCGTTTTTTCAGTTAGATCAGCAAAGAAACTTATGTATGAAGATGTACATCCGGTTAATGTTCCAACAATCAAGTGGAAAGGATGGGTTCCTTTAAAGTGCAAGATTTTAGTGTGGAGAGCTCTTCGTGATCGTCTTCCTACTCGGTTCGACTTGATTAAGAGAGGTGTTAATGTTTCGGATGACTCATGTATTCTTTGTGACTCGGCTCAAGAAACGTCTATGCATCTTTTCACTGGATGCACTTTTGCGGTAGAGCTTTGGAACCGGGTTGGAATGTGGTGTCGGGTGGGACCCCTCTTCGCGTTTGATGTTCTTGATATTCTTCAGTTCGTTGATTCTCAGCCGCTCTCGAAGGTGGAAAAGCAATTGTTGAAGGACATTGTTTTTACCACTTTTTGGAGCATTTGGATGGAGCGAAACGACCGCATGTTCAGAGGTAAACATAGACGTCCGATTGAAGTCTTGGAAAATGTGAAATCCACGTCGTACTTTTGGGTTCGCCATAGAGCTAGATTAAAATGTATTGATTGGAAAAAATGGTGTACTTTTCCGTTGGATTTGATGTAGTTGGTTTGGCGGGGGGTTCTCGCTTTAAGGACAACCTTTGACGTTTTTAATGAAGTTTACTTTAAAAAAAACGAGATTGACAATCTCTATTCTCAGATTTTAATTTGCATTGATCATCCCTCTCATATTTATAAGGATTTTGACCTTTTTATTAGATTCGCATCCTATATATTTATCACACATTAAATAAGTATTATACAAGCCCATTAAGTAGGGTATGGATATAACATATTTGATGGATAAGGCTTAAAGGTGTGCAATCGGGGAAACCACTCGGGGTGGTGAGGTGGTCTCGGCATCGATGGGCAACACCGCCCCCCGTTTGATTTTCGGGGAATTCGGGGAAAAAGCACCGTTCCCACCGATGAATGTGATTGGTTTAATTTTTTTTTAAATCAAACTTTATATAATAAAAAATGAAGGGGGATTGGGGGAATACCATTTCCAAACTTTAGGGGAGTAAAGGGGGAGAATGATGTGGCGCTGATGTGACACTTGGGGGAGTTGGGGGAAAAGGGGGCACACCATAGTCTAAGACCATGTGTAGTGGGGGGCTTTATGGGGCTCCATGTATAAAGCCCCCCATCCTGATTGGTCCACGTGGCAGCTGAGTCAGCATGGGGGTTTAATTCAAAATAGGGGTGTAGTGGTAGGGGGGGCGTTATTTTATTTCTATTTAAAAGAAAAACAATAAAAAAATAATTAAAAAAATAATAATATGAGAAAGTAAGAGAGAGAGAGTGAGGTGGAGAGATTTGATTGGATGGTGGTTGTGATGTCCAGCGCTATTTTTAAAACGCCCGGGCCCTTTTTTCCCCCATAGCGCCCCCCTGTAATGGTGTTGGGGGCGTTATGGGGCGCTATCATGCAAAAAAACGCCCAAATCGCGCCCCACTACACCCGGTCTAAGAGCATTCACAACCCATCCCCCATTCCCTCCCCCATTCTTAAAATTTAAGAAAATCCTACAAAAACTCACTCCATCCCAACCCCTTTCCCCATACCCCATTTCTAAAATTTACAAAAAAACCTATGTTGAGCCCCCATATATGGGGTCTTCCATCCTTCCCCCATATCATTTAATAATAATAAAATAATACAAATGAAAGGTGGAGTGAATTAATGTTGGTTGTAAAAAAATAAAATAATAATAAAAAAAGCTTATAGGGGATATGAATGGGGAATGGGATGTGAGAGATTTTGCAAAAGTGAGTGGCAAATTTAGAAAACTATGATTTTTCCTTAAATTATATGGTTGGGGATGGGGGATGGGTCGTGAATGCTCTAAGAGCATGTATATCAAAAATTATTACCAAGTACTAACACTAAATTATTACAAATACAAAAATAACAAATTTAATTCTTCTAGCCTTTTTAGCTATCGATGGTTACGCATTTTTAAAGTTTTATATTTCTTACACGCATGTGTAGATTAACTAAATAAAAAAAACATGAAACATATCTATTCATATATACCGTTAACTAGATTATACCCCGGGAACGTCCCGGGGTTGAAAAATCTAATATGACATATTAATTTTACATATGAAATAAAATGATGCGCTTTACAGTTACATGCATGAAAGCTTCGGGTAGCAGCTAACCTAAAACAATTAAAAATATATCTCCAATGTTAACGCCTAACCTTAAACTAGGGATGGCAATGGGTCGGGTTTGGGACGGGTTTAGGTAATCCCAACCCCATACCCGATTAGGTATTCTTGTCCCAAACCCGGCCCAAAACCCGTCGGGTTTGTGTCGGGTAATTACCCATCGGGTATCGGGTTTACCCGCGGGTTTCGGGTAAACCCATTAATTTTAAAACTTACTCATTGAGTATATCCGACCAAAAACCCAACTGACATCTATTAGGTAACTATTAACCAATTACATTTACCATTATTAAATGTATAGGTAAATGATGACAATGTATAAATACAAAATATTTAAATCATATAAAAACAATCAAAGACATAAATAACAAATAGTATACACTAACATTTTGGTAATTTTAGCACAAGATGACAATGTAGATAGACAATTAGATATCTTATGCATACATATTTAAAAAGATATATTAGAAATTATATTGGGTATCTAATCGGGTAAACGGGTATACTTATTGGGTAATCGGGTCGGGTAAACGGGTATATCATCAAATCCCAAACCCGTCCCAAACCCGCGAAAAAAATAAAAACTAATCCCATACCCGGACCCATACCCGATTACCAACCCCAAACCCGTCCCAAATGTGTCGGGTTTCGGGTTTACCCATCGGGTTTGGGTTTGATTGCCATCCCTACCTTAAACAATGTATGACTCTAATATTAATATCTAACCTAAAACAATGTATAACTCCAATGCTAACGCATGATGAAAATAGAATTCATATTTACTGATTTTAACATAATTAGTGACTTATCTATACATGATTAATGATTTACCTGAACGCTTTGTGTTTTTTTTCCTGTTTTAACATAACCCAACAAAAAATAGTCGTTTTTTTTCTCGGTTTTTTATATAGCACTATGGTACTCGTTGGAAAGATAATAAAACGCTCGTTAATTTGGTGTAATTTTTTTCTTTAAAAAATCTCGTATATAAAAGATATTAACGTTTAAAAATTATGGGAGGAAACATAAGAGAGAAAAATCTAATTTTGTTTTTAAATTATTTTTTCCTAAAATATCTCAATGCCACATGGGATGACACATGGCACACTCAATGAGGAGAATGTCTCTTTGAGTGCCATGTCATTAAAATGACTTTCTTTTATTATATGTATAGATTACCTACAAATATTTACCTAATGTAACATAAACAATTGCACATGGTCTACACATATATAATAGAAATTGCATAACAGAAAATAGGATTACACATTTTTTTTTTTTGAAATAATTGAGGATTACACATATTAATATTAAATAGTTAAGCATAATACAAAACAAAAGTGCATATATATGGTTATCAATATTATTCGCACACAAAGATATATGGTTCTTCTTGTTTTTATGTGTTCTTGAATTTGATTTTATGTTATTGTTTCTAAAGTAGCAATCATCATTCATCATTTTTGAAACGAGACTACTGTTTCTTGATTCATTTCTGGTTATGAGAAGAGGTGAAGTAAGAAATAATTAACATCGTCGTCTCCTTTTTGTTTTGCTTGTACTCTCAACATACAATGTTTTGTCTAGAAACCTCCCATACCCATGTATGTGTATTATATTCTATTATTCGAACATTTAGTTTTTGTACTCATGACAAATAGAATATAAATAATATTATATAAATATATATAAGTGAAAGTTAATTTGAGAACACATATATTTCTTGAGAACCGTGAGAACGCTATCTAAAACTCTTCAAATTCAAAACTTCTTTTTACACTTGTCTTTATTACAAAAATATAATCTCAAAAACACAATTTACGTGTAAAAATTTAAACGTATACGAAAATAAATTATTTTTACACATGTGTAAATTTACTATTTATACATGTATAAACTGATTCATTTACACGTGTGTAAAACTTTAATTTTATAGTGTTTTTGTAAGAAAAGATGTATTGTTTGGAAAGAAAATTTATTTTTTAGTGTTTTATTTTAATTATAATGTGATTTGTATTAAAAAAATGATGTTGATTTATTTTTTTTGTTTGTTCTCACGATATTTAGTGTTCTCAAAATAACCCTCTCATATATATTTATATTAACAAATGAATAAAGTATAAATAACGGGTAATAACGTGTAACACATTTAAATTATAGTCAATTACTAATTTCTTTTTTGCATAATGTATTAATGTAACATCACTATCACATAATGTCACTATAACAACTAAATTATTATGAAGCAATTATATCTCCTTTACAAACTTTATGAATTAGTTTGAATAATTAGATAGATAATAATAATTTCGTTAGGGTTATGTATGAGTGATATTCACAGTAGGTTATGCAAATTTATGTGAGAGAAGCCTCCATATTTTGATATGTGATAGTAAATGGTTGTGAGTGAAGGATATAGATAAGTTACTGTTCATCTCTATATTTGATATGGAACTGTTCATCCTTCATAATTTTTTAATATTTTTAAAAGTGGTTGTGAGTAGATGAGAGAGAAAATGTAATGATAAAAGTATAGAGTAAATATTATTTAATTGAAAGAAGTGAGAAAAAGTAGTGTTTTTAGAGTAATTATAGAGAAAATATGCAGAAGCTACTGTGAATGCTCTAACCTTATTAAATCAAATACACAAACTCATATGAATTTCTATTATAAAATTAGTTGAAATTCTTATTTTACATTAGTATTGAGTTAGGTCACATCAGTGGATATCCCTTTCAACAATAGGCCTCACGTTTTATACCATCATTTTCATTACAGAATTTCATTATTTTAGAAGATCATAATATGAATCCACTTGTTCCAACCGAGCACCGAAATCGTGAAGAGTCAAACCTTGTGAACGACAACTACATATTTTAATAGGCTATATTATAGTTATGATTCCGGTTGTTGGAATTATTCTTTTAATTCATGGAGTGTTAAACCGACCATATAAGTCACATGTAATTCATTCTAAACTAAGTTTGTTAAAGAACGAGTAATACATCAAACATATATGTTAGGATTTATCCAGGAAGGAATTTGTGGACAAATAATATTTATTACGTAAAGTACCTCCCCATTTAACTCGTACATGAAAAAACACTAAATCCAAAAGTATCGTGGTAATTTTAAATTAACTAGCCAAAGTAAACTATTTAAAAAATATATTAGTGTTAAAAAGAAGATGGTTTTTTTAGCAAAGCTTCCGACGCTTAATCACTTCATTTAGACACATGTTCGGGCAGGTCTCAGACGGCCATGATCGGATAATAGAGCTCTTTTGTCGAGTGCGCGAATCGCGATCATGAGAAGACTTGAGGAAGAAGCCCCTAGCTTAGGGCTTAATCCATGCCGGTCGGTGACGGATTCAATAATTTTTTTCAATGGTGTCACTATTTTTAGATGTTCCAATTTTATAGAATCGGACATAAAAGTTCTGGGGGTTGGTTTGACGGTTTGAGTTGGGTAATGTTTATCACATGATAAAAATATGATACAATAAGTAAAAACATCTTCATTAAAAATTTAAAAAACACATAATATAAATTCGATAGCCTTTACGATTTTTTTAAATAAAAAATTACTTGTAATTGTTCCCTACGAATTTAACCTTTTAAAAATGTTGAATTACATGTTTGTGTTGTTTAGGTATTTAATTGGAAATGTGCTAATAGTTGGAGTTGGCTTAAAAAATGTTCTTTGCGTATTCTAGTTTATTAAGAACTGGGCACCTAATTGTTGTACTTTCAAATGCAGCCAGAACCACACCTGTAATTCAAATTAATTCGCGCTAGCATGTATGTTATTTGCCACTAGTGAATCAGGTTGGGTTTAATTTTTAAATTAGTTAACATTTTTTTTTGAGATTGGGGGTTAATGAGTTATATATAGGGTAAGGTTAATATACGAATAGATTTTAAGATACTATACGTGAGAAGTGAAGAGAGATTTTTTTTTCCTTCTAGAAGTGTACATTTTTTTTCAAGAAAAAAACTTTCTTCACTTCTTTTGTTTTAGTACGTTAAAACTCATTTGTATTTGATATCTACCGCACATATATCAATGAAGTCATCATAAAAAACATTAATGTTACTCATAAAAACCATTCATACATGTTTATTTGCAACAAAAAAAATAATGATCTCCAATGACCATATTTGTACTTCGCCCCTGATGCTAGTAGCCGTTGCGGTAAGACCGGGGTGGTGGGTGTTTTTCCGAATTACTGGGCGTAAAAGTCACGTAGATGGTGACTGGGGTTGAAAGTGAAAGTCGTCTAAAAGTGGCGACACACAATTTGATTGAGACGGAGGAGAGTATCAAGAAATAAAAAATAACCTATATGACATATAACATGTCTTGCGCAACAAGAGATATAGCTCTGTTAGGCACCGTTTGACAATTTCTGAATGGGTAAGTGCTGACTCAATAAGAGGTCTGAATGGTTAAGTGCTGAATCATTAAGTGATATTTGGTTGGACATCTGAATGACTAAAAATTCTTGTCCCACATTGGTATGGAGAGTAAAAATTGATTGATTTATATATGAAAACCACTTGGAAGAATCAAATCTTATATCTCACATTTTACTTGGGAACCTACCCGCGCGCAGGGGGGGTGCAAAAACAGGTTTTCGGTTGTGATTTTGTCGCGTCGCCCAGGCGACCTGCGGACACGAATGTCGCTCAGAAATTCAAGCTCTCGTGTAGTTCGTTTTTGCAGCAGTCTTTTTTTTTCTAGGCTGCAGGCGGAGTTCGTCCGTCGTTTTTTAGGCCTCTGATTCAGTCATACATGTGTTAGAATCTGACCCGTTCAGAGCGAGAGTCAGATGTGTTATGCGATCGAATGCGCCCATCCAAACAAACCCAAGTCTGACTCGGTTAGACCAGTCTTTTTTTTATGGGCTGCAGGCGGAGTTCGTCCGTCGTTTTTCAGGTCTGCCTCCAGCGTCTGATTCAGTCATACATGTGTTAGAATCTGACCCGTTCAGAGCGGGATTCAGATGTGTTATGTGATCAGATGCGCCCATCCAAACAGTCCCAAGTCTGACTCGGTCAGACCATACGCCCGGTGAGACCTATTAAGTGCCAACCAAACAGGGCCTTAGTTAATTTGAGGAACAAATAACCTGGGAGTGTTTCTCTTTGAGCCTTAATTGAGGAGTTGGGTTGTGCCACCTTACTTCTACAAATCTTCTACGATAAAAGTTGATTTATTTCAATAATTTCACAAATATGTTTTAGAAATAATTTTGAAAGTAGACACCGTTGGCCGTTGAGAATGTCATTTATAATCGCAACAAGTACATATTGGGACAAAACCATGTCACTAGTATTCATTTTGACATGTTTGAACGCCTCAAGGCGGATTTGAGCTTAAGTTGCCTAAATTTCCACTTGGCTCATTCGTTTTAGAAAATCACTGATATCTATTGCGTTGAAACTCATTACCATACTATCTTCTTCTTTTAATAAAAGAGTAGCTAGGGGGACACTTGTCCCCATACTAGAGCTCCGCCCTATGAAAGTCCACGTGTCAACAAACCATTCTACTAACCAAACCCATTTTCTAACCCGGTTACTTTTTTGACCCGGGTATATACCATTGCAAAGTCTTCCTGCTCCTCCAAAAACTAATCAGCCGCTCCTAACCCTAACTTTTTTTCCCCTCATAATCAGTTTTCTAAACTTCAAACCCTACCCTCTCCAGCCAAGAAACTCGCCGCCTGAGCTCAATCACAAAATCATTGCTTCATCTCTATCATCAATCCCTGACCCGTCTTTAATCTGAGATGATACCGTCTTCTCCGCCGCTGCATTGTCATTCAGAAAATAGTGCGTTCCATATCATCGTCTACACTCCATAAAAGGGACGACGCTCTTATTGCAAAACCTAAGATCCGGTCAAAAGGTATTATATAGGTTTTCATATGGCTTTCAATCCATTGTTTTTATAATATCTTCTTCTCCGTTTTATGTTTCCGACTTAGATCCGATCAAAAGATATTGTGTTTCGTTGTACCAAATCCGATTCATACGTTTTTATTGTCTTAAAAATTAGGGTTTTTACTTCAACCCGTAAGAAAAAAAATTCATATCTGTTGTTAAAGCCAATTATTAAAGGATTCATAATATTCCGATCTGTTGTCGTTAATATTTTAGGGTTTATTTCTTGGTGTTTTTATTAAAACATATTTTTTTCGTATGTAATTTCTTATGGTTTTCAAGCATTTTACTTTTTCGTATTATTAAATATGCATCAGTTTGTATTCTTTGGTTGCATCAGTTTGTATTCTTTGGAATTTGATTATGGCTTTCAAGCATTTTATTTGTGTAATGTTGGTTTTGCAAATTACAGTTTGTATGAAATTTTATTAGGAATTTATGATCATTGTTTATTTGGGTAAATAACTAACTGATGGTTGTGATAATTACTGTATATGTTATGAATGTATTTTTACATTCTTTAGTTATTTTGATGAATTTTGTTTAAAGATCTTGCAATCTCTGGTTTTTGTAGGATATCTTTATGAACCGACCCTGAACGATTTTATGTTATTGTTTATGCTGTTGGCTGTAAAATCTTTTTGATTTCTTTTCCGATTTGTATTTTTGTATGTTTTGTTATTAGTTTCTTGCTATAGTTTTACATGTGGCTGAATCGTATCTAGGTTGTCTGTGTTTGGCCGATTCTTATCCGATATATGATCTTCATCTGTGTATATATTTGTTTACCATATATACATATAGTAATTTTCATTCTTTATTAGTAATCGGAAATACCTATTATATGTTTTCATGCTTAACGTATTTGAAGTTATATGTAGTCCGATCTGTTTTATTGAGTCATGATATCAACTTCTTTTTGCAGGCTGCTAAAATTCTTGCAAAGTCCAACACAATCAACAATTGGCTTTTGGTGTCTTTATAGGCAATTGGCACTAAAGTCCAAGTCGGTTATGGCTTAATAGAGTCATCTCCTGTTGTAGCGGCTCGACGACCACATTGCAATGTAAATATACCAATCTAACTTTGTATTCCTTTGAATTATATTTTTATTTATGTAATATGACATCATAGATGTGACATTTCATTCACATTGTTCCTGTTAACCTAACCTAGCGTTTCATTGGCCATTCGGCAGGAGCTTAGGTTGTGATAAAATATGTTGCAGCTGTTGAGAGACATTTAGATAACTCGAAGCCACCTTCGTCTCATCAAATGCTTTGTTGCCTAGAAGTGCTCTCAACATAAGTAAGCTTTCAAATTCAAAAACAAATCTGCTGATTGTTTTTAATATTTATTTTTAATTATTATGGTTGTGGAAGTGATAGCGAAACAGAGGACATTGATCATGCGGAAAAGCTTCGTCAAGTTAAAGCAGTTCTTGAAGAGGTTTACATTATAACATTCATGCTTACTGCAATTTTTTAGTTTTATACAATCTTACCTTTGCTTTATACCATGATCAATGATGTTTCTTCACCAGCATGTTTTGTTTGTTGAATGTTATATACTGGTAGGTTTCAAGGTAACCAAGAACTAGGATAAAAAACCGGGTCTCAAACATGTGTATGGAGCCAGCCATATAAGCTAATCAGTCACTTTGAGGTCACGACTGTTCTCATTTATATGGCCTTTCCGAGGTATTGTTTGTGTACTTTTCAGTGTACATATCTATAGTAAAGGTGAGAAAATGAACCGGTCAAAACATTTTTTTTTCATACGGGTCAGAACAGCGTAATTTGATCCTTACATAAGTAGTATATGTCAAGTATGGATTGGTGTCTATTACATTTTCTCACAAATCAAAATTATGATGTGTCTTTGTGCTTTTTATAATTTATTGGATTTTAATATTTTAGATTGTTAGTTCATTACATGAAATATAACAATATGAATTTATCTTTTTACACTACATAAATATCATGGCAATGTTAGCTGCTTACATTTGCAATTGTAATTCGGTAGTTATGCGTTTATTACCTTTATTACCTTAGCAAGTATAATAACTTCTTTAGATTTGCAAAATAATATTGTTCAAATAGATTATACACAGTCGGTTAGTCTTGGAACATAGGTGTGACTGAACTGCATTTTGAATATTAAAGTTATGGAAAACGAAAATATTGTAATTTGTTAAGGATAATTATGAAGTGGAGGTTCATATCTTCTAAGATATTAAGTGGACGTGTTTGAGTTACATTATAATTTTGATTTCACGAAGGTCACTCCAACTTGTGACTATAATATGTTCTTAGTCATGAACCTACTATTTCCAATTTAAGATATTTTAGTCATATGATACATGTCATATATGTTTCTGCTTTACACTCACATGAAATGTAACACAAGAAGATTGGATCTAAAATAAGGATGGGAAGGGATTATGTGTCATTATGAATCCTTATATGTAATTTGATATTTGGGCCCATCAATAAGAGATGAGCTTATCACTCTTATGATTATTATAATGAATAAGTTTTCCCTATAGTAGGGGAGAGATAAGCAATTGGAATTGTAATTGTTTGGAAAGAATTAATATTATCTAATATTGATCTTCATAATGATAGCATATGAACTAAAGCTTAAAAGGATAGTTTAGAGTTAGTAATCATCCAAAGAGAGTAGGTTATGTTTACCAGTTGATAATGCTCTATTTAAGACACTGGGATGGGTTAAAACAAGTATTATTTTTTGAGGTACACAAAGTACCAGTTTATATTTTCCTAACGCATTCAAAGAGTTTAGTTAGTTTTGAAGATGAAGGATATATGTTTGATGCCCGTGTATATATTCACAAATAGTGATATTAATGAGCTGGTTTGCGTGAGAGTCAGATAGATTTATTAAAGGCACTTCTACATAAATATTTTAGAAGATTGGTTCTCACAATGGATTAAACCGGCTCCAGATGCTCAAGATCGTGTGGGAAGTAAAGGTTGCATTCTCTTCCTATGATCACAGTTGTGTCCAACAAGGTTTTAGTTTAACGAGTCAACATCCCAAGCCTATTGAAATGGAATCCTGAATTTTAACTCTATGACCAGTACATCACTACTATGTTGGAGAATCTAAGATGGAAGCTTCAAAAGAGGGTAGGAGCCTTGCTGATTTGAGATACAGTTGTGTTGGTTATTCTGTTTATCCAGATATGAAAAATCACAGTGGCAATGTGGACGAAACACAAAAGGAGTTGTCGGTCTGTGTTGGCATTGAGGTTTTCCCTCTTGATATATTTTAGATGGCAAGTTTGCACTTTTAACCATTCAATTGGTAATCAAAGTCAAGTCAGTCGATCTTGATTTTGTCTTTATATTTCACTGGATAACAAAACTTATGATTGTATACTACATTTTTTATAGAATTATTTATGATTAAGAAATCTAGAGCTTACAGTGGTAGGTTGACAAGTAGGTTCCTTATTTGACAAAGGTATGCATCTCTGTTAGTTTACCCACATTAAGTTATGTTAGAATTCTCATTTTCTTAATATGTATTCACGTCTTTGATCGGTTTTAAGTGTGTTTTGGTCATATAGACCAACTTAAAATGTGTTCAGTTCTTTTGATCCGTTTCAAGTGTGTTTTGATAACAAAAATCCATTTAAAGCGTGTTCAGATCCTTTGACCCAATTCAACTGTACTTTTAGCACAAAGAACAATTTGTAGCGTGTTTCGTTCTTCTGACCTACTTCAATTGTGTTTTGGTCATATACCAATTTAAAGTGTGATCGGGTCCTTTGACACAAAGGTGGTAAATGGGTCAAAACACAACTGCAATTTTCGGTGATGATAAATAAGGTATTAGATTGTGAAATGTATATTATTATAAATTGAATAACATGGTTGTACCATGAGCTTTGGGAGTGGTACTTTGAATAAATAAAAGTCGTATACTACAATCTTATAGAATTTTGTCATTTTACTCGGTTCGTCGTGTTTGAATGAAGTTAAGTTTTCAAAATAAATACAGATTACATTTTATAAATATGCTAAACATTTTAAATATATTGTCACTTAGGTTATCATTAGAACTTCCAAATCTAAATTTTACTTACATAAAGTCAAACACTATATAACAAGAAGCATATAGTTTTATGTACATAAGAAGTTATAATACGCCATAGTATGTTATGTTAGATGTTTTTGTCATTTGACTTGGGAATCCACCGTGTGTCAACACGGGTCTCTAACCTAGTTAATAATAAGCGACTATTTTGAATAGTAGTAGACTAATTTCACGATTTTCTTATCTCCAAAAGGGTATTTTTGTCATTATCTTGTTTTCCCATTTAATGCTTTTCTATCAACCACAACCACTGTCACCTACGAACGACACACCATCATAACCGGCACACCACCACCATCACACCAGCCCAGCCACACAACCACTGTCACACCACACCAAAAGATTTAGAGATACCCTTGAGCAAAGAAGGACCCTAAATATTATAAGGAGTTAATATACATGGCCAAGTTAAAACAAATAAACATCTTTCCTCTAAAAGTTAAATTTGTATTTGTATTCTTATTTTGTAAAATCTTATGAAACTAGTTGCCTATGTATAAAGAAACATTCTTCCTACATAAAAAACAATACAAATAGTTTGCTCACCTTCCTTATCGGTTTTGTAGTATAAAATATACAATTTGAATAAAAAAGACACAATTTTGTTATTTTTGCCAATTTTGGTTAAATGTCAATATTTTCACAAATTATAAATTCGTTAATTAAGCTTGCGGTTTTCAACTCTTGACCGGAATGCCAATGTGGAGTAGCCCACTTGGTAGAAGTTTATGTCTCTTTGAGGTGAAGTCCTAGGTTCAAACCTAAACAATGTTCTGTTTTATGTAAATTATAGTGGGGTAACATTAGCCGTTAAAAAAAACCTCTTGATCGGAATCTATCAATAACACATGTATCCATAATTTTGGTTAGGTCACGTAATTAAGACCAAACCTAACCTAACTAACATGCTGTAGTTCACAAACGAGATATTTCCAAACTACTAGACACCACAATATGACTAATTTCAAGAAGCAATGTGTTGGTTTCAACCACTCAACTCACTTAAAATTATATGTCCAAGGCTTTTAACTTTGTAAAGATTGTAACCTTAGTCCTCCGGTCGCAATCAAGTTGGACTTTAGTCACAATAGGTGACATCCACTTTTTTTTTAGTACAAATTTCTCAATTCTTATATGAATTTACATCAAAAAAATTAAAATAGAAAATTTTTATTTTTGGTATAGGAGAAATATCATAAAACTATACTTTCTATTTTTTCTCATAAAACCAATCTAACAATTTTATACACAAAAAACATTAGACTTCCTATTTTTTTCTCATAAAAGTCACTCAACAATTTTTACACATAAAAACCATCATACTTTATATTTTTTTTCTTATAAAAGTCACTCAACACTTTTTGAAGATGTGAAAGGTGATGGAGGGATGGAAGATGGTGAGCGGTGACCATACCATAATGGAAGGTGATTGAGGGTAGTAATGAAGGATGTAGTAATGTGGCGATGACGTGAATGATGATGACTTGAAACATGACCGTACCCTATAGCCTTATTGGAAAGCCCCTTAACCAACTAAGAGGCTGTTTGGTTGATTAAGTGCTGAATCATTAAGATGTCGGGATGGGTAAGAGGCTCTGAATAATTAAGTACTGAATAATTCTAACTATGTATCAAGTCTGAATGATTCAGCTCTTAACCATTCCATTCAGAGCTTTTTTTTATGTTAAAACAAACAGTTTAAATGTTGAACCATTCAGAGCTGAATGGTTCAGAGCATCATTAAGAGGCTACCAAACAGGCCCTAACTGTGCTATACCATATTGACTACTTCTTCAATGAAAAAAAAAACAATAATGTTTTATAAAGGTTGCTTCTTCATATAAACTTATTCTCCGTATTAACTATTTAGTAGTTGGTTTGATAGACCTGTATTAAAGTCAAAATTAGAGTTCGTTTAATTTATGATTTATGACTTTCATACCATACTATATTTTGCCTATGATTGAAACCGTTCATTAATCTATCATTTACTATTACTTAATAATCTTTGACTGTATACACTTCATTTTCCAAAAATAATAAAAAATAAAATTCTATCAAACTAAACAAGTTATTACTATCATCATAATGGTTAGTTAGTCTACTTTATAATCCAAAGTTTGGTGGTTCAAATTCACATGACAGAGAACAATACTACCAACATATATGGACCGTATGATGACTCGAAGTCTCAAACAAAGATCATAGTGTATCTTATAAAATCTAAGATTTCCAGCTACTAATAATCACAAACAAATAGGGATGAGCTCGGGACGGTATCGGTACCGAACCGATACCGATCCCGACAATACCGATACCGAAAATTCCAAAAAACAAATACCGATACCGATACCGATTATACCGGTACGGTATCGGTATCGGTTCGGTATCGGTACGGTACCGGTGTGGTATCGGTATTTTACCTTAAAATACCGAACCGATACCGATCCCGTACCGATACCGATAATACCGAAACCGAAAACCTCTAAATGTGGGTACCGATACCGATACCGAACACCCTCGGTTCGGTATCGGTTCGGTACGGGATCGGTATTTTTTCGGTTCGGGATCGGTATTCGGGACCGGATGCTCATCCCTACAAACAAAGACATAGCAACAAGCTTAACCCACTAAGAAGCTTAAAACTTCCAAGGGAACTGGGATTTTTGGTAACAAACTCAACCTCTAGCCCTTCTAATGTACATGGGCGGATTTTTGTTTGGACCCCTCGTTTTTTCGTTTTGTGACGTAATTTTTACTCCAAAATTTAATTTTTTTTATACGTATTGAGTTCGTCCTTTCAAATATTACCAAAAACTAAGTTCAGAATCCACAAATGTTAACCGGTAGATAAATTAGTTAATTCTTAGATACACATATAAGAAAGTTTTCAGAATTATTTTTGTTTTAGGGGGGACGGGGCACAACCAGAAATGCTCATGGGTACTCCACTTCAGCACGGTAACACCGTTGCCGGTGGTGCTGTAGTGGATCTGTGAAGGGTTTCTGTGAGATTGTTAACGGATGGGTACCTGTGAGTTTGTCTCTCCCCCTTTTGTCTTTTTCTTTATTTTATTTCCAGTAGAGCGTTACCTCCAAAAACTGTTTCAGTAATGTATATGGTAATGCATGATTGATAGAAACCAGTAAAGTTGAAAAAAAAACTAAGTGGAGCGCACCGTGTCACCAACCAAACAAATCACATGTTGGTAAATATATAAAAGTAAATAAATAAAAATATTAACTGTTAAAAAACGTAAACATATAAAAATAATATATTAAAAAAGTGTAGTACTAACATATATAGACTGTAGAACGAGTGAAATGAAAGACCAACCAAGCAAGCTGGAGCTCATCGGTAGTGTGGGGCCCAGTGAAAGCTTAAATAAGTACCCACCCCCACCGCTTTAAATCCAGTGTGTTTTGGTTTCACATCTCTCTTGTTCCCTTTTCACTTTTTCTCTCCAATCTCTCTCTTCAAATCCTCAACTCTGTGTTCTTCATTTTCTGTGTGTATAACCTCTTATTATTAACAGTTAAATTAAAATGAACAAGCAAGACTACATGAAGCTTCAGGTACTACCCATTTACTTAACTTCATCATCCATCTCTTATCCAACCTCTATTTGTTTTCCAACAATTATTTACCCATTTTCTCGTTTTATTATTTTGTTGCAGACATGTGTAATTAAACTCAATACACAGTGCACCTGTGATGGCTGTAAACAGAAGATCAAAAAACTGCTCAATAAAGTCGACGGTTAGTCTCTTATCTTGTCTACGTTTAATGACAGATCCAAGAGTCATTTTTTTAGGAGACGATTGGGAGTTTAACCGAACTTTTAAATTGGCGATAAAGGCCGAACCCGAGGTCTAAATACATAGGGCCCAAATTTTTTTAAATACACACTTTTTATTAAAAAGATATGCATAACTAATCGATCATTAACGATGGATCTGAAGGTTGTTAACTTTTTGTTAGGGATAAAATTTGTACCTACAAATAGTAGTTTCAGAGTCGGTGTTAGGTGTAACTTTTAACATAGGGTTGTTAACGGTGGATCTGTAGTTTAAATGAATGAAGATATTATTATTTGTTTAATAACAGGGGGAGGGGCGCTGCACCGAAAATTTTTTCATTTAATAACATTAGCCTTTCAAAAAATAATAATTTATTACATTAATCATGCACTGTCACATCACTTTCAGTTCACTGAAATAGTTGTTTAGAGGTAGTACTTCACTGGTTCTTTACCTATTAATTAATTATTTTCACACATAATAATAAAATAATATGCACTTCACTTCCACTTCTCCACCAAAGTGTGTATATATATATATATATTTGTTTTAGAGAGAGAAACTCACCGGAAAGATTTTGTTAGATACAACAAAGTGTGTGTATATATATATATATATATTTGTTTTAGAGAGAGAAACTCACGGGAAAATTTTGTTAGATACAACCTAAATTTGGTTCATAGATCCAGTACCCACACCTGTGACAGTGGTGTTACCGTGCTGTTAGTGAGGTATCCGTGATCAATTATGCTGACGCCCCATCCCACTAAGAAGATAAAGTTAAAAAATTAAAAACGAGTACATATAGATATTTGTGATATGACGGTACTTGGTCCATAGACTAGTGTCCTGCCGAAGCTACTGCGACAGTACATGACGTGACGTGTCCCCCTCTCCACATGCGTTTCAATTTTTTTTTACTTTAAAAAAATTAATACGGAGTAATTATTTTTCTCGCTTTACTTTGTGATTCTAGCTCTGTAAAAAAGATCACAATATTTGTTTAGGTAACCGGGCCCCAGGTTATTTTTTTCTTTAATAAAATATTACAAAACATATTTTATATATTGTATGTTGGTGTTTTGTTTACCGAAAAAGTGAAAAACTCATACCTTGTGTTTGGTTTGTTTTATTTATCCACTAGTGGTAGGGGTGCAATTTTTTTAAGTGGTATTTAGGTACAAAAAAATTGTTGGTTAAAAATAAGTATATAATTCTGTACATATACTACAAAGAGGCAATAAAGTTTTATTTTATTATTATTATTTTTTATCAAACAAATAGAAATAAAAAATAAAAAGAAAGGAGTGTGGAAGGAAAGTGAATGGTAGAGCTAAAGTGGATTGCGTGTTTGTACCTAAATGTTTGCTTTTAGGCAAAAACAAGAGGGTGCAAAGGAAAGTTTTGAAAGTGCCTTGCGTGTTTACACGCTTTGGTTGTTTCTTTCAAGTTTTGACCACTGCTACATTAGTCTTTTTGTTTAATAATAATACCCACATGTGACTGGTATATTTTTTACAACTATTAATGTGTAAATACTAAGTAAAATAATTTTATTGAAATGTTTATGCCTTGTTTGCTAATATTTGGTAACAAATTTGAACAGGGGTGTATAAAACAAACATAGATCTTGAGCAAGGGAAGGTCACAGTGTCCGGAAACGCTGATCCGAACGCGCTTATAAAGAAGCTTAATAAGTCTGGTAAACATGCCGAGCTTTTGGGCCCGCAAAAAGGCGTGAATGTTATTAACAACCAGTTGAAGAACATGGGGTTTGATAACAAGAATCAGAAGGGGGGTGGGGGTGGTGGGAAAGATAATCTGAAGGACGTGAAAGTGCTTCAACAAATGCAAGCAGCAATGATGAATAAAGGGTTCAAAGATTTTAAGCCACCTAATAAGGACCAGAAAACGGTTAAATTTAATTTGCCGGTTGGTGGTGGTGGCGGTGGAGGGTTTGACGATGAGGATGATTTTGATGACGATGATAGTTTCGACGATGAGGATGACTTTGATGATGAATTTGATGATGAGGATGATGATAGTTTTGATGGGGAGGATAAGAAGCCCAATAATATGAAGGGGGGTCCAGGGGTGGGTGGGCATGGTCCCCATGGGCCAATTGCAGTGATGAATGGAAAAAAGGGACCAGGTGCAGGGTTTGATGTGCCAGTACAGTTCAAGGGTAAGGGTGGAAATAATGATAATGCCAAAAATGGCAATGGTGGGAAGAAAGGCGGTGACGGTGATGGTGGTAAAAAGAGTAAAGGCGGTAAAGACAGTGGCAGTGGCGGTGGGTTTGGTGGCTTTTTTGGTGGTAAGATTGGCGGAGCATTTCTTGGTGGTGGTAAAAAGAAACACAGTGACTTGAGTCCGAAGGGTGGCAAGAAGGGTGGTGATGGCGGTGGTGGGAAAGCGAAGGGTGGCGACTGGGAGAAGAAAGGTGAAGGAAAACATCATGACGATGGAAAGTTTAATGGCGGCGGTAAGCAAGCCGAGTTTCTTGACTTCAGCAAGCCTCAAAGTGGCGGTGGTGGCGGGCGGAATATGGCCCCCAACGGTGGTGGTCGGAATATTGGTCATCCGATGGGTGGTAACCCGATGATGGCCCAAATGGGAAACTATCCAATGGGCCAAATGGGTGGTCACCCAATGGGCCAAATGCCATCCGCACAAGGCCTACCAATGGCGTACCGAGGTCAGGGGATGGATCATGGGAATCCTTTCAACCAACAACAAATTCAACAACAACAGTACATGATGCAGCAACAACAGATGCAACAACAGCAGCAACAACAACAACAATACATGCAAGCGATGATGATGAATCAACAACGGGCAAATATGTACCCGCAAATGATGTATGGGCCGCCACATGCTGCCTACGGACCACCTATGGTAGCACCGGGGAACGATAACATCACCCATATCTTCAGTGACGAGAACACTGATAGTTGTAGTATTATGTAGTAGGATTTGCAGTTTTAATTTAATTTCATAAAGAGTCAGAAAGAGTAGAAGAACCTTAAGCTTGTAGTTTGTGTATTGTTTATATAATCATATGTATCAAGTGTTTTAAGTATGAAAAAAACTGAAATTTTGGCTCGAAAAAGATCTTTAAGTATGTACTGTAAATAGTTGCAAGGAATATTTGATAACATAAACTTTTTTATTTGAAAATTGATTGGAAAAAACTGAATTTATAAATGGACAATTCATGAAAAAATTTGACATATGGGTTACTTGTTTTCTATCTCCTATTGGCTCCATTTGGTTCACAAGAACTACTCATAGTTATATGCCCTTGGGTTTAAATAGTCGGTAAAAAATGATGATAGGTACATGGCGATTTTTTACATTTTTCACAATCATTTTATAACCGGACTTGACGTCGGATCAAAGCTACCGAGTCACCGGTCCAACGAGCCGGCCAAGAAACACCACAAACCCAAAAAAATATGTATTAAAAAAACGGTTTAACCCTTAAAATCCCGGTTCGACCGGCCGGTTTTTCGATCCGAGCTCTGGCTCAATGTCCAAGCGGTCCAACCCATCAACCCGAACCAGTCAGGGGTCCGCTTTTCGGTCTGACCGGCCGATCCGGTCCAGTCCGTGTTTCAAAACCTTTTAAGTAAGGCTAGATAGGTTGGGTTGGGTTGTAAATGGCTGGCCGCTGGCCACCTAGGAAACCATCGTTTTTTTGGTTAAGAGCATATAAATAAAACTCCATTTCACAAGCTAAACCATGAGCCATTACGTTTGTTCTAAGTACTAATATGATGTATTGTCTAGTTCGTCACCTCAATTGTTGTGGGTTCAACTTGGGGATTGATATTTTTGCGGGTGAACCCGAGAGTGATACCGAAGTAGGTACAATCAAGGTTTTCAGAACCGGACCTCTGACCGGTTCAACGAACCAGCCCAAAAACAAAAAAAAAATTAAAAAACCGGTCCAACCTTCCGGTTTCCCGGTCCGGCCGGCCGGTTCTTCGGTTCTCAGCCGGTTCTGTGCACTGGCGGTCCAACCATCTAACCCGGACCGGCCGGGGGTCCGGAGCCCGGCCAGACCGGCCAGTCTGGTCCGGGTTTCAAAACCTTGGGTACAATGCCCCCAATTGTTACGGTCCAAAAAAATTACAATGAGGTGTCATTCTAGAGTTGGTTGATTGATTTGGATTCGTCTATACATCTGTAGCGGCCCTCACACCCTGGCATGGAACATCAATCTTTATTAGGAGTTGTTTTTATCACAAAATACATAGCAATATTGCATAAAGGTAAGGTAAGATTGATTGTCAATTTTTGTAAGTTAAGTCAAATACATAAAAGGACAAATTGGAGGGGACATCTTGTCTACAAAGAATCGTTTTCTGTAACAGAAAACAATAATATCTTCTCCCCCCAATGCAACGCATCTCTTGTTGCTTTTCATGAGTTATTACTCTTCACTACCTTTTACAACCATGGAATTCCAACCCTAACCCATACATCTTTAGGGAACAAAGGCCAAACATGTCTTGTTTGGGATCCCAGAGAACATTGGTAACCCGGTCCGTCACCAATCTCAAAAGAAATCCCCTGTGCAAAGGCCCACTATGGTAAAACATTTGGCTCGCACATGGCCAAAAATTTTCATTTGTATTACCAAATTGTATTTACCAAAAAAATATAATTGATTCGACTAGTGATTAATTGGTCAAAGTTCTGATGACGTAGACTGCTTATGTGGTAGACAGCAAAACTAACTAAGTTAGCTTTTAGTTATTATAAGACCGCTAGATGTCTTTACAAGTCTTAAAAGGAGCAAAGAATGATATGTAGTCTTAGGATCAGAAATTTTGGTAAGAAAAGAGCGGCCGACTTTAACAGAAAGCTAGGCTTTGTTGGTCATATTGGGAGATGAGAATTCAAACTGCTCTCATAAATTTGTTAATTTAAGAAAGAATACTAATCGCAGCAACTCACTTTGTATGAATGGGTTTGTCATTAAGGGCACTGTGCTTATTTAGAAGCAAGTTAAAACGGCTTTTAAAAAACAGTTTTCTGATCCTTAACGTAAAAGATCTAAGTTATCTATTAATGAGTTCATGAAATTGTTGGAGGAGGAAGCGAGAAAGTTGATTATTGGATTTTTGAAGGAAGAGTTCAAAATTTCGGTATGGGGTTGTGGAGGGGACAAGGTATCAGGCCTGGACGGTTTTACTTTAAAATCATTAGAAACTTTTGGAGTTTGCTAGAACCTTTTTTCATGGGGACGATTACACAATTGTATTCCAAACCGAAGATTAGTAACGGGTGTAATTCCAAACTAGGCTTTGTTGGTCATATTAGGAGACGAGAATTCAAACTCCTCTCATAAATTTGTGCTTGTTATTACAGACCCTGTGCTTATTTAGAAGCAACTTAAAACGACTTCGGGCTTTCAAAAAGCAGTTTTATAATCCTAAACATAAAAGACCTAAGTTATCTATTGATGAGTTCAAATGTTGGAGGAAGCGAGAAAGTTGATTATTTGATTTTTGTAAGGAAGAGGTCAAAAATTCGGTATGGGGTTGTAGGGGACAAGGCATCAGGCCCAGACAGTTTTACGTTTAAATTCATTAGAAAATTATGGAGTTTGCTAGAACCCTTTTTCATGGAGACGATGGCACAATTTTATTCCAAACCGAAGATTAGTAACGGGTGTAATTCCTCTTTTATAGCTCTTATTCCGAAGACACAGGATCCTAAGGAAATTTTGGCTTACCAACCAATTTTTCTTATTGGAGTGATGTACAAGGTGATTGCTAAGGTGCTAGCAAATAGACTAAAACCAGTGCTTTTGTCGGTTTTTTCGCAAGTCCAATCTAGTTTCATCGGAGTAAGGTCTATCCTAGATGGTCCCTTGTTTCTAAGCGAGGTTTTATCGTGAGCTATAGTGCGTAAAATACAGATGTTAGTTTTCAAGGTGGACTTCAAAAAAGCCTATGAATATGTGAATTGGAGCTTTCTTTTGGAAAATTTAAGATGTATGAATTTCCGAATCTTTGGGAGGAGATGGATAAAACATTGCTTGAAATTGAGGAGATCGTTTGTGCTTGTTAATGGTTCCCCGACATCGGAATTCCAATTTGAAGAAACAAGTAGCCTAACCTCCTTATGGGGATGATAGACTAAATGCAACCACAGGATTGATCCTTCACTAGCACTTCCTGGATTGGAGTAACCTGCAAATAAAGATGATATGGGTAGGGAGACGACTACACAAGGTAGTAGTTTATAACAAAAACGTGGGTGAATGGGGATACTATCAAGTGTGATAGCTCTTAGGGTTAGCCAAAAGTGTCCTCCTATTAGGGATGTGATCCCTTATATAGGTGTGGACGTATGCCACCATTACCCAAAACCCTAATCGTAATGGGCCAGGCCCGATTAGGGTTGTCTCCACTACCCGAAGACTATATTAGTAAAGTAGTTATGGAATAGCTACAAATAAGGAAACATGGAACGGTTACCGCTTTTACCGCTTACGCGCACGAGCATCGCTCCGTGATTGTAGGAGAGCCGTTATTCCTTAGCTTGCTGGGGAAGTTTCTCTTGTGCGCGGGATGTTGCTCCGCGGGTTACGTTCCGGGTTTGGGTACGCTCTGCGCAGTGGTGAGCACCCAATCCCATCACAATTATATGGGGAGCTTAGGCAAGGAGACCCCATTTCTTGTTTCTTTTTCGTTTTAATGTTGGAAGCGCTGAATGTTATTATGTCTAGAGCGGTGGAATCAGTGTTTTAGGTAGTTGTTTTGCCTAATGAGAGACCCACTTTATCTCATTTATACTATGCCGATGATGTGGTATTCATTGGAGAATAGTTGGAAGAAGACAACATTGTGAATCTTAACCGCATTTTAAGATGACTTTACCTTTGTTCAGGACTGAAGGTAAATCTCGTCAGAGTTGTCTTTATGGCTCCGGGATAACCGAAGAGAGATACATTATGGCGAGTTTAGTTCACTGGAAAGCCGGTATATTTCCTTTTACTTTCCTCAATTATCCTATTGGTGCAAATATGATACATGTGAAATTTTGGAAGCCTATCGTTGACACATTTAACTATGTAGGACATATGTCACACTTTTATTAAAATAATGTCAATAAAATATAAAGATACTCTCTTTATACAATTTTGGGAAATTGTAGTACACACGCCGTATACGAATCCAAACAAAATAAAAAAATACAACAAATGTAAATTAACTGATTCAAACCGTTGTTTCGATAAGAGCTTGAACCACTTCTTCTTGTACAAATTTCTCTCCGTCTTGAACGATAACTTGAACCGCTTCTTCTTGTACAAGTTTCTTTCCATCTTTAACAAGAACTTGAACCGCGTCTTCTTGTGTGATCCTTGGCAAGATCTTCAAAACGAAAAGTCTTCGACTTGTTCTTCAACAAAATCCTTTTTGTATACTTCTTGGGTGCAAGAATGAACAAACTATTGTTGACGGTTGAGGCTGAGGCACGTGTTCAACACGCTTCCCTTAAAACAGATCTCGCGCCTCTACTACAGACAACACATTTGTTTTCTAGGGTACAACAACAAAGCAGTTTGTATTGCCGGGAAAGCCACGCGCTCGTGGTTCGATCAGATATGTTGTGGTGTTAGAACTTGTGTAACAAAAGATGTGATAAAGTAGTGGAATTTTGCATAGAAAAACTTATCTATACAAGTTCCCAACATATGTTTTAAGTTTTTATTCTTCTCCCATAATTCTTTACGTATGCTTGTATCTCTCATTGTATTTTTCTACTAGTCTTCCAAATGTGACACAAAGCCTACTATGTATACATGAACCATGGCTTGTGAAAAGTCTAACATAATTAAAGACTTAAATTTTCTTTAATAGCCATAAAACTCTAATCATTCCCATAAAAGAAACTTTATTCATGAGTTTGTCTTGAATTCAAGACATAAGAGTCTATTAAAAATTATAATTTCAATAAATCACCATATTTCCAACAAACTCTAGACTAATGAAAGGCGAAGTCTTTGTATTTGGAGGGTAGGGTTACTTTGGCAAAAGCGGTACTTGGAGCCCTTCCTAATTATTATTTTTCTTTTTTCAAAGCTCCAATTGGGGTGATAAATTCTCTCAAGAAGATTAGATTTTTTGTTTTTGTTTTGGGTAACAAAGAGGAGAGAAAAGATTAAATGGATTGCTTGGCAAGATGGTTAGTCACAAACGTCACGGGGGTATGGGCATATGAGATATTTGAAGTTTGAATCTAGCTCTTCTTGCTAAGTGGTGGTGGAAATTTAAGTCTAATAAATTGACTTTGTGGGTCCGGGTTATCGAAGCTATCCATAAACGTAGAAACGGGTTTAGGGACAACGGGCACCCTCAGATTTAGGTCATTAGCTAGGTAGCCGAAGCGGCTACATTGCCCCGCCGTAATCGGCTTGGGCTTTAGGCTTGCAAATTCGGTATGTGCTTGCCAACGGTGAAGGTGGGTAAAGCCGAAGGTGAATGTGGGTAAAGTGGTGGGGACCATCTCATTGGGTGTGTGATTGGTTGGGATAGTAAAGTGGTGGGGTTCTTGGTTACATGCTACTTTAGGCTTGACGTTTTCGGTGTTTAGCCTACTTTAAGCTATTGTTGAAATGACGTGACGTGGTGAGATTGGTGCACCCTAGGCTTGACGCCCCCTCCCTTAGGAGATACCATTTACTTTTGATTGATAATTGTTTCGGAAACGGGCCTCTCAAAGACCAATTGAAAGAGCTATTTAAGTTAGCTATAAATAAAGAAGCCAAGATTATAAATTGTTTGTTGATGGACCTTCTCACCAATGGATTTGGAGCTGGAAAGAGAGCCTAATCATGGGGTGGAAAGTCGATAGCTTACATTGGTGAAGCAAGCTATAAACTTCACCATTAATGGTGGGTGCGACAATTGGAAGTGACATGGTGCTGAACTAGACCCTTTTACAGTTGCTGGATTGAGATTCAAGCTTCATGAGGCCTGCTAATCGGAAGATTGTTCTCCGTGGCCGCTGTGGAAAATGTGGGTTCAGCCAAAAATTTTATATTTTCGGGTGGAGGGCGTCGATTAATCGCATTCCTTCTAAATCGAGTCTAGATTTTCGAGGTGGGTTATGTATAATACAAACTGTCCCAGATGTGGCCTAAGACTATCCCCATTGATGATCAAACACAACCCAACCTTATATTAAAAAAATATTATGTTTCTCTTTCACCTCAACAACCCAACCATATTCAATTTTTTACATGCATTCACAACCTAATTTAAGTTTTTTAATAAATAAATGTAGCATATCATATTAAAATATAATGCTATAAAAATAATTTTATTTCAAATCAAATAAAACTTTTTATTTTAAATATAAAAAAGATTTAAAACATCAAATTTTATTATATTAAAAGATATATTTTTAAACGAACTCTGTTTTTAATAAAACTTATATCAAGATGTTCAACAATATTTTAAAGAAATACATTCAATTATTTATTTAAGGTTTAAATTTTATAAATCATTTGAGTTTTTAAATTAATGGGGAAATAGTAGTTAAGAAATAAAAAATAAAGAGAAAAATTAAAATAGTACACAAATGAGATATTGACAAGTGGCATAGAAGTGGAGCAAAAAATGGGTTTTTTGGTTGCGACCGGTGACCTTGGTTGGTCCAATGACCGGGTTGTGCAAGTTAATTTTTTTTTTTGTACCGGTGACCTTGTAGGAACACTTTCAATAATTATCACATTCATTTTACACCGAAGAAAACTCGTTTTTATGGATTACAAGTAGAACTAAATACGGAAACATTAACCGGAGTAAGTGGGCCGTTCAACAAAAACAAAAGAAACAGACTCTAAACTATATACAAACCTCAAAAACCTATCTAACAAACAAACTCGAACATGACTTCTCTACATACACCAAAAGTGACCATTACGTTCACCTAATAACCTCCTGTCACATTTTGACGTCCTCAGATCAAGACGTTCACACACACACACACCAACTTTCAAACAGTTTCCATTAAACACTGTTAACAACTTATTATTAGCGTTACACTACCAGTGCCTTATATATTACTGGTATTATTATTATTATTAGCCTAGGAAGAAAGATGCATTCGTTCGGTTACAGAGCTAATGCTGTCCTCACCTTTTCTGTTACCATCCTCGCTCTCATCTGCGCCATCGCTTCTATTTCAGACAATTTCAACTCTCCGTCACCTACCGCAACTGTTCAGGTTTTTTTTTTTTTTTTTTTTTTTTTTTTTTAATAAAACACTAGCTATTTTTTATTTCGATTTAATTCTGTTTCTATAACTAGTTTTCCTTCATTTCTGTTTGGTAGATCTTGAATATTAATCGGTTTCTCAGGAAATCAACCGGAGATGATGAGGTAATTCATGATTCCTTAATTATCTTATTATTATTGTTATTATTATTATTTGGCGGAGTTGACGAGGTAATTCGTTAATTTCTGTTTGGTAGCTCTTGTGGATTAGGAAAACTTTTGCGATCAAATTATGGTCAACTTAGTAATTGCTTTTAGTCAAATCATGAAAATATTTGCAAGGAATATTAGTGAATATAGTTTGGTTTGTTGCAAGTTTTATATATGTAGTTGTTAAGTGTGAAGTGATCTATTAGATTTTAGGTCTGTTATGTGATGATTTGTGGGAATTGAGTTGTGGAATTTGATCTGTTTAATTTTGATGAACTTTTGTTGTTCTAAGTTATGGTGCTGTATGCTGAGAATGTTTGGTAGTATATGGAGGTTCAAATGTTCAATGATCTAGCTCTTGTGATTGTGAGTTAGGATTTAGGAAAAAACTTTTGTGATCAAATTTCCAAAACATGATATTTCCTGTGTGTTAGGAAGTATGGTCAACTTAGCAATCACTTTCAGTCAACTCTGCAACTTCAAGTAATGCCACTATACCAATGAATGTATTTGTTTCAAGTTTTATATTTGAAGTTATAAAATGTGAAGAGAGGTGGATCTAGATGTCTCATATCGCGTAGATTGATAGAAATGTGATTTTGGTGTTTGATTCCTCTTCGTTGTTGGGTACTTGAAAACCAAGGAACTAGAAATTCACAGAGCTTAGAATAGCTAACTGTCACATTGAACATGGGTTAATAGTTTGTGTACTACCCTAGTCAAATCCCTTATCGGTCCACCGTATAGTGGGACATAAGGAGCGTCCCATCTCAAATACCATCAAACGTTTTGGGCGTGGATGAGTCATGAGAGGAATACTCCGTAGTTAAGCTTGTTTAAATGGTGCAATCCATGATGGGGTCTGGATGCTACAATTTGTATTGTTTAATATGTACAATCATGTGGTTCTGGTCAACTTCTGGGACTGCTGAATTGTAGCATTTATTGCATACATGCCTAAAATGTGAATGTGTAAATACTGAAGGGTGATCTTGAGGATGGGGGTGTTTAATTCTGTTTCTGAATTTCAGTTGCATTGGATCATAATTGCATTTGTATTATCACCTTTACTATATCAAGAGATTTGACAATTAGACATCTTCTATTCTTGCAGGTTGGATTTACACTAGATATATCTGCAGACCTACAGTCACTGTTTACATGGAATACCAAGCAGGTATTATATACTATTTATTTATTTATTTATTTATTTATTATTATTATTATTATTATTATTATTTCTTATCATCATTCATCTGCATTATTCAGACAAAAGTTATACCTATAAGAAAAAACAAATAGGCTACCTTATTTAATCGTGCCGTGGCAAGGATATTTAGGTTCCAAGTCCCCACCAGTTGGTTTGAATCCAGCTTCCCCTAGTTTCTGCCTTATAATAACCCCTTAAAGGCCACCTGACCAGCGCAAACTTCGTTTTACGTGGCCCCATTGGTTACTATGATATTGGTGGGTTCCTGTCAATTTGCCGTTGACAGGATGTCATGGTTAATTTTATTTTTCCCACCATTTGCAAAGAAAACTAATCCTTAAGTAGACTTTGCTTACAGTCTTACACTTGTTTTTATCCTGAATGAAGCATCCTTAAGTAGACTTTGCTTACAGTCTTACACTTGTTTTTATCCTGAATGAAGCATCATACTTATTGTCCTAGGATTCTGACCATCTATAGAGTCATTGTTTAGGGTTCCTACCATCTACAAAATCATTGTTGTATCCCTGTGTCTGATTACACGAATCAGGAATTTAAGAACAATGGTCCATTATCAACTTAAGGTTTGTATTTTTATGTGCAGGTTTTTGTATTTTTAGCTGCTGAATATAGCACTCCAAAGAATTCCCTGAATCAGGTACGATTGATCGTCTCTTTCCCACAATTCAGTTGTCTTTTAATATCTGCTTGATGACTAATTCAGAATAATGTTTGACAGGTTTCATTGTGGGATGGTATCATACCAGCAAAAGAAAATGCAAAGTTTTCTATTAAAATTAAGAACAAGTACAGATTCATTGATCAGGTAAATTTTTTTTCTTTTCAAAAAGTTAATCCAATGGTTGGCTGGTAGTTTATTTTTAATTTTCTACTTTTCTAATTATCTATTATATGTTATCTAGGGAAGCAACCTTCGAGGGAGAGATTTTAACATGACTTTGCATTGGCATGTGATGCCAAAAACTGGTAAAATGTTTGCAGACAAGCTGGTCCTGCCCGGTTTTCGCTTGCCTGAGTCATACAGATAAAGTGGATAGCGAAGGATTTGACAAACGACAAGAGAGGATTGTTTTCGCTTTTCTTAAACTAGACAAACAACGAGAGCGTAATTTTATGTCTTGACGTTTTAGCTTGGAAAGCATGATTATCTAATTTACTTTCGACCCTTTTAGCCTGCTAATTTAGCTCAGAGACAGCATGTCAGCATCTACGTATACAGAAAAGCAAAATATACCGAACCTTTGAGCTTTTTAAAGTGATTTAGACCACTGTTGTCTAGCTCAGGCTCAAAATTTTAGTCGGCCGAGATTGTTTGGGTTTACGAAATAACGAATGTTGAAGTAGATGCATACCCCATGGCCTTATATCCTTGTAATTTACACCGTAAGGGTAATTACAGTTGGCCGCTAACTATCTTAGAAACGAAAATCACACATGAGAGTTTTGTGGTATGACAATCAACACCAATCTCTCTCTTTTTCTATACTGGATTATGAATGTGACACACTTAAAGGTCAGCAGTGTTACGGTGTACGCTAGAAATAAGAAAAAGGGAAAATCACCAATATAGCCCGTTGACCGGGCATTTTGCACAAATAACCCTTGGACCCCTCTTAGGAGAGACGGGACACGGCTCCCAATGAGCCTGAACCGTCTCCCAAGGGGCTTCCCATTTCAGCCAACAGAGGACCGCCACGTGGCGTTGTTGATCCCGAGGCTGTCCCGTCTCTCTCCAGACGGGTCAGAGGTCAACCGTTTCTCTCCCCAGACGGGTCACACTTCCCCATGCCGTCTCAAACCGTCTCGGGAACCGTCTGAACCGTCTGAAAATTGTATATAAATACCGGATTTCATTTAACAAAATTTGCACCAACCACCCTCCCCAAACCTTTCATCTTCCAAGATGTTTTTTGGTTTGCCAACCGAAGCCTACCGGCTTACGAAAATATTGTCCGATTACTTGGATTGTTGTTTCATCTGCGTACGGCTACTTGGATTGTTGTTGCATCTACGCGTGGGTTAACCCGTGTAATTTGCATGTACAATGTGGTAGTCTATTTTATTTGCAAGAAGAGTTCTTTGTCTATGTAGCGCACATACACCATTCAAACAAAGTTCTTAGTTCTTAGCAAGTAAATTTAGGAAGTTTGTTGTAATAGTATAGTTTGTTTATCGTTATTGTAATAGTATAGTTTTTTTATTGTTATGGTTTGTTTATTGTTATTGTAATAATATTGTTATTGTAATATTAATGATTGTTATTGTAATAATATTGTTATTGTAATATTAATGAAATATTTACTTTGATATAAAAAAAAAACATAAATAAACATTACATAACATTAATAAAAAAAACATAAATAAAATGATTACAAATAAACTAGTTAAGATAGATAATCTCTCATCATTTGCCACGCGGACAAATGTTTAAATTCTTTTCCCTCCCTGTTTTTATACTGTCTTTGGCTGTGTCTAATTGACGTGTCTTCGGGAAAGCCGGGGGGTACCAACTGAAGAGTCCGGTTGTGGTACCCATTGAAGATTTGACACTTCGTTGTCAAATCGTTCAATTTCCGGCTAAGAGAGTCCGTTGTCCGGTCAGACCCTTCAACCAGCCGGTTATACTCGTGTTGGATACGAAACCATTTGTTCGTTTGGTGGGTGCTCTCTTCAACGTGGCGCCAAGCTGATACAAGTGCAATCTCTTGTTCTTCTGTCCATCTTTGGGGTGCCATTTGTGGTGGACGGTGTGGTTGTGTGGTGGTGCTGCTACTGTTAGACGGTGGTGGTGGTGGTTTGGATAGTGCTGCTACTGTTAGACGGTGGTGGTGGTTTGGATGGTCTGACGGGAGGGAGACGGGACACGGTATTTATAGGTGGTGACCTGGACAACCGAAGCGTCGGTCGAACCATTGGGACTCACCGGAGACGACGTCTCGGGACAGGGCGAGTCACCATTGTAAAATGTGACCCGGCTTCAGACGGTTCCCGAAACACTTCAGACGGTTCCCGAGACGGCTTGAGACGGCATGGGGAAGTGTGACCCGTCTGGGGAGAGAGACGGTTGACCACTGACCCGTCTGGAGAGAGACGGGACAGCCTCGGGATCAACAACGCCACGTGGCGGTCCTCTGTTGGCTGAAATGGGAAGCCCCTTGGGAGACGGTTCAGGCTCATTGGGAGCCGTGTCCCGTCTCTCCTAAGAGGGGTCCAAGGGTTATTTGTGCAAAATGCCCGGTCAACGGGCTATATTGGTGATTTTCCCTAAGAAAAATATAACATGAATAATTGTTCAACAACCTAACAATAAGTTCTAAAACATAAGTCGAATAGCTATACCACCAGTCCCGAACCATATAACAAAACTGATGGCTTGCTTTGGACAGTCAAGTCGGATCAAACATAATAAAAGAACATAATAAAAGAAGAGACTACGGCTAAAGATGACACTGTATCTGCAGCATTGTAAAAATCTGCGTGTGTAATTTTATTCTCAAGTCCACCGTCAGGTGAACTAGCTGAATATAACATATAACCTTCACCAACTTTTAATGATACACGATACAAGATGCAATAAATTAACCTATCATCTAAAAATGTCGAAGACATCTATCACGTATCGTTAATATCTAATGAGATCAAGAATGCGTTTAACAAAAAATACGACCGAGCAAATGAACGGTCAGAATTGGAGCTTTGCAATGACCAGGCTTAATGCAATGAAGGACGCATACAAACCAACAAGACAAAATCCCCAGAATCTAGGCACATGGAATCTGCACCATGTTACAACCAACAATGACCCCATCAAACTCAATATCAAGAACACAAACGCAACCACAATACTCACATGAAACTGCAGCTCATAAGCTTCAGGGTAAACATTAGCGGTTTGTATAACCAAAGCGGTTCCCAGTCCAAAAAGCATGTTAAACATGGGTCCAGCAAAGCATCCAGCCATGGCCATAGCCGGTTGACCCGCTTTAGCCACAGCCACATCAGCGACAAGATCACCCACTGAGTTCCCCCAAGCTAACACGGTTAACCCTAGCAGTGATGGTGGCAACTCAAGAAGTGACCCGAGTGCTGCAAGACAGTTTAAAAGCTCTCCAGCCATTGTAGAAATCCAGAAAACACTCATAATGAATCCTATAATGACGACTGGCATTTGCTCGGTTTTTGGGGGCTTTTTTTCTAGTACAAAATGGACAAGTGCAAATGATGAGCTCGCAAACAGTACTACTAACCATAGAGGAAAATGGACGTTTGGAAGAAGAAAAACAATGGGATGATTTAGAGGCACAAATGATTTGCAAGAGTACATGAGAAGAATTGGGCATAACGCAATATTGGCTGATCGATAAAATCTGTTCCATTCAGATGGCGATGACTGTGGGATTGTGAGCTTTAACATTACCGAGACTGGTACTTCCCAAGTCTTTGATATCTGATGACAAAAAAGAAAAAGATATTGATTACTTTTCAATAAAAATGGAAATTACATGAGTATAAAATGCTTAAAGAACAATTACCAATCCAATAGTCTTATCAGATCGATTAGGATGAATCACACTTAAGTCTTAATCAGGAGGTTATGCTCATAATCTTTACCCAACATAATACAAAAAACTATCATTAATGGCGTTTTTAGTAGAATTGGTTTCAAAGATCTAGGCATCCATATATACACACAAAAACACCCACACACATGCATACATATATACATTAATATATGTAACGTGTACACATGCAAGCACTAGTCATGCCTATATGTGTGTACACGTCTCCATGCGTTTAACTGTGTCAATGCATGGATATATATGGGCGTCTAATACATACATGAACATACAAACGCATGCACAGATGTTTGAATCTAAATATATGTAACCATGTATACGTTTATGTATCTACCTACATATTTATACATTCAAGCATAAATGTCCAACAAGTATACATATGGGTGCATTACATCTAAGTATACATGTGTACAAGTATATCAGAAAAGCTTTGATGATGAGGCCCCTTAGTCCATATAATCCAAGTAGCTAGCTGTGTAAAAAGCAAGCGGGTAGGTTGTACGTATCTTGTCCAAAATACACGTTAATTATCATTTTGTAAACAATTTTCTATTATTGGCAAAGTGCTTCTGAAACACACCATAGAAGACCACAATTGAGCTTATCCAAGGTTTGCAACCGTTCTATGCAAATCTAGAATCCCAATTTTAGACTTACAACATCAACACGTAGCATATAAAACGTGCAACACAATCTTTCTATACACTTACCAGCAGCCAACTAAAATACATTGTTGCTTTATATCCATCTTCCTACCATGATATCATCAACCAATTTTACATTTTCTCGTGTTCTAATTATGCGAATCACGCATTCAAGCATTGCAGCATGTATATGTTTGCACATAATATACATTACAATAACAAATTGAAATCATTTGTGATCTAAACCTACAATTCACCAACAAACTCATCACAAACAAACACACTAAACTTAAACCTATCTTAACATCTACACAAACATCTAAACACTTCAAACAAATTAATAAACCAATAACAACCACCACCATTACACTTGAACATACCTTATCCCACGCTCGCCGAATCCCAACCGCCGTCTCCACTTTCTTAACCTCCATCAACCCACCTCCCCTTCCATCCTCAATCTCAACCGAAACCTTCCGATCTCCACCGACACCTTCCCCACCACCACGCATCACCCTCCCACCACCACCACCAAACCCTAAATCCATCCAAAACACAACCCCAACAAAAAACAAATAAAACCCAACAAACCCAACTGCCTGATAAACAAACACCTCTCCACTCAAATAAACACAAAACATAAACAAAGCAGCCGTCAAATAAAACAACACATCTCTAACAAACATAGCCGGCGACACGGCAAACGGCGCAGCGTAGATCGCTACAAAGCCGACAACCAACGCCGACACAAACGTCCCAGCCGACAAAATGGCGCCGAAGCCGGTGCGTGCGTTGCCGGCGCCGACGGCGGCTACGGAAGAAAATACATCTGGGGCGCCGTTACCTAAGGCTAGTAAGGTAACGGCGCCCATTGATGGGGATAGGTTTAAGTGGTTGGAGAGTTTAGTGACGATTAATGAGAATTGATCTTGTGCGGTTTTAACGAGGATGTAGAAATGGAGGAAGAGGGTGAGGGAAAGGAAAGGGATGGAGAGAGATGGGGTTTGATTGAAGAGACAGAAGTGGAAGGAGAAGTAGTTGAGGAGGGTGGTTGAGCAGTGGAGAGTGGAGAAGGAGCAGCGTTGATTGGTGGGGATTTGAAGGATGTGGGAGCAAGTGGTGGTGGTGGTGTTGAGGAGTGATCGCCGATGGTGGTGGTGGTGGTGATGGGATTGGAGGAGGAAGAAGGAGATTAGAATGGTGAGGAGGAGGACGGTGGTGATGGTGGTGGTGATGGAGGAGAAGGACGCCATGCCATTACCGAATAATGTTGTTGTTGTTATTAGTCCGGTGATCGGAGTCGGAGCTCTAGGTTCGTGTATACGCGTCTTTGGATTTTTATAGGTTTAAAATGATTACATTTGTTTACCAGGAAGGCTTAATTAATTACTCCGTACATGGTTAGTGAAGTGGTATCTCCTAAGTCCAAAGACTCATATGCTTCTAATTACAACTCTTTTTTTTTTTCCGTTCTAACGGTTAAGAAATAAAATCCGAGCATTTTTGGAGCACCCTTTTGACAAATTCAAGTACTCTGAGAGTACCCGAGTTGTCAAACATCAATTCTGGGAAAACCCGATAATCCACTCGCCTGTATGCACGACGATGAAATTACCGGTAAAATCCGTATTGATCAAGAATCGAACCCAGGATTTCTTGGGTCTTCCATCATTACCCACAAATATCTTTACCATTACACTGCAATGGTATTGACTGCTAATTACAACTTTGATACATATTTGTTAGAAACTATATCATTGGTCATAAGCTATTCGTAAATGTAATGTAACATGGTTGGTCTATGTTTATGCACAACTTTAGACCAACTTGTTGGTCATGCTTACAGTCGATTTTACTAATGGCTTCAACCTTTTGTATAGAACAACTTTCTAGTGAGAGGTTCATTCCTATGCCCATCCATCACTTTATGGGTCAATTTTTTTATATGGACAACTGACTAAGTTATATGTCGGGGATGATTGTATTTGGTCCAATACTGTGGTTTAACAAAGAGACCCTTTGGGTCCCTCCATTTTGTCTTAGTTTTGACCCCCTATTTATAAAATGCATAATAGTTGCAAGTTATTTTCCCATGATGATGCGGTTATAGGAGACGATGTTGAAGTGGCTAAAGTCTTAGATATCATCAGGTTTGGGGGATTAAGTTTAAGGCTTGAGCTTAACATCAAGAAAAATGAATTCTTTTGGCCATCGTCCAATAGGGTTGAGGTGAAGGGAGGTTTGTTTCCCAGTGGGATTTGGAGACCATAGTGGGGTGTGAAACACCTAGGGGGGTTGTTAGTTGGGATGTCGGTTATATCAAGAGTTTGGTTGTGAAAAGGGCATCATGTGTTCTAGACTTTATGAGGTGCCCTTCTTTGCTTGAAGACCCCCAATGTGGTCCTCCAGTTTTGATTTTGAATGGGGGTTGCTAAGTTGTTGTACGACCTACGATTTGTCAGCCTATGTTAGTTGAGGAAGTTGTTACTGGTTTTTGACAAAGACGTCGTGAATGTGACGAACCATGTAAATTTTCCTTTTTAAACAATTATTTAAATAAGTAATCGAGCTTAAATCATCTTAATTGATGTTTAATTCACAGGTTAATCATTATTATTTGGTTGCTAATATATGTTGTTATGTTTGTATAATAATCAATGTTTTTAGTGGTCGGACCAGGGACTGGTGGGGGAAAGCATTCAGTTTAGGGTATCAGAACCGCTTTGAGGGTGGTTGACGATTGAACTGATGAACCGGAAAAATGAGGGATCGAATCAGAAATTGATTAAGTTTTTCCTATTTTATCCTATTTATTTTTATAATATTAACAACGTTATCTATTTCTTACATCTAGTGCAACGAGTGGACCGGGAACGAGACTGATTAACGTACGATCCGGTATTAAAAACATTGATGATAATATAAGTTTTAGATACTTGAATGTTGAATGTATTTTTATCTCTAAAATGTATTTATTTTAGTTGGGATTGTTTAAGATTTTATTTGAAAAAAAAATTGCTTTAAAGTATTTCTAGTGTTACATTCAAGTTTTTGATGGATATATATTTTTTCTTTTTTTTAGCGTTTAATTTGTCTCGAAAATGTGGAGGTGTGTTGAGGAAAACATTTTGATTTCAGCTAGTTAAGGATTTTATAGTATGCAACAACTTATGTAACACCCTTACATAGTACAATTTTTTTTTTTTAACGGCATCTCGCTCAGGGCTGTACATGAGCAAAGCCCGGCTGGTGTGGGATTCGAACCGGGCACCCCAGGGTAGGAAATAGGCTAAGCCTTAAAACCTCCCACCTCCACCACTATGTTGTGGCTTCATCGGCTACATAGTACAATTTTATCCATGGTCATAAAAGGTATTGATGAATGACAATCATATAGAGGATACGAAGTAAACAATCCTTACCTCTATTCCAAAGAAAGGTTGTTCTTATTAAAAGAGTTGACTCAAACGGTAAGAATTCTATGGTAGAAAAACTAAACAGAAGGATGAGTTGATTTAAAAATAAAGAAAATTAATGTGTCTGTGAGATTGAGTTGATCCAAGTTAACATTAATTCGGTTTTAAGCTAGCAACAACATCAGTCAAGGTAGCTAGACTCTTAATGGACGCTTTACTCCTCGACCATGTGGCTAGGTAACTTCGACCTTTTTTTTTAATTTGATGATTTTGTATGTTTTTATTTAAACCAAATTCAAATAACATGTTAACAATAATCCCAAATTATACAAGTTTCAAATAATATATTATAAATTTACAATGTAAAACATATGGACATAAATTACTCTTAACTTGTATGACCTTGGAAATTTGTTCGATCCAACGAGTGAACTACCTTTATTTTATTATTCAAGTGAGCTACTGTTCATACTCGGCTTGGAAATTTATACTAGCTGAATTTAATCAAGTTTTAACGAACGAGTGACAACTTATGAGTGAGTTGCGAGTCTGCTTTTCGGCAATGATCATAAATATTCATAATAGATAGTCATTAGGGTTTTCGAGTTTTGACAATATCTCTTTGGATAAGGGACATACAATGACCATGTTTAATCCTTGTGACCAACTCACAAAGATTTGACAATTCTTGCACCAAAAAAATATTTGAACTTTTGTCAACAACCAAAAAATGTTAGGGAAATCAGCATGTGTTTCCTTATTAAAAGAAAATTAGTATAATCAACCACTTGAAAACAATTCCTTTACCAGGACTTCACAGGAGAGATCCAACACCAGCCTGCTTCAGATATAATCTCTGGTTGGATCATTCGAAAGTAGTTTACGGATCATGAACAAATCCAGCTCCAAAGTCTGACAAAATTGAAAAAACTTTTATCCATAATAGTCGTGGTATAACGGACCATATCTTGAAATGTAAGCAAGTAAAGCATTAACAAGCCGTAAACTTGTCTATAATTTTATACAATTATTTCATTGGTTGACTTCACACCAATTGTAGTAAGGGGCTATTTGGTTGATTAAGTGCTGAATCATTAAATTAGACCTCTTAATTGTTAGTTTTGTTATCCCACATTGGCAGGAGAGCCTCATTAAGATTCAGCCTAGTTCAGTCCTTAATGGTTCAGCAACATCCCAAGTCTTAATGATTCAGCCTTAACTATTCCATTCAGAAGCTAAAACAAACGCGCTGAATGCTGAATCATTCAGCGCTGAATGGTTCAGAACCTCGTTAAGAGGTTACCAAACAGCCCCTAAATATTAGTCAACATGAATCACACCACCATGATGCTTGAGGGACTTTAAATATCAAAAATTTGGTTGAGAAACTTTTTCTTAAAAATATAAGAAAGTATGATGATCTTCTATGGTATCAATCAACCCTTGATTTGCAACTTCAAATCATAATAATAACATAAAAAATTTCAAAACACCAATCCAAACATCCCCTTAAGCATTGGACCAAAACAGCAAATTAACCAAAACTTATATGTAAACTCAGATTAAAAAAAAGCACATACCTTTAAGTATCAAGAAAAAGAGCAAACTTTTTTAAAAGAATAACACTTCAACACCTATTAATCTGAAGGTGATTGAGGCTCCTGATGTAGTGGTGGCCAAATAGATGAACCCATATAAGGAGGCTGCTGTTGTGCATAAAGACCAGGATCCAACATAGGCTTATTCGACATCATCCCTGGTGCACCCGACTGTGCTAACTGCTGAGTTGGCATGTAATAGTAAGGAAACGCGTCTGAAGGCCCGCCAACTGGCACAGTCACAGGTTGCATAGATGTCACAGCTTCTTCTTTAATATCTTCTTTGGGAACTATATCAACCAAAAAGTCAAAAATATCAGTTCTTGTAATTGCAGCAGCAATGTCGTTTTTCTGCAGCGTTCGCCTTTTATTCTCCTCAGTATGATTCCACGAGCGTAAAGTCAACTCTAATATGAACATTTCACAAGCCCTGGCAAACACAATTGGTGCTTCTGCTGATATCATTCTTACATCCTCATCAGCTTTCATGATCTTCTTGATTCTTGCTAATGGAAGGCTGTGGTTCTTGAAATCATTGACGTTTTCAATTTCTCGATACTGGTTTGACCAAAATAATTGGAGTTGTTGCTGAAGTTGATGCAGTTGCTGCTGTTGGAGTTGCTGATAAGCCAACTGCTGTTGTGCCAATTGAGCAGCAGTGGGTTGAGCCACTGCACCACCTGGTGGTGCTAGTGGTGCTCTGCCGCTTATTTGGGTTGAATCATATGGGTTTGTTGCATATGATAACTGAGTTATATTGCCCATGATGTTGCTACCAGGGGCCTGTCCGTGTCCATTTGGATCCATTTCGTTCAAATATGATTACTGCAAAAACAATAGGTTAAATTAATGAAATCAAAAACATCATTTATTCATTCATAATGACGGGTGAGATCTAGAAGTAAACATGTTGATGAGAAGTTGTAACAAGAGTTAGCAAACTCTTATCTAGGCCAACAACATACTCTTATCTGGACCAACTACATAGAGGGAAAAAATGACAAAAAGGTCTAAACTTCAAAATAGGCAAAAGGTCTCGACGAGCTGTATCATGTGCCAAACCGCCAGCTATCAGACCTGAATTCCATCAATCAAGGTTCTAATTTTATCACTCAAGATTTTCCACAAATTTTGTCACTCAAATGAATAAATCCCTTACTGACATAATTTACACATCTATTTATGTCCTTAAACTCAGTAATTAATTCATAATTTAAAAAATTTGGCAATACCGGCCAAGTTTAGAACTCCCACACTTCATGTGATGCAGGCTCGTCTTAGACCCGGTGCAGGGTGTGCCGCCGAACCAGGCCCACGATTTCGGAGGGCCCATAAGTGTAAAATAAATTTATATTATTTTTGTATGTGTATATGTATAATAAACAAGCAAGTTAAATAAGAAGTCAAGATGGTCCAGTGGCTAAGACACGTGTGTGTGCAGCCGTGCAGTACCTATTCAGGTTCGAATCATTGGACAAACGTTTTGCCTTTACTAATTTTACTAACAGCTGTTATAGTTTAAGGGCCCATTTTTTTTCTTGCACAGGACCCCTAAATCCCTAGCAACTCTCGGGGACGGCCCTGATGTGATGGTTTGAGCATTCAGTTTTATATCAAATTTGTTGAAATTCTCTATGTTTATCTTACGTGATTCCGCTCGTTGTCACATTCTAATGATGGGTATTAACTAGATATGTACATACTAAGTATTAACTGGATTTATATCAAAAGCTAAGAAACTATAAAAGGACACCTCAAGTAACGCTTTGGGTATTATTTAGCGACTTAGTTTTATTCCAAACTTCCTAAGATTTTCACTATGTTTATCTTTTGTGTTTCCGCTCTGCGTCACATATACTCTTCTTCACCACTATTATTTATTTATACATGTTACATGCAATTCACAAATGTAACGAAACTGTTAATATGAAGTTTTGGCGACCAACAAGTACACAATTCACAAATGCATATAAATAGTGTAATCAAAAGGTCTAAATGTATATATGATCATGGCGAAATAAGGAGATAAAAGCTAAATCACGATCTAACGATGGACGAGAGGAAGAATAAAGAGAACCTTAATTAGGTTGATGATGCAGTTGTTATTAAGCGTTTAAAATCATGCAAACGGAACAAAATCGAAATATAAATGAATGTAAGGGAAAACAATTAAGAGAGTGTCGATTCTTACAAACAATGAGAGTTGGATATTGTGATGGGTTGGTCGTGTGTTTTGATGGCTACGTACGATCAGCTGTTGTTAGTCTCGTTTTTGTAGGAGCAAGTCCCAGAAAAACTCATCGGACGAACAAACTTTTGAAATGTGTATATCATCACCCAAAAGGAATTATTCTCTTCAAGGTTCCTTTTTTTTAATAATATTTTTAATATTCATTAATTTTAACCCTTGGAAAAAAAAAAAACACAAAGTGTTCAGGTTATTTATTAATCATATATAAGCAAGTTATTAATTATGTTCAAACCAGTAAATATGAATTCTATTTACAACAGGTGTTAGCATTGGAGTTGTACATTGTTTTAGGTTATGTTTTAATATTAGAGTTATATATTGTTTAAGGTTAAGCATTAACATTAGAGATAGATTATTAATTGTTTTAGGTTAGGTGCTACCCGAAGCTTTCTTGCATGTAACTGTAAAGCGCACCAGTCTATTTCATATGTAAAATTAATATGTCATATTAGATTTCTCAACTTCGGGATGCTCATAGGGTATAAATCTAGTGGCTATATACACGCCCTTTTAGTGTTAATAATATAAGAAACATTTTCATTTAATAAATTAGCTTCTTCTTTGCAAGTGTTGTATATTTGGTTGCTACCATATTAAAAGTGTTTAGTGTGTAACCAAGCTTAAACCAACAATTGGTATTAGAGCGAAGGTTAACGAGGGCTGTTTTGAGAGTCGACTTTCGAAGGTAGGCGTAGCCTTCGGGTGCGGGGCTGCGAGAGCAGCATACGCAAAGTGGGTTGATGAAGCGCAACGTGTTGGCTACCGTTTCGGGTCGAAACAAGGGATGTTGCTACACACACACATTTTTGCTATGGTAGAAATCGAAGGGTTGTGATTACAACGGTGATTGGCAGGGAAGTAGGTTCGGGACAGTAGATGTTTAAGGGTTGTTTAATAGTAGAAAACGGAGACCATTAAAGTGTTTCGGTTCAACTGTTTTTGTGGTGGAAGTATCGTTTGACGAGGGTGGCCGGTGATAAACATTGGTGTTCCGTGGTTGTTAGAGGTGATAAAAGAACCTTTGAATGACTTGTTTCGTGATAAGAGGAGACCGACATAGGTGCGTAAAAAGCGAGCAGAAAGGATCTGTCAACGAAGGTGGCTTTGGGTTTGTTTTGTTTAGCAGTCAAAAGAAAGCGATAGAAACAGGTGGCTTTGTGTTCTTTGTCGGTGGAGATGCCTTTTGAAACATGTTTGATCAACAAAGGTATGGCTGTCAAATGCAAAACGGGTTACGATAACATTATCGCGTTGGAGTTCAAATCAAGTGGCTTTGGCTTTGGCCAGGGAAGAGGTCGTCAATCGTTAAGAGTCATGATGTTAATGAGCAGTTTCCAACTGGGATGTCATGTGACATGTTACGAGTGTTGTGAACTTGATTCGAGTTGAATGAAGTTCAATTTGATTTTTTTTTCTGTCACTTAAACCCTAAATTGCAAACGTCTTTAGTTTCGGATTTGCGTACATGAGTTGCTCGAATAGGTATTTCAATGGGACTGTTCGAACAACGGTAGGCAAATTTGGTTTTGTAAATATGTAAACTTTGATGCCTTTCTAAGTTTTATGGTCTATGACGGATGTGTATCTAAGCCTGTGACGAGCTAAGTGATAATCTGACAATGGTGATGAATGTGTGAAATAGTAACTAGGATGGCTTTACATAAGCAATATTGCCTTTCTGATTTTGAGCCTGGGTTTACTATTTAAAATTATGATATTTTAAAATTATGATGTGAAATGACATTTTTACCCCTGAGGTTAACTGACTTTGTTAACCTCGTTTGTAAATTGGTTCAAATTGGCACCATATGAAAACCACTGTGCTTCCAGTGGTAAAAGTAAACTTTTTTGTGGCATATTGGGTCAAACAGCAGAGCTATTTTGGCAGAAATAAAAATAAAAAAGTCAATTCAGGTCAAAGTCACTACAAATCAAATCTTCTATTCCCCAATACTATTATCTGATGATCAGGATTCTAATACACAAACAATGTACTTACAGGACTTACAAGCAACATGTTATGTTGTATCAGACATTATCCGGCCAAAACTCCCTAAAGAATGCACGCTCGAATTCTTTCTCCTGTAACTTCTTCTCGATTTCTTGAGCTTTCCTCATCTTCTTTGACATTTTCGATTTACTTTTCTTAGATAACTAAAATGAAACATTCGGGTAATATTTAGCACAGACAAAATCTGAATACTTCCTCTATGGTAGATGACTATTTCATTCAGATAAACAGTTTGGAATAACTGAATAAGCGTCAGAATAATTTCAATTACAGATCCTACATACATGTTTTTGATAAAAGCATTTGAAAACTGATGATTCATAGCAACTGCTCCATTATCCAGATATTTAACCATGTAAACATGCTTTACAAAGATCATTATCTTCTTCTTCTTTGGAATAACATGCGCCCTAGGGATGAGCATTTTGGTATTAAATACCGAAAATACTGATACCGAACTGATCCCGATACCGAAAATCGGTATCAAGTTCATTTCCGTACCGTATGTTTTCGGCATCGGTATCGGTACCAAGTTTTTCAAAAAATCGGTATCAGTTCGGTACTGAGCTCATCCCTAGCCCACAATGTCACTAAGGCATGTGATTAGATGCATTATCTAAATCAGTAGATTAAGTCTCTTTTCAGTGTTCTTGTTTCCGGTCCTAGTTAGTTCAGACAGATCATCTTTCCCATGATAACAAAACTATTATGCAGGTAACAAGAACACACAGTACCGAAACAAAATAGATGACTTACTTGATCACTAGTTTTATCAGATGCCAGGTCTTTTTTATTTCCCATGTTGTGTGGTTTCTTTATCTCTGCTCCTAACCCTCGTTTGTTTTTCTTTAAGTACGTCTGCACAGGCTCCAATCTGCCCTGTTTAGACAAAAAAACTAGTTACAACACATTGCAACATTTGCAACTGGCAAATAATAACCGGCTAAAAAAAATATCTTCGCCAATTAACCTTACAACCCAAGACGGTTCTAGAATCATTCTTACATATATTTTTATCTTGTAGATCTTTGATTTGAAATATAAATGTATCAAGATTTAAGCAAAATAAAAATTATGAAACAGTCAACTCTTAACAAATATTCGAGGCATTCAAAATTCTAGAAGAAAGGTCAAGTTCAACTAAGTGGCCTAAGAAGATACATTACACAACAAGAGAAGGCGTTTACTTGTGTCAAATACAAGTTACCTTGTACAGATGAAACTTTGATTTTAAAAAGTGAATGGCGATCCGAAGCATTTTGAACCCATAAGTTGATGTGTGATGCGTGAAGCGTGCACATCATGTATACGAGGTGTTCATATTTAGAATACTAATAAAATAGTCATGGATAATATTTTAACTATATCCTCATCATCTGTACTCAAATTTGTTAAATCAAAGTTTAATTTGTTCAAATACTCAAACTCATTGCTCAATCGATGGTCATACTAGAAAAACTCAAACCCATAAGGATGCAAACATATTCAAACCGAGAATGAAACAGAGAAAAAGTTGGCTTCTGAATGTCAAATAAGATGCTATTCTAGTTCAAAAGGGTAACAGAAGTGTCGTGGCCCTAGATATTAGAAAGGTTAAATAAACGTCTGTATAAATTCTTAAGCTGGAATTACACGTTCAGAAAAGCTAACAACACTGACTGCTTAATTTAAGGCAGTGCTTATTGTATCATCAAAACCCAGTAAGATTTTACCCACACAACTTATGATCCTACTATGCTTAACAAGCTGCCAATGTGGAGCTAGCCCACTTGGAGTAATTTAGAATTATTGGTGTAAAGCAGAGTAGAAGTAACATTTCCGTTAAAAAAGAGTTGTTTGGAATAGTTTAACCAAAACACCCCCTATATAACTTGGGTTATAAACAAACTGGAGGTTCGTTTACGTTCAAGTACTTGATTTTATATTTATTTTGGGCGATTACGTCTAACAAATTAACAAATAAACACCAACAAAATCCTTTCCTTAATATACGAACATGAACACGAAATTCCGTTCCGTCATATGTTCTTCAACTGTTCGTTTATAAGATTAACGAACAGACAAGACCAAAATCACCTCCTTCATGAACGAACACAAAATGCCGTATGGGTTATGCGTTTGTGACCGGTTCGTTTGTTGGATAAAAGCTTAACAAACAAACAAACATGAACAAGCTTCGCAGGAGTACCTAAAAGTGATTGTCTGTATAATCCATAATCCAAATAATAACAATAACAATAATAATAATAATTAATAAGAGTAGATAGGGTTAAAAGTTAGAAGTAACCTGTTGAGAGATACCAAGGCCGGTCCCTTCTTTCCAACCGTGCTTCTTCAGCAACTACATAAACAAATAAATAGAAACATACAATTGCAGATCGATATATATAAAAGAAGAGTAAGAATATATTATGAATGAATGAAAAGAAACCTGAAAACCAATATTAGAGGAGGCTATGGGGATTGAAGTAGAAGAACCCTCCGCCTCTAAATTCATGGCCCGCTAAAATCTTTTAACACCTGTCACCGATCGATCGATCAATTGCAAGTTTGCAACAAAATTGGAGTTTTTTGCAAAAATGGTGGTTTTTTTAACAAAATTTGCACAAATGGTAGATGTCAGAAGAGGATTTTGGATATAGGTATTCCCGCAATCTTAGATTGCGGGATTGCATACGTGGATCTCCAGCTAGGACGACCTTGGACGAGTTGGACAAGAGGCTGCAAGTGACGTGGAAGTCCCGCAATCTTAGATTGCGGGAATAGGACGGGAACAGTTGACTCTCGCAATCTCAGATACTTATATTAAAACAAATGAAACAACCAGTAACCCACTTAAAGACAACCCAATTGCTAAACTCATCTCATGTTTCTTATTTCTTTTATTTTTCTTAACAGGCAAAGATGGAAGCTTGGAAACATCGAAATCTTGAGCTTCACCGTTCATCTGAAAGCTCCAAGCAACAACATAAAACCGTTGTCGAAGAACCCCAGTAGCAGAAGTGAACCCAACAAACATTTCATCTAACAGATACGAGGATAAATCTTTTTGTATAGAAGCAAGTGGTTTTTTAGGTTTTTTAATATGTAATGGAGCGAGTGTGACGTTTCCAAGAAGATGAAGGAGAAACCTGAAGTGGTGTCGTCTGCGAAAACAATGGTGAGGAGGAGAAAGAGAAGTGGAAGAAGATGGAGATGGATCGGAATCATAGTTGAAAGTATGAGACTGAAATTGGTAGCCCAATCCCGCAATCTAAGATTGCGGGTCTTCCACGTCATCTACAACCCACCAGCAGCTCCTCCACGTTCGTCCTAGCTGGAAATCCACATCATCAATCCCGCAATCTAAGATTGCGGGAATACCTATTTCCAAAATCCTCTTCTGACACCTACCATTTACACAAAAAAGTTGGGAAAAAACCCCATTTTTGCAAAATTGGGGGATTTTTACAGTTTGGGCTTCGGCAACCGACACCGACCTGACTTTTCATTGTGTTCGGTTTGGCCCCCTCATGATTTTGAGAGGGTGTTTGGTATTGAGTTTGGAAATGCAAAAGTGCTTTTGGTCAAAAGTGATTATTGGCTTATGACTTTTTGAAAAGAAGTTTTAAAAAAAGTGTTTGGATTAATTTTTGGGATGACAAACGTCAAAAAGTCAATAAATTGTTATTTTTTTAAGTGTTTCGCTTAACTTATTGTGAATATTGGTTGTATGAGTTGTAGATTTGTAATTTTTTTCCAAAAGTCAAAAGCCAAAAGCCAGGATTTCTAACTTTTCAAAAACAGCTTTTCCACCCTTAAAAACTAAAAGTCAAAAGTCAAAACAGAAAGTGCTTTTGAGTTACACAAACAGCTTATTGACTTATTGGCTTTTCCAAAAAGCCAATAAGTCAATAAGTTGGTTTCAAACTCAATCCCAAACACCCTCTGAGTTACTATTCAAATTAACTTGTTCGGGTTAATCGTTCATTCGTTTGGTTAGTCCATGTAGTTAACGATTCTCGTACGTTTGATCCTTAGAGTTTATTGTTTGTTGACTTGCTTCTAAACATTTGCAAATAACTTTAGTGGTCCTTATCCCTAATTGTCGTCTGCAAGTAAAATCATAGTTTTACCTTTAATAATACAAATACACAATTTAAAAACATACTAAAAAATAAAATTAAAACATTTCCCCACCCGACTTCTTTAACAACGTTTTTTTTCTGTAATCACCCCCACCCTACCATCCTCCACCATAACCACCATCCTCCTCTAGTGGCGTAGCTATGAATGGGCGGGGAGGGGCGGCCGACCCCCCCGAATTTTCGTTTAGGAGTTCCGTTTATATAGCATCCGTATATAATTTTTTAGGTATGTACAGTTTCGACCCCCGTTTTTTTTTTTGAAAAAAATAGGTATATTATATAAACAAATCACTACGATATATCGGATCATACAAGGCTCCCAAATATCGATTGTTTTACCGAGTTTATCGTTTTTCTTTGTTTTTTTCTTTTGGGCTCATTTTAAGAGGTAAAACCCAATAGTTTTATTTAGCCCATTTTTTTTAGGAAAACCTAATTTAAAAGCCCATACAAATACAGATACACCTAATACATCGAAACTCATTGCCCATGGATAAAGAAAAACCGTTCAAAAGCATAAAACTTTTAACCAAAAACTCCCGTCCCTCTCATCTGTGTCTCTGAATCTCAGTCATCACCCCCCGAGAGTTTATACTTTCATTTTCAAGTTTGAACCATATAATATCTGTTTTCACTCAAAAATAAAAAAGAATCAAGCATTCAAGCGGATCATTCCATCCAAGTACACAACTAATTTCATTTTTCAATTTTCATATTTTGATAAAACACCCAATAGGCCAACATAATATTCAGTTTTTGTCTTGTTGTCGTTGAGTGTTGAAGTTCTGCTTTGGATAATTTGCAATTGGCAGTGGCGTTTTTTTATTATTATGTCTAGTTCGTCATTTATTTTTATTATTCTGCTTTGGATAATTGGGCAATTAGGTTTGAAAATAATTATGACTTGATTAATGTTTATGTGATTAGATTATACTATGGGGAAGAATAAAACCATAACATCTTTTAAATGTTTTAGTGTCTTTGTTCAATTTTTTGTTAAACGATGCTTAGAACTTTGATATTATTGTATTTAATATTTGACTCAACCCGAATCGAATCACCGATCCGGACATATAATCCGAAATATAGCTATAGAAAAAAAGTTTTAGGTTCCGTCCCGTGATTGGTGATTTCCGACCCCCCGGACCAAAATCTCAAGCTTCGCCACTGTCCTCCTCCACCACCACCACGTCTACCCATCATCTCTCTCATTCTTTCCTCCCTCTCAAAACCTGTAACTAATTTCACACACATCCACATAGTTAGAAAAAGGTCGGTGGCTCCAATCCACACAAACATCATATTTGTAATATATTTATTAGAGCATCTCCAATGCAACGCCAAATCCAAAATCCAGACTTGTCACTTCAGCATGCCATATTATTCTAGATATCTACCCAAAATAAGTCACTTTTACCTCACATGCTAGCTACGAGCACGTAAAACTGTATCAAGTAGTACCAATGCCACACCACAGCCATCAACCACCAACACCGGAAAAGCTCATAAAAACTAAATAAAAAATGAAGAAATAACACCAAACAAAGAGCTGAAGTAAAATCGTAGAACCCCGCACGCCTGTTGCGTCATGCAAAAAACGTAAAACATAAAAAAGAATAATTAAGTCAATCTTTGACCCACACAAAATAGCCGTATTGCAATGGGCCTACCAAACGATAAAATACACGTAAAATGCTGAACCATACACGCACGTGGCGGCATGTTAACTCGCAAAACGAAACTTAAAACTAAAACCTTGCGACACAAAAACTTGGTGCTCCTTGTGACCCAAGTTCAATTCCCACTCTCCTCATAATTTTCTACGACATCCGGGCAATGATGGTGACAAACGCACCGAGGAGCGTTCGATCCTGATCTGCACCTCGGTTTTCACCCGACTGTTACTCTAGCGAGGAAACTCGTGTGGAGATAGTACGGTTTCCAGGGGAACACCGTAAGCAAGTCTAATACACCAACGTGGACCCGATTATACAGTGTGACATTGGGTCACTCATATGAAAGTCACCGTTCAAAAAAAAATGTCGTGCTAGATTGTATAATATAAAAAGCTTTGTGTTAAAAGTAAAAGATATAAGGGGTTACATTAAAATAAATGAAAAGTTTAGGGTTTGATTAAGCTTCATAATATAAGACGTGTTTCATGGCTCAGATTCAACATGTTCACACATATCTACATTAGACCGTGGAGGGGAGAAAGAGGGGCATGAAGCGTCGTGTGGTACTTGTGGGACCCTTGTTTGAAAGGTGAAAATTGTGGGGAGTGGAAAGGGGGGGGGGGAGAGAAATATTATTATTATTATTAATGTGTGTGTTAAAGTTAAAAAAAATCAACCAATCAAGGCCAAGCAAGACCCGCCCCACGCCAGTGGGTTTCTTCCCCCCCAGGGGCTCCCCCCCTTCCACGCCATAGGGGGATGGTGTAGCAGGCGTGAAGAGCTCCCCCCCCCTCCGTTCTGTCTTATGGAACATGGAAGTATGCTGATATTTCTAACATTTTACCCATTAATGATTACATAAAGTTCTATTACATACTGATATCAAATTATATGTATATCTAAAAGGCTGACGTTTTGCATCATTGACTAATTCTATCATTGAAACTCAAGAATGTTGATGTTGATTCACCATATGATAGCATGGATATTTCTTCACCATGCATGACTTGTTCAATATTGTTTTGAACCATAAAGGGAACGTGCGATGTTCGTATGATTTCCAACTCTGTAGCTACTTCTTTCATTGTTGGCCTAGTCTTTCCGATTGGATTCAAGCATTGCATAGCAAGGTTAGCTAAAACAATAAGCTCATTCCTTGTACCCTCTTTAATCACCAATGCGTCAAAAATAGACATAACACGTCCTTCTTCCATAGCCAACATAAAGTGTGCAACCAAACTTCTATTTTCACCAAATCTAGTTAAGGAAATGGGCATTTCTCCTGTTAAGAGTTCAACCATAACAACTCCAAAACTATATACATCACTCTTTTCAGTGAATTGGCTAGACTGAAAATATTCGGGATCTAAGTAGCCAAATGTACCCTTGACTAAGGTAGTCAAGTGAGTTTGATCAGTTGATACACACCTTGAGGTTCCAAAATCAGAAACTTTAGCTCTATACTTATCGTCCAAAAGTATATTACTAGTTTTTATGTCCCTGTGATATATTGGAATAGAAGTAGCTGAATGCAAATAAGCAAGTGCTTGGGCAACCTCTGTAGCAATTTGTAGTCTCATGTTCAAAGATAATGGTAACTCATGCTTTTCATCATGCATACGATCATATAGGGTCCCATTTGAAATGAACTCAGAAACTAGAAGAGGAACCTCTGTCTCTAAACAACACCCTAAAAGCTTGACTACATTTCTGTGATTGATTTGTGAAAGAATGACCACTTCATTAATGAACTGTTCTAATTGGCTTTCTTCAACTAACGTTGATTTCTTGACAGCCACAATCCTTCCATCAGCTAACATACCTTTGTAGACTGTACCATGGCCTCCTTTTCCTAGAATTCTATTTTGATTGTAGTTGTCGGTTGCCCTCGCCAACTCTCGTGACGTGAAAAGTATAGTTTTATCAACTAAAGATGGGTCAATCTCTTCTTGTTGCTTCAACAATAAACCACTGTTAATGCGCTTAAAGACGCTCTTTCTTCGTCTTTTTGTTATTGTTCTCTTGATTAACTTGTATGTGGTATAAATGATTGCTATTATACCTAATCCAGAGGTTATGATGAAAGCTGGATCAACACCAATACAAAACCGGAGATAAGTTAGTAAGTTGCTCAAGCTTTTAAGAAAAATCAAGGATTTTGTTTTAGAGGATATAGACTCTCCTACACATACCACTTGGCCTGATTATAAGCCTTAAGAGTACATTTCTAAATTTTCTTACGAGGAACCATATGACAAGTATTGATAGTATTTTTTAAAAATTCGGATATTTTAGATATTTTTTATAACTATTAAGTAATAAATATTAATTAATTAGAAATTTTGGATATATATATTGTATATTTCGAATTAACTTTTTTAAAGTTTTGGATATTTTGGATAATTCGGGTGTCCAAAATAAATTTTAAAACATGTTTCTTAAATACTAAACACACACACACATATATGTATAGGGGAAGGGTTATCTTGAGAACGCTAAATATCGCGAGAACCGTGAGAATAAATGAGAACACTTATCAATATCAATTTTTTTAATACAAACCTAATTATAATTAAAATATAACATTAAAAAATGAATTTTCTTTCCAAATTATTTATCTTTTCTTGCAAAAACACTCTAAAATTAACTTTTTACACATGTGTAAATGAAACATTTTACACATATATAAACAGTAAAGTTACACATGTGTAAAAGCAATTTATTTCCGTATACGTTTAAATTTTTACACGTAAATTATGTTTTTGAGATTGTACTTTAATAATAAAGACAAGTGTAAAAAGAAATTTTGAATTTGAATGGTTTTAGATAGCGTTCTCACGGTTCGCACAAAATTTATGTGTTCTCAAATTAACTTTCCCCTATAAAGGGGAGGGTTATCTTGAGAATGCTAAATATTGTGAAAACCGTGAGTACAAAAGAGAAAACCAATGAAAATCAATTTTTTTCAGCACAAACCTAATTATAATTAAATTAAAATATAACATTAAAAAATGAATTTTCTTTCCAAATAATTCATCTTTTCTTGCATAAACATTCTAAAAATTAACTTTTTACATATGTGTAAATAAAACACTTTGCATATGTACAAACAGTAAATTTACACATGTGCAAAAACAATTTATTATTGTATACGTTTAAATTTTTACGCATAGATTACGTTTTTTAAATTGTATTTTAATAATAAAGACAAGTGTAAAATTAACATTCCTATATATATATATATATATATATCCATCCAAATTTTTCGAATATCTGATCTTGAACATCCCTAATGTTGATGGCTTCAATTTGTGGAAGCGTAAACGGCTAATTGATAGCCAGAGATGTGAGGGCTCACTTTTGGGAGACTAAGGGTATGTTTGGCTAAGAGCTTTTATGAGCTTCAAAATTTTAAGAAAAAACTCATACTTAATAAAAAGCCTTGTTTGGTTGAAAGAGCTTGGAGCTTTTAGGTTAGGAGAAAAAACTCTATATTAAAAAGCTACTAGTACTAGCGTTTAAGAAAAAACTCCTACTAGCTACAATCTTTATCTTTTAATGAATAAATGATACAAACACCCATTCCATCATAAAAAAATAAAAAAATCATTTATACAAGTTTTTAGTTAATGTCTATTTTTGTCATTTTATACATTTTATTAAAAGCTCCAGCTACTCTGCCAAACATCAAAATATATTTAAAAAGCTACAGCTACCAGCCTCCAGCTTCTAGCCACCAGCTAGTTTTGCCAAACATACCCTAAGTGGGTGTTTGGGATTGAGTTTCAAAACTTCTTATTGACTTCTCCCAGAAGTCAATAAGCTGTTTGTGTAAACCAAAAGCATTTTTGGTTTTGGCTTTTCAATAAAGGTGGAAAAGTTGTTTTCAAGAAGTCAGAATTACTGGCTTTTGAGTTTTGACTTTTAGTCATAAGCTAAACCAAACACTGTTTAAAAAACAAGTTATCAACTTATTTGTTTTTCTCTGCACAAAAGCTAATTCAAACACTTTTTTAAAAACTATTTTTTCAAAAAGTCAAGTCAATAAGCACTTTTGACAAAAAAACACTTTTGGAGTTAAATAAACAATCCCAAACACCCTCTAAACCAACTCCATCTTGGTGTTTTTAAAAAAAAAAAAAATTAAATTAACATAATAAGAGCTAAAGATTATAGAGCTAGCCCATATTAATAAAGAATGAAACAAACAAATTTAGTGAGTCCCCATAAAACTTAAACGAATATAGGATGCACGGAGAATCGCCATTACCACCATATATAGTAATTGTACTAGCCAGGTATGAACGATCGTTAAAACTTCCTTCCGGAACACAAGTGAAGTTCCATTCTTTAGCTAAGCCATCAACATCATATATTTTGCTATAGAAACAGCGGCCTTGATCACCAAATTCACACCTTGCACACTCTTCCGAAGCTAAATGCACATCGATTAAGAAATATTTCCATGTTAAAATAAACACAAAAGTATTATTGATACAAAGAATCAATGAGCAAATATAAATACTGAATATAGACTTATTACATACCTCGGCATCCATGGCTTAAATAAGAGTTTCCTACGAAACGCATATCATAATAGGAATAGGAACATTTCCATGTATCCATTGTAGTACCATTACCCACATCTACTTTGAGTATATCTCTGTTTAGACAACAAGCTACTTTATCTTTGTCATGGTCTGATAGAGTCCACAGAAGTGATATCGGAATAAAAGAGCCAGATGACCGTCCTTCATCAGATGAATTCTTATCAACCAAGAAAGCAGACCGACACGCTCTATCTCCACCTTGTCTTTCCAACCGAGTGAGATTGATGGTGTACGATCTAATATAATAAGGAATCGTTGCTTGGCAACAAGCGATGCCAAGGCAGTTCTTTTCGTCGCCAACAGTATTGTTGAGACAGTTTGTAGAACACCCGGTGAGGGCACGTCCATGGTTGTCCATCATGACAGCATTACCACACCCCTCTACAACAAATCTATTGTGAGATTTGGAAAACAAGAAGGGGCTTCCACCAAGATCTATGCTCGTCGTCTGACTGCCATTTAGAACTCGGTTTTGGCAATCAGAAATCTTTGGAGTATTTACAGTGATGATTTGATCTTCCAAGTTTACACCCAAGACTTCCAGGTGGTGGAATGCGGACAGATATGGCGTCGAGGAGTTGCACTCAACGATGTACCATTTATTGACAGAACAATTGGCACCGATACCAAAAGGGTATGGAATCCTCACATTCCCGCATGTATCATTGCACCCTTTAATGGCGTACTTGGGAACTGCTATTGCTACTGCTACTACTGATGAAAGGAAGATAAGAAAATGGTAGGCCCAAAACAATTTCATTGTGTTAGGAACAACTATTGATACTAGAAATAGAAAAATGTGAGTATGTTTATATATATAGTGGAGGACATAAATATTGGGGTATGCCAATGCTAACACTAGGGATATGTGAATTTTTGACATGACTCAAACCTAATATGAACTAATATGAAGTTAGTGGGTTGGATAGGACTGGCAATAGGTAACCTGTATAAGACACGATTAGACCTGTTAACTAAAAAGTATGCTATGTGAAATTTTACTTTTTTTAAAAATGAATAGAATTAGGATGATGTGATTCATCATATCTCTTTGTTAGTACATAAAACATATAATTGTGTTATAAACATGAAATATAAAGTAGTTAAAAAATTGTGTTCAAGTTTAAAACTTGTGTTTTTCGCGTCGTCAGTGACTTGTTAAATATGTTAAGACACGATTTGCTAGCCCTAGGTTTAGGTTTACTCTTAACGGGTTTAGGTCAGTTTCAGGTTGAACCTGCGAACCCGTTTAGCTAAACGGGTCGAGTTCGGGTCAACCCTGGCGGGTCGACCCGTTTAACCTATTTATAGTATATTTTAGTTTTTTACAATATGTTTTGTTTATAAATTAATTTGGTTAGGTATTTTATGCTATACTTATAGCATAAAATAGAAATTGGCATAAGATTACATAAATCTCTCTATTATAAAAATTGAAAACAATAAATCCTACATGGTATTCAAAGAGGGGTATCCTCCCGTTTGAGTGTGCCATATGGCATTAATTGATTTTTAGGAAAAAAAATTAAAAACAAAATTGGATTTTTCACTCTTATGTTTCCTTCCATAATTTTTAAACGTTAATGTCTTTTATATACAAGATTTTTTAAAGAAAAAAATTACACCAAATTAACGCGCGTTTTATTATCTTTCCAACGAGTACCATAATGCTATATAAAAAACGGAGAAAAAAACCACAAATTTTTGTGGGGTTTTGTTCATACAGGAAAAAAACACAAAGTGTTTAGGTAATTCATTAATCATGTATAGTCAAGTCACTAATTATGTTCAAATCAGTAAATATGAATTCTATTTTCAACATGTGTTAGCATTAGAGTTTTACATTGTTTTAGGTTAGGTATTAATATTAGAGTTATACATTATTTAAGGTTAGGCGTTAACATTGGAAATACACTGTTAATTGTTTTTTGTTAGGTGCTACCCGAAGCTTTCCTGCATGTAACTGTAAAGTGCATGATTCTATTTCATGTGTAAAATTGATATGTCATATTAGATTTCTCAACCCCGGGATGTTCCCGGGGTATAATCTAATGTTTTATATACGCTTGTGTTTTTTGTAATAAAATTTTAACTTTAATATATTAGTTTGCGAAAAAAAATAAAAAAAATCGGGTTGAACGGGTCGTGTTCGGGTCAACCCGTAAATATTCAAGTCGGGTTTGGATCTTGTTACTGTTCGGGTTCATGTAAACTTTTGGGTTCGGGTTAGGTTGGACCCGCAAACCCGCGAACACGACCCGTTTAGCAACTCTTGCTAATAGTGGCAGACCTACAGTTATCTCAAAGGGGGGGGGGGGGGCGGACTGATACGTTGTAAAATACATCTATTTTTAGTGTAATTACTTTACTGTTTTACCTTATATATGTTTGTTTTTAGTGTGTTTTACCTTTGTACATAGTATTTCGTATTTTCTCAGGAGTTTGTATAAAAATAAAGGAAAGACTTGCAAAAGTTGAACAAATGAAGAAATCAAGAAAACCGATGAAACAAATGTGACCCGAACGAGTGAAAAATGCACAAAAACGACGTCAAAACGAGATATTATCAACTACAACAACAGATTACGGTCCTTAAGACAAAATCTTACGGTGTGGAATCCAGGAATGGATAAACTCTCAAAGTGGGCGGCTGCTTTTGAATATTTTAAGTTTATTCCAACATTACGGACCGTAAGATATATTATTACGGTCCGTAAGATAGAGTTTTTCATGCTATAAATATGAGGAATGTGGCAGCTGATAACACACACAATTTCGAACACAAAAGACGTCGGGAGACGGGAGAACGAAGGAAATTCGCAAGAAATTATCAAGTTTGAAGTCCCCCTGTTCTAGTTTGTAGATTCGATAGCAAGAACTCGTTGAACATCATTCGGTTTAATTCTTTTTATCATTTGCAATGTTTTCATACTTAATAAACTCTTGTATTATAGTTATCATGTTTAATAACTAAATAACTTGTACTACTTAGGTAATGAAGATTACTACAGTTTGATAATAATAATCTTTTGGTTTATGGAACTATGGTTACAATTTAGTGATAAAGTAAAGAACTTAACATGTAAGGTTTGATGTATATGGGTGTTATAAATTGATTTAGGATTGGTTATTAGTATCACATGTTAATTGGTGAAAGTCTTTCATGTAAAATTTCATGTTAGTAATTAACTTACTTTATGGTTTTAATGATCTAAAATTCCATAGATACAGTATTCAAAACTTTAAAGATTCTAAACATACTACCAATTTTAATACCTGTGAAGTGAAAAGTTGTCAAGTTATCTTATTTACTAAACCACTAAGTGTAAAGACTTTGTGAAAAGATTTCCTTAACTGTTTTAGTAAACTTTGTTTCTTGTGTCTTACTAAATTTGTTTAAGTTACATTCTGTATATTTCAAGAATATATTGGGTTTGTCGCGCTGTGAGGTAGACTTACTTTAAGGGTACTTTATCATATTTGTAGAAACTGTGAAGTAATCCAATAAATCAGTAAGCTTAATAACTTTTAGTTTTACTTTGGTGACGCCTTGAGAATGATTAGGGATAATCTAGAGAAAAGCTATTAGTTCATCTTAGATCCTGATTGCATATTCAGTTCCATAACCGAAAGAAAAGATTTATCATTCATTAGTATGATTCTATCCTAAGTAGTCATTTATATATAAAAAAGGAACAATCTAAACCTTAAAAGGAAAAACCATAAACATCTTTCATTTTTGTAATTTACTGCACTGCTTAAATAGTTGTAAACTTAACTTTCATTAATATAATTTCAATTTCAGTAACCCCCCCCCCCATCCAATCAAAATACAAAAGGACAAAAGGACAAGTCACTGTTAATAAAATTAACTGAAGTATCGATTACCAAAGACAAATTGATTTCCCGTGGAACGATATTCGGACTTACAAGGACTATATTATAATAGACCGGTATACTTGCCGGTGTGTGTGTGTATATATATATATATATATTTAGTTCGTATTATTATTTTGATTCAATCACTATAATTGTGGGAAGGACTTATGTCTGAAACCATGGAGTGAAAACTCTATGCATGCGTAAGCTAACCTTAAACGTCCCTCATTGTAGCTGAGCTGTATTTATATTACCAATTGACATTTATTTTCCGCAACTAACATTTACTGTTTTATTTAATTTCCGCAACTAACATTTATATTATTGTTATTAACTTTATTAGTGGGAAGGACTTATGTTAGTAACCTTGGAGTGAAAACTCTATGTACGCATAAGAGTCCCTTTTTTATAACTTATTTATTGTTATATTGTTCATTTGTATATATATATAGCGTAGCACATCAAGAATTTTGGCGCCGTTTCCGGGGACATCTGACAAGTTCAGGTAATTGCGTAAGTAACTTTAGTAGTTTTATTAAAAAAAAAGATTTTCGTAATTTCTTTGTTACATTTTGTTTATAGTTAAGTTGTAATTTAATTTTTTAGTTTATGCACCGCACTCGTTCAAAAGGATCACCTGAATTTATTGCTTTAACAGAACCAGAACGAAAATTTCACGAAAGACATCATAAAAATCAAATTTTAGATCAAAAAGAAGTAAAAATTGAAGAAAGCACTTCATATATAAATACTCTTTTTGATAGAACACCATACCCTACACCAACATAATCTCGTCAAACTAGTCCAGAACCTTAACCAAACATGGCTAATATACGTTGAACAGTTCATCAATAGGCAGTTGAAGGATACACAGGTCTCAATTCACCAATTGTAAACCCTCGTATCAATGCAGAAGGTTCATGGCAAATTCCTGCGTACATCATGACGACCATTGCAAACTCATGTCAATTTCATAGACTTGAGGATGAAGATGCACCTGCACATATTTCACGTCTTAGTCGAATCAAATCAACTTTTAAATTAGAAGGAGCCACAGAAGATGCAATTTATCTTCAACTTTTTCCATTCACTCTTGCTAGCTGAGCAGCCATTTGGCTTGATTCTCATCCGCCTGGTACATTCACTATGTGGGCGGAACTTCGAGAAAAATTTCTTAAAAAAATATTTTCCACCTGCAAAAGCTGGTCGCCTTCGAGATCAAATTCATACTTTTCGTATGGAACCAACTGGATCATATCCTCAAGCGTGGGAAAGATTTCAAAATCTTCTCAGTCGTTGTTCTCAACACGGTCTCTCAGATTGGGCCTTAGTAGAAAAATTCTATAACGGTCTTGATATTGAGACAAGAAATCGTTTCGATACAGCTGCTGGAGGACATCTTATGGACAAAAAGGATGTGGAAGAATGTAACGATCTTTTTGAAAGCTTTGCTCAAGTTAAACACGATCAACGAGCTAATATCTCAAATCCTACTTCGTCTACACGAAGTATTCATCATGTTTCTATGGATTCGAGTTAGCTACTGCAATTGAAAGCTTAGCTAAAGAAGTGAAAGAAATGAAGCTAAAAGTAGACAAATGTGAAATGTGCAGAGGAGGACATGCAACTGGAGATTGTTCGTTGATACAAGAAGAACACGCTAACTTTTTAGCTGGACAAAATCGATTTCAAACTCCTTTTTCGAATACTTATAATCCAAATTGGAGACAACATCCAAATTTAAGTTGGAGAAATCAAAATCCTACTGGGTTTCAACAAAATCAAAATCCTCCTGGATTTCAACAAACTTCAAATTTTCAAAATCATGGTTTTCAATCAAATGCCAACCAAATCAAATTCAAAATCAAAATCAAGAAAATGAAAAAATTAAACAAGAAAAAGAAGCCCCATTGTTTCCAAATCACTTGAAACTGAAGAAATCAGAGAAAATACCAATAAACCATCTTTAGAAATTCCACCACCGTTAGAGCTAAAAGTTCTACCATCCCAACTTGAATGTGCCTTTCTTGGAAAAAACTCTACTTTTCCTGTCATCATTTCATCAAATTGACAGAAGAAGAGAAAATCCGATTACTTGATATCTTGAAAATGAATAAGCAAGCAATTGCTTGGAAACTGAAAGATATTCAAGGAATCAGTCCTGTTTATTGTACTCATAGGATATTCATGGAAGAAGAGTATAAGCCTGTTATACAACCACAAAGACGATTAAATCCAAATCTGCAAGAAGTTGTGAAACAGGAAGTACTAAAACTCATGGATGCTGGTTTAATTTACCCCATTTCTGATTCTCCATGGGTAAGCCCAATTCAAGTTGTTCCTAAAAAAGGAGGAATGACTGTGATCAAGAATGAGAAGGTCACCTACTAATCCTTCTAGATGGATTAGGGATCCTTTGATTCGTTTTTTACACAGAGCTATTACTGGGACTATCATTGCTCGTTACGAGAGAAATGAGAAGGTCACTCAGGATGATCTTCTGGTTTTGTATTGTTTGCTATGCCCAGAAGAGGGTAATGTTGCTTGTATGTTACTCCATACTCTACGTCGTGCACGGACTGGAGCTAGCAGGCTTTGTCAGGGACCACATGTGACGATGATAGCTAGGGCTCTTGGACTATTAGATCAGTATGATTTACGCACTTTGGTGCCAGGTCCTCAGACGACGACGATTAAAGAGGGTGATATGATACAGATGGGGCTGCTGACTGATACAGTCCCGAGGCGCTTCGCAGAGCTCAGACCCTTAGCACTTGCACCTCCAGATGACCAGGGCACCTCCCAGAGTCGTCCTCGTCGTTCTTCATCTTCTCAGCCACGACGTGCACCACTAGCAGCAGATCCTCCAGCTACTTTAGTATCTATCAGAGATGAGGTGAGAGTTGTTAGAGATGAGGTGAGAGAGGTTAGGGAGGAGGTTAGAGTGTTAGGTGAGTGGGTTGTTCAGGCTATCCGAGATATTGCTGCGGACAGAGGTGTTCAGTTACAGCCATATCCATCGGTTCCTCCATCAGGTGATGCTTAGTTATATTAGTACTTTATTATGTTTTATTTGGTTTGGATTGTATTAAACTTATACACTTGCTTTTGAGATGTACATTATGGTTTATTTTATTGTTATTATTACGTTGCATGATCTTGTTTGTTGAGTGTTTAATTAGTACGATCTATACATTGGAAAACACTTGAGGAAAGTGCGCATTCAACAAAGGGGAGTATTTTGTTTATACCTCACATATTTAATTTTGTTTATATTTAAATTTTAGTATGGGGATTTATATTTATATATGTTTTATGTTAATTATAAAACAGTTGTTTATTTTCAACTATAACATCAAAAAAAAAAATCAAAAAAATGAAACAAAATTTTCTTTTAATGTGAAAAAACACTTAAAAAAAGAATCACAAGATTTCAAAAGAAAATTTTCAAAAATCTTTCTAAAACTACATTTCTATTTATTTGCCTTCAATTTACTTGAGGACAAGTAAAGTTTAAGTGTGGGGATAGAAGTCGGTCGTTTATACGCCAGGAGAGTACGGACATTAATTTGTTTGGAGTCCTCAGTTAGAGAAAAATTTAAATGCTAAATTATACTAACTGAACCATGAATTTTACATGGTAAAGAAGCTTTACACGCTGCTTTTAAAATAAGGATCGTGTACCTGACCCAGTCGAGGGTACGGTCATTTAGTTGATTGTTTTTCAAGCTTGAAGGTTGCTAGTTTGGAACCTTTCCATAGTATAGATATTAAATTATCAAGCTATGGAATTCTATTTTGAGTATATCAACTGAATAACTGATATTTGTATTTTTCGACTTAAAACTATTTCAGATTCGCACTTCGGTGTCGGAATAGTATAGTCTTTGAATAACAATATTAGTTATTTAATTTATATAGCCAAAATAGAAGCCGCGGTAACAGTTCGACCTTAAGCTGTATTGATAAAAGGTCACATGTCTAAAGAAGAAAAGGAATTGGTACTTGAATTGGTACTAAATTAACCACACTTTTGAGAAATTGAGAAAATTTAAATTTTTTGACCTATAAGCACTATTCAGGATTTGTAAAAGGCAATTTACATTTGAAAAATTCACATGTAAATAAACAAAATTGTTTTAAATAACATGGTAAGTTGAATAGATCTAAAATTTAAGCTTAAGTCTATACTTTACTTTACCCTATCAATTGTGAGATTTTTGAGCCTGATCGAGCAAAACAATGATATATATGCTCGTTTCAATTGATGAGAGATATCCGACTTTTAATTAATACGGTTAGAACTTGTGTGACTTATACATTTTCGTCATTAAAATTTAGTAATTTTACAAAAATGATAGAGGCACTTAGTATATATATATATAAGTAAAAATAATATCCTTTAGAAAACCACTTTGAGCCTAAACCTTTCATTTCATTCACCCAATCTAAATGAGTATTAACCGATAATGTTTATGGAGAAATTCGAGATTCCCGATTATCATGAAGATAAAGAAACAGATTGGAATGGCGAGACTGATACAAGAAGCAGAAACGACGAAAGAAGCAATCAAATGAGAGATTTGGTTTAAAAAAAATTTTGCATTTAGTCTTCATCAAGGAAAAAGAAGACATTGATGAAGCCGGAAAAAGAAAAAAAAAAGAGAGATATATAATAATAATAATATTGTATAATGATAATAATAAATGGTCTTTTACCGGTCAGACCTAAAGAACTGGAATTTTGCAAACTTCTAAAAATCTCAAATCTCTCTTGCTTCTCTCTCAAAATGCATCCTCTTGACTTTCATTTACTTTCATGTTTAAGCCTCGCAAAACCCCGTTCACCTCCAGATATGATAAGGATCATATTCCTGAAGACATCTGATGAAAGAAAACTTTGGAGACAGATGGAACAAAATCCACCATTCTGTGGACAATCTAAAAGTGCTGCTAAAAGAAGAGCCATAAGATACGAAAGATGTAGAAAATGTGGAAACTGGTCACATGATCATGAATGTAGCAAAAATCAGACTCATTCACAAAATGAATATACTGGTCTTATTCGTGAAGGAGCTATTAGGTTTCGTGCCGAAAACTCTATCAGGAAAGGAAGTTTTGTATATCATGCTGTGAAAAAGGAGATCATATTAATGAAATACCAACATAACATAGATGTTGAGCTACTTTCAAAAATAGCAGCTGAACAAGTCGCAATTCGACGTGGAAATTTTCCGAATCGATTCTTGGATTATCCATAACATTTCACTTCGGTTAGATTACTCATCTCGATATTAAAAAAAAATCTTGTATATATATATATATTTATAGTCTTAAGAAAAACCCATATTACAACCCTAATAAAAGACCTCTTGATTTGTTTAATTACTTAGTTTAAAAGAATCTGATTTGCATACAAGCCTATGACTTGTGTTAGCTAAAGTACGGATCTGAGTGTTCACCCAAAAATTCAAATACAAACCTGAGGGATGAGTGAACAACGTGAGAAAGTTAGACTAAAAGCTAAACAAACGAAGATCTAAGTAAGCATACCACGTTTTTATTACACATTAAATAAATGACTTTAAAGTATGTTTTTGACTTACAAACAATTCTTGTATGGATTTGCTTGAGGGCAAGCAAAGGATAAGTGTGGGGATATTTGATACGTTGTAAAATACATCTATTTTTAGTGTAATTACTTTACTGTTTTACCTTATATATGTTTGTTTTTAGTGTGTTTTACCTTTGTACATAGTATTTCGTATTTTCTCAGGAGTTTGTATAAAAATAAAGGAAAGACTTGCAAAAGTTGAACAAATGAAGAAATCAAGAAAACCGATGAAACAAATGTGACCCGAACGAGTGAAAAATGCACAAAAACGACGTCAAAACGAGATATTATCAACTACAACAACAGATTACGGTCCTTAAGACAAAATCTTACGGTGTGGAATCCAGGAATGGATAAACTCTCAAAGTGGGCGGCTGCTTTTGAATATTTTAAGTTTATTCCAACATTACGGACCGTAAGATATATTATTACGGTCCGTAAGATAGAGTTTTTCATGCTATAAATATGAGGATTGTGGCAGCTGATAACACACACAATTTCGAACACAAAAGACGTCGGGAGACGGGAGAACAAAGGAAATTCGCAAGAAATTATCAAGTTTGAAGTCCCCCTGTTCTAGTTTGTAGATTCGATAGCAAGAACTCGTTGAACATCATTCGGTTTAATTCTTTTTATCATTTGCAATGTTTTCATACTTAATAAACTCTTGTATTATAGTTATCATGTTTAATAACTAAATAACTTGTACTACTTAGGTAATGAAGATTACTACAGTTTGATAATAATAATCTTTTGGTTTATGGAACTATGGTTACAATTTAGTGATAAAGTAAAGAACTTAACATGTAAGGTTTGATGTATATGGGTGTTATAAATTGATTTAGGATTGGTTATTAGTATCACATGTTAATTGGTGAAAGTCTTTCATGTAAAATTTCATGTTAGTAATTAACTTACTTTATGGTTTTAATGATCTAAAATTCCATAGATACAACAATATTCAAAACTTTAAAGATTCTAAACATACTACCAATTTTAATACCTGTGAAGTGAAAAGTTGTCAAGTTATCTTATTTACTAAACCACTAAGTGTAAAGACTTTGTGAAAAGATTTCCTTAACTGTTTTAGTAAACTTTGTTTCTTGTGTCTTACTAAATTTGTTTAAGTTACCTTCTTTATATTTCAAGAATATATTGGGTTTGTCGCGCTGTGAGGTAGACTTACTTTCAGGGTACTTTTTCATATTTGGAGAAACTGTGAAGTAATCCAATAAATCAGTAAGCTTAATAACTTTTAGTTTTACTTTGGTGACGCCTTGAGAATGATTAGGGATAATCTAGAGAAAAGCTATTAGTTCATCTTAGATCCTGATTGCATATTCAGTTCCATAACCGAAAGAAAAGATTTATCATTCATTAGTATGATTCTATCCTAAGTAGTCATTTATATATAAAAAAGGAACAATCTAAACCTTAAAAGGAAAAACCAAAAACATCTTTCATTTATGTAATTTACTGCACTACTTAAATAGTTGTAAACTTAACTTTAATTAATATAAATTTCAATTTCAGTAACCCCCCCCCCCCCATCCAATCAAAATACAAAAAGACAAAAGGACAAGTCACTGTTAATAAAATTAACTGAAGTATCGATTACCAAAGACAAATTGATTTCCCGTGGAACGATATTCGGACTTACAAGGACTATATTATAATAGACCGGTATACTTGCCGTTGTGTGTATATATATATATATATTTATATATTTTTAGTTCGTGTTATTATTTTGATTCAATCACTATAATTGTGGGAAGGACTTATGTCTCAAACCATGGAGTGAAAACTCCATGCATGCGTAAGCTAACCTTAAACGTCCCTCATTGTAGCTGAGCTGTATTTATATTACCAATTGACATTTATTTTCCGCAACTAACATTTACTGTTTTATTTAATTTCCGCAACTAACATTTATATTATTGTTATTAACTTTATTAGTGGGAAGGACTTATGTTAGTAACCTTGGAGTGAAAACTCTATGTACGCATAAGAGTCCCTTTTTTATAACTTATTTATTGTTATATTGTCCATTTGTATATATATATATATAGCGTAGCACATCACGGACACCCCCTTAAAGATAAAATTTCAGAGTAATTTGTAAGTAAAAATTCCAACCGCACCCCTTAAATGTTCGATTAAACCCCCCGATCGCCCCCTAGAAAATTGTTCCTGGGTCCGACACTGAATGCCAACATTCTATTTTATGTTTTAAAAAGATATTAGGGTTTGCAATACCTACCACTATAATCTAATCTCATGCTATCGTTGAATGAATAGTCGTTTGAGGTTGAATCAAACGGCCATTTGCTACTTTATATCAAATCATAGCCCCCTTATTTTTATGGTCGTATGCGTATACGTCGAACTACCGTTTAGTGACGTTGAACAGTGTGAGATTAGAAAGTCGTTTAATGACGGTGTGGGTATAGTCTGGAGACCAAGTCTACGATGTCATTTTGGAACTAATATTGCGGACTTGGATGAGTCGTATAGTAAACAAAAGATAAACATAGTATAACATAATCTTTACGAATCCAAAAGTGTGTAGCATGTTTCTCCCCCATGAGAAAATGTGTGAAAGCGGGGCCGTGAAACTCATCTTAAATTGCGTTCTTTGAAAACAGTTAACTGACAGTGCTATGATAGTCTCTAATACCGGTGACCTATCATAAGATGTACATAAGTATCCAAACTAATAACCCATAGGTTAACTAGTCCCTGAATGTGCAGACCATAACCATTGTATGTTTGAAAATACGTTTGAACGTTAACCTGACCACACAAGACAAGACTCGACATCCCCCGTGTTAGCCAAATACAAGTAACCAAGCAATCATGTGTAAATAGGCACCTTATTCGCATAACGGTCCACTAAGTCTAGCATACAGTTCACATACTGCACATATGAGTCGTAACACGTGCCGACAGGTATCCAGACATGCCATGGGGCTTACGCTATGTTCCTAGGTGTCAAATCATGTTTCGGGGTCCCAAAATACACTTACAGCAGCAAAACACATGACTAGGAATCAAAACACACGACTAGGAATCAAACAGGCAACTAGCAAAGCTAGAGGGGCGACTGGGTTTCTCCTAGGCGACCAGCTAAGCTATTCGCCCCTAGGGCATGTGCCTAGCTTAGCTAGTTGCCCCGGCATTCCGGGCGGCTCTTTTCGCGCGTTAAACCCTCCAAATAGGGTCCGAAACATGTAAGAACACCCAACAACAATCCATAATCATCAGGCAACTTATCCTAAATGAAAACCCCTAAATTATCATCAATCTAACACCCTAATTGCAAGAATTTCCCAGAATGGAATAATATTATGAAAACATCACATCGTTGCATGAAACATTTACCATAAATGGCAAATAATCCGATTTCATCACATAAATCACTTCATCATGCTGTTACTACATCAATCTAACATAAACCCTAACATCATTCAATCATCACATAGCATCCTAAATCCCCCTAACACCCTCAAACGGGTCAAAACTCATATTATCATCAAGACACATCAAACAACCTTTATAATCTAAGATAATCATCCTAGTAACTCATTTATATCATTAAAACATCAAACACATAAGAATCCCCATGTTTTAATCATTAAAAACCGTTTCCAAGTTTACACTTTTATCAAAAGCTCAAAAAAATGATTAAATATTGGTTGGAACTGTTTTTTAAAGGTTTTCAAAGACAAATACTTTATAAAACTAGGTCTGGACCTTTAGGGATCTAAATAACGACATGAAAAGAGCTTAGGATGAATAACACACCATAGATCTTGCTTATAAATGATGTTTTAGACTTGGAAATGTTAGATTTAGGGCAAAAACGTGTTCCAGAGGCTAAGGATGGTGTGTGAGAGGTTTGGGGCGAGTTAGGGTTTCACAAATGATGTTTTACAAGTCAAGTATGGTATTTCTAGCTGCTTCTAGTCGTTTCAGACATAACAGGCGACTAGGTTGCTGCAGGTAGCAACTAGGGTTGCTAGTCGCCCCCTACAGCAGGCGACTAGGCCCCTAGTCGCCCCGTGCAGCAGAAATGGATTTTCGACGCGTTAAACACTATTTTAACATATATTAACACGTATTCACATATCGACAAGTTATATAATGATTATAAACACATATTACTTGATAACTAACACGTTCACATTCGTTCACCAATTCCGGGGACTCGAGACTCTTGTGCGTGCATTAAATTCGGTGATCCTCCGAATCACCAACCCTTGTACACATGGTTATGGACTGACTCCCTCGTAACGACTCCCAACAACTCCCCGAATCGTCGTAATGACTCAACTAATCCAGTTAAGTGTAATGTATGCCTGATTTGCTAAGGTAGACTTATGCATTTGACCAAAACTACTAACCTGAGTTTGCCGAGTGTGACACAAAAGTTTGATGAATATCTATCTACATTTTATTTTACAAAAGTTCCAAAAGTAGCATATAAAAATTCAGGGCGTTTAAAATAATTAACATTTCCTTTCAACTCCAATCTAATGAAAATATACTCTTTAGTGCGTTAATGTCATTTACCTGCCTATGCTTGTGTGGACCCACCCGCTAGGATTGATGTGTTAAATATGGCCCATAAAAATAATATAACCTAGACACTCTAGTAATAATACTCTAGACTCTTCTAATACTAGACCACAATGACAAGTAAGTGTACCTATTGAATGCAGTAAAGCCTAATGAAGTTCGGATATCAAACCCCATGAGACACTAGCGACACCTAAACTAGACTCTAACTAAAAACTTAAAGAATCTGGTTTATTTGATTTGGGGTTTTGTGACTTAAATTGAAAAGACTAAAATTAACGACACTAGGATTGGAAAACTAAACAAACTAGGTCCTGGAGAAAGGTCAAATGATGAAGACAGCCACCTAGGTAGCAATCCAACTAACCTGTAATGACTTAATGGAATGAATCGTATGACTATCTCTAAAGGTACAAATGCAGGGTTAACTAGGTATGATGGCTACTCCCTGAGGAAACGAAAGACATATAGTGAAGATTGGGATAGGTTTGATAAAATACTTAATGAGGGATCTTCGTCAAGTCTCACCACTCATAATGTTGTGAAAGATTGTGATCCACAATCTAAGAGCAAAGGACAACTTAAACTAATATGGACGAATACCTAGAAACATTAACACCACAAAAGAAAGGCAAAACACGCTCTCACGCTATCTAAACCTAGCAAGCAATGAGTAGGAGGTTCCTAACAATGTCTATCTCCGCTAGGTCTCAAGACAGGGTTGCAAACTGGACTCTCTATCATAAAATTTCCCAACTACAACTAGTATCTCTAATTAATTGTCCAGAATTAAAAACACCAAGTACTCAAACCTAGCATGCAACACCCAACCTAGAGGACACAAAATCAGCTAGGATCGCACACGACCATGGCAATAAGAATCAAGCAAATCACAATATAAACAACCAGAAAAGAATCAAGTTTTGAGGTTACGAAACAACCATACAAATTCAAACAAAAGTTAATAGTCAAAATATCCCAATCATCATCCATACCTAGGTGACTTTAAATATTTAGCCTCTAGACATGTTAAAATCAACAAAACAGTAGCATAAGTTCAAGTTCATCATGATTCCATAAAGTTCAAAGGAAATTTAAAGTACAATCCAGTAAGAATCACTCGTACGCGTCTTCAAACTGAAATCAATCGATCCTTAAGATTAAAATCTTCAATACAAAGTCTCCTAAAACCTACCTCTAGACGTCTAGAAAGGGGTTAGATTCGAAAAGAGAGTGAAAATCGTTTAAATATGAAAAAATAGGGTTTTTAACCGACATCAGGCTTCTTCGCGTGTTTCGAAAATGAACTGGGTGGTCGCTCGCATGTCGCTAAAGACAACATAGTCGCGTGGTGATTTACTAGACTTTTCCTTCTTTCATGCGTCGCTAAGGGTTCTCCCTTAGTTCTTCGCCACACTCTAAGGGAGAAAATTCTGATTTCTTGTTTCTTCATTCTAACTTCGTTTTCCTCCCCGTTTGCGACCACGTTTTCGTATTTCAACCCTCTATCGTATGATATTCCATAATCTTTTATCCTAATCTATTTGTGTTTTCTAAAACATGTCCAAACTCCTAGGTGTTTATCCCATACGCTCGTTTCTTCATTATTTAAGCTCGTTTTCGCTCCTTTTACACACGAACACCTGCAAAATACCTATGTAACTAAGTACAAGCTAAAAACCACTAGAAACAAAACTATCTAAACATTATGCAAAATACATAGGAAAACTATATGTGTTTTGCAACACACATGAAGGATCCACTCGAAAGACGCAACGTAACAATTCTATACGAATATTCTTCAGGTGGAAATCTTTGTGTGGAGTCACCGTCCATGTCAAGTTGAATGCCTCACCGGAACCGTTGGCCACTGGGTCAATGTCTCGCCCTCCATTCCTTGTGCGAGGGTTGTGCGTCCCGGTAAGACATTCAATGCCACGTAGACAACAATCACATGTGCATAAAAAAATATTCACCAATAACAGATTAGTTTACAAATACCGGATCGCATATTCTTAGTAGGTCTACGTGGTCACCAAATTCGTACAAACATAGCCACGTGGCTGACAATCACACACGAAAGGTGAAAAATCAACATCATTTTGAGAGGATAAACAGTTTTTTTGTTCATTTTAACAACAGTTTCAAATTATCAAACTACAAAGCTTCTTTATGTTGTACTCTTAGCTTTGGGAGTTTTTCAAAAAAATGTATTTTTCCTTTCTAACTCTAAAGTTTCAAACCTTCAATCTTTTGCAGTTTAACTCTAAAGTTTTAATTTGTGGCAATTTAACCCCTTTGATTATTTTGCTTTGTCACATGTAACTCCAAAGTTTTCATCTTTTTCAATTTAATCCCTTTGGTTTTTTTACTTTTAATCCAAAACTTTTCATCTTTTGCAGTTTAACCCAACATTTTTTTTACTTTCAACTTAAGTCCCTCATACTTTTCATCTTTTGCAAGTTTTTTGTTTTACATTTCGTTCTAAATTTTCCGAGTTAACACGTCGCAACGTGCATGTGGGGTTCAATGTTTTTTATCTATTTTTCCCATTTGATAAACCCGTTGCAGCGCGTCTAGTTTTTCCGGTTTGATAGGTTCGTCGCAACATGCATGTCCTAGATCGAGTTAGTTATTCTTTTCTATGTTTTACACATAGGCTCGTGGGGCAACGTATGCGGTTAAAGTGCTAGTTTATTTACATACCAAAATATGCTGCTCTTTTGTTTGATGAACATCAATGTTTTTACACCAAACCGACCTATTTTTGTATACTTCTTAGATTATTTGAATCATTCATCTTTTGGTTAGAGGGGAGGTATCAATAATTCAATATCATACCGTGTCCCTGAACTGATGAAGATCAAGTCTTATCTCAGTAATTTTAATAAAAATTATTTATTTTTTATGTTTATCCTATTTACTAATTCTAGATATTTTGGAAAAGTTTTTATATTGGAGTCTAAAGTCTTTGAATACTTATATTTCCATTCCAAGTGCTAGTCACAAACGTATTGATCACTAATTAACGCGTCTTTGAAAATTAACACCACCCCACATATATCAGAACAAATTTAAGAAGAAGACTTAAACAGGTCATATCAGTTACACATGACACATTGGTTGATATTTAATCTTCACACATAACACATTCGTTGATAATCTGTAAAGAAATTTTATTTGATTCTATTTAATTATTACGTAGTAGAGGTGAAAAACAACCCATACCTAGAATCGGACTTGAGAAAAAAAATCCATTACGGGTTATTTTTTTATCCGGGTATTTTATGCTCTAACCGAGTCCGACGCTACCTGTAGGGTATGGATAGAGTATATATTTTAAGCTCAATAGTCATACTCGAAACCCTACCCGATTTATATCTAAAATTACCCGGAACCAGTTATACCAAATACAGGTTTTTTAAATAGCCAATAGGGTGCCGAATTCTTTTAAAGTATATTTTTATGTTTACAACTTTTATATATAAGTTTTTAAAGAATATTATAAATCAAATAATTTGTATTGAGTGAATTTGTTTTATTGTAATTTCTTTTAAATTTTTTTACAAACTAAAAACAAGTTTAATTTTTAAACGAATTTACTTTTGTGTAAAATAATAATAAAAAAATATTTTTTTTAAAACCGGGTATTAATACCCATTAATATTCGGACCCGATCATACCTTACATGGGTACATAAGGTATGGTTTTTCTCCTCAATACTTGCAACTTAACCCTACATGATTTCTACCAATGCAATGCCTAATTATCTAATTTCAAATCATGCTCGGACATTGTTCCATTTCCATACCCAAAAACCAGGTATTAAAAAACAACCCTACTTGTGCACCTTTATTACGCAGTAGTGTTCATTAGTTTTAGTTTTTCAAATTCTTGTGTAGATAGTTTAATCTCCGGTGATAAAATAAAACCTTAGACTAGGATCTAGATCTCATCGGATACTATAGGAAATTTATACGGGAAGTGAGAAGGTGCGTTCGGGGAACGTGAAGGTCACGTTAAAACATATTTTCAATTCTTGCACGTTCTACATAGATAGTAACATTTCACTACTACATAAATTTTATACATTCCCTCAAAAAATAGAAAGGTATGGAACTTGTAATTGTAAACCAAAAGCGAATTTATGGAATCACTGGTTTATACATTTCTCTATGTTTATTTCAAATTGCACCGTGTGCCTTTTATCTTTAAAAATTACACCATGTGTCCCTTATTTGAAACTTTTGCACACCACAAGTCCTTTACACTAACCTCATTCAATATCTTGGTTATCTTCTCTAACCCCATCAAATGCTTTGGTTATCTTGGTTCTAATAATTATTTAAAATACTTTTCAAAAAAAATAATTATTTAAAAATACATTTACAACTCCAAAAATTCTATAAATTTTATAGAAGGTTATTTACAACCCATATTTCAGTATTTAACAATACGTCAACTTAAAAACAAGGTGAGTTCGTGTTAAGGCTCAAATTTGTTATGTCTGAGCAAACAAGGACTAATCGTGTAATTTTTAAAAGTTAATACCATAAGTGCAATTAGAACATACCACAAGACTAAGTCAATGCTTTTTATGGAATTTGCAGAATTAGACCAAAAATGTGAGAGAACGTGGTTTATTTTCATAATGATCAATCACGATAGCTTTTTTCTATTGGGCGATGGATGGATATTCACTCACTACTGAGTTTTGACTTATACCAATACCAAATTAATCATAACTTAGACTATAAGTGTACACGGAGTGGGGCGGGGAAATGGGTCGGGAAGATGCTTTATGGGGGAACACCACCCCGCAGGGGCGTGGAGGAGGGGGGGAGGGGGGGAAGGTGGGGCGGGGAGTTTTGGCCGGGCGTGGGGGGAGGAGGAAGCCCACGTGGAGTCTTTAAACCAGGTGTTTCCAGTGTTTAGGCTACTTGGGGATAAAAATGACATGACAGTGTGGAATTGGTGCACCTTAGGCTTTCCCCCTAGAGCATTCACATTTGGTTCTTAATATTTTTGTGAGTAAAATCTCCTTAGTTTTATATGTGGTAGTAAATAGTTGTGAGTGGAGGAGAGACAAAAGTTAATGTTCATCTCTATATTGTTCACACTTAATAATTTTTAATACTTTTTGAAAGTAGTTGTGAGTGAATGAGAGATAAAAATTACTGATAAAAGTATAAAAAAAGTATTATTTAATTGAAAAGGTGAGAGAAATGAGGTGATTTTTAGTGTAATATATGGTTATGAGTGATTGTGAGTTGATGGGGATGGATAAGAGAACCTGATGTGAATGCTCTAAGAGAACCATAGGGTAATTGAAAATTGAGAGAACCATTTTGGATCATACATTTCTCTAAGACAATTTTTTTTTTTTGCTAAAAATCATAGCTTTTCTTGGAAGAATATTGTTTTTCATTTATACATATGTGTATATTGTCAAACATATATGTATGATACTTATTTTTTAAACTCTAACACGTATAGACACGTATGTACATTAAAATAACATGCTCCCTACCCATAATTTTTTTTCATAGATGTATGTGAAATCATTTCTACACATTTGCACATGTATGTACATTACTAAACATGTATGTACATATATGTACAACACTAGTTTTGTAGTTTTAGACACGTATATACATATATGTATAAATGCAAAAATAAAATTGTTTTAGAAAAATGTGTGGTCCAGAATAGTTCTCTCAGTTCTCAACTTTGTCAACGATTCTCAAATGAACCAAATCCTAATGATATAAATCAGGAAATTCACATAATTATATTTTTAAAGTGGTCCTAGATATCAATGAGAAAAGTTACTGTTTATATATTTTGATTAATAGAATTATTTCACGTGTGGTGATAGGAATTCGGTCGGTATTAGTAGGTTCACTAAAGCATTGGTACGATATTAGCACTCGATATCACAACCGAAAGTATAAACACATAAAATAAAGTCGTGATATGCTCAAAAGCATTCTGACACATGTTTACATCGACTAAAAACTATATAAACGAATATCGGTACGGTTCCGATAGAACCACTACCGATACCGATATTGTTCGATAAAAGTCGACATGGAACTGATAATGTTGAGATGATATCAGTTCGGTTCGTCACGGTTTAGAATAAAAAAAAAATCAATTTTATAACATTTTCTATTTTGAACGTAACTTTTATCGAAATGTTGATAAAAATAAGAACATCGAAACAATATATTCAGAATATTATAAATTTTATTATATACTTAATTATTTTTTTGAAAAGATGCACAATATATTTGTACAAACACTTAGGTAGTGTTTGGTATGATGGAATGGAAGGGGGAATGGAATGGACCATTACGAGGTAATAAAAAATAGGGTCTGTTTGGTATGGCGTAATGGAATGGATGAGGGAATGGAATGGACGAGGTATAGAAATGGACAAGGTAATGGAATGGATCATTACCATTCCATGTCTTGTTTGGTTGCCATGTGGGAATGAAACAAAACATTACTTTATGTTGTTGGATAAGCAGGAAAAGACGAAGGAATAAATTCGGTGGTGAGTGGTGGTCAGTGGCGGTGATGGTGGGTGGTTGGTGGCAGTGATGGTGGGTAGGCGGTGATGGTGAGTAGTGGCGGTGGTGGGTGGTGGTTGGTGGCAGTGATGGTATGTGGTGGTGTGTGGCGGTAGCGTGGTGGTGGGTGGCGACGACGGTGATGGGTGGTGGCGAAGATGGCGATGGGTGGAGGTGGATGGCGGTGATGGTGGGTGGCGGCGGTGGTGGGTAGGTGAAGGTAGTGGGTGGTGGTGGTTGGTGGCGGCGACGATAGTGATGGGTGGGTGGCGAGGGTGGGCGACAATGGTGGGTGGTGGGTGACGGTGGTAGGTGGTGGGCGACGGTAGTGGTCGGCATTGGGTGGTGTTGGATGGCGGCGGTGGGTGGGTGACGGTGCTGGGTGGTGGCGGCAGCGGTGGGGCCGACGGTGGTAGGTGGTGGGCGACGATGATGGGTGGTGACGGCGGTGGTGGGTGGAGACAATGGTGGTGAGTGGTGGTGGTGGTTGGTGGGTTATGGTGTTGTTAGTAAAGGGTGAATGAAGGATGGAATGAAAAAAAAACATGGGGGGTGGATGGAATGGTTTTGAGGGAATGGAATGCCTTGTGGAATGGATGATTCCATTCCTTTAACCAACCAAACACACTATTTTTCATTACCTTGTAATGGTCCATTCCATTCCCCCTTTCATTCCATCATACCAAACGCTACCATAGTGTGTTTGGTTGGTTAAAGGAATGGAATCACCCATTCCATAAGACATTCCATTCCCTCAAAACCATTCCATCCACCCCCCATGTTTTTTTTTCATTCCATCTCTCATTCACCCTTTACTAACAATATCATAACCCACCAACCACCACAACCAAACACCACCATCGTCACCACCCACCACCGCCGTCACCACCCACCACCACCCACCACCTATCATCGTCGCCCACCACTGTCGCCCGCCACCGCTGCCGCAACCACCCACCACCGTCGTTGCCGCCACCCACTACCTTAAACCACCTACCATCGCCACCCACCGCCGCCGCCATCCAACACCACGTAATGCCACCACCGTGGCCCACCCTCGCCGTCACCACCCACCACTGTCGTCACCGCCACAACCACCACCACCCACTACCTTCACCCACCACCGCCGCCACGCACCACCATCACCGCCATCCACCTCCACCCGTTGCCATCTTCGCCACCACCCACCACCACCGTCGCCCCCCATCACCTCGCTACCGCCACACACCACCACATACCATCACTGCCACCAACCACCACCCACCACCGCCACTCCTCACCATCGTCGCCCACCCACCATCACAGCCATCCACCTCCACCTTCCACCGTCGCCACCACTACTGCAACCACCCACCACCACCGCTACCGCCACATATCACCACCCACCATCACCGCCACTGACCACCACCCACCACAGCCACTCACCACCGATTTTATTCCTTCGTCTTTTCCTACCTATCCAACAACACAAAAGTAATGTTTTTTTTTCATTCCCACATGGCAACCAAACAAGACATGGAATGGTAATGATCCATTCCATTACCTTGTCCATTCCATTCCCTCATCCATTCCATTCCCCCATCCATTCCATTACCCCATACCAAACAGACCCTTAAGGTTCAAATGTAAACCACCTCAAATGAAAACATACCCTTGTAACCAGCACGCTTTCGGTGTCTGACCTCAAATAACCAGCACACTTTCGGTGTATCCACTTTGGATGATCGGAGAATTTTAGAGTGATTCAAGATTTGTGACTTAAGTTTCTAGTTGGATGACCAAAAATAAAACTATGACTTAACCTTGACAAAACAAACAATATTGATCGGTGTTAAGTATTAGACCATCCGGAGTGGTGTGGGGGGGGGGGGGAGGGGGATGAAGCGCCATGTGGCACTTTTGGGTCCCACGTGGAAGGGATGAAAATTGTGGGGAGTGGAGGGGGGGGGGGGGGGGGGGAGAAGGGGGGGAAGGAATATTATTATTAATTATTATGTGTGTAAAGTTAAAAAAAAACAGCCAATCAAAACAAAAAGGAGGTGCCCCACGCCAAGCTAGTTCTCCCCGCCACCCCCCTTCCCGCCCCCCCCCCCCCCCTCCGGCGGCGGTGTTCCGCCCCTTCAAGCCCTTCCCGCCCCCCACTCCTGATGGTCATAGAAATGATAGCCCCGCGTCTTTCGTGTTAATTAATTATTCTCAAAAGCTTCCCAAGTTGTATTTCATGCTATGTTGGTAGTACATTAGTAGTTACTTTTCCTAGAGTCTAGGAGGTGATGGTAGGTAGTTACTCATTGGATTATGAGTTGAGTTAATATTGTTTCCATGCTAGTTCAAGAGTGGCATCTTGGATGGTGTTCTTGGAACCTAAATTAGAGTCGAGTGGTGCATCTGTATCTTGATTCTCATTTAGTTCGCCCGATCGTGTTCTTGTGTGGTGTTTCTGTATCACAAGAATCCGTTAGATCTATCCGTTTATTTGAATTTTTGAACTCCTATCCGTTAGCGTGTTCGATTTGCTATCAAGAAATGTCGTTGAGCATCTGATATTTTAAGTCGATATCTAATGTGTGTATAAGATCGGCTTTCGGATAGTGAGCATCTCAATGAGTAATTTTTAACAAACATAAGATCATAAACCAAGCATACTTGCACCCAATGCGTGATGAGGATGAGACATTGTTTTATAGTTGTGTGTAGGGTTTCCAATGCCCATCGAGACCCGACCCATAGGCCATAGCCAAACCCCAGATGTCAACCGGTCTCTAGAGTCTAGACTGGAGTCTGATTACGTTAAAAGTTTATTTGGTGGCCCAAAGTTACTAGCAAGTAGCAATACTTGTAAAGGACGGGCCATTTTGGTTGTCTTTAAGGACTTTTTGGCTCAGGTCTACTTTTATACTCTCCTAAATGGCCCATGTTGACCGCAAGTCCACAATTCACCTAAATATTTTTATAGAAAAAGGAAATCAGATCTTTAAGGATGGTTGAAAGGGAAAGTGACCCAACGCAGGGGTCTAAACGTGTTGGACCCATTTAAGCTTAGTACAACCAGAACATGACCCGGGTTAAATTGACAAAATAATAACCTGATTATAGTCATCAATAAACAAGTATATCAGTACCCTGGGCTGTAGGCTCGTCAGTCGTCACCAATGGCGTCAGTTTATTTCAATTTTCGACAGGTTTAAAGAAATAACTAACGTATTAAGCAGAGTTGCCAACTTTGAATCATGTACAAGTCAATCCGGTTATGTTTTAGTTTCAGGTGTTTCCACTACTGATATGCAACCTGTCCATTTCACCACCCAAAAAAAAAACAACCCAACATGGTTTAATCTGTTATGCGACCCGCCCAGTTCACCACATCTGATAGCAAGTCCAATACTGTCTATTCTATATTAAAAACAGAATTGTGACGAGTACACATGATACCGATGAATTCTACTCGTACCCATAGTCTGTCACCAAACGACATTCAAGTACCTAACACTATCATCATATTTATAACTAGTCAACGTATCTAATTAAAAGTAAACACAAAATCCTAATAGATAAACCATGATGCAACACATGAAATATACCAGTCTATGCATCAGCATTGAATTTCTTAATCATCTTTTCATCTTTTTTGGTGCTTTCATCACTATTCCTTCCAGAATCCCATCAGTCCCAAAATTGCCAGAAAATTGTTGCGGATCAACGGGTCCAGGCAGCTTAAATGAGACAGAAAAGTGGCCAGGCGGACAAAGGTTCTGAGACTGCATCTCAAATATCTGATCAAATCTACACACACTTTTCTCACCCGAAACGTTTACCCCCCTTACAGATACTTTACCATCATCTTCTACCTCACAACTGAACTCCCCTGCACCCACAAATTATATACTTTTGGTTATTTGTGTGTCAATAATTTTCTTACCAGCTGTAACAAGACTGATTAGCAAAGGCTTCTTATATAACCTAATACACAAGAATGTTCTTTTTGGTCATTAACTAATAAGAATTTTGAAAATTTTCAAACAATCAAATAAACGATTAGCAGGCCATTAAAACCAAAAACAACTAAACGTGATCTAAACATCAACTAAAACAGCCAGTGTTATTATCTATTATAGCATATCATAAAATTCTGAATATTGAACAGGCACAAAGAACTTACTTTCATCCCTTTTAACTCCAGGAAGAGAGACACGGAATAGGTAGGAATCTTCACATTCCCCGATGTCAATGCTTCCTATATTATGACCAATTTGACCCATTGTAGCAGTTCCAGTCAATAAACATCCATTTTTAGTTGCATTCAATATATTAATCAACTCTTCTTTACTTGGTTTAGAAGGAATAAATATCATATCTGACCCAAGTTCAGCCAAGTCACCCGTTTTTATTCCAGCAGGCACACAATCACCAGAACCGCATACAGCTAGCGTACCATTGTTTGTCACACAGTCTAAAACCGGAGTATTATTACTATTGCCATGTACACTTCGCTTTGGTGGGGTGTCAGTACACGGTACTGGTTTTAATTCTTTATGATATTCGACCTCCTGCAAATCGATATTATATAAAACTTTTCCATTAACAGATGTATGACACATGGCTTCATCTTTGTCCAAACAGACATCTTCAAGTTTAGTCAACCTCTTAAACCTTTCAAGATACTCTGCTCCAATGTATTGGATTTTGGGGTCACTAATGAATACAATGTCGTTAATGGCTTCATATTGACCTTTAAACATTGAATGAGGATGCAAATTAGGGGGGAAAAGATCATCAAATTGTGGGAAAGGTAGTGATTTGGTTTTTGTAGACGGTTGAAGATTCCCATGAAGAAATTGTTGTAGAAAAGGTAGTTTTAAAATAACTGACTGGTCGGCTTTTCTAAGTACGTAATAGTAAATTCTCTCTACTTCAACTGTTTTCATGCAGGATCCAGCTAGGTTTTCTAGGCTATATGGTGGAAGATCCTCGGCCCGTCTTTGGAAAACTGACTTATGTGGTTCACCTTTGAGATTGGGCCCAAAATAGGTGCCCATGATGAAATATAAGAGGAAAGATTGATCATCTGTAGGAGTTCTTCCACTTGATTTGTCATCAATATCTGACCTTATGTCGATTAGATGTTCTGTAATTGGGAGTACACCCTCCATTAGTCTGCAAATGGCAAAATTGATCATCCATATTACTTTTACTTAACTAATATTACAACGTGCTTTTTGGACCATTAATGCAACATACTTTCTTTTTTTGACATTTAATGCAACTAGTTGTATACTTCGGTAAGAAATGGTAAGTTGCATTAGATGGTTAAGAAATGGTAAGAAATACAGATACTATAAGGTTTACCGAGTGCTGAAAAACTATTACAGTAGAAACAACCTTTTTTTTACAGACTAGCTGAACATAGGGTATTGATATTTGAACCTTCATATAATTTGAACCATTAAGATAACATAAATGACATAGAAATGAAGCACACAAAGAAAGAACACACTCTTTCAGATGACAATTGGTAAATTTTTTGAATGAGATGTCCCTTTTTATAAGGAAAATAAAAGATTTGCTAAACTAAAACCTGACATAATAATTTGAAGTTAAACACATGAACTAATTAAGTCCACTATTCACACGTTTTTTAGAATCAAAACGGAATCAATCAAAATCATGAAATTTGGGTAAACCACCAACGTCAAAATTGCAGCCCCGGATTTGGAATATTTAGGGTATGCAAAGACGAGTTGCCACAATGACTGGCCCGTTACAATGTTTTGGCCATATTATAGCCTTATAGCCCCTGAAACTCCCAACTAGATCAAAATCGACGTCTGTTTCAAGTTGGGTCCTTTTCAAGCCCACTTGCTTTTATCCAACTGCTCCAAATACCAATGCTTATAAACTGAATCGACTCCGTATCATACATCACAACAACATGCTACTTCAATTATTCAAAAAACAACAGAAAAACCACAAATGGAAACTAGTTGTTGCAGATTAAAACAAAATGCAAAAGAAACAAAGCTATAAAGTTGTTCAAATTCAAAACCGATACACAATCCGGCACAAATTTGACAATAATCTTATTCTACCTGTACAACATAACACAAATTTCAATAATATTCTGAAAGGATCCAAAACTCATTGTCAATATTCAAATCAACATATTTAAACTCAAAATTCGACTATCCATATTTAAAAAAAAAAAAAGATAGCAGCTGATCAAACCTATTCATTCACCCTTTCACCTTCACAAAAATCATTACCTCACAAAAAGTCAAAAACAGTACAATTACAATCTCCATTTCCTATTATTTCCTATATTAAGTGTACAATTTTTTCAATCAGGAGTAACAAGGACATGGAAACTGTTTAGAAACCATAATTTCTCATAGGAACGAACAAATATGTAACTAATTAACATAAACACAAGTGGAAAACGTTAATGCATGTTATAAATATGAATCCGATATAATAAAAACCTAAAAATGACGAGTATAAATCTTTGTTTGGAAGAAATTAGTAATAATAGCAAAGTGAAATAAAGAGGAAAATCTGACCGTTTGGCAGTTGGCCGGTGAATGAATCGGTGTGGGTTTTAGGGTTCAGTGGTTATAAACTCCGGTGGTGGAACATTCTTCCGGTAGCCGGCACCGTGTATGGAATAATAATATTAATCAGTTGGACAATGTGGATGCTTTGGTTTTAAGTTTTTTAACCCATTCATCAATGGTTATATAAATACTAGCTTATGATTGTAATCTCATTTATTATATGGATTGATAAATAAATGTGAACGTCTATAATTAATTAAAAAGTTACGTTTAAGAAAATATAAGTATTTCACGATTGAAAAAATCGATGTATTGTATTAACAAAATAAAATATAACGTAATTTGTTAATATATACAGTCGTCAATATATGTATTGAAAAAAAATGAACATTGACGTGACAGTTATAAATTTTGTTAAGTTAATTTATAAAACATATTTTTTTTCCTCATATGGAAATTAACTTTGATTTTTAAATACCACGTATTTTTTTACCATTTAAGATATTGTATTTTTACTATTATTTATCATTTAATTACATCAAGTATTTGAAAGTTTTTAGATGTCACTTATAAAAACAATTATCTTTATTATTTTTTGTTTTTAGTATCTTAGCTAACATAATTTTGAACTTGATGAAGTTTTTAAGTAAAAACATATGACTCGGTGAATAACACGTGTCCAAAATTATATTGGTTTATTATAGATAATAGATAATAAATTTAGTTTCTCGATTTTGTTGTAGGGTTTGTATTTATTTATGTTTTTTTTAATTAAGGTATTTAGATTATTTTTTTTGAACGACAAATATTTATTTCACCTTATTTCCATCTAACCTTGCATTTGCAAGGTATTTAGATTTAAGATAAGTAGATTTGATGGTAAAGTTATGATATACACATAGGCTTTTAGCCTGGTACTATATAGTCGGCTAAACTAGCAAACAGTAATTGTTATGTGTTGGTGGTAGATCCATAACCATTGTGTCGGTTTGTTAATCTACAAATTTGACTTTAATTATTTCTTGAGTTGAAGTTGTCTTATTATGGAATTTTGCAGTTAACTGGTCAACCCGATATTACCGTACTGCGGTAGTGCTGGTTGAACTATTTATGAGCTCTACCCGATACTGTTTAAAAAGCCAATTTTTTAAACATTGACAAAATGTGTAATCTACAGGAGGTTTAAGTCGATAGAATTTAACACCGCAAGTTAAATCTAAAGGGAACTTTTATCGCAACTTTAAAAACCAACGATTTAAATGCAAACTAGGTAATACATGTAAGTGACTATAAAGTTGAAATAGAATGAATGCGGTTGAGTAACCTCTACTGTTATTCTAGGTTTAACACATGTTGCCCTATCATTGTGGTGTAATAGTGAGCTGAATGATGATATAATAATAAGTAAGTTGATACATAAACGTTTTATAGCGTAAATACTTACGTGTAAAACTGTTTTAATATTACTACGTACGTAGATAATGCACTTCTCCTATTCAGCAAGGCAAGTTTATCTTTTAATTACCAAAATTATTTAAACTTCTAAAATATTGGAAATTAAGCTGCAAAAACATATGTTTACAACTTTAAGTATTTTCATTCACATCTCTTTTGCCTCTCATTATGACATTAACAAACAAGGTTAATGTTGCCTTTAGGATCCACCGAGATGGTTATTTGGATTGTTACAGCATTGAATGAATAAACCAATCACACCTTCATCATAATTGACATGCATAAGATGTATGCATTGTATATCAGATATTGTACTTAGAAGAAAGTCTCCCGATAAGAATGGTAATGTGGTATTGTCAAAATGAGGACTAACTCTTTTTATATATAAAAAAATATAACTAGTATTAAGTCACCTTGTTGCATGAGGGGCGTAAAACAGTGCCAATTAGCATATATGTCACACTGTCGTCAGCGACCAACATTACCGGAAAAGTTCATAATACATAAAGAAATAAAACCAAACAAAATATAAACGTAAAAACATTGAACCATGCACGCCTGTTGCGGCGTGTTTATTGCACAAAATTTAGACCGAAACGTAAAACGCAACGTGGTTATTAGACCGAAGAAGATAGAGGTAAAAACATTGAATCACATACGCACGTTGTGGCGTGTTAACTCAAAAATATTAGAACAAAACGTAAAACTAAAAATTTGTTAAAGATAAAAAGTATATGGGACAAAGTTGAAAGTGAAAAAAGTGTTGGGGTTAGATCAATGTTGCAAAAGTCGCTAGGTGCTCTCTAGTCGGAGTCGGGAGTACTCGGGGAGTTCTCGGCCTAGGCCTAGAGTACTCGGGCCTCGGCAACCTACCTTGTAGCGATTACTCGGAGAGTACTCTGCCTCCAAGACCTTGTTTTACAACATTGGGTTAGATGTAAAAGATAAAAATCATTAGGGTTAAAAGTAAAAAAAAAATCAAGGAATAAAGAAAAGAAAAATACAAAGTATGGTACAACCTACACAGCATGACGTATAACCCTCTCTTGCACAACACACTTGTTATGCATGCGGTACAACACCATAAAACATAAACAACTTGTAAATTAATACTATATAAATAGGATATAGGTGGGCTAGAATTTGTATGGGTTGTATCTAAACCTGTTGGGTTGTGTACACTTAATACTATACGGTGTGGGGGTGGGAGAGGGTGTGAAACCCTTCCATGCCACCAACACCACCACATATATGATATGGAGACTGCGTGGGGCACAAAAAACTAAACATTTTTATCAATTCTTACCACAATTTCTCTCTCAAAAAATCATACCAGCTACTGGAATAACGTTTTAACATAACTTCGTCAGCTAGTAGGTGAATCTAACCACACTATTGATTCACTTAGCCGAAAGTGGAAGGATCTCCATAATAAGTATGAACGAATGGAGGTGTTATTTATGCATCATGTGGTGGCGTTGATAGCCAAAAGACAAAGGGGTACATGCACTGATCGGGTTTGTCCCGATTGCTAAGTGTTCTGTGCCTTATGTCCAAGGCTTGATACAAAACCACATCGAGCCGGGGGTCTCGCTGGAAGCAGCCTCTCTATTCTTAGGGGTAGAGGTAAGGCTGTCTACATCTTACCCTCCTCAGACCCTACCTTAGCTTTGCTATAGGTGGGATTAACTGAGTATGATGATGATGATGATGATGATGATGAATGGAGGTGTTATTCAAAAGAACCATGGATGAGGACGGTTGTCACACCCTCAAATATCCACCTGCGGAGTTCTACCGCGAGGCGTGTGACACACCAGGATCCAAGTCAACGGTCACAATAAACGACGTCTAAATGTAAAAACATACGTAAATAAAACCATGCATGAGATTTAAACCAACAACAGAGTGTGCGGAAGTATTTAAAGTTTACAAGTCATGAATAAATAAAAACATAAGTTCTGAAGTTTAACGTTCCAAAAACATGCATAAATGAAGTCCTAGACGCCGTGTGAGACTCTGTGCGCCTAACTCGATGCTGCTACCTTAGCGACCTGAGAAATCATGCCAAAAAGACGTCAACATATAATGCTGGTGAGTTCACAGGTTTAAGTTTACAAATAGTTTCCGTGCGTTTGAGAATTCGTTCACAAATACCATGTCATGAGATGCATGAGATAAACAAATAAGCGTTTCATATTACTACCACGACTGTGATGCTGAAACCATTACTGACAGCGTTGCTTGTGTTGCTGCCCGTGTTTGAGTTGCTTGTGTTTACCTAATATAGAGACAATATGCACCCGCCCGGCCCCAAGCCGTCGAGTGGGGCTGTGTCAGGCCCAATAGATCTATCCACATTTCCCCCGTTGTGCCCTGCACATTCATGGTTTCCCCCGGGACTTCCATGTTTCGTCGTTTAGTAATTAAAAGTGTTGCGTTTCAAAAGGGTTGCACGTTGATAACAAGTATCGCGTTTCCAAAGAGTTACACGTTGATAACAAGTATTGCGTTTCCAAAAGAGTTGCATATTTAAAACAAGTATCGCGTTTCCAAAAGAGTTGTATAAGTGTCGCGTTTCCAAAAGAGTTATATGCGTTTACTTAAACGTTGATTTGTTAAATCGTGTGGCATGTTTCTCCCCCGAGAGAAAATGTATAAAAGAGGGGCCGTGAACTCACCTTTGGTTGCGTCTTCTGTTTAAAAGAAAGATCCAACAAGTGTGTGATAATCCCAAACTAGTGGCGACCTATCAATGAGTTTTCATAAGTGTGATGACTACTAACCCGAAGGCTAACTAGTCCCCGATTGTCCAGATCTTGACTTTGTGTGTTTAAAAGTGTGTTTGAACGCTAACCGGACATCCCAGACAGACCCGACATCCCGTTGGTGACCCATTACATTAATTAATCAAGCACATAATGTTAACATACAAGTTTCAAGCATACAACACTTAGTTTGCATCAAAAATCGCATATACGAAGTCGTAAGGTTGAACCGGGAGATTTCTGGGTTTGGTTCGACCCCAAGGGCTTCTGGTTTGACCCATGGTCCCTTGGTTCGACCCTCATGATGTTCATTCAACCCATTCATAAGTTCATTTTACCTAACACATGTTTATATGACCCTTACACATGTTTATTTAACCCTAACGTATGTTAATTTGACCTTAACACGTGTTAATTTGACCCCAGACTTCCAGATTCGCCCCCAGACTTCCAGATTCGACCCCCAGACTTCCACATTCGCCCTTATGATACCACATTCGACCTAAGTGAGCCACATTCGACCCCCAGGAGCTACATTCGCCCCTCAGAAGCCACATTCGCCCCTTAGAGGCTACATTCGACCCCCAGAAGCCACGTTCGACCCCCAGGCACCCAGGTTCGACCCCTAGGCACCCAGGTTCGACCCTTAGAGGCCACATTCGCCCCCACGTGTTCCAGGTTCGCCCCCTGCAGTTCTAAACATCCTAAAACGCACCAAAACGCATCAAAACCACCCGAAAACATCACGAAACATCACCAAACACTGCAGTACACTATTATTAATATGTTCCTTCAAAACCCTACCAATTTTACTCCAAAAACAGTCCGTTTTACGGGTTACCCAAAATGGCAAAAATCATGGAAACATCACATCACGCATGAAGACTTTACCCAATTAGGAAACTTTCTGAAATCACTCAATAATCAACTCAACATGTTCAGGTTATCATGTGTAATAAAACCCCTAACCATTTCATTCATAATATCATCTTGAATCAAACCCTAAATCTATCAAAAATTCCCAAAATGAACAACATATCAACATTTAGCAAACAATAACCTAAAATACCCAAATCTCATCATTAATAACAGCTCTAGAACATTCCTATAACATCTATATAGCATCAAATCACCAAGTAACACATAGTGCAACATAAAACATCAATAATACCTCATAAAAACACCACTAACACATGTTAACTTGTATGAACCTTATGTTTTATGATTAGGTTTTGTTTAGAAAGATGTTAGGAAGGTTTTTAATTGTGAAAACCATATTAAAACAGATCTGGACTCTTGGGTTTCATAAAAACGAATTAAAATGCTTTTAAAAGGGGTTTAGGATGAAGAACATACCTTAGATCTTTGTTTAGAAGGTGTTTGTATGTTGGGTTATGAAAAACAAGGTCAAAAACTCCTTCCCCAGTGATTAATATTGATAGAGAGTGTTTAGAGGCGTTTAGGGTTTGTGAAATGATGAAAAATGACAAAGTGTGATATTTATACCCAGTCCACGTTCGCCCCTCTCTTGTGGGCGAAGGTGGGTTAGAGTGGTCGAAGGTAGAATTCTGATCAGCTGAAGGCCAGGTTCGCCCACTAATGGCCAGGTTCGCCCCTTCCTTATGGGCGAACCAGGCAAGGCAATTTCCAGTTTTTCCTGTTTTGTCGTTTTAACGCATTTTAACACATCCTAACACATGAACATGCAATCCTAACCTATGTTAAGCATATGTAATCATGGATAATCATCTAAACAACATTTAGACACGTATTTGCATATACTACACCATATACAAATCAATTCATGTTCGTTACTCGATTTAATTCATGTAATTCACCAACAACGGGACTCGTAAACGTGTGCGTGTGTGTTTAACCCAATGATCCTCCGAATCATTGAACCCTGGACAATACGTTCTGTGTTCTGACTCGACTGACCATACTAAATATGTTTAATAAACATTGTTTTGCTAAGGTAGACTTATGTGTTTGAACAAAATGTTGACCTAAACATGCCGGGTGTCACAACGGTGATCTAGCCGAAGACATAGCAATTGAAGTTACTCGAATCGTGTATACAGATACCTACGACTATAGTTTTGACCATGTTTCGACATGACATATTTTAAGGTCTAGATTAAGTTAATGATGTTTTCTAGTTTAATTGTGTGTTTTCTAATTTAATATTAGTTAGAATGTTTTTTAATTAATTTTTAATACTTCAGTATTTTTTCATTTTATGTAATGTTATTGTTTTATTTAATATAAATATATATATATATATATATATATATTTAATTAAGTTGTTTTGTATTTCCAAGTCGATCCAATCCATTCATTCGTAGAGCTATTTACTCGATCGCAGACATTTCTGGAACACCTCTAACAGAAGGACAAATAGTCAATTTTGAAAGAACTTATTGTCAACCCCTTTCAGATATGAATCTATCTGATTCAGAAGGGAAGAACTTGTATCAGTATCTCAATTTCAATTCAAACATGGGTTTGATTCACACTCCATATTCTGAGAAATATTTACCATCTGAAAAGAGGAAAAAACGGAGTCTTTGTCTAAAGATTTTTATTTTAAATAAAGAAAATCGCCGCCTGCTCCACACCCCACAAGCTCGTGGTTTTTTGAGGATTGGAGAAGAAATTCCTACGTGGTTGTCACGTGTCACTCCACATCCCTTCACCCCCATGACACACCGTATAACCTGAGAGTTATTCTAGAATAGAATACATAATAGGTAAGCAATATGATGGTTGTATAATCAGTTTGATGTTAGGGGGAACGGGGCACAACCAGTGAATGGCACCGGTACCCCACTACCAGCACAGGTTTACCACCGTCGTGGTCTCGGGTAATGAGATTCTGGTAGTCCCGTGAAGGCTTCCGTGGTCTATCTCACAGGTGCAATCACGGTTGCAAAGGAGAGAAGGAAATCAGGAGTTCCTTGGATGCTTCACGGGTGGTGCTGTCGGTGGGTAGGGTTTACGAGTGGTGGTCCAGTTGGTGGGCTACGATTGGTTCGTTACCGGTGCTCCACGAATGCTTCACGATAAGCACCGCATCCCCCCTTAGTTATGTATTTACAAAGAATAAATCTCTAGAACCTGTGCTTGATACAGGTACCGAAAATCGTCAAAACGGATACATATACCGGTACTAAAAATGTTCGGTACCGTTATCTGAAGGTAATATCGATAAAATACAGGTAGTGTACTGAAAACGTCAAAAATTCAAACCAGAAATGATTCAATACACGGCACCGGTTACCATTCGCTCATCCACACTAAGGTATTAATTAAAAAGAATTGCGAAACGATACTAGACAGTAAAATGCAAGAAACTAGTAATGCATCTATCAGATAACTATTAACCAAAAAAATAACTTATTATAGATTTATTTCTTTTTTATATTGTATCAACAAACATGTTAACCCGTCAACACGTTTTTGCGCAACCGGTTGGTCTAAAACAGTTTAAATGAACAAAAGACCACTTCCATTCACAATCAATACTGTACTGAAACCATAAGAGGATAAAGCATAATCAACTGTTTTGAGATCAACTCATCTTCCTTCAAGCTTTCCATGAAGATTTGCGTAACTTCCTATTAACAAAAAGAGCATCTTTAAACGGCCAATATTTAAAAGGTTTATGTGACAAGTCGATTTGGAAGACAGAAAAACGCAAAACAGGCGTAAAAAATTAAAAATAAGCCTAAGTATACAGGGGTGTTCACATTGCGGTTCAGCTGGCCAGCTGACTAGCTGAGTTAGCTTACTGGACTGGCCGGTTTTAACGGTTTGGCAGTTCAAACCGATTTCTCTTTTCAAAATCGATAGTTTCTATTAAAATTAATGAAATGATAAAGATCACTCATAAATAAATATATAATATATAGATATTCCAAAAGTGAATAAATGAATAAAATAAATCTCAAAACGAGCCTAGCCTGCCGACGTTTGGTTGGTTTCAACAATGTATGAAGACCCCCAAAGTATAGTCAACTATAACTAAACCCGCAAACTATAATGAAATCTTTTGTGTTATGTTTTATTCAATTCTCCGAATCAGAATTGACAAATTCAGAATATCAATATAGTTTTTACAGTAAGCATGAAAATTTTCACTAGAAGACTAGTTTAGTTATGTATTTAAATGTTGTTATCATAGTCTGAAGGTATCAATATAAAGTTCCTATGTGATCCTTTTATACACACAATAAAGTTACCTTTGAGCATTCTCAACCGCGCGCTTAATGCTGCTGAGATTTCAGTTCCTCCACCTTCTTTTCAGTTGCCTTTAGCGCTTTGCCATAGATGCTTATCAACTGCAAACAACAATCAACTATCAAGCATTTTGTGTATATAGTTATAAATTTATATTACATATGCGTGTATAGAAAAACCTACCTCGTCGATTTCATCAGGGGTTATTATAAAAGGTGGAGACATCATTATGATGTCACCAGCTATCCGAACCAACATCCCGTTTTCTGCACACTGTGCTCCAAAATATGCACCTATCCCTAAACTCAAATATCATCAAAATTTGATAAACTCGGTTAAATTAACACTAAACTAGGATCAACAAGAAATTGAAGAAATATAAATATATGAACGGAACACTCTTACCCCATTCAGGAGGGAAGGGAGTGTCTGGTGACTTGTTATCAGCAAATTCAGTAGCCAAAATCAAACCCGTTCCACGAATCTACAGAATTAATAAACATTTGGTAACTTACATTGTTATAAACAAAGTAATTTATAATTAACCGAAGTACCTCTCCAATTATAGGACTTGAGGAGAAAGCTTTTAAACCGTCTTGAAACTTTGGGGCGACTCTATTTACTTGTTCAACAATGTTTCTCTCCCTGGAAATACACAGAATGGGTAAAGTCTCAGGCATCACATAAATCATAGTACAGGGTCAAGCGGGTTGGGACGTTGGGTAATGGGTAAAAACGCGTCGAGTGGGCTGACCCGTAATATTTGTTCTCCATTTTTTTAGAGATGATCAGATGATTCATGTGGCTAATATTATAAATGAGATGAAATTATATAACTTCAATATAATCGTAACTTTTATTACCAATAATTTACAAGGTTTTATGCATTAGAACATAGGCCTAACTGCCTAAGTGAACGGGTAAAAATTGCCACATGTAATAAGCAAAGAATTTGGAGATCTGAAGTAAAGCACATACTGATAAATTTTGAGGGCTTCCAGTGCAACAGCACATGCCACTGGATGTCCAGAATAGGTAAATCCATGACTAAAAATACCTAACAAAATATAATTGTCAGAAAATCTGATTATGGACCAAGATAAAATTCACCAAAAAAAAAGAATAAATAGACATAGAACTCTTGTTATTTACCTAGTTTATTGCTATGGGAAGATATAACGTCGGCAACTTCTGGGCCAACAAGAACGGCTCCAATGGGCATATATGCGGAGGAAAGTGCCTGAAAAGCTCGGTTTGAAAATTTTGATAAAGCAGTAGTTAATTTTTTCTGAACCCTCAAATAACAGACTGAAAAGGTAGCAAGATTTGTGGGTTTGATAATGCAACAAAACGGGTTTGGGTTGAAATGATTCATTTTATTGCTACAGGTTGGAACGGACCGGGCTGAACTGATCCTGAAACTCTTTCGCAATTTTATATATATTATATATATATTTACTGTTTTAGTTATAGCAACCAAAATAATATTATTATAATAGTAGTTCAAAAACAATTAAGGTCAGATGCTTTATGACTTCAGGTGACTTTCAAAAATCCAACCCATTTGACCCGACTCGTTTGTTGGATTAAGAATGGGTTGGGAAGTGAATTATGATCTACCTTGGCTACGGAGACAAGATCGGGCTTGATGTTGTACTTATCACAACCAAACATAGTTCCAAGCCTCCCAAATGCACAAATTACCTATATAAAACATGCAAAAATATGAAAAAACCACTCAATTCAAAATGTCATTAATGCTCAACAATATATAAAAAAACTACTGCAGTACCTCATCTGCAATGAATAGAATGTCGTATTTTTTAACAACAGCCTGAATCTGCAGAGGTTTTATAAGACCAAATATTGTTATTTACATATCCAGCTATATTTGCATGCAAAAAATACAGCACACTTTATAAAATATTTGATCATTCAGAAACAACCTTTTCAAAATAACCTTCAGGTGGAGGGATCACACCTCCTGCTCCCATTACAGGTTCTGCAATAAATGCAGCAATCTGAAATCAACAAAGCATACAATGTCATCCACAACAACCATCAGTGATCTTTATTTAAGTTATAAATGTTTTTATACCGTTTCTGGCCCCTCTTTGATGATCAAATTTTCCAAATTGGTTGCTAATCTGGTTGAAAACTGTTCCTCGGTTTCACCTATTACATAATATGCATAACAATAAAATTTCCTGAACACATAAATCTTGATAACTGAATAAAAGCTAAGCAACTCGATAGAATAAAGAGGTAAAGACAAACCTGGAAGATGAAATCGCCAATAATGAGGACAATCAGTATGCAATACAAATGGAGAAGGCAGATCAAAATTCTGATGCAATGGAGAAAGGCTGCCAAAGAAAAAATTCTAAAGATTGTCAAGAACAAACCAGAAAGATTTAGTAGATAATAGCGTTTTTTTAATAATCCTACCCGGAAAGACTAGCTGATATGAGAGTCGACCCATGGTATCTGTCGAATATAAATTATTAAATCAAAATAAAATATAAGCTTCTTAATAGCCATAGAAAGGAGAGGATACAAGCACGATGATTTGAGAAAAAAATTATTACGATTTAGTTCTAGCAATAAACTTCTTCTTGTTTGGCCTTCCAAGTGCATTATTGTAATACCATACCAGTTTCACCTACAAGATTGAAGAACAAATGGATTACATTGTTAAATTCAAAACAACTGCGAAAAATCTTATGAATTAACCTAGAAATTAAGCAAACCTGAGTGTCGTTAGCTTCTGATCCACTGTTCGTGAAAAAAACTTTCTTCATTTTACTAGCTGTAAACATGTCAAGAAGTTCTTTTGCAAGATCCTGCATGAAATATCACATTAATCCACTTTACACACACACACATACAGACACACATATTCAACTTCCACAAATGATTCATTGTACCAGTGAGGGTTTTGTGGTACGGTTCCAAAACGAGTGGTAGAATGGTAAAGTATTTAGCTGTTTGGTTGCAGCATCAACAAGACGAGGTTCACTGCCCCCTGAAAATTTCAAAATGCGAACATTATATTATAAATAAATAATTCTTCTTTAGGAGCAAATAACATAAAATAAGTGGCTAGCCATGTTCGAATTAACATACTAACATTACTGAAAATAAAAATGTACCTAAAGCTGTGCACCATAGACCAGCAAGAGAATCAAGATACTTCTTCCCATTGATATCATAGACATATGAACCCTGTTAGAACAAGAACACGAAAGGTAAAAGATAAATCAAAAGAATGAGAATCATGTCATAAACAACACGTCAACCTAAGTAGAACACAAACCGGATCAAATTTCCATATCCACAACTCGGTATGACAATAATATTTACCTTAGACCTCTCTATTACCAAGGGGTGTAAATCACTAGACTGCCACCCGGCAGTAAAAGGAGCTAACATACCATGTCCCTTGAACCTGCGATTGGAATCGTAGGTTAGATAACATTCATATTTTCCAATTTTTAGTATTTTTCACAAAGTCCAAACAAACTAACTAGCTACTAAAAAAACATGCATCAACTTTGATATGTAAGCTAGTCCATATGACCTCAAGAAGTCTAAACTATCACAAAGCCCACCCTGTTTTGACCCGTTATACCCAACCCGACCCACCCATTTTTCAGCTTAGGTTTTCACGATCTACGGTTTAGGAACAACCATCTACCTTAGATAAAGCAACCATAAAGTAGTTAAAAAATACAATTCAAATACAAACATACAAAATCTTATGAGTCATAGCATCATACATACCCCTCATCACTCTGAACCGCTTCTGTACTAGTCCACCTTGCCAAGACAGCTCTTGAACCTCCAACGTTTTTCGTGTATAAACCGATCTGTATATTACACATGTTATCAACAACTTTCTGATCCAATGCAAAATTGATTTCATAACTTTGCAAAAACAACAAATTCCATTAGGCTATAAAACTAATGAAAATAAGCCAGTTTCAACTTTCAATCCATTCTATATATCCACCAATATTATCCGCTTTGCGAATAACTACGGAGTTTTAACCCGCTACCCGTTGATAACATTCACAACCGATGCAGGATTTGCATAGGATATCAATTATATATTGTAATATCTATAAGCTACGTAAATTGACGACAGTCACGTCTCATAAACAAACAGGATTTGTAACAATACATTAAAAAAAAAAAACTAAATGTAAACTAATAAGACTAATAGGATTTTGATATTAATTAATAATGATGTGGTTACCTGTGTAGTGGCTCTACGCAAAAGACTGTTCATCCTCTCTCCGTAACAGTAGGATTTGATTTGATGCACCTGAAAAAAGATATTATTATTAATCGGTCGAGAGACAGGGAGAGAGACGGAGTGGTTTTTATTGATTTGAAAGCATTAATAAGTTTTGACGGTTGGATGGAACATAGGAAAGGTTTATTTAAATTGTTGGGGATCGAATTGTTTACGTAATCGAACTTTATATTTTATTTTTTGTAAAATAGTAAAAATTAAAAATTAAAAATTTGGTTTGTCTATCTGTATCTGTGTCATCACATAATATGTAGGTGTTTCACGTGTCACCTCTATCTAGTTCGGAAGTTGAAATAATCCCTAGAAGATTGGCAAAACTGTTAAATTTAAATTAGGGAAAATTACCAAAATAGCCATTAACCAAAGTGGTTTTATCAAAATAGTATTATTTTTTAAAAAAAATTACACCATAAAAACAAGCTTTTCGTCCTCTTTCATTTCCATACCATATTGCTATACTTTAAAAAAAAAATTTGTTGGGTTGATAGTACTTGCGTCTAAATGTAAACACTTGATATTATTACTTGCGTTTAAATATGTCTGAACCAAAACAAGTCTAGTATTAATATCTGTACTTTAAAAAAAAAAATTGCTGGGTTGATAGTACTTGCGTCTAAATGTTTAAACACTTGCGTTTAAACATATCTGAACCAGAACAAAGCCTAATTGTTATTGTTGTGATAAGTAGACTGGTTTATCGAAAGAGGTGCAGATCTGAGGGTTATTGAAATACTGACCGGTTACTAACTGTACAAAGGAGATTCTTTTTCTTGGAGAACTGGAATAAATTCTAGACACAACACAACCTGCAGAGTTTAAACTTTGCATGGTTCCTCTTTTTCTACAAGTTGTACGTTGCATTAATAGCCCAAATTTCCAAGTATGTTATCACCCAAACCAGCAATTAATGCATCTGGCTTTGATTTTAGTCACAGTGGTAGGTTTGGTTCATGATCTTGATCGGTCACTACTACATGTTGCGTGTTTTTGTGTTACCCTTGAAACCGTTGGATAAAATGAAAATAATATAATGTGCATGATTGATAAACTCCAAAATGCTAGAAATTAGCCATGTCAGATTGATAAAACCAGTCTATTTATCACAACAATAACCATTAGGCTTGTTTCTGGTTCAGATATGCTTAAACGCAAGTGTTTAAACATTTAGACGCAAGTACTATCAACCCGGCAAATTTTTTTTTTAAAGTACAGATATTAATACTAGACTTGTTCTGTTTCAGACATGTTTAAAACGCAAGTAATAATATCAAGTGTTTACATTTAGACGCAAGTACTATCAACCCAGCAAAAAAAAATTAAAGTATAGCAATATGCTATGGAAATGAAAGAGGATGAAAAGCTTGTTTTTATGGTGTAATTTTTTTAAAAAAATAATGTCATATAAAAAAATTATGGCCGTTTTAAAAATGGGGGTGGAAGTGTGTTTATTTTTTTATTATATTTTAAACATATGTCACTTTCTTATTGGTTTCTTATGGGAAGCCTCTTGGAGAGGTTTCGGAACCTGTGAGGACTCTCCCAAAAGATGGGAGGTGGCTATTTTGGTAAAATCACTTTGGTCAATGGGCTATTTTAGTGATTTTCTCTTTAAATTATCTAATTTGACTTTATTTCGCCTTACTTTTTTTAACTCTAACCAATAACTTTTGTAAACTATTTTCTTACGTGATGCGACGAGGTTTTGAATTAGGGGTGCAAACGAGTCGAGTCGAGCCCGAGCTCGAGCTCGGGCTCGTTTAAGTTATGAAAACTCGAGCTCGACTCGATTCGAGCATTGTTCATAAAACTCGAGCTCAGTTCGAAGGATGGTTTTCAAGCTCGAGCTCGACTCAATTATTAGTTATAAATTAATTTATATTAATTGTAATAGTTATTTTATATATACACCGACATTGTATTTTAATATATAGTATAATTGGTTTTTTATTCATAATTTTATAAATATTAATTATTATATTTAATATATTAATTAAAACTTATATAAATATTGGGCTCGTTAAGACTTGCGAGCCGGCTCGAGCTCGATAAACAAAGCTCGAGCTTGGGCTCGTTTATTAAACGAGCTTGTTTTTTAGGCTCGGGCTCAGGCTCGAGCTTGTTTAGGCTTGGCTCGTTTCGAGCTTTTTTCGAGCTGAGCTCGAGTAGCTCGCAAGTAGTTCGGCTCGTTTGCACCCCCTATTTTAAATATACTATAGAATCAGACCTAACTAAATAAAGGTTGTGAGCATAAAGTTGCAAGTAAGAGAGTTATTTTTGCAATATGATACCAATAGTAAAAAGTAACCTTAAATGACTCATATTAAAACCCAAACATCATAGAAACTACTGGGATTATCATATCGGTACTCGTTATAGTCTACAGTTTTCTAAAAATAGTACCAACTAAAATTTTTAGAAAAATGAAAAACAAAAATAATTGTCTTCTACCTTTTATTATATTTAGGAAAATTAAAGATTTTGTCCTTTATGTTTACACACTTTTCAGTGAATGCCCTTTAATCTTAAAATCTACGAGATTTATCCCTTACGTTTCAAAACCTTGCAAGTTCTATCCTTTGGCACTAATTAGGTTTATTTTTAACGTTAAATGAGATCATGTGGAACCCACTTGAAGGCAAAATTGTCTTCTCACATCCTTAATTTCACATACCATCAAAACCCTCAACTGGCTCAAGTGTAAAGGCTCTCTTTCTCACCCACCACCACAACCCAACACCACCTGCCACCACAACCCACCACCACCTACAACCATCTTTGTTATCATCACTTTCTTCCCAACAACCACTGTCTCTATCTATCCAACAAAATTTAAACCGTACCACACCGCCGCCGACTTCAAAGGCTTTCCTTTCAACAGCACATCACAATAAAAATACAAGTCGGTAGTTGTTGTGGAATAACCATCTTGAAACCATCAGATCAACGGGCAGATGCCCCCTAACATGTACCCAGACTCCTAAAACAGACAAACATTGTTTTAAACCAACAAAAATCTTCCTACGAAAGCGGTGTTACTTGTGGAACACAGTTTAAGGTAGTGGACTGAATAAAAGTGTGGATCGCAAACATTCCACTTCGCGCAAACGCTAACCTCACGGTGATTAACTCCCAGGATGACTCGGAACGACCTCAACTTGGGACTGGTGACTAGCTTCATCATATTGATGAAGCTAAAGTCAATAGTCGTTAGAGCTTGCATGTAGGTTGTTGGGGTGGCATTCAATGGATGGAGATTAACATACAGAGCGTGGACAATAACGTCTGCAGCACTAGCTGTTTAAAATGTAATATACTTAAGCTCCTCACCAAGTAAGTAGTTGGTGGTACTGCCAGAAATATAACGATAAAACTTCTTAGTTTGTTTCTTGTTTTAGTAGAAACCTGCAATTCACATGCATGGTTGTAATTAATTCAACGATTATCAACATAACTAAGGATTGTGTGATTCACTATAAAGATAGACCATTCCATGCTTTCTAGCATATCCGTGTAAATCTTGCTGAAAGTTGTGAGAATTTGACCCCCCTGTGTTAACTATATTTAAGTTGATGTGGTTCGTTGTTGTTCCATCGGTATGTGTATATATAAGGCCGGCGAGTTGCGTAATCGATTATGTAGTGTATAAAACGATAAGAATAATAAAAAGGATAAAGTTAATTTAGAACTTTAGATCACTATATCGTGTCCCAGTTAAGGTGTTTAAAGTCTGATTATTCGATTTTCGGATAGTCGTTAGAGCTTGCATGTAGGCTGCTGGGGTGGTATTCAATGAGTGGAGATTAACATACAGAGCGTGGACATTAACGTGATGCAACACTGTTTGTTTGAAATGTATTATACTTAAGCTCCACACCAACTAGGAACATGGTGGTACTGCCAAAAATGTAACGCAAAAACTTCTTAGTTTGTTTCTCGTTTTAGTAGAAACCTGCAATTCACATGCATGGTTGTAATTAATTCAACGATTATTAACATAACTAAGGTGTGACGTCCACACCCAGATAAGGATGCACCATACACAATTGATACCAACTTACAAAGGAAATACTTGTTTTATTAATATAAACTATAAGGCACAAAGGTTGGAACTTAAAAAGTACAAAGCTTGATCAACTATTTTTAGCCGGAGATATACTTTTCCATTGAATCATACGAACTAGCATATCCTATTCCACTGGTCACATAGCTTCAAGCTAAATATCATGCACAAGAACTAGTCATCACTACCTGTGACACATGCTTAAAAATGACGTCAGACAATGCTGGTGAGTTTATGAATATACCCAATTTACAAAACACATTCATTTATCATTCATGACCTGTATTTGCCCATGTCACTATAATCTTTCCGCCACGCCCGGCACCCACGCATGGGCCCTCGTGACGGTGTCAACAAGACTTCAAACATCATACAGTCAATGCCCACTATACCCTAGATATAGTACCGACAAATCCTGCCGTAGCAGCACGTATAAGGGACCACAAATATCATGTGTATGTGTGATTAGATTATAAACATGCGTACAACAGTCATGAGTGCAATATTAACAATTACCAGTTTGGACAAGCATGCTCACATTTGAAAACATTCATAGAACTCACCTTTTTCACGGTTGCTTAACACTTGCTATTCCACTCGGGTACTACCTTAGGGTCCTGATACAATTACATCATCCTAGGTTAGGTAATGGTTTACCTAACTAGTTATTATCATGGTTGGATATTGGTTAACGTTGCCTTGTTTAAGCATGGGTGATCAGTCCATGCCTAACTAAGGCTAGGCCACCCAATACCTACCCCTAATAATAATCCTAATACCTAAAAATAATAACACTAAACTACTACTAATAACACTAATAAAAATAACCAAACATAACTTAATTGAGAACATACCTCAAAACTATCTACGACACGTGGATTTAGAGTCTATCTACTCGTGCTCCTACTCGTGCTTCAAAAATGACTAATAACAACACCCAACGAGGTATCGTAGGCTTGGGATCCTCTGTACTAGAATGTTCCCAAAATTTGGTATACTAGCTAACACTACATGGGCTTCTATTTATAGATGTGAATGGGCAGTGAGTTTCATAATTCACTCGATGTGGGATAAAGTCAAGCTACCACACATACAGCTCATCCTTAGGACAACTTAAGTTATTTTCTTTCTTTTGTGTATCGATGTGGACAATAATTATCACAATTTATCATTTTCCTTTGAGTCGGGATCAATTATCATTCTTGCTTTCTTGTTTCTTCACTCACGTATGCTACATATTCACAATTGTGAATTGTTAAGTTTTTATTATTTTGTATTATTATAATTATTTCAGCTGCTTCACTTGTTTTTCTCGTATAACTTTTAAACTATAACGGTTTACGAACTTTTGAATATACTCTTAAGACGAGCTAATTTTTATCTACGTTTTTACCTAAGTTTCTTTAAAATAGAGTAGGGTCAAATTTAATATCTTTAGTTAATCTAAATAAACGGTCTCTTATAATACTATTGGCTTGACTAGATTCTTAAATATCAAATAATCATACTATTCATGCCTAGATCATATAATACACACGACATAAATTTCATAAACATTTCTATTGTATTTGATCACAAAATGGGGTGTTACATAAGGACTCTGTGATTCACTATAAAGATAGACCTTACCATGTCTTCTAGCATATCCATGTAAATCTTGCCGAAAGTTGTGAGAATTTGACCCCCCAACCATTGTGTTAACTATATTTAAGTTGATGTGGTTCGTTGTTGTTCCATTGGTATGTGTGTGTATATTTAAGGGCGGGGAGTTGCGTAACTGATTGTGTAGTTGATGTGGGTCCGAAAAGAACACATTTGTATAGTTTATTTTTGTATTTTTAATGTTTGTTGTGTGTAGCTTTGTCCGGAACTAGGTACTTAGCCGAGGATTGATGGATGACAAGTTATAAGTGCTAAATTGGCGAAGAAACGAGCAACCGAGTGCAAAGAATGAAGAGTGGATGTGTTTTGGAAAAATTAATGGATTTGAAATGGAGATATTTTTGTATTAAATGAAAAAGGGTTGAAATACGAAAACGTGGCCGCGAAAATGGAGGAAAACGGAGTTGAAATGAAAAAGTTATGAAGAAAACAAGTTTTCAGCCGTCTGGGCGGCCGTCTGCCGCGAATTGGGGCGTCAGGATTTGTCTGGCCGTCAGCGACGGCCAGGGGGCCGTCATCGACGGCTACTGCCGTCAGAGACGGCTGCTGCAGATTTTCACCAATTTCTTCTATAAAACAAAAGAAAAGAAACCCTAACTCGGGGAGAGCCGCCTTAGGGCGATTTGGGCGACCAAAATACACATTTTTGGGGGTTTTTCATCATCTCAATCCATCCCAATCCATTCCATATCATCATCAATCATTAAGATCTTTCATCCACTTCATCACCACTTTCACCATCATTCATCTTCAATCATTAAGAACACCCAACCTCCATTCCATACTTCTCATGGCTTATTCTCCTACCTTCTTCATCATCATCCAAGCTTCCAAAACCATGATTGGTTAAGTTCCCCTTCACTTCCGGGTGAAGGATTGTAAGTTTTAGGATTCATTATGTTGTTATTATGATTGTATTTTGTAAGAAACAAGTGTTGTTCTTAATGAATCATTGATATTGGGTTGAACTTTGTGTATGTTTATGTTGTGCTTGAGCCATGGGGATGAATTCCATCAATTAGCTTTTGATGTTGGGTTGGACCTTGTGTATGTTCTTGTATGCTTAAACCATAGAGATGAATCTTGTCAATTAAGTTTTGATTCAACATTATCTTTAGAATTGTGAGATAAACCCTATCACTTAAGTTGGGATATTGGATTAGACTCATTATATGACTAAAGGTTTTTGTATCTTGCAAATCTACTTGTGATCGTGACATCATTTGTATGAATTAATTGTTGTGCTTAATTGTCTTGGTATTGGGTTGGACTTATTGCATGTTTAGAGACCATTGTGTTTTTAAGCTCATAAGATGAATTCTATCAATTATGCCTTAACTCAACATATAGGATTTGGTGAACTAGGTAATGAAGCATACTTAGGGCCTAGTAGCTATTTGTTGATGCCTAAGTCTTGATTCTCTGTCCTAGCGATTCATGCAAGTGAAATTGCAAATCTATCATAATAACCCTTGAATCCTAGTTGCTTGCATATTCTAACCCGGGAGTGAATGTTAGTTAAATTTTATTGTTGCTTTCATTACTAAGTAATTCCAACTTCTTCAAAACCAACAAAAAGATAAAAATAGCAAGCTTCATAATAAGCCAACTTCATAATTGTTTTGCTTACTTGTTTTGTAAATAGCTTAGACAAACAAACCGCTAGTGTGACGCTAACCACATGCTCCTTGGATTCGATACCCTACTTACCCTAGCTACCTAGGTTATTTAGGTTTTGTATGACCCGTGACGACCAAGGTCATCAAATGGCGCCGTTGCCGGGGAGCTAGTGCGCTTAGTATTGTATTGCTTATTTGTTTGCTTTTTTTTTAATTTAGTTGTTTAAAAATTCTAAAAAAAATTATTGTGTTTTTATGTTTTTATTTTTATTTTGATTTCACTTGGGTAGTTGAGTTGTTTGTGCAGTTATAACATTACGAAACACTTAACTTCACCATGAATTGGGTAGATGATGACCCATGTGAATGTTGTGGGAGCGGAGAGCATTACTTACAAGATTGCCTAATATTTCATGAAAGAGTCCAAGCAAACAAGGAACGTGCATTGTATGACAACATCTGTAATAGGAATTCCTATTATGGTGAAAGTTTTACTCACGGGACTGACGAATATCCAATGCCACCACCACCGGAAGATTATTTCTGTTTTTGTTGCGGGAAAATTCACATAGATGAAGATTGCACAGTGTTTTGGAGTAATCCAGAACAATGGAAAGAAAATTTGAAGTCTGGTTATAGGGCAAGGCCACGTCAAGAAAACTATCAACCACAAGTCAACTACAATAACAACTCAAATGGGGAAGAACCTCAAGAGTCGGTGAACTCTAAGCTTGAAGCAATTATGGCTCTCGTGATAGAAGAAAGAAAAGCTGCTAAGCGAAGAGCTCAAGCACATTATGCCTTGGTTGAACAGGTTCGTACATTAACTGAGGAATGGGCCCAATTAAAATGTAAGCAAAATGAGTTGACTAATGAGGTTGTAGTTAATATTGAAGTAAATGAAAATGTTACAAGTCTTCCCATGCATGAAAATGAATGTTTAAATCAAAATGAAGACTTAACATTTTTCAAAAAACCAGAAAATGAAGCAATCTTAATACTTCCTGTTCCTCCTAATGTGTCAAAAATTACAAATGAAACTAAGGAGGAACTAACAAAAACAAAAGATCGGAGGGTGGAAACAAAAGACATTTGGCAATTTATTGCTAAACGACTCCATAACAACAATAAGGGCCCAATTCTCATGCCAATCTTTAAACATCTATGGAATTGGCATGTAAACTACCGAGCATATAATGCAAACTCGGTAGGAAAATGTTCACTTAGACCACCTTGAAAGTCAAAATGGGTACGGTCCGGCTAAAGACCCTTAAATTTAGCGCTCTCGGGAGGCACCCCGAGTATGTATATATTATTTTGTGTATTGTGTGTTTGGTGTGTTTGTTTTGCTTAGATCACTTCACCCGTACTTAATCTCCATTCGGGTGAAGATGACTACCACTTTTGGGCTTGCGAATGAAATGCTATACAACCAAAGTGGAATTTTGGACAACGCGGCTTCGAGACATCATCATATCAAAGGGGAGTCGTTCTTGTCCTTATGTTTGTTTTTCTTTTCTTTTTGTGTTTTTTTTATTTATTTTTTTGTTTTTATTTTATTTTGTGTGGTAGGTAAATAAACGTTGTGGGTGTGTTTCCTATATAACCCTCACGAGACCTCACTCGTCATCATAACCGGGCTACCGGGAGGTTTAAAGGATCTATCTTAGTTATGTTGATTAGGGTGAATTCTTTGGTTTGACTTTGTCACATTCCCGTAAATGTTTTTAGTCTTTCCCATTTCTACATTGAGGACAATGTAACGTTCAAAGTGTGGGGGTAGGGAAATTTTGATGTGTTTCAAGATTTTTATAAAAAAAATAGTCTTTGAAAAATTCTTAACATGAAATACAAACATTTAAAATTTTGCCACGGTCGATTTTAGGTTGTTTTTACTATAGATTCTTAATCATAGTTAATTTGTGATAGGTAATATGAATCGTTTTCAACAAGTTTTTTTAAAAAAATATTAGAATTACATGTTTAAGTTTAGCAAGCTAGTGAAAACAATTATATGCACACGTCGGTAACCTTATTTCCACTTTTGGTGAGATTTGAGCCCACTTACATTTGAGTACATATATGTATATATTTCATTTGTTGAGTGTAGGCCACTGTTGCTTTGTTACAAAACTTGTATGATTTGATACATGCTAAGTGAATATGCACTAAATGTTAAAGGCAATTTAGGATACCCTTTTCTTTTACACCATTCTTGTGTTAACCATGTTTACCCAAAATATAACCATTAGTCGCCAACTTTGAGCCTAAGCCCTTCGTTTGTCAAAACCATATATTTCGACCAACCATCCAATAATTTTATCAAACTTCTATTAGATCCAAAGTGTGAATACTTTTGTTTTGTATGTTTATGTATTTACTTCATGAAAAAAAAAATGAAAGAAAAAGAAAAGAAAAAAAAAAGAGAAAATATATATATGAAAAAAAAGGAAAAGAAAAAGAAAATATGTATTGTATTAGTTGTTCAATAAGGATCAAAAGCGAGTTCGGTTTCACCACATTTTTATTTTAGCCATTTTTACCCACATTCTCCCACCTTTACCCAAAGCCCGAAACTAAGTCCTTTTATACATATGTGCATTTTTATTAAGTGTGATTGTTATACAAGTTTATATTAACAAGTTTCAGTTTTGGTCTTTGAGTGAATAATACTAGCACGTCTTTTGCTAGTCCATATATTATACCGAGAGGAGTGAAGATTGCGAGGGGTGTGTTGCATATAAAGGAGTTCAACAGAATGTTAAACTTGATCTAGTTTAATTCTATTTTTGAAAAATCTATATATTGAGCTTGTTGAATGAACACATCTAATGCTTGTCTCAAATGAGGTATGATTTTGAACCTTAAGCGAGAGCCCTAGAAAAGACCAAATTATGTTTGTTGCTAAAAGTATTTTATAGAGTTTTTCAGGGACTGAAAAAAGATAAGTGTGGGGGTGTGATGTGGGTCCGAAAAGAACACATTTGTATAGTTTATTTTTGTATTTTTAATGTTTGTTGTGTGTAGCTTTGTCCGAAACTAGGTACTTAGCCGAGGATTGATGGATGACAAGTTATAAGTGCTAAATTGGCGAAGAAACGAGCAACCGAGTGCAAAGAATGAAGAGTGGATGTGTTTTGGAAAAATTAATGGATTTGAAATGGAGATATTTTTGTATTAAATGAAAAAGGGTTGAAATACGAAAACGTGGCCGCGAAAATGGAGGAAAACGGAGTTGAAATGAAAAAGTTATGAAGAAAACAAGTTTTCAGCCGTCTGGGCGGCCGTCTGCCGCGAATTGGGGCGTCAGGATTTGTCTGGCCGTCAGCGACGGCCAGGGGGCCGTCATCGACGGCTACTGCCGTCAGAGACGGCTGCTGCAGATTTTCACCAATTTCTTCTATAAAACAAAAGAAAAGAAACCCTAACTCGGGGAGAGCCGCCTTAGGGCGATTTGGGCGACCAAAATACACATTTTTGGAGGTTTTTCATCATCTCAATCCATCCCAATCCATTCCATATCATCATCAATCATTAAGATCTTTCATCCACTTCATCACCACTTTCACCATCATTCATCTTCAATCATTAAGAACACCCAACCTCCATTCCATACTTCTCATGGCTTATTCTCCTACCTTCTTCATCATCATCCAAGCTTCCAAAACCATGATTGGTTAAGTTCCCCTTCACTTCCGGGTGAAGGATTGTAAGTTTTAGGATTCATTATGTTGTTATTATGATTGTATTTTGTAAGAAACAAGTGTTGTTCTTAATGAATCATTGATATTGGGTTGAACTTTGTGTATGTTTATGTTGTGCTTGAGCCATGGGGATGAATTCCATCAATTAGCTTTTGATGTTGGGTTGGACCTTGTGTATGTTCTTGTATGCTTAAACCATAGAGATGAATCTTGTCAATTAAGTTTTGATTCAACATTATCTTTAGAATTGTGAGATAAACCCTATCACTTAAGTTGGGATATTGGATTAGACTCATTATATGACTAAAGGTTTTTGTATCTTGCAAATCTACTTGTGATCGTGACATCATTTGTATGAATTAATTGTTGTGCTTAATTGTCTTGGTATTGGGTTGGACTTATTGCATGTTTAGAGACCATTGTGTTTTTAAGCTCATAAGATGAATTCTATCAATTATGCCTTAACTCAACATATAGGATTTGGTGAACTAGGTAATGAAGCATACTTAGGGCCTAGTAGCTATTTGTTGATGCCTAAGTCTTGATTCTCTGTCCTAGCGATTCATGCAAGTGAAATTGCAAATCTATCATAATAACCCTTGAATCCTAGTTGCTTGCATATTCTAACCCGGGAGTGAATGTTAGTTAAATTTTATTGTTGCTTTCATTACTAAGTAATTCCAACTTCTTCAAAACCAACAAAAAGATAAAAATAGCAAGCTTCATAATAAGCCAACTTCATAATTGTTTTGCTTACTTGTTTTGTAAATAGCTTAGACAAACAAACCGCTAGTGTGACGCTAACCACATGCTCCTTGGATTCGATACCCTACTTACCCTAGCTACCTAGGTTATTTAGGTTTTGTATGACCCGTGACGACCAAGGTCATCAAATGGCGCCGTTGCCGGGGAGCTAGTGCGCTTAGTATTGTATTGCTTATTTGTTTGCTTTTTTTTTAATTTAGTTGTTTAAAAATTCTAAAAAAAATTATTGTGTTTTTATGTTTTTATTTTTATTTTGATTTCACTTGGGTAGTTGAGTTGTTTGTGCAGTTATAACATTACGAAACACTTAACTTCACCATGAATTGGGTAGATGATGACCCATGTGAATGTTGTGGGAGCGGAGAGCATTACTTACAAGATTGCCTAATATTTCATGAAAGAGTCCAAGCAAACAAGGAACGTGCATTGTATGACAACATCTGTAATAGGAATTCCTATTATGGTGAAAGTTTTACTCACGGGACTGACGAATATCCAATGCCACCACCACTGGAAGATTATTTCTGTTTTTGTTGCGGGAAAATTCATTATTTTACGGACCCGGTTAAGTAATAACATAATACTAAACCCAATTTAGAAATCTGCTCAGCCAACTTCCATCACCTGGATTCAATATACTCAAAACTATATACTCTCTTCTAGGTATTACACACCTCTAGTACTGAATGATGTTTAGACACTCTCCTTTCAACAACACATCACAATAAAAATACAAGTCGATAGTTGTTGTGTGATACGTCAGCCATCTTGAAACCATCAGCTCAACGGGCAGATGCCCCTGATACGTGCCCAGACTCCTGGAACAGACAACATTGCTTTAAACCAATGAAAATATTCCTCCGATAGTGGTGTAACTTGTGTAACACAGTTTAAGGTGGTGGACTAAATAAAAGTGTTGATCTTGAACATTCCACTTCGCGCAATGCTAACCTCATGGTGATTCACTCCAATGATGACTCGGAACAACCCTAACTTGGGACTCGTGACTAGCTTCATCTTATTGATGAAGCTAAGGTCAATAGTCATTAGAGCTTACATGTAGGCTGCTGTGATGGTATTCAATGGGTGGAAATTAACATACAGTGCGTGGACATTAACTTGCTGCAGCACTGGTTGTTTGAAATGTAATATACTTAAGCTCCACACCAAGTAAGCAGATGGTGTTACTACAAAAAAATATAACGCTAAAACTTCTTAGTTTGTTTTTCGCTTCAGTAGAAACCTGCAATTCACATGCATGGTTGAAATTAATTCAACGGTTATTAACATAACTAAGGACTATGTGATTCACTATAAAGATAGACCTTACCATGCCTTTTAGCATATCCGTGTAAATCTTGCAGAAAGTCATGACAATTTGCCCCCCCCCCCCGGCCATTGTGTTACCTATATTTAAGTTGATGTGGTTCGTTGTTGTTCCATCGGTATGTGTGTGTATATTTAAGGCCGGGGAGTTGCGTAACTGATTGTGTAGTGTATAAAACGATAAGAATAATAAAAAGTATAAAGCTAATTTAGAACTTTAGATCACTATCTCATGTCCTAGTTAGGGGTATTCAAAGTTGGATTATCCGATTTTCGGATATTCGAAAATCAGATAATCCGACATTTCAGATAGCCAATATTGGGATTCGAATCTGAAATTTCGGCCGAATTTTCTGATTCAGATAGTCCTAAACTAAAAAAATAATAAAATCTATTCCTCTTATGCTAAAAGTCTAAAACCAAACCTGCTTAAAATAAACATTCAATATATATTTTTTAATATTTCGAATTCGAGAGCAATGTATTATCTTCGTTTAGGGTTAGAATTAACTTGGAATGAATTAAATATATAGTATATATACACATAAATTATTATTATTATTATTATATATATATAATATAGATGTTCCTTTATTTCGGATTCGGATAATCCGATTATCCAAAAAATTTTAAAATAGGATCCGAATTTGAATCCGAATCCGAAATTTCGGATTATCCGATTTTTGGATATCCGAAAATCGGATAAACCAAAAATTTGGATAACACGGATACGGATTTCGGATTGGAAATCGGATTTGGATATTTTTGAACACCCCTAGCCGCCAACACCATTAACATCTAAATAAATCCAAATTAAACAGATCAAGAAACAAAAATAAGGTTTGAAATAGCCTCTAAAGTCTAGTTGAAAATCAATAAAGCTAAGTTAGGGTTGTAATTATGCCATGTACATGCCATATCCCATTACATTTAGCCCAATATCTGACACCGATTGGAACCTGTTACATGCCAAAACCCTAGATTCCCAGCAACAGTTTTCCAACTATCATTTTATGAACTTGACAGTCGTGCCATCGTGGCCTTCGCCGTAGACTCCTAAGTCTCTCTCAACAATAGTTTGCTAGACAACCCCGTCGTCGCCATCGTAAACTCTTGAGTCTCTCTATTCCTTTGGTCTCTCTCATACTCTCTCGTTTTCTTTAAACAACCATTACAACATAATGCCCTTTGAGATTTGGGTATTATCCTATTTAAATTCCTTAATTTTATTTCATTTTATACGATTGTAGCTTTTGGGTTTTGTGGCCGGTGGTGTTCGGCGTAGGGTAGTATTGGTGGCAGCATGGCCGGCCCTAAGGGGATGCGGGGAGGACTCCCGGCCCGGGCCCAATTTCTTAAGGGGCCACTTTGAAGGGCGACGAGTGTTTTTTTTCTGTAAGTATTTTCTTTCTGTTTTCGACCTAAAAAAAGATTTCATCTTAAACATCACTGGTTATAAATGAAGAAGGTGAATAGTAGATAAGGAAGAAGATGAGTCATACATGAAAAACCAAATTAGAATGATACGACATAATTAAAAAAAAAAGTTGAAGTGTGTTACTTGAGATTTGTATTGTGGTACAGTAATTGTGCAGCCTTTGTAGTAAATTTTAATATATAATAGTACTACAAAACAGTAATTGTCTCACACTTTTGCAAATGATGCAAGTCAAATTTATTTTATTAAAAACCTTTTGAAGTAATAATGGCCCTTCAAATTATTATGGAATTTTAAGAAATTGTGGTTTTTTTATGAGCCAATTAGCCAAACATATTAATTTTTATAATTATTACGACACTTTCAGTTCTATATCCGGTTCGACCGGTCTGACTAGGGAACCGGTAAGGACAACGGTCCAACGTCCGCTTCGGTTATGAAAACATTGCTTAAAAGACCTAAGACTAAGGGGCACATATTTTGCGACTCGGCCCGGGCACCTGAATTTTCAGGGCCGGCCCTGGGTGGCAGGTGGTTGAAGTTGGTGGGGGTGTGGTAAGAGACATTGAGATAGAGAAATATATTTGAGAAAGTGGGAGGGGTTATATATTTATATATATGTATATAGGTATAGGTTCATGTACAAAGTGTATTTTTCGTACAAAGTCTAAGAAGTCTATGTAGTCATTTTGTTTTAGATTTTGGCTATTATGTTTTCGAGTCCTTTTACATTGAATTATATTGAAAAACACTAAACGTAAGAATTTAAAACACATTGATTACTTTCTTCACATGGTGTTTTAGATTGCATGTCGAGAATACATTAATTAGTGTTTTAAATTGTTACGTTTTGTGTTTTTCTATATAATACTCTTCCAAAAGAATATAAAACATCATGCCTAAAATTTAAAACACAATGTCTATATAGACTTCTCACACTTTGTATGAAAAATACACTTTATACAAAACCCCACCCTATATATATATATTGATTTCTTAATTTCTGTTTGTTTATTAAATATATTTAAAATAAATTTGTAAAATTACTAACTTAGCCACATGTGCAAGGAAATGATCGGATTTAACTGAAAATGTTGATTGGGTTAGTGCCAAAGAATAGAACATACATAAAGAATGAATCTTGTCTATTTTAAAGTTGTAGAGCATCCACCAAAAATCTATATCTATATCTATATCTAGACATATAATAAACAAAAGTATGGTGTAACACATAGCATTAGATTGTCTCCTCACACCCCTTGAGTGACACATGACACTAGTTGAGGTCTTCTTCCTTTTCTTTCTCTTTAAAAGTCTTTTTCTCCCTCACGATTTTTAAACATTAATAACTTTTATATATGACTTAAAAAATACACAAAGTTAACGAACGTTTTATTACTTTCTAACGAGTACCATAGTCTTATACAAAAAACGAGAAAAATGATTTTTAATGGGTTTTTATTCATACACTAAAACATAACCCACACTAAACCAATATTTATTAATGGTTAGGCTAAACGTACCCCCGCCCTTGAAAAAATACATTAAAACTTGTCATATTCAACCCCTACAAAAATATTATTTTAAAAAAATGTTTTTTTAATCAAACTCAATAATATATTATGTAAATAAAATATGTTTTTATTTTCAAAATTAATTATCAAACCCAACAATAAAAAATAAGAGGGTACGTTTAGTACCCCCTTATTAATTTATAATTTTAATCTTTATCACTATCTTTATTATTTCTTTACTATATCTATATATATATATATTAAAGGGCTAAATCTTATATGACACTCATATAGTCATTCTCCCCCTTGAGAGTGCCATGTAGGATGACATGTGACATTAAGTAATTTTAGGAAAAAAAAAGGTTTAAAAACAAAATTTGATTATTCTCCCTCATGTTTCCTCCTATAATTTTTAAACGTTAATATCTTTTATCTACGACATTTTTAAAGAAAAAAACTACATCAAATTAATGAGCGTTTTATTATTTTTCAACGAGTACCATAGTGCTATACAAAAAACCGAGAAAAAAACGACTATTTTTTGTAGGGTTTTGTTCATACAGGAAAAAAAACACGTGTTCAGGTAATTCATTAATCATGTATAGGCAAGTCACTAATTATGTTCAAACTAGTAAATATGAATTCTATTTTCAACCAGAGCAAAATAGGTAACTAGAGTTATACATTGTTTTTGGTTAGGTATCAATGTTAGTATGTTAGAGTTGTACATTTTTTAGGCCTTTAGGATATGCGTTAATATTAGCGTTACATTGGAGTTATACATTGTTTTAGGTTATGTGTTAGATTTGGAATTGTACATTGTTTTGGGCTAGGTACTAATATTAGAGTTATACACTATTTTAGGTTAGATGTTAACATTAGAATTATACATTGTTTAATGTTATGCGTTAACATTAATTATTTTAGGTTAGGTGCTACCTAAAGCTTTCCTGCATGTAACTGTAAAGCGCGTCATCCTATTTTATATGTAAAATTGATGTGTCATATTAGATTTCTCAACCTTAGGACGCTCCCGAGGTATACTCTAGCTATATATAAAAGAATAACCCCTTGATGACATGACATTCAACGGGGCGACCCTCCACCCCTTGAATGTACCATGTGGTATCATATGGAGCTTTCTTTTAAATTTTTTTATTTTGTTTTTTAGATAAAATTAAATCACATAAATTAAAAATATTAAAATAATAAAACCCTATCTGATTAGGTATTCTACCTTATTACGCATCTCATATCTTTCCATCTCTTCTACATCTTCATTGAAACCCATCATCTCCTTCTTCCGATAAAAAAATACAGAGAACTTTCTTCTGTTTACTAAATTATAAATGTGAAGTAGCAACATATTAGAATTTTGATTTGAATTCAAGTTTGTGATTTTTATTTCTATTCATAACCCTTATTCAAATCATATATACTTTTATTTATATAATTTTAATAATATGGGTTTTATATATAAACAATTGTATTATATGTTGTAAACTGGTGAATAATATACTTTCTGAAAATCGTAAAATGATTGGAGCTAGAGTTATTGATCTTCATTTGTTTGTATTATGTTTCTTTGCAGTCGTATTTGGTTGAGTTTTACTTGTGCAAATCATAAATTGGATATTTTATTACGTCATATTAGATATTTCAACCCCGGGACGCTCCTGGGGTAAAAGCTAGTGATAAATAAAAATCTTATATATTACCTCAATTCTCTTATATGAAATAATATTATTAAATCGTAACTTTACATTTATCACTTATTTATTTAATATTTATTTTCTCAATTAATTCTTTTTATATTGCTTATTAAAAACCATTTAATATTTTATTGATCCAATTTCATTTAATATTAAATTTTCTAACCTATTAATAATCAAAACAACAAAAATATTATAACCCATGTAATACACATAACTTTTAATGAATTCTTTGCACTAAATGAAACTATAAATGAAAGTTTTGTTTCATATACGGTAGAATAGGTTAAATCAGTCGTTTCTAAAAAAACTATACCTTAAAAACCACCGCATCAATCGCGCTCTGCAATTGTTGCTTATGGCTTTGTTGGTTATCTAAACATATATTATCCCTTTAATATCTATTTTTATTTCTAGTCACTTTTTTAATTAAATTAGTTTATTTCTAAAACTTGTCAGGTTACATTAAAATAGAAGGTAGACGGGCAACAAGTTGCGTCATCACCCCTTTCTGAATTGTAAATCGTAGTTTATTTTTATTCAAATGATTAAAATTATTGTTTTATCATATTATAATATGATAAGTTTTATATAACACACATTTTATCACTTTATCTTTCAATGATTCAATCTAGTTCATATCTATACTTCTATACTATAAAGCATTTGACAAGGACTTCTTAAAATTTAAGAGGTACAAGTTAATTTGCTTATGTTACAACACACAATACACACAATAACTACATTTCAAGAGCAAATAAGTCTTTAAAGCATCATATTTAATAATTTAAATGAGATCAAGAGTCATGTTTATGATAGGTCATGACATTTATTTCTACAAAACATGTAAAAAAGAATTTTCACAATGCCACATGTTTTATTATAATCTTTTATATACAATTAGTTACTTTATAAAAGTTAGTTAATCTATTATTATTCATAACAATGTTACTAAACTTTTAGGTATTTGAGTCGTTCAGAAAATATCTACTGCATGAATAACTTGGCATATTGAGAGCAAAATCGAGCTTACCCTACTAAACAACGTAAAGTTTTATTATTCATAGAACAATGTGCTTTTATATTTTTTCTTAAATCCTTTTATATGAATGGGTCAAACTTATTGTTTTTTGATAATATTATCCTGTGTTAGAAGAAAGTGAAAGGAGAAGTTCTTTTATTGGTTCTATTTTTATATACGTTTCAATGTAAGTGTGGTTTAAAAACAAAATTGCATGTGATAATGTACAAGTCATCTAAGCAGAGGCGGACAAGTCTTTAAAGTGTTTTTTAGTTTTTTAATTCCTTTTTATGTGAATTTGTTACGGTTTCGACTTACGTAGATTTTTCTATGATGATTTTTAACTTTTTATTTTTTTAATATGGCAAGTTAACTCGCCGCCCTGCATGTGCGTGATTTAACGTGTTTTCATCTATTTTTTGTTCGATTTAACTGTTCCGCCGCAACGCACACGTTTCCCACTAGTATACATAAACTACGAAATCCTTATTTTTTCCGTGTATTTATCCCTATCGAATAAAGGCAGTGAAGACGTATAAAACTTTTATTGCAATACCTTTCATTGCCAAACTCTTGGGTGACGTAGGCTATCAAGATGATATTCATGAACCGCGATAAATTTGATTTGATTATACATAAACATAACATAACAAACATAATGCGTAATTTCACCTATTTTTTTGGATTATTATAAAAATCTAATCATTATAACCTCACACCGACAAGAAAATTTTAATGTTTATTTGAATCATGTAAGTTGTAAAATTACGAATTGATATGTAATCATAACGGATTTACTCGTGGAAAGTTCCTCTAGAAATCGAAAACCTGCACTTATCGAGTGGAAAAATTTCCTCTCGATTTCCAGACGATGATACATTCTTAATGCATAGTGGCTTAGAATTATGATGTATATTATATCACGAATCATATAGCAAGACACTGTAACATCTGATCTGCCAGAAGATATGTGGAATGTGATTGTGAAAAAAGGTCACGACGTTTTAATGCAAGCTAATTTCGTCGACAACCCCAAGTACAACGAAACAACATTTAAACGATGGTATGGTATGTCGAGATGTTTATTTTTAAAATTGTAGATGGAACACCTTGCATCTCTAAATCTACCACACCTCGATATGGACGATGATGAGGACTAGTAACAATTAATTTTGATTTTTTTTTATGTTTTATTAGATGTTTTATTAAAATTGAATTACAATTTAGTTTTACTTGTTTGTTGTAATTATTTTAGGGTAACCCCCTCCCAAAAAAATATGGTATTTCAGGGTAGTGTTAGGGTAATATTTAACAAATCTGACGTGACAGCCGAGGCGAGGATTGAAAGTTGTTAGGGTACCTTAGGTGACCACTCCCTCCACCCTAATATACGATACACAAATATTTATTAAATATTTTAGTTAGTGTGAATTTAGAAGCACTTAATTAAAATATAAAAATTCAAAACCATAGTGAAGCATTGAACACAAACGAACAAGTTACCTAATGTTCATACCCGTCCTTTATACTAAACGAATGGAGTTTCTTGTTCACGTTTGCTCATTTATTAAATGAACGAACAAAAACATACTTCCCGCCAAATGGTTCGTTGAACGTTCTTTTCATTTGCAGCACTACTGGCGGTACAGTGCCGAACGTACCATACTGAACCATTTTCAATATCAATTCATTACCCACATTTTGCCGTTTTCATTCACTTTCAGTTCGGTAAGACACCAGTTGTTCACTTGTTTGGGTTGGTTTATTTTTTAAATCCTGTACCACACCATAGCACACACTTTCTATACAGATACCCATTTTTGTTTTTTGTGATTTTTGATCGTTACTTTTTAGCACAGAAGTTTATCTTTACATGTAAACTAAACTCTTGACTTTGTGCCATGAACTGACATGGGCCCAATGTTGCAACACCAACCCAATGTAGAAGCAGGTTAACAACATGCATTTGTCTCCAAAAACCGGTTCAACACACAGTAGTCACACACAACCTTCGTTTCAGTTCAGACACGAACCGATCAATTATTACACGAATGGTTGAATCTGAGTTTACAACTGAACAAATTGAAATGTGATCAAATAAACACACCTTGATATATTATTGCTTTTACATAATTCTATCAACATTTAACCTGTAAAAACCCGACAACTGTCACTATTTTGGACCTATAGGAGTGTAGTTTATCTTTATCCATTCATATCCTTCAATTGAAACTCTAGTACTCTACTAGTCTGCTCTCCTTAATTCTAGCCCTAATTTTATTTCTTCAACTGCAATTTAGCGTAACAATAACAATGACTGGAACCACCGATTACGGAGCTTTCATGGACAAATTCATCCTCCGCCCGGTGCCAAGCTCTTCTCCGGCACAGCTTCCGTTGAATCGCCTCACATTTGCCGTCAAAGACATGTGAGTTTTGGCTCTAATTTTAACCATGGTTTAAACATCGTTAAAAGCTAGTCGGACGGTGAGGTAGTGATTAATCGAGATTAATAGGATTGAAATTTTGTATGTAACGTTTCGAACTTGTACATATATATATACTAGTAATCACGTAACATGTTATGTTAATATGTTTTTCTTTTTAAATTAGGAAAATACTATAGCAATAACATCCTTGAATTAAGAGAATAAAATGCTCGTTTTACGGTGTAGTTTAGAAAAAAAATTAACGTATGAGAAAGATATAACCGTTTAAAAATCACGGGAGTTGGTTGATTTAAAAGTCAACAATATAACAATATGCATTAAAGGATTGTACTAATTTTGACTTTCTTTGACTGATTGCCGATTTTAGGTCCGACTAGGTACAATTTAATCAGTAAGCTAACAATTAATCGCGATTAATACTGATTTTTACAACACTGACTGATATAAATTATTCAATGTACCGATATACATTTGTTTGCTGATATGTTTGAAATATGTTTCTCTTTGGAAATATGACCAAAAATTTGTTGCAGATTTGACATGGAAGGTTATGTGTCTGGATTTGGGAATCCAGATTGGTTAAGGACTCATGCTGCTGCTACATCCACAGCTCCAGCTGTTTCAGCTATGTTGAAGGCAGGTGCCATATGTCTTGGTAGAACTGTCATGGATGAAATGGCTTATAGGTCAGATATATGTATATAGATTGGTTCCATGTACATAGTATGAGAAGTCTAGGACAAAGGTTTTACACTGAGATAATGTTTTGTGCACAGCATAAATGGAGAAAATGCACACTACGGGACACCAGTTAACCCCTGTGCACCGGACAGGGTCCCTGGAGGATCATCGAGTGGCTCAGCTGTGGCAGTTGGCGCTGAGCTTGTTGATTTCTCTTTAGGTGAGTTACATTTGATGAACTGTTGGACTGTGAGTTTAAGCTGTGTAGATGTTTCTGTAAGGTGTGATTTGTGCAGTAGTTTTAAGAGTTTTGTATGTGTAGGCACGGACACTGGAGGAAGTGTAAGAGTTCCTGCATCGTATTGTGGAATTTTTGGGTTTCGTCCGTCACATGGAGTTGTTTCAACCGAAGGAGTTATTCCCATGGCACAAAGTTTTGATACTGTTGGTAAGTTGTGATTGTTGCACATTGAGGCATGCTAATAGCTCTAAACTGGTGTAAATTGTATATATTCGTCATCCAAATCATGCATGATATATATAAATTATATAGGTGGTGTATTTTAGAGCGCGCATTTGCCAATTCTATGCAGGATGGTTTTCTAGGGATCCCGTGACTTTAAATCACGTTGGGCAGATACTATTACAGTTGCCTGATGAAAAATTAGTGCACCCTAGTCAAGTTCTAATTGCTGAAGATTGTTTTAAGCTTTTTAGTTTCCCAAGCACTCGAGTGACCAACATCATTGCTGCATCCATAGAGAAGTTATTTGGAGGTAATGACCTAATTTCACAATTAAACTTGTACTTTCCAAGTTATATATTTCTTTCTTGTACATTTTAGGACCATTTATTTCTACGTAAGACACATTCAGATCCAATTGGAAAGTTAACATTTAATATAAAAGTAATTAGGAAGGTGAAAAAGGTATATTTTAGTTGGGGTAAAACATGAAATCATGAATCATAGGAAAGATCCTTACATGTCATGTTTTAGGAATTAGGACCTCTTTGATTTGTAGTGCAGGTAATATTTTGCAGCCTGTTAACCTTGGGGATTATGTTGAAAGCAAAGTTCCTAGTTTGAAGCAATTCATGGAGAATGATACTGAAAATGAAGAATTTAGCATAAAATCTTTGACGGCTCTCTCTACTGCCATGCGATTACTACAAAGGTAAATATGTCGACTTATTGAAACATATAGGACCATCATAGGCATAATAACATCCACCAAAGGGCCTTTGGCCTAGTGCTACCAAGGTGTTGAAATAAGGTATCCCTCCCAAATGGTTGGGGCTTAACACCTGTGGTGGACAAAAGGTGTAGATTTAGGAGTAGGTTAGAGGGGGTTGAGTTGGCCGTTCTAAAAAAACATGATAGCATCCAAATGTAATCATTTTGGTCTTTGGAACTAAAACAGAGGCATTAATGTGTTGTTTTTTCTCCTTGTTAAGCATAGGTTTGAATTCAAGAAGAACCATGGTGAGTGGGTGAGCACGGTGAAACCCAACTTGGGTCCAGGTATATCAGAAAGGGTACTTGATGCCCTCAACACATCTGGAGAACACATCGATGCATGTGAATCCGTAAAGACCCAATTACAGGAGGCCCTCGCTGCCCTCTTAGGGGTAACTTACTTGTGTCATGATTCAAGCTTGTTACGTTACGATTAAATCTTTCCAACATGAAACTTTTCAGCTAACTAAAGTTGGTTAGAACGTAGTATCAAGTACACACATCAAAACATATACACCTACATTAACCTAAAAAAATTCCCCGCTGTGTGTTTAGGAAAATGGAATAATTGTGATCCCAACTGTTCCTGGACCTCCACCTAAACTGCAAACAGAGACCACTTCATTGGAAACATTTCGTGCACGAGCATTCAGCCTGTTATCAATAGCTGGAGTATCTGGATTTTGCCAGGTCAGAACCTCCCCAACATTTTTCTAGTTACGGCAAAAAACTTATTTTGACCCGTTACCAACTTGCCCATTTGCCACGTCTACTTATTTCTCGCTAGCTGTATTAAAATAATAATAACCTTTGTTTTGATCCACAGGTGACGATTCCACTAGGGAAATACGACAGCCTTCCTGTGTCGGTTTCTTTAATGGCAAAACATGGTTCTGATGGGTTCTTACTAAATCTTGTTGAGGCCCTGTATCCCACTATGAAAGAACAAGTAGAAATTGCTGAGAAACTTAGTTACTAGATTCATATATCCACTTTGTAATTCCAATTGTTTATGTAAACATATAATAAGTTAAAAAAGTAATCGGTTTGCAAAATGCTGAGTTTTGACGTTTGTAGTCGACTCAATTCTCATTTCTGCAGAAAGACTTATTAAAGCTTGTTTCGGCACTCACAATGTGAAAAAATGCAAGTTTATTACAAATGCTGCAAGTTTCGGTATTCGACAGACAATCATGCAACAATGATCAAAACCCGAAACAGTAACTTATTAGCTCTTGATTGAGCCAGAAAAATGTTAAGGAATGATCACTGATCCTTACACTATCACAATCAAGTCAAATATAAACTATCCAGAACTGCAAAACCAGCAGCAACCCCACCTTCATTTGATGAAGAAACTTTGGTACGCATCAGATAACCACATTGTTCGTTACTAATTACTTTCTCCTTGTTTCTGCATATCAATTTATACGCTCAGATGATATATCATACCACAAAGTAAATAATCAATATGATGTTGCAGAAAGTATAGTATACCTTAAGTAAGAACCGAATATCCCAAGTTCGGATATTGCATGTTCTTTATAGCATATACCGTCTCGTACAAGAACGGTTGGGAAAATGGTTGGGAATATTCTTTGCATGAGAATGTAAGCTGCTTCTTCTTCAGACCCTTCTTTCTGCAATCTTAAAAGTGTTTCTTTAACGTCGTCTCCATAAATGTTGTTACCTAAGTTGAAAAATATAACATATAAATTTAAACAAACGTCGTTTCAAGTTTGAAAATAATAATAAAAAAAGTAGGAAAGGAAGAAGATAAAAACACTCAAGTTTCAGTATGACTGTATAAGCCAAATCCATATTAACCAAGTACCAGACCAAATATACTCTCTCGGTTTAGTTTGGTATAGATCCGGTTCAAACTAGTTTAATAGGTTGTGTACAGTTACATATTAGGTTTTGCACTCATATATAATCTTGGTTTCAAAAGGTGAGGCGCTCTGAGACTTTTAGGTCCTGAAACTCCGAAAGCTGAGGCACAAGGCGTTGCTCTATGTAACACCAAAAGCTGCATTTCTTTACTAATCAACCTTCAAATCAAGTAAAGTAGTAAACCATTCACTATTTCTTCATTATTTTGGTCATGTTTACATACCAGCCTCTTACAAACCCTCTAACCGACAAGTTTTTATCCACGTGTACATGAAGTGTCGCCCCAAGGCCCAGAAGCATTTTTACAATCGCCTTGCACCTCATACGCGTCTTTTAAAACCAAGTTTATAACATAGAAGAAATATATATACTATAGTAACACCATATTAGATGTATGACCTCCGCCTTCTCGTTGTGGTTTCATGACATATGCCTCTGGCTGCTGAATAGCATTCTTGACAGCATCGGAATCATCCAGACTCCACAATCCCGCAAAGCATTCCCTAAGCTTGGCAATGTCATCTTTCTTCTCAAGAAACCTGGCTCCCACAATAAGAACCCACATGACATACAAATATCGTACTCCAAACCGTTACAACAAATAATCAACCATCAAATTCGCAACTTATCCATATACTTCTTTTTGGTGATGTGAGACCCGTTAGGGAAAATTCACAGGGCCCATCAATACTAACTAGTGGGACTAGGTAAAACGTAAATTACACCAGGCAAGTGGCCTTCAAGGGATTTAAGCGTTTACCACTGTGCCACCCCTTGAAGGTTAGATATCCCTATACTTGTTTGAATGATAAATCTTTTAGCATTACCTCTCGAGCACATTCGGTTTTGCAAGCTCCTGCTGAACTTTCTTGGTACCCGTTAAATGATAAGATATTGAAGGACACTTAGTAGCTGATGACTCCTCCATTAATAGCCTAGCTTTCCACTCCTATAACACACATGAGCATTTTCTCTCTTGTAAATTAAAAAAATGCTAAAGACATCTTTTAAAGAAAACTATCAAGATTTCTACTGACCGATTCAGAAGGATAATCGGTCGGTGCATATCCAGCTCTAAAATATATGACGGCAACGGTTTCACCATCCCTGTAACCTTTCAACAATTAGCTTCCCTTCAGTCAGAAATTTTCATCAACAAAATAATAATACATACACTTGAAGAGTTCCATCTGCGAGAATCTTCCCTTGTGCATCAATTTCAGCCAGTGTCTTCCGGATACTTGTAACGTTATGTGTGCTGATAAGCTCAGGACTAATTTCAACCTCCTCAATGATTTCTCATAAAAAGTTAACAAAAGAGAATGTTTCAAAAACCATCAATGGAATATTTAGTATATCAGTTATGCAAAAAAGGATATTTTTCCTTGAGGGTTGCGGTAAGCCAATGTTGGTCATACATGTTCCTTTCTCCAGGTTGAACCACAACCAAAACCACTGCACTGTATTACATAGTTATCAAGTCTGTCTAACAGCACACCATATTCAAAGTTAAAAAAAATCAGCTTGAAAAAATCAAATCAAACCTCGGGTTGCTATACTCGGTCCACGCCTTCGCCAAAACCTCAGCAAACTTACTTGCTGACGTGTTTATGGGAACCTTTTGTGAATCAAGCCCGAGAGGATTTTTGTAATGAGAAAGTAAGCTCCTGCAAGATGAAAGATATAAATCAAATAAAAAAATTGAACGCTTTGAAGCAATCCATAACCACACCATATAATAAAAAAAATATAGATGTGTGTGTGTGTGTATATATATATAATTATATATAGTCACCTATGAAGGTCGCTGACAAGACAACTTAAACCAGAAAAAAGAACAAGAAATTGTGTTCAGTTCTATTTGAAGAAGTAAATTTGTTTTCTCATCAAGCATATAATCCGAGCGATGTAATCCCATGCGAATATCCTAAGAAAGATTTAAGAAGTTCAGTAACTTGAATAAAATACTATGTTATGTTACAAATCTTAGAGTTAACTAATACATGTCTAATAGTTCATGTACATGTAGAAAGAGAGACATTCCATGTAATTCATACATAAAGCTGCAACAAGCTTGCTGATTAACAAGAACACTTCACTGGTTGTAGGTCGTGCGCCTTCTTAATTATAATTAATATCATGGAATAAATAATAGATTAACGAGGTTTTGACACAGAAGGGGTTAATTATGCTATAAAGATACCTCTTTCTTGCCGCTTTGTAGCATCCGGGAATGTATATCTAATAGTCTGGATGTAAAGGCGTCCGCTTTCTTCGTTCTGTAGATTCGAGATTAAAAAAAAGACAGTTTGAAAACATTCTTTGTGCACTGAACACAAGAAAAGTTTAAACCAGTCTGAAAACATATTCTTTTTGTCAAGACAAAACACAAAAAAGAACATATTCATACATTATAGGAACATATGCATATTTTCATACTTTTTTACAATTGCATATTTGAACATATATATCAATCAATCAAGAATTTATACCAAAACAATCATATCAATCACATCGATTTCTTTCAACTTTAATCGAACTACCTCGAAAGAGTCTCCTGCAGAAAGTTGCCATCCAAGCTAACGCGGTCAACTAACTCATTGAAAATGGGAGCCAAATCACAAGCTTGATTCCACTGAACTTCTGGAAATGAATTTGGCAATAAAGCAATTGGGGCATGAACCATTCCCACTCCAGGAACCAATCCTGATCTCTGCAATATCAATCATAAGTCATAACTTTTGAAATCTTTCAAATAATAAAAACCCATAAAACCAATCATGATCAAAGCTAAAAAAAATCTCATCTTGAAAATCTTTAAAAATAATCCAAACCCCAAACCAATCATAATCAAAACTAAAAAAAATCTCATCTTGAAAATCTTTAAAAATATTCCAAACCCCAAACCAATCATAATCAAAACTAAAAAAAATCTCATCTTTAAAATCTTTAAAAATAATCCAAACCCAAAAAACCAATCATACATAAACAAAACTAAAAATCTCATCTTTAAAATCTTTAAAAACAATCCAAACACCAAAAACCAATCATAATCAAAACTAAAAAAACTCATCTTGAAAATCTTTAAAAACAATCCAAACACCAAAACCAATCATAGTCAAAAACAAATAATCTCATATTGAAATTTGAAAATCATTAAATATAATCCAAAGTTCCAAACCCAAAAAACGAATCATAATCAAAACTAAAAAATCTAATCTTGAAAATCTTTAAAGTTTAACACAAAACCAACCTCCACATTTCTGTCACCTACAACAAGCCCATGAAGAGAGCTCCAAACAAGAGCATCATGAACCAGCTTCTGAATCAATCCTGAGTCAATTGTGTGAGGATCAGAGACAGGGTTTTTCAGATGAGTTGTTGAGGAGTTGGTTTTCATTGAGTATTTGGGTAAAGATTTAGGGGAATGGGAATAAAAGGTGAGATTAGAAGGGGAGATGATGAAGTTTGAAGGGTGATGGAGAGTGGATAATGAGTAGTGATGATTGGGTAAAGGAAGGGATGAAGAGCAGGCAGCACCCATGTTTGACTTTTTTTGAGTCCACTCATGAAACAAATGGTGATTTGGCTGTCATGTCATTGTAGTCTACACTGGTTAAATCGATTTAAAGAGATTAACTATACAAAAGATTTGTTAAAAGGAAAAGTCATTAGTTGATTTTAATTTGGTTTAAATATTTACGGTAGAAAAATAAAATATAGGGTAACTAAAGTTGAGATGGAAAATCTAGAGGACTATTCATACACCCTTGAAGTTTACTATTTCTCCGTATGTTTTGAATAATAGTGTATAGAGAATTATATTCAATAACATCATATAAAACTATATTCAATAATAATTAGGTTTCAATTTCAAAGTTTTTTTTATCGATCCGGTGTACGTTTTCATATCTCGCCATTTCATTCTTCAAGACTAAAATCGTTTCTCGTTGTTGTTAAATGGAAGAACATGTTAGTCTTAAGATGTGGTAGTTTGTTATCTGTGAGAAACCCAAATACATGTTTACTTTGTAATTTTTGGTGGCGCTTGGGTGGATTCGCAGTTGTAGGAATCCTTCTCGAAACATAAAAAAGGAATGTAGCGAGTTGTGGGTTATATTTAAGTTTTGATATTGTTTTAAGAAAAAAATAGTTTTATAATTCGTTTTTTTTAATAATTAATTTTTAATTTACCCTTTTAATTATTTTGAGTGAGAGATTGTATCTTGTGCATTAAGAAATTGTACCTAAGGTAACACGACATTTACACTCTTGCATTTAAAACAACATAAACAAAAACAAACGGTGTAAGTCTTATAGACTGAAATTACAAGAAATGGAAACCACATACACCAAAACCTAAAACTTAGACTGAAACTGAGATTTTCACCAAACCACAAAGACTAAAACCGTAAATGTTAATTAACTCTTTATATTTCTTTTAAAAATATGAAGTTTTTAACCTTTTGGTCTTTTATCTCTTTCATGTAAATTTAGTTATCCACCTTAAAATATCAATAGCTTAGATTTAGGGATACAAACATATAATGTTATCACTAATTGTCTAATTTAGTATTCCAATTTAAAGCATAAAAGGGATGGCACAACTTTGTGAAACCACAGACAAGCACTACCAAGCCCAGTGACATTTGGTCAGTGAAGATGTTATATAAACCAGATGAAAACAATGTGCAGCCACAGTAGGAATTTGATATTTGACTTTATAATTGGTAAATGTTAAAATACATTATAATATATAAAGAAACAGTGAGATGATTGACATTTTTGGTCTTCTGTTAATTGTAGAACACTTGTTTACTATAAAATTTAAATTAACACTGCAGCAATCTCTTTACTAAAATATTGAACTGCTGTATTCAACAAGAAAAGACCTATGCGTTGCTCTAAGACTACTAATTAAAAGCACCATCACGGCATAAAGACCTACACTTTAAAGATAACATACTTAAGTTGGTGACATGTTGAACATATCATGAGCACTGCTGAACCGAATCTAAAATCCTTTTCCATCTATTCTCTTTACATAACATTGGCATCCACACGGCTTGAGGTAAGTGGTTACTGTATCAACAAAACTAAGTTCAAATGACCCGTTTCAGGATTAACGTGTAATATAAATGAACTAAAAGACTTGTGAACCTTTATAGTCACAGTCCAACCTTCTTTAATACCCTCACTCGAGTTAACTTAACTAAAAGACTTGTGAACCTTTATATTACATCACTTAACACAAATCAGTTCATATAGGAAATAGATGCAACTGTTTAATAATTTAACATAGATATTGGTTGAAGCTAACAAGACTGAACTGGATTTCGATGCAGCAACTGTATCTAATAAATTACACAATTGTTATCACATCTAACACAAAAAATAGTTGTAACAGATAATACACAGTGAGCAAAAAAAGATGGTTGTTCATTTGAGACAGCCCAGCAGATTATGATGGACCCATGAAGCCCCGACCTGTTATCCTTCCACTGTCGTGAGCGAGGGGTTTTCGCAGCTCTGTGAAGCCAGCCTTACGCAGTGCCCCCTGCTTTAGGGACCATGTGACCAAAGTTTTCGCTCAAGCCACATGGTCCAACTCACAACTTGGAATGGACAAGCCAGTTTATGCTCCAGTGGAACCAACCTGACTGAGCTGAGTCACAGTCCAACCATCTTTAATACCCTCACTTGAGTTACAGGCAAGCGCTACTAAGCCCGGTGCCTACAACCGTCCAAACGCGTTTTATAAAGTGGAACAGATATTCTCCAGCACTCGATGTGGGACACAACTGGTACTTTTTGATGTAAAACATCAGATATTGTTTCCTTAAGATCAACTAACCAATGTGAGTAAATAATTTTTTTTGTACATATTGGAGTAAAATAACAACTTACAAGTTTACCATACGTGCACTACTTCACACTGGCTGCATAAGAAGCGTATAGATGGAGTCACGTATTGGACATGATGCTTACTTCATCAAATTGATGAAAAACAAGAGAATCAAAAGATGCCAGAAGCACAAAGCAATATCTTTATGCCGCATGGCTTAACTGCTTACATTTTATAACAGCAAACAATCTTGAACACTTTATTGAGGTGTAAAAGCAAAAAAAGAAAAAAGAAAACATAACCCATTCATAGCCGACAATTTTTGTTTAGAATTGCTTATTGTTTGTTAACTTGATCATTATCTGCACATCTGGTGTTGAAGTTGTTGACTGTTATAAAGTGTAGTTCTAGCTTGACCTGATAAACTGCTAGTACTAGTTAGGACTTAAGATCTAATCGGTAACAATCGCAGCAGATTACAAAACAAGCGTCGCCATAACGAGGTACAACTGAGATTCACAGAATATAAATTAGTTTATATTGCATGACGATTGAAGAAGATTATGAGGTAAAATCAAGTAGCAATTAGCAAACAAGTTAAACAGAATTAATCAAAAGCTGTGTGTGAAAGTCTGAATGAAGATTGAAAGAAGTGTTGAGTTTGTGACTGATCCCACATCGGGAATGGATATGAAAAGAGGCAGGGTCCAGGGTGTATAAAAGAGGGGTTGGTTGTATGTTTTAAAGTATCTTTGCGCTTGGGGCAATGACGCAGCTAATGAGGTAATAACCGAGGCGCGTCAATTGCTGGTTGAAAACTATTTCCAAACCCCCTCCTTGGCTTTGGGTCTCCCTTAGCCATCGAGAATTTCTGGAAGGACTCCCTTTATTGGGTAAAGTCCTACAATCTCTAGTATTAAGTTACTTTTTTATTAAATCAAGTTGTTACCTTGAGGAACTTTTTTTTACCAAAAATTACTCCTACTTTCTTACGGGATCCAGAGTTTGAAAAGAAACAATTGTTTTGTTTCTCCTTCACGATTACTTTTGTTTTCAAAAACAATTGTTTTGTTGCTCGTTTACACGATTACTTTTGTTTCTGTTACAAGTAATAAAGGAAATATGCTGAAATAAGCAAAGAATAATAGTTCAGGGGCTAAAGTTGTCAATAGGTGATAGTCATAAGTCTGTTAGAAGTTAGTTGGTTTTGGCGGGAATTGATTGTAACGAATATTGTATAAATAGCTTAACCGTTGATCAATACAATTAGCTATGTTTGGATGAATTTTCCTCTTTCTGTTATTCTTAATTCTCTTCATAGCTAACAATTGGTATCAGAGCCACCGATTCTCGGCCTTTGATCACCATTAACTACCTATCACCACCGTAACTAACCACCGTCTACCACCACAACAGTATTTTCCGATCATCTTTTTCGTTTGATATCTCCATTTTTTCGTTTCCTTTCGTGCTCTGTTTCATTTCTAGCTGATTTAATCCATTCGTGATTAGATCATTCTGTTGAAGAGATCAATTTGTGATCATTCAACTCTGTGGGGCGATCACTTGTGATCTATCCATTCTTTGTCTTTCTTTCTTTCTTTCCTTTGTGACTGAACAATGACTTCCACTCGCAATCAAACTTTTGAGCAAAAGATTCACGAACATGATCAAACTCTGAACAGATTAGAGGCCACTGCTGGTCAGAATCTGTCAGAAATTGAAGGTTTAAAGACATTTACTATCAAGAACGCTGAAACATTGCAAAAGACTAATGAAAATTTACAGAAAACTGCTGAGAATGTAGCTGCCATTAAAGTTCAATTGGAAGCTCAAATGAATGAAATCTTGAAGACAATTCAGACTCAATCTGTTGGTAATAACCGATCTAATAATAATAACAATAATGATAATACTAATAATGTGATTCATCATAATCACAATTCACAGCAAAATCATAATGATAATAATAATAATATGGTCCTTAACAACCATAACACCTATCACAATCGGTTAACCAAGATTGAATTTCCCAAATTTGATGGGGAAAATGTTGAGGGTTGGTTATGCAAAGTGGAACATTTCTTTGTCATAGATCAAACCCCTGAAGCATTAAAGGTTAGACATGTGATTGTTCACCTTTATGATATGGCTTTAATGTGGCATCAATCCTTTGTACAATCAAGAGGAGGAAATATAGATGGTGTGGGATGGCCTGAATATAAGAATGCAATTGTTGCTAGATTTGGGTTATTACTCAATCAAGATGCTATGGGAAGTTTAGCTTCCCTAAAACAAACTGGTTCTCTTGAAAAGTTAAACCAAGAATTTGATTTAGCCCTTACAAGAGTAACCATTTGTGATGAATATGCTGTCAGTTTGTATTTGAGGGCTCTAAAGCCTGAGATTGGTTATCAGGTAAGGTTACTTCGACCCAAGAACCTTCCTGAGGCTTATCTGTTGGCTAGAATGCAAGATGAAGCCATTACTGCCCTACAGTCCATTCAACCAAAGTATACAAGAAGCACATCTAATACCTATAATAATAATAATAATAATAATAAGCCAGTTTCAATGGCCAACACAAACAAATTATCTGTGCTTCCAAGTCCTAAGCCATTGGCTTCTAAAAGATGGACATTAACCCATAAAGAAATTGAAGAGAAAAGGGCAAAGGGTGAATGTTTTGGTTGCACTAAGAAATACTCTCAGGGGCATGTTTGTAAAAACAAACAATTATTTTCAATTGAGTTGTTGGGATTAGAGGATGAGGAAGAAAGTGAAATGGATATGACTGAGATCATGGCTCAATCCCTGAATGAACCTAAAATCTCTCTTAATGCTATGATGGGAGTTCCTTCCTATTCTACAATGAGAGTGCAGGGTTCAATTGGTACAAGAACACTACACATTTTAAATGACTCAGGTTCTACCCACAATTTTTTGAATGAAACTCTTGCTATGAAAATGATGTGTCCTATTGATTTAATACCTGAGGTATCAGTAACAGTTGCTGATGGTAATAAATTGAAATGTAACAAAATGTGTAAAGATTTTCAATGGATGATGCAAGGCATCTGGTTTAAGGCAGATGTTATTTTGGTGCCTTTAACTAACTATGATATGGTTCTTGGGGTCCAATGGTTACAAACATTAGATGATATTGTTTGGAACTTTAAAACATTGACAATGAAGTTCAAGATAGATGATAAGTGGGTAGAATTAAAAGGGTTGGAAAATAAGAGGGTCTCTCTTTGTTCTGCTGAAAAGATGGATGAGCTATTGTCATCTGCTGATGGTGTAGTCTCAGCACAAATGTTCAGTTTGCAGTCCACAACTGAGGAAGTGTATCAGCATGAGACCAAAGTCAGTTCTCCTGAAGAACCAAATGAAGCCATCCAAAATCTGTTGCAAGAATTTGAAGATGTCTTTGCTGTACCAGCAGGTTTACCTCCTCAAAGAGAGTGTGATCACAGGATCACCCTTAAAGATGAAAATGTGACTATTAATCAAAGAGCTTATAGATATCCAGTGGGACAGAAAGATGTTTTAGAAAAATTGACTAAAGAATTGATGGATTCAGGGGTAGTCAGACCTAGCAGAAGTGCTTTTGCATCTCCTGTGGTGCTGGTAAAAAAGAAGGATGGGTCTTGGAGGTTTTGTGTCGATTATAGAAAGTTGAATGATGCTACAATTAAAGATAGGTTCCCAATTCCACTAATAGAAGAGTTGTTAGAAGAGTTGGGAGGGGCTTCTGTGTTTTCTAAGTTGGATCTAAGGGCTGGTTATCATCAGGTGAGAATGGCTGAAGCTGATATTCACAAGACAGCATTTAGGACACATCAAGGGCTATTTGAGTTTGTGGTTATGCCCTTTGGCCTTACCAATGCTCCAGCTACATTTCAAGCATTGATGAATTCTACCTTCAAAGAGTTGATGAGGAAGACTACTTTAGTGTTCTTTGATGATATTCTGGTTTACAGTCCTAACATGAACCAGCATATCAATGACCTCAAACAGGTATTGCTTCTCTTAAGACAACACAGTTTATTTGCTAAGCAGTCTAAATGTTCTTTTGGGGGGTCTAGTGTTGAATATTTGGGTCATATTATCTCTGGGGCTGGGGTACAAACTGATCCAACAAAAATTATGGCAATCAAAAATTGGCCTGTTCCTGTTAACCAGAAACAGTTAAGAGGTTTCTTGGGCTTAGCTGGTTATTACAGGAGGTTTATAAGGGGGTTTGGGGGTATTGCCAAACCAATGACTGAGCTTTTAAAGAAGGATTCTTTTGATTGGAATGAGTCAGCCAATCAATCATTTAATCTTCTCAAAGAGGCCTTAACCTCAGCTCCTGTTTTGGCTTTGCCTGATTTTAATAAGGAGTTTGTGATTGAGACTGATGCTTCTGCAAAAGGACTTGGAGCAGTCTTAATGCAGGATGGCCACCCATTGGCCTACATCAGTAAAGCACTCTCTATTAGACAGCAATCTTTGTCTGTCTATGAGAAAGAGTTGCTGGCCATTCTCATGGCAGTAAAACAGTGGCACCATTACTTGATTGGGAAGAGATTCCTAATTAAAACAGATCACAAAAGCCTAAAGTTCCTATTGACTCAGAAAATTACCACTCCTCTTCAACAAACTTGGTTGGCAAAGTTAATGGGTTACACTTATGACATTGTCTATAAACAAGGTAGTGAGAACTTAGTTGCTGATGGTTTATCAAGAGTGTCTGGGTTGGCCTTATTTGAAATGGGAATGAGTTCTATCAATCCTGTTTTATTGGAAAGAATCAAGTCCTCTTGGGTAGATGATGTCTATCTACAGTCACTTATTAATAGGATCCAGCAGGGTGAATCTATTAATAATGTAACTTGGGAAGATGGCCTATTGAAAAGGAAAGGGAAATTAATGGTGGGTAATGACAGTGCATTGAAGTCAGATATTTTGCAGCTGTTTCATAATTCACCTTCTGGGGGCCATTCAGGTTTTGTGCCTACTTTACAAAGACTCAAGAATTTCTGTTATTGGAAAGGGTGCTATAAAGAGGTCTTTACTTATGTTCAGAATTGTCATGAGTGCCAACAAGCTAAGTATGAGCCTGTGGCAAGTCCAGGTTTATTGCAACCACTACCCATTCCTACCCATGTGTTCACTGATTTATCAATGGACTTCATTTCTGGTTTACCCAAAGTCCATGGTAAAGATACTATTCTGGTGGTGGTGGATAGGCTTACAAAATATGCCCATTTTATTCCATTATCTCACCCCTTTACTGCTCCACAGATTGCCCAAGTGTTCTTAGACACAATCTTCAAATTGCATGGTTGTCCTATTAACATAGTATCTGATAGAGATCCTCTCTTCTTAAGCCAGTTTTGGAAGGAGTTCATGAGGTTACAAGGTATTCAGTTGAACTACTCAACTGCTTACCACCCTCAAAGTGATGGGCAAACAGAAGTCTTGAATAGGTGTCTTGAATCCTACTTGAGGTGCATGTGTATGCACTCTCCTAATCAGTGGGTTAAGTGGTTGAGCCTTGCTGAATGGTGGTACAATACCACATTCCACTCAGCCATCAAAACAACTCCTTTTGAGGCCCTTTATGGATTTCCACCTCCCATTCATATTCCTTTTATTCCCAATGATACCCAAGTGGCTGCAGTGGAAGACCTTCATAGGGACAGGGAGGCCATGATTGTTAAACTTAAAGAAACTCTTCAACAATCAAGAAACAGAATGCAGCAGTATGCTGATAAAGGGAGGAGTGAAAGATCTTTTGAAATTGGGGACTGGGTCTACTTAAAGCTAAGACCTTTTGTGCAAACTTCAATGAGAACTCAAAGACACTCAAAGATTGGTCCCAAATATTTTGGTCCCTTCCTCATCACAGCTAAGGTGGGCAAGGTTGCTTATAGGCTGGATTTGCCTGATGATGCACAGATACACAATGTCTTTCATGTTTCACTACTAAAAAAGGCTCATGGAAATCACACTCCTACTGTGTCTCTACCTATTGGACCTAGGTTTCTGTTACAGCCAAGGGCCATTATTGATAGAAGGTTGGTCAAGAGAGGTCAAAGATTAGCTCAACAATTTCTGATTCATTGGCAAGATTTACCAGTTTCTGAGGCAACCTGGGAATTTGCAGAAGATTTCAAACTCCGTTTTCCAAGTTTTCTTTCTTGAGGACAAGAAAGTTGTTAAGGGGGGGCATATGTTACAAGTAATAAAGGAAATATGCTGAAATAAGCAAAGAATAATAGTTCAGGGGCTAAAGTTGTCAATAGGTGATAGTCATAAGTCTGTTAGAAGTTAGTTGGTTTTGGCGGGAATTGATTGTAACGAATATTGTATAAATAGCTTAACCGTTGATCAATACAATTAGCTATGTTTGGATGAATTTTCCTCTTTCTGTTATTCTTAATTCTCTTCATAGCTAACAGTTTCTGTGTTGTAAGCTTCTTGTTTGTTTGTGGCACGGAGTATGTTTAGGGTAAAAAGGCCGTGATTTATTAAGAGGTTAAATTTACATATTCATATCTAAGAACACGATGCGGTTATTCAAATTTCGGGTTGATCAAGTTTGATTTGAATATGAACACTACTAAAACATGCCATACGAGTATGACGTTAGTTTTCTACATCTGTTCATCGCCTATAGAGATGCAACAACGTATAATATTGAAACAATCTAAGTTTGTTAAGAGAATCATTTTCCTTTTATGGGGTCTATAACACAACTGCCTGTAAAATGAACCACCATTAAAAATCATGATTTATGAGCTAGTAAAGAAAACAATTGCAAATAGGTCTCACCATAATACTGTTTGAAGGGATAGTCAAATCAGATACCTCCTCATGGCTTGTTTAAGACCAAAGTCTCCTCGTCGACACTTGCACGTAAAAAAACAAAAAAAAAGATGGCTGTTCATTTGAACCAACACAGCAGATTATTATGGAACCTTGGAGCCCCGACCTGCTATCCTTCCACTGTCGTGAGCGAGGGGTTATCGCAGCTCTGTGAAGCCAGCCTTACGCAGTGCCCCCTGCTTTAGGAACCACGTGACCCAAGCCTTCGCTCGAGCCACATGGTTCAACTCACAACTTGGAATGGGCAAGCCAGTTTATGCACCAATGGAACCAATCTGGCAGGACTGAATCACAGTCCAACCATCTTTAATACCCTCGCTTGAGTTACAGGCAAGCGCTACCAAGCCCGGTGACGTCTTGTCTCCAAGCGTTTATTATAAAAAAGAAGAATTATTGTTCAGCAGTCGATGTGGGATCGAAATGATACTTTTTTTTATATATAAATTGTAATATATCAGAACGAAAATACTTGTTTTGCATATTTTGGACTTAAAAAAACGGCTTTATAATTTTTTATCCAAAAAAACAAATGATAGTCAAACAGATATTGATGTTTACAGAGGCTTATCTACCAAATCTAAGAACTTTTATGTAGTTGATGTACAATATTCTTAACCAATTCTGACAGTAAATACGAGTATCACATCCTAAAATTTCTGTTGTAAACCTTAAAAAAATATATAAACATGAAGTTTTAATGAAAAGGGGAGTGATTTACAGGAATGTGAGTGAGATGTAGGAGACCAGGTGTAGAGGTTGATGGCAGCAGATCCATGGATGGCAACATGTAAAGTGATGAAAGCGTTTTAAGTCTTGTGTATTGCGTGCTAAGTTGGTAGAGTTACCTATTTGTCATTGCACAGTACAATTGTTTTCTCATCGGTGTGAATTATGCGTCTTGACCATATTTCCAACATTTAGACTAATTTGATGTGTTTGAGTGAAACTTTTTTAAGTGTTTAGGAAATGTGTTACAAGGTTGCTGAGTGCTGATGCATGATCGCAACACGATCCAACCCTGTTCCTTTACTTTAAGCTGTGCGTTTTAGCAGTGGGTTTACCGTTGAACCTCAGATTGGTTGCGCTAGGGTGAAACTTTTATTCAGTGTTCTTATAATAACTTTATTACATGTTTTGAGTATGTTTGAAGGCCATTATTTCATATTATTAAACATTGATAACGAGTTTTGTGTATACTTTCTAGTAAAACACCCAAACTTGATTGGAAAAAAAACTCAATATGGATTAGCTTAAATGCCAAAGCTCGTTTTATCGTCTTTTATATCTATCGAGCTTCTCTTAGACCACGCGTATGGTACCATGGTCACAACTAGCATTGGACAATAAGAACTTTGTTTGATTTTGTAAGTGCAACCCTTTGGTCAAATTTTGTCACTGTTAATAAGCATCTGAAGAAAGAAAGACCCTTTGGTTGTATTTAACTAACCACAAAACACTTATCGCAATTATAGTATCAATAGTTACAATTTTCATGAGACAAAAAGAATATATATATGTAAACTAAACATAATAACTATTGAGGGACAGTATATGATCAACACTGACTAGAGGTAATGTGCATACTACCATTGAATGGATTTCTTTCTGCAAGAACATATGCAATGGATCTATACATGAAAACTCAAGAAACATTATTCTCGATATTTGTATCATCATTATCATTATCGTCGTCACCATCATCACTCACATGGTCTAAGAAACCGTCGAGGTACCATGGCAATTTCTCCATATTCGCACCTCGTTGAGCATGGGCTCGCCATTTTTGGCCTGCTATCATTTCAGGCGATAGTCCCCATTCTTGCATGTCTTCATCAGAGTGGTACACCGCTAGACTATACTCACCCCCAAAACCTAATTGCATGACTCGAAACTCACAATTGCTAAAATTGTGTAAGTACTCGAATTGCTCAACGGTCCACTTGAACCACTTCATCAAGAACACTCGCAAAGCAAGCCCATGTGAGACTATGATCAGGTTTAGGTCCTTTGACGGGTCATGATTAAGCCTGTTCATGTCTATGTCTCTCCATAAAGATTCAAGAAAACCTGCACATTTGTTAAAATATAAAAAAACTGTTAGAACTTGGAATGCAGCCACAAACACCCTGTTGACACTGGGTCTCAAATCTGTTAAAAGGCGAGATCACTACAGTTATTCGACCTGCATGACCTTTCTATATAGTTATTCGACCCATATGAAAATAATATTAAGGTTTTACATGAGACGTTTAAGGTGGTATGTAAAAGTTATACCGGCCTAATGACCTTATTCGCCTTGTATGACTTTATTAAAGTGACAAGTGAGACAAAGACATAGGTCTACAACAGTTATATGGCCCGTATAACGTTATAGAAAAAACAATACAACCCATATGAAAATAGCATAAGGTTTTATACTAGCCGTTTTACAAGTTATTTAAGATGGTCTACAAAAGTTACACGAACACTAAACAAACACCACTGACATACTATCCAAACATCACCGGTGTGTCATACAAGTAGTATTAGATGGCAAAACCTTGGTCATACGACCGTATAACTTAGTTGACTGACGCAAAATAACTCATGTCACCATCGAAAAAGTCATACGGCCCGTATGCCCATTTTCGCCCTATAATTTTCACATCATTCAACCTATATGATGTGACAAATATGCTAGTGTACACTAACAGGCTGTGTGTTCAGAAACACCATCACAGATCAAACAATTAATCCATATAAATAAAACATCAAACAACACTTACTGGAAACACGATCATACACATCAGCAGCCGACTCACCCTCAGGAAACCGATAAAAAAACCGACCAAACTTCTGTCTAACATCCTTAATAACCTTCATTTCTTCAGTAACCTGAAAGTTACCAAAATCCTGTTCCCTTATTCTACATTCCTCTCTAACTCCAATCACACACTTCCTAGGAAAGGCTCTAGCAATCTCTCGAAGAGTGGATCGTGTTCGAGTGTAAGGTGAGACATAGAAGTAGACTTTCCAGTTGTCAGGGAGGCTGTCGGAGTGGTTGATGACGTGGCGGATCTGGGTGCCAGCTAGTGTGGATTGGGAGATGCCTTGTTGTGTAAGAGCGATCTGGTGGTCAGGGACGGTGGAGTAGGTGGAACCGTCGCGGTTGCCTTCGCTCTCGCCGTGACGGATTAATATTATTCGTTTTGGAAGGAATTTGTGGCGGTCAACTCCTCCTCCTCCTCCTCCCTGTTCGGACATTATTTTTTCTGTGTTGTTTTAGATGTAAATCTTGGTTGGGTGTGTTGACAACGGTTTGTTTAATGTTGCGTGTGACGGTGATGGTGACGGTTTATTATATTCTGTGTGTGTGTGTTTTTTTTTTTTCAATTTACATGGTGACGGTTAATTATATTCTGCCCGATTTCGGTTAGGGTTTTTAGGTTGAACCCGAATTGGGTTTTGGAAAACTGAATTTGGGTCGAATTGAGTAAATCTGATAGGGTTTGGTTCGAAGAGAGTAAGTTGAGTAGATCTGGTTGAGTTTGGTTCGGTTTCTCAGTTGTTAAACTTTTTTTTTTTTGTTTTTTAACGTGTTTTCGAATGGTCTCTTTGGTTGTGTTGTTACTAATAAATTTAATTTTGGCAAGTTTGATCTTTTGTTAAAGTAATATCTAATGTTTAAAGTAAAGAATGGTAGAAACCGCGTAAACAATTAAGCCTATTACTTAACTATATGTACCTACATAAGTATACATACACTATGTACAAATGTTTGTGCAGTTTTTAACATTTATCACTTACAACTGGTTCTATATTGAACACACCACTATAACTTACGGCTAAACGAAACAACATCATTAATTTGTAGTGACTACTGAGCTTCAAACAAAACTGTGAGATATAAAGAATTTAATGATTCATTAAATTATTCAGTTTCAAGTTTCTTCTCCATAATAAAGCCATGAACCAAAACACTTGAACCAGATGCATCTAAAACAATCATTCATGCAGTTCCCTGTAGTAATTTGGGCCATCCTCTTGCTGTTTGCCCCATTTAACGGTATGATTTGGACCGCCTTTAGTTTAGATTAATTATAGTTGTTTTATCTGAGTTCAAACAATCAAACACTTTCTTTTTACTCGTTTAGATTAAAAAGTTTGCAAATTTGTGATTTGGGTGGCCATAATCTCTATGGTTGACCTTCAAAGTCAACTTAGCTATAAAAGGTACAGTTCATATACATTATAGGCTTATTGTCACTGCAGGTTGACTTTTTTTTTGTCAAACATGTCATTTTCAGCTTTGAAACGGTTTAATTCACACTCACAATTTTAGTAGTAAAAGATTTAAAGAATCTTATCAATTTGCTGACTATGTGACTAATTCTTGACTTTTAAATTTAATTTATGGGTTGCCACTACTATCCTAGTAGACTTTTTAAAGTCAAACACATAATTACAAATTCAAAGGGGTATACATTTGATGATTAAACAGGTGAGAGTTGCAAGATGGCCTTGATATGTAAGGATGAACAAGTCTATAAGGCGCCATCTTCGTGTTTGCCAACCCCGTGTGACAAAATGTGTGCAAAGTTGCACAAAGACGGATGGGGAAAATGCCACGATCACAATAAGAACGTTTGTGAGTGTTTCTATGTTTGCTATAAAGACCTTCCACTTCCCAACTGTCCTGATGCGAATGAAGTTGGACTTAAAAATTCGACTTTGGCCTCTCTTGTGTCAACTTCTTCATAAAGATCTATAGTGACTTACCTTGTTAGTCGATCTTTGCATGTTAACGTTTTCGTTGTTTATGATTAAGTTGTGCTATAGTCAGCAATTAATATCTTATTCAACCTTGATCAACATTATTATGCTATGAACTAAACATTGGTTTTATGTGATCATTTGATCCTATTTTTGGCTCAAAATTTGGTGCTTAATGATGACCGAATCATGTAAAATCGTAGTAGGATAAGCTAAATATGAATAAATAAACGTTTTGAATAAATTTTAATAGGGTACAGTTTATTATCATATATGAAAAGTTGGATAGTACATTAACTATAACATTTCTATCAAATGGAATACGTAACGAATGTATTAAATTATGTCAAAATAGTTAATTTTGTAACTAAAATTAAAATATTTTTTTTAAGATAAAATGATTTTTCATGACTGACAAAGTTATAAGAAGATTGTTCTTGTCTATTTAGAGTTACTTGACATCCGAGTTGACTTGCAGTTTTGTTATACTACGTTTCGAATTCGAATGATATTTAAAAAGTGCACATATAACTTGATAATCTAATTTCATTATAACATGACCGAGGATATATTGTGATCTAGATGTCAATGTTGCATAGTTACTTAAAAAAATAGTATGCCAATATTAAAGGATTGTTTAATTCATTTTCTTCATGGTAAGGAAAATATTAGACTGGATTCAAATTTAATTTATTATGGTTTGGTACTTCGGTTTGGATTCAAGACGCGTTTGCTAAAGCTTTGGGTCAAAGTCCGATCTTACACATCTTGAAATTTAACAAGTTTAACAATTATTAATTTTTGTTTTGTTCATGAAATCGTGTAACAAAGGGGGGGGGGGGGGGGGGGGGGGTTTAATACTTTATAACTTTTTCAATCAATATCATATCTATCAAATAAATATCAAATATTCAAATAAATATCAAATATTCAAATAAATATCAATTTTCCCCATCATCATTATATTATATATATATACAAAAAGCAAGTTTGGATGTGAGGTACGAATACTGTTTCGCTTAATACAACTGGTCAATGCATACGTACAACCCTGTGATGCGTGGCTCTTTCTCCCAAATTGCTTTGTCTCTTTCTGTATACAACCCTGTGATGCGTGGCTCTTTCTCCCAAATTGCTTTGTCTCTTTCTGTATATGTTCACCGTCTCTCAAGTCTCACCTCTTCAACCACTTTGTCTGTCTTGATCTTAACTGTTCGTGCTTTCCCCTATGCTTTCGTAACGTAGGTATTTGTCGTTGTTGCTGGTTGGTTTCAGTAACGCGACGGCGACCCGGTTAATCCGGTTCTCGCTGCCTTTCGGTTGACCGGCAGAGAAGGATGGTCTGTTGGATCTATCTCTCTGTAGAAACCACCAGCAAGCGTTTTGTGTAGATGATGGTTGCAATCGAAGGTGATGTTGGCGGAGGTTGGTGGCGGTGGGTTGTCTTACGTGATGGTGGTTTAGTTCTTAAAACGACGCAAATGTAGTCAAACGTCGTTATTAGATTTCGTCTAGCTGTGGTTATGGCGGTGGTGGTGCCTGGGTTTTTAGAGAGAGAGAGGAAGGAGTGGTGGTGGGTGGGTTTTGAGAGAGAGGGGGCGCGAGATCGTCTGACCCGTCGACGTCTCAGATGTAACCGGATTGCTTCACCACTACCGTCGGCAACCTTGAGATCAGATGTCATCGGTGAGGTAGTATAGCCGTCCAAGGCGTTGGTAGGTGGTGGTACTGAGAGAAAGTAAACACAGTGTATAGATAAAACCATCTACAACTTTAACACATGGTTTTACTCACCTTTAAGTAGTGTAGTAGGTGGTTTTCTTTTTACAGCTTTGAAACTGTGTGCACAATTATACAACATTAAATTATGGGAAAATGACCAAAATAGCCCGTTGACCGGGTGTTTTGCACAAATAGCCATCTCCACCCTCTTTGGAGAGAGGGGTCACGGTTCCCAACATGCCTGAACCGTCTTCCAAGGGGCTTCCCATTTCAGCCAACCGTCTCCCGCCACGTGGCGTTGTGGATCCCGAGGCAGACCTTTCTCTCTCCTGAACCCTCTTTTCTTTCTCTCAACCCTCTTTTCTTTCTTTCAGCCCTCTTTTCTTTCTCTCTCACCCCTCTTTCTCTCCTCCTCACACTCTCTCTCCCTTTCTCTGTAACTGAACGGCTTATTCACCGAATTTCAATTTTCGATAACCATGATCCAAATCGATTAACCTACGATACCGACACCGGATTTTCTTTACCCCTAATCAATAGTTACGGTCAGTTTTGAGTTCACATACGCTTAAAACTTGTTAACTTTAACTTTGAAAAATCACTCAAGTTTCAATACGCCTAGCTACTTCCATTGTGAACTTTTTTATGAATGGCCATAGTGAATGACCCTGAAATTGATGTATAAATGCATCTTATTCTTAGAAAAAATAACAGTAATCAGTCGATCGAGATCAGATTACTTGACCTTCAGTGGTCGATTAATTGGATGCTTATTATTAATGGTATCAGCCATCAGGTAACCTTGCTGTACTTTCTTGACCGATTGTATGCCTGACTAGAAGAACATAGTTATTGGACCAGAAACAGGGGAGGAGGAGGAAGAAGAAGAAGCTTACCGGAGGAGATGGAGAGGCGCGGCCGGCGGCGGCGGTGACCGGAGGAAGAAGAAGCTTACCGGAGGAGAGAGAGAGAAAGGGAGAGAGAGAGAGAAAGGGAGAGAGAGTGTGAGGAGGAGAGAAAGAGGGGTGAGAGAGAAAGAAAAGAGGGTTGAAAGAAAGAAAAGAGGGTTGAGAGAAAGAAAAGAGGGTTCAGGAGAGAGAAAGGTCTGCCTCGGGATCCACAACGCCACGTGGCGGGAGACGGTTGGCTGAAATGGGAAGCCCCTTGGAAGACGGTTCAGGCATGTTGGGAACCGTGACCCCTCTCTCCAAAGAGGGTGGGGAGGGCTATTTGTGCAAAACACCCGGTCAACGGGCTATTTTGGTCATTTTCCCTTAAATTATTACTTGCTTTTTTGTATAGTCACCTCTTTCAAAGAAATATGATATTTGCCTTTTTCATATAAATAATCAGTTCTAATTTTTTTTATTTTCCTTTAATGGCAAATTATAACCGTTCTTTATTGTCTTTTATTAGTTTTTTTTCCCATTTACCCTATTTACAGTTATATTTTCAAAATTAAGTCATAACTCTGAAGGTTGCGTTTATCGTTTTCTACGTCCATAAATTACTACTTACTAACCAAAAACATCTATACCAGCCAAACAAGCATAGGTAGGAAAGGTTCAACGCAGCATAGCCTTTTGGGGATTGAGGTGAATACGCAAACATTTTGAAGTCAAAGCTACATCACATACACACCTCAAAAACAGTAATTCTATGTAACATGCTTGATGGGTATAATATTTGTATGCAACAACAATATAGTGTAAATCAATGTATAATTTTGTCGCGCACTTTTCATACATCTCAGCAAGCAAAAACACCATCCGGTTGTCCCCGCCGCCGCAACGCGCGGCGGGTATAAAACTAGTAAAGATACAATTTGTAAAGTCGGCCGTGAGAGGCATTTACTGTAGCTATCTCACGGCCGACGTTATGCCACGTCGCTACATCCTCTATTCTCGCCGGTGGAGATGCTGCCACGTTGCTGTCATTTCGTACAAGGTCTTCATGCTCTGTTCCCGGTTGTACAAGTCTCCTTTGCATGCTGTTGACCGCTGCACCCGGTAGCCGGTACCGGTTTCTTTTTCTGTCTAAAAATCAAGACATGGGTTGTTGTTGGCCGTTGTTGCTGCAGCTTTTGTCTGGATTTGCAAAAATGGTGCTGCCGAGTAGTGGATCTGGACTGATGATGCTGTTGTCTTTTCCGGTGGATGTCGTCTCTAAATATACAGAGGGCTGCTATGGTAATGTGGCGACGGTAGTGTAGCTATGGCTATCATGTAGCACTAGGTGGGTTGTGGGTATGATGTGGTGAGAGAGAAAGAAGAATAGAAAGACATTGTTGAAATTGGCTGAAAAGTCATGTACTGCAAAGTTTGTAAAAATGTGTAGTACAAATGTAGTACATCCTTTAAAACCAAAGAATGGTTTGCTTTGGTTTGACTACTATGCCTAGGTCGTCTTCTTTCTACCCGTGGTTTGGATGCTTTGAGTACATGTCATATAATAATATTTTAAAAGTAAGCCTAATAAAATAGGTAAATAGAAACCTTATTTTTGAGCATATTTTATAGAGTTTTATTTCCTGTTATATGTTACAAATATATTTTACGTTTTTCTAATCATTGTTGTAGCCCGAACAAGAAGCGACGTGCCCTTGCCTTTGTCGGCACTCGGCCGTTGCTCCTCCGGGAAATAATAAAATATACGTTGAATCTACTTTGCTAACATATAACAAACTCATGTTAATGTCATTATCGCACCGCTTGCAATAAAATCGCAAACGCTTGGCTGTCGCTGCAACGCGCGACGACGGTAAAAAACTAGTTTATATTACAAACATGGAATCGCTCCTTTAATATATAAGCTTTGCATATCAGCATAAGACTGTATGTTGTGGCTAAAGGTACGCCACAACTTGATCCTATAATATTGTGTCAAGTAAGCGTCCACGTGTTACTGACTCACGACTGCAAACTGCTCACTTGATCCCGTTGTGGCTCAAGGTGAGCGATAACTTTATTCATTTTTTTAACATTAATAAAAAATCTAAAAAAATATTATATTATATAAAATTAAAGAATATACTCCGTATAAAAAAGAATAAATTGTATTGTATTAAATGATTTCACTCACCAACTTTGACTAAAGTTTTTATTTTTGGATTAATAAAAACATATCATGTCCTTCGTTGTCTTCTTCACTTACAAACCTGCAACAACATAAATCTTCTTCACTTACAAACCTGCAACAACATAAATTAAACATATCCATGCCCTCTATTTTCTTCTTCACTTACTTTGCTCACCGGAAAAAAATAGAAAAATTACAAAGACACACATAATTCCCCGCTACCACACGCGAGTGTGGTAGCTTGTGCTCGCTCGCGGGACCTTTCGAGTGGGGGTGTTGTGGTATTAGCGATCCACGTGGCTGGCGAGCTCGTTTGCGTAGATCCGGTCGCGCATCACAACGGACAGTCTAATATAAATCCAACAGACCAATATTTAGGGATGGCAATGGGTCGGGTTTGGGACGGGTTTAGGTAATCCCAACCCCATACCCGATTAGGTATGCTTGTCCCAAACCCGGCCCAAAACCCGTCGGGTTTGTGTCGGGTAATTACCCATCGGGTATCGGGTATACCCGTGGGTTTCGGGTAAACCCATTAATTTTAAAACTTACTCATTGAGTATATCCGACCAAAAACCCGACTGGCATCTATTAGGTAACTATTAACCAATTACATTTACCATTATTAAATATATAGGTAAATGATTACAATGTATAAATATAAAATACTTAAATCATATAAAAACAATCAAAGACATAGATAACAGATAGTATACACTAACTTTTTGGTAATTTTAGCACAAGATGACAATGTAGATGGACAATTAGATATATTATGCATACATATTTAAAAAGATATATTAGAAATTATATTGGGTATCTAATCGGGTAAACGGGTATACTTTATCAGGTAATCGGGTCGGGTAAACGGGTATATCATCAAATCCCAAACCCGTCCCAAACCCGAAATAAAAATAAAAACTAATCCCATACCCGGACCCATACCCAATTACCCGACCCCAAACCCGTCCCAAATGTGTCGGGTTTCGGGTTTACCCATCAGGTTCTGGTTTAATTGCCATCCCTAATTTAGAGCCTATTTAGATGATTTATGGGCTAATAAGTACATGAAAAATACCAACAAAGGGTCACGAAGACTCATATATGTAGTCATAGCTGGCATCGAAGGTGGTAATGATTGCACCCTAGTCATAATGTCGGGCAATCATGTTCAAAGACGGGGAAACGCTAACGAGCATGTGAGCTCTTATCACTATGAGTATCAATGTGACACAAAGAAACCAAGTAATTGGTATGCTCCTCTAATCGGGTTGCCAAAATCGAAAAGGACAAGATGATGCAATTACAGTTGTGTCTGTTAAGTAACAATTGATAGGACATGTCAAACTTGTAAGTAATTTGATGTGTTTGGTATGGTCTATAAAAACTAAAATAAAAAATTCTGGAAAACCTAATAAACTAGACCACAATGACAGGCAAGTTTATCTATCGGATGCAGTAATTCCAGTAAAGCCTAGTGGATGCCCAGATATCGAACCCACTAGACACTAAAATAACTAAAGTAGACTCCTAAAAATGGTTGTAAATGGTTTAAATGGATTTTGTTTTGGAAAAGGTTTTGATTGGTTTAATTAAACTAAAATCAAAATAAAAGGAAACTGAAACTAACAACTAGCAGGCTATAAACTTAGAACGAGTTTATGAATGGAAAAAACACTACCTAGGTTTAGAATCCTAATTGTGACTCTTGAATTTCTCTTGGCTTTGGAACCGGATCTTAGAACACGACACCCTTAGTCAACTTAGTGGATCCTTGATGATTCTCCGAGTGTGACCTAAAAGAAAACCATAAAGAGTGTGTGAGCTCACCGATTGGTTAGATTACCTCTCAAACTCTCCAATAATATTAATGTACCTGATAGAAAGCTAACCTCTAAATCTAACTATCACAATACACCCTGAGGTAAGACAAGGAATAATAAAGTTCTTTACAAAAAGCATTAGTCCAACAATAATAATCCAATAAGCCGAGAAAGTCCAATTATCAACAATTATTTATCAAATATAGGAGCGAATGATGTTGTAGCCTAGTGGTTGCAATGGAGGTGAGAAGGTTTACCCATTTTGTGGGGTTCCTGCCCTGGGAGGTCACATGTTCGAATCCCACTCAGAGTATGGTTATTCTGAAATGAGGGGCTGGACCTTAGGGGGGCCTGGGGACCGGACCTAAAGGGTGCGAGGCTTCGTTATGGGTGTGTACCGTTGACCGTTCAAAAAAAAATTAAAAATTATCAAATATAGGTAGTTACGAAATATAGCCAACAATCATGTTTGAAAACAATAAACAAGGTTCAAAACAGCAAATATGATGTTCAACAATCTAGAAAAACAAGGAAGTTCAAGAAACATAAACTGAACAAACGTGATTGGCCCGATTCTTGGTCTCTAGCTTCAATTGTTGATCCCAAACACTTGTTTCAGCTCCTAATCGCTCAAAAGCTCCAAACTTGACGGTTGGAAGTAGGTTATGACGATTAAAATTGTTAAAGTGTTTAAATAATTCGTATTGTCTTTTTACTGGATTTAGGGTCCTTTGCCCGACGCTAAGGGCCCTTCAAAAGCCCTCGCGTGGCGCTAGGGACAAATTAGTTGGGGCTGGTTCCAACCTTGCTCGCGCGTCATGAGCTCCCTAGACGCGCAAAAGACTTGAAATATCAGATTTTCTTTTCCTTTTCCTTGGCTTTTTTTCCTTCGTGTGTGTTTCTTCCATGATTTTACTCGTTTTCCACTCCTTCCATGCACGGGTAAATTATAACATAATTTACAACTTTGTCATCCATTTAATCTTCAACCATTCATCAATATGATATAAATGACACAATTATCTCTCACTCTTCTCACAAACACACCCTTTGTGCCTGTTGCTACAACAAATATCTGTCTAACGATAGTTCTGAGTCACGAGGGAGGTTCAGGGGTTCAAGGGTTTCGATCTGCCTAACGCAGGTCGTGGTGTCCTTCTACGTTGCAAACGTAGAAGGAGGTTCAAGGCTTGTATTATTTATTGTATATGCTTTTTGATTCTGATCTGAGATGAACTCAAGACCAGAAGTAGGAATTCTTGGAACTCGAGTGAAGAAGATTGTTCTTCGCACGTGAGAGACCAAGAGAATATTTAGAGAGAAGTGAGAGTGATGTATTTGGTGTGTCTAGAGCTGATTCTCAGCTTCTCATTTATAGAGAAGAGGATCTTCTCTAAGAGGAAAGCATAATACCTTGATCCTGTCTACAACTAAAGGACATGCCACAAAAAGCAAGAGGATGCTATGGACCTACGGTCTATAGACTGATGTTACTCCATCAGTTTTGTTTGTTTAGCTCGATGAAAGGGACGACGTGACAAGTCATCTTTTTGACTTGTGACACCACCGGCTGTGGAACCTTTGTAGGCTCCAACCTTTCAAGCGTTTGTTTGATAATATTATTTATTCGTTTTTGCTTTAAGCTACCCACGTCATCAGCCCCCCAAGTCAGAAGGTTTGACGAGTTATCTTGAAAGCTTCTGACTGTTTTCGTAGTTTATTCCTTGCTTGAAGGGTTCGAGGGTTCGCTGTGATTTGGGCGGTTAATATTCAGTGTTTTAATTTTGATTGGACCCTGATGTGACATGTGGCAGTCTGTTCAGGGCTTATTACTGCATGTCATTATGACAGTTATATTTTTAAATATTATAACCGTTCCTTTTTTTCTTTTTAGCCCCTCTTCATTTCTTTTTTACTTCACTTCTCTCACTTTTTCACTTTCTTCTCCACAACCGTTTCCTCCATCATTAGGGTTTCGTGATTTTTCAATCATTAGGTTAGTTTCTTTTCTTCTTGTGTAGTGTACTGATCATCATTTTTAGGCACAATGGGCGCTAAGAAGGACATGGCCGTTACGTTTTCAACCCTTTCTCAGAAAGAGGTTGAATCGTTCTGTTCCGAGTGGGAAATAGACCTGTCTTTTAATCCTGTTGCTCCAGCCAAGCAACTTGCTGTTTCTGATTGTCCGTCTGGTTCTATTGCTTTATATTGTCGTCACTTTGAGTTTGCAAATCTTCGTCATCCCTTCTCTGTTTTTCTCTTGAATGTACTTGAATATTATAGGGTTTCTCTTGGTCAAATCCATCCACATGGTATTGGCCGTGTGTTGCATTTTGAATGTCTATGTAGAGCCCTAGGTTATGATCCCACTTTGCTGATGTTTAGGCGATTCTTTCGCCTTGCCAAGAATGGTGACTGGTTCACCTTCGAGGGATCATCAGTGGAGACAAACCTCCTTTCTTCCCATGTCACTACTGTTGGGCAATGGAAGACTAAGTTCTTCTGGGTTTCTGATTCAATTTTTCCTTTAAAGCCTATTTGGAGGTCTCCTGAGGCTGTTATTAATGAGGGAGAACCTTCAGAATCTGAACTTGATCACAACTTTTTAACTGCTCTTAGAGCCTGTCCTTCAAGGCTTCGTCCTTTTGCTGAGCCATTCTTAGTGTTATCCGGTGTTAGCACTCGCTGGGACAAGCCTGGTAAAGATCCCGTTATAATGAAGGATGATCAGGGTATGAGTTTTTGTTTGTGATTGGTTTCATTGTTTCTTTTTGCTTAGTCCTTATACTTTGTGTATTTTGCAGTCATGTCGGCTCTGGATTTTATTAAAGGTGATGATGCTTCAGGCGTTGTGTTTGCTGATGCCGAAGCAGCAGATGGTGAAGATGCTTTAACCAAGTACGAGAAGGGTAGGTATGACGGGACCAACTATGTTGCCGTTCCTAATGTCAAAAGTTTTGCTAAGGCTAGTTCCTCGAAGGCTTCAACAAGGAGGTCCAGCAGACGACTGTTAAAGGCTGCTAAGTCTGCTGACCCTTCTGAAGCAGTAACTGTTAGCGATGACATTGAGGAATCTGATGATGGGAAGGATCAGACGGTGGATGATACTCTTGTGGATGTGGTTGTGAAGAAAAATAAGGGTAAAAAGGTTAAGGTGGTGAAGGAAGCAGATGTGTCTGGTAGTTTTGATGAAGAGGGTGTGTATGTGCCTGGGTGGAATGTAAAGGCAACTGACAGTTTCAAGTCTTCTGCTGTGTGTGAGGAAGTTTTGGCACACTTTGCTACTCCGGGTGCCAAGGCTTGCCTCGAGGGTTTAGATGATGATGCTCTTCTAGCAAAAATGATGGTGGGAACCTGTAACCTGGCAGCCATGTTACCAGAAGGAATCAGCAGGTTTAGGAAAGTCATGGGTGAATATAGTGAATTTGCTAAGAAGAAGAAGGAAATGAAGCAGTCCATAGCTGACATGAAGAGAGATGCTAAGGAGTATGCTCAAAAGGAGGTCACTTTGATTGCCCTTATTGATGAGCTAAAGAAGGGGCATGAAGCTGAGATGGCAAGGTATGAAGCTGCCAGGTTGAAGGTGGAAGCAGATCAACTAGCTTTGGAGGCAGAAAAGAAAGCTTTTGAGAGTGAGAGGAAAGAGCTAGAAGTCTCTCTTGCTGCTGCTCAGGGTGACAACAAGTGGCTGATTGAAGAGGGCTTTCAACAAGTTGTTACTTATCTCCTTCATTCTGCGGAATTCAATTCAGCCCTTGGAGAAGTGTACACCAAGCTATTGACCCATGGTAAGCATGCAGGTTTCGTTGCAGGGTTCAAAGCTTGTGAGTCTGGTCAAGCCTTGGAAGAATCTCCTCTTTATCAACCCAACTCCTTGGATGTTTTCAAGGAGACTGTGCTCAAGATGGAACACTCCAGCTATCCTTATGTGGCCCAAGTCTCTTCCCTTTATGGGAAACCTTTAAAGGAACTGAAGGAGTTAAAGCCTGCTGGTTTGAATGAAGCTGTATCTGCTAAAGTGCTTCAGGCTGTTTCCAAGAAGAGGGCACACTCGGGTGATAGTGAAGAGACCTTGGATATGACTGATACACTTTCTAAGGATGCCAGTGTTGAAGCCTCTGAAGCTGGTTTGGTGGAGAAGCTGCCCAAGAAGGGAAAGAAGGCAAAGAAAGCAAAAGTGGTCAAGGCTGGGAATGAGGATGAAGCCTCCAAGCCTTCAGGGTCTGGTAATGACGCCTGAACCCTTTATTCGTAGCTTTCTTAGCATCTATGGTTTGTAAAACAATTAACTATGTGGTCGTGTCTTAAACACTTTTATCTTTTGGTTGAACCTGTGATGGTTCGTTGGTGGTTGTGGGCTGAAGCCCTTTGAACAATTTATGCTGTTTCTTGGCTTTTGTATAAAGCCTGTTAATGTTAGGCCTTTAGGGTTGTTTGTTTAAGTTTTATGGTTGTTCGTTCTTGCTTTGTTTTTTGTTGTGTGTTTGTTTGTCTTTGTTATTGTTTGGGAATGTTTATCCTGTAGCACCTTCAAAAGTTGAATGCTGCAGTCATTCATCCTTAAGGTAGTCTAGGCAAACATGTCACCAGCTATCCTATCTACACTTATATAAGTGTTTGTTATTTTCGTAAGTTTGTTTTTTAAACTTAAGGAACGATTGGTGTAGGTTGTTCAAGCCTGTCGATGAGACTTATAAAACTATCTTTGTTTATCTCATGGAGTCGAATTGATTTAGGAACTCACCCCTTATATAGGTCCGTTCAACCCTCGAACCTATTGAGCGAAATGGCCTGGGAGCTCATCCCCTTACATGGCCCTTGCCATGGAGTTTCTTGCAAGGTTCTCAACCTGATTATAGGATAGAAAGACAATATTTCCAAAAGAGGATTCACAGATCCTTTCATTCATTAGACGATAGCATTACATAAGTTTTTTGAAAAGAACAACTTGTCTTACAACTTAAACAAAGAACCTTTTAAGGTTCTTACCATTCCAGTGTCGAGGGAGCTTCTTGCCTTCCATGTTGGCAAGCTTGTAAGACCCTCCTTTGTGAGACTCAAGGATGGTGTAGGGGCCTTCCCATTTTGGTCCTAGCTTTCCTTGATTCTCTTTCTTGCTTGCATCATTGTTTCTGAGAACCAGGTCTCCTGGCTTGAAGCGTTCATGCTTGACCTTGGCATTGTAGTAAGACTCCATCTTTTGCTTGTACTTGGCTTCTCTTATTGCTGCCAAGTCTCTTGCTTCTTCCAGTAGGTCAAGATTGAGTGATGTTTCATGCTCGTTAGCCTGGATGTCGACATGAAGGGTTCTGGGTGTAGTGACCCCAATCTCAGCAGGTATGACTGCTTCAGATCCGAAGGTGAGGCTGTAGGGTGTCTTCTTGTTACTTGTCTTTTCATTGGTTTGGATTGCCCAAAGAACACTTGGCAGTTCTTCCAACCAGTTTCCCCCTTGACGACCCAACCTGGCCTTGATCCCTTCAACCACACTCCTATTCATCCTTTCAACCTGCCCGTTGGATTGAGGATATGCTACAGAGCTAAAGACTTGTGTAATTCGATACTCTTTGCACCAAGCACTGAACGGCTTTTCTGCGAACTGTTTGCCATTGTCTGTAACTAACACCCCGGGCAAGCCGTATCGACAAATGATACTTTCCCATACAAAATCAATTATCTTCTTTCCAGATATCTTTCCCAATGGTTTCACTTCTGGCCATTTCGTGAAGTAATCAACAGCGACCAACAAGAACTTGACCCCTCCTTTAGCAGGTGGGAAGGGTCCAACGATATCCATTCCCCATTTGTGGAATGGCCATGCTGAAGTGATTGGAACCAAATCATGCTTGGGACTCTTTGGGACTGGTGCATGGATTTGGCAGGCTTCGCACTTCTTCAACTGTTCCGATGCATCACGATGCATTGTAGGCCAGAAGTAACCAAGGTTCATGAGTTTTGCCACCACCGACCTTGGACCACAATGAGCCCCACATATTCCTTCATGAACCTCTTTGATCAAGTACCTGCTTTGCTCAGGACCAACACATCGAAGCAATGGAGCCAAGTACCCCTTTTTATAGAGTATGTCATCTTGAATCGTGTATTGCTTAGACTTGATCCGAATTCTTTCAGCTTCGACAGGATCTTGGGGTAGTTCACCTCTTTGCAGGAATCTTTCAAATGGAGTCATCCAATTTGGTTCGCTTTCAGTAATGACATCTTGAACCTCAATTTCAGATATTGAAGGATGCTTGATCACTTCAACCAATACTTTTTTAGTAAGGTGAGCGAAGTTCAACGAAGCAAGCTTGCTGAGAGCATCAGCTTTCTTGTTATGAGACCTTGGGACCTGTTTGATCTTGCAACACTGGAAGGTGTTCATGATTTCTTTAGCCTTCTCTCTATACTTTTTCATGTTAGGTTCTTTAGCAATGTAGCTATCATTCACCTGATTGGAAACAAGTAACGAATCGGTGAACACTTGAAGCTTGTGAACCATCATCTTTTTTGCAAGCTTGAGTCCTGCTATCAAGGCTTCATATTCTGCTTCGTTGTTTGTTGTCTGAAATTCCAAACGAAGGGCATATGTGAATTCTAACCCTTCAGGGTTGATCAATACAAGGCCAGCCCCTGACCCTTCAACACTGGGAGCTCCATCTGTGTAAAGCTTCCAGGCTTCAGGGTCGATAGGTTCGTCTATGGTGATATTAACTTCGGCCGTTTCCACCTTTGGAATTTCAGCAATGAAGTCAGCAAGTACTTGTGCTTTAATTGCTTTTCTCGGGATGTAGGTGATTGTGTGTCCACCTAGTTCAACAGCCCATTTGGCTAGTCGTCCCGAAGTTTCAGGTCTTTCAAGCACATTTTTGATTGGTTGGTCAGTGACCACTTGTATGGGATGTGCTTGAAAGTACCTTCGAAGTCTTCTGGCTGTTTGCACTAAGGCTAAAGCCAATTTTTCCAAAGGAGGGTACTTGACCTCTGCTAACTTTAATGTTTTACTGAAGAAATAAACGGGTACCTGAGCTTTGTCTCTTTCTATGGTGAGAACAGCGCTGAAGGCTTCATCAGTAACTGAAAGATAGACAGAGATCGTTTCCCCTGCTTCAGGTGTTGCAATGGTGGGAAGGGAAGCCAGATGATGTTTCATGCTGTTGAAGGCTTCCTCTGCTTCTTCCGTCCACCTGAAGTCTTTCTTGTCAGTGCAACCTTTGAGGGTTTTGAAGAATGGCAGTGATTTTTCAGCTAGCTTTGAGACGAAACGCTTCAAGGCAGCAAGTTTACCGTTCAAGCTTTCAACCTCCTTCTTGGTTTGAGGCGACTTCATGTTGAGGATGGCTCGAACCTTGCTTGGATTGGCCTTTATGCTTTGTTTTCCTACAACGTGACCCAAAAATTTCCCTTCTTCGAAACCAAAGGAACATTTAACAGGGTTTAGCTTCATGTTGATTTCTCTGAGTTTGTTGAAGGTCTCTTGTATGTCAGCCAGCATTTGATCCTCAGTTTTGCTCTTGATGACCAGGTCATCAACGTAAGCTTCCATGTTTTTGCCAATCTGCAGGGAGAAGGCCTTGTCGACCAACCTTTGATAGGTAGCACCTGCATTTTTTTAAACCAAAGGGCATTTTTCTATAACAGAATATACCCTTATCAGTATGGAAAGCAGTTTTTTCTTCGTCTTCCTCCTTCATTTGTATCTGGTGATAACCTTTGTAGGCATCCAGAAAACACTTGAAGGGGAAGCCTGTAAGCGAGTCTATTTTCAGATCAACCTCAGGCAAAGGATAACAATCCTTGGGGCAAGCTTTGTTGAGGTCTTTAAAGTCGATGCACATCCTCCAAGAATCATCAGGCTTTCTAACCATCACAGGGTTTGCAACCCATGATTGATATTTCACCTCTCGAAGGATACCAGCTTCAACTAACTTGTCAACCTCTTGGCATGCAGCCTTGCTTCGTTCCGGGGCAAGACTTCTCTTCTTTTGAACAACTGGTTTGACATTGGAAGGGATCCTTAGTTCATGTTCGGCAACATCTCGTGGGATCCCTGTCATGTCACTTGGGCACCAGGCGAAAACGTCCATGTTATCTTTTAGCAACACTTCAAGCCTAGTGAGAGTGTCACCAGGAAGGGCTGTGTTGACTCGTACCCTTTGATCAGGATACCTGGGGTTGATGCTGAGACCAAGTTTGTGGTGATCTTCCTCGACGGTCAACACTGAGGTGGAAGGTTGGAGGGTTCCAACACCCTCTTTGGTGGGGAATTTTGCACTTTTTCGGCTAATGGAGACCGTCATGTCAAAGATTACTACCCCGGGCCTTCCAATGATAACGTCGTAACTAGACGGTAGGTCCAAAACCACGAAGGTTAATGGTTCAGTCCTTCGTAGTTGACCATCAGAAAAGGTTACATCAAGTGTTAGTTCGCCCAAAGGCTTGATAGGTATGTCAGCGATGCCTTTTATGGCAGCTTCAGCAGGCCGTAGCATGGAGCGTTCTTCAGGGCTTAGAAGGTTGAAATACTTAGCGAACATTATTTCAGTAGCAGCTCCAGTATCTATGTAGGCCTTTTGTGTTTTGGTGGAACCTACGAAGGCTTCAAGCACAAGTGGATCACAGTGCTTTTCTCCCTTAGTGTAAGGGAAGTAGATGCCTTGTCGTTCCCAATCTTCCAATCTTTGCCTTTTACTTGGGGTTTCTGTCACACCACGCCAATGGCGGAAACACGTGGCGCAACGCTCGAAAGCATATCAAAGTCAAGATTAACACAAACTATATTTAATTAGAAAAGATCATTTTATTAGAATGTCGGAAATCAGTATCTCGTTACAATATTGCACAAGGCATTACTTAAAACGATGAACATTAAGTTTCAATGTGGGTATTTCCGTTTATGTTCCAACCCGAAGGTAACAATGAATGAAATCCCGACCAGTGTCCGACATCCCGAATTCCACCGCACTAGCCCCATATCTATTCAGCACTTAGTTACCTGAAAGATATGTTTAAAAAGACGTCAATATATAAAATATTGGTGAGTTCACAGGTTTTAGTTACATAACAATAACATTTTCACAACCATCGACTCGACTCACTTTACCGTATAATTACTTTCCCATTTAAGTAATTATACTAGGATCTTGTCGATCGATATTCCGTTTTTTACAACATGTGCGAAACCTGCACAACTTGTGGCCCTTGTAAGGAGTAGCTAGCTCCTACAAACTATAATGATGAGCAATCCCTTGAGCCCCATAACCAAACCAAGACTAATAATAATGCCCCGCTCCAAGTCGTTCCTCGGAACCCAACGACTTAATTTCAGAATACGTGCACCCCAGGCATACGCCGATGCATAATCGACGCTATCGATTAGGGGTGGGCCTTGTCAGGCACCAATAGTACTATCCAAATATTCTTTCGGTTTCATTTCCCTGAATTAATGATTACGGAAGAGAGGACTCAACCCCGAGTGGCGATCACTGCTCAAGTACTCATCATACCACTTATCACATTTTAACCTTGGAAAACCTTTTCAACATGTGACAATATTTGACAAACATATCTTTCCCCCAGTTAAAACAGTAAAATGGGGCCGTGAAACTCACCTGAGCACTGCCTGGCTCACTAGGTAGATAGCATAGAGGGTCTCGCACCTACAAACGTCCTAGACGTGTAAGTCACTATTCCTATAGTGCATGTGCCTTGGCAAGTTGTACACCCAACTCCCGACCACGAGTTATTCCAAATCCCGTTTAATTAAGCGCGTATCCTAGGTTTCGTTGGCGTTACATTACCCTTTGTGTTACAAGTTATATATTACTCTTGTTAATATTTCCTTAACTTGTATTTTATTATCATCGACCCGACTTCACTTAACATATAATTATTTTCCCATTTAAATAATTATACTTAAGATCGCATCGCTCGATATAATATATATTTCATCACCTGACCCGACTCACTTTGCCGCACATTTGTTTTCCCATTTAAACAAATATACTAAGATCTTGTCGTTTGATTGTATATTCTTAACGCCCGATTCAACTCACCATACCGTATATTTATTTTCCCATTCAAATAAATATACTAGGATCTTGTCGGCGCGGCATACACATATATATCTTTGTCTTCTCGTCGCGGCTTTCCTTCCCACATATCTACTTTCCCATTAAGTAGATATACTAGAATTTTGCCGAGACGAGCGTACATATATATAAATGTGTAATTTTTCTTGTTAAGTATATACGTTTGTTTTAACGTCTTATTTGTTTATGTCATGTGTTTTCTCCCACGAATAATTCCTTAACACTTAGGAAAGGGTTTGTTAGTTTTCACCCATGTATATATATATTTTACTTCCTAAAAATATATATTTTCTCATCTTGCCGCAATGGCATTTTTCTCATGATTTGTCCGTGTACGGTTCGTTAACGCGTCTTAGTTCGATATCTTAACTCGATTAGTTAATTCTTCCAAGTCTTTCCCAACATGTGCTTTATAGAAATATTATCCACATTTCTAACCCATGTTACTTGGAAGGTTTGTATTTTAGCCCAACTTGTTAACTTAGATACAAAAATGCTTCCAATACTTTTATATTCCCATTTATATAAAAGTATTCATTTTTGTATAAGTTTCTCAAGTTTGATTAACATTTTTATAAAATCTCTATTTTATAAAAATCCTTATTTTAAAACCCTTTGTATTTTTATAATTTTCAAAAATACACTTTTATACAAAATACCCAAGTATTTCTACTAGTATTTACAAAAATCATCCTTAGACTTTATTACTTACATTTTCGACACCAAACTTTCCATACTTGTATTTTTGGACTAATAGTTTCTAAAATATCCATTTTAGTCCTCTAACTTTCAAAGTTACCACTTTAGTCCCTTAACTTCCAAAAGTTGCATTTTTCCACTCTAGCTTCCAAAGTTAACATTTTTCGCTCAAAATAGTAAACTTTGAAGATTCAACTTTTTATTGGTAAGTTATTTTTGTATCAAAACACTTATGTTAGTCTTGCATTTCATATGGAAGACTAATTATATGTGTGTTTTATGTATTTGTCCATTTTATCAAAATATCATTCATCTAAGTAAGCTAACTTAGATTTTCCATCTTCTTCATTTATGAACTTTTAATATGTTTTACCACATATTATAACTTAGATGATCATAATAAGATGATTTAAAGTTACCTTTAACATATTCAAGTTCATCCCAAAATCTTAACCAAAACATCATCCTACTTAGCTTTAAATGTAAACTTTACATATTTTCAAGATTATATCTCCATCATCATCAAATCCATGATTTATTTTCCTATCTTTAATCTTTCATTTTACACATGTAAAACCTATTAAAGATTATGTTCAAACCTCTTTTTAAACCCTTCATGTACAACTTGCTACTAAGAACACATACATGAATATTAATAATCAAAAACAAGATTAAGAATGCTTACTACTAGCACAAGGCTAGGGAAGACAAACACCTTGGATTTGAGAGGGGTTTAGTGTGTTCTTCCAAGTGGTTTAGCTCCAAGTTCTTGAAACACACCATAGGGGTTTGGATGATGGATTGTTTAGGAGTAATTTGGAGATGTAAAAAAAAAAACTTGAAAGAAGAGTGTATGAAGTTCACGGCTCAAAGGAAAGAAAAGGAAGGAGAAAACTTGAATGTGTAAGTATCTAACACATGTTCATATAGTGCTATCATATGTAATCTTCCATGGATTGCATGTAATCTTCCCAAAGAATCAAGAGGTCTTAAGAAGTACAAAAATGATCTTAGATGGGTGTGTGGAGTGTGTGTGTGCCGTGAGGTAGGGAGAGAGTGGGAGAGGTTATGTGTAAATCTTGGCTAAATCTTTATGATCTTTTATAATCTTCACCTAAGATTTCCTTGCATGCATGTGTGTACTAGAGCATCATTAGGTTGATTTTGGTCTTGGATTTTATGGCCATTGGCCGTAAATCATCCAAGGGGGACAAGAAAGTGATTACTTTTGCACTAATGTTCTCTTACACCTTTTGTCCTTATGTAAAGCATGCCTTGCACTTAGGATTATAGATTATCATCATAACACACACATGTGTATAATTATGCCCTTATAGGCCGGCCCTTAGAGGGGTTTGGTGGGGTCCACAACTTCAAATAATTACCCATTGTTTGTTATGTTTAATCCCCCGTCGTTCGGGTGTCGTTCGGGTATTTTTCGGGTTTTAATCACGCGTTATCCGGACATTAAAAATACCTTTAATAACCCTTAAATATAGTCTAATTTAAGCGTTGATTGGTTATTTAGGCCTTTGCCGGGTGAAATTATGAGTTATACGCGTATCGGGTGCGGTACGCGCATTTTATTCGTTACCGGAAGATTTGTACAAGACGTTTTCACTTATGGTTTTGGAGTTCCAAAACTTATTTTATTTCGTGAAAATACCCTTTATTTTATATCCTGGGTGTTCGTGATCCTTTTCGTTTATTTAACTATTACTGGGTAATTGCCAACGTCCATACCGGATAGCTTATTCGCACATGATCCAATCATGTTTTACCATTAAACGTATGCATTCCTATGCACTATTTGGAAATTGCTACCTCCTAAGGCCTTGATAATTAAATCACGCATAATTGCATTTAATTACGTTAATCATATACTAATTAATCTGTACGGAATTACCTTATTTTTGCCGGTTGTTACAGTTTCATTCTCAACAAAGACCATGGCAACATCTTTCTTTTTACCATCGACCATGTTTTCTTTCACACCCTTGACCAGGTGGGCCAGCTCTCCAGACTTGACAGCTTCTTCGATTCTTTTCTTGAGTTGGAAGCAGTCGTTGGTGTGGTGTCCCTTCTCTTCGTGAAACTCACAATACTGGTTTGAGTTCTCGTTTCTTTTACTTTTTGGTAAGGGACGAGGAGGTCTGAAGGTGCGTTTGACTTCTTCGGTTGCTAGGATTTCTTGAGGAGTCTTGGTGAGGACTGTGAAATTAACGTTCCTGTCTCTGCTTGGAGGGTTCCTACTTTCAGACCTTCGTGACTCAGATCCTCTGGATCTTTTGTCATAGGTGCCATAATTGCTCCTCTTTCGAGAAGGACTGTTGCTCCTCCAGCTGGAACCTCTTTTACTTTGTTCCTTGATGTCCACAGCCTCTTCTCCTCGAATGTGAGCTTCAGCTCTTTCTAAGGCCTCTTCAAGGGTTCTAGGGAGACTCTTGTTGAACTCCCTGGTTAAATACTTCGAGTTGATAGCATTCATGAACCCTGCAACCTTCATTTTTTCATCAGCACCGACATAAGTGAGGCCTTCTTTCTTGTACCTTTCAATGAAGCTCTTCAAGCTTTCATCATCTTTTTGTTTGATCTGGAAAATAACGGTTGCATCCTTGACACAACGTCTTTGTTGTGAGAAGTTGGCCAGGAACCCTTTACCGAGCTCGTCAAAGGTTCGGATGCTTCCAGTTGCTAAACCGTTGAACCAGATTCGTGCAGATCCAACAAGGGTTTGCATGAACATCAAGCAACATTCGGGGTCACCCCATTTTTCGGTCCTGGCAGCTCCTGAGAAGATCTGGAGATGATCTTCTGGGTCATCGGTGCCATCATACGTTCTTATATGAGCTGGCATCTTCAGCTTGTTGGGAAAATCATAATCTGCTATCTCAGGTGAGAAGCAAGACAAGCTGTTTGGCTTGTAGGGTTGGTTGACGGTATGCTCAACCCTGTTGTTGGTGACCCCTCCAGTGTTTCCTTGTTGTGCTGCGATGGCTTGACTAATGAGTTGCTGCCAAGGAAAGTTAGCCATCATTTGAGATATCATGTAGGGCATAAGGTTGAAGCCTTGAATGCCTTCAGATGCTACAGTGTTGGTTGCCACTGGGAGACTCATAGAGGCGTTTCTGGCCATGGGAAGTGAAGCCATAGCCTGCTCCCAGGAAGTAGCAGTTGGAGGTGGGACGCTGGTCACTGGTGACTGCAGGAGTTGATCCAGAGTCAGTTCGTGTCCCAAAGGCATGCCGGTAGTGGCAGCTTGGGTGGTGAACAAAGGGAAAGCAGTAGGACTGGGCCTTGCTTCATAGTGGGAAGCAGTGTGAGTGTTGCTGGGACCAGCATTGTTGTTTCTGGGTGACTGTCTGCGTCCATAGGTAGCAGTGAGAGGGGGAGGAGGTATAGGAGAGAGTGAGATCTCTTCCTCCTCGTCATAATCCAGTCGGAGACGCACTCCTTTGTCTCTTTCCCTCATAACATACTGGTTCAGGAGGGACCTCAGCTGCAAGAAGTTTCTCTCCACTCCTTCAGGGGTAAGATCTATACGGGGTGGAGTTTGTGCAAGATCAGGGAGAGGAGACATTACCCCAGAACGAGTAGGTGGTGGAGTTTGCAGGTTTGCAGACGCTGGGTGAGCAGGTGGGGACTGAGTCCCAGCTGAAGTTCCTCCAGGAGTGGAAAAGGACACAGATCTGGCCGGAGAGGTCTGATCTGTGCTAGGGGAGATCTGGTTGACCTCCTCTGGAGACTCAGGGTCAGACATGGAGAGAGTCGGAGCTACACAACTTATTTCAGGTAAAGAAAATGGCGCAGCCCCACGGTGGGCGCCAACTTGTTGCTACAACAAATATCTGTCTAACGATAGTTCTGAGTCACGAGGGAGGTTCAGGGGTTCAAGGGTTTCGATCTGCCTAACGCAGGTCGTGGTGTCCTTCTACGTTGCAAACGTAGAAGGAGATTCAAGGCTTGTATTATTTATTGTATATGCTTTTTGATTCTGATCTGAGATGAACTCAAGACCAGAAGTAGGAATTCTTGGAACTCGAGTGAAGAAGATTGTTCTTCGCACGTGAGAGACCAAGAGAATATTTAGAGTGAAGTGAGAGTGATGTATTTGGTGTGTCTAGAGCTGATTCTCAGCTTCTCATTTATAGAGAAGAGGATCTTCTCTAAGAGGAAAGCATAATACCTTGATCTTGTCTACAACTAAAGGACATGCCACAAAAAGCAAGAGGATGCTATGGACCTGCGGTCTATAGACTGATGTTACTCCATCAGTTTTGTTTGTTTAGCTCGATGAAAGGGACGACGTGACAAGTCATCTTTTTGACTTGTGACACCACCGGCTGTGGAACCTTTGTAGGCTCCAACCTTTCAAGCGTTTGTTTGATAATATTATTTATTCGTTTTTGCTTTAAGCTACCCACGTCATCAGTGCCCTAACCCCACCCTATTAAATACTACACCATAGAAATGAGCATTTATTCTCTTTAATTTGAGTATACTATCAATATAGTTTTTTTAGTTAAAAATAGTTGATATGTAACATGATTAACCGTGTCGCAACCGAACTAAAATCAACCACTAACTCAACCGAATACCGACAAAACCATACACACCCTGATACCCCACATATTGCGTGTACACCCCACCCCATAGTTGTTTCAAATACGATTCCAACCAATTACTTATAAACTTTTGTTAAAAGTTGAAATATTAATTTTACCATTTTTGGCCCAAAACCTGAAACTCTAAACCCCTGTCTCTTATGTCCGGGAACACATTACCGGCGGCAAAACCATAACCAAAACCCTGATGTAATGCAGAAGACTCAATCCACTTCATAAGAGCAGTTTCTAGCTATTTAATAATACGTCATGGATTGTCCACCTACAGGTATTACAGTCGTACCACTCTCTCCCTCCCTCCCTCCCTCCCTCGAGTTTACTGATTTGTATAATTGTTATTGTGTGTTTGAAGATCCTTTGCAGAGGAGGGGTTTTCCTGAAGTCATAGATACCTATTTGGAATATGGGGTTATGAAATGCGTTGCCTTTAATCGTCGTGGTACTCTTCTTGCAGGTACCCTTTTTTATTTATTTATTTATTATTATTATTATTATTATATATTAATTTTTTTTTTTCATATGCCCAATTCTTATAGTAATTTATTAATCGCTTGTGTTATCCCCAAAATATTAATGCACTATAAAAGTTAAGACCAAGTGTAGGTTAGGTAGGGCGTGTATGTTAAGTGTATATGCTTCTAAACGAGATGTGTGTTTTATAAGATAGTAACTTCTAAGTAATTTCACCTTACGGATGAAAAAAAAAAGTTACTATTATTCGGTTTTGCTATAAGAAAGAAAGATCTTGAGTTCTCGTAGTCTTGACATATATCTGCTATGCTGAGAATGAAGAGAAAGCTCTACAACCGGTTTTGGCGTTGGCTTTAATCAAGAATAAGGAAGTATCACAAGGTTGACTCGTGACATATTCTTTGTATCGATGCCGGTCATGTGTGTTTGGGCTAATATCAAGAAAATAATTGCGTATTTGATAGAATGAAAAAGATAACTTTGATATTCTTGATTCAAGTTTATCTTTGATATAAAGTCTCCATAGAAATGTGTTTAGAATTAGCATTTGTAATGACATCATAAAAGGTTGGTCAATTGCATATGATGACAATTTAACTTATACACTTAACGCCTTTCTTCTATCTCATCTTCGACTTTGATAGGAGGGCTTATTTTCTTTATAGGCGACACATATAGTGGAATTTTTTGTGTCCTACATATGACTTCAAAAAATCCTTGGGGATTATATTATACACTAATTAAGACATGGTGAGTTACTTGGTTAAATCCGACCCACTTCATGGGATCATTGCACTTCACCACGCCTCATGCCTTATGGACATGCTTTTTAAAACAAGGGTATATCTAACATGTCTACATTGGATAACAGACCTATTACGAGAACAGGCAATATAATTTTATTGGCAATCATACCTACTCAATGAGAATGCTCTCAAGTGCAGTCAATGTCTTTAGGTTGGGCTATTGGGGAATAAATACCTATTACAAGAGTTATTTTGTGTACTTAGACATAAATAACCATACACTGAGCCTTTAGAAGGGTTAGTGTGTAAATAACTAAATACACTTATACACCTTTCAGCATACGCTTGTTCACAAATCACAAGAACCGTACCACCAAGTACTTAGGTAACACTTTGTAGACATGGGCAACATATGACTAGCCATATACATAACACTTAGCATACCCTCAACTTTTATACTACAAACTAATATCTAATATAGGGTTATTGTAGCTATCATAAGTATGTGGAGTGTATGTCATCACCTATTTTTAAACACAAAATGGGAATAACAAACTAGTTTAAGCCAATAATGTTGTCACATAGTAATCATGGATCTCATGCTCTAGCACAGATGATCCTAACCTTGTCGATAGGCTATGAATATCATGGATCTGATCACATAGTGAAACGATTTGATTATTTAGTTCCTTGTTGAAAAGTGTGAGACCTTTTTGGAGGATAGTTAAGCTCATAGGGAAAACTTCAACTATCTTGTGACTCCCTGAAAGGTTGCAATGACGAGAATGATGTCCGCAACAAAAATGCGTCTCACTTCCATGTTGAGAAACATGTACTGGCCGATCCTACTTGTTGTGATTTGCATGAAACAAAGAGTTTGAAGGCATTTTTTGTTGTCATAAAGAGGCATTGTGGAAGCAATTACACGAATATGAAACTATGCATAAGGAGATTGTTATCATGAAGAAGGAATTTTCAATACGTAGGCCAATGGATCTTTGATTGGTCAAGGATAGGAACGGTATACTCTTTACCGACAAAACCTTAAAGAATCTAAGCCAATCTTGTTGCAACGGCTAGCTGAGTGTATGGTGGATTTGGAGTGTGCTTGGTAGGGAAGTATAGTATAATTAAACAATTTTTGCGGTCTAAGCAACCATAGGAGCCTTGAAAGATCTATGGGTCCGTGTATCTAGAGGTAGTTGAATATGGTTCTGGTTGCACCCCAATAATGTTGGATCATACATGGGAATCACTGACCTCTTTACTTCATCCATATGTTTATATTACTGTTTCACATTTAGTTTTTGGAAAATCTTGTGGATAAAGATAGATCAACCACCTTTGTAATGTTATGATTATGAAATGAATAAAAAAATCTTCTACATTGAAATCTTGTTCTTCCTATATAGGGGTCAATTGAGCATCAAATGAAGAGTTGGTATACGTATCTCGGTTAGTTGGTTATCTAGGAGATTAGCTTATCTCACCAGTTTAAGCGAAATTCTATATTCTATCTTTCACTTGTTTTATTACTAGTTCCATAGAAGCAATTTCAACCAATTTACTAACTGAACGGGTCGACTTGGGTTGTGTCATGTGTGTTATATATAACGGGTCAAAGTGGTCAAATAGGAACTTAGTTCATAAGTGAACTGGTCAGATGGGCTGTGTTATATCTCCATATTGTTTGTCATATGTTCAGATTACTATTTAGTAATATAACTATATAGTTCTTGTAATGAATAATGATCACCAACGCATACACCATCAATAAACATTTCTAAAAAACATGCAAAGAAGTGTTTGCGAGTCAACCCATTCCGACTGATCCGTTTCCACCCGTAACAAAAATGACGTGAACTTTTTTTCACCCGTTACCCAACCTGCATGACCTTCCCATACCTCTAACTAGTTTGCTCAACATATTACTGTCCAGGTCTTATTATTATTTATTACTATCTTTATGTTTATGGTGCTTATTTTCTTTTTCAGCTGGGTGCTCTGATGGCAGGTGTGTTGTATGGGATTTCCAGACCAGAGGGATTGCTAAGGAACTTACGAATAATGACTGTGTTGCTGCCATAACTAGCATTTGCTGGTCAAAAACTGGTCATCACATACTTGTATCAGCCACCAACAATTCTTTGACTCTTTGGAATGTTTCAAAGGGCGAAAAGGTTTTTCAAACGATACTGCAACAAACCCACCTACAAGCCTGCCTACATCCTGGCGGCAGTGGTGGATCCTCACCACCATCTCTTTGCCTAGTTACTTCGTCCTCTTCTGCTCCTTTTATACTTGATTTCCATACCCAAATTACAACCTTGCTTCCAATATCATCACCAGATAATGGCACACACAACAATTTTTCAGACGGATCTACCAATTATACCCCTACTGAAGCTTGCTTTAACAAGTCTGGGGATCTGGTTTATTTGGGAAATTCCATAGGGGAAATTCTGATAATTGATTATAAAAATAACAAGGTTTGTGGTATCATTAAAATTCCAGGTGGTGCAGCGATAAAGAATATAGTATTCAGCAGGAATGGGCAACACCTTCTTACGAATTCGAGTGACCGTATTATCAGGGTTTATGAGAATCTTTTGCCCTTGAAAGATCCACTTAAATTCTTTGAAGGAAATGAATTTAGTGAAATGGAAAAGCTAAAATCTGTTGGATTAACGTGTTTATCACTTTTTCGAGAGTTTCAAGATTCCATAACAAAAGCGCACTGGAAAGCACCGTGTTTTAGTGGTGATAGTGAGTGCGTAGTTGGAGGTTCTGCTAGTAAAGGAGAGCATAAAATATATATATGGGATCGGGATGGGCTTCTTGTGAAACTACTTGAAGGTCCAGGGGAAGCTTTGGTGGATTTGGCTTGGCACCCTGCTCAACCTATTGTTGTTTCTGTGTCGTTAACGGGCTTAGTTTACATTTGGGTAAAAGATTACACTGAAAATTGGAGTGTATTTGCTCCGGATTTCAGGGAACTTGATGAAAATGAGGAGTACGTGGAACAAGAAGACGATTTTGATTTGATGCCTGAAACTGAGAAGGTAAAATGGATTGGCTACATTTATGTTTCAGACGATGGTAAAACAAATGGGTTGGGTAATGGATCTGAATGAGGTCAAAATGGGTTTGGGTTGAGGCGGGATTTTTCTTTGTATGGGTGGAAGTGGGTCGGTTTGATACGAAGCACATTTTGTTCAACTATAAATGGTTGGATGCCAAATATGATTACAAATTTACAATATTATTTAACGCCAATTATATTCTAGTTTTTTTAATTAAAAGATTAAAAAGGTTTTATGCTTTAAAAATATACTTTGGGTGACTTCAAATTATTCTGTTCATTTTCCCCGTTTTGTTTTTAGCTTATTTTGATTAAACCTGTTATGATAAAACATAACTTGGAGCAGTCAATTCACTTATAAATGGAGTCTACATTACTCCGTCTTGTTTTAAGAAAAGCAAATTCAGTTTACATCTCAGCACTTAATATTTCAAACTTGATTTTGGTGTTCTGATTGTTACATAAAACACATGTCGGCTAACAGAAGCGAAGTTAAGTTTGCAGAATTCGTTAGATATAATTTCCACTTTTGATATTTGGATTTGTTGGCTCGTGTTCAAATAAGATTGTATAGAAAGCTTCAGAGGAGGGGTGTTGAATACGAAATTTTACAAACATTAAACAAATATTGATTTTTCATTTGTTTATTATTTTTGTTGATAATGAATCAAGCATTACAATTTGTTTTGCAACATTAAACATACTATTGAATGACAAATGGTTGACAACCTAATAATCTTAAATAAACTAAGACTATTCATTAATTTGTCTATTGCCTTTTGATGTGATATCACTTTTAATTCTTGGATGGATCAATTTCCCTGTATTGTGTATAGGCACTGTCGAAATGTGAATGGATACCTACTTAAGTCCATCTCAACCCTGTAGTAAGAGTAAGCTTGTGAGTGCACATTAGAAGATAAGCAAACCTTGTCACTAAGCATGCATGCAGTTAATCCAACCTATTGGTCTTTCTTATCGTTACCTCTCGAGTGTTGGTTTGAAACAACAAAGATGATTGATTGGATTTCATCGACTTTGTCTTGATTGACAGTCTTCCATCAACTTTTATTCAAATTAAAATCGTTTTTCATTTAAAACAGTTGTAGGTGTTTGTGAACAGTTGTTTGATTTCACAAACCGTAAAAATTTCAAGCTGGTAGAGTTGACTTAATGAAATTGCCTAAGTTGACCTATCTATGTTCAACTTTTATAAACGCTAGCATTTCACTAAGTGTTTACATCAATCTACTTCCCTAAGCTGAATTAGCGAAACACATGAGTTATCAAATGAGGTTAAGTGTGTAAAAGAAACTCTGTACATCATTATTTCTAAATTTGTTAACTATTTCAGGTGAAAGAATCATGCCTAAATGAAGATGATGAAGTTGATATTATTACAATTGAAAAGGAATCAACATTTAGCGACTCAGATATCTCTCAGGAAGAATTATGCTACTTGCCCGCACACCCTTGCCCTGATGTTCCTGAGGAGCTTTTAAAAAGCAACGATTTTGGATCCCCACTTTCAAATGACTCGAGTGAAAGTGATGGTAAACATTATATGCTCATGTTGTAGATCATGATTCTTAACGTGTGAAAATGCAAAACAGAGTGATTGCTTTTTTGATAAGTTCACAAATCGATCTTGTCTGGAAAAAAGCAATGGTGATTTTGCATAAAACAACAATGGGTTGTATAGTTTAATTAATCTTATTTTGTTTATGAATCTGTGACGCAGGCGTGGACAATTATGTGGTTGAATACATAGGCGGGGCACGCAATGCAGCTGTGGAGAATTCTGTGGTTGAATACACAGGTTGGATGCCCGATAAAGTCATGGAGAATTCTATGGTTGAATATACAGGCGGGACGCGTGACACAGTTGTGGAGAATTCTGTGGTTGAATACACAGGCGGGACACGTGATACAGTCGTTGAGAATTCTGTGGTTGTATACACAGGCGGGACACGCGATGCAGTTGTGGAGAGTTCTCTGGTTCCATACACAGGCGGGACATGTGATGCAGTTGTGGAGAGTTCTGTGGTTGAATACACAGGCGGGACACACGGCTCAGTTGTGGAGAGTTCTATGATTGAATACACAGGCGGAACACTCTTGAAAAGAAAACGAAAGCGATCAAAGAAGTTGTTGGAACTGCAGGATTTGAAAGATACGCAGAAAACTATAACATCAGGTAAATCTTCAAAATTTATATAAAATAAAACGTTCTAATTCTTTTAAGTATGGAATAAGAGTCTGTCCTAATGACTTGGTAGTTGTCTTGGTACGGTAGGGCTACTGTATTAAAGTAAATTTCATATGTTATGAAAGAAGGATTAGTTAAAATTTTGGATATGGATTTTAAAATCCAATTATCGTAGTTAAACTAGTTCTTAGAATCGGTTGGAGTTTAGATTGGTTTAATTATATAATAGTTTTTTTATTTTTTATTTTTCATTTTATGCAGATTGTAGTTACAAGGAGAGTTTTTCAACTCCAGATTGTGATTTGCCTATGACAGAATTAAAGAAAACCAAATCCAGCTCTATGGTTTGGCATCATTTCAAGAAATTCAAGAGCCCAAACAAAAAAGCTGTTGCGGTTTGCAACTATTGTAGTGCAAATTTTGTGTCGGAAAATTCTGGAACTACTAATTTGTGGCACCATCTTAAAGGAAAACATCCAGAACTCAGTGTTCCAGAAGGATGCGGTTATGTTGATATTGCTTCAACTACGGATGTCGAGTTGATGACAGAATATGAAGAAGTCAAACCCGCGAGCCAGCGGAAGCAACGATCCAAGGTTTGGAACTATTACAAAAAATTCACGAAACCAAACAATGAAAGTGTCGCGGTTTGTAACTTTTGTCATAGAAGATTTGTTTCTGGACCTGCTGGAACTCATCACCTGTGGAACCATATTAAGAGAAAACATGCAAAAGAGGCGGAACTCGTCGTTTCGGCAGACAAATGACCTTTGTGTGTTACAATGGCGAAAAATATTGCTACCAAGTATCCAATTTTGATGACATTAGTTAAGGATGTGTTGGTGGATCCAGCAACAATAGCATCTGGTAGATGTTTAAGTTATCAACTTTCAAATGTCTTATTGGTCATGAAAATGATGATTAGAGTAGATGATTTGTTTGAGGTGTTTTTGGATATTGAATAAGAGTTGTCTTGACTCTTGATGGCTTTGATAGTTTGTAGTTGGTATGGGAGTTAATATATATATCGGTTATTAAAATTATAGAATCGTTAGAAGTGTAATCGAGTATTTTGAATATGAGGCCGGTTTTAAAGTTTAGGATCAGATTTTCGGCGATCTCCATTTGCACATTTAGTGTGTATACACATCATGTATTTAGATATGTATACCTAACAAATTCATCATGCTGTCTTCCGAACAATTCGTTATCCTCATCTCAATCTCCACAATTTAGGGGCTGTTTGGTAGCCTCTGAATGATCATTAAGAGACTACATCTGAATGGTTCATAATCTCTTAATGGTTAAGATATAATCTTAAGTATGAATGGTAAGAGGTAACATCTTAATGGTTGCCTCTTAACCATTCAGACTTAAGGCTACCTCTTAATCATTCAGAGGTTATGGACCATTAAGAGGTAGCCTCTGATTATTGTTTTTGGCATTCTTTCTTCCTCGAGCAACCATTAAAAAACTCCAACACTTCACAATTTCATTCATTTTCCACTTGAAGTTTGCATTCACACCATTAGCGAAGCTCGATATGCAAAAGGGGATGCTACTTACATTGATTAGTTGATCGAGGAACGAATGGTTTGTCTGAACTGATGCAGAGGTGGGAAAATTTATAGAGCAGGGAAGAAGGGATGGGTTTGGACACAAATTTGTGCAGCAAGGATGAAAAAAAATGCCATTATGGGTACCTGACATATATGGGACTGTGATTACCAAAACCGTCCTATAGCCGGCTCAATGCCATTCACCTTCAATAGAATCAACAAGCATACCCACTAATCCCAAAGGTAGCAAAGCTGATAGGTAGGGTTTGGGAACGGTGAGATGTAGGCAAGCCCAGAATGGTGAGACTGCTTCGAGAGAGACCCGCTCAAAAAAACAAATAGATTAATGAATAAAATAATAATACTAATAATAGTACTTAAATGTTTTTAAATCTTTCTTTCCTTACGTGACACATTTGGCCCCCCAAGTATCTATCAATTTTCCCATACTTAAAAATTGACAACATAACATAACTTTCATAATAACATACTAAAATTTATTTCATTACATAATCTCTCATAATCTTAAAAATAAAATTGCGGTGCTAATGGGTGTTCTTGGATCAAAAACCAGACCTGTCTGGATCGAAATCGAAAACTATCAAAAGTGTGACCCTAGGACTGGCCTGTAATAGGGTACCTCAGTCTCGGGTTTTATGGGTGGCTCATAAACAACTGACTCAACCAGATTGAACCGATTATTACTTGAATATAATGTTAATCAAGTTTTGCAACATAAACAACCAAACCAATTAACCATAATCTGTCATATGTTGTTCAACCAGCAAGCTAAACTACTACATAGATACCAGCTTATGAACTTGTTGCCCATGCCAGCCATTTTTATTGACTTGTTGACAATGTCAACCATTATTCTTGAATCGCCGGCCTAGCATTATTGACTTTTTGACCATGCCAACCGTCGTTATTTATCAACTCAAGACCGAGTCTTATAGATATCATGGGGAGATGTAGCAGCAGTTATTGGAAAGAACCTGATGGAGAAAGTGCACGGTGAAGGAGGAACCAAGTATTTGTCATGAACAGCGGGAGACCAACTGTCGTCACCAGCTATACCCATATGCTTGTGATCAAGATGCACCTGTGGGTCAACCATTGACGATAAAGAGTACAATATGAATCCATGTTCTATAAAAAGAGTCGATATTTTTGACCATTTGGTGTCATGGATAGAAGAAATGGAAGCAAAAAAGTTACCTCAATGTCATCTCCCTTCACAAGTTCTTCCTTGCGTATTGCGCGATCAAGCTCCGCTGTGCTGTAATAACTCGCGTTTATTTGCATTGGTGGAGAGTCATTATAAACGGAAGCATAGATGCCTGAGCCTTGATCATTTTGGAATGTGACCCATCTAACATCAGCCCGGCCTCCGCATTCTCCAGGGACTATGTAAGGAACATGCAGCTCATCCACCTTTTTCTCATACAGCCCCACATGAGCAGCCGCTTTTCGATCCGGATAACATTCAAACGGACCTCTTCCATACCATTTAACATTATTTATCGACTTCTCCAAATGGAATTCGATCCCAACACGTGGCAAAGGTGGAAGGTCTGATCTTGGTTTCACATGGCTAACCAAAATAATGTCTCCTGAACCGCAGAATGAGTATTTCATGTCAACTTTGTAAAGGGGGTTTTTGTTTTCAACACCCTTTGAAAAACCGTTAAAGACAACGGTTACTTCTAGAAGCTGGTCGGTGATCTTTTTAACATTTGAGCTCTCTTTAATGAAGACAACGTTATCGAGATTAGCGGCTTTCCATTTTGAGAGATAACTGTTGTCTTCTCCTCCTTTGTCATTGTCGGTAGGTGCCCGCCAGAAGCATGGTGTTATGCCCTTAAGCATCACAGGAACTCCTTCAACCTAGCGTTTATCACCATCAAACAGAACTAATTACGACTTTGACGGTGCTTTTGGATATTTGTTACCAAAGTGATTACAATGACATGTAAGACAACATAAAAAGAAGCAATTACCGTCCAGCTCTCAATTGCACCAGACTCGTTGCTGAAGGTTATTTCTGAGGCATTCTGGCGGATGGTAAGTTTATGGTCTATGATTTCATAATTCAGCGCAACTTTTTTGACCTTCGGGGCCTGCAAATCCAGAGTGTGTAAGATGGTCTATTAACAAGATTTCAAGAGCAAACATACCATTAAAGATTTGAATAAAGTCAAATGTAAAGAGGCTCATTGGAAAAACAAGGGTCGCAATTTTGACCCATTTACTTATGAATGGGTTGACTCGGGTTATACTTTAGCGCTACCGGGCCAAAAAGTGTCCAAAGTGTAATTTTATTCCATAAAATGTCATCAAATGGTACCAAAGGTGACCCTTATTGTTCGGCCAACCAGAAAGTTGTGCCTTGAGGGTTCCATCTGGACGACAATAATTTACCCGTTCGGACGAGCCCATTTTGCCACTTTTGTAGAGCTACTTACAGGGGAGATGAAGTCTTTCTTTGAAGGTAACTCGATTTGTTGAGATGCCACAACATGACCAGATTGAAGCCATCGTGTGGGCTTTGAAAGACTTGCAGTGATGGTCAAAAAGGTTTCAGCAGCAGAGGACGAGGCCCATGACGAATACCACGGGCTGGATTCCAACTTGATATCATAACTGCTTTGTGGATCTAATGCCGGTAGACTGAGAATTCCCGATTCAAGTTTACATCCATCACCTTCAATCACCCAACTAAACTCTATCCCTTTCGTCGTTTGAAAGAAATTGGCGTTTGTGATCTATAAACAGAAAACATATACCATCAAGGTTAGCAACATGTGCTTCATAAAATGATTAAAATCATAAACGGAACTAAGAACAGTCACGGTACCTTAAATAAACCATCGGTGAACGACACTTTAATTGGTTGATAGCAGTACTTGACCTCTGAACACAAATAAATTAGAATCAAGTTGTTACTTGTAAATTTTTTGATCAAAAAATGTCGGCTATATCAACCCGACTATATATACCGAACCAGTCTCACCAGCCCATTTCACCACCTGTACAAAATACTAAGCAAGACGAAATATAGTAATCACCGTGTAGTGCAGGATGAGTGGTCCGATCAGGCCATATGAGACCATTTATGCAGAAATTTAGATCATTAGGAGTATCTCCAAAGTCACCTCCATAAGCCCAGAACTTGCTACCATCACTACTTTCTTTGAGTAGACATTGGTCAGCCCAATCCCAAATAAATCCTCCTTGGAGACCAAATATACTATCAATGGCTTCCCAGTATTCATGAAGGTTACCGTTGCTATTACACATGGCATGTGAATACCTTTAAAAGATTGTTTAATTATTTGAAGTCAACACAATGGAAACCAATATTAATAAAGAAATATTCAAAAGTTGAATTTGTGCTTCATTATATACAATTATAGATCGACGGAAAGCTGAACTTACTCGCACAATATTAGCGGCCTCATTTCAGTTGGATCTTTTGCTATCTTAACACAGTCCCAGATACGCATGTACATGGGACATACAATGTCTGTTGATGGGGTCCGCGCCCCACCGCCTTCGTAGTGTATAACTCGTGAAGGGTCCTTTCCACGAATCCACCCTGAAACCATGACAATTTAATTAAAGGTGACAGTCTGACTTTGACCGATTAAACGGGTCGAAAGTTGCACGAAGCGAGTGTTTAATGCGTAAAACCTTCTATATCATTTATTCAAAAAATTATATCATGTTTGACGCATAAGTTATTGTAAAAGAATTCACACGTGTTTTGAGTCAACCCGACCAACTCGAACCCGTTTTGACCTATTACAAGCCCGCACATTTAGCCACCGCTACTTTGTGTCAATAAAATTTCGAAGGCAGTCATACCAGCAAGAGCAGCATGATTTGGTCCATAGCTTGATTCGTTTCCCAGAGACCAAGAAATAATGCATGCATGGTTTTTGTCCCTTTCCACCATGCCAATAACACGATCCAACATAGCCGAGGCCCAAACCGGTTCCTGAGTTGGATGCTTGACATGGTGAGAAAGATCAAAACCGTGTGTCTCGATGTTGGCCTCATCTATCATGTACATTCCAAACAAATCACATAACTCGTACCATCTTGGATGTTGCGGATAATGACTGTTTCTAACAGCGTTGATGTTATGTTCTTTCATTAAAACCAAATCCTACATCATAAAAAGAGAAACTATGTATCAAATGTATTGCAAGAAAATAAATAAACAAGACGAAAAAAGGGTGTCACCTTAACCATGCAAGACTCAATGTTCGTCTTTCCTATACGTGGATGGTGTTCATGCCTGTTTACCCCTCTAATCATAACTGGCTGCCCATTAACAAGCAACTGTTTTGGGGCTTTTGAAATCTTTCGAATGCCCACTTGGCATGATTCACAATCAATGATATTACCTGATGCATCTTTCAGGGCAACTACTAACGTATAAAGATTAGGCTGCCACAAAATCCAACGTTGTTAGAACGAACAATTTAAATAGAGGTGGCAAATTCAGCTAATCTACTTGTAAATGGGTTGATTAGGCGATTTTCGGTTATGCTACATCTTTGAAGGGTCAAACATGTAAAAAATAATCGTTTTGTCGCAAACCCATTTTGACCCGTTACTCAACCCATCCATTTTGCCATCTTTAAATCAAAGAAAAAAAAAGTAATAGGTTGATTGGATGACTCACTTTCTCTGCAGACCAAAGCTTGGGATTGTTCAGTTTTCCGGTTAGCCGATACCCATGAAACCCTAAAGGCATTGTAGGAGGGGGATGAAGCTCTAAATGTGCTACATCAGTCGATAGCAGATCACTACACTCGTCGCCACTAATATCGAAAAGTTTAACTTCAATTTTGACTTCTTCATTAACCTTGACCTTTGTTGACTTGTCCAATATTACTTCAACCTAAAGCATAAAAGATAAGAATTCAAGTATTCAACAATCATATTGCTCTTTAGATTTCAACAGATTAAACTTGAATGAAAATATTAAAGCCGAAGGTTTTACCTCTAGATCTGCATAGGAATAATCTTCCGCTAGATTCGAAGTGAAGAAATAGTCTGCTATGAATACCTAAACACACGCATGAAGTATTAAAAGGTAGCCTTTTCTATACGACGACTGGCTTAGTTTAGTTCATGTAAGAATTTTAGAAACCTTTGGTTTGGATAAAAGAAGCACGTCTCGATGAATACCAGACAACCACCAATGATCTTGATCTTCAAGATACGAGCCATCACTCCATCTATATACTTGCACGGCTATAACATTCTTCTTGTCAGATCCACACTCATGACAGAAATCAGTGATTTCAAATTCAGCAGGTAGTCTACTGTCTTGACTGCCCAAATATCAAATCAAATATAGGAGTGTGAAGAACGTGTAAAAAATGAATGTGGGTCGGGTCAGCCTGGGTTGACCCGCTAACACATTTGTAGTCCATTTAGAAGAACTTGTAAAAAATGAATGTGATTGTATAAATCAATAATGAAGGATGATTTAGGAAGTTGTGTGCATTAAAAATAGACTTTTGACGATTTCAACCCACTTGACACGTATGACCCATTATATAGGCTCTTTCGGAAGTAAATGGGTTGAAATTTCCACCTATAAGCAGGATAACTCATTAAAGCTTACTTAAAAAGCATGCATGATAAAACCAAACCTGTATCCAACAAGAGACCCGTTAATCCAGACATGGAAAGCAGAATCAACAGCTTCAAAGTGTAGTAATATCCGTCGACCTAACAAATACAAAGCAAGAGCTTTATGGCATGTTTGACTACTGTCAAATGTACACACATATATGTATTTTTTACTGTTAATAGAATTTCAAAATGTCATTTGATTACGCCAACATAGCAGAACCTTGTGAAAAGATATCAAACATCAAGTGATCAAACGGCCAAACGCTCAAGGCACTGTAACATTAACAGCTAGAAAATAGGAACTTTCATGGGACGTGGAATACTTTATGCAGCAAAAGAATACCGTGATGAATATAAATCAGGAACCTACCTTCCCAATCTTTTGGAAGTTGAAAATATGTCCTGTAGCAGCCAGTGGGATTATCATCGGGAACATGGGGCGGATCAAGAGGAAACGGATATATTATATTTGTATATATGGGTCGGTCAAACCCATGCATTTGCCAATTTGATGGTACTGTCCAAAAATGAAAGAAAAAAAAAAACAAGGGACAATTAAAGAAAGAAAAAAAGTCATACGTATCTCAAATTACATATTACTACTCTATAGGTCCAGAAAGAAGTCAGCTTTTGACTTCGCTATCTTGATGTAATTTTTCGCGATTATGTGCTAATAAAAATTATTAGTTCAAAAAAAAAAAATTAAATTTTTGTACAATTATTTTTATTTAAAAGAAAATCGAACGACATTTAATAAAATAAATGTGGATTCTTTAATAATGGCATAGTAAGCTAGCAGTTACCTGGTATTGTTTCCCATGTAGAGTCTGGAAACGCTGTATCATGGAAATTTGATGGAGCAGCGGTTGGACTTTGAGCCAGGAAGAATTTCCAGTGACCAGACAACGATTTAACAAAAGGCAAATCTTTAACCCAATTTTTGGCACATTCAATTGATGCGGGAACAGCATCATCGTCCCAAACTGCTGATTTTGCAACAAGAGCGTCCACTTTGTTTCGTTCATGCCAGTACTTTAGAGAACCTGCAAATGAAACAGGCTTAAAACATGTCGAATAAGTGCTAATAGAAACTAACGTATATACATTCGACTACAAGACTATCCAAGCTGTAAAGGCCAAATAATAAACTGCATTATGTGTAAAATGATATATAAAATAAACACGTAATACTGGAGTGCATTGTAACAACTTGTATGCATATGCTTTGTGGACCCCGTTTTAAAGACGGGGGAGCAAATTGTTAAAAGCTGAAATTGCCAGCCACATAAGGCAAGGGCGGCTCAACTTCAAAAAAAAAAAAGTTGAAGACGGGGGCTCTCATTTTTTTTAGGATTTGACTACGCTTCTTTCGCATTCGATTCTTTCTCTTCGCTCACAACTCCCTCAGCTCCCAATCTCTTGAATTTTCTATCGGAATAGTATGATTTTGTGCCTTTTAGAAATCGTATACAAAGAATGTGTGTAAACATCCTAAACAAAAAAAAAATATTTTTTATTACAAAAGGAGCTCCAACTTTAGAATCCGTTTTAGAACCCTGAAAAAGTTGAGCCGGCCCTACGTTTAAAGGGATACAAAACAAATTTCATTGACTTCTTATACTATATCAACTATCAAAGTCAATCATCTAAAGATCCTGCCTTAGAACCACTTTTTTAACGGCCAACGAAACTAATGCCTGACTATCCGGTTAAACCGGAACTTATCACATTATCCAATACAAAAACAATAAAGTCAACGTGTTGTTTATCATATTATATTATATTATGTATAAAACAAAAGCACTACCTTCAACAGAATCATGACAATGGAGAGAAACATGAGAATCCCTTTTCCTCCATTTAATAAACGATGGATCTTCCCACACCTTATAATCACCATTATTTGAACTCACAATCAACTTATTACTCACAACCATAGTTGCAGAAGCAGCCATCAATCTTTATATATATAACCCATAAATCATATTCAAAAACAAGAAAAAAAAAAAGTTAGAATCAAAGAAAAATAACGGGTTTATGATCATCAATAAAATATGTGAAAAAAAAAGATTATAAAAAAAGAAAAGAAAAGATGAATATAATACCAGTTTGGGTAATGGAGGAAGTGGGTAGTGAGAAAAGTACAAGTGGTGTAAACACCAGATTTATGTTATTATTATGGAAAAGATCCAGCAGAAGTGTGTGTTTGGATTCTGCACGGAGAAACCCCTTTAAGGTTCTTCTTTGCCACGTGATATATTATATTTTTTTTATCCTTTATGAGTGGTGTTGCATTATTATTATTATCTACTGTATTATTTATTTTTATTATTATTAATTTTTTGCTTTTTATAAAATCAAATACGTTTAGATAGATTTTTTTTAAACGGTGGTTATGCGTTAGAAAACTTGAAACAAAGTGCTCAAGTAAGACGGTACAAAACCGCGGAAGTAAAACAAACACAAAACCCTCATGACATAAACGTGAGGGAAATTATGTTAGAAACTTAGTGAAACGAAAAGACCTCCATTGCTCCAATTTCAGATATTGTATTCTAGCCCTCGCACAGATCTAAAGAAACGGATAAGCTTTCATTTCGCCAATAATTATGGAAAAACGAAGTTCGATTCCGGTGAATTTCTTGACGGACCCACTTGACGGGCGGTCCACCTTGAGGCCAACGGACGTTCTTGTGTTCGGATGGGCGCAAGGCAAGCATGCGTGCATTGACCTTACTGGGGTATCCCCATTGGTGGGACTCCGGGATTCGGGGTTCGTGGCTGGGCAGACAGTTTTGAAAGCCGAGAGCAAAAAAGTGGATAAACATGAAGCGGCTTATTTAGAGAACCAGCATGTGTTTGTGCCCTTTGCTTTTGATACATTTGGAGCACTGGCCCCGCAAGCAATCAAGCTCCTCGAACGCGTGGAGAAAGTTGTGCAAAGTAATTCTTCAGCTGCTAAAGGCCAATGTTTTATTTTCAATAGAGTAGGTTTTGCAATACAAAATGGGGTAGCGGCGCAACTTGTGGCCCGTTTACCTACGTATCACTTGTAATTGGATGTCTTTGGTTTAATATTATATATATGATTTAATTAAAAAAAATAAAAAATTGAAGATCGAATCATTTCTAATTTTCCACAACATCCAACAAGTTGTGGCCAAAATAACACGGATAGCTTTTTTATTATTTTATTTTTAAGCCGTTTTATATTTTTTTGTTACATAAAAAAAGTGCAATTTACATTAAGATGACAGGTAGACAGACAACAAGCTGCGTCGCCACCCATTTCTGAATAATGAAACTTACCTACTAAAAACAAACCCTTGGCCCTAGGGGTCAAAACATTGATGTTGATTATCTACACAGGTTTTGGCATGCTTCTCGATCTTCTTTAACTCTTCTTTTAACATTGTTTGCCCTGCCACAAACCCATTATCTCGAAACCCAACGAGGGGAGACACAGTCACACCCATAAGTTCCACACAAGCGTGTTTCCCCACTCGTCCATCCAAACAGAAGCACATCTGTTAGGCGTAAAGTAGACTTCCCTCTGTCGAGTCCGTCAGAAAGTTAATCGGGGCCTCCCTTTTTGCCGATATCCCCGCTCGCTTGATAATATCCCATAAGGCATCCCGAACCAGATCGTGGCGATACTTGAACCCCGACTAGTCTTTGTAGTGGACCGCATATTCCCCATATTTATCCAAGCAAGCCTTACGACAAACCGAACAAGGTTTGTCATATGAGAACACAAGAATTATCAAGCGATTTTCATTCGAAACAACCTAATGAATAATAGGAACAAGGCATACAAACTTGCTCTCTTAAGGTTTTATCCCCCAATCAGTTATCTAACCAGAAGAGCGTCTCTAAATCAGTCAGAAAGCCTATCATCCATTAACTATCAAAATGATGCTGAATGAAAATTTTACCTCTTTATACATTCACATGTGATCATAACCCTTAGCCAACCATTCAAGCATGACCTCTTCCTCCACTACCAACTAGTCATGCTGAGCAAAGTCAAACCTGTTACTGGTTTAGAGTCCATTACCTAAACAGATATCTTAATAACATAGCATTTACTGGCTCAAATGTTACAAAGCAACCACAATAAGTTATATAATTCTAAATTGCTTTCTTATAAGCGGACTATTATGACTTTACAAATCATAAACCCAAACCAATTTCACAAAACATTACATTATTACAACAATGATTAGGGGTGTGAGTCATACCTATGAAATCAAAATATGAAACCATATTTATAACCAGGAAAAACCAAACCCAATTGTGAATTCGGTTTTTGGTTCCACTAATCCTGCTTATTCAGATATTCAAACCGAATTCAATCAAATTAACCTAATAATAACGGGTTTAACCAGTTAACCAATATCCAAACCGATAAACTATACACGAGCCACAATTGTCACAAAACTAAACCATAATCCTTAACATTCAACTTACATACATCTCCAAGGACCAAATCACAAACTCTAATAACTTAACAACTCTTTCCCTCATCTTCCTTCCATTCATTCATCGTCTCCATAACCAAACCCTTCTCTTAAACCCTAAATCATGAGACGAGCTTTATTCAACAAACTCCCTATTCATCACCTCTTAAACCCTAATCCCAAAACCATCATTTCATCTAATCCCAAAACCATCATTAATAAACCCTTTTCTAGCTTCGGATCTAACCTCAGATTCTTCTCAACTGAAAATGACAACTCATCCTCGGACCAATCGAACCCTTTGTCGGAATCAAGCAGCATTACGTCACCTCTGACAAAGGATCTTGAGGTTAAAGACGTCAGCAATAAAGGTACATTAATGGAAACTGGTTTTTAGTTTTGTGTGTTTTTTGTAAAAAGTAGTTTTTTTTTTTTTTTTTTTTTTTGTGATTTGGTGGTTGATTTGTGAAATGGGTAGTTTGTAAAGATAAGTTTAGTGGCTGATTTTACTATTATGCGATGTGTGTCAGTGTGATGTGGCGCCGTATACAGTTGATTGGTATTTGAACATATTAGTGTTGATTGCAATGAGTCTGAGCTTTTGAAATCTGAATGAACCATAGTTATCAAATGCGCCAGGCGCACTCAAGACGCATATGCCTCACCTGTAAAAGGGGCCTAGGTACAAGAGGTTATGGCTTTTAAAAACTATTGAACGAATATGGCCATCGATTGAGTGATAGGTTTGAGTATTTGAACAAATTATACCATCGGTTGAACAAATCTGATCAAGATAATGAGAATATTTTATACTTAGTGTTTAGAAATTAAATTAAAATGTTATTTATAAATATGTTTTTAGTACTTTTTTTTAATGATGAACATCTCGCATTCATGATGCGTGCACATCACGCATTGCACATTGGAGTGCCACACGTCTTTTGAAACTAAGGAAGTGCATAAAATTCTTAATCTGTGTTTTAGCTTAAAGGAATATATATACTGGTAAGAGTCTAGGATCCTGGTGAAGTTTTTTGATTAATACTTGTTCTGGCAGAGCTGAAAATGCAGATAGAGAAATACTTTAAGGACAAGGATGACGAGGCATTAAAGGATGTGGTGGAGTCGATATTTAGGAGGAAAATTACACAAAAGCATGCGGATACAGATGATGAGCTGCTTGATGAGCTTATTGTGCAACCGCTTGATAATGTCGACGATCAAGATGTTGAATCAGATTTTAGTGAAATGCATGAAACCGATGATGAGATAGATAATCTGTATAATGCGAAAGACATTGTGATCAATCGGATGACAAAGGATGAATTCTTTTACATGGATGACAAAAAATGGGAAGGTATGATTAAGGAGGCTGTTGATAGTGGTCATCTTAAAGATACTAAGGAGTGTGAACAGATACTACAGGACATGTTCATGTGGGAAAAACTCCTTCCAGGTATGTTAATTTGTAATCCCTTTTTGTTTAATCTATGTTTTAAAAAGCGCGCTTGAGGCGCGCTTAAGCGCAAAGCGCACCTAGGCGCAAATCCGTGCGCCTTATGTAACTCTAGGCGAGCAGTGTACGAAAAGCGCACCAAAAGCGCAAGAAAAAAAAAGCGAGAAAAGCGCGCTTTTTGTACACATGTTGTTTTTGTGCTTAAAATTGTTATACATGTAGCTAAAAAGGTTGTACATTTTAGTTAAATCATATATATACCTTATTTGTATCTATATTTTGAGTAAATAATGCTAAAAACCTATAGCATATATAAAAAAATTATATAATTGTCTTGCGCCTCGCGTACGGAAAGCCCACCGCTTTTGCGCTTTGCGCCTCGGTTTCAGACCGCGTCGCTTTTGTGCGCTTCGCGCTTTTTAAAACCAAGTGTTTAATGTTTAATATGTTTTTGTGTTGGTCTGTCCTTTTTAAATATTGTATGTGTGAAATAATTGAAAGTTAGATCTATAATGGCTGAAGCTAATATATCCTTGGTAACTTAGTTAATTAGCAGGATCTTTATGCATCTGTTTCTACTAGACCCTACATAGTAAAATCATCGTTATCATAATAATAACACTATAACAGCTTTTAATGTTAGTTGTATTGGTAGGCGTTTAATTTTCCTGTGAACTCAGATCATCTGAAGAAATTGGTTGAAGAAAAGTATAACGAGATAGCAGATATGGTTGAAACTGGCGAGCTTGAACCTGAGCAAGGTTATGAAATGTATCAGGAATTTGAGCATAACATGCTCATGAAACACAGTAAGGAGATAGAGGAAGCGGGTCCCCCAAAGTTTGATGAGGCTTCTGCTGTAGAGAAGAAAGACGTAGATGATCCCCCGGGTGAAGGCCCTGTGCTTAGGTGGCAAACACGGGTTGTGTTTGTTCCTGGTGGTGATTCTTGGCACCCTAAAAATAGAAAAGCAAAACTGGCTGTCACTGTCAAAGAGCTTGGGCTTTCAAAAAATCAGTTTCGTCGACTACGAGAATTGGTTGGGAAAAGATATAACCCGGGAAAAGATGAGCTTACTATAACGAGTGAGAGGTAATCTTTTAATCTCTTTTTAATTTTTGATTTTATTTTGTAGTTGTAGTTACCAAACCTACATGATAAGTTGTATTTTATCTAGAGGTGGCAAAATGGACTGGCCGGGTTTGGGTAACTGGTCAGTGCGGATAAGTTATTGTATGGGGTTGAAACAGGCCTCTGGGTCGACCCGACCCACTTTTTTTTCACCTTTTTGTAAATAAATAGTTTATCGTTTAATCATTGATAAAATATGATTACAAAAGTTAAAGGAATGTATGCGTAGGCTACCTATGATATGATGTATGCAAGTTCATATCTTTTGTAGGTTTGAGCATCGCGAGGAAAACAGGAAGGATTGTCTTAGGACTTTATTCGGGCTGATTGAGGAGGCTGGTAAAGCTGATAAGCTAGTTGAAGATGCTCGAACTGGCTATGTGAAGAGTAGACTTAGAGCCAACCCTAAATTTATGGAGAAGTTAAATGCGAAAATCATGAAAAATAAAGGATCTAGTTTGTTGCATGCCTGATGACGAGCCGTACACTTGTGGCTACACATACTTATTCACAAAGGTCAATTCAAGATCATCAAAACTAAAACAAGTACGTGCTAAATCTGACCCATGTTTTTTCTAGATAGTCAACAACTGTTTTATTTTGGTGTTTTAGTACACGATTTAGAAGATAACATCTTCTTGCCTTGTATTTTCAAACCATAAAATGCACGTCCGTCCATGTTATAGATGGTGTATTGGTTTGTTGTTCTTCTGCCGGTTTTGTTCTAAATGATAAAGCCTATAATGTTTGTGTAATATGTGCATATAGATGATACAAGCTCGGGCTTGATTCCAGCGTCCAAAAATATTCACTAGAAACCATTTGTTGGTAATTTGAGTCTTAGGAATTGAAGCAGGAGGAGACCTGCTTTTAGTATTTTGGTTTGTGAACGTGAAATCAGTTCGGACCATGGAAACACCATGGCTCGATTAGAGTCATGACATGATCACGGTTTGGGTCGAATGAGTGGTTGGGTGACACAACCAAACACAATGATTCGCATGTCTCTTCTTGACAGAGTCTATTGAAGAGATGTGACGGTTCTGCAAGTCATGATACGACGGTAATTAATGATCAACAGAAGTTAAGTGTGGTCATATTGGTTTGCTACAGTCACGATAGTTCTCTTGCCAACATTTGCAATGATTCGGCTTAAATTTGCAAAAAAAATGTACTACTATGATGGTTCAATAAAAGGGTGTGTTGCATGTCTTCTTGAAAAGGCACTTGGCCATGCTCACATCACTTCCAACAGGGGCATCCATGCATGCCGATATATGCCATCAATAGATTTCGTTTTTCAAGTTTAGAAATTAATCCAATTTCCACACAAAAACCATTTCCAAAATCCTCTTCCTTAAGAGCGTCTCCACCGCACCTGGGCGGACCTAGTGGCGTATCCAGGACGGATTTCCAGGGAGTTTCTTTCGTAGGTTTTCACTGATTTTCACTAACTTTTCGAAAATTTCCACTAAATTTTTCAATTTTTTCCAAACCGGGGGGTTCCTGGGAACCCCCTAAAAGCCCCTAGATCCGCCCCTGGACGGACCAGGTCTCCTGGAAGAGACTCCACACAGTGGTGAACCTATAAATTTTTTTCAAGGGATGTGGAATCATATAGTTTATATAAGTCGTTTATCTATCGCAATAAAATAAATTTCCATCATGTGGCCCGGGCGGGTCGGGTCGACTCATGACAAAAATAATAATACTAAAAATATATAATCAACAAAAGGAAATCAAAAATCAAAAGTAATTTAAACGTTATTACATATGCATAACAGAATTCTAAAATCTAAATTTATTCTATTAGGCGATCCTAAATGATTGCCTCAAATCTCTCCTAATTGATTGTTGCATATATTTTTATTTATTGTATATCATTTTCTATTTTAAGCACAGGAGGATTTCTCTCCTTAATAGTTGTTTTCTTTCATGTATTTATACCTCTTGTGTTTGTCTATGTAAATCATCAAAAGTTGTTACTATCTCATGGTATTAGCCTTGATCATGTCCCCTTGATTGTTTTCTGTCCTTCTTCTCTTCAGCCCTATCGCCTCCACCACCATGTCTTCCTCAACCGATCTTTCCTCTATTCCTCTTCATTCTCTTAGCCATCTAATCAATATCAAACTTAACTCCACCAATTATCTCCCATGGGAGAAACAAATCACCCCAATTCTGGCCTACCTTGGTCTCATCGGCCACATTGATGGTACCAAACCTTGCCCACCAGAAACCATCACTTCCAACGATCAAACCACCCCTAATCCAGTCTTTACTGCCTTGAAATCAGCAGACCAAAAGGTCCTGCTTCTCATAAACTCCACTCTCACTGAGGAAGCGATGTCCGAAACCATAGGACACTCAACTTCCTTATCGGTCTGGACAGCATTAGCAAATGCCTACAGCCATTGCTCAATTGAGCGAATCCACAACCTAAAAGACACTCTTTGTAACCTTCAAAAGGGTACCGATTATGTCGCTGATTATGGGCGGAAGTTTAAAGCTCTTTCTGATCAGCTTGCTTCCATCGGCCATCTCATCAACGATGAGGACAAATGCCACTGGTTTCTCTATATGGTTTAGGTGCCTCTTTTGAAAGTTTTTCTACATCCTAAAGAACAATCAGACCTGCTCCTTCTTTTCGGGTTTTGCTTGCAAATGCCGAAAATCAGGAACTCTGTGTTTCAAAACTTCATGGACCATCAACAACAACCGAAGCTGCCTTCTACTCTATTCTCACAAAGCTACTCGTTCCTCCTCTTACCAGGGCAGAGGCCGTTCTCAGCCTTCAAAAGGACGCGGTAATACTTACACCAAGCGTCCTCCTCATTGTCAGCTTTGTCGCAAAGACGGTCACTATGCTATTACTTGTCATACTCTATCGTCTTATGCACAAAAAGCCCTCACTCTAGATGCCAATCTAGCCCAAATGTAGCCTTGCATCCGAAACTCCGGATTGAACAGCCGACTCAGGTGCAACAACCCATATGCTTACTAAAAATCATGGTTTAATCAATTCTAAACCTCACACGGGTAACATGAGTGTTACCTTTGGTAATGGTCAAACATTACCCATTACTCATGTTGGGAACACAACTCTAAATAACTCATTATCTTTACAAAATGTTATTGTTTTTCCAAACCTCACTAAGAATCTACTACAATTAGTAGACTCACAAATGATTCTCCCGTCGATGTTTTATTTTCTAACGATTACTTTCATATTCAGGACCGAAAAACGGGGGAGGTTCTTGCTAGAGGCACTTGCGAGAATGGTTTCTATGTTCTCACCCAAAGCCACAAGTCTCTTGTTGCCGCGCTTTCGGCTTCTCATCTTCGTGCTTCGTTCAATAAATGGCACAGTCGCTTGGGACATGTTTCTTTTGATACTATCACTAGTTTAAATAAACTTGGTCATGTTTTTGTTACATCTTTATTACCCAAACCAGGTTTATGTAATTCTTGTGAGTTATCTAAAGCTAAACATCTACCTTTTGTTGAAAATAACAAACTCGCACAACAAGTTTTAGACTTAATACATTGTGATCTTTGGGGCCCCGCACCACTTGCCTCTATCGATGGCTACTTATATTATGTAATATTTGTAGACGACTACTCTCAGTTCACATGTTTTATCCTCTAAAGGCTAAATCCGACTTTTATAACATTCTCACCATTTTCTTAAACTTTGTCCAAAATCAATTTTCTAAAAGTGTCAAAGTTTTTCAAAGTGATAGTGGAAACGAGTTTACAAACAATCGGGTTCAAACTTGTTTTCAAGAGCTTGGCATACATCTTCATTTGTCGTGTCCTTACACACCGGAACCAAATGGACGGGCCGAACGCAAACATCGCCATATCACCGAAATCGGTTTGGCAATGATGTTTAATGCACATGCTCCTCCAAAATTGTGGGTTGATGCTTTCACTTCCGCCACTTATATCATAAATCGTCTTCCAACAAAACTTCTTGAAAATAAATCTCCTTTTGAACTTCTTTTTAACCAACCACCATCATACTCTAATCTTCGCATTTTTGGGTGTCTTGGGTATCCATACCTTCGTGACTACACCAAAAACAAACTTCTCCCACGAAGTGCTCCTTGCATTTTTATTAGATACAGTCCACGACACAAAGGTTTTCGGTGTCTCGATCCCTCAACGGGTTGAATCTACACAACTCGCCATGCCAAATTTGACGAAGATGTTTTTCCATTTCACACATCTTCCACAAACACCGATACATCACACCTACCTTTCACCAACTTTAAAGATTTTTTGCCCACCCCAACATCTCCAAAACAACCCATACCTACCCCTTCCACCAAAACAACACTTCATGTACCCACTGTCCATTTCCCGACCTGCAGCCCAACAACCCAGCAGCCCACACACCCAACAGTCCACTTCCGTCTCCTCCCAGCAGCCCAAATAACCAAACCAGCCCTTTATCCGTCTCCTCTTCTACATCAATCAGCCCAACCCTAGTTCCTCTTCCCTATTCAGCTGAACCCTTACTTCTCCATCCGAAAATACCAACTCAGCCCAATCCAGCCCTGCATCAGCCCAACAATCTTCTTCCAATCAGCAACCAACTTCTGCTCAAACTCAACCCATTAACACTAATACTCATACGATGACTACTCGGTCAAATAATGATACTTTTAAAACCATACATGCTGCTAACTTATCTCAATTCCACCGTCACTCACTTCATCATTCTCTTCTCTCATCACATGTCCCAAAAGGAATCAAAACCGCATTGAAGGATTACAAATGGGTTCGTGCTATGAATGATGAACTTCAAGCCTTACGTTCTAATCAAACTTGGCAACTTGTTCCCCGTCCTGCTTCTACCAACATCATCGGCTCCAAATGGATTTATCGGATCAAATACAAATCCGATGGTTCCATTGACCGGTACAAAGCTCGTCTTGTAGCTCAAGGTTTTAACCAAGTTCCGGGTCTAGATTTTTCTCACACATTTAGCCCCGTTGTCAAATCATCCACCATTCGAGTTGTTCTCAGCCTTGCCACCATCAACAAATGGAAACTTCGACAACTCGATGTCAACAATGCCTTTTTGAATGGAAATCTCAAGGAAACCGTCTATATGGAACAACCACCGGGTTTTCAAGATGAAACTCGCCCGACTCATGTGTCTATATGGACGTTTGCATTGGTTGGCTAGTCGTCGTGGTTGCTGGTCACTTAACGACCAAAGAAAGATAGTGTGGTTTGATGTCACGATGGAGGAATTCGGGTTAACAGATGCTCCTAATTAAACCGAAAAGAGGCGGTGGGGACTTCAGCTATGATCAGTTGGTTGATCTAAACGGTGAAGTTGGGATTGCATATGGGTGTAATGCCATCATATTGAGTTGCGGTCAGGATCGTGATACGTTTGTATGGGAGTCGTTGGTACACCACGGCCTTAATGTAGGTGATGCAGTTGAGGTTGGGTTGGCTTATGTTGCTAAGGCGGAGGGAGGCGGCGGTGAGAGGGAGGTCGAGATGGCTGATCCGGAGCCTGATGCCGTGCAGGTTCCATCGTGCGTTTCTCACTCCATCAGGTTGCCTGCTGAGATTAGGGAGGATGTACGTGCGGTTGCGGCAGAGGCTGCCGAGTCGCGTCAGTGGCGTCAGCAGACGGGCGATGTGTTACGCTGGTTGGTCGCTGGCCAGCAGGAAATTTATCGTCGCTTGGAGATGCAGCCTCGTGTTGCACCGCTCATACGCCCCAACGCAACAGTCCGAGACGTCCACACAGCACGCTTGGACGTCCTCGCAGCAGGCCGCGACCTCCTCGCAGCAGACGCCACTCGATGATTCGCAGTTTTAGTTGTTTATTTATATTTATCTTTTTTTTTTGTAAACGTTCCTGACTACGCTTATTTGTATTGTATTATCATTTGTTTGTTTATATTTGCTTGTTTGTTTATATTATCACTTGTTTATTTGTATTTGTTTGTTTATATATACGTTTGTGTTGACGCTTACACGCTTATCGAGACGACAACGGTAACAAAAAAACATTTTATACAAATAACCGAAATTTCGTAATCAAAATTAGCAAATATAACATTTAAAAAAAATTATAAAATCCTTGCACGTTTATCTAGACGAATAATAATAATAATAACAGAAAACAACATTTTAAAAAAATTACAAACATTGCATAATTTTTTTTAGAAAAAAAAACAACATTTTATCTAAAACATCCATCCAACCCCATCCATCCCAACCAAACTAGAGCTCAAAATAATGAAAGGACCTCTACGGCCCATAGAGGTGCTCACAATCATTGGATATCATGCCTGAACCTCGTACCTCATACGTGATTCCTATATACGGGCCGTAGGCTATCCTAAACGGGCCGTAGAGTTCTCTACGACCCGTATAGGTTTGTGCAAATAAAAAACAACCTTGTGTGAATAACCGAAGCCTTCATCAAACACACACTAAACCCTACCTTGAAATCGACATACTAAACCCTATCTATATACTTTAATAACCTGCAAGCATTTCTATTGTTCCTTTGAAATCAATGGCTGATCAGTTTCCTCCGGAGATTATATACGCTATCTTGTCAAGAATGCCCATCAAATCATTGGCTCGTTTCCGGTGTGTATGCAAACTATGGCTCAAATACATCAACGATCCTTACCTTGAAACCATTCATGTCGTCAAGGAAGAACCCACCCCAATCATGTTCCAATACTTTGAGCCTCGTACTCCTCTTCCCAACAGACTATGCACAGTCACTTTTTTGCGTCTAATCCAACGCACTTACACCGTCAAACAGGAGCCCGTTTTAGATTTTAGCTTTACGGGTCAGTGTCAAGGGACTTTGGTTATAGGTTCATGCAATGGGCTAACCCTCGTCTGTACTAAAGAACACGTCTCTCGTGGCTTCTCTCTTGCACTTATCAACCCGGCCTCTTACAAAAGAATGTTACAATTTGCCATCCATCAAGATGTATACTCGTTATAAGTACATGTTCGTCCTACACGAGGCAGCAGGGATTGGATTTGATGATTCAACCAACACATTAAAGACGGTGCTTGTTATTTCTAATAAAGAACGACCTCAACTATGTAATACACATGATTGTAACCTAGTTTCTAATAATTAACAAATAAAAATATAATACCTTGGTTTCCAACCATATCTCACAACCTTTGTTTAACAAATATCTTGAATCGAAATTAATGTAAAAATCGGCCTTTCGTGGCAGCCACATGCTAATGATCTGAATCGAAATTAACGTAAAAATCACATTCATTTAATTTCTTGGGTTCTAGGATTCATACACCCTGTGACGTCACATTCTGGGGGTGTGACATCACATTTTGGGGTATGTGGCAGCATCCTATTGGTAAGTGATGTGGGCCAGGGTGTATGAATCCTAAATAGGGGGTGTATGAATCCTAATTACCAATTTCTTTGAAAAGAAAGCACAACGGCGCCGTCTTTCCGACATACACTTTATAGTGTACAAAATCTTTTCCACCCTTAGGTGAGATTTTGTTTTTAGCAGATTTGGATTTTCTATTCAGGAAGGGCCAGGCCCAGGGGGCGGCGCACAGCCTACCTGTCACTACAACAAAAATGGCTTTAAAGGACCTTATGTGTGAGACGCTTGTAAAATGGGGTCGTAAAAAACTATTTAATAGGACGAATGAATTTTTGGGGTCCTTTTATAATATACGCTACTAAACCGGTGTCCTAAAAAGCTAACTAATAGGATGGATGATTATTTGGGGTCCTATTATCATATAACTTAATAAGACACTTAAAATGTAGATCCTAATATAGTAATTTATAAGACATATAGTTGTTGGTGTCCCATTATGTCATAATTTAATAGGACACTTGATCACCGAGGGTCCTATTATAACATAACTTAATACGACACTTTGTAGTTAAGTCATAAATGTTCGATGTTATAGGACCCTTTATAGTCAAAGTCATATTAGAACATAACTTAATAAGACACTTGTCATATGGGTCTTATAACTTTAACCTATATAGGATGCTTAATCATCATGATGTTATTATAATACATCGTAATAGGACACATGATATGTGAGTCATAAAACATCTGTTTTATAGGACGCTTATTCGCTAGAGTTTTATTATAACATAACTTAATAGGACACTTAACACTTGGGTCTTATAACTTTAACCTTTATAGGATGCTTAATTATAGTGGTGTTATTATAATACACCATAATAGAAAACTTGATATTTGACTTTGTTTAGAAAAAAAAGGAATTAAAAGATATGGATCATGCAAGTGTGTGACTTTGTTTAAATAAATGAACGAACACAAACATAAAAATGTTTTTGATTATGTGTTCATGTTCATGTTCGTGTTCGGTTAAAACTAAATGAACAAACATGAACACACTTGTGTTTGTTTACATGCCTAACTTCTTTTTTAGTGTTTTTTATGTTTGGAAATTGGAATTGATATTATCACCTCTTCTTACCAGCATACACATACACATTGGTGTCTAATTTTCTAAAATAAATGTTTAATTTGCATATTTATCCTGTTATACTATAAATGAAAATTTTGAAAAAGAAAATGTACAGTACATGGATTAAAGTAAATGGAAAATTAGTCCACTGTCGCTTGAATGATAATGTTATCAATTGCCGATTTCCTTTTATAACTATACTGCAAGTTGCATAATAAGATAGACTAAAAATAAAAAATATGTTTAAGTGTTGTTATGATAATTAAGACTAGAAAAATTAATATTTCTTAATTTTTTGCTCAAGAGCGTAACAATTTACAGATTCGTTGTTCTTCGGGAGTATGAAGGAATTAAAGTCAAAATTCAAAACAACCAAAGCCACAACAAAATTCTACCATTTAATGACAACTAATATCATAAACCTCATAAAACAATATGGATATACATAATCGATGTGTTTCATTTTCTTTTAAACGGAACACCTTGATTTAAAAATACCTGAACAAAGGAAAGTGTTCATTGTTGATTGTTGATCGGAAATCACTTGATTAAATTGTTCTTGTTAAGTTATTAGGTAATATGTATTGGAGTTTAAAATCGTTACTTTGGTTTATTGAAGGGTAGGGTTAGTAATGGTTGATATGGGTAACTAATTGTCATTCAATTGGGCCCAATAAGGCCATGGGGTATACTCTAACCATCTTTAACTCCACCTAGATATCCCATCTTCCATTTTGTCTCTTTTCACACTAGCTCACTTCAAGGAAATGGTTTAACGCCCCTTAACTCTACCTCTTCCCCTTAACTTTCTCTCTTTTAACTCATGTTAACATGTTAACTTAGTGCCAATTTAATGCCCCTTAACATGAGAAGGGAATGGTGTACAATGAAAGTTAAAATGCCACGTCACCGTTAACACCCTTGATGTGAAGGTACACCACATGGCCTAAAAGCTATTATAATTGTTAAGACTCAACGTTACTCACTAATAGGTTGTACAAAAAACTCATGGTGTAGAGATTGCTCGAATAAAAAAACTCGTCGAATTGATTCAATTTGTATACGAGTGGACCACGAGAAAAATGTGGGCTCGCTTATTAGCTCGGCTCGGATTAAGTTTGTGTCGAGCTCGATGTCACTCTGGCGACAATGATGCATCACCACCCACCATCGACACCACCCACCATTGCCACCACTGTCACCCACCCACCATCGCCGGCACCTGCCACCGACACCACCTACACCTCCATCCACCACCACCACCACCACCACCACCGCCGTCGCCACCTTCACCGCTGCTGCCACCCACCATCACCGCGACCTCCAAATATCACCACCCACCACCGCCGCTGCCATCCTTCACTGCCACTACTGGCGCCATGCACCGCCACCCACCCACCACCACCTCAACCACCCCTCATAGCCACCACCAACCACCGGCACAACCTCCGTCACCACCCACAACCATCAACACCATCAGCGACCGCCCATAATTGTCACCACCGTCAGCCACCCACCATCGCTGGCACCTGCCACTGGCACCACCACCACCTCCTTCCACCACCACCGTACACCATCGACACAATTAATGACCACCCACCATTGCCTTAAGGTTGCGTCAAATACGTGCAGTAGCACGAGCGATGAGTTTAAACATGCAACCTTTTTGTTTGTGTTGTGGGTAGAATGAAATATTTGTTGTACAAATGTTTTACAACTTCTATAGATAGTTACTCGGTTAAGTTGAAAGTACTGGGTAGAATGAAATATTTGTGATTCTGAATTATGGTTGTTTCTAACTAATATCATCAGTTTAGTTGTTGCACTTGTAATCAGTTGATAATAATAACATCTTTAAATTTTGAGTCTTGACGATTTTGTTTATTTTATTTGTCTTGGTTGACATAGGTTATGAGATTATTATTGTTTTGTTAAATTTTTGTGCCTTGACTGTTTTTTTTTTTTTTTTTGACAAGCCAAACGAAACTTTTATTTATACCCAAACGACTAAAAAGAAGCTGGCCAACAATATACAATCCACCCCTGGTCGCCAAAAATGGACCTGACTGATCAGACCTGCTAGCCGTTTATGAAACCTCCTATTTCGACCTGTTACCCAGCCCAATCGGCGTATTGCTTTAGTTTTTATAATTTTCACTTTTTTTTTGCTGTCAGGGATCAAGTTAGTTTATGCAAAATCATTTGTTGTTAGGGATTAAGGTGGACAATGATTCACTGTGGTAGTATGAAATCTGCTTTTTTTTTTTAAGTATGAGTTATGGTTTCCAATTTTGTCTGCTTTTTTTTTGTTTAACTGGAATGCTTTATTCAAAAGGTCTTGATAACTCGATCTGATAAGAATTTTTCTTTGTTGTGTACACTAGTAATGGAAGATAAAAGTACACAAGGCCAAAGCTCCAGAAGACATATGAATGCTTATGAAAAGAGTAGAATGTTGAATATTCAAGAGCAAAAAAAATTACAAGCCTTAAAAATAGATGTAGCAAGAGGATGGGTGAAAAGCTTGGACCCAAATGAGCTAGTTGGTGGTACAGAGATTGGATCAGAATGGTGTGAGGTAAACGTTCAAGTAGCAATAAAAATAGATGAAAAGTTGGTGAGATCATATGTGTTATTTTCCATAATTCAAGATTGTATTGGTGCCTCCATTGGATGGTCTTGTCCTTTCATCTCGGTATGTATTTATTAATTTTGTGATACAAATAATTTTAATAATCTGTAACTTAATGCTTATACATGGATGGTTTATTTGTAGGTAGTCCGTGAGGATTGACAACACATGATGACTCAGGATTCTATGCTGCTTATTTCTTTCATTGCTTTTAATTTCTTTGTTAAATGTTACAAGACTTTATGTTGGATAATGCTATAACTTATTTATGTTTAGTGTTTTTGTTATGAATATGCTTATTTGAAATATAATAAAGTTTTATTTCTTTCATTAGTTGATGTTATATACAGTATATCATAAAATTGTGTGTGTATATGTTTAAAAAAACGTTGTATCATATGACTTGTTAGGACTTTCAAATTTGGTCCTATTAAAGTGTCCAAATATGCTTTTCTTAGGACGCTATATTGTTTCTTCATTGACATATTATGCGACCATAAAATTGGTTTCATAATCTTATTTGGGATATTAGGGCCCGTTTCTTGGTACTAAAGCTCCTATAATGTTACATCATAAGGGTCCTATAAATTAATTTCTAAGGACTCTTGTATGTGTATTAAAAGATTAAAAGTAGGTAAGCACATGTTAAAACATTGTAAAAGTGTCCTAATATGTTTTATTAGGAGTTTTTTTGGGACATATTATGCGACCATAAAATTGGTTTCATAATCTTATTTGAGATATTAGGACGCTTTTTAAGTTGCATGACTTATTACGACCCCCTTACATGAAACACTTTTACCGTTGGTCCTATTAAATAAAAGGTCCTGTAAAATAACATTTTAGGACGTTTTTGTGGGTACTAAAAACCCATTTTTGTTGTAGTGTGTCATCCTTATGTAATTTATCTTTTTATTTTTATTCAACTAAAAAGATCAAATTTATATACTAGTAACCAAATACTAAACTAATAATACCTACAACGCATACATACTACATACACACATAAATACATACACACAGATTTGTTAAAGCTTAAATAATCAATATTCTGACATTGATTTTGTATGTTCTTGACTTCTTGTGATCCTTGGTAGACCAAGTTGATTATGTTTTGAATGGATGCTCATCTCGGTGTTTGATAAAATGTCTAAGTATTAAACACATAATAGTCTCCACAATTTAACAAAGACAATATTAGCATTTGTAGATGTAGTTTGTTTAGAACAATAATTTTTTTGAATGGCTTAAGACATCACCTTGATAGACTCACCCCTCCCAAGTTCAAATCCAAGCATCCAAGGAGATTGCAACCCTCTCGGCCCGATGGTCTTAATCGCATATTTAACAAGTGGTGAGGATCGAACCGGGGACCTTCCGGGCATGAACCCCACATAAATGAATAAACCTTCCCACCTCACTGTTGGAGTACTGGACTGACAAATCATTGGCTGTTTAGAACAATATTATCTGCAACTTATATTTGAGTAACATAAAGTATATTTGGTGCCTTATATATTTACAGAGGGTTTGCACTTTATTCACAACTAGGTTTTTTTTTCAGCAGCGCGCGTTGCTCGTTCTGAATGCGATGTCATATTCGGATAAGGCAAAATGCACTGTTCGTAACATTCGTGATCACGTGTTTAAAATGCAAGCACCTTTCATAATTATCACAAGAGTTAATAGCCAAAATCGTCCTTGAGATTTGGGCACTTTTGCCACTTCAGTCCAAAACCCAAACCTTTTAAATCTGGGTCTGTAGACTTTACAATTTTTGCCACATTCGTCCCTGACACTAACCCAGTTAACTTATCTCGTTAACTCTGGGGGCATTTTTGACTTTTTAAACTTATCACAGCCAAACGCCCTTAATCTACTATTAAACTTATCACCAAACACTCTATGTACAACTCTATTCTTGCAGCCAAACACCCTCCTTGTCTACTCCTATACCCGTTCCCAAACACTCTCAATTTGGAATCTCCTATAAAAACCCTTATCTTTTGTCTCCTTCTCTGCAGAAACCCACAAGCACATACAAACACTTCTGTGTGTTCTGATTGAGAGCCCAACCGGACAACCAGCACCAGCCGCCGTCGCCGCCACTCTCTCCGGTGAACCCTTCCCCTCCGGCGAACCATCCTTCCCTCCTCCTTAATCTCTTTTATACCCGATTAACACCAATCCTCCTCCTTCATCTTGATATTATCATCATAGATAACCGGATTTGGTTCTCTGTTATCATAATCGAACACACACACACACACAGAGGGGGGTGGTTAGAGAGATAGTATCGATGACGTATTTCTGAATTTTGACTTTTGAGGTCAAACGAGCATCTTTTCAACTCTTAAATGATATGAACTGATTAACTTAAGAGAGACAAAGATGATTGTATTTGTGAATTAACCCAAAGGGGTGTTCGGATAATCCATTCAAGCATTTCATGAGTCTTCTGATCAAGGGAAAAGTGTCAGGGACGAAGGTTGGAAGCTATAGTTGTGGTGGTGGTGGTGGTGGTGTGTGATGGTGGTGATGTGTGATGGTGGTAGGTTTAGAGTAGAAGAAGGTGGGGGAGGTGAGTCCCACTTATTAAGTAAAAATATTAAAAAAATAAAAGGGTAGGCAAAAAGTCAGAAATACCCCCCAACTTAATGTCTAAAATTAACTGGGTTTAGTGTCAGGGATGAATGTGGCAAAAAATGTAAAGTCTACGGACCAGATTTAAAAGGTTTGGGTTTTGGACTGAAGTGGCAAAAGTGCCCAAACCTCAGGGACGATTTTTGCTATTAACTCTTATCACAATGTATCCACCCATTTCAGTTGGATTAGTAGCTGACTTCATACCTATCATAGATTCCAAACGAAGAGAAAATATAAAAATTATATAAAGCCGGTCATTTACCCCATACATATCAATTGATAGAACAAAAACATGACTCACTTATGAAAGGACCATTTTTTTTCTTTCTATATATATATATATATATATATATATTTTTAAAATGCATACACATGTAAATACTTGCATACCGACCATTAAAGTTATTTATAACTAGTTCAAGATTCAAAACATAATTTGGAAAAGTTGTCACTACAAGAAATTTGACCTTTAGCTGCGACACCTTTAGCGGCTACACCTTTAGCGGCAACAGGAGCAATAGCGACAGACAAAAGGCGACAAGACTTTTAGCGGTAGCCGTCGCCGCTAAAAGATCTGCCGCCGCTAAAGGTATACTTTTAGCGGCCACAGGCGTCGCCGCTAAAAGTATACTTTCTTGTAGTGTGTCATGGGGATCTATCCCAACATGTAATATAACATCAACCAAAACATTTTAGGACAGAAAACATTGTTAACAAAAATAGATCCCAAGACTTTAGCCATGACACCTAAACCCACCAAAACGCGTGTGCATTCCCAAAATTCGAGCCGCGACTTGATCTTCAAGCATGTGCTTTACCTATTACACAACACAACCAACAAGTTAGTTGACCATACATTTCAAAAGAGAACCAACTATCCCATCACTTTCCATAAGGTATTCTACTACATACTTCCACCTGTTTGACCCATTAAGGTCTTTCTACCTATTCTACAAGGTTCCAACCGTATGACCCATTTAGGTCTTCATATCTTTTTGCCCCGTTGAGGTCTTTCCACCTATTCTATCTTATTCCACCATGTGACCCGTTAAGGTCTTTCCATCCTCTTTGACCCATTAAGGCCTTTTCAACTTTTCCACTCATTTCCAACCCATTGACCCATTAGGGCCTTTCCAACCATTCTACATATTTCCAATTATTGACCCAATAAGGTCTTTCCAACCATTTTACATCTTTCCAACTATTGACTCAACAACTAGGACACAATAATATACACATAGCAATAATTGATTTAAGTCAAACCAACTTACCTTTGTTTTGCGAGTCATGACCTCCTTGCTTGCTTGATCCTTCCGTCTTAATACCTACACTTGATGAACTCATAGTTTAGAACTCATGAACTCATCTTTCTTACATACACACCTAGCCATAACTTATTAATGGTTTCTCATGTACTAACCATTTTTCAATCAATCCACATAATGTTGAACCTAATACTTTTCTGTTCATTCATTTAGGCATTTCAACATACACTTAGTGTGCATAAACTTCAATTAAAACTCATGTACCCAACTATGAACATACCACTCTCCCATCAACATTATACCTTTCCATTTTCATTATATAAAACCCATCTTCACATATCTATATTTCACACAAATTACCTTCAATTAACATAATCTATACATGCATCTTAGTACATTTTCAAAATTAAACATACTACTTTTAGTTTCTAAACTAAATTATCAAGAATCATACATTACTATCATTATTCAAGAATCTCATCAACATAAAACATTCATCAAATACCTTCTACAACTCACCTTGAGTTTATTATGACCTAAGGACTCGAATTTACTTCACATGCAGGTTCAACAACTGATTCTTGCTTGGATATGGGGCTGATTAGTGGGTTCTTGGGTTGGGGAGGTTTTTTTTCTCTCAAAACTTTGTACTCCTTCTTCAGGAGTTGTTTTTATTTTTGAAACAAACCCCATTCAAACCCATAGACATAATATTATTTCATTTCAGCCCCTCCCCTTTGGTTCCTAGTCATTTTAGGTCATAACTTGAGTTACTAGCTAATTACCCCTCCATTTATTCCATATTGGCAAATTTTAGTCTATTTATTTTATGTAAAAGCTTACCCACTACTTCCTACTAGTATTATTTTAAATTTTGAGGTGTTACAAGTCCACCCCCCTTATAGAGGTTTCGACCCCGAAACCTTTACACGTACCAAATAAAGCAGGGTAGTGAGTCCGCATCTCTTCCTCCGACTCCCAAGTGAGTTCCGAGCCCTTTCGGTGTTTCCATTGAATCAAGACTTGGTTTATGGACTTGTTACGCAACCGCTTTACCTTGAAATCTTTTATGGCTACCGGCTTTTCTACATAATTCAACTTATCATCAACTTCTATGTCTTCGAGGGGCACATAAGCGGTTTCATCCGCAAGGCACTTTCGCAATTGTGACACATGAAATGTGTTATGAATCCCGCTCAGGGATGGTGGTAATTCCAACTGATAAGCAACTTGTCCAACGCGCGCCAAAATTTTAAATGGCCCGATGTATCGCGGGCCCAACTTCCCGCGCTTATGGAACCTGATAATCCCCTTCCAAGGGGAGACCTTCAACAACACAAAGTCCCCGACTTGGAATTCAATGGGACGCCTTCTTCGATCCGCATACGTCTTCTGACGATCTTGAGCGGCTTTTATTCTAGCCCATATAAGGCTAATCTTCTCATTGGTAAGTGCTACCAAGTCCTTAGGCGTTAGCTTCCGTTGACCCACTTCCCCTAACAAACTGGAGCTCTACATTTCCTCCCATACAACATTTCAAATGGTAATGTACAAGTGATTGAAGCATGCATGTCTATGTCATCAAAGTGACCTCACAATTTAGTGATGTTGTTTAGCCCTTTTTTGTTATCTATCTATTAATATAATGTTTTATAAAATTTTGAGTATACCATTGCGACATACTTATTTTGTTCATAATTGATAACTTGATAAAAAATTTATTTGAACATTGTTATCAGTACCATATACATTTATATGGATTTTTTGAAGTGGCGACATAAAATTCGTTGAAAAAGAATTGAATTCGCAATACAATATTCTTTTTGTAGAATAAGTTGTAACGAGTAGGTGTCGTGACAAGCCGGATTGGCATCGGTTGAATAACATTTATGCATAGTTTTCAAGCGATGCAAAGCACGTATCAATATCGTATTGGACATATTTCGACTGCTATATCGACACCGGCATAATACCAATACTATAGAGCGAATTCCTTTTGTGAAGCGCGGGGAGCCCACTAGTTAACAAATACATTCAACTTACTGGCCTTACCCATTTTATTTTAGTAAGAATGATCAAACTAACCTGCGAAAATCGTTTTGACTTTCGATGTAAGAGGCGAATCCAACTATGAAGTGAGACCGGAGTGATGATTGAAGGAAAACATGAGACTCACGCGCCGGAAAGGTGGCTGGCAATCACCAGATTTCTCCTCTCACTCTATCTATTTCTCCGTCTACTCTCTCTATCTCGTGTCTCTCTTTATCTAGAGATGCATACGGGAGAAACAAAAGAAAAGACATGTGGTGATAAGGACGAAGAAAGGCCGGGTGACACCTTATCACCTACCTTCATTATATATTTTCAAATCTCTCATTCATTGCGACAAATCTTTTATTAGGTTTAAGTATAAGTATGGGGGCAAATTTCTTGTATTTAATTCGGTGGATCCATTCATTTATACAATTACCACCATCATTCATCAAACACACACTAAACCCTACCTTGAAATCCACATACTAAACCCTATCTATCTATATATACTTTAACAACCTGCAAGCAATTCTATTGTACCTTTGAAATCAATGGCTGATCAGTTTCCTTCGGAGATTATATACAACATCTTGTCAAGATTACCAATCAAATCATTGGCTCGTTTCCGGTGTGTATGCAAACTATGGCTCAAATACATCAACGACCCTTACCTTGAAACCATTCATGTCGTCAAGGAAGAACCCACCCCAATTATGTTCCAACACTTTCAGCCTAGTGATCTTCATCCCGACAGACTTTGCACAATCACTTTTTTGCGTCTAATCCAAGGCACTTCCACCGCAAAACAGGAGCCCGTTATGAAGATGTGGTTTAGGGATATTAATTCCTACTTCCTTAGGACACCAATTAGCATGGTTTTAGGCTCATGCAATGGGCTAACCCTGAACAAAACCCTTGTCATGACATCTTATTTGTACATGTTATTGGAAGCATGATCATGTGGTTGCTTTAAACGGTGAAGTTGGATATGCACTTTTGAATCATTACTATCTGGAGTTGTGGATTTTGAAGCAGGAAGAATGGGTGTTGCACTGTGGCTTTAAAACCATTCCTGTGCCAAATCGTAATATAGTGGTTTCGGGTTTTTTGAACGAAAACGGGGACATATTGTTGACAGCCTGTGGTGGGAGATTTTTGTATGTTTACACCCTGAGTACTTGTGATTTGCGATATGTCAATCGGGGTGATTTACAACAAGTCGAGCCATTGCCATACGCACTGCCCTGCAGCGCAAATATCCGAATGTACCAAAGCAGCTTGTTTTCGATCCGAGGTGTCAACACAAGTACTTAATTATGTTGGTTCAGGCCCCTACCCAAACTCTACACAACAACACCCTACGTATGTTTGTATGTAAAGTAGAAGAAAATAAATGCAGAAGGTGTACAAAGGAAATGAATGGTTGCTTGGTTTATTAATTATGAATGTCTATATATAGACTTACAATAGTACTGTGAACTAGAAAAACAATAATAAAAACAAACTACTTATCCTAACTTAATGGCTTTCAAACGGTCACCATATGACTTGGTAAAAGGCTGATCCAACGGTCACCAAAGAAGCTGGACTTCCACTTGCTCCCATCTTGAGACTTGGTCAAACTACAATACCCACTTCACTTATTATAATAAACTATTAAATAAACCATAATACAAACCACTTGATCTTCTACAATGCATCCAATTGACTAACTCCAAAACCATCTACAATCAACCCATGCAAACTCACGTGAACACTTATGCATGCATCAACCAAACCAAGAGTAAGTAGATGATCTATAACCATCAACCATGACCCGATAAGGTGCCGACCTGAGAACTCGTGAACAAAACCCGATTAATCCAACATTCACCCCCTTAATCGTGGTCTGTTTACGCGCTTCACCACTGCCACATTTAGTCACTTATTTCTTGAACCATCTCGACTTCTACCGGACATCCGATCTTCACCTTGATCGAGTCCAAAGTGTCTATAACTTGACTTTTCCCGGACACCCGACCGCCGTCTTGGTCACGTCCAAAGTCTTCCCTCAACTCGACTTATCCCGGACACCCGGCCTCCACCTCGACCACGTCCAAAGCCGTATAACACCACCACTACTACTACCGACTGTTGTTTTTCACCACACGGAACCGTTTTGCGCACAACACTTCCGTGAGAGCGTTCTTCTACCGATCAAGAAAACAAAGCCACCCGCTTCTACTGTTTTCCATCACCTGCTAAACGAACTAAATCACAGCCACTCGCTTGATTTTTCCTGCCCGTTTTTCCTGCAACCTGGTTAACCTCTCCTTCTAGTGAAACCCACAACATCCTGCCGGATTTTTAACATCTAAACACAGCCACGAGACACCCCGGTGTTCACCCGTCACCCCCGTCATCCTAACCGGTACTTCACCCGCGACAACGATTGACACAAACACCCATCTTGCCTTTGTATACTGCTGTGAAACAACCCCGAACAACCACGAACGGACTCCTTTGTTCACCCCGGTCACCTCGTCCACAAACAACGGTACTCCCCGTCGTCTAACCCGCAATGTCTGACCCGAACAACTCGCCGTCAACTGTGGTAAAACAACCCCGAAACAGCCCCTGCTGTCCCGAACCCTTCTAACTTTCACGCCTGCCCTCCACCAACCGACACACCCGCCGGTGGCGGAGGCTTCCTTCGATCTTCAAACCCGCCTCCTACGAGCCCTAGGCTCTGATACCAAATGTTGGTTCAGGCCCCTACCCAAACTCTACACAACAACACCCTACGTATGTTTGTATGTAAAGTAGAAGAAAATAAATGCAGAAGGTGTACAAAGGAAATGAATGGTTGCTTGGTTTATTAATTATGAATGTCTATATATAGACTTACAATAGTACTGTGAACTAGAAAAACAATAATAAAAACAAACTACTTTATCCTAACTTAATGGCTTTCAAACGGTCACCATATGACTTGGTAAAAGGCTGATCCAACGGTCACCAAAGAAGCTGGACTTCCACTTTCTCCCATCTTGAGACTTGGTCAAACTACAATACCCACTTCACTTATTATAATAAACTATTAAATAAACCATAATACAAACCACTTGATCTTCTACAATGCATCCAATTGACTAACTCCAAAACCATCTACAATCAACCCATGCAAACTCACGTGAACACTTATGCATGCATCAACCAAACCAAGAGTAAGTAGATGATCTATAACCATCAACCATGACCCGATAAGGTGCCGACCTGAGAACTCGTGAACAAAACCCGATTAATCCAACATTCACCCCCTTAATCGTGGTTTGTTTACGCGCTTCACCACTGCCACATTTAGTCACTTATTTCTTGAACCATCTCGACTTCTACCGGACATCCGATCTTCACCTTGATCGAGTCCAAAGTGTCTATAACTTGACTTTTCCCGGACACCCGACCGCCGTCTTGGTCACGTCCAAAGTCTTCCCTCAACTCGACTTATCCCGGACACCCGGCCTCCACCTCGACCACGTCCAAAGCCGTATAACACCACCACTACTACTACCGACTGTTGTTTTTCACCACACGGAACCGTTTTGCGCACAACACTTCCGTGAGAGCGTTCTTCTACCGATCAAGAAAACAAAGCCACCCGCTTCTACTGTTTTCCATCACCTGCTAAACGAACTAAATCACAGCCACTCGCTTGATTTTTCCTGCCCGTTTTTCCTGCAACCTGGTTAACCTCTCCTTCTAGTGAAACCCATAACATCCTGCCGGATTTTTAACATCTAAACACAGCCACGAGACACCCCGGTGTTCACCCGTCACCCCCGTCATCCTAACCGGTACTTCACCCGCGACAACGATTGACACAAACACCCATCTTGCCTTTGTATACTGCTGTGAAACAACCCCGAACAACCACGAACGGACTCCTTTGTTCACCCCGGTCACCTCGTCCACAAACAACGGTACTCCCCGTCGTCTAACCCGCAATGTCTGACCCGAACAACTCGCCGTCAACTGTGGTAAAACAACCCCGAAACAGCCCCTGCTGTCCCGAACCCTTCTAACTTTCACGCCTGCCCTCCACCAACCGACACACCCGCCGGTGGCGGAGGCTTCCTTCGATCTTCAAACCCGCCTCCTACGAGCCCTAGGCTCTGATACCAAATGTTGGTTCAGGCCCCTACCCAAACTCTACACAACAACACCCTACGTATGTTTGTATGTAAAGTAGAAGAAAATAAATGCAGAAGGTGTACAAAGGAAATGAATGGTTGCTTGGTTTATTAATTATGAATGTCTATATATAGACTTACAATAGTACTGTGAACTAGAAAAACAATAATAAAAACAAACTACTTTATCCTAACTTAATGGCTTTCAAACGGTCACCATATGACTTGGTAAAAGGCTGATCCAACGGTCACCAAAGAAGCTGGACTTCCACTTTCTCCCATCTTGAGACTTGGTCAAACTACAATACCCACTTCACTTATTATAATAAACTATTAAATAAACCATAATACAAACCACTTGATCTTCTACAATGCATCCAATTGACTAACTCCAAAACCATCTACAATCAACCCATGCAAACTCACGTGAACACTTATGCATGCATCAACCAAACCAAGAGTAAGTAGATGATCTATAACCATCAACCATGACCCGATAAGGTGCCGACCTGAGAACTCGTGAACAAAACCCGATTAATCCAACATTCACCCCCTTAATCGTGGTTTGTTTACGCGCTTCACCACTGCCACATTTAGTCACTTATTTCTTGAACCATCTCGACTTCTACCGGACATCCGATCTTCACCTTGATCGAGTCCAAAGTGTCTATAACTTGACTTTTCCCGGACACCCGACCGCCGTCTTGGTCACGTCCAAAGTCTTCCCTCAACTCGACTTATCCCGGACACCCGGCCTCCACCTCGACCACGTCCAAAGCCGTATAACACCACCACTACTACTACCGACTGTTGTTTTTCACCACACGGAACCGTTTTGCGCACAACACTTCCGTGAGAGCGTTCTTCTACCGATCAAGAAAACAAAGCCACCCGCTTCTACTGTTTTCCATCACCTGCTAAACGAACTAAATCACAGCCACTCGCTTGATTTTTCCTGCCCGTTTTTCCTGCAACCTGGTTAACCTCTCCTTCTAGTGAAACCCACAACATCCTGCCGGATTTTTAACATCTAAACACAGCCACGAGACACCCCGGTGTTCACCCGTGTTCCCATGCAATTGCCGTTTGCAATTGGATGGGTAAACAGCCTCACAATATAACTGATTGGAGATACCACACGAACACATACATGGAGCAGTACAACGGTCACTTCTACACGTTAGGACCTAAGTCTGAATGGCCTCAGGTGGAATGGAGAATTAAGGGGGGCCCGCCGATGATTACAACACATCGAGGAAGAGTGCGTTCGAGAAGAATACGCAATGAGATGGATGTGAACTATGACGATCGCCCGAGGACTCGTACATGTAGCATCTGTGGATAGACGGGCCATAACAAGAAATCGTGTAAGAATGCAGTTGATCTTGGGACTCAGCCTTAGTGAATGATCCTACAGGGTTCTGTCAGCCGTATCAACAATGTCATCCTTATATGCAAGTTTAGTTTATCGTAATCGTATTTTCTTATGTTTTTTACTATCTATGTAATGGTATCATTGATGTGTTCATTTTATGGTTATGTTGTATTTTGGATTCGTAATGTCATTATAATTATTGTAGTATTAGTAAAACAAACCACATAAAATGACGTCCGTGCCTTTTCGTGACATGTCGTACCGGGCCACGGGCGGTCGGTTGACGGCCAAATTTCCGACGGACCAGTTGTATGAACCAAGGACGGCACGTCCGAGGCTCCGGTGGCCGTAGAGACCGGACCGGGAGACGGATAAGGGGGGCCAAAAAGGGCACCCTGGGCCACTTTCAACACTAAAACAAACCACATAAAATGACGTCCGTGCCTTTTTGTGACATGTCGTACCGGGCCACGGGCGGTCGGTTGACGGCCGAATTTCCGACGGACCAGTTGTATGACCCAAGGAAGGCACGTCCGAGGCTCCGGTGGCCGTAGAGACCGGACCGGGAGGCAGATAAGGGGGGCCAAAAAGGGCACCCTGGGCCACTTTCAACACTAAAACAAACCACATAAAATGACGTTCGTGCCTTTTTGTGACATGTCGTACCGGGCCACGGGCGGTCGGTTGACGGCCGAATTTCCGACGGACCAGTTGTATGACCCAAGGACGGCACGTCCGAGGCTCCGGTGGCCGTAGAGACCGGACCGGGAGACGGATAAGGGGGGCCAAAAAGGGCACCCTGGGCCAGTTTCAACATTAAAACAAACCACAAAATCCACATATTATATAGGATTATTACAGAAACCAGGACCACCACAACTAGGTAGATGACAATATCTACCACTGGCACCACATAGGGGTCGACTCACATTCTGATTTTGGGGGGTACGGATAATAGATGTAAACCCCATTAACATGGATGTGAACGAAGCAGATGTACATAAAATAGCACTCCCATCATCATCATCATTATCAAGCAACCTTGCAAACTCATCATAGTCCACATCATCATATATGGGAGTATCTGGAAGTCTTGACGGCCCTGCTTCGTCATTGTCAAGACTTGTTGACGGCCCTGCTTCGTCATTGTCAAGACTTCTTGATGGCCTTGCTTCGTCATTATCAACACGTCTCCGCTTCTTGCGCCCTGAAACCCTTTCAGGTCGGCTTCTGTCAACTTGGAAACCGCTCGGTTGATTTTGAAGACGTGAAGGATAATTCAGACGATCTCCTTCGCGAATTGAAGACAACACTGCACTGGCAGTGTTTTGAATGTCTCCAAATTGTGCAGGAGCGCTTGCCATATACCGAGTCGCTTGACCATGTATCTCAGTATACCCTTCCAGCTGCAATAATATTGAAAAAACAAATATTAAAATACTATTTTGCATTATATACTATTTCATAATTATTAAAGTGATATACAAACCAGTAGTGCGGTAATCGACCCATTATCTCGGGATCCGGTTTGTGGTAACGGATTATTCATCGGGTTAGTGACGTATCCAACCGTGTTTTCCAGATACCAAGTCATGTAATTTGGAGACACGGAAGGAACTATCATCCGTTCCCCCACGTCCACTCTATTGGCTCTGCGATTATCCCAGGAAGATATATAGGCGGCATGTTGATCTGTCCAGTTTACGTGACTTTTCCCAGTACGCTTCATTGCTCGCAATTTACTTTGGACTCCAGGGATAAGGGGAGGATCCAAAGGTCTCAATTGACGGAACCCGAACTGTCGAAGGACCCTCGCTGGTGAGTGGTATTCAACTACGTGCATCCACACAAATGTAACACTCACAGCACCATGAATCCTCCCCGTCTCTGCAATAATCCGGCAAAGATTGAAACGCTTCTTCATATGGTCGCCAAATAAACTGGTGCACAAAAAAATTTATTAAGACATGGTACAAATTTAACCAGTAACATAATGTAAATTAACTCTTACCGACTCCTCATGAAGATTTTGTAACTGTGAACGAATTTGGCGTAAGGAGTGTGACGGGACCTCCGTAAAGTCGTGTTTAACACGCCAACTATAAATATAATTATAAAATCAATCATTAGTTAAATTAACAGGTTTTAATAAATATTATGTAGGCATAACAGAATACTTACAAGACACCAAATTGTTTTCCAGCTAGCAAGTTGGGTATAATTCTGGGGGATAATACCCGGATTCTGGTCCAGGCCCACAATTGCAACAAATACATAGGACCTGCCACCGATTTTGTTGTCCTTAGTGCTGCTTTGCATAAGTTGCGATACAACCATGCTAACACAGCACTCCCCAAACTCAATTTCCCACATTGCTTAAGATCCAACAATTGTGGTAAAAATGACAATGACACACCACCGTGGTTTGTGTCGGAAAAGAGACAACATGACAAAATAATTAATATCACACATCGTGCGCGTCGTGTGATCTCGCCCTCAGTGGCGTCAGCTGGTAACGGAGCCTTTATTTTTTCTAAAATTATATTGGACTCCACAGTGTTGATATCCTGTAGGGTGATGGTGGCTTCACCCACAGGTAGATGAAATGTGTGCGTTTCTGGCCTCCACCGCTCAACCAGCGCAGTTATCAGTGAGTGGTCCAGGTACCGATAACCACAGCTTAACACCCCACCAAGCCCGGCTTCTTGTATGATACTTTTTACCCGTTCACCTAGCGGGTTTTTAGCCAGAAATTTCCATAAACTTCTATCACCGCGTTTCACCATTAGGGGTTCGTTGTATTTTTCAGGATTTGTGAAAACACACAACGCACGGTGGTCGTTATGTAGAAACAACACATTGTCTTCAAGAGGACCCGGGTGTAAGTTGTAATTCATTTTCAGATCACTGCTAAATATATCAAACTTTGAAAGATTTTGAGACTGAGATGATTGTCTGAACTTGAGTTTGCGACCCCCTCTATTGTTATATAACAAGCTCTTATCATCCATCTTCCTGCAAATCTTCTATTCACGAAATGAAAGATTATTCACTGAAGGGAATCATGTCATACACACATAGCTACATAGGTGCATGTATAGTAGTAATAAAACAACCATCCAAATATGAAAGATTATTCACTGAAGGGAATCATGTCATACACACATAGCAGTATAGTAGTAATAAAACAACCATCCAAATAACCAGCTCGTGATCAATCTTTGTCGCCAATCCATTTTTATAAAATGGAATAAAGACAAACAAATGCAAGACCCGTGACTTATTTTTTAATCAATGTCGCTATTTGGTTTTTAAACAATCGATTTTTTTTTCTATGTCGCTAAACCGAATTTTTTTTTTAATCTTTGTCGCCAACACAGTTTGAAACAATCATATTTTTTAATCTATGTCGCCAAATGGGTTTGAAACAATCATACTTTTTAATCTATGTCGCCAAATGGGTTTGAAACAATCAAATTTTTTTAATTCAATGTCGCCAATTGGATTGGTGACATACCTATTTTTGCTTTTTTCCCCACACCCTACCTAGAAACACTTACCCGTTTGGTAAAACGCCTATTTATGCAAAAAAAAAAATTCCAAAATATACCAAAAAAATGCATCTAACACACATCTTCCTTGTTTGTTGATGTTCCCTAAAATTAAACTCAAGAACATCCTAGAATTTTGCATAAACCATTCTTGGTTTGTATCCATCATACCAATCTAATCCTTTTTTTTTTTTTTTGCAATGAGAACCCAAAGATTCTTTTAATCGCAATCTCATTTCCTCCTCTTTTAACCATCAATCACCAATGAGTTACCTTAAAATTTTTGTTTGTTTGACTTTTCAACCACAAAACCAATCACCCCTTATCTTCTTGGTCATAGTCTCCTTTCTTTCTTTAACCACAAAAACTTACAACCCACACACAACAGGTCATACAATTCTCAATAGGTTTTCTTCTACATAGCTGCAACACACAGATCTTTCTCTACTTGAATCGATGAACCACACAGGTTCTTATCTACTCCCGAGTCTATTACACAGATTGTTTTTTTCTCCCGATCACACAGATCCACACTTTGCTGGTTCACACCGTACCTCCTCCTTGATTGAATCACACATCACCACTTATTAGGTTTCAATCGGCTTCACACAGATGCTTCGCACACAACTTGATTGTTTTACACACAGTACCAATTTCTATTTGTTCTTCTCTATATAAACTCGGTTCACACAGAGCACTCTTCAGGTCTTACAAAACTAATACGGTTCACAAAGAACCATTTACGATCCCTAGTACGAGCCGAAGCTCTGATACCAATTGTTGGATTTAACCCTCAAAGTCAACTCATAAAGTAACACTCAACACTCATGACTTGTTTGTATTAAATGAGAGTACATGCCTTAAATAGGCTAACTTCCAACTTACAGGACTTCAAAAGACCCAACCAACTATTACCTATTTTGCTATTAAATTGGAAAATCCCTAAGGAACCGTAAGACGCACAACTAAAACCAACAGATACTTGCATACTAATTCAATCTTACTACATGGACTCAAGCCTCAATTTGGGTTATGACCCATTATTAGTTGACCAATTAACAAAACACTTCTGACCCGTTTAGAAGCCTATAAGATTATCCAACATAGTGAAACAATCCTTTAAGGGGTTGGCGGGCATAAAAGGGTGAAGTTGTAAACAATCATTAAGGGGTTGGCAGGCATAAAAGGGTGAAGTTGTGGGGCCCACTTTTTTCAACCAGTAAGTTTTTTTAAGAGGCGTTAAGCCGCTCCTAAAATGTTAAAGAGGGGCGTCATTGTTGCCTCAAAACCTATGTGGCGCAATAAAGCTCTATCTCACACCTCTAAGCCTAATCATATTTTACTTACCATCCTTAATAGTAAAAGTAATATTTGTGGGAGAAAGTATATGATACAAAGTCCCCTTAACATAGGAAGGGTATAAAGCCACCACATCCTGACACCCGTAAAGAATAGTTAAGTCTAATAAACTCAATCCTGGCTGATTAAAAGGGTAATTTAGACTTTTTTTACTGTCGATAACCTTTGAATCAAATTCAATCCAAATTCGATTAATTATCTTCGACAATCCAATTGATAAGAAATTCATATTCAATTCATGTTCGATTAATTATTTTCGACGGTCGATTGAAAATTTTTAACGAATATCTAGTAAACCAAAACTTCCTTTTCTACGATTAATGAACTTCAATGAAGAACAGACAATCAAATATACCAAATTAAAACCAATTATAGAGATTCATTCAAAAAAGATAAAACAGAGCATGTATAAAACATGAAGAAAAAATGTATAAACGTTCATTATCTTTGTGAATTACTTTTGATTTTATGTGATGAAGAGCGTTTAAACCTAAAACAATTAGGTTAATAAGATGTTGCAGAAGAAAGAAAGATAGATGATTAAAACAGAGGTGAGAAGAATGGGGAATAAGTTAGTTACCTAAAAAGGCATTAAAAACACACGTTCATTTTTGTTGTCTATATAACGTGGTCTTTAATAGTTTAGTTGTCATTAAAAAACGCACGTTTAGAATTCAAAAATAATAAAACGTGCGTTTAAAAAAAAGGAATAATGTTTCACAAAAATGCACTCAGTCAAAACGTGCGTCTAAATATAAACGCACCTCCACTTTTTAATAAAACCAAAATAATACACGTGCGTTTAAATTAAAAAACCTTAATTTAATTCTTGAATTGCACCTACCACTTGGTGATCTTGCTGAGTTAGTACTTTGTTCTTGATTTATTCTTAATTTAATTCTTGAATGACAGTTATTATTGTTAAGATTTTTTTAAAGATTAGTGTTCTTTAAATTGGATTATTATGGGGTGTGCAAAAGCTGATAATACATGTTTGTGATGAAAAAAGTAACCCATGGGATTTCAAACAGAGCATGTTTCAAGTGGTAGGTTTTCAAAATCAGAGCATTCAGTTACGTTTATACATTTTATCTTCTTCATTTACGTTCATTAACCATGCTCTGTTTTTTGTTTTTTGTAATGATTCTCTATAATTGCTTTTTTTGGTGTATTTGATTCTTTGTTCTTCATTTACGTTTGGTAATCAGTTTTTTATTTTGTGTATTTGATTGTCTGCTCTTCGGAAATGTATAAATGTTTAGTATATCGTTGGAAAAGAAGTTTCAATTTAGCCTCTGTTGAACTAAAAAAAGTTTTGAACGTTTTATTCCTAATCTACCCCTGGTTTGTTTAAGCCGACCATGATTAACGTTGATAATTACTATCATGTCACCGCCTAAATCTAATGTCTATGGATCCTTCCTACACTTTCTACGTTAATACACCTTTGTACTTTATCTCTCTCCCATTTTATGGTAAGTTTTCACAACTTTCTTGTTTGTGTGAAACCCTAATTCACTCTTTACTTCAATATATATATTCATTCATCCCTAAATATCGCCACCACTGATAATCCATCAAACCCTACCTTGAAATATTATAATGGCTGGTGATCAGTTTCCTCTAGACATTATATACAACATCCTGTCAAGATTACCAATCAAATCATTGGCTCGTTTCCGGTGTGTATGCAAATTATGGCTCAAATACATCAACGACCCTTACCTTCAAACCATTCATGTCAAAGAAGAACCCACACCCATCATGTTCGAACAAATACCTGCTCATGCAACAAGCACTGCAAAATAAGTTCTCTTCAGGTAAACCAAAGTACTACTACTACATCTGTGAATAAAGAAACCCTTTTAGAGTTTAGCTACAAGTGTTCTCGTGAATACCATGTTTTAGGATCATGCAATGGATTAATAACTGTAATAACCAAAAAAAAAATTTTCTCAAAAAAAAAAATAAAAAAATAAAAAAATAAAAAAATGTAGTAACATAAAAATAAACAAATGAAGGTTGCTAAGAAAATAAGTGAAGCAAAATGAAATATTATGGTGACATTCACAAAATATATATGTTAAATAAAAATATCGAAAACAATATAATCACAAGTGTATGTAGGTTATATGTTTAACGTTCAAGTTCAAGAGAAAAGAATATATATAAAACAAAGTCAAAAGAAACTTGACCAGGGATGAAGATGATGACAACACTACACTACACCACACGACACACACGGCTTGACACGTGAAAACGCCAGCCCTCCCCATGCTACTAGTGAACACCGCAAGCCACCCTGAGCAAGACACACGCTGCACACACTGAGCACACGTCGCAAACCTCCGCCCACAAGCTACACACGACGACCACACGCTCGCAGAAGCCAACCACCAGCCAACCGTTGCTGGCAACGAACCACCTTTAGCCATAAAACAGCAAACCACAAGCCATCTGAGGAAGACCACAAGCCAACTGTAGCCAACTCACACGTCGCATACATACCACCCACGCCAACCGTATGCTCTGTTTAGATGTCAAACCGTACGTCACCCATAACGATAAGCTTCAAGCCTGGCTATAAATAGGATGCGGTCTAAGTATAACTCTCATCCCATTCACCTTCATTCCTTTCTACTTCTACTCTGTTTTATAACAAATTCCGTCAGCGGTTCGTATTCCGGCAAAAACCAAAACAAACTCAAAATATCGAAGAAATACCGATGCTACCTACCTTCAACCCTTAGTAACTTTTGGCGACGTCTTTATGCCCAGAAAGCTATCGTAGAGCTCAACAAAATTTTCCGGTGAACTTGCTAGACCGTCGGAGAAGACATAATAGTAGCAAGGTATATTGTTTTATTAGCTAAGTATAAAACACCTAATAATTTATGATATATGGTCTGAACCTAGCTCTATGCTTTAGTACAGTGGTCAGATGAAGTTGCTAGAATTCAAAACTTGTCCACCAGAAGGTTTTAATGTATTTATTTACCATTAGGCCATCAAAACTTTCAAATTAATAAATACTTTAATTTTTTTTAGATGGCCAGATTTCTTTAAATCTCTAAATTAATAAATAATATTATAGTAAGCATAAACATGGATGAAGTGGTATAAAGAGTCTCATGACTTAGGTTGTACAAATCTTAAATAAAACCTTAATTACGAAAAGTCAAGTTTAACTATAAAACAACATTTTTTCTAAACTATATAATTACATGTAGATAATTGTGCACGCTTTTAGAGAAGTTGGCATCACTTTGAAACATTAGAGGTAAGGATCCTTACCCCCACTCCTTGTTGCTTTCATATTCAGTTGTTATATAAGCCCACTGATTCTATATATCTTTGAAAGTTCCTCACGTCTTTGAAGCATCAATTCATTTGGCTGTCCGTTCATTTCATGTTCTTATTATAATATTTGAATTAGCCTTGATAGCATGCGATAGAATTAAATTGTCGTACTCATTATCGCATGTTCCTAATATAAGTTTCATGTTGTTAAGACTATATATGTTGCTATGATTATGGAATTCTTTGAATAAGACCCTTTGTGCTCTGAAACCATGAGTTCTGCTTCTCGTGGAGTGTCCCACGAGCATGTTGTTGCGGCATCGACAACATGTGCTCCACCCGTGACGGAGAGATTAGTTCACGGCGTCTCTTAAGTACAAGTGTGGTACATATGGCTATTAGGAGGCGTATGGATCGATCCTAGGATTTATGTATGTTATGGAGGTGGATAACGGGTATGCCAACTCGCCACCTCGTGTGATAAATATGCAGGAGTAGCTACCTGCGTATTGTCACGTTTTATGTTTAGCTCATGGGTTCATCCGTATGGTACGATGTTGTTCATTCAATTAAGTTACTCCACATCGTATCATTTCATACGTTACGTCTTGATCATGTCTCGGTAAATATTTATTCTGGTTTGTTATTGTAAGCCTATTATTCCGTACTGAGCATTCGGCTCATTCCGTAAATTCTTTTGTATTAACAGGTTCACAGGTTACTTGGGCGGGATGAAGAGAGATAATAAAGCTTAGGAATAAATTCAAAGAGGTTGGATAAAACCAATTAATAGTGTTAGTATTTCAAATCTTAAGTTAGTTTGTCTAATGTTTGTATACCTTTGACAATAAATAAATGGAATTATGTCTTTCTGAACCAATGCTATTGTGACACGTCAGCCCTTCCGGGTTGGGGTGTTACAATAACCCTAGTGTGTTATGAAAGAGACCCCTCTAATGGCACCTTTCTTGCTATTATCAACCCTCTTACAAAACAACGTTACAATTTGCCACCTATCATGATTAGATCTAGTCGTATGGACAAGTTCGATATACTAGAAGCCGCAGGGATCGGTTTTGATGATTGCACCAACACTTTAACAACCGTGTGCGTTATTTTTGAAGATTGGGATTGGGATTGGGTACCGCCAACAATGACACAAGTACGCACTATTGTTCATCACTCGGGGATGGACTCGTGGCGAGAGATAGCGAAAGACACGCCTTATATGTTAAGCGGTGAAAGTGTATTTGCTCATGGACGTTTGTATTGGTTGGATGGTTCTTATTATCATGTTAGAAATAATATAGTGTGGTTTGATGTGAAGATGGAGGTATTCGGGTCAAAGGACCCTCCCGAACGATGCGTAGGAGTCGATAGGATTAACCAACAGTTGGTTGATTTAAATGGTGAAGTTGGAGTTGTTTATAGGTATGATGATATTGATCATTATAAGGTGTGGGTATTGAAGGGGGAAAGATGGGTGTGGCACTGTTTGATTGAGCTAGAGTGGCCGTGTTATACTGCGAAGGTTTCGGGTTGTTGGAACGAAGACGGGGACATATTGTTGACCTCTAATGGAGGGAAACGGTTGTATGTTTACACTTTGAAAACTGGTGATTTGCGAGTAATTGATAGGCATGAACGATATGAAGCAGATATTCGAATGTACCGAAGCAACTTCCTTTCGATACGTGGTATTAACACAGGTGCAACAAGTGCTTATTCGATTGAAAACAAAGTATAAGTGAAGTCATTGTTTGCAATTCTTGTTTAAGGAGTAGAATTTCTTTCGTCTTGTTTCTGTTTTGGATCAATTAAATCGCAAGTTACACTAAGGACGTGGTTTTGAAAAGGCAGTAATATTTAAGAGGTAGTAATTTTCAAGTGGTTACAATGTTGCATGCTCATATTATTGTGTTTTTCGTTGCAAGTTCATTAACATGAATGCTAATAGTGAGTGAGTGTTGTTTTACCCTTGACATTGTATTGTTTAAACTTCTTGCTTTTGTTGTGGTTTTTTAAATGAAAAATCACGAGAATAGGATACTAATTGTGAACTTAAATAAAATTCTAATTAAAGTAGTCATTCGATTAAAAAAGATAAAAAAAAATAAACATTACAAAGTAAATAAAAATAAAATAAACATAGGATACGCGTATCCCTCATCATTTGCTAAGCAGAGACATGTTTGAGTTCTTTGTCTTGCTTGGACTCATAATCGATTTGGGTTATTCTGATGGCCACGTCTTCGAGCATATCCGTAGGTACCGCTCGCAGTGTTCGATTGTGGTACCTGTTGAAAAGTTGACACTTGGTGTTCAAATCGGCCCATTTTCGGTTGAGGGAGTCAATGGTTCAGTTTGAGCCCCCTACCAACCGATTGAACTCGTTGAGGATTCGGTACCATTTGTTACCCGGATGTGGGTTGTCTTCGACAAACGTCCAGGCAGCTACAAGTGCGATTTCGTGTTCTGCAGTCTAACGAGTGGATGCCATTTCTTGTGTTTAGGATTCGGTTTGAACTCAGAATTTTTTTGGTGGGGTAGAGGTTGGTGATAGTGGTGGGAGCTTCGAATTTTTTTCGGCTTATATAGGGAGGGAGGTGATAGTGGTGGGGGTTGGAGGTTGGCGGTAAATAATGGTCTGCACGAAGCCCGAGTAGAATCTTAAACGACGAGATGTCTCGGGGGGAAGTGGGAAACTGAAATGACAAAACAGACACCGGAGACGTCTCGGGAATCACGACACGACACAAAAGTCGTCTCCGGAGACGTGTTGTTCTTTTATTGGTTGGAAACCAACAGCTCCCGGGAGATGCCTCAGACGGGTTGGTAAACGTGAACTGTCTCTCCAAAAAGACGGAAGGGAGCTGTTCTCGTAAGTCAAATGGTCAAAGGGCTAGTCTCGTGATTTCCCTTTTTTAAAGGTCAAGTCGTACGGATTGAAAAACCACTTTGCACTTTTGACGCGTTTTCTTTATAGCTAATTTCTTCATTTAACTAGTTGGAGTAAAACGCACACTCGAATCGAAATTGTCACCTCTACTATTCTATTTACATGCTCTTATTATGATGTTTTTCTTTGCAAGTTCATTAATTTGGAGTTAAGCTAATAGTTATAAGTGTCGTTTAAATTGTCAGAAAGATATCAACTTACTTAAAGGTCGTAGTACTAACATGTATTGGGGCTTAAATTAAATTGTGAGAACAATACTGAAAAGCTTCAAAGCTGTAGCAAGCAAGACACATTGCCTTGGGGCTTGGTCTAATAGTTTTTTTTTTTGAAAGGGCTTGGTCTAATAGTTATTCTCATGCTTTCAAACAATTACATATCGCACGTCTCCAAAGTTAAACGGGTCAACCCGTTTGTGGTTGACTATTAGTTTATCTAACGGGAAAATTGCAAGAATAGCCTTTGACCGAGTGGATTTGCGAAAATAGCCCCTCAGCCGTCTTGGGAAAGACGATTCCCAATTCCCGAGGTGTCTCAGACGTCTCCCACTCCAACCAATAATTTACCGCCACGTCATAACCCACCCACTCTCTCTCTACTTTTCTCCTTCTCTCCTCATTAATTACCTTAGTCTCTCTTCTCTCCTCCTCTCTCTCTCTCTCTACCTTTCTCTGTCCTCATTAATACCTCACCATTTCTATTCCGACCTACCACTTCTGAACCAAACTAAGGGGCTGTTTGGTTGATTAAGTGCTGAATCATTAAGAGGTCTGAATGGTTAAGTACTGAATCATTAAGTTGGACCTCTTAATGGTTAGTTTTCTTGTCTCACATTGGTATGAGAGTTTCATCGAGGTTAAGCCTAGTTCAGTGCTTATTGATTCAGTGCTTTTTGTTTCAGCAACATCCCAAGTCTTAATGATTCAGTCTTAACCATTCCATTCAGATGCTGAAACAAACGAGCTGAATGCAGAATCATTCAGCACTGAATGGTTAAGAGCCTCATTAAGAGGCTACCAGCAGCCCCTAAGATGAATCTCAGTCTCTCTCTCCTCTCCCCATTAATTACCGTCACGCATTTACATTAACAATACTAATTTGTTACTAGGCGTTTCCTGAAAAGTTCAAGAGAAGATGGATCCCCAAAGAATTTGGAAAACAAAAAGATAGAAAATGTAGAGATTTTACAAGGAAGACCAACACAAGCTTTAGATACCGAAGGTAAGAATGTTATAGGGAGAAGTTATAATCAAGAGGATATGTAGTACTCCCTCCGTCCCATTTGAAGTGTCTTAGTTTGAAAAACACAAAGTTTTAGGCATATTAAATGATTGTTTTTTTTCCTTGTCAAATGACAATAATACCCTTGTCATATGTGGGTCCATCATATTCTTTGTTTATTTTAGTTGTGTTTTTAAGGGTAAATTTGGAAGTTGGCTAATAATTTTGTAAAGTGGACACATGAAATGGGACAAATAAAAAAGGGAATATGAACACTTCTAATGGGACGGGGGGAGTAGTAAAGAGTCCTTTAAGAATATTTCCCATGTGGGGAATGTTTCTGGTGGTCCACCTCCGTTGAAACTTTTGTGGGAGAGAGAGAGGAGAGAGAAAGGTAGAGAGAGAGAGGAGGAGGAGAGAAGAGGGAGGTAAGACTAATGGGTGTGCCTTCGGTGAGATCAATCGGGGAGATTACGTGGCCTCGGGAGACATCAAAACAACCCCTCCCCCCGTTTTTTTTTCGGGGAAAACGGTGCAAAATGCCCGTGTCCACCGAGCCTTTTGATTGGCCAACTTTTTTTTAATATATATATATATATATTAAACCAAAACAAAAAAAGGAAGGGGGAATTGGGGGAAGGCATTTCCAAACTTTAGGGGAAATGATGTGGCGCTGATGTGGCACTTGGGGGAGTTGGGGGAGAAGGGGGGCACACCATATAGTCTAATAAATGAGGAGAGAAGGAGAGAGAGAGGGGGGTGGGTGATGATGTGGCGGTAAATTATTGGTTGTAGTGGGAGACGTCTGAGACGCCTCGGGAACGTGGAACCGTCTCTGACGTGGCGGTAAATTATTGGTTGTAGTGGGAAATGTTTGAGACGCCTCGGGAACTGAGAACCGTCTTTCCAAAAACGGCTGAGGGGGCTAGTTTGGCAAAATAACCCGGTCAAAGGTCATTTTCGCAATTTCCCTTATCTAATAGTCTCATTTGAGTGTGTGTCAGGTTCTTTGATAGAGGTGGCAAAATGTGCTAAGGTGGGTGGTTTGAGTCGAAAGTAATGATATTAGGATTTGTTAAATCTTGAATTCCCTTGCCAACTTGTTGAGTTCCTGAAGTCAAACCCATATCACGTTAATAATCAAGTTTCTTGGCATACACATAAGGATCATTTAACTCAGTGGACCTTCATGCCTTCGTGATAAAAATCATACAACCTATTTAGTCTCATTTACCAACATTGTAATCATCAATTCAAGTCTAGAACTCATCTTCATTATTACATAATCCAAAAACCCACCTTTCACTAAAAAACATTCAATTAAACTTCATAAAATCAAATGCTCACTATTAACCCATTCTTATGCGGTTTGTGAACATTTCCACTTTTTTTTGGCACAAGTAGAGCTTTTTAAGATTATGGAAGGGGGGTTACTGCTCCTGCTATTGGCGATGGGTTTGGTAGTCCATAGGGTTGTAAGGGTTCAATTACGATGGATGTTGACGATGAAATGTGTATCAAATAGAGCGGAAGATCAAAGCACCTCGGAGTGGTTAAACGAGTTTACATGCTGAATTTTTCTTTCTGAATTTGAAGCATCACCTGCAGAGGTAAACATTAGTGAACCACAAGATAAATGCTTGATTCAACAATTTGAACACTTTCTTCTTCGCGTGAACCCTAATTCGATGCATCCATTCATCTATAATTATCACCACAATTATCAACCCTTCATCAAACCCTTCCTTCAAATATCCAATCAGTGTAATTTGTTTTAAAGAATGAATTTAGTTCACTGTTAAAATCAATCTAAAATCACCCTGTTCAAACCAGCTGAGCGTAACTTCTTGATACATTTCGTTCCCAGTGTATGCAATGTTTGCAGGGGTGCACATGTATATGTATGATATCCGTGTATTATCCAACGATTCAAACCGGAATCATTTTTGGATGATTCAGCCAAACCCAGCCAGTTTGGTTTTGCCAAGTTAACCTTAAGAAACTAACAGGAATAAAGAAAACCAATACTAAATCAAAACAACCATATATATAGTACACGGTGTTCGAAACCATCTTTGATATAAAGCACTTTTCATCCAAACTTAACAGATCAAAAATGAAGACCACACGAACTGCCAAACAAACATAACGTCATCAATGTCATTCACCCTTTGTCTGCATGCTAGAGAGACCAGATCATTCCTGCAATTCATTCAAACATTCTCATTGGCGTAAAAGAGTGAAGGGAACCCCTCATTTGCATGACATAAAATTAAACAACAAAAAAAATACATTTAAATAATAATGCAGCCACACACCTTATTTTCCTTTTTTACACCGTGAAATTGTCTTCCAGCTTCAACTGCTTCCCTGTGAGATGACAAGAACCCAAAGTTGGAAAATATAAAATAAAAAGGCAAAAATAAAAGAAATCAATGTGGTACCAGATTGTTTAACCGATCATCAGAATGACCAGTTCAGTGATTCACACATTGACCCATATAAAGTGTAATAGTCATATGTAATGTTCTTCTACCCGTATAGTATATCACTAATTAAAAAGTTTCATACACCGAAATACAAAGATAATGTGATACTTCGAGGGTGTTTGGGATTGAGTTACAAAACAACTTAATGACTTATTGCTTTTTCCAAAAGCCAATTATTGGCTCCAAAAGCCAAGAAGTCAATAAGCTGTGTGTAAACCAAAAACACTTTTGGTTTTGGCTTTTCAATAAAGGTGGAAAAGCTGTTTTCTTTTGGCTTTTAGTTATTTTACACTAATAAGCTAAACCAAACACTTTTTAAAAACAACTTATTGGCTTATTGACTTTTCCCACCACAAAAGCTAATCCTAACACTTTTTTAGAAACTCCTCAAAAAGTCATAAGTCAATAAGCACTTTTGATCAAAAGCACTTTTGGAGTTAAATAAGCAATCCCAAACACCCTCTTCTACCATTATACATAAACTAACAGTGTTCTGTAACTATTTATTTAAGCAATTTAAGTATCATGCTTCGATAACAAAGTTGACCAAGTAATGTGTAGGTAATTAGAACATTGCCTAAAAGCATGTACAAGTTCCATATTTTCAGGGTCAAGCTTAACGCCCTCATAAAATGCATTTGCCGCTTCATCAAATTTCTGCAACAGGGGGAGAAAATGATCAGCTTAAAGTTTAGATTAGAAAAAAATTAAGAAATATATTTTAGATTAAATGAAGAACAATGCATGCCTGCATCAAACGCAAAGCTGAACCCTCTCTATACCAAGCTTTTTGCCAGTTTGGTCTCAGTTCCCTACATGCTTGTGCATCAGTTAACGCCCGGTCAGCCTGCCCAAGGCGCATCCAACAGAGACTACGATTTGAAAACAATGTAGCATCACTTGGGTCAAAATCAATTGCCTGTTTCATAGCCAGCATGAAAAGATTAGATTTTAAAATCAAACAATTTCGTTTCAATTGTCAAAAGTCACAATATATATACACACACATTAAACCATGCGCAAGAAACATAATGCAAAAGAGCGCATACCTGAGTGTAAGCATCTACAGCCATCTGATAATCCTTCCGCCTGAAAGCATCATCTGCTCTTGATTTAGCTTCAGCGGCTTTTTTCTTTGCCTCCGCTGACACCTGAAAACATGACCCAACACTTTAATGTCATAATGAAAACAAACTTTTGTAATTTACAAGCTTAGATTCAAAGTAAAGATAAGATAATGATAGTTTCCCCACTAGTAGGCCTGACTTTCAACTAAGATCTTAAAATCTAAAAAAACGACAAATTTCATAGAGGAACATTAGCAAGCACAACCATAAACCATCTTTTGTGTTAAGGAAAACAGACAAAACGGTACCTTCGGTATTTCTTTGGTTGAAATGGTAGCATCACTTGGCGAGTTAGTTGTAATGTCTCCTGTATTTCTTTCTGCTTCCTGAAGAAATTACCTCAAAATATGATCAAATCAACACCACACAATACCATCTGATATATGCCAAAACATACATAGATACGAGTAAGTACCTGTTCTTTGGCACCTTCAGATTGCATATGGTTGATTATACCATCAACGGTCCAATCTTTGACAGTTTCCACTTGAGATGATAAAGGTAAAAGGATCTCAACAGCACCCCGATTACCTCTACCAGCTGCCACTTGTACAGGCTTTAAGCCATCCTAAAATAGCAAGAAAATTTAAGTGGCTGAGTTTTTTACAAATGAGGCCATGAGGGACATCATAATATATTATGATAAAGAAAGGGTTGATACTTTAAAAATGACAGTGAAGTAGCTAATAACAGACGATTAAAAAACAAAAAAAAAAGAGCTTCAAGGCTCACCTCGTCATTCATATTGGGATCAGCGCCAGCTTTTAGCAAGCATGTGATCAATTCTGAGTTACCAATATCAGCAGCAATATGCAGTGGGGTTGCTCCACCAGCAATAATATTTACTTTAGCACCTGCCTGTGGGGAACAAACATAACTACTACTAATTACCAGATAAATCTACGGTAAAAATTTAAAATTTAAACATAGGCAGGTCAAAGCAATTTGAGATCTGATACATAACTATAATTCTTACAGACAATGCCTTAGAAAGAAAAACCCATCTAGCTAGGGTGAGTAATAGACAAACACGTATACATTAGAACGGTAGAGAAATTGATGTACCTGAATTAACAGCTCTAAACATTGGAGTGAGCCTGCAGCTACAGCTGACAGCAAAGGTGTAATGCCATCATCAGTTTCAATATTAGGCTGCAAAACAAGCACTGCGGATGAGTAACATATAAATACATGTGTATACACATATATCACATATAAACTACATGCAACATCAAATGAAATAACCCCCCCCCCCCCCCCCCCACACACACACACACACACACTAATGCTGTTGGAGGGGAAGAATGTGAGTAGTTTAAAACCACACGCAAACAATAATATTCATGAATCTAGCTCTGCGAGTGATTAAAAAACTGGACAGTGGACACTGTTATTATAAAGAAACAATTGCTTAAATACAATACTCCATTTGCGAGTGTATGTTTATTGTGCAAAAGATGCCTATATTCAAGCTATGTTATAACAGATTAATAGCATTAATTAATCTTAATTTCTTATTGTCTTCCCTTTTCTTCTCCCTTTTAAACCTTTCTTCATCTGCTCATACCATTCATTCTATCGGTTGTGCCCAGTGAGGGATTTGTGTAAAGAAAGGGGCCAGTGAAGCCCACTAAAATTTAAGAAAATCATGAAAAACACAGACCTATGGGAACATGTATAACTTGTCAAAGGATGTGAGAATGTGGTTTTGATGTTTAAAGATATCATCACAGAATGTCACAATAAGATACTTAAAAAATCATGGTTCAGTTTTATCGAACTCTCTTACTGTTCAAAGTGATTCGGAGGATTACAATGATAATATTCTGTCATTCAGAACAACACCATCAATCGTTTTCCATTCAACAACAATTCTAGCAACCTATAGATGACCCAAAACGTGTTACTTCTCTAACACCGATTTATTCAGCTTTGTCAAACAGACCCCCAAATAACATGTATTGTTCAAACCATTCATGTGGTAAATATGATATCTAGCTACCAAATCTATTGCAAGTATAAAAAACAAAAGAAACAGCCATCATTGAAGACTTACATCAGCCTTGTGTTTTAGTAGAAGTTTTAAAGCATCTTGCTGCCCATGACCAGCAGCCCAAATCAACGGGGTACCAGACTCACTTTGTGAATTAATATCAACACCATGGGAGATCAATAACTCCATCAACTCAATATGTCCTGCATATTTAGTCACATAATGACATAAATCATTACCAAACATTCACATAAATAAGAAAGATATCACCGTTTCTTTAAACATACTCATCTTACAATACAACACTCAAATCTAGTCCATTCGTAAACTCACCTATTCCAGCAACATGATGCAGAGCCGTAGCTCCTAACTCACTGGATAACGAAGGATCAGCCCCGTGTTCAATAAGATACTTAGCAGTATCAACATGCCCTTGCCTTGCAGCATGAATAAGAGGTGTCTCACCTAAAACAACGTTAATATTATTATATAACAATAATAATTTGTAAACCTCCTACTATATTAAATCAAAAAACAATTTACCATCCTCATCTTTAGTATTGACATCAAGTTTCAATTCCTCCAACAAATACTTGCAAACCTCAGTCTGGCCCTCTCTTGCAGCAAAATGCAAAGCTCCTCGCTTATTCGCATCCTTAATATTCGCCACCGTTTGCGATAATCCTTTTCCATCATCTAATTGTGCAGCTACACCTATCAATTTCAACATAACGATACAATAATAATAATAATAATAATAATAATAAGTTTGTCAGGTTAATGGAACAATTGATTGTGAGAAAAGAAGAGTTACTCTTTAAGAAGTCGAGGTTCCCTGTGACTGCAGCGTTTAAGAACTGTTGAACTTTCTCCCTAACTGCAAGAGCATCGGAAGCATCTGGAGACATGTTGGTTGGTTGGAAGATGTAGATCAGAGAAGTATGTAGTGTTACGTTCCTTAAACCCTAGCTGAGGGCTTTCGAGAAGTTGGGGGTTTTATATCGAGGACTTTTAAACCAGGTGGGTCAATGTTCTCAAGAGTCAAGACCCGTAGTTATCGACAAAGGATAAATTTAAACGCAATAAGGTTACTTGTTGTAGAATCTCGCCCTTCCCCGGGGCGTCAAAGAGGGGCGTTATTGTGCGTTAAGGGGCTCTCGGTGAGTAGAAGGACGGACGTGAAGCTGGAGAGAAAAGTAGAACCTGTTATTTGCTTAGGTGCATCAGTGAGGGTTGTCCATTTAGAGGGTCCTCACACCGGATAGCCTAAAAGAGTAATTTATCAAATAATAATAATAATACGAGTAATAATTATAGTATACTATCCAATATTCTAACTTTTAACATTATTGTTTTTTATTCAACTAAAGTGTCGTTTGGTTGATTAAGTGCTGAATCATTAAGATGTCTGAATGATTAAGAAGATCTGAACGATTAAGTGCTAAATGATTAATCTATACACCAAGTCTGAATGATTCAGCTTTTAACCATTCCATTAAGAGCTTTTTTAGGGTTTTTTTTAGGTTGAAACAAACATTTTGAATGTTGAGGCTACCAAACAGACCCTAAAATTGTTACATTTGGAAGATTTGAAGTCACAACTATTTGGTCGGAGAACACAGTAATTAACCACAAATATGTTAGAAAACGAATACTTTATATTACAAACTCGGCTTTTAAAAGTTGTTAAGTGATAATCAGGGGCGAAGCTTGGTTCTCGAATCGGGGGGGGGGGGGGGGGACTCAATTTTTTTTATCGATAGTGGAAACCGGCAGGGGCCGAACTTAACCCGAACTCAATTTACCTACGAAAATCGTAAATTTTCACTACTGTACCAAAAAACGGGTGGGGGGCAAGGCCACCTCTGGCCCTATAAATCCTTCGCCCCTGGTGATAATAATGCAAAGCAGGAGTGTGCGCATGGGTCGGTTTGGTTCGATTTTTACCTCAATTTTTTTCGATCGATAGTGGCAAACTAACAGGGGCCGAACTCAACCTGGACTCAATTTACCTACGAAAATCACAAATTTTCACTACTGTGCCAAAAAAAACGGGGGGGGGGGGGGGGGGGGGGAGGCCACCTCTGACCCAGTGTGCATGGGTCGGTTTGGTTCAATTTTTACCATTAACCATAACCATATCCACTAATTTGGTTATTGAATTTCTTTAATCATAACCAAACTTCGGTTATGAATTCGGTTATTGTTAAGTGTATGCCTCTTGTAACAATATGTTTTTAATTATAAAACTACTAAAATATAAAGAAAAATAAAATAAAAGTATTTTCCCAACAAATTATGAAATGTATTTGACAAATAATACTCTTTAAATTTAACGAGTTTAGCTATAGAATTTACGGCTGTCGCTAATTTAACCACAATCATTGTGGTTTCATCAAATCCTTAGAAGAAATCTCTTTTAACTTTTTAAATTTCTGTACGTAGACCGTAGACGTAAACCCATCTTGGGATTGGGCCGGACTTTTAGGTTAGGGCCCATTTTGACCATTTGAGCAAACTTGAAGTCCCCTTTGAAGGATGGGCCATCCATTTCTTATATTGTACCCGAGATTGTCTAGTAAATATGTTACACATGTCCTAATAGTGAACTTTATTATACAAAGACTATTCCCAAAAACATACATGATACATGTACTTACAATGTCGCATTTGCTTCTAGTGAAAAGCCAATTAAGTCATGACTGAACAACTACGCTTGAAGTGCTCTACTTGACCGACTTGCAAGATGAAGTGTTACATTGGTTCTCATTTCACATTCCATCTTCTCTGCCTCCAAAGCTTGGTGCTTTTGCTCTAACTTCATATGTAACTGGGGAAAAACACTAGGTACAAAAATAAAATGTACTGTAGTTATTTATACGATCCATGCCACACGTGGGTTACTAAAACTTGTATAATCATTTTGCTATCATTAATGTCAACATTTTATATGCAAACTGAAGTAGGAAACTAGATCCCTACGTTTCTCAGCCCGTACTGCACTTCTAAACAACGGAGCTACTCCAACTTTTACTCCTGGTACCTAGTATCTTGTTGTTTGCACGGAATATATTAGTATAGGATACAAACAAGCTTAAGATTAATTATCTTCTTAATCATGACATCAACTGTCACTTATTAACAAGATTTTTTTTTCTAACTCAGTAGTGTAAATTTACGCATATCCCCCCCCCCCCCCCATATAGTTCAAGCTCCGACACTTTTGCTCGTTGTCTGCAGGAAATAAAATAGAATTGAAATAATGTGCCAAAGTAATTTGGAATGTTCTTACCTTTTTTTTTTTAGTTTTTTAATCAATTTTGCAAACCTATACTTATAACCAACTATAGATCACTAACGTCTTTGTTCCAGGGGAGCTCGGCGCCCTTGGAGTCTAGCTCCCTATAGCGCGGTTATATCATCCGCAACTTGTTCCCTAAGGCAACATTTTCACATAAGCATAGTTTAACAATCTTTTACTAACATTTCTGATCTGATCACACACTTAACTCTCATTATTAATTACCTTTAAAAAGAACATAGTGAATGCACACAATCAAATGCTTTTCACCTACTTTTGATGCATATATGAACTTTCTCTAAGACTATGGGGTATGGATCGGGAAGGAGCTCGGGAAGGCTGACGTGGAGCTTTCCCCGAAGGGGAACACCGCCCCCCCCGCTCCAGCTTCGGTGAACTCGGGGAATTCTTCCCGTTCTCCCCGTCCCATTTCCCAACGTTTTTTTAACGTTAAATAGAGAGAGAGAGAGGGGTTTAAAGAGAGAGAGAGAGAGAGAGAGAGGTGTTTAAAGAGAGAGAGGTGCAGACGACGACGGTGGAGGTGCAGACGACGGCGGTGGAGGTTGTTGCAGGGGGTGCAGACGACGGCGGTGGAGGTTGTTGCAGGGGGTGCAGGGGACGGAGGTGCAGACGACGACGGCGGTTGGTGCAGGGGGCGGTGGTTGTTGGTGAGGGTGAGGGTGAAGGATGATGAAGATGATGAGAGAGGAATGGGTTTTGTTTGTTTGTGTGGGTTTATAACCGTTCAAAGTTTTAATCTTTTGTTTTTTTTTTTTTTTTTTTTTTCATTTAAATAATAAAAAGGGGAAGGGGAAGAAGGGGAACCATTTCCCCTAAAAGGGGGAGGAGAAGGGGAAAATGATGTGGCGCTGATGTGGACAAGGGGAATGAAGGGGGAAGGGGAACCACACCCCATAGTCTAAAATATGCACTGCTCTTTATTAGACAGCTGGAGCACACAGTTTCAATGTCAGCAAGTGGAAGTAGCCAAAAGAAGAGATGACATGTTCATTTGTCTATCATAAGATCATATAAATATTATAAATATGCTAAAATATGCACTGCTCTTAATAATGAGCCAAGCCAACTGTAAGATCTAAAAACAAGCTTTCTACTTATGTGGTTATTTTCTTTTCTTCTAAAACTATTTATTACTTTGTAAATCAATGTCATGATGTTTAACTAGAAAGTGGATGTGTAACATTTATGCTTTATCTGTAGATGAAATGGGAAAAAAAACAAACAAAACAAAAATCAGCAATCAACTTTTGTCTTTTCAGGACATTATCTTGAGTTTCCATATGGTTGTACAGTGACTGATTTGAAATAACTGTCAGGCTGTCAATGTACCATAAGAGACAATAAGGACCCTAACAACAGTAGGTGGCTACTAACCTTAATATAAACCACAAACATCAAAAGATTTAGCAAATAGATCATGAAAGCAACCCCTAAAAGAGTAAAAGGGGAAACCGGGGGGGGGGGGGGGGGGGGGGGGGGGGGGGGGGGGGCGTAGTTTGCCACATCCGACTCATTAATATAGCAAAAGTATAGTATTCCTTTCGCACATGTTCTCAACTTGACGAGTTCTACAAGTTTTGATCACACTCCAAAGCATTCTTATAATGAAAATTTTGATGGTATATAATAAAGATAAAGTTCCCATTTGGGCTCGTAGCCTAATGGGAGAAGCAAAGCTTCTAGGGCCACCTAAGTTGTGGAAGTCATGAATTCAAGTCACACAATGAATAATAAGTGAAACTTGCTACTATAAAAATATATTAAAAGTGAGAAGAGAATCAGTGTTCACACGTGACATTATTTGAAATAACTTATTATAATTATAATAGTTATATATATAACAATTGTAGTATGCTAATTACAAAACACCAAGGGTGAAGCTTATTGAGGGCTAGGGGGTGCCCCGACACCCCCCCCCCCCCCCCCCCGCCCCCGATTTTTTGCTCACTAGTGTAATTTCCCTGTTTTTATATAAAAAATTTGTATTTTTTAGTCCGGCCTCATCGATTTGAAAAACATTGGGTCTCGTGATTTTCGGCCCTTACCATTCAAAAATTCAAGATTCGCCACTGCAAAACACGTCAAATTTGATACATTGTGATGCGATCAACCTTATAATAGTGAAAAGTAATAATAAAAAAAATAAAGAGTATATACTAATAATATTATTTATAATTAAATGAGTGAATACTGTTGGATATATAGTATGTCCGATGTAATTAAAGTCAAGGTCTACGTAATCCCACCCGGTACGATCCGAAGAGTTACACGTTGGTACACGAACCAGATAAGTTCACGTGTCGGTGTGTTATTATTTGTGAAATAATAATAATTTTGAACTCGATGGACTTAATATTAATTAGATGAATATTAAGGAATATTATGATATTATACAAGGGGGCTTATTGTAAGATTATGTTTTATAAAATGAGATTTAAGGTGTAAACCCTAGACATACTTTTATAACAAAACAACAACCCTTGCCTCCCTCCTTGAACCTTTGGTCGGCCCTAAAACTGCCGCCACCTTCACCGCCGTTTGACCACCACCGTGTCTTCCACCTTGCAAAGTGTTGCTCTCGGTTGGTTCGTGCTCGGTTGTGAACTTCCTACTAGCGAGGTGAAGGGATAGGGAGCCCAATCCAGGCGGAGGCGGCAACCCTATCCCTCCAATCTGCTCTTCAGGCGCCAGAGGCCCCAAACCCGCGGAGACAACTCGGCGGAAGACAGGCCACAAGCTGGCGCATAAAGACAGCAACAAATGCACGCGCGCGCCAGCACGCGGAACATTCCAAAAGACACCTTTTTGTACGACGTAAAGGGGACGACAGAAGGAAGATTCGTCAAGATCTCAGCAGAGCTCGCACCAACGGAAGGGCGACACGTGGCGCGGGGCGGTACGACAAATACTGACAGAGACAGTGACGTGACTGTTCCCACGGCGTCATCAACAGTAACCAGCAGACATCCCCCTGCTGCTGTCAAACGTCATATCAGGCGGCAGCAGGTAGGCTGATCACTGTAGCCAGACGAATACCGCCGTCCGCCAATCAGAGACTGCCACGTGTCCGCCTCAGTGGATGACCGAACAGTAGCCTGACGTCATCCACAATGCTCGGCTTTTCCCGCCATTTTTCTTAGAAGACTTTCTCTTGGGCTCCAGAATGGGCCTGAGCTGGATCTACAGCTCGTGGGCTTTTCACCTAAGCCCACAAGCTCTCCTATAAATAGAAGAATGCATCTCCTTTACAAGGATCTGAAATCTCTCATCTGTAACATAGAGCTAGGTTTACTTGTAACATTTGGTACACTCCAAAGTAATAACAAACCGACTCTTTACAGTGGACGTAGGTCGACGCTCGACCGAACCACTTACATCTTGTGTCTTCACTCACACTCACTCACACGTACTCTCACTCGGGTTTAACCTATCGGTTTGGGTAAAGGATAATCCCTGTAGTTACGTAAGTATAACCACCCCGGAGATTAGTGATAACCTTCGGGATACTTATTGTTTCTTCAGGCTCGGTTAAAACCAAGCCGAACTCGAGCTTTGATTTTCAGCTCGGTTCAAATCCGAGCCGAGCTGGCTCGGTTTATAACCAAGCCGAGCGCGAGTTTGGCCTGGCTCGGCTTGGTTCGGCTCATGAACAGCCCTAGAAATAAGATAGGATAGGATAGGATAAGGTAACAAACTAAAAAAAACTAACATAACAATTTTAAGACGCAAATTAGTTTCACTATATAAAAAAAAACTCCACTTCAAACAAAATCCTACATTTGATGACTCACACATGAAATCAAACGGGAAAAATTCATGAAAAACATAGACAATAAAACATTAATACGATACTCAATTCATAACAAACTAACTGGTTTTTCATTCTAGTTATTTCGTTGGGGTTATGTTTTCAGTTTACTAACTTAAATTGATTTGATTTGATTGGCTTATGTCTTTTGTGGTGTTAGTTTACGAAGAGGGTGGGCAATTCTATTTTATCTTTGTTTTTTATATTATTTTTACGCTGGTGCCAACTTATCACAATTTCCTTATTTTTGTTTAGAACCATGAAAGGGATTTTTGAATTTTTCAACATAATTTATGTTCGGCTTCATATGAGACCCCAAGCATGGATTTGTAACCTGTCTTAGGGACAAGTTTGAACGACTAATGCTTCATATCACTTTGTAACACAGGTTTGAGAAAATCTTAGTGTTGAATTACAACTCGAATCTTATGTCCCTCAATCGTCTAGCGAACCCAAGTTCCACTGACTACCACCGATTATGCACCCAAATGAAAAGAATAAATACTCATTTTAACTGAATTTAACATATTTCAAATATTTGTTAGTGATAAGGACCAGTATGTTTCATTTTGGCAACACAATAAGATTAGAGCCCATAATTTTTTGATAGAAAAAGAAAAAAAAAATCCACAACACTTGTATATCAAAAGTAACATTCATGTAATTAACTCTTGAACTAATGATGTCCACAAAGAGTCCCTTCTCTTGTTTCATCCTCCTTAAAACACTATCATAACACTATCATGGGTGTCAATCTTAACATGGATACATAGTATAGTATGGAATTCAATAACAATATCCAGAGATTGATAACTTAACGCTGAATCTATCAATTATAACCGTGTCTGTCCAACTTAGTTAAGGTAACAAATACACATGTATTTCGTGTTGAGTACACGTTATATAACATATATCATATCATAAACAAAACTAAAAGAGAACGATAACGTGTGAAAGCTAAAAACCACAAACCGAATTACAATAAGAGAAACATACCCTACAATAATAAAGAGTCCAAAAATTTATAAAAGGGGCTCCCTTTCCCTACACGGTTGTAGTAACTAGTATGGTACCATTGGGTCTCTTTTTATCGTTTATATATTGTCCCATGTGTTTAACCATACCCCCAATCCTCACCTAACATTTTAGCCTTATCCTATACTCCCTTGCTAAACTGCGCACCCACTCTCTTCTTTCACCTTATCCTTCACTCTCCACTCTGCTTCTTCCTTCTGTCATCCTCTCTATGGATCAGTAATAATATTAACCGCCTGGAATATTATTCTTACTATAAATATCTCCTCGATATGTGATGCTTCCAAACTCTGAACTGTACACGTCACCGTCGGTTTAGGGTTTTTGTTTTACGTAGTATACGTATTGTACGGTTTGTAACTGTTCAGAGTAAGTGTTCATGGCGGGAAGTGACCAGATTAATGTTTGTGAATCGAAGGTATTTGTATTAAGTTTTTGATCTGTTTTTGTAGATGTTTGGTTTTTTTTTGTTACTCGTTCAGTAGTTTGTGTTGATCACTTGCTCAGGCTCTGTTTTTTTGGTTTTAGATCTGTTAGTAGGTTTTATTTAGTAACTACGCTACGTGCTTACGTCTGATGTGTGTTTTGATGAGGTGAAGTTGTTTAAAGTGGTTTAGGTTATGAATTAGGTGATTGAAGTTGTTGTTTGTTTGATTTTCATGTAGAAATCACGTTATGTGTGATGACATGAAGTTATATAAACTTGTTTTGGTTATATGCTTGATGAATTAAAGTTATTTGAACGGGTTTAGGTTTGAATTAGGTGATTGAAGTTGTTATTCGTTCGATTATCATGTAGAAACACGTTACGTTTGAGGTGTGTAAGTGTTTGATGAATTAGAGTTATTTGAACTTGTTTAGGTTTTTAATTAGATGATTGAAGCTGTTATTCGTTCAATTTTCTTGTAGAAATCACGTTAGGTGTGATGAAATGAAGTTATTTGAACTTGTTTAGGTTATAATTAGGTGATTGAAGCTGTTATTCGTTCGATTTTCATGTAGAAATCACATTACGTGTGATGAAATGAAGTTATTTGAACTTGTTTAGGTTATTGAAGTTAAGTTGTTGTTCGTTCGATTTTTATGTAGAAAAGCGTGTTACGTGTGATGAGATGAAGTTATTTGAACTTGTTTAGGTTATGAATTAGGTATGTGAAGTTGTTATTTATTCGATTTTCATGTAAAAGATCATGTGTTTGATGAATTAAAGTTATTTTTACTGGTTTAGTTATGAATTAGGTTGTTGAAGTTGTTATTTGTTCGATTTCATGTAGAAATCATGTTTTGTGTGATGTGTGTTTGATGAATTTAGGTTATTTTAAACTGGTTTAGGTTATTGAAGTGGTTATTTGTTTGATTTTGAAGGAAACAATCATGGATTAGGGTTTATTTTCTGAAAATTTTGATTTGTTTACTTGTGTAGAAAGTTGTTCCACTGAATACATGGATCCTCATGTCAAATTTCAAGTTGGCTTACAATCTTCTGCGAAGGCCTGACGGCACGTTTAACCGGCACTTAGCTGAATTCCTGGACCGGAAAGTCCCAGCCAATGTGAACCCTGTGGATGGGGTTTTCTCCTTTGATATTGTGATTGACCGGTCAATTAACCTTCTGTCTAGAATCTATAGACCGGCTGCACCCAACACCGAAGGCGGTGTGCCTTTATCTACAAGTTTCAATCTGCTTGAGAAGCCTGTATCGAAATCCGACTTTGTGCCTGTTATAATTTTCTTCCATGGTGGTAGCTTTGCACATTCATCTGCAAATAGTGCAATCTATGACATTCTTTGCCGTCGCCTTTCAGGCCTTTGTAAGGCAGTGGTGGTGTCTGTAAACTACCGGCGAGCCCCTGAGTACCCTTATCCAAGTGCTTATGATGATGGCTGGACCGCCCTTGAGTGGGTCAACTCAAGGCCTTGGCTGCAGAGTAAAGACTCAAAAGTTCATATTTTCTTGGCTGGAGATAGCTCTGGTGGTAACATAGCACATCAAGTCGCTTTACGAGCGGTTGATTCTAAAATCGATGTGTTGGGAAACATACTGTTGAATCCAATGTTTGGTGGAAAAACAAGAACCGAATCCGAGACACGTTTGGATACCAAATATTTTGTGACAATTCAAGACAGAGATTGGTATTGGAAGGCTTTTCTTCCAGAAGGTGAAGACAGGGACCATCCTGCTTGTAACCCTTTTGGGCCAAGGGGTATAAGCTTAGAAGGAGTTAAGTTCCCTAAGAGTCTTGTGGTGGTTGCGGGTTTGGACCTGATTCAAGACTGGCAGTTGGCTTATGCAGACGGGCTTAAACGGGCTGGTCAAGACGTCAAACTTTTATTCCTAGAGAAAGCCACCATCGGGTTCTACCTGTTGCCCAATAACGACCACTTTCATATCGTGATGGGAGAGATAAGTAACTTTGTGAGACCGATTCCCAACTGTGAATAAATGTTCTACTTCTACTAGTTTCATTAGATTAACTTACCCTTTTGAGATTTCCGGTTGCAGCTTGTAAGATCGCGTGCCACTACTACTATTACTACTACTACTAATAATAATAATTATTACTGTTGTTTTGGATCTACGTGTTTTTGGATTGCAAGAAAATGCAAGAAGATGAAGTCGGTGTTTTATAACTTGGTATGTGCTGGTACATGCCATTGTTAACACTGTTTCATCCTCAAGCTTAAGATCCAGACTTTCTAACTTCTGGATCTAAATTCCTCAAGGCTTTTAGCATGTATGGTGACTGGTAGCTTTGTTATTTTACTTGCTTTTTACTTGGCATATGTGGTGTTCAGAACTCTAGATTATGTGTATATATATTTTAAGACCCGTATTATATGTGTATATATTTATATTTATGTTTGGTAAGTGTCGGGATTACTTGTCATTTTATCTATTACACTTGCAAGTTGATTATGTGTTGCACTTTTTATAAAACATTTTGGGTTTTGTAACACGTTGTTCCACTACTCTACAAGAAAATGGAACCTTGCATTATTTTCCAATTTGTGACGAGGCCAATAATGCTCCAATTAATGTTGTTAAGACGCGCGATGTAGACTTATGGACGAGTTGATGTTGAGTAGGTCCAGACAAACATACAAAATGGTTATAAACGACTCATCTCACTGAGTCTGAGCTGGCTTGACTTGGGCCTTGGCAATTGGCATGGGCTCAATTTCCAATTCGAACTGGAGTTTACAAGCGAGGCAAGCTTGACTTGAGATATTATGAACTCGATCCTAAGTTGATATTAATTTAGTTAAGCTCACTCGTTAAACAACCCTATCTACTACAACAAGATACGATGGCGTTATTGATAAGATGTGTACGCAATTGTACATATTACTCAGTATTTGTTTATATTTTGAATAATATTTTTTTTTTCTTTTTGTGGCAATGAAAAACCAATCATGTTCACCTAAAGACAAATATGTACGACATGTACATATGAACTCTTTTGGATGTAGACAAGACATTTGCTTTCAATCCCCATTTCTTTATATCAATTAATTAGGGGTACACTTCTAATAATGTCACACTTATGGAATTTGATAGCGAAAGAGCAAAGTAGGGCCCTAGTTTATTAAAAGTGTATTTTAGTTATTTCATACAAAATTCAATAAAAGTTAGCTTTAGACTTATTACACATGTTACAAGCTTTTTAAAGAAAAATATTGGCATTGAATTGAATATTGGTAACAACATGGAACTTGCAATGTAAGGGATAATAAGTTTCCACACTTTCGTAATCATTGACCATAAGACACAACTCGAATGGAGAAATTTCCAAACAAAACAATCATCTTAATATGTCTAGAGAGAGTTGATTAATTAGAGATGTCAATGAACAATGGCTTACAGAACCCCATCATAACTGTGATGGTTTTATTGAGTTTGTTAATGGTCATGTACGATCCGGATCACCACCTTGTGTTGGCTGCTTCTGGTGGACGAATGGGTGGGACTTCTTTTCGTTCTTCTTCTTCTTCCTCAAGTTCTAGTAGAACCTCCACATCCTCATATTCTACAAGTTATAGCATTCCAAGATTCTCTTATTCTAGACGTTTTAGCACTAGGACCGGTGGCAGCCCCCAATCCCGTTCTTCCAAAAGTTTAAGCACTCAGATCAGTAGCCCAGGGCAGCACGTGTTTGCAGTTGAATTTGGCCTCCTTGATTGTTGTATTATCATTGGTACTATTTTTGCATTTTACTTGTTATTAAGACGATATGCTGATGAAGATCACGTCGAAACAAGTGTTCTTAAGCTTCAGGTATGATGTTTCTCAAGAATATTGCATAGTACAATTTGTGGTAAACTACTACTAACCTTGGTTATTGTTAAGGTTGGATTGTTGGTTACCGCTAGATCACTGCAAAAGGATCTCAATAAGATAGCTGAAACAGCTGATACCTCCTGTCCAAAGGGCTTCAGGTATATATTAAAAGGTAAAAAAATAATAAGCACCATTTTGTCACGGAGTTATCTTAATTTAGGAGAGTCGTGACACTTCACTAATAACTACATATGTGCAAGTGTGTGCGTACACATGTGTCTCTCATCTCACGCTAAAATTCTGCCGCTCATTGATGTGTAAACTGATAAACTGATTTATGTTTGGTTACAGAGACTACACTATCCATGCTTCAACATTCTGATTATTGCATTTCGGCTTATTCATCCGTGAGTCCTTATAGTTACATATTCCGCTTGATAATTTGTCAAATGTTTTATATTTGACACAATATCAAAGATATTAAATCCCTTTTGAGTTGCCATGTGGAATCTTAATGGTCGGAATTGTTGCCTAAAAACATGTTGCAGGTGGACGTAAAGAGAGGAGAAGATGAATGCGAGAAACAATTTAATGAACTTTCTAAAGAAGAAAAGGATAAATTTGATGAGGAGACCTTGGTTAATTTCAATAACATTAGAAAGCAAAGTGCAACATGTCATGAGACGGTATCTGAAGGGTTATGCAACAAATATATAGTGGTAAGCTCGCTTTATCACATAATCTTTCCAACATTCCTCGACTTAAAAGTACGCTTTCTGTTTAAAAGGTTACTATCATTGTGGCTGCTAGCGGTGCACATGAACTGCCATCGATTAAAACAAGAGAACTTTTGGTAACAGCTTTTCAAAAGCTTGCATCTTTTCCTTCGAATAAAATTTTGGTGAGACCTGTTTGCACTTGTTTTCTTTGCTAACTCATAAATCATGATTTTTTATGTTTGTTTGCTGACATTTTACAGGCAGCTGAGGTGTTATGGACCCCACAAAAGGAAGATGATTCTCTCACAGAGCACAGAATGCTTCAAGATTATCCGCAGCTGCATCCTCTATAGGCAATGAACCGACGCAGAATACAATATCCCAAACTAACCAATTGTCACAGTGGGAAATGTTTTTTATAAGCTACTTATGTGATTTCAATATGTGTTAAATAAATAAGTTATCTATGTACATATTATCTAAATAATATACTTTTCAAATCTAGGTTTATTTATTAATAGATGAACTTAAAAAATCAATTAACAACATAAATAGAAAATAGAAGCCTTCAAACATACTCAAAAACTTTTGTTAAAGTTATTATAAGAACACTGAATAAAAGTTTCACCCTCGCACAACCAATCTACGGTAAAGGAACGACGTTGGATCGTGTTGCGATCATGAATCAGAATTCAGCAACCCTGTGTCCAAAATGGTGTTTTTTTTTAAATGGGTGTTCCAAGGTTTCGTTTTCAATTCAATAAGTTACCAATATATAATAGTTTTTAAAGAGCTTTTAGCACATATCTTAAACACTTCTAAAATTTTCACTCAAACACATCAAACTAGTCTCAATGTTGGAAATATGGTCACCACACATAATTCACCGATGAGAAAACCATTGTACTATTGTAGTATGCAATGACAAATAGGTAACTCTATCAACTTAGCACGCAATACACACGACTTAGAATGCTTTATTCACTTTACATGTTGTCATCCATGGATCTGCTGCTCTGCACCTGGTCTCCTACAGTCCTACATCTCACTAAGATTCCTGTAATTCACTCTTCATTTCATAAATTCTTCATGTTTATACATTCTTTTAAGGTTTACAACAGAAATTTTAGGATGTGATATTATTGTCAGAATTGGTTAAGATTATCAACTGTACATCAACTACATAAAAGTGCTCAGATTTGGTATATGCAAATAAATACTTCTCTCTGTTATATTACAGTTTATATGATAAGAAAGTACCATTTCTTTCCCACATCGACAGTTGAACGATACTTCCTCCTCTTTATAATAAAAGTTTGCAGAGCTGGTGTCACCGGGCTTGGTAGCGCTTGCCTATAACTCAAGTGAGGGTATTAAAGATGGTTGGACTGTGATTCAGCCCAGTCAGATTGGCTCCATTGGTGCACAAACTGGCTTGCCCATTCCAAGTTGTGAGTTGGACCATGTGGCTTGAGCGAAGGCTTTGGGTCTCGTGGTTCCTAAAGTAGAGGGCACTGCGTAAGGCTGGCTTCACAGAGCTGCGAAAACCTCTCGCTCACAACAGTGGAAGGATAACAGGTCGGGGCTTCATGGGTCCATTATAATCCGCTGGGTTGGTTCAAATGTACAACAATCTTTTTTTTCTGCCGTTAACCGGAAGTTAGTTGCGATCGGAAGAATGTGTTTCAAGAGTAAATTTATGAGGGAATCAATCTAAGTTATCAAGTTGTGAGAATCATAATTCTCAACTATATCTTATGAGAGTAATCGGCCTCAGTTTCAACCTTGTGAGAATAGTAGAGGAATGCGATAAATGATTTAACAAACGTTTTAACGGAGAGGGATACAAATGATGAGACTGGTCAATTTCAACAGCAGAAAACAAAGTGAATCAAGTCATCATGCATATCTACAAACATCATTTCACAAATGATTTGAGTATCCCTTCAAAAAGTATTATGGTGAGACGTATTTGCACTTGTTTTCTTTGCTAGCATCATAAATCATGAATTTTAATGTTTGTTCACTTTACAGGCAGCTGAGGTGTTATAGACCCACAAAAGGAAAATGATTCTCTTACGTAACTAAATTTGCTTCAAGTTTATCGGTTGCTGCATCCTCTATTGGCGATGAACAGATGCAGAATACTGCATTCCCTCCCTAACCTTTTGTTGATATTGGCCTTATACGTCCTGATGCCGTATGGCATGTTTTACCTGTGCCGAAATTTGTTCCGAAGGTTTCGTATTAAACGAATCTTGTTCTGAGATTTGAATATGTGATTTTAACCTTACTAAGTCAGGCAGTAGCAAAACAATTAAAACAGCAAAAATTCAAAACTAAGATGAGTTTTATTCCGAAAACAATGACTGTTAAGAGATATGATGTATAAAAACTGACTGTTTAAAATGAAGTACCAGATAATAATTTAGAAAAAAGGAAACTTGAAACTAAAAATTGTAGGACTTTACCCAATGAAGGGAGTCCTTCCAGAAATTCTCGATGGCTAAGGGAGACCCAAAGCCAAGGAGGGGGTTTGGAAATAGTTTTCAACCAGCAATTGACGCGCCTCGGTTATTACCTCATTAGCTGCGTCATTGCCCCAAGCGCAAAGATAGCTTAAACATTATTCCCAACCCCTTTTTTATACTCCCTAGACCACGCCTCCTTTCACATCCACTACCGATGTGGGATCAGTGACAAACTCAAAACTTCTTTCTATCTTCTTTCACAGCTATTTATTTAATCTGCTTTTGATTATTCTGTTTTACTTGTGTGCCAACTGCTGCTAGCTGAGTTTAATCGTCATGCAATTATTACCTAATTTATATTATGTGATTCTCAGTTCTAACCTTATTCTGGTGATATAATTAAATCAATTAACCATACTTCAGTAGTTTTTATCATGTATTAAACTAACCTGTCGGAAGATAATTCGAGAGTTTGTACACTGGGTAATTGGGTATGTCATCTATCAGGCATCCATCTCATGTACGGAGTTTATATGTCATGTGAAACTGCTATGTGCTTTTGGCATCTTTTCATTCTTTTGTTTTTTCCAGAATTTAGCATCAAGTCCAATGAGCGACCCCATCTATGCACCGAAGAATCTACTCTTCAATGGTAAACCCAGTGCTAAAAAGCACAACTTACAGTAAAGGAACATGGTTGGATCATGTTGCGATCATGCATCAGCATTCAGCAACCTTGTGTCTAAAATGGTGCATTTTTTGGAAATGGGCGTCCATGGTTTCGTTTTCAATTCAGTAAGTTACCAATCTTCTTATACAATATATAATAGTTGGAAATATGGTCAATACATATAATTCACACCAATGACAAATAGGTAACTGTACCAAATTAATACGCCACAGACATGACGTAAACTCTTTATTCACTTTATATGTTGTCATCCATGGATCTGCTGCCATAGACCTCTACACCAAGTCTCACATTCCTGTAATTCACTCCCTATTTCATTAGTTATTCATGTTTATATATTCATTTAACTGTTACAACAGAAAGTTTAGGCTGTGATATTATTGTCAGAATTGGTTAAGAATACAATTGTATATCAATTACATAAAAATTCTCAGATCTTGGTTATAAGCGTCTGTAACATGAAAATCCGTTATTATCATTTGATTTTTGGATGACAAGTAAATTACAAAGCCGTTATTTAAGAACAAAAATATGCAAAACAAAAGTTGGTCATCTGTTATATTACAATTTACTCTTAAAAAAAGTACCATTTCTATCCCACATCGACTGCTGAACAACTGTTCCTCTTCTTCATAATACACGCTTGCAAACCTTGAAACACCGGACTTGGTAACGCTTGTCTATAACTCAAGTGAGGGTAATAAAGATGGTTGGACTGTGATTCAGCCTGGTCAGGTTGGTTCCGTTGGTGCATAAACTGGCTTGCCCTCATCCAAGTCGTGAGTTGTACCATGTGGCTCGAGCGAAAGCTTGGGTCATGTGGTTCCTGAAGTAGGGGGTACTGCGTAAGGCTGGCTTCACAGAGCTGCGAAAACCCCTCGCTCACGACAGTGGATGGATAACAGGTCGGGGCTTCCATGGTTCCATAATAACCTGCTGGGCTGTCTCAAATGGACAACCATCTTTTTGCACTTTTTTGTGTTTGGCTCTATTTGTAAATCCAGCTTATTTTATCATCAAATGTTAGGTAGAAAAGGACTTGAGTCCGGTTCACCGGTGCTCATGTTAAGTATGGTATACACCTTGAAACGATTTCCATTTGTGATGGTGTTTTCCTTGGTAGCTTTGTTGGTCGATGCACGACCTAATCATGACATCGACTGCTTTTGTGATCATCTTGTAACAGCCTTTGTTAGTTAAACATGAGGGGATGATTAGATTATGTATATATGAGCCATTGAGCCTTTGCATTTCATATTCACCCAACATAGTTTATATCGTTCTCTATCATTATCAGTAATTAAGTGTCATGCTTGGGTATTGTATGCAGCTACAACATTGTTGGAGATATAAGAACCATATTACGTAATGGTAACACAATTTTGTGGAGTACTAACAACATTTTGATATCAATCTATTTTGACAATTTATAAAATCTAGCACGAAAGAGTACTAACATTGCGCTATATTGTAAACATTAAGGGTGGAGTGAATGCATCTTTTGCATTCCTCCCGTCCCGGTCACTATTTCCCATCTCATCCTTCTCATTTGTATCCGGCTTTTTTTAATATATTACATAAGAGAGAGAAGCGAAGAGAGAGAGAGAGAAGGCTTGGGATGATCGGGACTGCCATGTCAATCGAGATCAAGTTTTTAGGCACCAACCACATCATCCTTTGCATCCCGTGCTAGTGGACTAGTGGTGTTCCGTGCATACTAATCGCTGAATTCATAAGGTGTAAATAGCTCCTTGAAGCTAACTTAGCATAAGGCAATCATATATGAATGTTAACATATTCAATGTAAAAATGTTAAGAAAATACCAACTGTTTGGAATATATAGTTGTTTGATTATATTGTTATCAATTTAGTAGGTTCGGACGTTCGGTTGTTATATTAAGTTTATCTTACGTTTGCTACTTAGCAAAATTTGCTTTAGTGATTCGTGTGGCATAAAATTTTAGCCAAAAGTAGTTGACATCAAGTCACATATGCAAACGATAGGATATACCTTACTACAAATTTACATCTCTTATAGCTGAAAGTAGGGGTGTGCAAAAAAAAAAAAAAATTTAATCGAACCATAACCAAATTAACCAAAAAAACCAAATCAAATAAAAAACCGGTGGGTCGGTTAATTGTTTTTTCTGAAAACCGAAAGTAGTGTGTCAGTTATGGTTATCAATGTTTTCATACTCGTCATAACTGAACCGATAAGTAGTAAAATCATTGTTGAATTTTTCACCATAAACGTTTGTTTGAATTTATATCATATTCTTATGGTCGAGCATATGTTTGAATTTATAGATTATATCATGTCATTTTGTTTGAATATGCGGTAATGATCATTATTAACAATACAAACTTTGCATCAGGCTATTTAATGGTATCTAATATACTAACAAATAGAAATATGTACTAACGAGTTATTGCTTCTTCAAATAATTTCAAACCCGAACTTTTAGATCCAGGTAATGATAATTTTATTGTTTTGAGCTAATTTTAGCTAGTTTAGATTTCATGGTTACCGACATATAACCACCCACTATAATCTTAATAACCGATTAATCGACATCTTGGTTATGGTTACGTCATGGTATTTGGCGAAAACCCAGCCCTAATTAAAAGTGTAAGGGGCTGTTTGGTTGATTAAGTGTTGAATCATTAAGATGGTCTGAATGGTTAAGAGGCTCTGAATAGTTAAGAGCTGAACCATTCAGCATCCCTTATTTGCTTAATGGTTCAGCACTTAATCATTCCATTCAGATGCTGAAACAAACAGTCTGAATGCTGAATGATTCAGATCTGAATGATTAAGATGTTGATTAAGAGGCTATCAAACAACCCCTAAATCTTTTATAATATAAAGAGAGATATAAATGCAATAATAAGAAAATAGAGAAGTATTACAGAAGTAACAAGAAGTTTGTTATATCATTGTATGTCTTGTTGAATATTTTCAAGTCAAATAATACTCAAATACATTTCTCTCTCTCTCTCTCTCTCTCTCTCTCTCTCTCTCTCTCAAATAATAATAATAATAAATAAAATAATGTTTGAATATGGTGATGAACTAATAATCAAGAGTTCCAATAATATTGTATGGCTGATATGGATCCAGGTGCTTGCTATGCTTCTTCTCCTTATCCTTCTTTATTATTCCACCTCCACCGCCACCGCCTCGCCGTCAGCCACCGCCTCCGCTACAAACACTCGTCACAACTCAAAGGTTTGCTATCCAACTAATCAAATTTCTTGATTTATGAATGATGGTCTTCGTTTTCTTTTAACAATTTGCATTTGGCACTAATATATTTATATATGTTAGTGGTTTGAACTTTGAAGCATTTGCTATAAGGGTTTTTTTTTTTTTTTGAATATTTTGTAAGTGTTTTGAAATGTAATGACTTGTTTTGAAATTTGATTTCTATGTTGAATTACTAGTTGCTAGTGATCAATGTTATGAAAGTAAATCCTAGTTCTTATGTTTTGATTTAAGATAATATAAAGATTTAAGATAATAGACTGCAGTTCTTGTTAAATGTTAAAGAGAATTAGGGTGTAATATTATTATTATTATTATTATTATTATTATTATTATTATTATTATTATTATTATTATTATTATTATTCATGTTGCTTGTAATCAAAGAGATTCCTACTAAAGAAATGATTCAACAAAAGAGTGTTATGTGCTAAATTGGTAAGAAAGACTCCAATAAGGAATGCAAAAGTACATGTCATGTTTCAATACATGACTTTTCCTTTTAAGCAAAGCAAGTATTAAGTGCTTTTTAGGTGTCATACTTTATTGTATCACTATGCATTGACCTTAGCATATTTGGCTCGCGAGCCAACTAATTTGGCATGAGTAACTAACTCGTGCTCGTTGGCTCGTATAAGTTTGGTACCGGTGTATTTGAGGCTTTAGACGTGTATATAATTTAAGATCGTTAATGTGTTATTTGAGGTTTTAATTAAAAGAAACATACTTAATTATCAAAGGTTTAAAAAACAAACCAACTTGTTTGGGAATGTTGATTCAAGTGGTGCTGGTGCGGCTCACAGTGTTACGAAACATTTATGTTCTTTCAAGAAAGGCAACACCATTTGAGCTTGTGGCACACAAAAGGATATAGATAGACATTAGAAGTCAGTATGTAACACATTCAGGAATGTCACTTATGCCTTTTGTTTTTTGAATACTTTCGCACTGATATTTAAGTAAGGTTATGGGACCATGATGTATTATCTTAAAGGCTAAAGCTACAACTTTGTGAAGAGGCAGGATCAATATCTGTATCCAACTATATATTTATGATGTATAAGTGAATAAGGGTTTATAAGTGGTGCTAGACGATGACATCTCAATTCTTTTCCTTGGTTCTTATGTGGATTTAATAGTATGATAAGTGTGGTGTGCTTAAGGACCATGATTAATGACATATATGCACATACAAACATATATACACACACATGTATGTGTGTATATGTACACAACTTGGTGACAATTTCAGCCTTGTTATTAAGGATCTAATTTGGTCATGAGCACCGTCACTTTTAACATTGTCCTCAAGCACACAACCACCTTCAAAACAGTATCACGGTTGTTGACTAAATCTGTCAAGATGTCTGGGTCGGGTAATGGGTCAAGCTGGTTTGGGTTGACTTGCTGTCACTTATGGTTAGCGTTTTAAATTTCTTGTAAATAAATGATTATAAGGTTTGTATGCCTCTAAGTTTGGACAACTTTTGAGACTACTTGTGATTGAACTAGTCTTTTGTTGTAAAACTGTATGCTAAATATTTGATGATATTCACAGGTTAGAGAAAATGAAATAAAGGAGACAAGAACACGCCCAAGCCCAAGCACAAGCACAAGCACAAGTGAAGTAGTTCAAAGAGCAAACAAACCGGATGCTCGACAAAGGGTAGAATCGTCCACAACAAACGAGAGGAGCTCAGAACATTCTCACCACCCATGTCATATCTTTGGGCTTGCAAAAAAAGCTTTTCTCAAGTGCTTAGGCATAGACTCCACCCCTGACAGACACCACGAAAAAAATGATTGACCGTAATGCCCTTGCTCTTTCGGTCACACCTTGTGGATGTACAGTATGTTTTCCTTCATACCTTTTAGATCAGTTAGTTTTGATTCTCTATGTAACATAACATTGTAGCATGTAATTAGAAGTTAGTGTGGTTCAAGATAAATGTTGAATTGAATTAACAATATGTTCAACAGAGAGTTTGTTGTTAACAAACAAACATGAACAAGATATTATGTCCGTTTAAGTAAATGAAGAACACAGACAAACTTGTCGTTCGTCAACTTTATAGTTAAATGACAAGTGGAGTGCTCCTCTTTTACAAAATAATAACCTGAAATCTTGAACGTTATAAAATAATAAAATTGATATGTTATCGATAACAATGCACAGTGATAACTAGAACTCTAAGAAAACCCTCGACATCCAAGAGTGTTAGTCGGTCAAGAATCGCCTGGACCGGAACCAGCTTTGCAGGACCGAGGACCGACCTTCTCATGGGAGGTCTAGTTTTGGGTTATGCAGGGTTTGTGGGTCAGGTAGGACTTATCAAATTGGTTCAAAGTTTAAACAACCTGAGATGAAACATTATCAGTGAGTCCTTCCTTATCTTTGAGCAAAACCGATTAAACCATAATAGCAAAAGGTAAAAATATACACTGCGATCTGAACATAATAATAGATTGATAGTCTATCACATTAATTTGATTCAAACAAAACCGAAAGAATTATAATAACGATAGATTAGAACATGCTAACCAAATCAGGACGAACACAGTTTCTATTCAATCACATGTTCTTATGCACTTTGTGACCAAACTAACGATAAGAACACACTATCAGATAACTTGGAACTCGATAATTATTAACATGCACTTTCAGTGAAAAGATAAACTTACCAACCCGAATGAATACATCCGCCCGCTAACCGACCCAGTTTTTGAAATCTGGAATCTGTTCGTTCGCTTGTGAAAAGAAATTAGATTTAACTGAACAAGATTCATGTTGAAACTCTTGCAGTTAAAGAAGTTAAAATGATTCTTAAGAACAAGATGATCCCGCGATATTAGAATATTATTGTGATACTTAACGTGGAAACTGTCTTGTGTATATAAAGAAATCAAATCAGGATGATTATTGTGATAATGTGATAAGCAGCCATGCAAATATATAGGAAAAAATTGGTTCTTTTAATGTGTTCGGGGTTTTCGCATGCGAAGACTGTTGCCAATTCGCCAATGACTATGAATAAGGACCCTATCACCACACCTCATAAGGAGCATCGAGTGCTTATGGACCGATCCGGTTAAACAAACCGCGTCAATCGGTGTAATGCTCACTCCTACCAAAGAGAATGTTACTAAGACGCCTTAATACTATAGTATATATCAATTTTGGTTGTATTCTTCCAGGTCTGGTATATTTGTATATTTTAGATAACAAACATATTTAGGCCTAAACGTGAATAATATATAAAAACTGAATATTATAAAGAGGTTAAAAACACTATGTATAACTTTAATAATTTATTTTGTTTTCATGTTTGGTTTATCCGTCTCATCCGTTAATTTATGTAAATGAACGTACACGAACACACATTGTTTACGAGCAAACACCGACAACTTAATACACTATTTCAGTTCTCTTATTACAACCCTATTTGCGAATAGTAAACAAAATACAACACTACAAAATGATCCCAATTCAGATGATATTATTATGAATCTTCAAAATTTCCTAAGACATACCTGTCGGATCACACTGCCGCCATTATAATGCATCAGATGCAAACTCTATTTTTACAACATTACACCCTACTCTTTCATATCCAGAAAGTTTAACACTAAAGAGATTCACGTATTTGTACCTCAGCAGCAGCAAATTCACACCTGAATTGTTCTGAACTTGATAAAAAGAACATATATCAAGAAATAATCGCCCTCGGCCCCCCTACAAAATTCATACGCAGCCGAGTACAGAGCCAACAATATAGCACTTATACCACTAACATATTCCATGTATTTCACTATTTACACTATCTATAACTAAGTCTTTTTAAACTTATCCATTTCTTTTTGTTCATGTAAACTATAAATTAGATTCTTGAATACATGAAAGCTGAGGTTATATCTCACAGCTTTCTGCATCGTTTTGAACGACTTCAAGTACCGTCGCGTTGCAAAAGAAGCACCTTTCACAGTTGATGAGATGGCGATTTATGCAGCCAAAACATGAAACATGTGTGCATGGTAAGAATTTGGCATCCGCTTCACACCTATAGCAGATGCAGCAAACGTTATCATCACTTTCTGTTTCTTCTTTGTGGGCTACCCTGTTGTACACTGTTCTTGAGATAAGATGGCTAGATAAATCTTCTAACTGCTTGAGTTTTGTGAGATGAACATCCCCCTTAAAGGTGCCAGCCTAGCAAAGTGATGCAAGCATATGTGAGAGAAGATTACCTCGTGCGGATTGACCCATATACTTTTTGCCCAAATATTTGAACTTTTTAAAAACAATTAATGTGTCAAATATGATCTAAGATGTTATATTATCTCCATAATAATCTAGATATTTTAATAAACATATATAGAAGGTGACAGGTACTAACCCAATTGAACTCTAATAGGTATTGGAATCCAGAAATAAGAGTATCAGCGCAGTCCATGCTGGCAAAAATGCCCACAATATCGTTCTGCTCGCCGACGCCAGTATCTGTTACAAGGCTCGCATCCAACAAATTCAAGATGATACCAACTAAAGGTGCCAAAATCATGCCTCTGTTGACTTTTTCTGGAGTTTGACTAGGCCTTCTAACTATCCTGTAGAAGCACAATAAGCACCATTCAGTTATAAAATTTAGAATGATTTTAACCACTTTGTTGTAGGTCTAGAAGTCCTGAACTACCATAAAGTACAGTTTGTGGCCTTGTCAGAACCATAAGACAAATTGACAACAAGATTGGCAAATTTGCATTAAAGGATGTTTACAACTAAATGTGTAATCGGTCCCAATGATTTGAAGAGAGTATGCATGTTTGAAAAAAAAAAAAAGGATTTGAACCATGAAGACACTAAATCCACCTATTGCTAATCCTGATGGAAAGCGAAATGAAACTACTAAATATTTTTGAAGAAATTTAAGTGAATAAAAAGAAGAAACTTACAGGTCAAAGAATTCAGGGTCAGCAACTGAAGTCAGATGATTGAGAACAAAAACAATCACCTCGACTAATCTACGCAAGTTCGTATCTGCCCCTGACAAAAAAGCCTGAGGAATCTCACAAGTACAAAACTCTAGTACCCTTGCCAGATTGCTTGAAAGATCAAATATAACACCGCATTTCCTCTGCTGAAACTCAATCATCTGCAAAAAAGACAATGTTCATTCTTACAAAAAAATATGTATTACCAGACAAAACACACTTAGCTTGAGAAAGATGATTGTACCTGGCCCTTTTCTTGCATTTCTCGTATGGAAACCGAGAATTCTGTCATTGCCCAGCTTAGATTATTGAAAAGACGATTGAGAAATGCTGAAAACAATTCTTCATCTTTCAGACAAGCATCGCGTAGTAATTTCTGTTTTATAAACAAACTTCAGATATTGTTTCACAAGAATCAAGCACCTTTAATTTGGAAAACTGTCTTCCCTCATTTCTATTGATAACTTTTATCCTCTTTTATCAAAGAGGTTGCAATTTCAACCCATTTACTTATGAATTGGTTGATTAAGATGATGCTGCATCTTTATTGGGTCAGAGCAGATCAAATAAAAATAAAATTATTAGCTTAGAAAGTAAACATGTCAAATAAGTTGTAAGTCACCAAAAAGGATTTTCAAAGCATAAACCACCATAAATCATTTTGTTCTAAAATTTAAATAGTATTGATATTGTAATGATCTTAGTGCTCGTATTTGACACACAAATTTCTATTGAAAACATTGGACTTTGGACAAGAAGTGTCTGGGATGACCCATACAAAAGTTACCCAACCTACCTGACCTGCTCTACTAAAAGCAATGTGTTTAACTCTCACCTGAAACACACTAGAAACCGTTGAAGACTCTCCGTGCTTTGAATATCCAAACCCGCAACCTTTGCATAATCTTACAAGTATATTTGTTACAGGAATCCATGATCGGTTATCAAATGCTGATAAAAGTGATCTTGGCAGGCTACGAGTTGCTGCTTGGTTGCTCTCAAAAGCAGCCAAAAATTCTTTGTACTGAACTAACACAGAAATTGATTGCAGAAGTAGATCTCTTAGTTCTGCACTTGATATTCTCGGGTCGCTGAAATGGGTAACAACAAAAGTAACCTGAAGAAATAAGACGACGAAAGCATTAGCTAAAGTTTATATGTAAATAGTTCATATTCATAGTTGCAACACAGGGAAAAAGAGGAACATACAAATGAACCAAGTCCTTGCTTTATAAACATTCCTGCAGGGACAAAGGGAGGATCGCTCTTTCGCAAAACATGAAAACAATCAACCTGCAAAGCAAGATCAAAGGGTTAACTACTGCATCAAATCAAGAGGGTTTTATAATTTCAAAATATTTTTGGGTAACACAAAAAAGTGATGAGTTTATATTATGAGGGTTCAATGGCGTACCAGAGTTTCTAAATAAAATTCAGGTACATAACTGAAAACCAAATCCATTTTGCTAAGAACCAGAAGCAACTGGACAATCCAACTACATGCAGCATACATTCCCCTTTGTTTCCAGCTGGCAAAAAGAGAGATACGGTACCTACAATACAAACATGATTTTGAATTTAATAAATAATTTTGTTGCAGTAACTTAATATTTTTTCCTTAGGAATAGATGTTTTACCAAACAATAAAAAAATAAAATACATATTTACCAAGCACAATGGCGCACACAATCTATAACCTCTTCACGGTAGACACTTCGGGCCTCTTTCAACTGCCTTAATTGTTCACCACCTCGTTCTCTTATTTGTCTATCTGTTTCTTCTAGCTGAGATATTGAATGTGACTGATGAGTCATGTAAGATGATGCCTGCAATCAAAACCACCCATATTAGACAAATAGATGGATAATGTACCTGCATGCATATATGTACATACGATCCTTGTGTGTGTGTGTTGAACTGTTGGGAAGGATAACTTTTGTGATCAAATGGATCAGATAGGAACTGTACAAAATAGAAGAATACAATGTCCGGAATGAAAGTAAAACAAGATTACATGGAATAAATTACAATAGAGGTGGGAATATCCGAATATCAATCCTTTCTACTAATGAGTCAATCCTTATTCAAAGATTTGGATTATTACTATTATTGTCTTGATTATATTGTTTTAAAACATTATTAACACATTTAACTATTTATACATAGTTTGAAAATGGACACAATCGTGTTTGTTCGAGCCATATTAAAAAATACCATAGTTATCAAAGGCGTAAGGCGCACTTAAGGCGCTTAGGCTCCGCCTGTAGCCTAGGCGAGAAGCGCAAAAAAAGCGTGGGCCTGATTAAAAAAAAGCGCAAATAAAAAAAATCACTACATAATTACAAATAACAATCATTTTATAAAATAATATAAATAAAAACTGACTGATTTAGCCATACCTGCAAAAAGGATTAACACACCTTTGATAACTATGTAGTAGACAAAATCGATAGTAAATCAATGAGTTGAGGTGTTTATATATTGAAGAATAATTCAATATTTATAAGTGTTTTGAAAATCAAATATATTTAAAAAAAAAGATTTGATTGACATTTATATATATCTCTATAAATTGGTAAGTACTGGCCGATTATATTAGTCAGGGGATTAGGTTTTAAAAATCAGACCATGGCTTTTTTATCTAGGAGGGAAAAGCGGAATCGGGTGGCTTCTAGGAAATTGGCCGCCTAGGCGGTCAAGGCGATGGCTTTTGATAACTATGAAAAATACCATTTCAGGCCATGCGCCTTCCGACCCATTACCCAACCTGCCAGACCAGCCCATGTTGCCGCCTCTAAATTCATAAATACAAATGAATAGACAGGGTTTCTTTTACCTGTTCAATCAAGTATTTGAATTAAAAAAGAAAATATATATAACCTGCTTAAAATTCGGCGCAAGGCCCAAATGGTACAACAAGAGCATGGCATCCAAAAGCTCCTCTTCTCTTAATGTCGAGGAAGATGAAGTGCTCTCTAGTGCTACAACTCTCATCTGCTGCACCAGGCGATAGCCGAACTCAGAATCTGACTGGTCACTCGTGCTAGGTTTATCCGCCATGTCATCATTCAAATTGCCAGAACTGCACTCAGCCGCCACCTGAGCAGATCTCTCTGGAATGGAACCGCAATGGCTCTGAGAAGCTTTAGTTGTATATCTGAACGGATTCTTAGAAAGCCTTGAAAAATTAACATCCAAACTTAAGCAACAACACGGCTTCCGAATCCCTAAATGAGTTATTCTGGTTTCTGGGTCCACATCATCTACACACCCTTCCTCCCACTGAACCACTTCAGCTTCAGGGTCCACATTTACAGGGTGGAAATTAGCTAGATGATTGTAAGACCCACCGAGCCTTGGGATCTCAACTCGGTGAGGATCATCTTTAAGAATTACTGGAAGTGGAAAACTTTGTTGACCACCTCTGTGAAGAAACCCGACAGTGTGTCCACCAATAGTTCCAGAACCGAACCCTCTCACTGCAAATCCTTCTGATAAGAAATGAAGTAGAACTGTGAACAAAGAAACAAGAACAGAATTACTCGATACACCATGTGAAAGTATGTTACGATCTGCTCCCCTGTTTCTTAATATAATATTCTGTAAAAATGTTCTGAAAACAGAGCCAGGTAACTGAGGAGGTGTTACTGGTGGAATAAATTGCATGACTAGACAGCATAGGTCCCGATGTTTCTCCTCTATCTGCAAAACGGGGTGCATAAGTACTGGATTCATGATGCTTTTTATTAAACTGAAACAGATTTTTATACTTTGCAAGTTTATTCATAAATTTATATTCTTGCAATTATAAGTTGGAAAGCAACATGAGTGCATGAGCATAGATTGTGAAAATAAATACTCAAAAGGACTATACAAGTTTACAAGATGTATAACAACCATTAGCACAACATAAGATGGGTGTCTTACTTCCAAGACTAAATTGTATCAACAAGAGTAGCCCTGGTAGCAATAAGAGGTATAAACACAACTCAGTTAGGTATATTCTAAATCTATATTTGGAAAACAAATGCATTTTTGGAGCTGGAGCATGACAAAAGTATTTGGGGACAGAAAAGCAACTAGACAATCCAAATCCATGGGGATTTGAGCAGTGTGCAGAAAATACACAGGCATTCGATTTTGAGCCAATCTATAATCTTTGACACCAGCGAACACAAGGAATCAGCTTTGTTAAAATTATTATCCTGTGTCAGAATGCAAAATCTAGTGAATATTACAATTTATACTCCTATCCACATTTTTATTCACACCTTCTAAATATAATACAAGTTTATTGCTAAACTTTTTTAAGCCTGTAGTTAAATATAAAGGCTCTTTTCTTTATACTGCCCTAATAAAAAACAATAATAAATAATACAAAATATCAAAATGAACATTAAGTTCCCACAATAGAATATAGGTCTAGATGAGAGAAAAACCGTACCTTATTAATTGCTTCACTCAAAGTTTTAGTGGTCAAAATCATGCTACTTTCATAGGAAACATCTTCACAAGAACCAGGCCACCATACAGCAGGTATCATATGCTGAAGATCTTGTTTATTTGGACATCTCTGAGATAAAAATCCTTCAAATACAAACTCAAAATCAGACATCTTCCACCAAACCACCATCAAATCTTCACGTCTTAACATGTGACATGCCAATGCAAGATATGGATATGAACCCGAATATGGACTATCTCTTAAAACAATAGATGCAGTCTTACAATAGTAAGAAAGCGCAGAGATGAGGTGTTCAAACATCAACGTGGACCCTGGGAAATCAAGTAAAACATCAAGTACTTTATCCAAACTTTCATAATCATGAGGTGCTTGATCCCGGAAAACATCCATGAGAAAAGAAAAAAGTGGGCCCCAGCTTATATATTCCACACTCTCTGCATTTGCATTAAGAATTGAGAACAACTCAATGCAAATTCCACAAGAAACGGGATTATATAACTCATTAACAGGCATAAACCTTTTTAAACTTCTTAGCTTTTCCATAGAACCATAACTGTTGTTCTCCCCTCGCGACATATTCAACAAATTTGAAAAGCAACGAAGCAACCCCACAGCTAACGGATTTGTTGATGGTGGGATTTGAATTGGTTGGAACCCTTGAATAGGATATCTAAACGGGCGGGCCCCAAAATTCAAATGACAACGTTCACCCTGAGAAAGAGAAATTGCAGGATAATACCCTAGCCCAGGAACCATTTTCTTTATTCCATTAAATGCTACACCAAGAGAAACACCATTTCTATAATATGAAATTTCATCAGCTTCTAAATCTATGCAGCATCCAATGACATCGCCAACAACCCATGTCTGGCCATACGGTTGAGCATTTAGGTTCCACTTGATGACCCGTTTTCCATCAAACGCATATGAATCATCCGCATCACCTACACCTGTGTGTTCTGTAAAAGGGCTAGAAATAGTAGCCCATCCAAGCTGTTGTAAACCAGCAGTTTCTAGAGTTACTTCATACATCCATTTACCTTTCCATACACATGCATTTGCTCGCGCACTACTAAACACTGCATGGCTTTCGATTAACAAAGGTGGTTTTATAAGCTGAAATTCACCACATACGCTCGATTCTTCAATTTTAACAATGTAAGGTCCAGAACCATCAACAGTAGCAGAGACTCCGTCCCTTAATGTATCAACAGTCAATAACGTTTTATGATACTTCAAGTATTCATTTTTTATAATAGAACAGATTACATTAGCATCAACTTGACATGTCAGCAGATTAATCGTTTTCGACGGGAGGTCAAACACATGTTCAAGCGTTCGTTCAAGTGACTGTTCACCAAAATCATCACAATACGAGAGCAGCCGAGTTTTCTGACTACTCTCCTTCTTATCTTCACCGTCCAATATCACAGCCAAACCAGAAGCAAGCCAATTTGTATGTTGGCTGTCATCAGCCATTAGTCAATAAAAAAAGTCACACGTAGGCCGTAGCGACTCCAAAACCACTACCAACAGCACCTAACCCTCGACCGTCAAGTATAGATACGCGAATCATCAACAAACAACGGCATTTTAAACAATTAGGATCAAATCTCACCTGAACATTAAAGGACAGCAATCAACAAACAGAATCCAATATCCAATTCTACAGAACACATAACATTTGGCAAAGATAAAGATAGACAACCAAATTCATAGAAGTTATACTATTAGTTATAATAATTAAAAGAGATCCAAAACATGAACATTTAGATAAAATTCTTGACTTGACTTCACACAGTGAAAATCTTGACCTAGTTTTGCTTCAACTTAAAACAAACACAACAATGAAGGTACAAGTATTGATGAGCTAAAGTTGAGGGATTTTGATTAAAGTTATAATAATAATAATAATAATAATAATAATAATAATAATAATAATAATAATAATAATAATAATAATAATAACAATAATAATAGTAAGATAGACGGAGAAGAAGTGTAATATATGTATCGGTAACAGACCAGAGACTGATACCCAATTGAAAATATAATAATCTATGAAGGTAGAATAAAGGTAAAATGAAATTAATAATAATAATATTATTACTTACAGATGATGAAGGCAAAGTTGTAGCGCCTTAATCGTACCGAGTGAATTGATATAAAAAATCAGAACTTCTTATAGACAAGACACAAGATTTTGTAGAAGAAGAAGAAGAGAGGAACTAATTAGGGTTTGGATTATTATTATTATTATGAATTGATAGACGCCAGAATTTAGGAAGTAGACGGAGGAGGAATGGAAAGGAAAGGAAAGAGGAGGTGGTGGTGGTGGCTGACTGAAATAGAAAAAACCCTATTTAGTTAGTTAGTCACCGACACGTGGCGGCTTACTTTACGGCATCATGTGGCGGCTTCATCCACAGTACCCCATAACAAAATTATTGTCACGTTTTCACTTTTCACTGTGTTTGGATTTTGGAATTTCTTGCTTCAAACCTATGGTGTATTCAACTTTAACCCTTTTTTAAGTTTTAACCTGTTTTTTTTTTCTAAGGAAAGTGATGTATTTTATTTTATGTAAACTAGTGTTTTAGTTACCCGCGCTTCGCTGCGGGATGCTCGTATCGCTATAGGTTTGGTGGACATTAAAAATAACGTTGTCGTATCGCTATCTAGTAATTTTCGTCAATAACGTGGGCCAATAATCTTCAATTACGTTAGCAATTTTCTTCAAATAGGTGAGCAAATTACATGGCCAATAATCTTCAATTATAATTGTGGCCAAATCAAGAAAACATAAAGTATCCTATTAAACTATCTTTTTATTAATATATATAAATAATGTCTGTTAAAAGTTTAAATATTGCAAACAAAAATCGAAAGAAACAAAACAAAATCAGTGGCTGACATGACGGCTCATTTTATCACTTGCTCACTATTAATGTGTTTTTACTTTAATATATAGAAGAATATATCTACTTAGACGATGTAGCATATCATCATGGCATATACACTCATAGGTAAAAGGTCACCCATGTTTACGACCGCATACAACACTAGCGATATGGTCATTACAGATTTAAAGGAAATCCACAACCCAAAGGCTTGTTGTGATAAAACATTTGGCTTGTACTGTTGTGCATGGCATTTTGTCACGAACAAACGAGACTCTAACCGACAACCACTCCTAGAAAAGTCATTGAACACCGTTAGAGCATTGCCCCTTTGATAATACATGTTGGATACTAGTCATAGCTCGATAACATTTTGGAAAAATTATACCCTTCTTAAACTCAACTTTAGATTGCATATTTATACCCGTATTGGAAAAATTAATTTTGCGAAAAAAGAAGAGTTGACATTCATTGCATCAACATCAATCTTGAAAGCTTTGGTTGTTCTACATAGTTAATAAAGTTTGGATGCTAATTTCTTGGCCTAGTGCCGTTATGTGTTTATCCACACTAAAGTAATGCTAGTTTAAGTTTTACAAAATATATAATAAGTGGATTTTAGAAGTAGAATTTAAAGATGTGTGTAATAGAAATAGGATTTTTACTTGGTAAACCTTGAATCCAAATATCTATCATGTTTTGCACCATTACCAAACAAGTGACACTAACAAGCATTTACATATAAATGGCTAATGAAAAGAGGTTAATCTCTCTAACATATATAACAAAGCACACAACGATATACAAAAACGAATGTTAACAATCGAAGTGCATAAATCAACTACAAGTGTCACTAGGTTACTATTTACTCCCCACTCACACATGAATTAACTGTGGAGGCACATGCATAGGTTTGTATTGCCTCCAAGAAGTGCATGTCACATGTGGAGGCTACAAAAAAGCACAAAGGAATGACCACTTTAACACACAAGCGTTGAATCTATGGTTTTGGCCACAACAATGCAAGCCAAGGTTCGCTCAAAGTGCCTCATGTGCAAACTTGTTAGTCCCCACCACTCCACCACACAAAAAAGTAGTTTTGAGGAATATATTCGAGGGGTTATTTGGGCCAAACATGATCTTATCACTTAGGAAAATGATACTTGTTCATTATAAAATGTTTTAAATTCATACGATTTTTTGATTAGTTACTCTCTAGGAGATGTGCTAAATTAAACTGTACTTGATAAAAAAATCTTATTAATAATGTACAATGTCTCTAAAAATGATGGATAAAATGATACGGTAATTTGTAGCTTTTGACCCTAAGTCCATTGTGTGAAACGTTAGCTAGGTTTAGTGACTCAATTGGTTGGGACAAGTGTATCCTAAGTTTAACAATTAGAGGTATATCTCACCGTGTGAGATTCCCTTTTTTTTACGACAAAACTTCTATAAAAAAAATTAGAAGAGAGAATCGCATGGTTGGTCCCTGTGCTTTCCAAATTTTGCATTCTTGCTCCTAGTGGTTCACTAATTACACCATTGGTCCCGAGGGTTGTAAACTTATTACTAACATGATCCAAATGTATTAATTTCGTTACTCTATTGGTCCTAGCCCCTAACGGTCGTTAAAATTCTCTGTTAAATAGATACAAAATGTCTATTTTGCCCTTATAAAATAAATAAAACATTATAAATAAATAACTAAACCACCACACCCCCACCCCTACCCTTACCTTATCTTCTTCCCCAGCACCACCACTGCCACCCCTCATCATTAAGCGCCATCCTCTCCCCTCTCCCTCTTTATACAACAGCAGCGACAGGAGCAAGGACCACCACCCCTCTACCTGCCACTATAATAACTGGTGATGCGCAGCAGCCATGGGAACAGGCCGGTCATTAACCACTAATGCCGAGACCATATTCTGCAATTCGAGCCATTTCCATGACGAGTTGCGGGAGATGAAGAGGCGAATGGTTCTGAATCGACTGACGACTACAGCGGTGGTGTTCTTCGGCCAGTTATGGAGACTACGGCGGCGTCTGGTTGTGGTTATGGAGCAGCAGATGTTAGGTTTGGATCTTCGTTGTTGGTCCTGTTGGCTTGCTTTCTTTCTTCTCGGGTCACAGACAATGAGTTGGGATTTGTAATGATGAGGGGTTTCAGGTGTATTGGTTGTGGCGTTTAATTAGGGGTTTCAGGTGGGTTTAATTAGGGGTTTCAGGTGGGTTTAATTAGGGGTTTCAGGTGGGTTTAATTAGGGGTTTCAGGTGGCGGTGTGGATTTGAGGATGGTGGGTTTGAGGATGGCGGCGTGGTTGTAACCGGAAACCACCAGTGGTGGCAGCCCTTAATTCAGATAGTGGGTTTGAGGATGGTGGGTTATGGTGCAGATGGTGGTCGGGTGGGGGAGGCAGTTGAAGGTGCAGATGATGGTGGAGTTTTATAGTAGGTTTAGGGGTGATGGTTTAAGGAGGTGGTGGTGGTTTAATGAAGAAGAAGGTGGAGGTGCAAGGGTGATGGTTTAAGGAAGAAGAAAGGTGGGGTTTTATAGTAGGTTCAGATATAAAAAGACTATAATACCCCTATGTGGGTGGACTTAACCAAAAAAGTTAACTGCCGTTAGTCATGGGGATCAATCGAGTGCACTTTTGTTAAACCTAGATACCAATCTTGTAATTAGTAAACCACTAGGAGCAAGAGTGCAAAATTTGAAAAGCACAGGGACCAACCATGCGATTCACTCAAATTAGAAAATGAAACCAGCAAGCGACTGGAATCTCGAAAGTTACCGGATTATATCACGGATATTAAATTCACACCACCTATTCCTGTTAACGTCAACATATTTAGATCTATTAGTAATAAAAAAAACGAATTCTCTTTGATAAGATCCTTTGTCCGGTTGTAGTGAATATGATGGTTGTTAAATGTTTTAACATTTCTTGCATTCCAAATTTCCCAAGTCGTAACCAAAAGAACTGCTCCAATGATCTTCTTCCAGTCTTTTGAATATTTCATATTTAGCACCATGCCTATAAGACGTTAGATATGGAGTTCCCGGTTAGGAAACTGGATCTTGAGCTAAGCCATAATCCATCACCAAATAGATTTGCCTATCCTACAATCGTACAAAATATGAAAATTATCTTCCTCCTTTAACCTGCATCGAGAGCACTTTGGTTCTTCAACCGCCTCACCCATATAGCCAGATTCAATTAGAAGGTAGTCGAATTATTGAAGCCGAAGATGTTTATTTTGGTGGAACCCAATTATTCCACAGTGTCCACGTTTCGTCATTATTCCATCTCCAATAATCGTTACCATTGTGAAAGGATAAGTTGTTTAGCAATTGTTCCAGCACCTCAAATTGTTGACTTTCCACACCTTCCTTTGGATCTCTAGACCAATTGCCAAATAAATTCATTTATTAGGCATGCATTTAATTTATCTTTTATATTTCCTGTAGGCTTCCCGAGATAGACAAATATAATACAATCTATTCTAAATTTGACCCGTTACAATGAAAATTACTTAACGATATTGTTGAGAAATAGAACATGGTGATGATATAGGAGCGAAACTTAATGATAAAAACAAAATAAGGTTAAACTTAATGAAAATAGATTTGTTTTATAAATTTCAAGTTGTAATTGCTACGTGTTTACTTTTACCTACGTCATGATATAGTTTTATTTCAAAACTAAGTTGTGAGGTGTTATGTACACGTAATCTAAACACAAACGTACATATATCATAAACTACCTCACATTTTTTTTCCGTATAAACTAACACCGTTTACCATTTTTGTTATTTTAGTAATACAATGTAATAGAATTCCGACGATATGGTACCTCGGTATTAGTACAAGTATTTAAAATACGTGTCGATATCATTTTAGCCTTATAGGCATATCACGGCTCTATTTTTTGATTTTCTTTTTTGATTGCTACACCGAGTGTTGTGGCGGTACTGTACTGTAATAAACTTAAACAATAGTTCCACAGTTATTACCAAACTCCTAATATGTTGATTGTGTTCCATTATTTTTGGGCTTTTGCAAAGATGGTTATTGCTTAAGTAGCCTTTGTGACCCAACAAAGGAATGGCCCAGCTCCCTAGCCCGATACGCACTTCCAAAAGGCTATAGTGAGAACTATGAATGTTAATTATAAAATGTATTTTAGACTTGGTTAATAAGGTTATATATATACTTTTCAATAAACTATGTTGATTTACTAATATTAAATACTAATTCCTATAACTTATGACAAGTTCAAAGAAAATATACGAAACAATATCCGCACTATAAGGTCAAACAAAGACGAGATGACTAAGACTAGAGAAGATACATGGTTAATAACTATCGAAGAAGATGATGTATCGTTTAACCCGTTTGCATACCAAGTTTGTGTGATTTTTAGTTAAAGGTCATTTATAAAAAAGATAACTTAACTAAATGAAGATAGAGATTTAAGAAACATATTAGCATGCTCAAAATTTAAATTTGACCTTGTTTATAAAAGTAAAGTACTTAGAAATTTGAAGGAAAAACACTTATATTCACATCTCTTGAAAAGTTCAAATTTGAGATGAACTTTAACAATCAAAAAGTGAAGTTTTGCAAGAACAAAATTAAACATTGTACAGTTAATAATTACTTTAGTTATTTATTTGTATCTTTAACACATTAAATCTATATGTACTTGATCTAACACATATGTATCAATAAATTTTTACTAAAAAGGTTACACTTATTCGCAAGTTACCTATTATCGAATGATATAAACGTATATACAGGGGCGGACATACAACATAAGCAGGGGTTGCGGACATTGCGGCTCAACTTTGCGCGCGTAGTGGAAAATTAGTGGAAAATTTGTTTTTTTTTTACGAAATTTGGAAAACGTTGCTACTAAAATGAACAAAATGAAAAACGTTACTACTGAAAAATGTTTCTAGATCCGCGACTGCGTATATATATTAATACAAAGTTAACTAAAATAAATAATATAGTTTTAGAGTTTAGTTGTTGATACTTTGAGGGGCCAACAAGTTTGTGGCATTTGAAGGTGATTATTATAAAATTAAAATTGGAAGCGGCTGGTTAGTTGCAGCATATGCCAAATGGCTAGTTTTAAATACATCAAGAAAAATAATAATAAATGACTCGGTAGCTATCAAATACAAATAAAATAAAAGTTGCTATGCTTTGAGTTATATAGTCATAAAACACATACATGTAGATACAAAAATATACATATACACGCAAGTATGCCTACACACATAGATACACCTAACCCCTTTTAGTGTAAATCTTACAAACGTGTTTACATTTTTTTTTGTCATGGATTAAAATATGGTTTTATGCTCATTTCATAAAAATTAACAATCTTATATTCTTGTAATAAGAACAGTCATATTGAGTTATTGTCATTTATTTATTTATTTGTTATGATTATTATATATATTCTTAAATAATAAAATGTTGTAAAAGATATATATACGTACACAGTGTAAACACAAATACGTACAGAGAGAGATCGAGATGCTGCATGTGAGTGTGTGCGTATGCTTACATGTGTGTATGTACACGTATTTCACAATAGTAGAAACCGGATTCATACATCTACAAACTCGACATTCATCAGTCAAAACCAAGTCCAAAACATTAAAGGTTTAATATCCCTTTCACAACACGTACGCATGATATCAACAAAAAGTAACCCAGTCATATATGTTTTGCTCAAAACTTACCTATACAACCAATTAACACGATATCTTTTATATATTAATTTAGAGTTGGGATATTCTATTGTGTTATATTTTGTGTGTAACTTTTTCCTACACTGAGTTTTTTATACGTATATACAAAGTTTAATATTTTATCATACATTTACACCAAGTTTAACATTTTTTATACGTTAATCCTTAAATTTTTACGAAACTGGTATAACTTTCTATAAACTATCCACCAACGTTAATTATATGTCTCCGAGTTTTGCCATCACTCCACCGTCAATATCCGCCATCATCTACTACCACCAAACACCATCAAGATAGCTACACAACACCCTCTAAACCACCACCACTTACAGCATCCACCACCAAATGAAATTTAGTACACAAAACTAAGAAACCTAACACCTTTCATTATAAATAGGTCTATTAAATTTTCTTTAATATATTTTTAATATATTGAAGAAAATTTAATGATATCTTACATTACAACTCCTAACGTTATTATTCATACTATGAGGATCTATTGTAGTGATTCATTTGTTGTTTCTATTTGTCATGGTGCATGTTGGCTCTCCATTATATAATAATGATGGTTGTGTTTTTGTACTGGCCGAGCAAAAATGATGTTCAATTCATATTCGTCATATTCTATAAAGATAGATACTCTGATTCAATAATAATATGAAAAACGATAATATTATTTTTATTATTGGAAAAGACGTCGACGTTTTTTCAGCTACATTGTTGTCATTTGATACGGTAGTTTTCCCAAATTCCGTCAGTAACATTTTGTTGAATACTATGGGGGTAATATTGTAATAATAGTGATTCTATAATACTATCAATAATAATTATGATGTTGGAAAATTAGACTCTTGATCAAACTAGAAAAAACACGAGATTGAACAACCTATTCAACTTTTTTATTTATCAATCGAAGCACACAATTTACAAAACCATAAACATATATAATATACTAGCCGATTACCCCGGGAAGGTCCCGGGGTTGAAAAATTTAATATGATTTAATAAAAAATGATAAAAAAAAAAGAAAACTCAAATCACGAAAAGAGTAAATAACTTAAACATAATCAATCTTAGTTAAAAAACATTTATTTAAAAAGTTAAAAAAATAAAAAAGCATAAACCATATTAAACATAATAAAGTATTAAAAGGATAACCTTCAACATATAATCATCTTCACGTAAATTAAAATATGTTACAATTTGATTAATGAATAACCTGAACACTTTGTGTTTTTTTCTGTATGAATATAACCCCACAAAAAATAGTCATTTTTTTTTCGTTTTTATATAGCACTATGGTATTCGTTGGAAAGATAATAAAACGCTCGTTAATTTGGTGTAATTTTTTTATTTAAAAAATCTCGAATATAAAAGATATTTATGTTTAAAAATTATGGGAGGAAGATAAGAGAGAAAAATTTAAATTTGTTTTTAAATTCTTTTTTCCTAAAATAACTCAATTTAATTTTAGTAATTGAGAATTAAGAGATAGAGAGATAAATTTAGAAAAATACTCAAAAACACCAAAAACACTCAATTATTAAGCCACGTGGCACTCTCAATGGGCATATATGCTTTCTTTTATATATAGATATAGATATAGATTTATACTAAAACTATGGGGTGTGGTTCCCCTTCCCCCTTCCTTCCCCTTGTCCACATCAGCGCCACATCATTTTCCCCTTCTCCACCCCCTTCTAGGGGAAATGGTTCCCCTTCCCCCTTCCTTTTTTTTTTGATTTATTTTATAGATTTTTTTTTCATTAATATTTTTTTCATTAAAATTAAAAAACAAATTACATAGAACTAAAAAAAATGAAAATTACATAGAAATTTAAAAAAAAAACCGAAAATTACATAGAAATTAAAAAAAAACCCGAAAATACATAATAAAAAAACTACATATTAAACGATCCTCCGAGTCATCTTTTGATAATGTTGTCTTTAACTTTCGCCGCCACCGCACATTCCTCCTCCGAAAGGTTATCCAGAGGAGCTTGCATCAACGCCAACTCGGTTGCTTCTTGTCTCGAAAGCTCCATTTCGAGGCGTTTTCTTTCCAACTCTAGCCTCATCGCTTCCCTCGCCGCCGTTTCTTCCTTCTCCTTTTTTTTCCATGTTTAGCCTCTCAATATCCCTCACCTTCGCCTCTTCTTTCTCCTTCTTTCTTTCCAAGTACCTCTCCGTTTGTTCCTTTTTAAACTCGTTAAAGTTTCGAAGCAACAACTCAATTTTCTCCACCGCCTTATCTTTCGCCTCTTTCGAACCGGAACCAGAACCGGTTTCGAGACGCTTTCCTTTTGAGCTCGATGCCGCTTTCTTGGCGCTGTCCCTTCCAGGCGGCCTCACGGAACGCGGTGTAGGCGCCTCGTCTTCAAACTCCGGGTCGTCATTTATGTTGATAGTACAACGAGCATCCGACCGACCACCACTATAACTCCCCGATGTGCTCGTTTTCGACCTCTTTGCTTGTTCCACCTCATTCTCCACAACTTTGAATTTTTCACACTTCGAGAAAATCTCATACATTTTCATCAACCCAAACGCCCCGTGTTTCTCGGTGTATCTTTCAATAGCCAACTTCAACACGTTCTCATCACTTTGAGCCGTGGTACGATTATTCCAAGCATGTTGATAGTAACCCGCAAAACCTTGACATTTTCCCATCATTTCCCTACACTTGCTACTAACCGAGTGCGTGGTTCGATTTTGTTCACGTTGTAACAACTTGTAAAACTCCTTAACTACTTGGTTCCAAAAACCGTCCCTTCTCCGATTTGTAGCTACAAATATTATTAAAAAGTTAGTAAACATTAAAAAATCTAAACACAAAGTTAAAAAAAAAAAATAAACAGAAAGTTTAAAAAAAACCGAAAAAAACAAAAAAACAAAACAAAACAGTAGGTTTAAAAAAACGAATTTTTTTTATAAAAAAGGGAATCGAAAATATTTAAAAAATATTAAACTTTTACCTAGAATTGGGTCGGTAGAGGTGATAACCCAAGCTTTTGCCAACGCCTCCAACTCATTGGGCTCCCAATGAACGGGATCCGCCCTCGTACTAGGACCTTCATCTTGGGCCCGTTTTTTTTCCTTTTTTGTAGTTTTTTTGGTACGGGCCGGTTCGGTTATGGGAGGAGGGACTTGGGTTTCAGGCACGTGATCATCGTGGGAGGCCAAAGAAACAAAATCGTGCTCGGGTAGGGTTTAGGTTTGGGTTTCGGGTAGAGGTTGCCATTGATGTTGTGGCATTTGCATTTGCCATTGGTGATGTTGCATTTGCATTTGCCAAGGATTAAACCCGGTAGGGGTGTTAAACCCGCCAAAAGGTTGTGACGAGGGGGTACCGGGTGTCGAGGGAAAACCGAATGGTGGTTGATTAGTGGGGTGACCGGATGTGTTAGGGACGAACGGGCGTCTTGGATCCATGAAATTTTATAAAAAAAGGGATGAGAGGTTTATAAAATGTGTGTGTTTTGGTTGTTTGGAGTGAAAAAATAAAGGTAAAGTGTGTATATATATATAAAGGTAAATAGGTTTTTTTTTTTTTTTTTAAAAAAGTGACCGTTGGCCCCAAATTCAAAAAGAACGGTAATATTTTTCTTGGAGAAAGGGACGGGATGGACGGGGAGATTCTCCCGTGGACACCGAAGTGGGTTTGGGGGGGGGGGGGGGACGGTGTTCCCCTTCGGGGAAATTGCCACATCACCTTTCCCGACCCCTTTCCCCTTCCACACCCCTTAGTCTAACATGATACTAGTCCTATAACAATAACAATAACAAAATAATAATACAAAGCATAAAAATAAAAGGTGAATAAAACTTGGCTTTTGTAGTGTCCTACTAGTGGTATAATAACGTCAAAACTTTTGATAAAATAGTTCTACTTACAAAATATGAAAGAATCTACAGACTTCAACGTTTTCACATTTTAATCTATTTAAATGTATATATATATAATAATCTTATTTCTAAAGAGCAAAACATTATAGTTAATTTGTGAACAATTAAATTGTATAATTTTGAATAGATTAAATAAATAAATTGCATGGACCGTTAAGTAAGATTTTAAACTAGTTTGCTTTGAAATAAATTCTAGTTTGTTGTACATGCTTATTTTTATTTTTTGAACAGCAAGTTGTACACTTGTACATGCTTATAAGTGACAAAATATGTGGATTCATTTCACTCAAAAATATATGCACACACATTTATTTTATATTTATTAATGTTGGATGTTTCTTCTTAAGTGGTTAAATATAGTCGATGGTAAACATTACCGTTTATAATTTTTTCTATGTTTCCAATGTATGTTTATATACGTTTAAAAAATGATTGTACGTTTTAAAAATGATTATATTTTATAATATTATAACATCAACATTTATGGGTTTGAATTTTTAATTAAGAAACAAAATAGTCTAATGAGCAAAGTTTGCACTCAATCTTTATACAAATGAAGTCAACTTTGCAATCAGTTAAATATTTACAAAAAATTTTTGAATATATTAGTGTACAAATTCATAATCATTTTGATGTAAGTTTACAACTAGTATAAACAAATTATGCAAGTAACTCATATATAATATTAAGAATTATAATTTTGTAATAGAAAAACGTATCCTCCCAGATATTCTAATATTTTTTCTTTTTCAAATTTATATTATAGTTTTTTTTGTCTAAATCAAACCGTCTTTGCACCTTTTTAAATGTTTGTTAACTCAAGTCTCTACACCATAAAACCCCTCACAATCTATCACCCTTAGGACTCAAATCGATACCATGACTGGCAAGAGAATCCCAATCAGCCCGACAAGTAGCCCGTCATCCGAAAACGTCTCTGACGGCTCCTCTAAAGACCAAGAGCGGCTTCTCCCGATAGCCAATGTAGGACGTATCATGAAAAAGTCACTCCCGGCTAATGCCAAAATATCAAAAGAAGCGAAAGAGACGGTCCAAGAATGTGTGTCCGAGTTCATTAGCTTCATCACTGGTGAAGCCTCGGATAAATGTCAAAGAGAGAAGCGCAAGACGATCAATGGGGAGGATCTCTTGTGGGCAATGACAACATTAGGCTTTCAAAACTACGTTGGTAGTTTGAAAAGTTATTTGAACCAATATGTTGGAACGTCTGACTCACCTAGTGATACTATCACAGGTGTTACTGAGATTGGTTGTGAGGTGTCTAACTGGACACCAAAACAACCGACCTCTGAAATTTCCAATGATATGTATCTTGGACGCGTTATGGGGTATCACGATGAGTTGATCAACATGGTTGAGCTACATGATGCTAACACAATCGTGGCAACACATGCTCAAGAATTTATGTAGTAACTACTAAACCGGAATGAGTTTTGTGATATTTGTATTGTAATGATTATATTTGCAGTTAATGGTTTAAGTTAACACTAAGGTATGTCAAAATATGTGGTTGTAGGCAATTCTCAATTGCTGAATTTAGTGAGTCAATATTATCAACAATTATATATGTTAATGAATCACAATCATGAGTCACCTATAGTTATTACACGAATTGATAACATGACATCGTTTTGTTAGTGCACACATGTCCACCATGATATTTTTTTAATGACATTATTAATCTAAACTAATAGGCTAAATGTTGATTCTAAGAAACCTATGTGTTTATTAAATCTCTCCAATTTACTAAAATCAAGCAATAATGCAACAAGTGAAAGATCAAGCACTAAAAAGACCAGGAGATCAATGTTTAAGACTCTTCTATCTTAATAATGTGTAATTCCATTAATAGTAAGATTTTTTTTAAAGGCAAACTTCATTTACACAACTGTTAAAGATGATTTTATGGAAAGAGCTATGATATGAGTCAATGATAGTATAATTGAACACATCCGCCCAACCCGGCTAAACTAGTTTTTTTTTTTCGATATTAACCAAGGTACATTAATAAATAGATAAACAAATAATTCTTATAAGTGGGAGGCGGGTAAACGGGCCACAAGTTGAGCCGTTACCCCCTTTTGAATAGAAAAACCTACTCTGTTAAAAATAAAACTTAGGTCCTTCGTCGCTGGAGAGTTGCTCTGCACCACCTTTTGAACTCTTTTTAAGAACCGGATTGCCTCGGGGGCTAGCCCTCCAAATGTGTCAAAAGCAAATGGCACAAAAGCGTGTTGGTTCTCTAGACATGCAGCTTCATGTTTGACAACTTTCTGGGATTCTGCTCTCAAGGCTGCTTGCCCTGCCACAAAACCCGAATTTCGAAGTCCCACCAACGGAGACACCCCTGTGAGATCAACGCACGCATGTTTGCCTTGTGCCCACCCGAACACGAGGACATCTGCTGGCCTTAAGGTAGACCGTCCTTCTAGGGGGTCCGTCAAAAAGTTAACCGGGGCTTCTTTCCTAGCCGAAATCCCTGCCCTTCGCAAGACGTCCCATAAAACATCCCTGACCAGATCATGTCTGTATTTAAATCCGGGCAGCTCCTTACAGTGAAGGGCATGTTCCCCAAACTTATCTAAACATGTTTTTTTGCAAACTAGGCACGACTGATCAACTGGGAACATGGGAATCATGAGCCTGTATTTAAGGATAGCCCGGTATTCAACAGCTGACATGTGTTGCCCGAGCCCCCCAATAGGAAGGGCAGCCAAGAAATCTTGAGCATGCGCTACTTTGAGGCACTTCCATAGGATGATTTTATGGAAGTGCAATTTTTATTTAATATATTCTTATTGTTTATCAACCATGTTAGGTAAGTAATGTTTTTTTTTGTTTTGAAAGGTGAACTTCATAAAAAACACGCATACGGGGCCTTAAAGCAAGGACCAGCGCAACACAAGGATTACAACATATACAATGGGTAAGACGCCCAATCTCTCCACGTCAAGTTCTTAAACTTATATCTAGCTTTTAACCAAAGAAAAGAAAGAGACTTCACTCTAGCGATAACATCTATAACTTTGGCCTCCTTGTTTTTGAAAACCTTGTCATTCCTAGCAATCCAAATAGCCCAAATCGTTATCATAACAATCCCTTGAATAATCTTCTGCGCTTCCTTATTATTGTTCCTTTTCTCAAGAGTTAAGTCATGTGATTGAACATATTAAATGTGTTGCATTTTATGTTAATGAAATTGTCATATTTGATTGTGTTAAATGTTACGTGTAAACAACTTATTAAATATGTCCATGCTAGTGCTTAAGTAAATGACATGTTTAGTTAAACATGTGGTTTTAGTTTAAATAGTTGTGTTGAATAGCGACCGTTTATCACAACACGACATATTTTGGTAGCTCTAAGTCGGCTCTCAGTACAATAAGATCCATAAACTTGTTTTAAACACAATTTTACAAAATCAAGTGTTTCTAGATGAAGAGATATGTACCTGGACCCACTCGCGGGCCCAGGTCAATACATGTTAGCACCTATAAAATCACTACAAACCAATGGGCTTATAGCCTAGTGGTACCCACTACCAATGATAAGTGTTGGGCATGAGAGGAGACAAGTTCGAATCTTGTGGGCAGCACTTTGAGGTATTTTGCCGGGATCATAACCCTTGTGGGGTGGGATGATCGGTATCCAATATGGATACCAGAGGCCAGAGGGTCTCCTCCACATACCCTTTTTTTATAAAATCACTACAAGCGGTAAATGGAAGGTTATGTTGGCCCCACACGTCACGTAGGACCTGCTAGGTACGAGGAGACAAAAAGGACAACATGAAAGAGATATAGCCAATAAGATTGGAGGACGGTTGGCTCAATGATCTCCTCCCAAATAGGTGGCGACAAATGGGACAACAAGGACGATTGACAATGACATCCAGCCGGTAATAGGACGATAACGCACGGCCTCCTCTGAATTCCATAACGGGCAGCAAAGGAGGGACCACACGGAGTGAGTTGACAGCGACGTTAAGCCAATCAACACGAGGGTACCTCGTTCTCCCACAAAAGAAGGGTCGGCTCCTTGCATACTCAAATACTCACACACACTTGTGAGTGTTGGCGGAAACCTCCCGTTGAACATTCTCCAATTGTAATCATTGTATATCACACTTGTAACTTCAAAGATTATCAATAAACGATTCTCTCTTATTCCCCTATATATTTGTGATATTAAAACTAATTTGTTTGTTACAACAGTATGCATACTAGAAGCAACAAAGCAAAACAGATCAGAGATTACAAACACAAAGCGTTCACCTACCAAAGCATATCAATAACTATAAACATACAAACACGACATTACTACAAGCACAACCAACTGCAAGACATAAATAGAACACAACGGAAAACTCGCAGCAATTTACAAACATTCATTCATTCAGACACACGACCAACCACCAGCGAAACAAAATGCTCAACCCACTCGCCAACCCCCGCAAACGGAATCAACCCACACATCAACGGCAGGCACACCAACAAGGCAGCATAAAACACCACACGTCTGAACCAGTATGGGAACACCATACGGGTTGATGACTGATCAACAACTGTAACAGGCCCATGAAGAATAAAGAACAACGTTGAGGTACAAAGGTTTGCAAATAAATGTACCACACAAATAATTTCCCAGAAAAAAAGCCAATGGGTCCCACTTCCTCCCAGTGTGTCTATGCAAAATTTTCCTGCAAAACCGCACCCTATGCCGAGTAGTAAGAGTATGAATGTAACTGGCATTGTTTGATTCATAGTTCCCGACCGTTGAACAAGTAGAAAGACGATTGCAATAATCATTATTATCCCGAATAGCATTCGGCTTATAACTTGAACTTGACACCGAAGGACTTGGAATGCCGAACTGAAAGATGACACTGATTTTGGGGTCCACCATGAACTTGATTCCTGAAAAAATAAAGAAGATGATTAGTTGGTGTTTCGATACGTGTTTTGACTTTTGAAGCGATTCAGAATAATAAGATTAAGATAATCAACATTAAACTATAATAGTTGCAGAATAATACGTTGACCAGTAGACCAAAAACAATTCAAATTCGTACCTTGACGACCATACATGATTCGTTGGCTTCAACGAGTCTTTGATGGGAATGAATATAAGTTCCGTAAGCAAGACACGCGACCATAATCAACAAGCCAGCAACAAGACAATCGACACACTTTCTAAGCAACTGGGCGTGTCTCGAGTCTTGCAACTCTGTTTTAAACTTTTCAGCTCTAAAATTCGCTTTCGAGATTCCCATTGATAACTTAAATCTCTCTAAAACATTTGAATCACAATCAACAGCAAGCTGCGCTTCTTTTAGTCTCATCTTTTTAATATTAAGACTAAGTTCTAACGCCTTAAGATCATTAGAACGAGCTTGTTCGCTAACAGATCTTTCAAAAGTGGCAAGTGTCGACGACTGGCTATAACTAACTCCAGAATGTGGTCGGTTTGGAGGAACACACGCCAACTGTTGACTGTTTTGACCATTTATTGAGTCATGAGCTGCAAGCTCATTGTAAATAGGATGTCTTTGTACATTATTCTCTTCCTCTAAACCAACAAGAGTTGCTTGTTCTTGATGATTACTTGTGGATGTCTGTTCTTTCATATTGAAATGAAAATCATTTGAACTGCTTTCCGCGTGCAGATATGATCTTTCTCTGTTTCCTGATGATTCGCTGATTACTCTGAGTGTCATCAAAGTGCTTTGAAATGATCTTTCAAAGTTACTTACAAAGGAGTCGAATTTGTCACCAAACACCTGTAACAAGAAAAATACAATAAATTGTTACTTATGGTAAAAAAAAAAGTATATTAATGTATAAGGCATGGGTAATTTTGAATGGTGAAAATACTTACATTGGACAACGATTCTTTTACCGCCAAAGTGCAAATCTGTGAGGTAAAATATAACCCGAATTAAATGAGCTTAACTTGCCACATCTAAAATATATTAAGCCATTAATGTATAGAAACACTTTTAAAGCCATCATTAAATCCACACAATTAGTCGATACACCTCTATACGTACAAACATCATGTAATCCATAGCTGAAAAGTTCTCAGCAGGATGTTCCAGCCAAAGCTGTCTACAAAAAGTTTTCTGATTGGATACATTTGGAGAATAAATATCATAAATACCTCAGACAGATTATCTGCAGACATCTTTTCTCCGGTTGCATCTTTCTTTTCCAACACCTGATATATTTATTAGAGTTGTTAGATGCTTAGAGATAAACAAACAAATACAGTACTGGCATGGAAAATTGCACAAGATTGATGTGATATGTTATTAATGGAATAATGGTTAATTTTGATGCATTCTTTGAAACAAATCTTCCTAACTGTTTACAAAATATAAACACTAAAACATGGGCAATGCTTATTAACGAGAACGGTAAACTATTAACAAGCAAAAGTAGAGTATAAGCAATAGGCTGGCAAGGTATTTTAGCAACCTAACTTCAAAACTACAGATGCTTTTCAAAATAAAATAACTTTTCCCTGGTTATCTCTCAAGTTAATTGTAGACGTATCCCTGGATTGAGATCAAAGTCTAAGCATGGCACCAAGTCATTTTAGCCCATTGGTCCTGAGCCTGACTGTAACCCACACCCGTCACTGGATACTCCAGCAGCCTCTCTCATCCTTAACTCTCTTAACTCTTGCATGTCATATTTTCATACATATACAATACATGAGCCATTCTTATCCACTTTACTGACTTGACCGTCAGAGGGTCTTCCCGGGGCTCCAGCCTCAGGTCATCTTATAACGTCTTCCTTGCACCTTGCAGCCTACATTGAACCCAGGAAAGCTAGAGCCGTACCAACCCAACAACCTAACCATACCTGGATGAGAAAAGTAGCAAGTAGCAAACTAGCAACATTACCCATCAACTAAACCAACTTATTAAAAATTCCCACAAATCGCCGGACTTCAAAGGGTAAAATCCCAAAAACATAGTTCCGGCCTCCAACACCACACCGCATATCCACTACCGTAAACAACTACAACTCCTCATTACCATCAATCACCTAATATTTTTTAACCAAGAACTTAACTTTATGATACACACAACAAATCCCATCAACTCAACCCTCAAAGAACGCTAGCAAACACAAAAAGAACAAATCTTTAAAGACGCCCACTTGTTTCCGAGTCCAGGGTTTCTATTTCATAAACAACACACAATATCAACAATAAAAAAATGTCAATAACAACCTGAGCAAGAAACCAACTTTTTGTTTCTCAACTCATTGTTTTTAATCAAGAACTAAACTTTTTGATACCCATTACAAATACCATCAACCTAACCCTAATAAAAACTTAATATACACAAAAAGAACAAATCTTTAAACACACCCACTTGTATACCAGTCTAGGATTTGTATTTTATGAACAATTTAATCAAATTTAACACAACACCTGAGCAAGAACTAAATTTTTGATACCCATTACAAATCCCATCAACCTAACCCTAAAAGAAAGTTAACAGACACATAAAGAAGTAAAGAACAAATCTTTAAACAATTAAATCAATTCCAACACAAAATCATTAATAAAGATAATGCTAATAACAACCTGAGCAACAAAAGCAGCAATGGACATTCCAAGAGGAAGAGCAAGAGCATCTGCCTCGCCACTGTTGTGTCTTCTTGAACCACCGTTGTAAACTCTAGGGTTTCTATATTTAGTGGAGACACGGACACCCTTTGTTCTTGAACGCAATACAGTAGAGGATGAAGAAGATGATGAAGAAGCCGGATTCAATGATTGTTGTTGTTGTGGGTCAGCAGAGACATGCTTGTTTTTGTTCTTGTTCTTGATCTTTTTGTTGATGGTTGTGTTGTGATTAGCGACGGTGGAGATGACGTCCGCGGCATTGATTGGTGGCGGCTGCGGTGGTGTTTCCATCGGTCAGGTGGGAAAAAGGGAAAACTTGAAAATAATGATGGTGGCACTTTGTTTATTTTTTTATTTATATTTATAAAATAAAAGATATATGGGGTAAAAAAAAATATTAAAGTGATAAACTGTCAATGGTTCGGGGGGGGGGGGGGGGGGGTGTTGTTGTTTCAAATAACTAGTCGCTAATCTATAACTTATAATAAAAGAATTGAACTTTGATGATGTGGCATTCAATGGAAGCCTCAACCCCTCTTTGAATGTGCCACGTGACATCATGTAGGATTTTTTAATTTTTGAGTTTTTTTAACAAATCTATATATATTATAATAATTATTTTAGAAAAAGATAAGAATTTAAAAACAAAATTAAATTTTCTCCCTAATGTTTCCTCCCATAACTTTTAAACGTTAATATATTTTATATACAAGACTAGATTATACCCCGAGAACGTCCCGGGGTTGAGAAAATCTAATATGACATATTAATTTTACATATATAATAAAATGATTCGTTTTACAGTTATATGCAATAAAGCTTCGGGTAGCACCTAACCTAAAACAATTAAAAATGTATCTCCAATATTAACGCCTAACCTTAAACAATGTATAACTCTAACATTAATATCTAAACTAAAACAACGTATAACTCCAATGTTAACGCGTGTTGAAAATAGAATTCATATTTACTAATTTGAACATAATTAGTGACTTGCCTATGTATGATTAATGATTTACCTTAACATTTTGTGTTTTTTTTCCTGTATGAACAAAACCCCACAAAAAATAGTCGTTTTTTTTTCTCTGTTTTTTATATAGCACTATGGTACACGTTGGAAAGATAATAAAACGCTTGTTAATTTGGTGTAATTTTTTTTCTTTAAAAAATCTCGTATATAAAACATATTAATGTTTAAAAATTTATGGGAGGAAACATAAGAGAAAAAAATTCAATTTTATTTTCAAATTTTTTTTCCTAAAATATCTCAATGCCACATGGGATGACACATGACACATTCAAGGAGGAGAATGACTCTTTGAGTGTCATGTCATTAAAATGGCTTTGGTTGTATCTCTAATGTTAACGTCTAACCTTAAACAATGTATAACTCTAATTAATATCTAAACTAAAACAATGTATAACTCCAATGTTAACACATGTTGAAAATATAATTCATATTTACTAATTTGAACATAATTAGTGTCTTGCCTATATATGATTAATGGATAACCTGAACACTTTGTGTTTTTTTCCTGTATGAACAAAACCCCACAAAAAATAGTCGTTTTTTTTTTCTCCGTTTTTTATATAGCACTATGGTACTCGTTGGAAAGATAATAAAACACTCGTTAATTTGGTGTAATTTTTTTCTTTAAAAAATCTAGTATATAAAAGATATTAACGTGTAAAAATTATGGGAGGAAACATAAGTGAGAAAAATCCAATTTGATTTTTAAAATATTTTTTCCTAAAATATCTTAATGCCACATGGGATGACACATGGCACACTCAAGGAGGAGAATGCCTCTTTGAGTGCCATGTCATTAAAATTGCTTTCTTTTATTATATATATAGATTTTTTAAAGAAAAAAATTACACCAAATTAACGAGCGTTTTATTATCTTTCCAACGAGTATCATAGTGCTATATAAAAAACGGAGAAAAAAACAACTATTTTTGTCGGGTTTTGTTTTCAAATATATTTTACTCTACTAATAAATCACAAACGATAAACATAACTTCATAAGCAGAGATTCTCTTTTTTTTATATTTGAATATGATAACTTATGGCAGAAATTTGTTTAAAATAATAATAATAATATTCATTAATCATGTATTGGCAAATCATTAATTATGTTGTCATATTAGATATTTTATTATGTTATATTAGATATTTCAACCCCGGGACACTCCCGGGATAAAAGCTAGTGGAACATAGATATATGAAACGGTCTCTGTATGGGTAAACATTATATTGAGTCCCAATAATTCAGATCTCTTACTGGTTACCCATTTAGAAGTTGTCAAACAGCCTTTGGCTAACCATCAATCTACCCAAAATTTGCCCCCTAGCCCACTAAAGGGATAGGGTCCCAAATCCTAGCGCGTATAACGACCCTAACCCATAAAAATATCAATTCCAAGGCCTTCGCGGAGCAAATCCTGTGCGGACTACAATTCCGCGGGAAGAAATCAATGGGCTGACGTCATACGCGCGGGACAATCAGGAAACATCATCTTCAAGTACAGATGCATACGGACGATCAAAATTCAGAATGATCCGGTCAGAATCAGGGTGCATGTTGCGCCAATCAGAAGACAACACGTGTCAGGGGTGGTCCAACAACCCTTGACCGTGAACAGTGACGTGACAGCCTCCATGCTTCCACCAAGCTGTGTATAGTACCGTCAAAGTACTGTACACGCATGTCCTCCTGCTACAGGTGAGACGTCACATCAGACGCCACCCGAAGGTCGTCTCATCCAACCCCATCGCGCCACGTGGATCTATGACACGGCGGTACACTCTTTCTCTCACATCAACATTAATTACCACGTGTATTGTACTCACTTTATGGGCCAAAGGGAGGCAAGCCCATAACCTGGGCCCAAGCCCATCGTCGTGGTTATAGGTTACTGATGTTTGGCCCATGCATGCTCTATATAAAAGGAGGTCACCCCTTCTTTGTATGGCAGTATGTTATGTTGCTATAAGAAAGCCAACACCATTTTTAGGTCTGTACATTGGAGTCATTTGGACTACCTAGCGGTCGTCTCCCTTCGTACGGCCCTCTCACTCCTTTCTTGTAGGTTCGGTTTGTGCTAACGAGTGTGTGCAAAGGATTATACCCTGCAACAAACACGAGTTCGACACCATACTAATCTTCGTTGAGGTAAGTATAACTCGTTGTTTCTTCACCCACTATTAGATCATTTGAACCAAATCATATGAACTAGGGGGTTATTCATGCTAGATATAACACATTCAAAAATAAAATCAGTTTTGAATCTTAAATCATCTGGGTTTTAGTCCATTAGATTTGGAGGAAAGAAGGTTGAGGTGGAATAGGGGGAATGGGGAGAAAGAGGCAACGGTCAGTGTGGGTAGACGAGGAGGAGTCGAGATTTTGTGAGGTGGGAGAAAGATTATGAATTTTTTAACGATAATTATTTCCTACTTCGAGTTTTATATTCCTAAACCATACCTTATAACTAGTGCTTCTAAAGGATTTGTCTTTACCACTCGGCCAACAAAAACGGTTTTAATATCATTTAAATTATTTGAACTGATTTATTCCAAATTTTATATTCGCATTTAGATAATTAAGGTTGGTTTCTCACTTTCTCTAAAAAAAAAGTTGATAAATAGCACAGATATAGAATAAGTTAACAAAAGATTTTTGCATGACTAAAATACAATAATTTAATGTAAGCTAGGATTTATCTATATCATGGGTTTGAATAGGAGATTTATTCTTAATATCCCCGTTTAAGCGAATAGGTGGTGAACAAAGAGAGAATTGTACGAAATAATTCAAGTTGAGGACGCGAAAGACTTTTTGTGCAATCCACCACTTGTAGCTTGGTAGGAACATACTTGGTATGCAAACGGCCAGAAGAAACAAGTTCCCAAATGAAGTGATAGTCAATATCAATCTGTTGAGCTTGCTTGTGTGAAACCGGTTTGACTTGATAATAAGGCACTTTGATTATCACAATTTAAAGGAGAGTGGAACAATCCTATAATAAAGCATGTAGTTCATGAACAAGACGGCTAATCCTGAAGATCTCTGCAACAGTATTGATCATAACACAATATTCAGATTCACAACTAGAAAAAGAAACTATCGGCTGTTTATAGCACTCCTGGAAACTAGATTACCACCTAAGATTATAGAATAACCATAAGTAGAACGAGAAGTTTCAATACAATGAGGTCCAATCAGAATTAGACCAAACAAAAATAGTGCCTTAAACATGCCATAAAATTCTCTTGACTGATTGAAAATGACATGTTGTAGGAGTTTGCAAGAACTAAAAGTTGATCAACAACATACACAATATCTGGTCTAGTGATTGCGAGATAGTGAAGAGCACCAGCAAGAGACCGACATAAAGCTTGATCGTGATCAAAGAATGACGTGTCGGTGATGGAAAACACTTCATGAGCAGAAGAGAAGAGACAGGCTATGAATCAAGTAAACCTGATGTAAAAGTAACTTAATTGCCGGAACCAAACACATGGAGCTTGTTTAAGGCCATACGATGTTTTCCTTAAACGGCCTACATGGTATCAGCCTCAGCCTAAGCCTACGGTCCTTTCTTTCTTTTGGTATGTTCTCACAGGTTTAGGCATGTCCAAACTGTAATGGGAATGGTGGGATGATATCTAAATACTGCTGAAAGTGCTCTCATATCACGTATGAAATCTTCAACATATGAATTATGGTCATGGAAGCTTATATTTATAGGGAGAATTACAAGAGATATACATGAAGAATAAGTCAACAAAAATAATTACATGATTAAAATACATTAATTTAAAATAGCCTATAATCTTTCAGCTCAGATCTCTAAATTGGAAGGATTGTTTGTCTACAAACTCTGTAGCTTCTTTTTGGAGGTTAGGTTGTGAACTTGTATCAAGAACACACAAGTATTTACTGTTTTAATCTGCACAAGATTTGCATGCGGTTAGGGATTCACAGAGTGATAGAAACGAGTTTCCAACGGTGTTTGGAACTTTGGATGTGTGTTGTGAAAGTGATTTTCTGATACTGGATGATAAATATCCGATAATTGCCTGATCAATGTGTTTTTTTGCTGTTTGAAGTTATAAAAAATAAGATAATAAGATGTTTAAATGTTCAGCAAAATGTGATTATTCTAGCAATTAATTGTTAAAAAATGACTAAAAATGTTTTTTTGGGTGAAAAAGTCGAGAAAGGCTTATTATTGCGACTATAAGTTAACTAGCGTGACTCAAATCACAATAGTCGGTTCCAAAAACACAAATCCAAACATCCCCTAAGCACAAACTACGTATGAAAATGCTAATTTCACGTTTCATTTATGTGACGGGTTTTCCTTAGCTATTATTAGGGTCATGTGCACTTAGTATAACACTTAATAGTATAAGATATCATTATCTACAAAACATGATGCTTATTGCTTAAAGATTAAGATAAATTACTTACATTTTGCCTAAGCTGTTCCAGTAATCAATTTCTCCCGTTGATCGAGTTTCTTAACCTTCAACAGGCCAAACAGAACTTGGAACCCAAAAAATGCACAAAAGGAATATAATATCATAGCGGGACCCTGAAAGAAGACATGAAGCATTTGTAAGAAGCATAATAAAATTTATCATTAAAGGTCCAATGTTTTTATGGCCAAATGAATTTATCAGTAAATTAAATTTGGTGCTTACTCTCATTGAATTGAGATATAAAATAGTTGCCAGGTTGACTAGGCTTCCAGCAGCTACCGCCTGTCAAATAAACCACATACGGAAAAAGGAAAGAAGTTAACTTAGAAACAATTCATGTATTGAATACAATTAGAAAAAGTATGTTATTTATATAATAAAGTATTTTTTTAAATAAAACTTACACATCCAATTGTCTTCTGAACAGCAGCAACACGTTGAAACGACCTCTCGGACTCCAATGCTCGAACTCGTAACTTCAAATCACCTTGCTCCTATAAGAACATGCGAGACAAAATTGTAATTCAGGAAAATTTTGATAAAAACAATGAAAATGAAAGAAACTTGTTACACAAAAAAGATATTCACCAATCGTTCAATAACTGCAACTAGTTTCTCAATCCTGTCAGCTTGTCTAAATAAGTTATAAAATGCTTGTGATTGTCTTTCCCATCTTCTTTTAAAGTCCTGAAACAAAAAGAGTATTGCCAAACCCAAAATATTGAATTACTACCTGAATGCACAAAATGCCAAATATTATGAAAAGTGGTTTAAGATTAAACCTTGATGACCACTTCAATACCAGCTTCACGAAACCTTAGCAGTTCCAGAGCATAGCTAGAAATAAACAAATTATCATGTTATTGATAACACAAACCAGAAACCCGTAATCAGCATGAAATGACAAAACGGGTAAGTTTTTGCACTGATAAAGATGATTCAGGTTAGATTAGGTTGATCTGAACCCGAAACCATCTGATAATTAGTGTGTCAAATATAATAATACAAATTATCTAATTTCAAACTTGATCAATTTGACCTCTTTCCTGTTTAAGCTAATTTTTAATAAGAGGTCAAAATGAACACTCACGGCTTAGCAATTTCTGTGATATCAAAACGGGGGTCAAGACCCTTCCCAATGCCATCTAACACTGCAAGATACAAATAAACGCTGTGAGATGTCTTTAAATTATAAGTATTATGATATAATCAATACTTCGGTATGTAACTTGAGAGTGCATTTCCATATGGTATTAGAAGATGGCAATAGTTACATATATTTTAGAACCAGGTACCTGAAAAAGCTCTAACAACAAAGGTGAAAGTGGCAGGAAATCGGAATGGTTGATCTGCTGAAATAGACAACAAATCCTCCCCTGAAAATAAAAAGCCCTTCAACATAATTGTAACTAAACCAAAATAAATGCAATAACGAATATTACACTACCAGAACATACAGTAAGATTAAATAGATAATACAGAAAAATGATAGAAGAAGTCAATACCAATTGCAGCTAAACGCTCTTTTTTCTTCTCTATTTTTTCCTCTTTGCTCAATGGTTTCTTGAATCCAAGTTCTGCAGTTGCCAACTCTCTTTCTTTTCTTTGTGCCGCAAGGCGTTCTTCAAAGCTGTAAAAATGTAGGTTGCATTGACATAGGTGATAAAATAACTACGGAAATATATATTTATACTTATATTAAATAGGGAAACCAAGTACAAGCTTTAAGAATAACCTATTAAGGAAGAACTGTGCAGTTCTTCTGACAGCTGTCATGTCTCCGGTTGGCACAAGAACACCCATTTGAACCATAGCTTGAAGAACCTGCATCGTAAAATGATTACAAAGAGGTAATATTTAACATCTTGTTTCTTACCAAAAGTACAAAAATAAAATTAAAAACCAATGCAACAAAGAGAATGAATCAAAGAGAACCCATCTACCTTATTTGGATCTTTCTCATAAACTCCGTAAAATACTTCCAACAAACCTTCCCGGATGTTCGGGCTTATGCTGCAAGAACTCAAAGGTCAGTATTTCAAGAAAATCTTGTATGATGTTTTCTAAACACAATGGTTAGTCATTACCTCCCCATCATTCCAAAATCATAAAATATTAGCCTTCCACCATTAACATCATCAACAGCTATGTTACCAGGATGCTGAATCAAAGATGGAGATGATTTTAACCATACATTGCATGTTAATTGTATATATGTACAGACATTTTAAAAATAAAATATAACTCCAAGTCTTAGAGCTCTGTGATGTTCAACAGACATGAGTTCTTGTAATTTCACAACTATGGTTCGTGAGAATGTTAAAAAAATTTCTTAAGCTTCACCAAAACTATGTTATTAGCTTCATGTAATTCTGCTGCTACTTCACCTATGGTAATCAATAAAAAAAACATGTATATGCCATCTGGCATCAAAATCCAGAAGAATATACAGGAAACTTACAGGGTCGGCATGGAAGAAACCATGAGACAGTATTTGTTCCAGATATGATTCAACAGCATACCTGCCCAGCCTGTGCAACATATATATTACCAAACATGTTTAGATGTTCAAATTAGAGCCAAAAGGGATAAAGCGTTTTATATTCTTTTATTTTGTTTCTCATATAAATTTATGTTGTTTTCTGTATACCTATACATAAGATATCTATAATTGTACACTTAGCTTTTAATATAACCAATGTACTTTTTAGTTTTGCTATAGTAAATATGCATAATAATGTTCTTTATGCATCAAACTCATGTAATTTTTTGTTTAAAATTCTTTTATGTTTTTCACATTTAATGACCCATATTTTTCTCCCACTTTCCTCTAGCAAGCATTATGTTCATTCATTACTAAAGACCTTCAACTTATGTAAATCAGTCATTTAGAAAAAAGAGCAAACAAATGGTATCTCGACAAAGCAACATATACCAGCCTTTGGGAATTTGTAGTTTTATATGATAATAAAATGTATTTGTTAGCTTCTTAAATCATACGATAATCAAATCGAGGTGTGGTAAGGACGTAAGGTTATTTAGCATTCATCCTTTAGGTACTTTTACACCAAATGCGGTGAAATAATATATGAAAATGGATTGAGGGGATGCTGTGTGGAGTTGTAGAGAATATTACACTTACTTCTTACGATCAACCCCTAATTGATCTAAAGCCTGTATCCTGTTGATCTTGATTCCTGGGACATACTCCATTGTAAGAACCTACATTTGGATCAACAAATGTCATAATGAGCTAAAGGAATAAAACAAGTTTTAATAATATACCGGATCCATTTATAAATATAGAGAACTATTTACCTGTGGGGTGGTGTATTCCCAATATATACTCGGGACTTTTACATAATTTAGATCTTTAAAGTTATTTGCAAACAATTCTGCATTTTCAGCTTCTTTTGTATAATCAATCTCCTGAAAGTAAAAAAAAAAATGGCATTCAATAATAAAAACCATCTATACTAACCCAACAAAATGCATTGCCAAATATTCATGGAAGACCACAAAATCTAACACAACTATCACCTTTTTAAAAATGTTTGGGGTACAAAAGAGTCACCTGATACAAGACATTAGCACACTCATCATAGATAGCAACCCAATCTCTTTTTGCACCATCAGACTTCGGGTCAAGTTTCTGAAGATTTTCTGCTATTACCTGAAAAGGGCGAAAAATGTTGCTGCACAATGTTAATAACATAAATTAGATCATATGTGATAACCGAGAAAAATTAAGAATCTACTAACCCTTAGATTTTTAAGATCGATATCGAAAAGATCCTTGAGCCCTGGTCTTTGTACTTTAACAACCACATCTTGACCCTTTAATTTTGCTCGGTGTACTTGACCTGCATTAGATATAAGTCACACCAATAATTTGATTATATATAGGTTGTAAAAAATAACATTACAGAATAATGAATGGTTGATTAACATTTTTTATTCAACAACATTCAAATAAACTTGTGATTACCAAGACTGGCAGCAGCTATTGGCTCAAAATCGAAGTAATCAAATAATTCACTAACAGGAGCTCCAAGTTCTTCTTCTACAATGGAAACAGCAGTCTCTGATGGAAATGGAGGAACTTGATCCTGTATGCAGAATTCATAGGGGAAAAATTACATTTGATTGAGGCAAATAACTATTGGTAAGCAGGGGCGGATCTATGGCTCGGGAAGGGGTTCCCAGGAACCCATTCGGTTTGAAATTTTTAGTGTTATTATATATAGAAAATTGGGTAGGAACCCCTAAATATTTTAGAGAGGAACCCTTAACCATCTGGAAGAGGTGCTCTAGTGGTATCCTCCTTCCCTTCTAACTAACATATCCAAAGCTCGAATCCCGTCCAATCGTCCAGCCCCTTATTTTTTTCTTTTTTTTAATATAAAGTTTAGGGTTTTTTTGCTTTTGTTTTCTTTAGATCAAACATCACAGCCATTCAGTTCTCAGCCCCAACCCAAACCACCCTCCTCCTCTTCTACAGCCATCGCCGCCGGCCACCACCCTCCTCCTCTTTTACGGACCAGTCCCACAACCCACTGGTAGTCAATTATTCCTTTAAATTATCAAGTAATTCCATTTCATTATGTTTCTTTAATTGTTTTATGGCACTTAGTGTGATAGAAATTTCTGATAAAATGATAACAGTAGTGGTTTTTTGATATGGAAAGATGAATTAGAGATTTAGATTTAATAAGAGCTGATGCCATTCTTATAGAATTCATATATTATCGGAAGTCAAATATTGATGGGTTAGATACTTGGATGATGAATTGAAGTTAAGTCATAAGTGTCACTGTGTCAGGTATATTATTGTTTTTGTTGATGGCATTCTTATAGAATTCATATATTATGAATTGAAGTTAAGTCATAAGTGTCACTATGAGGTATAATTCAATTTATGTCATATTTGTTTTCTTACCTATGTTTTAATGAAAATATGACTTTTCATGATCTGGGTTTGTGTTTTGGTTCTAAATTTGAGTAACTTTAGCTGCTTTGTTATGGGGTTGAGGTTAGATTTAATGGGTTTATGTTGCTTTGTTATATGATCGAGTCTTTTTTTTAAAGTTTTTTTGAGGTTTTGATTTATTCTTGGTTTAATTGGAGGAAAAGGCTATAATTTATTGTGGGGTGTGTTATTTGATGTTGGAATTGTTTTTACATGTGTAAAGATTTGGAATACCATCGATCATCAGAAAATAATATATTGAAGCAAAAGTTTATATATTAAAAAGTTTATAATATAACATCATCCACAGACAACAGCCACAGGAAGTAATCTCTTGTAGTTGACTAGTTACATTATTTTCTTTTAAATATATTGTTTAAACTGCAGGAAACATTACACTTTCATAAGAAAAATGAGTTTGAGTTGGAGTCTGCTTCCTATGTTGAGGAAAAAACAGATGAAAGGAAAGATTCCTCCTTAATAAAGATTCCTCCTTAATAAGCCTTGCGTTGGTAATTTGATCGATTGGTGAATTGATGGCGTCTTCACGTAAAGTAAAAAATGTGCATATTTTTTTACCCCTCTAAAAGCAACAATAAACTTGATGAACTCATTTCTTGTTGATTGTTAAGTTGTGAGTCTTGTGGCAAGATTGTGTTGGTTCTTATGGACTTAATGGTTATAGGTTAACTAATTTGAAATTTTGTTAAACTGATTTCTATTTATGGTCCGTATGAACTATGAATCTAGGGTCTAGTAATTGGAAAGTGCGATTATTATGGACATTAGTTTTACCCGACCAAATTTGACTTGACTTGCCTTGACCCACCTTGTTTTAACCGAGCTATGTGATGAGCTTTACTCGACCCGAACCGCCAAAAGACTCGAAATTTTTTATGTTCAGTCATATAGAATTAAAGTATTAAAAAGTGAACCCCCTGAAAAAAATTCCTGGATCCGCCACTGTTGGTAAGGTGAAGTAGTGTTTGTGAAGTAAAGTTAGCTCATAACTTTATAATTACACACTCACACAAAAAGGTCCATCACCTAAGACATTTTGGTCCAAACTTTTAACGATGTTACTTGACGTAAATCATCAATAACAACTGAGATTTTAACATTCTATGAGTTAATATACCTGAAGTTCTGATAATTGATCAACATATTCTTGAGCAAGAATGTCTACTCTAGTTGAAAACTGCTGCCCAATTTTGATGAATGTGGGCCCTAATCTCAAAATACTCTCCTTCAACCATTTGGCTAGAGTTTTCCGTCTTTGTACTTTCTTTTGCTCTGTCATTCCCCCTGCAGACAACCACAGACTTTAGCCAAAACCTAACGATATCAAAACAAAACAAAAAACTATAATAACTTTAGCCAAATTTGTTATTAATGATGAAATTAATTGGGCTTTATATAAGGACAAAAAGATTAAGAATCACTTCAGTTTCTTCTTTCTTTTTGGTTGCATATTTCTACAAATTTATTCATCAATTGCATATTTACATGTGTTATATAATTATGAAGAACTTTAAAGGGGAATTCCTCAACTATGATAATGAAAGATTAATAAACTCCTTTATCATGATTCATGAATACTAAGAACCCACAATTTTGATGCAAATTGAAAGGTTCTTCGTAATAATGAAGAGTTTATTATGCAGGCTAAATAAAGAGAGCTAGAATTATGTCACAACTCACACCAGAAACGAAAAAAGAAAGAAAAAACATGCATGTTGGTAGTATAACAAATTGGTAACAATCTTAATGAAACAATGACAGTTGCCTGGAGAAGTTAATTTACTAGTTAAGAATATTTCTAACCACAGAGGCCAAACTGTTGGTCGTAAATATTCTGAAAAAACAGGTAGAGTTCAAGGTGTTGTGAAATAATTATTCTATAAGACTCTGCTGCCTATATTAATGCCCCCTCTATGTTCTGGGTTATTGTTCTTTCTTTCTATAATATGGCTTGGCATTCATACCCATTAATGCCTTCTGAAAACTACAAAACACCATGGAAATTGGACGGTTATGTTATGTTGTCAAATTTAAAATCCAGATCACACAAAAGTTGGTTATTTTATCGTCTTTCAATGTTTTAATTAGGCATAAAAGATCATAGGCTCACAGCTTTATCAGCTTCTAATTTCTAAAGTAAAACAAGTTCCATTTAGATTAAAGGGAGAAGCACAGTTACGCAGATCATCATCTTGTACCGTAAACCATGCACAATTAAAACAACATTCAACTAAGTTAAGCAACTAACCACGATATGCAAATTTCTGATTGTTGAACCAGACTTTGAAAAGAAATGTCAGAACAAAACCCCAAATTTCACAAGTCCTTTGAATGGTTGAATAAGTTTTGAATCTATTCCACCTCCCACCAGGAGCAACAGATACCTACAAAAGATTAAGTTCCCATCAGAGACAAGTAAAACACACTAAAAGGGGTTAATAAACAGAGTTTCACTTAAGTTCATAAATATCATAACACACCCGAATGGTATATTCAACTTTGACAGATTACATTCCTAAAATAACAGTAACACCACGTTTAAATAACATCACCACCATTTTAAGCCCTAACAATCAACCTATGTTCCAGCAAGGTTCTGTAAATTCTGGCAAAAATCTACAAATTCAGCCAAACTAATCTGAAAACATCCAAAAATGGACTTAAACCAGTCTAAACTAGCCCTAATTCCCTAAAAAGCCTAAAACAAGTTGTAACTTCCTATAAACGGTATGTTTATGCTATGCGACTTGCTTATCTAAGGCCCTCGCTTTTTTAGGACATTGCACCTAGGCCCAAGGCTGATCCTTTGTCCCTTGAGTCCGCCTTGCGCCTTAGACAAGTATACAATCGTCACACTTGCAAGCAATCCACTCTAATTAGCAATGCATCTATATCCTTACTATCACTTATCTTTTCATCTATGCAATATTACAATAACAAACAATCCATTTCAATTCTCCCATACTTAATAACATGTCACTATCATTAAAAAAAAAAAAACCTAAGCTTATCCTCCAAGTGCCCTAATCCCCAAATTTCTACATCTAACATAATCAGACAAGTCACAACACCTTGTTACTAAACATAAACATGAACTTTGTGTTAACAACAAATTGTTCAAAACATATACCTCAACCTTGCCCTTTCCACTCCGCTTAAACCACGCCTCTTCTTGACCGATCTCCTCAATCGTCTTCGTCTTCTTCTTCTCACCCTTCTTCTCCACAACACCTTCCCCAATCCTCATCCCAACACCACCACCACTACCATTTCCATTAACATATTTAACAAGCTTCCCATTCCCATTCCCATTCAAACTCCTCCTATTCTCCACACCATTAACATAACTCCCATTCCCACCTACATCAACCTTCCCATCCTCCTTCTCCACAATAATCACTTCTTCGCTCCGAACCGCTCGAACCGCAACTTTCGTTGAACAACGATTCGATTTACGGACAGCATTGCGTCTAGAGAGTGTGAGATGGAGTCTGTTGGAGTCGGAATTTGGGCGGAGAAAACGGAGGTCGAGTGAAGGTGAGGCAGAGCAACAGGAAGCTGCCATGGTTACAGCAGCTAAGTGTTGGATTGGTTACAGAGGTGTTGGATTAAGGTGGTTAAACCCTAGGTTTGGTTTGTGAAGTGAGTGAAGGTGTGGTGAAGGAGAAGACACGGAAGCAGGATGATGATGATGATGATGTGTTTATGTAACTGATTGGTTGGGAATTTCAGTTTTTGTTGGTTTTTTAAGCTTTGGTTGGGGTTGACAAGTCAAACCAGTGTCAGCCTCAAGTCCACCTATGCTTATTATTGTTATTGTTTTTTTATTTATTTGTATTTTTCAGCCTGAGCTTAACCCCTGACTCACCCTCCGTAGACGAATCTTGCGTAGGAACCCGACATTCTCACTTCTTGTTGTTGTCTATTTTGTTATTTTACAATGTTTCATAAGACCATTTTTTACTGTGTGTCTACCGTATTATATTTTGGTATCACGTTTTATATTTCACTAACTATTATCGATTAATATAAATAATAATAATTATATAAGTTAAAAAAGAAATTGGGTAAAATAAAGATAGCAAGGTGAGCTATTTTTTCTTCTTATTGGCCAATTCAGTTAAATCATGGAGCAAAATAAGGTGTAGGGCGCTAGTGGACTCACGTCTGCTTCCCTTCACCCTCTTAATGCCATGGTTGGGTTGGGGTGGTGTACAATGCCCAAAAAAATCCATGTAGGTCGGGCGTTATTCGATAACGCTTAGCCTAAATAGTTAAGATAGGAAGTGAAGAAACAATAAGTATCACGAATATTAAGACTAATCTACGTGGGGTTAATACTTATGTTCGTCAGGATTAATCCTTTACCCAAACCGTTTGGTTAAACCCCGGTGAGAGTGGCGAGTGTGAATGTGAATGTGTATGATATAATGTAAGTAAGAACACGAGATGTAAGTGGTTCGGTCAAGTAATGACCTACGTCCACTGTAAGTAGCCGGATTGTTATTAATATGAGAGTGTAAAGAGTTACAAGAGAGAATATGCTAGGCTACACTAATAATTTTCGGATCCTTTGGCAAGGAGAAGTCTTCTTCTATTTATAGGAGAGCTCATGGGCTTAGTGGTGGAGCCCATGAGGAGTAATCCTTTATTGGGCCTGGTCCAGGCCCAAGTCCAAGGTCTTCCCCATAAATGGCGGGAAGATAGTGTTACTGTGGATGACGTCACCTTGCAGCATGGTTGCTACTCGTGGCGGACACGTGGCAGGCTGCGATTGGCGGACGACGCCCCTGTCCTTGCTACAGTCGTTGACCATGCTTCTGACATCAGTAAGGGATGTCTGCTGTCACTGTAGACGCTGGTATGGTCAATGGTGGAAGCATGGCTACAGCCATGCTGCCGTCCCTGTCAGTAGTTGTTGGACCACTTCTGCCACCTGTCGCTTAGTCATTGGCGCGTACACTGCCAAAGATCCTTGTGAATCTTCCTTTTGTTGTCTTCTGTACCTCGTACGAAAGGTGATGAGGGGGGATTCCGCGCGTGGCAGGACGCGCTTATCAGGTGTTTATGTTGCTTATCAATTGTTATCTCTGCGCGCTTCCTTGCACACCTTGCAAGCAGCGCGCTGATGGTTCCTCGCGCCGCCGTCTAGCGCGAGGATTCTGTCTTATGGGGATAGGGACGCCTCCTCCGCTTGGATTAGGCTCCCTATCCCTTCAGGAAGGAAGTAGCGATTTTTTTTTTCTAAAATTAAAATATGACGCAAAACTGATAAAATACATGTAAATATCGTTTGACTCATTTAGATTATCGTGCAAGCTAAAAATGTTAGGGTGAGTATCGTTTATATAATCCGACGACTCGTAGAAACATTGTAGGTCGAGACAGAAATAGGGGGTTTGATGAAACGCATGGTTGGAGTTGGGGGGAAAATAGTGTTTTTAATAATGAGGAAGCTCGCATAACATATGTTTGGGTTGATTTTGATGACGTGATTGACAGGGGAGTTGGTTCAGTTGATACAAACTCAAGTAGGTTGGATAGTGGTACAAGTAACCAATCTAGTTGCTGTTCAAAAAAAAAAAAAAAACCCACCTAGTGGTGACTTTGTTGAACCAAATGATACTGTTGATCAAAGTCCATACAATTCACAAACCAGAAGTGGCCCAGAAAGTAAAACAACTAGAGCAGATACAAGAAGCCCAGGAACTTTAATCGTTGTGGGCTCAACAGGCCCAGTCCATCCAATAGCCTATGTAACTTTTCTGGGCCCAAATTTCCAAGGTGCAATTGGTAGTGATCAGGACCATTTGGGTAACAACAGTAGTGTCGAGACCAATGCAGTACACTTGGACAAGAAGAATAATGGTAATTTTGACTAAAATAATGTTGTCACTCCGGAGTCGGTTGTTAGACGATCCAACCGCGTAACGTTACCCCGGTACATTTAAGTGATTATATTTTAAATTCGATTTTGATTGATGAAAATCATTTATTGCTTGCAGATGAAGAACTGTCTTATTTTGATGATGCAAAATCTAAACCAGAGTGGATGAAAGCAATGCTTATCGAGATGGATTCGATAAATAAAAATAATACATGGATGTTAACCGAGTTACCGCGCGGTGCAAAAGCGATTGGATTAAAGTGGGGTTTTGAGGTTAAGAGAAACGCGGACGACTCACTAAATATACACAAGGCGAGGCTCGGCTTGAAAATGTTCGTTTATTAATTTCACTTGCAGCAAGTGAAGCTTGGGAATTGGATCACCTCGATGTCAAATCCGTGTTCCTACATGGCGAATTGAAAGGGGTAGTTTATATTGTTCAACTAGAAGAGTTCGTTAAAAAAGACGAAAAAAATAAATTGTATAAATTTTCAAAGATGTTGTACTGGTTGAGATAAGCTCCATGTGAGTGGAATACCAAATTAAACAATATATTGTTAAATATGAAATTTCACAGATGCTCGCATGAACAAGCCGTATATCGAAGAACCATTGGAATGGATGCGTTATTAATTGGCGTGTACATGGACGATTTAATTGTGACCGGTTCCAGTTTGAAACTTATTATTGAGTTTAAGTGCGGGATGGCTAAAAACTTCGAGATGTCATATTTGGGAAAGCGTATTTATTATCTTGGAATTGAAGTTTCGCAAAGCAAAGACGGGATAAAAAAATTAAGCAAGAAGCGTACACGAAGAAGATTCTGATTGACTCTGAAATGATCAATTGAAATCCAACAAATGCTCTCATGGATCCGAATTTTAAAGTTTCTCAGTTTAAAGATAAGGAAGATTTTGATGCAAGGAGATATCGAAAGATTGTCGGGTGTCTACAGTACATGTTACAGACTCGTTCGGATTTTGCGTTTTCGGTCAGAGTAGCAAGTCGGTACATGTAGGGGTGTCAATCGTGTCGGGTTGATGGGTTGGCGGGTTTACCGGTTGCGGGTTGATAGGTTGATGGGTTGAAATGTGCAACCCGAACCCGACCCATATTATTATCCGTGTCATACATTTCAACCCTAACCCGACCCACATAAAATCCGGGTCAACCCGAAGATGACCCGTTTAACCCATATTTTTAAATGTGTCATACATGTTCATGATTTTTAAGCTGGTTGTTGGGTTGTAAGCGGGTTTTCAATAAAATGTTTAATGGTTAGTATATAAGTGTGACAAATAAATAATATAGTGTGCCAAAAATAACACAATTATAACTAACCATATAAATAAAAATGAAAAAAGAAAAACAAAAATATAATAGATTTTTTTTTCCTAAATACTTAAACGGGTTAACGGGTCAACCCATTTTACATATGCGTCAACCCTAACCCGACCCATTTTAATACGGGTCGACTTGAACCCGACCCGTTTTTTTAAACGGGTCGTGTTACTTGACCCAAATATGTTTTTTTCGTGTCGGGTTCGGGTCGGTTTTCGGGTCGTGTCAATAATTGCCGCCCCTAGGTACATGCAATGCCTGAAGCAATCTCATGTAGCTCTCATTAAGCAAATTCTTCATTATTGGCAAGGTACTTTTTAATTTTGGCATTTCCTACACTCCAGGATCGAGTGTGTTGTTCGGTTATAGTGATAGTAGTTACAACAAAGATCAGGACAATGGAAGAAGTATTACGAGACACGTGTTTTATTTTGGGTCTTCCCCAATTATTTGGTTTGCTAAGAAAACAAAGTACAGTGGCTCTATCATCATGTGAGGTGGAGTATATGGGAGCGTGTGCACCCACGTGACAGGGGGTTTGGCTAAAAGAATTAATAAGTGAATTACTCGTCAAGAAATTCAAGAGGTGGTGTTACGTGTGGATAATACATCGGCGGTAGTTCTCGTTCCATAAAAAGAAAGCAAACACATTAAATCTGGTTCACTACCTTCAGGAATGTATGGATCGTGAAGATATCGTGGTCGAGCGTGTTAGCAGTATTGATCAAAAAGCAAATATTTTTACGACGGTTCTTGGGAAGATCAAGTTCAAGGAGATGATTGAAAAGCTTGGAGTTGAAAGATTGTCTGATATGAGTTCGAAATTCCGGAGGGTGATTGTTGGAAATTCCGAATTGTTGGATTGAATAATCATAGAGTAATTAAAATAGTTTTAAGGTTTAATTATTCAGTTATATTTATCATGTCCTAGCTATCAGAATATTTAGTATCCAATGCGTGTTCAGTTAGAATGTCTATTTGTAATCTAGCGTGCTAGGTTAGACTATATAAACCATGGTGCGGGTATCCAAGTTTGTATGTTCCAGTTTTGTGTTAGTTTCTTAAATATAACGAATTTGAGTGTTAGCTAACATCAATTGCAATTTCTGATTACTGTTCCGATTTGGTTCCAATTAGCTTTACCAGTATGGTAAAAAAAAGTTAGAGCAAGCTAAAAAGAAACCAAGGAAGATTACCTACTTGTTCTTAAACAATTTTGGTCTGAGTTTTATCTGATTGAGAAATTCAAGTAAACCATCAAATTTGTTTCAATCTGAAAGTGATTCACACACAGGGGCACAACTCTTAAGGGGCGGGGACCCCCCCCCCCCCCCCCCCCCGAATTTTCGCTCAGAAGTTCCGATTATATAGTATTCGTATAGAAATTTTTTGGTATATAAGGTTTCGTCCCCCCGAAACTGGTTTTCGACCCCCCGAAACTAGTGACTTCCGACCCCTCGAAGTTTCGGGTCAAGCTTCTCCACTGTTCACACGACTCTCGAAAAGTGATTATTCCAATACTCCAACACAAACCACGCACCATCCATGTAATTTTGCATAAAACTATGTAGACTTATGAACCATGTGTGGCAAAAGGGGTGAGCCATGTAATTTCATGAGCATGTTTTATGTGCCCATACTTTATTTCTAGCTTTGAATGCCATGATAGTTTTGTTTAGTTTTCTGTAATAAAATGAGGTAATAACAAAAGCAGAGCTGATTTATCAAAAGGTCTAGCCATGAGCCGGACAACGGAACAAATTACGACCCGTAACACACAACCAGCAGGAAAAGAACCAGCCATGTTGAACTACCAGCTGACAAGAACCCACAACGTTTCAAAGTCTCTACTTTCCATAAAGATCACATGACTCGAGCTTCTTAGTGAAGATTGAGTTCCCCAACGACACAATCTCACAGCTTTGTCATTGAATAATCCAACGCATCTACAAGGAAATCTGCACATATAAAATGTATATCACTACTACGAAAACACAGATATATCCCTCTTAATATAATCCGGTTTTCTGGAGAAAAAAAGGGTTATATAGCATTTTAGGGTACTCAAGAAAGTAATAGAACCCAGTTGTTAGTACAAAAACCGGGTCCTCTATCCTTAAATATAGCCCAGGCCCCAGTGTCTTACTTACGACAGTTATTTGTTAGTTTCTAATTATAGAACCAGTTGCTTGTATATAACTTGGTTTTATGTAGTTATATATAGCTCGGTTGTTTGTTACAAATCGATCACCATCTGCCGCTTCTCTTACACTGCTTAAATCCTCAATTTATGCATAACTTTTGTAAATATTTTTCTAACATCAGCCGCTTCTCTTTCCTTTTTCTTCCTCTTTCTAACGTCGTCTACTTTTAAAAACCATGGTGTGTTTTCTTTCTTTTTTCTTTTTTTGAATTATTGCATAGTTACATTTGATATGTCATGAAGCATCTTAAACAACATTTATACTACGTTTTTTGGTATACTTGCGTGTTATATTAGCCGGCGCGTTGTGTATGAAAAGAAGAGGAGAAGAGGGGAATACCTGCATCATCTTTGTTGAAGCACATAGGAGGTTTTATTCTGAAAACATTCCCATGCAATCCACCTTTGCCAACCAGAACACCTAGCTCTACATTCACAAATACAAAAGAGAATAATAAAATTAAAAAATATATATATATAATCATCTTTAATATTGTTAAAAAAAGGGACCAACTTTATATACGACATGTCGGAACCGTTAAACAACCCATCTGATACGGTCATATTGCCACCTATTCAAGGTGACAATTCCAATTTCCAACCAGTTGCATATAAATGGGTCAACCCAACTGATTGACAAGTTACCCAACCCACCCATTTTGCCACCTAGTGATAAACTGCACATGACAAATTTATCTGCTTACCACGTAGTTTTTCAAACAAAACTGCAGTCTCGGCTTTAGCAGGCGTTTTGTCTTTCCTGTCAGTCACGAGCTCAATGCCTACCATCAACCCCCTACCCCTCACATCTCCAATTACTAAAAAACAATATCAACATCCATAAGAAATAATCATAATGTTGAAATTATTTCCATAATGTCAGTTTAAGAGGAAATTTCTTACTGTCAAATTTTTGTTGAAGATTCTTCAGTCGCGTGATTAAATGAGAGCCAACATCAGCGCAATGTTTTTGACGGTTTTCCTTATCAAGAACTTTAAGCACAGCAAGTCCACCGGCAGAGCATACGGGGTTCCCTCCAAAAGTGTTGAATTGTATTTTTTGAGCCATTACTTGTGCTATTTCGGGTGTTGTAACCACAGCTCCTAAGGGTAAACCATTTCCAATTCCCTGAAATAATTAATCAACATATATTACTTAGATAGTTAGATATACCTATATATAATATGATATTCAGAAAATAGACACATCACACATGAGTAGGATTATCTTATATATTAACGGGTCGGACAAAAAAAAGTATAGATTGACGGTTTTCGGTTGAACTAGGTTTATTTTATACGTTAACGGACCTAACAAAACAACTAGCTGGCCAAGAAATGTCCAAATGAGCCGAAATAGTGTATTTTTAATACATACAGCCTCCTAATTCGTTTTATTTGAAAAGTTAGATATTTTGTAATAATAGTTATCACATTAATAATTTATAAAAAACGTAGTAAAAGAACAAAAAGTGTTTGCAGGTGAACTAAACCAAAAATGTTTTGACCCAAACATGATTCGACTCATTACCCAAACCGACCATTTTGCAAAGTTTAAGGGACATGTTTTCATTGCCTAAAAATGGTTAGATAAAGGAAAACACACACGAACACACACCACAAAGGGAAGGATAAAAGGAAGTGAAGGAACGATGAGAATTTACCTTAGCCATAGTGACAATATCAGGAATCACATCTTGGGTTTGAAACCCCCAGTAATGGCTTCCTGTGCGACCAAATCCGGTTTGAACTTCATCAGCGATACAAACACCACCTGCTTTACGTACCATTTCATATACCATTTTCAAGTATCCAGGGGCCAGTTCAACCGCTCCTCCAACTCCCTAAAATTCAATCAAGATTCCAACTTGAAAAATAAAATTTTAACATAATATAAAAAAGATTCCAATTTAAAACTAACCTGAATGGTTTCAGAAATGAAACCAGCAACTCTTCCTGACGTACCATGATCAATGTGATCTTGTACATCTTGAGCATATAGACTAGCATCAGAGCCAAACACTCCACGGTAGGGATTAGGGTTTACAACATGATGAATTTCACCCTACAATATTTCACAAAAAATATATTGTATTAATAGCAAGATTAGCTGCTGTGCTAAAATAAGTCCATGAGTGTAGATATTGAAATTTCGGCCCATTCATCAATACGGGTTTACTTTTTCTCTAACGGGTCAAATGGGTAAAATTAGCGAGAATGGAAACGGGTCAACAAGCCAAAAGTTTCCCAATGTATTTTCAGAATGCATAAAAATTATAAAAATTTTAAAGATTGTAATAGTATAGTTTTATAGGATCATGTCTTGTACATTAACATTTTATAAAATTTGAAAAATAAAATGAAGTATCTGCAGGTCAACCGACACTCACTCAAATACTCCATAAGTCCATATGTACTTTTCTTAACCCAAACTTATTTGACCCATTACCCAACCCCACCGAATGATTTCACTTATACCAATGAAATTTAGCTGAACACTCAGTTTTTCAATATTTATCGAGTAGAAATACCTGTGGTATCGGGTACTTCCATGTGTTCAAAGCTGTCAATCCAATTGTTCCAGCGCTTCCACCATGGTATGCATTTCTCAAAGCAATCATCCCGAGATTGCCACTGTACAGTCGTGCCATTAGCATTGCAAGCTCATTTGCTTCAGTTCCAGAGTTAACAAAATACACCACCTGTTACATTTTATACTATCATCAAACTGAACTTTTACAGAATAAATCCTCGTAACAGTACTACCACCATTATTCTACATGAAAGAATGTCACAGATAGAAAACAAAATATGACATATGACTCGCGGGATTATTCTCTCTGGATTTGTGAAGTCAAGATTGTTGCTTTTAACTTCAAAATTGGCACTTTTCAAATAATTTTCATAAAAACAATGGCAACTGCATTGAAATTTATGAATAATAGCAATGGGATTAACGGTGTTTAGACATAAAAGCGATTTAATTTGAATAAACTATAACCTGAATCAACCAATTCATAAATTAAGCAGCTCAAATTGCCACCTCTAACGAGTACCAAACATTACCGAATACACCACTAGGCCAACCCCTATCAGTTAAATCTTACAAAAAACCTAAACAAATAAAAACAAATGTGTGACGTAAACAGAGAAACAACCTTTAGATTTCCAGGCATTTTTTCTGCCAATCCCTCTGCAAAATCAGCAATTGCATGGTGTAAATATATAGTTGTAGCATGCTGCAGAAGTTTGTTTTGTTCTTCAATAGCCCTCAAAATTTCAGGATGACAGTGGCCACAAGAAACCGTAACTATCCCAGCAAATGCATCAAGATATCGCTTCCCGTCTTCATCAAACAAATATTGCATCTTACCTTCAACTATATTAAGCTGCAATCACAAAATATACACACAACATCATCACTAAACTAACCACAAAGCCAAAAAAATCTGAAATTTACAATTCTTGTCAAACATGCTCATTTTCTTGATTTTTTTTACTTTTCTAAACATAATCATCTTAATACTCAGTGAGTTAAGGTAGGGTCTGAGGAGGTAAGATATAGACAGCCTTACCTCTACCCCGTAGGAATAGAGAGGCTGCTTCCAGTGGGATCTCTGGCTCGATAGTGCTTTTGCATCAAGCCTTGGACATAAGTCACATAACATTCAGCACTAGGGACAAAGGCCGATTGATGCTTTTACCCCTTGTCTTTCGGCCATTAGCGCCACCACATGATGCATGATTAACCGCCACTTTTAACGTTTATTCCACGAAACCAGTAAAATAATGACCCCCCCCCTCCCCCCAAAAAAAAAAAAAAAAAAAAAAAAAAAAAACATCACATGTAACCTCTCAAGTCCAAACAATACATACTTCTAGGTCAATCCATTCAACTAAACAGACTCATATTCTAACCAATCAACCATTCTATCAAATCAAATTTCAGGCAAAAAAAGGTTGCATTTTTTATGGGCATGATTAATTTAATACATACATGCATACAGTCTAGACAAGATTATTAATAAAACTAACAAAAGGGAAACAAGATTACAGGCTTCTGGTAGTAATGGAAGAGAGAAGGACCAAGAAACTTCTTTCTTTTCTCAAACACTTGTTGGGCTGATGGGCCTTTGTACGGAACCGGTTCATAATCAAATGAAGGAAGCTCTGGTGGCTGCAATGAAGAAAACCGTCTGATGGAAGAAAGATTAGAGACCCACTTAGCATTAGCATTTACTAAAAAAGCGAGAGTTTTTCTGTTTCTCTGCAAAGCCATTTTTTGGTTATGTAATAATAATATCAGGGAAAGATGATGATGTGATGATATAAAGGGATTGGAGTGGCGTGGTGGAATCAAAATTTGTTAAAATGTGGATGGGTGAGTGATGTGGAATGAGGTGGAAATGTGTTATATGGAATCTATCTTATAATTGCATATGATGGAAGCTTTCCATTATAAAGATTTTAGTGGGGTTGATGAATCGTATAAAATTGTTCATCCAAGATAGCAAAAGTTTTTAGATTGATATGGAAAGTATAGTATTAACTAGTTTTAAGCACTCGCGTTGTGGGGTAGTAGGTGTAACAATGTGCTACCAATGTTATAGGACGGGGGCATAAAACCGTGCTAAGTAGTAACCAAACGACAACTAAAATAAGGAAAAAACGTAAAGCAAAAACACAAACTATTAACACTGACTCATATGATGTAAAACGTAGACAAACTCGAATTTATACCGATGCATATAAAAAAATCAAGAGGTAAAAAAAAATTGAGGGACCAAATGTTTATGACAAAATTATAAAAATTCAAAATTATGTTAAAAATAATAAGTTTAATATAAAAAAACAAAGAAAAGAAAACTCACAAAAAGACAAAAACATGTTACTATTCCTTAACATGTAATTAATATACGGTAGAACCTTTATAATTTAATACTCGATAAATTAATAACCACGATAAAATTAACAATTTGTCTGATCCCAACTTGGGACCAGTTAAAAATGGGACCCCAATCTATAAAATAATAAGATAATAATTATTTTGAAATCCCAATATAAATATATTAGTCCAAGCGAAATATTAATTAATAATTACTAAAATATTCTAAAATTATAGGATTGTCTAGTAAAATATGAATCTATAGTCACTTTCTTCTTTGTGAACTTCAAATCTATATTGAGTTCATCTTTAAATCTCCCTATTGCACTTAATGTGTTAATGTGTTGTTCACCACTATGTTGGGCAGAGGTGGGTGATAAACACTTAACTAGTCTAGAAATAGTATAAGAGACTACGGACAAGATCTTTAAAATCAAAGATAGATTAAAAGCGGCAAGAGATAGACAGAAAAGTTACGCGGATAATAGGCGAAAGCCTTTGGAATTCCAGGTTGGAGATAAACTCATGTTGAAAGTCTCACCTTGGAAAAATGTTAATATGTTTGGTAAGCAAGGAAAGCTTAGCCCTCACTACATTGGACCATTTGAGATCATGGCAATGGTAGGCCCGGTCGCTTATCGACTTAAATTGCCACAAGAAGTTTCTGGAGTCCATAATGTGTTTCATGTTTGTAACTTGAAGAAATGTTTGTCTAATGAGACGCTTGTGATACCGCTGGAAGAGATTAATATTGATGACAAACTGCGTTTTGTCGAGGAACCCGTTGAGGTTACGGACTGGAAGGTCCAGAAATTGAGGCGGGGTAATATCAAGTTGGTCAAAGTCAGATGGAATTCTAAACGTGGACCAGAGTTCACCTGGGAAAGAAAAGATCAGATGAAACTAAAATATCCTCATTTATTTTCGTCCAAGCCGTAGGCAGCGATAGCTAAATAAAAATTTCGGGGACGAAATTTCTTAAACGAGGGGAGACTGTGACAACCGCCATATCCGTACTGTACAATAATTAATAAATATTAAAATAATATCAAAAATTGCGTGTTAGGCTTAATTGGTTATAATTAGAGTCTTTAAAAGTGCAATAGCAAAGTCCAAACATTTTAAAAGATTTATTGGGAATTTTAGGAATTTTCTTATCGCGGAGCAATAAATTACCCGTATTGGACATTGGTGACGACCCGGTTAACTTTAGAAAGTCTAGTTTTGACCCGTAATGCTTGGTTTGGCATGAAATAATATTTTCGGGGTGGAAATATTATCAAAACCAATAAAGACTATGATTGATAGTTTTAAAATCGCTATGATCTAATTATTGCGCTTTTTGGAGTTATAACGCAGGTACGAGACCCGGTACAGTAGGGAACCCCCTAATATAATCAAATGTACTAAAAATGAATATTTTAGTTGGGGAATATTATTATTGGGCAAATGGATAAAAACCTTAGTTATTTAACAAATTTGGTTTTTATAAAAATGTGAAGTTTGTATGATATGTTATAAAGTTTTATAAAAAAAATATAAGTTTTATAAAAAAATAATATTATTATGGTTATTTATTATAAATGATTATCAATTAATAATATTCTTTACTTTAAAACACCCAACACACTTCATTCCTTCATTCTTACACCACCATATACACACACACTCAAAGACTCTCCATCTTCCTTCTTCTTCTTCCCCTTGGCCGAAACCACCATCAACACGGCTACTTCTTTTTTTTTGTTCATCTCTTTATAAAAATGGACTAGAAATCATGAGTAGTTAAGTGTATTGGATGATTTGGAAGCAAAAACCATCAAGAATCTAGTGATTTCTAGAGAGGGAAAGATCAAAACCCACCATTTTTGTAAGAGTTCTTCAAAGGTGAGTTCTTGAACTAAAATCTTGTGTTGAATCTTTATTATTTTCTGTTTGGTTTAGTTTTCGCCAAACAATCAATAGGTTTTGAAATGGTTTTATAAAAGAAACAATGGGGATGGGAAAAATGGAAAAAAGATGGTGTATGTATGTATATGTATGTGGATTAGATTGTGTTGTTTGTTAGATGATTATTTATGCTTAGATCCTTTGATTTTGATAACATGCAAGAGGGGTTTCAAGAGGGTTTAGGATCTGATATGAAATGATATTTTGATGTTTGTGATGCTTGAGATAAATGGTACATGGTTCTGTTTGTTGAAATGTGGCTAAAATGATAGATATGTTCAAGTATCGTGCATTGTTGGAGGTTGTTTTTGAGTTATTTTTAGTTTAGGACAGGTCTGATTATGATGATGTTTTGAGGGTTTTTATGAGTCAAAAATAGTGAATATTAAGTTTAAATAGGATCTAAACGCTTGGGGAGACCTTGCATGTACGATCAAGACGCGTTTTTTTTGGCTTAAAACGCCAAAATGCGAGCTTATGAAACGGATATTCCGAAAACAGATTTATAGCAGGTTTTTATGACTTATTTTGATGTAAAATAAAATGTGATTAAGTGTTCATGAAATTCCTAACATAAAAACCTAAATGTATTTGTAAAAGATGTGCGAAAACGCATGTTTTCGACAAGTTTAAGCGTTAAAACACTTATTTTCAGGTCTGATGTAAAACAACTTGGTTAGTGTTAAAATGTGTATAAAATTCATCATTTAGGGTGTATAATGTGTTTGCCATTGTAACAGACGCTTACAGTGCAAAACTATGTGTTAAAAGTCGCCGACATGTGATTTTTGAGGCGCATAACGGTTGAATTTTGTGGCTGATTTAGAACAGCAAATTTGGTCCTATTTTGTGGTTTATATGCAGGTCCTAGGGTTTAAATTAAGTTCATATAATGTTCATATGTTGACATGAGACATTGGGAACTTGTATGATATGGAAATTGCTAGAATGTGTCTTATAGGGCGTTAAGACAATATGTTAGCATGTATGGATAATTTAGATTAGATTATGTGAATCCATATGATGTATGACTCATAAGTGGATTTCTTGAATGATTTCCATAAAGCCTAGGCGTTCTATATGTAACTTGTGATTTACTAAGAATGGTCGCGTTTTGGTTAAAAACGGCTTTATATGGAAAACGAGTCTTAATTGTAGTGACTATGTGAAACTATGTGCTACATATGCATATTTGGTTATACTAAAATAATAGGTTTACTAAGCCGAATTATGTGGAATTTGACTTGGAATGATATATGCGTGAACATATAAGTGTAAACCTAAGGGTCGGGTGATTAGACGCGATATGCATGTACATGAGGTCTAAACTTAACCAATCGTCAAGGTCACCAATGGGTCAATAGGATAAGGGTTATGAAAATTCAAATCTTTTTGGTTAATCGAAGTCAAGGGAAGTTTGGTGAATAGCTTGGACAGATTTAGAGTAATTGCTAAAATAGCCCTATGGATTTTAAGGTATTGTTAGTGGCATATTGTGGTTTGGACTAGGGATTGCTTGATTGCTACGCTTGAGGTGAGTTTCACGAACCCTTTTCTTTTTAAATTTTTTTGAACGTTTTATAATCGGGGGATTAACATGCTTGTATGATGAGTAGACTAGAAGTATATAGAACAAATGATGACCTTTGGTATGTGCACGACGTAGCGTTGGACGCCAGTCATCCACTGGGATGGATATTTCCTCACATTTCTTAATCATTAGCTCTTGGTTTAGAGCCCTAGATTATGTAGGTAGATCTATTGGGTTGACGACCCCTCTCAGGGCAGTCGCGCTACGCCTTATGGGAGAACATACTCTGTAGCCGATTCCTCCAGGGGACAGGTTTGATCGCTCGGAGGGGGGGGGGGGGTCAGGTTAGGGAAGAAATTGTTATGGTTTGATTTAGAGCCTTAGGTCGAAATCATGCTTGTATGACCTAGCTAGTCTACTTGGTTCTCAGTTTAGTCGGTACTCGATCATACGTTTTGAACAAGGAAATATGTTTATTTGTCTTAAAAACCTGTGAACTCGCCAACATTTTTGTTGATATTTTTAAGCATGTTTTTTACGTACTGATGCATAGGGGTCGAGAGTGTGGGTTTAGCATGCACTACTCATGGACATGATTATGGGAGCCTAAACTTTAAAACTTTATAACTTTTGAACTATGTTTTTAATTTGTAAAACAACGTTTATGTTATTTCGCTTCATCTTGGTTGGACATGTTTTTAAACTTTCTTGGACCGAAACTTAAATATGTTTGACTAGAGGGTGCTTGCAAGATGTCCATAAGTAATTATCGTGTGATTGCTAAACTTTGTGGTAACAACTTCCGTTACCTCATGACTTGCTTTACGTTGTGTGTTGTTGGGGTATGACAGAAGTTGGTATCAGAGCGATGGTTGTAGATGATTAAAACTTTTAGGTCCATACTATAACCATAAACGCTCTCAAATACTTTGTTAAATATTTTAAGACTTAGTATGCATCATGTAAAGTACCTTGGGATAGTATTAAGAATAGTTATGTTCTTATGATATACTATTATTTGTGCTTATGTGATAAATTATGTTATATAATTATATACTTATTAAGTACGGATACTTCTTGTCACATATCATGGTTTCTTCGTATATTAGCTTGTCCAGTTCCGAGGATGAGCCAGAGACTCCTCCTGAGCCATATTCATCTACTGATTCTAGTGAGCCCCCGCATGCTCCACACATTCCTGAGATAGCACTAGTGGCCCCAATGGCTAATGAGGATGATGTGCCTGGAGTAGGTTGGTTGGTAGAGCGAGATGACGAGGTAGTAGTTGCACCAGCTATCGTAGAGCCTGAGGTAGAAGTTGCACCGGCTGTTGTTGAGATATTTTGGTCGGTCATTCTTTCCTGGTGTTGTTCTTGACATACCGTTTTATGTCGGTTTAATGGGTTTTTTTATGTGGTCGAGGTGCCGGTGCTGGTGTAGGTGGATGACCACTACACCTTACGCCGCCACTGTCGGTTTGTTGTTGTGGTTATTGCGCTTCTTGGTGTTGTACATGAGGCTTATGAGCCTAATTTTTCAATTTTGATTTTGATTTTTGTTTGCTTTTAATTCCTTTGTATGTTTTTTTTCTTACTTTTAGTGCTATATGTTATCTTTTATAATCACTTGTTTTTGACATTGGTGATGGTGTTGACTATGGTAATGGAGCGTACTCTGGTGTTAGTGTGGACGTCGGGTGGTGCCCGTGGTGGTACCCTTTGTGACATTGATGCTCACAAGTCACAAATATTCCTTAGAAATATAAAATATAAAAGTTATAAAATAAAAAGAATTAAATTTGAGATATATATGATAGTTTAAATATTCCTTATATATTAAGAATTAAATATTCCTTATATAAGGGTCTAAGTGCACACACCCACCTTGTATCTACACACTCTCCTCTCCTATACGTTGCGTATAGGGTCATATGCGACGTATAGGGGTTTGACAGTGACAAATGTTGGAACCTCTTGTACTTCACTTGTTAGGCCTATGTGTCGCTTATGACCCTATACGCGCCTTATAGGTTTGACAAGACGAGTAACTGATGGACACTAATGACATGTGAGAGTTTGTGCACCCACCCATATACCGTATATAACCCTATACGGCGGCGTATAGATGGGTGTATAAATAATTTTGAAGGAATGCCATTACCATTACCATCACCTTTATGTAAACCATTTTCCAACTTCTACAAAAGTCGTACTTAAAGTGTACCTTTGCTCATGCCAACTTCCAAGGAATATAGAATAGCTAAACTTGATTTAATTCACATCCTTGATCCTTGTAGCATCTTACAATTATATGAGTTTGTGATTTTTTTCATTAATAATAGTTAGCAAAAGTTTTAAAATAATTTCTTAATAATTTAATAATCTATACTATATTATAATGCATGAAGGAATGGTAGTTTAAGAAACCCAAAAGTTAAAAACTTTATTTTTATCAACAACCCTAAAATGATGGTAAAATAGTCATTGAAACACTTTTATACTTTACTACTTTATTTTAGTTACACTTTATTTCTCTCGTTTTTAGTTAGTAGTTACACTTTTTTCCTCTTCCCTGCAAAATTATAATAATTTTATTTAATCCTATCAATATTTTTTAACTATTATGTTTTAAAAACATTTGAAAATAATGTGACGACCTGCTCATTTTTGTCAACGTTTTAATTAACCACAACTTTTTCGTATGTTAATATTATCGAAAAAATACACCACAAAAACGAGCATTATTCTCTTTAATTTGAATATGGTATTTCGATTACTTTTTAATTAAAAATTGATATGTTAAGTGATAAACAATTTCTAGGGATGAACAATAATTAAATCGTTAACCAAAACTAAACAAAAAACAGAAGAAACTAAACTAAAATTAACTAAATCAAAACAAATATTTCATGTATTCGTATATTTTTAACTTTGATACTATCATTTCATGTATTTATTTATACATCCATTTCATATACTTATAAGTAAATATTTTAGCCAAAGTTTGGTTATGAACCAAAATAACCGAACCGGACTAAAATATGTAAATCTAACCAAAAAACCAAACCAATTAACCGATAGGTTAATAGGATCTAGCTGATGGCTTTGGTTTCGGTTGAGATTAATAATAGAACTAAACTAAATCATACACACCTTTAGAAGAGCATGTGTTATTTGTCGCATTGTGCATACACCATTCTAAAAAAACTAGAGCTTTACAAATATTTCTCTTCGTCAACCTCCATTCCACTACACACTTTTCATCACCCCACATTTTCTCTTTGTCAATGCTACACTAAGTTTACTAATGTTTCAGTCCATGTTTTTTAATACAAAGGTTATTATATGATCTAACATGCAGTATTTAGTTATTGAAGTTTTTTGTTGTTTAGGCAAGATCAAGATAAAACTCAATGGTAGAAGATCTAACACGTTTTACGCTTTCATGTACTTTGATTTTTACTGTTGTTCGTCTGGAATGAACTGTTTTGGTTTAATTTAAACTAACATACAAGGTTTGGACAAGGTTTTCAGAACCGGACCGGACGTCGAACCGGACCCCCGGCCGGTTCACCGGTTCGACCGGTCCGACGAACCGGCCCAAAAACAAAAAAAAATAAAAAAAATACAAAAAACCGGTCCGACCTCCCGGTTTTCCGGTTCGACCGCCCAGTTCACCGGTCCGAAGCCGGTTCACTGCACCAGCGGTCCGAACACCCGAACCGGACCGGTCCAAGCCCCGGAGCCCGGTCCAGTCCGGTTTTCAAAACCATGGGTTTGGAAGAATCGATCAATTGGTGGCCATAGTAGCTTTGCATAGATGTGATATTAAACTTGTTGTTTACGATATATTAATCTCTGTGGAGTACATGGTTTGTAATATTACTATTATTTTTTAGTTTTAAAAAAATTGATGTGTTACGTGACTAACAATATCCAGGGGTGAGCAATAACTGAAAACAGATGTACCCAACCCATATCAATTGAAAACTGAATTAACCAAACAACCGAAGTAACTTAAAATTGGTTATCGGGTTTTTTTTATACCATTAGTTAACCAATATTAACCAAACTAAAAATTGAACATTTCATATACTCTTAGCTTACCTTTCATGTATTTGTAGTTTTATACCCTCATTTCATGTACCTCTAAGCCAAAATTTTAGACAAAGTTTGGTTTTGGTTAGTAAAAGAAATTTAACTGAACCGAATTAAAACCCAACAATCTTACAAAAATAAAATGAACCAGTTAGCCAATTGGTTAAAGCCAATTGGTTAATAAAATCGTTTAGCTGATGACTTTGGTTTTTGTTAAGACTAATAACCGAACTGAACCAAACCATACATACCTTTAGGAAATGTTTGTGTTCTCTATCGCATCACGCGGACATCCTACTAGTTCCTTATAAATAGCTTTGGTCTGTACTTTGGATTTTTCTTCAAATGTATTGTTAGAAATGTGCTTATCGATCGAGATTCCTACGTAGCGCTGAGTAATTTACTATTATTATTATATAAAAGGGAACAATGTCAAATTGCATATTTAGATTAAGCATAAGCATGTTAACAACATTTAATAGTCATTTTTGGGTTAATCAGTTAGGTATAAATGCTGCATATCCTTCCATAGTGGTGGAGTGATGGAGTGGTGAAGAGGCCTTATGTTCACTTAGGTGATCAAGGGTTCAATTCCCACTTCTAACATTTATGGTTGGATATTTTGCCAAGTGATGGTTGAACCTACCCTCTTTGGAGGGGTCAAGTTTGATTCTCATAGCCCCCTAGTTTTCTATTACCGTGCATTTACTCCAGAGAGGCTTGCCTCTTGTGGAGGGTGCAACATCTGTCAAGTGGCAGGTGGCGGGAAATTTTCCGGGTGGAAGCCTTAGTGCCCCTTATGCGCAGCCTCGACTCGCTTGTGAGACGACCACTCTCGCATCAGCGTGGACCCGGTTAAAACAACATAGTCTGACCATTGTAGAGTGATCAAGGGATCCCCTTCTGAGGAAATGTGATGAACTTTGCCACAACATAAAAAATCACCTCTATAAATGCCGCATCATTGGCCACTTCCAAGAGACATATCTACCAACACCCAAATTCATAAAATATTAGTGGCAAATATGTGTGCTAAATTTCGCTTTTTACGTGTTTTTAGTTTATGTGGCTACCAAGTCTATTTGGTACAAACATGCTCAATGATTCATCAATCATCATAAAGAAATTTAAATTATTAGACTCGTTTAGGCTAATAGGCCTAATCACAGTATATAAAGGTTGATTGAGCTTGAGCTTGTTTATTAAGTGATTTCACTTTAGGCTTGAGATTATACTCAACTAATTCAAGCTTGTTTTAGCTTGCTTAATTCAAACTTTTAGTAAGTCTATCTCGCGTAGCTTATTAGCGGCTGGACGAATGTAATGTGATAGAAAATTCCTACAAAATGTAATATGAAGAAAAAATAATGCTACGTCATGCATATAAAAAAGTCATTCTTTTAATTAGTTATATCAATGTAGATTTTAGACGGTAAAGGATGAAAAAAGAAAACAATACCATCATTCGTGTCATGTGGAAAAGCCATTAAATAAAAAATGTGCTTATATTAAAATGGAACCTAACTTATTTTATAACACATTATTGTTCGTTTGTTAACAAAATTTGATATAAAGTTTTTATATTTAGATCGGCAATGTTTGTGATAACAAAATTTTACATAATTTTGGAAAGATTTCAATATGATTTAACCGGGTCTCTGCATCGTAAGGCTTAGACTGAGTGTAATGGTTTCATTTTTATTAATTCACACGTCATAAAGTGTCTGTTAAATCAGTGTCACGTAAGCATGAGCTCTCACTCATTTTTCTTCACCTTAGTGTGTATAACTTTACAAATTTTCACTACTCATCACACCATTAAAATAATATCTAAATCTAATAAACTAAAAAATTAAAAAGAAAGAATTAATTCTATTGGTGGAAGAGATTGGGGCTTACCATTACCAACCACAACTTCTCATGTCCGTTAGGCAGACCACGAAGTGCCCCTTCATGCCCCCTTATGGCGGTGTTTCACTCCCCTTCACAGTCACCTCATGGGAGCGCCACCCCATTACACTTGATCTTATGTTAATAGATACCTAACCTATTTAATTATTAGAGTTATAATGTTAAAAACTTAACAAATGTTTTCTAATTCTTTTTTACAAAATGCATGTTTTCGGGTTCTTTTCTACAAAATGCAATATAGATAAAATCTTTAGAGAAGGCTTCTATGATGAGGAATCTTGGAGTCATATACATGTGTGTGTGTGAAGTGCAGAAAACCAAAAGAAGCCAAACTCTTTCCATTGATGCTCGAGCTTGTTGTCTTGGAATCAGAAGACAGGTCAAAGGATGGTACAGTTTCACACACGTGACACATGACCTATGACACACACACACTCACTTCTCCATATGTCAAAACGTATCAATATATTATTATATACATATGCATCTGTGTGACTGTGTTATATATCATCATCATCATCATCCATCCAAAGCACAACCACATTAACTCAAACTTCTACATGTATCATGAGATCTGCAACTTTGCTCTCTCTTGTTCTTTTCATCCTCATCTTATCTCATGAGAATCTTGATGCCAAACCTGACATGACTTCTTTCAATTCAGTCCATGTGGTTAGAACATCATTATCATTAACATACATACATACATCTCACATGCATACATGAGTATTACATCAAGATGCTTAATTTTTTTATTTTTTATTTTTTGTTGTTGTTGTCAGATTCAAGGAAAGAAGACTAAAGATGAGCAAGAAAATCAAAATGGGTCAGAAGAGAGTGGTTTTGAGGACCAAGATTACATCTATACTCAATCTATCCCTTAGATTCAAATGTATGTAAATTAATGTATGTATGTATGTGTGATGCAAGCAAATTTGATGGAGTTAACTATGTATCTTGGTCAACTATTAATTAGAATGTCTACTTTGGTTGTACTTTAGGAACCTTTTGTTTATTAAGTTTTATAAGTATTAATAATAAGTACAAGTCTATGCATTAATTTATCTCATAGACTTTCAACCATGATCTTATGATCATAGAATCTTGGAATTAATTTGTCCGGACATTGTTTAATACTTATGAAATTTATCAATAATTTTATAAATAATTAATCTATATGTTATATAAACTTGGATTAACAATGCATCATAGTTTGACATCAGAATGTAGGTATATATGTGTATATGCTTATTATCTATATGTATATATAAGCATGTGATATAGATCTGTGTAGGCATGCAGCTGAACCAACTAGAACATAAGTTAGTTACTAGCTGAACTCTAAAGTTTAAGTCTTATAGTTGAAATTAAACAAGATGGGAGCATATCTCAACTACAATGATGAATGTACTAGTCTACTGGCTAGATGACAACGTCCTTATAAGTTAGTAGCTAAAGTCAAAATACATGAATGAAACAACATATTTAGAAACCTTTATCAAAACATTTTTGGTGATATATAGCCCAATTAAACAACTTAGTTATTAATGATTTCAAACAATAAGGGGCTGTTTGTTTTTTGCTTAGAAGCACTTCTGACCTCTTTTGTCTGCGCCGTGCAGATGCGCGCAGACGTTTGGGGTCTGCAGATTGTTTGTTTTTTGGAAGACCTTTCATTCAAAAAGGTCTTCCTGACCTATTCTTGGTGCAGACTTGTTCCAAAGTCTTCTAAGGTCTTCTCCTCTTTTCTTCTCCTCACCCACCACCATTACTACCACCACCACCCACCACGGTCCACCACTACCATGGTCCACCACCACCATCCACCACCACCGTCCACTACCACCACCACCACGATCCACCACCGTCCACCACCGCCATCCACCACCACCCGCCACCGTCCAGCCGTCCACCACCACCGCAGTCCACCACCACCACCTACCACCACCGTCCACCACCCACCAACACCACCACCACCACCATCCACCACCGTCGATCACCACCAAAGTCCACCACCACCACCCACCACCGTCCACCACCACCGCCACGACTAGCACCACCACCGTCCACCACTACCACCGTTCACCACCACCACCCACCACCACCGTCCACCACCGTCCACCACCACCATCCACCACCACCCACCACCACCACCACCACTATCCACCACCAACCACCACCGTCCACCACCACCACGGTCCACCACCACCACCACGACTACGACCACCGTCCACCACCACCACGACGGTCCACCACCCACCACAACCACCATCCACCACCACCACGGTCCACGGTCCACCACCCACCACAACCACCATCCACCACCACCACCACCATCCACCACCACCATCCACCACCACCCACCACCACCACCACTAACCACCACCGTCCACCACCACCACCATCCACCACCACCACCACCACGACTACCACCGTCCACCACCACCACCATCCACTACCCACCACCACCACCGTCCACCACCACCACAGTCCACCACCACCCACCACCCACCACCACCACCAACCACCACCGTCCACCACCACCACGATCCACCACCACCGTCCACCACCACCGTCCACCACCACCACGACTACCACCACCGTCCACCACCACCACAACCTCCCACCACCACCACCGTCCACCACCACCACCACCGTCCACAACCACACACCACCACCACCCACATCCACCACCACGACCACCGTCCACCACCACTATCCACCACCACCACGATCCACCACCGTCCACCACAACCACCCACCACCACCACGGTCCACCACCACCATCTACCACCAGACTGCTGTATAAAATCAGTTTATTTAATTTTTAGTTTATTTCAGCAGCCTGCAGACGTTAATAAACAAACAGTCTTCTTCTTGCAGACTGCAGACCTTTGGTCCACCTCTTCTCATGCAGATGTTTGCAGATGTGGTCCGCAGACTGCAGACCTTTTCCTGCAGAAAAAACAAACAGCACCTAAAAGTGCAGTGTTCGGTTCCTAACACGATAGTTTGCAATCACAAGAGAAAAAAAATGTTTTGACTAAATGTGAATATGTGATACTTGTGATGTTTCAACAATCAAACACACTCGACCAATCTGCGCGGTAGTTTGATACGCACCACAGGTCCAACACAATTTCCATTATAAATCATTTTAACGCAATGCTCAAAGCACCATGGGTAGTTTGATACGCACCATTTCTGACAGTATTTGAAAATATTAAGACGCCTCTCTAGTATCTCTTGGTGTTAACAGTGTAAAACATGCCATAAATGCTCCCCCCCCCCCCATCTTTTACATTATGTTTTCAGTAAGGGTGGGCGTGGTGGTCATCACTAAACACATGTGGCGGTGTACTGGTAGGGCACTTTTTAACAAATTAACGAATATACCTAGTGAGTATCGAGTAATCATGTTCCGATGTTTATTAGGGCAGGCGGGGCTCCACATCACTACCCCAAAATATTTTTTTGAAGACAACACTACCTTCAACTATGGAGCTCACCTTTTGCGCTCTTCTTTCTCTATCTCTTTCCTACTATACACGGGTACTACAACCCCAACCCACTACCTAATTTTGGAGTAGCCGAGCTGGGAAGGGCACCACCCTTGTACGGGCAATGGGTACTCGGATGAAATCTTAGTTACACTCCGTCCCCTCTTACACTTAGACTAGCAACCTTCATCTCAAACCCGACCCATTCTCCTATGTTTTATTACTTTTGGGATCAACAGTGTAAAAGTTGTGTGTGGTGGGGTGGGGATACCTACATTCCTTTGAACCGATGAATTCCTTTGCAAATGGATGTAGTCTAAGGTCCATATATTTTTCATGACCACCACAATAATACTACAAGTTATTGAATGGAATCACATATTGTTAAATGAATTCCTTTGCTAATGGATGTAGTCTAAGGTCCACATATATATATGAGACATTGAATTGCAACTCAAAATTCTCTCTTTTCCCAAAAATTTAATCCAAAATATATATTTAATGTGCCCCTATTTGAAAAAAATGTCTGCTAGGTGACAAGATTCTTGTATAAATAAGGGACTAGTCTCTGGGTTAAAATAATGTCTTTATTTACTAACGACGAGTACTAACGGTAACGCCGTTATTACTAACGACGTTAACTTCTGCGCTTCTTTTTTTTTTCCATTACCTCCACCTGCATTCTCTCATTTCTTTCTTACTCCTCATCTTCTCTCAAACACCATTTTCTCCCTTTATTTTCTATCAATTTCATTCTCTTCTCTGTCAGTCTCTAATTTTAGAAACCAACATTGACCGAATTCACATCACTAACATTATTATTACCATTGCGTCTATGAGTCCATTTAAATTTTATTAAAACCGAGTCGCCTCGCCGCGAAGCGCGGGTATGTAACCCACTAGTTTGAAACAATTCCACTCAATCCACCAATATTTCCTCCCTTTTATTAAATTTTTATATTAAATATAATGTATTTAAATTAAGATGGGGCTTCATAACAAACAGATCCAAAATAGATTTAAAATCGTGGCATTTAGTTTTTTAAGGTATGAATAGAAAATTTATACATTTTTCATAATAGTATCCGCTAATCATCATTGTACAATTCTAATCATCATTGTACAATTCTAATCATTTTCTTAATATTGCTTCAATTTTTTGACATTTTTCTGTATCCCAAATTCACGGTTTGATGTTGCTTACTATGTTATGTAAAAGTTAATCCAATTATAAATATTCATTTAATTAATATTGTAAAGATACATCACATTCTTTTTCCTATTTTCATCTAACTAGGCCGGTTTTTCATTCATTACACCCTATGTAATTCCATTCAATAACTTGCACTATTATTGTGGTGGTCATAAAAAAAATATGTGGACCTTAGACTACATCCATTAGCAAAGGAATTCATTTAACAATATGTGATTCCATTCAATAACTTGTAGTATTATTGTGGTGGTCATGAAAAATATATGGACCTTAGACTACATCCATTTGCAAAGGAATTCATCGGTTCAAAGGAATGTAGGTATCCCCACCCCACCACACACAACTTTTACACTGTTGATCCCAAAAGTAATAAAACATAGGAGAATGGGTCGGGTTTGAGATGAAGGTTGCTAGTCTAAGTGTAAGAGGGGACGGAGTGTAACTAAGATTTCATCCGAGTACCCATTGCCCGTACAAGGGTGGTGCCCTTCCCAGCTCGGCTACTCCAAAATTAGGTAGTGGGTTGGGGTTGTAGTACCCGTGTATAGTAGGAAAGAGATAGAGAAAGAAGAGCGCAAAAGGTGGGCTCCATAGTTGAAGGTAGTGTTGTCTTCAAAAAAATATTTTGGGGTAGTGATGTGGAGCCCCGCCTGCCCTAATAAACATCGGAACATGATTACTCGATACTCATTAGGTATATTCGTTAATTTGTTAAAAAGTGCCCTACCAGTATTCACACATACATGTCTTATTGTTCTATGTTTTAAGTAATTATATTACTCAACAGATTTATATGAAAAACTAAAAGCTATTGGATGACTAGATTTCTCTATGAGGAAAATAATATGATTCGGGTAAACAAGTATGTATGATTTGAGTAATCGATCGGGTCAGGTATCATTGAATATCTTCTCCATGAAAATTATTATAAACTAATCAAATACATGCTCTCATCCCCGAATCCTGTCCCAAAATGTTTTGAATTTACATTTTACGCAACAGGATTTGGCTAGCTTTGATACCTGCCTAAAATTTGAAACTCTTGTCAAGGTTTACAAACCTTCATGACCATGATGACAAAATTTCAGGGGACATCTAAGAAGATTGTACTGCTTTAAAGTCTAGATGCATTAGATATCATGATATATTTTTTTCGTTTTTAGTAGATTATGGTTTGCCATTAAGAAAGGGGTGGCAGCGCCTTGTTGCCCGCCTACCCGATATCTTAATGTAATTTTTTCAGTTATGGAATGAAAATTTTCAACTTAGTTTTATAAAAATTAATATATGAATTTGAATATTGTGATATTAAGTTATGGTCTTTTGACTGAGACAACACATTTGCTGGCGTTTTAATAAATACAAAATGATTAGATAAACGCATTTTTATATGGTGCTATGATATAACAAATATGATTGAACATAAGGACACGTCTAATAATTGTAAAAAAAGTTTTTATTTTATTTTTAAAATAAAATGGGTATTTGTGTCATTTTCTAATTAAAAGCTTGTAACTAGTAGAGTTTTTTCTTAAAAGCTAGTACTAGTTGCTTTTCACTGTAGAGCTTTTTCTCCGACCTAAAAGCTTCCAGCTTCTTCAACCAAACAAGACTTTTTATTGAGTAGGAGCATTTTCTTAGAAGCTTGAAGCTCCTAAAAGCTCTTAAAAGCTTGCCAAACATACCCTTCATTTGTGAGATGTGTGATTACCTTCGTATGCTTCACACATTAATTTTACTTTGTACATTAACCACCTCTATGTAGATGTACGTGTGTGCATAAGACGAATTTTAGTAGAATGGATCGATATTTTTTTTTATAGAAGGTGTAGCAAAAGTACACAAGTAATGCTTGAATTTTAGGGAGACAAAATTAAAATAACCGAGGGAAAACAATCTAAGGAAAATTAGTAACCAACAACTTTTGTTAATGAACAATGATTTTCACCATAAATGTACATGTGTTATCTTTAGACCTATGAGATGGACTTACAATATCACTACATGCACATATCCTAATTGCGCGGAAATTACGCTTTATGATAACTCATTGTTCTAAAATTACACATGATGGTGTTCTAGTGCGTAATTTTCACCCAACGAGGACACACTTCATCATTCGATTCTTTTATTCGATCTATAGGAATCATATTTACCTATGAAGCACAAAGATCTCATTTGTAATTGTTTTAACGGTTGCTAAGCTCAGTGTATATGATTTTAAGTAACTTGATCAATGTTCATGGTCCATTTTCATAATTTCCAAAAAAATATATATATAATTTATCTAGTTACACTTTATATATTCATAAAAACTTATATATATAACATCACTATTCTTGACATTCAAGCATGCCTTTCAAAAGCCCCCATCTATTTATCTATCTCTCTATCCTATCTTCTTCGATTCTCGTGAATCTTTACTATGGAAACAACCACACCTAAGCCTACAAGATCGCACACAAACAACGACCGTAACCATTTGCTCCACCATAACCATAACCATAACCACCACCACCACCACAATATTATCCCACAAACCTCCATCCTTGTTGTGGCAGCTCTTGTCATCATCATCACTTTACTCATTTCAATTTCTATTACCATAGCGTTACTCCGTCGTCGAAAATCGCCTAAACCAAATGCCAACACAAACTGCATGTTCGTTGCTCATAGCATCATATCATTCAATAGTAACGCAGGTAATTAAACTAGTTAACTACTATTAGTCTATTAACTAACTATGTAACTAATTATTATTATTATTTTTTTTTTGTAGGGAGGTTAGATATGAAGAGGGGATGTATATATGGAGAAAGCCCATGCAGACTACCCTCAACAACGTCTAAAGAGGTGCAAGTGTTTACATATAAAGAGCTCCAATCAGCTACGGAGGATTTCGCCGAAGCTAACCATGTGGGCAAGTGTGGTTTTGCGAATGTCTACCGTGGTACGTTGCGTGATGGCACTCTTTCCGCTATTAAAATGCTTCGTCGGGAAGGCAAGCAACGAGAGCGCGCGTTTCGGTTAGAGGTATATATTTATTTTACATAATCAATTTTAAGTAAAGAACCATAACACGTTAAAACAATATAAATATATTATATAGACTTGTTTTAACTGTGATATATAATAGGGTTACATAGGTTGTCACAGTTGTATATCTATTAAAAATATATATTTTTTACGCGTTCAATACATAACCAATTTTAAATATATATGATGGAAACAAATGTAGGTGGATTTATTAAGTCGTTTGCAATGTCCATACTTGGTGGATCTTCTTGGATATTGTGCGGATAACCAACACAGGCTGCTCGTATTCGAATACATGTCGAATGGTACTCTTCATGACCACTTGCACCTTCGTGACGGTCGATCACAGCTATTGAATTGGGGAATTCGATTGAGAATCGCACTCGATTGTGCACGAGCCCTTGAGTTTCTCCATGAGCACACCGCTCCATCGGTCATACACCGTGATTTTAAATGTACCAACGTCTTGTTGGACGAAATCTTTCATGCAAAAGTGTCGGATTTTGGGTTGGCCAGGATTGGATCGCACAAGCTAAATGGCATGATTTCGACTCGTGTTATGGGGACTACTGGATATTTGGCACCCGAGTGAGTTATACATATCTGTAACCATGTCGGGTCGGGTTGACTTGAAACACCTATAAAAATATGTTCAAATAAAAACCTAAACATGTCGGAATTACAATTCAGGCCTTTTTAAATATAACTTTTTATTTTTTACCTGTCAAAGATAAAAACATAACCATAATCGACTCATATATTTAAGTAAATGATTTGAAGTTGCCCTCTAATCGTATTTTGTTATGATCCAATTGCCTCATGTGGAGTAACCAATAATCTCATAGATCTTATCAAATGTAAGGTACGCTTCGACGGGAAAACTTACAACCAAATCAGATGTATACAGCTACGGTGTTGTTTTGCTAGAGCTTTTAACAGGACGTGTACCTATTGACACTAAGCGCCCACCTGGAGAGCACGTCCTTGTCTCTTGGGTAAGTATGCTCATTTGTTTATGAATGCGCCTTTGAACAGTAACAAATGTATAAATATCTAAACAGAAAGAAAATTGTACATGGTATTTTTTTTTCATTTCAATTTATGTGGCGGCACAGCTTGTGGCCCGCCTGCCCGCTATCTTGATGTAATTTTTCACGATTATGTTTTAATAAAAAATCCTTGATTTATGTGAATTAATCAAGTTTGGTTGATTCTACTGAACCCCTTAGGCTCTTCCGAGATTAACGAATAGAGCTGCAGTTGTGGAGATGGTTGATCCAGATCTACATGGCCAATTTTCAAGAAAGGATCTAATCCAGGTTAGGTTAGTTTGGTTTGACTCACGCGTGATTATAATACGTGTGGATCAGTTATGTTAGTTTACGGATCAAAACAAGTAATTCATAACATTGAATATTGATCACTCAACTTTTCAAATAAACTCAAGTAAAGTGACACTTTGAGTGACTTTCAACCCGGTTGCTTCACTTGACTAGTTTGTATCAACCAACTTTTCAAATCTAACGTATTATAACCTCTAAGAAAGACGGTGATAGCTGCAAAAACGTACGAGAAGTTACTTAAGTAGCCCTCTAAATTTCAAGTTTTGTTTGTTAATTGATACAAAAGGAAGATAAGTAATGAGGATGATTAAATTGAAGGCTTTTTTTATGCAGGTAGCGGCCATTGCAGCCATGTGTGTGCAAACAGAAGCTGATTATCGGCCTTTGATGACAGATGTGGTGCATTCATTGATTCCTTTAGTGCAAAACATATCTTTTGGGAGCTCAACTAGTTCTTTTAGGTTCAGTAAACGAGTTAGCCCAAAATCATAGGGTTTGTTTGGGTGTTGATATGTATGTATCAAGTGTAATCTGATACATAAATGATAAAAGAGAAAAAAAAAGTTGTACGAATTACGAAATACACATGATGATACAAAGGCGTATATACACATAATCTAATCCTCCCCTCATGTTTACAAGAAAAGCAGTCAATGTCCGTTTTAGCCCGTTAGCCCATCCATTTTGCCTCCTCTACGTTATGTAATTCAAGCTTTGGGTCTTTTTGCAATCTAAAAGATAAAAGAAGAACCGATTGTATTGGACAGTGTTGTTCTTTTTAAAAACATTACCACTGCATAAATGGCGTTAGTTTAAAAACATAACAAACATACTTTGGATGATTACCCAATAAAAATATATCATAAGCACTGCCAAACCGAATCTAAAGTCCTTTTCCACATGTTCCCGACATTGGAATCACACAAAAAAAGATGGTTGTTCATTTGAGACAACCCAGCAGATTATTATGGAGCCATGGAGCCCCGACCTGTTATCCTTCCACTGTCGTGAGCAAGGGGTTTTCGCAGCTCTGTGAAACCAGCCTTACGCAGTGCCCCCTAATTTAGGAACCACATGACCCAAGCTTTCGCTCGAGCCACATGGTCCAACTCACGGCTTGGAGTGGGCAAGCCAGTTAATGCACCAATGGAGCCAACCTGACTCGGCTGAGTCAGGTCCAACCGTCTTTAATACCCTCACTTGAGTTACAGGCAAGCGTTACCAAGCCCGATGACACAAGGTCTACAAATGTGTATTAGAAAGAGGAGGAATGATTGTTCAGCGGTCGATGTGGGATATAAAAGGCACCTTTTTTATATATAAAAATATATCAGAATGAGCAATATTTGTTTTGTATATTTTGGACTTAAATACTGCTTTGGAATTTACTTGTCATTCAAAAACCAAATGATAAGCAACAGATAATGATGTCTACAGAAGCTTATCTATCAATTCTGACAATAATAATACAGCCTAAAGTTTCTGATGTGAACCTTAATAGAATATATAAATATGCAGAATTAATGAAATGGGGAGTGAACTACACAAATGTGAGAGAGATGTAGAACAGCAGAATATTAGAGGTGTAGAGGTCAATGGTTATTTGATTGAATTTTATATCTTGTTTATTATTTTGTCAAAAAAGACATGATACGATTTCGTTTATTGCTTCTCTTCTTCCTAGCTGCCACTGCTTACCATTAACAAGTGCCACCAGCAAACTTGATATGATTTCGAGTGTTTAAAGCTGCATTGCTTATTGTACTTTGGTTTCTAGATGCTAACAAACTATCATATTAATAAGAAAAAAATGTCAAGCAGGAACTAAATGTTATAACAATGAACAATCTTGAACATATTATGGAGATGTAAGTGTAAAAAAGAACTATTCATAATTGACAATTTTTTTGGTTCCGAATCGCTACTACAACAATCTTTTCATCAGAATTAAGTTACAACTGATAATCACAGAGTATAAATTAGGTTATAATTGCATGACTATTGAAGAAGATGATGAGGTAAACTCATTTAGCAGTTAATATACAAGTGACACAGAGTCATAAAAAGCAGATTGAAAGAAGTGTTGAGTTTGAGAGTGATCCCACATCGGTGGAGAGGATGAAAGGGGGTAGAGTACTGGGGTGTATAAAGTGAGTGGTTGGGATGCAATTAAAAGTATCTTTGCGCTTGGGGCAATGACGCAGCTAATGAGGTAATAACCGAGGCGCGTCAATTGCTGGTTGAAAACTATTTCCAAACCCCCTCCTTGGCTTTGGGTCTCCCTTAGCCATCGAGAATTTCTGGAAGGACTCCCTTTATTGGGTAAAGTCCTACAATTTCTAATTCTAAATGATTGGTATTTTTAATTATTTGATGCTTCAGTTTAAACTGATTCTAGACTGTACTCACTACCGAAACCTATGTGCATCACTCAGAAACTAATAATTGCCACAATCGTGTAGGTACTCGAATTGCTCAACGGTCCACTTGAACCACTTCATCAAGAACACTCACGAAGCGAGCCCCTTTGAGACGACGATCAGGTTTAGGTCCATTAATGGGTCATAAATAAGCCAGTTCATGTTTATGTCTCTCCACAAAGATTCAAGAAAACCCACACATTTTAAGAATATTAAAAAATGTGACAAATTGGATCGCAGGCACACCAACACCCTGTTAATATTGTATCTCAAATCTGTTAAATAATGAGATTATCAAGATCTGATTTACAATGGAACAGGCTAGGCTATAGTAACGCCACTGATACACTACTTAGACACCACCAACAGTTTATATGGCCCTTGTAACCTTTTCTGTATTGTTATTCGACCCGTACAAAAATAACATAAGGTTTTATACGAGACGTTCATTGTTCTTTGATGAAAATGTGGTACAGTCATTGTGCATAACCTCTCTTTCTGTCTAGTATACATTTTATATATCTTTAATCTATATGTGAGATTAATAATAAACTTTTTTAACCATTGCCATGTCATTAGTTTGATATAACTTATTAATGATTAACTTGGATTGGATATCATACTCATTTACAACCAAAACATAGATAATATTATTTTTAGGAAACCTAGGAAATAACAACTTTAACCCTCATTGTTGGAAAATCAGCACTAGACGAAACACAAAGAAAACTTTTATTATTGAGCACACTAATTACAATAGCCCTAACCATCTATTTATATTATATAGAACCCAAACTTAGTATAACTCAAACACCAATTAAATAACTATTAAACCAAACTAGATAAACATATCCTAATTAAATAAAATACTAATAGTTATCTAGACTCATTAGCATTATCTTGAACCCATTTAACTCCAAATAGGATTAGTCCTTCACTCATCACTTGTTACATTAGGATAACCAACTCATTTATCCTTGGAACCACCATGAAGCCCATCAAAGTAGCCTTTTGGGTCACTCTCAAAACCAGCCCTTGATATATATGCTCCCCCACCACCAGGAGCCTTCATGCTACCACCGCCACCACCGCTTTTTCCACCGCCACCACCTCCTTTACCTGACCCAGCACCCCCTCCACCACCACCACCTTTGCCGCTACCACCACCTTTGCCACCGCCTCCACCACCTTTGCCACCTCCTCCACCACCACCTCCTCCTTTGCCGCCACCCATGCTTAGTATGTTACTTATTATGAACACTACTTATTTGATAAGAAATTGATATGAATAATTGATACCACATTACAAGGTATTTATAGAGGACTTTTTACTACCTACAAGTATATGAAATCAGTTATTAAAAGCCCTTAGAGATTCCACGAACCTAGTTACCAATACCAAAACCCCATCAGTAAGTAACACGAATTATTTTCAAGTGAGACGTGGGTTAATTTTGAGTCAGCCACATGTGTAGTTTTTGTTTGTCAAAGTGGCTTTGCTAAACATCTTATTCATGTCCAACACTTGCAGCTGATCAGTTGGTTGATGGCCTAACTTTTTTTTGGGAGGCTTGGGTTCGATTTCCCCTAGCTACATTTGGATGACATAATGAGAAATGAGGGATGACTCCTGGCATATGATCAGGAGTTCGAGTCCTGATCTCGCCCGGGATTTTACCAATTTTCTACCGTCGTGTCCTGGGGCGGGTGGGGAGTTGGGTTTTACCCGGTCCGGAAAACACACGGGCGGGCTAGGCTACTCAGCATCGCGGGCCTCGCATGCCTGGGCTCGGGTGTCTTGGGAGCCTTTGACCATAGGGACCAGGTAATCCCTGAGTAGTCCGACAGAAGTGTTTAGTTGGCCATAAAAAAAAAGATCTTATTGAACAGATAAATAAATTTCATGTATATATGTATTTCAAAGTTTCCAAACCAACATTTTTTTTAGTGGAATCAGATATCAACCCTTTTATTTTGAATGAATTTTATCGGTCCTAAAACATATTCTATCTAATCAAAACAACCTACACATCATTATTAACACTTCATGATTACGTTTATATAGTTAGTAATTTATATGCTTGCTAAGTATTATTTATTGTATTTTTAAAAGCTTAGGTTATTATTTGTCAACAAGCCATTTCCCCTCCTCACAAAATATTCACCTTAGAGTATATAAACACTATTTACATGGGTGTAAATCAAAGAATAATCAAACACCTACTAAACTCATAATAATAATAATAATAATAATATTATTATTATTAATAATAATAATAATAATAATAATAACTATATGATTGATAAAAAAAATATACATAACTATGAAAAATAATGGTACCGAAATCTTTTTTCAAATGTTAGTTCAGTACAAGTTACAGAATTCCAGTAATTCTCTGAGTGTTAGAACATTGCTTTCGCTTCAACAAACATAATTGTAACTTACTATAGTCGTATGGCAGGTTGATGACCACATATGACATCATGACGAGAGGTATTATTTTCAACCCATTTACGGCGGCTTATCGTGTGTCTGATAGGTCGAATAGATATAATAATAAGTTGCTCAAAGTGTAGTTTTAAAACATAAACCTTCTAGATCATTTTTAGAAATAGATTTTTTTTAACGGCAAGTTGTGCAACTGGTGGAGCTCCGGCTGAACACCCTGGGCCAGCATGTACCCAGTGGCGAAGCTTGGTTCTCGAATCGGTGGGGGCCAAACTCAATTTTTTTTGGTCGGTAGTGGCCGGAAGATCAAATCGGTAGTGCCCGAAGCTTGGTTCTCGAATTGGTGAGGGCCGAACTCAACTGGGCGTGTACCTATTGACACTAACCGCCCACTTGGAGAGCACGTCCTTGTCTCTTGTGTAAGTATGCTCATTTGTTTATGAATGCGCTTTCGCAACCACTCGTCGAAGTCAATTGTTAAAAATAATAGTATTTCTATATTCATTCAAATATTATAAATATTGTTATATAAACATTCAAATAAAAACGTGTTATATTTTTGTTTATAATAAAACTAATGTGTTGGTTGAGGTTATTGTTTCAGGGTCCAGTAAGAAGCCCATATGAGAAGTCCAGTATTTACTCGGCCCTGTTGGAGCCCAGCTGGAGTTCTGTTAGGGTTTGGCTATAAAAGAGTTTCATCAGTCATTCGTGATCCTTTATCAATCCTCTCATCTCACACACACTTTAGGTCATCGTCTGTATCAGGGTTTGTTTGTTCTGTAAGGTTCTTCTTATTTTTTGTACTTTTGTTATCTTCTTCAGTGATTCGTCTGATTGTTTTGATCAGAAGAATCACTAGACTCTGTATTGTTTTGAGCTTGTTGTTTTTAACAAGTTCTTGGGTATTTGGGGGGCAAATCTTTGGGTTGGTTAATAATATTTTTAGTCACCTGTTTTGTCACTATTTCTCTTGTTATTGTGTGGATTGTTTATATTCTTTAGATCTGTGTGTTGTGTTTGTATCAAACCCTAAATTTCTACATGGTATCAGAGCTATAGGCTCTTGATTCTGGTCTTGTTCTTGTTTTTATTCCGCTGTTTATCGTTTATATCTTAGATCAGATCTAAATAATAGATCTGTGTCTTCTCTGTCTTATAATAGATCTGATCTTCTAAATAGATCTTGTCTATTATTGTTTGGTCTTTGATCCTTGGATCTAGGGTTCCTGAGGTCAACTATTGTTGATTACTTTGGAATATTGTTCTGGTGAGCTATTGGACTGGAAGCTTGCAGTCTGGTTTGGATCTTGTTCTGGAACGCTGTGCTGATTGCTCTCTAGTCGTGTAACCCTAAGTGAAGGTTACAGACTACGAGTTCTGGTGAGATTGTTCCTGTCTTATCTTGTGTCTAGGGCAAAGGCCCGGGTTAGGAGGACCGGAATTGTGCCAACTAATTGGTGTCTTGTTTGTTTTTTGATTGTCTGTTATTGTATTGTGTGTTCATCTGTCTTTTATTACTATATAAATATAATAGTTAATAAAGAGCTCCTGTGTTAAGATCTGCGTGGGCACCAATGAGTGATGAACCCATGATCTGAACACTGACACAGCTTCGCTCTCTAGGTCTTATTCTATTAATCTTGTTGTCTTGTTCTTGTTTGTCTTGATTTGTTGATCTGTGATTTACCATGGGTGATTCTGATGTGATTATTCCTGATCGGGGTGGAGGTCCTGGACCAGAAACCCTGATTAGTAAACTTGATATAGGAGACCCTTTATATTTGCACCCTAGTGAAACATCTAGTTTGACCATTATTAGCATTAAACTAAAAGGTACTGAAAACTATTCTGTGTGGTCTAATGCTATGAAACTTGCTCTTGAAACTAAGAATAAAATTGGTTTTATTGATGGAACATGCATTAGGTCAAGTACTGATGATGTTCTAGGAAGACAATGGGATAGATGTAATTCTGTTGTGCTTTCTTGGTTGCTTAACTCTGTTAGTGAGGAACTTTATTTAGGCCAAGTTTTTTCTAAGTTGGCCACAGAAGTGTGGACTGACTTAAAAGAAACTTATGATAGGATTGATGGATCTGTTATTTTTAATCTGTATCAAAAAATTAATTCTGTTAGACAAGGTGGTTCAACTGTTGCTGAGTATTATCACAAGTTGAACACCATGTGGAAACAGTTTGATGCTATAGTTCAACTTCCTGGTTGTACTTGTCAAGCTGCAAAAGAATTTAATGATTTTAATGCATTAATAAAACTTATGCATTTCTTGATGGGTTTAGATGACATCTATCAACCTGTAAGGTCTAATCTGTTGACTAGTGATCCTTTACCTACTCTGAAAAATGCTTTTGCAATAGTAACTAGGGAAGAATCACATAGGAGTTCTAGTTCTAATACAAAAAATCAGAATGTTTCTTTTGTTTCTAAATCTAATCAAAATTCTGATAATAAAAAGAGACCTAATAGAGGGCCTAATCCAAATTTGAAATGTACACATTGCAACATGATTGGTCATACAGTTGATAGATGTTATGAGTTAGTAGGGTATCCACCAGGTTACAAGAAAAAACCTGTTGGTCAGAATGCTAGGTCTAACATGTCTAATAATGTTTGTAATGTGCAACAATCTGTTCCTTTTACTGGATCTACTTCTGGTGTTCCTTTTTCTTCTGAACAGATTTCTAAAATCTTGAACCTGATTAGTGAGAAAGGTGGAAGTGATTCACATAACTCCAATGCTGGAGGTAAGAGTGTGAATGCTTCTGGTTTCTCAAATATGTCTTGTTTAGGTAATTTAGAAAAAGTTTTGAAGAATTTGTCTTGTTGTTCTGAATTCACTAAAAAATTTTTAACTAAAGGTTGGATTACTGATTATGGTGCCAACCAACATATGACAAATAATGATAAACACATGTTTAATTGTATAGATGTGTCTAGTTATGATTTAGATGTTAAACATCCAAATGGAACTAGTGCCAAAGTAACTAAAATTGGTGATATTAAAATTGCTGAAAATGTTACTTTGTCAGGTGTTTTTCTTGTTCCTGATTATTGTGTTAGTTTAATGTCTGTACATAAACTTGCTAGAGATAGTAAACTTTCTGTTTTGTTTGATGAAAATCAATGTTATATTCAGGATTCCAGATACCAGAAAACCCTGGTGACTGGTAGACAGAGTGATGGTCTGTATTTTGTAGGTGCTAGTGTAAGTTCTGAAAATTTTTGTTTTAATAGCACTGTTGAGTCCAGTTTATGGCATAGCAGATTGGGTCATCCTTCTGACCAAGTCTTGGCTGTTTTAAAAGATACTCTTCACATTAATAAGATAAAATCTGAACCTTGTGAAATCTGCCATAAGGCTAAACAAACTAGGTTACCATTTCCTCTTAGTTATCATAAAACTAAAGAAATAAGAGATATAATACACCTAGATGTCTGGGGACCTTATAAGGTCACAAGTAAAGAAGGTTATAAGTTTTTTCTTACAATTGTTGATGATTTTTCTAGAACAGTTTGGTGTTACCTTTTAAAAAACAAAAGTGAAGTGTTTGATAATCTGATTATTTTTTATGAAATGTTAAAAACTCAATTTAAAAAATTTGTTAAGGTTTTTAGGAGTGATAATGGTACAAAATTTGTTAATAATCAAATGAGTAACTTTTGTAATAAAAATGGTATAATACATCAAACAAGTTGTGCTTACACTCCACAACAAAATGGTGTTGTGGAGAGAAAGCACAGGCATCTTTTAAATATGGCCAGGGCTCTGCTATTCCAAAGTGGACTTCCCTTAAATTTTTGGTCTGAATGTGTCTTAACTGCTACTTACCTTATAAACAGGGTTCCTTCTTCAGTTTTACTAGGTAAGAGTCCCTATGAGATAGTGTATGGGTTCCCTCCCAACCTTAGCCATTTGAAAAATTTTGGTTGTCTATGTTTTTTTACTGTTTTAAATGATAATGATAAACTAACCAGTTGTGCTGAGAAGTGTGTACTGGTTGGTTATTCTAGTTTTAAAAAGGGGTATAAGTTGTGGAATTTGGAAACAAAACAATTTTTATACTCTAGAGATGTAAGGTTTTATGAAGAGATATTTCCTTTTAAGACAGGTTTAAAAGATACAACAGTTTTTGAAAATAGTTCATTAAATCATTTAAACTTTTTTGACTCTGAAATTGATCAAATGGCTGGGGAAAATAATCTTCCCAATGATGAAGGGGGAACCAATGGGACTCATGTGGACCTAGCTAGTCAGCAATCAGGAAAGACTCCTGTCACTGTTATGCAATCTGGTGAAGATCAGAATGAAAACAGTAACAGTAGAAGTTATCCTGATATGGCTGACCATGATGCAGGGTCTGCAAATGATGAGCCTGACCCATCTGAGGGAAGTTATGTTAGGAAGTCTTCTAGAGTGTCTAATTTTCCTAAAAAGTATGATGATTTTGTTGTTGAAAAAAAGGTTAAATATGGTATAGAAAATGTTGTTAACTATTCTAAGTTGTCTAGTGAAAATTTATGTTTTGTATCTGTGTTAAATAAAACTACTGAACCTGCTTCTTATCTTGAAGCTTCTAAAGACCCTAGGTGGGTTGAAGCTATGAACCTTGAAATGGAAGCTCTGTATAGAAATAAAACTTGGATTATGACAGAGTTACCTAGTGGTAGAAAACCAATAGGTTGTAGATGGGTGTATAAGGTTAAGTACAAGGCAGATGGTGAGGTAGAAAGGTTTAAGGCTAGGTTAGTTGCCAAAGGGTATAACCAAAGGGAAAGAATTGACTTTGGGGAAACTTTTTCACCAGTAGTGAAAATGGTTACAGTTAGAGTTGTTGTGTCTTTAGCTGTTCAAAACAGTTGGCAACTATACCAACTTGATATTAATAATGCATTTTTATATGCTTCCATTTCAGAAGATGTGTATATGATACCACCTGAAGGATATAGTTCTAAAGGTGATAATAGAGTTTGTAAATTAGTTAAATCTCTGTATGGCCTTAAGCAGGCCCCTAGGAAATGGAATGAAAAATTGACTAAAGTTTTACTTGAAATAGGTTTTTTACAAAGCATATGTGATTACTCTCTGTTTGTATTAAATAAACAAGATGTGTTTGTTGTGTTACTTGTTTATGTTGATGATATTGTTATCACTGGTAACAATGAAAATGAAATAAACAAAATAAAAGAGTTTCTCAGTTCAAATTTCTTGATTAAAGATCTAGGTAAATTGAAATATTTTTAAGGAATTGAAGTTTTGTATGACAATAAAAATGTTTGTTTTTCCCAAAGAAAGTATTGCTTAGAATTGTTAGAAGATTTTGGGTATTTAGGTTGTAAACCAATAAACACACCTATTGAACAAAGTTATATAGTCAGTGTTAAAAATGTTAAGAATGAAAAACCAGTTGAAAACATTACTGGGTACCAAAGGCTTATTGGAAAGCTCATCTATCTGTCTTTGACCAGACCAGATATATGTTACGCAGTGCAGTATTTGAGCCAATATATGCACAAGCCAAACAATGGTCATTTAAAAATAGCCTTGAGACTATTAAGATACTTGAAATTATCTCCTGGTAATGGGATAGTATTTAGTCCTTGTGATGATTTTAAGCTGTATGGTTTTGTGGATGCTGACTGGGCTAAGTGTTTAGACACTAGAAAGTCAGTTACAGGTTTTTGTTTGTTTCTGGGAAATTCGCTTGTTTCCTGGAAAAGTAAGAAACAAAGCACTGTATCCAGGTCCTCTGCAGAGGCTGAATACAGGGCTATGTGTAGTGCAACTTGTGAGCTTATGTGGCTCAGGAATGTGTTGTCAGAATTAAAGGTTGTTTGTGAGTTGCCTATTAAATTATATTGTGATAGTAAATCAGCTATTGCAATAGCTAATAATCCTGTATTTCATGACAGAATAAAACATTTTGAGTTAGATATACATTTTTTAAGAGAAAAAATAGCTGTTGGTATTATACAAGCTTTAAAAATTGAATCAGAAAATCAAGTTGCTGATGGGTTTACTAAGGGGTTAACAATTCAGCAACATAAGGTTTTTTGTGAAAGTTTGAAGTTAAAAGATTTGTTTAATATTTGAATGATGGGGGCGTGTTAAAAATAATAGTATTTCTATATTCATTCAAATATTATAAATATTGTTATATAAACTTTTATAAACTTTTGAATGTGATAAAAATTTTATGTAACAAAATCTTTTTCTAAAAATAAAAACGTGTTATATTTTTGTTTATAATAAAACTAATGTGTTGGTTGAGGTTATTGTTTCAGGGGTCCAGTAAGAAGCCCATATGAGAAGTCCAGTATTTACTCGGCCCTGTTTGTCTCAAGTCCAGGTTGGAGCCCAGCTGGAGTTCTGTTAGGGTTTGGCTATAAAAGAGTTTCATCAGTCATTCGTGATCCTTTATCAATCCTCTCATCTCACACACACTTTAGGTCATCGTCTGTATCAGGGTTTGTTTGTTCTGTAAGGTTCTTCTTATTTTTTGTACTTTTGTTATCTTCTTCAGTGATTCGTCTGATTGTTTTGATCAGAAGAATCACTAGACTCTGTATTGTTTTGAGCTTGTTGTTTTTAACAAGTTCTTGGGTATTTGGGGGGCAAATCTTTGGGTTGGTTAATAATATTTTTAGTCACCTGTTTTGTCGCTATTTGTTGGATCAGTGGCTGTTTTTATGAACACTTATGTGTTTATCAGATTTATATATGAGTTATTAAGCAGCGGAAATACAAGTGTTCAAAGGTCTAAAAGATCACTTTGATGAGGAGTTATTACTCCCCCTTGACTGAACAATAAATGAGAAACAATAAATGATCTAAGTATAAAGCAGTAATAGCAGTTTATGTTTCTCAGATGTGAAGTGGAAATTATAAGTTTAAAGCCCGAAGGATTTCAATATAAGTTCAAAGATATTACACAAAATCACATATGAAAATAGATGAACAAACTCATCTATTTATAGACTAATGTACTAAACTGTAGTCTGAAGTAATCTAAGATATTTAACAAAGATATTATGCTAAGATAAGGTTACTACAGTCTGTACATTGAAACTTGAAATCAAGACTTTAACAAAACAATATAATATGTAAAACTGCTGATCTTCAGTCGGTTAGAAGCTTCTGAGAGAAAGTGCTGATGAGTGACAAACTGCTGATGAGCAGTTTGTCTTCAGCAGTTCTTCAGTGAAATGTCTGGTTAGACTTCAGAACTTCTGATGAGTTTACTCTTCAGTACTTTGTGTTTGTTCTTCAGTACTTCTTCTGTTTGTTCTTCAGCAGTTCTATACTTAGGCAGATATGGAAAAGACTAAGGTTATCAAAAGGTGGTTTCGTCAATCCTCTTTGTCCCAACAATCTCCCCCTGGATTGATGAAGCCAAAACCTTATCTATCCTTTATTGTTGTCCTTTTCTCTCTTCTAGCATCCTCCAGATCTCTGCTGTCATCCGGGTGGTAAGAGTACATCTTTGTTGCTCAGTGAGAGGACCAAGTTCAGGTGTTAAATGTTGAATGGTGAGAAGGTCTTTGGACGATAAAACACTCAACTCCTTTGAGTTTCTATAGACCTTACTTGAACGGTCTCTCCTGGTCACAAGTACTGAGTTGGATTCAGTAAATGACCATTTCACAATGTTTACCTTTGACCTGTCAAAGTCAGAGGCATAGGAAATTAAGCCAGTTTCCTTAGGTTGACCTGATTGAGGAATGTCTTCTATTTCAGTGACTCTCAGGTGAGACTCTTGACTTCCTTGTAATTCAGCAGCACCTTGGATTGGCATGTTGGGCAGGTGATGCTCTGTAACAACCCTTGTATGTGTTTCTTCTTGGATGGATTGTTGTAACTGATAAGCATAGGTAGCCTTGTCTCTGAATTGGGTCAAGATGGGTTTCTCTTCAACATCAAAATCACCATGTACAAGCTGATCTCCTTCTAGCAAAATCATTTTGAAGTCAGTCTTGACAATGGGATCTCCATCTGCTTTTCTTTTGGTGGCTGGCCTTCGTAATGTACCAGATGGTCTTTTGACAATAGAAGTTGTTTGGACTTCTTGGCTTTCAAATCTTTCTGGTTCAGCAACTTTCTTTGCTTTGAATTTCTTGTAAGCCTCATACAAAGTTTGTTCTTTCCATTTGCTGATTGAGGCTTTTGAACCATAGCCATTTGCCACTAACTCTTCAATCACTTCAGCTCTTTTGGCTTTCCTCTCATTTTCAGTTGCTATTCTATCAGATAGCATCTGTGCTCTTCTGGTCAGTTCTTGTGTTGAGAGTTTCTTGAGGGCCACTTGCTTTGATTTGGAGTTCTTTGTAATAAATGCTATAAGCTGTGCTCTTTTGTCTTCTTCAGCAGCAGCTTCAAGTGCTCTCTCTTCAGCCTCAAGCTCATCAAGTTTCTCTTGGTACTTGATTAATTTTTCTTCAAAGCTCAAGTCTTCTCTAGTTTCTAGGCTGTTCCATACTCTGTCTTCTTTTGCCTTCTTTGCAGCTTCTTTCAAACTCTTCTCCAATAAATCTTTTGACATGCTGATGGGAGTAGGGTTTAAGACAGCTGTGGAAGTTGTTGTAGGCAAAGGAGTGGGAGCAGGTTCTTTTTCAGTTGCCTTAGGAACTTCTGATGATGGTTTAGGAGGTAGAACTGCTGATGTGGTAATTGGAGTCACAACTGCTGAAGGATTGTCTTCAGTAGTTTGAGAAATGTAATCAGCAGTTCCCTCTGATGCCTTAGATAACTTGAACTCTGGTGCTACTTCTTTTCCTGGTCTTTGTGTTGGTCTATCAGCTTCTTGATCAGGAGTTTGTCTTTGTGTAGCATCTGTTGGTTCCTTAATCATCTCCCCCTTTTTGGCTTCATCCACTTCTGGAAGCCGAATAGAATGAGATGTTGCAGCAGACAACCTTGCCAGTTGATCTTGTGTTTCATCCATCTTCTTGTTCAACTCAGCAAGTCTCGAGTTGATCAACCCAAACTGATTGTTAGCTTTTAACTCCCAAGCAGTTGTGAAGGGTTTGAGTTGATCAGTTATGATTTGTTTGAGTGCCTGATACAGGGGACCATCTGGGCTGCATAGTTGGTTCAGATCTATGCTTGTGAGCCCAGTGAATTGGGTAGGTTGTTTTAGTGAAGGGGTGCTTTTTGGGTGATCTTCAGATTGCTCTGAAGATGCCAGTTTTAGGGATTTTTGGGCTAACTGGTCTTTAACCTGATCTTTGGTGACCAGCTTCTTGAGCTTGGAGACCTTAGATGCAGGACCTTCAATGTCAACCGTCAATTCAGTTTGTGGAAGTTTTGATTCATCAACCAACTTAATGGAATCATCTGAATCCCTGATAGTGTCCTCAGAGAGGGCAGGATCAGTTATATCATGAGCTGGACCCAAACCAGTAGTCTCATGAACCTCTTTGTCTTGGTCCTGAGGTTTTCCTACTTCTGGCCTTAGGCCTTCATCAGTAGTTGCCAAGTTTGAGGTCTTAGCTATGTTACTACTGTCCTCAGGTTCACCATTGGGTGATAAGTGAGTAGTAGCAGCCTCAAAAGTATCAAAAGTTTGCAAGTTTGGGCTTACAAACTCTTGTTCATCCTCATCTCTCTGTGTTGGGCTAAAGGGATCCACATTCATGTCAACTTCTGAAGGCATCTCCCCAATTTGATGTGTTGTAAGGGGAGTGACATGTGGTGAATGGGTTCCTTTAAGTCCTGAGAGAAGTTGGGCAATTTCTATGGTTGTATGTGAGGGTTCAGGTTCAGTAGTTGTGATGGGTTGGTGTTCAGGAGTTTGGGTGGGTTCAGGAATGGTTTCAGCAGTTTCAAAAGCAGGGTCAACAGTTATTTGTTTCTTAAATCTTTTTCTTTTAAATATAACTGTGACAGGTTTTCTTTTGGGTGGTGGAGAAGGAGTGTGCTGAGAGGATGTTTCAGCCACTTCCTTTTCAAGTGCAGATTGCACATCAGTAGTTTCAGGTTTCTCCACTTCCTGAACTTTCTTTTTCAGTGACTTGGTTGTTTTTGGTTTTTGTTGTTTAGGCTTTTTAGTTTTCTTTTTGGGTTTGGAAGATGTGGGTTCCTTGGGGATGGGTTGTTCTTCCCCTTGGTCATCTTCTAGCAAAAGTGCTGGTTTGTTGTGCCTAGAGAATACTTGAGAAGTTAAAGGGTTTAAAGTTGTTGCTTCTCCCTCAAGTACTCCCTCTCCAAGTTCTTTTATTATGCACTGCATAACAAACCTTGGATACAACAAAAATTTCTTTTTATCATTTTCATGATGTAAAACCAGTTCATTGAAAAACAGTTTTGATGCCTTGAAAGAAGTTTCATTTATGATGGAATGAAAAATAGGTTGAAAAGTTGAAGGCATCTGATCTATTGACCCAGTTTTAGGACTAAGACACATAATAATATAATGAAATAACAGTTTATATTGAGGGTCAAAATATTTTTTGTAAACTGTTGCTTGTGCCAAAGTACCTTGGTAGCCACACTCTGTCATGGTCAGATGAATATCTGAGGTTGGAATATGCTCAGGTGCCTCAGAATCCTTCAAACCAAGCCTGATGCTTAGTGTTTCTGGTGAGATGGCCATCAGTTTCCCTTTTATGGAAGATTTGAGGGAAATCACTTCATTGTTCACCTTCACCGTCTCTGAATTTGCCCAGAACTCATTAAGAGTTTCTTCATGAATGGGTGGATCAATGGTGAAAGCATCATAGTATTGGGATTTCATGATGAGATCAAGTATCTCATCATACTGGGACCAGGCTTCATCTTTAACAAAGTAGCCTCTTTGGTTGTGTCCCTGTTTTAACACGAGAGCCATGGATGTTTTTGATCGAACAGTGATTTTTAGGTTAGAGAAGGGGTTTTGCTTTGAATTTGAGAGAGAAAGAGGGAATTTTGCTTTTTGAATGGATAAGTGTTGGAACAGGGTATTTATCAGAAGTTTTTAACCGACTAGGTCAAACTTCTGATGAGTGAAAAGTCTGTTTTACCCTTTTAGTCAAACTGCTGAAGAAGAAAGGTTTCTTCATCAGTGGTTTTAGTTATCTCATCAGCAGTTTCAACTGCTGATGCAGATGACTTTTAAAACACTTTTCTAACTTCTGATTTTCATCAGTAGTTATATCCATTTTGAAAATATCCCATTTTGATGTTTATCAGTAGTTTTCAAAATTTGTTCATCAGAACTTTCTCTTTTCTCAAATTTTTGGTCTTCAGAGGTTTGTGACAGATAAGTATGTAAGTGAAAAATAAAATATGTGCAGAACTAAAAAGTGAAACACTTACAGACTTTCTTCTAAGTTTAACATCCCAAGCATGGATACTAACCTCTGAAAAGTTGTTGAATCAAGGGGTTTGGTGAAAATGTCAGCTATTTGATTAGCTGTTGTGACATGCTTCACCTCAATCTTGCCTTTTTCATAGCAATCTCTTATGAAATGATACCTGATTTCAATGTGTTTAGTCTTTGAAAACTGAACAGGATTTTGAATGATGCTAATGGCAGATTTGCTGTCTACTAAAAGTGGGGTCTTGGTCTCTTTGATTCCATAATCAAGTAGTTGATATTGGAGCCATTGTATCTGTGAAGTACAGCTTGCAGCAGCAATGTATTCAGCTTCAGCTGTTGAAGTTGCCACAGATGTTTGTTTCTTTGATTGCCAGGACACCAGACAGTTTCCTAAGAATTGACAACCACCAGATGTTGATTTTCTTGACATTTTGCAGCCTGCATAGTCACTATCTGAAAAAGCAGTTAACTTGGTATTGCTTGAAGCAGGATACCAAATCCTTAAAGTAGGAGTTCCTTTCAGATATCTGAAGATTCTTTTGACTGCAATTAGATGAGATTCTCTTGGTGCAGATTGGTATCTAGCACAGACACAAGTTGAAAACATGATATCTGGTCTAGAAGCAGTTAGATATAAAAGAGAACCTATCATACATCTATACATGGTTTGATCAATGTGTTTCCCTTGATCATCTGGTTCAACTTGTGTGATTGGTGTCATGGGAGTGGAACATGTTTTACAGTCTTGTAAAGAAATTTGTTCAATAATTCTTTAACATATTTTGATTGATGTATAAATGTTCCATTTGACTGTTGTTTGATTTGCAGTCCCAAAAAGTACTGCAATTCTCCCATTGTACTCATCTCAAATTTTGATTGCATGAGTTTCTTAAATTCTTCACACAGTTTTGAATTTGTTGAACCAAAAATGATATCATCAACATATATTTGAACAAGTAAGACATGATTTCCAACATGTTTTATGAAAAGAGTTTTATCAATGGATCCCCTTGAGAAGTGATTCTTAAGTAAAAAGTTGGAGAGTGTTTCATACCAGGCTCTTGGAGCCTGTTTTAGCCCATAAAGAGCTTTGTCAAGTCTGTAAACCCAATCAGGATGAGAAGGATCCTCAAACCCTGGAGGTTGACAGACATACACTTCCTCTTTTATTTTTCCATACAAAAATGCACTTTTGACATCCATTTGATAAACTTTAATGTTGTTGGAAATTGCATAAGCTAAAAATAACCTGATAGCTTCAAGTCTTGCAACTGGTGCAAAGGTTTCATCATAATCAATTCCTTCCTCTTGGGAATAGCCTTGTACCACTAGTCTTGCTTTGTTCTTGATGATCATACCAGCCTCATCTGATTTGTTTCTGAAGACCCATCTTGTTCCAATTGGTTGCTTGTTTTCAGGTAAGGGACAGATTTCCCAAACCTGTTGTTTCTTGAATTGAAGCAACTCTTCTTGCATTGCTTGCACCCAATTGTTGTCTTTGAGGGCTTCTTGATACTTCTTTGGTTCCAACTGAGAGATGAATGCTGAGAATAAGCAAAAGTTGGAAAGCTGGTTTCTTGTAAGTACCCCTGATGCAATATCACCCATGATTTGATCCAATGGATGATCCTTGTGTTCAATCAGTTGTTGTAAACCTGTACTGGATGATGGCTCTACAGGTTCTTCAAATAAACCACTGAGATTGATAATATCTGGTTCAGCTGTTATTTGAACTTCAGGAGTTTTAGGTTCAGCTGAATCAGTAGTTTTAAAATGTTCATCAGTAGTTCCTGAAGTAGAAGCTATTGAAACTTCTGAAGGTTTAATAGTTGATCTTCTGACTGTGTTTGGAGTCCATGGTGCAGGACTATCATCTTCAAATCCTTGAAAACCATTTTGAGGAGGTTTGGATGATTCAACAGTCTTTTCAGGTCCGAAATGAAAACTGTCAAGATCAAATAATTCAGCAGGATCTGCTGGAATAAGAGTGTGTTTTGATTCATTGAACTTGACATTCAGTGTTTCTTCTACTATCTTGGTTCTTGAATTGAAAACTTTGTAAGCTTTTCTCAAAGGAGAATAACCAAGAAAATAACCTGTGTCAACTTTTGCAGCAAACTTAGAAATAGAGTCTTTGATGTTGAGGATAAAACATTGACATCCAAAAGCCCTGAAGAAGGAGATAAGGGGCTTAATGCCATGAAGAATTTCATAGGCAGTTTTGGTATGTCTCTTGTTGATAAGAACTCTATTCTGAACATAACATGCAGTGTTGACTGCTTCAGCCCAAAAATACAAAGGTAGGCCTGAATCAGCTAACATTGTTCTGGCTGCTTCAATTAATGTTCTGTTCTTTCTTTCTACCACACCATTTTGTTCAGGAGTTCTGGGAATGCTGAACTGTCTAACAATCCCTTTAGACAGACAGAATTCATCCAGAGTTTTGTTCCTGAATTCTGTCCCATTGTCACTCCTGATGACTTTGACAGATAGAGAGTATTGCTTCTCTACTTGTAGAATAAAGAACTTGATGATCTCAGCTGCCTCATCCTTGGAATATAAGAAGAAGACCCATGTGAATCTTGAGTAGTCATCAATGATGACCAAGCAGTACTTCTTCTTACCAAGGCTCATAATCTTGACTGGTCCAAATAAGTCCATATGGAGTAGTTGAAGACATGCAGTTGTTTTTTATTCTTCAATAGACTTATAGGAGGACTTATGCTGTTTACCTTTAAGACAGGAAACACAGTGTTCTTTGCACTGATATTCCTTCAAAGGTAGACCTCTGACCAAGCCCATTTTTGTGACTTTATTGATGGTTTTAAAGTTCACATAGCCAAGTCTCCTATGCCAGAGATCATTTTCTGAAGTTGATGCCTTTGAGAAGAAACAGACAGTCTTGTTTAATACTTTGTCCTTTTCAATGTCCACTGCATAGACATTGCCACATCTTTTGGCAATCAGCAAAGTATGATCTTCAATGATCTTCTCTATCAACTTCTGGCCTTCTGGTGATATGATCTTGCATGCTGTCTTTGTGAAAAAGGAAGAATATCCTTTGTCACACATTTGAGAGACACTCAGCAAATTGTACTCAAGGTTTTCAACCAGATTGACCTTGTCAAACTGCATTTTGCCTGAAGATACATTGCCATATCCTAGCACATATCCCTTGGCATTGTTCCCAAAGGACACAGATCCTTCTCTTTGACTGATAAAATTGTTTATCAGGTATCTGCATCCAGTCATGTGCATTGAGCCTCCACTATCCACATACCATATGCTGTTCAAACCTCTGGAGACTCTCTGCACAAGATAGCAAATTAGTTAGTTTTGGCAACCCAAGCCAGTTTGGCTTTGGGTTTGCTCTTGAGAACAGGTGCAGCTTGTTGTGGACCATTTTTAGTAATCCATGTCTTTTTGGCAATGGATTTGTCATTAAGAACAATGGTGGGTTCATTTTGGTTTCCACCATCAACTTTGGTCATCAGAAGTTTAGCCAGGTTTATCAAATCTTTAACTTCAGCAGTTTGTGAATCTGCTGATGAGTTAGGTGAAACTTCTGAAATTGAACTTTGAGAAGATGACCTTTGTTGAGATAAAGGCTTCTTCTTAGAAAGGGTTTTGTTTGATTGTTGTTTGTTGGGAAAAAAGGTATTTTGAAAATCTTGTTTTATCTGTTTTCCCACAATCAGTTGATTTCTTTGTTTATTTAACTGATTTACCTTTCTAAATCTGCAAAGTTCAGTTATGTGGTTAAACAGACCACATATTTCACATGCTTTTGCCTTCTCTTTCCTTTTAGATAGATCAAGAGAGCTGGAAGGCAATTTACTGACAAAATCTGATTTTTGAAATAGGTCATCAGCAGTTTTCAGGGTCTCAACTCCTGATGTAGTTGAAACTGCTGATGGCTTATTGTCAGTAGTTTTAACTTCTGCAAGACTTCCCTTTTTGAGGAAGTTCTGATGGTAGGATGTGCATTCCTCCATATCAGAAGTTTGAATCAATTTCTTCCCATCATTATCAGTTTTGTGGGTGAAATCTGTTGGTGATTCAGTGTGGGTATATCCAATGCCAAACTTAACATTGGCTGCAGTTTGTTTGTTAAGTAACATTTGATACCCTTTACAAGACTCAACCCATTTTTCACAATCAACCTTGGTGTCAGCAAGCTCTTGTCTGACTTTTCCTAGGCTGTCTATCATGGTTTTAATTTGTGCTTCTGTTTCAATGGATTTATCATTCAGTTTGGAAATTTCTTTGTTTTTCAACATAATTTTTCTTTCCAGATCACACTTCATTTGTGTGTATTTTCTTTCCATGTCATTGGATTTGCCTTGTAAATGCACATTAGTTTCTCTAATTAAAGCAAATGATTCTTTGCAAGATTTAGTGCAAAGCTTTAACAGAGATTGTTGTGATACCTGTGTGAGAGCAGAATTTGAAGAGTATCCTTCAAAAGCCATTAAGGCAAAGTTCTTTCTGCCATTATCAGGTTCTCCCCAGTTGACATCATAGACCTTATTGTCTGCATCCTGACTGCATTCTGATGTGTCATAAGGAAGACTGCTCCAGTCAACATACCCTGAGGTAAATAAGCTTTGTTGCTGAGGGGGTTGTTGAGTTTGTGCAGGAAGTTGAGCAGTTGGAAATGGAGGCATGAGCTGCTGTTGTTGTTGAGCAGGCATTTGTACATATTGTACTTGTGGCACATATTGGACATTTGGAGCTTGTGCCTGTACAAAATGAGCACTCCCATTAGTTCCATTATTCCTATTATATGAGGGGTTATATTGATTTCCAGAGGACATTGGTTGGTTATAGCTAGAGCTTCTACACTCTCTAGCAAAGTGTCCCAACTTCTGACACTTATGACATCTCAATTTAGATTTGTCAAAACCAACTTTTGTTGAATTGTTTAGTCCTGGAAATTTCCTTCCTGACCTTTTGTAAAATTTGTTAGTTTTTAAGCTTAACAAGGCCAGTTGGTGCAATATTTCCATTTCTTCTAAGTCATCACTGCTAAAGTATTTTAAATCATCCATGATGAAACACATGTTGTCAGCAGTTTGACTTAGTTCTTCATTGTCATAAGCTGGGAAAGATCCATCTGATGAGATCCCAGCTGTTATGTCAATGTGGTCAAAAGAACCAAAATTATTAGAACAGGATGGTGAGTCATGTCCTAATAAGGCTGTGCTACCCGGAGTATAGTCATCAGCAGTTTTACCAGATTCTTGCAACTTTTTCTTTTGATTGATTTCTCTTTCAAAAGTTAGTAATGTGACACCCCGCATTTTCATGTTAACTTTCATGTGCATTCATGACTAAACACTTAACTAGGGTTAGCTAAGAAGGTCTTTCGATATGTTATAGGATAATAACATATGTTAGATGATATTAACGCACGTATAACTAGGAAGGTTTTGTCTTGACACACACACGAATCCTATAACCCGAACGTTGGTGATTTGTTGGACATGCATGATTATGTGAACAATTGAGTGTTGATGTATGTGGATTAACACATGTATGTAAGTTACATGCTTATGTGAATTATTGCGTATTAATTAACTTGTACGTAAACGTTATGAGATACGTGCACTTATGATAAACATAATACGTACTGATAAAACAGTAGTTTTATATATGCTAGTATGACTATTATTGTCGGGATTGATCTCGAGAGTTAGTTAGGGCTAATGGGCTCAATTATCAAACAAAAACCCACCAAAGCCCGAAGGACTTGGCCCATGAGCTTAACCCTAGCTTATTATATAAAAAAAAAAAAAAGAAACCCTACATACCACTCTTTGCGCCGTGAACCCACACACCACACACACTCACCTTGCAATTTCAATCTTCATCAAATTCTCACTAGTTCAAGTTGATTCGGGTGATATCTTGGAGTGTTAAGGAGTCTAGCATTGCAAGGTATATTGTTTATGGGTTATATGATTATTATTGATGCTTGAAAAGTTGTAAAAACCCTAAGAACTATATATATAAAAATCGCAAATGATGATTAGTTAGGTATCTTGATTGTTTAATTGAGATTGTTGATGAATATGGTTAATAGAAATCATATCTAGGGTGTATGGTATGTAAAAACCTGAGATTGAACATGTTAATATGAATGTTATTGTGCTAGTATGAGGTTATTGCATGATTATGGGTTAATAAGAATGATTAGGGTTCATGAGAAGCATGTTATTAGAATTCTGATTTTCTGACAGATTCATTGTGACAAGTCTCGGGCATACACCTAAATTACATATTATGCTTTTACATTTTCCTTCATATGGTTTTAATCTGGGCGCGTTGTTTTGCGCATGGCTTTTAAAAGGTTTTAATTTGGTTTACGCTTCCGCAGCTTAACTAAACCTGATTTTTGAAAACGAACTAAATGGTTCGGGCATTTAGAGTTCGTTCATATGACTTATGGCTATGGGATCCTGGTGTGTCACGCGCCTCGCGGTAAAACCCCGCAGTGGAAATTTGAGGGTGTGACAGATTGGTATCAGAGCCATTGGTTATAGTGAACTAGGACTGCATGTTGAGTCTAGTCTATAATCATCATAGCATAAGTACACTCACAACTTAAGTGCGCAACTAACTTTTAGCTACATATATCTACAACACATGATTTCGGGAAATATGTTATCTTCTAGTTCTAGACCTAATTCTGAACACGTCAATGGTGGGAACCCAGGGTTACACCAGGTGGCGCATTACTGGGAGTAGTATCCTAACAAACCTCGTGGATGAGGAAACAACAATTGTACAGGGGAGAAAGCCCTGGCGAGCATTGTGGCGCACGTACACAGGAAGGCTGCACGATGCGCATGACGTGATACCATCAAACCAAATCAACTGTGAAGAAATTCAAATACCGAGACTTATCCTTTTTCACTGAGCAAGTAGACAATTAGTTTCTGTTCCTTGTTACTTGATCTTTCTTACTTCCATTTGAAATTCAAACGGAACCGGGTTACACATATAGAACTTATTTCTTACTTTAGTACCTTACACCTAGTGTGAACGGGCGGACGTATGACTGCATATCCCTGTTACTCATAAGTATATGGTAGATTCATGGGAACACATTAGATTGGGGCTTGTTACACACACTCTTGGGGAGTTACGAAGGTCTGTGATGCAGTGCAACATCTCAAAGGAAGACAAAATCTACTAGTGACTGACAGTCACGATTGGAGGAACGAATGGTGCTGTTGACCATTGAGCTGACTTACACAGGACCGGAAAAGAAGACTGTACGTGATGAGAACCATATAACATTGACATCGCGAAAGAGGAAGGATAAGGGATGGAAGGGGAACCTGAGCAGGACGAGCACATGAGAAGAGAGGATGAATGATCTACTATCTAAGACAGAGCGTGGCGACGATTGGCTCTTACCTTTTCTTACCTATCTTTTCTTTCTTTTTTTTTCTTTACTATCTTAGATAAGACTGAGTTCTTATGATCAACGATAGGGTGGTTGAAACCCTCGCATCTTTCCAAGCTAGTAAAGATCCATCTTGCTAAATCAATCGTTTCCCTGACTTCCACATTTGAACTTTCTTATTCCTTGAACGCACATGCCACAACAACAACCTACCATCATATTTTCAAGCCTTTTATTGGTCGTAAACCTCGATAACACTAACGGAACTGAAGGAGACCGTCTGATTGCTTCGATAGTATAAGTCATTTCCATGCGCATTTGCCCCGGGCAGGATGGGGTAATGTATGCTACATGCACACTCGATGAGTTACAGATACTTGGATGGAGAACGTTGCACCCTATGATGAAATCTAGAAATTTGACGGATGGGTCTGAGATCGGCGCCTACACTACCAAGCTACGGGAGTTAGATACTTTGTGCTCAAATCTATTTAACCGACTTTACCAGCGGATCGAATTTCATACCAAAAGGGTGGGTCCCAAAGATTCGTGGCTTGGCCACTGCAGCTCACCTACCCAGAATCTAACAAATCTTTCACCTGGCTCGCAAACTCATTGATGAGGCTGTTGAGCATGGTACTTTTCCGAAGCATAGAGCTTCATCTTCTACTTTTGGTGATAGCAAGAGAACTTGGGATAGTGTGAGGTACAAGTCCTTCAACAAACAATAACCACAACGGTAACAACAACAATGGGACTCGTGGAATAGCAATTGTGATTGGCTCTGGGGAAGCTAGGACTGATAACAATGTCGTGACGGGTACAACACTCTTGCTTCTAATTTATATGATACTGGTGCGGACTATATTGTTGTGTCATCGAAACTTAGCAAACAACTAGGGATGGTTCCTACTCTTCTTGATACCCCGTACACCATAAAGCTAGCTTATGGGAAGCCTGTTGAGGTAACCCACACCCATTGTGATTGTAAGCTCGAGTTGGATGGGCAATCGTTTGCCATCAACATTTTACCTATCACCCTTGGAAGCTTCGAACTCGTGGTTGGCATGGACTGGTTGTCCAAGCATCCCGCTGAAATTCTCTGTCGGGAGAAGATTGTTTGTGTCCCCCTCCCGGGTGGAGAACTTTTATCTATACAGGGTAATCATGGTGGTGCCATGGTGGACATCATCTCTTCTTGAAAGCCCAGAAGTGTATTCGTAAGGGCTATCCAGCCATTTTGGCTAACATATATGACACTCGAGCTGAAACTGAAACTGAAACTAAGATTGAGGACATCCCAGTAGTCCGAGATTTCCCAGATATTTTCCCAAGAGGAACTACCTGGACTTCCACCTGTTCGTCAAGTGGAGTTTCAAATTGACCTTGTACCTGGAGCAGCTCCAGTTACACGCGCGCCGTACCGCCTAGCACTAGGCGAATTTCAAGAACTGTCTACCCAACTCCAAGAGCTATTGGATAGGGGCTTTATTAGACCTAGTTCTTCGCCATGAGGAGCTCCAGTTCTGTTTGATAAAAAGAATGGTGGGAGTTTCCGCAGGTGTATCGGAAGTTGAACAAAGTAACGGTTGAGAACCGCTACCCTTTACCTCGTATTGATGACCTGTTCGACCAACTTCAAGGGTCGAGTTTCTATTCTAAGATTGACTTGAGGTCAGGATATCATCAACTGAGAGTCCGAGAGAAGGATGTGGCGCAGACAGCCTTTCGAACTCGTTATGGACATTATGAGTTTTTGGTGATGCCATTTGGGCTAACCAATGCACCGGCTGTGTTCATGGATCTAATGAACCGCGTGTGCAAGCCTTATTTGGACAAATTCGTCATAGTGTTCATAGATGACATACTGATTTATTCCAAGAGCAGGGAAGAGCACGAGCAACACCTGCAGCTGATCTTGGAACTCTTGAGAAATGAGCAGTTGTATGCAAAATTTTCTAAATGTGACTTTTGGATTCGAGAAGTCCAATTTCTTGGACATGTGGTTAACAAGGCAGGAATACATGTCGATCCCGCCAAGATTGATGCTATTAAAAAGTGGGAGGCTTCAAAACTCCCACAGAGGTGCGCCAGTTTCTTGGTATTGAGGGATATTATCGTAGATTCATTGAGGGATTCTCTAAGATCACTCAACCCCTCACTGCTTTGACACATAAGGGTATTACTTACAAGTGGGGAGATGCCCAAGAATCTGCTTTTCAATTATTAAAGTCGAAACTTTGCAGTGCACCTATACTATCACTACCTGAGGGTACAGAGGACTTCGTGGTGTACTGTGATGCGTCTATCCAAAGGTTAGGGTGTGTGCTGATGCAGCGTGATAAGATGATCGCGTATGCCTCACGTCAATTAAAGGTTCATGAGAAGAATTACACCACCCATGACTTGGAACTGGGAGCAATGGTTTTTGCTCTAAAGATCTGGAGGCATTATCTCTATGGGGCGAAGTGTACGATATTCACTGACCACAAGAGCCTCCAACTCATATTCTATCAAAAGGAGCTGAACATGCGACAGCGTCGATGGGTCAAGCTTCTGATTGATTATGACTGTGCCATCAAGTATCATCCCGGGAAAGCTAACTTAGTAGCTGATGCCCTCAGTCGTAAGGAAACGAAACCCAAACGAGTGCGAGCTTTACAACTTACCGTACATTCTAATCTTCTTGATAAGATACGTGAAGCCCAGGGCGAGGCTTTGAAAGAAGAAAACATCGGGTTTGAAACTTTACATGGTGCGGATAAGCACTTGGAACGGAAGACGGATGGTCTTCAATACTTTATGAATCGAGTCTCGACACCACGTTTTGGGGATCTCAGACAACTGGTGCTCGATGAAGCTTACACCTCTCGATATTCGGTACATCCTGTTTCGGACAAGAGGTACCAAGATCCTTAAACTCGCTTCTGGTGGCCAAACATGAAAGCTGAAATAGCCACTTATGTTAGTAAGTGCTTGACTTGTGCGAAGGTTAAGATTAAATATCAGAAACCTTCAGGCCTACTCCGGCAACTAGAAATCCCTACGTGGAAATGGGACGAAATTTCTATGGATTTTATCACAAAGCTTCCTAAAACGCCAACGGGCCATAACATGATTTGGGTTATCGCGGATCGTTTAACCAAATCGGCACACTTTCTGGCAATAAAGGAAACGGACTCGCCGGAGAAACCAGCAAATTTCTACGTCAAGGATGTAGTCTCTAGGCATGGGGGTGCCTACTTCTATTATATCTGATCGCGATGCGCGATTCACTTCTCATTTTTGGACTACTCTCCAAAACGCTTTGGGAACTCGCTTAGGTATGAGCACGGCCTATCACCCACAGACGGATGGATAGAGTGAACGAACCATCCAAACAAAAGAAGATCTGCTACGAGTGTGCGTGGCGGATTTTGGCAACAGTTGGGATAAGCACTTGCCTTTGATTGAATTCTCGTATAACAATTACCACACTTCGATACAGTGTGCGCCTTTAGAGGCACTTTATGGAGGCAAGTGTAGGTCTCCCATCTGCTGGACTGAAGTTGGAGATAGCCAGCTAACAGGTCCCGGACTTGTGCACGAAACTTCTGAGGAGATAATGCAAATCAGAAATTGGATGGCTGCTGCTCGTGATCGACAGAAAAGTTACGCTGATAAGCGTAGGAAACCTTTGGAGTTCCAGGTTGGGGACAAGGTTCTATTGAAGGTGTCACCTTGGAAGGGGGTGATACGCTTTGGAAAAACAGGGAAAATTGAACCCACGATACGTTGGACCATTTGAGATTATCGAAAGGATTGGTCCGGTAGCTTACAAGTTAAACTTGCCTGATGAACTCAGTGGAGTACGCAACGTATTCCACGTATCAAACTTAAAGAAATGCTTATCGGATACAACACTGGTGGTGCCACTGGAGGAGATCCAGGTGGACGATCAGCTACGGTTCCTGAAAGAACCGGTGGAGATTCTTGAGCGGGGCGTCAAGAAACTCGGACAAAACACTATACCTATTATTAAGGTACTACGGAATTCCCGTTTAGGACCGGAATACACGTGGGAACGCATGGATCAAATGCGGCTTAAATACCCACATCTCTTTACCGAACCTAAAACTATGCATAAACCAAACACTAAACGTAAAGCAACTATCTCAAAGTGAATTTCGGGGCGAAATTCCTTTCAACTTGGGGATGATGTGACATCCGGGAACCAAGCACACATTTTTCTAGCTGACTTTACTGTTTACTTGCTGAATTTCGGGACGAAATTCTTTTCAACTTGGGGATGATGTGACACCCCGCATTTTCATGTTAACTTTCATGTGCATTCATGACTAAACACTTAACTAGGGTTAGCTAAGAAGGTCTTTCGATATGTTATAGGATAATAACATATGTTAGATGATATTAACGCACGTATAACTAGGAAGGTTTTGTCTTGACACACACACGAATCCTATAACCTGAACGTTGGTGATTTGTTGGACATGCATGATTATGTGAACAATTGAGTGTTGATGTATGTGGATTAACACATGTATGTAAGTTACATGCTTATGTGAATTATTGCGTATTAATTAACTTGTACGTAAACGTTATGAGATACGTGCACTTATGATAAACATAATACGTACTGATAAAACAGTAGTTTTATATATGCTAGTATGACTATTATTGTCGGGATTGATCTCGAGAGTTAGTTAGGGCTAATGGGCTCAATTATCAAACAAAAACCCACCAAAGCCCGAAGGACTTTGCCCATGAGCTTAACCCTAGCTTATTATATAAAAAAAAAAAAAAAAAAACCCTACATACCACTCTTTGCGCCGTGAACCCACACACCACACACACTCACCTTGCAATTTCAATCTTCATCAAATTCTCACTAGTTCAAGTTGATTCGGGTGATATCTTAGAGTGTTAAGGAGTCTAGCATTGCAAGGTATATTGTTTATGGGTTATATGATTATTATTGATGCTTGAAAAGTTGTAAAAACCCTAAGAACTATATATATAAAAATCGCAAATGATGATTAGTTAGGTATCTTGATTGTTTAATTGAGATTGTTGATGAATATGGTTAATAGAAATCATATCTAGGGTGTATGGTATGTAAAAACCTGAGATTGAACATGTTAATATGAATGTTATTGTGCTAGTATGAGGTTATTGCATGATTATGGGTTAATAAGAATGATTAGGGTTCATGAGAAGCATGTTATTAGAATTCTGATTTTCTGACAGATTCATTGTGACAAGTCTCGGGCATACACCTAAATTACATATTATGCTTTTACATTTTCCTTCATATGGTTTTAATCTGGGCGCGTTGTTTTGCGCATGGCTTTTAAAAGGTTTTAATTTGGTTTACGCTTCCGCAGCTTAACTAAACCTGATTTTTGAAAACGAACTAAATGGTTCGGGCATTTAGAGTTCGTTCATATGACTTATGGCTATGGGATCCTGGTGTGTCACGCGCCTCGCGGTAAAACCCCGCAGTGGAAATTTGAGGGTGTGACAAGTAATTTACCATGTAACCTAGTTAGGTTCAGGGTGTTAAAATCTGAACTGGTTCTGAGGACTATTGAGTAAGTTTCCCATTTTGAAGGTAAAGACCTTAAAAATCTATGCAACATAGACTCAGTTGTATAGGTCTGATTGTTTATTTTTAACTCAGAGATGAGTGAAGAAAATCTTTCAAATTGTTGAGTTAAAGTTTCACCCTCTATGTGAGTAAAAGTTTCATATTGTTGAGCCAATATTTCTCTGATGTTGGCTATCACCTCAGCAGTTCCTGCAAACTGCTCTTTTAGGCAGTCCCACGGCTCTTTGGCACTTTCACAGTGTAAAAGGCCAGCATAAATTTCGTTTGGGAGAGCCATAGCCAACATGGAGAAAGCTTTTGCATCAAGCTCAAACTTTTGGAAATCTTCCTCCGTGTATTCTTTTGGGTCCTTTGGTCTTTCAGTCTTACCCTCTGGATCAGTAACAACTGGTTTGTGAGGTCCAAAAACTACAGACCTCCAACATCCAGTGTTTGTTTGTGAAATAGTGTGTGCCAACCTTTTAGACCATATGTTATATTCATTTCTGACTAACATGGCAGGTTTGTTGGCAGATCCAGTATTGTAGGGATCCATTTTTAAGAAGTTTGGATTTGTCAATACTTTCTTAAAGTGATGGATTTAAAAAGTGAGCCTTTTATCCTTTTTATTGAATATCAATATTGAGCCTGTGTCTGAATCTCAATTTGTTAGATTGATTTTGATCAGATTAACCAGGAGCTCTGATACCAATTGTTGGATCAGTGGCTGTTTTTATGAACACTTATGTGTTTATCAGATTTATATATGAGTTATTAAGCAGCGGAAATACAAGTGTTCAAAGGTCTAAAAGATCACTTTGATGAGGAGTTATTACTCCCCCTTGACTGAACAATAAATGAGAAACAATAAATGATCTAAGTATAAAGCAGTAATAGCAGTTTATGTTTCTCAGATGTGAAGTGGAAATTATAAGTTTAAAGCCCGAAGGATTTCAATATAAGTTCAAAGATATTACACAAAATCACATATGAAAATAGATGAACAAACTCATCTATTTATAGACTAATGTACTAAACTGTAGTCTGAAGTAATCTAAGATATTTAACAAAGATATTATGCTAAGATAAGGTTACTACAGTCTGTACATTGAAACTTGAAATCAAGACTTTAACAAAACAATATAATATGTAAAACTGCTGATCTTCAGTCGGTTAGAAGCTTCTGAGAGAAAGTGCTGATGAGTGACAAACTGCTGATGAGCAGTTTGTCTTCAGCAGTTCTTCAGTGAAATGTCTGGTTAGACTTCAGAACTTCTGATGAGTTTACTCTTCAGTACTTTGTGTTTGTTCTTCAGTACTTCTTCTGTTTGTTCTTCAGCAGTTCTATACTTAGGCAGATATGGAAAAGACTAAGGTTATCAAAAGGTGGTTTCGTCAATCCTCTTTGTCCCAACACTATTTCTCTTGTTATTGTGTGGATTGTTCATATTCTTTAGATCTGTGTGTTGTGTTTGTATCAAACCCTAAATTTCTACATCAATTGATGGGACAAGATGGTTTAAGTACAAGGGTGGGCCCGACAACCAAAAATGGTGGGCCCGTCTTTGAACAGTAACAAATGTATAAATATCTAAACGGAAAGAAAATTGTACATGGTATTTTTTTTTTTCATTTCAATTTATGTGGCTTAATCAAGTTTGGTTGATTCTACTGAACCCGTTAGGCTCTTCCAAGATTAACGAATAGAGCTGCAGTTGTGAAGATGGTTGATCTAGATCTACATGGCCAATTTTCAAGAAAGGATCTAATCCAGGTTGGTTAGTTTGGTTTGACTCACGCGTGATCATGACCGTTAGAGATTATAATACGTGTGGATCAATTATGTTAGGTTACGGATCAAAACAAGTAATTCATAACCCTGAATATTGCTTCACTTGACTAGTTTGTATCAACCAACTTTTCAAATCTAACGTATTATCACCTCTAAGAAAGGCGGTGATAGCTGCAAAAATGTACTTTAACTTACTTAAGTGCCCCTCCAAATTTCAAGTTTTGTTTGTTAATTGATACAAAAGTAAGAAAAGTAATGAAGATGATTAAATTGAAGGCTTTTTTTATGCAGGTAGCGGCCGTTGCAGCCATGTGTGTGCAAACAGAAGCTGATTATCGGCCTTTGATGACAGATGTGGTGCAGTCATTGATTCCTTTAGTGCAAAACATATCTTTTGGGAGCTCAACTAGTTCTTTTAGGTTCAGTAAACGAGTTAGCCCAAAATCATAGGGGTCGTTTGGGTGTTGATATGTATGTATCAAGTGTAATCTGATACATAAATGATAAAAGAGAAACAAAAAAGTTGTACGAAATACACATAATGATACAAAGGCGTATACACATAATCTAATCCTCCCCTCCTCTAAGTTACGTAATTCAAGCTTTGGGTCTTTTTGCAATCTAAAAGATAAGACCATGTGTAATGGTTGGTGAATGAGGGGTGAAATTTGGTATGTGAAATGGGCGTTTTTCGACACGTGGCAATGTGGGCCACTTGGTGGGTGAAAGGGGGGTGAAATGGGCAAGTGAAATTTGATGGGTGAAAGGGGGTGAATATATAATGGTATTAAATTTGAATTAAAAAAAATAACTTGTGTGGCCTAAAGAGGAACCAATTGTATTGGAAAAGAACTTGTGTTGTTCTTTTTAAAAACATTACCACTGCACAGACGACATTAGTTTAAAGACATAACAAACATACTTTGGATTGTTACCCATTAAAAGTATATCATAAGCACCGCCAAACCAAATCTCAAGTCCCTTTGCACATGTTCCCGACATTGGAATCACACAATTCAAATGATATAGAAAATATAATCAGGTGTGCACAAAAAAAAGATGGTTGTTCATTTGAGACAACCCAGCAGATTATTATGGAGCCATGGAGCCCCGGCCTGTTATCCTTCCACTGTCATGAGCGAGGGGTTTTGTTAAAAATATAAGTTGACATATTGTTTGCAACTTGTAATTTCATGGTTTATAAATATTAAAACACAAATGTTGATTTATTGTTATTGGGTCTGATTATATAATTGGACTATGTGGTATTGGGCTCAGTGTTTACTGGGTTATTAATATAAGCCCATCTGTATAAGCCCATCTGGCCAGTTAATGTGGCCCAGTTGTAACACAGTTTTAATCCTGATCGTTCATTTAGGCGATCCGTGTGAGATGGGTGATCTAACGGTGATAAAGGCTGGTGTTTGTGCTTTCTCTATAGAACCTTCTATTGACAGTATATATAGATTGTTTTTGTGGTTGTTACAGGTTTCAGCTCATTTTCTCTCGCACACATTATTGTCTTCGTCTCTCTCAGTCTTGGCGATTAGGGTTTCCACATCAACAGAGTGTTGAAGGGTCCTGATAGCAATCTAGTCTTTGTATTGGTTTTACAGAGTTGTAATCTGTAAGATCGTTCCAGTTTTGTCTTGTTTTTTGTTGTTTTATTGTATCTGGTAAGATCAACTGATATTCATCAGTTGATCAACATTGTACTTTCAAGTTCTTCTGTTTAGAAGAACTTCTTGGGTTATTGGTTGGGTGATTTTTTGGGTTGGTTAATCAATAAGATTTTGGTCGCCTGATTTGTCACTACATCTGCTTGTTCTTTATTGTTATGGTATTTGTGTTTGTATTTGTGTTGTGAAACAATGAGTTTGTATTAGATCTACAATTTTTACATGGTATCAGAGCCATAGGCTCTCTGTTTTGTCAAAAATAAGAGATCAAAAAGTTTTAAACGATTCTGGTAGTCTTCCGCTGCTTTCTTGTCTTGGTTGTTGTAGATCTGGTTGTGTTTAGATCTTAATCAAAAAGATCTAAATACAGATCTACTTTTGTGATCTATACTAATTTGAATCTTGTTTTTCTGTGAAGGTTGTTGGATTTGTTTGTCAACAATTGTTGGCATTGGATCTGTGGTATTGATCACTTGTTGTAAGTGATTTGTGTTGTTATTATTGGATTGCTGTGCAACCAGTAAGTTGTTTCTTCCCTGTTTATTTTTTGTTTTTGGTATTGTGCTTTATTGGCTGCTGGAGCTCACTGTAAGTCTTCTCCTTATCTGTGTCTAGGAGCACTGTCCGGGTTAGGGTGGACCGGAGTAGGCTCAATAATTGGTTGTGTCTTCTATGTCTGTTTCTGTTCCTTGATTGATTGGCTATCTGTATTGGTTGTTTTTGATTGTGTTGTTTCTATTTGTTTTTTGGTTGCTTGTCTATTATCTGTCTGGTCATTAGGAACAGGCTCCTGTGATAAGACCTGCACGGGCACCTTGAGTGACGAACCCGTGATCTGGACCACTGTCACAGCTTCGCCTTAGAAGTCTGTCTCTGTTGCATATTTTCTTGACTGTGTATTTTGTGTATTATCTGTTTAAGGTTGGATGGGTACCCCTCAACCTTTACCAGCAGGGTCAGGAGGTTCTGACCAGGCTGGTTCTCTTATTAGTAAACTTGACATAGGTGATCCCTTGTATCTACATCCCAGTGATACAAGTAGTTTGACTATTACTACCATCAAACTTAAAGGGACAGAAAATTATACTGTCTGGGCCAACTCTATGAAGCTTGCCTTGCAAGCTAAAAATAAGTTTGGCTTTGTTGATGGTACATGTGTTAGATCTGAAACTGATGAAGTATTACAGAATCAATGGGATAGATGTAATTCTGTTGTGTTGTCTTGGTTGCTAAATTCTGTAAGTGAGGAACTGTTCTTAGGACAAGTGTTTTCAAAACTTGCTAAGGATGTTTGGGTAGAATTAGATGAAACATACAATAAAATTGATGGTTCAATTGTGTTTAATATGTATCAACAAATTAATTCTATCTCTCAAAATGGTAGTAGTGTAGCTGAATATTATCATAGATTGAACACTCTCTGGAAGAAGTTTGACTCTATGATACAGCTACCTGCTTGCACTTGTCAAGCCTCAAAGGAATACAATGACTTGAGTACTCTCATCAAGCTAATGCAGTTCTTGATGGGGCTTGATGACATATATCAACCTGTTAGGACAACATTGTTAACCAGAGAACCCCTACCAACTGTTAAAACTGCTTTTTCTATAATATCAATAGAGGAATCTCATAGAGGTTCCAATTCTTCAAAGAAAGGGTCAAATGTGTCTTTTATGACAACTGGAAATCAGTTTTCTGATAATAATAAAAGGGTAAACAGAGGTCCTAATCCAAACTTAAAGTGTACTCACTGTAACATGATAGGACACACTGTGGATAGGTGTTATGAGTTGGTAGGGTATCCTCCTGGTTTTAAGAAGAAACCACCTAGTCAAGGGTCTAAGGGTAATGTATCTAGTAATAAAAACCAAAAGAAAGGTAGTGGGTCTAGCAATGCTGTGTCCTCCTCTACTATTTTGCCTTTCACTTCTGAACAGATAAGTAAGCTGATGAGTCTTATTGGTGAGAAATCAGGAAGTGAAAGTCAAGTTCAGAATTCAAATGTTGGAGGTGAGAGTTGTGTCTTTAATGGTTTTTCAAGTATGACTGTTTTGTCAAAACTGTATAACATTTTTGGGAATTTCTCAAGTTGTTCAAATTTTATTAAATTTGCTCTTAAGTCTGGTTGGATTATGGACTCAGGAGCAAATCAACACATGGTCAGTAATGAAGACCAAATGGTCAACTGTGTTGATGTCTCAAAATATAATATTTTGGTAAAACATCCAAATGGAACAAGTGCTAGGGTAACTAAGATAGGTGATATCAAGTTAGCTGAAGGGGTTGTTTTAAAAGATGTGTTTTTAATACCAGAATATTGTGTTAATCTTGTCTCTGTTCAAAAATTGGCTAAAGATAACAAGTTAGATGTCTTGTTTAATGAAACTGCTTGTTATGTTCAGGATTCCAGATCCAGGAAAGTCCTGGTGACTGGTAAAGAGTGTGATGGCTTGTATATTGCTGGTACTGATATGAATGTTAGTAATCTGTGCTTTAATAGTGTTTCTGATTCTAATCTGTGGCATTCTAGACTAGGGCACCCCTCTGATCAGGCTCTAGCTGTGTTAAAAGATACCTTAAATGTAAATCTTGATAACAATGAGCCTTGTGAGGTATGTCACAAGGCTAAACAGTCTAGGGTTCCATTTCCTTTAAGTGACCACAAGACCAAAGAAGTAGGAGACATAATACATCTTGATGTATGGGGGCCTTATAAGGTTACAAGTAGGGAAGGGTATAAATACTTTCTTACTGTTGTAGATGATTGGTCTAGGTCTGTTTGGATTTATATGTTAAAAGGGAAGTATGAGGTTTTTGAAAATATAGAACTGTTTTATGAAATGTTAAAAACTCAGTTTAAAAAACCTGTGAAAATTTTTAGAAGTGATAATGGGACAGAATTTGTAAACAAACAAGTAATTGAGTTTTGTAATAAAAGAGGTATTATTCATCAGACATCCTGTGCTTATACTCCACAACAAAATGGAGTTGTGGAAAGGAAGCACAGACATCTTCTTAACATAGCTAGATCACTGTTGTTTCAAAGTGGTGTCCCTCTTAGGTTCTGGTCTGACTGTGTACTAACTGCTGCCTACTTAATAAACAGGACTCCTTCCTCTGTATTGTCTGGTAAGTGTCCCTATGAGATGGTTCATGGGTTTCCCCCAATTTTGACTCATTTAAAAAATTTTGGGTGTTTATGTTTTCAAACTGTTTTAACTGAAAAAGATAAACTTTTTAGCAGAGCTGAAAAGTGTGTGTTAATAGGATATTCTGTTTTTAAAAAAGGTTATAAACTTTGGGATTTAGATAAAAAACAGGAAGTGTTCTCAAGGGATGTGAAGTTCTCTGAGAATATATTTCCTTTTAAGAATGAAAATGAAAGTTTTTCAAAGGAAATTAACCATATTAATTTTTTTGATCAGTTTGATCATTCTGAAAACAATAATGAGTCAAATTTTAAACCTCCCAATGATGAAGGGGACCCTACTGATACTCATGAACACCCTCATGATGATCAATTAGATGACCAAGGTTCGGTTGATAGGAGGGCAGGTCAGGGAACTCCTGGTCAGCAACCTGGAAACAGAACTGAGGGGACTAATTGTCCAGAGGATAGCTGTTCTAATGAAGAGTTCAATAGCCCTGAGGGAGAAAGTGTGTCTAGTCTTAGGAGATCTCATAGGGAGTCTGTCTTACCCAGGAGGTTTGATGAGTATGTTGTAGAAGGCAGGGTTAAATATGGTGTAGAAAGAGTAGTTAATTACTCTAATCTGTCTGTTGAAAATAAGTGCTTTGTATCTAGTATAAATAAGTTAGTTGAACCAAGTAATTATTTTGAAGCCTCTAAAGACCCAAAATGGGTAGAAGCAATGAATGCTGAAATGGAGGCTTTACATAGGAACAATACTTGGATCCTAACTAGTCTTCCCAAAGGCAGAAAAGCCATTGGGTGTAAATGGGTGTATAAAATTAAGTATGATTCTAATGGTGAGGTTGATAGATACAAGGCCAGGCTTGTAGCCAAAGGTTTCAATCAAAGAGAAGGCATAGACTATGGTGAAACCTTTTCACCAGTTGTGAAAATGGTCACCATTAGAACTGTGATCTCTTTGGCTGTACAAAACAATTGGCCTTTGTATCAACTTGATGTGAATAATGCTTTCTTGTATGGTACAATCAGTGAAGATGTATATATGATTCCACCAGAAGGGTATTACTCTAATGGTGAGAATCAAGTGTGTAAACTGGTCAAGTCACTGTATGGGCTGAAACAAGCTCCAAGACAGTGGAATGAAAAGTTAACACAAGTCTTAGTGGATTTTGGATTTATCCAAAGTATTTGTGATTATTCTTTATTTGTTAAGTCTTCTGAAGGTGTGTTCATATCTTTGCTAGTCTATGTAGATGACATAGTTATAACAGGAAATGATGAAAAAGAAATAAACAAGATTAAAAAGTTTTTGAGTGATAATTTTTTAATAAAGGACTTGGGAAAGTTAAAGTACTTTCTAGGTATTGAAGTCCTATATACTGAATCTGGTGTGTGTTTAAACCAGAGGAAGTATTGTCTTGAGCTCCTTAATGAGTTTGGCTATTTAGGATGCAAACCAGTACAAACTCCTATTGAAGCCAGTTATATTATGGCAGTAAAAAACTCAAAAATGAATAAAGCTTTGAGTAATATAACAGGCTATCAAAAGTTAATAGGAAAATTGATCTATCTGTCCTTAACTAGACCAGATATTAGTTATTCAGTTCAGTATTTAAGCCAGTTTATGCATAAGCCCTCTGAGGGGCATTTGCAAGTTGCTTTAAGACTGCTGAAGTATTTAAAATCTAGTCCTGGTAAAGGTTTGTTGTTTAGGAAAAGTGACAGTTTTGAGCTTTTTGCCTATTCAGACTCAGACTGGGCAAAATGTCTTGAAACCAGAAAATCTGTCACTGGTTATTGTGTGTTTCTGGGAAATTCATTAATTTCTTGGAAGAGTAAAAAACAGAACACCATTTCTCGATCAACAGCTGAAGCTGAATATCGAGCAATGTGTTCAACTACTTGTGAGCTAATTTGGATATCAAATTTGCTTAGAGAACTGAAAGTTAATGTGAAACTTCCAGTTAAGTTATATTCTGACAGTAAAGCAGCAATAGCAATTGCTGCTAATCCTGTGTTCCATGATCGTACCAAACACTTTGAGATAGATCTGCATTTTATACGAGAAAAGATCTCTAGAGGTTTTTTGGAAACTTTGAAGGTTGATTCTCATAATCAAATTGCAGATATTCTTACCAAAGGGTTAGGGCAGGCTCAACATAATGAGTTATGCTCGAAACTTGGTATGATAAATTTGTTCAACCATGAAATTAAGGGGGGATGTTAAAAATATAAGTTGACATATTGTTTGCAACTTGTAATTTCATGGTTTATAAATATTAAAACACAAATGTTGATTTATTGTTATTGGGTCTGATTATATAATTGGACTATGTGGTATTGGGCTCAGTGTTTACTGGGTTATTAATATAAGCCCATCTGTATAAGCCCATCTGGCCAGTTAATGTGGCCCAGTTGTAACACAGTTTTAATCCTGATCGTTCATTTAGGCGATCCGTGTGAGATGGGTGATCTAACGGTGATAAAGGCTGGTGTTTGTGCTTTCTCTATAGAACCTTCTATTGACAGTATATATAGATTGTTTTTGTGGTTGTTACAGGTTTCAGCTCATTTTCTCTCGCACACATTATTGTCTTCGTCTCTCTCAGTCTTGGCGATTAGGGTTTCCACATCAACAGAGTGTTGAAGGGTCCTGATAGCAATCTAGTCTTTGTATTGGTTTTACAGAGTTGTAATCTGTAAGATCGTTCCAGTTTTGTCTTGTTTTTTGTTGTTTTATTGTATCTGGTAAGATCAACTGATATTCATCAGTTGATCAACATTGTACTTTCAAGTTCTTCTGTTTAGAAGAACTTCTTGGGTTATTGGTTGGGTGATTTTTTGGGTTGGTTAATCAATAAGATTTTGGTCGCCTGATTTGTCACTACATCTGCTTGTTCTTTATTGTTATGGTATTTGTGTTTGTATTTGTGTTGTGAAACAATGAGTTTGTATTAGATCTACAATTTTTACAGGTTTTCGCAGCTCTGTGAAACCAGCCTTACGCAGTGCCCCCTGCTTTAGGAGCCACATGCCCCAAGCTTTCGCTCGAGCCACATGGTCCAACTCACAGCTTGGATCAGGCAAGCCAGTTTATGCACCAATGGAGCCAACCTGACTGGGCTGAGTCACAGTCCAACCATCTTTAATACCCTCACTTAAGTTACAGGCAAGCGTTACCAAGCCCGGTGGTCAAAGGTCTGCAAATGTGTATTAGAAAGAGGAGGAATGATTGTTCAGCGGTCAATGTGGGATAGAAAAGGCACCTTTTTTATATATAAAAATATATCAGAATGAGCAATATTTGTTTTGTATATTTTGTATATATCGGATAATGATGTCTACAGAAGTTTATCTATCAATTCTGACAATAATAATACAGCCTAAAGTTTCTGATGTGAACCTTAATAGAATATATAAATATGCAGAATTAATGAAATGGGGAGTGAATTACAGAAATGTAAGAGAGATATAGGAGACTAGAGGTGTAGATCGTTTTAAGTCACGTGTATTGCGTATTAATTTGGTATTGAAGTATGGTTATTTGATTGAATTTTATATCTTGTTTATTATTTTTTCAGTAAAGACCGAATGTAATGTGTCGGTTACTTTGATTGATTTAGTGTATTAGTTGGTTCACAGATAAAGAAAGAAAATGGTCTTTTGCACTCCATCTATACTTTCTAACTAAAGATGTTTTGATCGGAAAATTAAAAAAAAATGGTTGGAAAAAAAAAACAATTTGTCGGATAACAGTCAGATATTTTTATGCATTTAAAACACACCTTGGGTGACACTTGACCCGTTTGACCCATTTGGTCCGTTTTCCTTCTATGCTAATCTTTCATCTTAGTTGTTTAACCCGTAACAGACAAAGCATGACCCGAATCGCTACTAAAACAATCTTTTCATCAGAATGAAGTTACAACTGATAATGACAGAGTATAAATTAGGTTATAATTGCATGACAATTGAAGAAGATGATGAGGTAAACTCATTTAGCAGTTAATATACAAGTGACACAGAGTCATCAAAAGCAGTGTTGAGTTCGTGATTGATCCCACATCGCTGGAGAGTATGAAAGGGGGTGGAGTACGCTGGTGTATAAAATGAGAAGTTTGGGGTGCTGTTAAAACTATCTTTGCGCTTGGGGCAATGACGCAGCTAATGAGGTAATAACCGAGGCGCGTCAATTGCTGGTTGAAAACTATTTCCAAACCCCCTCCTCGGCTTTGGGTCTCCCTTGGCCGTCGAGAATTTCTGGAAGGACTCCCTTTATTGGGTAAAGTCGTACAATTTTTAGTTCTAAATAAGTTTTTTTTTAATATTTTGATGCTTCAATTTGAACAGATATAAAAACTTTTAATGCACTGTGCAAAGTGCAAACAGATATAAAATCTTTTTAGTTCTAAATATTTTTTTTTTTTTTTGATGCTTCATCAGCCTTTGATTTGTATGGTAGTTCATACATCATAAAGCACTAATCATTTTCATACTGTCTAATATACATTTTAGATCATGTGTAGTGGTGGGGGGTTATGAGGGGGTTGTAGGATTAAAATATTAATCCTACAACAATCTTTTCATCAGAATGAAGTTACAACTGATAATGACAGAGTATAAATTAGGTTATAATTGCATGACAATTGAAGAAGATGATGAGGTAAACTCATTTAGCAGTTAATATACAAGTGACACAGAGTCATCAAAAGCAGTGTTGAGTTCGTGATTGATCCCACATCGCTGGAGAGTATGAAAGGGGGTGGAGTACGCTGGTGTATAAAATGAGAAGTTTGGGGTGCTGTTAAAACTATCTTTGCGCTTGGGGCAATGACGCAGCTAATGAGGTAATAACCGAGGCGCGTCAATTGCTGGTTGAAAACTATTTCCAAACCCCCTCCTCGGCTTTGGGTCTCCCTTGGCCGTCGAGAATTTCTGGAAGGACTCCCTTTATTGGGTAAAGTCGTACAATTTTTAGTTCTAAATAAGTTTTTTTTTAATATTTTGATGCTTCAATTTGAACAGATATAAAAACTTTTAATGCACTGTGCAAAGTGCAAACAGATATAAAATCTTTTTAGTTCTAAATATTTTTTTTTTTTTTTTTGATGCTTCATCAGCCTTTGATTTGTATGGTAGTTCATACATCATAAAGCACTAATCATTTTCATACTGTCTAATATACATTTTAGATCATGTGTAGTGGTGGAGGGTTATGAGGGGGTTGTAGGATTAAAATATTAAAAAGTAATAAAAGTTGGGTTATGTGGGGGTTGTGGAAAAAGAGTGTGTAGTGGGAAGGGGGTTATGAGGGGGGGTTATAAATGATTGGTAATGATTGGTTAATTATTGTTTTTTATTTAAATAAAGAATATTAAATACTTAATATTTCATTAAATATAAAAATAATAATAAAAATAAAAATTTAAACTGAAAGTTTATTAAATTAATAAAATGATAAAAAAATATTTAATTTTAAAAACTAATATTTAAAAAAAAAATTTGAATTTCAAACGGTTACTGTTCCAAACCGTTTGAATTTCAAACGGTTTCCCTCCAAACGTTTAAATTTCAAAGTTTGAATTTCAAACTTTCCCCCCCACCACCAAATCTCAGTCACACCTATAAATACCCCCCTCCCTACCACCATTTCAATCACACCTCTTCCATCTTCCTCATCCTTTCCTCATCAAACACAATGAATAACACTGGCGGTTTTCAAGCAGGAGCTTCCGGACCTTCTAATGTCCGGCAGTTCACTCGACGGGTCCGGGGACGGGGCCGGTCCCGGCGACTGCCAACTCATCCTCCTCCACAACCTCCTCTTCCTCCTCCTCCTCCTCCTCAACACTGGCTAAATCCCCCTCCTCCTCCTGCTGTGGCACCACCAACTAATCCTGAAGAGGATGATCCCTGGAAGGATGATCCCTGGACGGATGAAGAATGGGCTTGGGCCCATGATTATGGCATGGCTACATATCAATTGGACCGACTGATGTTGTCGGCACCACAAACCTTCACCCCTCCTCCTCCTACCCCCTACCAGCAACCTATCCCCACCAACCAGACTACCCCCTACCACCACCCTATCCCCACCCCCCAGAATACCCCCACCCCCTACCACCAACCTACCCCCACCCCCCAGAATACCCCTACCCACCACCACCAGACCACCCCACCCCGTGAATATGGGGAGCCAACCCCTGAGGACTTGGAAGCCCTCTGGGAAATTGAGGAGGAGGAGCGCCTCTGGAGCATCCCATCCCCTCGTCGTGAGAACTACTACTTCCCATCGGATGCGAGGTCTGATGGACGGGACAGCTCACGTTCCCTATCCCCCGAGTACTACTCATTCGAGGACTGGAACTTCTAGGCTTATATTATGTGTTTAATTAAGTAATTTAGGAATATGTTATGTGTTTATGTAATGTGTTTATGTAACGTTTTAATAAGTAGTTTAGGATTAGGAACTCTGTTTGTAATAAGTAATTTAGGAACTCTGTTTTAATAAGTAATTTAGGATTGTATTTTTATGTGTTTATGTATTTTTAGTGTACACATTTTGAAAATGCACCTGTTTATCTGCATAAAAGATAAAATTTCATTCAAACATTAAACATTAAAACCTTAAACATTACAAATACAACATTAAACATAAAACATAAAATTAAACATTACACATTATTAAACATTAAAACATTAAAACCTTAAAACACTAAACAAAATCAAAACGCATCAAAGTCCACGATAGCAGATTGGTGACGGTGAAGTCGGTGCCGTAACGTTCACGATAAGCGTCGTGTGTTAGTTGAATTGCCATATGTTGGCTAACGTCAGGGTGCGCCTGCACCGTCGCTTGATAGACCGTTTGCCAACGCGTAACATTATTTTGTATGGTACTAAACTTAGCGGAGATCTGGTCGACCGTACGGTGGTCCGTATCGGTAATTCGGTTGTACTCCTCCAATACATTGCGCCAAAATTGTCGCCTATTGTTCGGCGGATTTTCCTTGGTGTTGACCCACGCCCTCACCAACTCGAGTTGGTCTTGGTTCGTCCAGGCTGCCATTGGTTTGGTTTTGGGTTTGTATTTGGTTGGAATGGTTTGTGTTGTGGTGTGAATGGTTTGTGGTGTGGTGTGAATGGTTTGTGGTATGTTATATATATATAGAGATTTTGTTTAAAAAAAAAAAAAAAAAAAATTTAATGTTTGTTACCGTTGTCAAACGGTCAACAACACAAACAACCCCCATTCAAACCTCCAAAACGCCGCTAACCACACAACGGTGAACACCCAAAACGCCCTATAGCGCCGGGGGGGGCGGTGTTCCCCGGCGCTATGTGGCTAAAACGGCGCTATACCATGTCCACTACACAAGGCCTTATATATAAATGTGAGATTAATAATAATTTTTTTTAACCATTGTCATGTCATTAGTTTGATAACTTATTAATGATATATTTGGATTGGATATCATACTCAGTTACTCACAACAAAAACATAGATAACAATATAACATTAAGATAAGAGAAAGTAAATATTATTTTTAGGAAACGTAGGAAATAACAGCTTTAACCCTCGTCGCATGTTACGTTACTCATTTATCCTTGGAACCACCATGAAGGCCATCAAAGTAGCCTTTTGGGTTGCTCTCAAAACCTGCCCTTGATATATATGCTCCCCCACCACCAGGAGCCTTCATGCTATCCCCTCCACCACCGCTTTTACCACCGCCACTACCTCCTTTACCTGACCCACCACCCCCTCCACCACCACCACCTTTGCCGCTACCACCACCACCACCTCCTTTGCCACCGCCTCCACAACCACCACCACCTTTGCCACCACCCATGCTTAGTATGTTAGTTTTTATAAACACTATTTGTTTAATTTAATAAGAAATTGGTATGAATAAGTGATACCACATTACAAGGTATTTATAGAGGACTTTTTAGTACTACAAGTAAATGAAATCAGTTATTAAGAGCCCTTAGAGATTCCATGAAACTAGTTACCAAAATCCCTTCAGTTTTCTGATTAATGAATTTCTACATTAACAAATTAATATTCTGCCTTTCAAAAAAAAAAAAAAACAAATTAATATTCTGATGTTCAAAATGATCCATTAAAACATTAATTATTAAATTTACATTCCTTTTTTTTATTATATTCAAACAACATTATTTTTAGTTATAACTAGAACCAACAATATTGCAGCTAATACGTAACTATGTAAAGTTATGAACATAGAGTTTGCAACTATACTTAACACACTAAGTTGAAAGGGTATATCGATAGCGACTGTGATAGCTGCTACCGTTTATTATGATGATGTTTCGGCAATGGGCTTTTTCAAAGATGCAGATTTCACATCTAAAGTAAACATATCGATATCAAGGTGTGTCTGACTCCACCGCAACGCACGGGTTCCCCACTAGTACGACAAGGTCTAGTTCACATTACGACAAGCAGATGGAATATATGAAATTGAAAACAAAGTTGATACAACCTTTTATGTGATGTAAGGAGTATCAATTTGATTACAAAACAAAATAAACCCCTGAAGGAAAAAAAAAATAAAAATTTAAGACCGTCTCAATGAGTCAAGAACAAAGCTAGCAACATGTTCTTTACAGAGACTGTTAAACATAAAATATATGGAATTTAACAAAGGAAAACAGGGATCCAATGTTTGCGGTTTTAGCATAACGGACAATTTCAAGAGGACGTGTTCTTCCTTGTAGCATAAACACGGTATGCAGCCAGCCCAACAATTGCAACTGCAGCACCCACTGCAATAGTGAAAAACACACAAAAACAGCAGACTGAGTTAGCTTAAAGTCGAACCATCGTTGAGGGCAAAAAAAGTTCTGTACTGGTCCACCTTGTATTTTCACTTGATCCATTTTAGTCATGGAACATGTAGTAAAAACAAAAGTTCCATTTTGGTCTTGCAGTTCTTTGCTTAAATATGGTTCCATAGTCGACATTACCAATTTTAAGTAGAGAACTACACAAACACTTTTAACTGAGAAACAATATGCGCCAATGCGGTTAAGCAAATGCGCAACCGCCTATCTCTCTCTTCCCCTACCTCTGATCAACATTATGTACAGGTGCTTATACGTTTCTCACAGTCTCTACTTAAAAATGGTTTTGTGTTTAACGTGCCCTTTTAAGGGTGTTATGACCTTTTCATTTGTAAAAATGACAAAAATGAAATATTTTATTTCACTTTATTATTATACCAGGAATAATATAACTAGACAATACTTGCACTGACCTGAAACAACCATTAGGGATCGGTTAAGAACCCTATGATATTGTTTTCGAGTTTTTCCAGCTTCGGTTTCAGGTATGCTTAAGTGAGGGTGCTCTGCTGCTCTCACAATTCTCCTAAATACATTATTGAAGTCTCCCAATTTTGTGCTTATGGGTATAGGAGCCTCAATTCCCATATCTTGGCTCACCTACAAAAACATATATTTATATTATTAATAAAATAGTTACTTTTAAATGTAGATGAAGAAATGAAATCGTGGATGAGCAAAATTAAGCTTTTACGGATCACAAGCTCCACTGGTTATCTCGAATGTTCAAATTAAAAAAAATTAAAATAAAATAATAACGGGTCAAACCAGGTTGAACGTTGCATAAAGTTTACTTTTGAGGCTTGAAAACTTATGAATTGTTTATTTTAAGCATTATATAATTATTACATTAACAATAATGATTTTGTAATAGCTAACACAACTTGTGAAGGGGCATACCCTTGTTGAATCTTGTATTGCAGTTGGATAAGGTTCGAGGTCATCTTTAGCTGCAACAATAAGGCAAGGAACCTCATAACCAGTAGATTCCCCGTGACTGGCAACCTGAACAAGTAACTCTGTTGCTCTTGTCCATGAAGACCCGTTTGAACTGCAAATTTAATATGAAAATAAGAAGCTGCGAGCAGACTTATTAAAAAAGAAAAAAAAAACCCTTAGACGAGCCAAGCGGAGTATAGGTCAAACTCATATGGATTTAAAGTCACACAATTTACTTTTTAACGCATGCAACCTACTAACCCGCTATATTCCAAAACCCTATAGCATATATAATTAACAGATAACTCAAAAGAATTAGACAAAAGTGTTTTGGGACAACCCGACAAGTAAAGATTACCCTCCTGCCCCGTCCATTTTGCCACCAGTAGATAATGACAGCTTTTCAGTTACCTATCATGCACAAAAACAGCAATGTCACAGGCTGCCAAAGCGTCCTTATGAGCGAGCAATTTTCCAATAGAATCTTCAGGTATCTCCCGCAAAATCAAAGTTTTCTTTGTTCCCTGTATGAATGAGCCAAGATGAAAATACGGCCACCAAGTTAATGAGAAAAGAAGTCTAATGAAAGCAAAAATTTACATGCAAAATATGTATAGAGGTGGCGAAATAATTGGATAACAGGACAAACAGAATCACATTTTGTCCAAAAACTATTATTACTAGAGTTGAATATGGTTAAAGAACATTATTTCAAAGACAATCTAATTTTTAAGAGTTAATGGCTAAAATCGTCCCTGAGCTTTGGCAGTTTTGCTACATCAGTCCAAAATTGAAACTTTTTACATCTGTGTCCTTCTGTTTTACATTTTGTTGCCAAATTCGTCCCTAACACTACTAAACCCAGTTAACTATTGTCGTTAACTATGGGGGTATTTTTGTCTTTTTAGTTGTCCCCCTTTTTACATCTGGGTATTTTTGTCTTTTGGGGGTATGAATAACTCTAATTAAATTGGGTTTTAAAAAGGGGGCTGCCAAAAAGACAAAAACACTCCAGAGTTAACGACAATAGTTAATTGGGTTTATGTCAGGGACGAACTTAGTAACAAAGTGTAAAACAGAAGGACCCAGATGTAAAAAGTTTCGATTTTGGACTGATGTAGCAAAACTGGCTAAACCTCAGGGACGATTTTGGCCATTAACTCAATTTTTAAAATAGACTTCCACCAACCTTTGACCCGTTAAGATCTAAAAACAAATGAGCATAACCCCAAGGCAGTTCATTTTATTAGTAAATGGGTCGAGGTTGCCACCTCTACTGATGTCTAACAGCAAAACAAGCACACACTCCTCAAGGATATCAGCCAGTATAACAAGACTTTAAAAAATGCACTTACGTCAGGCTGATCAACAGTATTAACTGCATATCGCTCCTCAGTTGTTGGTGTATAAACTTCAGAAAATTGCCTGTGGTCAAAGCATAATAAAAGAATGTCACAAAGTTATTAGCTGTAGGACAATAAAAATACACAAGGAAAAATGGTTGTCAAACACCGTTTACTAACGGATGGGTCAATTCTGATTATGTTATACGACAACTGGGAAAGAGTCAACAATACCTAAAATAAAAATAGGTCAAAAGTCGCCCAAAGTGTATATTCAATGCATAAAAAATCAGTATTTGACACAATATACTAAAAGACTACAAAAACTGGAGTGTATATCAAACTGACCCGATCCGTTTTGACCCATTACCCAACCCGCTCATTTTGCCACCTCTAAGCAAGTATCTAGTTCAGATGAAAGACCTTCCAACAAGAGAATGCAACAATGAGGATTTTCCTGCCTCTTTTGGCCCAAATACAAAACACTGGAAGACGTTACGGTCAGAGCTTTGCTTTTTACGGTCGACACGTCTTTTTCGGGTAACTCTTACTGCAGATGAAGGATCACCAGCATACCCGATGTATATTAGGTTCTCAACACTGAGTACTGGATCTAAAATGGTCATAAAAGCCCACTGCATCTCACCAAAAAAAATTAACATCAGCAGAAAGAAAGAAAATATATCTCGCTTGAATCTTACAAGTAATCGATGTTATGTTCCAATACTATTTAACCAAGTAACCAGGGCTTACTAATAAGTAAACCATTTACCATCAATCCATTGACACCGAAAAGCAAAATATAATATATTATAATTATAAATATAGTTTATTTAGCAGAAAAACTTCTATACCTCCGACAAAAATCCATCAAGTGATAATCCTCCCAGTGCATTTTTTTCCGCAGCATTTGCATATGGAGCTTCATTCCAAGGACTGTAATGTAAGATAGGAAATTCAATTTCTGATGATTAAGATGCACAAAATACAGCAGCCACAAAAATAGTAACTATAATAATGAAGGAACCATGTTAATGATGAATAAACTACATTACCTTTCTGGTGCAGTAGAAAAAAGGTCCTCAAGTTCATGTGCATTAAGAGCCCCATCCTGGTTAAAAGGTAGGTATATTTTCAATCCATTTAAATATTTGAATGAGTCGATTTCATAGGTATCCTTCTAAAAGCTCAAGGCTTCATATATATATTCTAAATGTTATAATATTATATTTACCCTTTCAAAACATAGTATACTGCAATACCATACTTACCCACTCCATAGTGTAATAAAACAATATCAGTTACTGCAGTATTTTTCACTAAATAAAACTTAAAGAGAACATATACAGAATTAATCCTTGATCTATAGAAAATGAATCCTGAAGAAAAAGAAAGTAGAACATACACCATCGCTGTCAAACAAGGTAAAAACTCCTCTAAGAAACTCCACAGCTTCGCTTGTCAGCTCAACACTCTACAAAAGTAGAAAGAAGAGCATATGCGGTATCAACAATATATTGCTTACGAGGTAAGTATTTCCTGACAAAACCAGGGAACATATTCCAAACTAGCTAATTCACGTTAAATCCGTGACCAAGTGACCAACGTCTTCTACACCAATATCAGACCACCAAAACAACAAGAAAAAAAATAATCATTTACCTGATCAGGAGTTCTTTTGATTGGAGGCAGTAACTGATCCTCACCAAGCCTTATATCATTATTATAACCGTATTTTCTTAAAACGGTCCATGTTGTCTCTAACCGACCTTTTTCAATAAATAATGCGTGAAGAAAGAGGAAGCCCGTTAATGTTAGACCATTTTCATTGACTCCTTCAGGCAGTTTTTCTTGCACAACTCTTTTCACACCAACTATTTCTGAGGGTTGCAACGGAGCATTAAAACATTTGACCTGTTTAGAATCACGCAGTAACAAAAAAAATATTCACGTCAATCTCCATTGTATAAAACTCAAACAAGATGTCCAGCATACCCAAACTGACTTGTGCCAAAACATTATTCATATTCACTCGTATCCCAAACCGCCCAACCTGCTCAAATAGAGCTACCTGGACATATGACAAATACAGGTGATTAGATACAACTAGAACCAGAAATAAAAACCTGGAAATCATTCAACTCAGCGTCACTTAGGGCACCGTCTCTATCATGATCGCAGAGAATAAATATCCTTTTTAAAGCCCTCACACATCGAGGTTTCAAAGTTTGTGCCTCCTGGTCAAATAACGGAGCTGTTGGATGAAGTACAGCTTTCTGGGCATAGTAAAATACCTCAGGGATCTGAAAATATAGCCAAAAAATATAAGTCTCAAAAGTGAATATGTGTAAATGAATAATATGAATGTGGCTAGATTTCTTACACGACTTAATACGGAAAACAGAAGCAAACTTACAAAACATAATACTACCTGAATATGTTTGTATGCTGAGCATTCGATACATGTTTCAATCTCCCTAAACTGTTGCATTATAGGGGACATCACCAACTCCAAACTAACTGCTTGTTGTTCATCCCTTAAATCCAACTTACAACCTGCCACTATAACAGGAACCTTTACCTGTACATGTGTTTATACATCATTTTAGTGCAAAGCTCAAACAAAATAAAGAAAAATTAATAACAATTAAAAAAAAATTGATGACAACTCTGTCCAACTAATGAGCCATTAGAGTAAAGCTCATACAGAAATCACGAATGTTTTTAAAAACCCACTGTAACTCACAGACCAAAACTCCTTGTTACTTTATACAGGCAAATAAAAATGCCAAACAAAGTGTCAAGGTCACAAGAATCTAAATATGTTCAAAAAGGTAACTAATCAAGCCAGCAATAGCTTCATACTCTAGAAACCTGAACTATAACAAAATACCATCCATATAAGACCAATCCAGCACATACCTCCAATCGTCTGAGTTCAGGAAGCCAGAAAGTACTCAATCGATCAAGTGTAGAAGGCTCATCACATGCATAGGTAAGAACAACTGCGTCAGCTCTCTTCAGTTCATCAGCAAGTTTCCCTCTATTCTCCAAACTGTTATGCAAAACACATCACTCAAACTTTACAACTTTCCAGTTTCCACATAAAATCATATACAAAATACATCCGTTCTTAACATCCACCATTCCAAATAATAAGCACTTTCAACTTCAAAAGATCAAAAAATTCCAATCCCAACTTTCTATTATTTAAGTAACCGCCTTCGGACACAAAATAATCGATTGCATCATTTTTATTTATGGCTGCAAGTCTGCAACATTAAATAATTATCAAACAATAACCTAAAATCACTAGTACACCGTAACCTTCACTAATCAACAACAAAGATAACTAATAATCCAATAACTATCCAACAATAAACTAAACCCTTTCTTTAAAATCCAAACTTGATAACATCTAAACATACTAACAACAAAAAAGATTACCTAATTATCCAAGAACTATCAAAAAACAAACTAAAATCACTAACACACCAGAACTTTCACTTAACCAACCAACCCTATTTAAAAAATCCAAACTTAATAACATCTAAAAATATTAACAACAAAAAAGATAACCTAAGTATCCAGTAACTACCAAACAATAAGCTAAAATCACTAACACTATAACTTTCACTTAACTAACCAACCCTTTCTTAAAAATCCAAACTTAATAACATCTAAACATATTAACAACAACAAAGATACCTAAGAATCCAAACTTAATAACATCTAAGCATATTAACAACAAAAAAGATACCTAATAATCCAATAATCATCAAAAAAAGATAAACTAAAATCACTAATACACACCATAAGTTTCACTTAACTAACCAACCCTTTATTAAAAATCTTAACTTAATAACATCAAAACATACTAACAACAACAAAGACCTAAAAATCCAAACTTAATAACATCTTAACACATTAACAACAAAAAAGACACCAAACTAACCAACCCTTTACTAAAAATCGAAACTTTAAAACATCTAAACATATAAGCAGCAAAAAAGACACCAAACTAACCAACCCTTTATTAAAAATCGAAACTTAAAAACATCTAAACATATAAACAACAAAAAAGACACCAAACTAACCAACCCTTTTTAAAAAATCCAAACTTGATAACAACTAAACATACCAACATGAAAAAAGATTACCTAGAAGAAGTATCAATGACAGTAACAGGAACATGTTCAGGGAACATATCTTCCGGCAACCTAGTGGGCGGTAGAACCGGCGGAACATTGGTGGGGAAAGACTCAGCAGCAGCTGTGATGATCAAGCTGGACTTGCCGGTGCCACGGTCGCCGGCGACGACGATCCGAACACCGGTTGTGGAGGTTGATTTAGTAGCAGACATTGATTGATGTAAAGTAGAGCAGTGTAGATGTGTGGTTGGTTGATGGGTGTTTGGGTTGCTTAATTGTTGCGGCGAATGAATGGGGAGTAGATGATGATGATGTTTCTTATTGTGCAAGATGAAGGAAACAAGGGTTTTGATGAAGAATGTTCAAGATTGTGTGTGTGCCCCCCTTTATTTAGCTTTATTAGGGTTTATCTATCCTTCAACAACCATGTGTTTTTTTCTTTTTTATTTGGATGAATATTTCATTCACTAGCCTAGCCTAATGGTTATTAAGATACATATAAACTTAAGGCTGGTGGGTAAGTAGACGGGGGAAGGGGGTGACACGTCGGAAAAAGGTGGGACCGGAGGACAGAGAACGGGAGGGGACGGGGCAGGGGGCGGTGTAGGGAGGTGGAGACGGGGGTGGCAGGGGGCGGTGATTGGTGGAGGCTTTGGTGGGGGGCGGTGATTGGCCCGTCCCATATGTCCGTTTGGAGACGGGGGGGACGGGGGTGGGAGAGAACGGGGGCTCCGGGGCGGTGTGTGGCTTGGGGACGGGGCAAAAGCTTGAGACGGGGGAGGTTTGCCGTCTGTTCTCCGGATAGTCTAACGGTTAAGATATAATCTTAGACCATGTATAGTGGAGTGTGATTCAGGGCGTGAAAAGTAACATAGCGCCCCCAACACCACTACAGGGGGGCGCTTTGTGTAAAAACGAGGGGATAGCGCTATAAATGCAACGCCGGTGCACAAAAACAATCACCCAATCAAAACTTGCCACCTAAGATCATCTCCCCTTTTCAAGTTATTTTATTATTATTTTAATTTAAAAACATATAATAAAATTTTATTTAGAGGTTAATTTTTTTCCCCACCGCTACACCCCATTTTCACTTCAAGCCCTAAGCTGACTCAGTTGCCACGTGGACTAATCAGAAACAGGGGCCTTATGTTTTTCCCTTCCCTACTACACATGGTCTTAAGTATGAATGGTTAAGAGTTAGCATCTTAATGGTTGCCTCTTAACCATTCAGACTTAAGGTTGCCTCTTAACCATTCAGAGGTTATGGACCATTAAGAGGTAACCTCTGAATGGTCATTAAGAGGCTACCAAACAACCCTCTATACGTTGTGGTGGCGTGAAAAAACGTGTGAGTATGGACCTAAGCTCGGAACATATTTAGTGGAGATTTGGCATGAGATAACATCTGACGGTTAACATAGAGGTTGTGATTGGGCCAATTAATTCAAAGGGTTGTGGACCTTTGTCAAACGGTATAACATTTGTGTATTTTTTTTTTAAATTATCATTTATTTTCATTTACTTATTTAAACCCCTTTCTCTCCACCGTTTGTTACCACACACTAAACTGACTTCCTAACCCACCGAATACCCCAAAATCTCTTTGATAAACCATGACTCGTTGGTCTGAAAAAGAAGAGGTTGCCCTATGTATGGTGTGGCAAGAAATAAACAACAACCTTCCTCGTCGATGGTCGATTTGGCCCCACATTCTACGGGAATTCAAAGACTTGGTCGGTACCGACTCACTAATCCAAAAGTGGACATACCTACGAAACAAGTACCAACATGTCCACCAAACAATCTTGCAACAAGTCCCCCCCCCCCCCCCCCTAAATACCCCCGATCAAGAGGTCATTGAAGTCACTAAAATCAAGTTTGAGTTCCGCCATGGTGAGTTTCCCCACGTATCAGCATGGCAAATGATCTGGGGGACCTTAGATTAGGTTTATTATGTTTTTAATGTTCAAATTAGGTTAGTTTTATTGTAATGTAACGTTTTTTATTTTAATGTAATGTTTTAATTTAATGTAATGTTTGTTATTTAAATTTATCCAAAGTGACGTGGAGGCCACCCAGTCGCCGTCCACGCCACACACCACCCAGTGCATATTTTGTTTTGGAGGGTCTAGTAATGTGGATCCACATGTCAGCCCATACCTCCTTAAGGGCATGACCACACCGTGTAATCTTACATTATTAAAAAATAATTAACCTAGAATGTGTATGAATAAATGAATTACGAGGGATTGAGCCCTTGGTGTATATTTTGTCGGATCCAAATTTGTTTTAGTTTATATTATTGGATTAGTTCACGCGATACGATGGGTATCACAGAGTTTCTTTTGGATAGCGTAATTGAACTTGGCCTGACTTAAACACTATTTAAATTTTTTGGTACTATTTAAATATTAGTTTTAGTTTAAAGTATTATTAATAAGGTAATATTTAATGTAGTGAATTAATTAAAGTAATGGTCATTAAATGTATACATATAATAAATCAAAGCCATTTTAATGACATGGCACTTAAAGAGGCCTTCTCCTCGTTGAGTGTGTCATGTGTCATCCTATGTGGCATTGAGATATTTTAGAAAAAAAATAATTTAAAAACAAATTTAGATTTTTCTCTCTTATGTTTCCTCCCATAATTTTTAAACGTTAATATCTTTTATATACGAGATTTTTTAAAGAAAAAAATTACACCAAATTAACGAGCGTTTTATTATCTTTCCAACGAGTACCATAGTGCTATATAAAAAACGGAGAAAAAAACGACTATTTTTTGTTGGGTTTTGTTCAAACAAGAAAAAAACACAAAGTGTTCAGGTAAATCATGTATAGGCAAGTCACTAATTATGTTCAAATCAGTAAATATGAATTCTATTTTCAACATGCGTTAGCATTGGAGTTATACATTGTTTTAGGTTAGATATTAATATTAGAGTTATACATTGTTTAAGGTTAGGCGTTAACATTGGAGATATATTTTGAATTGTTTTAGGTTAGCTGCTACCCGAAGCTTTCATGCATGTAACTGTAAAGTGCATCATTCTATTTCATATGTAAAATTAATATGTCATATTAGATTTTTCAACCTCGGGACGTTCCCGGGGTATAATCTAGTAACTTAGTAACCATGAAAAGCTTATTAAACATTATGTTTTGAAAGGTTGTACATTGTACCTAAACTTTTTTACAACATGGCAAAAGTACTATTGTGTTTGATGTCACATCACGTCAATGGCGGAAACACAAGGCGCAACGCTTGAAAGCATATCAAATTCAAGATTAACACAAACCACATTTAATTATAAAATATTATTTTATTAAGATGTCGAAATGGGTACCTTGTTACAATATTTTACAAAACAACAAACAACAAGTTCATACATGGGGTTTTTCCATTCACGTCCTAACCCAACGGAAAATATTGATGAAACCCTGACAAGTATCCGACATCCCATATTCTACCGCACTAGCCTCATATTTATTCAGCACTTAGATACCTGAAAGATATATTTAAAAAGACATCAATATATAAAATATTGGTGAGTTCACATGTTTTAGCTCCATAACAACAACATATGTGGAACAAACACAAGTAGTGGTCTTTGTAAGGAGTAGCTAGGTCCTACAAAACTACAATGACGAGCAATCCCTTGAGCCCATAACTAAACCAAACCAAGACTAATAATGCCCCGCGAGCAAAAGTTGTTTCTCGAAAAATAACAACTTAGTTTAGAATACGTGCACCCCTGGCATACACAGTTGCATAATCGACGCTATCGATTAGGGGTGGGCATTGTCAGGCACCAATAGTACTATCCAAATATTCCTTCAGTTATCGATTTCAACACACACAACATACGAGTAAATGGTTACAATAGCGAGGACTCACCCCGAGTGGTGTACAAACAACAAAACCCAAGTACTCATCATGCCACTTATCATGTTTTAACTTTTAAAAACATTTTGACATGTAACAACATTTGACAAACATATCTTTCCCCCAAAACAAAACAGTAAAATGTAGGGGTGTAAATGACACGTAGCGGCTCGGGATCGGCTCGGTAAAAAGCTCGAACGAGCCGAGCCTTAACGAGCCCGAGCCTGAAATATGGCTCGTTTAGTTATCGAGCCCGAGCTCGAGCCCTAGATACAAAGCTCGATTGGGCTCGCGAGCCTAATCGAGCCTTAACGAGCTAGAGCACGAACCCGAGCCCGAGCCTAAGTTACAGCCGAGCCTAAGTTATAGCGTTAACGATTGGGCTCGCGAGCCTAAGTTATAGCCGAGCTTTTGCGAGCTCGAGCCGAGCTTTGAGCTCGTTTGAGATTCTCAAATCACCTCGAGCCGAGCTCGAGCTTTGGATTTTGCTAGCGAGCCGAGCTCGAGCTCAAGATTGTAGGCTCGAGCCGAGCCGAGCTCGAGCTCGAGCTTCACAAAACCTTAACGAGCCCGAGCCGAGCCCAGTCAGGCTCGGGCTCGGCTCGGCTCGTTTACACCCCTAGTAAAATGGGGTCGTGAAACTCACCTGAAGTACAGTGTGCAATTACCTAGCAGAGAATAGCAAGTCCGATGTCAAGCACCCACGAACGTCCTAGTGCGTATAAGTCACTAAGTCTATAGTGCGTGTTATCCGGCAAGTTGTACACCCAACTCCCAACATCACTATTAGACATAATTCCCCGTTTAGTTACACATGTGTCCTAGGATTGTTGGTGATGGATTACCCATGTTATAAGTTACACTTATATTTCTGTATTAATTAACTCACAATACATTACCCTCGACTCGACTCACTTTACCGTATAATTATTTTCTCATTAAATAATTATACTAGGATCTTGTCGATCGATATTTCATCTACAACACTCGACTCGACTCACACCATATATTTATTTCCCATTAAATAAATATACTAGGATCATGCCGATTCGACAACATATTTTACTTTGTTAAGTTTGCATACTTAACTTGGTTTTAAACATGTAATCGTTATAGATTATTTAACGGTAATTTTCCCACGAATATTTTTCAACACTTAGGAAAGTGTTACACATTTTCACCCATAAGTAACCTTATATCTTTTAGTTCCAAAATATATGTATTTTCATGCCCACATTTGACGTGATAACATATATACGTATCTTGTAGGAAGTTATACAATATATACTTATCCGTCCATTTCGCATTTTGTCCGTGAACACGTCGTAATATAAATACGTCAACATTCCATTATTTTTTATATTATCTCGCGTCCCGAATAACACAAGTTATTTATATATATATTGTAAGAATAATTACTTGTCGTCGTAATATTATTGGCCTACATCCAAATATATATTCGGTTATTTTTCTTAAATTCCCAACAACATGTTTTACGTGTAATTTATAAATAACCTTTGTATGTTCATACACCAAGACTTGTTATTTTCAACACAAAAAATGCTCCAACACTTTTATATTCCCATAGATATAAAAGTGTTCATTTTGTACAATTTTTACTAAGTCTTTTAAATTACCAACTTATTATAAAAACCTTTGTTTTTATATTTCTCGACATCTTTGGTAATTTATATTTTTATAAACTCTTATTTTATAAAAATACATTTATACAAAAATACATTCTTGTAAGTTTGAAAACACTTTCATTACCACCTCGGAAAGTTACAACTTTCCATTTTCAACACTTAACTTTACAAAAATCACATTTTAGCCTTAAGTTTCCAAAATGGCATTTTACACTATCTAACTTTTAAAGTTACCAAATCATCACCTTAACTTTTAAAAGTTACATTCTACATCCTTAATCTTACAAAATTGACAATTTTCTACTAAACTAGTAAACTTAGTATTGTCAATTTTGTCAATATGGAGTATTATTGAGGATAATAATATGTGTATTTGGTGTATTAAGTCCATAATGTCCATTTTTGCTTCTTGTATGTTACTAACTTTGAAGATGTGATTTTTGTATCTTGTACCATTTTATAGATCCAACATGATCTTGTGTTTTTTATGGTCATTTTAAGATTATTAAAACCACTTTTAAGTATGTTCAAATTATCTTTATAAAAACCATTTCAAACATCTTCAAGCATAAGTTTATGTGAACCTTTAAAAACTATAAATTCACCAACAATCTTACACAAAACTTAAGGCACACTATCATCTTCTTAACACATTTGTTCATCTTTTAAAAATATATGACATTTTATGTTCATAACACATGTTACATATTATGTTTAGATCTTTAACACATGTAAGATTATGTTTATCTTTTTAACTTACAAAAACAAAACTCACGGCCCTAAATCATCATCCTTACATACCCATTTTAGTTTGTAATAACACGTGTTTTATTATGTTATTTAGTTTCGGTTAATCGGGTCAGGTATCACCTAATACCATACCCGTCCCATACCCGCGAAATATTTTTTTTTTCTAATACCAAACATGTCCCATACCTATCAGGTATCGGGTATACCCATCCCAAATGCTTCATGTTTTGGGTATACCCGTCGAGCTCGAGTTTTTTTGCCATCCCTATATTTGAGCTCACTCTTACCCACTCTTGCAATTATATTACATACAACCCAGTATTAGCCACGCCAAAAATACATATACTGGTTTAACCCAAAAAGTTATACTAGACCCAGAGTAGAGGTGTAAAAATAACCAGTTTAGGCCGGCCAAAACCAGTTCGCGAACTAATCCAGTCCGTCAAAAAAACCGGTCTGGGCCAAACCAGGTTGGGTCCCAATCCAGCCTGACAATTTGAGCCCAATTCATGATTTCATACGTATATACCGTTTTGAGCCCAGACCGATTCAAGGAGCTAAAAACGCCTATGTGAAAAAACCCGGCTTTTCGGTCTAAACTGGTTTTGAACCCCATCTAAATCGGTTTGAGTGGGTTAAGTTTTTCAGCCCTAAAAGTGGTTCTCAACCAGAACCGAATTGGGCCAAACCAGTTTGAGTCCACTCTAAAAACAACCGATCCGGTCTATAAACCGAACCACATTTGGACCCGAACCACTTTGTACGTCTAACCCAGAGTAAGCCAAATTCAATCATTCAAGTCATATTAGCTGATATACAGAGTCTTCAACAACGGAAGTTTTGAACGACAACGGATATAATCGATATACAGACACACCACTCGGCCTATGCTCCAAACAAACATAAAGGAACATAGCTGACCCACGGGCAACCCGAATCCTCCATCTTAATGTTGTGTATCCTCCATCTCAACGGCTACTATGTTTGAACTTTTGGTAGCTTGGCCATCATTAGCTATTATACAAGTTGGCAAGAAAACGAACACATAAAACAGCACACAACCAACACAAAGAGCAAATCAATGTTCAACTTGTAATTGCACTTGCAAAAGGTCTAATGAGTAAAGACACAACAAAATCAAGGATCCACTCTTACAAAAATAATGTTTCAAATACCAGAAAAAACACAAAACTCGTAACTAAAATGATCACATATTCTATGCCAACAAAAATCAAGGGTAAAGTTATTCAAGAGGGACATATTAACCCAACATTCATCCCAGTCTCCGTATTATAAGCCAATACGACATATAGGGTTACTCTTAATGAGGCCGAGGTCCACCTGCAAAAAAAAATGTGGACAGAATCACACCACGGTTTTTTCATGATTTATAACGAATTCATGCAATTGTGCATACCTTGTGACCAAAGAGATCTCTGATGTTGTCGATGCCATAAAGTATCATTGTTGGCCTGGTGTATACCAATTATAGTTTGTTAAAGAATTATGATAACTGATCATATGTAACATGGTGATGGATCATAAGTAGGTACACTACAAGCATGGTGTGGGTTGATGTGGATTGTGTTTTATCTCTCATACGGATCTAAATGAAACAAGAAAAAACTAGCTAAAAGAAAAATAGTCGCATGTGCCAAAGTCTAGTTTGGTGCAAATAACTCCCTCAATAGAAATTATTCACAATCTAAGATTATTATGGTGATGTAACATAGTTACTGTAATCATTAATAAGACAGGATTAAAAACAGACAAATTGTGTGGTTGAGTTTGCAGTAAAAATCACCAGTTTTAGTTATACTGAAAAACGACCCGTGAATCCGTGATCTTGCCACCTCTACTTTAGATTAAAGTGGCGACATGGAGCAAGTCGTTTGGTAATGCTGAAGCATTTTAGCTGGCCACACATGACAGATACTATAACTGCAATCTAACTATACGGATTTAACCAAATCGACCCATTTGCTAGCCAATGAGAAAAAATAACGACCAATTACAATTCCTAGATGATCAAATATTAGGTTAAACTACAAAAATATTGTTTTGTTGCACATACCGTTCAAGGGAAAGACCCCAAGCAATAACTGTAACATCCTCAGGAAGTCCCATAGGAAGTAACATTTCAGGTCTGAACATTCCAGAATTTCCTACTTCAACCCATTTCTTTAAGCCTTCATGATACCTGCCACATTAGATAATATAAATTACATTTATAGTATCCATATTACGATTATTTATTAGAATAACGAAATTGTACCCGAATATTTCCATGCTCGGTTCAGTGTATGGATTGTAAGCAGGCTTGAAACGCAAGTTGGACATTCCTGGAATAAAAATTGGCATGATACCGAACTGTATTTTGGATACACTTAAGATAAATATACTTCAAATGATTGGCATAAACATAGATCATATTTGATTACCGAAACCAAGAATGTAAATTTAAAAATATTACAGTAGCACGCCTTGATTACCAAAACCAAGAACACAAAGGAGGTTAGTATTTACCCAATCGGGAGAAGAAGTCATGCAACACGCCTTGCAAATCCCCAAGACTTAGTCCACGATCACATATTAACCCTGCACAATCCATAAATAAAATAGATAAAAAATAAATTAAAAAAATGTTATGGCAACCTCATGATGCATTATCACGTGCTATTCATGTATCAAGAATTTGCTGACGCATGATCATATTGGAGCAAGTATACATATAATAATACACCATCAAAAGTACTCGTTTTAATAATGACAATCAACCCCCAAAATTTAGTAACACTAATAAATGTGTTAACTTATATTAACAAGAAAAAAATAAAAAATATTTTTTGCCAAAAGGATCCATCTCAGAAGAATTACTGCTGAAACAGAAATAGTGACACTTCAACTGGATCTGTCAGGACTCAAGATAAGAACATGCAAAATTTAATCCCAGATTTAAACAGCTCCTGAGAGTTTGTCAAAATACAGATTTTCTAAAATTACACACTCCCTATATTACATAACTGAGTTTTTTTCCAGCAAGAAATAACAAACACCCGTTATTTATAAAACTATCATTTCAAACAGATATATATTTTTTTGTTTTTCAATAGTAGCAGGCATTTCATTGTATATAAAAACGAACAGACAGAGATACAGAATTACAGATTACCTTCTATTTGATGAAACTCAGCCAGGTGAGTCCGGTCAACAGCCTCATTTCTGAAGACACGATCAATACTATAGTACCTTTTGGCTTCAAAAGGTTTCTGCAGATGTTAGCAGATAAATTAAATGCAGCCATATAACTCATCCTTCAACCCCAAACAGAAGCACATATATATAAAGAACCTCTATACTAGGTTAAAACTTGAAAGCATATTTATCTCTTCAAAACATAACTATTTATGCGTGTTTATTTAGAAAAAAATGTTACTCAAAGGAATGCGTGGTTGAAAACTTGAAATAAAATACATGAAAGGTACATTATTAAATAAACCTTTGCAAGTGCGTACAGCATCCTTGAGGAAACCGCAGTTGTATGAGTTCGTAATAAGTTTTTATTTGCTTCCTCTCTTTTCCAGTCATACCCGTACCTACATCATAAATGTTGCTATGCTTGTTAAAAAAGAGAGAGAGAGAGAGAGAGAGGGAGTCTAAAAAGGTGAATGTATAGTTTCTTATGATAGCATACCCTCTTGATCCGTGACCTCCGGACTCATGAATCTGCTTCACTCTCTCAACATAATCTTCCGGAAGCGTTTTTGTAGTTGAAGGTTCTGCATATACCATTGCCACGTCACCCATTAGAGTAATTTAAAAAAACCATGACAAAAAAATTGAGCATACCTTTTAAGAAAAATGTATCGTGTGAATCACGAGCAGGGTGCTGTTGCGGTTGGAAAAGTGCATCGAAATTCCAGAAGCTGTATTTATTAAAATTGTGTTTTTTAACAAAGAACATATTGGTTGCAGATTGTTTCATCGAATAAAAATCCTATTTAGATTTAAAAGATCGACTATTTATATGTGGGTAACAAGGTTGTGAACAATCAAGTTGCATAATGGAAGAGAACAATAGCTACCTGCTTTCAACATAATTATTTGTAGGCATCTCCTCAAATCTACAATCAAACAAATAGGCATTACATTATATAAACTATAATCCATTAAAATGATGTCGTATGAAATGTTATAGTAGACATTACCCCATTTGAAGAAAAATCATCTGCATTTGTCGCCTTACCTGAAATAATTTCAATATTTAGATATAGAAATCTACTTCTGATGAATAAATATCATGGCTGCAATCTTTTTGAATAACTACATAACCCCGTTCTTTTGCAATTTTACAAAATGACAACAAGACATTTGACACATCTATGCAGATAACGATGAATTGTACTCTTGCCTTAAGTAAAGGATGGAGGTAACCAGCTTCAACAGGAAAACCTTTTGCGAGAAAATTATACTCTTTAAACTGCAAGTCCTTCCATTCGCCACTTGAAAAACAAAACATAAAAAATTCAAGTATCGTAAGCTTTCAAGCATCTTGATTTCACTCAATGATAAGTGCATCCATTACTTAATTAATTAATTCATTAAAATAAGGCATTCTAATACCTTTGCAGATTTTCTCTAGTTAAATCAGTGGCAGGTTTCCTTATTTTTGGGGCATATTTAGGACCTTTCTTAACAGAATAGCCTTTCCATACCCTGTAAAAAGTGTACAAAACAAACCATACTGAATAAGATTACAATGCAACATGAAGAATTGTGTATGGGCAAGTTATGCAAAATATATAACTTAGAATTGTGTATGGGTTCATGAGCAATTGACAACAATGAAGATTGTCTTGGTAAATAGATACCCAGCTTATCTTCATGTATAACTAAAAGCATAAAAAAGAAGAAGAATGTCTTGAAGAAATATTACTGAGGAGAAATAAGTTTTCTTCGCTTCAGAGCATCAATATTCTCTTGGTTGAGGGCCTGAAATAATGTATCTTAACGGTTAAACAAACGTAAGGACAAAATATTGAGTCAAACATAGAGTTTATGTTCAGACAAAAGATATAAGTTGTCCACCCACCCTCATACGCACCTCCTCATCAACAATATACCACCTTTTCAAAAGTTAATTGTTAAATTATCATTTCCTTAAGAAAACATGCAAGTTCATTGACGCATGAACATAAATAGATAATGGAGACACGTTACCAAAAAAAATTATTAACTTACAATGGTAGATCCTACACTTGGTTACATAAAAATTGTAACCAACATCAGGATGAAATTTCAGATCCCCAAAGATATGTCATTCTAGACACTAACCCGTGGTTATTAATCTAAATAAAGTGAACTTGGTAAATTTATCACCTCTCCGCCGTTTATCTTTACAAGCATCTCCTTCACATTATCATCTACATGTGCAACCTACATCAATTCATACACAATAATAGATTAGCTTCGGATTATATCGATAAAAAAACTAGCAAGTTCATATCTAGAAACTATTCTTGACGTTACTCGATCAACTTTACCTTTCTAGAGACTTGTGACTTCCCCATCTCCACCCATTTATTTTTTATGGCTTGCTGGCAACCTATTTTGAAAACCGAGTCTCCCAACTTTTTCTGCATTCAAAATTATTAAAATATATCTTCCAACAAGCAACCAAAAACAAGACTAGGTATACAATGAAAGATCACATGTAATTAAATTCAGATCTAAAAAATGATGAAAGCAAATTAACTTCCAATAATGCATCATGTGATTACAAGATGCTTTTTCTTACCTGCAGATCTACCCGCGAGATACCCTCTGGCGGGACGGCCATGAATAGTTGGAATTCTGGAGACCCATTAGCAGCATAAGTTTTGCCTTCAGCAGTTAGTTGCCATCTCTCCTTTTTAATATCCTGTATGCAAAAGCATATCCCGGTTTATATACAACTAAATTTATCTCCATCCAAAAAAAATATAGAACACAACCAAAATTTAGACGGTTGAAAGGGATAAAAGGAAAAACCAAGGCTGCAGGAGGCGCTAGGCAGGCGGTGGGGTCTATCTTAGGGACTAGTTGGGACTAGGCGGAATTAGGCGGAAATAGGGGTTTTTATACGTATTTAATATATATATACACATAATACTTAGAAATACTTAGATATATACACATATTACTTAGAAATACTTAGATATATACACATAATACTTAGAAATACTTAGATATATACACATAATACTTAGATATATACACATAATACTTAAAAACAATTAGATATATACACAACATACTTAAAAACAATTAGATATATACACAACATACTTAGAAATACTTAGAAATTTGTGGAATTTAAAAAAAAACAGCGCCTAGGACCACCTAATCACTAAACACCTAATTCCTCGCCTAGGGTTCCGATACAGAGTCCCGTCTAGCGCCTAGGCCGACTTTTACAACACTAGGAAAAACCAACAGAAGGGTGAAAGGAATCTACAATTCATAGTAAATAGAAGTCATTAACTCGTTTCTCACTTCCCTCTTTAGCATACAAAGCATTATGAATTTAGCCACATAAGTGAGAAGTGAGAACTATGCTTAAGGTTCAAGACATTAGATTCTTAACTCTTGATAAAGCACAAAGGATGCACGTTGTTGTGAACCATCATATTATATAGAATTTATGCTAAGTTTCATTGTAAACATTCTCAACAACACAAACACCAACATCAAAAAGTTTCTTTCGTTTAACTTTTTAAATCATTGCAAGTGATTTGACAAATGTAAAAGTACAAACACCTGTAAACTTTAAACCTATTACCTATCAGATGTGTTAGTTCTACTGGGGCCAAATAAAATAAAACGTCACCATAATTTTACAATATCTTAATCTAACAAAAGAGTTTATCAACAACACAACCGTATGATTAACATTCTCTCTGCCAAATTGCTATTCCCCTCAACCTCTAGTCCCAAAATGACATTTTGCACTAGTTAGGCCCGTAAATGAACCAAACGTTCATGAACTGTTCTGCAGGAAGTTTGTTTAGTTAAATAAACAAACTAACAGAACAAACATGAACACGCGTTTTGTTCATTCATTTATGTTCATGAACATCCGTTTATGTTCATTTAAAATTTAAATAAATACATAGTTATATTTATATAAATATATACATAAGAGGGGCTTTCTAACAACTTATGTAAATATTTATTGGGCTTTCCAATGGAATGTATCGTAATTGGTCACCAATATATATATAAAAAAACTACGTAACTGAGTTGTGTACATTTAAACCGTTAATCTAGATGTGTTTATTTATTTATTTATTTATTTTCTTATATCTGTGATGTATTAGACTTGTTCATGTGTGTTAATTAATGTTAATTTGTGTTGTTTATGTTTGTTCAATTACATTCATTTGTGTTCGTTTAATGTCTGTTCAGTTATGTCCGTTTAAGCTTCTTTGTGTCCATTTAAGTTCATGAACTGTTCATTTATGTTTTGAACAAACCAACATGAACATACACGAACCTGCTCATTTTCTTAATGAACATACAGGAACACAAAAATATGTGTTCTCTTATATGTTCGTATTCGTATTCGGTTAAAGTTAAATGAACGAACACGAACATCCCTCTGTTTGTGTTCTTTTACAGGCCTAACGCTAGTGACTTGATTAGTCATTAGTATAGTGTAAAAATAACTCGATCAATACGACTGTAGAACTAAAAGTATGAAATTTGTTAAAAAGTAAGTAGACCACACTACTACATTGCAGTACTGCTGAAAGCATTTATAAATGCTTCAAATCATAAAAATATTTAGTATAAACTAACGATTATCGATTAAAACTTAATCCTACTCTAATACAACAAATCACATGTAAGTTCATAGCAAATTCTATTCTCTAACAAAAAGATCAGAGAAAAAGTAAAAAACCTGAGCATCGACATATCGAAAGCCGTTGAGGCTCTTAATGGCGTTAACAATATCTTCATGACTAAATCCTATCTGCACAGCGAACTCGCCTGAATCTTTTATTTCCTCGTTATGCTCCAGGAACCCTAACACTGCTTCTTGCGCCATATGTTTGACTGTAAAATTACAGAATTAACCCTAGGGTTTGAGAATAATATTAACTAGGAATTCAGTTTAGGTTTATAGATGGAACTTAATCTGTGAGTGTAACAAAATATTGAATCTGAGTTAGTTAAGTTGGCGGAAGCAGTATAACAGGTTACCTGATTAACCGGCGGCGGACGACGGAGGAGGAAGTGAACCGGCGGCGGCGGCGGCGGTTGTGGTTAGAGTTAGTAAAGGGTATTTTGGTGAGAAGGATTATAGGGGTGAATGGGTTTTTGGTTTTGCAAAGAGTGTAATTGGAAATGTTTTTTTTTTATATTTTTTTAGTTTGTGAACCGAACTAAACTGAACCAAACTAAATTGAAAAAAGTCAAACTTAATCGAAAAGTAAATTTGAATCCGGTTCGATTTTGGTTTTGGCATCAGCCTGAAAAACTGAATTTTAACGGGGGAGTTCAAAAAAGTAGGTAGGGATGAGATTGGTATCGGTATTTATTAGAGGTGGCAAAGCTGACCCAAACACCAACTCTTAGGCTGATTTGGGTTTATTAAAATTTTAAATTTTTTATTTTTTTTCGATTTTTTAAATTTTAATAAACCCATCCTAACCCATACTCATCCTGACCTGTTTTTTAATAAACCCATCCTGACCCAAACTCATCCTAACCTAAACTCATCCTAACCTAAACTCATCTTAACCTATCACCCAAACCTGCCCAACCCACCCACTTTGCCAGGTCTAGTATTTATGGCTGTAAAAATCTCGTCTGGGTGTAGATTACTTAGCAAGTAATATTCGAGTATTCTACGCCTAGATCGAGTACTCGCAACTCCCAGTCAACTGAATTGACACCGTCTAGCGACTTTTGCAACTATGTCTATACCAAAAGTATTGATACAAAATTTTTGGAAAAGTAGGCACCGGCTTTGTTAAACAATACCGGTGATAGTACTCAAAACAGTTATCTTCATCACTATATAGTATCAGTACCATATATACTAGTACTGAAAATACCCATACCAAATTTATAAAAAAAAAGTAGGTACTGGATATCTTATCAAATATATGGATGCAATACAAGAACTCGGTAAAAAAATATTCATCCCTGGGAGGAAAGCACATTCAATTTTTTTTCCAACATAGGGCAGTTTGCTTGAAAATTTGCAATTTGTTGCTGAAAGTCCCATCTTGAAAGATAAATATATGACATGCATCATACATCTTATACGTGACTATTTTCTTTAATGCAACAATCACATAAATTCTTACAACATCCTTGCTACAACACTATCAACGATTATAATTATAATATTTTACAAGGGCTAATGGACCACTCAATCAAATAGTTTTCCACAACTCGTCCAATGTCATTTCCTCAATGGTTATATGTAGGACAGTGAGGACACAAGTTATATCATTTTTTTTCAACTTCCATATCTCATCAACATAGTGTGCAACCCTTGAACAATTCACATATAATTAACATGTCCAACTGACACATGTACCATTTCGTTCATCAAACATGTAAGAATAAGATTGTAAAGTTATTTTACTTTCCTTACATCCCCTTTGGTGTGTATTTGTCAAATGTGTCCGATTGTTACAATTATTTGTGGGATTATAGTCACATTTGAGTAGATGAGCTTGCATTGAAGATGCATAATTAGTTTTAGGACCACAACTATGATGGGATGCAAAACAATTATGTTTTGATATACGTTTTGCCCTCATACTGTAACCGCCTCTGGTGGCTGTTGGAGATTATCATGAGGCCCTAGGCATCGTCCTATTGCTTATCACAAATCGGAAAAACAACTTGATGAATTTTGTAGCCATGAGTGGAAGTTGTGGTGATTGCCTAAGGTTGTCAGTTAAACAGCTTAAAACACCTCGCTCACTTCAGATTTCCTTCTTTAAAACCCAAAAGAGGTATATGGATGATGATTTCTGACACGAACTTGTTAAGACAACAGTACAACATTTAGTTTGTTTAATAATCATCCTTTACTGATTCTATGATTTATAAATAACCAAAATTCACAATTATTATGTCAAATATACATTTATATACAATAAAAAACGGAAGTTGCATGCAATTGAAAATTCACCTTCCAACTATAACATATATATAGATATAGATGTGCGCAACTTGAGTATTGTTAAAATATTGCCATAGTTAGCAAAGTCCTCTAGTCCATGTGATTCCACCTCAAACGCAACATCCAAGTTGGCAAAGTCCTCTAGTCCATGTGATTCCAATCGCCCGTGATGGGGTATAAGGAGTTGAGTCTTCCGTTTTGCAAAATGTCAAATATACATCGTCCTCTTGCTCATCACAACTAGGAAAAAAATAACTCAATTACCACTAACAAAACTACTTTGAGGTAGACAAATATCGACAAACCCTTTAACAACTCTCATGCTTCACAAGGAGTCACAATATTTCAACAAAAAAAGTTGTGATGGTTTCTTACTTCCTCAAGCATATGCAATGCCGGGTCTTGTTTCTTTCTTTTCTTTTTTTCCTTTTTTCTTTTTTGGATTATCTGACTAAGGTTTCAAAAGTATTATCAAAATTCTTCTATCTGATCTGAAAGTGTTTATACACGATTAAAAAAGATATTAGGGCTATTCCAATTCCTAAGCCTACACATGTTAGGTTGCCTCGTTTTAACCCTTTATCTGTAATAGCGGTGCACAACATAACTTAAATTGCAAAAGTTGTTCACTTACGCTATGTTTCTGAGTTCACTTACGGAGGGAAAAGAAAAGAAAGGGAGAGATTTTCTTCCCTTTCTCTTCCTCTCTTTTCTTTCACTTTCTTTTCTTTTCCTTCCATTTATTCCCAATTTGGAATTATATCATTCTTTTCTTTCCTTCCATTTCCTTGAAAAAAAATCTGGAATGAACTGGGGAACACAACGTTAAACCAACTTATTTTCCTAGTTTTTATTTGTGGCAGACTGGTATTTTTGATAATAATAATAATAATACGTCATCTTCAAAAATAGAACGATCAAATGTTAGTTTACGTACATTGTATTATTGAAACAAAACAATTTGTTTGGGCCATATTTAAAGAAATTGATTGACATCACATTAACCAAACACATATTATTGATTATTGGCCTAATGGTCAGCACAGGGTGCCAATGAAAACAACGTCACCGAGAATAAAATGTTCCACGTTATCATCTTTTGACCCACACAACCTTAACTTATTTTCCTTGAAGACGTGGACTACCCATAGCTCCCCATTAATAATATACCTTAAGCCATCCATCTTACTGGCAATGCTCAAATAAACCCTTTTAATAAAATGAAAGTATGAAACATATTCGTATACCTTTTTTCCTATATTACCAAAGTGTTGGCTTCATAAGTTCATATAAAATATAGTTAATTATGCAAATTGTTAATGTGGTATTTTAGTATTATGGGTTTTCTTTATTTTGTTAGGTTAATCAGACACAAACTATTTTATCATTTATCGCAAAAACGTTTACAACTAATTTCCTAACTTGCTAAATTTGTTAGACACGTGTAATGTTCGAGTTATATGATTTTGAGGGCGTATAAGTTAAAGTTGATATTCGTTACGCTAATAACTATGTGGGTTGTGTTCAAGTTCGCTAGTTCAATGTGATAACCTGTTAACCTGACACGATTGTCACTTTTAATTACAATCTTCAAACTATCGTTTACCCTATATTTTTATAGTTGTTTAGTTTACAATACGAGGGTAAAGTTATCCTACGCAATGTACAAAAATAGAGTAGGGTCAAGGGTGAGAAGGACACTAAAAACACAATGGATCACGAATATAACACAATGCCAAAGAAAAAAGACACAATGATGAAAATAGAGAAAAAACACGATTCTAAAAACTACAAGCTAAAAATTCACAAAATCGAAAACATAAAAACTAAGATCGTAGTGTTCGATGAGACGGTTTCAATGCCGCTTAAATGAGTTCAATCAGAATACGTTTGATACCCATCCTATAACCTTGTACTATTTTTCACTGTGTATTTGATTCTAACCTACAATTATTAAGTTATAATAATTAATAGATTTCAGATAAAAAAAATAAAAATAAAATAGATCTCATGTGATATGCTCATATGCAAGTCTTTTACTCAACTTTGTCTCAAGTTAATAACTTTTCCCTACTCAGAACTTATTTGATTTTTTATTATATACCATATATTTTATCAAGTTAAAAAGCTCAAGTCAGGGGGTGTTTGGGATTGAGTTTGGAAATGCAAAAGTGCTTTTGGTCAAAAGTGCTTTTGGTCAAAAGTGCTTATTGGCTTATGACTTTTTGAAAAAGAGTTTTAAAAAAAGTGTTTGGATTAGCTTTTGAGATAAGAAACGTCAAAAAGTCAATAAATTGTTATTTTTTTAAGTGTTTCGCTTAACTTATTGCGAATACTGGTTGTATGAGTGGTAAATTTGTAATTTTTTTCCAAAAGTCAAAAGCCAAAAGCTAAAAGCCAGGATTTATAACTTTTAAAAACAACTTTTTCACCCTTAAAAACCAAAAGTCAAAAATCAAAACAGAAAGTACTTTTAGGTTACACAAGCCAATAAGTCAATAAGCACTTTGGAAACTCAATCCCAAACACCCTCTCACTTGATGTGAAAAATACATAACAACTACCAATATGTCTTTATGTAAACTATTATTAAAATAAGGAAGTCAAATGTTAACTATCCATAAAACAAAGGTTCAAACTGGAAATATAAACATACTATTATTATTACTACTTTCGTTGGTCTTCACATATCACATTTCTGTGACGTTCGATCAATGGCTTTGGCTGCTCGGCCAATTGCTTGCCATCTCAAGTCGGATAAACCCGTGGTTCACAAAGATGAGCCTCAGGCCGGACCGGTCCCTTCACTCGCGGTTCAGAAGGCGAGACTGACCAATACGGCCACTATAACAACGGATAGCGGGAAGATCTTGTTGCAGCCAAGGGTGTGCACACTTAGATCCTACGGTTCAGATCCGTTTGGAGTGATGAAGATGAGGAACATGGATGGTGAGGATGATAACGAAATGTCGCGATTCTTCGATATGCTTTCCGAGTATATAGAAAGCTCAAAAAAGAGCCAAGACTTTGAAATCATATCGGGTCGTCTAGCCATGGTATTATTCGTTTATATGGTTGATAAATTTTGTTTTATCTATTAGTTATGCAATACTCTAGGCGCGTAAATGAGTTGAGCTCATGATCTCAGCTAAAGGCTTGACTTTTGAGTAATTTTTCAACCTCGGGCTATTACATGGTTAATAAAACTCGTGTGATCTATTAGTTATGTGTTAATTTAGGTTGAAAGGAGTTGAGCATGCTCTACTTGCTAAGTAATTTTCTAATCTCGAGTTTGGCTTGTTTATTTATTAAATATATAACATAACTATTTGACTATTTTCTTACATAACTATGTTAGAATAAAATTTATTATGTAATTGTAAATTTAATATATTAAATAAAATTATCATATTTATATACATACATACATAATAAGCTCGATCGTTTAGAGTTTTTAGCATTATAAAACTTGATATATAATTAAAACAAATATGTTTTGCGTTGTTTAATTTCTGGTAGATCAAGATGTAAGGTTAGGTGTAAAGGTTTGGTGTTCAAAATAAAAAATAAAAGTTGTTAGTACAAACGATAAAAAAAAAGTAAATTTGTTACATTTAGTACGTGCAATGGACCCAACACTTATAACATTTCTGTCTATAATTTATTTAAACAAAACCTACCTTAGCTTTTGCTATTGGTGAGATTAACTGAGTATGATGATGACACAGATTATATTTGCGGGGACCGTGACAATGGAAATCGTGACCGGTAACTCACTATTTCGAAAGACGGATTTACAAGGAATCGAGGAGGGAGCCGGGGCGTGTTTGGCTGCGATCGCCTTTGCTGCAGCTTTCGCGTGGTTCTCCAGTGCTCGTACTAGAGTTGGGCGAGTCTTCTCGGTTCGATGCAATACCTTTATTGATTCTCTTATTGACCAAGTCGTTGACGGCATGTTTTATGAAACCGATATTAGCGATTGGATTGATGATATATGAACATCGTTGATTGTCGAAGAGTGAAAAACCGTCGAACACAAAAGGCGAAGACGGGTTTGTCATCTACCGTGTGTAATTATGAGTATGGCTAATTGTATAGGTTATGAAGACGGTTTATTGGGTCGAATACGATAAACCGGTATACGTAGATGAGAAAATACAAGGTGGTGTGTATGAAAATGGTATATTATACTAGTACGTTGTGTACTATTTCTCTTTGTCATGATATTATTATAGGCATTTAAGAAACAATAACTCCTATATAGTTTCTCTCAAAGTTTGTATCCATATCATGTTCATGATATGTACAATTAGTATTCTACGTAATTGTGTACTCATGAAGATGTTGTAAGACTTATTTTGCTTATAGGTTTGTTTCCAATATACATTATTGCAAATCTTAGATTGCGGAAGTGCCAAGTCATTAAAGAAAAAAAATCCACCTTGTCCAGTCATCCATGTCGTCCACCTTGTCCTAGTCATCAGCCAACTCAGCGATTTCCGCAATCTTTAGATTGCGGAAGTACCATTTTCAAAAATTTGTTTCTGGCACCCACTACAAACACAAATTTTCCTAAAAAATATACTATTTCATCAAAAAATTCTACTCAAAGTTTTCAACGATAGTTCAGGACATTCAAGAGGATTACCATTTGGAGACAACTCTCGTAAATTTTTATAATCTAAAAAAAGGCATAAATATTTGAGGACGAGACATAAGAGGGAACCAAAATCTACGGTCGTTTGTATTACACAATTTGGGAGGACATGGAGCCAATCAATAAAGATACGGATGTTGAGCTGATGGAGGACTTAATTTCGTGGTCCAAAATGTAGAGGGGTTTCGTACTTTCATAATCCAAATGCTACATTCTATCATTTTGTTGTATGTACAAAACAGGGGCGCAACTTCATAGGGGCGGGAGGGGGCGCCCGACCCCTCTAAATTTTCACTTAAAAGTTCAGATTATATAGTATCCGTATAAATTTTTTTTTGGTATATACGGTTCCGACCTTTCATAACCGATGACTTCCGACCCCCAAGATTATCGCTCAAGCGCCACTGGTACAAAAAGAGTTTTAGGTGTACTATTAGAGATAGAGTCGACGTGTTATTTGTAATCCATAATGATCAAAAGCCTTTTTTCAAAACCAAATATTATGTTAACAAATATTAGACATGGGGTTGTGATGAGTTAGATGATTCTACCAACATATTTTGGACCATTGCAACCACATGATAAGAGCTGCTTCAGGCGTAGGGGTGTGGGGGCGGGAAAGACATCGGTGGGCTAACATGGAGAGCCTCCTCCTCGGGGAACACCCCCTCCCCCTTTCGGTACAAACGGTGAGAATCCACCGCCCACCCTGTCCCTTTTCCCTAAAAAATTTTGACCGTTTAAAAAGAAGACCGTTGTCAACGGTTCTTTTAAAGAAAATAAAAAATTAACTCTTTTCCCTTTATTTAAATACTTTATCTTTTATTTTTAAACCACGTATAACTTTACAACCTCCCATATTCAAAATCTACAATTTTATAAACTTTCAAGTTCTAAAACCATGGATCCTAGGCGCCCGTTCTTCCCAAACACACCCGATAACCCCACGAACCAAGCCCCGTTCGCTTTTCCCTCGACACCCGGTACTCCCACGTCACAACCGCTCCCTTTTCGCGCATTTAACACCCTTCTTAATCCATGGCAAATGCAAATGCAACAACATCAATGGCAAATGCAAATGACACAAGTCCCGCCCTTCCCTCAAACACAAACACTACCCGGAACACAAACACAACACGAGCACGATTTTGTTTCTTTGGCCGCGCACGATGATCACGTACCCGAAACCCACCCCCCCTCCAAAAAAAAAAAAAACCGCAAAGAAGGAAAAAAATCGGGGCCAAGATGAAGGCCCTAGTACGAAGGCGGATAGCATTCCTTGGACGCCCATTGAGTTGGAGGCGCTAGCACGAGCTTGGGTTAACGTTTCTACCGATCCAATACTAGGTAAAATTTTAATTCTTTTTTAGATATTTTCGGTTGTAATAAATTGTACTAACTTTTTTTAAATAATTGTAGCTACAAATCGGAAAAAGGATGGTTTTTGGAACCAAGTTGTTGTTGATTTCTTCAAGTTATTACAACATGAGCCATATCGAAAGGTTCACTCTGTTATTACCAAGTGTCGGGAAATGATGGGAAAATGCCAACTTTTTGCGGGTTATTATCAAAGTGCTTGGAATAATCGTACCACAGGACAAAGTAATGACAACGTGTTGAAGTTGGCTATTGAAAGATACACCAAGAACAACGGGGCGAGGGCATACATGAAAGCGTATGAGATTTTTAGCAAGTGTGAAAAGTTTAAAGTGGTGCCTAATGAGGTGGAACAAGCGAAGAGGACAAAAACAAGCGCATCGGGGAGTTACAATGGTGGTGGGTCGGGTTGTGCTATCAATATAAATGACGACCCATAGTTTGAAGACGAGGCACCAACACCTGAGATCGAGAGGCCGATTGGAAGGGACCGCGCCAAGAAAGCGGCCTCGAGCTCAAAAGGAAAGGCTATCGCTACCGGTTCCACTTCAAAAGATAAGGCGGTGGAGAAAATTGAAGAGTTGCTTAAAAACTTTAACGAATTTAAGCAAGAGCAAGCGGATAGGTACACGGAAAGAAAGAAGGAGAATGAAGAAGCCGCGACGAGGGATATGGAGAGGCTATAGTTGGAGGAGCGTTCAATTTATAGTTTTTTTGATGTATTTACATTTTTTTAATCTATTTTCAGTTTTTTTTTAATTTTCTATGTATTTTAATTTTTAATTTTAATGAAAAAAATAATTTTGTTATTGTTAAAAACAGTTTGAAACTAATAACTTAATTTTATCATAATTAGAAACAAAACATACTCACTTCATCAGCATCCCATAAACTACAAACCATCCTTGGTGAACTACAAATGATATAATTTATTTTAATAACATTGTATTATCCTATATGTTAATTTTCCAATGGCCATGAATAGTGTTTTCCCACTAGCTGTATCTAAGCTATTTAGTTATAAGTTATTGAGTTTAATAACATAAAATGTGTTGGTGCAGTTGGTTTGTGTCTTGGGCCAAAAGCTTTCGGTTCCGAGTTCGACTCTTGCTTTGTTGGTTTTTTTTCCTTTGCTTTTTTGTTTTATATTATATATAATATTTTAGTGAAAAACTAACTACAATTACAACAATCAACCATTATTGTTTCCTCGTCGCTGTTTCCTCACCGGAGGTTACCTCCGCTGACTGCCATCACTACAACCACCTTACAACCACCTGTAACCGTTACCGTATAACAGAGACGAGCTAAAGGTCATCAGGTTGTGTTTTACCGATGCCAATCAACACCGAAAACAAGACATGCAAGGTTAGATCGGTAGCCGGAAGTGAACACCACCATCATCGTCACTTCTGCCTGGCGGAACCACCACAAAAACGTCCATCGTCGTTAACCATCGCCGTCAGACATGTCGGCTAGACGTGGGTGTTCTTCAACGGATCTAAAGGAGTGTGAGCTTAGATGGTGTAAAGAGAGAAATGAGGACAGAGGAGAAGCTCAAGAGATGTGTTGTAGTGCACATGGTTATTAACTTATTATTTTCAAACTGAATTTTAAGAACACTAATATATTTGTTGTTATAAAAAATGGTGATAAGTGGACTTCAATTGTCTGCATTAGTTATTTGAATTTCCTTTTTTATTTTTATTTTATTTAATATATAACTTAATACTTAATTTTCAAAAACCCAACGCGAATAAAATAAACATCATTGCGACGACTTTTACCTAAGTTTTCATGACTTTAAAAAATACCGTTCAAGATACCTAAGTTTTCATGACTATTAAAAATACCGTTAGTTTCATGACTTTAAAAAATACCGTTCGAACCCGTGGCGGAGCCACGGAGAGATAACCCACTAGTTATAGATAAAAATCCAAATAAATAGTAGCTAGACTATATGGTATGGAATAGAACCCCTGGGTGCTTCATTGCGTCGCATTAGCGCTACGTATGCGTCACGTAAACAAAAACTCTATTCAATAACATTCATGCAATAAAATAATGTCCCTTTAATTAAAAAAAGGAGAACATAAAAAAATAGAAAAACAAAAAGAAAACCAAAAGAACTTGATTTGCTGTTACATATGGGTCTCACAATTAACCTTTGTTAATGCTTGTGAATGGGCTAGCGATGGATCACTGGCACCCCCAATGACGCTCAGGAAAAGAGAGAGGGTGCCATTACACATTTTTGAGCTAAGGTGGATGAGGAATAGCGCCCCATACCACACAACCGCAAAACATAATAATATTTGCATTATTATTTACTCAATTCTCATGTGGAGATGTGTTTGATATCTTAATTTGTAGCATTTTAAAATTCATGACGCGTTACATGATTAATTGTTATTTTTTTTAATTTTAAAATTCATGACGTGTTACATGATTAACAATATACAGGGACGAGTAATAATTGAATTGTTAACATAAACAAAACAAAAAAGAAAAAGATGAAAACGAACGAAATCAATCGAAAAATTAATCAACCAAAGCCCAAATAAAATAGCCATCGGTTTTTTGCACCCTTAGGGTGGAGGGAGCGTCCCACAGGTAAGCCTTGCGGGTTGTAACCTGATTTAGCTACACCGCTGTCATCGGGTTAGGCATGCAGGTTGTGTGTAGAGGTTTATAAAGCCGAGTGAAACAATCAAAACATGACCATTGGAAAACGGTCATAGAATTAAAAATTAAATAACCTAACTTTTTTCAACTCTATGATAATCTTCGTGGTCATGTCATTAAAATTGTTATAGAACGTATAAGTGAAAAAACATAAACACATAGTCGACGATGAATGAGCTATAGATGAATGAAGCTTTTTTATTAAGTTTTCGTATTTTGTTTATTTTTTTTTAGTTTGAATTGTGTATTATTTTTATTTTTAATGAAAGTATAATTTAGTTATTTTTAGTATTTAATTTATTTCTATGAAAAAAAAAAACATTATAGGGTAGTTTAAAGGAGTGTTGCCAGTGATTTTATGATGGGTTATGGTAGTTTAGTGTAAAAATGAAGTGAGAGTGCATGATTCGAGAGAGCCAGGGTAGATGAAAATAGTGTCCTCTCCACCCTTAATTAACCGAACAATTCATATATTCGTATATTTTTAACTTTTATATTTTAATACCAGTTCATAGTTCATACACTTAAAAACAAAAATTTTAGCTAAAAGTTTGGTTTTAGTTATTAACTAAAATTAACTGAACCGAATTGAAAACCTACAATCTAATGAAATAAACCGAACCAATTAACAAATTAGTTAATAAGATCGACTAAACGATGACTTCAATTTCGATTGAAGCTAATAACCGAACTAAACTATACACACTCTTTGAGGTTGTTGTGTTCCTCGCCGCATCGCGCGGGCTAGGGATCATCATGTCGGTATAAGACATTGAAAATACAGATATCTGTCCATCGTTGGTACCAATTCGATACCAAAGTTTTGGCGAAAATCAGTATTGTTGTTTTCGGGTTGGTATCAGTTCGGTAGTGGTTCCAGTCGGTATTTTACCTTAAAATATCGCTATCATACCAGTGTCGTATCATCATATATTTTAAGTATCGATACCAAATTTAAGTGAAAATCAATATTGGTGAATTCAGTATCAGAATCGGTTTAGTACAGTATGGTACCGACCTCATTCCAAGCTCGGGCACACTTCAGGTGTAATTTGATAGATTTACCCCTACACACTAAATAGGGTTTCTGGGTGGCATAAACTGAGACACCATCTTCTTCTCTAGAAGTCTCTTCATTTCATACCAGCTATTAACCACCTATATACTTCAAACACAACACAACTACTGATCTTATTCTTCCTGCTTTAACCATGGCGACCGTTATGCAGAAAATCAAAGACATCGAAGATGAGGTATCAATATCATCCATCCATCACTCTTTAATAATCTATATACTCTCTTATTATCTGTTTACATAACTCGTATACCATATATGAACTACCTCGTGAACTCTAGAAACATCGCTACGCCTTCGTTAATTTGTTCCTCAATCGATGTGATCCAAGCGCAGTTATCGTCATATATACTTTGTTTTATATTTGGACATGTAAAAGTGCTTTTGAGTTGTAAGGCTTTAATATTATAGGTTTGGTCTAGGGCTGTAAACGAACCTAACTGAACCGAGCCTTGTTCATGTTCGTTCGTTTCCGTTGATTCGTTCATTTGATTAATTGAACGAAATTGCTTGTTCATTTATGTGAACGAACTTCTGGCCGAATGGTTCATGAATAGTTTGCTGTACGTTTGGTTTGTTTACGGCCCTAGGCTTCGGCAATGTTTGGGCTTACACATATATCAAACGAACTTTTGATTCAAGTTCTCGTTCCGATAAATATTAATGTAAAGTTTTTGGACTAAGGCTTGTGACACAATCACAGTACACGTTTTGTAAATGATTACCATGGTTTAAGTATGACATTATTGATACTTTTGTTTAGAAAAGTTGAAAGTTAACTTTGCTTTTATTATGGAACATCACTAGTTATGGGCTGCAGGATTAAGTACTTACCAGTTTATTTAATTTGCTTAATTATACTTTAGATTAAGAGCTATCTAGGTGATAGAACTTTTCCCTCTACTTAATCTGTTTGAAAACTGAATGTGTTTTATAAAAGTTAGTAATTTGTTAGCGTAAGTGTTTATTAAAAAAAAAAAACTGGATATTGCTATTGTAAATATACATAAAGAATATAATTGAATAGCTTCTTGAACTACTTTTTTGAAATTCATCTGGAAGTTGTTAGTTACTTAGATGGTTAGCCTTTTAATGTATTGGTGGTAGAGCTATTTAAAGCCCCTGTATTTCTTTAGTGGTGTTGTTTCATAGATTATGGTCCAAGTGTCCAACTATTAAGGATTTAAGGGGTATACAACTACAAGCTGTTAATTTGTCATAGCTAGAAAGTAGAAACTGCTTCAAATATGTGCTTTGTAAAAGAAATATTTCTGTTTTATATAGTATGCAATGATTACTTTTTCTAGTAGTTTGAGGAGATCAGAACCCTGTTAGATTAAGTCTCAGGCGAAAATCTGTGTAACATCATCTTTTAATGTACTGAATTTTGGCTAAGGTTGATATTATTCTAAAGCATCAAATTAACACACCTGAGTATAACTATTTTATGAAAACATGTAGAGAGAATACATGGTTATGAAATTCTGCCTTGACTTTATTGTAGAAATTATCTCGTTCATTGGATTTTAGCATTATTGCATTGGTTTGGAATATACTATCTGTTTTTTATGGTATCTAAACTGCGGAATGTGAACGGATATATTTTTTCCCTTTTAGATGGCAAAGACCCAAAAGAATAAAGCAACCGCACATCACTTGGGATTACTGAAGGTACATATAGTCATATACAAATCATTTACTTCATGTAAACTGCTTTTGGGCCCCTCTTAGTTCATATTAAGCAGAACTGAATGGATCACTGGATTTGTGATTTTAGGCTAAGCTTGCAAAATTGAGAAGAGAGCTACTAACACCTACAACAAAGGGAGGTGGTGGTGCTGGTGAAGGTTTTGATGTTACAAAAAGTGGTGACGCAAGGGTTGGTCTTGTGGGGTTTCCCTCTGTTGGGAAATCAACACTTTTAAATAAGTTAACTGGCACTTTTTCAGAGGTACATATTTCATTGCTTGAAATTAGATATGGTTATACTTCAAAATTTGTTGTTGGCCCACCGGAAATGTCAAGAGCATCCTACCTGAAACACGAGTTACAAAACATTATATTTTTAACAAAATTAGAAATATACATGTATATAGTTGATTTGGTTAAGAATATGGTTTTGTTCAACTTACATTTGGCATTCTAAAAGGCCCATTGTACTATGTTGTTGCCAGGTTGCTTCATATGAGTTTACTACTCTCACCTGCATTCCAGGTGTTATCACATATCGAGGAGCTAAGATTCAGGTACTACTGTTTCTGTTTTACATTTTATGTACACACATACATTAGAAAAGAGATATACGAGTTCCAACATAAACCTTAAATAGCTTTACTGCTGTAGATGTCGTAAATTATTTGTTTTCTAATGCAGCCTACTATTTTACTCTTTTGTTTGCAGTTATTGGATCTTCCTGGTATTATTGAGGGTGCTAAGGATGGAAAGGGTAGAGGAAGGCAGGTAACCTGTGAATAATTTTCTTTGTGATTATTTGTTTTATCTGTTTCTTCCAGTTTTTTTTTTTTTTTTTTTTTTTTGTAAATCAAAACCAGTATGTATAAAAAACATAAACCTTGTTGCAAGGATGATTCAAAATTACTTTTTGTCGTTTTAGACTATCATCATACATATATTGGTAGTGGTTGGGATTTTTTGTATGTTATTAATATAATCGTTTATCAACTGATCAATAATTGCCCTTGCTATATAGGTTATCAGCACGGCCAGGACATGCAACTGTATTCTGATTGTGCTGGATGCAATAAAGCCAATAACTCACAAACGTCTGATTGAAAAAGAACTTGAAGGGTTTGGCATAAGGTAAGTTTATAACTTAGTAATGTGCTCTTTTAGTTGTTTCTTTCCACATGATTTCTGAATTTTCAGGAACTTTTAAAAGAGAGACACTTTGGCATCTTGTACTAATGGGTGAAGTGGAATATCTTTAATGAAATTTGGACCTTGCAAATTTGTTTTAGAAAATGCATATATGCTATATCAATCTGTATACTCTTGTGACCATATTTTCTCACAACTGTTCTATATGTTTGTTTTTGTCTGGTTGCAGGTTAAATAAAGAACCCCCAAATCTGACCTTCAGGAAAAAGGAGAAGGGTGGAATTAATTTTACATCAACAGTTGCTAATACACATCTGGACCTTGAAACAGTGAAGGCAATATGCAGCGAATACAAGATACATAATGCTGATGTCACGCTTAGGTTTGATGCAACTGCTGACGATCTTATAGATGTTATTGAAGGGAGTCGGATATATACTCCTTGCATCTATGTTGTCAACAAAATAGATCAGATTACACTCGAAGAGCTGGAGATATTGGATAAACTTCCTCACTACTGCCCTGTTAGGTACTTATTTCAAGATACCTGTTATTGTTTTTTCTCACTGTGGCAAAAAAAATCCGTATGATGTGGAACAAAAAGATCATATGGATCATAATGCTGTAATCTTGTGTTTAATTTGTTCATGTAACTAACTAACTACGTTTTTGCTTTCATACTCGTGGCACTTTTTGACCCAAACAGTCAGGTTTTGGGTTAATGGGTTGTCATATCTAACTTGTTTAATAAACAGGTTAACATGTCATGTAGCTGTTTAACCCATTTAGTCGAACACGTCGACATGTCATCCTTAAGTAAATAGGCCACCCCACTAACTTGTTTACGACCCTTAACACCCATTTTATACAAACCTGCCAACCCGTTTAAAATGTTTACAACCCATCCACTTGTTTGGTTCATTTAGATATATGGGTTAGATGGGTTTGTGCACGTTACACGATTTTAAGTGTATCCGAGTTATGGTTGATGTCTGTGATACAAAGGAATGTACATGTTCAGGGTTCAATGATTCAACCCAACCCAACTGACTCCTCTTTGCCTTTTATTACGGTAGCATTTTTTTTTTAAATTTCTATCATGTGTTGCAGTGCTCACTTGGAATGGAATCTTGATGGTCTGCTAGAGATGATATGGGAATATCTGAATTTGACTCGCATTTACACAAAACCCAAAGGGATGAATCCAGACTATGAGGACCCTGTAATCCTTTCATCTAAGAAGAAAACTGTAGAGGATTTCTGCTTTAGAATCCACAAGGACATGCTTAAGCAATTTAAGTAGTAAGTGATGCATTTGAAATCATTAAACAAGAAATTATTTGATTGTGATGGTAAGAACTCATGAAGTTTTACATCTGAAGTTTTGTCATTGATCTCATACTTTAATGCAGTGCACTGGTCTGGGGTTCTAGTGCAAAACACAAGCCACAAAGAGTTGGCAAGGTAAGCTACATTTCACAGGCTTATTTTTATATCCTTATAAACTACAAACGGGTTTCAATCAAAACATTTTATTTGGTGCCAGTTGAGAAACGGCCTGGGTTGTTTGAGATGTTTGGGGAAACATTTTTGGTCCATTTTTGTTTTTTTTAAATATATATTTAGCATGTTAACTGTTATTGCAAAAATTATGTTACTGCAGCATTGATATGTTTTATTAAATGTCATTTTTTTATAATAGGTCGTACTCTGCCTACTCGAGTGCACCTTGATGACAATACTAATTTTTAATATTTCCACGATTGGCAGGAACATGAGCTTGAAGATGAAGATGTTGTGCAGATCATTAAGAAAGTTTAAAAATAAAACCACTAAATTTTCTACCCATTTTTGAGTCTTGTATTCCAGTGTATTGAGCAGGTAAGGTTTGTCAATGGATTGCTTAGTTTTTGTACTGGATGCTGATGTGCGTGTCTAAGACATTAGGACAAGGAAATCATAAATTAAGCAGATTTATGTATGGTTGTTTCACTATTTTGGTTTACAACTCGTCAATTTCTGTTTTTACGTAGTGAACTGGACACTTTGTCTCATTTCCGGAACCATAACCCTGTTATAATTGTGCATAAAAGGAACAGGTGCGCCTGCCTTGTCAAATGGGTCGTCATTTCTAGTCCAGGTACCAGCCTGGGCTTCCTAGGGGAAATCATTATTTTAAATAGATATTTTTTTTTGTTTGTTTAAAAAATTGACACCAACCAGACTGCACCATACTTTGATCTGGTCTGGTTTTCACATGGTGGGCATGCTGCACACTAGAGGTGCACAAACCGGGTTTTTTCAATGCCCGGTTCCGGTTAGGGTCGGGTATTACTTTGACCGGATATTACCGGTTCTAGTTCTGGTTTCTAGCATACAAAACCATACCCGGTATACCCGGTTTCGGTTTTTCAATACCCGGTTCTGGGTATAGAACTGGTTCCGGGTATACCGTCGAAGGGTAGTGCGACTTAGATGATTATAACGTCGTTATAGAATTCTTTGGATGAGATGTGTCAATCTTGGGTTATCGAAGTGGTCAAATGGCAATCCCTCTTGAATCACGAAGTGACCATTCCTTCGCAGACCGCCTCAACATCAAAATGCCAAATAGTCCCGTCGCTTGACATATACTTTTTGAGTATTCAGAAAACCCGATTCCGGGTATTCGGAAAACCCAGTCCCTGGTATTCGGAAAACCCGGTTTCGGATACAAATCGGTTCCGGGCATTTAAAAAACCGGGGACTACCGGGTATAAATTGTGTCCGGTTATGGGTATGGTTTTTTACATAGAAATCTATACCCTATGCGTACCTGGATGGTAGGGTCGGGTATGGTTCCGGGTATAAATTAACCGGTTTTTATAATACCCGGTTCTGGTTTTTATTTCCGGTTCTAATTCCGGTTCTGGTTTTTTTGTGCGCCTCTACTGCACACCCCCTGGTTAGGGCTAGCATGAAATTTGGAAATGCCAAATAGTCCCGTCGCTTGACATATACTTTTTGAGTATTCAGAAAATCCGATTCCGGGTATTCGGAAAACCCAGTCCCTGGTATTCGGAAAACCCGGTTCAGGGTACAAATCGGTTCCGGGCATTTAAAAAACCGGGTACTACCGGGTATAAATTGTGTCCGGTTCTGGGTATGTTTTTTTACATAGAAATCTATACCCTATGCGTACCTAGATGGTAGGGTCGGGTATGGTTCCGGGTATAAAATAACCGGTTTTTATGATACCCGGTTCCGGTTTTTATTTCCGGTTCTAATTCCGGTTCTGGTTTTTATGTGCGCCTCTACTGCACACCCCCTGGTTAGGGCTAGCATGAAATTTGGGTGTGCCTCTTCTTGTCTTATTTTTTATTATCTTTTATGAATAGCTCTAGTTATACTTCTAAATATACACCTATCTTCACTAGGAGAGTTGAACCCTCGAGTAGATAAGGAGGAAAAAATTACCAACACGCTTTGATTTCGCTAGGCCATGAGGCACAAGCCATTTGGGTTTGGTTGCCTGGTTTTAACTTTAACTATATGCATGTTTGTGGGGGTTATTTTGGTCCATACAATATCAACATTATATCAATTTGCGATTATTTTACATATAAATTCTGTCAATATCATTACAAGCTTTATCTTGGTCAAGATAGTTCAGCCTCAAGTCCTCATTCTCATTAAAATATACCCGTTTTCCTTTGTAAAATTGCATTTTTTACACGATGGTGTTAAAAGACATTTTAAAAGTGGTATTACAGTAATATTGGAGTCTTATAATAATACATTTTGTAAGCTATTTAAGATGAGTTTGAAAGCTCCGCTTAATTATATAATGTATATATGTGTGGCCCTCGGGGGGCAAAAGTAAAGTTGCACTAATTTTAGCGTTATTTTACTAATTTCGTGAAAATAACGTTAAAAATGACGGACGGTTAATCATGCATCATGTGGTGTCGTTGATAGCCAAAAGACTAGGGGGGTACATGCACCGATCGTGTTTGTCCAGATTGCTAATTATTATGTGCCTTGTGTCCAAGGCTTGATACAAAACCACTATCGAGCCGATGGTCTCACTAGAAGCAACCTCTCTATTCCCACGAGGTAGATGTAAGATTGTCTACATCTTACCCTCCTCAAACTCTACCTTAGCTTTTGCTATTGGTGGGATGAACTACTAATGATGATGATTAAGATTGGTTTGAAAATCGAGTTGCAAATTCAAGCTATGTGTGTGTATACATATAATAATCAAATAAAAGTGAGGGCAACTCATGATGTAATAGGAGTTAGGACTCATGAGTTGGTTTTTAAGTACAAAAATTAACGTTTTCGAATTCTGTTATAATTACTTCAAATATGTGGGAGCTTTTTTATTTGTAAATATAAGATCGGGACCATAGTTTTCATTTAGAGGGTGTTTCGCTCTCCATTATTAATAAGTCATAAGTTAAAAATAAAGTGTTTGAGTAATTGTTTGAAAATGAACTTTTGAAAGAATTTGTGCTTTGAAAAGGAGAAAAGGGGGAAAAGTCATAAGTCACAATTTATAACTTATAGGATTAAGTAGCTTTTAAGGTGGGAAAAAGTCATAAGGAGAAAATGAGGAGAGCCAAACTTGCTCTTAGTAGACCTAACACCGTGGCCATGGCACATAAAATCTGAGCAATTGATTAATAGAAAGACATGAAGTTTTAAGTTATCCCACCGCTCACCGACCCAAACCCACAGGCCGTAGCCGCATCTATCTTCACCGCCAGATCAATGGCGACTGGTGATTATCGACCGTTTAACCCTATCAATATCCGACTAATAAGTAAGACTGATGTAACATTTAAAAGTGAAAACTTAAAAATATAAGCAAATTCAATCTTAATTTAAAGGCCTCATCAAGAATGACAACGAGAGGCTATCAATAATTAGGAATTTTCTTTTCTTTTGATTGCCAACTAATCGCTATCCGGTGATGACAAAAGGTGACCTCATATGCCCGCAATCGCAGATAATATTGGGTAGCCTAAGCTCACAATCTCTAGTGTTAAGGAAAACCTGTCACTCAAAGACCCACTACGATACAACTAAGTTGAAATCAGATTCAAACTTGCGACCAGTAGTCTTCTACCCAACTTTACCTTTAAGTCTTAAATGTCAATTAAACTAAAGCTAATATAAATTTCTACTAATATATAATGAGTGGCGCCACCCGGATTTCGTCCGGGTGCCCACTACCCATCCAGCGTTGGCACCTCGGTCTGTTTAGGACTTTAGGTATCTCAAATTGGGTAGTGGGTTTGGGTTGTAGTACCCGTGAGTGGTAGGAGAGAGATAGAGAGAAGATAGTGTAAGAGTCGAGATCCATCATTGAGAGTAGTGTTGCCTCTAAATATGTATCTTAGGATAGTGAATCAGAATAGTAACGTGATAACTCACGATTTAAGAGAATTATGGTACCCAAGAGTACCACCTAAGGGCACAAGGGGCACTACTAGAATCACTTTTTTCGTTTACTGATTTTAACAAATCCTGCACTACCACGTCACTTCACTGATTTACTTCATTAAATCACTTTTTTGGAGGCAACACTTAACTGATTCACTTCACTGAAATCTTTATTTTTTAGTTTTTTTTAAGGAAACGTTAATTAAACATATTATTAAACTAATAAAATAAACTTACAATATTAAAAGTAAATAAAACATAGAAATGCAAACACACTAAATAAAAGAAAAACTATTCGAAGTTGGAGGCATTCGCTTCGAGGTGCGGTAGATCAAGTGCGTCTAGATGTTCCACGAGATCATTTCGAAGTCGAAAATGCGTATCGGAGTCTGTATGTCAACGTCACTCATTTTTTTAAAAGTATGGATATTATTTCTATGTTTTTTATACTAAACCGTGGGATTGCAATGTGTTTTTCCTTTGATAAAAATGGTCACAAAATATGACCGTTTGAACAATTATTAAAATTCACAAATCCTATTCAACGGTCAAAAAGGAATTAAAAACCATAAAGATTCGACCGTTGCAATTAAGATACCAAACTACCAGCCCGTTAGATATAACCAGAAAACGGTTCACGGGCCCTTACCAGCACGGGTGACGGCGAAGTTACCGTGCTGATAGTGAGGTACCCATGCCCAAATCTGGTAGCGCCCCGTCCCCCTTAACAAAGAAAACACTCAAAGGTAAAGGCACAAGGGGTGCATAACTGATTTTTTTTTTGCACTTAACTGATTTTAACCAATCTTGCATTGCCACGTCACTTCACTGATTTACTTCACTGAAACACCGTTTTGGAGGCAGCACTCCACTGATTCTTTTATTTATTTTTTTATAATTTCATTAAACCTTTTATTATTATTATTATTATTATTATTATTATTTCACACGGTTTAAAGGTTAAATATTAATTACTTTTACTATTTCAACCGTCCCACAACCTCACGGTCAGTGAATTCAATATGGAAACCGTTCAATCGAATTCAATGGCATTGATACCGTTCCACCAAACCGTTTGAAGTTTTTATATATAAACATAGCAAACCGTGGGGTTAAAACACACTTTTGCCACCGTAGATACAAACAAACACACATGAAGATGACTCGTTGGACCCCTGAAGAAGAGATTGCATTGGTGATATGTTACAAAGACGCCTCAAACGACCCGGCACTTCAACAACGTCGAGGCTTGTGGGCCTCGGGCTCCCATTCGGAGGGTTTTTGGGAACGTGTGCTGTCCGATTTCAACCGTCACGTTAACATCAATGACCGGACAACCGTCAGCCTGCAGTGGAAGTGGACCAATCTCAACATAAAGTGTGATCGGTGGACCACCATGTACGAGAACACGTTGAGGGAGGAGCCGGACATGGACCCGGAGTTGGCTATCGAGCTCACGCGTGTGGACTATGCAGCTCGATACGACAACAGCTTTGACCATGTCGAGGCATGACAACTGTTGCGCCAACCCTAGGTTTTTTTATTTCTTTTAATTTAATTTATTTTTAGTTTTTTATGTTTAATAGTAATGAATTTTAGTTTTTTATGTTTATCTTTAATGTTCTAATTATTTAAGTAAATTTTAAACAAACGGTTAGAATAAGGTAAACATATTATAAAACAAAACAGTGAAAATAATAATAAAATGTATAAAACAAATGGTAAAAACACAAAAAAAAAAGTATATATAAAACTCAAAAATAAAATAAAATATTGGTACCAGCCCGTTAGACAGAACCAGCAAAACGGTTCATGAAACCACTACCAACATGGGTGGCGGCGGTGTTACCGTGCTGGTAATTGATACCCGTAGACAATTCGGGTGACGCCCCGTCCCCCTAACTAGGTAAGTTTATTGATGTGAAGTTATCGGATCCCTCAACTATTTTCACTACTTTTTAAGTTTTAACATGAATCCCCACCAATGGGCCCAAGAAAAAGAAAAAAGTTGGCACGGGCTCACCCTCCAAAGCGCGTGAACCCAGTGGCCAAGTCGTAAATAACATCCCAAACTAGCCCTATAAATAAATAATAATCGACCACACTTATCTTATACGCTGACGAAGATAATTCTACTTTGATTGAGCTGTCGTATTGCAGACTAACCACACGAAAAGAAAACCTCTCCTTTCCCCTGCTCCTGTCGCTGTATGTATTCCTTTCTCTCTCTCTCTCTCTCTCTCACACACACACATATAATATACACACACTCACATAATTCTGTATAATTTTTGTTGTTATATTATCTGTAGTTTTACTTTGAATCAACTATCATCGAAGATCGTTCTGCTCTGTGTGTAATCGAAGATCAGTTTGCATGGAAAACTCCAAGGAAGAGGTAGATTTCGTCTTCACTCCGTGTTTTTTTATGTTATTTATTACGGAAATTAATAATATATGTATATTGCAATTGTTACGATTTATTTTCCTTTACAAATGATTTAGTGACGATAGAGTTTTACTTCTGATAGGATTATGTGATTTGTTAGATTAGGTTTTATACTTTATAGTGAATTAGTGAGAGTTAATAGATCAAGTTCTAGACTCTAGTACAGTTAGCATAGTTTTTTTCTTTTTCTTTTTTTGCTGCAAAAATGTTATTATGAGATAATTGTTGTCGATTATCTGACGTGTGAGAACTGAGAAATGTTTTTAGGTTTTTTTTTATTTTTTATTTACAATCGTGGAGGTAGTGGTTGTCATGATAGCTTGATTTGATTAATTGTGTTTAGAATTTGATTTGTTCTTATTCTAATTGAAGGAATTGACATCTGGTTATGGTTTGAAAAATTCAAAGTTTGATTGCTCCAGCTGTACATATATATGATTGAATATTTGAATAAGTTATTATTAGTTTACATATAGCATATGGTTACTTACATAACTTGATATATTTGCATAGCGTCTTTGAGTAACATTCTATATATATAGTTATTTGTTATTAGCTGGTGAGACTGCATAATCGAAAATCAATTCATACCTTTTTTAGTTATTTCCATTTTTATATTCATGAAAATGGGACCGACTACAAGAAATATAGAACACTAGGAAATGATTTCTTAGTTTAAACACGTTATGATCGCTACTTTAAAACATGGATGAATTATGAAGATTGGAGCAGTTTGATGAATAGCAGTAGTTTCTTGTCTTTCTTTTGAGAACACTAGTGTGAATCTTTGGTTATAAACTTTGGCCTTACACATTGTTAACTTGAATGGTGTGTTTGTAGAAAGATGCACCATGGTTATCGGTGCCACAATTTGGGGACTGGGACCAAAAGGGACCATTGCCGGACTATTCTTTGGATTTCTCAAAGATAAGAGAAAAGAGGAAACAGAACAAAAGAGAGCTGTCAAGAACTAGCATTGGTAATGAAGAAGAGTTCATTGCTTCCAACAAATCTAAAGTTGACGCAACACAGCCACAGCCGCAGCTGCAGTCAATTGCTTCCAATAATGATTACAACCAACCTCCAAATGTAAGCAGCAGCTTCATGTATAATATATTCACTGCACCAGTTAGCAATAAATTTGTATTCATTTGGTTTTATTGTTGATTTTGAGTGCAGAGCAGGAAAAGCTTATTGAGTTGCTTCAGTTGTTGTGTGAAGGCATGATGGTTGAAAGAGCAAAACTTATTTAACTTTTGTTGGTTTTTTTCACGGTACGTGTTACATTGGTTTGTTAATACATGTTTGACGATGAACATACGTTTTGTGTGATTTGTTATTTCACGTTTGCATGATGTAATGTAGATAGAATGAAACGGATGTCTTGTTCGATTAACTGTTGGTATGATCAATAGTTATGGGCGTTGCCTTAAAAAAACTTGATTATGTTATGAGAGTAATTATAAAAGAGTTGTGTTGTTTAGGGTTTGGGGCAAGGTTAAAGGTTGGACTTGGAATAATGTAATACGCACATGATTATGACACTTTATTTGTGTATAAATTACGTTTGTTAAACTATATGCATAATGTAAATGAAGTTTAATAAATGAGCTTTCTCTATAAGGTTAATTTGTTACTTAACGCGTATTCATGCAAGGAACTTGGTATGTGCTTTCAATTTCTTTACAAAAATATGATGCGGCGCTTGGTCTGCAATGGCTTCAAACTTTGTACCAGTACGACATAAGATGCATAAAAAGGCCTGCAATGGCTTCAAACTTTGTACGACATAAGATGCAATTTTATGCAGTTGCTTATGCGCTTCAAAGTTGGTGAACTAGTGTTTGAACTTAACGGATTGGAGACTTAACGGTGTCAACACATTAGTAAAACAGAAAGAACAAAAAGTCAAAAATATTAGTAAAACAGAAAGAACAAAAAGTCAAAAACTATCTTTGACAAAAAAACAAAGTTGAGTAGCTCATGCTCAGCTGTTTATACCACCTCCCAAACCTAAGGTCAAATACACATTATGGAAAAGACAACTCGAGCTCTAAGACATGGATGTTGCTCGTAACAATACAAGCTCATTTGCCTCGCCCATGGTACTAGTAAAGATAAAAGATGCGTCTTAGAGGGTATGTGTCGACTATAAACGATTAAATAGTAATATCGTTAAAACTGTGTTTCCATATCTCATTGGAGAACTCTTGGACTAGGTGTTGCAATGGTATTCTCCAAGTTGGATATGCATTTTGGTCCTCACCAGTCACCACATTAGTATGTATGTACATGATGTACCAAAGACGGCTTTCCATACTTGTGAGGGAGTATTTGAGTTTATGGTCTTTCCATTTGGTCTTACTAATATCCCTGCTACCTTCCAAGTTTATGGTCTTTCCATTCGGTACTTGTTTCTTTCAGGGATATATATTGTGTTATAAATGAACATGGGAACAACACCTAAAGGAACTAGCTATGTGAGGTGTAACATGTGAAATCATCAACTAAAAGCAGAAAAAAATGGAATCACAACAAAGCAGAAAAAAAGAAAAAGAAGTCGTCTCTTATTATATACCCTTTGGATTTATTGCCAAACCACTAACTCATCGTCTCATCGTACTATTAGTTTTTACCCAACTTTGATAATCCGTTTGCTACCGCTATACCAACAAACTTTGTGCTAAATAAAAATAGTGTATTGAGACACAGAAAACGTGGACATGAAAGTGTTTAGGTTGTTGAGTGTGTTACTGTGGTCATAAGAACAAGTGAACATTGGATTTAGGAGATGAGTAAGTAGAATCACAAGGGTAGGAGACTCAAAGTGAGGGAATTATGAATATACTTTCATGTAAGATGGCACCAGACGAGAGTATCATCATAACATATATCCTAGTTGACCAAGGTAGAAGCCGGGAATCAAGAGTCTTAAGATTAGTCCTAGCGAATATTGATCTAAATTCGGTGATTAAGGCGGTAGCAGGATGTTCAAATGTGAGGATTGACTAGATAGTTGGATAATGAAGTACTGTCAATCTGTCATTAAGGTTTCCTTTCTATTTCAGATTAAAAAAAAATAAAATGGCTACAGTGGCTGATCAGATTATCGGTGGTGTGTGATGTGGGTCGGGGTCTGGAAAGTGGAAACAACCACCATCTTCAGTGGCTGTGCTCTATGCATTCATTGTCAAAGATATGTTGATACTACATTGTTTGCAGACAGGTCAACCAATAAAAGAAAGGCCATTCAAGCTACAGTCATGACATCCTTTTGGTGCAAATGGAAGGCTCGTAAAAGGTTTTTGAGCAACAGTCGGTTTCGTTAGAAAACATTATTGTCATAAAAGGATGGCGGCGCAGTTTGTTGCTCGTCAATCTACTATCCTTATTGTCTTGCGCGCCGAAGCATTTCACTGTCGGACACTCTTTGTTGTACGCGTGTATTAGATGCGAACCGCGCCCTGCTCAACTGTCTTTGGGCTAGGAACATATGGTGGAGTATTCTGAGCTGGTTACAAATCCTGTGGCCCTCAGGATCATTCACTATGGGTCACATCATTGAAGAATTTGCCAGGTTCGAAGAAATGTAAAAGATTGGTATACACGGTGACTCGGTGATTTTGGCCATTAAGGCTACAACCTATTTATAGTTTTGCACACAGAAGGTCCGTGATAAACCAAGGCACTAGCAGGATAACACCTAAGTTAAAATATGCAATAGCCATTACATAAACATAATACAAATGTCACAACATTTATTTTTGTTATGGGTAATGTGCTTGAAACGACTAACAACAATATCAAACAACGTTATTCTTCAACTATTAGCTTTATCTCACGGCATCGTCTTGATTCAGCAGCTCTCAAATGCACCTACAAGCTGTAATCGTTAGTTCAAGCAAACCAAACAAATGTTATTAAGAAAAAACAAAACAACCAACAGATATTGCTTAAAATCAAACAAATATAATAAAAAAAGCAAATAAAGGGATATCTCTCAGACAAATGCCTCGATTCGTCTTCATAATGAATGGAATGGATATATCAGACTCGTCATCTGTAGAAATCATCATCGAGATACCCTTTCTTACTTTTTTTATAAACCAAAACATAAATAATCTAATATATACTTCTTCAAAAGAAAGAAATAAAGAAAAAAACTTCAGACATCCAAGGAAGGAGCAAAACAGCATAAGCTCTCAAGCCTGGCGAAGGCGAAAGCTCTTAGGCGGCCACTGCGAATGTTTCTGAGAAACAAGCCTTAAGTTTATCATCATTAGTCAATATATTTTTAAAATAATAATAATAATAAAAGAAAATATCTCACCCATTAATGATCAGCAAACTGTAAATTAGTAAACAAAACTAATGAATCTGCTGACAAAGTGATAGGGTGAATTGAATCTCAGGGGATATCATTCCATCCCTAAAGCAATAAAAAATTTGCAAAAGGGGCAGACGATCCCCAATACAAAATTTATAAAAAAAAAAAAAAAAACTATATAAAAAAGAACGATAATAATAATAAAAATAAAATTTTGAATAAATTAAAAAGGGGGGGGGGGGGGGGGGGTGGGGGGTGAGGGATCTCAGACATCCAAGGAAGGATAAAGCAACATGAGCTCTCAAGCCTGGCGAAGGCGAAAGCTCAATCAGGCGGCCACTGCGAATGTTCATGAGAAACAAGCCTTAAAGATATCATCACAGATTAACAACCCCAATGTATCAATTAACAAAGAAATAGATATAAGATGAAGGAAAAAAAACTAAAAGAATAGAGATGTAAAGAAAGGAATGGTTAGGGTTTGAATGGTGTGAAGAATAATAAGCAGTGGTGTTGTTATATAGACGGGGTTTTGGGAATTAGGGTTTTGTGGTGTGAGGCTTCATGACGGCGGGGTTTAAGTTTTTTTTTTTTTTTTTTTCTTTTCTTCAAAGGCGTGAAAGATGGATTAACAAACGTTAAAAAATATCTCAACCACCACTTAGGTGTTGTTTGTTTTTTCTGAGGCAAAAGGTCTGCAGTCTGCGGACCACATCTGCAGGAGAAGAGGTGGACCAAAGGTCTGCAGTCTGCAAGAGAAAGACTGTTTGTTTTTTAACGTCTGCACCGTAACCCAAAACTATAACCATAATCCACCACAAATATCTACAAAATCCTAAACAAATAAAAGACACACACCAAACCCTTCAATCCAATCGTAATTCATATTAACTAATTCAGGGGGGGAGGAAACGCTGGTATCACAAATGAAAACAATATGAACAGTCCATATCCACTTCAACAAAAGTATACCAACCACACTTTCTACCTATAACCTACAAACCCCCCATTCTTTCTCTTTCGCCGAACCCGCAAAAGTCTCCTAATAATAATAATAATAATAATAATAATAAGTCTTCCTCTTCCGATCTACTTCTTTTCAGGTATCTTTCTTTATGTAGAATAATAATAATTCATATTGTGAAGTGTCAGCGGTGGTGGAGGGGAGGAGGGGGAATCGACGGCGGTGATGGAGGGGAGGAGGGGGAAGTGGCAGCGGTGGTGGAGGGGAGGAGGAAGAAGTGACGACGGTGGTGGAGTAAGGCGGCGTCGGTGGTGGATGGGAGGAGGGGAAGAGGAGGGAGGAAGAAGGAGGATGAGTATGAAGAAGAAGATGACCTGCTGTTGTATTTTGTTGGTGAGAAGACATAAAAAGAGGTGGGATAACATCTGCATGAGGAAGAGGAAGGGCAGAGGTAAGAAGAGCTACTAACTTCTAAAAAACAAACGAGCTGCCCGCCTCAAATGTCTGCCCGCGTCTGCGCGGCGCAGACATAAGAGGTTAGAAGCTCTTCTCACCAAAAAACAAACACCACCTTACTAATCATAGAGGAAGTATAGATACATATCTAACTTAACGTTAGAAGTGTATAAAGTTACCAAATCATGTCACCTTTAACTATGGTTAAGTCTAATAAACTCAATCCTGGTTGTTTAAAGGGGGACGAGGCACTACCCGTGAGGTCTTTCAACTTCACTGGTTTCAACTAATCCTACACTGTCACATCACTTCACTAATTTCTTTCACTGAAACAGTTTTTTGAAGGCAACACTTCGTTGATTCACTTCACTGAAATGTTTTTTTTTCTGTTTTTTAAATAAACATTATTAAACATATCTGGTATCATTTTTTTCCTAAATATATTTGACATACTCATATTAACTTAAAATAAAAATAATCTAACAAAAAAAAGAGAAAATAATCTAATGCTTTTCACGGATGTAAAGAAAAAAAATACGAAATATTTAATGCTTTTCTTTCTCTCTCTATGTATTCTACATACACAATACATACACAGTTTATATATATCACTATCTTCATCTTCATGCTTGCACAGATGCAAAAAAAAAAAAAACCTTGCATCTAAAGAATAGAGAGAGAGAAAGAAGAGATTAAAACATAAAAAAGAAAACCTTTAAAACTGTCAGATCCACTACCAGCACGGTAAGAAGAACCAGATTTTGGTTCACGGGACCCTACCAGCACGGGTGGTGGCCGTGTTACCGCGCTGGTAGTGGTACCCGTGCCCAATTCTTGTAGCGCCTCGTTCCTCCTAAAAGGGTAATTTAGACTTTTTTCTTTCGATAACCTCTGATTCAAATTCAAATCAATTTCGATTAATCATATTCGACAATCCAGTTTATAAGAAATTCAGACTCGATTAATAATTTTCGCTATTTGATTGAAAAATTTTAACGATTAATTATTCAAATTCAATTCATGTACAAATTCATACATGTGACCATAAGAAAGATGATTCGAAGATGTATAGTGACCAAAAGAGGAAGAAAAACTTCAGATCTGTGGAAAAAGATGAAGGTTCCATGACGAAAAACGCTCATGTAAAAGGAAACAGAGCTTGTTAGTTATTATCATAAAACAGAGCATTGAATATAGGTGTTTGTTGGTTATTATTTTAAAGTTTGGTTGATTGCCTTTATTTTTAATCCAAACAGCATCACAAAACAACACCCAACATCGACAAGCAGCACCTAACAAGCAGCACCAACTGATTGTAGTTTGTTTTGTGTCATTCAACAACATCGATAACCATCTTTCATATTTCCTTCCATCTTTTCCTAAATGTGCGTTTAAACAAAACGCACTCAATCAAACGTGCATTTAGACAAAACAAAACGCACTCAATCAAACGTGCATTTAGACAAAACAAAACGCACTCAATCACAAAACCGTGCATTTAAAGTGATAAGGGGCGTTTATAAATGAATGGACGTGCGTTTATATTGAAGGGCAAGTGATAACATCCCATTACGAAAATACAGAGGGAGGGAGCGAATTGAAATAGAGGATCTTCATTACATTTCATTTCCAAGGTTGCAACGTCTCTTAATTTGGAAGTTGAGATGTTGAAACAGAGATGTGCCTATCCAAGCATGATCGTACTTATTCACAAGCATTATGATCAGGAATGAGCATGGTTATGCTTGGGTGTGGCATGATCGTGCTTATTCACAAGCATTATGATCAATGAGCAAGGTTATGCTTGGGTGTGGCATGATCGTGCTTATTCACAAGCATTATGATCAATGAGCAAGGTTATGCTTGGGTGTGGCATGATCGTGCTTATTCACAAGCATGGTTGTGCTTAGGAATGAGCATGGTTATCTCTTTGGTTTTATGATTTCTAAAGTGAGTTTATATATACATGGCTATTTTATAAACATGTGTTTATATATATATGGGTATTTACAATGAGCGTATAAACATTTATAACGTGCGTTTAAATTCTACATCAAGTGCGTTTAAAACACTCTGTTATCACCAACTTCGTCTTCTTCGTCTGCAACTTCTTTTTAACCTAATTTTTATGTTTAATCCTTCATATTGAAATACAATCGAAAATATTTGACAACTAATACGGGCGTTATTCATAATCCCATGTTTTTTCGTAGGATTAATCGTCCCAATATACTCCCCTGTTTTTCTGATTTTTAGATTCAAATACTAATCTTACGTTTTCATTCAATGTAATCGACTGTGTTTTGCTATTTAATTGTGTAATCGTTAAGGATGTTTAATCGAGTTGAAATGATGAAAAATCAGGTTTCGATTTAAGTCTGTTGTTTCGATTTGAAAAAGTTTTGAACGTTTTTCCTAATGTACCATTGGTTTGTTTAAGCCGACCATTATTAAGGTTGATAATTACCATCATGCCACCACCTATATCTAACGGTTGAGAATGTTTCTTACGTTCTCACATTAAGGAAGATATGTACGTTATCTCTTCCCCTAATCATATCTTAGTATATATGTTTTTGAATCTACTATTACATATAATAAACAACTAACTATATATGCATAGAGTCAGTTTGGTAAAAAAAAATTGTGTTGCTAAGAACATTGACTACAAAGGTTGTTAAGCCGGTTAGATATAGTCGATGATTCTTAGACACTATGTAAATCTCTAGCTGATAAGTAATAATTAATTACCTACCATGCATGTTCTTATATCGTTTTTAATATATGTACTTTGAAAAGTTACAATCCTACAATCTTTTTACTCGATAGCAGTTAGATCATTTTATTTTATCTTTAAAATGGATATTCACTTCTTACCTATTGATTGTTTTATTCAGTGTCACCTAAGGTGATCAAATGTATATCCATAATAAATATTTGAACATTTATGTCATTGTTACACATATGTTCACTTTACACATCAAAATCGTCTATCATCATCTGATAACAATTTGGTTGGGTTTTTTTTTCCATGTTCACATCACAACTTTGGAGTGTCTTGAGGAAATGACAAAGTTGTACAGAGACTTCACTCGAGCAAGAGGCACACACGCAGAATTTGAAGTAGGTTTTACGAGTTATCGAGTGTTTATCATTTACAAAAAAAAATTCTGACATGATACACACATTTTGTCACTTTATATTATATTTGTCTATCACGGGAAGCTCCCAAGAGATAAACTAGTATATATATATAGGGGGAGGTTTAATAGAAAACTCATAGTTTGGGAGAGAACTCAAGAGCTCATACTTAAATAAAAAAAAAATCATAACTTAAACTTTAAGTCAAAAACTAAAAAACTGGTTCAGAGCTTATCTTTTCCACGTCATCCTTGTTCAGGAAAAAAAATAATAAAAAATTACGAACTCTAATGCATATGTGTAGTAAATGTTCGGTTAAGCTTTCGAGTTTAGTTTATCTTTTAGGGTTAGTTTTTTTTTAGTTTAGCTTGTAAGGTGTAGGTTTTGGGCAAGGTTTTAAAAAGCGGTTTATACCGGCCGGTTGAACCGGTTATACTGCTTACCGATGTCTTGGCCGGCACAAATCAGTCCGGTAACTTGGGAAAACGGTAAAGGATTTGAACCGCCGTTATTCTGGTATATCGATTTATATCACTATACCGGCACCGGTACAATGTTAAACCTTGGAGTTTATCGGCCCATAATGATGACATAGATAACATGTTAAGTGACAAAGAACATGAACCAGTTTCTAAAAGGCAAGGTTATTCGGTATATATGTTACTTACCTTACATAGTTTTAGCATATATTTTGATTATTGGTAGCTAAAACTTCTTATTAAAGAATGCGGAAAATGAAAATAGTTATGCATTTGTTGATAAGGATGGCGATGTGATGGGTTGGTTAAAAGATGTGTATTAACACGTCTATAAATGAATTCTAAGGAATGTTAAGTTGTCGAATGGTATTACTTTGATATTATTATGTCATTTCAGGTTTTGACGACTAAAGGGAGCAATTATGAAGCTTTGGAGTTGCTCGGGTGAGAAACGGAAGCCTAAACAAGTTGGAAAATCAAAATCCGAGGCAAGAAGTCAAGTTGGCGTAGCCTACGCCAATGGCGTAGGCAAAACCATCTTTTTTGGCGTAGGGCCGAGGGAATTGGCATAGGGAAAACAAGGCTGGCGTAGCCTACGCCAATGTCTAGGCAATTTCAAATATTTCCTTATTTTTCTCCATTTTGACGGGAGTTACGATTTGGGGAGATAAAAATCAATTCCTTTGACCAAGAAACATCATCTTTATCATTCCTAACAAGAGGCAATCATTCCAACCCATTCCACAATCATTAATCATTATTTCATCATTTTCATGAAGATTGAAGAATCAAGAACACAAGATTTGAAGAACTCCATGGCCATGCTTGGCTAACTCTTTTGTATCACACTTGGGGAGTAAACAATTAGAGACCCAGGGTTTAACATTTGGGGTATTTTCTTAAACTATTGAACGTGTGTTTGTGTGTTTGAACTATTGTATTAGCTTGCAATTAATCTTATTGAAGCCATTCCAGTTAATTGATCTTGTGCCAATTTCTAAATGTCATGAACATGTTTTCTTGCTCTAATACAAACATAGGGTTGTATGTTCTAGGTAATGAAGTGTAGTTTAGTCCATTGTTGAATGTTGATGAAACTTGACACCTAAACCTATTGAATAATCAATCCGTTAACACCATTTGCACCATAATTGTTTGACCCGTTTGTGAAAACCTTAGACTTCATTTGTTGAAACCTTGGTGTGATCTTTTTAATCAATTGATTGCAACTTAATTTGTTTATCATTATTTCTATTATTTTTCAATTCCAAGTTTTAATAATCAAAAACCCTTTTCAATCAAATTTCTTAAATGAACAAAAAGCAATCTTCATAAGTAACTTAACATCTTCATAAACAATATTTTCCAATCAACTAGACAATATCCACCAACCACAAACACTTCGTGGATCGACACCTTATTACCACTAACTACATAGTTACAGGTGATAAGGTAGACATATAAATATTATTTTTGACCGGACCGGACCGCGGCAGCCGATCACGATGATAATGAATTTTATCTTTTAAGTAATCATGAATTTGATGTTTTCATGATTAAACACTCTAATGACATAAACCAATTTGCCCTTTTATATGAAAACAACTTTTGAAATATATTTTTTTATTACGAAATCATGTACTATTATATATTTTTGAGTTAAAGTTGTATTTATAATTTATAGGGGTAAATAGTTAATCCGGTTAAACCATCCGCTATAAACTGGTTCAACCGGTTGAACCATTTCTAAGTCCAATCCGGTATGGTTAAAAAACCGATTTTTTAAAACATTGGTTTTGGGGGTGGGGTAGGGGTGCGTAGGGTGGGTTTACGTTTTTGGGTGGGGTTAGGTTTTTTGGTTGAGGGTTAGGATTTCGGTTGTGGTGGGTGGGGGTTAGGTTTATTGGTAGGCGATGAGTGGGGTGAGTTTAGGTTTTTGGGTGAGGGTGAATGGGTGGCTTAGGTTTTTGGGTAAGCGATATAAGTTTTTAGGTGAGGGTGGGTGGGGGTGGAATTAGGTTTTTGGGTGGGGTAAGTTGGCGTTGGGGTAGGGGTGTAAACGAGCCGAGCCGAGCCGAGCCTGACTAGGCTCGAGCTCGGCTTGTCATGCTTTTATGAAGCTCGAGCTCCGCTCGAAATAATTTTAGAACAATGTTAAAGGAGCTAAAAGCTCGGCTCAAGCTCGCTTCGATAGCTTAAACGAGCCAAAGCTCGGCTAGAGATCGGCTCGCCAATGTTAGATAGTAGGTATACTATAAATAAAATAATAATAATATAAAATTTGTTTGTGCTCGTTTAGGCTCGCGAGCCTAAACGGTCTTTGTATGAAAAGCTCGAGCTCGGGCTCGATAACTAAACGAGTCATTTTTCAAGCTCGAGTTCGGGCTCGGGCTCATTAAGGCTTGGCTCGTTCGAGCTTTTTACCTATCCGATCCCGAGTAGCTCTCGAGCCATTGTGCACATTTACACCCCTAGTTGGAGGGTTTTAGGTTTATGGGTTATACTACACATATGCGGTAGCGTTTTTTAGGTTTTTTATTTTTCTAAACGGGGATGATGTGGGAAAGATAAGCTCCGAAGTAATTTTCTATTTTTTTACTTGAATTTTGAGTTATAATTTTTTTATTATTTGTTTTTTGCATTTAATTGAGAGTTATTGAGTTCTTTCAGTAAAATTAGTTTTCTATTGAATCATCCCTCGTGTATATAGCTTACCGTAACCATTAGCTATGGACTTAACCATGAAACACTTAAATAGATATATTGGGTTGACACCCCCATTTTTGGTTATTCGCTCTAACCCGGATACATACAATAAAAGAGTGTTTGTATTTCACATATGATGATACATTGTCTTTATTGTACAATGTGCAAGGCACAACTCGTCAAGGTTTGGTTATGGACTCATGATCGTCCATTATCATCATTGTTTTAGCTAGACATTGATGGGTAATTCATGGATTTCATTAACTTTATGTTTTCAACTATCTTAAATTTGTAAACTCACCGACTTTATGTTAACAAAGTTTTTATGCATGTTTTTCAGGTAACTAAACACATGGATGGATATTGGGATATGATTTGGGCATGCATTTGTGGATATCATCGTTTTCTTTTGGTTAAGTTCGTGAACATGTGGTTTCAAAACAATACATTTTAATGATGGTTGCAAACTCTTTGACAATTTGGTATATATAACTTATGTTATTTTGAATGTTTCCTTAAATTTTGTGTTTGAAAACCTTTCGTGTCGCGCCTCGTGTTTCCGCCTAGGCGGGGTGTGACAAAAAGAGGGCGAGACATGCCTCGTGATTCAAGCACGAAATGATAAAATTCATATTTGACGAATATTCGAAGATTCGATGGGGCCCACGAAGTTGATCACACCTCGTGCCTGAAAGTGATCGAGGCACGGGTTGTGCCTCATCTGTTGGCCTATAAATGGCCCTTCACCATTCAAATTTGCTCTCTATTCTTTTCTCACCACCAACAACACACTCTGCTCCTACCACTTCTTTATTCTAAGAACTTATATAAATATCATTTAAATGTGTGATGATTAATACATTATTTTCAACTTCAGTGAAAATATCTTTATGGGGACTTAATTCAAACGGGTCATTGATTATCAATAGGGGGGGGGGGTTGTAAGTATATAGGAGTTTTATAAAAAAAAAATGAAATGTGCCCCGAATAAAACGAGCCTAGCCATGGGTCCTCCTCGGGCACTCTAAAGCTACGTGTCGTGGAATGGAACCCCATGGGCTTGATTTAGCCACATCTGCACCACCTCATTGCCACGTCAAAAGAGGCTCTATTCCCCTTTCCAATAAGGCAATAAGATCTAGGAAATATTATAAAACCTCCTCAATCATTTCTTTGTTTTCTATTTTGCTTTTTTTTAAAAATTAACAAAATAAATTAAATTTAAACAAATAAAATTACATAATATTAATATAAAAAGACATAACATTAAAAATAAAATACATAACATTAAAAATTGAATTAAACAAATAAAAATACATAACATTAAAATAAAAGATATTAATATTTTAATTTAATCAACATTGGCGTCAACTATAAGTTATCAAAGTTATAACTTAGTAAACGACCTTCCATTAACTCGTGCGCATTCTGCACAAGATTCTTCAACATCACCATTTTCACCATCTCCTAGTTTTTATCTGTCTATTGTATACTCAGTAAAATTTTTGAAGCACTACCGATATGCTTTTCCACTTTGACGTTATTTCATCGTTTGTACATGCGGTTGCATAACCCATTTCCTGATCAAATTTATACTTAAACAAATCCCGAAATTAAGTACCAAATCCATGCATTGTAACAAAGTTTGACTTCCTAAATTGTAGAAATACAACGGTCTAGGCGAACTCTTCGTCTTTGGTCCAAATGGAACGCGTGGAGGCATTTTGTAGTGGAGAGTTAAAAAGGAATAAGTAGAGAGTTGCGTGTTAAAAAAATGAGAAATGAATGATTTATATAGTGTTGAAAAGATGTTTGATTTTTTTAGTTACCATTTGACATGGTATAAAAAATTAAACGGTCCCACCCAACCCTCGTCAGCCATCATTATTGGGCTATAAACTCCCCCATGGCGCCAGGGAAAATAGGGGCACTATTGATGCAATTTTTTCATTCGTGGCAGGGAGAGTCACCATACATCGTGTAGTCTAAGAGCCTCCCATGTTTTTTAGAATATAAAGTTATCTAATTTCTATCATTACACTTGTGTAATACACGAAGATCCGTTTAAATTATGCATCCATTATTAAGTTATATAGTTTCTATTCTTAAACTCATGCAATACACAAGGTTTATGATCTAGTAAAATACAAAATACTAGTACATGTACGCTACTAAATGTCAAACATCAAAGCGCTTTTAGTGTGGCGGTATCTAGGCGTTTTTAGGAGTGTGTGGGTTAAGTCATGAAAATAAAAAAACATATGATGGCCAGCCTAGTTGGTCGGATGTTGGAGGATTTAACACGTTTGCGTGGGTTCTCGCTTAGAAGGTCCCTGATTCGATTCTTACCACTTACAAAACATGCGATAAAGGCCTTCAAGCCGAGAGCGTTGCAATACAAGCAAGTGCTGGATTCAAACTCATAACTCATGAGGGGGATGAGGGGACAATTAAAAAAATTCAAAAAGAGAAAATTGCTCGAATAGTCCCTGTGGTTTGCTCAGATTTCACCTTTAGTCCCTAACTTTTAAAAATTACAGGTATAGTCCCGAAACAGTGGACTTTTTGCACTCGGATAGTCCCTGGAGCTAACTGACGTTAGATAATCCAGTTAAGTGGGTGTGAAATTACTAAAATACCCTTACTTTAATAAAAATAAAAAAATCAATTAAATAATAAGTCTCTGGGGCCCACAATCCTTCATCTTCCCCACACCCCAATCACCTTCATCTTCCCCATCCCACCACCACCACCACCACCACCACCACCTCTGCACCACCACCATCACCACTGCAGCTGCAAACAGATGGAGCATCCTGGAGTCAGATCATGAATCTGGTTCATCTTCTTCACCACCACCACCAAATCAGAACCGTCGTCGTGGATGGTAAAACAACACCAAATCAGAACCGTCGTCGTGGACGGTAATCACCACTGCAGCTGTAAACGACGATGACAGCACCATCACCGTGGATGGTAAAACAAACGACGACGACGATGACAACCCCCAAATCAGAACCGTCATCTCAGATCTGTAAGGTAGGAGATGCTCTCTCTCTCCTTGCTCTCTGACTCTCTCTCTTCTGCTCTCTCTCTCTTGCTCTCTGACTCTCTCTCTTCTGCTCTCTCTCTCTTGTTCTCTGACTCTCTCTCTTCTGCTCTCTCTCTCTTGCTCTCTGACTCTCTCTCTCTCTCGATCTGTAAGGTAGGAGATGTTCTCTCTCCTTGCTCTCTGACTCTCTCTCTCTTCTGCTCTCTCTCTTACTCTCTGACTCTCTCTCTTCTGCTCTCTCTCTCTCTCTTGATATCGTGTTTTAAAATGAAGGGGGGAGGTGCAGGTTGGTGGTGGTGGTGGGTGGTGGTGGTTGGTGGTGGTGATGGTGATAGGGTGGGGAAGATGAAGGTGATTGGGGTGGGGAAGATGAAGTGTGTGGGCCCCACTAAGGATTGGTGGAGACACATGATTGGCTAAGGGGTTATGTGGGTCCTCTTTCTATTTTATTATTTAATTGATTTTTTTATTTTTATTAAAGTAAGGGTATTTTAGTAATTTCACACCCACGTAACTGGATTATCTAACGTCAGTTAGCTCCAGGGACTATCCGAGTGCAAAAAGTCCACTGTTTCGGGACTATACCTGTAATTTTTAAAAGTTAGGGACTAAAGGTGAAATCTGAGCAAACCACAGGGACTATTCGAGCAATTTTCTCTAAAAAAACCCCCAAAAAATAATGAATGTCAAAACTGTCAAACCCTCAAGGAATCAAATAAAACTTGTGCCCAAAGAAAAAACTTTGGGTCTTGACAATCAAGTGACTATCCTATGACTACCCCAATGCCCCTAATTTACATCCAGTAATCCAAGATTCAACCACATGAAAACCCAGGGAGACATAAAGCTCCAATCTTTATTCCACACATTCAAACATGGGTTTAAAACCATCTCACACAACACCCATTGGGTCACTTCATCTGGGTTCCAAATATCTCTGGCAAGCAGCATCATCAGTGTTGCTGGTTTAATCTTTGCTTTAAAAGATGGCAGAGGTAAAAGGGGTTTCAATAATTTGTTATTATCTTGGTCTGCATCTTCCAAGACTGAATCTTTACCTGAAAGATTGCCTGTTGTTCCTGGGTTGCAGAATCTTGGAAACAATTGTTTCTTGAATGTAGTTTTGCAGGTATAAATAAAGTTATGTTTTTTTTTAATGAGTTTTGAATAATTTTTATGATAATTTTGTTATGTTTGGATTGGGAAATTGTTAGGCTTTGGCTAGTTGTTCTTGTTTTTTGAATTTTATTCAAAATATGGTGGAGGAGTTTGAAGGTTTATCAGAGGGTGAACAGACTGGGGATATGCCACTTGCAGTGTCTTTGAATGATCTGTTGAAAGGTACTGATAAAATCAAGATTTTTTTTTTGGATTTTGAAATTATTGGTTATTGCAAGGTTTAAAAGTATGGAATTGTGCCTCGAGTCGTTTTCCCTTCGCCTCACGAGGCGTACGCCTCAAGGCGAATCGAGGCATAAGCCGGAGGCAGAATTAAGAAATAAATATAAATATTATATTATATCTCTTATAAATAATGAAATACTAACTAATTTCATCCTCATATTCATAAAAAACACACACTAAAAAGACATGGAACGCTTGAAATTGACACAAAGGTCCAAAACATAAAAAATAAAAAATCCCTGAGGCGCAATTTTTGTTACCGTACCGCCTCAGCTCTATGAGGTGCACGTACAAAATAACACCCTGAGTCGCCGCCTCAGATTTGTTTTCTTACAGAATCGCCTTGAGGCGCGCCTCGAGATGTACGCCTTACCCGTTTTTTTAAACCATGGGTTATTGTATGTGAATTTATTTGAACAGTGAATCAAGAAAGCTGTAAGATGTCATTAAACACAATAATAAAAGTATTAACCAAGTTAAGAATTTTTATAAAGTTGTTTTCTTTTAGGATGTTAACTAATGGTCTGATGTCTTTTTGTAGAACTGTGTGTTGTTCGGCATGAACGCAAAGTATTAAGCCCGCGTAAAGTGATGCTTGCGATGTCTCATTATACACCCAACTTCAATCTGACTAGTCAGCAGGTTGGACTATCTTTTCGTAAAGTATTAAGCACGCCGAAAGTGATTCTTGTTTGATATATTAACTTTTGTACAGGATGCAGAAGAAGCATTAGCTCACATGTTGTCTTCTCTAAGAGAAGAATGCTCAGAGTATTTTGCTACAAATCATAGTTCTCTAGCTGTTGCAACTGCTTCGAGTAACCGTATCCTTAGCGTAGAGAGAAGGGTTGTTTTTAGCGAGCTAGAAAGATGGACTCAAAGATTTCTTGGACCTTTTAATGGGATTATTGGCAGCATTTTAACTTGCAAAAGTTGTTCGTTTCAGGTTGAATGGTACTTTTGATTTTCTTTCTTTTCCAGCAATCACTGCTTTCTCTTAGTCTGATCGCATTAGCAGTATAGGTGGTTAAATGAGTGGGTCGAGTCGGGTCAGATCAGGTCAATAACTCGATACATTTTTTGTTCAAAATCTTTCTCTTCTTAATATATTTAGTATTCATCAAATCTGATTAAAAATACACTTTGGGTGACTTTGACCTGTAACTTATGCAATTTTCATTGATTTACCTGCTTGATATAAAACTTGTCCTTGAAACATTTTATGTTTATCCGTTACATAATGTAAGACGTGGATAATTTAAATGTTTATTGTTTTATTCGTTTTGCAGATTTCTCTGGATTTTCAGTTTTTCAATTGCTTGTACCTTTCGCCACCTACATATGGTGGTGGTTCTATTGTACGTAAAACTAACATTTAATTTCTTGAATTTTCTTGTTATATATGCTGCAAGTGATGGGCACAACTAATATTTAGTTTATTTTTGTATTAGATGCCCGGATGCTCCATAGAGGATTGCTTGAAGCGGTTTTTTGTTGCAGAGCGGATTGAAAATTACTTTTGCACTCATTGTTGGCATGCCACTGCACTGAAATATTTATCTCTGCTAAATAAGAATGAGGTGAGTTAACCTTTAGGCATATCACGTTCTTGTTTCACTTGTGGTCGCAATCACAATTTTATTATGTAGAGGTGGCAAAATGAGTACGTTGGCTTTTAACACATTCTAATTCTTTTTTTTTTTAACTTGTTTTAAGCAATTAATGTGTTGTTATATCTCAGTAGGGAAGCTATATTTTTATACTGATAATATGATTGTGAATGAAGCGATTTAGGAGATTGTATGCATTGAAATTTGAAAATACACTTTGGACAACTTTCGATTGATTCGACCTGTTCCCTTTTGAGTTCTTTTTTTTATTAGACATGTTTGAGTAAAACACGCCTGAATCATCTCACTTATAAATAAATGGGTTGGAATTGTCACCTCTACTATTCTATCTCCATGCTCTTATTAATGATGTTTTTTTTTTCCAAGTTCAATTAACTCGAAAGCTAATTATGAGTGTCTTTTTGCCATTAACCTTGTATTTGTTTAAACTTTTGATTTCATAACTATTACAAAGCTTGAATCGTACTAAGTTACTAACGTGATATTTGTTTTCTTAAATTGTCAGACACATATTGAAAAGCTTCAAAGCTGTAGCAAGCAAGATACATGCGACTGCAAAGATCTACCGTCTCTTGGATCATTACCTTGGTCAAACAGTTATTCTCAGACTTTCAAACAATTGCATATTGCACGCAGCCCAAAGGTAACTTGTCCACACATTGGTTGTTGGCTATATGTCTGTTTGATAGTGTCATTAAAGTATATGGTATATTGTTTGATAGAGGTGGCAAAATGTGCTGGGTGGTGGTTTGGGTAACAATTCAAAATGGACTCGAGTCAAAACTCATGATTTGTGGTACAAGTTGTGGGGGGTGGGGGGGGGGGGGGGGGGGGGTGACCCGAAAGTCCAAAACACAATATGATTCCAAGAATTATATTATTTCAATAGTAATATAATTTTAGAATACGTGATTTAAGAAGTTTTATTTTTAATAAACTTTGAGCAATTTTCTAGGTTTGACCCGGTTTCTTGTAAGCTTTTTTTATGTATTTATTTTTAAAATTTTTATTTTACATGTTTGACCTTATTAAAGATAAAACAAATCCTGAATCCACTCTTTAATAAGTTAGTCAGTCAAAACGGCCACCAATATTCTTTTATTAATCTTTAGTGGTAATGTACTCACCCTCTTGATATATTTCATGTTTACACTCTTGTAGATCTTGTGCCTTAACTTACAACGTGCGTCGATGAATGTATTTGGAGAATCAATCAAACTGCGGGTACTTCTTCCACAACATTTTGATTCTTCACGACGTGTTTTACTCTTTTATTTTCCGTTATTGACAACCAAGGTTTATAACTCAGGGTCATCTCTCGTTTCCTCTAACTTTGGACATGTCACCATTCCAAAACAGAGGAGTCGAAATAAAACATTCTGAGCAGAAGTTGCCAATTGGTAGACTTGTACAACAAAGTCAGCAGCCGATTCGTTATTCTGATTTTCTTAGATTACAAACTGATAAATATACTTTGGATAACATATGCAAACAACCGTCATCAGAAGTTCATAGTGACAGAGAAATTCAAGGGGAACAATGTACTACTACACACCAAGATAGCAAGGTTTGTCGGTTGTGTATATGTTGCAGCAAACCAGAGGTAGACAATTGGGTTGATTAGGTGGGTTGGGTAATGGGTCAAAACTCAAAAGGGTATTTTTTTTTGCACAGGTTGAAACAGGTTGGGTAACAGGTCAAAAGGGTATTTTTTGCATTGATTGGAACGGTGGGTTGCTCATGGTTCTCATGGGTAAAGGGTAACGGGTCAAAAGGGTATCCTTTCTCATGGTTCTTGCTACTAATATCATTTTTTTAGGTACACAAGACGTGTAACTCGAACCCGACGGGGCATCATATCTACAATCTTGTTTCTGTTGTGGAGCACTTTGGAAATGCAGGAAGTGGACATTATACAGTTTATAGAAGAATAGTTAACAAAATAAATGATCCCGAAAACGAGGACTGTAATGTTTATTGGGTTGGAGTTTCAGATAGCCAAGTTTATAATGTTTCAGAGGAAGATGTTCTTGGTGCAGAGGCTACCTTACTTTTCTATGAAAAAGTTTCAGAAAGTTGATAAATTTGCACTTCATATTTAAATTCTAATTTTTAGCTTGTAACCGAAATGGAATATCTTGTAGTTAGGCTTGCTAAAACATTACTTGGGGATTTTGATGATCTGAATGTCTTTGACAATATGATATTCATGTCATATTTTTATACACATACATTGATACATAGAGGTTATTTAATCATATAAAACCGCTCTCTTTCTCTTTTTACTAGGTGTTTTAAAGCGCTGAAACTAACCGATGTCAGCCGGTTTGAGATTCAAATGAGAATTCGTCTGATTAGCGCATTCTTGTATGTGAAAAGTAAAAACACAATTAATCTGTATCATAAGGGAAGTTTGACACCTACATAAGTGAAGGTTGACTAGCAATAAACTTGCTTCAACAATCCAATAATTTTCTTACATGACTTTAGATTCGGTTCGTTGGTGTTAAACACGGCCAGTTGCTCACATTTTATCTTTAGTTTGCATAAAGATCCAAACCTTAAATTGTGCAACTTAGACCAAGGGTAGTGAGGCTTCATTGGGGCGTGATTTTTAAAAATAAAGCCCCCCACACCGTTACGAGGGGGCTTTATATTGCAAAATTTTGTTTGGGCGTTACATGTATAGCGCCAGATTTCAATTGCCCCACCCAATCATAGGCTGACACCTCATACTCTCTCTCTCCTTATTATGATTTTATTATTTTTTAATTTAAAAGATACAATAAAATATTAATAGGGGCTTTATAAATAAAGCCCCTACCACTACACCCATTTTTCACTTTATCTATTATGCTGACTCAGCTGCCACATGGACCAATAAAAAAGGGGGACTTCATAAATAAAGTCCCCCACTACACATGGTCTTAGCGGCAGCAAAACGTGTTGGTTAGGTTAATTTTATCAACAGCAAAGCATTAAACATGCTACGGTATTATTTTACATTTTTTTTAGTAAGGAGAATCAAGTGTTTTACAAATAATATCAACAATCACATGTCCAAACAGAGACAGAAGACCAAAAATGTCAACATGTCACTGCTTCTTTATATATCACCATATATTGTAATATACATTTTATATTCCAAGCAACAGTTTATCAATTAAAAAGTTAAAATCCAATTCCATATTCAGTGGCCGCACATGTTTTTTAACTATTATTTTTTTTTTTTCGTTCATTTTGTTACTGTTCCCACATCGACAACTGAAGAAACTTTCTTTCGCTTTATAATAACCACTTGGAGACATACTGTCACCGGGCTTGGTAACGCTTGCCTGTAACTCAAGTGAGGGTATTAAGATGGTTGGACTGTGACTCGGCCCAGCCAGATTGGTTCCAATGATGCATAAACTGGCTTGCCCATTCCAAGTAGTGAGTTGAACCATGTGGCTTAAGCGAAGGCTTGGGTCACGTGGTTCCTAAAGCAGGGGGCACTGCGTAAGGCTGGCTTCACAGAGCTGCGATAACCCCTCGCTCACGACAGTGGAAGGATAACGAGCCAGTGCACCATGGTTCCAAAATATCTCCTGGGCTGACTCAAATGAACAACCATCTTTTTTTTATTGTTTCGATTTTAATGTGCAGGTTCTCGGATGAAGAGCTGCAAGAATGGAGACAATCACCCGAATAACAGCAGCCAGAAAATGGCGAGCCCATGCTTCACAGGGTGCAAATACGAGCAATTGCCATGGTACCTTGAAGGTTTCATAGGCCATGTAATGATGCAAGTGATGATGATCATAAAGATATTGAAAAATATGCTTCTCAAGTGTTTTGTGTTAAAGACCCATTGCAGAACGAAATTCGTTGAATGGTAGTATTAACATTACATTAGTTATGCGTATTTTATGTTGTCCTATGACATTTTTAACAACTGTTAGTTTGTTACACAGTTAATAATAAAATGTTCTATTGTTGGATTTGAGCTTCAGCTGGCCAGTTTACATAATTTTAACCCAAAGTTCAAGATTTACTAAAAATATCAAACTAACACTCTAAGGGGTTGTTTGGTAGCCTCTTAATGACTATTCAGAGGCTACCTCTTAATGGTCCATAACCTCTGAATGGTTAAGAGGTAACCTTAAGTCTGAATGGTTAAGAGCAAGGTTGTAGAACTCGCTAGGCGCTAGTCGGCCGGTGGGGTACCGACTAGGGATTAATCGAGATTAATCAGGATTAATCGGGATTAATCGGATTGGATTTATATATGTATTTTTCCAAATTTATACATATATAATGTTAATTTTATACCTTATATGTATACATTTTGAATTTTAGAGGCCAAATATAAACTAGTGAATATGCATGGGGGTTAAATATTAAAATACCTGAACTTAAATAACCATAATCACCTTCATCGTTCACCATACCCCGTTTTTTTCCTCCCATTCCTTCTTTCATTGTACAGAACCATCAGACGCAACTAGGGTTTTTGGAGTTTCATCGATTTTGGTTCTAAATCATGGATTGTCATCCAATTTTGAGCTAAGAACTTATTTGATTTGATCGTTTTACTCCAGATTTGACCCGTTCGAATTCATTTTTTACCTAATTTTTGAGTTTTTAGGTCCGACAAGGACCAATTTGGTCAGACTAATCGGTGATTAATCGCGATTTTTACAACACTGGACCGCCACCGATTAATTTAGTGATTAGCCCAAAATTAATCAGTAAAGTGGGGACTAGCGATTAATCACCGATTAATCGGTGATTAATCGGGATTTTTACAACCTTGGTTAAGAGGCAACCGTTAAGATGTTACCTCTTAACCATTCATGATTAAGATTACATCTTAACCATTAAGAGACTATGAACCATTCAGATGTAACCTCTTAATAACCAGTAAGAGACTATCAGATTTTGATAGATAAAGTTCCTGTAACAACATTATCTGTTTTTTATTATACTTTGGTTTTTGGATGACAAGTAAATTACTAAGCCCTTATTTAAATCCAAAACATGCAAAAAAAGTACCATTTTTATCCCACATCGACTGATGAAAAATATTTCCTCCATTTTATAATCGACGCTTGCAGATGTAGTGTCACCGGGCTTGGTAGCGCTTGCCTGTAACTCAAGCGAGGGTATTAAAGATGGTTGGACTGTGACTCGGCCAAGTCAGGTTGGTTTCATTGGAGCATAAACTGGCCTGCCCATTCCAAGTTGTGAGTTGAACCATGTGGCTTGAGCGAAAGCATGGGTCACTTGGTTCCTAAAGTAGGGGGCACTGCGTAAGGCTGGTTTCACAGAGCTGCGAAAACCCTTCGCTCATGACAGTGGAAGGATAACAGGCCGGGGCTCCATGGGACCATAATAATCTACTCGACTGTCTCAAATGAACAACAATCTTTTTTTTTTTTTTTTTGTGTTGCTGAAATATATTGCTAGGGGTTTGGATATCAACAAGCCGGTTAAATTGGTCATCAAAGGGTTGATTGGTTAAACTTAACTACTGACTACTGAGCATGTTACCTATTACAACCCAAGATACAATCGAGTTTACCATTTCAGCTGAACCTTTAAACCGAGTTACAGGTTTTTACTTTGAGTTCAAGAGAGTTATGATTGTATTTTTGTAGAGGGTAAAGGGCTGGCAAATCGTGTCCTAACAGGTTAACAGGTCTCTGACGCGCGCGAACAAATCAAGTTCTAAACATGAACACGACTCATTTAACTCATTTATATCTCATGTTTATAACACAGTTTTATGTTTTATGTACCAAAAAAGGGAAATGAAAGATTTTTGCCTCTTAATTCCAAGTATTAAAAAAAGTCAAAAAATCAAATAGTGTACTTTTCAGTCAAACAGGTCTTATCGTGTCTTAACAGGTTACTCTTAAGTCAAGAGAGTGTTTGAACTTTCAGACAACAGGAGACCAGTGCAACTTTTATATATGTATATAGTTAGATAACGGAACCACTAAGACATACAAATCGGCTCGGTTGGACATGATGATTATGTAAGATCACCAGCCAGATGAACATCAACTTGATCTCTAATCATTGGGCTAGGAAAAAAACCCAAGCAGGAACCGTTTTTTTTTTTTTTTTACCGTTGTAATTGATGGAATCGCTTTTTGACCATTGGGAACGTAAACATAGCCGTTTTTGTTTACCTTTTACCGTTAGAACCGGTTTTTAATCAGCCTATAATCATTATAAATAGTTGTGGGATGTATTGGTTAATTATCCAACTAAAAACGCATAAACGAACAAAAAAAAAACGCAAAATCAAACACATACGAAAATGTCTTCGCCTTGGAGCAATGACAAGGAGTACTATTAGTTTTTGTGGACATTAAGGTTAGAGAAATACGAGCGGAGTTTACAAGTGTGAATCGACTAGGTCCTTTAGAATCGCCTTAAGGAGGTGTTTAACGAGGAAATGTGTTTTCCAAATAATGATGAACATGTCGGTGAAGAATCTATGGCCGAGTATGAACGTATTAATGGAAAATTGTTTTCCAAGTTAGAAATTTAGAAGCTTATCATTGACGCGACTTCGTAATTTGTATTAATGTTCTAATTTTTATTTATGTTAAATGATAACTATGTTTAACCTAAATGTTATTTTATTGAAATTAACATTAAACATTTTAAAACTTAAAATTAAACATTAAAACCTAATATTAAACATTTAAACATAACATCAAACATTAAACATATAAACCATTACTAGACATCTACACTAGTTTTGATTTGCGGATCCAGACGATTCGCGTTCCTTTTTAGCTTTTTTAGCCAAACAATATTTAACCGTATGTTTTTTGAGAGTTGAGTTTGTCACGACTTCCTTGAACTTTCCACAATACTTCCACCGAGCCATCTCGATGTTGTCCGACATAAGACATAAGTCGTAGTGGGACCAAATGTAGGGTTTTCTTTTGGTTTCAAGTATCAACACAACTTTCTTCATCGTTTGTCATTGTTGCCGCTGGTGTAGAGAAACTTGAGCGGTTTTACGTCTTAGAGCGTTTGAAAATTAGAGAACTGGTGTAATAAAAATAAACATTCTACACCTATTTATAGTAAACTAGGGTGGTAAAATGGTAAATAACCAGTTCCTAACGGCTATATTACCATTAGAAATCAATTCCGATTGTTAGTTTTTAAATTTGGGCTCCAAATGGTAATACCCGATTCTACCCATGTATCAGTTCCTACCCGGACCCGATCGCACCCGAACTGGTTCCAAATGGTTTTACTCTATACCCCGTACCGGGTCTTGTTCCTACCCGTTTCCTGACATACACGGTCCTATTTTGTACCCGGTTAGGCCGAAACCAGTTCCTGCCCCAGGGCCGGGTTCGGCCCACAACCCGATTTGTGCATCTCTGCCTCAGTTGGATGCGAAACGCCTGGATAGCTCAAGATTTAAGCATAGTTTATTATGTTCATATTTTAGAGTGTGTGTGTGTGTGTGGGGGGGGGGGGGGGGTTGGAAGTGGCATAAAATGGGTTTCACTCCATCTATACCACCCCCACCCTTAGGTGAAATGGGCGTGAGCCCCTAGGGGGGCAAGATTCTCACGGGCGTTTGGGGGGGGGGGGGGGGGATTGAGATTGAGCTATTGATTTTCGATTGGCCCCTCTTTTAAAAAAAAATTAACACACAAACATTAAAAATAAAATTATTCCATTCCACCCCCCCCCCCCCCCCCCACTTCCCATAATTTTCACCCTTCAAACATAAACTCCACATGTATCACATGTCGCTTCATGTCCCTCTTCCCCTCCACTCCCATGGTGTTATAACAGGGCCTCTAAATCCCAGTGATAGCCCATAGGCCTCCGGTCAAGCCCATAATTCTAATATGGCAGCTAATTGATGCAAGGAATCAATTTCTATTCGCATTTCATTATTAGCAAAAATGTAAAATAAAGCTAAGGGACCATGAGATAAATTTATTAAAAAAGTAAAATGGTTTTTATGAAAACTTCAATTATATTAGCTTTTACCAAAGGTGAAATGCTCTAGCGGTATGTGAACGACTTTCTTTAAGTGAGATCACCGACTGAAGTCTTGTTTGTGAGAAAATCTCAGTGTGCTAGCCAGTCGTTTTACCACAGCTGGCCTTTGGGTAGTGCTAGAAATTAGGTCATTAACGTTGTTTGCCATTGCCGGCGTGGGTGAACTTTTTGCCTATGAACGTACCTGGTGGTCGGACTTTGTTTAATGTTTAAAAAAATGATATTAGGTTTTTAGGCTCTAAAAATAGTGGCTTTGAAAATCATGGATTATATGTATAATTTTGATATTCAACTTATACAAATTAAACCAAGTGTTCATTAAAGTTACCTCAAATAAAGAATGGAGAACTATTAAATATATCATCTATAGTGACACCGAACTAGGCCACATATTTGAACTTAACTGATTAATTTAAAGAAACATGAAAAGTATGATATTATTTGGAACGCAGAGTAACGTGACATTCTACGCGTACTTTAGAAGATTCATGGTAAGGGCATCTTGAATCTGATACACTCAGACACATATACAAATACCAAAATAACTAGTAATTGAGCCGCGGGCGTTGCCTCGCGGACACGTATTTAGCCCGATAAGAATAAATATGACTGCGAAAAAAAGGCCACCCGTGGGACCCGAACGCAGAAACACGTGGTTAAATGTAAGTGCCCCACGAACTGAGCTAGATCGAACGGTGGTGGACACACGATTCGTAAACAATGCATAAAAAAGTTCGTACCTGAAAATAAGCACGTAAGGAAATGGTTTTTTAGTAAACGAATTAACATTATTGTTTTTAACCAAACTAAACTATCTACATCGAACGCTGAAAGACACGTATCTAACCCAGCAAGAATAAATATGACTGCGAAAAAAAGGCCATCCGTGGAACCCGAACGCACGAACACGTGGTTAAAAGCTAGGCGCGACACGAACTGAGCTAGAACGAACAGTCGTCGACACATGATTCGTAAACGATGCATAAAAAGTTCGTACCTAAGAATAAGCACGTAAGGAAATCGTTTTTTAATAAACGAATTAACATAATTATTTTTAACCCGACTAATTTTCAAGAACGCTATGTCGAACGTGAATTTAAATTGTCTACGTCGAACCCTGAAAAAGAATTTCTACCGCTTACGTCAAAACCTGATGTTGTACCGATACCTACGTAAAGAAAAGCACGTAACAAAGTATTTATTTTAGTGAAAGAATTAAAATACGGGGTGACCTTGAACCGTTAGAGAGTAAAGGAGGTCTAAACGACATTTTATAAACTTGTGGGCCGAGGTCAACGTCGGTGACACGTCCCTGTCACCGACTTTGTGCTTTAATATTATGTAGAATGTGTCTGTGCTGTTTCTCATTGTGATCTTTAGTATCCTTGAGTCGTTGCAAACATGCATTCTTAATATTTAGAGCATTCACAGTAGGACCCGTATATTTTTGTGAGCTGCATATTTTAAGAGCATCCGGAGTGTGTGTGTGTGTGTGTGGGGGGGGGGGGGGGGGAGATCTTCCTTAGCGTGGGGCGGATGGTGGATCTCACCCTTTAAACACGGGCCCCACAAAATGCCACATGGCGCTTCATGCCCCTCTTTCCGCCCCTTCACTCCGTATGGTCTAAAAAGTGGCTACGAGTGGTTGTTAATCTTCATAAACGAAAATATGCCGTGCTTTAGGCTATGTACACAAAAACATATGATATTTTCAATAATCATTTCAACTTGATTATCTAGTTACACAAGCGACCCATGGGCTATTTATAATTTTTTGAGACATTAACATAAAAAAAAACAAGAAAATCCTTATATGTTCTATAAAGTTACATCACAATCACCATAAAATTACCGTAAGTTGCTAGATTTAGCTTTAACAAAGTTACAGAATAAAACTTTGGGGATCGTTTTTTTTTTATAAACATTTCCAAAATATAAAAACGTCTTTTAAGCTTGCTAAGGCTGACCGGTGTGGAATGGAGCTTTTAGGAGCTCCATTACGCCACATCAGCCATGTAGATAGATGTTTGATTCAATAACACTCATGTAATGGAATAACGCCCCTTTAATTAAAAAAGGAAAAAAGGAACTATAATAAATTACTTTAAATTATTACTTCGAAGAAACATGAAAATTCATTTGAAGAAACGTGAAAAGGTACGCGATTACATGAATATTCATTTGAAGAAACGTGAAAAGGTAAGCATACAATAGAAGATTCGGTAAGAACATCGTAAACATGTTATACTACTCATACACACAATTACAAAAGCGCGTTGTTTATTATTTACTGAACCGTTACACATAAAAAGTTAATAAAGTTGCCTCGTTTGGAAAATTATAACATTACATGACATTCACCATAAAGTTACCATAACTAGAGAGATTTAGGTTTGAATGCTCAAACTGTGAGCTCGATTCATGCTTGGAATCATTCTGATTTCTTGTGCCGAAACTATATCCTGAATGGAATGGTTGACTCGCTTTACAATGTGTATTGCAAAGCTGCTACTGCCAAAGATTTATGGGAATCTTTGGAACGCAAATATAAAACCGAAGATGCGGGCACAAAGAAGTTTGTGGTGGCGAAATTCTTGGATTTTGCTATGATTGACTCAAAAACTGCTATGAGTCAAGTTCAAGAATTGCAAGTGATTCTTCATGATATTCATGCCGAAGGAATGATGCTTAGCGAGACATTCCAAGTGGCGGCTATTATTGAAAAATTGCCACCAAGTTGGATTGATTTCAAGAATTATTTGAAGCATAAGCGAAAGGAAATGACAATTGAAGACTTGGTTGTGCGTCTTCGTATTGAAGAAGACAACAAAGTCGCTCAAAAGAAAATTGTTGGTCATGAAGTCGCTAAAGCTAATGTTGTTGAACATGGCCAATCATCAAAGGGTAACAAAAGCAACAAAGGCAACAAACGGGGTGGGTTTAAGAAAGCCAACGGGAAGAGCTCCTACCTTGGACCTAAAGGTGGGGTTGGCAAGAAGAAGTTCAATGGAATGTGCTATAATTGTGACAAATCGGGGCATAAAGCTAGTGAATGCAAGCTTCCCAAGAAAGAAAATGCCCAACAAGCAAAGATGATTGATAGGCTTGTTGCTATGATTTTCGAATTGTCAATGATGGTGACTGAAGCAAACCTGGTTGGTAATGATGCCAAGGATTGGTGGGTTGATACTGGGGCAACCCGGCATGTGTGTTTTGACAAGAGTTTTTTCAACACTTTTAAGGAAGTTACTGGTGAAAAGCTCTTCATGGGAAATTCTGCAGCTGCAGAAATCAAAGGGGAAGGAAACGTGATCTTGAAGATGACTTCGGGAAAGGAACTCACTTTGTCAAATGTGTTGTATGTTCCTGAGATTCGTAAGAATCTCGTGTCTGGTTGGCAGTTGAACAAGTTTGGTTTTAAAATGGTGTTTGAGTCTGATAAGGTCGTGTTGACCAAAGGTGGTATGTATGTTGGTAAGGGCTATGCCCTTAATGGTATGTTCAAGTTGAATGTAACCGTGATGAATGAAATGAATAACGCTAGTTCTGCTTACTTGCTTGAGTCTTCTAATGTGTGGCATGGTAGACTAGGTCATATGAATTTTAATTCTATTCGTCACTTGATTAAATTAAATAGCATACCAAAAATTGATATTGACTCAAACTATAAATGTGAAACTTGTGTCGAAGCAAAACAAACACGTACTTCGTTCAAAAAGATTGAACGAATCACTGGTCCCCTTGATTTGATCCATACAGATTTGTGTGATTTGAAAGCTATTCCTACTAGAGGTGGGAACAAGTATTTCATAACATTTATTGATGATAGCACATGATTTTGCTATGTGTACTTACTTAAGAGTAAGGATGAGGCTATTGACAAATTTGTTATGTTCAAAGCCGAAGTTGAAAATCAACTTAACTGAAAGATAAAAAAGGTGAGGAGTGATAGAGGTGGTGAGTATGTTTCACTTTTTGCTGATGTGTGTGCAAAAAGTGGAATCATACATGAACTCACACCTCCTTATTCTCCACAATCAAATGGCATGGCAGAACGGAAAAACCGAACATTGAAAGAAATGATGAATGCCATGTTGATAAGCTCTGGGATGAGCGAGGACATGTGGGGGGAAGCGCTGTTCGTAAGAAGAAGGACATAACACCGTATGAATCATGGACGGGAGTCAAACCATCATATAATCACTTGCGAGTGTGGGGGTGCCTAGCTAAGGTGGTAGTGACACCACCAAAGCGTCTTGTGATAGGACCCAAAACTGTAGATTGTGTGTTCATCGGATACACTCGTCTGGGTGGTCCACTTCGTTTTCTTGTGCATGACTCGAAGAATCCTGGGGTGTCGAACGGCACTATATTGGAATCTAAGGATGCATCTTGGTTTGAAAACATATTCCCATGCTTGGAAAGGCCAAAACTGGCTCACCAAATCAATTTGATGAAAGGGTTATATTTGATAAACCTGGCCCATCAAACCAAACTGGGGAAAGGTCTTCAAGAGAAGAGGTTGTAAATGATGAACCTCAAACTGATGAAGGTGAGATCCGAAGAAGTAAAAGGCAAAGGACTGAAAAATCATTTGGCCCAGATTTTCTCACCTATATGGTCGAGGATGAACCGCAAACTTACCAACAAGCGGTAAATTCCTCAGATGGACCTCAGTGGAAGGAGGCCATAAAATGTGAAATAGATTCTATTTTACAAAACCACACCTGGGAATTAGTGGATCTTCCTGCGGGATGCAAACCACTAGGATATCGATGGATCTTCAAGAAAAAGATGAAGCCAGATGGCACCATTGATAAATACAAGGCAAGATTGGTGATCAAAGGATATAAACAGCGAGAAGGCTTGGATTATTTTAATACATATTCGCCTGTTACGCGAATAACATCCATCAGGATGGTTATTGCGATTGCAGCCATTAGAAATTTGGAAGTTCACCAAATGGATGTGAAAACGGCTTTCTTGAATGGAAATCTAGAGGAAGAGATTTACATGGAACAACCCGAGGGCTTCATAGCCAAGGGACAAGAAAAGAAAGTATGCAAGCTTGTAAAATCCTTGTATGGTTTGAAACAAGCTCCAAAACAATGGCATCAAAAATTTGATCATGTCATGCTTGATTCTGGGTTCAAGATCAATGAATGTGACAAGTGTGTGTATGTGAAAGACACACCAGATGGATATGTCATCTTGTGTTTGTATGTGGATGACATGCTCATTGCTGGTAGTAATGAGAAAATGATAAGATCTACGAAGGACATCCTGAGAGCAAGGTTTGACATGAAAGATATGAGATTGGCGGATGTGATTTTGGGAGTACAAATCACACGAACCCAGAATGGACTTGTGATAAGTCAGTCTCACTATGTGGACAAAATTCTTGAGAAGTTCAATGCAAATGACTCTAATGTAGCTAGAACTCCCATTGACACGAGTCAACATCTAGCTAAAAATCAAGGTGAGCCTGTTAACCAATTAGAGTACTCAAGAATTATTGGCAGCTTGATGTATCTGATGAGTTGTACCAGACCAGACTTAGCATATGCTGTAAGCAAGCTAAGTAGATACACGAGCAACCCAAGTTTAACTCATTGGGGTTGCATGACACGGGTGCTTCGGTACTTGAGATACACACGAGAGTACGGGATGCATTATAATAGATATCCAGCAGTTATTGAAGGTTACTGCGATGCAAATTGGATATCTGACACGAATGATTCCAGAGCAACAAGTGGGTATGTATTCACACTTGGTGGTGCAGTGATATCGTGGAAATCATCTAAACAAACTGTAATTGCTAGATCCACGATGGAATCAGAATTCATCGCTTTAGATAAAGCAAGTGAAGAGGCAGAATGGCTACGTCAATTTGTTGAGGATATACCAAGGTGGCCGAAGCCGGCATCGGCCATATGTATACATTGTGATAGCCAATCGGCAATTGGCAGAGCTCGTAGCACAATGTATAACGGTAAGAACAGGCATATAAGACGTAGACATAATACGGTACGACAACTAATCTCTACAGGAGTTATCACTGTTGACTACGTGAAGTCAAAGGATAACATCGCGGATCCGCTAACAAAAGGCTTAAGCAGAGAGTTAGTTCAGAAGTCGTCAATGGGAATGGGGCTAAAGCCCATGAAAGGCTAGGTTTATGCGAAGGAAACCTAACTCAGCTGACTGGAGATCCCAAGATCTGAGTTCAATAGGACAACCTAATTGTATGAACTGGCGAAGGTCACTGTGGGGGAGAGTTGGTGAAAACCCACGTTTTGAAAAGGGAACTTACTATAAATATAATAAACTTCCTAGCCCATTCCTAAAAGTGACAAGGTTGAGGTTAAGCTTATGGCTTTTAATGATTTGACTGAGGTAACCAGTCCCAGTAAATCACCTATGTGAGAGAGAGAAGTGGGGTCGCTTCGAAGGGTATTGTTGGGGCACAATACTTAAGAGCTCTCACAGAACCAGGCACGTGTCCATGACCATAACGGACACAACTATGAGGACTTGACGTTGTCAGGGAGAGTCTTGTGTGAAGCGTATTGTCGTCCACACAAACGGCAAACGAGTTCAAAGACACCGCGTTCTACTCAGAGCCAGTGGGCTAAGTGCGTTTCATAAGCGAAGGTTCAAAGGGTCACACCTACCTATCGTATGCAAAACTCAACTGTTGAAATTTAATCGGAATGATGTTGTTTCTGAGAACAACTCCCATTCATGTGGGGGGTTTGTTGGAGTTGTGTGAATGTGAGTTGTCCCACATTGGTAGTGGGATAGAAAAGTGATGAGTTTATAAGGTGAAGCTTGAGTGGAGGAATTAAACTGTTATGTTACTTTATACTCTGGCACCTACCCGCGCGCGCAGGGGGGGTGCAAAAATGGGTTTTGGCTCGAGAAAAATTCTTGAATCAACGCGACGCCCGCATCTGCGGACACGAATGCAGCTCGAAAAACCCGGGTCCGCGCGACACTGGTTTTTACTACCCGTTTTAATTTTTGTAACAAACAGAAAGCTTCCAGAAGACTGTTACGTCTCCTGATCTTCAGCTTGGTTTTAATTCCTAGTCATTAACTGGTGGTTAATAGCATAATTAAAATGATTAATTGGAATATTAATCACGAATTTGAAGTGCCATTAGTTTCACCTCTTGGTCTTGAAAGTCTATAAAGACCTGTTGTGAGGAAGCAGAAAACACACAACACAACACATATCACTCGCACAGAAACACACTCGCAGAAAAAGAAGCAGCAGCATTTCGTTTTCTTTCCAGGCAAGTGGGATAGTCCGCAGTGCACCGTCACTGTTCAACCGGTGTACCCTGGGAACAGACGACGAATCTGTTTAAGGGAATTGTGTCAAACACAAGCCCGGTTTTATTTGATGCTAATCTGTTCATACTTCTGTCTTCCTGTTTGTTTGTTTATTTGCAGAACCTTCTCCACATTTTACAGTAAGGTTTCTAACACATCTAACCAACACCCCTACACTGTCTTTCCGAGTTTGTGGACCACAAACCAGTGGGCCGCTCTTCTCTAGGGTTCCTCTCAATTGTGGCAGGCCCAATCGGCCCAGCCACCCTGTCTATACCCCTCACGGCCCAACAATCAGAACACTAATGGCATCCTAGGCCCACGACAGGATCAGGCACAATGTACAGGTTACACACGTACAAATATTGAGCAGGAACTATATAATATGGCACTGAATTTGCCTGACAATGGCATGATGGACACATGAGCATCCTTGAGGACGCCTCTGCGAATTGTATGGTTAATAAATAGTTAAGTAATAATGTAATAATGTGTGTATACAAATAGATTGAAGACGCCTCTACGAATTGTATTACACAATTTTCAAAATATTAAAATAGCTTGTATACTACAAAATTTATAGATTATTTTCATTTTATTTTTTGTACGAATGTTGTCATAAATCATTTAAATTGTTTTTCTAATAATTTTTTATTTTTATGTTTTGATAAACGATATTTAATTACTTTGAATGTTAATTTTCATTTGCATTTTGTTATAATAAATATGTTATTATTCATTTCATTATTTGTTTTTAAATCACGTCAAAGCAAACATTTGTTGATTCATATATCGACTATTGCATAACATTAAACCTTTTTATGATATTTTGCATGCAACCAAAATTATACAAATTGTATTACATAACTTTCAACAAATAATACTTGTATACTACAATCTTTATAGAGATTTTTTCATTTGACTTTTCGATTTACCGTGTGTCAACACGAGTCTCTAACCTAGTAATGTAATAACATGTGTATACAAATAGATTGAACCCGACCCGAACTCTTTGTAATATGAATTAAAAGCAAAATACCTTGGATGCTATATGCTATCCACTCAACAGGCCGTTGCAAAAATAAATAAAAATATACAGTATTAAAAGCATTTGCGTATATCATTTGTGTATATATGATGGCTGGATAAACATAAAAAGCCACCATCGTATTCAAAGGCCTACAAGCGCAATTCTTGACAAAATTGAATGATACTTGCTTCTTTCTTTTTTCCTTTTTTTCTATTTTCATTAATTAAGTTTATAAAGTCGACTCTTAATAATTGAAATTCGTCAATATTATAGGCTAAGATAAGGATAAGAATGTCAATGATACCATAAAAAATGATTTCAAAATATATAATATGATAAAAATATACAGTGGCATGGGCGATCGTTTTAAAGGACGGGGAGGGGCGACCGACCCCCCCCCCCCCCCCCCGAATTTTCGTTCAGAAGTTCCGATTATATTATCCGTATAGAAATATTTTGGTATATAAGGTTTTGACCCCCCAAAACTAGTGACTTCCGACCCCCAAAGTTTCGGGTCAAGATTCACCACTGTACAGTGGCGGAGCTTGAATTTTTTCCCGTGTGGTCGAATGTCAGGAGACCCTTAAAATATGAGGGACCAAACTCAATATATATAAAATTTTCGGACGAAAACACAAATTTACGCTATTGAGAAAAAAAAAAGTAGGGTTGGGGGTAATACATGAAAAGTGTATAAAAAGTAATTTCATTTGATGATTCTCGAAAAGTGAAATAAAAGAATTGTGTGACGATGAAAAATAAAACTGAGGAAAGTGGTCTCCCACTTGGTCACCGTCGATGAAGTCATCATCTCCTTCTATTGTGGATCACGGACACTCCCTTTTGTTACGATTCTCTTTGTTTACGGTTTACCCTACATTTTTCTATTTAATATTGTTTTCATACATTTAAGATAACTTCTTTTCATGGTTCATTCAGTTTTTTTAATCCGTATTTACATTGAATGAGATGATTTGTTTAACATCATATTCACTTATTTTAAGAAAATAATAATATTATTAAATATAGCCATTTGTCCATTCAAAACACTTTGAATCTTATGTTTTATTTTTAAAAAAAAGTAACATCAAATATACATCCGTATAGATCTCTAAGTACGTCTTTAAATGATACTAAGACAAGCAATAAATTAAATATGCATGACTATAGTAGACTACGAAGAACCATCCAAGTGGTAATATTTCCTTGTATATAATTAAAAAAATCGTATTATACTTATTATAACATTTACATCCGCTTATGTATAGATTTATGTTATTAAAGTTATAAAATGTAGAAAGATAAAAGAAAAATCTAATGATTATCATTACATTTTGTAAAATGTGTAAATACAAGAGTGTTAACTGTTAAGTGTTTTGAACATGCATATTTTTTTAATTTCTAGATCAAGTGGCAACGTACACACTTATGAACCCACAAGACTCGGGTTCGATATGGCTGAGCTACGCCAAGTGAGCTTCCAAATAGAACTCGGTGAGGCCTCCCATATATACGGGTTTGTAGCAATATATAGGGTTGGACGGACAGCGGAGAGTGACAGCAAGCAGAAGAGAAGAAACCTAGTGGCCCTTCCAAGTATTTACGACTTGGAAGGGCCAGTGTCCCCGCACCCATTTTCACCGCATCTCCTCCCGCTCTCTCACAACCCATTGGGGCAAATCTAGGGACTTCTTTTGGCACGTTTCCGAGCTCAAGTCCACACACCCTAAAAGCAGATAAACCTGTTACTAATATGTACGTACCACTTTTAATGCTAAAAATGCTAGTGAAACAATGAAACATAAGGCTCTGAAAGCTATTATGTAAATATATACATGAAAATTGATCAACTTGTTTTTATGTATAATGACAAGATTACCCCAAAGACTACTAATAATAATAATACATACAAAATACAGAAAGAAGCCCATACAACAACAACTCGCCTACTACAATCAGTGTTTGCCTTGTTCACTGTCTTCTTTTATGGTCATCTCCACCTCTTCAACCGTACTAAAATGCGCCTCACCGGACGCTATGGTGGATGTCGAGTCCAGCCCCGACCCTGCCTGAATCTCTTTGAACATCGCCATCACTTGAATCATCGTTGGCCGCTTCCACGGCCGGTCATCTAGACACGCACACGCCACTTTAAGGTGTTGTAACAGCTCCACCTTTAACGTCGGATCTTCACTCAATAGTTCCGGATCAAACACATCGGTTATGCACGTTTTAGCATGTAGTTTCACCCACCCGACGAGATTGTTGTCCCCGAAATCTGGTGAATCGGTTGGTTGTTTTCCTGTTAGAAGCTCCAGCAACACAACACCATAACTGTAGACATCACCCTTTGTAGAGCATCTAAAACTTTGGTAATACTCTGGTGGGACGTACCCAGGTGTTCCGGCTAACGTGCTAACGCTTAGATGAGTGTCCATTGCACTCATGTGTCGGGCCATTCCAAAATCCGACACCCGAGCTTCCAGGTTTTCGTCTAGGAGGACGTTGCTTGACTTCATATCGCGGTGAATTATGTGTGGAATGCAGTTGTGATGTAGAAAGGCTAGCCCGCGGGCTGACCCAATAGCGATCTTTCTTCGTTTAGCCCAGTTTAACTTGATCCCGGTTTTCTTTCGGTCATGTAACACGTCTTCCAAGCTTCCGAACTTCATGTACTCGTAAACGAGTAGCCGTTCGTCTCCGACCTTGCAGTATCCGAGCAATGGGACGAGGTTTCGATGCTTGATCTTCCCAATGGTTTCCATTTCAGCTGTGAACTCGCGATCACCCTGCCCGCTAACATGAATTAGTTTCTTGATCGCGACAACGGTGTTATCTTTTAGTTGAGCCCGGTAAACATCACCAAACCCGCCTGATCCAATTAGACTGTTGTTGTCGAACCCATTCGTTGCTTCAAGAAGGTCAGCGAATGTGAGTTTTCTTAACGGCTTTTCGAAAGCAGCTAAGTTTATGCTTAACGCCTCGCGAGTGGTTGTTAGTTTCCAAGCAGTGCTAGCGTTAGCACGGTCACCACCAGAATACGAATGGCCACCACCGTCGGTGTATGCTTCAAGAGCGGCAGCAGCCTTCTTCCGCCTCCTCTTCCTCATCTCCACCAAAATAATAATCACTCCAAATATGCAAAATAGCGAAAACAACAATCCCATCGCAACGCTTCCAGCTAGCGATGCTTCTCGTTTGTTGGATTTCCGGTGACTGCTTGCTTTATCAACTTTATCCGACCCACATTTCGGAAGAGGATAACCACATAGTCCTGAATTATTCGAAAACCTATCCGCCGGAAATGTGTCAAATGGGGCGGATACAGGGATAGAACCCGACAAATTGTTGAAGGAAAGATCAGCATCTCCAAGACCAAGACTTGTCAACGAATTTGGAATCGAGCCATTGAGCCTGTTATGCGATAAATCAAGAATGGCTACATTTTTCAACCCACTAAGCTCTTCAGGAATCGGCCCGGTGAGATCATTGTGACCCAAATTCAATATGTTAAGATAGTACATTGACCCGAGTTCCTTTGGAATCCCACCCTCCAATTTATTGTACGAAAGATCAAAGAAGATCATCGACCCATTGTGATTGAAATTCGGCTGAGTAATCCCCAAATACACCCTAGTGAAATTACACGGATGCCTGGACGAAATCCGGTCCAAATCCTCCTGGCGGATTCCCCCAAATTCGAGTAAATTTCCAGCACCATGACACTGCTTACTCCCATCATTCTTGATGTACAGATACGGTTTTCCAGTCAAATACGCCGCAGCAATGAATCCAGATTGTTTGAAAAGAGCAGGCGGAATCGTCCCACTCAACTGATTGGTATTCAAATCCAACCACACCAAACTCTTACAATCCCCAAGCTCGGGCGGAATCTTGCCGGAAAATGAGTTGTTCCCAAGCTTAAGAATAGCAAGATTCGACAACCCGCCAAGGGCCGCTGGAATTTCCCCAACCAATTTGTTGTTTGAAAGTGAAATCCAGTTCAAATTAGTGCAATTACTTAAACTAGCAGGGATTGAACCGGTTAAATAATTGAAATCTAGAATCAAATTTTCTAGATTTGAAAGGTACATAAGTTCTTCAGGTATCTCACCGGTTAACAAATTCATCCATATAATCAAATCTTGTAGCTTAGACAAGTTTCTAAAACTTTTAGGTATGTTCCCAATGAGTGAATTGAAACTAAGATCAAGTGAAACCAATTCAGAACAATTACCAATAGATTCAGGAATAGAACCCGAAAGCCGGTTGTTCTGCAGATACAACACCTTCAAACCCGAACCAAAACCCAAACCACAAATCCCGGGAGGTATTTCCCCCGAAATCTGGTTCGAACTCACGTCGAACCGCTCCAGATTCGTCATCTCGGACAACGAATCCGGTAACGTACCTTTAAAATTATTAAACCCCAACCCCAAGCTCTTTAAACTACTCAACCCCATAAATAAATCCATCGGTAACTCACCGGTGAAATTATTATGAGATATATCAAACACTTCAAGCAACGAACAACCTTTCAAACTGTCTGGTACCGTACCGGAAATATTATTACCAGAAACATTAAACTCCAACAGTTCACCACAACCGTCAGATAACATCCATTGAACAACATCAGGTCCAGATATTCGATTATAAGAGAAATCGACAACTTGTGTAGAGACCAAAAGCCCTAACGGCTTCTCAGCACCAGTAAACTCAAACGAATTCCTCGAAAAGTTTAATATCTTCAAGCTTGTACAAGTAGCTAAAACAGAAACATCAGCAACCGAGCCAGACACTCGGTTATTTGACAGATCTAGAACTTTAAGTACTTTACTACACTGAGATCTAACCAAAACCGTTCCAGTAACATTACAGTTTTTCCCAACAAACGATTCAAGAGTAGGAATCGTCAACAAAGTAGACGAAACCAAACCAAACTCCACACTTAAATCTATATTACTCAGATCTATTGCAGAAACCCTAGAGTTTCTGCAATGAACACCTGTGTAGTTGCAAACACTGTTGCTCGGTAACCAATCAGGTAACAGAGCAGTGTTTTTTAATGAAGATTTGAATATTGTGAATTGCTGTTGGGTATCATCACCATATGTAGAGATTATACAGTGAAGCAAAGTGAGAAAGACAAAGAAATTGGTTAAGTGTTTCATGATGATGGAAATAATAATAATAATAAGATTGTGGTGAGATGGAAGATGATGATGTTATGTTGGTAGCTTTTTTAGAAGATTATGAATAAGTGATTAGCTGCTTTCATCATTCTAGTTTGGTGAAAATGTAAATGAGAATGAAAAATGTAGAGAGAGAGAGAGAATTGTAGAGAGAGAAAGTGAGATTGGGTTGAGGAGAGAGATAGATAAAGAAAGAGAAGGGAAGTAAGTATATTTGGGGGGTGTGGAGACAGCTGTTTGGTCACATGGCATGTGACCCATCTTCACTGTTAGTTTACCTGGAGATAGATGCAAAGGAGAATTCATATGTGATTATTATTTTTTATTTTTATTTATTTATTTTTTATTTATTTATTTATTTTTTAGTTTTCTTTTTTTTAAAGTAGTTTTCTTTTAATATAGGTCATGAGGTTTATTTTTTGGTCTTGAAAAGGAGGAGTGTGTTTGTCTCTTCTTTTCTTTCCTTGTGCGTACGTGTGATTAAGGATGGATCCATCACTGTCTTTTTTATTAGATTCCATCCTCTTTTCATTTAATTGTTTTTATTAACTTTTCATCACTTCAATTAATTCACACGTAACACATTCATTCATTTTTTTAAGTAGTACGTATTTTATAGTAAGGTTTAAACTGGATATTTTTTTCCTTTTAAATTAATTACACTCTTGTAAGTTAGGTTGTATGCATGATACATTGCGTTTTACTCTTTTTGTTTTTGAAAAATGATAGTACTTATTGTTAATTTGTTTTTTTCCTATTCACTCGTGAAAAGTTATGGGTATTTATCACTTTAAATTTTATTAACATTACAAACTAGATTATCTTCTCGGTATGGGTAAGGGTGCTTCTTGGATAGACAAATTTAATATGAAATGACAAAATGTGTTTACCGTTAAAGAAATAGACCGTTTTTCAGGAAAAAAAATTTAAATGATCAACACTCGATAACTCGTAAAAACTATTTTTAATTCTACGTGTGCACATATTGCTCGAGTGAAGTGTAGAAATTTGAGGTTTGAATACAGAATAACAACAGATCTAAAAATAAAATATCAATCCACAACACAAGACGAGAGGTAGCTACAAAATAGGTGACAAAACTCTTATTAACCAACCCAAAATGTTACCCCAAAATACCTAAGAACTTGTTAATAATAAGTTCAAAATAATACAAAATCCAGATATTCAACTGATTATAAAGATCAGTTGAACTCTTTAAAAGAAATACAGACAAGATAAAAACGATCTTACTAACAGACGAACAAACCCTATCAAGGGGATGAACAAGATGAAGATCAACAATACAAAAGAAAGAATGATGATACTGATTATCAGGTCCTGCAAATAGATATAAGCAAAAGATCTCCCTTTGATCATAACTCGGAGTTTGTGGAGACTGTAGAAAGACACTACCGAATGGATTGACTGTTAAAACCGTGAACAATGATATCAACACATATTTATAGCCAAACCCTGAGATACTTTTTTGAATGGGCTTCTTGAACAGCTGGGCTGAATTCTCAGACTTCAGACTAGACTTCGGCCCAAATAAACACCCTGCACAACTTGATAACCAATGAGCCCAAAATACCAAACATCACACAATAATACAAGTCAGATACAAGTTTTAATGTTTGAATTATCATCATATCATATATTTCAACAGACTTCCTCAAACATTAAGAACCAAACAAAGCAAATTAGAAATAAAACTGGATTATACATAAAACACCTTATTTTTAACACCCCCCCTCAGTTTTATTTCCAAACAAATTAATCATAAAGAGAAATCTACACATGTTATCATGACGCTGAGGAAACAACCTTTTTTTACCCGTTTTGAAGAATTAACACTCACGTTTTTTTTATAACTCCCACAGCAATTAGAAACATTAAATTTGACATGTGAGTAAAAATACCTTAGATAACGAAGAAACATAAGAACCAATAACCTGTATGTTTTTCAACAATAAATTTAGGAACATCTGACTTCATGAATGTGAGACGTAAAAAAAACATATGCCAACAAGGCAAAATACAAAGACCATACAAAACCATATAGTCATACAGATCTATAACTAACTCATCTTAATACGAGCAGACAATAAAGAATCACAAGATTCTTTATCAGAGAAACACATATGATAATACACAAGTCACATGACTTTTAGATTCCAAAAAACCACATTTGTATAAGACCATATCCAAGTCATACAGCTTGTAAAGCGCATAAGACTAATTTGATTTTACAAATTTACAAACAACTTTACAAAACATGGATCATAAGACCAAGACTTCAAAAGAATCTAAGACATTGAATCACACGATTCAAAAATACATATATGAAACACATAGAATCATATAAACATATAACAGTCATCATATACACATCTGATGACATATAAAGTCTCATGACTTTCTAGAATTCAGAACACGTCTGAAAGAAACAATACTCACGAAGAACTTAAAACTTATTTGACTTTATCAAAACTTTTACAACTTTACACGAAACATATCAAAAGACAACTTGTAAAGAATATACACACTAATTGAATCAACCAAATGTTTATACCTTCATACCACAAATGAATCACATGATTCAATAAGACTATCAGAAACATATCTGACAAGACAAAAAAAGATCACACGGCCTTTTGAAAAAACAAATCACAATTTTCAACAAACAAGTTTGATAATAACGCATACACCAGACTACAAGACACAACCAAACAAGTTCCGATTTGAACAAAAATCATACAATCTGTAATCAGACCAAACATCTCAAAAAAACAATATAAGATTGTAAATAAACATTCAAGAATAATCTTGATAATACTATGGTTAAAATACGTCAACCACACGGTTAGACTAGCCAGAAACGAAGCTTTTAGACCATACAACATACAAGTCAAACAAACGATTATGATATGGTTTCAAGAAAAAAAAACCACCAAGACACATTACCAAAAGCGAAAGACATTTTTATAATTGTTTGAGACAAAATTAAAGAAAAACAAAGATGATTTGGGAAAGACTCCTTATTTTGAAGAACAAGATTTACAAAGACACATCAAGATGACAGAGACATACAAGATTGATGAAGATACAAAGCCCCCCTCAATCTTGATCGGGATAACCTTATATAGTATGACCTAAGATTGATATAAACAAATTGCATACACAAACAAAAAACACCTCATACAAGACTTGCCAATAAAAACAAGACAGGTAAAAAAACTTAAATTTCACTAACTTTTATTTTGAAAATGAGGTATGATTTTTTATGTAGCACTACCAGCCATGATAAAAAAACAATCAATCTACTCATGCTACTACAAAAGATTCCTTAACACAATGAATATGATCTGAACAGCGATAGAACCAATAAGAGAGAACATAAACTTTCAAGAGACTCAAAGACAATGAAAGTTAAATACATACGAAGCTTATAACATTTCATCAAAGACCAAGACATGAGAAATCTCAACAATAAGAAACCTTATGAAGAGAAAATGTGTGATCAATCAACACATTAACAAAAACTAGATAACATGACAAAAATGTTGCAAATGCAAGGTCAATTCTTACATGCAAAACATAACAATCTTATACAAGAAAACAAATATCTATTTTAATGAAGATGAACAATGACCATTTTTTTTTAATTTTTATAGAAAACTCCTGAAGCATAAGCGATTTAAAACATACAATCAACCAAGAAACATTCTTAATAATAACAAAGAAACATTTCCAATTGAACATAAGAAACTATACAAGCATGACTTATAGATACAAAATAAGATACCAATTATCAATATAATTGAAAGCATACCAACGTAACTCAATAACCTTTTGAACAAAGACTTAGAGAAAGAAAGGCAACAACACTTGAGTGACCTCAGGTGACAACACAATCCACAACACAAGAGGAGAGGTAGCGACAAAATAGGTGACAAAACTCTTATTAATCAACCCAAAATGTTACCCCTAAATACCCAAGAACTTGTTAATAATAACAAGTTCAAAATAATACAAAATCCAGATATTCAACTGATTATAAAGATCAGTTGAACTCTTTAAAAGAAATACAGACAAGATAAAAACGATCTTACTAACAGACGAACAAACCCTATCAAGAGGATGAACAAGATGAAGATCAACAATACAAAAGAAAGAATGATGATACTGATTATCAAGTCCTGCAAATAGATATAAGCAAAAGATCTCCCTTTGATCATAACTCGGAGTTTGTGGAGACTGCAGAAAGACACTACCGAATGGATTGACTGTTAAAACCGTGAACAATGATATCAGCACGTATTTATATCCAACCCCTAAGATACTTTCTTGAATGGGCTTCTTGAACAGTTGGGCTGAATTCTCAGACTTCAGACTAGACTTCGGCCCAAATAAATACCCTGCACAACTTGATAACCAATGAGCCCAAAATACCAAACATCACACAATAATACAAGTCATGTACAAGTTTTAATGTTTGAATTATCATCATATCATATATTTCAATAGGCCTCCTCAAACATTAAGAACCAAACAAAGTAAATTAGAAATAAAACTGGATTATACATAAAACACCTTATTTTTAACATGAAATCCATATACAACTTTGTCACTTTCTCAAGACATTCTAACTAAATTGGTATCAAATGATATGTCAGGACGATAATTCATTTAAAAGGGATGTATGGTTTGGTGATTAATTATCACTTATCAGGTAGAGATTTACTTCGTGTCTAATAATCATAGGCTACATCTAACCGGTTTAGCAACCTTTGTAATCAATGTTCATAGCAACACCAATGAAAAAAAAAGATTCTTACCAAAACTGACTACATATGTGAATATATATGTAGTTAGCGAGTTATTATATGTAATAACAGGTTCAAAATCATATTTTTTATACTATCTTAACATGATTAGTGACTTGCCTAGACATAATTAATAAATTACCTTTGCCTAGACATAATTAATAAATTGCCTAAACACATTGTGTTTTTTTTTCTTTGCATGAACAAAAACCCCACTAAAAAGTCATTTTTTAGCACTATGGTACCCGTTGCAAAGATAATAAAACGCTTGTGAATTTAGTGTATTTTTTAAGTGTCACATATAAAAGTTACTAACATTTAAAATTTGTGTTGGGAAATAAGGAAATGATAAAGATGGAAATCTTAATTAACATATTTGAAATTTTAAAATAATAGTTAATAGTTATCTTTATTTAAAATATAATTAAAAAATATTTTTCAAGGAAAATCAAGGAGTGAAGGCCTCACCTACTGCCATGTGTTACCCCCATTTTCGTTTATATATATGTAGGGGAAGGTGCAAATACAAAGTAATGAAAACGTGCGAAGTGTAGGAAGAGGTCTCCACTATCCATTTTGACATGGTCAATTTTCACATGAGAGAACATTTTTTTTTACTTCTTGACTCATAAACCCACTTCCCCGCGATTTTTAAATAGCTATAACTTTTTCATATGATAATATTTAAAAAAAAATACACCGTATTAACAAGCATTTCGTTCTCTATAATTTGAGTAGCCTAGTGCTATAGTTTTCTTAATTTAAAAAAAAAATTGGTAGAATTCTTTAAGACGTTATGTAATTTTAGGTGTAGGCCCAACTATGTGAAGCTGGTACACGTACCATATGCCAAGATTAGTCTTATAACTAAAATTACGTACCATACCCATAATCACGTATCAGATGCCCACATTTGGTCATACACTTAAAATCAAGTACCAGATACCTTATAGCTAAAATTACATACCATACCCAAAATCATGTACAAGATTACACAATACTTAAAATCACGTGCCATATACAGTATATACATAGAAATGTATATCGTATTTTATATTTTAAATTCACGTACATAATAACCACATTAGTCATACACATAAAGATAAAATCACATATAAGATGCCCACAGTTTTCTATACACCTAATATGGTATGTAATATGGTACGTAACTTCACGTACATAATAACCAATTACGTAATAATTGTATAATGTTATGAGATTATGTACCGGTGCGTCATTACATAATATGGTACGTAACTCCATATTAAAGTATCTGGTACGTAACTGGTCATACAACTAGAATCAAGAATCATATGCCAAGATTAGTCTTATAACTAAAATTACATACCATACCCAAAATCATGTAGAAGATTACATAATACTTAAAATCACGTACTATATACAGTATATACATAGAATCGCGTATCATATTCCATATTTTAAAATCACGTACAAAATAACCACATTAGTCATACACATAGAAATAGAATTACGTATCAGATGCCCAAATTTAGCCATACACATAAAAACACGTATCAGATACCCTATAGCTAAAAACACGTACCAGAATCCCACAGTTTGGCTTACACCTAAAATCACGTACCAGATACTTGAATGTGAAATTATGTACATGTTTTTGAAAATTAAGAAAACTATAGTAATAGCCAACTCAAATTAAAGAGAATGCAACGCTCGTTTATACGGTGTAATTTTAAAAAAATATTATCGTATGAAAAAGTTATAGCCGTTTAAAAATAATGGGGAAAGTGGATTTTAGAGGCAGTTGACGAAAATACCCTTTTGTTTCTTTGTATCATCAATTATATAATCAAAATTGAGATCACGTGCTTTTTAGTCAAAATCTTCAAAATGGATGGTAGAGATTTCTTCCTGCACTTCGCACTACTTTGTATGATAACCACCCTTATCTATACTACATTATAAAGGAGGAGACATGGGCAAATATGTCCAAATTGTCTAAAGTTAAGATGACATATGAAGAGTCCCTTGCTTCACTCCCAAGATGTCATGAAAATTCTTCCAATACTACCCCTATTTGCAAAAACAACTTGTACATTTTTTGTGATATTGAATGAAATGGTTTAATGCACCTTGCTATGAATGTAGAAAAACTCTAAAGGTTACCCACGCCTTGCTATTTATGTAAATCATTATTCCATGTTAAAGAAATTATTAATAAGGTTAAATACCTTTTATATAAAAGTTATCAATTTTTTCGAAGGATTATGTTTTTGAGACAATATTCATAAAGTCATTTATTAAATTTTGAAAACATCTTAAATTATTATATTATGAATCAAAACTTCAAGTTTTTTAAAGCCTATATTTATAAAATCACATATATTATTATATAGTAATTAGACTCAAGAAATAGAATGTTATTTGGGAATTAGATATGAAGTTTAGAATGAATCCAATTTAAATTTTGTTCAATCATAATCATTTGGAACAACTGGGGTAGAAGTTTTTTTTAAATTTTGACGTAGTTGTGGGTGAGAAAACAGAAATATATGCGTTACATATTTATTATTATTATCTATATCTATACTACATTATAAATGAGAAGGCATGGGCAAATATGTCCAAATTGTCCAAAGTTAAGATGGCATACCAAGGGTTTCTTTACAATTTCCTAAATTTTACCACTTTTCTTCCCTAAATGTTCATTCATGCTTTAAAGTGATTCTCCTTACAAGGATTTCTCCTTCAATCGGTTACAAATTGTATATAGCTCAGGACAGGCAAAAAGTTTATAACACTCATTCATCAATATCATATCAATCATAATCCTTTAATTTCACCAACAACAACTATCAGGTATCATGAAGCGAAGTGCTCGAAAGAAACTCTGATGTGCGTCAAGAAATGGAATCTATGAAGGTAAACTGCATAACCAAATTTTAGGTTTATATTAAAAATTAACTCCTTATCTTTACAAGAATCTATTTTGCTTTGCAGATGATTGATGAGTATGTTGGTGACACAGAAGCAGATGTCGATAACCCTGTCCTCAAGGCTGAGCACAATGCACAAGTATCTAGCGACAGTTGATTGTAACAAAGTTTTCTTGTAAATGACACACTGGAAGCAAATATATTGAGGTTTATTTTGTAATTAATTTCAATATCACACAAGTAAGCCTAATAAAACATTTTTGGTTATTTCATATACATCATTTTGCATTCAAAGACAATGGAAGGAAAACAATATATTTTTACACTTTTCCTACAACTTGTTGGGCTAATACGGCTAAGCTTGTGCATTGTTCAAAAAAATATATTTATTTTAACCGTCCCGCAGCAACGCACTGATTTCCCACTAGTATATATATATACACTCACACACACTTCTCAAACTTGAAATCCAAAAGTTTTAGTTTTATAAAGAAAAAACTAAAAGTGTGCAATTAGTTTTTTTTTAATTGTGGGTTTGGGACGAGTATCATATTATACGACTCGATTATCTAAAAAGATGATCTACTAATACGGTAACTTGCAGTTTTTATATTTCTAATTTTCACGTGTCAATACCATATCATCACAAAAAATCTATTTTAATTAAAATTCGCTTTTAAATTAGTTTTTAAATCGGGTTAATATTATAAATGACAACAATTCCTAATTTATATATACCCAATTTTATTTACTTCTAGGCAAAAAAAAATAGCCAAAGTGTGGTTTTGGTTATTAATAAAAATTAACTAAATCGAACTAAAAATCGACAATTTTACAAAATAATATGAACCAATTAACTGAATGATTAATAAAATCGATTAACCGATAACTTTAGTTTCGGTTGATACTAATAATTGAACTGAACCAAACCATCCACACCTTTAAAAGTGTAGATGTTTTCCGCTGCCACACAAAGACACCCTTCTAACAGACTAGCAATCCACTACGTTATACAATAAAAACGGTATACTTTCCCCGGTTAGACTTAAAAGTGTCAAAACTGCATATTAAAATCCATAAATTCATATAAGGTGTATGTATTTATGAAATAAAATATAAAAAACTACTTAGGTTGTACTTTTTTGACAAGGATGTTATAAATTCTCTTTTATTGACGTGGATCGATTTTGATCGTTCCAAATACATATTAATATTATATTATTTTTTCTATTTTATACCTTCGAAGCGTCCCGATTTGACAAATATAATGTGACGTGATAAAATGTGAGTTGAAAAAACTTAATTTAATAAAATCGGGGAATGAATTTGCGAGAACAACATCAAATAATATATTGTTTTTATATAACCGAAACATTTATCCCCTCGGTGGATGGGCACCTTTTAGCATAGTGCTTGGTTAGGGTTGACGCACGGTCACACCGTCGTCACCCTTTCTGCAATGCTCGACAAGATGTAATCGTTCGATAAACACTGATTTTGGTGATTTTGAATATGGATTTAACATGATAAAGGGGGACTGGATGAGTCTCGACAAACCCTTAACATTTTTAACACGTCATATAATCCTAATCCGTATAAGAGTTAACATGTTAGTTTTCATTAAAAATTATAATGAAGTTTTTAAACTTTATTAATTTAGAAACTGATTTAGCAATTCTAATGTCTATATATCTTATCTTATCTTATATAATATAATATATAAATGAAAGCAATTTGGGACACATGGCATATTCTCAAGCCATCCAATTAAGTTTTTCCCGCTCATTTTACCGGGTCAATTAAATGGATCATGATACTCCATCTACTATTAAATTATTTTTTCTCTCTCATGTGCATAGCACATACACTTTCCCCCCATGATCTTTAAATGTTAATAACTTTTTTAAATGACATTTTAAAAAAAAATTACACCAAATTAACGAGCGTTTTATTATCTTTATCAACGAGTACCATAGTGGTATACAAAAAAACAAAAAAAACGAGTGTTTTATTATCTTTCCAAATCAGAGCAACATCTGTTTAAAGCAACAGCTGTTTCAGACAGATCTCCTTAACAGACTCACTGCTCTAGAACAAACCTTAGTAAACAGACTTTGCTTGCAAGAGATGTTTTACTTCTTGATTTGGTCTTTAGTAAACAGACCTTAAAAATGACATAGTCTTCCCGTGCATCGCACGGGATTTCACCTAGTATATTAATAAACCAAACAGTAAATCCTACATTGCATTCAAAGAGACCATCCTCCTCCCTTGGGTGTGCCACGTGACATCATCCTCCTTATTTCCATCTAAAAGTCTTTTTCTCTCTCATGTTTCCCCCACAATTTTAAAACGTTAATAACTTTTATTTTTGATATTTAAAAAAAAATACACCAAATTAACGAACGTTTTATTATCTTTCCAACGAGTATCATAGTGTTATACAAAAAAACAAAAAAAAAACGACTTTTTGTGGGTTTTGTTCATACAGGAAAAAAACACAATGTGTTCAAGTAATTCATTAATAATTGTTAGGCAAGTCACTAATCATGTTCAAACTAAGAATTATATTTTCATCAAAAGCATAATAGGTTAAAACAACTCCTTTTCAAAAAAAAAAAAATCATACCTTCAAGACTACCGCCTCAATCACGTCTTACAATGGTTGTTTCTAGCTCTGCTCCCCATCCAAACATACATCTATCCTGAAAAACTTCTATAATATAATCTAGTTAACAATATATCTTTTTATTATAAAAACCTTGTAATGTAATATTAAATCTTTTGATAGATCATACCATTATTAAATCACAATCTTATAATGAAGATAATGAAAATAAGGAAGCTACGTCCAAATTTCCAATTGGAATTTAACAAAAAAAAAATGTCTCTATTACGAGGCATGTTCTTTTGGGTCAAGCAAATGTTGAGCTTTATTTTGGAATCCAGCGTTAAACCAGGAATGCACGTGGGCCTGCGCGTGCGTTTGCACGCAAAACATTGAGGGTCCCTTGCTCCAAAGCTTATCAATTTTGATGATTAATTCTAAATAATAATAATAATAATACTACTAATGCTCAATTTACGTATCTAATTACTCAATATTTTTTTGTCTTCCAAAGGAAAAAAGAATAAAATAAATAAATACTCAATATTTTTATTTTGAAATCACTTTCGTTCAGATAAATTTTTCATGTTTTTTTTAACGGTAAACAAACTTTTATTAAAATATAAAGGTCTCTAGCAAGAAGCTAGAGACATCATACACCACACCACACAATACACCTTAACCGCCCACAAGCTTACACCAAAACCCAAAAAAAAAAAAAAAAAAAACAAACCGACTCACACCAATAAAATCACCTAAAATATTTTAACGCCTAGCTAATTTTACCCGGATCCCCACTAGCGCACATAGGCAGATCATATCCGCCTGTTGTTAACCGTAATTCTAGCGGAGACCCGATACAACGAGCTCTCTTAACTGGCATCGTAGCATAGTTCCCAAACAAATCAAAACCTGTCTCTTCTGGTTTGAAGAAAAATAAAAATATCTATCAACTAATCAATTTATGACTAATCAATTCATGTTATAAATAAATAAATTACGAAAATACAAAATAAAAATCATACTTTTGAAAATGATATTGTCCATAGAATGACATACCCATAGCATGTAGTAATGACTAATGACACATGGGGGTCACCCGATTTGGAATCGGGTACCTATCACCCGAACAGAAACACCGCCCTGTCCTATTGCGGGTACTTCAAATTGGGTAGTGGCTTGGGGTTGTAGTACCCAGTGTGAGTAGGAGATAGATAGAGATGTGTAAAAAGATGGGAGTCACATTTAAGGTAACGTTGCATTCAAATACGTGTTTTGGCCTTTGGGGTAATTATATTGCACTTCATGATTGGATTGGATTGGATCGGATCATGGTACCGCAGAGTAGTGTACCGCTTGGCCTAAGAAATCTTTTTTTTTTCTTTTTCTGTGGAGGAGGCACTCCCATCATATGAACCCTCACCACCAACCACCAGTTCATCAGAGGGTATTGTTGGGTTAAGAACAGGTGCATAGGTTTCTTCTTCTTTAAGGCGATCTTCTTCTTGTTGTGCAATTCCATTATTATTATTATTATTGGTACTCTGTTGTTGTTGTTCCATTATTGTTAAAACACAGACAGACGCAGAGAGGAAAACAAATCGAGATCAGGTTTTGTGTTGTTTGGAGTGTTTGGCGATCGGCTCGGGTAGGGTATGTGAATATGGGTCGGAAGTTTGAGGAGAAGGATGCAGTGAAGTTTGAGGAAAACAAATCGAGAGCAGGTTTAAATAAAACCCTAATGTTGGTTTAAAAAAATAGAAACCAAAAACTAATTCAAAAAAAAAAAACTAACTCAAATGGAGCTTGTGGGTGTCGAACCGACGACCTCAACGTTAAAATAGGCGCCCACTTCCACTGGATCACTTCACATAGTTTGTTATGGGTTCCTTTCTAAATTTATCTATGGGTTCCTTGTGTATTTGTTATATATATTAACACTAAAATTTTGAAACCGACTGGGTTCCCGAGAATCCATTCCCAACAAAGTAGATCCGCCCCTGCTTATATACCCGTACCACTTGCGACGGTGTTCAGGCTTAATCCCCACGCTTCCCAATAAATTCTTTTTCATATTTCTCCTTCCTTCTCCCATCTTAGAACAGGTTCACCAACCTGGATTTGATCCCATCTTGTGTGATAGGGGGAGTCGCTGCGGTGTTCCCTAACAACTCGTGAGCCCATCTAGAGAACGCCCATCCACCCTTACACTTCATCCGGTACTCGATGTCAGGGTCCGTCCTTGTTTAATGTACAAACACCATGAAGATATTTGACTTTTTTTAAGTATACTAAGTTGGTGTTTCATGCTTACGTAAAATGAAGTTGTTTAAGATTACAAGTCCACCATCAAACTTATAATTGCCCTTCAATTATTGATTTTTGAAAATTGTGTGTATGAGTAAAATAGTTTTATCAAACAAAATAATATATAGTTGATCGTATAAAAACTTTATAAATTGTTCTAAAGGTATATATACCCCATTGACGTATTTTTTATAAGTTTCAACATAGCGTGTTCTTTTAATCCTCAAATATCATTATAAATACAATTGATATCTATGCAGTTCACTCGCCCTATATATCAGTACAAAATATCGATAAAATTATTAAAATAATGGTACCGATATTTTCGGCGATATTAACTGATATATCACCGATATTTATGATACCAGTACCTTTCTTCTTAGTTCTTCCATTCGTCTTTCTTCGTATTGCTACTATTAGTGTTTTAAGTTTTAATTGTTAGTTTTAAATATTATTGTTTTAAGGCTTAAAAAGTTCCAACTTGCTACAATTGTTAGTATTTTGCAAGTTGTAAGAGGTTTATTTGTTAATGGTAGGAGGGTATATTGAATTGTTAGTGTTATATTGTTATATATGTAAAAATTTTGCATGATATAAAAATTACCAATATCCCACCAACATCTCTCTACGAATTATATCGGTCCTTGACCGGTATCGAGTTTTAACCGCATTAATCAGTTAGATTGATATGCGTGTATGTACTTGCTGAATATTGTTTCATATACTTGATGTATGTCTTATAACGAACCTTATTTTATAACTATATTTTTTCTTTTATCACTTTGATTGTGTTGAGTCTGTTGACCGTATCACTTTTTCTTTATCGTGTATTGGGTTTTCACTTTATCGAGTCTGGATATTATATTATTTTATCGAATATGGATAAGTATTTTACGAGTAAAGTATTTGCATGGCTCACCATATTTGTACATGGACATAAAAACAAATGATTTATGTTCTGTAAGTACTACAGGTTAAACGAAAAACACATTTTTTGACTATGAAAAGAAATGTATGTTCAAAAGACGACTCAAGAGTAAAGAGTAAAAGACTACTAAAGAAAATATACTAATATGCTGCTCGCCTTTATTTATTTTATATAATTAACTTAGGTACGTTCTTGAATCCTTCTATGTTCTAACCATAAACTTAAGACAAGGGTGTCCAATTTATTAAAAAGTTATTTAAACCAATACAAAATGGGTGGTGACGCAATTTGTTGCCCACCTGCCCGCTATCTTGATGTGATTTTTTCAATCATGAAATGAAAATTTTATGGATGTAAAAAAAAAAACAAAAGCCAAACTGACGTGAATTTATAAATATTCAGTTTCCAGTTTTGTTTTTGAATTTTTAATTCGGTTTTCGAATGTGGGAAACCAAATTAATATATATAGGACTATGGTTTTTTTTTTCTTTTTTTCTATGTGTATACATTTCCAATTCGGTTAATGAGAGGAAACCAAATTACAAAACTGAAGACCCCGAACCTATATCGAAAAACACCTATTTTTGTTATAATTTTTTTTTGTTGGAAACTAAATCGAATTCAAATTTGGTTTTCTGTTCCTTTTTTATCGTTTTGAAATCAATTCAGTTTGGTTTTCGGTATGCCCGAAAAAAATCTACATCAAGGAGGAATCCGAACCGAGGGACCCAAAACATTGACCATACCACTGTATCTCACACACCAAATTCTCTTTCTCAAAACGGTATGTGTTACATTTTAAAAATTGTCTTACTCTCCGTATACCGCATCACTTATACGAATATCCTCTATATGTCACGTATTAACCTATACGTGACATATAGCCTTTTCAATTTCCAACAAATCTAATGTCATATCATGTCTGATGGCATGCATACGCCACAAATATAAACTTATACGCGGTGTATAGCCTGCCTCGTATAGCCTACCTTGTATAATACATGGGGAGTGCAAAAATGTTTATTTTACAAACGTTTTATACAATAATTGTAGTTTTGGAAATTTTTATAAAAATTAAGGAAACTTTAAAAAAAATAGAAAACATTGTTAAATTAACAACTTTATACAAAAACATTATATTTAGCTTTGGATAAATGTAATTTTATAAAATAATAACCTTGTTATTAATCGAATAGTGATTTAGCATATACATATACTACACGTTTTACATGTTGTATAACTCTCTGTGTAGAAACCCCGTATTATCAAGATCGTTGATTTGAGTCAAATAAGGATAAAGACGTGTGTGTATGTGTGTGTGAGAGAGAGGGAGAGAGAAAGAGAGAAAGAGATCAATCAATCAAGAACACAAACAACAAGATATATGAGGATGATGTAATCAACAATGTGTTATTTATTCGATTGTCACTGATTACATATTGAAAAAGTACACATCGATACAGTAAAGCCCCATGTCCAACCCAAGCCCTAGGTGAGCTCTCCTAGACCTAGTTATCTCACCACAAACACGCATCAACAAATGATCACTAAACCCCCTATTTATAGGCAATATCAATAAGTAGGCGCTTCACCTCTCTGAAGTGTCTAGTTCTTCCCATGCGATTACTCGAATGTGGACACTTCACATTCTTGTGAACCCTCTTCCAAGTGTACACGTCACCAAAGTCTTCTATCAAAAGTGTGCGCTTCACGTTAAACGCTCACTTTCCATTTGCTAATCACAACTCACAAATTATGTCCTAACAATTTCCCTTTTGACTTGTGATTGCAAGTCTCTTTGACACTTGATCATTAGTCACTTTTGGTCTCTACACTATACTAGGACCTATAGTATAGTATACCCAACCTCATTTTCTGTAAGTATAAACATAAGGATGTATGGAACTTTAAGTATAGATGGAATGAATATTCATGGATTGGTTATTTTTATTTCATGCGAGGTAAGCTTGTTATACGGTGGATAATTAAGCACACTATATTGAGTCGAGTCAAGGGCATCAGTTACCTATCGAAGATATTCTTATCTAATGTTTGAAAATAACCCAATTAAATTTAATATATCATTTGTTTAAAAAAAATTGAAAAATTGAGAATGAGTTAGTTTAACAACTTACAATTATGATTATAACCATGTAAGAACCTTTTAGGGTAGAAGGGGCGTAAATGTGCCAACCAGTGTGAACCCATACCACGAATCAATTATAGTGTACTACCTATTTCAATCCAAATGAACCAATATCACTTGCGACGATGGTCTAGTTCCATTACTTAAAACTCTCACCCTTCCCAATAAAATTACTCGCTATCTTCCACCATCTTAAAACAGGTTTCTCAACCCTTCACGCATGATGAGGACAGTTGTGACGGTGTCCCTGCACAACCTCTTCTAACTCCACACTTTCCACCCATGACATTTACAAATTAATGCATTGTAAATGCCTAAAAATTTAGTGGAATTTACTAGTTTTTTATTTTTTTTAATTAAAGTTAATTATTCCCCCCCAAATTAAGGAAACTGGTTAGCTTTTTAATTCGTATGTCATCTCAAATGCCAACTAACATTTGATAATGTGACATGCCACGTGAGTTGTAAGATATGTCTTTGAAAATGAATTAATTTTTATCATTTAATAGTTTTGTAATATATCATTTAAGATAAGATACTAGTTATATTTTCAAAAACAGTTAACTTGAATTCTAAAATAAAAAATTTCTTTGATTATTTTTATTTATTAGCTCATAAAGTTCTTTAGTTTTAATGTAATTATTTGGAATATAGTTATTGTATTTATCTGTTCTAATTATTCCTAAAAATGTTTAGTTTTTTTTTTCAGTTTTTCTTAATTATAGTTTTGTTATTATTAGTTTTTTTATATATTTCTACTATTGTTTCGGATTCTCATTATCTCCATCTCCATCCACCATCACCACACTTTAACTCACCTTCAAAGCTCGTCCACGTTTCATTTTGAACAATGTTTGCTTCGGATGAAATTATAATTCTTTTATTCGTTTTAGGTTTACTTATTTTAGTTATGGTTTTAGTTATGAGAGGTGTGTTGTTATTTGGTAATCTGTGAAGAATAATGGTCCAATAAAACTATGGTCTATTGAATTCGGGTACTCCAGGTTATAGTGAAATCTGAATTTTATTTTGGTAGTCAAGCTGTATTTTTGAGTTAGGTGTTTCATCGCTAACATGAACCATGACTCGTAACCAATGTTGTAAAACAAGGTCTTGGAGGCCGAGTACTCCTCGAGTAATTGCTACAAGGTAGGTTGCCGAGGCCCGAGTACTATAGGCCTAGGCCGAGTACTCCCTGGGTACTCTCCGACTAGGCCGAGAACTCCCCGAGTACTCCCGACTCTGACTAGGGAGCGCCTAGCGACTTTTACAACATTCCTCGTAACCACAAACAAGAATGTTGAGCTATAATATGTATAGTTGGTCGAGTCATGTAAATACTCTTTAAAGAGGGCATTTCACGCATGAAGTATCTGAGGTCAGTAAATAGAGACATATAATTTAGGCGAGAGACATAAACAACGACATATAATCACGTATCATCTTGTAATTACGTGTCACGTGCCAAGTTATATAATAAGTTTATGAATCATGTACCAAACTTATAATTGTTCAAAATCACGTACCATCGTTATAGGTATCGAAATTCCTTTCACCAGTTCTACTATGACTTATATTAATTTATCAACGAGAGTGTCTTTCACGTTTTTTCTACATAATGCTTGAAAGGTGGTCTATCCATCGGGTGAACGGATTTACAATCCAAACAAGTAAAATCGACATTCTGAACTGATTGTATATGAAACAAAACAAGTTTAGTTTTTGCTTAGAACTGAACTAGTTGAATCTGACTTAACCTTAAAAATCGAGATTTAAATCAAAACGATTATTGTTATTTAGGGTTTATTACAAAATGTATAACTTATCACTCACGCATTTCCCTGTTGACGGGCTATCATTTGTTAGAATCGTTTTTTACCCTCCACTAAAGTTGACTCGATGCAAACATGATGTATGTTTTTCAAACGTTGCAAAAAGAATCTACTCCAAATCACGAGTAGATGATTTGGAACATGAGATTAATGCAACACATGATAGTATTTAAAAAAATAAATTATAAAAGTTATAACCATGATAAAAACTATTTTCTTGCCACTTGTTAAAAGCATGATATTATCTAGCCTATGTTCCGTCAGGTGTTAATACGTCCTACACAGAAGATTTGTCCAAATAGAATTTCATTTGTTTTTTTTTTATATATATGCATCCTAATTTTCTTTTCTATGTTTAGCTAGACATCAATGTGTTGCTTTCCAAACAATATCAGTCCATCTCATATACATCTTGATTAGTTAAACAAACAAAAAAAAACATTATTTAACATTGACAAATAGTCAATTACACATCTATCATAAGTTCATAACTATGTCATTTTCGTCTACCAATAAATGATAGATTCAAGATCTTTTTTATGTCATGGTTTTTGACATCGGTATTGGTATCAGAGTACGTGGTCATCAAAATAGACCAAAATTGTCATGAAATACAAACAATGATATCCATAATCTATATCAACAAGCCGTGCCAACTTATTCTAAATGGCTAAAACAACTTTGATTTTCATATAAAACCTCATCAAGAGTATCACCTAAAGTTTGAAACTTTCACAATGTTCAATCGAGAAATAACTATAAATTCAATAAAAACACCATTCTCATACTTACTGATCTAGTTTTAATTTTCCTTGCACTCAATTCAAGTAGCATACACAAAACAGTTTAATTTAAGCATAAACATATTTGATCAACGTTTTTTCAAATTCGATACCCTTACCATAGGTGAATAAATTGGATTCAAAATTCTAGATATCCGAGTTATTTTCTTCTCTACTTCTCTTTCTTTTGAGCTTATAATGTAATCTTTCAAAACTATACGATGATATCCTTTTTTATCCGGCATTACGGTCATACGGTGTCACTTCATATACTACATCCACATATGTTACAAGCTTCCTAGTTATTATTTAGCTTAAAGTATATTACACATATGGGGCGTATTTTGGGGACATGCAGTGGAGGTTAGCATCCTTGCATATGCGACACAAGGGCTTAGGGCTTTATTCGGCAAAGGATGTGTCAACTTATTCCTTTGTAGCATCTAGGGCCCTGTCGTGGGGATTGCAGGACCACATCATACGAACTGCTGGTGTGGTGGGGGTGGACTCTGACTACACCGTCGTACTTGGTAGTATTAAACCAGCTCTTCCGGACCTTGATCTAGGCGGTTACACCGATAAGGAGACCGCCCCCAAGAAGGCTCAACAAACCTTGGCGAGTGCTCTTTATGGTAAACACATGCAGACTATGGAGGAGTAGTTTGATATGATCCCGCAACAAAAGGCAGTGCTTGCGTGTCTTCAGGGGGGGGGGGGGCATGCTCAAGACTTTTTGGCTGTCGTGCCCATTGAAGGGCTTGGGCAGCGGATGTCGGCGATCGAATATAGGGTTGTTCTCAAATACCGGCTCATGATACCTCTTTTCCCCCGGATGAACCATGCCCCAATTGCAAAAAAAAAAAAAAAAAACTTGTCTAGATAGGTTTGGCGAGCATGCATTCCACTGCAAGGATCTGCCAGGGTTCAAATACCGTCATGATTTGGTCAGAGGTGTTTATGGTATGTGTTTCACCGTGCTGGGATCTCGGCCAAAAAAGAAGCACTGGTTAATTTTTTTGCTGATCCCCGGGAGGGGAGATCTACCTTGCGCCTTGCGGATATTCTTTTGTTTGGCTAGGTGGGAGGCAAGCATGCATGTCTCGACCGTACTGGGGTATCCCCCTTGGTGGGTTTGCGAGACAACGACTTTGTACCGGGGCAAACCGTTTTGAGGGCAGAAGGTGGCTAAGCACGAAGCAGCTTGTTTGGAGAATCAACACGTGTTCTTGCTGTTTGCCTTTAACACGTTTGGATCCCTGGCCCCTAAGGCAATGCGTTTCTTGGAACAAGTGTAAAAGGTGGTCCACAGTGAATTGCAAAGCCCTAAGAACCAAGAGTTTGTATTTATTAGGATATGCTTTGCGATTTAGAAGGGGGGTAGCAACGTAGCTTGTTACCCGTTTAACCGTTATCCAAATGTAACTTATTTTGCGTTTAGTGAAATATAATCAAAAACTCAAATGGGTAATAATGACCACCCACACATTTCCCATATTTAGACACTAAAAAAAATCACCATATCATACACACTATCCACTCATAACAAAACTAAAGTCGGGTCTGATGAGGGTAAAATGTAGACAACTTTCTCTCTCTTATAAGAATAGAGAGACTGTTTCCAATGAGACCGTCGGCTTGATAGTAGTTTTGCATCAAGCCTTTGACATAAGACACATGACAATAAAAAATCAGGACAATACCGATTGGTGCATGTACCATTTTCGCTATCACGTCCACCACATGATGCATAACCTCCGCCCATTTTTAATGTTATTTTCATTAAAATAGTAAAATAACGTTAAGATTAATGTAATTTTACTTTTTGCCCTCTAGGGCCCACATGTATATATGTACACAGTATATGCGCACCGCAAACGAGGCTTTATACTTCATAGACTGAAAAAAAATGAAATACCGGTAAATCCAGTGGCGAAGCTAGAGGATTAGGACCGGGGTTCGGAAGTCAACGGTTACGGGACGGGTCCTAATTTTTTTTCTATAGCTATGTTTCGGGTAATATGTGCGGGTTGGTGATTTGATACGGGTTGAGTCAAACATTAAATACAATAAATATTAAAGTTCTAAGCATTGTTTAACAAAGAATTGAACAAAAACACTAAAACATTAAAAATGAGACAAAGGGTGGGTGCGTAGATGAAGAATAACTAACCAAAAGTATGCAAAATTTATAACCAACTCAGATGGGTTGATCGAGAGAGAGGTAAGAGGTTGAGCTGTGGAGAAAAAATGCTTATGGAGTTTATTCAATCGTTCGATTGTTTTGATTCAAAATTAGTTAGGCCTTTAAGGTTTTAATTTGGCCATCCCTTAAAGAATGAAAAAAAATGGGCAAAACAAAAAAAATGGGTTGTACCTCTCAAAATGCGCCCCCCCCCCCCCAAAAAAAAAAATGATAAACTTGGTAAAAAGACTGATATTTGGGAACCTTGTATTGTCCGATATATTGTTAGTTTTGGTTCATATAATATAAGGTGGTGTCTGGCTCTCCTTATTTCCACCTCCTTATAACTTATGAGTTTTCCAATAACTCATAAGTTATTTTAAAAGTGTTTGGGTGATGGTTTGAAAAAAAAACTTTTTGAGTTTAAATAAGGTAAAAAGGATGTGAAAAATGAGATAAGTTATAAGTTAGGAATGTGTGACTTTTTGAAAAAAGGAGATGAGAAGGTGGAAAAGGAGATAAGTAATAAGTTATAAGTTTATCCAAACATTCCCTAACTATTTTTTTATAAATAAAACGGTGTGTCAAAACCGTATATACCAAAAAAATTATACACGGATACTATATAATCAGAATTTTTGAGCAAAAATTCGTAGGGGTTAGGCGACCCCATCCCTTAAAACTTGTGTCACTGAGTAAATCACATCAAACATCTGTATGGGCCACTTTTGGGTTTATTTTGGTTCACACTATCCTTAATAAGTTAATAGACAAACCCGACCATCCCCACACCTAACGGTCCGCTCCTATTTCCTCCTATATACGGTAATAATAATAATTAGGGTTGTAAACGAACCAAACGAACACAGACAATGCTATGTTCGTGTTTGTTTGCTAAAGTTTCTTGTCAAACGAACCTTTCTTGAACACATTAACGAACATATTCTATGTTTGTGTTTGTTATGAAATTCAGTTGTTTGTGAACAGTTCGTGAACACGGGTTTTGAACACAAACAAACATTTAATATACAACTAACTAGAAAAACATTGTTAATATTAACAATCACACAAAGTACATCCACTAAATGATAAGTCAAATTATACTAACTTAGACATAATTATAAAAAATTACTTCGACATAATACATGATATTGCTAATTATTAAGTACATAATCATCCCAAAAAATGCCTTGATTCTTCAATATCCAACTTTACTAAACTCAATACATGATTTCTTGTGACCATTAAAAAACAAATATTAATTAGGCAAGGACACATAATCTTACATTATAACTATACAATCAAAAGTAGTAGCATCTCCAATTGTCTAGTAAGGAATTATAACAAAAGATTAAGGTTTTCTATTAGTTTAGTAAGATTAAACAGCTAAAAAAGATTGATGTTTTTAGAATGAGAGAATGATCAAAACATTTACTTAAATCTTTAATGTATAATGGGGAAAAGTTTAGGAGAGAAATTGAAAGACTAAAAACTTTTAAGTTTTTAACTAGTGAACATAAACAAACATACACAAATGGATATAAACAAACGAACGTAAACAAACACATTGCCGAACGTTCATTTATTGCATAAACGGACTTTCCGCCAAAAGGTTTACGAACTGCTCACCGAATATTTGGTTTGTTTAAAGTCATAATAATTACAAACCCGTCCGGTTCACACCAACCCGAGCTTGTTTAACACATCAACACACATGTAAATCGTAAAATAAACCCGTAGATACCGTACACAAAACAAAATCTAATCCACCATCTTTCTCGGCTAACGTCTGCTGCGTGTGAGCCGTTACAAAACTCTGTAACCACAATTTCTTTCAACTCTTCTTTATCACACACCGTTTGTTTCTAACTAACGCCGTTACTAACTCCATTCCACCATCACAGTCTGTAACGGCGACGGTTACGGTTAGGGTTTTATGAAGGTTGTTTTCAGATCTGAATAGTTGTTAGCAACGTTGATGCCGTTTTATGTTATCAGCTCTCCATTCGTTGCAGTTTACTTATACGAGTTTTAAAGCGATGCCGGCTATGAAGCAGGTTGAGTTACTTACAGTTTATTTATTTATTTATTATTATTATTATTATTATTATTATTATTTTTGTATAGTTACATTGATATGAAGCAGGTTGAATTGCTTATACTTTTTGTATAGTTGGATTGCTATGAAGCTGGTTGAATTGTTCACAGTTTTTTTTATTGTTGGATTGTTATGAAGATAGTTGAATTAGTCACAGTTTTTTTATTTAGTAAGATTGTTATGAAGCAGATTGAATTGCTTATAGTTTCTAAACAGGTAGAATTAATAATAGTTTTTTATATAGTTAGGTTGTTATGAAGCAAGTTGAATTGCTTATAGTTTTTGTACAGTTAGATTGTTATGAAGCAGGTTGAATTGCTTATAGTTTTTGTACAGTTAGATTGTTATGAAGCAAGTTGAATTGCTTATAGTTTTTTGTATATTAGATTGTTATGAAGCAGATTAAATTGCTTATGGTTTTTTGCATATTAGATTGTTATGAAGCAGGTTAAATTGCTTATAGTTTTTTGTATATTCGATTGTTATGAAGCAGGTTGAATTGCTTACAGTTTTTTCTTTTGCATTGTTATATTGTTATGAAGAAAGTTGAATTAATTATAGTGTTTTGCTGTGTAGTTACTAGTTAGATTGATATGAGGCAGGTTGAAATGGATAGTTTTTTTTTTTTTTTTTTTTTGTAGTTAGATTGTTATGAAGCAGGTTGGATTGGTTATATATATCTATGTATTGTATAGTTAGATTGATATGAATCAGGTTGAATTGCTTACAGTTTTATTGTATAGTTAGATTGATATGAAGCAGGTTGAATTACTTATAATTAGATTGTTTTTATATCGGTACACGTGATTGCAGACGGTATAAATAACGTTTTTGACACTGTTGAATTTTCTAATTGGTTGATTTAGAAGGATGATTCTGATGATTTCGGGCAAGTGTTTGAAAAATTGGAGAAGGACATTGGACAACCGGTTGAGTTTGAAATTCCTAATTGGTTGAATAAGGCGAAACCTCAGTATACTATCATAAGGCGCAGTATCCTTTGTAACTGTTGAATTTTGATATATTTTGTTACAGAGGCTATAATTATGCACTTTTGCTTTGTGTCTGTGTGTTTATATTTATGTGCATAGTTTCTGTTTTTTTTGTTGAGATTAACATACATAAAAGATATATATCTGACAAAGAAGGTTAAGAGGCGAGCTCGGGAGGAGGATGATGGAATATTCTGTTCCTGCCGTTCAACACCAGGTTCTTCTGGTGTTTGTGGTAGAGATTGTCACTGTGGGTAAGACCTAACAAGTAATGTAACTGTTCACCTATCACATTGCACGATTAACAGTCATAAACATGATTTTCTTGGTTTATATGGGATGTTGCAGGATGCTACTCTCAAGCTGCTCGTCTAACTGCAATTGTGATAAATCATGCCTTAATAAGCCATTCCACCAACGGCCTACAAAGAAAATGAAGATAGTGCAGGTATTCTATCATCCTTAAACACGCTTTATTGAATTCTTTTCTCATATGTGAAAACAGTCCAAGTAGACCAATACCTCTGTAATATATCTATGTTAAATAGTTGGTCCAAGTAGACGAATACCTTTGTAATATATCTATGTTAAATAATTGGTCCAAGTATTAATATATCTTGGTCAAAATTAGGTTTCGTAGGAGGTTTTCATGTAAAAACAACTTAAGGGATGATTGGATAAAGAAATTAGGGAAGGTTTACTTGATAAATAGGTTTATATGTAAAATAGATGAGAGATATGCAGTTTCTGTTTGTAAAGTTTTACATAGACAAATCTCTCACCTACGTGATGCGCACGCCGCACGCTTGGCTTTTGGGACCATATGTCTATTGTTTTAAGTCCGTATTAAACTAACTAGCTTTCTTAGACTGAAAAATGTGGCTCAGGGGTTATTGCTGAAGAAGATATCACGAGAGGGGAGTTCATAATCGAATATGTTGGAGAAGGTAATCTCTTATAACTCTTTTAAGCTATAAGTACTTTTTCTCTCAGAAGTGTGATATCTGATTTTCTGATTTAACCCACAATGCAGTTATTGATGACAAAGAATGTGAAAACAGGCTTTGGATAATGAAACGTCAAGGAGAGACAAACTTTTATTTGTGTGAGATTAACCGTGACATGGTGATTGATGCTACATTCAAAGGCAATAAATCAAGATATATAAATCACAGTTGTTCTCCAAATACTGAGATGCAGAAATGGTTATCCCTATCATTCTATCTAAATTTTATTATCATAGCTACCACCATTTTCTTATTAAATTTTTTTTTTCAGGAGGATTGATGGTGAAACAAGAATCGGCATATTTGCAACCCAGGATATAAAGAAGGGCGAACACCTAACCTATGACTATCAGTATGTTCACATTACACGTCATTCTTGACTTTATGCATGCTCTTGTTTTTAAAACTTTCATGTGGCATTTTGCCCAGTTCCAGGAATAATTGAATACCTGCATGTACTTTGAGAAATGCTATTAACCCTGTGCAAAGTTAAAACTTAATTTATTCTTGAAGGACGACCTATTTATGTGTCTGACCTTTGATGTATTTAGATCCGAATAATCTTGATGCCTTTATATGATTCATGCTATGTTTTATCTTGTATGGTCAAACATGTAAAATAAGAAACTAATTTTAAGAGAATGAGTCAATTGGGCCGACCAGTACCCATGGTGTATATTTTCCAAGAGTCAGGCTATTATTAAAAGAATATATTTATTTGTATTGTTTTTAGACTTGGAGTGTTCAACCACTGAAACCGACCGGTTTGAAATATGTATGGTCTGGTTTGGATGTTTGACGGTTTACGTCTTTGCGGTTTGGAACTTGGCCAACTTTAAACCGGCCGTGTAAACTGAACCGGCCGGTTCGGTTTGAATTTTTCGAACACTATAGTCATTGGTTTGGCCCAAAATTTTCATCAAAACTGGCCAAACTGGACTGTGAACACCCCTATAATATAAACAGTTAAATTTTCTAAGAAACAGTGTTTGTGGTCACCCATGCCCATTTTTTCACCTCTATTGGTATCTAATAAAGTTAGCAGGTTTGTGCAGTTTGGTGCAGACCAAGATTGTCACTGTGGTGCTGTAGACTGTAGACGGAAACTGGGAGTGAAGCCTAACAAATCAAAGTTCCCTTCTTCAGATGCAGCACTAAAGATGGTTACATGTCAGGTGGCTATACATTCTCCAAAACTAAAAGCGGTTCTTTCTGGTAAAGATGTATGTATAGTGTTTCTCATGATGATTGAAAAATGTTTTATGTTCATAATCTGTAGTCATGATTGATATTTAATCTTTCTTAAAATATTTGATTATTTGCTTAAAGTGCTGACTAATCTGAGCTATTGTTTGTTATATAGGCTTACAAGAATGGTGTTCGACAAGCAGGTATTACTTATTTTATTTTACTTCGACATGCACTTGTCAAGAGATTATGAAATTGCAATTTCGGTTTTACTAATTTTTCTGTTTATAGGATGTTCAAGGCATGCTATTGGTCAAACAAGACCAATTTGTTGCATTGGGCAACTTCTTGTAATACTACGCCCTGGGTCAGAGAGGTATCACTTCAATTTGTTAGACTGTACATTTATTGAATTCCCAAATCATTAAGTTGTGATTGATGATTTAACATCAAGTGGGTTGACCCTGTGGATAAAATGGGACTAGAGATGTCCAGATGGATGGGTTGGAACGTGGTAGGGTTGGGTACATGTTGATATGAGCCAGGTTGGGACGTAGGGATCGGTTGACCTACAAACAAAAGTAATTGGTGAGTTATATATGATGTTATTACGATAAGTCGATAATCATCTAAGTCTTTGAATAAAATGGTTAGGAGCATGTATGCATTAAAGTATTTTTGGCAACTTTCAACTTGTTTGGCTAATTTCATTTTAGCTAATATTTTTTTATTTGACTAGATTGGACATACCCTAACTGACCCATTAATCAAAACTAGTAGGTACAGGAGTTTTGCCCTCAGTTCACACACAAAATGACCAGTTTGCCATCCGTTTACATACTATTGCGCTGACAGTTAGGAATTAATATATATACTAATTGCCACCTCTAATTGGGACACATGTGTCACATGCCATGGTGGTTTTCAAAACTGCTGATTAGTTATCTTGATGCTTTTTTCTTTTTCCAGATCATATGGTATCATCAAGCGGTTTGACATCAACACAAGAAAACACTTGGTAAGTATAACTTTGTATCAATTCCAGCCAGTTTTTGGTTGTTTGACCATTGACCAAGTTCTTTTTTTTTGACATAGATCATGTTTGAAAATGGTCGCACGGAGCTCCTTGATTTGGAAAAAGTTGATTGGCAGCTTTGTAACTATTAACATGTCCTGGTAAGACATTTGATTTTGGTTATGTTATATGAACCTGATGATTTTAGTTATGTTTTATGAACCAGATGATTTTGGTTATGTTTAATGCCAGCCAGGTCAAAAATGTAGAATGAAAAAAAAGTTAGCTAAAATGGTAAAAAGTGAACGAGTGAAATAACTCGAAAGCTGTGCCAAGTATATTTTTATTTTTAAATGCATACAAACTGCTAAATCGCTATATTCAATTGTTATACTGTTACTGTGATAACATTAAACTATTATTAAACATCGGCAAAAAGCTCTGGATTAGCCTTGCTTATTTTGAATCATACCTCGTTTTGACCCGTCATCCAAAACAATTGTTTCTCCTCATTGCTAAATGCATTGATTACAGATATAGCGAAAACGTGTGCTGAAACATTGGTGCGGCAGGGTATTATTCTTTATTCTGACTCATAATTGGCTAACGGTCGAAAGAGCAGTGAAGTTTATGATCTGCAAAATCATTGGATCCATCATCTTGTTTGTTGCTCTGTAGTAGTTTATTCAGAAACTGATTTCATTCTTTGTAAATCTCAAATTCTTTGGTTATTTCCGCTGTTTCCAATACATGGAATATAGTTTAATGAAAGTCTTACAGTGTGTTGTCATCAATGTCAATCATCAAAAGTTGGTCTATTATAATGCCTCAGTGATTACAGTAATTCGTAACCAATATATATTTTCATGGTTACAAAATTGATATGTTGTTTAGTAGTTTGGACAAATAATCATTGGTAGACCATTTTTATTTTATTTTCTAAAAGAGTTTAAAATTTCCTCATATATAGTACTTTAGAATACAAATTCTTGTATAACCATTTAGATACCTATTTTATTAAAATCAGTTATGTTCTATTGAAGTTTTAATTCTATGCTTCATGTTAAAGCAAATCATATCATACAATTATAATAGTTTAGGCACTAAATCAACAAAAAGAACAATATGGGTATTGTTTTACTTTTCCATATAAGTTGTTTTAGCCCTAGCTTGGGCCTTAGCAAGGCCAGAAACTGTGATTGATGTGGCCTTTGATTAGATTGTTCATCTAGATAGATATTTGATGCTAGTAAAAAAGACGACAAATATATTTGATGTAATTTAATGTTTTAAATGGGTTATAATTTGACGTTGGTAGAAAAAATAAAGATATTTGATCTATTTTAAATGGTTTTGCAAACCATATTATCCTATTCTTTATTGTTATTGACTACCATCCTTTAAAGAATTAAAGTTGTCAAATCATTAATATTCTTTCATTTTCACGATAAAAGATGAGAAAGATTCAATTGCTTTCAAGTAAGTTTTTAAGGAAGGGTAGTATAAAAATTAAAGGAAATGCAAGTACAATTAGCTAAAACCTTTTCAATATTCTATAAGGCTAGGTGATGTGAGGCGTGAACCCAGACCGACTCTTCACCGACGTGGCTGCCTTTTACAGGGTTTGAGGTGTTAAATGGACACTATGGAGCTGGGGTGTTAGCCCAGTAATGAATGAAGGGCAGAGAAAGTGACGGGGTTAACACCTTGGGGCTTCTCTGACGTGGTGGTGGGTAACACCTTGGGGCGTTTACCCACACCTACCGGCCTAAGAGTATTTATATTTTTAAAAAGTTATATTTAATACGAATATAAATAACTTTAAAAATCGTTAAAATCTTCATATTTAGTAGATGTATTGTTAAACAAATTCACAAAGTGAACAACTAACATACTCTTTTGGAATCTTTTACAAATTTCTAAAACATTTCATCACCAAAGAGTGTCAACAAAAATTTAAAAAATATATAAAAAAGCTTATTTTTATGTTTAGAATTTGATTACTTTGAGTAAAAACATCGAAAATAGTAGAGTTAATAGCCAAAATCGTCCCTGAGGTTTGGTCACTTTTGCCACTCCAGTCCAAAACCCAAACGTCTTAAATCTGGGTCCTTAGGCTTTTGATTTTTTGCCACATTCGTCCCTGACAACATTTAAATTGTGGACTGAAGTGCCAAAAGTGACCAAACCTCAGGGACGAATTTAGCAAAACCCAAACCTTTTTTGGGACGAATGTGGCAAAAAATCAAAAGCCTAAGGACCCAGATTTAAGAAGTTTGGGTTTTGGACTGAAGTGGCAAAAGTGACCAAACCATCGATCTAAAAAGCTCAATTAGTTAATATGAGCCTAATTAGTTAATATTTAGGCTAATATCTAATTAATTGATAAACTTTAAATCTTTAAAAGTCATGTTTCTTCTAGTTTATTTAACTCAATAACTATTATAGCTAATATCTAATTAGTTGATTCACTTGTTATACCTATATTAACAAAAAAGTTGTGTGAATCCTTCCCCTTTGAATTCCAAGCGGAATTTCTACAGTCACACAGGTCTCGTACCAGTGACCAAGATCGATTATGCATTCACTGATTTAGGACAAATGATGGTCATTCACATTCAATTTTGGATATCTATTGGTCTATCATTTATTCAAATTAGCACTAGTTATATCGGTTGCAACGATAAGTATTGAGGGATATTTTCTTCTATCAAGCATGTGAATACGGGTTTGCATGATCGGATGAGTGATGATTATTTGTCTGATGCTTCCATTTGGTATATTGAAAAAGAGTTCTTTGCGAAAGTTGTGAATGAATACCTTATGAATCGTTTTCATAACATGAAAACATGTCGGGACTATGGAGTAACTACATGATGTATTTTTTATACATACCTCAAATGAATTTGTATTTTTATTTTTGTGCTATTTCAATGACATTGTATTTTTATTATAATATTTGTTTTTAATGTAATTTAACCCGACTTGACCCATTTTGATATGAAAATTTTGACCTTGAGTTATTATAAACGCGAGGATTGAAAAAAAAATGACATGATGGTAAAAATTTCCTGCTCCACCACTGATTAAGAGATTATGAGAAATGATTATTTTTTGTTATGTTTTTGTGAATGGGATATGGCACTCCAGGTTCGGTGCGGTTAAGACATGAAAATATACTACTTAATTAAGAGTTTAAGAGTTTCTACATGAACAATGATGCATTTGTAGCTCAATTTTCTTTTTAGTTTATAACCGAATAACATAGTTTCTTTTTGTGATTAACCCATCAAGATCGAACAACATACATTGTATGTTACGTTTCGAACCCTAAAAATAAGAAGATCGAACAGTGGTATGGGATAAGATGAATAGGAAACACACTCTTACCCTTTTTTTCTTAGACTTTGCATTTGAGAACGAATTATTAATTTTGAATATAGAAGTTATAATATCCTGTTAAAGTTTAGATCCATAAAATATTCAGTCATCTATCATTGATGGACATCAATTATCAACAATTTAAATATTTTTCCAAATTATATTAAAAAACACACACACACACAAAGTTACAAATCATATGTCGCTAATGTTCTTGTGCACGTGAATGCATGATTGAGTCTGATGGAATTCCATACCAAGTCGGTTACGATATTGGATCGGGTCAGTTATTACAAAACCCATAACTGAAACCAAGCAATAAAATTTGGTACTCAACAAATGATTAAACCAAACGTTGGTTTTGATTAGTGATCGATTAATTAAGTTACAGTTCGATTATTCGTTTTCTTTTTTCTCACCGTACAGAAAAAATAAAATAACTTGCTATATGACATTTACCGTTTTAGTACCATATATCAACTTAATATTTTTTGTAATTCATATTTTCATAAACAATTATATTAGAGAATGTAGTAAAAATCATATTACAATTTTGTTACCATTGATAACATTGCATAAACCACACACACTTGCATAAATGTGTAATTTTGTTTCCGTATGTTTAGTTTATGTTAAGTTTGTTACATTTTTTTAGAAGTTTTTAGATCGAAGTACACAAACTAAAGTGATGTGGGGCGTGAACCCAGACCGACTCTTCACCGACGTGGCTGCCTTTTACAGGGTTTGAGGTGTTAAATGGACACTATGGAGCTGGGGTGTTAGCCCAGTAATGAATGAAGGGCAGAGAAAGTGACGGGGTTAACACCTTGGGGCTTCTCTGACGTGGTGGTGGGTAACACCTTGGGACGTTTACCCACACCTACCGGCCTAAGAGTATTTATATTTTTAAAAAGTTATATTTAATACGAATATAAATAACTTTAAAAATCGTTAAAATCTTCATATTTAGTAGATGTATTGTTAAACAAATTCACAAAGTGAACAACTAACATACTCTTTTGGAATCTTTTACAAATTTCTAAAACATTTCATCACCAAAGAGTGTCAACAAAAATTTAAAAAATATATAAAAAAGCTTATTTTTATGTTTAGAATTTGATTACTTTGAGTAAAAACATCGAAAATAGTTATATTTAATACGAATATAAATAACTTTAAATTGTGGACTGAAGTGCCAATTTAAATTGTGGACTGAAGTGCCAAAAGTGACCAAACCTCAGGGACGAATTTAGCAAAACCCAAACCTTTTTTGGGACGAATGTGGCAAAAATCAAAAGCCTAAGGACCCAGATTTAAGACGTTTGGGTTTTGGACTGAAGTGGCAAAAGTGACCAAACCTCAGGGACGATTCTGGCTATTAACTCAAAATAGTATAAAAGCTGAAAGAAAAAACTACGGGTCGGGTTTTATAAAACCCTAAACCCCTTCCACTCTTCACTTACACAAACCAAACAATTTATTTAAAAAAATGGCTTTGAGGAAAACACCTTTCTTGAATCCAAATCTAATTTCACTCCTTCCTTTCAATTTCAATACATTTTTTGCTAATTATTCTTCAAAATCAAATCTCTACCCCGGTAATCAAATCCCCACAATTATATTTCTATTTGTTATTTATTATTATTATTATTATTATTTTTGTTTTTGCAGTGAAGGTAGGTATACCAGAGTTTTTGAATGGAATAGGGAACGGAGTGGAGACGTATGCAGAGAAGCTGGAAGCTGAATTTGGGGATTTACAGAATCTGTTGGTTGCTAGGTCTATGAAGCTGAAGAAGCTCAATGTTGGAGCTGATCCTAAAGTTTGCAAACATGTAAGTTTATATGTTATTACTTATTCAGTTTTATGATTTGAAATGTAGCTTTGAGGTTTGTATCGGTTTTGTGTGTCGTCGGTTTCGGTATATTGTTGTGTAGATAAATAGGTTCTGTTAGTTTGAAGTTGGTATGAATAGGAGTATTTTGGTTAGGACTGGTTAAGTGTAATATGAAGTGTGGGATATTGGTTGTTGATTATATTAATAGTTGAGTGAATAGTGATTAGTTAAGGTTCTTGAAATGTAGCGATGTAGGTGGGGGTTAAATGATTGATCCACCTTTTTTAGCGTTTATTTAACGAACTTGACTTATGAAGCTTGGGGGAGTCTCTCGGTTGTATGATAAGAAAAGGAGTTTACACTAATGATGACCTTGGTTTTAAATTGTGTGATGCCGTGATGCGTATGCACTCCGATGCTTTTGGTCCAAAAGTTTGATGCGCGATGCATGATGCTAGTTGTACTTATAAAAAAAATACTAAAAAATATTTGTAAATAATAACTTATAAAAACATGCTTAAATTAAAAAAACTGACATGATAAAAAAGTAAGAGTTGTGCTTTTTGGTCCAAATCAAGCATACAAAGATATTAATTATTGAAAAAATCCAACCCATTTCATAGATATGAAAAAAAAACATAATGTACAATGTTGCGTGCATCGGAGCACATTATGCGAATCAACGCACTATTTTCCCATCACGCAAACGTAACGCGTCAGCTGTGGCGATGCGCTCTCATCAGCGCATCGGGCGCACGTTTTAAAACCAAGATGATGACATTTGATAGGACGACGATTTTAGATGGCTGATTAAGCATTGATTGTGGTTAGAAGTTTTTGAGTTATTGGTCGCTTGGACGAAATCAGCTTTTTCTAGAGGTTAGTTTGTAAAGGTTTAGATTTTGTGACATCTTTATGCCTAACCTCAAGTACCACCTATGCATTTTGGGGTGCATTGGGTTATTGGTTGTGGATGAGAGGAGTAATCATTTAGGACCTGTGACCAAGGTTTAAAACTTAAAAGTACGGAAACGAGCCTCGAGGCGTAAGCCTAGAGGCGAACCGAGGCGTAAGCCCGAAGCGGAATTAAAAAATAAATTAAAAGACTATATATCTTATAGAAAATAAAACACTAACTAATTTCATCATCAAAAACATAAAAAACACACATAAAAGAAGACATGAAATGTCACAAAAAGTCTAAAACAGCAAAAGCATACCTCAAAACCCCTGAGGCGCGCCTGAGGCGCACCTTTTCTTACCGCCTCAGGCCTGTGAGGCGCACCTAAAACAAATAACCCGTGAGGCGACGCCTCAGACTCGTTTTTGCCCCGAATCGCCTTGAGGCGCTCCTCAAGGCGTGCGCCTCGACCGTTTTTTAAAACCATGCCCGTGACTTTTTAGGAAGTTTCCAGTATGTAACAAAATCCATTAGCTCTTTGTGAGCGAAACGGACAATATCGGTTGGTATGAGGGGCCACCGGCCACGTATTACAAATCTTCTTTTTGATCTAATATGGAGAATGACTAGGATCGATAAAGTTATGATGGAAGTTAATTAACTGGTGAAAAATTAGCTGCGAAAATGCTGGAAGCATAAAGTTCACTTAACTATGTATTAGTGAAGTACCGATAAGGATGATGATTTCAGAATTATTCAGGCTTTTAAGTAGGAAAGTAATTGCTTGGAGAGGGTAAGAGGTTATTGATCTGAAAGAGAAGAAATGCACAATATTGGCTGAAGATGTTCATGCAGGTGAGAAACCGCATACACTTTTTTTACCCGCCAAAAAGGCTCATCTATATTTTAATATCGTTCAAGCAAATACAGAGTGAAATCTATCTACATATGCCTGTTCAAAAGTATAAAGGGATTGAGGTTGCTGCCAGTTTCAGCTATAATCCAGTAAATAACAAGCCGTTACAGGGCTGTGTAAGATCGGACCAAGTTGAAGCTGGTGTTGAAATCAATTCTGTAGAAGAAAGTATTAGAGATAATTTTTTTTTTCTGTCATAGAAATTTGTGCCTCAAAATCATGCTTATGTTGACTCTTGAGTGTAAATGTGTGGTAAGCGTAGCAAGAAAACCAACAGAAAAAAAAAGAAAAAAAAGTTAAGTTTTTGTCTTTTCTGCACTTTGGTGCATCTAGGAAATTTCTGTCAATTTCAACAAAAAAGTAAAAGACAACATGATTTATAAATGAAGCAAAGGTAATTTGTCTAAAGATCATTCATATCAAGTTATACATAATCTTTTTTGTTTTTTTTTAAATGAATAAAAAGTCATAATCTTTAATTGTTAAATATTTGATGTCGCCTTGATGGTTAAAGAGTTCAATCATGTACTTATGACATGTGCCTTTCGGCAACAGCTAGACCATGAATCAATACACGCCCAGTTTTGGTTATCTTGCTAGAACTTGACTGATCTGCAAAGATTTAAGTTACATGAATCTATAAGCCATTGGGCGCATGTCTTCAAATTTTTAATATCTCAATAGTCGACACCAAGGTATATGATGGACAGATAGAATTAGTTGCAGATGTATTGGTTGTAGTTGCGTGACAAGCTGAGTATATTTTGATAAATCAGGTTGGGATATTATATTAGAGGTTGCGTTTTTTGTTTATTTATATTAGTCGATTTGGGTCATGCTATTCTCAAACTTGCAAATGGGTTAAAGTTGCTACAACTAGCTAAAAGGGAAACGGGTCAAATATGTGAATAGGTTGACGCCACCCGAAGTGCTTTTTTATTGCATACGATCTTCTAAATTGTGTCATTAAAAAGTTATATGATTATTGTAACAAACCAACAAGTTAGTGTATGTAAGCATATTAATGCCTTTATTATTTATCAAGAATGGCAAAAAGTGTTTGTGGGTCAACCCAACTCTGTCCGTAAGTGGCTCACGTTGACCCACCCATGCACATTTTACCCGTTCCACGACCCAGCCATCTAGCCGCCTCTATACGATTTACTTTTCTATTGTCACTGATTTACAAGTTTCTGAATTTGATTCAACAGAGGAAGTTGATATTGAAGTACGCGCACAAGTACAGGCTGGGACTTTGGAGGCCTCGAGTTGAACCTCCAAAAGCCAATAAATAAATGAGGCATTCTAAAACGTTCTCCTATTATACGATTCATGTTAGTCTTTTTGCTTGGACTTATGAAAGCTTCATTTGTCAGACTTATAAAAGAAAAGGATAGTAATTATGCATTATTGAGAACATGAGACTGATACTGCTGCTTCTCATTTGGTTAACATTGGTCTTTGACTCTTTGTTCCTATTAATAACAATCCAGTTGATTTCCTGAATATCTACGAGCCCGTTTAAGCCGAATAAGTAAACAAGAGTTTTTTTTTAAAGAGTTTTGGTTTTTGCAGTGGCGGATCTAGTAATGAATTTCAGTAGTAACGTTTTTCATTTTTGTAGTAACGTTTTTCAAATTTCGTTAAAAAAAACCAAAATTTCCACTAATTTTTCACTACGTCCGTGAAGTTGAGCAGCAACGGATGCGGAACCTAGTTATTAACTAGGTCTGCCCCTGGGTTTTTGATAGGGGTGTAAACGAGCAGAGCTGGGCCCGAACTTGACTGGGCTCGAGCTCGGCTCGTCATGCTTTTATGAAGCTCGAACTCGGCTCGAAAGTAAAACCCAAGGGCTCGAGCTCGGCTCGAAATATTTATAGAACAATTTAAAAGGAGCTAAAAGCTCGGCTTGAGCTTGACTCACCAACGTTAAATAGTAGGTATACTATATATAAAATAATAAAAATATAAATTTTTTTTGGGCTCGCCTAAACAGCTTTTGTATGAAAAGCTCGAGCTCAGGCTTGATAACTAAACGAGTCATGTTTCAAGCTCGAGCTCAAACTCGGGCTCGTTAAGGCTCGACTCATTTGAGCTTTTTACCGATCCGATCCCGAGTTACTTTCGAGCCATTGCGCATTATTTACACCCCTAGTTTTTGATGATCTGATTTTGTCATGACTCATGACAAACCTTCCATGTAATAGCAGTCGAGTGGGATTTTAATACTCTCGTCACAGGTCTCTTATAATTAAATACATTCAATGCAGAATGCAGGCTTCGGCCCATTTCGTTCCAGTCTGGGTTGGATCACAATACAGATTTCAAAAATAATCTTCTCTTGAGTCTAGACTCTAGTCTCAACATATCCGGTTTTTCGAATGCCCAGATCAGGATATGGAACTACGTGCGGCTATGACCGGGTATTGAAAGAAACCAGGTAGGGTTCGGGTATGGGTATTGAGGAAAAAAAGTCCAACTCTATATACCGAGCTAGGGTATGAAACCCAGTCCAGTATGACCGGTTATTGGAACCATGTATTGATACCCAATTTTTTTAAAAACTTGGTTTTATTTATTTAAAAATTCCTTAAAAATTTAATATTCATTTTACTTTGTAAAAAATAATTCCAAGTAAATTGCAATAACATTAATTCGTTTTAATAAAAATTATTACTTTGTAACATGTGATTTCTCAAAATTTGCAAAGATATAAAAAAGGGTTGTGGATTCATACACCCCTACTTTTGTTTGGGTATTGAAAATAACCAGGTACAGTACAAGTATATGTCGAGTAATGATTAGGTACTGTTTTGGGTACAGTATTTGGTTCAAAATGTGTACCCTATTTATACTCTACGGGTAAAGTCGGGTTCGGTTTTGGTTTATGTTGGTGGGGTTCAATTCATACTTTCATCCCCGGTCTTTTTTGCCCATCTCTAGTCTTGCACGGTTGCCCCAACCCAACTGCGTTGGGCCGTAGATTTGTTTGGAAATTGAATAATATAAGCCATACTACTAAAGAGCAAAGGATGATATAACGTCTTGGAGATGCCAGGAAGCGACCCAGGGAAATTAGCAACACATATTTTTAGTCTGAGATTGAGATAGGGATGAACTTGGTACTTGTAGAGTATCGAAAATACCTGTAGTGAAAATTGTCAAGACTTGTCACCGGTACTGAAAATACACTGTACATTATGGTACCAGTATTTTAAAGTAAAATATTGGTTCGAACAGGTGTTGTACCGAAAATCGTGAAAACTTGGTATCAAATTGGATTATAAATGGACCAGTATCCGTATTTTTGTACCCGGTACAGAAATGCTCATCCTTAGTGTTTATACAATGGAAAAAGAAACTTAATTAACTACAACTAAGATGGTAATGGGCTGGGTTCATGCCAAGTACTTGTAATCCTAGTCCCATAGCTGGTTAAAACCATATCTTGTATACGTGCATAATACCTGTCGGATATTAGGCATACTAGCAGGTTTGGGTATTGTTGGGATTTTCTAAATACACTTTTTTTACTATTCTAATTTTTATATAATTTGTATTATTGATAATCTCTCTTATTAACTACTTGATTATCAATATAAAGGTTTACAATTACTAAATATAATGATGATATAAATTTCAAACGATAAGATCATCAAAATATATCTCAAAATGAAGTGTTACTAAACATGGGTTAAAAGAAAAAAAAAACATATAAAATTTAAAAAGTTTTGGTAAATGGTTCAGGTATATAGCTTTAGATCATCGGATCCGATATCACCTAACCCTATACCTACAGAATATGTTTTTCTTCAATCTCATATCTAGCCTCATACCCATCTGGTATACCCAACCTAAATGTTTCAGGTATACCCATCAAGCTCGGATTTTTTTTATCCCTACCTACAACTCTAGTGACTAAAGGCTGAAGGATGTGGGGGTCGATAATGGTCGGCAAAGCCAATGTGGTTTTCACGCCATCAGCAAAACACAACCCCCCCCCCCCTTCCTCTCGGTGAACTTGGTGGGATTCTATCCACCTCCCTGAGCCTTTTTCTTTTTTTTTTTCCTTGTCTGTCTTAATATATACATACACGAGTTTTTCAGGTTTTGTTCTTGGTGACCATGGTTCTATTTTTGCGGGTTAGAAGAAACTTGATGATAAAGAAAAGGCAAAAACAGTAAAATATTCGTTTCACCCCTTCATTTCACTCCTTCAGCTATTATTCATTAACATAACAATATAACATGTTTTTCATATAACTAAAGATTAATTTTATTTGATAGTATGTAATTTTTTAATATTAATTTATCTTTCGCTTTTTCATTTAATAAAATTAATTTAAATGAATTGTTAAAATAACAATTAAAAAAAATGAAAGGAGGACGGAAGGAGAACCACCAATGTTTTTAAACCGGTATAACTAGTTGAACCGTTCAGTATATCTAGTTTTTCTGAGCCCAATCCGGTATGGTATGTAGACCAATTTTTAAAACATTGGAACCATACCTCTTGATGGGAAGGATGAAATGAGTGGAAGGGGGCGGTGACGTGACATTGAGTTGATAGATGAGGGGAATGGGTAATATTCACACTCCATATTAGACTCTATAGCCTAAGTAGAAGGATAATTATCCATATATATTTAGGGGTTGTGGATTCATACACCCCTACCTTAGGATTCATACACCCTGGCCCACACCACACACCAATAGGAAGCTACCACATACCCAGAATGTGATGTCATACACCCTAAATATGATGTCACGGGGTGTATGAATCCTAGAACCCTATATTTAAGTGTCGTAATATATAAGACAAAAATTAGGAAACCTAACCTGAAAACAATTGTGTTATCGCATCCGTCTTTGAGTTGTGTAGAATTTTTTTGTTGACACGCCATTTACATTCGCATATGGAATATCCCATAAACTTCCGTTTTTGTTGTTAACGACTGCATCAATATGCGACTAAGATGTGGTGTATATCAAGCATGATTTATTTATGAAAAAAAAATGACATGATCCCTGACCCTAACCAAATTAGAGAAAACTTGTGAATGATTTGATTATATGTAACTTACGAATAGAGAAGATAGGTGATGAACAAAAATATGAAGAATTGTAAGTGTGTTTTCTACCTTGATTGGAGATTATACTGGTGATATCTACTAAGATTAGTGATCTTTATCGTATTAGACCATGTGTTGTAGCACAAGGTGAGCACAGATATTATCCTCTTATATCATGCCAACTATACGCTGACGTGATACTGGATAAAGCTTATGCTCCACTCAATTGACCCTGTTGTGGCTTATCTTAAGCGGTAGCTTTATTCAGTTTTTGATTTTTTTTATTTTTGTTTTAGAAGACAAATTAAATAATTAACACTTAAAACATTAAATGCAATTAAAAATAAATAATATCAAATAAATATTAAAAACGCGACTATTGTTGAAAGTGTGGTCTCATAGCTCTCCAAACCGTAACGTTTGGATAGTTATCGTTGTGCATGGCACGGTACTCGTTACGAGTCTCCTCAATCGCCTTGTCTTTGTTTAAACCTACATTGTTGTTCAATGCACTTACGAATAACCTCTCGAATACTGTGCACTTCGTCCGTAAAAGCCATAACTTTTCCAGTTAACTCTTCCCTGAAACGATGATTGTTACCAATTTGTTAACGGAATCTAGTCACAATCGTGCTCCAAAAAGTTTTCATACTCTCATGTCCGCTTTCTTGAAATGTGGTAATATAACTGTTCACCAACGCGACTTCTTCCTCCACGGTCCAACGTCATACTAGGATTGGGTTTTATGGGTGCGGGATTGGGTTTGGGTTTGGATTTGGGATCGGGTTTTCGGTAAAGGTAAATGATAATATGAATGTATGTGGAGTGGTTTGGTTTAAAAATGAAGTGGGTGAAGATATATATATATAGAGAGAGAGAGACCCAACCTTTTTTGTAAATATTTGACTGTTGTCATATATTTATTGTCGCCAACGGTTGTTTTATTAAAATCTCACAGGCTAGCCCACGCGAACCAACTCGCTGGTGTTCGCTCGCGGGCACGTTAACGCGTGGCTATTGTGGTTTTCGTGAGTCACGTGGCTCGGCTGCTCCGTCGCACCACGGACAGCCTTAGAGAAAGAACTTTACAAATCTAAAGGAAATGTAGTAAAAAGAAAATCTTGATTGAAAAATCAATGAGCAAGCGTAAGGTGGATTGGCGAACACCACCTCAAACTTGGTTTTAAAAAGCGTAAAGCCGCCGAGACGCACCAAAGTGATAGGGTCCATCGAGCATAGGCATGAGACATAGGTAGAGACATACACATGATGTATACGGTTAAGGTCTCGTATTATCATTATCATCATATTATATATATATAGGTGAAGTATAAAATGAAAACCCTCTTGAGTTGAGAAAACCTTGGAAACCCATGTAAAAAATCATTTTTTTTGAAAAAAATAACTAATATAAAATACATGTTTTTAAGTGTTTTGGGCCAAAGAAATAAAAAAAGCGCCGAAGGGATTTTTTTTAAAAAAATAAACAAAGCTGCAAAAACACATGTTTACAACAGCTTTGTTTATGTAAAAAGCTGAAAACATATGTAAAAAGCGCAACTTTGTTTATTTTTTTAAAAAAAATCCCTTCGGCGCTTTTTATATTTTTTGGCCTAAAATGCTTAAAAACATGTATTTTACATTTGTTATTTTTTTCAAAAAAAAAATTGATTTTTTACATGAGTTTCCAAGGTTTTCTCAAAAATTAAAAAATCCTACATGATGCCACGTGGCACATTCAAGAAAAGGTTGAAATATCTAATATAACATAATAAAATATCTAATATGACAACATAATTAATGATTTGACAATACATTATTAATGAATAATAATAATAATATTTATTTTAAACAAATTTCTGCAATAAGTTATCATATTAAAATATATATAAAAAAAATATCTCTGCCTATGAAGTTATGTTTATCATTTGTGATTTATTAGTAAAGTATATTTGAAAACAAAACCCCACAAAATAGTTGTTTTTTTCTCCGTTTTTTATATAGCACTATGGTACTCGTTGGAAAGATAATAAAACGCTCGTTAATTTGGTGTAATTTTTTTCTTTAAAAAATCTCGTATATAAAAGATATTAACGTTTAAAAGTTATGGGAGGAAACATTAGAGAGAAAATTTAATTTTGTTTTTAAACTCTTATCTTTTCCTAAAATAATTATACTACTATACATTTACAATAGGGTCTTAGCTACAGTGCTAAGACCCTATTGGTCCACGTAACGCGAGGTAAAAAACCTTCTGTTTCGAAGTAATTACGAAAATGCCATCGCAGTATTTTTATTAATAAAATCAAAATAAAAAGCCTTTAGTTTCCACGTATTTACGAAAATGCCATCGCTTTACTTTTTAGTAACGTCGATAAACGCGAGATAAAAAACCTTCCGTTTCGAAGTAATTACGCAAATGCCATCGCAGTAATTTTATTAATAAAATCAAAATAAAAAGCCTTTAGCTTCCACGTAATTACGAAAATGCCATGGCTTTACTTTTATTAGTAACTTCTCTTTTTCAAGCGGGCGCTTTGCTCGGTGCAACGCGCACCCGCTATCGACGGAACAATGCGACTCTCTACATTGTCTTATCCGATTAGCACACCCTCGCAATACCGTTGGTGCAACTCCGTTGTTAGTCGGAAAAATATGTAGCTTTTCACGAATCGGCGCTGGTTATGTTTCCACGCCGCGCTTAGCGCGTGGCAACTCCACCGCCGCGAAGCGGCGGGGATTTATACTAGTTATAATATATATAGATTTATTAAAAAAACTCAAAAATTAAAAAATCATACATGATGCCACGTGGCACATTCAAGGATGGATTGAGGCCTCCATTGAATGCCACATCATCAAAGTTCAATTCTTTTATTATAAGTTATAGATTATTTATATATATATATATATATATATATATATATGTTGTGATGCAGGGATATCTAGAAGTTTGATTGAAGACTATCTTTTAATATTTATTTGAATTATAATTTCCTAGTTTATCTCTTGTTTCTTATTTTAATAATAATTTCTAGCTTGTAAGTAGAAGTCTAGGATTTCATTGTTAATCAGTTTTTGAGTATTGATGTTAATAAAGAACCCTTTGAGGTTTTTTTTAAGCTTTTGAATCATTTGAGTATTTTGAGCCATTTGATTGCATGTGCGAAACTGCATCAGTTGGTATCAGAGCTCCAGGTTTATCAAATGGCTCTACGTGGAGGAAGATGCTTGCTTGATCGTAGATTCGCCGACAGAGGCAACGACGGAAGTATATTCGTTTCACGTGCTCGTGGAGATCGATTCAATCGTGACCGTAGATTCGCCGAACGAGGCAATGAGATCGGAAACCGTGATCCACGAGATATTGTTAAGATCAAAAGGCTCCGACAACGAGTCCAAGATCTTGAAGAGATCAGACGGCTCCGTCAAAGAGTCCACGATCTCGAGTTGCAACGGGAGAGGCGTGTTATGGAAACCGAATCGGAAAACATCGTCCGGGACGTTGTGTACGAGGAAGAGGAGTATCTGTATGACCGTCACCCGCCCCGGTTCTCTGAACCAATCTACCAACAATATATATCAGAAGACAGACCGAGATATGATGAAGACGGGATTATACCGGATAAAGAAGAATGTTCGTTGGTGCAAACGCTTATTAACGGGACTGCTAGTCAAGTGAACGAGCCTATGAAAGAAAAGGACGGTAACGATCATGAGTATGCGGAGGTTTCATCAGGTATGTTTGATTCTTTTTGTGAAATTGCGGTTGTTGATGGTAGTGCTACGGTGGTTGGAGATGAACTACATTCTGATCCGATTATACCAATTCCACCTAATATGTCGACAATCATGGGGGAATCAAAGACTTTGGAATTTCCAATGAATTTGAAAATTCAAATTGAATGGAATATCGGACTTACCAAAGATAAGGATAAACCTTCCGAAATGGGTGGCTTTAATATCATATTTCCAAATAATGGGTCTTTTAAAAAGGATGATATATTAGTGTAAATTATAGGGATATTAAGGTTTCACAATATATGGTGGGCCCTACAACAAGTTTCATCCATTGTACACGTGGGAAGCATGAGGAAATGAATATTACACCAATTGATGTTGGTAGATCAGAAGTTGTGATGCAAGAACAAGCTAGTGGCAAATTATATTCCAATGAAGGGCTCATTAATTTGGACATGATACTACATGTGGAGAATAAAAGGCATGTTATTTCAGCTGACCTTGACACACACCATATTCAAATCATGAAGAGGAGACAGTCCATTACTCCATTTGACCCAGGGGGTATAGGTCCTGAGCCATGCGAAACGAACCGTGAAAATGAATTGTTAGGACGGGTCGTGATGATAACAAATCAGAATCGGGTTGATGTTCCTTTTGATCCAGGTGGTTTTGGCCCGAAGGCAAAACTCGAGGACGAGTTTTTTTCGAAGACGGAGAGTATGATGCAGGGATACCTAGAAGTTTGATTGAAGACTATCTTTTAATATTTATTTGAATTATAATTTCCTAGTTTATCTCTTGTTTCTTATTTTAATAATAATTTCTAGCTTGTAAGTAGGAGTCTAGGATTTCATTGTTAATCAGTTTTTGAGTATTGATGTTAATAAAGAACCCTTTGAGGTTTTTTTTAAGCTTTTGAATCATTTGAGTATTTTGAGCCATTTGATTGCATATGAAATTGCATATCAAAGACGATAAACGAACCAAAGGTTCCATGAACAAAGTTCATATTTTATAAATCAACCAAAACTAACTAAACAATAAACCCTAAATGCCCTACTTATACTAAACAATTAAAAGATAAACATGGAAGTTATTTCAAATAATAAATAAAAGATAATTTTGATATTTTCCTTATAAAATGCTCCTGCATCATAATTCTACGTTTTACTATAATCTTAATCACTGAACAAAATCTAGATAATAAAACAATAAGTAAGCTTAATATATAATTAAACCTTTACATACAACCTTAAAATCTCTATACACAGTTCAAAGAAGCATGAAATGCATATAATACACTCTCAATGTACGCAGAAATTCATATTGTATTCAATTGTAGCTTTGGAATCTTTAGTTTCTTTCTTGATCGGGGAGAACCGATTTGCAACATTACATGAATCTACAGTGACATGCAAAATCACAGGTTGATGGACATCAATTTCAATAGAGCTAGTTTTGGGAATTCAAATGCCTTGATCGAACCGAAAAAAACATCCATAGAGCATTCACAGTAGCTTCCCTATTCCCCATTCTCTCACAACCAATCACAACCACATATTACACTAAAAATCATTACAGTTTCTCTCTCCTTCACTCACAACTACTTTCAACAAATACTAAAAAATAAAAACACCTTCCAGTTCTCCCCAAAAGATTCCCAAGTAACCCCAATTATACCGATCAACAGTAGATTCCCCCATTTTTCTTCACTCACAACCACTCACACCCACCCCATATAATTTTGGGGACATACTCACATAAAATGGGGGAGCTACTGTGAAATGGTGTGGTGTGGTATGCATCTCCCCTAACTTCCCCAAATGTCACATTAGCGTCACACCATTTTCACCCTCGCCTCCCCCAAACAAAGGAAATGGTTTCCCCCAATTCCCCCCCCCCCCTTTCTTTCTCTCTGTACGTTCACTTCCCTCCACCAATAACATCGCTCGGTACAATCGGTTGTTTTTCCCCGATTTCCCCAAAAATTTATTGGGGGGGGGGGGTGTTCCCCTAACCACCGAGTTTCAAATCAGCACCCTGAGCTGATTCACCAAATCCACACCAATAGGCCTTATACCCTAACGAATTGTATAAAATAATATTTTTTAAATGACGAATAACATTATGTCAATAAACATTGCAAAAAACAGTATTATGGCTCAATTATGAATCAAATTGAGCTCAATATAATTTATAAGGTTTTAGATAAATCATTAATGACCTAATGAGTTTCAAGGTTCTAAATTTTTAGAGATCTTTTTTATATTTTTACCCACACAAACATTTATATTTAGGCCCCTTAGAAATATAGGCCTCCGCCGGAGGTGCGATTTGCCCACCCTTAGGCTACCCTGAATTTCAATAAATTAGTATTTATATAATTTACTTTTATATAAATAAAAAATACATTATTGCGTCTCATGGATATTAATACTAAGTCGTTTAAGAAATTCATTGGTTTTGTGGTTTAGTATTTAATAATAAAACCCATAACTGAAACCAGCCCATAAAATTTTGCTTTATAAAGATTTGTTAGATCGAATCATCGGTCTTTTTTATTGATTCGGTAAATATAATTTATAGTTAAATTATTCGATTTTTTCTACACCCCAATGGTCATATACTCAAGGAGAAGAATAAAAGCGCTTGCTACCTAATGAGGTTTACTATTTGAGTAATGATATATATTAAAAGTTATTATATTTAGTTCCTCTTTCCAATAAAAAAATATTTCTTTTATTTTCTCTATTCGCATTTTCATGACATTTGCAAGAGATAAGTGGTAAAAGATTATTATATTTCTCTTACAATTTGTAACATATAATCATAAAACCGTACACAGATGACACACTTACATATACAAGCATGTATTTATACGTGCAATTTTGTTTGCCCACGTTTAGTTGTTATCATCGTGTTACAACCAACATTTTCTGTGAGTTTTGAGAAGTATACAAATTAATATAAAATCTATATATACGAATAGTAATATCTTCTTCTTCTTCTCCTTTTTTTGAAAAAAGAAATATTGTGTTAAAGTATGAAAAGTGTAGTATTTCTTACACATATTTAGTAAATTTTAACTTGTCATTCAAAAATATCTGTATCTACCATTTCATCTCAATTCATTGTATGTCTCTTTCACATTACTATTATTGTTAACGCACAAAAATCTGAAGATTTTAAAAACCTACAATTAAAATGGATTTACAAAACTCATTGAAAATGAATATGGTTGTTGAAGACATGATAAGGGTGAGCACCATGTTATTTTATTCTGGATCCCAAATAAAAATTTTCAATTATCATACATTTACTATGATTTTTGTTCTTCTTAAACTCCAACGTTATCTATGGTGTCCTTAGCCACCGACACCACCACCCCTCCTACTTTGAGTTTCTCCACATTTACCCCCTATATGTTTGCCACCAACCAAAGATATTGCACACCTTTACCCACTACATTTCTAATTTTCTTTGAAATGTCGTTTCCCCTCTCTTTAGTTTTTAACGTTTCAGGCTAACCGCGTATTTTCATTCCTTTTTACTTAAAAAACGATTCCCTCACATGCTTACTTTGATATATGGGTCGGTATAAATTTACGTTTCGACCTACAGTTTTTGAAATTGAATCGGTCAAATATAATATGCGTCTTTAGTTTTTAACGTTTCTTGTTCACCCCCGTTTTTTTATTGTTTTGATTAAAAAAATAACGATGTCTTCACGTGCTTTTTTATATGTGTCGGTATAAATTTACGTTTCAAGTAAAGTTTTTCGTAATGATCAGCTAAGTCAAATATAATATGTTTTCATGCTTAGGTTGGATGGTGTGGACTGTGGAATGAAGCCCCTAGGGATTCCATTCCGCCACCTCAGCGCTACATAGGTACCACCCCAAAGGTGGGGCTTTATTCCCCCTTTACCTAACTACCAGGAAATAGAATAAAGCCCCCGTCAATCATTTATTAATTAATTAATTTATTTATTTATTTTTGTTTTTTATTTTTTATTTAAATTTAACAAAATAAAATAAACTTAAAGTAAATAAAAAATAACAAAAACATAAAAATAACATTTAAATAAAACATAACATAATAACATTTAAAGTAAAATAATAAACTAATACAAAAAAAAACTACTAGTTGTTGAGATATTAGCTCGAATACGTTGTTTCTCTAGTTCCATTATCCTCATGTCGTCATTAGGAATATGCGACAAATCGTTCTAAAGGAACTTAAGATCTTGCACCCTTTGCCTTTCCACTTGCAATTATTGTTCTTGTTCCATAAGCGAAAACTACGAGCAAGTTTGTCGTCTAATTCAGAGAAGTTTGAACCACCCTTGGTATCTTTTGTTCCTATAGACGAGGCGACTTTGCTTTTGGACTTCGCTCATGTAGGCGTGCAGCTGCCTTGCTTCTATCTCTTCCGGGCAGGCATACCAACTCAACCGGCTCCTCAAACTCAAGGTCACTTGTGGTGTTGTTTAAGTTAAATGCGGAACGAGAATCCATGTAACACCCTAGGCATATCCCACATCGTTTGTGCACATGAGAGATATTGGTTCATAAGTAATGTCCTGCCTCTTAAATCACCAACGCGTTTTGGGCTTAGTTGGCTGTGGAGCACATGAAAACACCACAGTTAAGCGTGCTCAGGTGGGAGCAGTATCAGGATGGTTGACCTTCTAGGATGTCTTCCCCTGAGTAACCAAAAACAAATCCACGAGCTTCTTGTTGGCAAAGCGGACATTATTGGATGATATTAGAGGCCGGTGTTACAATCCAATCCACCTATAGACGAGTGTGGTTCCGATGTGCCAGAAGTACTCTTTGACCGCTTAGACGAACGAACGTGGGGAATGGTGGCACAATATACCACTTTGAAACTTTCGAAGTAGGTTCCAAGACTTTTCGAGGCTAAACAAAGAGCCATAGTTAGATCTAAATTCTTGATAGGCGGCCGTCATGACATCCAGATGGCTCGAACCACTTGTTCTTTGATTATTAGTATTGCGGTTGTAAATGTTATTGAAGTTGGTAATTTTTGTTTTTACTGCGGTCCATTCGCCTTATAACGAGTCATTGGAGCGGTAAGGTGTATGGTTCATCTCGTTGAATAACTTTTCGCGAATGTGATGCCAGAACATGGGTTGCTCTTTATCATCGCCTATGTAAACAAATTAAGCATTTTTAACTAAACAAGTTTAAATAAATAATCTAGGTAAACAAGTTAAAGAAGGAAAATTGCTAAACACTTTTATATATACCAATACTTGGGTTTTCGTAAACGTGTCGCTATAAATTTGACTTCGTCTACTTTTTAAGTCACATGAGTTATTTGGGGTTAAAATTTTATGTTTTTGTTGTATGCTTTTCCCCGATTTAAATCATCATTCAATTCGATTGCCATTTAGTACGGTTTTACGCTCCTGGCCCACTACACTGGGCTTAAGCTAGTTAAACACATAATTTGATACAATAGTGTGAGATATTTTGAGTTTTCGACAGTTTTTTCTTTTGTTGTTCAAACAAAAAAGTCCAAAAAATCCCACACCAAAGGCAAAAGCATTCAAGAAAAAAAAATAAAAATAAAAGATAGACACATGGCGGCGAGTGATTCGTTTAGCAATAGCAATACCTCAGTTGCAAATTCATGCTAGTGTTTACTCTCACTCTCTCACACACACAGACACACTCTACTTAATAAACAGAAACATGGATAAAGGAAAGGTGATAGCGAATTTAGATTTATTTCTAAAAATGGAAGCCATTGTAATTAGAGAGAATTACACAGATTGTCCTTTAGTTTTACCCAAAATTGCATCCTCTGTCCTTTTTTTGAATTTTTAACTCCCTATGTCCTTTGTTTTATCAATTTGTTACACCCTATGTCCTTTAGGGTAACTTCTGTTAAAAAACTCCGTTAACTCAGTCATGTGCCCCTCACGTGAGGGGCAAACATGTCATTTCAAACCAACAAAATAAAATTCAGTAACCAAATAAAATTAGGGTTTTGAATCAACAAAACGTAAAATTCAAATTCGTATAAACAATAAATTCAATCAACAAACAAAATCAATTATTAAGTGAAAGATACTCAGTAGCCGTGAAGGATAGCCGGAGAATATTTCGGGACGCGGCGGAGAAGAGCACGAACGACGTCGTCTGCTAATAAGCTGCCGTAAACAAAAACACTACGTATGATATTATTATTATTATTATTATTATCGCCGTAATTGCAGTTGCCTACGTATGATATTTTCTCTCTAATCCATCTGAAACAACCACCGTGAACCGCCGCCGCCGCTGCAGGAACCACCACCACCTCCTCTTCTCCTTTCTCTCTCCTCTGAGCTCATTCTCTCTCCTCTACCTCTCTCTCTTCCTCTCGGCTCTGCGTCTCTCTCTATCTCTAAAGATTCGGGTTTAGGGGATAAAGATTCGGGTTTAGGGGATAAATCCTGGAGTTCGGAGTCCATTTATGATGGTTATTATTGTGGTTGTGATGATGGTGGGGCTGAGGAGAGGCTGGTCGTCTTGATCGGGTAAAGATTCAGGTGTGGGGATGAGGGTGTGGTTGTGGGGATCGGCGCCGGAGCACCGCCGTCTGCGGTGGCAAGAGCCCCTCCGGCTCCTCCTTGCTTCCTCTCAACTTCTCTGTTTCTCTCTCAACATATGTGTGTGTGTGTTGTGAAGATGTTGAGTGAAGAACACACATACAGATGTGTGAGTGTTGTGTTTTATAATATTAAGAAAGGTGGGTGTCATCATCAAGAGGGGAGGATTAGAGAGAGAAGGAGAATAGAGAGAGAGAGTAGAAGAAGAGAGATTAGAGAGAGAAGGAGAAGAAGAGAGATTATTATTATTACACATATTGTCCTTTTGAGGGTGAATTGACAGATTTGCCCCTCACGTGAGGGGCACATGACTGAGTTAACGGAGTTTTTAACAGAAGTTACCCTAAAGGACATAGGGTGTAACAAATTGATAAAACAAAGGACATAGGGAGTTAAAAATTCAAAAAAAAGGACAGAGGATGCAATTTTGGGTAAAACTAAAGGACAATCTGTGTAATTCTCTCTTGTAATTATTTCCTCTACTTTTCTTTTGCTTTTCTTTTGGTCATAAGAAATCATTTCACATCCCCATATATCTTGTCAGTTTTTAAAAGATATTTATTTACATACAATATCATTAAATAGTAACTGAAGAAGTAACCTTCCACCTTATGGTGGAACGGTACCGGGAAGTAAGGGAGAGATACTTGATCTTTGATTCTTTGTGGTCATGGGTTCGACTTCTGATCCCTCTAGGTTTTACCGGTTTGCTGCCGTCGTGCCTTCGGGCGGGTTTGCAGGCCGGGTTTTCCCTGGAACAGGAGACGGGTGGGCGTGGGACTCCGTCCGTGCAGGTTGGGCCGCCTAATGGAGCTATCTTTCGCCAATGGGTGCTGCATACGGAGTTCCCGTGCGTTCTTAGTTGGCCGTTAAAAAAAAGTAACCGAAGAAGTATATATAAAACATTTATAAGAGATTGATCGATGTGAATTTATAAGTGTAGTATAATGCTTATTTCAAAAAACGCAATCTTGAAAAAGAGATTGATCGATGTGAATTTATAAGTGTAAGATTGTGAAAATACGAATTTAATTCAAAATTATTGGATTTCAACTTAGTCTAAAACGGGTTTGAATATATTTCAAGTTGAACATTTGGATACATTTAGCCACACAGGCCACGTTTAGAGTGTTCCAACAAGTTATGGGTTAACCTGTTATTTTTTTTTTAATTTTTGTAAGTTTGTTAAAAATGTGTTTCATGTAAATTAAGCTAATTAAATGTAATATAATGCTTATTTTAAATAAAAATAAATATTAAGTTTTGAACTTAATTGTTTTTATACATTTGTATTATTGGTTGTCATTTGTAATTTAAAAAATCTTAGAATGCAAAAAAGGTAGACTTGTGTTTATGTTAACTATTAACATGTTGTGATTGAATTCATCATGTCAAGTTCAGTCTGTTAATCTATTAACACGACCTCTTTTAATACTTGTGAAATGTTTAACATTCATACCCGTAGATATAATTAATTAATGAATAATAGATTATAAATACAAAGATAGTACATACAACAATTTGCAAGTTCTTGAGGGCAATAGCTTTCCCAATACGTTCTCGTATGTAATAAAAATGGCTTAACTAATTAGTTGTTAAAACTGTTAAAACAAACTCGTAACGTGATTGGACGATTAACATAATCAAAATGAAACAAATGCTAAAATATTATACTCTTACCAAGTTTAATATACATCGAGTCAAATTCGTTTAATAGTAACTAAGTTTTAACATTGTTATATTGCTATATTTTTTTCGTAATTGTTTAAATTGGGTAAGAATACCAGCTGACCTGTATTATACATATATGTCCTTATGTGTGTTTATTAAACTTTTGCACAGCTTCACTATAAAGTTTTATTAATGTTTCATGTTTGAATCCTTTGTTTTAACTTTTATAAAGCATATATCTCATCAGCTAAAATATATCACAATATTGCAAAAAAAAAAAGGTTTTACTGTACAGTAACAATGACGTCGCCATGTCATTCGTATATATGTGAAATATCTTATTTCAAAGAAAATTAAAAGTAAGATGTCATCGGTCATTCATATATGGAGACATTATATTGATTTTTTTTTACATATAAATTTAAATTCTGAGTTTAAAATATGATTTTATCACGTACTTTTAATATTAATAGTAAAAAATGTGTCTTTTTATATAGATGGATTTATCATCATGTCAAATGGTTATTAAAACAATAAATTATTACATTATAGCAAAATAACTAAAAGAATAATGACTGCCTAGCCCGTATGGCTCGTACCATGGGTGGGTATTATCTAAAGAGGAATGCACCTTTCAAAAAAAAAAAAAAAAAACTAAAAGAATATATTGACAAGCACACATCGATTTAGGCTATTCAATGTTTTGCGACTATATGTGTTTACCAGTGTATGTATTTATGTTTGTCCAAAGGAATAACTTGGTGGTAAAGTAGTGTATTCCTAAACCAAGTGGTTATGAGTTTAAATTCTCTAAAGAGCAAGATTGTGATTTTAATTAGCGGTTCAAAAAAATGTATCTATGTTTAATCAGGATTCTTGAAATTGGGGTTTGGATTTTGGTTAGTTTGTTCACACAATTGATGATTCCTGCTTTCGATTTAGGTACATGACGACACGCGGTTTAGGCTTTTGAGTACGAGTTTCGATTGGGAGGAAAATAGCAACATAAACATTGACGAGCACACATTGATTTAGGCTCTAGAATATCTTTGCAACTATATCATATTTTTGCGTGTCTGTATATGTATGTATGTATATATAGGTTTGATTAGTGTTCTTAAAACTTACAGTTGGATTTTGGTTAGGTTTTCACATGATTATAATTCCTACTTTCGATTTAGATACATGAGCACATGCTGATTTAGGCTTTTGAGTATGAGTTTCGTTTGAGTATTTTAAAATCGAAATATGGGTTCTAATGTTTTCATATGGTTATCAAATTATGATGATAAACAATGGTGGTGGATGTTGGTCTTGGTAGTGTCGTGTTTCAAGTTTGCTAAATAGTTAGTTTTAGGATGGTATAACTCTGATCATATAGTTAGTTTCATCACTACAACCAATTACCATAGGTATTATAATGGCACGTGCTTGTAATTAGTTTTAACTTTTGATAGGGGTGTGCATGCCTCTGTTACAATCGGTTTGTGATCTAACCCAACCTAATAGAAGATTTCAGTTAAGAGCAGTGGCAAGGCTACATACTTGGCAACGGTTGTGTCTGACTTCATTCAAATTTACGTATTATATGTATCATGTAACAGAAAAAATACGAGCGGCACAACCATTGTTTTTTTTTCTTTTAAACGTAGTACATAAACAAATTTATAGTTTAAACATAAAGCCTAATTAGTTAATATTTAGGCTAATATCTAATTAATTGATAAACTTTAAATCTTTAAAAGTCATGTTTCTTCTAGTTTATTTAACTCAATAACTATTATAGCTAATATCTAATTAGTTGATTCACTTGTTATACCTATATTAACAAAAAAGTTGTGTGAATCCTTCCCCTTTGAATTCCAAGCGGAATTTCTACAGTCACACAGGTCTCGTACCAGTGACCAAGATCGATTATGCATTCACTGATTTAGGACAAATGATGGTCATTCACATTCAATTTTGGATATCTATTGGTCTATCATTTATTCAAATTAGCACTAGTTATATCGGTTGCAACGATAAGTATTGAGGGATATTTTCTTCTATCAAGCATGTGAATACGGGTTTGCATGATCGGATGAGTGATGATTATTTGTCTGATGCTTCCATTTGGTATATTGAAAAAGAGTTCTTTGCGAAAGTTGTGAATGAATACCTTATGAATCGTTTTCATAACATGAAAACATGTCGGGACTATGGAGTAACTACATGATGTATTTTTTATACATACTTCAAATGAATTTGTATTTTTATTTTTGTGCTATTTCAATGACATTGTATTTTTATTATAATATTTGTTTTTAATGTAATTTAACCCGACTTGACCCATTTTGATATGAAAATTTTGACCTTGAGTTATTATAAACGCGAGGATTGAAAAAAAAATGACATGATGGTAAAAATTTCCTGCTCCACCACTGATTAAGAGATTATGAGAAATGATTATTTTTTGTTATGTTTTTGTGAATGGGATATGGCACTCCAGGTTCGGTGCGGTTAAGACATGAAAATATACTACTTAATTAAGAGTTTAAGAGTTTCTACATGAACAATGATGCATTTGTAGCTCAATTTTCTTTTTAGTTTATAACCGAATAACATAGTTTCTTTTTGTGATTAACCCATCAAGATCGAACAACATACATTGTATGTTACGTTTCGAACCCTAAAAATAAGAAGATCGAACAGTGGTATGGGATAAGATGAATAGGAAACACACTCTTACCCTTTTTTTCTTAGACTTTGCATTTGAGAACGAATTATTAATTTTGAATATAGAAGTTATAATATCCTGTTAAAGTTTAGATCCATAAAATATTCAGTCATCTATCATTGATGGACATCAATTATCAACAATTTAAATATTTTTCCAAATTATATTAAAAAACACACACACACACAAAGTTACAAATCATATGTCGCTAATGTTCTTGTGCACGTGAATGCATGATTGAGTCTGATGGAATTCCATACCAAGTCGGTTACGATATTGGATCGGGTCAGTTATTACAAAACCCATAACTGAAACCAAGCAATAAAATTTGGTACTCAACAAATGATTAAACCAAACGTTGGTTTTGATTAGTGATCGATTAATTAAGTTACAGTTCGATTATTCGTTTTCTTTTTTCTCACCGTACAGAAAAAATAAAATAACTTGCTATATGACATTTACCGTTTTAGTACCATATATCAACTTAATATTTTTTGTAATTCATATTTTCATAAACAATTATATTAGAGAATGTAGTAAAAATCATATTACAATTTTGTTACCATTGATAACATTGCATAAACCACACACACTTGCATAAATGTGTAATTTTGTTTCCGTATGTTTAGTTTATGTTAAGTTTGTTACATTTTTTTAGAAGTTTTTAGATCGAAGTACACAAACTAAAATGAACCATGCATACATATGAGCGAAATATAATGATATGTTCACACCTTTTCTATCTTCCTTATCTAAGCTACTCTATTCTTTGGATACTTTATAATCTTTTTAACTTTATATGAATGCATTATCATAAAAATGTATACAACCGCATTATGTAGACATATATGTTTTTATCTTCGATTCGTCATATATTATTGAAAGTTAACTCACCAAAAACAATTCTTTATTAACACAAAACCGCAAAAGATTATATCAAAATAGCGGGCAGGAGGGCAACAAGTTGCGCCGCCACCCCTTTCTGGACGGCAAACCCTAACCTGCTAAACACGAACCCATGCCCCCCGGAGTCGAGACATTACTATGGATAACCCGTTGGACTCTGGTCAGGAAACGGATGGCTTCCGATGCCAAGGAGCCAAAGGTATCAAATGCCAGGGGTACAAAAACGTGTTGGTTCTCCTCACAAGCTTTAGCATGCTTCTCAACTTTCTTAGCCTCTGCTTTCCGCACCGCTTGCCCTGCTACTCACCAATCATTTCGTTTTATGTTTTTTTCACAAAGGTATTATCAGTACATGACTAACATAGACTGGGACATAACCTCAAGCATGGACCTGATTAAGAAAACATAGACTGAGAGTGTGAAGAGTCAAGACCTGCTAAAAATTCATCTTAAAAAAAAGTACATGACTAACATATATACTCATTGTACATATTTTTTTCATCTAATATTTTATTAATATTACAATCTTCATTCTTCAAAGAAATAATGATTGTCTACGTGAGGGGGGTGCCTATGCAATATTAACATTTAGATGACACGTGTCATCGAATAACTCGTGAAAGCATCTCATACCACCACCACCTTCACTAGCAGAGCAGCAATCGCAGCTCCTGCAACGTACACACACACTTTCTCTCTCTACAGTACAATTTCTCTCTCTACAAATCTTTATAAAAAAACAACTTATTATTATTACACTTTTTCACCAAGCATCATAACACAACATTCTAGGGTTTTTGTTACATTTCTTCATCCAGTTGGTATAATCATCATCATCATCATCATCTTTTTTTTTATGGTTTATACACTACAAATGTATATATTATCATCGATCATTTGTGTTCGTAAATATTGTTATAGTTTGAAATTTTCTATGTATCTCTTGTTTTAGTATGTGCATACTACACACATTTGTAGTCCATGTGTAGTGTGTGTTCATAGATGTTGAAATTTCCTTTTTATTATTATTATTATTATTTTATAAAGATTCATATATATGATGGTCTCATAGTGTTTTGTCTCTTGATCTTCAGGTGTGTGCATACTCCACACACAAAATACACACACATACCTTATATATACACACACAAAATATAATTGTTGTGGAGATTCTGTTATTCTCGGAAAACTAACAGCTGTAATCACATTATGTCACTTTTTAATTATCTGTACATACATACATGATGATATACATGCATACATACAAATGTATGGAATGTATGTCGTGTACGTACGGACACTTTTGATTTTTCTTTTAAATGTCAAATAATGCTACATTTTATAATTTCTACGTATAACTTATTTGTTTCATGTGTTTAGTAAGTTCTTTACATGTTTTGTTATTTATTTATTTTTTATTATTATTATTATTATTATTACTGTTTTTGGTTTTCATTAGATCTTATATAAGTGTGTGTGTGTGTGTGTTTACGTACATATTGATTTTTTAACTTGTAATTATTAAGAGTATCTTACATTCTTACATAATGTCAGATTTGTAATTTGTGTAAGTTACTTGTTTGAGCTTACTTAAATCTTTTCATATTTTGCTACTACTATTACTATTATTATTATTTTAGCTTTATTATCAATTCTTAGTTTGTGTGTGTATAAATAATTTGTTTGTGTTTACCAAGTTCTTTACTTATTTTGTTATTTATTATTATTATTATTATTATTATTATTATTATTATTATTATTATTATTGTTGTTGTTAATGTTGTTGTTGTTGATTTTGGTTTTATCAGATTAGTGTTTGTGTGATTTGATATTATTTGTAAGTTATTTGTTTTTGTTTAGTTAAATCTTTACATATTTAGTTATCTTTATTTTAGTATAACAAAAAATATTAGTATTTTTGGTGTGTTTGTGTGTGTGTGTTTGTGTTTACCAAGTTCTTTAGATATTTTGTTATTTATTATTATTATTATTCCAATAATTGGTTTTTATCAGATATCTTAGTGTGTGTGTTTACATACATATTGATTTCTCAACTTTTTATTAGGAGTTCCTTACATAATGCCAGATTTCATAAGTTTGTGTTTAGTAAAATCTTTGAATATTTTGTTACTTTATTATTATTTGTTGTTGTTGGTTTATTATCAGATAATAGTGTGTGTGTGACTGTGTGGTCATTTGTTTTACATTATACATATATTGATTTCTCAACTTATAAGATTATATCTAACAATTGTTTTATAAATGGTACGTGACAGAAAAACAAAAATGGCAGAAGAGGCAGTGCCACCACCTGCTCAAATCAGTGGCCCAAACCGTAGCCCCATGAGTAGGAGAGGCTTTGGAACCAAGGGCCAGAAGATTCAGCTTGTAACCAACCATTTTAATGTTAAACTCAGCAGCACCACAGACCACTTCTACCAATATAGTGTATCTCTCTACCTCCTTTTATATATACATACTCTTATATTACTCTTACCTGTTACATAACAAGTTACTAAAACTATAATTTGTTTGACATCAACTTTAATGCGACTTTTATAGTGAATAACACACAGGTAGAAGCACATGTGCTTCTAGCTCTGTGTTACATTAACGTTGATGTCAAACATATTGTGGACTTAAAAAGATATAATACAAACATGTTCAGACACGACAGGAACTGAACATGTTTAGTTAAACGGTTCGTGTTCGTGGATTGACCTATTTAACCCATTTTTTTAATTACAATATGGGTTTTATATAGTTTGATAAGAGTATTTTATCTCAAAGTTTAAAAGTTAAAGCATAAACCGACATAAGAAACTTTTTAGTTATAACATAACTGTTTTATGTGTATATTTGCATTTTTTTTGTTGTAAAATTGGGATTTTAAAATATTAAGATAAGATGCCAAAAAAATAATAATCATTAAATGGGTAGTGTTTGCGTCAACACGTGAATATTAATGTTGGGTTCGGGTTCAAATGTTTGACACAATTTTTGGGCTTGTGTTGTGTTGGACCTGCCAACCCGCGGACATGACCTGTTTAACATCCCTATTTGGAACACATGCAATTCATCCTGATCAGACTGTCAAGTATATTATCACTGCTTTTATGATTGATTAGCATTCTGTTAATAGAAACCTTTTAGATATGATTGAGTAGAGAAACCTATATCATACTTGTTGGTTTAAGAAAGCTGGTATTTTTGTATGATGATTCAGGTGGCTTTATTCTATGAGGATGGGACTCCTGTTGAAGCAAAAGGTGTAGGAAGAAGAGTACTTGACATGCTCTATAAGTTATATAGTTCAGAGATGGGTGATAAAGGGTTTGCATACGACGGTGAGAAGACTCTCTTTACTGTCGGCCCATTGCCAGGGACCAAGCTTGAGTTCCCTGTTTTGTTGGAGAATATGTCATCAAACAGGTATAAATTTTTGATGTTTATATCTTTTCCGATCCGGTTAAGAATATTGTTGCTAATGAGCGTGTGTCGTTTGTATAGAACTGTACGCGGTGGCAGTGGCAGCCCAAGTGAAGGGGAAGCCAAGAGATCAAGGCGTCCACCTCAATCCAAGTCATACAATGTGAAAATTAATTATGCTACCAAAATCCCAATTCAAGCTATTTTCAATGCGCTTCGAGGACAAGATTCCGAACAATTTCATGAAGCTGTAAGGGTCTTGGATATTATGTTGAGGCAACATGCTGCAAAACAGTAAGCATATTTAAAACTAATGACTTTCAGTTTACAATGTTGTTATTCATTCATCTGAATGATGCATGTTTTGTTCTGTATGCAGAGGTTGTCTTCTTGTTAAGCAGTCTTTCTTTCAGAATGATCCAAGAAACTCGATAAGCATTGGGGGTGGAGCGGTGGGTTGCAGGGGCTTTCATTCCAGTTTCCGGGCTACTCAATCGGGTTTAAGTTTGAACATGGGTAACTTAAGACTCAACAGTCAACACTCCAATTATCTTGATTTGTTCAAGTCCTATATATTGCTGTGAACGATTGATCGGTTATACAATTATTAATCAATTTGCAGATGTTTCTACAACAATGATAATCAAGCCCGGTAAAGTTGTGGACTTTCTTTTAGAGAATCAAAATGCTAGAAACATAAGGGAGATTGACTGGTTGAAGGTAACCAACCCACTAGTCTGTTCTGTTTTATATCTTTTTAAGTAGCTTGATTAATCTTGTAAATTTATAAAAATGATAGGCCAAAAGGATGTTAAAGAATCTTCGTGTCAAGACGTTTCCCTCTAATCTTGAGCATAAAATCATCGGGTTGAGTGAGAAACCGTGCAGACAACAGACGTATGTCCTCTTCGTTAATATTATGCTGAAAAAACAGGAATGATATTTAACAAAATGGTTTACATGATCATTTTTGTAGGTTTTTGATGAAACAAAGGAATGCAGACAGTCCAAGTGATCCCATAGAGATCACAGTCTCTGAGTACTATGCTAAGTATCGTAATCAAGAGCTCCGCGCGTCTCAGGATTATCCATGTCTAGATGTTGGGAAACCAAAGCGCCCAGTTTACATCCCACTCGAGGTAATCTATGATCATAATCTATGCTAATTTAAATTTTGTTAAATATTTATCGTGATTCAAATTAAATTTACAAATAATGTTTCTGTGTTGGCTAATAGCTATGTGAATTGATCTCTCTTCAACGCTACACAAAGGCATTGTCGAGTGTGCAAAGAGCTAAACTTGTTGAGCAATCCCGACAGAAACCACAAGATAGGATGAACTGCTTGATGGATGTAAGCTACCTAAACTTTAATTAATAAAATATTGACTAATACGTTATGCTAATCAAAATTACTATAAAAATGTGTGCATAATTTGTTGTTTTAGGCACTAAAGAGAAGTAACTATGCTGCTGATCCTTTGATCAACTCAACTGGCATCACAATCAACACTGTGTGCACTCAAGTTGAGGGCCGGGTTTTGGAACCACCAAAATTGAGGTTAGGAAATGGTGGAGACCTGTTTCCCCGTGGCGGTCGTTGGAACTTCAACAACAAAGTAAATGAAATTCTTAAGTTTAGTTATTTATAGCTTTAGATGATTTAAAGTTCAAGTATTGTTAATAAGGGGTTGGTAATTTGAATGCAGACACTCGTTGAGCCAACACAGGTCACGCGTTGGGCAGTTGTGAACTTCTCTGCACGTTGTGACACCAATGGCCTATGCAGAGGTCTACTCACGTGTTGCAAAGCGAAAGGAATGGTGAGTTGATTTGTATATTAAATGCATCTTTTTATGGCGAAAAATAAATGAAAAGATATATTACAAAACATTCTTTTCATACTTGCAGCATCTTGAGGCGCCACATTCTGTTATCCAAGAAAATCAGCAGTCTAGCCGCAACCCTGCTCCTGTTCGTGTTGAATTGATGTTCGAAGCTATGAAACGAACACTTCCGACCCAACCGCGGTTTCTTTTGTGCATCCTGCCCGAAAGAAAGAACTCTGACATATATGGTTTCTGGCTCTCTTTCTTTGTCTTAATTTTGCTCTATTTTTGTTAATCTAAAATTAATACGAAGTTTATTTATGTTGATAGGTCCATGGAAGCGGAGATGTCTTGTGGAAGATGGGATTGTTACGCAATGCATAGCACCCACTAGGATCAATGATCAATATCTCACAAACTTGCTTTTAAAGATAAATGCAAAGGTCTTTATTTCAAATTAATGCAGCTTTAGTATCTTGGTTCTTGATTTGTTTTCCTATAATTTTCAGATGGGAGGTTTAAACTCTATGCTGTCGGTTGAGCATTTGCGTTCTGTACCAATGGTTTCAAGGATTCCAACTATCATCATTGGAATGGATGTGTCCCACGGTTCACCTGGCCGTTCTGATGTTCCTTCCATTGCTGCTGTACATTTTCGACTCTAGATTATTAAATCCATGAAATAAATTAAAATTAAAATCTAAATGTAAAACAATAAGTCCTATCTTTGGGAATGTGCAGGTTGTCAGCTCGCGAAAATGGCCCCTGATATCTCAGTACAGGGCTTCCGTGCGTGCACAATCTGCACGACATGAGATGATTGATGCTTTGTTTAAGCCTGTATCACCTAAAGAAGATGAAGGGATGATAAGGTCTGATTTAATTAGATACTTATACAGCCTAAAATCCTTTAAATTTTCTGTTCTAGAATTGATTTTATGAACTGTTGTGATTTCAGGGAACTGTTAGAAGACTTCTATCTAAGCACTCCTAAGCTGAAGCCAAAACATATAATCATTTTCAGGTATGACGGTTTGAGTGCTGTAGCAACATGCTAGGTCTAGTTATATACCATTAATTAATGAATTATGATTTTATTGCAGGGATGGAGTTAGTGAGTCACAATTTAACCAGGTGCTGAATATTGAGCTTGAGCAGATAATACAGGTATGAACATTCAACTTCAAGATTGTAATAATTAATTGGTGTTTAACGCGTTTGAAAAAGTAAAATTTGCGTAATGTAGGCATGCAAATTTTTTGATGATAATGAATGGGAACCGAAGTTTCTGGTGATTGTGGCGCAGAAAACTCATCATACCAGGTTTTTTCAACCAAGATCTGATGCCAATGTCCCTCCAGGTTAGGTTCCTGATTCTTGAAAATTTCATGATCAGGAAGAACAAACACTCATTATTTTTCACTTTTTTGTTAATTATTTCAGGAACAATCATCGACTCTAAAGTCTGTCATCCCAAGAATAACGATTTTTATTTATGTGCCCAAAATGGACCGATTGTGAGTATTATCCAAACGCTATTATTATATATATTTTTATACGTATTTGTGTTTGTGACTAAAAGTTACATTTGTATTAAGGGGACTACTCGGCCAACACATTACCATGTTCTTCTGGATCAGATTGGTTTCTCTGCTGACGACTTGCAGGAGCTGGTTCATTCATTGTCCTATGTGTAAGTTAAAGAAAGAATATTCACTATGGAAAATAGTTAATTAGTGACTAATATCGGGGGTTATGGATTATATGCAGGTACCAAAGGAGTACAAGTGCCATATCTGTAGGTAATTAAATAAACAAACTGCCCTCTTTATACATACGGTTTGGCTAATAACAACCCAATAAGATAATATGTGTTGGTTAATACGTGCAGTTGCTCCAATCTGCTATGCCCACCTGGCAGCGGCCCAGATGTCCCAATTCGTGAAGTTTGAAGATATGTCTGACGCAGCATCCAGTCACAGTGGTGGCGGTGGTAGTAGCAGTGGTAGTGGCGGTTTCACCCAAATTCCGAAGCTTCATGAGAACGTATGCAGTTCCATGTTCTTTTGTTGAACACTTTGGTAATTAACAAGACGTGGATGATTTATAATTAAAGATAATTGTCTAACTCTGAACATTGGTATTAGGTTTATCTTATGTAGTATTTGTGTGGATGTTTTCCATTTGAAGTATCTCTTATCTGTACATATTTTTGTGTGATGTGGTTATAGATTGTGTCCAATTTAATGGCACAAGCAGATGTCACATGAACCTAGCTTATTAGTTTTTTGCAGAATAAATAATGGTACTCTTTTTACAATCTTGGAAAGAAATCACTATATGATCGGTCGGCTTTACAATCTGTGTTCTTTTGGTTATTTGACTTGTTGGTTGATGTAGCTGAAGAATATGTCCGTTTTATATTTAATTCGGGAGAGCACTTCTCCGTGGCCTGTTTTTTCGAATGAAATTTGTGTGCATTGCGTTCGCTACTCATCTTTTTCTTGCCATTTTTAGAATCCTATCTGTTCTGATGTGGATCGACTTTGTTTACCGCATGATGTTAGTAGAGGTGCATGTTCTGTCAAGTTCCTTTTTAGTTGTTTCTCCTTCAATGTAAGGCTGTATTTTCTTGTCTTCTCTACTGCCAATTTTGTTCATATCAAAAGTAACTAGTACTGGGAACATGATGTTTGGGATGGGGACGGATGGTGCGTGTCATATTTCTGGGACTTTTTAGGTTTTCGCCTATTCTTGATTAAGCTTTCTGATTAGATCTTCATAAGCTTTAACTTTCTAGTCACCAGGATATAAACCAACTCATTGGGGCCATGTTAAAACAATCGGTGGTGCATCATCTTTTGCTGGTTTGTTTGATTCCGCGCTTGTTGCTTCTTAAAAGTCCTATAGATTGAATCATTTTGATGATTTCATCTGATGACATGTCTTCTTGATCTAATTTCCGCTCGAAACCCTATGGTCCCAACTCCCACCTATCAAAGCACTTGCTCGGTTTATCTTGCTCCCACTTCCCTCTTTTTAAATTTTTATGCAGATTTTTTTATATTAATGATCAATTTTAATATACATTATCAATTATCGATTGAGTTTTGCAGTCACAGGGACGTGGACAAGACGATTTTGCTATCGAGAAAATACTTATCTTTGATTAAGAAGTTTTAAGTAGCGTTTATATGTAGTTTCTGCACTCGCCTCCAAAGTTGCAAGTTTCAACATTGGACTGTTAATTTTTATCTTAAACTGGGTGATCCTTAATGTGGAGTAATGCTATAGTGATTTGTATCATATGCAAAGGAGATTGTACATTTTTGCTTAATATCATATTCTTGTTCAACTCAACCCTCTAACCAGTTTTGATATCACTATACAGAAAGAAATTCAATATTATATCTAAATAACCAAACAAAAATTCATCAAATGAGACCATAGGACATGTATAATGATGGTCAATTGATGACGATAATATTAATCCTATAGAAGCAACCTGCAAAATCTGGGCCAACAGCGGATGGTACAACTCATTGACTAATTAATTAAACTTGCAAAGATACCTGTGTACCATATCATGGTACATACAGGTATCCTCTGCTACAATCCAGGTATCTTTGCAAGTTTGTATCATATGCAAATGACATTTCTACTCGGTTTGTACCACAATGGCTTCCTCTGCTACAATCCAGCCATCACTCTCTAGCTTCGAAGAGGGTGCACATGCCTTGAACCAAAAAAGACATATCCAATAAGAGAAGAAACTGTATCATGAAATGATAATACGTATAATACACTAATACCTATGTTTTGTTATTGTTTTGGCACGTTCATATTAACCCAGATGATTAAAAAAAACTGTTAAGAAACTTGTATGAACATACCTTGGAACAAGTATACACTATTACTGTCATCCAGTTCCAGTTTTCGAGGGAGCAGTTGTTAGTTGCTTCCTGTAAATAATACAACAATGAAGGCATGAGCTGCATTTCATAGTGCCTCGGTTCACCACACAGTGAGCACCGTCCAGGATCTCCTGCTTCTGCACTCGCCAAAAGTGGCTTCCCGCCATATGAGTATCTGTAGAGGAAACAGGGCAGTTTTAACAATGCATTTTATATTATGCTGACCAATCTAACAACATCAGTTTAGTTAATCATAATAACATGACACTAGAAACTCCAAGAAATTACAGACACCAGTATACCACAAGCTTGCAATAGTGCCAATTTCGACCCATCAAACTGATGAATGGTTGATTACTTGATTTGAGTTGTTTTTTTAATTTATTTATCTCAAATGGACCAAATAAAATAATTTAGCCAAAAGTGGAATGAGCCAAACGAGTTACAAGTAAAAAGTCTATACTTGATGCACAATTATGAACTCGTAACTATGTATTGGAATTAATGTAATATTATATTTATGCAATCATATTTAGCTGTTTAACACATTAATTATATAAAAAGAATTGAAAAGTGGACAAAGGGTGCTGCAAGTCAATCCAACCTGACCCGACCCACAACAAGTTTCAACCCAAACCCATTCTGACCCACACCCAACCTGCCCTGCTCACCAAATTTTCCACTTCTATTTTATCCGATCAACAAGTTGATGGTTAGCTAAAATTTGTCTTATGGGAAATGTGTACCTGAAACATTGCTCTGGATGTAAATCCAGCCGTTTCTTAAACTTAAGGTAGGTCCGGTCAGCACTAAGAGCTCTGTCATATTCATAACTTTCTCCTTCCCACGCTTCCTCAGGCTCATGCTCATTACCGTCATTTTGGTTCTCTTTGATATTAAGCGAAGAAATGCTTGCAGATACAGAGGCGACACTTTTTGAATAATTCTCATCCTGAGTGTATATATAAAAGCACGCTAACACTGCAACCAATAAAAACATGCAACTCATACCATTTAACTTACAAATAAAACTGAAAATAATAATTATCACAGAAAATGTAGTTGAGACCACACCTGCTGACTTGTCATCAGCTGCTCTACTTCTTAGGCTTATAGTTGACTTTTTGTCGGTAGAATCCAGGCAAGTGTTCTGCTTTTTGGTCTTAGAACCAGAAGCCAAAGTCGTAGCTTCTGTAAGCGCCCGACCTAAATCAGCTAGATTTATGTCATCATCATCATCCTCATCCTCATCATCAAAGTCAAATGACCATGGGTCATCCTGCAACTTAGTTGTTGACGGTGATGCAGAAGAGTCATGACCTAAAGGCTCTGGTTCTTTATCGGAGACAACTCTTTGAACACGAAGAACACGCCATCTGTATAGATAAATAAAAAAATAGCACCAAAATCCGAACTCAAATTAAGAAGATTTGCACTTGGCACTTACTCCATACATCATAAACTATATAACACTTTATTTTTGTAGCTTTCCATGCCTTAAATAGTTAAATGTTCAACAGATCAACCGTAGTTATTTATCTACAAATAAAAGCTCTAATATTGGTGAGCAAGTGACTTTTACTTATTGTATTGGAACCATGATTTGTGATTATTTACATACCAAAAACAATATAATACATAAGAACTACCGACCTCAACGCCTCACAGGCCGATGCAACACAAGCAAGTATATAAATTACACGCTCTTCCACCGTTAACATCTTGCTGGAAATCGGGGCATAAATCTGGAAAGTAACGCAGACAAAATAAGCATCACAATGATGAACAAAACACAGTTCCAACAATCAAAATTCAATACCAGATTAATAACAAACAATAACCTGAGCCACAAGACAAAGGTCTTCTCCACATGAATCACACCTTAAAAGATCTTGTCCAATATCACATTTAGTACAAGGAAAGTCCTGCAAAATAATAAGTTTCCAATCAAGTTGCAGCAACACAAACATGCTTATAAATTACAATATTATTCGTTCGAATCACTAACTGGTACGCCACCGATTTTGGTAGTATAATGATCAGCTGGTTCATAATTATCATCAGCCCAAGGTCCAGGCATGCCTAGAATGACGTCACCCATCTTCACAAACAAAAATGCAATAAAACAATAACAGTAAGAAATAATATCACTTATAATTATTATTATTATTATTATTTACAATTGTACATAATCATAAAACTGAATGGCGTTAATTCACTTATGAATGAGAATTGTTATATTTATATTTGTAATTGAACTGCAAATGAAATAATTAGTAGGAGCTGATGTTGTATTGTTAACGGAGGAGTAATTGAGTTAACGGAACCCTAACTGGAAGGTGATGAGAAGATCACGGAGCAGTAAAACGTTACCGTTTGGATGATTTTTATATGTATTATTATGAGAAGAGATGGAGTTGATAAACGGAGGCGGGGAGAGAGGGAGAAGAGGGTGCGGCGGTTTTGTTTTTGTCCCTCCTTTTTTTTTATAAATTACAAGACCGATCCCTAGACTATTGTACAACTTTCATTCGCAGTTCACAGGTTAGTATGAAACTAGGAATATTTTTTCTTGAAAATAGGAATAACGTTATATTTTGGGTGGGCCACGATACGAGGCTTGAACTCACCACCTCCTCTTATGAGGCTTGAACTCACAATCTCCTCTTTAGAACCTTAACACCTTAACCACCATACCACAAGGGGTGGGGCAAAAGAATACCCTTGACTAACCCTCTTTACAAAATTACTCCACTCTCATCTCTTTGGAGAGAGGCCTCATGGTATACGAGGCCTCTCAGGCGTCTCCCAGGAGGGTTCAGAGGCGAATCAATTATTGTGTGACACGTGTCTATTTGAGCAACTGACACATATCCAAATAGAGACAAAAACGTTTCGGTTGCCTAAATAGACACGTGTCGCACAATAATTGGACCACCGCTGAAGTCTCTTGGGAGACGCCCAAGAAGCCTCTCATGTGCCATCAACTACACATATTAAACACACATAAATAGTCTCATAATATGACGTAATTGGGCTAAAATTGATAATTAAAGCTACTTAATCGTTCCTGTTTGTGTTTATCAGGGAATTGGAGCTCCAATCCGAAAAAAAAGCAATTCTCGGGTAAAAACAGCTAAAATCAGAGATTGCTGAAGGCTGAAGATACGAGACCTGAAGCATGTTCCAAGGATGTGTAAAGACTTTCTCGGGTCTTAAATGATGATCAAATCAGTCCGGGATCGACCAAGCACGGCCACACACATTGGTACAAGGTCTTACGCACTAGAAGACAAAGCAGCCAGCTTGGGGGATAAGAAACAACATCTGGTTGGGTGCACGGGCGTGCTCACTCATGGGGCACGGTTGTGCTTATCCTCAAGGACAGACAGACTGTTCCCTGCAGCAACAGAACGTACATGGAGCAGTTGTAAGGGCATGCTCACTCATGATGCACGGTCGTGCACACCCTGATCAGCCTATAAATAGCAAGCTCAACTCAACCATTTGGTGTGTCACATTGGGGTCGATTTCCACCCTTTTTGCAGAGTTCTTGGAGTCTTGTGGAAGGCCTTAGGGCCGACCTAACACCTCTCCAAGGTTAGGAGCTTTCCAACTAAGTTCACTGGTACTGAGAGAGCTACTGATCTCCTCTAATGATTCGAAAGTATGGAAAGTACTTACGTGAATAGTGAGTGTCCTAATAACATGTGTGTTCGTTATGCTACCAGTGTCCTCCAAAAGAGGGTGACAACTTGGTGGAATAGTTAGTAGCACAATCGGGGTGCCAAAACTGCCTTGGCCATGACTTGGGAAGAGGTCAAAGCATTGATGATTTCATATTTTTTCTCTAAGGAATGAAATCAAAACGTTAGAGGATGAATTCCATCTTTTGAAGCAAGACATTGGGGAAAGCTTAGCTTACCCCACAAGATTCCATGAGCTCAGTTTACTTGTTCCACACATGGTTACCCCATTTTCGCGTGCAATTGAGAATACGTTAAGGGTTTGCTTAGTATATTCCAGGACACTGTTGTTGGTAGCAAACCTGCTTCCCTTAAAGAAACAATTAAACTCTTACCTACACTCACCTATATCCATGTAAAAATGGGTAACTTGTTAGGAAATGTACCAATAAGTCTATTAAGGAAACCACCCCCATTACTACTAAACCATCTAAGGTTGCTTCAACTACTACCTCTTCTAACTTCAAGAAGGACAAGTCCAACAATAAGAATTATGTTGTGGTAGCCCTAGTGAACTAGGTCCATACGGTTCAAGCTCCTCCTGTAAAGAAAGCCTAAATGGGAACCTGCCTAAGTGTGCCACATGCCATCACTATTACCCAACTACTATTCCTTATCGCCAGTGCACCACTTGTGGCAAGTTTGGTCACCTAGGCGCCTTTTGTCGATCAACAAACAAATCACAAGCCAACTCGCAACCTACTACTCAAACACTGCCAATGGAAAATCTTCGAGCCTGCTATAACTATGGTGATCCTAATCATCTTAAACCTCAATGCCCTTTGCTCAACAATGTATAATTCAAGTTGCACGTGGTTGAGCCTTCAATATCAACACCAAGGAAGTTGTCGACCTTGAAGAAGCAAACCTCGTTGGTTAAGCTTTGGATTAAAACCCTCTTAACTAGTTTGAAATAATATCTACGTTTTCCATTCTCTTGTTTTAGTTTCTTTCATTTTTAAATCATGTCTTAGTTTTTGAATAATTTCAATTTTATTATGTTTGAATTTCTATGGGAATTTAATGTATTTGTTTTTTCAATTTGGTTTGTCATGTTTGTATTGAAATGCTATTATTTGCTTTAATAATAAAACATGATTACGGTTGAACTTAGAATTTGATGATCTAGGAAACATGATCAACTATATATCATATTAGGAGAACTTGTTATTTAAACATGACCGTCATCAAACTGATAAACCTATGTTACATACTATGTGGTGCAAGTTTGTTACATATTTTTGTGCTTACAAATCATTGTAACTTAAGGTGCTTGCCTTCATCAAACCCACCTACCAAATCATCGTTTTGTCTTCTCGTTAGGCTCGTTGACCCACGAGCCTAGTGTAATATTAGTTTTTTAATATTTACCACTTATTTAAGTTGTTTAGTAAACGAGCCCCGAGCTCGAGCTTCACCTATCGAGCTCACGAGCCTAAATGAACTATTATTTGTATTACTTTTATTTAACATATTAACTAATAAATACTAAACGAGCCGAGCTCGAGCTTTGAAAACAAAGCTCGAATCGTGCCAAACTCGAGCTCTTATAACTTAATTGAACTCGAGTTTGAGCCTGATCGAGCTCGGACTCTGCTCGTTTGCACACTTACATGATACATACCAAGTGATCGGGTACTATGTGTATGTTTGGCAAGGAGCTTTTAAGAGCTTTTAGGAGCTTCAAGCTTCAAGCTTTTAAGAAAAAACTCCTACTCAATAAAAAGCTTTGTTTGGTTGAAGGAGCTGGAAACTTTTAGGTTGGAGAAAAAACTCTATAGTGAAAAGCTACTAGTAGTAGCTTTTAAGAAAAAGCTCTACTAGCTATAAGCTTTTAATTAGTAAATGACATAAATACTCATTCTATTTTATAAATAAAATAAAAACCTTCTTTACAAGCTTTTAATTATGCCCATTTTGGTCATGTTATACATTTTATTAAAAGCTCCAGTTACTCTGCCAAACACCAAAATATATTTAAAAAGCTTTCAGCTAACATTCCAGCTAACAGCCTCCAGCTAGTTTTGCCAAACATCTATAACTTATAATAAAAGAATTGAACTTTGATAATGTGACATTCAATGGAGGCCTCAACCCCCCCTTGAATGTGCCACATGGCATCATGTAGGATTTTTTAATTTTTGAGTTTTTTTTAATAAATCTATATATATTATAATTATTTTAGGAAAAGATAAGAATTTAAAAACAAAATTAAATTTTCTCTCTAATGTTTCCTTCCATAACTTTTAAACGTTAATATCTTTTATATACGAGATTTTTTAAAGAAAAAAATTACACCAAATTAACGAGCGTTTTATTATCATTCCAACGAGTACCATAGTGATATATAAAAAATGGAGAAAAAAAACAACTATTTTTGTGGGGTTTTGTTTTCAAATATATTTTACTCTACTAATCTATACATATAATAAAAGAAAGCCATTTTAATGATATGGCACTTAAAGAGGCATTCTCCTCATTGAGTGTGCCATGTGTCATCCCATGTGGCATTGAGATATTTTAGTAAAAAAATAATTTAAAAACAAAATTAGATTTTTCTCTCTTATGTTTCCTCCCATAATTTTTAAACGTTAATATCTTTTATATACGAGATTTTTTAAAGAAAAAAATCACACCAAATTAACGAGTGTTTTATTATCTTTCCAACGAGTACCATAGTGCTATATAAAAAACGGAGAAAAAAACGACTATTTTTTGTTGGGTTTTGTTAAAACAGGAAAAAAAACACAAAGCGTTCAGGTAAATAATTAATCATGTATAGGCAAGTCACTAATTATGTTCAAATCAGTAAATATGAATTCTATTTTCAACATGCGTTAGCATTGGAGTAATACATTGTTTTAGGTTAGATACATTGTTTTAGGTTAGATATTAATATTAGAGTCATACATTGTTTAAGGTTAGGCGTTAACATTGGAGATATATTTTTAATTGTTTTAGGTTAGCTGTTACCCGAGGCTTTCATGCATGTAACTGTAAAACGCATCATTCTATTTCATATGTAAAATTAATATGTCATATTAGATTTTTCAACCCCGGGACGTTCCCGGGGTATAAACGTCCCGGGGTATAATCTAGTGTCATAATATGCAATCTCTCCTTTGAGAGATGCCACATAGGATGTGATGTGGCAAGTGTAAACCAATTAAAAAAAAGGAATAAATATGATTTAACCTAATCTATTATAATCTTTAACCTAATCTATTAAATACCTAATCTACTCAATCTAATATTAAACCTTTATTATTTTTTCTCTCATGTTTCCTCCCAGAACTTTTAAACGTTAATATCTTTTATATACGAGATTTTTTAAAGAAAAAAATTACACCAAATTAACGAGCGTTTTATTATATTTCCAACGAGTACCATAGTGCTATATAAAAAATGGAGAAAAAATGACTATTTTTTGTAACCCGACAGGTATTGTGTCGGGTTTGGGATTAGTTTTAAAAAAAATTGTGGGTTTGGGTCGGGTCTAGGATTAGGTGATACCCGACCCGATTACCCGAAACAACATACCCAAATACCCGAACTATATACCCGATCATATATCCATGAATTTTTTAACGCATCACATAACCCTTAGACTAATGCGTTCGATATTTCAATAATTAACTTTTTTTTCTTATTTCATGTTTGTTCTTTTATAATGATCGATTACAAACTTTCGAATTCATTTGTAATGGCAATAGATTTATACCCCGGCGCAGAGATTCGGTTTTTTATATTTGAATATCATAACTTATGGCAGAGATTTGTTTAAAATAATAATAATAATATATTTTATTATGTAATATTAGATATTTCAACCCGGGACGTTCCCGGGATAAAAACTAGTAAATCATAAACGATAAACATAACTTCATAGGCAGAGATTCTTTTTCTTTTTTTATATTTGAATATGATAACCTATGGCAAAAATTTGTTTAAAATAAATAATGATAATAATAATAATAATATTATTATTATTCATTAATCATGTATTGGCAAAGCATTAATTATGTTGTCATATTAGATATTTTATTATGTTATATTAAATATTTCAACACCGGGACACTCCCGGGATAAAAGCTAGTACCCTATATTAGTATGACTATCATAGACTATGAGTTTCCATTTTAGGTATGGGACCATGAGACCGTTATACCCGTCCAATTAACCCAATACCTGAACTAAAACCCACCCGACCCGGCAAAAGCCTGCAACTTTGGTTCAGTAGTGTTCCACTTCCAAACCCTCAAAAACATAAACCCTAATTTACATTACATCAATGGATGACTGACTAATGCTAGCTGTATGTAAATGGCAGCAATCAGACGTACTCTCTTCTCCACTCTATCTAAATCTCCATCGAATTACACCACTCAAGTACTGAATAACACCAATAATAATAATAAGAAATGGATCTCCACAACAACCCCCCTTAATCAGTCATGGGTCAATAAGATCAAAGGCGTCTTCACCGGCCAAACACCAGATTCATCCACTAATCAAGACTCCAAATCGCAATCATTCACTCTCCACCGTAAGTTTCACACCACCTCTTACTTCCAATTTGCCCTAATTAATTACCAAATTGACTATTATGTGTAGCACTGTAATCACTAAATAGCAAAGTTATTCGTAGCGTTTGAGGTAAGTCATTCCTCGGCATAGAGAGACGGCTTATATAGAGTCTCGGTAAACGGACAAAAACTAAATATATAAAAAGTTAACAATAACAAAAGGGTGATGAAATAGTAACATAGTAAAAGATGCACATGTATAATATGATACTAACCTATCAGACGTGTTTTAAAACCGTGAGGGGTGATAGCCTGAGGGCGTGCCGGACAATATCGGGTATGGTGCTTGGGCTGTTACAGTTTATTTTGTACAATTTAGACCACCTTTGACTGTCTACCGGCTAGGTGAAATTGAATAGGTGAATCACTGATATCTGGTTAATCGGCGGTTAATCCTGATTTTTACAACACTGAATCTCTATATATAGAAGGAGAAGTGGTAATTCAATTAATCTGTTTGGTATGTTGTTAATGCTTATTTGTAGATTAAGTGTTTGATTGTATGTAGAGTTTGCCGATCAGTTGAAAAACGCACAGAAGTTAGGTACACTAAAACAATACATGGTTGGGCGAAGCAGTGAAGCGACGTTTGCGGACGCATTTGTGAAGCAAGAGGCTATAATTAGGGTTCTTGGGGGTTTTGATCCCACTGGAGAGGTTATCTTCTATTGTTATGATTAAATGTTTTCAGTTTGCTATGTTTGAATGCATAATTTCGGAGTGATTTGAGTTTTGATATGCTATAACCGTAGAATATCCAACCTAGTCAAAAGCAAGAAGCAGCAAAATTGTGCAATTGCACGCTAGCGGATGTTGAAAATACTTTGGCGAAGTTTACGTGGGCAAAAGAAGCTGAGAAGAAACTTCAAAGGATGAAGGAAGAAGGAAAACCGATGCCAAAGAACCTAGCTGAGGTATCACTTAGTTTACTTTACTAATGACTATCATTTCGGTTCGACTGTTTTGTATTTTACGGTTAAAGCGTTAAACATAGTTGATGAATACGATGGTAACTTCATGATGTTAGCTAGCCATGTTTGCATAGAGACAGTTTCGTTTTGTTTACCCACTCCAATTTTTTCACAAATCATGTCATATTAGGTTTTCTCTTTGATGAAATGTGATTTTTTTTTTCTATATAACCTATGTGATAGAAAGAACTGCACTCTGGCGTTATATTTTTGGCTACTCTTTAGAGACATGTTAGTTTAGAGAAACGGTGAAGATAAAATTAAAAATAAACAAACAATTTAGAAGTCAATGTATTACAACGGGCGGTTCAACTATGAAAAATGTGTATGGAAGATCAATAGCCTTAAGAGATTTAGCAAAGCTAATTTGGTTTTACTAGAAAGGTACTAAGTTAGAAGTGAACTAAACTGATTTGTGAAGAAGATTTGTTTTCTGGAAGGTTTAATTGAGCAACAATTTTATAATGTTAGATTGTTAGGATAAAACTAAATGGATGATAGATTGTATAAATTCATAAGCTAAAGTTATCTTCATTAAGAAGAGGTTAGTACAACTAATTGGCTTCAACATCATAAACCACCACCATACCTAGACAGTATATATCCCACCCATAGCAAAGCTATAGGTAGGGTAAGGGTAGTGACAATGCATATTGAGAGGGTATTTAAATTCTAGGATTATTCATGAGATTTTCTCATTATGAAAAAGAGATTAAATGTACTTAACATAGAGTGATAGAGATTAACCTTATGACCCTTATAAATTTTCAACAGAATGTACCGTGTTATTGTCTTGACTTTTGAGTACTTAAGGCTGAGGATAATACCCCACATTATACATGCTCATTAGAATATTAGACAAGGACTAGAAATCATGAGTTGATTTAAGTTGCATATGGAAAATTGTCCATCCATAGTGTACAAACCATTTTGGGTTCTACACAAGCCTCTTGTACCCTTTTTCTCTAGTGATTGTTTCACACACACACACACACACACTTCTTATTTGTTACGTGGATGGTTTATTTCTATGTTGAAGATGGTCAACAAGACACGTAAACAAACAAACAAATAAATGTGCCCAATAAAATCCTACTTGTAGAGTAGGCCGGGTGAGAGGAGGGCAAATGTTGCCTCTACCGTGTGAGATATAGAGGCTTCCCACAAAGGAGAACCCTAACTGAAAATTCCTTTATTTTTTACATACTGGTGTAGAATAGAAAAGAAGGAAAGAAGGCAAGCAAAATGGTAGGACAAGCCAAGATCCAAAGACAAGCTAAGACAAATCTATAGATCTCCCTTGAAATCATCTAGACATATATGTTTGTAAATTGATGAACTTGTGTTCTGATTTCCAAAATGCCAACTAGATATGTTTTACGTTGAGAAGTTCACTTGTTATGCACCTTAATTTTCTAAGATTCGTCTGTTTACAATTGAAGGATCCTTTAGCTTTATTGTAATATATATACTTCTTCTGTAGGTCCAAAAACTAGTGGGATCAACACCAATGGATATTGCTAACTCTAGCATGGCTAAGAGTGGGCAAATAAGCAGAAATGCACTCTGCCCTTGTGGATCTAAAAAGAGATATAAGCGGTATGTTATTAACAACTATCATATTTTAGTTTAATAATGTGTTAATTTGAATGATGGTTGGAGAGAAATGATGTCGAATAAGCTAACACATATCATTTTTCTGGTTATGAAGGTGTTGTGGTGCTTAAGGGAGCACATTCAAGAACAAATTGCATACATAGTCGTTTGCTGGTATGTTTTAAACCTTGACATTTTTGTCTGTTAACAAGGTTTGAAAAGTATAAGACGATCAGTCATAGCCTAGCTATGCAGCTGCATGCTTGAGGGAAAATGTTACACACATAAATTATTGGATTTGTTTTATAGTGTTGCTTTGATTTTCAGTAATAGTTTAGTTTCTGAAATAAGTGCAATGTCGAAAGCTAGCTTGAAACTATGGAGATTATCATTTTCGTTGGACAACTTAAAGATAATGTCGAAATAGAAATTTTGAACCTTAAAACATTTATAGACATGTTGTACTCTGCATCTAGATAATTTGATATTATATGCTGCAAAATAAAGGGGTAAAAATAGGCTGGTTGGGTATTGGCTCAAAACATGCTCAAGAGAAACCATGTAAATATATTAATATTTGCCGCGCCGGGATTACCTGAAGCTGTTTATCCAAAAACTTTTACGTTATCTTTTTTTTTTTACAGTTTTGTGTCATGTAACAAGTATATTATTTTATGAAAAATACAAGAAGATAATGATTTATTGATTTAGGAGGTTTAATATTCTAGCGTTACACTTTTGGGTGATTTCTGACCCATTTGGTGTGTTCAGCCCACTTCACCCATTTCATATGCATAAGTGGTTACTTCTATTGATGATTGTGATTTATAGTTTAGCACGATTATTATATGAGACTGTGTGAAAAAATTGGATTAATTTGTTTCATCATGCAATGATAAATAGTTTAGGTATATTTTAGTAATGAAGGAATGTTTATAATTAAACTAAAGTTTGGTTATAAAATCCCGAAGTTTAGTTAAAAAATCACGCAATAACTACATTTTTATAATAATAATAATAATAATAATAGTGGTGGTGGTGGTGGTGGTGGCGGCGGCGGCGCAATATTCTTGATGTCACCACATTTGCTAAACTTAACATGTTTAAGGGACAATGTTGCTTGAAGTATTGCATGTTTTGGATATTAGAGTTGAAGTTTTAGTTTAAGTTAGATTTGGATTTTGTTTAGGAAATATGTAGTAGCAGTAGTAAGGTGCAAGTCACACAATATCCTATGTTCCTCATCTTCTGTTTCTTTGTTCGTCTATCCTGTGTAATTCTGTTTTCTTTTTTTGTTCATCTTCTCCGACGATCGTTGTTCTTCTATTTCTACGTTTCTCTAACGTTTGATTCTTCTTCAACCTCTAATACAACCAATTTCTCACCAAATCTATCCAATCCTCTACCGAATCTCACAAATTCTCTTTCATTTAAACTTGCTGATAGAATTTTCTGAACTAGAAACACTCAAACACCAAATTCTTACTATCCTGAAACCTTGGGACTACTGCAGTTTTTTTGATAAAAATATTCCAATACCACTTTCTGGATCTAATTAAACTTGACAATCAAAATTTTTGGGCTTACTACAGGATTCACTGCTGGACAGACTTCTACTCAGGGACCGGATCTTAGGTTTCGGTCTCTTGGTCAGGCTCCTCATTTTGGACTTTATGCGGGCATCTCGAGTGTGTGCCAACAAGTGGAATCTTGGGTGCCTTATTCTCATGACGTATGACCGGTGCCATGGTTGTAAAAATCCTGCCTATGTGACGATTACTCAACGAGTAAGCCCCGAGTACTCACCGCCTAGGCTGATTACTCAGCGAGTCATCTCCGAGTACTCGCAACTCCCTAGTCAAGCGGCTTGGCACCGCCTATCAACTTTTGCAACCATGACCGCTGCTCACTCTATGGTTTTTTATGCTACTCCTCTACCAATTCTGAGAGGGTCATTGTCGGTGGCGGCATGCCTCTTACTATTACTCATATTGATTCTTCTTTACTTTGTTTACTTCTTCGTATCCCATAATACACGGACAAAGTCAGGGAAAACCTCTGAAATTTTTTCAATATTGAACCTTGGACATATAAGAGTTCCGAATCGAATCTCTTTAGAAAGAAGATCTTTTGTCTCATGGTAGCCTACTCCAGTCCCCTTACGAAACTTTCGTTATTGGGTTAGCCATACACTTCACATGTTTCTAGCGATTCACATGGCATCATTAAATGATACAAGTCTTGGATAAGAATCTACAACGCACTAGAACGCCCTTGTTGACGATCCTTTACTCCGACAGCATCTAGGGTTCCTCTAACAATGTGATATCTCACACCGGGTAAATCCTTAACCCTCCTCCCTCTTACTAAGACTACAGAATGTTCTTGTGAATTATGGCCAATACCGGGTATATAAGTAGTGATTTCAAATCCAGAGGTTAATCGTACTCTGGCAACTTTACGTAAGGCAGAGTTTATAAGATGATTTATATGCATATCTTAATCTCTTTCACTAGATGTGATTTTTCTTTCATACACACGTGGAAGATAATTTTTAACCGCATATGTGATTATTTACTTATACGCTACATATAGTGCTTGTCATGTCTCACAGTTTCATAGCTTCCTTGGGGCGGGAGGGGGCGGCCTACCCCCGAATTTTCGCTCAGAAGTTTCAATTATATAGCATTCGTATAGAAATTTTTTGGTATATACGTTTTCAACCCCCGCCTTTTTATAAAAAAATAGTTATATACTTCTGACCCTTTGATTCGAATTTTCAAGCTTCGTCACTGATGTCTCATGAGAAGACAAGTCAAGCATCATCATTCTCTATTTAAAATATTCAAAGTAAATGCAACCAAATTATAAGTACTAGTCATGACTCATGAGAAGACAAGTCAGTATTCAACCCACAACCTCAATATAAACAAACTCATACCATAAAACACGTTACCCGCCATTCAACACGGTTTGATTACTATTACATTTATGGGCATCATTATTACATGGTTCATAATCAAACAAATTTTTATTTAAACCTATAATCAATGAGAAACTATTTACATACCAAACAATATAAATATGTAAAAACCAAATATTTTTTCTTTCACTAAAACAAAATATATTAACGAAAATCAATCTTTAATTAGTAGTTCATGAATACTAACTAGACCGGACCGACCAGACCATGACCGGAAAGAAAAAAAACTCAGCCTGTAATGTGTTTGCGTGTTTTCGGTTCAGTTGCGGTTTGGTCACTCAAGTGGGTCGGTCGGTCTACGTGACTGAGACATGACCCTTTATCGCTCATTCCTATTCACGATTACATAATTGTGGTATCTGTGGAGTGAAATAAACCAAACGTTACGTGCAAATCAAGATTAACCCGACAAAATGATGCTATCGACACTGTAAAACAGATAATGAAAAGGATCGAACTTTATGTTGTAAACAATGATGTTTTACTATACATGCAAGTCCAAGTGACTTGCATAAATAATGATCAAAACTAAGTACAAAACTTATATGTTCTGTCCTTAGGACAGAAGAAAACTACACAAAACAGGCACTGCAAGAGAACATGTCTCTAGCAACCTAAAGAATATGATAAAATGAACACACACATAAACAAAGAAACTAAATACAACTAAACAAAAAAAAAAAAACATTTCACCTCTGAGATTGGTTCATTTCTATTTCTGCACTTCTTGACTCGATTTGATCCTCAAGTTTCTCGGCCTCCCCCGCGATTTGAATGTCACTCGGTCTAAAATGTTGAACCAATGTCTTTATCATGAAGCGTGGAACCAAAGAAGCTACAATGATCGCTATTAAGCAAACCCAGAACTTTCCATCGCCTGCGAGATTAAAGATTGCCCTGCAAACACACAAAGGAATGTTTATTTTTTAGGTTATTGAGTTACGGGTGTTTGGATGTGCGTTTTGAAAGGAAAAAGAATTACTAAATACTAATAGTAACCAAGATTCATATATGTTCCGTGTAGGTCACTTCAAAAAATTTAGCATTTATAAATAAATTTCACAGCAATGGAACTATAACAAATCGTGTCTTAACAGGTTTAACAGGTCTCTAACGACGCGAACAAATCAAGTTCTAACTTCTAAACATGAATACGAGTTGTTTAACTACTTTATATCTCATTTTTATAACACAGTTTTATGTTTTATGTACCAAAAAAGAGAAATGAAGGATTTTTGCCTCTTAATTATGATTATTTAAAAAAAAGTAAAAAAATCACATAGTGTACTTTCAGTTAACAGGTCTTATCGTGTCTTATACAGGTTACCCATTGCCAGCCCTAAGTGGAACGCTGAAAACACGTGGTTACTATTAGGTGAAATATTCCTAGTTCTTAGAGTCTTGACCATTCCGTATTTTTGAATTTCTTATAAAAAAGTCTAAGCTTACATTTGCCATCCGGTATATTTTTTGACGTATTTGATACAAATAAAACCACATATGCAACAATTAGATAATCTGTGAAGGATTAACATACCAGTATCCGGGCAAGATGGGGATAACATCAATGATGATAACACAGATAATGGTTGCAACAATTGAACCCCAGATTGATGCATGAATGATCCAGTTCCATGTGGTTACATCCATGGCTAAGTGAAGGTTAACCAGGAACACAACCGCAAGTGTCCAAAGATCACCGATGCTTGAACCATCAACGTCGGTTTTCCTGTATGCAAGTAAGGGAACAAAGAAAGCCACAACACTTTGCCACACAGTGTCTGCTATAGTGAGCCAAAATAATTTCCCGTTGTAGTTTTCTTCTTTCTGTCCAGACCCGTAAAGCTGAGGATACTTTAACAGAGATGTTCTAGAAAGATCTTTATCGAGAATTCCAACAACAATTGTGGGTACTGATGTGTAGATTACAGAATATAATACACTGTTCCATTCATTAATTGCCGTTGATAAAGTGAAGGCAGTATACAGTGCATACCTGGATAGAATATTATAAACATGTAAAGATTAGAAAAAGGGTGACTTTTTTTGTATAGTTATATATGGGTCAACACAAAAACCCGTTGTCCTGTTTCGGCCCATTACCCAACCCACTTAGAGGTTTTTCTTATCTACAAATTATGTTCATCATAAAAAAGCCAAAGAATGAGAATAAAAACGGTAATAATTTGTCATTTTACCAGAATAAAACAAGGACGAACACTGCATTCCTATAGAAATTGTAGAGTATCATGTAGCCCATTCGTTGGTAATTCCAATGTCCGTGAACCAACAAAAGAGGAACCAGAAACCGGAACTGGGCCATAGCAAAATCAGATGCCATGACAGCTTGGCGGCCCTCTTGGCCACTGATGCCGATTCCAACATCAGCCTTTTGGATCATTGACACATCATTAGCACCTGAAACACAGATTCTTTTCGATAAATATTGGAACTTTATGAAGAAATCCTGCCAAAATTTTACCACATTCTCACAAACTGTAATAGAATGGGTGCTGTGGTGCATACCATCACCAATTGCAAGGGTTAAGTCATTTGTTCTTTTCTTTATCAGCATGACGATTCCAGCTTTCTGCAGTGGAGCCACTCGACAACATAGTACCACAGCACATTTACTGGCTAACTCGAATAACTGAAACAAGAAAATACTCATAAATGAATACACAAAATAGATACAATAGTTTTGAACCATTTCCTTATGGATGGATTGATACAGTAATTTTTTGAACCATTTCCTTTTGACTTTCATTGTGTTTCCTATTTAACTAATAACTTTTAAGAAAACTAGTTAAATGGGAAACGCATTGAAAGTCAAATTTATTTTTAAAGCATAAAATCTCCTACCTCATTTTATAAAAATTGTTAAAATCTTATTGAAATGGTATAAATTTATATCATAAACAATGAAAAATTTTCTGGCCAAACAGTGTTTCGGGTCAAAATTACCCTTTTGACCTGAAACCGTCTTTTACCTATTAGTCAACCCACCCGACTCGTATACAAACTCAAATTGAAGGAAAGCTAAGGTTTTTAGAATATTCACCTGCTTTTCAAGCTCAGAATCAAGAATATATACAAGACTTGTTCCATCAATAATCAAGGCAAGCAACCTTTCATTGTCTCCAGAAGTTGTAGCTTTTCGAGAGATAATCAATGCCTCTTCCAAACTTCTTCTGCACGATTCTGTAGAATTATTGTTTATTATAATCTGAGTCATCTTGCTAGTCAATAGCTTTGAAGAATATCCGATTGAAATTGCGGTTTCTTGCTTATCACCAGTCAAGACCCACACTTTTATATTCGCTATTCTTAGAGATTCAATCGCTTCGGGTACACCTTGTTGCAATTTATCTTCGATCCCGGAAGCTCCCAATATGCTAAGATTGGTCTCTAAATTTATGGCAACTTTTTTAAGCATACGCGCCCGACCCATTAAAGCATTGGTTGCAGCTTCATAACTAGCCCGCCATTGCTCAAATTCATGAGGACTTAAACGCTTAATTCCCATAACAAGTGTCCTTAAACCAACAGAAGAGTATGCATGCAGATGGCTTTCAGTTGATGTGACTACATCTGCGTTTTTTGATTTATCTATAACGTTAAACATGGTTGTGTCGGCTCCTTTAACAAACACTTTCACTGTGCTGTCAGGACATCCTAGAATAACAGACATCCGTTTACGTTCACTGTCGAATTCATGCATTCCAAGAACATTAAACCTGTGTTGTCATGATCCAAGTAAGTCAATTAGAGCAATAATAGATTAAGTTTATTTTGTGATACTGAGTAATCAATAATGCTTGAATGTTTAATGGATCTAAAAATCATACCTTTGTCTATCTCCAAGAATATCAATAACAATGTGGCCAGAGGTTCTTTCAATAAGCATAAAACCATAAGCAGCGGCGGCATAAACAAGCGCCTGTTCATCTGGAGATTCGCCTTGGTAATCTATCAATTTCTCACCAGGATTAGATGTATCCACCAAAATTGGAACAATTGTATTGCAAGATGCCAATGCAAGAAAGAAATCATATATTGGTTTGCCAATCTTAATGTCATCTCCGGTTCTTAATAATCGAGCCAGCTCCTCGTCCACCTGTACCTTCATTTTCGGCCTCAAAATCAACCCATCCACTGTAAAAAAAAAAAAAAAAAAAAAAAAAAACATACATCAAGATTAAATCACTATGAATAACAAACTGTTTAAAAAAAGTGAAGAATTTAAAAACACACACCTTGAGCATAGTATCCACCTTGTTCTCCATAAAACTCTGTTTTCTCCCCATTGTAATCAACACCGAAAATGCTTGCATATTGAAACTCCATCTTGTTTTCAGTTAATGTACCCGTTTTATCAGAGAAAACATACTTTATCTGTCCCAAATCCTCGTTCACATTCAATGCGCGACACTGGAATCTCGAGTCGGTTGATTCCTCATACATGTTATCATCCCTGATCATGAAGTACGCTTGACCAAGGCGCACAAGCTCCATCGATATATACAAAGCAATGGGTATCATAATCTGGAATACAATAACCGACATAAGAAACGTGAAGAAAATCTCTAATCCCCATCCATAATACTTGTAATTATCAACATCTTCACCAGAGTAATCTTTTCTTCTGTAAAATGGCATGATATCAAGCTCGTCTCTATGCCGCCTTAACCATATACCAGCAAGTATCGAGACAATCGAACATAATGCAACTAGAAAGAAAGATAAATATATAATCTCTCTATTCATTCGGTCCTCAAGATGACTCCTTTTCGACTGTGCACCTGAATTATTAAGCATAACTTTTGTTTCCATTCCAGTATACACCACAACTCCAACCGCCCAACTTGTGTTCTTGAGCACACAGCCACGAAGAACGATGTTTGACGGCCCGAGTGACACCTGCTTCTGATCAACCTCCATAGTCCCCAAGAAACCATATATGTTTCTATTAGGCTTTTCACACTTAATAACTCCACTAATCCTTTCAACTTCACTGCTTCTCAAAGTCTCCTGCTTGGCATACCGCGTCTTAAGATTTGACTCGCCGTCTAAATTGATAGTCTGGATGTATGCAACGCCTGTCGGATCACTCGTCGAAAGAAGCACCATATCACAAGGAATGGTTTCATTTGCAGATAATTTAATAACCTCTCCTACTTGAATATCTTTCCATCTCTTCTGCTCGAATGTACCGTTAACCAAAACAGACGCCAACCGATTGTTTTCAATCCGGTCCGACCTATGTCGCCTCCAGTCTTCATAACCATCTTTAATAGCAGTAACTAACAACACCATAGATAATGGCAAGATGGAAGCAAATCTTCCAAAGACAGCTAATTGTGGAAGCTGGTTAAGAATAGCAATTATCAAGAAATAAACATAAGCAACCCTATGAAACTGCTCGAAAAGGTTCCGAGGCAAGAACGTTAGAACCGAATACTTGCTAGTCCTAACCGAATTACCAGAAAACTCCAACGATTCGTTTGACTTAACCGGATCATTAACATAAACCTTCCTAGAATCCTCATCACTTATTTCCCTTCTGGACATAGACATACTACTCGAACCCCCTTTTCGAGATCCATACCTTACACCCTTTGATCCCAGCTCAATCACACCAACTTCTTTAACCGAGTTTGCACGCCAACTGTTCGACGAAATGCTTCTATGAAAAGAATCACTGTTTGATCCCCTTACATCATCTTTCTGCTTATGGGGTTCAAGATCAACACTTTTTAACTCCTCTGAACTCATTTCAACAGTAGATGATGAATGATCAGAGGTCATGATCTGAACATTTACAGCAAACTATTTACAAAATAAAAAACCAATTTTTTTTCACAAAACAAGGAAAAGATTGCAAAACAACAAAAGGGTTTATAAAAAGATCGAAAATAACAAAAGGGTATTTCACAGAATAATAAATGATTGTAAATTTATGAATCTTGGAACAAAAGTTGTGAAGAGATGGTGATGGGGCAGGTGGGTGAATATAAGGTAGGAAGGAAGAATAATTGTCAAGAGTCAAAGAAAGCATTCTAGAAACAAGAGACATACGACGGCTAAGAGAGGAAGAAATGGGTTGGAATAGAAATGTAAGCAAACAATAATAATAAAAATAATAATAATTTAGAAGGTAGTGTTCTGGAAGGAAGGAAGAAGTCATATTTTTCCCACGAGGTGTTGTGGAAGAATTGTTTTAAGGGAAAGGGTTTTGGAGGGAGGTGGATTAATAATAATGGCTCCCGTGGGGTCTGGTTGTGTGAATTATCAATGGGAGGAAGACAGGTGAACCAATGAGGCACAGGTGTTCCAATTGGACTTTTAATTATGAAGAAATAGTGTTTTAGTTACCCGCGCTTCGCCGCGGGGGTGCTCGTGTCGCTATAGGTTTGGTGAGCATTAAAAATAACATTATTAGCGATAATATTAGGTAACTAAATTTTGTTCAAATTATTCTAAAATAACTGTCGCTAGTTATTTCCACCATTTTTCGTTGCGGAGCTCATATTGCGTTGTGGGTTTGGTGGACGTTAAAGATCGCGCTTCGCTACGGGAGCTCCTGTTGCGTTGAGTGCGTGGACATTAAAGTTAACATTAAGTGACTGTTATTCTCGTGTGGGCCTCAACAAAAATAACCACGGCCCATTACCTTGCAAACCAGCCTTAACATTACAACAGTTGGGTCGCCTAATGTTAAGTTAATATGAAGCCCAAAATATTAAAAAAAACGTGGCCCATTAATTATTCATCAAATATAGGCCCAATGTAAAAATATGGGTTCCTTTTTCTCTTACCGATTTTATTTTCTTTTTGGGCGAACAATACTTATGTGATTGTTTGATGGTTGTGTCAATCTATGTGGACATTATTTTATTAGTAGCCGTCAATGTTAACCAATCAATTTCTTTTACTGTAGAAGTGTTCCAAAGTTAATAGATATATATAATTTTCTATTGACTCCGTTTTTTTAGCCATATTTATCACGTATGAGGTTTTACGGGTATGTTTGGATAAAATTATAACTTATTACTTGGAGTATCTTCTTTTCTACCTCCTTATCTCTTTTTATAAAAAAATCACACATTCTTAATTTATCTTCTTTTCCACCTCCTTTTCACTTTATTCACACCCAAAAATGTATTTTTCAAACCATCACTCAAATACTTTTAAAATAACTTATAACTTTTTCAAAAAGTCATAATTATAAGGTGGGAAATTTCAATTAAAAATAACCTTACATGTGCAACCAATCAAAACTACGTAGTTTTGGGAAATTTCAATTAAAAATATTAACCTTGATTGTTTCGAAAACAATATATGAAGAAGTAGGATTGAAAATATAAACATATGAATATTAACATAAACATAAATTGGTTTTAGCTACTTGTATAAATATAACAAATTAATAATTGAGTTTGTTTAGTAATACAAAATCATTTACATTTATTATGTTTGTGAACGTCGTTTGTGTTCGTTCATGAACTGTTCATTTAGGTTTTAAATAAACGAACACGAACATGACAATTTTCTTAATGAATGATCACAAACACAAAAATGTGTTTGATTATGTGCTCGTGTTCGATTAAAGTTAAATAAACAAACACGAACATGCTTTTGTTCGTGATCGTTTGATTCATTTTACAGGCCTTATGGATAAGGACATACGACAATGTTTTCGGGTCTGGACATAAGTGTGGATTTATGGTGTTAACAAAATGTAGAGGGTGAACAACCAACAAAATGTGAAGTGTAGTAATTGAAATTTTTTTAGAGGAAAAAAAGGTAAAAAGTTATAAAATTGATATAAGAACATCTACAATAAGAAGCACTAAAATCCCCTAAAAACCTGTCCAGCTGTCATATCAGAAAAATACACATTCTTGAAAAACACTAAAAACTCACCCAATAAGGAAACCTAAAAACACTTAAAAACATTGTCACATCATCACCACCTTTTACATTCAAAAAAGTTTTTTTATTTTATAGGAAAATTGGATTTTAATAACCTAAACTATTTGAAATTTGCCACTGGCACCCCCGACTAAAAATTGGCCATACATAAGCTGAACTATTGACTTATTGGAATCTAACACCCACTAACGGTTAAATCACTAACACCGTTAATGGGCTCGCTGACGTGGCAAGATTTGTTGACGTGGCATGCTGACGTGTCAATCCACATGTGCACACATCAGGGTGCCACGTCAGCAACTTGTGCCACATCAGCAACCCAACTAACGGCGTCAGTTAGTTGGGTACTAGATTCCAATAAGTCAATAGTACAGGTTATATATGGCCAAATTTTTAGTTGAGGGTGCCAGTGGCCAATTTCGAATAGTTTGGGTTATTAAAATCCAATTCCCCTATTTTATAATAATATCTCAACCCCACCCGGACCCACCTCTAATGTTTTTACTTTTTAGAGGTTTCTTGTGAAAAACTTCCACCAAAAACCATCTCCACAATAGAAACCATATCAAAAACCTCTTCTAAAAACCCTTAAAAACCCTTATTGTGGATGCTCTAATAACTAGTTTGTTTCTTGGTTCAAATGATCTGATATATAATTCGCGTGTTTGAGCGAAGATGGTTTGAGGATACTTAAGCAGACTAGTTGTGTAGTTGGTTTCGATGTGATTGGTTACATTCTAAAAACAATGCTCTAATGTGAATAAAGAAAATCAGGAAAAATTTAAATCCTTGTCACGATGGATAGTTGTAATGAAAATTATATTACATGATGTCACTTGAGATATAGTAGATTAATATGACATGATATATATCTTTTATCTGTTATATTTTAGCAGGAGCACAAGGACATCTGACACCTGTATCAATGTTTAAAGCAATAACAATGTGTTTCTGAGTTCACTTAAGGTTCACTTAAGGGGAGAACAGAAAATAAGATGGACAACTACAAGTTTTGTGAGCGCAATAACAGTTTGAATAAATGACATAAAATTAGTAAATACGGAGTAAAAGCTTAGGAAATTGTGGAGGGCAAGGTGGCAGAGTCTATGACATGAATTTTTGTGGCATGACGACACACAAATTTGCTTCTTTTGGATGTTATAATCTGTGGTCCAGCTGGTCACACAATGAGGTGGGAGGGTTTATTTCATTTGGAGGTTCCCATCTGAAAGAGGCCTTCGGTTCAAATCCCGTTAGGGGGCGAGTTGTGGCACCAGCTCATTATTGGCTTCAATGCCAACCACAGGACTCCAACCTAAGCCGATGGGAGCAGGGGCGGATCCAGCCTTCTACAAGCGGGTTCCCAGGAACTGTTAAACTCTTTACTTTATTATCCCCATGGGTTTCTTATTATTATTTAAAAATTATTTGGCCATGATACTAACCTTTTCATTCAGTGATGTTTGCGAAATGGCATGTTTAGGCAATTTTGAAGGTTTATTAGGGCCACTGTGATTGTTTCTCATGAAAATGTCACAGATTTTTTATTTGGGAATGTTCTTAACACTTGCGTTTTTCATTTGTTAGAAGATGTAAGCTTGATAGCAATAGTACACTTTTTTCAATCCCATGAAAGTTGCAAAAATTTTGTTTTATCACACAGCTGAAAATTTTCATATCTTAGTCTTTATATGATAAGGGCAGCTTCTTTTGGCTCTGTATTTAGCAATGAGAAGACAATCCATCTCATGGCACATCTTTTGTAATTTTTAGATTAACTGATGTTTAAGTTCAATATGTATGTTTATAATACATTTTAGGATCTCTTTGACATTGGTTTAAAATTCTTACATTTGACTGGTGGTTTTTTTAATAGGTTTGCAAACAGTTCCTTGATGCAGTGGACAAAAAGGCAAAAAGCAATGTGGTTGGTTCTGGGTTTGTCTAAATGGTAATAAAGAGTGTCATTATTGATGATGGATCTCAAGAAATAAGTATATATGAAATTTTTTTTAATAGGAATTCAGTTTCTATAGAAACTTAACTATCCTGAAAGGGGATTATAGATCAAGCAAACTGAGTTGGTCTCTATAGTCGTATTAGTTGTGTTATTTGTGCAGGATCACGTTGAAGCGGGATCTGTGCTGGAATGAGTTGGTCACTTGCTGTGGTAAAAGCCATTTTTGGACACACAATTAAAGGTATGTAAATGCTTACAACCTCCTTAATACTTCTAGAATTATCGTATTAGTTATAGTTTTGGTTATTATCGTATTAATTATTTTAGGGATGTAAAATTTTAACCTGTTGAAACCTAAACCGACCCGACCCGACCCGAACCCATGTACCGACCCGAATTTTTTTTATGTTCGGTCATATGAAATTAGAGCATCTAAAAAAGGAACTTAGTGAAAAAAATTCCTGGATCCGCCACTGGATGGGAGATGATAGTGGTTAACGGACCACTGCACTATGCTGATCCAAAAAAATAAAATAAAAATAAATTCGTTACACAAGAGGAAAGAGGGTTGACGGCTAGCCAAGGTCTTTTTGAGGTAACAACGAAAGGGAATGAGAACAAAGAAAAAGGAGAAATAAAAGAACACAAAAAAATATACCACATATTACATTAGATAATGGCAACAACATTAGATAATGTATTCTAATAATCATATGGGAATAAAATTAATATAATAGCATTTTCTATCTTCTTCGTTTTCATTTAGAAGTGATTAGTTTTAAGTATCTAGAAACGATGTTGATTTTTTACTATAACAGTATCTTCTATATCCTTAATTTTCATTTAAAAGTGATTGGTTTTAAGTATCTAGAAACGATGTTGAATTTTGGTTATGTAAGAATCGAATAATAGTTTGATTATCAAAACTTCATAAATGACCATATTTAAATTTGTAACAACTGATTTAGTATTTCTTGTTAGTTTATCTCAATAATCACTTTCGAACGCAATATCAAACACATCATGTTGAAATTTTTATTTTTAATAGAGCTTGCAATTTATAACGCGTCGGATTCTACACAAAATTATTAAACCTAAGGTTTAAAACAGTTGAGTATGATCAGTTCTGTAACGCCCGGCTATTTTCTAAAAGGTTTATTTAAACTAATATATTCATATAACTATTTTTCTTTATACTCATTGACAACAATATATCGCTAACGAGACCACATGCTTATTCGTTAAATAACTTGGATTATTTAACCTTATTTTTATTATAATTATTGAAAATAATAATAAAACATTGATAATTAAAATATGAAAAGAAGAGACATGAATGTCTCGAGTGTTTTAAAAAAAAAAATATATACATATATGTATCAAAATTAACAATACTTGCATAAAGACAAAGTGCATTAATTGCACATTTTTCCTTTCCATTCTTTGAAAGAACCCGACGAGAAAATCCGGTGTACCTCAAATCTCTCCCAAATTCAACCCAACTTTTCTATTTTAATATCAATCACAAAGCGGAATCAACGCAATCAAGGATAACGTGTTTCACCCGGCGAAACTTATTTTCTTTTTTTTTTCATGGCTAAAATCACGCGCAGAGATCAAGGGGCCATAAATACAAACCAACACTATATTAGTCGACCCTCGGTGCTACCACAACTCGCAACCCCACCACCACTCCGATGCTACCACAACAACCGGCGCCATCATCACATCAGTCGTGTACCACCACCGTTTGTAACAACCCTCTCCTGCGACAACAACCATTTTCCACCGTACACCGCCGCGTCTGCCGGCTATCACGAACCAAGCCTGTCACCTATTTAATCCGAATTCTTATTCAAGGTTAGTAAACAAAATATTATTACTATTATTTTTTTTTAGAATTAGTAATCCGAATTCTCATTAGGTTACATGGATTTCCGGCGACTAAGTAACTATTATCTTTTGAAAAGTTTGAACATAAATTTTGTATAGTCCTTCTTACCTCTAACATTTGACTCGCGTGTAGTCAAAATTAATAAGAACCCTCATAGGACTTGACTAAATCATAAAGCTAAAATCCATGTTCTTTGCCACTGATTCAAATCGATGGAGTTGAGCCAATGGAAATGGCCATATATTTGGTGGTTCCCAGTAGTTTTGCAAATTTTTTTATAAATATTTATCTTCAAGATAGATAGTGGCTTAGAATATATAGTTATATAATAAGGTGGTGTGGTACATTTAAATGACTTTATTCGGTTAGTAACTAAAAGGTTTTAAATCGTTTAGGTTACTTATATAATTACAAAATTTGAGTGACTTTGTTAGTTCTTTTCGATTGAATATGAACCTATTAAAAATTTTAAAGTAATTGATTTAAAAATTGTAAAGGTCTTTGTCGCCGGACAATCATTAATCTTATAAAGAAATTAATCTTGAAATATATTATTACTTAGGTTGTCATAAATTCAGAATGTGATGTTAGGATTCTTGAAAGTTGATTTACGCATTTAGAGTTCAAGTAATCCAAGTTTAGACTTGTTGCTACTTGCTAGTATTTACACGGTGAATTTCAGGTGAGTTTACATAACCTTGTTTACGCAATTCTTTATACTTTAAACTTTATACTTAAGCAATTCTACATACATGTCTAGTTGTAAACTTTAATGCCTCATGATGTAGACAAATACTATTAGACTTAAACTTAAACTTACATAATCATTAGCTATGGCCAAGCCGGCGATATTCAATGATAGATCTATTGGATTGACAATCCCACCTAGATTCGTTGACCATCTTTTATGGGGAGCGCGGGTGATTGTTATCGTTCCAACGTTATATTAAGGTGAACCGTGGATGCGGGATGGACCTAAACTTTGTCGGAGGATTGATTATGTGCATACTATACTTCATGTTTATTCATGTAGACTTAAACTTACGATAGACATATGAATTGCTAAACTTTTATACTAAAACTATTTGCTTGACATGGCTTATGTATTCTCACCAACTTCTAGTTGACCCCCCCATTTTTCCAAACTCAACAGGAAATACTGATGCTTGAAGTCTAGAGCTAGCATGAGGAGATATTTGAAGCTTTGTTTGATTATTTGATGTACGAATTCTTGTAGAACAATTGTATGTGATTTATTTAAATCATATAATGAAATTTATTATTCACCATGAGCTACTGAACAATCATCAATACGTGACATCCCGATGTTTCCGCCATCGGTTGGGGTGTTACAGATTGGTATCAGAGCCTTGGTTATAGGGAATTAGGTTATTAGAAGAATAATCTAGTCTATAACCTTAGGACTTTAACCAGTACTTGCTTCAATTACTTACAACTCTGCCTCATCCTTATATCTATCCTTATTCTTACCCTAGCTTGGCCTTTTCTCACTTCGTGCAATCCTAATGTACTCTTAGATTATTATGGCAAATTCCTTGAGTTTAGATCTGATTTGTCTTGATAAGTCAACGTTTTCGTTTATACATTGATAAACGAATACAGTGTTTGTGCTTCATTTTCATTTATACCCCCTCACACACTCATTTAAATTCTAAGATTTGAATCTCAAAATTTTTGCAATTCAAATATATTTTCTTTCTTATATAATTCCCATGTTAGCCTAAATTTCATGAATCATTTGAGAATCTCACAACCACACTTCATTTTCAAACTTATAATATTACTTGTACGTTTAATTATTTTCAACGTCTAACCCAAATAATATGTTCCTCTTTACAAAAATGTTACATATATATATATATAAACATATATATATATTTAATCTATTATCTTTGATGTTTCTAGCCAATTTTATTTTAAACGTCCCCCTATTTTTTTTAGTACCCTCAACCATTGAATTTCATTACATTCAAGATTTTAAAATCCTTGTTCAAACTATAATCTCATAACTTGTGTGTAGGAGATGCTCTAGCACCAACACTAAAGAGTACTAAATTTTGTCAAACTTTCATCACCTAGGGATTTCACAAACTATAGCAAATAGATATTTTGTCAAAGAGTCTTTTATTTTCACCAAAAACTATTTTCTAAATTTCAAATGTTTATGTAACAAGTTATTGGCGTAACAAATGATTTTCGATGAAAAGTTTTATGGATTAGTCAAAGTCTATTATACAAAACACCTCAACAAATTCTTGATTTTTGAAGCCGACATCGTGTTTAAAATCTCCGATATTCCGACCTAAATCCATTTAGTTTGCACTATTTATTCAAAAAAAAAAAAAAAAATCTAACCACACTTACTTTTTCCCAAAACCAATTTTGAACAATAAAATCTTTCTAATCACGGAAAAATTTAATCCTCCGAATTCTCATTGATTGCTACTTGCTTCCAACTAGTTTGAACTATCACGATTTTTGCATTTGCCACAATCATGCTTTATTCTGTGAAGATCCGTTGTCTTCTAATACGCTTGGTTTTAATATTTGATTCAAACCCCACAATTCATGCCGCTAAATAATCTCCTTACTACTTGTGCCTCTTTGAAAATTCATAAAATAAATTCGTTAACTATCTTTCGTGACACTTTGAGTCCTTCATCATCCTCTTAGGAACTAAATTCATATCCTTTACTTACTTGAACATGAACTTAATCTCTATGATAACCAGACTATTGAAAACTTGATTCTTAGTTATACATGAGGATTTGATTATCTACTTGAACATTTGATTAATCATGATACTTGAAGGCATGGAATATAAACTATCTGCTATAAACACACCTAGAGTCATTAACCTTGTCTAGGGCAACTCTATTACAACTCGCATGCTATACTTGATACTTGATGCATTTATAAACCTGCTTACATGTATGTATTATCAATTTGCAACTTATAACAATTGTTACACTTAATCAAACAACTGGTAGAGGATGAAGTACTTGCTCAACAGTTAGTAGAGTACCTAATAACCTGCTCAACGATTGGTAGAGGTCATCATGCCTGCTCAACAGTCGGTAGAGGTTCTAATAACCTGCTCAACGACTGGTAGAGGCCATCACACCTGCTCAACAATCGGTAGGGGTTCCTACTCACTGACTGGTAGAGATCTTTTTCTTGCTCAACAGTTGGACTCATTTTTTTGATACATTGTACACGTAATTTGATACAAAGATTTATTAGACTCATTGATACAAAGATTCAATCACAAGATTATGTTGCACTGTTTTACATGTGTGTTTAGAGTCATAGAAGGACACAAAACCCTAATGTAAGGTAAATTGGTGATTGCGGTCCGGAACGTAATCATGAATTTACAGGTACGTTGAGGTGGTGTGAAATTCTACTAGAATTGTGGGTAGATACTCGGTACAAATTCGAAATACCAAAGGCGTGGTAGGGTTAGCTGCGGCACACCCTATACATAAACACTAAGGGTGCATCGAAGATGTGACTGAGAGTCGGACCAATGACCAACCCTAGTCAAGCTTACCAAATTACAATAAGCCTTCCCCTAAGTCTAAGCATAATCATTCAAATGATAATTTAAGCATCTAAAACATTATCCATATTACTCAAAAGCTTATTACTTAACGAAACTCAACAATACACGCTATAACCCCTACAGTCCACCCTCCCATGAGTTCGCAACCGTACTTAACAATCATTTCCAAATAAATTTCGAGGACGAAATTTCCTAAAGTAGGGGAAACTGTAACGCCCGGCTATTTTCTAAAAGGTTTATTTAAACTAATATATTCATATAACTATTTTTCTTTATACTCATTGACAACAATATATCGCTAACGAGACCACATGCTTATTCGTTAAATAACTTGGATTATTTAACCTTATTTTTATTATAATTATTGAAAATAATAATAAAACATTGATAATTAAAATATGAAAAGAAGAGACATGAATGTCTCGAGTGTTTTAAAAAAAAAAATATATACATATATGTATCAAAATTAACAATACTTGCATAAAGACAAAGTGCATTAATTGCACATTTTTCCTTTCCATTCTTTGAAAGAACCCGACGAGAAAATCCGGTGTACCTCAAATCTCTCCCAAATTCAACCCAACTTTTCTATTTTAATATCAATCACAAAGCGGAATCAACGCAATCAAGGATAACGTGTTTCACCCGGCGAAACTTATTTTCTTTTTTTTTTCATGGCTAAAATCACGCGCAGAGATCAAGGGGCCATAAATACAAACCAACACTATATTAGTCGACCCTCGGTGCTACCACAACTCGCAACCCCACCACCACTCCGATGCTACCACAACAACCGGCGCCATCATCACATCAGTCGTGTACCACCACCGTTTGTAACAACCCTCTCCTGCGACAACAACCATTTTCCACCGTACACCGCCGCGTCTGCCGGCTATCACGAACCAAGCCTGTCACCTATTTAATCCGAATTCTTATTCAAGGTTAGTAAACAAAATATTATTACTATTATTTTTTTTTAGAATTAGTAATCCGAATTCTCATTAGGTTACATGGATTTCCGGCGACTAAGTAACTATTATCTTTTGAAAAGTTTGAACATAAATTTTGTATAGTCCTTCTTACCTCTAACATTTGACTCGCGTGTAGTCAAAATTAATAAGAACCCTCATAGGACTTGACTAAATCATAAAGCTAAAATCCATGTTCTTTGCCACTGATTCAAATCGATGGAGTTGAGCCAATGGAAATGGCCATATATTTGGTGGTTCCCAGTAGTTTTGCAAATTTTTTTATAAATATTTATCTTCAAGATAGATAGTGGCTTAGAATATATAGTTATATAATAAGGTGGTGTGGTACATTTAAATGACTTTATTCGGTTAGTAACTAAAAGGTTTTAAATCGTTTAGGTTACTTATATAATTACAAAATTTGAGTGACTTTGTTAGTTCTTTTCGATTGAATATGAACCTATTAAAAATTTTAAAGTAATTGATTTAAAAATTGTAAAGGTCTTTGTCGCCGGACAATCATTAATCTTATAAAGAAATTAATCTTGAAATATATTATTACTTAGGTTGTCATAAATTCAGAATGTGATGTTAGGATTCTTGAAAGTTGATTTACGCATTTAGAGTTCAAGTAATCCAAGTTTAGACTTGTTGCTACTTGCTAGTATTTACACGGTGAATTTCAGGTGAGTTTACATAACCTTGTTTACGCAATTCTTTATACTTTAAACTTTATACTTAAGCAATTCTACATACATGTCTAGTTGTAAACTTTAATGCCTCATGATGTAGACAAATACTATTAGACTTAAACTTAAACTTACATAATCATTAGCTATGGCCAAGCCGGCGATATTCAATGATAGATCTATTGGATTGACAATCCCACCTAGATTCGTTGACCATCTTTTATGGGGAGCGCGGGTGATTGTTATCGTTCCAACGTTATATTAAGGTGAACCGTGGATGCGGGATGGACCTAAACTTTGTCGGAGGATTGATTATGTGCATACTATACTTCATGTTTATTCATGTAGACTTAAACTTACGATAGACATATGAATTGCTAAACTTTTATACTAAAACTATTTGCTTGACATGGCTTATGTATTCTCACCAACTTCTAGTTGACCCCCCCATTTTTCCAAACTCAACAGGAAATACTGATGCTTGAAGTCTAGAGCTAGCATGAGGAGATATTTGAAGCTTTGTTTGATTATTTGATGTACGAATTCTTGTAGAACAATTGTATGTGATTTATTTAAATCATATAATGAAATTTATTATTCACCATGAGCTACTGAACAATCATCAATACGTGACATCCCGATGTTTCCGCCATCGGTTGGGGTGTTACAAGTTCATTAACTAATCGACATGTTACAAGTTTTTATGACTTATAACTAGGGCTGTACACGAGCCGAGCCGAGCCGAGCCAGGCCCAGCTCGAGCTCGAGCTCGAACCTAAACCGAGCCAGCTCGGCTCGGCTCGTTTTTCTGATCGAGCTGAAAAGTCGAGCTCGAGCTCGGCTCGTAAATGTTCGAACCGAGCTCGAGCTGGCTCGAGCCAGCTTGATATATTTTATTTTTATTTTTTATTTTTTTACAAATATTTATTAAATAAAAAACAATAAAATTAAATAAAATTACAGATAATCATGTATATTTTTTTTATTTTTCTAAATAAAATTACACATACACAAGCCTAAGTCGAGCCATCGAGCCGAGCCACGAGTCGAGCCATCGAGCTGAGCCACGAGCTGAACACCCCTGGCTCGAGCTCGGCTCGATTACAAAACGAGCCAGCTTGGCTCGGCTCGAAAACAAAACGAGCCTCTTCGAGCCGAGCTTTTTTCGAGCTTTTTTCGAGCGAGTTTCGAGCGAGCCTCGAGTCGCGAGCTTTTTGTACACCCCTACTTATAACTTTTATTATCTTTACTTTACATAAAAGAAACTTATTTTTTCGGTATAAAACATTAAAATCTATAACTTATAATAAAAGAATTGAAATTTCATTATTTGGCATCCAATGGAGGCCTCAACCCCTCCTTGAATGTGTCACGTGGCATCATGTAGGATTTTTTAATTTTTGAGTTTTTTTTTAATAAATCTATAAATATTATAATTATTTTAGGAAAAGATAAGAATTTAAAAAAAAATTAAATTTTCTCTCTAATGTTTCATCCCATAACTTTTAAACGTTAATATCTTTTATATACGAGATTTTTTAAAGAAAAAAATTACACCAAATTAACGAGCGTTTTACTATCTTTCCAACGAGTACCATAGTGCTATATAAAAACAGAGAAAAAAACAACTATTTTTGTGGGGTTTTGTTTTCAAATGTATTTTACTCTACTAATAAATCACAAACGATAAACTTAACTTCATAGGCAGAAATTCCTTTTTTTATATTTGAATATGATAACTTATGGCAAAAATTTGTTTAAAATAAATAATAATAATAATAATAATAATAATAATATTATTATTATTATTATTCATTAATCATGTATTGGCAAATCATTAATTATGTTGTCATATTAGATATTTTACTATGTTATATTAGATATTTTAACCCCGGGACACTCCCGGGATAAAAGCTAGTGAACTATAATAGCACACAAGATTTGAAGGGGCTTTACCCAATGGGCATTGCCAACCTAAATGACCATCATACAAACATACTAACATGGTTTAAACCAAAACACAAATAGAACCAACCAAAGTTCCTCGTGTCATTGCCCACCGAATGACCCAATAGTGACAAAATAATACAACAAATGCTACAAAGGAAACAACACATACATTGTAATACACGTAATAGTTTTATAAAAATAAGTTCAAACCGGAATATGACGATCCAACCTCGTTTCTCTTTGTTTGAAAATAACAATACGAAAGTATAATATAGAACCTCCCTATCGTATATTCGTTTAGCATTCACAAGAGAGAGAGAGTCACAGCGGAGTCGCGTGGCGGAGCCACCATACGCAGGTGAGGGGTGATGGCGGAGCAAGGGTTTTGGATTTGGATGTGGGTGATATGTGGTTGTTGGTTTCATCAGTGAACAAAGAAGGGAAGCAGGGTATATTGGTCTTGTTTTTCATTCAGCATCTTCCCATTGCTAACTCATTCAGCTCTGAACTGACCGATTCAGAGGTTGGGTTTTTGACAACCAAACACCTTAACCTCTGACCGATTCAGAGTTTACCTCTGAATGCTCCATTCAGAGGTGAACCAAACAACCCCTTAGTCTTAGAAGTTGGAGTTATCTGGTGTTACTCGTTCTGTTAATCCTTTTTATTAATTACGATTTAACATTTACAACTAAGACTATCCGTTGTGGGTAGAGGTGAGTGAGGGATTTATCAAATAATATTTTACCACGTCAACGCCTACGTGGCACTGGGTAGCGGTCGGCGGTTGCTCGCGGCAGGGTGTTGTGGGTCAAGATTAGCGGGGTTTTTTTTACCAAATATATTTAAATATTTACCATAATTTTTTTATAAAAAAACATTAAACTAAAAAATAAAATAAAAATTACACTAAAATAAAAAACAAACATTACACTAAAAAAATTACACTAAAAGAAAAAAAAACTTACACTACTAAAAAAAGAAAAACAAACCAAACGATCATAAAAAAAAACCTAGTCACGTAGGTGATCTCCCGAGCGCAATATTTGCCACGCCGAAACGTGGTGAAAGGGGTGACCAACCTTGCGACGGTACTCCACGTGGGTAAAGGCGAGGAGCATGTCTTCTTTCTCCTCGGGGAGATCTCTCATCACCTCCCTGTACGCGAGTTCGAAGTTTTTACACTTCGATTTCAGGTCACCGAATTTGTGGGAGATGGAGTCATTGGTACGGTTGGTACCCCCGACAAGGGTACCAAACTCGGCTAGCACCCGATGCCACTGCGGCCCCCGAGCGTTCGGTGATCCCCGGCTTGTCGAAGCACCCTGACGTTGCACTTGTTGGTACGCGATCACGAGTGCTAGTTCTTCTTCTGTCCACTGCACCATGGTGATGAAGGTTTGACGATTGTAGGTTGAGTTGTGAAGAGAATTGCGAAGGAAGGTGAATTTTGGTTGAAGAAGAAGAAGAATAATGGTGAATAGATAGGTAAAATATAGGGGGTAATAAATAAAGTTGGTGAAAATATTAATATTTTTGAATTTTAAACGTGTGGCCAGCCCGTTAACGGATGCGAGATGGCTCACGTCCCATCGCCCACGCAAGCTTTCGCATCAGGTTGTTGTCGTTAGCGCTGCCCACGTGGATAAAGTTGTGACTCGCGGCAGGCTGCTCACAAGCCAGAACGGAAATTCTAATATCTTCAAAAACTAACATCCACTCCAATGATAATGTATTAACTTTGGACAAAGTGCGATAGAGCAAAGGTGTTTCTCAAGCTTATAAATCAAACCATAAAAAGGATAAAGTAAATGAAATATATGGTGTATAATTCTTTTCGCAAGGGTTTTTATTTCTAGATTTATTGGGTTTCATCTAGAATTTGTGTATAGGCATTGTTGTCTAGCGGAGATAGATATGATCGGGTGATTCCATTGATGACATTATAGGGTTAGGATCAAATACACAGTGAAAGAAAAATAGGAAGTCGTAGGAAGGGTATCAAACGGACTCCGATTGAACTCATTTAAGCGACATTGTAACCGTCCCATCGAACCCTACGATGCTAGTTTTTAGGTCTTCGTTTTTTGGGGTTTTAGCTTGTAGTTTTTAGAATATACGTTATCTTATTGTGTCTTTTTCTTATTTTCATAATTGTGTCATTTTTTTCAATTCATTGTGTCTTTTTTTTAGCATTGTGTTATATTTTTCGGCACAGTGTTGTATTTTGTGGCTAATTATGTCATATTTGATGATTTATTGTGTTTTTTGTATCTTTCTCACCCTTCTTATTTTTATTACACCGTATAGAATTACTTGAAGATGACACTATAATAAGTGGTTTGTCAGTGATTTCAATTTACCGATAAAAAAATATATAATAATAAAATTTTAGATGACCATAAATAACATATGCTATCATTTATGGCATCCATAATAATTGGGGTGACATTGATAGGAAAAGTGAGAAAATTCATAAACAAGTTAAACCAATTTATTTTTATTTGTTTATGTAAAAATGTATGTTGTAAATTTGTGTCTTGCAATAATATATGTTACAATAATGTTTTTGTTGTAGCCTATTATAATACTCACACACCGAACTTTTTACTAATATTTTAGTTCCACTTAATTACTAAACAAGAAAATGATTGATTATTCAAAACAGATTATGCGTTTTGCAAAAGCAGGGGTGGAGCTGCTTATAGATTATTGCGTTTTGGTAGCCTAAAAAACTGATTATCTGCGTTTTCAAAACGCCATCCAAACACTAAAAACTGATTATCTGCGTTTTCAAAACGCAATAATCTAAAAATCAGATTCAAAACACAATCACAAACACCCTCTTAAACCAAATAACAATTCAAGTGGAATGACAGTTTTAAGTTCTATCATCGTAGAACATATTATAATTTACTAATTATTTATTTATTTAAATGGTTGGATATGTTGTTTTCTGGTGCATTTTAAATTATTTAAAACATTATGTATATATTTTTTTTGGAAGGAGTAGATCAACTGGTAAAGCCTTTGGACTCCCTATGGGAGACCCTGGATCGAATCCCAGCGGTTGAATTTCTGCCGCTCTAGCGGGACCGATCCCCTCTACAACCCCAGGCGGGAACCCCACTTTTAAATGGGTAAACCCTCCCCCCCTAAGAATCGAACCCATGACCTCATTCGGTCAAGCGTCCTATCCCTCATTATCTATGTTACCTTATTAAGGAGGAGACATGGGTAGGAAAGTAATTTTACACCCATTTTAAGATGGGAGTCTAAAGGACTCTTTACAAATCTTTAATTTTTTACCTTTTTCCTCCCTTTATACCCTTCATGTACAATCTTTAATTGCAATGGTATAAATCTCTAATGCACATTATATACTCTGTGTGAAGATGTAACCTACCTCATAAACACCCAGTTTAATGCTACCAAGCCATGGGTCTCTTCTTCAATTCGTAACCCCAAGCAACTGATTGAATTAAATAGCACATATTGATTCAATTACTCTCAATTGATGCTTTGTAAACCGTTTTGGTTTTCAATTGAATTGTTGAATCAAGCGGATTCAATCCCAGTATAACGGATCGACCATGAATGTTAATGATTAGTTACAAATCCCTTCAATTTTCACATTAGTTTCAACCCCCTGCTTTTATATACTCAACTACGTTCATTATGCAGAGTACATTTCTTGCCTTACCTCCCTACTTTCAGGTTACTTCTAATATATTTGATTTGATTATTTGTGAATGATTAGTTGAAAGTTGCATGTGATTGTTGTAGATTTGTTGTTTTGATTGTGGTTTTGGTTATGATTGTTGTAGATCTGGATTCATTTCAATGTTGTTGAACTTCAGTTCTTACCCTCGCTCGCGGTTACCGATTGGGATGCCTGGAGTTCTCATAAGAAATGTTAGCAACTCAGTGGTAGTTTGTAGTTTAAACTCTTTTTATGGATAATATTTACTGTTTTGTTTTTTGATTTATTGTTATTACTATGGGATCACTTTTTTATTACATCTCTACTACAAGAGTTCGGTCTGGAAGAGCTAAGGAGCTTTAAGCATCTGGAAGTATTGGGGACACTTATACTTCATATATCAGCAACAATGGTAGAGATAACATCACATGTTCTTACTTTGCAAATATAATGAGGACAAACATTGTTGCTCGGCTGGCTAAAACAATGTTAAACTCAGTAAAGACCAGTTCAAGGAGTGTATTTATTATATCATTTTTTTCTTGAATTATATTGTTGCATTGATGATAAATAAATAATTATATACATACCATCTTTCCTTTTAGGCTGTGTGTATAAATTGAAAAACCAACCATAGTTTGTTGCCATATACCAGTCTGTAGTTCTGTTGAAGGTACTTAACAAATTTCTAGAAGCATAATTATAAGGGTTGGAGTGTAGTAGGTACTTTATACCTGTTGAGATATAATACTTTGCAAGTGTAGTGGTGGTGAAATTTTTGAAAGCATAATATAAGGGTTGGAGTTGAACATAACATATAATACTCTGTTATAACATATAATATGTTGCTAGAAAGGGTTGGATACTTAAGTTTTTGAGGCGTGTATTTGTTGGTTATTCTACGTTTCGTAATGCATACACTTTATATTTTTCATTCTTATGAATTCATTGTTGATTGAAATTTAATTTGTTATTCCAAGAAGTTTAGTTCGGATTATGATCAAATGCATCGCACATTGATCAAAATGTTTGTATAGGCTGTAATGTTGTATACATTTAAAAGACGTTTTAGTTAGAGGATTGCTTGTACGTTCACATAGTTAAACTCTTGATAACAAGGAAAAGTTCATGATTAAAACTTATGATGGAAATGATTAAATATACCATTCATACTTAATTGATAACAAGAAGTCTAGATGTTATTTTAGATGTCTTTATAGTTCTAATCCTTAACTATGATTGTATTGTAAAAAAAGAAGTAAAGGTTGTCTATAGTTATTCAAGTATTAGTCATTCACTTAGCCTGTGCTAATAATGACAGTTTATTTGGTTTACAGGCAAGGAGAATGATTATAAAGGTAGCACGTGATCAAGGGATAAGATGTCAAGGTTCGAACAACTATCCTTTCAAGCTATGGGGTTACATAAATATGTTGAGAATTGAATAATTACTTTTTGTGATCATGCAACCAATAGTTATGATTACACACATTTGAATTAACATATACCTAGAACTTCTTTGCATCATAAAAAAGTTGTTTACCTAGATGTTGCAATTGTTACCCATACTTATGAATAGGTTGACCCGTTTTGCCATTTTTTATACAAATGAGTTCTTTTTGTGTAACTTGCGGCAAAAAACCTAAGTATCATAATGTTGTATTGCAACCCATTTGTGGATCCCGCTGCAACGCGCGGGTAAACCCACTAGTGTATATATAGCATAAAAAAAAATTAAAATTAATATAAATATTTAATACCAAGCGTTAGAGATGCCATTATATTCATATTTAAATAACCTTTGACTTATTCTACATATATCAACTTTGACTTATCCGTATGACATATCAAAATTGATTTAAACCAAATAACAATTCAAGTGGAATGACAGTTTTAAGTTCTATCATCGTAGAACATATTATACATTAGGGTCTTGTGCGTTTATTAATTTTCCAAGTTATTCTATTATGTAATTGTACAGTTTTAGTATTTTCGTAACCTTTTTATAGTAAGGAACATGACATCAAAAATAGCATCAACACAGTTTAAAAAAAATTATATCAAAATGTTAAAAGTACGTTTCACAACATGTTGTGAGCTTTCGAATTATTTATAACCTTTTGAAAGGCATTTTCTCCTTACCATATGTACAAACATAATATATAAGAATCATAAGTATTTAAGAATTGGTAAGGATAATTTTACATGTTAACACTATTGAGCATAGGAATAATGGAAATAAATAATCCTAATTATTGACTATTGGCCAATAACAGTCTCAACTACGAAAATCACCAATATTGGTGCCAACTTTCGACATATTGGAAACCAACGGACCCAAACTAACGGAGGCTAACTCCGTTAGTGTGATGCTGACGTGGCATGCCACGTAGGATCATCTTGCCACCTAAGCATGCCACGCCAGCATCACACTAACGGAGTTAGCCTCCGTTAGTTTAGGTCCGTTGGTTTCCAATATGTCGAAATTTGGGACAAATATTGGTGATTTTCGTAGTTGGGACTGTTATTGGCCAATAATCAATAGTTGAGATTATTTATTTCCATTTTTCCTTTAATTAAATAATGGAACTCATGCAAATTAAATTAATTCTTTAATTCATTTGCCAAACATGAAGTTGCCTGTCTAGAGAACCAACACGTCTTTGTCCCTTTTGCCTTTGACACGTTTGGAGGTTTAGCCCCCGAAGCAATTCGGTTCTTGGAAAGAGTACAAAAGGTAGTGTAGATTAACTCCCCATCGACCAAGGACTTACGTTTTATTTTTAATAGAGTTGGTTTTGCTATTCAAAAGGGGTAGTGGCGCAACTTGAAGCCCGTTTACCCGCCACTCACTTGTAAATCTTGTTTGGTTTTTAATTAAGATTTGAGTGTAATTAATTACTAAAAAAATCCATTTGTTAAAGCTTAAATAACATATACAAGGGCTAAGGGACAAGGGTCCACTTAGAATTAATTAAGAATATTAATATTTACGAATAGGGAATATTTCATAGAATGGTAATCAAATTTTAGGAGTGTTTTAATTAAGTCATTCATAAAAAAATTTGTTGTAGTTAGGTCATTAAAATTTATTTTATGTTCTAATATTATATAATTTACCTGAATGGCAGGTAATTGCCATATATATCATTTATTTAGTTTTTTTTAACATGTCGTTGACATAATTAAAAAAAGAAATAAACTATATCAAATCAAACATTGAACATTCAGTTGATTCATGTTCCTATAATCAAAGGAACCCCCTACCGTCGTTCTCTTACCACCACCCAATACGCGGTACGCCACCAACCACCGTTGTTCGTTCTGTGTCTTCCCATTCGGAATTCGCCACCGTTCTTTGTCTTCTTGCCGGAATTCGCCTCTGGTAAAAAAGTGTCTATGCAGGCAAGACATGCTAATCATGGTATTGTAAAATGCTGATGCAAGCATAAATACTACTTTTTATGTTTTAGTTGCCGTAGGATTTGGATATGCAGGGCCAGTGTATGTCTTTGATATTTTGGTTTTCTAATGACAAATGGTTTGATCTTTTTAAATTAGACTTTGTAGTAGAGTATAAGTATTGTTATCTACTTTTTGAATTTGAACTTGTATCTCCCAAATATTGTGACTATTTTCATAAATTTTGGATGGCATATGAAGCGTTGTGTTCAATTTGAGTTTATGATATTTGTGTTTGATTTGAGCTTATTATCTTTGTATTTTTGTAACTAGTATACAACAACGATGAATGCTCCTGCAGTCCTGCTTGCGTGATGAGTAAATTATACCATCACCTAACTATTTGGATGCTAGGCACTTATAAGCCATGTCAACATTATATTTTTCTAAAAAAATAACCTAAATAAATACTATGTAGGATGGATGACCTTCTGTTTAGGTAAAATATTTAGGATTAAAACACTAAAGTAAACTTGGTTGACCTGATTGGAACACATTTTTTTATGAGTGACTTGATTGGAACAAATCTAAAACTTGGTTACTATTTCGCAAAGTTACCCCTCAAGAATATTATGATTCTTATAAGACGATGAATAATAATCGACTTGTAGCTTATACCTTTAAGTTTAAAAACATGTTAATCAACCTTTTGCTTTAAAGGGTGTTTGGGATTGAGTTTGGAAATGCAAAAGTGCTTTTGGTTAGAAGTGTTTATTGGCTTATGACTTTTTGAAAATGAGTTTTAAAAAAAAGTGTTTGGATTAGCTTTTGGGATGAGAAACATTAAAAAGTCAATAGATTGTTTTTTTAAGTGTTTCGCTTAACTTATTGTGAATATTGGTTGTATGAGTGGTAAATTTGTAATTTTGTTTTCCAAAAGCCAAAAGTCAAAAGCCAAAAGCCAGGATTTCTAACTTTTCAAAAACAGTTTTTCCACCCTTAAAAGCCAAAAGTCAATACAGAAAGTGCTTTTGAGTTACATAAACAGCTTATTGACTTATTGGCTTCTTGAAAAAGTCAATAAGTTGTTTTAAAACTCAATCCCAAACATCCTCTTAGTTTTTGCTACCAAAATTAATTTTGACCTAAACTCTGTTAACTTTTCTTGTTAAGTATCCTCGTATGCTTTGCATATGATGATATTTTGGTCTTTTTTTCTTTAAAATTCACTTTCCTTTTTTTTTTTTTTTTGCAATTCCTTCCTAAACTCTAACATCAAGCACTTCATCTGACCACAATCAGCATGTTGATGACTCAAATATGTCTGATCTAGGGGTGAGCAAATGCTGGTTCGCTTCGTTTTTTACATATAACCGAAAGTGATAACCGAAGTTCGGTTTTAGAAAAAACCATAACTGAAATCGATCGGTTATGTCAGTTTGGTTAATTCGATTAGTATGTCCGTTATTGCTTCGGTTTCGGTTATGTTCAGTTAATTACCAAACACAAAACCTGTGCAAAATTTTAAACTTAAAATGGTTAGTAAAGTGTTTTGAACTTTTTTACAAGAATACAAATATATGACAACACAAGAAAAACATATGAAATACCCATAAAATAAATAAAAATATACTTCAAATATATGGATATACATGAATTACAAAAAAAAATTGTTTCAAATACATTGATATACATGAAATACACCAGAAATACATGAAAATATGTTTCAAATATATGGATATATATATATATATATATATATATATATATATAGTGGAGAGTTCAAATGAGAAGAAAATGTTTTGTAAGAAGAAAAAGAACAAATTTTAACTAATAGGAAGTTTTCATTTAATAATTGTGTTGAAAGTTAAATTGATAATTATTTTTTTGTAACCCCCTCTAAACTAGTTAAATAAATGAAACTCATAATTAATTTTGAAAACTTATTTTTCCAAATCAAACCTCATTTAAAGTGAAGGATAATTTCGATATGTGTAGGATGGATTTTTATATGTGTAGGATAAACGTATGATAATCTCGATATGTGTATGATAAACATATGATAGTATTGATATATGTAGGATGAATTTTATATGTGTAGAATAAATTTTGATAATGTGTAGGATAGAGTGGAATAATGACTAATTAATTAGATAGATGATAATTAATGTAAGAAGAGTTAACTATTTAATGTTTAATCATTATGTAACTTCTTCCTTTTGTTATTATGTGAAGTTTCTTCTCATTTGATCCTACCCTTATATAGTGGAGAGTTAAAATGAGAACAAATTATCTAGTGAGAAGAAAAAGAAGAATTCTAAACTCCTTCATTTAATAATTGTATTTAATGTTAACTAAGTTATTAATTTATTGTAACCCCCATAAATTAGTTACATAAATAAAACTCATAGTTTATGTTTAAAATATATTCATTCAAAGCAAACTTAACTATAGTGAAGGATAATTTTCGATATGTGTAGGATGTACGTATGATCAATTTCTATATGTGTAAGGTTAATATATGATAATCTCGATGTGTGTAGGATAACGTATGATAGATTCGATATATGTAGGAAGAATTTTGATATGTGTAGGAAATTTTTTGATAATGTGTAGGATAAAATGTTAATGACTAATTAATTAGGAAGATAATAATTAATGTAACTTGAGTTAAAGTATTTAATTTTAACATTACGTCATTTGTTCTTTTTATTCTCATAATAATTTTCTTCTCATTTAATCCTCACCCTATATATCCCCCTTTTCACTGAGCAAAAGGAGAAAGGAAATTTCCGGCAAAAAAAAATCAGTTTCAAAACTTTAAAAACACAGTAATACAGAAGAAGACGGTGGGTTCTTGAAAAAGAGGGTGGGTTCTTGAAGAAGGGTTTCGTCAAAAATTCCGGCAAAAAATTGAGCAAGTACGATGGGTTCTTGAAGAAGACAACGATTTTAAACAAAAGGAGAAAGGAAATGATATGATGTAGTGGAGATGTGGCGGGCGGCTCCTGTGACAACTGTTGAAGACGATGGTCACCGGAGTTTTGTGGTGAGGATGTATGTGTGAACGAGAGAGACACAAAAGGCTGATGAAGATGATGGTCAGACCCATTTGTGTTTTTTTAATTATTATTTATAATTTAGAAAATAAAAATTAAACGTTAGCTAATAGGAGTGGAGGACTACCCAAGAAAGGCTACTCACAACCTTATGTAGTCATAAAATTGTCTAAATCCAAGGGTGATCCACTTTTTGAAACTTGAATTATTAGAAATGAAATGATTTCATCCAAAATCTTGTTTGGTTAGATATTGAAATGGACAATTGGATAGAAATGACCCGATTTGGGCTACTCCCACCTACAATGACACGTCCACCCGTTCTTTAACCCGGTTCAATCAATCCTCTAATGAACCGGTAAGACAATCCATGCCCTCTCCGGTCCGGTTCTTAAAAAAAATACGTCACATACTCATATGCATTGTTAGGGATGTAAATGATATGTAACGGCTCGAGAGCTACTCGAGATCGGATCGGTAAAAGACTTGAATGAGCTGAGCCTTAACGAGCCTGAGCTCGAGCTTGAAACATGACTAGTTTAGTTATCGAGTCCGAGCTCGATTTTTTCATACAAAAACTGTTTAGGCTTGTGAGCCTAAACGAGGCCAAACAAATTTTATATTATTATTTTACATACAATATACCTAATATTTAACATTGACGAGTCGAGCTTTTAGCTCATTTTAAATTGTTCTATAATTATTTTAAACCAAGTTGAGTTGAACTCAAACGTTTTACTTTCGAGCCGAGTTCAAGCTCAAAGTATTAGGCTCGAACCGAGCCAATCTTAAACCCAGACAAGCTCAGGCCCGACTCAACTCGTTTACACCCGTATGCATTGTTATTCTCCCCGTATGCATTGTTATTCTCTCCATTCGGTTACGGACAACTTTATGATATTCCGACCCAGATATTTGTTTTCTAAAAAATTAAGACGACCCACTTCCTCCTCCTCTTCTTCTTCCTTACAACATGCTCATCACCCGACCAACTCCCACCAGCTACATCACACCATTATCACCCTTCCATCAAAACATGCTGATTTAAATTTCAACACAATTAGCCATAACCCACAATTCTTGATTACAATCCTAACAACAACAACAAAAACAAAATATGAAATTGGGTAAACAACAACAACAACAAGAGCGTCAACGTTTGACCACCTCAATTAGAAGCAAAGCTGCCCATTTTGTCTCTGATCTCACCACCGTTATTCTTAACCCCATTTCTGATAAACCCTCTTCGCCTTCTTCTGTAACCCCCTTTCTTCTTCCTCTTCCTCCTCTTATTATTATTATTATTATTATTATTATTATAATTATTATTATTCCTGTTTACGGGTTGTTGTAGCTGTATTAGTCTATTACTTTCTTCTTTTTTTTTTTGTGTATAATTTAATTAATTTCATTATGGGTAATTTAGGATTTGGCACATAAGTTGAAACCCTATTCGTACCTGCAAGCTTATTTATTTATTATTTATTATTTATTTATTTATTTATTTTTTTGAGTGTTTGGTTAGGGATTTTTTAATGTTTGGATTATTGCTTTGTGTTTACTGTATGTGAAATTTAACTTTAATTGTTCGTTAATATGAATTCTTGTATTTTAAAACGGATTATTACAGGTTTAGGGTTAGGTTTAGTAATAAAATTTAACAATTATAAAAACTTAATTAGCTTTTGGGATTTAACATGAATTTTATATTGTTAGGGAAACGGAAGTAATAAGCCGAGGAGAAATACGCAACAATGTAGTCAAGAAGATGATGTACCCGTGTTAGAAGACGGACCAGATACATCGTCTTTCACTGCGTTTCTCTATTCGTTTTTGTCACCTGGAAGATCGGAAGAAACCGAGAACGAGTATGCAAATTGGAACGGGAATCAGTCGGTGGCTACTAGTAAACATGACTCATCATCGACAAACGCTTTAATAAAAGAGAATAGTGGGAAGAAGGGTATATTTTCTAGGGGGAAACAGTCGATTGGCAGGGCTCTTACGCAGGCTGCTAGGTATGGTACCGGGTATCGGTTCCATTCCTCTGGGAAGGTTAATACTGAATCAAAAGTTGATGATGGTAAAGAAACGCCGGGTTCTCAAGTTGGGGCAAATGAGGGGGGTCTTGCACAAAATCCGAGCGGGCCTAAACTTCCGAATATGTCAGAACCTTCACAGCTTATGACTGAAGACACACGGGCTGCTCTTTATGTTGCGCTCCCGGTTCTCAGTCAAGGAAAGAAATGGGTCCTACTGTACAGGTATAACACTTGATTTTGATTCATTGCTTGTTTGGAAGAATTTGTGGTTTTTCATTTTTTTTTTTGCGTTTTGTTTTCGTATGCAGTACATGGAGGCATGGCATATCTTTGTCAACTTTGTATAGGAGAAGCAATCTTTGCCCCGGGCTAAGTCTGTTGGTAAGTCTGAATGTGATCTGTTTACTTTGAATGGGTTGATTCTGGTTATGTTTATGTCTTTAACTGGGTCAAACGGGTCAAAAGTGTATGTTTAAGGCATTTTCTAAATTGTATCATTAAAAAGTTTTATTAGTATTGAAATAATATATTTTCTGTAATCATATTTGACATGCTAATTGTTTATAAAATACTTAAAAGTGTGTCAAAGAATTGTATTTTGGGTCAACACAACCTGACCCGTCGGCCTGTCCGTATACAAATAATGACACATATCCACCTCTAGCTGTGCACATGTTAAGTGGAGGTTAATCTTTAAACTAAAACTTGATTAACAAATTTCAGGTTGTTGGAGATCGTAAAGGTGCGGTTTTTGGTGGTTTAGTTGAGGCACCCTTGAGACCGTCAACCAAGAAAAGATATCAGGTATGCTTATTTGAGGCCGTCAACCAAGAAAAGATATCAAGTGTGTTCTTGTGAACTGTTTTTATCTCTTTTCACTGGCTGCTGAATACTATACAGGGATCAAATGACACATTTGTTTTTACGAATACCCCTGGTTGTCCTGTTATATTTCGTCCAACAGGTACTGCAATTCCTCCCAATACACACGTTCCTTGAGACTAGTACTGGCAAAATGGGTCAGAATAATAATTTTTTAGCGCAGGTCGGGTCTTGTTGAGCAGACCCGGAAACATTTTCTGTTCTTATTCTTTTAGAGTTTTATATAATTAATGTGTTAAATATGATTACCAAACCATGTCATTACTCACTTGATTCTTGTAACCCAATTTCTTTTTAGTTAAATCTTATAGTTTAATTTGTTAAATATAAAAGATAAACCATATCGACCCATTTCTATGTAACACCATACATCTGATTCCAAGCTTTTCGGCAGTAGGTCTTACATTTGCTCATTGCTCAATGGAAATCATTATTGCATTGTAGAGGACACTTGTTTCACTTGGTCATAGACTCATAGATGATAAAGTTAGAGAAAGATTAAAGGGCTAAATTGATGGTTTCTTTGCTGATAATAATGGAGCAAGTGTGGGTAGTCTTACGATGTTTTAATAAACTGTTTAGTTACAAATAGGTTATGAATCTTTTCATAGTTTAAAGTGTAATGCCTTAACATTTACCCTTTTTTTTGTTTACATAACTTTATGATATCTTTATAACCGTAACGCACTAACGCTTCAATGCATATATAGCAGATTTCACTTATGTTTAATCTCTTCTTGTGTAACCAAGTAGGCATCAATCGGTATTTCACGTTGTGTTCAACCGAGTATCTAGCACTTGGTGGGGGCAATCATTTTGCTTTGTATCTTGATCATGATTTGTAAGAGTCTTGCTCCTTTGCTGTGTTATTTCTTTCCGAGGACATAACTTCCTCACCTATCTGACAATGTACATCTCTTTTTTCCTCTGTAGATTGAATGGGTCAAGTTTGGCCTCAGAAACGTATGGTAACTCTTGTTTGTCGCACACTCAAGATTTTGAAGTGAAGGAAATCGAGGTGCACTCTCTCTCTTTCTCTCCCACAGTGTAATTACAAATATCTTGAAAATTTTGAATTTAATTAGCAAAAATCTAGAGATGTGCCAATAATCAAATTGTTAAGAATTAGAGAACAAGAAAGACTCAAACCTTAATATAATGTAAGAAAACTACAAATAGTCTAATCTTGTAAGCTGCACATACATAAAGGAGGTTGTTTCAACCCATTTACCTATGGAGGGGTTGGTTCATGTTATGTTTTTACCTCTAGCAGGTCAAACGGGTCGAAAATCATCCAAAGCACATTATAATGCTTTTTAACAAATAGTCCATTTTGGACATGGGTTGATTGAGTCCGTTTCTAGTCGCTCAAATTTTGCTTTTAAGAAACACACATTTATCACAAGAATGACGCATTATTGCGCGCGCGCGCGTGTGTGTATTGTATATGCTTGATGTTTGAGAAATTCAATTTGTTTGAGATGTTGAATGTATGCAGTTGTGGGGGTTTGTATATGCTTCGGAGTATGAAGAGACGATATCAATGTTGAGAACAGAGGCACCTGGGATTTGTCGTTGGTAGCATAACATGTTGGATGACAATTTCCGTCATTTTGTATATAATCTGACTTGGATTGTTCTGCTCAGATATGAACAGACTTTTGGATTTACTATAAATACTTGAAAAAGTCAACGATTTTGTGTTATATGGAAAAAAAGGGAGTTAACACTTGTTACATTGTTTGCTCGTTTGTATTTCACCACATCTCACTGTGGCCTTTATAATTCAATACTTTATATTGTTAAAGTGTGAGAAAAGATTTTTGGCCCAAAGCAAAGAAGGTAGTTTCACGTGTTTTATCTTTATCTTGTTATTTTTAAATTCAAGGTGAAGTGTCCGAGATAGTAATGATTAATAATATAACAGTTAGAATATTGTTAAACCGTTACCAAGTATTTCGTCTCACAACCATATATGCAAGCTTAGTGTGCCCAAAAGAAAAAGCGAACTGTCGCATACACACACAATCACATACCATCACATCGTCAACAGATAATAATACTAAATTTAACAAAAATAAAAAGATCGTTAGTTGTTGCTCAAAACTAACAAAAAATTATCAAGAAAATCATGCGAAAGAGTTGTCGTCATCATCATCATCACTGTTACCATCAATTCCAACTCAAGCTGCAATTCTTGTGACTTCGGTTGGTGATACACCCATTTCTTCATCTTCTTTGCTGGTATGTTCTCTAAAAAGTGTTGCGTTTTTCCTTGCCATTTCTTCATTGTATTAAAGGTTACTAGTGAACCCATAGTACGTCCAGTTCGATGTCTGGTCCGGTTATGAAAACATTGCAAAAACTCCGTCACATATATCCATCTCCATAGGTTTTTTGGGTTCTAAACAACCAGATCCATCTTAGATTTGATTCACAACATTAGGCCCAATGCAAAAAAACAAATAATTTATTGATTTAAAAGGCCCAAAATTAAATATAAGTACTCATATACATGGAAATAGGCCCAAAACAAGTTATGTATACAAACAGACATAATAACTTCTTAAAAGAAAACTAGCATACATTCCCGTATCTCCTTATTCGTTTAATTTTTAACAAGATCAACTTAATCGACAAGTTACTCCGATACCACCAAAATATGTAAATGACACTAAAATAACCAACAACGGCCATTATACTTGTCAATAAACTTTTTCACCAACAGCTAAACCAACGGTACGTTAATATTTACCGACGGACTATGGACAAATACTAGTATTATTATTTACTAGAATCGATGATATAGTATTTTGTTTTGTTTTGTTTTGTAGTTCATTTCTATCCACGTAACATGAGCAAGTGGATATTATTTCTTTTGATCTTTCTTGATCTGACCTTCTAGACATGTAGATATTATTTAAGAATTTAAGATCCCTAATTAAAGCGTGCATGCATTTACACATGCATTCACATTACTTTCTGCTTACAAAATGAAACAAATTAACAAAAAATATATAATTAATATGCCAATGGTCAATATAATTATATAAACCAATCAAAATTCACGAGCAACTGTTTGCTTTAATCTTTAACCCTAAAAAGTTGTTACATAAATATAATTCCACACTTTGAATATTGAAATATTCGTACATGTTTCAACCAACTTAATTAACTACATACACAGGCATGTATATATATAACGTACACACATATAAAACCTAACTAATGTGTACTTTGGAGAAGGAATGGCATTGGCAAAGATATCAGTTTCGCTAGAAGCATTGGCAGCGACGGGTGTAGATTGCGAAGAGTATGGCTTAGATTTTGAGGAATACGAGCATATACAGATGGCCCAACCTCCACCGCATTTATACGCTGATGAGAATGAAATACTTGAACAAAAACATGAACGTGGAGAGGTTCAAAGATATGAACTTGAACGTAGAAAAGGTGAAAGAGCTAAAGAATTTAAAGATGGTGATGATGATTTGCAAATTCAACATGACCCTTTAATACCAACAATGTGGCTCAATGTTTTCGAGGTTGTGATAATGCTGATTAGATTTCTGAAGCAATGTTATTGAATATTTGTAGTTTGGTTGAGTGTTAGATTTTGTTCAAACAATGAGGCTTTAAATTTTATTTGTATGCATATCATCCTAAATTTCGGTAAATCAAGAGTATTTACAACTAGGTTGCAATATTACACGTGTTGATGAATGTAATGTTATATAATTAATAAAAACGTTATATTTAAGAAAACATATGCATTGTACGGTTAATCGGTGTATTATACTAATAAAATATAATATAATATATAATCAATTTGTTAACAAATACAATCGTCAAGATATGTATTTAAAAAATTAAACAATGACGTGACAATTATAAATCTTGTTAAGTTGATTTTTAAAGCTGAAGGGATAGGGTACATAATTCTTGCGCTGATTGCATCCCTATCCAATAAAACACACTTACAAGGATCCGCGGAAGACCTAGTTCGCGGAGCGCAACTTCACTTTAGCAAGGACATCAATATCTTGATGTCCATGGAACAAAGCCTGCGCATCATAACATGATCATGCGCATGATTACATCATAAGGGTGACGTCATCATCACAAAGGAATCTCAATGTGTGAACCCACACGCGGAATATTCGACTAACATCGTCTTTCAGTACGAGGACGTACAGACGGTCAAGAATGAAGAAAATCTGGTCAGGCGCTGAACTCACTTTGCGCCAACCAGAGGACAACACGTGTCAGGAGTGGTCCAACAACCCCTGACAGTGAACAATGACGTGACTGCTCCCATGCTTTCACCATGCTGCATTGTACAGTACCCGTCAGAGTACTGTACATACATGCTCACCTGCTGCCAGACGTCACATCAGACACCACCAAATGGTCAACCATACTATGTCAGAGAGAAGAGCCACCTACGCCCAATCACGTTGCGACACGTGGAATTCCAGCAGGGCAGATCATGCTTTCTCTCACATCAACATTAATTACCACGTGTTTCCCGCTCACTTCATGGACCAAAGATATCTGGACCCGGAACTTAGGCCCAAGATCATCATCTCAACCATGGGCCATGATGGCTGGCCCATGCTTTCCCTATAAAAAGGAGGTCACCTCTCCTTTGCAAAGGGTCAAACATTCCATACAGAAAATAGCACAAGCAAGATAGTCTTAGAATACTTGTATCGTTGTAGGTCAAACTAGACCGAACCACCTCTCCTTTGTATCTACTCAAGTAATAAAAGATATCTCCTTTCACAGTGGATGTAGGTCAAACTAGACGAACCACTTATATCGTTGTGTACTCACATTCACACACACTTTTCACTCTTCTAACACCTCCTAGGGTTCAGTTTTGGTCATTTGTGTGAGCGAAGGATTATAACCTGAGCAAACACGAGTATCAAACCCAACTTGTCCCTCTTTAGGGTATGTTATACCCATTGTTTCTTCATTGGCGCCATCCGTACCGATAAGAACATTTTCGTTTCATCTTTTTAGCCCACCCACATGGCTGAACCCAACCCTAACACTTCTACTCACCCATACGAGAAGGATCCATAGGTCCAACTCGGAGTAAACACTGAAACACCCGTCATTGTCACTAAACAAAACACGTCACGTACTCGAAAACCTGTTTTCGAAGTACCTGACGCCGACAGTGACAGTGACGATGATAGTAACTCGGAGGTTGACCCCAACAAGGTTGAAACATGTATGAAAATATATAGTGAAAGGTTGATTTGAGTGCAAATTAAACATTAAGGTTGAAACCTGCATATTTAATGAAACTTAAAGGTTGAATTCTGTAATTTTGTCTTATATTTATTAAACCCATGTAATACACGGGGTTCTAACCTAGTGTTGTAATATATACATATAGGCTCTTTTCGGTTTATAATAAATGGTTTAATTCAACTACAAGCGTAATCAACTTGCAATATAATATCTAGGGGTATAAATCATGTCGGGTTACTGGGTTGAATTCTTCGACTTAACCCGGCCCATACACTTATTCATGTCGTGTCATGCCGACCCACTTAAATTCGTGTCGTGTTCGGGTCGACCCGTTTTTATATTCATTTACATATATTAGTATTATGTGGTAACTTAGTAACAATTTAAACAACTAATTACTCTAATCCATATGAAACCTGTATAATTTGTGTTTACTTAATTGCTTTTGTGTAGTTATATCTCTTTCTTAATTAAATGGGTTTTCTTATTTTATTGTGTCTTCTGCTCGTCCATTGTGTTATAAATATTTTCATTGTTCTTTTTAGCTTACACATGATTTAACTTTGTCCTTTATGTTTTTAGTATGTTTTTGTTATACATTGTTCATTGTTTTTACGCAAATTGGTTCTGTGTTTTTTGTGAACATTGTGTTTTAACCTACTGTCCATTGTGTTTTAGTTTGTTGTTCATTGTGTTCTTAATATGTCTTCCACCGTGTTTTGTTATGTTGTTTATTGTATTGTATTCTTTATTGTTTGTTGCATATTTAGTTTGGTACTCATTGTAAACAATAATTGTAAAAAATAATTCGAATACTTTGTGTAGTTGCATATTTGTAATGTCTATTTCGTTCTTTTAAACATTGTTATCTTTCTTCTGGTTGCTTGAGGTCGTATAATACACAAGGCCTAATTGTAAACAATAATTCAAATACTTTGTATAATTGTATATTTGTATTGTTTATTTTGTTCTTTTAAACACTGTTAACTTTCTTTTGGTTGCTTGAGTTCGTTAACAGAGATGGGAGTTTTTTATTTCCAATCGAGTGGTTTTTTTTGGAAGAAAATACTTTCATCATTACTTTGGTATAGTTATATTAGCATGAGTACGGTTTTTTTATTGTTAATTTTTGCTCATATATAATCATCACATTCTATTTGTCAACTATAATGTTAGATAACTTTTATTGAAATGATCAAATTAAGGACAAATTGCATTAAGTTTGTCCATCCTAGTAAACTTTCAGAGTATAAACTAGTTTAAAAATATTTGAATCACAAATAATTAACGTGGCCTGATGAGATGATTTGAAAGTAGTCCTGAATAATTTTATTTTTATAAATATTTACTATAGATAGATCCTTGGTTAGTTTAGTGCCGACTAATATTTATAATCATAAGGTACTATTTGAGTTTAACTTGATATAAGTTCCAATCAAGCTGATTTTAAATGGGCTCGAGCTTAACTTAAGAGCAAACTTAGTAGACAAGATCAAGTTCATGCATTTGGATTAAGCTAACGAAACTAAACGAGTTTATTATTTGTAAATGTTGCTACAACAAATATCTGTCTAACAATAGTCCTGAGTCACAAGGGAGGTTCAGAGGTTCAAGGGTTTCGATCTGCCTAACGCAGGTCGTGGTGTCCTTCTACGTTGCAAACGTAGAAGGAGGTTCAAGGCTTGAATTATTTATTATGTATGCTTTTTGGTTCTGATCTGAGATGAACTCAAGATCGGAAGTAGAAGATCTTGGAACTCGAGTGAAGAGGATTATTCTTCACACGTGAGAGACCAAGAGAATAATTTAGAGTGAAGTGAGAGTGATAGATTTGGTGTGTCTAGATCTGATCCTGAGCTTCTCTTTTATAGAGAAAGGATCTTCTCTAAGAGGAAAGCATAAAACCTTGATCCTGCTTACAACTAAAGGACATGCCACAAAAAGCAAGAGGATGCTATGGACCTGCGGTCTATAGGCTGATGTTACTCCATCAGTCTTGTTTGTTTAGCTCGATGAAAGGGACGACGTGACAAGTCATCTTTTTGACTTGTGACACCACCGGTTGTGGAACCTTTGTAGGCTCCAACCTTTCAAGCGTTTGTTCAATAATATTATTTATTCGTTTTTCCTTTAAGCTACCCACGTCATCAGCCCCCCAAGTCAGAAGGTTTGACGAGTTATCTTGAAAGCTTCTGACTGTTTTTGTTGTTTGTTCCTTGCTTGAAGGGTTCGAGGGTTCGCTGTGATTTGGGCGGTTAATATTCAGTGTTTTAACTTTGATTGGACCCTGATGTGACATGTGGCAGTCTGTTCAGGGCTGTACTATTGCATGTCATTATGACAGTTATATTTTAAATAATATAACCGTTCCTTTTTTCTTTTTTTAACCCCTTTACATTTCATTTTTACTTAACATTTCTCACTTTTTCACTTTCTTCTTCACAACCGTCTCTTCCATCATTAGGGTTTCGTGATTTTTCAATCATCAGGTTAGTTCCCTTTCTTCTTGTCTAGTGTACTGATCATCCTTTGTAGGCACAATGGGTGCTAAGAAGGACATGGCCGTTACGTTTTCAACCCTTTTTCAGAAAGAGGTTGAATCGTTCTGTTCTGAGTGGGACATAGACCTTTCTTTTAATCCTGTTGCTCCAGCCAAACAACTTGCTGTCTCTGATTGTCCGTCTGGTTCTGTTGCTTTATATTATCGTCACTTTGAGTTTGCAAATCTTCGTCATCCCTTCTCTGTTTTTCTTTTGAATGTACTTGAATATTATAGGGTGTCTCTTGGTCAAATCCATCCACATGGCGTTGGCCGTGTGCTGCATTTTGAATGTCTATGCAGAGCCCTAGGTTATGATCCCACTTTGCTGATGTTTAGGCGATTCTTTCGTCTTGCTAAGAATGGTGACTGGTTCACCTTCGAGGGATCATCAGCGGAGACAAACCTCCTTTCTTCCCATGTCACTACTGTTGGGCAATGGAAGACCAAGTTCTTCTGGGTTTCTGATTCAATTTTTCCTTTTAAGCCCATTTGGAGGTCTCCTGAGGCTGTTTTAAATGAGGCAGAACCTTCAGAATCTGAACTGGATCATAACTTTTTAACTGCTCTTAGAGCCTGTCCTTCAAGGCTTCGTCCTTTTGCTGAACCATTCTTAGTGTTATCTGGTGTTAGCACTCGTTGGGACAAGCCTGGTAGAGATCCCGTTATAATGAAGGGTGATCGGGGTATGAGTTTTTGTTTGTTATTGGTTTCATTGTTTCTTTTTGCTTAGTTCTTATACTTTGTGTATTTTGCAGTCATGTCTGCTCTGGATTTTATTAAAGCTGATGATGCTTCCGGCGTTGCGTTTACTGATGCTGAAGCAGCGGATGGTGAAGATGCTTTAACCAAGTACGAGAAGGGTAGGTATGATGGGACCAACTATGTTGCCGTTCCCAATGTCAAGGGCTTTGCTAAAGCTAGTTCCTCAAAGGCTTCAACAAGGAGGTCCAGCAGACGACTGTTAAAGGCTGCTAAGTCTGCTGACCCTTCTGAAGCAGTAACTGTTAGTGATGACATTGAGGATTCCGATGATGGGAAGGATCAGACGGTGGATAATACTCTTGTGGATGTGGTGGTGAAGAAAAGTAAGGGTAAAAAGGTTAAGGTGGTGAAGGAAGCAGATGTGTCTCGGAGTTTTGATGAGGAGGGTGTGTATGTGCCTGGGTGGAATGTAAAGGCAACTGATAGTTTCAAGTCTTCTGCTGTGTGTGAGGAAGTCTTGGCACACTTTGCTACTCCTGGTGCCAAGGCTTGCCTTGAGGGTTTAGATGATGATGCTCTTTTAGCAAAGATGATGGTGGGAACCTGTAATCTGGCAGCCATGTTACCAGAAGGGATCAGCAGGTTTAGGAAAGTTATGGGTGAGTATAGCGAATTTGCTAAGAAGAAGAAGGAAATGAAGCAGTCCATAGCTGATATGAAGAGGGATGCTAAGGAGTATGCTGAAAAGGAGGTCACTTTGATTGCCCTTATTGATGAGCTGAAGAAGGGGCACGAGGCTGAGATGGCAAGGCATGAAGCTGCCAGATTGAAGGTAGAAGCAGATCAACTAGCTTTGGAGGCCGAAAAGAAAGCTTTTGAGAGTCAGAAAAAAGAACTGGAAGTCTCTCTTGCTGCTGCTCAGGGTGACAACAAGTGGTTGATCGAAGAAGGTTTTCAACAAGTTGTTACCTATCTCCTTCATTCTGCGGAATTCAATTCAGCTCTTGGAGAAGTGTATACCAAGCTATTGACCCATGGTAAGCATGCCGGTTTTGTTGCAGGGTTCAAAGCTTGTGGGTCTGGTCAAGCCTTGGAAGAATCTCCTCTTTATCAACCCAACTCCTTAGATGTTTTCAAGGAGACTGTGCTCAAGATGGAACACTCCAGCTATCCCTATGTGTCCCAAGTCTCTTCCCTTTATGGGAAACCTTTACAGGAGCTGAAGGAGTTAAAGCCTGCTGGTTTGAATGAAGCCGTATCTGCTAAAGTGCTTCAGGCTGTTTCCAAGAAGAGGGCACACTCGGGTGATAGTGAAGAGACCTTGGATATGACTGATACACTTTCCAAGGATGCCAGTGTTGAAGCCTCCGAAGCTGGTCTGGTTGAGAAGCTGCCCAAGAAGGGAAAGAAGGCAAAGAAAGCTAAAGTGGTCAAGGCTAGGAATGAGGATGAAGCCTCCAAGCCTTCAGAGTCTGGTAATGACGCCTGAACCCTTTATTCGTAGCTTTCTTAGCATCTATGGTTTGTAAAACAATTAACTATGTGGTCGTGTCTTAAACACTTTTATCTTTTGCCTGAACCTGTGATGGTTCATTGGTGGTTGTGGGCTGAAGCCCTTTGAACAATTTGTGACTTTGCTTGGCTTTTGTATAAAGCCTGTTAATGTTAGGTCTTCATGGTTGTTTGTTTAAGTTTTATGGTTGTTCGTTCTTGTTTTGTTTTTGTTATGTGTTTGTTTGTCTTTGTTATTGTTTGGGAATGTTTATCCGATAGCACCTTCAAAGGTTGAATGCTGCAGTCATTCATCCTTAAGGTAGTCTAGGCAAACATGTCACCAGCTATCCTATTTGCACTTATATAAGTGTTTGTCATTTTCGTAAGTTTGTTTTTTAAACTTAAGGAACGATTGGTGTAGGTTGTTCAAGCCTGTCGATGAGACTTATAAAACTATTTTTGTTTATCTCATGGAGTCGAATTGATTTAGGAACTCACCCCTTATATAGGTCCGTTCAACCCTCAAACCTATTGAGCGAAATGGCCTGGGAGCTCATCCCCTTACATGGCCCTTGCCATGGAGTTTATTGCTAGGTTCTCAACCTGATTATAGGATAGAAAGACAATATTTCCAAAAGAGGATTCATAGATCCTTTCATTCATTAGATGATATCATTACATAATTTTCTTGAAGAGAACAACTTGTCTTACAACTTAAACAAAGAACCTTTTAAGGTTTTTACCATTCCAGTGTCGAGGGAGCTTCTTGCCTTCCATGTTGGCAAGCTTGTAAGACCCTCCTTTGTGAGACTCAAGGATGGTGTAGGGGCCTTCCCATTTTGGTCCTAGCTTTCCTTGATTTTCTTTCTTGCTTGCATCATTGTTTCTGAGAACCAGGTCTCCTGGCTTGAAGCGTTCATGCTTGACCTTGGCATTGTAATAAGACTCCATTTTTTGCTTGTATTTGGCTTCTCTTATTGCTGCCGAGTCTCTTGCTTCTTCCAGTAGGTCAAGATTGAGTGATGTTTCATGTTCGTTAGCCTGGATGTCGACATGAAGGGTTCTGGGTGTGGTGACCCCAATCTCAGCAGGTATGACTGCTTCAGATCCGAAGGTGAGGCTGTAGGGTGTCTTCTTGTTACTTGTCTTTTCAGTGGTTCGGATTGCCCAAAGAACACTTGGCAGTTCTTCCAACCAATTTCCCCCGTGACGACCCAGCCTGGCCTTGATCCCTTCAACCACACTCCTGTTCATCCTTTCAACCTGCCCGTTGGATTGAGGGTATGCCACAGAGCTGAAGACTTGTGTAATCCGATACTCTTTACAGCAAGCACTGAACGGTTTTTCTGCAAACTGTTTGCCATTGTCTGTGACTAACACCCCGGGCAAGCCGTATCGACAAATGATACTTTCCCATACAAAATCAATTATCTTCTTTCCGGATATCTTTCCCAACGGTTTTACTTCTGGCCATTTCGTGAAGTAATCAACAGCAACCAACAAGAATTTGACCCCTCCTTTGGCAGGTGGGAAGGGTCCAACGATATCCATTCCCCATTTGTGGAATGGCCATGCTGAAGTGATTGGAACCAAATCATGCTTGGGACTCTTTGGGACTGGTGCATGGATTTGGCAGGCTTCACACTTCTTCAATTGTTCTGACGCATCACGATGCATAGTAGGCCAGAAGTAACCAAGGTTCATGAGTTTTGCCACCACTGATCTTGGACCACAATGAGCTCCACATATTCCTTCATGAACTTCTTTGATCAAGTACCTGCTTTGTTCAGGACCAACACATCGAAGCAATGGAGCCAAGTATCCCTTTTTATAGAGTATGTCATCTTGAATTGTGTATTGCTTAGACTTGATCCGAATTCTTTCAGCTTCAACAGGATCTTGGGGTAGTTCACCTCTTTGCAGGAACCTTTCAAATGGAGTCATCCAACTTGGTTCACTTTCAGTAATGACATCTTGAACCTCAATTTCAGATATTGAAGGATGCTTGATCACTTCAACCAGCACTTTTTTAGTAAGGTGAGCAAAGTTCAACGAAGCAAGCTTGCTAAGAGCATCGGCTTTCTTGTTATGAGACCTTGGGACCTGTTTGATCTTGCAACACTGGAAGGTGTTCATGATTTCTTTAGCCTTCTCTCTATACTTTTTCATGTTAGGTTCTTTAGCAATGTAGCTATCATTCACCTGGTTGGAAACAAGTAACGAATCGGTGAACACTTGAAGCTTGTGAACCATCATCTTTTTTGCAAGCTTGAGTCCTGCTATCAAGGCTTCATATTCTGCTTCGTTGTTTGTTGTCTGAAATTCCAAACGAAGGGCATAGGTGAATTCTAACCCTTCAGGGTTGATTAATACAAGGCCAGCCCCTGACCCTTCAACACTGGAAGCTCCATCTGTGTAAAGCTTCCAGGCTTCAGGGTCGATAGGTTCGTCTATGGTTATGTTAACCTCAGCCGTTTCCACCTTTGGAATTTCAGCAATGAAGTCAGCAAGTACTTGTGCTTTGATTGCTTTTCTTGGGACGTAGGTGATTGTGTGTCCACCTAGTTCAACAGCCCATTTGGCTAGTCGTCCCGAAGTTTCAGGTCTTTCAAGCACATTTTTAATTGGTTGGTCAGTGACCACTTGTATGGGATGTGCTTGAAAGTACCTTCGAAGCCTTCTGGCTGTTTGCACTAAGGCTAAAGCCAATTTTTCCAAAGGAGGGTACTTGACCTCTGCTAACTTTAATGTTTTACTGAAGAAATAAACGGGTACCTGAGCTTTGTCTCTTTCTATGGTGAGAACAGCGCTGAAGGCTTCATCAGTAACTGAAAGATAGACAGAGATCGTTTCCCCTGCTTCGGGTGTTGCAATGGTGGGAAGGGAAGCCAGATGATGTTTCATGCTGTTGAAGGCTTCCTCTGCTTCTTCCGTCCACCTGAAGTCTTTCTTATCGGTGCAACCTTTGAGGGTCTTGAAGAATGGCAGTGATTTTTCAGCTAGCTTTGAGACGAAACGCTTCAAGGCAGCAAGTTTACCGTTCAAGCTTTCAACCTCCTTCTTAGTTTGAGGCGACTTCATGTTGAGGATGGCTCGAACCTTGCTTGGATTGGCCTTTATGCTTTGTTTTCCTATAACGTGACCCAAAAACTTTCCTTCTTCGAAACCAAAGGAACATTTAACAGGGTTTAGCTTCATGTTGATTTCTCTGAGTTTGTTGAAGGTCTCTTGTATGTCAGCAAGCATTTGATCTTCAGTTTTGCTTTTGATGACCAAGTCATCAACGTAAGCTTCCATGTTCTTGCCAATCTGCAGGGAAAAAGCCTTGTCGACCAACCTTTGATAGGTAGCACCTGCATTTTTTAAACCAAAGGGCATTTTTCTATAACAGAATATACCCTTATCAGTATGGAAAGCAGTTTTTTCTTCGTCTTCCTTCTTCATTTGTATCTGGTGATAACCTTTGTAGGCATCCAGAAAACACTTGAAGGGGAAGCCTGTAAGCGAGTCTATTTTTAGATCAACCTCAGGCAAAGGATAGCAATCCTTGGGGCAAGCTTTGTTGAGGTCTTTAAAGTCGATACACATCCTCCAAGAATCATCAGGCTTTCTAACCATCACAGGGTTTGCAACCCATGATTGATATTTCACCTCTCGAAGGATACCTGCTTCAACTAACTTGTCAACCTCTTGGCATGCAGCTTTGCTTCGTTCTGGGGCAAGACTTCTTTTCTTTTGGACAACTGGTTTGACATTGGAAGGGATCCTTAGTTCATGTTCGGCAATGTCTCGTGGGATCCCTGTCATGTCACTTGGGCACCAGGCGAAAACGTCCATGTTATCTTTTAGCAACACTTCAAGCCTAGTGAGAGTGTCACCAGGAAGGGCTGTGTTGACTCGTACCCTTTGATCAGGATACCTGGGGTTGATGCTGAGACCAAGTTTGTTGTGGTCCTCATCGATGGTCAATACTGTAGTGGAAGGTTGGAGGGTTCCGACACCCTCTTTGGTTGGGAATTTTGCACTCTTTCGGCTAATGGAGATAGTCATGTCAAAGACTACTACCCCAGGCCTTCCAATGATGACGTCATAATTAGACGGTAGGTCCAAAACCACGAAGGTTAATGGTTCAGTCCTTCGTAGTTGACCATCAGAAAAGGTTACGTCAAGTGTTAGTTCGCCCAAAGGCTTGATAGGTATGTCAGCGATGCCTTTTATGGCAGCTTCAGCAGGCCGTAGCATGGAGCGTTCTTCAGGGCTTAGAAGGTTGAAATACTTGGCGAACATTATTTCAGTGGCAGCTCCAGTATCTATGTAGGCCTTTTGTGTTTTGGTGGAACCTACGAAGGCTTCAAGCACGAGTGGATCACAGTGCTTTTCTCCCTTAGTGTAAGGGAAGTAAATGCCTTGTCGTTCCCAATCTTCCAATCTTTGCCTTTTACTTGGGGCTTCATTCTCAACGAAGACCATGGCAACATCTTTCTTTTTACCATCTGCCATGTTCTCTTTCACACCCTTGACCAGGTGGGCCAGTTCTCCAGACTTGACAGCTTCCTCGATCCTTTTCTTGAGTTGGAAGCAGTCGTTGGTGTGGTGTCCCTTCTCTTCGTGAAACTCACAATACTGGCTTGAGTTCTCGTTTCTTTTACTTCTTGGTAAGGGACGAGGAGGTCTGAAGGTGTGTTTGACTTCTTCGGTTGCTAGAATTTCTTGAGGAGTTTTGGTGAGTGCTGTGAAATTGACGTTCCTATCTCTGCTTGGAGGGTTCCTGCTTTCAGACCTTCGTGACTCAGATCCTCTGGACCTTTTGTCATATGTGCCATAATTGCTCCTCTTTCGGGAAGGACTGTTGCTCCTCCAGCTGGAACCTCTTTTCCTTTGTTCCTTGATGTCCACAGCCTCTTCTCCTCGAATGTGGGCTTCAGCTCTTTCTAAGGCCTCTTCAAGGGTTCTAGGGAGACTTTTGTTGAACTCTCTGGTTAAATACTTCGAGTTGATAGCATTCATGAACCCTGCAACCTTCATTTTTTCATCAGCGCCGACATAAGTGAGGCCTTCTTTCTTGTACCTTTCAATGAAGCTCTTCAAGCTTTCATCATCTTTTTGTTTGATCTGGAAAATAACGGTTGCATCCTTGACACAACGTCTTTGTTGTGAGAAGTTGGCCAGGAACCCTTTACTGAGCTCGTCAAAGGTTCGGATGCTTCCGGTTGTTAAACTGTTGAACCAGATTCGTGCAGATCCAACAAGGGTTTGCATGAACATCAAGCAACATTCGGGGTCACCCCATTTTTCGATCCTGACAGCTCCCGAGAAGATTTGGAGGTGATCTTCTGGGTCATCAGTGCCATCATACGTTCTTATATGGGCTGGCATCTTCAGCTTGTTGGGAAAATCATAATCTGCTATCTCAGGTGAGAAGCAAGACAAGCTGTTTGGCTTGTAGGGTTGGTTAACGGTATGCTCCACCCTGTTGTTGGTGACCCCTCCAGTGTTTCCTTGTTGTGCTGCGATGGCTTGGCTAATGAGCTGCTGCCAAGGGAAGTTAGCCATCATTTGAGATATCATGTAGGGCATAGGGTTGAAGCCTTGAATGCCTTCGGATACTACAGTGTTGGTTACCACTGGGAGACTCATAGAGGCGCTTCTGGCCATGGGAAGTGAGGCCATAGCCTGCTCCCAGGAAGTAGCAGTTGGAGGTGGGACACTGGTCACTGGTGACTGCAGGAGTTGATCCAGAGTCAGTTCGTGTCCCAAAGGCATGCCGGTAGTGGCAGCTTGAGTAGTGAACAAAGGGAAGGCAGTAGGACTGGACCTTGCTTCATAGTGGGAAGCAGTGTGAGTGTTGCTGGGTCCAGCATTGTTGTTTCTGGGTGACCGTCTGCGTCCATAGGTAGCAGTGAGAGGGGGAGAAGGTATAGGAGAGAGTGAGATCTCTTCTTCCTCGTCATAATCCAGTCGGAGACGAATTCCTTTGTCTCTTTCCCTCATAACGTACTGGTTCAGGAGGGACCTTAGCTGCAAGAAGTTTCTCTCCACTCCTTCAGGGGTAAGATCTATACGGGGTGGAGTTTGTGCAAGATCAGGGAGAGGAGACATTACCCCAGAACGAGTAGGAGGTGGAGTTTGCAGGTTTGCAGATACCGTGTGAGCAGGTGGGGACTGAGTCCCAGCTGAAGTTCCTCCAGGAGTGGAAAAGGACACAGATCTAGCCGGAGAGGTCTGATCTGTGCCAGGGGAGATCTGGTTGACCTCCTCTGTAGACTCAGGGTCAGACATGGAGAGAGTCGGAGCTACACAACTTATTTCAGGTAAAGAAAATGGCGCAGCCCCACGGTGGGCACCAACTTGTTGCTACAACAAATATCTGTCTAACAATAGTCCTGAGTCACAAGGGAGGTTCAGAGGTTCAAGGGTTTCGATCTGCCTAACGCAGGTCGTGGTGTCCTTCTACGTTGCAAACGTAGAAGGAGGTTCAAGGCTTGAATTATTTATTATGTATGCTTTTTGGTTCTGATCTGAGATGAACTCAAGATCGGAAGTAGAAGATCTTGGAACTCGAGTGAAGAGGATTATTCTTCACACGTGAGAGACCAAGAGAATAATTTAGAGTGAAGTGAGAGTGATAGATTTGGTGTGTCTAGATCTGATCCTGAGCTTCTCTTTTATAGAGAAAGGATCTTCTCTAAGAGGAAAGCATAAAACCTTGATCCTGCTTACAACTAAAGGACATGCCACAAAAAGCAAGAGGATGCTATGGACCTGCGGTCTATAGGCTGATGTTACTCCATCAGTCTTGTTTGTTTAGCTCGATGAAAAGGACGACGTGACAAGTCATCTTTTTGACTTGTGACACCACCAGTTGTGGAACCTTTGTAGGCTCCAACCTTTCAAGCGTTTGTTCAATAATATTATTTATTCGTTTTTCCTTTAAGCTACCCACGTCATCAGTAAACTTATTTTTATCTAATTTATAACTGAGGGGAACTGTTGATATATACAAGTGAAAAACACTATAGAAGCTTAACCTAAGCCATGGGCTAGATATAAAATGATACAATAATAATTATTAACGCTCTTTCTCAAGTTGGAGCATAAATATTAATCATGCACAACTTGTTAACTACATTAAATAAAGAGCGAATTTACACTAGAATGACATGTAAACAGGAAACAAGCTACATCGTCACCTTAATTTGAATATTAAAACCTAGCTTAATGAAAACGAATCCCTGGTTCTTATGGATTGAGAAATTGCTTATAATCATGTTATTGACCGGCGACTCATGTATATTCATTTGAACTGAAGTTTTCTAAAGATATTGCTTAACATGACATATTCAATGATGTAATACGAAAATAGTTGATGACGTCATTTTGTTGTATTCGTTGTATTTGTATGCAGAAATTTTCCTATCTATTAGTTTTCCAATGGCATGAACACATATATTCATACCACGAAAATCATTATTCTTAGTGTGGGGTGCCCGCGCGTTGCGGCGGGATTTCAAACCAACTGGTGCAACCATCATCAAATGGTCTCCATTGACTTGCACCACAACCTTTGTGACTCGCTTGCCTTAAACTACATCAATGTAAACATCATTACTACTTGAAATGGGTTGATTGTTTATAGCCAACTAATATTTATAATCATAAGGTATTATTTGAGTTTAACTTGATATAAGTTCCAATCAAGCTGATTTTAAATGGGCTCGAGCTTAACTTAAGAGCAAACTTAGTAGACAAGATCAAGTTCATGCATTTGGATTAAGCTATCGAAACTAAACGAGTTTATTATTTGTAAACTTATTTTTATCTAATTTATAACTGAGGGGAACTGTTGATATATACAAGTGAAAAACACTATAGAAGCTTAACCTAAGCCATGGGCTAGATATAAAATGATACAATAATAATTATTAACGCTCTTTCTCAAGTTGGAGCATAAATATTAATCATGCACAACTTGTTAGCTACATTAAATAAAGAGCGAATTTACACTAGAATGACATGTAAACGGGAAACAAGCTACATCGTCACCTTAATTTGAATATTAAAACCTAGCTTACTGAAAACGAATCCCTAGTTCTTATGGATCGAGAAATTGCTTATAATCATGTTATTGACCGGCGACTCATGTATATTTATTTGAACTGCAGTTTTCTAAAGATATTGCTTAACATGACATATTCAATGATGTAATACGAAAATAGTTGATGACGTCATTTTGTTGTATTCGTTGTATTTGTATGCAGAAATTTTCCTATCTATTAGTTTTCCAATGGCATGAACACATATTTTCATACCACGAAAATCATTATTCTTAATGACATTGTTATTCTACTCCTAAATTAATTTAAACTAGTGGGTGCCCGCGCGTTGCGGCGGGGTTTCAAACCAACTGATGCAACCATCATCAAATGGTCTCCATTGACTTGCACCACAACCTTTGTGACTCGCTTTCCTTAAACTACATCAATGTAAACATCATTACTACTTGAAATGGGTTGATTGTTTATAGCCAACTGTCAAATTGGTTTATCAACAAAACAGAAAGGAAATAAGCACAATGAAAGACAAATAATCATGGATACTACAACCAATGATCGTAAAATTTTCGCACATATAGTTGTAGACAAAAGGGCCGCACTTTTAATAGAGTAGAGAAACAATTAAGTGCAGACATTAAGTTGTAAGAAAATGATCTCTAGTATGTGTAGACAATTATTATTAATTTCGGTAACGTTTATTTATATAATTACAAGTGCTGAGATTTATATGCTTATACATATATACATAGGCAAACGAATCGACACTTCTATATACACTTATAAAAACAATGTAGTAAAAAACGTGTATAAATGATATGCTTGTAGTAAGTAATGTAAGATTAGTTTGGATTACTAATTTGTACAATTACCAATATATGTTGTACAAGAGGGCATAAAAGGAAGAAATGTGATAAAAATTATAGATTTATACTAAGACTCTTGAATTCCCATCTTAAAAATGAGATGAAATTACCTAAGTGACCATCTCTCCTCCTTAATAAGGTAACATAGATTAATTGTAACCTAAAAATTGAAAAAAAAAAAATTGTAACCTAAAAATTGAACTAAATATGGTCTATCTCTAAAAGATAAGAGCCTCTACCATCAATCTAAAGTTGGATTGCAAATCATTGTTAATTGTTTTGTTAAGATATCGTTCGACTTGAATACAATATGAAAAGAATTGATGACGTCGTTTTGTTAAAGTAATATGAAAACAGACATTTCTCAACCTTTGAAATCATTCTTTTTTATGGATGCATGTATGTTACTCTACTCCTGAATTACACCAAATTAATCATAATATATATTATGCCAGAAATTAAAGTATGGTATTTTTCCCAAGAGGCAAGAATTTGTACCACATAACCAAAGCTGGAGCTGCAAATCGTTATTATTTTTTGTTAAGATATCAGTCGACTTGGATAACTTTTATTTATTAAATGGGTTGATTTGGATCTTTTTAAATCATACAATATATACCTATTGTTATTGACATCACGTACGGGTAGTGATAAAAAAGACTTCGACTAATATAATCAAATTGCGATTATCTTCAACGACCAAAAACAATCTTTATATTTGTGACCGCTCTATCACAAAATTAGCGATTCATTTGTCAACAAGTTCAATGCAGTTGTAAGTTTTGCAACCGATTTGAACTTGATTGCAAAATATTAGGACTAAAATATTAAAACTATGAATCAATTCTAGTTATTCATCGTGCTTGAAGCTTATAACTGAATTGAAATATGGAAGTATTATGTGCATGTTATTTTTTAATTATGTAAGATCGTATCTTCTTTACATATCTAGTTATCCTCCTTGCGATTGTGACATGTAACAATAGGAAGATAAGAAAGGGAAACGGTGGGGACGTATCATCTTCATCTTAGGAGGACATAAGTGTATATTTAAACGGGTTTTAGATGTTTTATGCCAATCCTTAATCTATTTACCACAATAAGTTAAACATGGTATGCTTATAATAAACGGGTTAAGAGGCCCGCACCTGTCTAGACACGTTTTTAATCATGTTATTAATGTATCAACCCGTTTATAATCCGAACGACATTTACTTTTAAGACTAACCCGATTAGCTTAGTTACGGATCATGTAATGTTAATGAGTCATGCCATAATTTCCATCCTAATATTTATGAAGAAATAAGAGGATATAGACCACTACTGATGATATTGTTGTATTGGTCTTTTCTTATCCGTACACTAATATTATTCCCGTGACCAAAATTCAAATATTCAATTGGACTTTCAACCTTTATTCGTTTCATACCAAGTTACTTGTTGATTGTGCACAAATGGACGAGTATTCACATGAGTTGATTACTACTTGCGGATGCAACAATTAAATGACAACGTCATAATCAATCTCATCTCATAATATTATAGGGTTTGAAAAGCTGAAGTTGTGCCCGAGCTCAACTAAGTTTGAGATTGGCTTTTAGAATAATTTTTCAAGTTCGAGCTTCTCTTTTATTATGGTTTATTGGATTTTAATAATCTTAACTTTGATATATTAGCCAACAGTTCAACTTTTAACGTATTTTCACTCAGTAGTCTCATACTAACTAAAACTTAACCCGTTTAGTTTTTGTTGGAGTGAACTGCTACATAAGCAGTCTACGCCAGCAAAACCTTGCCACATAAAGTTCACGTCCTCAAAAGTTCTTTATGCTACAAAAGCATTTCACGTCAGTAAAACTTTGAATTTTTTGTCACATAAGTAGTCCACATTAGGAAAAACTTATTGGGTTAACTCTTAGTTAGTATAGGGCTGCTTAGTGAAAATAAGTAAATTAAAACATGAGACTGTTACTAAACATTTCTTTAATTAGGACTGTTGTTGACCAATATGTCAAAGTATGGATTAATGAAGTCTAATAAACCTTTCATTATTTAAATTAATTAATTTATATACATTTATATTTATTATATATAAATATATTTTTGTTATATATAAAATATATATTATTTAGTTTTTTTTAAAGTAAACTTACATATAACAAAAGTAGTGTTGTAGTTTATCCACGCTTTGCTGAGAGGGGCGTCTGTTTCTTTGAGAGTTTGGAGGATATATGAGATACTATTAGGTACCTGTTGTTTGTACAAACTAATGTAAATTACCTTCTTTTAGGTCATACTTACTCGTGCGTTTGCCACGAGACGCAGTTTACACACGTAACAGTATAAGATGCTTTATTGCTAAAATAACTCAATTTTCAATAGATTTTATACTGCTACGTTGAGAAAACTATAAAAACAAGTACGCTATCAGTATCGGTATTAAGACAACACTAGTTCGGTTCTACATGATAAAGAAAAATATCACCATACCGATACCAATTCGATACTTACTAAATGCTCACTCCAGTACCACATACTCATTCCTATAAATGAATATCGTTTCGGTATGACTACCCGGTACCAAATGTTTATCCAAAAAAAGTAATCGATACCAAATAAAAATGCATAAATAAAAGAAAAAAATGGTTTTTAACAGTGGTGCATGTTGGCGAAACATAGACGACTCATGTTAGCAAAAGATGATGATGCATGTTAGAGAACGGATAATATTGAAGTGTCACTTCTTTAATATTATATATATATATGTGTATATATATATAGGTAAAGTATATGGAGGAAACCCTCCTTATTTGATAAACTCTGGAAACTCTGACTTCCCAACATTTTTTTTTTTGAAAAAAATAGGGTATGTAATATACATTTTTTTAAGCATTTTGAGCCAAAAAAATCGAAAAAGCGCCGAACGGTTTTTTTTTTAAAAAATGAAAAACGTCTACTGTTTACATATAATTAACACATTGTTAACACCTGTTATTAGCGCTTAACATGTGTTAGTCAAAATTTTATTTTTTTTAAAAAAAAAATACTCGGCGCTTTTTTAATTTTTTTGGCCCAAAATGCTTAAAATCATGTATATTACTTGCCCTATTTTTTCAAAAAAAAAAAAACATTGGGAAGTCAGAGTTTCCAGAGTTTACCAAATAAGAAGGGTTTTCTTTATATCCATTCCCTATATATATATATATATATATATATATATATATATATATATATATATATATATAAAGGTTCGGTACATAGGACGAAATCCTAAGAAATATGAGAAAGATTAAGAATAAAGGGTATGTATCATGTATGCATCATTTTTTGGACTTAGTCATGATATTTTAGATTGTTTTGGCTAAAAATCACCAAATACAACAATTAAAAACACAAAGCAATGTATTCTAGGTTTTAAAAATTATAATATCATGGCTATAATACACTGCATTGTGTTTAGTGTTTTTCTAGGCAAAACAACTTAAAATATTATGCATACGTTCAAAACGTGATGCACACACATGTCAATTCTTTATTTTTCTCTCCCTTCTTAGGATTCTCGTCCTTTGTACCCTAACTCCACCATATATATATATATATATATATATAGGTAAAGGTTTGGGTACAAAAGCTATATTTCGTGAGAAGTGTGAGAAGGACGTAGACATCATGTTTTAAATTTAGGCATGGTGTTTTGGGTTGTTTTTGCTAGAAAAACACGAGACGCAACAATTTAAAACACAGTGCAATGTATTATAGACATGCAATTTAAAACTAAAACTAAAATAATAAGGGTTCTAATTACTACACGTTATTCTCTCATCTAATTTATCAATAATAATATTAATATATTGGATTATATCTAACTACTATTATTGATATAAAGTTTTTATCTGCTTGTCTCTCATACAAAATTATAATTATCTAGCTCTCTTTCGTATGAAATAATATTATTAAATAATATTATCTAACTCATGTAACGGGTCAAATGGTGATGTTTCACCATTGGGACCCGATGCTTAATGTTTGTATATTCGAGCATTAAGGATCGGGAAATATAGATGGGTCCAGTGGTGATGTAATACCATTTAGACACCCAAAGATTGTTGTGTGTCGAGGATATTGTTCCACAGGTAAAACGATGTGGAATGTGGCACACGGTGCTAAGGAATTGAGAAGGGGAGACATTCAAGGTATGGAATTGGGATAAGCGCAACCGGTAAGTCCGTAGTTAAATAAACGCGATGGGCAATGTCCTATGCGTATAAAGTCACCCATATGAAGGGTGGATACCAAATTGGTAAGTCGTTTACACAATTATGTCCAACACGCGCTAATGCACTTAAGAATAACCAATGGTATGGTAATAATGAAATCGTTAGGAAACTGAGCCCATAAGGGTATGGATCATTTCAAATAAGTTATTGGGTCCAAAATAAAGGGATTAAACCAAGTAGTGTCGCCTTCGGACAACTAAAATGGATTGGTTGCCTATAAGGGCATTTTTGGAATTTTGAAGGCTCATTAAAGGTTAAGTCTAAGAATCGGGTCATAAGTAAACAAACCAGACTATGTTTCTAGCTATGCATGTGTCCATTGGGTTGTTAAAGTGATTATTATATCTTTTGAATGGTCTAGTAGTGTATTTGGTGACCCTTGGCCTTAACAGGTCGTTTTGTGTAAAAACAACATAAGATTTGAATAACCGAAGAGGGGACATGAATAGGTGAAATGGCACCTTTAAACATGATAAAAAAGGTGTTAAACAAGTCCCCAAGTGTCCCTAGGAAGGGCCTTGAAATGGGTTTAACAAGCACCTAAAGATTGGGGAAAACAAGCAAGTAAAGGAGGCAAAAACTGAAAACAAACCATCAAGGACAGACCCTGCTGGCCGTAACCCCAGGCCTGCTGGGCGTAGGTTACGGCGGGGTCTTTCCCATCTTCAAGGTTTTTGTCCGTTTAATCCAGTTCGTTCCGTTTTTTCGGGTTTTGACACTTCCACTATTCTAAATGCATTATTAGCAATCCCACTAACCATTATTTGTGTAATGGTGCTAGGTACACATTCGTTGGGAGTCCCGAAGCAAGGATTAAGTTTTGAAGAGAGCCGAACACACCCGAACACTCAAAAGCTTCCGCAACAAGAACTCTCGTTTAAAATGCGAAAACTAAGCATATGTTTTTAGCAGTTAAAATGTAAGAATTGTGTGAATTAATAATGTAATTGATCACCATGGTTTAAGTTTTCTTTAATACCAAAGTTTTAATCGAGCCAAAATTCGTAAGTTTACGTGCTAATCTCCTGTTTACGGGTTAGGGTCTTACAATGTATAATACACAAGTATTCAACCTAATAATAAATCAAAACCAAATAATCTATTGTTACTCGTGTAATACATAAGCTTCTAACTTAAAAATAACAAAAAATGTTATAATAAGCAAATAACAATGTTTTAAAAACAGGTTTTTTAATTACACCGAATTTGGCTAAAAAATGGTTCAACTGGTTGAATCGCATTGTACCGGGCGGTTCAACTTGGTTGATTAGTTAGTTATATAATTTTATAAATTACAACATTAACACTAAATATAATCTAAAAGTACATAATTACATACTAAAATTCTATCAAAAAGTTAATCAATAATTAAAAGATAATCCAAAAGATAATTTAAAGTTTTTAATTTTTTTAAAAGTTATTCCTTAGTAAAAAAGTAATCTAAAAATAACCAAAAGACTAACCTATTCCGGTGCCGGTATAGCGGTTCAAACCCGTATCCGGATTTTACCAACAGTATAAAATCGATACTGTTTCCTATATTTACCGGAATGTTTCATACTGGTATTCCATCCGAAAACAGTAATACCGGTATAACCGGCCGGCATTTACCGGTTTTAAAATATTGGCAAATAGTATATCAAATGTCATTTTTTCAAAAATGTTTCTTAACGGTCGTATGTGTAACCAAATACATTATGTTTATTCGCATGTATAATATACCTGTTTATCAACTCGTGCAATACACGAGTTTCTTAAAAATGTAACTAGTGAAGCTTGAGATTCGCATGTATAATATATAAAATTATATTTATTTAGCATGTCACGGGATTCAAACCTAGCAGATAACAAGTAAAAATTGTATAAATAATATGTTTAGGCTTGTGAGTCCACAAGCTGAATAACTAGTGAAGCTTGAGATTGGCTCGCTTACCAAACAAGCTTATTCTTATGATCGAGCTCATTTAAGTTTTACTTTTTTTTTTGAACGGCAAATTTCTACTCCTTATAGGAATTCAACCCATGACCTCCTTCTTAGGTGTTTCTAGAAGATTTGCTTCTACCATTGGGCCACCAACCCCAATGGCATTTAAGTTTTACTTGACTTGAGCTTTTACCAAACCAATCTTGAATAGCTCATTCGTTTCTACCCCTAAATTGTAATATCAATATTTACGTCATCATCATGGTCAATCATATAGTGTGTGTGTGTGTAAACGGTCCATAACAATGATCACGAGCAAGTTTACCTTTCAACTCCAAAAAGTGTGTGTATGCCACATTTGAATTTCCATATTTGCAAGAATTAAGCAACTATATATATACGTATATAAACACACAAGCATACATATGTTCAAAAGTACTCCATATCAGCAGAAGCAAGTGCAGTTATTGTATTAGATATTATGTCGATTTCAATTGAATCTTTGGCAACGGCGGGTGTAGACTACAACGATTGGGGTATGGATTTCGAGGAATGGGAGCGTATGGAGACAGGCCCACCTCCGCCCCATCTATATGCTGATGAATACGAAGAACACAGAGATGAAGATGATGAAGAAGTCCTTAAGATGGCAACAAACACCACAGATGAGCTGTGTAGATCGACAGAATCCAAAAACCAATTGACATATGTTTTTGATGATCGTTTACTGATGCAATCATCAAAGACTTATACAAAGATTGTGCAACTCGGTCATGGTATCAAGCGATTAAGGATGTTGGTGAGAGCGATGATGGTGATTAGATTTCTAAGGAGGCAACAAATTCTTTGAATCTTTTGTAATTTTGAGTAGGATGTAATTTACATGTATTGCAATTTTAATTATTTCATTTTTAGTTCTTATATATCTACTTGTAACTGTAATTAAACCGTCTTAGGTTTATTGTAAAATTGTTTGGTTTCAATTAATAACAATAAAATTGATTACTCGATTTACAATTAAATCGTTCTGGTATATTGTAATGCTTGCAAATTATTACGAAATTCTAGGAACATAGAACTATGAGAAAAACATAATTAACTTGTACTAGGTGCTTGTGTATAAAGAGGAAGATAGAAAGTGCAATTGTTTATGTAGGCTTAAAGTTAAAAACTGAATGTTTTAAATTAACTTCCCTTTGATTAAAAGTGATGGATGACAAAACATGTGTGCTCACTTTTGTACTCGTAAACTAAACGAATTTGACCCGTTTAATTTTGACGTGTTGTATTTGAAAATTTTACTAATAAAGGGGTGTGTTTGTTTCTTTATGACGTCCATTTCATTATGTGTCCTCGTGTTACTGTATATTGTTGGTGTGTTATATGTTGGCCCAACTATAGCACTCTTGATTTCACCGTTAAATTAGTGTGATTAATTTGTTATCGGGGTATATGGTCCACAAAGTGACGATGAATTGTCGGAGTCATGCAAGGGCCCGGTTGTCGGTTATTGGAATCTGGCAAAGTAGTTGTAACAACAATACGTGCGATACTTACATGTATTTCAATTTAATATATGACTATAACTTAGTTTTGACGTAAATTCGATGTGTTTTTAGTAAAGTTTTTTTGTTATGTACTATGTGATGGTGTCCAACTATATGGTGCTGGATTGGGGCTTACACCAACCCTAGTATTTGATCCCCAATAACATAGAAGATGAAGAACACGATAAGTTATCAAGATTTAGATAAAACATATACAAAGCTCAATTCATAGATCTTGAATAAACAAATGATCTAGCCAACTTATTTAACTAAACCAGACTCAAGCATATAGGAATAGGACTCAACTAATTTAATTTGCCAAAAAAATAAACCCGTACATGAAAAAACAAACAATTATTTGAAGTATTGAAATAAACTTTCACTTTCACCTTTTCAACTTCTTCTATCTTCGTTTTATAATTAAATTCCAACATTCAATCTATTATCACTTATCAAATTTCTCTCTTTTAATCATATTACAAATATTTAGTATTAAAATTAAACCCATATGACTGAAGTATGAAATACAACACCTAAAAATGGCAAAATAATAGTCTAAACATAATTGCTTCATAAAAATATGCTTTAGAATTTTTTTAAGTCTAAGTATACAAAAAAAAAAAAAAAAAAAAAAAGCTTCAACGGTTCGTGTTTGTGTAACCCGCGAATTGTGTCATGTTTAAAACAGGTTTTATGCGTGTGACAAGATTTCTTGTTCAACCCGTAAACCTTCGAACACTACGTGTTCAGTAACCCTAACTATACTACAAGACAAAACTATCCAAATGTATATATTGAGCAATAAAATAAGGCACCTCTTATTTGCACATGTTTAAAACTTATTTGCACCAGTCTACTCTACTGCTCGTAGAGGTCTCTACTGCTCGTAGAGAACTCTGTCAGATGTGGTCCATGATTGCCAATCATTGATAACCATTTAATGACACCTCTACTACTCGTAGAGGCCTCTACGAGTAGTAGAGTTTCACTTGAATTGTTTTCCCTTCATTTTGGATGACATGAACATAAAAAAACTGAACAAATATTACAAAAATATTTTTTATTATTATTATTTTAAATTATTACTATTATTTAAAAAAAATAACAATGTGTGTTCTTCTGCAACTCGTTGCACATTTAGTTTTTAATTTTTTATGTGTAAGCGGTTTTTTGTTTCAGTTGTCTTCTCGATAAGCGTGTAAGCGTATAACAAACATTTATATAAATAAACAGACAAATATAAGCAAACATTTCCCTATTTATACACGAACAAAGAGAGAGAGAGAGAGAGGGACAGAGAGAGAGAGACATACCTGGTGGTGTGAGTCGAAGGTGGTGGTGGCCTGTGTCTTCTAACAGGCTCTTCCTGTTTTATATAATAATAATAGTAATAATAATAATAATAGCAGCTATGTTACTAACCTTTTTTTCATCATCATCATCATCATCATCATCATCTTGTTTTATTCCTTTTCCTTTCGGGCGCCTGCGAATGGTATTTTCGCCGGAGAAATTCCGGAACCGTCGGAGAAAAAAAATTGAAATTTTGAGGTCTGGACTGAAAATCGTGCATGGTTGATGGTTTAAAGTGCTGAAAGAAAACTCTACCAGTCGTAGAGGTCTCTACTGATCGTAGAGTATGCATATAAATGCTCACAACAACCAGACCTCTGCAGCTCGTAGAGGTCTCTACTGACCGCAGAGGGGTGATTTCACTGAAATGTCAGTGTGATAATAAAAGGGTAGAGCCATAGACCATTCACTCATGCTATTTTGTTGGTCTTTGTTTCCGTACGCAAATTACTTAATTATTATTATTATTCCCGTGACCAAAATCGAAAAATCAATTGGAAACATTAGACTTTCAGCCTCATTCATTTCATACCAAGTTACATGTTATTGACTGTACGTGCACGTATATTGTGCATTCACATTAGTTAACGTCATTAACTCCTTCGTATTCTATCAATATTTACGTCATAAAGTTACATTCAAGCAGTCTCTTCGATTAAACTATATATATAAAACTTTAATAAATATACATGTGTCAGTGGTCAATAAGATGATCACGAACAAGTTTGCTTATGAAATTTCTCTCTTTTGATCAATGATCATATTACAAATATTTAGTATTAAAATTAAACCCATATGAATGATGTATGAAAATACAACACCTAAAAAATTAGCCAAAATAATAGTCTAAACATATATGAGACAGAGTTGAAAACAAAGAAAATAATTTAAAAAATTATAAAATAAACTGTAATAAAGGATAAAAATAAAACAATATATGAGACAGTTCAGAGCCTAGCCGGAGACGGCTCAAGCCTAGCCGAAGACGGCTTGAGCTCGGCAGTCGGTGAGACAGTGAGACGTCTCAAGGGCCCACGGGAGACGACTCGGCGGCACTGACACGTCTCGGGAGACGCCTGACAGTCCTCGTGATCGGAGACGTCACGTGTTGGTTTTCTATTGGTTGTAAACTAAAGGCTCTCTGGAGACGGTTCAGTCTCGTTGGGAGCCGTGACCCGTCTCTCCAAAGAAACGGGAGGGGGCCATTTTGCTAAATCACACGGTCAAAGTGCCATTTTGGTATTTTCCCATTAACTCATGCTATTTTGTTGGTCTTTGTTTCCGTACACAAATTATTATTTCATACCAAGTTGCATGTAACTTAGTGTGCACGTATATTGTGCATTCACATTATGGTTAACGTCATAAACTCATTCGTAGTCTATCAATATTTACGTCATAAAGTTACATTCAAGCAGTTTCTTCGATTAAAGAATATAAAAATTTAATAAATATACATGTGTCAATGGTCAACAAGATGATCACGAGCAAGTTTGCCTTTCAACTGCAAAAAGTGTACGTGTGCATGCCACAATTGAAATTTCCATATTATTTTTGCATGAAGCCAACCATATATAAATGCATACAAATACACAAGCATGCATATGTTCAAAATTAACTCCATGTTACAACAAAAACAAAGTACAGTCTTTGTATTAGATATTATGTCGATTTCAATTGAGGCTTTGGCAATGACAGGTGTAGACTACAACGATTGGGGTATGGATTTCGAGGATTGGGAGCGTATGGAGATGGGCCCACCTCCTCCCCATTTATATGCTGATGATTATGATGAACATGAACATAAACATGATCAAAGAGATGAGGGAGACGAGGAAGTCAGTATGATGATGGCAACAAACACTATAGATGAATTGTGTAGATATACACAACCAAAAAACCAATTCACACATGTCTTTGATGTAAATAATAAAGAGGGTGGTGATGATTTTGAGATGCGATCACCGAAAACTTTATTAAAGGTTATGAATCACGGTCGGGGTATCAAGCGATTAAAGATGTTGGTGGTCGTGATAATGGTGATTAGATTTCTAAGGAGACAAATTCTTTAAATCGTTTGTAGTTTTGAGTAGGATGTTCATATATAGTGTAATTCTGTTTCATTTTCATTCTCTATTTACTTGTAATTAAATCGTATTAAGTATATTGTAATTTGTAAATTAAAGTGTTTAATTGGTAGTGATTCGAATCCTGCACACCACGAAAAAATTCCCTGTAACGGTTTGAGATAACTTCAAAGTGGACACCGGTGCGTGGGTAGTGATTTGAACTCGGGTTGAGGGGTTGTCTGTCAATTAGTTTCACCGCTGAAGTACACCTTCCAAAAAAAATTGGTTTCAATGAATAAAAATGATCACTCAAATACTTGTAATTATATCATGTTTAGTATAGCATAATGCTGACAAATGTATCAATAAACATATGCATTATAGTGTTGTTTCTAGGAATATTGAAACTTTCGCCCAAACTTTCGTAGTTACATAACTAATAGCATTTACGAAAATCATGTAAATGATTTGTGTAATCATGTCCGCCTTTTACGTGTAGTTATCGTCGATAGGTCTATATATTGTACACCTTGTTATTGTATATAATGGAGCGATTGAGTTTTACATGGTATCAGCCTAACTGACGGTCTTACTTTCTCTCCTCCTTCCTATTTCTTCTTCTTCCCTACCAAAACCCTACCTCGTTTATTCCCTGCCATCACGTTGTTTCAATTTCAGCCGATCAATAATATTCTATTCCTCTTCACAATAGTGACCATCTGCCCAATCAATCATTATTCACAGCCAACCACAATATCTTATTCTTTATAATCGACATATATTTTTTAATCTTCAACCAGCCTCCATTCACAAGAAGACAACCCAGACCATATATTATTCTCCTTCACAATCGGTTTTCCTTTTCGCTGTGTTCCCGAGTTTACTTAAGAAAGAAAAAGAAAAGAAGGGAAGGAAATTCCTTCCCTTTCTTTTCTTTTCTTACCCTTATTTTTTTCTTATATTTCCTCCTAATTTGGAAGGATCAAATATAGCTTTTTTCCTCTCTTTTCCTTTCCTTTCCTTCCATAAAAAAACTCTGGAACAACACATTTCATCTTTCCTTCCATTTCTCTCCTTTAATAAAAACTCGGGAACACACCCTCTTTTTTCCTTTCCTTCCATTTCCTTTCTTTTCTTCTTCTAAGTTAACTCGGGAACACAACGTTTATTTCCATGCGACAATTGTCCTCATTGACAATTGTTGTCAGACGTCACCTTATTATTCTTTATATTATCCACACCCACAAATTGTACTCAACCAATCTTATTCACACCTACCACCGCAAATATTATTCACAGCCGACACATATATATTCAGTCGATTATCATGGCAAAATCAATTCCTTCTACCATCACAACCCCACTCCATTCTCTCCTTCACTTCATCCCTCTCAAACTAAACTCTACAAACTATCTTGCGTGGAGCCAACAGGTCTCTCTTGTTCTTTCTCTTCAGAACCAGATTGGACATGTTGACGGCACCACTCCCATTCCACCCGAAACCCTTCTTGAAGCCGAAAAACCTGTTCCCAACCCTGCTCGAACTGAATGGTTAACCAAAGATCAGTTGGCTTGCCTCCTTATTCAATCCTCTTTATCTGAGGAAGCCATGTTTGAAATCATTAGCATCTCTAATGCCCGTCAGATTTGGCTTGCCTTTGAAACTGCTTACAGCCACCGTTCCATTGACTGTATGCACATACTGCGTGACAACCTGCGCATGTTACAAAAAAGGTTCATCCTCTGTTGCTGAGTTTGGTCGAAAATTTAAATCTCTATGTGATCAGCTTGCTGCTATAGGTCACCCAGTCGATGAAACTAACAAATATGTGGTCTTGGAACCACCTTTGAGCATTTTTCCACAACACACCATGCCCTAGGCACTTCATCTTTTCGTGAATTACTTGGAAAAACCAGGAAACCTTTATGACGTCTCTTCATGGCCAGCATACTCCTTAGGCCGCGTTTGTTGCTCAACAATCTCGTTCTGGTAATACATCTCATTCCACTTCAGGATCTTCTTATTCTAATTGAGTTTGTGGCCGTGGTCGCAATCCTGGTCGCGGTCGTGGCAAGTGACCCCCTCATTGTCAATTATGCAGGAAAGATTGTCAGTATGCGAATACGTGTCCCAATCTGACTTCTTTTGCTAAACAAGCTGCTCCTCTTGATGCCAACTTGGCTCAAGCTTTCCATGCTCAATGTCATGTCACTGATGACTAGTCAGACTGGACCGGTGATACAGGTGCGTCGACCCATATGACTCCTTCTAAACATTATCTTCATAACACTTATGACTCTTCTGGAAACGACTTTGTTCGTTTCGGGAATAGTCAAACTTTACCTGTCACCAATATTGGCACAACATCTCTTGCTCCCAATCTTCCTTTAAAAATGTCTTTTTTTGTTCCTCATCGTACAAAACGTCTTCTTTCTATGAGTAAACTTACAAATGATTCTCCTGTTGATGTTCTTTTTTTTCAAATAATTGTTTTCACATTCAGGATTGAAAGACCAAGGAAATCTTGGCAAGAGAGACGTGTGAAAATGGTCTTTACATTCTTCGTGAAGGAAATCATGCTTTCGTGGCCTCCTACTCCACTCCTCATCTCAAGGCCTATTTTGAACGATGGCGTGGTCGCCTTATACATGTGTCTTTTGATATTATTTTTAGATTGCATAAATTTGGTTCTTTATTTGTTACGTCTTTGTTACCAAAACCTAGTATTTGTTCTCCTTTTCAAATGTCTAAGTCACATTGTTTACCTTTTGATTTGAATAATAAACGTTCTGTGCATGCTTTGGATTTAATGCATTGTGATCTTTAGGGTCCTGCACATATAACATCATCCAATGGCTATCGATTTTATGCAATCTTTATTGATGATCACTCTCGTTTTACATGGTTCTAACAACTAAAACAGAAATCTGACTTTTATGAAGCTTTATTGGTTTGCACACTGTTTTTTCAAAATCAGTTATTAAGCAAAATTAAAATTTTCCAAAGTGATGGTGGCACTGAATTTACCAACCATAGAGTTCAAAAATACTTTTCTAAACAAGGCATTCATCATCGCCTCTCTTGTCCACATACTCCTGAGCAAAATGGACGTGTTGAGCTTAAACACAGACATATTACTAAAACTGGTTTGGCCATGCTTTTCAATACCGATACTCCCGCCACACTATGGTCGGACGCCTTTGCTTCTGCCACATTTATTGTCAATCGCCTACCCACTTCTTTGCTTGATTTTAAATCTCCATATGAGATTTTATATGGCCAACCTCCAACATATTCCACTTTTCGTATCTTTGAATGTCGTGTGTTCCCTTACCTAAGGGATTATGCAAAACACATATTATCACCACGCAGCACAAAAATGTATTTTCATTGGTTATGACGCTAAATACATAGGTTATAAGGGTTTAGATCCAAAAATTCATCGCGTCTATGTTACACGGCATGCGCAATTTGATGAGGATTCGTATCCCTTTAGTGGTCATGTCAAACCAATTGATGAAGCTTCATTGGTTTTCTCAAACTTTGATGAAACCCTTCCATCTGTGCCTTTCTCCGATCCCCCACCAGTCTTCACGCCTACTTCATCTCAGTCCACCATCCAACTCCACTATGCTCCTTGCTCCTTATGCCTTCATGATCATCCTGCTTCCTCCATCACATCTTCCTATCCATTAGCCCAACCTTCCACTTCAACACACTCTGCCCAAACTCAAAAAAACCACACCACCTACCTCGGCCTAATTTCCATCACCATCACCACCGGCCCAACCCCAACATACCCCACCCCCACCCCCACCCACGGCCCAATCACAAAATTCCCCAAACCCGCCTTTTGAAACCCACGACCCAAAAAACACTACCCAGGGATCTCCCGTTGAGTCGATGCTATCTTATCTTATGAGAACTCGATCGAAAAATGGCATTTTCAAGCCTAAATACTATGCTAACTTGTCTTTATTTTCAGGTTCTTTACATCATGCTTTACTTGCAGCTCATGATCCCCATGGTTACAAGTCAGCAGCAAAACACTGAAAATGGGTCAAGGCTATGGAAGAGGAGCTTCAGGCACTAAAATCAAACAAAACGTGGGTTCTCGTTCCACGTCCTTCAGGTGCAAACGTTGTTGGATCCAAGTAGATTTTTAGGACAAAATACAAAGCAGATAGTTTACTAGATCGTTACACGGCTCGTTTAGTTGCTCAGGGTTTCACTCAAGTTCTAGGACTCGATTTTTCTCATACTTCCAGTCCTTTAGTCAAAGCTTCTACAGTTTGTGTTGTGTTGTCTCTTGCTACTATTTATGGATGGTCACTACGTCAACTTGATGTTCGGAATTCTTTTCTGAATGGAAATCTTACTGAAACAGTATATATGGAACAACCAACGGGGTTTACTGATGCTTGATTTCCTACACATGTTTGTCGTCTTCAGAAAGCTCTTTATGGTCTCAAACATGCACCTAGAGCTTGGTTTCAACGCCTCAGCACCTTCTTAACATTAAATGGTTTTCTTTGTAGTCAAGCAGGTCAATCACTTTTTATTTTTAAAATAGCAAAAGCCATTATTTATCTCCTTATGTATATTGACGATATCATCATCACCGGGATTGATTCTTCCCTTATTCATCGTTTGTTACTAGGTTGCACAACGAATTATCAGTTAAAGACTTGGTCCTGCTTGGTTATTTTTTGTTACTTGAGGTTTCTCACTTATTCATCGTTTGTTACTAGGCTGCACAAGGAATTCTCTGTTAGACTCCAAACCTGTAGCCACACCACTTGCTACCACTAATACTTTTCTTAGCAAGGGTGTCCCGTTTCATGATCCTACTCTTTACAGGTCTTTAGTTGGGGCACTTCAGTATCTGACAATCACTAGACCAGATATCTCGTATGTCATAAATCAAGCAAGTCAACACCTAAAGGCTCCCACCACATCCCATTTTCAGCTGGTTAAAAGGATACTTCGGTATGTTAAAGGCATAATTGCATTTGGGTTAACTTTTTCAAAACCAACTTCCACAACTATTGTTAGTTACCCTGATGCAAACTAGGCTCGTTGTATTGAAACTAGACGTTCCACTTATGGCTACTCAATTTATCTAGGAGGAAACCTCGTCTCTTGGAGTTCAAAGAAACAACCTACTGTCTCTAGATCCAGCTGTGAATCTGAGTATCGTGCTATGGCTAATATAGCAGCATAAATTATTTGGCTAACACATCTCCTTCGTGAGTTACATGCTCTTCCTGCAGCTCGTCCTAGTCTACTCTGTGACAACAAAAGCTCCATTTTTCTCAGTCAAAATCCAGTTTCTCATAAACGTGCTAAGCACATTAACATTGATTATCACTTTGTCCGATAACTTGTCTCCTCTGGCCGCCTACACACGAAGTTTGTTCCATCTAATCTCCAGTTGCGGACATTTTCACCAAAAGTCTCTCACGCCCCCTCTTTGAGAAGTTTCGGGGCTTACTTCGTGTTAGTTGTAACAATCGGCATAAATAAGGTAATTCCGTACTACGTAATTAACTATAAGCGATTAACGTAATTAAATGCAATTATGTGTTGATTATTTAATTGAGGCCTTAGAAAGATAGCAATTCCCAAATAATGCATAGGAATGCATATGTTTAATGACAAAACATGATAGGATCATGTGCAAGTAAATCTATCCGGTATGGACACTGGCGATTACCCGGTAAAAATTAAATAAGCGAAACGGATCCCGGACACCCGAGATATAAAATAAAGAGTAATCTCACAAAATATAATGAGTTTTGGAACTCCAAAGCCATACGTGAAAGCTGGTTATACAAATCTCCCGGTAACGAATAAAGTGCGCGTACCGCGCCCGATACGCGCATAACTTATAATTTCACCCGGCAAAAGCCTAAATAATTTATCAACGCTTAAACCGGACTATGTTTAAAGGTTATTAAAGGTATTTTTAATATCCGGATGACACGCAATAAAAACCCGAAAAATACCCGGACGGTACCCGAACGAGAGGGAATTAAACATAGCAATAATGGGTATTAATTAGCAAAGTGGACCCCACCCAAACACCCCCAAGGGGCCGGCCTAGGGCCCTCCCAAATGATTAATATCTTTTTTTTAATTAATTAACCCACTAAGATATTAGTAATCATGAGGATTTTGCATGCATGGGTTGCTATTGGATAAAACTTGACTAATCCTCTCCTTTCTCTCTCCCTAAACTCACGGCAAACACCCTCTAAATAACATCTCCAAAGATTTTCATTATCTCACATAATCCTTCCAAGATATTACACAATCTAGATAGGATACAAGTGATCTTTGAGAGATATGGAAGAGATGATATAAGGATACATACATAGCATACTTGAACCAACAAAGAAAAACTTCTTCTTCTTCTTCTTCTTCCCCTTTGGCCGTAACATATACCCCCACCATATACATTTTCTTTTCAAATTTTACACTTCCAAATCACCTCTAAATCTTCATCTTTCAAAACCCCATTGTGTGTTTCAAGAGCTTGGAGCTTAACCCTTTGGAAGAACACACTAAACCCCATTCAATCCAAGGTTTTTGTCTTCCCTGGCCTTGAGCTAGTAGTAAGTTTTTAACCTTGCTTTGATTATTAATGTTCATGTATTGTGTTCTTATGAGCAAGTTGTACATTAATGGGTAAAATGTGGTTTTGAAACATAAAGTTTTAATATATTTTACAAGAGTAAAATGGAAGAATAATAATATGGATAGATCATGGATTTAATACTAGTAATGTAGTATTTCAAGTAAATATAAAAATATGTACATACACTTAAGATGGATGATGATTTGGGCATGATTTATGAAAGCAACTTGAATGTGTTAAAAGATGGTTTTAATCATCATAAAAAGACTATCTAAAATATAAAATAAGATGGAATATGTTAGAAAAGCATAGATGAAAAAGTTACAAAATTAAAGTCTACTCTCTTGGATGAGTGAAATTTGAGTATGTTGGATAAAAACATGAAACACCCATGAAAATAGCATCAATGAAGGATTCTAAGACTATTAGGAGTGGAATAATGTGAAAATAACCAAACATGAAAAAGATGGTTCTTTAAAGTCCACTAGTTGGAGGAAAAATGCTAACTTTGAAAGTTAGGATGGAAAATGCAACAAGTATAAGTTAAGGGACTAATATTGTAAATTTGAAAGTTGAGGAACTAACATAAGTATTTTAGAAACTTTGGTCCAAAAATGTATTAACGGAAAGTTTGGTGTCAAAAACGTAAATAATGATTTTTCCAAGTATAGTTTTGGTAAACACTAGTAACCTACTTGTGTATTTATTGAAAAGTGTATTTTTATAAAAATAAAAGTTTATAAAAATAAGGAATTAAATTAACATAAGGATTTTATAAAAGGAAAGATTTTTATAAACATATTGGACGAAAGTAGAAACTTGAGAAAACTTATACAAAAATGGATACTTTTATATAAATGGGAATATAAAAGTATCGGAAACATTTTTGGATAAAATAAGTTAACAAGTTGAATAAAAAATACAAAAGTATATTTCTTCAAGTAATATGTGTTTGGAATTGGAAGTATAAGTAATATTTCCATAGAGCGCATAATGGAAGAAAACGTGGAAAAAGTTAACTATCGGACTTAGTTACATAAACTAACAATAACGGGTAAACGGACAAACAAGAGAAAAATGCCATTGCGGCAAAATGAAAAATATATATATTTTAAGAAGTAAAATATATATATGACATGGGTGAAAATTATATAACACTTTCCTAAGTGTTGGAGAAACTATTCGTGGGAGAAAACATAACGAAATGATTAAGACGTTAAACAAACGTATGGACTTAACAAGAAAAGTTACCCGTTTATATATATATATATATATATATATATATATATATATATATATATATATGCTCGTCTCGGCGAAATTCTAGCATATCTATTTAATGGGAAAGTAGATGTGTGGGAAGGAAAACCGAGACGAGTAGACAAAATATATATATCAATGTGTACGCCGAGCCGACGAGATCCGAGTATATTTATCTGAATAGGAAAATAAATATACGGCATGGTGAGTCGAGTCGGGCGTTAAGAATATACCGCCGAACGACGAGACCTTAGCATGTTTATTTAAATGGGAAAATAAATATGCGGCAAAGTGAGTCGGGTCGGGTACTAAGGATACATTATATCGAACTATACGATCCTAAGTATAATTATTTAAATGGGAAAATAATTATACGTTAGGTAGAGTCGTGTCGAGAATAATAGTAGACAAGTTACAAAGAGTATTAACGAGAATAATACATAACTCGTAAGAAAAGGGTAATCCATCGCCAACGAACCTAGGATACGCGTCTAATTAAACGGGAATTGGGAAAACACGTGGTCGGGAGTTGGGTGTACAACTTGCCAAGACACATGCACTATAGGTGTAGTGACTTATACGCCTAGGACGTTTGTAGGTGCGAGACCACAAAATTTGCTACCTTCCTTTTGAGCCAAACACAGTTTCAGGTGAGTCTCACGGACCCATTTTAAACTATTTTATGTTTTTCGGGGGAAAGATATGTTATGGAAATGTTTGACGGGTTGAATACTTGAGTTGTGATCGCCACTCGGGGTTAAGACCTCTCTACTATAATCATTAATTCAGGAAAGTGAAACCGAAGGAGTATTTGGATAGTACTATTGGTGCCTGACAAGGCCCACCCCAAATCGATAGCGTCGATTATGCATCGGCGTATGCCTGGGGTGCACGTATTCTGAAATCAAGTCGTAGGAATACCGAGTAACGACTTGGAGCGGGGCATTATTATTATTTGTCTTGGTTTGATTATAGGCTCAAGTAGAATTGTAGGAACTTGCAACTCCTATAAATTGTCATAACATAGAAATTCCCAAGAGATAAAGTTTTGATAAACTAAAACCTGTGAACTCACCAATATTTATATATTGACGGATTTTTAAACATATCTTTCAGGTAATTGATAGATGATGGACAACATGGCAAGCTGGGTCAGGGGAATCTCTCAACGGGGCGTCGGGTGTTTGAAGGGGTTTCGTCTCTTTATCCCAAGGAATCGGGATATATTTGAGAAGCCTCCTTATTTGTATTAAAAACAATTTTCGTTTATGTGTGAACAATCAAACATGGTTTTCGACGTCTTAATAAATGACCCATTTCTTTAATTACTTGTGATTTGTGTTAATCTTGGCTTTATCCGCTTGAACCGTCGCGCCACGTGTTTCCGCCGTAGGCGTGGTGTGACATTAGTCCCCCACCTCTTCGATTGACGGGGGGTAATAGCATTACGTAAATCATGTAAATGATTTGCGTAATCATGTCCGCCTTTTATGTGTAGTTATTGTAATTTAATATTTAGTTTCCATGTATTCATCTATGATAGGTCTATATATTGTACACCTTGTATATAATGGAGCGATTGAGTTTTACAATAACCGTTTTATATTTCATCCTTTAAATTTTATATGGTTCTCCTAGTTCTATAGTTACATTGGGTTCCCTTTTTTTACGTCCGTTTAGTTAATATTGATAGATAACAAAAATGTTCCATAAGTAATTGTATCACAAGTTTAGATGGATAAGAAAAATATGTCAGAATATTAATTGTATCACAAGTGTTTCATGGTGAAAGAATAGTACTAGAAATCTAGAATGCAAAATAAGACATATGATATCCCATGTGATCACGAGTTTCACGAAGAAAACAATGTATTAATGTTCAATGTAACTAGAACAGTCACGAGTCGTGCTACTTTTTCCAATTTTTTAACCCGTAAAGGGTATGTCACACCTTTTAATTTTCCAATTCAACAAAATCATACGTATATATTGTGTATATAGTTGATTATAAAATAACGAAAATCTCGTAAAATATTATATATTATTAGTCAATTGTATTTAGAGATAGTTAAAAAGAAATTTGATATAATCATAATCCCTAACTATAACAACTAGGTTTTTTCACCCACGCGCGTTGCGGCGCGCTAAAATGGGTCTACTCTTTTACATTGTTAGATGCAATTGATGAAGTTGGTAACAATAGATTTATTAAATTGGGTTGAAAGTTACTATCAGGATACATAACCTGATTTAAAATATTCCAAATCAACATGCATACATATACTTGTACATATGAAACTTTGCTAACCAAGTAAAAAATACACAGCTAAAAAAATCCTAAATCAATGAAAAGATCAAATTGTAATCTAAATTCCAAGTTGAACAAATGTAGCAAGGGTTAGATCTGGTTAACCATCAATTTTGCTTATGACCTACATCTTCACACCACACCTCTCTGGAATTGCCCACCACCTCTTCATCCCTCTCTCGTTTGCGATCACCTGGTTCAAAATCAGTAGATAATTAGTGTTTACATAAGGGAAAAATACCATAAAAACTTAAGCGTGTGTCGACAACAGTGCATGACTGTATAAGATATTATAACTCTAAAGCAAACACCACTATCAAAAGATAGAAATGTCAATTAGCAAAAGATTCCAATAGTGTTTTTTTTACTTCTGTGCATTTTCATACATTTATAAAAGTTCTTACAATTTTAACAAATTGAAAAAAAAATTGAAATAAAAAGTAAGTGGATAACAGATGCCATTTGACGCTGTATGAATCTGAGATGAAGCTTTGTAAAAATTGAAAGATAACCACATTTCAGAATTATAACCATGGTCGGAGTTATGAAAAGTCTGCATAAATTAATAACAAAATGTTAAAAGTTAGAACTACAAACCGCTCAGCCTCCCTACGACCGAGTTTAGGAGCATCAACAGTAAGAAGAATAGCTTTGTATCCATTTATTTCAGCTCTTTTCACCATCAAAGCCGATATTTGACGTCTCTTGTACACCTAAAAACAAATGCAAAATAACATGATTTTAACTAAAAGCTTGATTTGGATGCAACAGTAGTCATGAAGATTACATACATATAACTAACAAAATCTAATAACATTGCAAGTGGAAGCAACTTCCTCAATTATGCAAGTAGAGGAGAAAGATAATCCCTGCAGCAGAAAAGGAAAAAAATAAATAAAAAGAAAATGAAATAACAAAAGTAATTTAGTAACATGCAGCTGTAACAATAAAGCTACCATTATGACATTACATGCAGCTGCTGCTTTGGCTGTTAACTGTTAAGATCTCGGCTGAAAAATAAAAGCAATAATAACAAACACACATACTAATAGTTGCTAGACATGACATTAAGGGTGTTAAATGGGTCGTGATCGTGGGTTGGTAAATCGTGGCATACACATGAACCCTACACGACACAAAAAAAATATACAAATTTATATGAAATTATTATGTTTAAACTGTATAACCATACACAAACAGTTTAAGAATCTGTCACTTATGAATTTCCTACCTTGAGGATGTGCCAACTTATGCATAGAAGTTGGATCAATCATAATAGGTGCAGAAGTTTTGTAACCCAACATGGTTGTTGACATTTCTATTTTGCTCACATCCACAAGAATTCGTGGCTGAAGACTGTTGATAAAATATTATGAAAAACGTAATATATGAGATAAGAAAACTATAAAAATGTACAAAGTTAATGTATTACGTTATTCGTTGAAATGCTTCAACGTTCTCTCTGAGTGTGTGTTGATCCTCAGATCCACCAGCAAAGAAGTCATAATACATTTTCAGAAGTGCCTCTTTTGCCAGTTCTTGATATTCCTTCACATTCACTGGTTCATCATCCATTCTCTCTTTTGTTTCTGGTATCAAGAATTGGGATTAGTTAAGCCTTGTATTGTAACTGCGTGGTCAACAGTAACTACCTGGTGAGCAACAACTGAGATAGCAACTCCTGCGATTCATAGCAACTTGGGAGATTAGCACAAAAGCCAAACATTAGCGGTAACTAAAGAGTTCTTGTTGATGATAACCAAATTAACTGCCAACGTCTCATTTAAATAAACATTGCAATGATTCCCTAGCTAAAAACGAAAGTCTTTGGTCTAGTTATGGTACACATTCTCATAACAGAAAACACATACTCATTATTGACTTTTCTAAATTATTATAGATTAAGACCCCCATAGTACCATCAAACTACTTTAATCCGACACTGATCATACATGATTTAGAGAGATATCTATGTAATTCCAAACTGCAAAACCAACAAAAATCACCTTCATTATGAGATGTAAATCGGACTTTCATACTCCACACGTAAATAATCATCTTTCTTCTCTACCACCCTTGGTGTGAAGTTGTCTGGTTTTGTTGCTTTTATCTGTGATACCATAGAAAAAATGCTTTGAGTAAATGAGACACAAAACACACATTGCTTTATGCTTTGGTATTTTGTAAGAAAAAGTCTTTGAATCAACCCGTTTACTTATGAACGGAATGATTTAGGTAATGGGTTATTTCTAACGGGTAAATAAAAGCTGAAAGGAACGGGTCAGACGGGTTGAAAGCACCTTCAGTGTACTTCAAATGTTTACACGCTCAAATTACGTTATTATTTTATCGCATATATTGTAATTAAACTTCGTACGTTAAATATTAGGAAAATGGACAAAAATTTGCTTGTGGGTCGACACGACCCATTTCCGTTCCAACCCTTACTAAAAACATCAGTTGATAAATGTTTTGACCCCTAACCCAAACCGCCCATTTTCCCACATCTAGTTTCCAAGTATTAGGGTTTCGAAAACTTATTATCTACCACTTCAAGAAGCTCCTGCATTGCCACCTCTTTGCTCACAGGTTTCTTACTTCCCCGACCGCCTAAATAAAATAGAGTACGTTAATCCGTTAAAAAAACATATTGAGCCCAACCAATGAAGTGGATACCTGTAGGTAAAAAGAATGAACCCAAGGACCCATTGTAACTTTAATAGCATCAACAACCTCTTCAACACCTCTAAGCATCCAAGCCCTAGCAGCCACCACAAATTTTAGAAACATAGTTTTAGTTCCAGCTCAAATTAGAACAGATCTGAGCCCATTAAATTCAGTTAATTTGTTAGTTTAAAATTTATATGTACAAATATTAATTTGTAGCAACATGATAGGAAAATCATATTACAAAAAATCCAATATGGTACCTGTTGTTGTTTTTCTCGTTGGCATCGTTTTCATTTTGACTTAAAGCGGGTCTGGAAAGCAGAGATATACGACATACTCATCATGCCACCACTCAGCTCATCGTCCCAAGGCTCTGTAAACCTTAACTTCCACTACACCAATAGGCGTGAGTGCGTGACCAAAACCCGTTTCCAACGCCTTATCCGCTTCCATTAGCTCACCACCTGTACTCTTCATAACTCTCCTCCAAAATACATCTAAAAGCAATCTAAATTTAAAAACAATTTAGCTGTTAAATGGACCTCAATAAAACAACTACTGGACTTTCAAAACAAATGTATTTCAACGTTCTTCCCTAATTACATCATTTTCCATCAATTCAATTTCTGCAAATATTAATTTCAGTCAAACTTTGTTCTTCCATAAATTCAACGTGTTTGAATCCTACAAAATATAAAAGCTCAGTCGCCAACGCCTCAACCCAAGCTTTCCTAGCAGAGGTGTCGTCTGATGTTGACGATACCAGGTAGCACAACAAATGGTGTGTGAATGAACAGAATGACCATTAACATGTAATGATTATCAAGCCTGGTTGGTTTGTAGAAACTGGAAATCAATTAACCATGTTGCTTGGCATATATAGTTATATCAACAATTTCACGTTTGTGGCTTCATAAAATGATACAACAGTACTTCTAATTGTAGTTGTTCTTAGAAATATAGTAGTTTTTCATGTCAATGTCATTTTATAAAAAGATCTCAAATAAGATTATGATGAACACCACACACATATATGTGAGACAATCACATCATATTGAACACTACCTTAATGTTGCTCACAATGGCTGAAATATTTGCATCATCATCTGATTCTGTCTGAATCTGATTCAGTAAAAACATGAAAAAGAGTACTTCTTTCAGAACTGAATCAAATATCCTCAAAAATATTAATACGTGAAAGCTGCCTTAGAAATATCCTTGGCAACCAATAGATTTAGCAATCAGGTAGTTAAATTCATAAAACTAATATAACATATAAAAAGCAAGAAAACAGGTCAGATGTGACGAAGGATAACAAAACTACTACGTGATCTATCTAATAATCTGATTATAAACAAAAAATTTCAAAAATCAAGAACCAAAAAGACCAGTAAGAGATGCGTAAAAATAGCAGAGCGTAAAAAGCAAGCGGTTATCTAAATAATGTCATAAAGATTCAAAAAGTAGAAACTGAAAAGCTAAATGTCACACAAACCAAAACCAAACCTTGAAGGTTTAATTTATGAATTTCGTAATCATTTTGATAAAGGTCCCTATACCAGAAATCGGCTAGAGAGGGAGCCGAGATAAAACAGATTTGGAAGAAAGGAAAAGAGGAGGCGGCGGCGTGCGGCGGTGCTGTGGTGACTCCTCTCTCACCTAATCCGTATAACACACCCACACACCCAGATCTGAAATCGTGGAGAGAGACGAACCGGAGAAGGTCACCAATCACGGTGGTCAGATGGATAGGAAGGATTGTCCAGGGGTCTCGGGTAACAAATGACAGATGATTGTGGTTAGATGAAGGTAGGTTCTGCTGAAAGTTGGATTACTATCGGATGGTCTAGAAACAGGTTTGGAGATGGGACTTTGGTTGGTGGTCGATGGCAGATACGGTGGTGGCTGGTGTGGCTATGGTGATGGTACTGTAGAGGTAGTCTGGTGTTGTTGATAAAGAAAACTGAGATAAGAGAGAGAGAGGGGGGTTTTGATAAAAAGGTGAGTGATACGTGTTAAATGATTAAGATAGCAAGTGTTAGATCATAACACGTGTACAAGCAAAAATAGGGAAAAAAATTAAAAGACACGGGAATCGAACCCGAGTCAAACGGTTAACACACAAACGTACAGCAACGCCCTAACCAACTACACCACATAATCCTTTGTTTAAAATATCAAACCACTTAGTATTTAACCTCTTTACAAAATCGATAGAAACACAAAACACTGTTCAAAGTGGAAGCTCTATTATTATTATATAATTTTATTAAAATAAATCATATGATATCTACTTGAAAAAACGTAGCTAACACTTTATCTAACACTCATCTCATTTATTATACAACATAGAAATATATCTTAATTTTTTTTTAGGTTTTTTCAATTGTCGTTTGTTATATAGCACTATGGTACTTCAGTTAAAGACTTAAAGGTCAAAAAAACGCCCGATTTTATGGTGCATTTAAAAAAAAAGATTGCGTGAAAAAATTTATGAACGTAAAAATAGGGGGTATGCATGTATGATGTATGTTGCATGTAGAATGAAAAATAAAAGTTAAAGATGACTTCTTACCATACATAGGCAAAATCAATTTTTATTTAATCATACTCCAATATATATTATACACTCGTCGCTACAACCACCACCTGAAAGACGAAGCACCGTCACAAACCTACAAACCACCACCATACCTGAATGTTGCAACCGAATACCTCAAACCTTAGAATTCCAACATCGTAGATATGGTGTTGTAGGTAAGGGCGAAAGGTTGTGGTGGTGTTGAGATTAAAATGGAGGGTAAAGACGAGCGGTGGTAGTGGTGTTGATGTTAAAAGGGAGGATTAAAGGTGGTGTTTAGGTTAGGGGGGGTCAGATATGGTGGTGGTCAATTTCATGGTCGCTGGTTATATCGTTGGTGGAATGACCAAAATACCCTCATGTGCAAAGCACACATGAGGCAAGTTAACAGAAAACGTTAACTAGGTTATGAGTTAAGGACACCTTCCGTAAGAAAATTTTAATGTAAAAGACATCCGGTGTAATTTCTTTAGTTAAAGGACAACGCCAAAAACTTCGTTCAAATATAAAGAACGTAAAATGTAATTTTGTCTTTTCCTTTAAATAATACTCCCTCCGTCCCATTAGAAGTGTCTTGGTTTGAAAAACACAAAGTTTTAGGCATATTAAATGATTGCTTTTTTTGCTTGCCAAATGACAATAATACCCTTGTCATATGTGGGCCCATCATATTCTTTGTTTATTTTAGTTGTGTTTTTAAGGGTAAATTTGGAAAATGGCTAATAATTTTTTAAAGTGGACACATGCAATGGGACAAACAAAAAAAGGAATATGGACACTTCTAATGGGACGGAGAGAGTACGTTTTTTATTTAATAATACGTATTGATCGGGTTGGGTTGGGCAGCATGTCGCGTCAAAACAGGTCATATAAAAAAGGTTATCTTGGTTTGAGTCAAAACGAGTTTAGGTCATATATTAGTTGAATCTAATATTTTAATTTTGAATTTCTTTTATTATTTTTCTTTTGGGTAAACTGCTAAAATCGTCTATTCACCCTTGACTTAACTGGCACTAACTGGATGGAGTTAGTGCCACGGACAATTTAGACAAACAATTAAAATCAGGGTACGATTATGACTAAAAATCTCAAGTTTGTACGTAAGTGGCAACTTTCACCAAACCACAGGGACGATTTTAGCAGTTTACTCTTTTCTTTTAATAATACATTTGGTATTTAATAATACATATTTCTCAGGTCGGATCGGGAAACATGTCAAGTCAGAACAAGTTACATACAAAAGGTTATTCTTGTTCGAATCAAAATGGGTTCGGATAAAAAATAGTTTCATATTAGAACATGTCATGTAATTAATTTTTATCCGTTAGTTGAATATTGTTTTTATACATTCAATTTTATTTTATTTTATTCAGTTAACTTTAATAATAAGTTTGGTATTTAATAATACGTATTTAACAGTACGTACTGGTCGGATAAGGTCGAACACCATGTCGTGTCAAAACAAGCCACATAAAAGGTTATTTTTGTTCGAGTCAAAACGAGTTAGAATCAAAATAGTTTCGAGTCTGAACAAATCACATAATATTTAATATTTATAAGTTAGTTTATTTTGAATTAATTTTTTTATTCATTTCTCTTTTAATAATACGTTTCATATTTAGTAATAAGGTCACTTACATATGTTAATTAATCATGTTAATACCTAGTAAACCCCATAGCAATGTGATTGGCAAAATTTTTGAAGTAAAAAGTGTGCTGTTTAAATTTTCACGTGAGAATACACCCAAAGCTAAAGGGGAAACTAAAGTTACCAAGTGAATGGACTTTGACGAAGACTTATCAGTTTTTTTGTTTGTTTTATAATGTGCACCCTATGTTACTTTTTAAAAGTTATTGCATAGACCGTGTCATGATATTTATGATGTGCAACCTATACGTTACTTTTGAACTAGATTATAGTTATCAAGCTTTTTGCAATATCTTAACTTAAACTCAGACGAGTAGTTAGCTAAGTTCTTAACAATTATTACAATTAAGTCGTCCAGGCATGCCAAAGGCATTATAGCATAGCGGCATTTTGGTTGTAGGATAAGACTTAGGGAGTATAAGATCCTGGATCGAATCTCACAAGGGGGTTTTTCTCATAATTATGAGTTTCCTCCTGAATTGGTGGTAGAATATGATCATTGGTGACACGATGATACTTTAGTGATCTATGAGTGATTCCAATTAGCCGTTCAAAAGAAAAAAGTCGTCCACGCATATTATTACTATTTGCAAGACAAATTCGTGACAACGCTTTCGATTACAACATAACATTAGAAGTTATAAAACATGGAGTAATATATATCATCCATATGACCTTGAACTAATTAATCTTGTCCTTGTACAAAGACCACACCATCCAACTGCCAAAAATTGGCTAATTTGCTACACACACATGTGCAAACAATAGCATTTGATCACGAGTTTCACAATACTAAATAAATGTGAACATGTTCTGGAACAAATATCTCAATGCTATGATCACGGAGCAATATATAAAGTTTCTTTTTTCAACCGTGAAAAATGCAAATGCTAAGGAGTTCCAACTGTTAGTAACTTAGTATATATATAGACATACACGCGCATACTCATATTATTCATCAGCATAAAAGAATCTATGAACTTATAATATTAGTTATCATGTCAGTGTCGATTGAAGCTCTAGCAATGGCAGGGACTGACCACGTCAAATGGGGCATGGATTTTGAGGAATGGGAGCATATGGACATTGAGCCACCTCCACCGCACTTGTATGCTGAACAAATTGACGATTATGAGGAGCGTGAGTGTAAAGAAGACCAAGAAGTTGCTAAGGTGAAGACGATACCAAGTCTTTTTCAGCTTTTTGGACTATTGGTTGGCTTGTTGCTTGTTATCACTCTCACAAAGTGACATTTCAACATGCGTATAGTAACTTCGAATTAACTGTAAGGCGAAAATATGCTACTTCTTCATGTTAATGGGCATACAAGTTGTAAGAGTTTGTTAGAATTTAACAATGATCAAGCTTGTGTGGTTCTTGTGAAAAGATTGTTATGTTAATTTGATGTTAACATATGTTGTTTATAGGACAAGACCAAGACTTCTTTGTCAATAGGTCACCACAAAGTGGGTCATGGTTTTCTTTTTTATTTTTTTTAATTAAGAAAAAATCTCATTATTTACAAAGTAAATTGACTAAATTCTTACAAATTTTGATGACTGAATGTTCAACAGACCCAGATTCGTTCCTCCTCTTGTTCCACCAATGTTTACATTACTCTCTCATACGACTTCAATAGGATTAAATTATTGTACCATACATTGTTACATCGAGGATGGCATTGTCGGATCCTCACACCAACCGACCATATATGTATGATTCTCAAACCGTAGATATGACTTAGCGCGAGTCGTATTTTCGGTCTTACACCGTTTAGACCATATTGGTCTCGGTTTAATCAAATTTTATACATTGAGGTATGCCTTTGAGAACCTGAATATAGGTTTGAATCATTGTTATTTAACCCTTTGATTGATTTAATTTTTCACTTCTAAATCAAAAGTTTTCATCTTTTACAATTTAACCATATTGAATTTTTTTCTACTTTTAACTCACGGTTTTTCATCTTTTGCAATTTTGGTTCCTCATATTTTTCATCTTTCGCAAGTTTTTCTCTTTACATTTTATTCTAAATTTTTCGAGTTAACACGATGTAACGTGTTTTTGGGGTTCAACGTTTCTTCATCTATTTTTCCAATTTGATAGACCCGTCGTAACGCGTCTATTTTTCTCCGTTCGATAGGTTCGTTATAACGCACTGATCTTCGATCGACTTAGTTTTTTTTCTAAGTTTTACAAATAGGCTTTGCGTGAAACGTACGTGAGATAATAATTTGGCAAAGTAAAACAGATTGTTATTTGGTTGTTGATTTTCGGCCCACACACATGCAGAGGCCCGATACTGTTTTCTTGGCTCTTGGCCCAGACACCGACACACTTATGCACAGGCCTAATAAGAAAACCCTTTATGAATTATACCAGGCTCTACTATAACTAGCAAGGAATCCGCATGTTGTGACGGAGTCAACAATACAGGGCAGAAACATAATTCAAACCTTAAAACGATTAAAAGAATCAATATATAAGGTGTATGTTTGTGTGTGTGTGTAAGCACATGTGTTTCGTAGTGGGATAATTTTTTAAAGTCTACAATGAAACATGATAGCATGCTATGTTCTATATACCATGTGCAATTTGACCTACATGCCGGTAAAAAAATGAAACTAGCGGTTTGACTCATTAGTAACTATTATTATACTAATAATCCCACTCAATATGTTGAAAGTGCTAAATCTGGAGAGATTGCTGAAGAGAAGAAAGCTTTATAAGATTCACACTAGCAACTTGCAAAGAAGCATACCCATAATGAAATTGGAAGACATGTTAGTTGAAAATATTCTACATTAGAACTCTCAACCTGAGACTTTTATAGACGTGCACATATCGGGTTTTTTTTTTTCTAGAAACCGAATCAGTTCCAAACCGGTTCGTATTTGAACCGTTTCGGTTCGGCCCTGGTTTGAAAGGCCGGTTTTGGTTCGGTTCTGTTTGGGTTCGTGAACCAATTCATGCGCACACATTTTTTATGAAAAGGCATCACGATTATTTTTTTTTATGTAAAGTTTGACTTTTATTGATTCTTACAATCTTTTTAAGGTGTATAGGTAGGTATATATTTGTATGTGTAGACACATTTTTATATAATTTTGTTATATATAAATTTTTTTATATAAAATTGCAATTTTTTAATAAAATGTAGTAAATACTTTATTTTGTTTGATACCCTTCTCAAATGCTTTTTAATCACATAAGCAAGGTTTTAAAGTTGTGAGATGCATTGCTGACGAACTATCACCGTAATGAGGTAATTGATGGCAAAATGGGCCTATTGTGTGGTTCAATATGAGGTAAAGACGAGTAACTTATTGATGGGGCCGAGCGGTCTTCTTTGGCACAAATCACTTTTTGTCCATGATTGAAATTTATTATTAAATCATGAGTGTGCCAAATATGTATATGAAGATTATGTTATTTTAATAATAATAAAGTTGTTTGAATATAATAATTAGAATGTTTTATGCATTGAAATACCCATTGATTATCTTATATGGGGGCATTTTAGGGAAGAAAAGTGATAAAGCTTAGGAAATTGTAAAGAAACTTTTGGTATACCATATTAACTTTGGACATATTTACCCATGCATCCTTCTTTATAATGTAGTATAGATTATAATTTGTGGAAAATGTTTTTCGACCCTATTGTACAATAGACGACATTTGTACATGATTGCATTACGAACTTCGAATACTCAAAGATGATGAAACATATACATTGAATTTTTTATATTTTACGTTATGATTTATAAATACTTTTTGTTAGGTGACGACTTTATTTATTATTATCTTTTTCTACATAGTTGTGTTATAAAAACTAATATTATTATAAAACCTTTTATTTTTCATTTTGTATATATTTTAAGTTCCACTTGCTAGTATACAATTGGAAACGTTTTTTCTAATCTCTTGAGAAAAAGGGGTGGTTGACTTTGTTACAATATATTTTCAAGCGTATACATCTTTTTATTGATAATTATGGTTAAGCTTTAAACTTAATATAACTGGTGTATGTATGTAAAAATTAACAATATATAACCTAGGATATGGACGTCTACACAACGTTCCATAACTTAGTCTTACACTTCTAAATCTTTATTATTGATCAACGAAACAAGTTACATTTAGATGGTGGGTAAGCGGGCAACAAGCTGCGCCGCTATTCCCTTTTGAATCGCAAAGCCTATCCTGCTAAACACAAACCCTTGGTTCTTAGGGCTCTGCGAGTCACTGTGGACCACCTTCTGCACTCGTTTCAGAAACCGTACGGCCTCAGGGGCCAGGGATCCAAATGTGTCGAAGGCAAACGGCAGGAACACATGTTGATTCTCTAAACAGACTGCTTCGTGCTTAGCGGCCTTCTTAGCTTCTGCCCTCAAAACTGCCTGCCCCGGTACAAAGCCGTTGTCTCGTAAACCTACCAAGGGGAAACCCCTGTCAAGTCAACACAAGCATGTTTACCCCCAGCCCATCCAAACACAAGAACATCCGCAGGACGCAAGGTAGATCTCCCCTCCCGCGGATCGGTCAAAAAATTGACTGGTGCTTCTTTCTTGGCTGAGACCCCTGCACTTCGAAGCACATCCCATAGAACATCTCTGACCAAATCATGGCGGTACTTAAACCCCGGCAATTCCTTGCAGTGGAGCGCATGCTCGCCAAATTTATCCAGACATGCTTTTTTGCAAATGGGGCATGGTTCATCCGAGGGGAACAGAGGTATCATGAGCCGGTATTTGAGAATAGCGCTGTATTCGATTGCCGACATCTGCTGCCCAAGCCCTTCAATGGGCACGACAGTCAGAAAATCTTGAGCATGAGCCTCTTGAAGGCATGCAAACACTGCCTTTTGTCGCGGAGTCATATCAAACTGCCCCTCCGTAGTCTGCACGTGTTTACCATAAAGAGCACTCGCCAAGGTTTGTTGAGGTTTCTTGGGGGCGGTCTCCTTATCGGTATAACCGCCTAGATCAATTTCCGGAAGAACTGTTTTAATATTACCAAGTGCGAGGGTGTAGTCAGAATCCACCCCGATCACACCAGCACTCCGCAGGATGTGGTCCTGCAATCCCCACGACTGAGCCCTCGACGCTACAAAGGCGTATGTTGACACATCCCCTGCCGTGAAAATCCTTAATCCCCCAAGCCGCATAGGCAAGGATGCTAGCCTCCATTGGAGGTCCCCAAAATGTGCCCCTCCACAGACAACAATGCTTTCAACCGCCTCCCGAAGGCCTGCATCAAAAATGGACACCGCCTCTTTGACATGCTCAGGCTGACATGTCCGTAGCCCGAACACTAATTTAGCAACCCCCATGCATGAGCGTAGTAAGAGGAGCTCACTTTGAGGGTCTCTTAATTTCGGCAGGTGTTCCATGAGTTCAACCGCGCGCAAAGCCCTTTTTGTTGCCAAAGAGCGTATATAACCTGGATCCCGGCTAACAGCTCCCCCAAGGAGTTTAACCCCTCGGTCGGGCCTACCTATCTCACTAGGAAATAAACCGGGCGTTGTTGCTGAACCATTGCACGTCGGCCAAAAAATCTCGGTTTTTCGCACATTAAGCATAAGCCCCAAAGACGGTCCTTCAGATTGAATGATATCAAGTGCCCTCGCCACGTCTTCAGTTTTACCTTTAATAATGCCATCATCTAGATACCAAGCATGGAAAGGGAGGGAGCAGGCTTCCTGCACCCGGAGAACAAGCGAATGAAGGACCAATGCAAAAAGGAGGGGGCCGAGAGGGTCCCCTTGCTGAACCCCAGTAGTAGCACCAATGTGAGTATCGCCCACGTATAACCTGGCATGCCGGGCATACAAGAATTGCACCCACGGGTAAATGGATGGGCATCGACAATAAACTTCCCTGAGAAGTGTCGTACGGTCGACTACACCTGATTGTAAATCAAGACTCACACTCATTTTCATTCTCGTATAGTCATATACTTGCCACTATCCTCTTTCATGGTTTCCTTGTGAATAATGATACCACCTGTATAAGATCTTATGCATTAAAATGACCTTGAATTACCATTAAATAAAATACATTTTTAAATTTACTAAAAAAACTATACGCCGCATATATTTTTAGTTAACTATATTTTACAAAAAAAAAATAGAGCCCAGTTTCAAATACAGAAAATTTATTAAAACTACAAGTTTCGTATAAAAATGTTTGACAAAAAAAAAACTCTTCTATACGACCGTACATAGGGCTATACGAAACCTATACGAGACACATACTATGTCGCCGAACATGATATGACATTAGATTATATTAAAAAGAGTGAATTGCCAAATCCGTCCCTGGGGTTTGGCCAATATTGCTAGATCCATCCATTTTGAGAATTTTCCACTTTTTTGCCACTGAACTTTACACTTCTGTGCCAAATCCGTCCAAATCACAAACTCAGTTAAAAACTAACGATAAATGGAGGGTATTTTGGTCATCTCACCTATAAAACTTGTTTTCTTATTTCTAAAAGAATTGTGGGTGTGGGAATCGAACCAGGGTGCAAACCCGGTTCAAACATTAACAACAACAACTTCCACCACTGGGCTACGCCCTTGTTTGTATTTACAACAGAAAACATAATTATAAACCCAAACTCTGCAGGTTCCCCATTCCTTACAAACCCTAGAATCTGAATCCGGTTAATCGACCAAGAAAACGAATCTGATTATAACATTAATGTTAGGGCTTTTAATCTATACTATAAAACGACTGTAAAGACAATGTTAATTGGATTTTAACGTAGCAGATGGCGTATAAATGGGTCAAATGGGTCAACATGCACAAATGTAACCATAGTTTAATAGGGGTCAGCTCAAACAGCAGCAGACAACTAAGTTCCAGCAGCACTTGGTGGTCCATTAAACCTGTTAAAAACACTTGACCCATTTTGACCCATTAACAAACCATTACATTACCCATTACCATTTTGACCCATTAAACCTGTTAAAAACAGTTGACCCATTTTGACCCATTAACAAACATTAACAAACCATTAACAAACCATTACATTACCCATTACCCCATTAAACCTGTTAAAAACAGTTGACCCATTTTGACCCATTAACAAACATTAACAAACCATTAACAAACCATTACATTACCCATTACCCCATTAAACCTGTTAAAAACAGTTGACCCATTTTGACCCATTAACAAACATTAACAAACCATTAACAAACCATTACATTACCCATTACCCCATTAAACCTGTTAAAAACACTTGACCCATTTTGACCCATTAACAACCATTAACAAACCATTAACAAACCATTAACAAACCATTACACCATACTAACACAAAGTTTAATCATAACAACTATTACATTAATCATAACAACCATTACATTAATCAAAAACAAAGTTTACATTAACATATTTGCAAACTAATCACCAAGACAAATATGATTACATACATAAACCCTAAACCCTAAACCCTACTAAGACCAACCTCCTATTTATAACACATAGGAGGTGGTTCTACATACAAAATTACCATCCAGGTTCATCTGTAGTGCTTGATGAACCTTATCTTCAAACACATATTTGCAAAATTTGAACCTGATCCGGAGTTCTTGTTAGTGTTGGTTTAACTAACAAGAGCGCCCCATCCAGGTTCATCTCCAACAGACAAGGGATCCCCGGCCTGCACCCCGACGACCGTCATCATCTGCAACAGTGTTTATTCATCTGCAACAGTGTTGATGGCGTCCATCTGTCGATACAGTCCAACCGACAAAGGATCCCCTGCCTGCACTCCGTTTTCCACTAAAAATAGAAAGTCAAATCTTCGGTTGCTGGATCCGGTGGATCATCATCATCTACAACAATAATCAACAAACAACAATAATCAACAAACAACAATAATCAACAAACAACAATAATCAACAAATCTTCGGTTTCTACCCTCATTCTCACTGCCCTCAGTCACATTAAAGCCCTCTTGTGTAACCTCCCATGTATCTAACTCATAACTTTCATTAGAATAAGTTATGAAAAAACCTAGCTCTATCATCTTCTGAAAAAACCTGCTCAACATATACCTCCAATACTTTAAAATGCTACTTTAAAATGGTATGTTACTATATCATCTTCTGAAAAAACCTAGCTCTATCAGCATAAACGTAATCGTAATCAAAAGAAATTCAGAAAACTTACCACCGTGATGAACTTCAAAAGTAAAGCATACCAATCGTCGAACAACCCAATCGCCCATTATTCTGATTAGGAAGGAGATGTGGGTTATAATCAGCTTAGGGTTTGGGGGTTTTTAAGAGGAGCTCGATTATAATCAGATTAGGGTTTGTGATAATCGTGGAGCATTATAATCAGATTAGGGGTGGGATATTTTGTATATGAAATGACCAAAATACCCTCCATTTATAGGTGAGATGACCAAAATACCCTCCATTTATCGTTAGTTTTTAACTGAGTTTGTGATTTGGACGGATTTGGCACAGAAGTGTAAAGTTCAGTGGCAAAAAAGTGGAAAATTCTCAAAATGGATGGATCTAGCAATATTGGCCAAACCCCAGGGACGGATTTGGCAATTCACTCTATTAAAAACTCAAAACGCTGTTATACGCTGCGTACAGATCTATACGCGTAAAAACCCACCCTGAAAAAAAAGAGTGTCAAACAACACACACGGTTTGACCCGTTTCGGTATTCCCAAGAAAAATACTATCTTCACCATCCATCCTGTCCCTATCGATCTTCCTTCTAAAAGTGTTGTTACTATTGTTGTCAAAATTTGCATACCAACTGAATATACTCATATTATTAATGCAAAACTCTTATTTGACTTCCCCTGTCTTTTTATTTATTTGACTCATCCCACAATCTTATATATCTTTCTCTTCCTTTCTACATATTTCTTGAATTATTTTGCATGCAAGATTGAGGGTCTTTTAAATCTTTGATCAAAGATGTCTTCGATCGATCTTGAATCAATATCAGAGGCTACATCTGGAGCAATTGGAGCTGTTTTGAGCACAACAATTTTGTACCCTCTTGACACGTGTAAAGCTAAGTATCAGGCAGAAGTTCGTTCTCATGGTCAACAGAAATACAGGTTTTTTTTTCTTTTCTTTTGCAAATTTTCGTAATTTATATGTTTTAATTGATTGTTTGTTTATGTGGGGTTTCATGATCTGTTGGAATTTTGTTTGATCGCTATGAATCACATCGTTTGTTGTTGTTTATGAGTTTATATTTGATTGTTAGATTATTTGGATTGGAATATTATAAAAAAAATAATAATTTTTTTTTTTGGGGATTTAAAAATAAGAATTATAATCAAATAAGCAGTTTTCTTGCAGCTACTTTTTGTTGGTGTCCCTTAATCTGATTGGGTTGATCTTTGATAACTAGAAAGTTATAATCAGTTAAGAGTTTAGATAGACAATAAAGGTCGAAGCATCCGCTTAAGCGAAGGTTTACTGGTATTGTTTTCAAGTCTTGTAATAGAGCCCACTGAGTTGACTTGGATGCTTGTTAGTTATTTAAATTTTAAGCAACCTGGTTTGATTTTAGTCTTCGAGAAACGATCTTTACCTTGTAAGAATGTGGAAGACGATCCTTTTCATTTAGCAGCTAGCACGCGTAATATCTCGGTGTGTTTGATGTTGAGAGTTGTGATGCTTTAACTTCAGGAGTGGATTTTAGGTTGTTGGTAATGTCTAAGTTGATTTACTCCCTTGTTAGAGTTATAATCCTTTTTATATTAAAGGTATATATACGTGTGTGCCATTGAGGAATCATGAATGAATTTTTGATGTTCAATTGTTGTCGACGTAGGTTGATTACCCTCTGCAACTTAATTTCAAAAAGTGTGCCTGAGACTCGAGGTGCACAAAGCATCTCGAAAACGCTTTAGGGCCTTGAGGCCATGCCTCATGTACGTCTGGGTCAAAATTGGTCAAATTGAGGCCCATAGGAGGGTGATTTGTAAAAACAACCAAAGGATTGAAGAGATTATGAATGGTTTGTTTGATAAAAAGACTAATATGTAAAACAAATGAGACAGATGCAACTTTTGGTTGTACATATCGCAACATGTAGCATACATGAAAGTTCTCATCTCATGCTTCACCTTTCTGGCGAACGCCTCAGAGTGCCTCACGCTTTTTAAACCAAGCTCTGCAAGGGTCTGGTTGTTAGAATAGCTGAATAGCATCAACAATATTTGATTTGACAGTCGAGCCAAATACTATAAATCTAGGAATCCACCAGTTCACATGTTATTAGTAGTGTGTATGCATTTAGAAAAGCAACTGCTTCACAAATACTTTTGTTCCGTTTGCTGATATTTTACTAAAGTTAAAAATTCAAGTCTAATAAAGATTTCTGTGTGGACCGTGCAGAAAACTATCAGATGTGTTGTGGGAAGCTGTTTCCACAGGTCAAATTGTATCGTTATATCAGGGTCTTGGAACAAAGAATTTGCAATCATTTATAGCACAATTTGTGTACTTTTACGGATATAGCTATTTTAAAAGGGCGTACCAGGTAAAATATGGTACAAAGTCAATAGGAACAAAAGCAAATTTGATTCTTGCTGCTTCTGCCGGGGCTTGTACTGCCATCATAACACAGGTTAGATGTTTTGGATGTGTGGCACTGTGGCCTTAAAGTGATTATGTGATATTAAATAATTCGGATCAGATAACCAGGTTTGATAAAATTGGATATAGAAAATGGTTTTTGATGTGCTTGTGTAATACAAAGTAGTAATAGATGTTTGGTCATTTGGATTATGTGATATTCATACACACCTGAATCTATATTATTATTTTGTTTATTCTATATTAAAAAAATGAATATAGATTAAATAAATGTAAAAGTAGGTGATGATGTAGATGTTGTCATGTTGAGGTGGAGGTTTGGGATAGTTTAGGGTTGGAGGAAAAATGAAGGTTTTTAAGGTTGGTTTGAACTTTGAAATCTGATGTGGCATGCCGAGGTAGCGGTTTTTATTGGTCTGAAATTTAGATTATTGGAGATGCTCTCACAAACATGATTTCACTCAACAACACATTGTTCTTGTAACCTTTAAATACTAAAAAAGAGCGATAGTACTAAAAGTGTTATATGGATCTAGGAGTGTTTGGCTGGTTAAGGTTACTCCATTTAAGTCTCTAACCGATAAACTGCATCTGGTATTATCATTTAGCCTCTAGATACAGCATCATCACGAATGCAAACAAGTGCGTTTGGGAGATCAAAAGGGCTTTGGGCAATGCTTACAGAAGGCAGTTGGAGTGAAGCATTTGATGGGCTTGGCATATCTTTACTTTTAACTTCCAACCCTGCAATCCAGGTACGTTACCTATCTTCTCATAGATGATTGTGCGGATTGGGTAACGGGTCAAAACAAGTAAAGTTTTTGGACAGGTCTAAACAGGTTGGGTTGACCCGCTGACATGTTTTGGCTATTGCTCCGGTTGCTTTTAGTAAAACAATTTAGGAGGGGATAAATTTTTATTATGTCACGGGATACACTATTAGTTCAGTTTTTCGTAGTTTTACCCATTCGACCTGTTAGCACTTATAAACAGGTAAATGGTCAAAACTGGTTCGGGTAGAACCAGCATAGTTTAATGTCTTTTTTTTTTTTTATAATTTTTCGAATTATTAATGTGTTAATAACTATATGATTACATAGACTAAATTTACATAATGATCCAACTTTTTGAATAAAACAATTTAGGTAGAACCAGCATAGTTTAATGTCTTTTTTTTTTATAATTTTTCGAATTATTAATGTGTTAGTAACAACTATATGATTACATATTTACATAATGATCCAACTTTTTGAATAAAACAATTTAGGAGGTCAGCCGGTTTTAACTAAGCCTAGTTATTTTCTTTTAAGATAAATTTTACTCATTTTGATCTGTAAGTAGTAAACTAAAACTCAAACTGACCTGTTTATAATGCATTTGTGCAGTACACGGTATTTGATCAGTTGAAGCAAAAACTTTTAGACGGGAAACTTAAAAAAGCAGGAAACGGAACTTCACCTGAGTCACTTTCTGCTTTCTCTGCCTTTTTGCTGGGTGCGATATCTAAAAGTATTGCAACCGTTCTTACATACCCCGCTATCAGGTCAGTAAATTGTGACTTCTCTTTGTTGAAAAATAATATTTTGTCCAACTTTAATAATTTATACGAATGCTATGCAGGTGCAAGGTCATGATTCAGGCTGCAGACTCGAGTGATGATGATGCTAAGGAAAACAAAAAGAAACCCCGCAAAACATTGATGGGTGTTCTTGATGCAATTTGGAAACGAGAAGGGATATTCGGGTTTTTCAAGGGATTACAAGCTCAAATATTGAAGACGGTTTTAAGCTCGGCTTTACTTTTAATGATAAAAGAAAAAATAGCTGCTACCACTTGGGTACTCCTACTTGCAGTTAGAAGTTATCTTGTGGTCTCACAAGGAAGGTTAAAGGGACCGGCGAAAAGGTAAAAAACAGTTCACTTTGATCAGTCATGTAGCGCTAAGCTTGCATGGCATAAAAGAAAATAAGATTAAGATTAGAACGCGTATTATATCACTTGTATAACAAGAATAACAAGTGATGTTAAATGTTATACTCGAAGAAATATTCTTGTCATAGAGGTACCCTGTTCCATGACGATCCCAAATCTCGAGACATTTTGATAAGATTTTATGTTCATGAAAAAGTTATTTTCTTTAGCCTGTTCTGGTTTTTTATAATTTGTTACTTTGTCATCATCAACAGAAATTCAGAAAGTTTGTTAGTAGATCAAAGATTTCAAACCAGGTTATACATTACTGTTGTAACTGGGCCTAGACGATATGGAAAACTTGGCAAACCGAGTTATTCGGTTTGGTTTACAGTTTGTAGTATTATACTGTTGTGAAACCACACCATACCTCCTTTTCGGTATTTAGATTATATAACATAGCTAAAGTAAGTCGAAAACAAAATTCGAAACTATAATCTATATCACTTCACAAAATACAATGAAGCGACATGTCGTATACTTCATCCCCCCTGCACGGGGTGGTGATTAGTTGATCAAACAGTCTTCAAATGTTTTAAGTAACTTGAAATCAATATGATTATTGACATCAGGTAGAAGAGAGTTTTTGGTGTATCTAAAATAATTTTCTGGTCCCATCATATTATAGGTGTCTTTGTGACATTTTGAATGGTCACAAAAACCTAAACAAATGGGCTCATAAACATAAGCTTGTTTAGTTATATATATAAAAAGACAATAATATGAAGATAAATTATAACAAAACAATACTAATATTATAGCAAAAAGATATGTTTTAAGTAATTACACGAATCGTGAGGCCCTCTTATAATTTTCGTCAGCAAAGTTGTTGATCAACTCTTCATTAGCTATACTGTCTAATATCTCATTCTCAATAGCTATCATTGTCAATCCATTAACTCTTTCTTTGTTCATTGTGGATCAATAGTTGGACTTCTAGCAGCTTAAATTTTGGAAAGCTTGTTTCCACAAATGTGAACTTCAACTCTATATAAATTCATTAGCATCAATATCAGATCCTTCCACATACTTTATCAATTGTTTCATTAACTTTCAACCTTTAAGTCTAGAATTAACATGATGCCAATCCCTATAATCGTCATACCAGATTACCTTTCGGACACCCTTTTGTAAATAGTTTACAGCAAAAACAAAATACTTGGTCGAGCTCTTTTGAATACACTAGCCATTCTCTATCACAAGTCTCCTTATTTGGTAGAGTTCTAGTATACAAAGTTGCTGAAAATCATCTTCCGGGTTTATCCTTAAGACCCTTATCAATTGTCAAATCTCGTTTTGGACCTTTCTCTGACCAAAATATTGATCATTTTTGGATTAAGACCATCCCAAAATCTAGGATCAAATACATCAATTTGATTAACCTCAACATCATCTTCTTTAACATTAGCATCAACATTTTCTTTAACTTTAAACGTTAACATCACCAACATCTTCAACATTAGCATCAACATCATGTTCTTCAACATTAGCACCAATGCCATCTTTTTCAACATTAGCATAGGCACTTTCTTTATCAATGTTAGAACCTTGAGATTGTTTTTGGAGAAACTTAAGCATAGTTGTTTAGGAGGCATTCTTCCTATAAGCATTTAGGGGTTGTTTGGTAAGGCTCTTAATGAGCCTCTAAATTAAATGGTTAAGGCTGAATCATTAAGCACTGAATGAATCCATTTTTGCTTCCCCTACCAATGTGGTACAAGAAGACTAGCCATTTAGAGGTCCAACAAAATAGCACTTTATGATTCAGCACTTAACCATTCAGATCCTCTTAACAATTCAGACTTCTTAATGATTTAGCACTTAATCAACCAAAAAGCCCTTAGTCATTTAGATAACACATTCATGAAAGAATATAATATTCATATAAACTGCTTATCATTATCGATAGCACGTTCTATTTAAATAATAAAATCATTGAATTTTTTTTGGAAGGCTATATCAATTCAAGTCGCTGAGTCAAGAAATACTTATTGATGAGTTTGGTCAAGCGATGCAAACGACATGAGTCGAGCTCAATTGTCAAGCGATGCAAACGACATGAGCCAAGCTCAAGCCTTACAGTACTCGAGCTTGTCTCGTTAGGTTTTGCTGAAGCTTGGGCTTCGCTCAATTCAAGCCTATATTTTTGAGCTCGAGCTTGTATAGATAGTTGAAGCCCGAGATTGGGTAAGATCGGCTCAGGCTAAATAATAAAAAGTTGAAGTGAAGTGGCGCATCATGCATGCCATGTACGTACTATTATGTACAAGTATACGATGGCAAACATGTCATGTGTACGGCTTCGTTAATAACTTAATATCATGAGCCACATAAGTGGCCAATAGAAATAGAAATAACAATCGGTAACTTATTCTAGATACTAAAAAGTCCTCAAATGGGCCAAAAATTAGTGTGCTCCTTTGTTGACAAAAGTCAAGTGAATAAGATGAAAATGAAAGGTTCCATAAAGTCAAATATCTTTTGTGCAAGTTGGAGATTGGGGGGGTTTAAGGCTGATCTATAGAAGACCAGTAAGACTCATAGAGGGGGAGGACACTTGGTAGTGTAGAAGAAGACTCAGGGGACTAAGAAGGACTTAAGAAGACACCGGACTTATTTTACAAGACTCTATATGACTCAAGAGACTAGAGAGAGAAGTATAGAAAAGGATTTTATTTCTTTCCAAGGATGATTTACAAATGAGGGGAAGCCTTCCTTTTATAGGCCAAGGAAGGGGGATATTACATCATCCATGACATCACACCATGAGTCTTACTGGTCTTATATAGATCAGCCTTAAACCCCCCCAATCTCTGGTATCAGAGCCATAACGGCTCCTGTTCTCCCTATCTGAGGTTCGGATTAGTATGCTCTGTGACTGCCGGCTTTGTACGGATCTCTCACATCAGAAAACCAACCTTACTAGGCATTGAGTAACAGACTGGTACGACACACTAAACCATTTCCTAGAGTCTAAAAGTAGCTTGTTGAGCGAGTGGTAAGTCGGAAGGGTCCGCGGTAAAGTCTCAAAGGTCCGAGCTTGAAGATTTGAAGAGTGGTTGTTAGGAGTCCAAACCCAGTTATGAACCAAGATCTATCCCGTATGTCTAGTTTTAGATCGTCGTCTGCGTCAAAGATTGATCAGTTATATGAGATCTCTTATGTATCTGATGAATCTAAAATACCTATTACTAATATGCCCATGGTTAACCCCTACAGTGTCTTCTCCAAACCCCATGTGTCATTCTCTAGAAAAGTAAAACAATTAGTCGGTTCTACGTCAAACCCAGTCGTCAAGGAGTTTGTTCAAACCTCAAAGTTTGATTCACATCTACTCCCTGCCACAACCTCAGAACACCTAGTCACCCTCTCCCTACCCCCAGATCTTCCAAGGATCTGTCTATCCCAAGGATATACACACATCCACTTCGGTGCGATAAGGCTAGCCCTTACCTTCCACGGAAGAAAAGGACTACCAGCGTTTGCTAGAATCGCCCTCGTCGATACTAGATTTGTGGAGTACCAGCACGCCTGCATCAGTACTATCCAAACCACGCTAAACGCCGGAACAGTATTTGTCACTCTGTTCCCCAACTTCAACATGCCCCTGAACGATCCATCCTTGTTAACAGCCCTGAAAGCCCAGATCCAGATCGGTGGTACGCCACAAGTAAACACCTTTCAGGCTACCTTTCACTATCAGATGGCATACAGAGTCCAAAATCACTCTTTGGACATCATGGTCCCTGGAAAAGATAACTCCGGTGACGCACTGTTCATAGAGATAGATTCAAACTCTACACCTACCTGCACATATGTTCCTAAACAGTTGTCCAGAGAAGAGCTCACAAAGCTCCTCCCAGAAAAATGGATAACCAATTACGAACAGCTTCACCAAGCACCGGTCCAGACAACAGCTGCCCCTGACTCTGTCCGTCATCATGATGGCCTAGTTGAGGTCAAGTTTGCAAAACAAGATCGTAGAGATGTTTTTCCTGCGATCCACATGATCCAACCGGTCGAAGACCTTGCAGACCAACACTGCCCGTACGACATCTGTTACTGCCAACAATGTCTAGATGAAGCAGATCGGGTAGAATACGACGAAGACGTTCCGAAAAGAAAGAAAAAAGGCTCCCAAAGGTCGTTAAAGGAAAGATATGAAGCAGGAGACCCGAACGTCGGTCTTCTCGGAGAACCATCAGGAAAGTTCGACTACTATGTCCTGTATGGTGACTCAACCCCAAAGCCTGAACCAACAACCCACAAACCACCAACACCAAAACACCCACCCCCTCAATTCAGTGAATGCTTTGCCATCACCCCAGATCCATCGTCATCTGAATACCAAACGGAGTTCCCTCCGTTAACCACCTTTGAAAGAGGCCAACAAAAGACAAAACACAGCTGGAAGGTCCAAAACCCAACAGTTATGGGTCCCAACGGTCCTGTAACCCAGACCAACCCTGTTGAAGCCACACTAAACTGGCAAAGTGAGAATGTTGTTGCTCAAAACAGTGCCCTCAAGACTATCATAGCACAGCAGGATGTTATCACGAAAAACCAAGAATCCTTGGTTAACAAAGTTCGTGGTCTTGAAGACATCATTCATGAGATCAGGATGAAAATTCTTGAGCTCCATAATGATCTCCTTCAAATAGTCCAGAACGCTCCTTTCTCACAAACCCCCAGAGGCCTAATCGAAAAGGAAGCTGAAATGAAGTTCCTCAAGGCTCAACTCACAGATCTGGAAAGACAGCACAAACAACAACGGCTTTCAACGCTTGAAGACGATCCATGGAGGTTACCCTCCACACCATTCGTCAGAACAGCCTTTGACCCTCAACCATTGCCCATAACGACTCTCTCACAATCCTCCCCGTCAATGAATTTATGGTCAAAAGGACAAGCCAAGACAAGAACAAAGCGACCCTCCCCTTCTAGAAGTAACTCTTCAGGAAACACCATCCAAAAGCCAACAACAAGCAGATCCAAGGACGAACAAGCTTATGATGACAGCATGATGATAGCCTCGTCCAAACCGCCAGAAGACATACCCGTACAACAAGAAAACCCCATATCCTTCTTCCTGAAAAGGATACGTCAACAACCCTCAAGCAACAAACTTCCGTTTATTGTAACCTCCACCAAAAGAAAACGTAGTGACAATGAAGACGACGGAAGAAGAGCTAAAGTCGCCAAGTTAACAAGGCATACTAAGCTCCGCTTCGTATGCAAGAGAAAGCTAAAAATAAAAACTCCTGGTGAAAAGAACAAAACACCAAGCCCAAAGTGTATCAACATGGTGAAACCACTCGCACGAAAGACAAGAGTACCAACACCCCTTGCAAAGGTCCATCTTCTCACCAGCACATATCCTAAACCCATCCCGGTCATAGCCTTTTTTGACACTGGATCTGCCGCAAGTCTTCTTAATCCAGCTATTCTTCCAGCAGAATACTGGAAACCACACCGTCAGCATTTTATTGCTGCAAACGGCGAACATTTCACGATTGACAAAATTAGCACTCCAATTCACTTGAGAATCTTTCCGACTTGCACTGTCAAGCATAGATTCTTAGGATCAGACACTCATGGCAAAGACCTCCTCATTGGCTTTGATATTCTATATCGATTACGAGATTTACGATATGGACAAGAAGGCCTGAGATACAAAAAATTTGTCAATCCATGGAGTCCAGACAGACGGCTTTACATGATCTCACCCCTCCCCATTGAAACCATAAAATCCAAAATTATCCGAACCTCCTGTGCCTCTAGCCATACTGAATTCCTCACAAAACATCACTCCCCTTTGTGGCTAAATCCGGATTTTTTCGTATCCTTGCCTTTCAAACAAAATGAAGACATCAATCCTACAAAAGCCAGTCACCCAGGCATGAATCCTGAACACACCCAACTTGCCACACAAGAGCTTTCCGATTTACTGTCACAAAGTCTCATTGAACCGACAACCTCCCAATGGGCATGTGAAGCGTTCTATGTCAATAAACGCAGTGAACAAACTCGGGGAAAGCTAAGACTAGTGATTAATTACCAACCACTAAACCATTTCCTAGCAGACGATAAATTCCCACTGCCCCAAAAAAGATCGCTGTTCCAATCCCTAGTTAATGCAAAAGTCTTGTCAAAGTTTGATCTTAAAGCCGGTTTTTGGCAATTAGGTATCAAACCAGAGGATAGGCACAAAACGGCCTTTTGCATCCCTGATCACCATTACCAATGGAAGGTAATGCCTTTCGGTTTAAAAAATGCGCCATCAGTATTCCAAAAAGCTATGGTACGCATATTTGAACCAATCCTCAGCAATGCCCTGATCTACATAGATGATATCCTCTTGTTCTCAGAAGATGAAGAGTCACACATAAAGCTCCTAGAAAATTTCCATTCCATAGTCCAGCAATATGGAATCATGCTTTCAGAGAAAAAAATGGAGATCGGTGTTGGTACCATTGATTTCCTCGGAATGAAGATCGCTGACGGAAAGTACCAACCTCAGCCTCACATTGCAAAAGAGCTACACCAATTTCCAGATAAGCTGACGTCACAAAAAGAAGTCCAACAGTTCCTTGGATTGGTCAATTACATGGCAGATTTTCTGCCAAAATTGTCAAATCACACAGTACACCTGTTTCCCATGCTAAGAAAAGATCCACCAACTTGGTCTGAAAAGCAAACACAAGCTGTCAAAGAAATAAAGCAACTGGCTGACAGTATGCCACCATTAAAGATTCCTGCACCAAAGGACAAAAGAATCCTTCAGACAGACGCAAGTGATGAGCACTAGGCAGCAGTCCTACTTGCGGAAGATGACAAAGGAATCAGAACAATTTGTGGATACAAAAGTGGCACGTTTAAAGAGTCAGAAAAGCACTACCACTCTACCTACAAAGAAATCCTAGCTGTAAAAAGAGGGATAGAGAAATTCCAATTTCACTTAATTGGATATGATTTTCTGATAGAAATGGACATGTCATCTTTTCCAAAGATGTTACAATTCAAAAGAAAGATGCTCCCAGAATCTCAATTATTACGTTGGGCAAACTGGTTCTCACAGTGGAAATTCACTGTTAAGCACATAAAGGGAAAAGAGAATATCTTTGCAGATTTTTTGTCCAGACCAAAGGCCTATAAAAGCAACGATGCCCAAATGGTCCAACACCACCACATCCACCACCCACACATCATCCCTGCAATCTTTATGATGGAGGACGCCTCATCAAGCAACACGACAAAAGCCTCACTCTATCAAGATTTCAAAGACAAAGGAGTCCCAGAAGAAATCATAGAAGAAATTGCGGATCGAACGTTCAAAGACAAGGCTCAGCTGAATTACAAAACATTCCTCACTATAACCCTAAAAAACCATGGGTTTTTCATGAAAGGTCTTGCAATCCACCCTGATTACCCATTCCTCAATATCTTCCACATAAATGACCTGTACAACCTACCAAAAGAAGCATTATGCTTTTTCTGGTATCTTTTCGAGTCTTATAGCATCGCCATGACCTTCAACGGGTCAAAACTCCTCCGATACCTGATCGACTGTAACTTTGGAGAACTCCCCAAAGAAAGGAGAAATACCCTCACCCTACTCCAATGGTTCTTACCGCTTCACCAGTGGACAGGACAGATAGCATCCGCCCATAAAAAATACTGTCTTGTTATCTTTCGAAGGCCAGGCTGCTACATACCCCCAACAGTCCCCCAAGGACCGTCATTTGTTTTCCATGCTCCTTACTGCTTCACTCATGGCTGGTACACAGGAAAACCTTCAAGAGTCTCCTACAAGAGTACCCACTCAGAAGAATGGAAAGAAATCCGTCGGTGTTTGGCTCTCGCAAATGGATACTCTCCGGATACTATCCCACAACACATCCTGTATGGGTCGATGCTTTGGCCAGGAGACCATCCCCAAGTAAAAATATGGGAAGAGGCTGCAAATGAATACATTGAAAATCATCTTTTCGACTATGACAGCCCGCATTTCGATCCATATGAAGATGACCCGTCTCACCCAGATTCTCGTTGGAAGTAAAAGAAGAGTCCAAGAAAGCTCCGTTATGTTTAATAATATATTATTATGTGTGCTAGTGTGCTAATAGTGTGCTTAAGAATAAATTAGGCTTTAATCACTCTTAAAGTGATGTAAGCACTTATGTCATGATTATGTCATGACTAGATATTTTCTTTTATGTATTATTAGTGTGATGTCATGGATGATGTAATATCCCCCTTCCTTGGCCTATAAAAGGAAGGCTCCCCCTCATTTGTAAATCATCCTTGGAAAGAAATAAAATCCTTTTCTATACTTCTCTCTCTAGTCTCTTGAGTCATATAGAGTCTTGTAAAATAAGTCCGGTGTCTTCTTGAGTCCTTCTTAGTCCTCTGAGTCTTCTTCTATACTATCAAGTGTCCTCCCCCTCCATGAGTCTTACTGGTCTTATATAGATCAGCCTTAAACCCCCCCAATCTCTTGCACATATGTTCCTAAACAGTTGTCCAGAGAAGAGCTCACAAAGCTCCTCCCAGAAAAATGGATAACAAATTACGAACAGCTTCACCAAGCACCGGTCCAGACAACAGCTGCCTCTGACTTTGTCCGTCATCATGATGGCCTAGTTGAGGTCAAGTTCGCAAAACAAGATCGTAGAGCATATATTAACAATATTCATATGTCCTTTGTATCTTCATGAATATTTTCATATGTTCTTGGTGTTGTTATGTTCAACTTGGTATCTTTTAAAGAAACACAAGTACCATCATATATATACCACTACCACCAAATCCAAACACTCACATAAAGTTTTAAAGGGTTTCATCATGCAACACAATCAAATCTAAAACAACATATATTGCACACATGAAATTAAATTTGTTACAAATAACACAAAAATGAAGAAAACGAGAACCTTGATGAAGGTTTCTTTAGAATTTTGAAAGATTAGAGAAGATTTGAATTCACACGTACAGAGGTAATTCATAATCGTCTGTGTTAGGAAACAATGCCCCAAAGTGTCCTCACGGACTCACGGTGTTGTTTACCGTAGATGAGGGCAAGTGTGTATTTATGGGATATAGGAACACGGATTATTTTTCCATTAAAGTGAGATAATGAATAGCCTTAAAAATACTACTAAGAGCACTCATAGCATAGCAAGTTCTTTAAACGTTACCTCATTTTCAAATTTTAAGGTAAAAGTATAAAATCATGTTATGTCCTTACTTTATTGGTCTCTCCATCTTCATATTCTCTCCATCAAATTTTAAGGGGAGACATGCTAAAACCCTAAGGCGTTTCACTATTCACCCCTAAAGTTACCATATTATTATTTTTTTAGTGTTTTATTTTAAAATATATAATATATGTTATTACATATAAATTAAAATACACATATACGTATTCGGTTTACTAAATTATATATAAAATGTGACTCATATTCTTGTGACTTATTTTTTCCCCTAAAAATTTAGAGTATTCAGAGGCTTGGAGAACGGTTGGGTTTGAATTTTTTCAATAATTCAAACTTAAGAAAAAAAAAGAATGATGCCCATGCTTGAAATCCATAAACTTCCAAGACATATTGCATCTAATAATTAATACTTTGTTTATTATTTGGGAAAATGACCAAAATAGTCCGTTGACCGGGCGTTTTGCACAAATAGCCCTCTCCACCCTCTTTGGAGAGAGGGGTCACGGTTCCCAACATGCCTGAACCGTCTCCCAAGGGGCTTCCCATTTCAGCCAACCGTCTCCTGCCACGTGTCGTTGTTGATCCCGAGACAGACCTTTCTCTCTCCTGAACCCTCTTTTCTTTCTCTCTCCTCCTGAACCCTCTTTTCTGTCTCTGTCACCCCTCTTTCTCTCTCCTCCTGAACCCTCTTTTCTTTCTCTCTCACCCCTCTTTCTCTCCTCCTCACTCTCTCTCTCCACTAATTTGGGTCAAATATTAAAAAAAGAAAGTGAGAAGAGAAATACCATCCAATTGCAGTAAGCAACATCATTTGACAAATCAGTGTCGTTATTCTTAATAATATTTCTTGGGGAAGAGGCTTTCATGGCATCCAACCAACTACTAGAGCGGACATCATCAAGTAGCCCAGGTTTTTTCCAGGGGCCTGTAAGATATGGAGCTTGAGAAAAGACTCCAGAAGATGAGTATGGTAGTAAAGAATCATGTATTCCTAATCTTGGTTTGCTAATGGGTGCGGGATCAGCGAGTATGGGAGCACTGTGATTTGCCTTAAGATCGACCATTAGGTTTCGAGCAACAGTTTAATATAACTTTATTAGATCCTAACAACAGAAATTGGCACAATCGTCGTAACCAACTGTCGTGTCAATAAAAAACCACCACGTTCAAAATAAAATAATATCGTTGCTGGTAGGAAATCTATCAATTGAGCCCGAATTCCTGGAAACTACAAACCGTAAAGATGTTTAAGTGATTCAAACCGTAAAGATGTTTAAGTGATTCATTAATAATCTTTCTCTCTTTCCACTGCATTTGGTTTAGTAAAATTCAGGAGAGAGAGAGGAGAGAGAAAGAGGGTAGAGAGAGAGTGAGGAGGAGAGAAAGAGGGGTGAGAGAAAAAGAAAAGAGGGTTCAGGAGGAGAGAGAAAGAGGGGTGACAGAGATAGAAAAGAGGGTTCAGGAGGAGAGAGAAAGAAAAGAGGGTTCAGGAGAGAGAAAGGTCTGTCTCGGGATCAACAACGACACGTGGCGGGAGACGGTTGGCTGAAATGGGAAGCCCCTTGGGAGACGGTTCAGGCATGTTGGGAACCGTGACCCCTCTCTCCAAAGAGGGTGTAGAGGGCTATTTGTGCAAAACGCCCGGTCAACGGGCTATTTTGGTCATTTTCCCTTATTATTTTATATTACAAGTATGGTAACAAAAAAATACAAAATATGAATATAAAGTGTTTGATTTGCTCTAAAAATGGCAAGTAACATGTTTCAACGAATCAACGGTACAAACCGCAAAGTGAATAAAGTAGATCGACTTACTGGCTAAAATAGGATATAAACAGAGGGTTATTTTTGTAATTAACTGAAATGTGGAGGCAAATTTATGAAAGTGGTGTAAAATAAGTGGCAAAATTGCTAATAAATGAGCCCTCGTGAAGAACGTATGGAAAGTGAGGGATAGGGCCCATTCAGTCTGGACGGTGTTACCCTTCGTTCGATAAAACTAAAAACCGTGACCTCTTTAACTTTTGAATTCTCCCAAAATTACTAGTAAAAAAACACTATTTATTTTCCTCTCACGGTGCGGAATTTTTTGCCAAACTAGTGGAATTTTCCATGGTTTTTGTGATATTGGTATGTGTCAGAAACAAGATTGGGTTAATGGTATTCCCGCAATCTTAGATTGCGGGATTAGGTGACGTGTAATTCCAACTAGGACGAGCAGTGGACGAAGGAGCTGAGTTGGACGGATGAGGTGGAAGACCCGCAATCTTAGATTGCGGGAGTGCAGAGAAACGCAGAGCTACAGTTGACTCTCGCAATCTCAGATTGCGGGAGTGCAGGGACTTCTCCTGTTTGCTTTTGTCTTCAACACTTACACACCATCTCATCAATTGAATTATCAATGCATGCATGAGAGAGTAGAGAGGTTTGCATGCCTTTGCATGTCTGAACTTGCATAGTAACTCTTACACATATCTAATCAACTTTAATCAAATTCAATGTTTGCATGTGAGAGTAGAGTGCAGAGAAATGGCATGCATTTTAATATATATATGGATGGACTATTGTTATTGTTAACAACACAAAGCAAATCAAACTCACAAAAAAAAAACTCACAACACAAAGCAGATAAACAACTTCATATCTTAAAAATTATGGCTTATTTACACCCTGGTCCAAGAGACAATTCTCTTCTATGGCTGCAGCCACGACATCGTTCTGCTTATATGTTCGAAGACGGTGGTGACGATGCCATAGAACTCGATGTAAGGCGAGGCGATCAGTCGTTATACAATCACATACGGGATAATGGTATTCACCCCAATGTTCGTAATCTGGTTAGTGTAGCTGGTTTTGGTGGCGTTCTTGAGGTTGGCTACCTATTTGCTGACCGTGGTTTAATAACCGCGTTGGTAGAAAGGTGGCGTCCTGAGACTCACACGTTTCACTTCTCCTTCGGTGAAACAACCGTGACTTTAGAGGACGTGAACGTCCTCATGGGGTTGCGAGTCAACGGTCCACCAATTGCAGGACTACAGGAAAAATGGTCCCATGAAGTTCGAAATCAGCTAGTAGAAGGTATGTTGGGCATACAGATTACGAATGAGAGCATGCTTTCCGGAAATACTATTAAAACAACAAGCCTTCTAGAAAAAATCAAGGAACCACTGCCCGAAGGGGCAGATATTGATATGGTTAGACAACAAGCACGTTGTGTGGTGCTGATTATTGTGGGTAATTCACTGTTGGCTGACTCTTCTAACGGTTGGACGTCATTGGCATTTTTAAGGCACGTCGAATCGTTAGAAACATGTGGTCAGTTTAGCTGGGGGAGTGCTGCATTAGCTTGTTTGTACAGAAACTTGTGCAAAGCCGCATGCTCCACTGATAAAACAATTGGAGGACCTATCACCATACTCCAGTTGTGGGCATGGACCCGAATCAGTGTACTATCTCCCCGGTGTAGTACCCGGTTGATGCCTGGAAAACCGTATGGCGCAATGTATGTATTTTCTCCATCACCCTTCCTTATGTTATATTTAATAATTTTTTTATTAAATAAACTAACTCGTTCGTTTAAAACAGCTGGAAAGGATCGCGCGATTTCAGGGGGGTGGCCTCGCGGTCGTTAAAAGCGATACGATCGCAACTTCAAAATTTATATTCCGAACAGGTATGAGACTGTTTATTTTTTTTTACAGTGAAAAATATATTAAATTTTACTAATAGTGTTTCTGTTTAATTTTTTACAACAGTTCATTTGGAGACCCTATGAACGAGCCATGGAGGTACTCCCGGAAAGTTGCACCGACGGACGGGCCTCTTGGTGTTCGGATTGCTACATTCTGTGGTTTCAGGTGGTGGAATACCACCAAGCCAGCAGGGTCGTTAGACAATTCGGATTCCGTCAATGGATTCCTCAGGGACCACCCTTTACCCCCGAAGTCCACCTCGAGCTGCACCAAAGGACGCGTGCTGGGAGACCATACGAAAACTGGTTTACAACATACCATAGCACGTATGTGCAGTCCTGGGATGAGCGCGAGAATCACGTAGTGGTCGGGGAACGAACCTCAGAACCTTCCGTGTATGCTGATTATATGGAATGGTTCTTAGAAAGAACCGTGGGGTACACGAGGAACCCAATGGCCATCCCGGTAGCACAACCGGGTTTCAGAGATGATGCTGGGATTGCCCAAGTGCTGGTATATATTGATGAATTTTTTTCAAATATATAAAAGTGTATATTTAAATGATAAATTTGTTAATATTTAATTTTCTTAATTTACAGATGGAGGGATACACGCAGATTAACGAGCAAGTGTCCCAAATCATGTCGTCCGTCCCTGCCAACTTCAGCACCAATCTTGGGGTGATTCAAAGCACTGCCCAATCAGTCATGTCGCAAATTGGTGTGGGTGATCGTTTGAACTACCGCTCACGGCTTGAAGGTAGCCCTGCTGCCTCTGTTGCAGACAGAAGCCGTCCTCAAAGAGCGCCTAGGCGAAGGCGAAATCAGAGGAATGCGGAGGTTCAGAGAGAAGAAGAAGTGTCTGTGCATAGTCATCAAAGTACGCCAGATAATATTTTCTTTGATGATGATCTTGGCGGGTTTGACCCTACCTCCTTTATTGCAAGATTCGGTACCCCACCACAGGGCACTACGAATATCCAAGGGGGGTCAACAGATATGAACCTCATGGAGTCGTTATTAAACGACAACCAATGGACTGACCAATTTAACCCGTTTGATGCCATTAGAACACCACAGACTACCTTCCCTCTCAACCCACCCATCAACACCGGGCAGTCATCGTTTAACTATTGGGCCCCAAATCAAGGTGGTGAAGGATCGTCGTCCAATTTCTACACACCAGTACCTTTGGAGTTCCCTAACGAGCCGCGTCGCAATCCACACCGTGAGCGACGTCCCCCTTTATGTGGTACTGACGGACGATTTTGTAACCAAGCTAATTGTGGACCCAATTGTAATAACTCTATATGAACTAATGATATATGAAATGGTTTGTTTTTTGATATATGAAATGGTTTGTTTTTTGATTGTTGAATTGTATTGACAAATAAAAAGTATTGACAAATAAAAAGTATTGACAAATAAAAAGTAAGTTAACAAAATGAGGTCCGGGGCTTTTTGTGAGGCCCGGGATCGTGTCACGGAAAGTCCCGTAACGCCTGGACCAGCGACGGCCCTGTTATATCACCCAAGGACGCCACGTTCGGCGATCCGGGTCCGGTAAAGCCCGGCCCGGGAGACGGATACAGGGGCCCGAAAAGGGCTCCCTGGGCATGTTTCAACACTAATTTTTCTTTATATTTTCATCCGGCTTTTATAATATAAGGATTTGTTATATTGACAAATAAAAAGTAAGTTAACAAAATGAGGTCCGGGGCTTTTTGTGAGGCCCGGGATCGTGTCACGGAAAGTCCCGTAACGCCTGGACCAGCGACGGCCCTGTTATATCACCCAAGGACGCCACGTTCGACGATCCGGGTCCGTTAAAGCCCGGCCCGGGAGACGGATACAGGGGCCCGAAAAGGGCTCCCTGGGCCTGTTTCAACACTAAGAAAACACCTTACATACAACAACAAACCGCATAACCAGTTTCAACATTAAGAAAACACAAACTATTTTTACAAACTAGTCAAACTATACAATCCACAAGTCGTTTAGTCAATAAACTTATTGAATAAAAACAACGTAAATTTATTATTCACATGAAACGTTAAATATACAATCTACCAAAGTTACAAAACAATCTATTTCCGAGACCACCAATTCCAATATAGCTGCAGCAGCAACATACAACTCCATATCTATCACACCACATATCTTTAGTGTTTTAACCAGCCCCCATATTTATGCATCTCTTCCCATATTTATGCACGCAGCGTCCCTCGATACTTGGCCCATATTTTAGCTTTATCTTTAAGTTCGTCGATTTGCTGTACATGGGTACCAAGTCAAGGGTATCTACGTAACTATGTCAGATGCCTGCTACTATAGAGGTACGAGCATGAGCTGGTGCATCCAATATCGCCAACGTCGCTAATTATGGAGCGAGTTTCTTCGACGTCGGAGGGCCTTGCGCTGAAGGTGTAGAACCCGCAAGCGCAATAAAGTTTGCTGCGAAAATGATCGACTTTGATGACTCGACCACCTTCAATTTCCGAGAACACCTATTCCAACTTTAAAAGCAACTCCCCATCCACCTTTTGTTTTAACGGTAGAAGAAGAATCACCATTTTGTTTTACACGCCTTGCCACAATCCTACAGGAACAACGAGGACTGATTCCACGCCTCGCCATATTCCAAATCAGAGCAACGAGGAATGAAGCTTCAACTTGCGGAAGCTTCAGCTTTACGTGAATTTTCCGAGAACACCAATTCCAACTTCTAAAGGGAGGCGAGGCCCTGATGAACTCCTTCCACCACAGCTTCCATCGCCTGCCTTTGACGCCTTACGCGCCTCCAACTCTCTACATCAGAGCTACCTTTGACGCCTGCTGCGAAAAATCAGTAGCTTTGATGAATCCACCATCTTCAATGTTCGAGAACACCAATTCCAGATCAGCGTAGAATCAGCGCCCTCACCTACCTAAGGATTTGCTTAGAGGGTGGTTCCCAAGAAAGAAATAATTGGCCTGCCTGGGGGTGGTACACGGGATATTCAAACCACCATTGCAAGCCAGGTATTTAATTTTATAAACTACAATACCAATGTTGCATTCTACACGTGTTATAATACGTGCAAATGTAACATCGATCCAAGTAGTTTCATGCAAATGTAACATCGATCCAAAAATAAGAGGGTCATGACCAAACACTAGATGGATTCTTCTACAACCTTTGGACCCTCCAACATTAATATATTTGAAATTAAATGACCAGACAGCCATTTAACACGTGCAAATGTAACACGGATCCAACAACACTAAAAAACCATCGCCTCTAACACATGAAAATTATGGTATTCATTGTTTACTTTGTTTCTGTTTGAGTGTGTGAATTTTTTAGTTTGTATGAAATGAACGAGCGAGTGTATGATATATAAGAAATGGAAACGAATGGAGCCAATTGTTCTGACTAACATCCGCAATCTAGGATTGCAAAAATCAATTTATAAACACTATTCCCGCAATCTTAGATTGCGGGATTGCCACGTAATTATTTATCCATCGTGTTTGCCGAGTCACCATCCGAGTCAGCAGCCTAGTCACCAATCCCGCAATCTTAGATTGCGGGAATACCAAATTCAGAAATTTGCTCCTGACACATACCAATTACACAAAAACCATGGAAAATTCCACTAGTTTGGCAAAAAATTCCACGGTGCGTAGAAAAACATGTATGTTATAAAACAAAAAAAGTATTTACAACAAAAGGTACATGTATGTTAGAAAAACATGATGTGTGCCTTCTGCGACACGTATGAAGAGTCTGCAGAACATGTTTTTTGGGGCTGTTATGTTGCTAGTGTGGTTTGGGAGGGGATTGCGAGATGGTGTGGTTTGGCGCCCATTTATGCGTTTACGGTTTGAGATCTTATGGAGGTTTTCAAATCGGCTACCGGAGGTAAGATGGAAATGAGAATCGTAAACGGGGTCATTATTGTTGCGGTTTGGTGTATTTGGAAAGCGAGCAACGAAATTATTTTTAATGGCAAGAAGGTTAATACAAAGGAAATTGTTGCAAGTGTTAAATCCTTTTCGTTTTTGTGGTTAAAGACTAGATGTAGATTTAAGAAGATTGTTTGGAAAAATTGGTGTAAGTCCCCATTACATATGTTGTAAGGCTGTTTTTTGTAAAAGAAGGACCCGTTTTGATGTTGTTGAATGAAAGTTTAGCTTAAAAAAATCACAATTCACAAGTTTGTCCTTTAGTCAAACTATGGGTCAAAACCAACAAATTTCATATCTAGTGGTTACAACAATTTCACTAGGATTTTAATTCAAGTAACTACTGATTTTAGCGACTAGTAAGGCTGACCGATATGGAACCGCGCCTCCTTCAGCTCAACAAAATTTTCAGTCAATAGCGCCCCTCATTCTCCATTTCTTGGTGCCATTGGGGGCGCCGGTGGTGGATCGCGAGCACAATGACGAAGAAGAACAGAGGGGAAAGAAGGGTTTGTTGACTTGCAGGTTGTGTTTTGGGGCAAGGAGGAAGAAGAGTTTAGGAGCAGATGTCTCTTTTATAAATGTATTTTTTTTTATTTATTAAAAAAATAAAGTAAATTAAATTAAAAAAAACTAAACTAAAATTAACAAAATTAAGGGCAAACTTTTATAAGAGTTTTTTTTGTTTTATTAAAAAAATAAAATAAAGTAAAGTAAATCTAAAAAAACTAAACTAAACTTAAAAAAATGATAAAATTTAAATTTAAAATAAATCAAATAAATGATAGAGTAAAGATTGGGCATTTTTATTGCATAGCTTAGGTTTAAATTGAAAATAATAAAATAAAACCACATTTTAACGTGGTGCTGAGGTGACTCATGGACTACATTCCATATCGTATAACCTAAGTAATAACTGAGATAAAAACTCCATCCAATAATAACAAAATATTTTATTAATTTTCACTTTGTAGAGTCCTAACCTTCGATCTTGATAGATACTAAGCCGTCACAAAATATTCACTTTCTGTCTTTAAGTTTAATCTATCTAGTTATTTTTTATTTATTTACAATAACTTTTAGATTTAAGATAATAAATACACCATAACTTAAGCTCTTAATCTTTTGGTTGTGAGATACACCACCTAACCACTAAGATGTCTCTTTTAGCAAACTATCTTGCTTAACTTTAGGGCCGGCATATCGTGTCAGACACGACGCAATAAGACACAATGACTTGGGGGACGAACACGAACATGACACAATAACTTATCTTATCATTTTTTTTAACACGAACTTGTTTATAACAAGTTAACACAATAAGAACTGTTTAAAAACGCTATAAATATCACATATTTAGGAACCTGTTTAGTGAAACACAAGTCGTAGAAAGTTCACAAAAATCTTAATTAGTAATGCATACATACATAATCCTATTTTTTGGGGTTCGGGTGCTTCATTTAACATATCTTTAACTTGTTTATATACGAAAATTCCCTAGGTCTTATCATGCCAACTTGTTAAAACACAAAATATGTTAAGGTCATGTATTATCATGCCAACTTGTTAAAACACAAAATATGTTAAGCTCATATAGGTGCGTGTTACATATTTAATAAAAAGAAAAGACTTCTCTCCATTGATCCAACAAACACTATTTGATATTATATCACTTGTTACATAGGTGTTTTGACTCCTTTCACACAAGGTGTGGTTTTTAAATGGCAAAACTTCTACATAAATATAGAAACGAACAACAAAAAGCTAAAATACCCAAAACACATTGCATAATCACATCCCAAACATGAAATCGTACCAACGCTCGCAATTAATGTTACAAACTTTGCTTCTTCAACAAGCAAGCTCGTAAAACCCTTGATCAGAAAATTGAATACTTTAGGCACATTGCAATATGATAGTATCTAAATGTAAACTTTAGACTCTTTAATTTTGTTTGTAATAATGTGTACCATTTGTCATAGTGTTCACGGTATGATCTAACGTTTTGGTTTGGTTAGACATATTAACTATAATCATAATCATAATTATATCAAGGATGTAATGAAAACTTAACTAGAATTGTATTTTTCATATTTCACAATATTTTATATGTTGTTTGGCTGATTAGATTAATTTTAGTAAAACATTTGTGAGTATCATAAAAATTAATTACAATCTGTCATTTAGGACAACACTAGATGTGTAGAGTCAGCAGTGGTGTAGAGTTAGCAGTGATTAGGTCATCTATGTTTTACTATAACACTGAAATTAAGGGTTAAGGTGAAGTCGTGAAGATAGTTTTTTTTTAACGGCAACGTGTCAATCAATGTGAAACCAGACGCTGTGGCTAAGGTCGACTACCAAACCGTCACCACCTAGATGCGCGGAAACCCGACCTCTACCCGCCAGAAGGCACGACAGTGTAATAATCGGCAAAACCTCATCTCCCATGCGAGTCGAACCGACGCCACCTGTATTCTCTTTTCACCTAGATGCCACTCCACTCCAAGGGTAGAGGCAACGTGAAGATGGTTAATGATACCAATTACCAAGGATTATCAACAATGAAAAACTATTCAAATATGGTAAAGGAAATACAAATAGTGAAGTTTTCTCATATGTTAAATGTAACTACGACACTGAAGATGATTAACAACATTGTGAATCTATCACCAGACATTATTTAAGTTTATTGTTTCACACAAAGGCATTGCCACTTGTACTATTGAAGACACCCCTCTTTTTTTTTATTAATATATGTTTTAACCGATCACATTCACCATTTTACAATTTTTTTAAATATTTTATTTAATTTTCATGTAAAAACCACTAAACATTAAAAGTGCAACAACTCTACTCACTGATATTAATTGAGAAAAGTAGATCACTATTAATTTGAAAAGAAAATAATATATTAGTCCAATTAACTTTATTATGATTAGTATGATTCATAGTCAACACCTTTTCTAGGTCCACACTCTACTAGCTGAATATGTTTGTTGTGAAAATAAGACAAAAGAAACACAATATTAATAAAGTTATATAATAATCGAATACAAATCACAACAATTAAATTACAATTTTTTTTAACGGTAGACGGTACACACACATAAAAAAGCCCCGCATCTTTTAGGTCTGGTCCCTAGGCTCTCCTAAAGTTCAGCCTCTCATTTCAGAATAACCTTACTCTGAGTGGAATTCGTATCTGTGACCTCCCTCCCAGAATGCGAACCCCACAAAGTAGGTAAACCTTCCCACTGCTGTTACAAAATTAAAGTAGTTTCCAAATAAATATCTTTAATAAACAATTAAATTACTATCACATTGTTTTTTAAATAGTTTCCAAATAAAAAATCTAAAGAAAGCCATGATTGTTACTTGTACGTCGTGCCTTAAAATCTGTACGTTTCATACACGACAGAGAGTAGCAGCAGACACATAACATAGCCTGCTATGCTCCCTCTGTCTTCTCTCTCCATTGAAACCTCTCGTCAAAACACTCTTTCCGTGCAAAATGTCAGCCTTCAGATTTCACTTTCTCTCTCTCCGATGCAAATAATAATATTATTATTAATATTAATATTAATCTTCATCTTCACTACTTCTCTACTTCAGCCTTCTGTTTTTGACTTCAATTCACTCACTGTAACACATCATTTGAAGCTGTTTTACGGTACGATTTACGATGCATTTTAATCTGTTCTTTGATTCGTGTTTTTTTTTGCTTTCGTTTGCTTCTAAAATAATAATTAAGCTCGTTTATTATCTCACATTTGTTGTTTTAACTTCAATCGAGCTTAATTTTGCTTCAATGTGTTCCTGTATGAACTTATATAATCTACGATGCATTTGAACTCTCTGATTCGTGTTTTTTTTGCTTTTATTTGTTTCTCGAGTTCGTTTATTATCTCACATTTGTTGTTTTAACTTTAATTGAGCTTAATTTTGGTTCCATCTGTTACGATGTGAACTTATAAGATATTATTTGTGTAATTTGCTTTGCTGTGAGTTGTTTATCAGTTTATGATCTTATCAGATATTACATTTGTTGATTTAGCTTCAATTGAGCTTGATTTTGGTTCGATGTGTAATGTGTTCCAGTGTGAACTTAGAGGATATTATTTGTGTAATTTGCTTTGATGTTTGGTTGTTTATCAGTTTATGATCTTATCAGTTATCATATATCACTTTTGTTGTTTTAGCTTTAATCGAGGCGTAATTTTGCTTCGATATGTTCTGGTGTGAGCTTATAGGATATTATTTGTGTGATTTCATTGTTTGGCTGTTTTGCTTTGGATCTGTGGTTGTTAGGTTCAAATGTAACATCTCATTGTGTGATTCATTCATTCAGACGCAGTACTGCAACGATAATCTGCAAATGTGGATACATTGTGGTTTATATCAGACAATTGTGAAGAAAAAGTAATCTGCTACGATTTGTGCGTAAAATGGAGTGTTATCTTATCCTTAATTACTCATTATTCCTTAGTATGTGAAGAAAGAGTAACTAAGGATTCAATAACAAGAATTCGTGCATAGTTCCTCCTCTTTAAGAATATAATTTCACATTAAGGCAGTTTTTACTAATTTCGTGAAAATAACGTTAAAAATGACGGACGGTTAATCATGCATCATGTGGTGGCGTTGATAGCCAAAAGACTACGGGGTACACGCTCCAATCGGGTTTGTCCCGATTGCTAATTAATATGTGCGTTGTGTGATTGTGTCCAAGGCTTGATACAAAACCACTATCGAGCTGAGGGTCTCACTAGAAGCAGCCTCTCTATTCCCACGGGTAGAGGTAAGGCTGTCTACATCTTACCCTCCTCAGACCCTACCTTAGCTTTTGCTATTGGTGGGATTAACTGAGTATGATGATGAATTAAGGTAGTTTTTCTTGAGTGCTTAATTCTTTTTGTTATAGTTTATAGATAGTGAGTGAAGGGACACAATGCTGTAGGATAGTACTTAGTAATCCTTACTGCAGGTTCAATGTGCTCAGTTCCACGTTTTTCGTGTCTTTTCTTCTTGTATTGTGATCGTGTCTTTCTATATTTGTACTGATCTTTCTACATTTTGATTGTTTGTGGGTTATTTCTTCTCCTTTATGATATCTTGAACTTTGATCTCAAGGAAAACTGGCGTAATGTGCAATTAAGTGGCTTATGTTACTGTGTTTGTACGCCTTTATTGATCTATTTGACAAGATTTTGTATTAGTATCTTAATTGTTTTATGCTTACAAGGTGCTATTTATGGGATATGTAACAGAAAGAGGAATCTTGTAGCTCCGTTAGTCTAATGCATCACTAGCTACATCAGATGGACCAGTACGAAGTGCTTGAGCAAATTGGAAAGGGGGCGTTTGGCGCCGCTCTTCTCGTACGGCATAAACATGAAAGAAAAAAGTAAGGATGAAATGGAATTTTCCAGCTTTTGTTTTCAATGTCTACATCTATGTATTTATGTACTTGATTCATTAGCATAACATGCCGCATGTTTATTCATTGGTGCTATGATGCATTTTCATCGACACATATTGATTGTTTCTCCCATCCCATGTAATTCTGTATATAAGGTATGTGTTGAAAAAGATTCGCCTTGCCCGCCAAACTGATAGAACACGTAGGTCTGCACATCAGGAGGTTGGTATCCTTTACCTTTAGTATTCTACAATCTTTTCTTAAATCTATATTTAGGACATGCACCCTAAACTCACTTAAGTGGATTTTTTTTCTCTCTACTACATACTTTTCCTTTTCTTTGAAAATGAGCTTCATGTTCTCTTTAGGTTGGATGTTCTCCGATTTTAGTTTTACGTTTCTCCAACTATCGGCATTATAATAGTGGATGTTCGCCTGTTCCGGGGTAGTTGTCACCTGAGAATAGGATCTGCTATTCATGTCAAGTTTTGCTTGTGATTACATCTAAACAACATTCATTAATGACTTAATATAAGATTTTACTTTCAAATACATACCAGCTAATACACTTTCTCTACCTGTAGATGGAGCTTATCTCTAAGATGCGAAATCCCTTTATTGTGGATTATAAAGATTCCTGGGTAGAAAAGGTAAGAAAATGAAAATTTTAACTTTATCTTTAGTTTTTCGTGGTCATTATTTCATATTCGTTAAATTTACACTCACATTAAGTCATAACATACAAATATGTGTTGCAGAAACACTTATAAAAAGGTTAATATATAGTTGAATGAAACAAACTATAGCATTATAAATGTATAAATGCCTACACTGTATGTTGGAACATAGATCTCTCTGATCCTGCACAACTTGCTATTTTTCAGATTCATGTGTAGGTTCTTTTTTGGTTTTACCTGCATATGCTTTATTTCTTGAAGCTACCAGAGGATCAAACTTTTGGGGCTACATGATGTATTATAGCATATGTCATTTTGCTACACTAATCTCAATCTTTGCCCCAAATCTTCTTACAATCTTATTTCTATCTTTGCTTTAATGTATACATTTTCTTTTGACAGGGATGCTATGTGTGCATTATTATAGGATATTGTGAAAATGGAGACATGTCAGTACTTTGTAACCTTTCTTTTGAAATTCTAATGATGTGGCAACCAGAGTATAATGGTCATTGGCATGATTTTTTCAATTCTCTTTTTGCAGGGCAGCAGCTATTAAAAAAGCCAACGGCATGCTGTTTTCAGAAGAGGTACTTATTTCTTTCTCTCTCTCTCTCTCTCTCTCTCTCTCTCTCTCTCTCTCTCTCTCTCTTGTAGACAGTTATGTAACCACCTTCTGTATCACACTTATAGCAAAGGGTACAAGTGCATTATTGGTTGATAGTGGTTCTCTTGGTTCTCAATTAGCTTGCCTTAACTCCTTTTATACTTTGCAAGCCCTGTTACTTTTTGTACAATCAAAAGTTTTATCCAACAATGGAGATTACATGTGGTATCTACAAGAGACAACATTACTAATTGCTAAAATAGTAGCTAATACTTTTGATAATTTGTTCTAACGACAAACTATCATGCAGAAATTGTGTAAGTGGCTTGTTCAACTCTTAATGGCGCTCGATTACTTACACTCGAATCATGTTCTTCACCGAGATGTTAAGGTTAGCTTGGAAGATTAAATTCCTTTTTGCTGAATTATCACTAGTGTTTTGAATTTTGTTGACCTTCATTTGCTGATCATTATCCTTTCACAGTGTTCAAATATATTCTTGACAAAAGATCAAGATATACGTCTTGGTATGTATATTTTATGAACCCTTTCATTTGTTGAAGAAAGGGATGACTCATCATCATCAATGCATCTTTCAGGTGATTTTGGACTAGCCAAGATGTTGACTTCAGATGACCTTGCCTCGTCTGTGAGTAATTTATATGTTTAATATTGCCTTCAAATTTGAGTTCAAATCCATATCATCTGTGGATGTATCTCATTGTTTCTTTTGTTAATATATCATTCAGGTGGTAGGAACTCCTAGTTATATGTGCCCTGAGCTTCTTGCAGATATACCATATGGTTCAAAATCAGATATTTGGTCTCTTGGTAAGAAATAAATGGAGTATGACGAATGATCTTTTATATTTTCTTGCAAGAGATAAATTGTGCCTTTCCTCACTGATTTCTTAGTAGAAACATGTATTAATGATCTCCACTTTCTGTATTTTAGGATGCTGTATATATGAAATGGCGTCCCATAAGGCTGCATTTAAAGCTTTTGTAAGTGTTCTCGTATACCTCTTTAATAAATGTGTGGTATGTAAGTATGTTTACATCACACATCATCCAAAATTAATTTGCATGAAAATTGATATGATCCGAGTCCTGTGAGCAAAGGTCTGTTTTGTTATTCAACACATTCTTATTATGCATGATATTTACCTAGGATAACTATCTTCCTAGTGCAACATTCACTAAAATTTAGGATGCAAAAGAAGTGGCTCTATCACATAAGATAGTACTTTTTGAGCTCCTTAAAAACTTAACTTATGTGCCATTTATGGTTCTACCTGAATCACATAAAGTTTATGACTTGGTTATTAACTTCTTTAACAGGACATGCAAGCATTGATAAACAAGATCAATAAGTCAATTGTGGCTCCACTTCCAACCAAGTATACCGGTGCCTTGTAAGTAAATTTATATTTTTCTATCTAAAACTTTAATAAAGATTACTTGTGGAATCTAATCATTTCGCTCATTCCTGTTTCAGTCGGGGCCTTGTGAAAAGCATGTTGCGAAAAAATCCAGAACTACGGCCAAGTGTACATACCTTTATCTTCTATAATATACCTGTCATTCCTTCTATAAAATCAAATATTGCATCTATTAGATTGATTCAGCTATGTTATAGTTCCTCAATCATTCTTAATTTCCAATTTAACATATGTCAAACAGTTGCACGCCATATTTATAAAGGTGGCAAAATGGGCGAGTTGGGTTGTGGGTCAAAATAGGTTGCGTTGAGTTCAGTTGACCCAATACATTTTCTTGTCCAGAACTATTTATTTTTTTAAGAAGTAAATAGTATGTAAAATATGATTAAAAATTTATATTTTTACAATAATAAGTAAGCATTAAAAATACACTTTGGAAGAATTTTGACCCATTTGAATTATTGAAATATATGTTTGGTTTGTCAGGCAGGAGAGCTACTCAGGCATCAACACCTCCAGCCATATGTACTTAAGGTCAACCTTAAACTTAATGGCCCCAAACCCAGCAGCAGTTTATTGACGCATTGGCCCGAACCTGATTACATGAAGAAAACAAGATTTTATGAGCCCGTTAATCTTCGTCCAAGATCTCGGGACAGGCGGATGTCATATGGTAATGATAGAACTTTGAATCCAAGCATATCTTTGGGTGACCAAGGTTCTCCCTCTTTAACAAAACGGTGTCAGGATTCCCCTCATTATTTGCAAAGAAGAATGGAAAGGATGTCTATCGGAAGCACATGTGAAGAGTCACCAGTTAGTAAGAATATTTCTGCCAAACCTTCCAATTCTACCAAGAATCTTAAATTTACTTCACCAAAGACATCCTCTGCTCCTACCAAACGGACTGGGTTCTCAAAGGTTCGTGAACCGGTGAGATCATTAATATTGATTATGGCATTATAGTTAAATGACCATTAACTGTTTGTCATCTAGAGTGCTTCCTGTGTAACATACTATTGTAGCTAGGGGTGAGCATAGCTGCATAGGTCAGTTCAGTTTGGTTAGGTTACGGGCTAAAACCAAACCTGTAACCAATGTTTCGGCTCTTAGATTTCCGTAACCAGTGGGTTTCGGCTATAAACGGTTTGGTTTTTGGTTGATTACCGACGTTGGATGCAGGTAGATTCAAGCTAATTTCAATTAATATATCTCGAGTCAAAAAACATATTTGCAATTTTTCAGTTCATAAAAGAGAACAAGCGACAACTAGTATGTTATTTGTAAAGATATACAGTAACAAAATTTTCCTGACATAAAAAAATATGAAGATTTAAATGTCAGTTTGGTTTGGCTAATTTGGTTATTTATACACATAACCATAATTGAACCCTAAATTTAGTTATCAAAATCATAACCGAACCGCTGCTTTCTCAATTGGTTCGGTTTTTTCGGTTATTCACTTTTTACCTCTAATCGTAGCCATAGAGTCACTGTTAAAAAAACCGGTCTACTCACTGGTGTAGAGACTTGTACACAAAATGATAAATGGATCACTTGAGTGGCAAAATGGGCGGGTCTGGCTGAAGGTTATACGGGTCAGGTCAGATTTGGCATTGATATGTGTAGTATTTGCATATTTCGGCTTCTTAAGAAAAGTACTGTATTACTATTACATCGGAAACTCAATTTGCATACATTTTGGACCTTTTGTCTGAAATATGAAAATGCTTACAGGTACATGATTCAGTAAAACAATCAGGTCCAACAAGCAGAAGAGCATCTCTACCACTTCTAAAGAAACCAATCATTGATGATTCCCTATGTAGAAAAAGTACCGGTTTCCTTGATGGTATCAACTCCATGGACGTATCTGTCAACGCCCCACGAATTGACAAAATGGTCGAATTCCCTCCAAATAATGACCTCGGTCCCACCCGCAGAACCTCAATAACTTCCGCACAAGGGTCATCATCCCCGCAATGTGATCGTTCAATCATGAAAGACAAATGCATAGTTGAAACAGCTGATACATCAGGCAAGCAGAACTCAAACTCCCCAACCGAATGGCATGGTTCGGGCAGTGACTGCTCTGACCAAAACGCAACCGCGGGTGCGTCCAGCCGCACCTCATCGGACCTACGGCGGAGGAGGTTTGACACGTCATCACAAAAACAACGAGCCGAAGCGTTAGAAGGACTTCTTGAGTTTAGTGCAAGGTTGTTGCAAGAGGAAAGGTTTGAAGAGCTTGGTGTGTTGTTGAAACCTTTTGGTCCAGGGAAGGTTTCTCCTAGAGAAACTGCAATTTGGTTGAGTAAAACATTGAAGCAAGAGGAGCAATTTTAATGATGAAATTAGATGCCTATGTTATTAAATTCTTGTTTTTATTGATATGCAACTATGCATGGACATAATTTAGTTGTAGAGACGTTTACGGGTATGGGTATGGGTACGGGTATGGTATAGATACAGTTACGATAGATGAGGGTTTTAGGAATTATTTCTCGAGTCTCTTGTAACATATACGATGCCGGCATGTAGCTTAATGACCTTAGTTTAAATTCTCCTATGTTTCTTTATTTTGATTTGTGACATAGTTCCTTAATCTTGTGATATGCACTAGTATATGAACAGAGATTAGTAGTACAACTTGGTGTGGTTAAAAGAAGTTAGTTGAATAAGTTGGTTAATAAGTCAATAAAGTCAAACGTCCCTTGTTTACTGCGTAGCTTCGTTTTTTTAAATGACAAACATAATCCCGATCATCCAAATAAACCCAATGGCAAAAGACCACCTACGCATGTGAACGCAGACGGCGTTGGTGACCTCGCCTGTTATCATTATCATTTTAGAGGAAACGACCACAATGCAACAGTAGGTCATTGCCATCCAAGTTGCTTGGCTAATATTTGTTAAAAAAATTTAAAATAATATTATTATTATTCACCTCTTTTAATTTATATATTAATTGAAATAATAATTGTAAAAAGTTAAAACTATATAATCACTGCAGAAATACATAAAAAAATTAAGGAACCAACAACTAAAATATCAAATGTTTCCTTAGATAACATATGCAAAAAACAAGGGCAATAAAGTAATGTATCCAACTTATATTCCCTTCTTGGTTTATATACAAGAAGCAGAACCACCAAAATCACCAGATGGTGCACCAGTCAACAAGCCAAATATACACCAACATTTCGAATTATGTACAAAAACAACACTGACGAAACAAAACGAATATAAACATATGACCAAGTTATATAATAAAAAACCGGCCAACTTAAAAACCAAACAAGACCTCCAAAATTGTCATGCATCACTCTAGGGCTTGCTTGATTGCTTTAGCAACACTTGTTTCACATCCACATACCCTTTGAGCTCCTCCAATGCATCAGATGTGGTCCGGATTCCAGACATCCTAGAAAAAGACGACATGTTTGAAGAAGCATGACACGGGTGATCTTGAATCTGATTGGATGATTTTTCAGGCCTTGAGGTTTTAGACACGTATTGTGATTGATTTAAATCTTTTTGAAGAGGTGGAGCTTTTTTCAGCATCTGAACAAGAGCACCAACTGCAGCATCCTGTGATTTTACACGTTCATGTTGCGTGCCTAGATTTCCTGATCGATCAGATGAACCAGGTCTGGGAGATAATAGAGTGCCAACTTACTTAAAATGATATATAACTAATAAAAAGGAGTGAAATACATGTCTCGAAATTAGTAAAATTTAAAAATTATGCTAAAGAAAACGGGTCAAATAAGTTAAGCAAGATAAAAGTCACCAAAAGTGTATTTTTAGTCCACAAACCTCCTAAATCAATTTCTTAAGGAAAATAAGATTCTCAAGTTATTATGAGACGGTACATTCTTGTAAGCATATTAGACACACTAACTATTTGTAAGATCGGAAAGTACTGCAAAACACATGCACGTGGAAATGTGGTCGGTATTTCTTACCAGTTACCATGTTAAAAGTTGTGAAATGTGCAAATATGCAAGGTCACAAGAATATATAATTTACATGGTTTATTGGTATATGCACATCATTATCCACATGTCTAACTATATTTTAATAAGGACAAAGCAAATCAAGTGGCAGAAAATGTGATCATTCAAATGATGACTACACCTATTATTAGTTATTCTGGTTTAAATTCATTAACTTCTAGTGTTTATCTTCAATGTTTACTTAAATTATATATCATAAAAACTTGTGGTTTATTGCTGGATAAGAATCTAACTTGTGATCAGGATATGTTGTCTTACTTCCATTCGGTAGAAGACAATGATCAATGAGCTTTTACACGAATCTTTTTAACATTGGCAGGGGATTTTTTCAACTAAGCATTGAATTAATTTTTTGATGTGAAAGAACATAAACAACAGAGAAAAATAAAGTTGCAGAGATAAATCAGCTGCAATATTACTATTTCAAATCACGACCTTAAACCGCCTTGCCTTTTCCGAATCCAAATTTAGACTGTTGATTATGACAACGCATAGGAGTTAAACAAAGACGTGTAATGTTGCTTCTGCTCGACCAGGACTAAACTAATTCAAAGTACAACAGATATACAGTCACCTTACTAGTGTGATAGTCACTATTGTTTAAAATAAAAAGTCCACGATATCATGAGAACTCTATGACTATGACTGGTCACTTCTTGTATAACAAGGAACATAAAAGAAATAAATTAAGAATAAGCGAATTTCAGTATTCTTTCATAAATTATTGTAACGGTTTGAGTAACAACATGTCACAAACTAGTCAAGATTTATTCAGACAAACACAAAAACACCCTTATCACTTGCACCTAACTAAGGGGCTGTTTGGCAACCTCTGTGCCAAGTCAGACTAGCAAAATAAGGTCCAGAAGCAATGGGCCCAACAGTGTCGCATGTCTTGAAGAAGCTATTAGAACTAAAGATAGTTAATGGAAAAGAGCTAGAATTTTCTATTTTTTTAGAACTTACAACTATATTCAACTGACTTTAATTAATGAATTTACAGAAGTCATCAAGTATTCAAAGGCTCAAGAACGACAGCTAGCCTTTTTAACAAAAAAAGATGAGCACAAGTTGAGACGTCTAACTTAAACGAAAAACTCTCCACTAACGTCTATAGACCTCCGAAAGGTCACCCACTGATCCCCTTTTTTCCCCTTATGTTTTATGTAATTTCCGTTAGTGATCAATAATATAACAAGCTAACAAATCAACATAATATGTCAACACTTAACACCAGACAAGAAACAGGATCTAATGTTATGTTTACATACCTGCTACCAGGATCAATAGTGTCATCATCATCCACCACAAAGGGACCTGAAAACTCAGAGTCGTCATAACTATCTTCAAATGACAATCTACGAAAGCTTCTAAAAGAAGACTTATGTGGAGAGCCGTTGGATGAAATCTTCACACAAGACGGCCTTGCAGTCTCTTCTTCCCTTAAAGATAGCACCTATAACAAGCAAAATAACTTAATAACAACAAAGTGAAACAATTCATTTTATATTATTACCTTTAAAAATTTTATTTTCAACTCTGTTTATACTTTATACAACTTCAAAGTGAAAGAACGCAAATTCCTGTCTTTAAAAATTATAACAGGCAAAACACTTTTAAGTTATGGACATTCCACAGTGAGAACATATACGCCGATATTCATCGGATTTGATGCGTTCTGTTCGCTTTGGATAAAAAATCTAAACATAGTTCTAGAAAAAAGCCAGGTCATACATTTAAATCACACTTGCAATATTTTGATCATATCTGCATTATAAAAGTACCTTTGCAGAAGTTGTGGGAATACTTAAGCTTCTCTCGACTAAAGAAAGACTTGGTCTAGTAACATTGAGAGGAGGCGAAAAGGGCAAAACCGTCTTATTTGAAGATAAAGGCGCATCACCAAGCCTAGAAGCAGGTATGTAAACAGGAGCACTATCAGACCGTAAAAGAGCCGTCAGCATATTACTTCCAACAGGTGGTGATGGTGATGGAGACGGTGAATAGTTAGGAGAAGGCAAATACTCATCATAACCAACATCTTTAGCATGAACTTGAGCCGGTTCTAACGAAATATATATAGGACTAATAGGCGGTCTATGGCTACCATATCTAGAGTACAAAGTCCGTGATGATTCTGAATACGTCGGTGAAGGAGATGGCAATGTCGACGGTGACGATGCCATACGCGTATCATAACTCCAGCTATGCCGCCTTCCAAACGGCGAAGACGGAGAGTACTGTGGCAATGAAGCTGAAGGCAATCTTTTCAATGGATCCGCCAACGGGCTACCCACATAATCAGTTATAAACTGTGGCGACATGGGTGTAGACGATTCAGAAGCTGCATCATAAACCGAAGGAAGATACAACAACGAAATGCAAAGTTTACCACAGGAAGTATCAACCGGAGTAAACACAAACTGCTGCATTTCAACTTCATCTCTACGATTAAGCGCCTCCACAGACGAAGACACCCTATGAACTAAACTAAATGATCGAATCTGCCCAGACGAGTTAATCTCCCTAAAAATCTTGTAACAAGGTAAAAGCCTAACAGTAACATATAATGATCTCAACAGCAATATCGATTTCTTATATAACGTATGCGAAGTAACTGTATTCGATCGTTTATTCCCTAAAGACCCTTCTTTACAGCCCTTTCTACTCTCATACCGAACAATCCATCGTTCAATAACCTTCTCACTGTTTCCATCACATCCAAACTCAACAGGTCTCTGAACCAATATCACATCTACAACCATGGGCTCGAGATAACTCTGCCGCCAGAAATCGATGTTTTCAAGGGCGGCAGGGCAATCTCGAAGCGGTAAATTGAACCATTTATTTCTAGGTCTTATACTGGAACCTGACGATGAAGCCGAAGCAGACGATGAAGGCGAATGCAACTGCTCACCGCTATAGTTAAGGGAAGACACAAAGGGACATCTAGATTCAAGTATTATATGCAAAGTTTTGGCAAAGAATTCAGTTATTATCTGTTCCATCTTTGCAGGTTCAGTATGTGGATTAACCGCCATAATCTATAAGTTTATAATTTCTTAAACCCTAATTAAATATATCTGTTGGTTAATGTTTATACTGGATTAATAAACAGGAGTAACAGAGATTAAAACAAACTGGAATTAAATGAAGAACTTAAAGTAACTATGTATAGAGTGCATAAAGATGAATAATAATAATAATAATAATTAATAATGAAAAAAAAGCCCTGGATTTAATTTGGAAATTAGGGGTTAAGGGAGTTTATAAGGGAAGGATGTTATGGATGAAGTGTGTATATATATACGGTTGAAATGGTCAGTTATGTTATAGCAGTAGGATTTGAAGGATTCATATGAAGGAGAAGAAGAAGAGTCCATAAAAAGATTGAATTTGAGGGGTTTGTTTGTGAAGTTAAATGGGCCCACGTGTTGTGTGTAAATAACCAACGCTGGAACAACCATTTCCCTCGTTTTCTTTTCCTCTCCTTCATAAAAAAAAAATTAAAATAAAAAACCTCAAAAACACACCCAAAGTTAACTCGAGAACACAGCGTAAATTTCGAATGGGAAGCATATATCAAGTTACAAATAATTCGGTCATTTTGGTAGTTTGGAGTAGGGATGACGGTTGAACTCGAACTTGAGGGTAAATATGATTATTTGGAAAGGGTTTGGAGTCAGGCAATCAGGTATGAGATTTTAGTTTTTTATATTTCTTAAGTTTGGGATTTGGTGATATATCCGATAAAGTGCATCCGCTCACTTGATTATATACCGTATAATTTTTAAAAATTTTTAAAATATGTATTATATACATTTCTCATTTTAAGGCAACTGAAAAGTTACCTAAAGGCCCAAAATCCCAATCTTCTAGTCCTATTATATTCCTTATGACTTAATCACTTATAGGTTTCTTGCGTTTGACATTTCTCACATTTAGGTATTTTATTTATATATTGGAGTTATTTGATAGATTTTAGTAGTGATAAATGATTCCCAATGGTTTTGGGTCGAGTATATCCGATACGCGAAGGATATTTACCCAATAGAAACCAGGCGGGTTTGGACGACAAGTTTGAAACAATCTTATTTAAATAGGTTTGGGGTTAAAAGTACCTAAACACATCTCAAACTCGTCTTATTGCCATCCCTAGTTTGGTGATATTATTTTAGACGTGTTAACCATAGATCTATAGCCGAAGCGAACTTCGTATTTAATGTAATCCAAGAGCGAATATACAGTCAGTGACTATGTATGTTGCTTTGTTATTTAGTTATTTTGTATTTTTGTAATTGATCTTGTTATCTATACTACAATAAATTACATTTTTGTCCTTTTGTCTTTTGACTGGCCACGACATTCATAACAATCTGCTTAAAAATGATTTTCAGAAATGCTTAGGGGCTGTTTGGTCTAATTGATCGCAACATATCTATTTTAACAGTTACAGGGAGTAGATAAACAACCATCCAAATACTTAAAATGTTTCATGTAATTTAACATTTCACCTAAAATAGCATCAGCATTGATATGTTCTCAGATATTCCATAAACTAAAAACAAGAAAGCTGGTAATCAAATTATCTGATCAAACATCATCCATCATCATGCTACGCCTTTAAACTTGGCATCGTACTCGTATGGTTGCTGAAATTGATACAGCAAAGTCAAAAGATCAAAAAAAGGTCAAGATAAAGAGAAAATTACAAAATTTGACATTTGACCAGTGTTGCCGACAAAATTGGGGGCTAAGCCGGCAAATTGTGGGCAAAATGCCAGCTTAGCCTCCAAAGTTGCAGGCTTAGCCACCACTTGTCTATTTTGGTAATTTTGATAGGAAAAATGATTGTTTTTGTATTTTTCCCCAAAATAAACACCTGTTCAGAAACAATAGGAAAACTACGAAAATAGAAATTTGACCAAAGTTCATTACCAAAAAGGCAATCGCCGGCTAAGCAGCAAATTCGGGAGCACAAACACCGGCTTAGCCGGCGTTCGTCTATTTTGGTAATTTCCCTCTATATAGTGTCTACTAGGGGGAAAATGGTTTCTCACTATTCGAGTACTCTTTTTTTCAAAACTTTATGTCCTCTCTCCATAACTTTTTTAAGAAAAATACAACCTGCACATGTGAATATGGCGATACTGAATTTTGTAAAATAAAAATTTCTATACAAAATCATTTACTTAAAAAACACGAACACAAAACAAAAGAAAAGTTGTTGGTTTATGTGATGGTGCAATTGTTCCGTCTCATTAGTCAACTTTTAGCGGTTGTTTTAGTTTTGACTTCTAAAAGTAGATGGAGGTTAGCATCTTAGTAAACTATAAACTGTCAGCAGACTATTCTCCCAACAATTTTAGTTAGCAACCAAGTGTTTTTTTAATGGTTTCAATATATAATGAAAAGGTCATGTGGTCTTATAAGCCTGTTCTCATTAGATCAACTTTACTCTATCTTAAAATAAATATTGAGGTCCTTTAACTAAAAACGTAAGAAAGAGTAACTTACCAGGAAAATTGCCGAAATCATTTTTCCAGCAAACCATCTCTTATGCATTCCCTGTTGAGCTAGTGAGGCCGCCTCAACACTTTCAAATCGCAGATATACATAACCCGCACTCTGCCTGTTGATCAAATGAAAAACAACATTATCAGCATGGTTTTAAAAAACGGGTGAGGCGTACGCCTCGAGGTGCGCCTCGAGGCGAAACTCTAAGAAAACGAGTCTGAGGCGCGCCTCATGGGGTTCAGATTGTACATACGCCTCTAAGAGCTGAGGCGCTAAGAAAATGTGCGCCTCGGGTGGTTTAGGGTGATTTTTATGTGTTTTTTTGGTGTTTTAGACTTTTTGAGTCAATTATTTTATTTTTTTTATGTATGTTTATGATGTTTTAGACTTTTCTAGGTCAAGTATTTTATTTTTTATAGACACGTAATTTTATATTTATTTTTTGACTGCGCCTCGAGCTTACGCCTCGGTTCGCCTCGAGGCTCGTTTCCGTTCTTTTAAACTTTGATTATCAGTAAAACCTAACAGACGAATAACAAATGCCTAAAACACTATACTAAATATTAACAGGCTAGCTTTTAAGACAAAAAAATAAGTTGCAAACATGATCATATATATATATATAGGGGATGGTTCATTTCAGAAGAGGTTTTAGTGCGAGAAGTGCGAGAAGAAGATAAATAATTCATTTTTATCACTTAAAAAAAATAAAAATATAAGAAAATTGTTGAAATGTGTTGTTTATTCATCTATCTAAAAAATAAAACAAGTATATAAAGTAATTTCAATAATTTATATAACCTACACATGTACAAAGTTTGTGTAGGAACATTACCTACGCATAATATAACACATGTGTAGGAAAGAGTTTAAAGCTTAAAAAAAACATTTGATTGCATTAATTTTATGGGTTTTTGTATATATAAGATAAACAATGATATATAAAAAGTAAGAACTTAAAAAATATATGAAGTATTACCAATAAAAATTAAGATTTAGGTTTCTTCTCGCACTTCTCGCAATAAAACTCTCTTCTGAAAATAACCTAACACTATATATATATATATATATATATATATATATATGAGGGACACACATACTTGTCAACAAAAATATGCTTCACTCTCCCAAATTTAGAACATTCTTCACCAACATCCTCTTTTATGTCCAAATCAAAGTCGGGTTCGGTCTGCAAAATGTAAAATCAACATAAAAATCAAGTGCCATATACCATAAATCATACTTGACGATTGGGATTATGTACTTATGTTTCATCTCTAACTAGTCAAATGAGTAAAATAGTAGATTAACCTAACTGGAAACAATTTTAAGACACTTGTAATTGTAATCATAATACCTCCTAAATCATTTTGATTATTATATTGTAAATGGATATAAACCGTGTAGATTTTTACACGCGTATTATTTCGGGGAAAAAAATTAGAAGAGAACTTAAGTCGCCGATATCCAACTCAACATGACCCGTTACCTGACCCGCCCATCTTGCAACTCTTGTGCTCAAACATAGGCACATGCTGAATTTAATAACAAAAAAAAAGTAGAAACCTCGGTAGCAGGATCAAACATATTCTTTAAAAGGAGACACTCGCTGGGCTTCCCAATTGGCTCTAAAGCCGTGACTGGAACGGGAACCATTTGGGCTAAACCTGGAACGGGAATGGTGGAAGGGCCATTACTCTGTAAACCATTGGCTAGGATTGAACCAGATCCATTAACCAAAGGTGCTCCAACTCCAAGAGATCCAGAGATGCTGCAAGGATATATCATCAAATTTATGGAAAACGTACTGTTTATCTATTTCACTGTTACGTAGATTTTTATAAAGTTTTTTACATAATTAATAAAAACTGTCACTGTTGTCTATTTAGCTGTTAGGTAGATTTTTGCAAAGTTTTTTTTCTTTTTTGTTGCAAAATGAAGTACAAAAACAGGGTCTTGTAAACCTACCCTGATGCAATACCACTGCGATCCAACTTCGCCATAAGCTGAACTCTTGATTGAGCATTTAGAGCCTGCAAATAAACAAAACAAAAATATAACATTCGCTACATACGTACACACACACTTGTAGCATGTGAACTCACCATATATCCACCATCATCGTCATCAAAGTCCGATGCTTTTGCTCCCGAATCTTGTGCCCCAATATGCTCAGTAACTGAAGATACCTACAGAAAACAAACCAAGTGTATCATGAATATCAAGAATAAAAATGAAGCCATGCATAAACCTCAACACGTCGAGTGTTGAAATATAGCAGTCAAATGAATGCACCAAAGCCATCAGCAATAAAAAATCACCTTAATTGTCCGCCCAGCAATCTCAAGTTTCCCATTTAAACTAGTGGCTGCCTTTGCATGCTCAAGTTGTGCAAACTACAATAATAATTAAAAAAAAATAGGTATGGTGTTGATGTCGAATAAGAACATAAGAGAACAAGTAGTCAGCTACAAATGAAATAGTTAAAAATCGAAACACTGACTTGAATAAACCCGAAACCTTTGCATTGTCCAGTTTCAAGATCCGTTGGCATTTGCACCAGCTCTACAGGGCCAAAGGCTTCAAATATCTATATATCATATGAAAAATCAAGAATTAAATTCTAAACAGTGGCAAATGTTGGAACTTGTTTCACCATAAAACTAGCTAGAGCTACATTTACCAAATAAAATGACAAAAAATTGCACCTGTTTGAGCTGGAGTTCAGTCATGTTGAAATGCAAATTTCCCACATAAAGCTTCCGGTCTACTGCACCATAAGGTCCTGCAATACCTCCTGATCCACCAGTTGAAGCATTAGATTGCACAAGATTCTTTTCAGCCTCTGACGGTTTGACCATTACAGGCTGTCCAAGTAGTAGTTGACCAGACATAGCAATTGCCATTGGCACGGACATTGCATCATAAAATTCAATATACCTGCATTTTGTATTAATCATAGACACTAAATAACAGAAAGAGAGACAGATTCATATGACTTTGTGTATTTTCTTGCGACTACAGCGAAACCTTGTAGAAAAGTTGCACAAAGGAAAATAAAGTAATCACATTCCAGAAGTTCATACATTTTCTAATGAGAAATTTCTAACGATACAAGTTATTAAAACTAATTACCTAACTTTATATGTAGAAATTATATAAATTAACTAAAAGTATGACAAGGATATAAAGTTATGTAGACTAATTCAAGGGTTAAAAAATAGTATAAAAATTAGTATAAATTGTACAATTAGTGTATTTTCACTAGAATAGTGTAAAAAGGAAAGGCACAACAATTAGTGTACTTTTTGGAGATACTGATACTCCAAAGACGCATAACACTGATAACATTCATTTGAGGCTATGTTTAAAAAACGGAGCCACATGTAGAAGCCCACAGTCAGGAGACTAAAAAAATAAAACAGAGGCACTCACCCAACTCCTTTTGACCTTCGTGAATTCCTATCCATGATCAGGCGCACATCTCTCACCTGCAAAAAAAATGAAGAAAAAAAATTAAATTAACAACATAACACAGTTCCCAGAAAGATTAATCATACTATACCATCATAGACAACCATATTATATATATATATATATATTTACCACACTTGTCGGTGCTCACAAGATCAACTAACAGGTCCATAAAAATTCACTCACCCCACTATAATAGAATGTTGGAACAGATGAAAAGTCAATATACTAGTTGAACTGAAGGCAGATGAGCATATACTGCAACAGGAAGGAGATGTATCTCAATAATAAGTAATCATATTGTGTAAATCATGTATTAGATCTAGAATCACAACCTACAATGGTCATCTATGAGCAATATATGACTCAGCGCATATACAAGTTGATCATGCACTACATGTAAAACACTGTTTGGGAAAATAAATGATGTCATTTGCAGCAGTGTAGTAGAAAACAAATAGACACGTGTCAACAAAGTAGCCTACAAGCCTAGATATTGCATGTTACCTTTCCTGCTTTGGAGAAGAACTCATAAACATCCCATTCAGTTGCCTTCAGTGGCATCTGCAAAGAAGCAACAGATTTACATGGTGGTTCATAGTTCATACTGTTTTGAAAGCACTCAAAGGAGAAATAATAACATTAGATACGATTAATCTACCTGGTAAGCAAAAACAGTCCTTTGGTCCCTTTCTGGATCAGCTTCAGGTTCAGCGACTTCTTTTTTATCTTTCAGTCTCCTGCAAAGTAAAGAACTTGTATCAGAATGAGAAAAAATTCAAGGATGAACTCATGAACATTGTGATAACTTTTGGTATCCCTAAAGTGCACAGTGTGTCCATAAGAAAGATAGCATTTTCCAAGTCATTTTGTAGAAACATGTAAGCAAATTGGTTGAATACCGTGAATGACCATGCACATCAAACCTAATTATCTCTCATCGCCTTTTTTACATCACCAATATAGTGTTCTGACATAACATACTATGTCTCTTATTGTTTTGAAAAGTGGTTTGATTCATCATTTATTTTTTACATCATTGATTAATGTGGTTTCCAAAACAGATTTTTTATGTACAAATAGATGCGTGATAACTTATACATAACTACAAGACCGGATCATTGGTCTCAAATGTTGTAACGTGTAAGTTACTTGACTCAATAATCCAAGAAACAAAATAAAATCAGTAAAAAATATGATCGAAAAATGACTAAAAATTCATTTTAAAAATACAATAAATCCGTGTGATAACTTATACATAACTACAAGACAGGACCATTCGTCTCAAATGCTGTAATGTGTAAGTTACTTGATTCAATAATCCAAGAAACAAAATAAAATCAGTCAAAAATATGATCGACAAATGACTACAAATTCACTTTTAAAAATACAATAAATCCGCATCCCCTCCACATCTTCCAACGGACAAAGAATCACTACAGTGCTCGTTCTTTTTTAACCACAAGAGTCCCATTACTTCTACCATAGATCAATTCCATAATAGTGCATCATATCATTGATTCATTATGTATATGGATTGTTGTTGCCATTTCCCAATTACAAGTGACGGCCATATTCCTAAGAAGGGGTTGTTCATAATTTAATACATCATGGTGGCTCCACACCAAACCAAATTGTCTGAAAATTGATTTCTAATGATATTATATAATGAAATTTATATGTTTTTCCTTCCCAAATCCCAAAGTTAAATGTCCAGTCCAAGCAGATCCACACATTATGTATTTAGAAATAAGAAATGCCTCCTACAATATTTCAGTGATAATAACACCCTGTATGATTATCAACTTCAATATGTATATTCTAAACAACTCATACATCTTTGTAAGAGGTTATTTCACATTCTCACGTTTTAGATAAAGAAAATTAGTAATAAGTGAAGCACTTAAGCTAACCTAACTTAATTTCTAAGTTGTGTTCTATACAATGAATCGAGTTTAATCTTTAGATTTGCACTTCAACACAGTAAAATATGGTGCAGGGCCACTCGTACAGGTTCATAAATTTTTATTCATAGCTCGTAGAAAGGAACTAAGAATATCGAGTTAAAGCAATAATGCCTCCGCAATGAACAAAAACTTGATAGATAGAGACAGCACCATATGCGTTGTCAACCTAAAAATTCAAAATATAACTTGTTAACATCTCAGCTCACAAGAAACTTTAATTCCATTTATAAAACAAAATACATTGAAGACTGAACTCAAGCCAATCTTAAGGGGAAATATAAAATAAAGAACCAACAGACCTTATGTGACTCAAATTGTGGGAAAGCACTTTCTTGAGTGAACCCATGAAGATGTTTCCGCTTTGTTAGCTCATTAGTAAGTGCAAATACTCCATCTACGATTTCAACCCAAATTAGAAGCTACATACCTGGCTTGTTAAGTAGCTAAACTACATAGTTTTTACACAACCTCTTGTTTTCTATAAGCTTCCCATTCATCAATTCATTAAGCTTGAATTCATTTACATAAACCCTAAAACTGAATGCAGGGATATGGATGATGTAATGGTCCACTTATAACAAAACATTTTTTTCTAACTCTCCATCATCCACTGGGAAGTAAGCAAACAAACAACCTTACCTAATACAATCCCACCCATAGTCATATAAGTTTTTGGCAGGGTTTGTTGAACAGGGTGGAATGTAGACAACCCTTACCTCGTCCCAGTGGATAGAGAGGTTGTTTCAGGTGAGACCCCCAACTCCAAAGCCATATCCAGACATAACAGTCAAATAAAAACATATATATACACAAGCTACTAAAAACAGCAGGAAAACGTAGTTTATTAAAATAAATCCTTAGTAAGCATAAGGATAACACATCATATAGACACACATGCAATCGATACCATGTATTGGCCACCAAAATAAACTGGAAAGCTAAGTTCCTAACGCCTAAGATAAGAATCTAATGGAAAGCGGCGCAATTGTCGAAAAATCCTTTAACCTTAACCCTTAGTCTCCACTAACTCCTATCCTAGATAAGCGTATAATAGAATCCTTTAACCTTAATCATCCACTAGGAAGCAAATATGCATAAAACACAACAGGAAAACAAGCAACACAAAAGCAGAATCAGTTATATAAATAAAAACATTCAGTCACCTGCTTTCCCTCGATTCGAGCTCTCTTTCTTGTTCTCTAAGCAACTCCTTCTCTCGTTCACGCTCTATCCTCGAATGACTTCGGCTCCTTCTAGACCTTTCCTTTTCTCTCTCCTTCTCTCTTTCTCTCTCCTTCTCTCTGTCTCTCGAACTCCTCCTGTCCTTATCCCTATCCTTATCTCGTTCTTTCTCTCCCTCTCTACTGCTTCTCCGTCGATCCTTTTCCCTTTCTCTATCCTTATCCCTATCCTTGTCCCTATCCCTGTCCTTATCCCTATCACCGCCGCTACTTCTGTGACGCTCAGACCTAGAAACCCTATCGTCACGGTCACGGTCATGGTCACGACGGCTTCTGCTGTTATCGTCATCTGGTCTGGTTTTCTTGCTTTTGCGGTCTTCGTCTACGGTTCGTTCGTCTTCGACGTCGTCTAGGTCACGGTCTCTCCGACGGTAAGCTTTCTCCGTCTTCTCTGAACCGCCATCGTTAGGGTTTGGAGGAGAGTCGTTACCGTTGGTAGGTGCGTCGACCGTCTTCTCCAAGTAGTCGTACTCGTCGAAGTCCATGAGGATTGGTTGTTGAGATGAATTGCTCTGCGTTCGAATTAGGGTTTGAAATGAAATTAGGTGGGTTGCTGTTCGACGGGTTTTATAGAGCGCTAAAATGTGTGTGCGTAGGGCTTTCTTTTGGTGGGTAACTACTTGAGTCTCTAACCCATGACCTCTTGGTCTAGTGGTATGGTGTCCCCATTATAAATGTAAGTTACGGGTTCAAATCCTTGCATATGCAAGGTAAGGTGGAATAAAGGTGTAATAAAAATTTTGCCGTTCAAAAAAAAAACTACTTGAGTCTCTATTTTTTTTTTGTTCTAACTATTCACCGCCTCAAGAAACCCTACTTCTCCGAATAAGTAGGAGGCGATCCGAAGAAATAGGAGGTGTTCCGACGGTGATTCAGAGACGAAGTGGTTTTTCATGGCGGGCAAAGAGAAGTTTAAGGAGAATACTTGGTATGATGTTCCAACAAGAAAGGGTAAAAGGACGGATCACGGTGAATCGTCGAAGCAGAAGGAATTGGCTGTTACGAAGTTCTTTGTTTCTAACTTGTCGGGTGGTTGTGCGTCTAATGATTTGGTCGCGGTGCTGAAATGCTTCGGTACGATTCAGAACATGTATATTGCAAGGAGATATGATAGGTTGGGTAAGCGTTTCGGTTTTGTTTCGTTTCGTTTGTGAATGTGGTCAATCCGATAGGTTTAGAAAAAGATATGAACAATGTCTGGATTGGGTCGTATAAGCTTTTCATTGCTTTGGCACGTTTTGTTGATGGGGAAAAACTGCAATGGAAGGGGGGTAAACAATTGGTTCCGTTGAGTAAGGTGAACGAGATACCGGTCCAGGTTAATGAGGATAGAAGTAATGAAACGGTGAACAACACGACGGATAAGAGTGTGGGAGATGGTAGATCCTTTAAGGATACTTTGTTGAATATTGATCCGATTGAAGTGAAGAAAAGGAAGAACATTGTGGTTGATGGTTCGGTGAAGGGTAGTGTGTTGTGGATGGGATGTGGGGCAGTAGGAAGATTACATGATTTTGATAAGTTGTCCAAGCTTCGTGTATGGCTGGACTCGATAGGTCAGTCAGGGGTTGGTATTAGGTATGTGGGAGGTTTGTGGATGGTGCTTGTATTCGCTTCACAGGTTTGCATGGAAGGTTTCGTTAATACTTCGGATGTTTGGATGACTTGTTTTGAGTCTCTGGTGAAATGGGATGGTCAGAAGTTGCCAAGGGAACGGGTTGTATGGCTTAAGTTGTTCGGCTTACCATTGGGTTTATTCGGCAATCGGTTCATTAATGACATTGGTGCGTTGTTTGGGAAAGTTGTTCATCTGGCTGAGGTTAGTGAATCGGAGGTGGACCTGTCGTTTGTTATGATCGGTGTTCTTTGCGAGCCTGGGGGTAGAGTTAGTGAGACGGTGGACATTTTATGGAACAACGAGGTTTGTTCGATTTTGGTGGAAGAAGAGTTGGGAGAGTGGGTTCCGGAATGTTTGGAGGATTCTTTTGAGTACAAGGAAGAGGTAGACAACTGTTGTAACGATAAGAGTATGGAGGTGGAGACTAACGTGGTTGAGGAGAGGGTTGAGTGTGCGTCTGTTGAAGAGGTGGAGGATGGTATGGTGGGAAACAGTGTGGCCAAGGCTGATGACATTCAAGTTTTACGTGTGGATACGTCTGTGGGGGGGGATAACGTTGACGCGACGATTTGTAAGATTAAGAAACCAAGGGGATTCCGTAAGAAAGATAGATCGCAGAAGTCTCCGTCTCCACAGGGACAAGAACGACCGAAGAAACGATTTAGAGAAGGTGAAGATTTGTTCGATATAGATAGGTTTATTTTCAATATCAATGGGGCAGGTGATCAATCGGTGGGTAGGAAAGGGAATGAAAAGAGTTGTGAAGGAGACGACGGTATTGGTTCTGTGGCTTTGCATGAAGATCATAATGTAGGAAGTCAGGATAAAGAGATTTTAATGTCGAGTGATTTGGTGGATGAAGTTGCGAAAACTTTGAAGTTTGGTACTGCTGTGGGGGTGGAAGAATTTGATGGATTTGGAGATGCGATTGCTACGGTTATACAGGAGGAAGGCTTACAACGGGTTGATCAATGAATGTGATATCGTGGAATGTGCGAGGACTAGGGTCGGATGTAAAAAGTGCGTGGCTTAGGAAGTTAAAAGCAGAAAACGAAATCGGGGCTATTTTAATCCAGGAAACTCAATTTGAGTCCCTGGATACGGTTGATTTGAGTAGGTTTTGGGGTAAATCTGGAGGTTTGATCACTCTGTGGAATCCTAAGGTATTTTCTATGAATTCGGTGATTAAGACGCATAACGTTTTGGTGGTTTCGGGGGTTTTAAAAGGAGATGGGAGAAAGTTGACGATTATTAACGTGTATTGTCCGCAAAGGGTTCAGGAAAAGCGTTTGGTTTGGGAGCATCTAAAATCGGTGGTGTCTGTTAATGATGAGTTTAATGATGTTATAGACGATGCGGGTTTGTATGAGTTTAGGTTAAAGGGTAGGAAGTTTACGTTTCTATATGGAAATAAGATGAGTAGGATTAACAGGATTTTTGTGGATTGGTCGTTCAGTAATGAATGGCCGAATGCGGAGTACCGGGTTTTAGACAGGCAGGAGTCAGATCATTTTCCTCTTGTGCTAAAGATTGAGTCTCGAAACTTCAGACCTAAACCTTTTAAGTTCTTCAACTCTTGGTTATTACGTGAAGGGTTTGATGACTTAGTGAAGGACACGGTCGGTCATGTGGCTTTTGATGGGGATCCGAACCGTAGGTTGCTGCTTAAATTCAAGATGTTAAGGTCTAGAATTAATATTTGGAAGGAGCAGTTGATAAAATCAGAAATGAAGGAGATGTCTTGTCTTCATAATGAAGTTAAGGAGCTGGAGATCATCTTGGAGGAGAGGGATTTGATGGAGGAGGAGGTTTGGATATTAGAGGAGGCGAGAAGGAGAATTAAGCAACTGGAGTATTTTAAAGCAAAAGATTTGAAACAGAAGTCTCGTGTGCGTTGGGCGAAAGAAGGGGATGAGAATTCTAGTTTTTTTCATGGGTCTATCAATAATAGATGTGTATCGAATGCGATCATGGGTTTGAATGTGAATGGGTGACCAAGCCGAATGGGATAAAGAAAGAAGTTCTACGATTTTTCAGTAGTAAATTCGTGGAAGATGTTCCGGTTCGCCCGGGATTAATGTGTTATGGTCTGAAAGTATTAGTGGGGAGCAGGCAGATATGTTGACGAGTCCGTTTTTGGAAAACGAGATTAAGGAGGCGGTGTTTCAATGTGGTAGTGACAAAGCTCCTGGTCCGGATGGTTTTAATTTTCGGTTTGTTAAGAATTACTGGGATTTATTTGCTAGAGATTTTGTTGACATTTTTAGCAAATTCGCGGATGATGGTTGTGTTAGTAGTGGTGTGGCATCGAGTTTTATTACCTTGATTCCTAAGGTTAAAGATCCGGTTACGCTTGGGGAAAATCTAATTGGGGTGGTGAGCAAAGTCATCTCGAAGGTGTTAGCTAATAGATTGAAGTTAGTGATGGATAGTATCATTAATGAGACTCAATCGACGTTTGTGGCAGGAAGGTATATTTTGGATAGTCCGTTAATTATTAGTGAGGTTTTGTCTTGGGCGAAGAGGAGAGGGAAGGAGTTGTTTATGTTTAAGATTGATTTTGAAAAGGCCTATGATAATGTTAATTGGGGTTTCTTGATCTCGGTTATGAAGCAAATGAATTTTCCGGGTAGATGGTGTACTTGGATAGAAGGTGTGTTGAGCTCGGCGAGGTCTTCGGTTTTGGTTAATGGGTCGCCAACATTCGAATTCTCATGTGGAAAGGGTATTCGTCAAGGTGATCTTATTTCCCCTTTTCTTTTTATTATTCTCATGGAGGCCTTCTCGGGTCTCATCAAAAAATCGATTGATATTGGGCAATTCCGGGGGGTGGGTATTCCAAATGATGGCCCGGTGATTTCGCATTAGCTATATGCGGATGACGCATTGGTGATGGGTGAATGGGTGGATAGTAATTTTGTGTGTGTTTAGAAGGTTATTGCGGATTTTCCATATGTGTTCGGGCCTAAAGATAAATATTCATAAGTCCGTTTTATATGGGGTTGGGGTTCGCCTTTTGGAGGTGAGTGCGAAGGCGGCAGGGATGGGTTGTAGGGACGGGGATACGCCTTTTAAATATTTGGGCATCAAGGTTGGTGCCAATATGTCGAGAATTAACAGTTGGGAGCCGGTCGTGAATGTTTTTAAATCTAGACTAACGAAGTGGAAATCTAAACTGCTTTCGATTGGAGGTAGGTTGACGCTTATCAAGTCGGTTTTGGAGAGTCTCCCTTGTTATTATTTTGCTCTATTCAAGGCGCCTAGCGGTGTTATTAATAAGTTAGAAAGTTTGATGAAAAGATTTTTATGGGTTATGGCGTTATCGTCATGAAGGTGAAGCGTTATGGAAACGAGTGGTTGATGCTATTCATGGCTCAAGTAGGAAGTGGGATGCGTATCCAACTAACGCTAATCTTTCGGGTACATGGACTAAGATTGTTAATTCCGGATATCGGCTTAATGTTGATGGTTTTAACAGTATGAGCATGATTCGTGGCGTCTTGGGCAATGGTAGACAAATTAAATTTTGGATAGACCCTTGGTTGTCTCGGATTCCTCTAAAGAGTTTGTTCCCGGACATTTTTCGTTTGGAGACGGATAAAGCGTGTACGGTTCGGGACAGAATTGGAGAACATAGTGAGGGATGGAATTGGCGGAGGCAGTTTACAAATGAAGAAGAGTTAGTGTAGTTCGATGATTGTGTCCACATGCTGGAAGGTATTATGGTAGGGGTTAATGGGGATAAGTGGGTGTGGGATACGTATCCGACAACTCAGTTTTCGATCTTTGAAGCGAGGAAGTGGCTGCAGATGGGTAGCATTTTTCATCATAGTGTGAAGTTTGAATGGTGTAAGTGGTTACCTATTAAGTGTAATGTGTTTATGTGGCGAATGTTGATGGATAGGATCCCGACTAAAAAGGCGTTACAGAGGAGAAACATTGATTATGGAGATATTATGTGTAATTTTTGCCTTGAGCAGGAGGATAGTGTCGAGCATATTTCCATGGCGTGTATCTTGTCGTGTGGGGTTTGGAATGGGATTGCGAGGTGGGTTAACTTACCGCAGTCCTATTTTGTCTCGGTAGATGATATCATGTAGGTTTATTTGTCTTGCGGTTGGTCTAAGATGAAGAAATTGGCGCTTCGAGGTATTTTAATTCTGACTTGTTGGCGGATTTGGAAGGCCAGGAATGATATCACCTTTAGGGATGTTCGGCAGAATGTGGTGGAGATCGTCTCGGACATCAAAGCTTTGGGTTATATTTGGTTTACTAGTAGATGCAATAAGGGGGATTTGGGTTGGAAGGATTAGCAAAGTTTCTCTTTTGATGTAATGTAATTGTACTTGTGGTTTGGGGGTCTCCGTCTTGGAGATATTTCCCGTGGTGTTGTCTAATATAGTTTGCCTTCCAAAAAAAACTACTTGAGTCTCTATTTATTTTTTGGTGGTTTTAAATGCTTGAATCTAAAATCAAAATGTTTAACTATCTGAATATCTGATTTGTCAAATTGTAACAATCTGAGTCCGTTTAACTAACGTCATTCATCAAGTCTGTTAGTTAGAAGGGCATTTTAGTCATTTACATCCAAAGTACAAGTTTTTAATGCACAACATACTTAGAAAATGAATTTATCACTATTATTATTATTATTATTATTATTATATAAGCATATATATCTATACACAAAACAGAGGTATTATGCTCTCCATCTTCTTCATCAGACCACCACCTCATTCATCTCACCAGCACCACCACCGCATCATCGCTGCCACCGCCGGTGTACCTCCTACCACAGCCACCGCATCACCCCAAACACACCACCGCACCACAACCATCTTCCCCCAACCATCGTTCCCCACCATTTTCCCCATTACCAAAAATATTCAAACCTTCGGTCTATACTCTCTACACCTTTCTATGCATTTTGTACAACCCAAAGCAAGTTCAAACGATCGTCCCCACACCGCACCTCAGCCACCGCACCTCCACACCACCCCAACCCCCACTGCATCACCCACTACCACAACCACCTCCACACCCCCAAACCATCGTTTCCCACCATTAATGATGTTCGATTTGCAGACCTAAACTATCAAAGATGTGATGTGTTTGATGCCTCACTTTTTGTAGATATGGGTTCGGTTTGGTTTGCAAATTTTCACTCACAATAAATAAGATGGTAGTCGGTGATGACAAGGGTTTTTTTTTCCAGATTGGGTTCTTGCGTTGTTTCTGGTGTAGTTCAGATTTGGGTGTTTCTTGTGGTGGAGGTTTCGATGGGTTAGGGTTCCGGTGGGTTAGTTTTTTATGGTGGAGGTTCCGGTGGGTGGTCCGGTGGTGATCTGTTGGGGTGATATAATAATAATAACAATAAAATATAAATAAGGGTATTTTAGTCATCTCATAAAACCAAACTGAGAAAATCTAACAAATTTAGTAAATTGGACTCAGACTGTTACAATTTGAAAACTTAGGTGTTCAGATAGTTAAACATTTTGATTTTGGATTCAAGTAGTTAAAACCACCAAAACACAGGGACTCAAATAGTAATTTACTCCTATAATAATTATTTTTTATAGAATATACAATGAACAAGAGCTGGTATAACATTTTTTGAAGGCCCTAACTGAACTAAAAAGTTGATGTATTTTTTATAAGCTCTCCTCATTTACCCGGGCTTCAGATTGACAACAATAAACTAAAAAGTTTATAGTTGGTGCAGGGCTGGTCAACCATCCTTCGATAAGTGTAATACCTCTTTTTTTCCCTTAGTTTATGCTAAAAAGCATTAAGCTAAATTTAATGAGGTCTAATTTGACTTTTGAGTTCATTACAACTTACTATTTGAAACCCACAATAATGAATTGAATAATGAAAATTAGTTAAGATATATAGTTATGTAACCATAAATGTAGACAGTGAAATTTATTCGATTTGATTAGAGAGTTACTTTTTCCGTGGAAATAGATATCCCATTGGCCTTTACAGCTATACATTGGGAAATGTCTTAGGATATGTAAAATTTGTTTTGATATGTCATCATCGTTCAATTAGCGAAATTGGGGGGCCTAAACTTTGAGTCCCTTGACGCTTACCTAGTTTTACAAAGCATTAGGGCTCGCCGTGCAATCAACTTTTTGACTTTGGTGTGAAAAAACTGAAAATCAAAAAATCTGAAAACTAAAACCAAACCATATTAGTAACCAGAAAAAATTGAATTAAATCATGAGTTTATAGCTTTCTAGTTATGTCTATGAGGTTTACGTAACTCCCATTTGCCATAATCACATTGTACAAGGAAGGCAAATTAGCTAATAATGACAGTCAAATCAGCATGAATAAACTAATTATAATAGACCACAAATATCTGCTAAAAACTCCTCCTTGATTATGTTGACCGCTACCTGTGGACAATAGAGTTCAAGGAATAGGATTTTGAAGTCCTCCCAGGTTAGGGCCTTCACTTCCTCAACAGTCATCTCGCTTTTCTTTAAATCCTGCCAATCCTTGGCATGGCTTCTTAATTGGGCCGTGCCATAGGGTAAATAAGATACTACCAAAAGGTTATTGGTCTAGCAGTCCAAGGGTGTGTAAATGGTGTTTCTTCCTATGAGGTATGGATTTATGTCATGTGATGGACAATAGTGTAAATTTAGTAATAAGATTATAAGGGTATGTGTGTTTGGCATTAAAATAAAAAATAAGGTTTTTACTTGTAAATAGTTGTGTGCTCACATTATCCTATCTTGATGCTTAATAAAAACGACATAAAACTAAGATCATACTCTTAGATGACAAATTACACAAAACGTATAAAATCACTTTTACTGCCAACTTGATATATGATTATGCATATGTGCTTCATCAAATACCCCATGTGTTATTTACCTAAAATGGCCATCAGCCCATCACATTGATGTAAGGCTATGTTAGGATCTCTTGACATGTCTTTGTGGTTCTTGATTGGTCCATACATAGATGCACATTTTGATGCAAAGCCATTAATCAAAACTCAAGATTCGTGCAAGTATATGGTAAACTTAACCTACAATTTATTTTATTTTTTTGAACGGCAACTTGCTTTGTAAACTATGCCAACTTGCAACTACTAACATATTCTTGCTCCCAAATGTAACAAGGATTATACAAAATGATCCACAACTAGTTTCTCGGATGCCGCTTTTCTTAAGTTAGTATCTTACGACTTACAAGTGATATAACATGAGAGGAACATTATCAGTTGATCATAAAACAATGATCATTTGTTGCTTGGATCTACATTTCAAAAAAAAAAATTGTTGCTTGGATCTCTCTATTATGATTATTAGATAGTTGCAAAAATTGCTAGGCGCTTCCAGATTGGTCGACTGGAGAGTTGCGAGTACTTGGACATGATAAATTATAGATAAAATTAATTCGGGAAATTATATATTTGTCAAATATCATAATTTTAATCATATATATAACAAAATACGTGAATTCTAATATAAAAAATACAAGTTAAATTACTATGATCTTATGTTTTACTTTTAAGTCAAACTAGTCCCGAGTTGACCAACTAAAGGCGATGTTGACCGTCTCTGATCGATTCCGAGTAATTAGGTGGAGTTGAAAAAAATCATAACACCGTTCCTTGTAGGATGACTCGGACGCGCGAATGTCTAGATTAATACCTATTTTTATAATACTGGATCATATTTATGCTATACACACATCTATTTCCTCGTATAGGATTGTATATAGAGCAAAAACGATCTATCAAGCATCGTTTAGAATGATATGGCTATTCCTTCGATCACTTAGCCTATAAATTCAAGTGACAAACTCATTGTTAAGACTTTCGCCTTGGTCAATATAATCTACCATATATTAGGGAACATCAAAAAGAAGCAAAGGCGCAAATGAACTAAACCGCTAGTGAGATACTCGAGAACAACTCAGTAAAAGCTTGAATTGAGATATCTTAACACATGTGCGGGCCTAAAAATGAGTTTGTTTAATAAACAAACTTGAGCCCGATCTTCATTTATCGAGCTTGAGCTGGCTTGTGAGTCTAAACGCGTCTATTATATAACTTTTTTCTCTCTCTAGTGGGAATGTTCGCGCATTGCAGCGGGTATCTATAATTTTTTGTTAAACATCGTTTTGACCCGTCACTGCAAGTGCTTGCAAACCTCACATGCAAAATCTGGACACTTGCAACACACTTTTAAGTGTGATTAAGCTGTTAAAATCGATGTTTCAAGTTTCAGCAAAAAAGTGTTCAAGCAAAATTAAAAAGAAATGAATCGAGCCTCGAGGCTTCGCCTCAAACAATCTTCCAACTCTCCAAAGTGACAGTAGCTTTTGATTATTCCTGCAAATAACTAAAACAAAATTGGGGGAAAAAAACTTATTAAACTGGCTAATGGATAAACACCAACTACAAGAGTGTAACTTTAATCATTGAACATAAACTACATACAAATCTATAACTTATAATAAAATAATTGTGTTTTTATGAGGTGGCATTCAATGGAAGCTTCAACCCTTCATTGAATGTGCCATGTGGCACTTTGAGGTGATAGTATTGAATTTATTATTTTAATAATATGTTTTTAATCTATATAAAAACTAGCTTTTATCCCGGGAGTGTCCCGGGGTTGAAATAACTAATATAACATAATAAAATATCTAATATGACAACATAATTAATAATTTGTCAATACATGATTATTGAATAATAATAATAATAATAATAATAATAATATTATTTATTTTGAACAAATCTCTGCCATAAGTTGTTATATTCAAATATAAAAAAAAGGAATCTCTACTTATGAAGTTATGTTTATCGTTTGTGATTTATTAGGAGAGTAAAATATATGTGAAAACAAAACCCCACAAAAATAGTTGTTTTTTTTCTCCGTTTTTTATATAGCACTATGGTACTCGTTGGAAAGATAATAAAACGCTTGTTAATTTGGTGTAATTTTTTTCTTTAAAAAATCTCGTATATAAAAGATATTAACGTTTAAAAGTTATGGGAGGAAACATTAGAGAGAAAATTTAATTTTGTTTTTAAATTCTTATCTTTTCCTAAAATAATTATAATATATATAGATTTATTAAAAAAACTCAAAAATTAAAAAATCCTACATGATGCCACGTGACACATTCAAAGAGAGGTTGAGGCCTCCATTGAATGCCACATCATCAAAGTTCAATTCTTTTATTATAAGTTATAGATTAAATTGAGTTATTTTAGGAAAAAAGAATTTAAAAACAAATTTAAATTTTTCTCTCTTATGTTTCCTCCCATAATTTTTAAACGTTAATATCTTTTATGTACGAGATTTTTTAAAGAAAAAAATTAAACCAAATTAACGAACGTTTTATTATCTTTCCAACGAGTACCATAGTGCTATATAAAAAATGGAGAAAAAACGACTATTTTTTGTGGGGTTTCGTTCATACAGAAAAAAAAACACAAAGTGTTCAGGTTAATCATTCATTAATCATGTTTTTCTTTTAAACCAGATTCTTATCTACGATGTTGAAATTCAGCCCAATCGTCATGCTATCATTGGAATTTTACTCTTCTAAAGATGGATAGGCATACTTCATCAAGAGAAACTAGGAGAAAGAATCACGCAACACTGCAACACATGGTGTAGCAAGGTTATTTTTTTACTGTATTTATTTAGTTACAAGAGTAATAATTATTACTATTAGTATTAGTATTATTAGAATGATCATATTTTTCAACCCCGGGACGTTCCCGGGATAAAAGCTAGTACTTACATATTGATCCAGTGGTGATGCTTACAAATGGCCTAATTTCAAAGTATCGAAATAACTTATTTAATGAATGATGAAACAAACCCATTAACAAAAAAGGAAGATGAATTGTTAATCCACCTAAGATCAACACAAACATATGAATACTGATTTAGTACACATGCTAGCAGATAACATAAATTCAAATGATTAAAATAAGATAATGAAATTGTGATCGTATAACTCCATAAAATTAACGCTCAAATATTGATAGAGACATTGCAAGTGTTTACATATATATATATATATATCCAAAATAACCATCAAATCCAACATAATCAATATAAAATCAAATAATGCCAAACAAATCAAAAGAAGTATATTAAAACATCAAATAACCTTGTGATCAATAAATAAACTCCTCCCTTAGCACTCCAGAGAGCTTCGACATCTTTATAGAGAAGCCAAACATTGGAACCGACGACCATCGCGAATTAAGCTATGCCGCATGAGCCCATCTGGCTGACGTCAATCGCTCCGAATGAAAGGTGTATCGTGTATGGTGTTTGTCAAAACTTGAGAAAAATCTCCTTTATAATGGCTATTGATTGCAAACTTAAGGGAGAATGGTCGATTGAGTGGAAAAATGATGAATTTTACAAAATAGCCAATTAATTGTGAATTAAATTTGATAGACCTAAAGATCGAATAAACATCAATATAGTGAATAAGGGTAGGATGGGAATTTTTTTTGAGATGAACAAGGTTTTCCAAAAAAGACTCTTGATATGTCATCTTAAAATTGATGGTAAATTACCGTCTTAGCCATCTTTGGTATGTGTGGATCAGAATGGTTTTCTCAATTTTCAATTTGAACAAAGGTTCTTATTTGAACCAATTCCTATGGTTTTATATGTAATATACTATATATTAATTAATTAATTATTATCATAGTTTGATATACACTATCTATTAAGTTTAAATATTGCGGAAGCGGTCGAGTCTGATGCATTCGGTTCTTGCTCGAGTCTTGATCATCGTCCGTATCGTATACCTGATTTCCCGGGGGTTAAACACGGTTAAAACAACCCAAAAGTTAGTTTAAACAAGTCAATGATAAGCATGAAAAACACCCATGTGCGTATCCCTACTCCCATGGGCGTAGCCCTACTCTCACTCAAAATTGGCTTTTGGGCGTATTTGGGGCGTATGGCAATAGTATTTCATGATTTCAGAAAACTTGACAACAGAGTGGCCGTAGCCCTACTCTCCTGGGCGTATCCCTACTCTGCCCACAAATGGTTGCACGTTTATACTTAGCATTTTTGCCCATTTTCCTTGCACCAAGCTGCACTTTTCATGCAACTTCAAAACCATTTTAGGGACTTCTTAGAACTCATTTATGGGTCACAATGCATAGTTTCTAAGTTATTAAATCTCGAGTACAATACCTTATTCGGTTTCTAACACTATTACCATAGTGTTTCGATTCCTCTTCTACTTGACCCGTTAAGGTTTATATAAGTTGAAAACATGCATTTTTATGATTCCAAGTTTATATTCGTAAGTTACACATGACTAATCAAGCCTCAACTTGACTAAGTGATTATTGGTCCAAGCCATTCCATCGCCGTAGCGATGCCTCGTGTCCATGGTCACATGTGCCATTTCTCTCGGTCTTGTTCGCTCGGCCTCTATGACTTGCGACATGGTTTTTACCCGATGTTTTTCTGTCCCTTGGAAATCACAAATTCTATTTCAACTAGATAATATTCCCATGGTTACACTCCCAACTTATGCATATATGTAGTTATCTTACACAGTCATAAATATGACTTACTTTAGCTCGCGCCCCCTTTTGCTTCTAGTCTAGCTTGAGGTAGTTAACATTGAATCTACGAATACGCTCAAGCAATTAACACAATTCGATATCGGCTTAATGTTGACCCTTGGTCTAAGCTCTTGTCCATCTAGCATTTTACCCAATTGACCCGATAGTCTAATTGGGATATTAATAACCTTTATCTAAGGCCATTTTTCTATGAATCGTGAATCTTGTTTAAGCTTCTTATGTGACATTTCAATATCTAGTTCCCAAATACATATCCAAAGGTATAACTAAGCATATAAACATACTAAAAACGTATTAAGAATTAAGCCATCGAGTGACTTACCTTATGCGTGCTTCCTCTTTACCTCAATCCGAGACTCCTTGGCTATCCAAAGTCTCTTGTATTCGCACCCATAGTCACCTAAATCGCGGTTAGCTCCGGTACGGGAACGCGGTTCGCTACCCTAGACGAATTCGGTACGGAGGGGGGTAGGTTCATTTCGGTACGAAGCGGTACGGTGTACCATGGAATACGGTTCGGTGTACCCAAATGAAAACATAAATAACTATTTGTCACACCCTCAAATTTCCACAAGCGGAGTTCTACCGCGAGGCGTGTGACACACCAGGATCCAAGTCAACGGTCACAATAAACGACGTCTAAATGTAAAAACATACGTAAATAAAAACCATGCTTAAGGTATAAAACCAACATTTGAAAGTGCGGAAGCATTTAAAGTTTACAAGTCATGAGTAAATAAAGACATGAGTTCAAAAGTTTAACATCAAAAGACATGCATAATGACCCTAGACGCGAGTACGACTCCAGTGAGACTCCGTGCGCCTAGCTGACAGCTGCTACCTTAGCGACCTGAGAAAACATGCTAAAAGAGTCAACATATAATGCTGGTGAGTTCACAGGTTTTATTTAAACATTTAAAACAATCCTTGAAAACCGTTACCGTTGTTGTTACTACTATGCTTATGAGAACGCTAGCTAGGCGTCATGTGATATTACTACTACGGGTGAAACCATTGCTGACTGTGTTGTTACTATGTAACTGTGTAACCCTTATTTACGGACTACCGTCATCGCCGGTAGGCCTTGTGTGCTTAGAGACAATATGCACCCGCCCGGCCTCCAGCCATCGAGTGGGGCTTGTCAGTTCCCAATAGCGCTATCCACATTTCCCCGCCATATCCCCATGTTAGTGGTTTCTAATGGACTTTGATGAACCGTATAGTAATAAGATGTTAGCCATAGTATAACATGAAAATGTGTAATAAAAGAGTTTAAGCATGTTTCTCCCCCAAAAACAAAAACAGTAAAATGTGGGGCCGTGAACTCACCTTAGGTTGCGTCTTCCGTTAATGAGTAAACCGTTATGTGATATGATAGCCCCAACTAGTGGCGACCTATCATAAGATGTGTGTAAAGTTAGACTAATAACCCGTTGGGTTCATTAGTTGTCCAGTCCATGACCATTATGTGTTTAAAAATGCGTTTGACCGACAACCAGACTACATGAGACAAGACTCAACATCCCATTGGTGACCCGGCATCCTACGTGTTCATCTTACACAAAGTATCATACAAAACATGCAAACAACGCTTAACACGTGTAAAAGTTCACCGAATTTAGCATACAGCTCAAATAACGCATAAATAAGTCCGAGCACGTGTTACCATGTTACTAGGTATGATACGGGGTTCCAAGCATGTTCCTAGGTGTCAAATTGGGTCTCGGAATGTCAAAATACACTCACAACAGCAGCACATGCGATTAGGAAAAGTCAACTAGTGGTTAGGAGAGTCAACAGGCGATTGCCATTGTAAATGCCAGGTGGGAGAGCGATTAGGCTCCCTAATCGCCTAAAGATCAGGTGATTGGGGGCCAATCTCCTATAGCATAGGCGACTGGGGATTCCTAATCGCCTATGTTGTTCTGTTCCGCCTTTTTCGCGCGTTTAACCCTCCAAATCAGATCCGGAACGTGTGGAAACACCAAATATCAATCATAAAACATTAACAAACATATTTCAAGCAAAACCCCTAAGTTATCATCATTTTAACAGTCCCGAATGCACGTGTTTTCCTAAAATGGCCTATTTATCATGTACACATCACATCAACATGCAAAAACTTGCCCTAAATAGCAAATATCCAGATTTCATCACGTAACAACGTTGCCCGATACTATCTCACTGTTCTAGCATCATCCTAAAGCAAACCTTAACATCATATAGTCAACAAAACACATCATATCATCCTTAATCATTCAAAACCATTCAAATGGGTCAAAAACCAAACATCAACAATACACAACTAAAACCATCCAAACTCCTAGGACATCATCATACTAACTCATACAAGCTATAAACACCTTAATAACACAAGAACAATCATTTTTCATCAATAAAAATCCTATCTTTATTCATATACAACACATATAACATGCATAAAGGTTTGGGTTTGTTTAAAAACGGTTTTTAATAGATTTTCAAAGACACAATAGTTTAGAAACCAGGTCTGGACCTTTAGGGAACAAAACATAATCATATAAAGGTTTGGGAATGAAGAACACACCTTAGATTTAGGAGAAAATGATGTGTAAAGCTTGGAAATGTGTGTTTTGATGCAAAAACGTGTTCCAGAGGGTGTTTGTGAGTTGGGATAGGTTATGGGACGGCTAGGGTTGTACAAATGGTGTTTTAGAGGTCAAGGGTGGTATTTATAGGCGTTTCTAGTCGTTTAAATGTCACACCCTCAAATTCCCACATGCGGAGTTCTACCGCGAGACGTGTGACACACCAGGATCCAAGTCAACGGTCACAATAAACGACGTCTAAATGTAAAAACACACGTAAATAAAAACCATGCATAAGATTTAAAACCAACATCTGAAAGTGCGGAAGCATTAAAGTTTACAAAAGTCATGCGTAAATAAAAACATAAGTTTAAGAGTTTGACAATCCAAAACATGCATAAATGACCCTAGACGCGAGTACGACTCCAGTGCGACTCCGTGCGCCTAGCTAACAGCTGCTACCTTAGCGACCTGAGAAAACATGCTAAAAGAGTCAACATATAATGCTGGTGAGTTCACAGGTTTTATTTAAACATTTAAAGCAATCCATTGAAAACCGTTACCGTTACTGTTACTACTATGCTTATGAGAACGCTAGCTAGGCGTCGGGTAATATTACTATTACGGGTGAAACCATTGCTGACTATGCCGTAACTGTGACCCTTAATTCCTATGGACTACCGTCATCGCCGGTAGGCCTTGTTTTCTTAGAGACAATATGCACCCGCCCGGCCTCCAGCCGTCGAGTGGGGCTTGTCAGTTCCCAATAGCGCTATCCACATTTCCCCGCCATATCCCCATGTTAGTGGTTTCTAAGGGACTTTTGATGAACCGTATAGTAATAAGATGAGAGCCATAGTATAACATGAAAATGTGTCATAAAGGAGTTTAAGCATGTTTCTCCCCCGAAAACAAAAACCGTAAAATGTGGGGCCGTGAACTCACCTTAGGTTGCGTCTTCCGTTAATGAGTAAACCGTTTATGTGATATGATAGCCCCAACTAGTGGCGACCTATCATAAGATATGTGTCAAGTTAGACTGATAACCCGTCGGGTTCCTTAGTCCCTAATGTCCAGTCCATGACCATTATGTGTTTGAAAAACGCGTTTGACCGACAACTAGACTACATGAGACAAGACTCGACATCCCATTGGTGACCCGACATCCCACGTGTTCATCTCATACACTAACACATACAAATCATGCAACCAGTACTTAACATGTGTTAAAGTTCAACGAGTCTAACACATAGATCAAATAACGCAAAAGTAAGTCCAAACACGTGTTACTATGTTACTAGGCATGTCACAGGGTTTCTAGCATGTTCCTAGGTGTCAAATCGGGTCTCGGAATGCTAAATTACAGTTACATTAGCAGTACATGTGATTAGGAAAAGTCAACTAGTGATTAGGAAAAGTCAACTGGTGATTATGAGTCATAAGACATGCTATTCAAAAGTTAACTAGTGATTAGGAGTCATAAGACATGTTATTTAGAAGTTAACTAGTGATTAGGAGTCATAAGACATGCTATCAGAAGTTAACTAGTGATTAGGAACTATAAGACATGCTATCAGAAGTTAACTAGAGATTAGGATTGCAATTGCATGGTGGGAAGGCGATTAGGATCCCTAATCGCCTATAGAGCATGTGATTAGGGGCCAATCGCCTTCAGCATAGGCGATTGGGGATTCCTAATCGCCTATGCTGTTCTGTTCCGCCTTTTTCGCGCGTTTAACCCTCCAAATCAGATCCGAAACATGTGTAAACACCCAATATCAATCATAACACATTAACAAACATATTTCAAGCAAAAACCCTAAGTTATCATCATTCTAACAGTCCCGAATGCGAGCATTTCCCAAAATAGTAAGCTTAACATGTAAACATCACATCAACATGCAAGAACTTGCCCTAAATAGCAAATATCCGGATTTCATCACGTAACAACTTTGTCCGATAGTATCCTACTGCTCTAGCATCATCCTAAAGCAAACCCTAACATCATATAATCAACAATACACCTCATAACATCCTTAATCATTTAAAACCATTCAAATGGGTCAAAATACCAAACATCAACAATACACAACCAAAACCATCCAAACTCCTAGGACATCATCATACTAACTCATAACAGCTATAAACACCTTAATAACACAAGAACAATCATGTTTCAATCATAAAAATCCTACCTTTAATCACATATAACACATATAACATGCATAAGGGTTTGGGTTTGTTTAAAACGGTTTTTAATGGATTTTCAAAGACAAAAACATTTAGAAATCAGGTCTGGACTTTTAGGGAACAAAACATAATCATATAAAGGTTTGGGGATGAAGAACACACCTTGGATTTAGGAGAAAATGATGGGTAAAGCTTGGAAATGGATGTTTTGATGTAAAAACGAGTTCCAGAGAGTGTTTGTGAGTTGGGATAGGTTATGGGACGGCTAGGGTTGCACAAATGGTGTTTTAGAGGTCAAGGGTGGTATTTATAGGCGTTTCTAGTCGTCAGGTGCAGTATGGGCGATTATGCAGGTGTTATAGGCGATTAGGGCTGCTAATCGCTAGTAACTACTAGTGATTAGCCCCAATCGCCCCTTAAGATCCCCCTAATCGCCCCTTAAGGTCCCCCAATCGCCCTCATATAGGCAATTAGGGTTCCCTCAGGTGGCCTAATCGCCTGCAGGGTCTGGGATTGGGTTTTTGGCGCGTTAAACCCTATTTTAACATATGTTAACACGTTTTCACATACCGACAAGTCACATAATGATTATAAACACATAATTGATGAAAACAAACACGTTCACACTCGTTCACCAATTCCCGGGACTCGAGACTTGTGTGTGTTAAAACCCCAATGATGCACGACTCGACTCGACTGACCCTGTCATGTGTAATGTATGCACGACTCGCTAAGGTAGACTTACCGAGTTTTCAAAAATTAATAACCGGAGTTTTCCGGGTGTCACATTAAAACACGTTAGGCGATTACGCAGCAGCTACAGGCGATTAGGGCCCTACTCGCCCTCAGGAGAGCCTAATCGCCCTCTAAGTCAGGCGATTAGCCTGCCAATCGCCTTCAGCATAGTCCCAATCGCCCCCTGTGTTGCATAATCACCTATAATGTCATGCAATCGAGTGTAATCACCATTTTAACATATGTAAACACGTATACACATATCGACAAGTCACATAAGGATTATAAACACATAATTCATGAAAACAAACACGTTCACACTCGTTCACCAATTCTCGGGACTCGAGACTTGTGTGTGTTAAAACCCCAATGATGCACGACTCGACTCGACTGACCCTGTCATGTGTAATGTATGCACGACTCGCTAAGGTAAACTTACTGAGTTTTCAACAAGTTAATAACCGGAGTTTTCCGGGTGTCACACTATTTATAAATTATATATATATATACACATATATTTAATGTTAATTTTATACATTTTACTATAAATTTATAAGTTAAAGTATCAAATGTAAACTAATAAAGATAGAGGGGGTTAAGTGTTTAAATATACAAAGTTATTTTACACTTTTTAAATAAAAAATTATAACTTTTAGGACCTAAATGTAAATTGATAAAAGGTAGAGGGGTTAAATGTTGAAATATCCAAACTTTTTTAACCCTGAAGGAAAAACGTGCCTCCTCCTTCTTCTTCTTTCTTTTCTCTTTGTCTTTGACCTGCAGACCTGCTTCTTCTTCCTTATTTCTTTCCTCCCATTCGCGTTTCTAATACTATCCACACAACTATAAAATCGATCCCTTAACGTACCACACAACGATTGGATCGATTGGAATTTCGATATGGAACACTGTACCGGAGACGATCGGAATGCTTGCGAATTCCGATCCGGTACGAAACGATACAATACGAAAATCGTGGGTATTTGAGCGATTTATGTGACTATGTTCGCACCTATGAGGTGAATGATCACTTAGGTTGTTAGAACCTATTCTTTACTTGTCTACACACATTTTTTGGTCGTGTTTTACCAATATACAAGTTTTCAACAAATCATTTATGCCCAAGTGAAATCGAGTTTCATTGAAGCATTTTATCAAACATTTGGTAGGCGTGATTTCCTAACTTTAATTTTTAGGACTTAAGGACCTCATGGATCCACCCATAACCAAGATTATTATTACTAGCATTCCTATAAACATCTTAATCATAGTTTATTATCAACGAAAGCTAGTATTTTCATGGTTTAAAGGTGGTTCCTATCAATCCACCAAGAAACCCAATTCATTTTATAACATGAATTTCAAGGATATAACTTTCTCACAAGGATTTTGCTTAACACACGCAATTTAACATGTAATATGGTTCCCTCATACAAGAGTAACCATTACAAGCCCTTAATTCACGTTTTTATAATAACCCATGATTTTCATCAAACCCAAGCATGAACATGCCATCAAATTTAGTCAAATAAAATGTTACCTTGATGTGTATCATGCTTGGATGATCCATTTTAGGGCTAATGCACTCAAAAACCCTTTGATTCCACCTTGATTTAGGCTTGTTTATGAGTTTTAGGGTTTGGTTGTAAGAGAGTGTTTGGGATCGTGAGTTTTGAGCAAGGGAAAATGCATTCCCTGCATCTCTTCCATGTTAAAAAGCCAAGGTTCATCACTTGGCAGGTTTAGTCCCTCCATGTATGGATTTTGGTTAACTTCTGCTAACCCGGTTAGTTTTTATAAAGCGTTTTATATTGTTATTCACCAAACGTGACTTACGAGGTTAGTTCCCAATTATTGTTAATCCGAGATTATCTAGTATTATAAATTGGGATTTTAAGTCGGTTATTACCCTTATTAGCATAAACGCTAATTATCAAATTTTGCGGTGTTACAATTGTACACTCTAAAGTCTAAACTAAACTTGTTCGTTTTCAAGTTGGGCTCATTTTTAATTGTTTTACGTTTTACAATACATATTTAATAACATTAAACAAAAAACCCAGTGGATATATTAATACCTGGATTTTGAAGAATCAAAACCGAGCACCCAGACTTAGGTACATAGGGCATGTTTTTGGTCTATTAATAGTAATCGAAACCGAACCGGCTACAGCAATAACCTGTTCTGGCCTTTAGATAAAAAAACCGGAACCAGTTCAATATCTGACATCGGTTGTTAAAAATAGATGGTTTGTGCACCTCTAACTTAATTGATGCTGAATTTTCGATGATGAGGTTGAATTGGATTGATCATTGATGGCTTGATCGACGATGAGGATTCTCAAACTCATGCAACATGGGCTTAAAGATCGCCCCCTTTTAACATTGGGTACTTTATCTAACTTAGCCTACGTGTTTGATTGTTGTCTAGTGAATTATTGTAAATTATATACATCAAAAGTTAATATAGGAATAATAAATTGTAATAGTATATAATGGTAGCTTTTGTGTTGGATATGCCAAGATATAATTCTTATTAGGACCATCGAACCTTGCTCAACCAAGATCTCAACCTTTTTAGATGCTTTTCGAGTTTACTCCATTCGTCTCAAAATATCATTATATGTATGTTTATATATCTTAAACATGTAGCATGTAGGTGGGTTTTACTGAACGTGAACGTTTTTACATCCAAGTTGCATTTGTCTATCACTTATATTAGTTTACGAGTTGCTATGCTTAGTATAAAGTTTTTAAGTTAATTACCTTGGATGAAAGCCCAAGAAAACAAATCTACAATAGAATATAAATACCCTTTTAACATGGAGTGATAGTGAAGACACTTTCTCCATTTTCCTCATAGTTATGACACCCACTAAAGTGTAAGAATATATGCTTTTATCTCATTTCATTTTATCTAGCTCTTGAGCCAAGACAATGTAGCATCAATGCACATATTACCCTACGTTTCGTTGTCTCTTTGAAGAACAAAAGGGCGGTCAAATTTTGGTCATAAAGTTATTTTCCGTGCATGTGATGTTGACATCGATTGTCATCGATCAATCTTGTGACAATCTTTTACACATATATTCGTAAGATGTTGTACAATGGGAAATATGTGGAGGATATTCCATATGCAAAAGAACATTTACATTGAGGCCCTGATCTATAAATAGTTTGGAAGAAACCGTATTGTCATATAAACTACTAGCAAAACAAAATGTTTTCCGATGTATAAATGTATTGCCGGGTAATTACTCCTTCGGCAGTAGATTGTTTCACTTCTACCGCCAAGGGAGATTTGCCCAGTAATTCATGTGATACAACACTCACTTAGAAAATTTAATTTCAATTGCATGGCAACTAACATAGTGTTTTCTTGTTAATCATAGAAGATATATTTCTTTTCATGTCATCTAATATTATTTCTTCAACGATACTATTTGACATTGTAGATTATATTTGAAATCCCCTGTCCGTTAGTTTGTCTAGTAACCAATCATAATTCCTTTTCTTGTGTTTTTAATAAATAAGGAGTTCATGAAATGTGTACATATCATTTCCTCTATATTGTCATGCATCATCATTTTCTTATCGATAATATAAGGAGATATAATGTTATTTATTTTTAAAATAATTGTGATTCATACAAAACTGATACATTTTTTCTGTTGTGAACAGTACGTTATGAACTTACAATCATCCATTCTACGTTTCTATTAGGAGTTACAATCACGTCATGTTAGTGTCTTAAAGCGATATGGGGTGGTCATCACTATATCACACCATCACTAAACTGTGAATCAATTCTCATGTGTCACCTCATTTCATCACATCTATCACTATTTACATGAGATAGGTGGGGTCTATTTCAAAACATATCAATTTAAAAAAAAAACAAGACAAGTCTTAATAACAAATTCAAGAGAATCAAACACACATATCAATCAAGGTTTCTAACCAGTGAACCTGGAGATTCTTGACATTTGAGATCAAAGCTCCAATTTTTCTATTACAAGACAATTCAGGTTTGATGAGACTTGATAACAAATTCAAGAATTGGAAACTAATACACACAAACATAAAAGTTTCTATGTTGGTTTAACCAGAAACAAACGGTAAGTACCTTGAATTATTATCAACATTCTAAACCCTATAACCATAGCATCAAACTTCAAGGAATCTAACAAGAATCAATCACAAAGGAGTTAAAAAATCTCACATCGATCAAACAAACACAAACAGAGGTTTATAAACCCTAGAACTATAAATGTATCAAGAAACACAAAGAAATCAAATAAAAATTAGCCACATAAGGATTAAAAATATGTATCAAACAAATAAATAGACACAATGGATTCTCAACAAAAACGAAGGTTTCTAAATTATAGAACCATAAATGCATAAAAACTCCATAATCTCATATCAAACAAATACAAACACAATATAAACCCTAGAGCCATAAAGGCAAACTTATTATCATCAAAACTTTGTACCGAATTCACGACATCCACCACTGAAGAGTCTCGGAGTTCACGAGTGGAAGATCAACATTCACCGCTAGAGAGTTGCCAATGGGAGAGTTGGAGGAATCGTCCATGCTCGTTACAACGAAATTACAACGAACTTGGTTTGGGCACTAAATGATTAATTTTTCAATATGTAAAGATCACCGCCCATTAGAAGTTGCCCCAACACCCTTTGGAAGTTGCCCCAATACCCTTGGAAAAAGTTTGTGGTTCTTTCTATTCCCAAACCAGATGTGAAGTCTTGTTTGGTTTGGCACTGAATAAGGATGTTGTTGCGTGGGCGTCTTACCATGAAAGTCTTTCTACCAACACTGAGCTTGCATCACATTGATCTATTGCCCTAATCAATATTTTTCATGTAATTTTTGTGTACTACTCTTAGAGGCTATATCTATCAATAATGGCAAGTTTTGTCTTTGAACAAGTTTGTGGTACGTTCGGGTTTGGATTAGAAGAAATTGTCACTGTTGTGCAGTATTTTGATATAGTGTTATCAAGAACTATTGTTGGGTCCTTGGTGCTACAGAAGAAGCTCTTATGTCAAACACTGCTTATGTCTGCATGGAAATTAAGGTTGTCAACGGGTTTGACTACCTTATCTTGGACTAGGCTAGGGTTTTTCCACACCAGTTACATTTGAGTGGATATGAAATCAGTCTTGCAATGTTATTAAAATGGAAGCTTTTTCTTCCACTATTCACAATTTGTTCCATTACCTAAAACAAAATTTAAATTTGGATTAATTGGTGGAAACTTAAACGAGCAACGTAGAGTGGAGGGCTACTCAAATGAGCTAATGACACTCATCTTATGAGGTTCACATAAAAAACCATCACTGTTATGTACAAATACATCTCACATATCCTTCCTAACTTGTATATGTGTGTGATTTCGCAGACCCACGCTTTCTGAAGTTTCCTCCATGTGTGATTGTTGCATTTATAGCCAGTGTTGCATAATCTCTTCCTAAAATTCGTATGCGATTTTTCAAGAAGAAAACTTTGAATGTTAAAAGATTTCATTATCATTACATTCAACATTCATTTTTTTAATTATACGTAAGGTTTAATTCTTTGAGATTTTCTTTTTTGTAACGACGAATGAAGGAATGTCAGGCATTTCTTTTGGAGTGTATTGAGAAGCAAAACACTCCACATAAGGTTATGTTTTTTTTATTATATGTGGTTATTATAGTTAGGATCAGGATCATATGAGAACCTACTTGAGTTGAGAGAACTTAAGAACCAATATGAGCCAATAAAATGTTGCCACATCTCCAATTTGTAATATTTTAATAAAAGGTAATAAAGACATTTTACATTAAAATAAGAGGGCAATATAGTCTTTTTGGTCCACCCACTGACAACTTCCCTTTATCTCTCCTTTCTTACATAATCACTTCTCTCTCTAATTTCATCATCACATATCACTTTCTCTCACTCTCTTCCTCTGTCATCAAATATCACATTCAACACTATCTCTTTCATCAGATTTATTTAAAAATCACGCAAAAAGATCAAAGATCTAAATAAAAATCAAACAAAAACATTTGAGACGACGGTCGGTCTAAAGGCGATGGTCGTGGTGAAAGGCGACGGTAGTGGTGGGTTTTTGCAGGTGTTGGATTGGCTTTTCAGGTGGGTGGAGATGGGCGGTGGTCGATAGTGGTTTTGGAGGTGATGGTGATGGTGGGGGTCGATTTTTGGTGGTGGGTTTTGGGGGTCTCGATCGGTGTTGGTTCAGCTCGAGTCAAAGACTGGGTCAGATCCAGGTTCAAGTCTCGGGCAACTCTCTGATTTTACACCGATGTAAGTACTAATCCCTACTTCAATTGTTAGTGTTAGGTTTGGTTTTGAATTTTTTTTTAAAGATTTTGATGGGTTTGTCCGTTAACTTTAGTGTTTTGAAAAAAAAAAGGATTTTGGATGGAGTGGAACTGGAGAGATGTTTATTATTATTATTATTATTATTATTATTATTATTATTATTATTATTATTATTATTTGGAGATGATATTTGTTTGATGTTTTTTGGTTGAAGGAGTTGTTACGTTGAATAAGAATCTATCTTTTTTATTGTTTTTTTTTTCATAAAAGACACTTGATTATGTGATTTGTTGCTACTGGAATAGATTTTAAGTTCACTTTTATTGTTATTATTTTTGTTTGTGGATGTAATGGTTGATGTTTTTTGGCTGTAGGGGCTGTTAGGTTGAACAAGAATTGCAGGCTTGGTTGTAGGGGCTGTTAGGTTAAACAAGAATTGCAGGCAGAAAGGTAAGGTTCTTGAAGTTTTTTTATGGAATGTTTGGTGCTTGCATCTAAATGTGGGATCTTTTTGTTTGGGAGCCGGTAGTTGTGTTTCGGGTATGGGAGTGGTATTTGGGTAGGAGTTGTGTTTTCGGGTACCCATTGTGTTTGAGTGGTCATTTCCAACCCGTCGGCTTTTCTGATGATTAACCAATAATCTCAAAATTAGTAACCGAGAGTTAACAGCTTTTTCTGATAATTAACATATAATTGATACAAGAACAAGATTAATATAATTGATACAAATACATAGTCAAAGGCGCCTTGGCACAGCCCAATACTGCAAAAGTACCTTGCGTCTATTACTCTATTAAGCCTCACAGGCGCACACTGCGGCCAAATTCTGCAATAAACCAGTCTGAACAGGTCTGAAACATCCAAAATGGCCTGGAATCAGCCTAATATATGTCTTAAACTCCTAAAATGGTCTGTTTAAACTATGCACCTTGCTTAAAAAAGTCCTCGTTTGTAAGCGCTTTGCACCTACACCCAAGGCTCACTCTTTGTGCCTTGGCCTTGAGTGCGCCTAACGTCTTTGACTACCTGTTACATAAATGAAAATGGTGTGTTTTACTTTGCAGCAACAACATTAACAAGCGACGTCTTCCCAGCATTTTGGAGCTCTTATTAAAGAAAGCTCCATTTCTTGCTTGAAAAAGAGGCTGCAACATATGACAATAAGATAAGTTCATCCACTTTTTAGAAACGAAGTGTGCATTCTCTATATTTGAATACATGGTCATTTCGTTTCAATTGAGTTTATCTCAAGGATTATTATATTAACAACAATATGATCATTGTTGGAATAATGATCAGTTTTTATAAATCCTGTCAGGAAAAAATCAAACTTTTGTTTACTTATATCCTTAAGATAATAGTATTTATCATTTTTTCTTATACTATCTAAGTAGGAGTTTAGTATAGTATATAAAGGATCACAGCATCACGCTTGTGTTTTTATCTCTATATCATTTATTTGTGATGTTATGCTTTATGTAATTCTTTGTCTTATCTTACAAGTGTGTTGCTGAGAGTGTGCCAATCCTTTAATTAGGATTCAGTGAATATATTATTGAATACTAACGAATTATGAAATCGGCCTACTTTTAAAAGGCAGTCCACTCTCTAATATTTACTTGCTTTCGAGAGGTAAGGTCCTCTCCCATGAAGCCTAACTTCATGTGCAGTGGTCGTCGGTAGTGGTTGGTTTTACACCAACGTAAACCTATTCGTCTTTTGACCTCAACAAAACTCTATTTGTTTTTGACATTGGTCGTGTTTTTCAGGAGGTCACCAGTGATCATCGAGAAAGAGACGTCGGTAGTGGTGGTTTTTACACCAACGTAAACCTATTCGTCTTTTGACCTCAACAAAACTCTATTTGTTTTTGACATTGGTCGTGTTTTTCAGGAGGTCACCAGTGATCATCGAGAAAGAGACGTCGGTAGTGGTGGTTTTTACACCAACGTAAACCTGCACAAAGACTCTAAAAAATAGGTTTGCTATCAAGATCTTTTCGTGTGGGTTTTTTTTGATCTACTTGAAAGAATATATTGAACGAGTCCTGGATATCGTGTAATCACTAATAGGAAGTTGAGTTTGTTTTTGATTTCATTTTGTTTGTTGCTGAAAATTTGACAACCGTTCGATTAATCGATTAGATGAAGTTGAAGTTAGGTAGTAGTTAGATTAGGTTTGACTCGCTTTAGTTGATGATGTAAAATATATATTATAAACTCTAAGGTTATTTACACCGGTGTAATACGTTTTTTTTTCAATGGAGGTTTTTGAAGAACAAATTTTGGGTGATGAAATACGTATTTTTTCAATGTTTTGTTGGTTGTTTACACCGGTGTAATACGTATTTTTTTAATGGAGTTTTTTGAAGAACAAATTTAGTGTGATGAAATACATATTTTTTTCATTAACCCTCTCAATTTGCTGTCCACCAGGTCACCAAAAACATAAATGGTTTGTTGGTTGTTTAGGTACTTTTTGTAAACAGGTCTGCTACAAATTTGATAACGGATCAGATTTTGCACACATATTATTTCGGTCTGTTTGTTGGTTGAAGGTATCTTCTTTTCTCATATTCTTTTAGTTTTGATGTTTATTTTGTATGCTAAATTTGTAGTACGTTAACGCATGGTTTAATGGTTTAATTTTGACAGTTTGTTTCTCCTGTTCCTGGATTTATATTGCCCAAGATTGGAGAGAACTCCTCATTCGGATTGGAAAACACAACTCAATAAAGAATAACTATATTTATTTAAAGTTTTTTTTTTGTTAAAAGGTCATTTTTTTGGGCAACTTCCAAGTTGTATTTTATTGGCAAGGAGTCGGATTGCAAATTAAAATGCAAATGTAAAATAAATTTCTGTAGTGAAACATCTAATGCATTTAATACGACTACAATTTTAAAAGTTTACGGATTTTATTCTCTATAGACTATAGGACCTTTTGTCTATTTGTTAATGTTTCAAAACTACTACTTCAAGGAAAAGGAGAAATCAGTACCAGGGAATGAGGCAGCGCCCATGGGGCAAATGGGCGGCTGAGATCCGTGACCCACGAAAGGGGGTCCGTGTGTGGCTCAGAACTTTTAATACTGTTGAAGAAGCTGCTAGGGCTTATGATGTTGAAGCAAGAAGGATCCAACAAAATAAGGCTAAGGCTAATATTTGTCTTTTGTTTACAACGTTTATGTGGTGTTTTACACCAATGTAATTTGTGTATGGTAGTGGACAATGATGTTTATGGAGTGTTTTTTTTTTCGAAATAGGATGCAATCGATGATATTCCATTTATGCATATGCAATTAATAACGGAGTAGTTCCTTTTGTTTTTCTAATATTAATCTTAAATTTATAAATATCTTTTGCGTTTTACACTGGCGTAAATAATTTTCATATATGGGTTCCCCAAAACAAGGGTGCAAGAGTTGAAGGTGCAAGGGTCGTGGTGTAAGGTGGGGTTTACACCAATGTAAAATCGGGGGGGGGGGGGGTTGATTTGTGGTTTTGTTTCACCCCAAACCGTGAAAAGGTAAGTAAAACATCAAAACATCTAAATAACATAGCATATTAAAATCCTATATGTGGTTCCTATGGTTCGAGCTGATGTATACTCACTCAAATATGTTTGATGCTCAAGAACGAAGGAAACGTTGGTTTCATTTATATCAAATTTTTTCGTGTAACAGATATATGATCGCGTGTCGAGTGCTAATCAAAAACTATTTTAAAAACAACTCCTTAGCTACAAGGACTGCAGTATAGGGAGTAGGGTTGTCGAACCACGAGGAGTATGTGGTTAGTGTTAATAGCAATTTTTAACTATAATAATAGAAAAACTAATAAAATTATGAAGATTAAACTAAAGTGTTGTTTTGCTTGCATGAAAGGATTGATTAAAGTTTGATTAAAAACAATAATATAAAGAAAACGGTCACTCCGGGTTTCTGATTTGGTAATTATCAAACGAATTATGTTATGACATGACTTTGTTTAAGTTGTTCGACCCAATTCAGCTATCATAACATTAATTGCAAAGTTAAATTAATCCTAGTGCAAGAAAACCAAGATACGATAACATAATGCAATAATATTAATTAACCAAACTGTCTAGATTAGTCAAACATACAATCAGACGCAAAGAACTTTAAGGTGTTCACAAAATCTGATCCAAATAGCAAGTATCAAACAGAAAACAAATGATAAAGTACCCAAATCGTTCACCCGGAGAGAACCGCAGGATATTTAGCCGTGCATAATCATGATTTCGGCTTCAAAACTTGTTCTGGATTGCTCTGGCATCAACCGGAATGAATGGAACTGTAAAAAGTCTTCAAAATCGCCCCTTTTCTGCTCTGGAAGTCGAAGATGAAGTCTCCCAACGGCTGATTAGGGTTTTACCAAGAAAAATGGGCTTTTTGTTGGTCTGGAAGGTATTAGAGACCCATGAATAACTATTTATGGAATTAGAGGGTCTCTAACAACCAAAAATGGCGCGGGGGCATCTTCAGTAATTACCGAAATTCATTAAGGGTAAAACCGTCATTTTCTTTTATTTTACTTCCTGGAGACCCGCGAATAACCTTTACTGAAATTAGAGGGTCTCTAATTTCAGTTCTTCCAGATTTGTTTCTTTTTCGATTTCCAATTTCATCGAATGCTCGTCTCCTCTCCATCTAAGCTCTTTTCTACTCATTTTAGCCCACGAACACCTGTTTAACACCAAGACATAAATAAGTATCTAAGACTAACTATAAACGAACGATAAATGATTAAAAACTATACAAAACTAATATATAAATGTGATGCATTTGGCAACACATCACACCCCCACACTTACCTTTTGCTTGCCCTCAAGCAAATCTGCTCAAAACATTACTACGAACAAGTAACAAATACCTCAAACGCCCCCGCCATGCACCAGTTAGGGTCCAAAGTCATACCCCATTCATAGATCATCATTAGATGTGTTAATTCAACAGGCAACCATGATGCACAATTTTAAAAACAGAACTCACCCAACTAAGTCTAACATGCTTTCGGCTTTTATCCTCATGCAACACACCCCTCACAATTTTTCGCTCCACTCGGTTTAATATCTGGACTAGCATGTAATGCGCTAGTATTATTCCCTCAAAACCAAGCATGTAACTCTGTTATCATAGAATTGTATGACAATCACACCTTAGCTATAGACAATGCACATATCTAAAGGACTTATAGGTTTTGGGCTTCGGGTAAAGGTAGGAAATATTTGGCTAACAAGTGGCTAAAATAAAATGGTGAAACAACTTGAATGACAATCCTTATTCACAAATCACAATAACACACAACTTTGGGCATATTTGACCCACAACACATTATTTTCTTTTCTATTTTTTTTCATTTTTTTTCATTTTTTTTTCATTTTTCACAACTCAAACATAACTCAATCACTTAAATGAAACACAAACACAATGGATGTCATCAATTTATTACACAAAGGCTAACAGGTTAATTTGGGTAACTTTATAGGTTTAACAAACGAAAGGGTATAGGCTCAACATGGCTACTAAAGGTGATTTTAGGTAAACAGGTAAACATAAAACAAATAAGTGGGTATCAAAAGAAAAAGGGAAAACTACATTGCCTTTATCATCTATGTGCATATTTACTCTACAACCTCAGCATGTATCAAATCACACAAGTTCTGCAACAGAGAAACATCTGGCCTACCATCAACAAATGAAAATATATATGTATCAATCTATCATCTAGTAGGCTCAAGATCTCACCAAAGTGTGGAAATGGGTTACCGATTTGTGCATGTATTTATTACCAACAGCTCGTTACACCTAATCGGGCAAATTCTAAACATTTTCCCAAAAATACCTGCTGAAAACGATTCATATGTCTGTTCTAAAGAATTGAACCATGATTAAGGACCCACACACCACAAGCAAAGACAGAATGAAAGCATTGAAACAGTCGCTTTCATGCCCGATCAGACCGCTTTTAGGACATTTTATTTTTTTTTTAATAATTTTTTTAATGACTCAAAACTAACTCAAAAACACACTCTAAAAGACGTATAGCACCCCCCCCCCCCACACTTGAACGACACATTGTCCTCAATGTGAGCTAGGAATAAAATAAAGCAGAAATAAAATAAAATACAACAGTAAAAGGAACAGACTCCCCTGGATAAGCAATACGCGTATGAGTCCGTTGAATTCCTTCCAATGTCGGCCGTATAGCATTTCATTCGCAGCCGATAAACAAACCTGAAACAAAGAAACAAGAAAAAAAACAAAACAAACAAACCGGGATACCTGCAAACATTAGTGATTTCCAGATCGTCCCTTCCCGAATGGAGATTGAGTACAGGCGGGGCAATCTATTCTTGTAGTTCAAATCATAGCAAGCAATCCCATGACTCCAACAAAAAATAAAACTGACTCGAACACACTCGAAAATAAAAATAAGAATAAATAAAACAACTAAATATACAAAATATACAACAATCATACCTGACGTTCATTCATGGTGGTCTCAAAGAACACTTGCCTACCGAATTCCCAATATATGTTCGGTAGTTGACATGTCGAATCTTTATCTTCTTTCTTATCTTTGACATGTCTGTAAGATCATTGCTGGGCCATTTCACTATACTTTGTCCAATGTCTTCGATGCTCACCTTCCTCTTTTGCCCACTCAAGCCATCATCTTCAACTTTGTCTATTTGCCTCGTAAATATGGAAAGAAGGTTAGGGTACACCAAGGTTACTCGGTTCACTGGTTCTTCAGCAGGTGTGTCTGCAAGTTGTTGTATGTAGGAAGTCATGTCTACTTTAAGGCTTATAGCTTCCTCTTCTAAGGTTTCCTCCGTCATAACTTGGTCCACATATGACTCTTCAACAACTTTTTCAGCCACATCAACATTAACCACATCCGGTTCAACTGTCAAATCTTCAAGAGGCAAATCTTCTGCCAGTTGACTAACTTGCTTAAACAATGCCTCAACGGTGCTGTCCCGAACTTCATTTTCATTCCGAAATCTCTTAAAGTCCTCCCGGATTGCCTTTACATCTTCGTGGACAGCCTTTATGGCCTCTAAAATCTCACTCAGTTGATCATTGCTTCCCCCTTCATTTATTTGTTGTTGCTGATAACCGTAGTCAACACTCTGGCCTCCATTAACAACCTGATCAGTATACATGTAGTAATCTGAAGTTTGTTCCCTAGATTGATAAATGTTTGGCTTGTAGTATCTATGCTGGCAGTTCTGATATTGTGGCCAATAATATGAGGATGATAAGTATGAGTCTTCATCTTTTTCTAGCCCAAAGATAATACGATCCTTTCGTGCATTATATGCTTCAACTCTCTGACGGGCAATTGGACAATCTTGCATCACATGATATGGGCTCTCGCAACACCCACATGCATCATAATCCACCCAGTTCATCCTGAATTCAATTTGCCTGCAAAACTAACATACCCAGTGTAATACTGAACAAAATAGAGAATAAAATACAAGACAAGAAAAAAATTAATTTTTTTGGTTTTTTTTAATTTGAAAAAAAAAACTAAAAACACTAAGCGCACAAACTCCCCGGCAACGGCGCCATTTTGATCGCGTGTCGAAGTGCTAATCAAAAACTATATTAAAAACAACTCCTTAGCTACAAGGACTGCAGTATAGGGAGTAGGGTTGTCGAACCACGAGGAGTATGTGGTTAGTGTTAATAGCAATTTTTAACTATAATAATAGAAAAACTAATAAAATTATGATGATTAAATTAAAGTGCTGCTTTGCTTGCAAGAAAAGATTGATTAAAGTTTGATTAAAAACAATAATATAAAGAAAACGGTCACTCCGGGTTTCTGATTCGGTAATTATCAATCGAATTCTGTTATTACCCTATATAGGAAATCACATAGACATGACTTTGTTTAAGTTGTTCGACCCAGCTCAGCTATCATAACATTAATTGCAAAGTAAAATTAATCCTAGTGCAAGAAAACCAAGATACGATAACAGAATGCAATAATATTAATTAACTAAACTGTCTAGATCAGTCAAACATACAATCAGACGCAAAGAACTTTAAGGTGTTCACAAAATCTGATCCAAATAGCAAGTATCAAACAGAAAACAAATGATAAAGTACCCAAATCGTTCACCCGGAGAGAACCGCATGATATTTAGCCGTGCATAATCATGATTTCGGCTTCAAAACTTGTTCTGGATTGCTCTGGCATCAACCGGAATGAATGGGACTGTAAAAAGTCTTCAAAATCGCCCCTTTTCTGCTCTGGAAGTCGAAGATGAAGTCTCCCAACGGCTGATTAGGGTTTTACCAAGAAAAATGGGCTTTTTGTTGGTCTGGAAGGTATTAGAGACCCATGAATAACTATTTATGGAATTAGAGGGTCTCTAACAACCAAAAATGGCGCGGGGGCATCTTCAGTAATTACCGAAATTCATTAAGGGTAAAACCGTCATTTTCTTTTATTTTACTTCCTGGAGACCCGCGAATAACCTTTACTGAAATTAGAGGGTCTCTAATTTCAGTTCTTCCAGATTTGTTTCTTTTTCGATTTCCAATTTCATCGAATGCTCGTCTCCTCTCCATCTAAGCTCTTTTCTACTCATTTTAGCCCACGAACACCTGTTTAACACCAAGACATAAATAAGTATCTAAGACTAACTATAAACGAACGATAAATGATTAAAAACTATACAAAACTAATATATAAATGTGATGCATTTGGCAACACATCAATATACGATGCATTGAAATAATGTCTTTTACATAAACGTAATTTACATTAGTGAATATTTTCACACTTATATTACCTCATAAATGCCTTTACGTGAGTGTAACAAACTACACATATAATGTGCTCCCTAAATCAAATTTTACGTAGGTTTAATTAACTATCCCTGAAATCAAATTCGTGTTTCCTAGCTGATGGCTATACTCGGTCAAAATATGTTTGATGATGCTCAAGAACGAAAAAAAAAATTGGTGTTTAAGTGTGGTTACAATACGTGGTATTGGCCCCAGGTGGACTAGAGGGTGTTTTTATTATCGTACTCTTATGTTGATGACACTCATACATGTTTGATGATGCTCAAGAACTAAGAAAACGTTGGGTTTCATTTGTATCAAAATTTTGCGTGTAAACAGATATACGATGTAATGAAAATAATGTCTTTTACATAAATGTAATTACATTAGTGTAAATTAGATTAGTGTATATTTTTTTCACACTTGGTAGATGTTAATATTTTTACATACTCGCTCCTCTGTAAATGTTTGTCCCAGACTGGAAATTGAACTTTCGAATCATTTTAAAAATCCTTCAAAATAGTTTGTTTCCATCGAGCTCATCGGATGATGAAGAGGTCCATTCTTGGTAGCGGTAGAGACTACCGGGGAAATCAGTGAAAAGTCCATCAACTCCCATTGTGTTTTCGTTGCGAAATGTGTATGGGCGCACCTGCAAGTTACACTACAGAAGTTAACTTTGACTGTATAAGGTCAAACAAAAAAAAGTCATCTCCATTAGTTTATAACATTTGAAGTAATTTTCAAGAACACGTCTATGATCATAAAGAACTTAATAACATAATACAGCTGGGAAAAAAATAACAAAACCCACATAAATTTGAACTTTTGGAAGTAAAATGTTTGACCTCAAAGTCAAACTGTGACTGATGTACATGTAGATCATGAGCGCGCGCTTTGGTCACGATATCAATATGCGTTTGAATGTAGGTATCTTTTACAAGAACAATAATCATCTGAAGCGATCTCTGCAAACGTCTACAAATGGATAATCATGATTAGATAACCAGCTGCAATAAAACGGGCAAAAGTAATAGCGTTTGGATGTGCTATATGCTGTTTAAAGTTGATCAATAAAGCAAGATAAAGGCTGTCATTGCTTATATTTTCTGTTTGCTTTTCTTGCTCATGTCATCTGCGCGCATGTGACTTGTTTCCAACTTGATTCTAATATCCTTTTCTTCAACTTCTTCAGCACATTACCAACTGATGTGTATCCATGAAAGGGCTAGTCAGCATGACAATAAAAAGTAAATGTCTAAACTTTATCTAAAGGACCAATATCACCAAAAGGAAGATGAGCCCATAAAAAGTAAATGTCTAAACCTTATCTAAAGGACCAACTACGTAACACTAACCTTCTTTTGACCCCCCCACAAGCACATCAGTAATATCATAATATACACCAATGTAAAATCCTAATATCTATGCATTTGGGGTAAAACTTGAAATACAGTACCACCAAACCCACCCTTCTACAAAGAATTCTATAACAAATACAAACCCAGTTATGAAAAATCGTACACAGAACGAAAATGGTTGTGAGACCAAAAATAGTATAAAAAAAACACATCAAAAAACCGGAATATAGCTAGCATACGTGGTTTTACACCGTACTACACACCCCATACTACACATAACTCAAAATTACACCCTGGTTTATTTACCTTATACAAAAAAAAACCCATCATCTTCTTTTCACACAAAAAAAACCCATGAAAAAATTTAATAATAATAATAACAACAATAACCCTAACACTTACCCCAAATTTTACCTTATACAAAAAAAAAAAAAAAAAAAAAACTTGATCTTCAAAACACTTAACCCAAAAAAAACTTGATCTGCAATACCAATAATAACAAATAATAATAATAATAATAATAATAATAATAATAATAATAATAATAATAATAATAATAATAAACCTGTTGCCTCGTCGACCATCTTCTGTTCCCTATCATCATCATCGTCTTCATTCGTTCCCCTGCCGTCTTCTGTTCGTCGTCGAACCACAGAGATCGAGGACGGATTGCTTTTTGAATCTCAGAGAAACATGGTTTTTATTCAGGGGGAGAGTGGTTTTATTTAGGGGGAGAGAGACAGACTTGTTTTATTTTAAACTTTATGAGAGAGAAGGGTTTTTGTATGATGTGATATTTTTGCAGTGGAGGTTGGAAAGAAAGTGCAGCAGAGAGATGGATTTTTTTGATCCCCAAATTACCCTTTTAGTGGGGTATTTTTATTTTAAAAATGTAATAAAATATTGTCTTTCACAACAAGACAAAACCTAATCTAGATGGATTTTCATCCATGGGATGTGTGTGATCAAAGGCTAGAATGAGTTCCTATGGTTCTCTCAACTCACCATGGTTCTCAAAATAACCCAACCCATTATAGTTATTATTATTGTTATATATATATATATATTATCTGAAGAACAGTTCTATATTTATTATTTTATATTTATTTTACGATTTTATTGTTATATTATATATTATGCATATATTAATTGAAGGATACTTTAATAGTGCTAACGTGCATCGTGGCCTTCTTGATAACGTGCACCGGGCTCATTTTGCTAACATGCACCAGGACTATATCAACTAACGTGCACCATACCTTTATTGCTAACATGCATTGAAGATTTTTTTACCAACTTGTTTGATTTTTTCCCTTTTTTATTCTATAGTACTTTCGGTACATGTACTAATTCATTAAAGCAATATATTTTTTGTCGTTTTGCCTTTGAATATCGGTACATACCATAGCTATCATTTTCCGTACATTTACCGGTGCCCAGTTTTACCATTCTTGAGCATCGGTTCGACACAAATATAGTAATTACGCGCGCGTCTCGTGGCAACGTGTGGTTAATAACTGTAGTTATAATAATAATAATAATAATAATAATAATAATAATAATAATAATAATAATAATAATAACAACAACACACCGATTACTTTTTTTTGTAGGATAATAGTGTTGCACCATTGCTTGTTCTTTTGAGCAAGTAGGATATTCTCTAGTCTCTTGTGGACTTATAACGTTTTGTTTTAGCAAACTTTCTTTTCATTACACCTTGATCTATCTTTTCAAATTGCTCATATTTTGTGTTATGTATTCCGTGAGATACTTTCTTGTGTGATATGTGTTTCAAAATACTTTCTATAAATGATATAATCTAGATTAATATGTTGTTAGCACACAACTTTTAATGCAATCCAACACCTTGTTTTCTTTTTTTTAGGTAACATTAATTGCATATTAAACCACATAACCTAGATAACCATAGTGACCCTAGAAATTAAACAACATAACCTAAGGATTACATTTACGAAACTAGGTAACATTAATTGCATATTAAACCACATAACTAGATAACCATAGTGACCCTAGAAATTAAACAACAAAATACTGCAAATTAAACATAACCTAAGCTTCCACAAGTGGTTCCACATAGATTCTAGTCACAAACTGTGGTCGCTGGGCATTCGCCTTTCTCCGAAAGTCGATAAAATTATCTTCGTTGTCAATTTCAGTCGGAATGACTCTCTTGGGCTTACGCAGCTTTGTTACATAAGTCATCAACAGGTTTTAGTTAATCGCACCATCATATTCATCCCTATCCATGACTCGGTCCGTAAACTCCCCAAAGTTAATGTTGGTTGGAACCCGTAAGGATCTTATACGCACATTATTAGCATGATATTCGTGATGCCCGTTGGTACAAACCTGCATCCAAACTCCATTACTTATTACAATGAAGTCATACATGCCTTGCGGTTGTTGTGCCATCGCTCCGGGTTGAGATGAAGTCGGCGCTTAGGGTTTTTTTGGAAAGAGAAGATCACACCTTGTTTTCTTACTTGAAACAAACATTGAATCTTTTACTCATTTAAATCATATGGTACCCCTCACTTGCACCAGGTCCATTTTGCTAACATGCACCGAGACTATATTAACTAACATGCACCACACCTTATTGCGAACATGCATTGAATTTTTTTTTTACCAACTTGTTTGATCCCCCCTTTTTATTCTATAGTACTTTCAGTATATGTACTGATTTGTTAAAGTAATATATTTTTTGTTGTTTTGCCTTTGAATATCGGTACATACCATAGCTATCATTTTCAGTACAGTTACCGGTGCCCAGTTTTACCATTCTTGGGCATCGATTCGACACAAATATAGTAATTACGTGTGCGTCCCATGGCAACGTGTGGGTAACAACTGTAGTTATTATTAGCACCATTGCTTATTCCTTTGAGCAAGGAGGATATTCTCTAGTCTCATCCGTTCCCCTGCCGTCTTCTGTTCGTCGTCGAACCACAGAGATCGAGGACGGATTGCTTTTTGAATCTCAGAGAAACATGGTTTTTATTCAGGGGGAGAGTGGTTTTATTTAGGGGGAGAGAGACAGACTTGTTTTATTTTAAACTTTATGAGAGAGAAGGGTTTTTGTATGATGTGATATTTTTGCAGTGGAGGTTGGAAAGAAAGTGCAGCAGAGAGATGGATTTTTTTGATCCCCAAATTACCCTTTTAGTGGGGTATTTTTATTTTAAAAATGTAATAAAATATTGTCTTTCACAACAAGACAAAACCTAATCTAGATGGATTTTCATCCATGGGATGTGTGTGATCAAAGGCTAGAATGAGTTCCTATGGTTCTCTCAACTCACCATGGTTCTCAAAATAACCCAACCCATTATAGTTATTATTATTGTTATATATATATATATATATATATATATATATATATTATCTGAAGAACAGTTCTATATTTATTATTTTATATTTATTTTACGATTTTATTGTTATATTATATATTATGCATATATTAATTGAAGGATACTTTAATAGTGCTAACGTGCATCGTGGCCTTCTTGATAACGTGCACCGGGCTCATTTTGCTAACATGCACCAGGACTATATCAACTAACGTGCACCATACCTTTATTGCTAACATGCATTGAAGATTTTTTTACCAACTTGTTTGATTTTTTCCCTTTTTTATTCTATAGTACTTTCGGTACATGTACTAATTCATTAAAGCAATATATTTTTTGTCGTTTTGCCTTTGAATATCGGTACATACCATAGCTATCATTTTTCGTACATTTACCGGTGCCCAGTTTTACCATTCTTGAGCATCGGTTCGACACAAATATAGTAATTACGCGCGCGTCTCGTGGCAACGTGTGGTTAATAACTGTAGTTATAATAATAATAATAATAATAATAATAATAATAATAATAATAATAATAATAATAATAATAATAATAATAATAACAACAACACACCGATTACTTTTTTTTGTAGGATAATAGTGTTGCACCATTGCTTGTTCTTTTGAGCAAGTAGGATATTCTCTAGTCTCTTGTGGACTTATAACGTTTTGTTTTAGCAAACTTTCTTTTCATTACACCTTGATCTATCTTTTCAAATTGCTCATATTTTGTGTTATGTATTCCGTGAGATACTTTCTTGTGTGATATGTGTTTCAAAATACTTTCTATAAATGATATAATCTAGATTAATATGTTGTTAGCACACAACTTTTAATGCAATCCAACACCTTGTTTTCTTTTTTTTAGGTAACATTAATTGCATATTAAACCACATAACCTAGATAACCATAGTGACCCTAGAAATTAAACAACATAACCTAAGGATTACATTTACGAAACTAGGTAACATTAATTGCATATTAAACCACATAACTAGATAACCATAGTGACCCTAGAAATTAAACAACAAAATACTGCAAATTAAACATAACCTAAGCTTCCACAAGTGGTTCCACATAGATTCTAGTCACAAACTGTGGTCGCTGGGCATTCGCCTTTCTCCGAAAGTCGATAAAATTATCTTCGTTGTCAATTTCAGTCGGAATGACTCTCTTGGGCTTACGCAGCTTTGTTACATAAGTCATCAACAGGTTTTAGTTAATCGCACCATCATATTCAGCCCTATCCATGACTCGGTCCGTAAACTCCCCAAAGTTAATGTTGGTTGGAACCCGTAAGGATCTTATACGCACATTATTAGCATGATATTCGTGATGCCCGTTGGTACAAACCTGCGTCCAAACTCCATTACTTATTACAATGAAGTCATACATGCCTTGCGGTTGTTGTGCCATCGCTCCGGGTTGAGATGAAGTCGGCGCTTAGGGTTTTTTTGGAAAGAGAAGATCACACCTTGTTTTCTTACTTGAAACAAACATTGAATCTTTTACTCATTTAAATCATATGGTACCCCTCACTTGCACCAGGTCCATTTTGCTAACATGCACCGAGACTATATTAACTAACATGCACCACACCTTATTGCGAACATGCATTGAATTTTTTTTTACCAACTTGTTTGATCCCCCCTTTTTATTCTATAGTACTTTCAGTATATGTACTGATTTGTTAAAGTAATATATTTTTTGTTGTTTTGCCTTTGAATATCGGTACATACCATAGCTATCATTTTCAGTACAGTTACCGGTGCCCAGTTTTACCATTCTTGGGCATCGATTCGACACAAATATAGTAATTACGTGTGCGTCCCATGGCAACGTATGGGTAACAACTGTAGTTATTATTAGCACCATTGCTTATTCCTTTGAGCAAGGAGGATATTCTCTAGTCTCTTGTGGGCATATAACTTTTTGTTGTATCAAACTTTCTTTTCATTACACCTTGATCTATCTTTTCAGATTGCTCATATTTTGTGTTATGTGTTTCGCGAGATACTTTCTTGTGTGATGTGTTTCAAAATGATTCTATAAATGATATAATATAGATTAATATGTTGTTAGCACACTAACTTATAATGCAATGCAACACCTTGTTTTCTTTTTGACTTAAAAAAACATTGGGTCTTTTACTCCTTTAAATCATATGATACCCCTTACGAGTTGTTAGAAACCTATATCATTCAAACATGAGTTGTAATCTCCAAAACTTTATCAATCCCTTAAACTTCTTTGAGGAACCAAATTCATTTGACCATTGAGAGACGAATAATTTTTGAAAAATATGCTCATGTGGCAACTAGATTCGACTCCTTGAATCCAAAAATATTAGGTTTACTAATATTGCGTTTAGATTGTTGAAGAAGAAATACCTGTATAGGTACATACTCCAGCAATGATGTTGGTGAAAAAGACCAACCATCATCTTCTTCGTCTCCACGATCTAATCTAAGATAAGAGAAAAGGGAAAGAAAGAGGTTTGGAGGCGACTGCCAGGAGTTTCCTCATATTCACAGCTACAAAAAGTGTGATAGGCCTCCAACTTGTCCCCTAGGGTTAGAGGTGAAGACTTCTTAAATAGAGAACTCATAGGCCACCATCATAGAACCCTAACCTCATGGGCCAAGCCCGGTTAGGGGTTGCCTCTGTAAAACCCTCAGCCCAGTAAGTTAGTATAAACTACATTGCGTTGGGCCTTGCTATTGGGTTAGTAGACAATAATATATTAGTTTGGCAAATAATATAAGTGACACGCTTCGATAAATTAGGTGATTTATTTGGTATTGGGTGTTAACCAGTTTGACCGAGCCAGAACATACCTCGTTTCTATAAATTAGCTATATATAAGCTTTGTATACCACAGTTTGACATGCTTTCTTACATGCTTGTGCCATTCTTGGCATTCTACCAAATGGTGTCTATTGATATGCCTATCCCTACTTGTTATCCATCCATGATAGTGTAAGCGTGCCCTTTGCTATAATCGATATTCGATTGATGCCATTGCCAAGCGGCATTAGGCATTTGTATCGTTTATCATAAAAGTAAATTGATACATTGGCATTTTTTAAGGGAACATAATTACAGATTGCTAGATAATGTAGAAATGTTGGATTTCTTACCTATATTGTTTAGCTGTCCATGATGTTGGCCTTTACCAAAAATATGTATTTTTCATAACATCTTTATTTCCCAATGCACAGAAATGTGTTTCCAAACTGAAATAGAAATTATTATTTTTCTCTGTTTATAAGTCTTGATTTTATAAAGAGAAAAGCGCACCGGGCGAGAAGGTGTAAAATGAGGCTCACAGCGCAAAAGTGCACCGCTTTACGCACGCGTAGTGCAAGGTGCTTATATAAGTTTTCCTTATATATCACATAGGTTTTTAACATCCCTACCTATAAATTACCTATAAATTAACTGTGGTCGCTGGGCATTCGCCTTTCTCCGAAAGTCGATAAAATTATCTTCGTTGTCAATTTCAGTCGGAATGACTCTCTTGGGCTTACGCAGCTTTGTTACATAAGTCATCAACAGGTTTTAGTTAATCGCACCATCATATTCAGCCCTATCCATGACTCGGTCCGTAAACTCCCCAAACTTAATGTTGGTTGGAACCCGTAAGGATCTTATACGCACATTATTAGCATGATATTCGTGATGCCCGTTGGTACGAACCTGCGTCCAAACTCCATTACTTATTACAATGAAGTCATACATGCCTTGCGGTTGTTGTGCCATCGCTCCGGGTTGAGATGAAGTCGGCGCTTAGGGTTTTTTTGGAAAGAGAAGATCACACCTTGTTTTCTTACTTGAAACAAACATTGAATCTTTTACTCATTTAAATCATATGGTACCCCTCACTTGCACCAGGTCCATTTTGCTAACATGCACCGAGACTATATTAACTAACATGCACCACACCTTATTGCGAACATGCATTGAATTTTTTTTTACCAACTTGTTTGATCCCCCCTTTTTATTCTATAGTACTTTCAGTATATGTACTGATTTGTTAAAGTAATATATTTTTTGTTGTTTTGCCTTTGAATATCGGTACATACCATAGCTATCATTTTCAGTACAGTTACCGGTGCCCAGTTTTACCATTCTTGGGCATCGATTCGACACAAATATAGTAATTACGTGTGCGTCCCATGGCAACGTGTGGGTAACAACTGTAGTTATTATTAGCACCATTGCTTATTCCTTTGAGCAAGGAGGATATTCTCTAGTCTCTTGTGGGCATATAACTTTTTGTTGTATCAAACTTTCTTTTCATTACACCTTGATCTATCTTTTCAGATTGCTCATATTTTGTGTTATGTGTTTCGCGAGATACTTTCTTGTGTGATGTGTTTCAAAATGATTCTATAAATGATATAATATAGATTAATATGTTGTTAGCACACTAACTTATAATGCAATGCAACACCTTGTTTTCTTTTTGACTTAAAAAAACATTGGGTCTTTTACTCCTTTAAATCATATGATACCCCTTACGAGTTGTTAGAAACCTATATCATTCAAACATGAGTTGTAATCTCCAAAACTTTATCAATCCCTTAAACTTCTTTGAGGAACCAAATTCATTTGACCATTGAGAGACGAATAATTTTTGAAAAATATGCTCATGTGGCAACTAGATTCGACTCCTTGAATCCAAAAATATTAGGTTTACTAATATTGCGTTTAGATTGTTGAAGAAGAAATACCTGTATAGGTACATACTCCAGCAATGATGTTGGTGAAAAAGACCAACCATCATCTTCTTCGTCTCCACGATCTAATCTAAGATAAGAGAAAAGGGAAAGAAAGAGGTTTGGAGGCGACTGCCAGGAGTTTCCTCATATTCACAGCTACAAAAAGTGTGATAGGCCTCCAACTTGTCCCCTAGGGTTAGAGGTGAAGACTTCTTAAATAGAGAACTCATAGGCCACCATCATAGAACCCTAACCTCATGGGCCAAGCCCGGTTAGGGGTTGCCTCTGTAAAACCCTCAGCCCAGTAAGTTAGTATAAACTACATTGCGTTGGGCCTTGCTATTGGGTTAGTAGACAATAATATATTAGTTTGGCAAATAATATAAGTGACACGCTTCGATAAATTAGGTGATTTATTTGGTATTGGGTGTTAACCAGTTTGACCGAGCCAGAACATACCTCGTCAATTGTTAACAAGAACATGACACTCATACATAACACGTCTAAGTGATAAATACTATAAGTATGTATGGCCACTTATGTAACTAAAAACAAAGTTGTGTCCCCACCATTTGGAGGAGTGACATGGTGAGAAAAGATAAAAGCTAGAGGCCATTTGGTCTCAAGTTTGAATTCGATCCAGATTAGTTTTACTGCAATGGGTCTTCGGGTAGCGAGTATTTCCACAAATTGGTGGCTTGGTGGACTTGGGTTACCCAACGGGCAACCATTTATCAATACTAACCCACTATCAGTTCAGGTGATATTTAGTTGGTCGTTAAAAAAACACAAAGCTGAAATTGCAATAATTAGTATATGACACTGGATATTACTTTTGTTCTGTCACATAATAATAACTTATTTCTAAGAAAAGGATCCCACACGCTTTTAAGCAAATCAACCTCTAACCCACCATTACCAGCAAAAATCCATTTACCGAAATCACCGTTGATTGTATTGGAGAAACCGATTTTTCTCCAACCGCTAGAATCTTGAGAATAGCCTCTCACTTAAACCAAGTCTCAATTCAGTAGCTTTAAAATTCAAATATTTATTATTAGTCATGTCAATTTTACATATTTTAGCCATTTAGGATAAAATTAGTTTTAATCACGGGTTTTCATTCCAAAAATAACCTAACTATAGTTATATATTACTTCACTAGTTAGAGACCCGTGAATTTTACGGTTGATCAAAAGATAAAATGAAAAGTGGTGTAACTAAAAATTTAACTTGCATGATGTTTCCCTTACCAATTTATTTAAGATAAAAAACAAAATCTTAACATACAGCCTTAGACCCACCGTAGTGGGCTTTATATTAGGCGCTATTTTTAAAAATAAAGCCCCCACACCGTTACGGGGGGGCTTTATATTCGAAAATCTTGTTTTGGCGTGACAAATATAGCGCCGGATAAAAATTCCCCCCTCCAATTATATGTTGCCACCTCATACTCCCTCTCTCTCTCTTTATTATTATTTTATTATTTTTTTAATTTAAAAGATAAAATAAAATATTAATAGAGGCTTTATAAATAAAGCCCCTACCACTACACCCCCTTTTCACTTTATTTCTCTATGTTGACTCAATTGCCACGTGGACCAATCAGAAACAGGGACTTTATAAATAAAGCCCCCCACTACACATGGCCTTATGCATGGTAGTTAAAAGTGTAAACTAAATTTTAGATAGTTAAAACATGTAAACTAAATTTTGGAAGTAAAAGAAAAAGAACAAGAAACTCTGGTCCCTCACCAAAAACATATCTCAAATTGATCCTCATAAGAAAAATTAAACGTCAATACATATAGTCAAATTGGCAAATAAATCAAAAGAACTATATTAAAATATCAAATAAGCTTGTGATAAGTAAATAAACTCCTCCGTTAGCACTCCAGAGAGCTTCAGCATCTTTATAGATGAGCCAGACATTGGAACCGGCGACCATCACGAATTAAGCTATGCCGCAGGAGCCTATCTGTCTGACGTCGATCATTCCGAATGAAAGATGTATCGTGTATGGTGTTTGTCAAAACTTAAGAAAAATCTCCTTTATAGTGGCTATTGAATGCAAACTTGAGGGAAAATGGTCGATTGAGTGGAAAACTAATGAAATTTACAAAATAGACAATTAATTGTGAATTAAATTTGTCGGACCTAAGGATTAAAGAAACATCAATATAGTGAAGAAGGGTAGGATTGGGAAAAAAATTGAGATGAACAAGGTTTTCCAAAGAAACTTATGTCATCTTAAAATTGATGGTAAATCACCATCTTAGCCATATTTAATACTTTATAATATAGATATAGAATAGATATTTGTACAATAATTAATTTTATATATAAATTATAATTAAAATATTTAAAAAACAATAAAGAATGTATATAATTAACGAACCGAGCTTAAGCGTAAAAGATTACTCAAGGTGTGTTCGAGCTTTAGAAATAGAGCTTGAAACTAAATAGGAAGGGGGGGGGGGGGGGGGTTAGCATCAATGATATTGGTGTCGTCGTGGCGCCGGCTACAGTATGGGTGCTGACGATTGTGTGGCCTTGTGTAAAGTTAAACCATCTGAACAAGTTCTATAAGAATGGTCCGTTTGTTCACCTATTGTATACAACAACAACAACCAAGCCCAGTAAATCCCACGAATAGCAAAGCTATTAGTAGGGTCTGGGGATGGTGGGATGTAGGCAAGCCTTACCTCTACCCGTATGGATAGAGAGACCGCTTCCAGGGAGACCCTCTGCTCAAATACACAACGAAAAACACACACACACCAAAAAAAACGAGGAAGATATACACACACACAACCACTGATAACGTCATAGACATTGAAAACAATGCATCGGAAGAATATACACTATACCACCATAAACAACCTATGCACAAACATACAGGAAGATAAACATATAAAATCCGCATAACGTGAAAACAAAAAGTAAGACCCTACGTGACACCTAAAATGCTTTTTTCCCATATCCTAATAGTCTTTAGCCCTTATCATTCGCCTCCATAAACCCCTATCATGGACCATGTCCTCAGAGAGGTACAACCCCAGTAAATCTTGTCTAACCCGCTCATCCCACGTCAATTTTGGTCTGCCTCTACTCCTCTTCCCTTCCACAGTGAGACCTTCTACCACTCTAACCGGCTCATTCGTCTGTCTCCTCTTCAAATGCCCAAACCATCTCAATCTCCCCTCTTTTATCTTATCCGAGATACTAGCTACCCCCAATCTGACCCTTAAAACCTCATTTCTTATCCTGTCTAACCGTGTGTGTCCGCACATCCACCTCAACATCCTTATCTCAACTACCTCCATCTTTTGTGCTTGCATTTTCTTGATTGCCCAACAGTCAGAACCATACAACATAGCCGGTCTAATACTACCCTATAAAACTTCCCCCTTAAGTTAGTTGGAAATCTTGTGTCGCACAAAACCCTAGTAGCTGCTCTCCACTTACACCATTCAACCTGGATGCGGTGGGCTATGTCACTATCTATCTCTCCATCCCTTTGTACAAATGATCCTAAATACTTAAACTTAGTTACCTGCGGCACCACCTGTCCCTCAATGGTAATCTGAGTGTCCTCGTCATTGCTCATGCCACTAAAGTCACAGTACAAGTACTCCGTCTTGGATCGACTAATCCTTAAACCTTTAATTTCTAGCGCTACACACCACTCCTCTAGCCTCGCATTCAAACCTTGTTTACTATCGGAGACTAACACAATATCATCTGCAAAAAGCAAGCACCACGAGACTGTCTCCTGGATCGACTTTGATAACTCGTCTAGGACAACCGCAAACAGGAAAGGGCTCAAGGCAGACCCTTGATGGAGTCCTACGTCTACAGGGAAAGATTCAGTATCTCCTACAGGCGACCGAACGCTAGTCTCCGTCCTAACATACATATCTCTAATTAGGTCTATATACTTCCCAGAAACCCCTCTACTCTCCAAACTGTCCCAAATCAGTGTACGAGACACGCTGTCAATAGTTTATACCCAAATCAAACAATTCTTTTGAAAAAATAACGGATTCCTGCTTCTATAAAAAAAAAGGAATCATGGATTTCATACAAAGCAAATTTCTTCTATAGTGTATGGACCAAACGAAGGATTGGATCACGTTGGTTCAGACTTGAAATAAAAATATATGGGCTGATACTTTTTGCTCTAGATCAATAATCGTTGATTTGGACTTGTGCATATAAGAATAATGATGTAATAACTTATTAGTGAATTTAGAATTTGGAGGAAAACAAACATAAACTTTAAAAACCCAGTCCAAGCATAAGTTCGGATCCAACCTGCCCAAACAAAGACGCTATAAAGGCCCCCAACACCAGTACCCGCCCAGCCTAAACAAAGACGCTTCAAAAGCACGTAACTGAATCGGGTGTGTGGGCAGTTCCAGGTCCAACCAGTCCGACCGACCTTCCAGGCTCTGACAACATTGCAGAGAGCAAAAAGATTTGTATTCCAAGATACAACAATCCCACAACGATAACGCTTGGGATCTCTATTCAATGATAAAAATAGGTTTCAACTGCGAAATGATACTTCTTATACATTTGGTATTAGGATTTATAAAGCATATTTGTTAGAAAATATATCATTTCTGATGGTTTATACAAGCAAAATAGCAATAACCGCACATAAGACCAAATCCAACACATCGACATCTCAGGTCAAAATACTGATGCATTTTATGAGTCCCATTGATAAACAAATCAAATAACACTGGTATATTCAAGAAGGGCGAGCATAGGGGTCAAATCCTGATGATATTTACATCTTTCTAAACTTTATCACAATCCTATTCCGCTATTCGGTCTGTCTGTGTGATAAAATCTTAGCGGCAATCAAGAATCATCAAAAGCGCACTTCAAAGTCAGCAAATTTTCATGAATTTCTCACAAGTAAAAGCAACAATGCTGAATCCCTATTAAGTATGATGTGTGCTAGACTGTTAAGCATGCATGTACAATGTAATATCAAACAACCAGTTTATGCACAAAGCTGATTATGGAGTTAGCCATCAAATGGTAAAAGCAGAGTCACAATTAATTATTCAAACAACAAGCCTCAAACGAAAAAAGTAAAAGAAAGTAAAATCCTAAGCAGGCTAAATTCCCTACTGCAGTATGCACTATTTGATCAAACGACCGTTAACTTATGACCTTAAATACCAAGAAATAAAACCCCGAAGAACTCCAAGAATTTACTCGCTGATTACATACAACCAGTTATTACTTATTATTACCTCCTCATCGCTTTCAGCTCTTCCAACCGCGACTTAACTTGCTCCTGCACCAATTCCAATCTCTTCGAACAAACCTCCAACTCTAACATATGCTGTTTCCTCCACTTCTCATCCGTTACATCCCCAACCGGCATATTCATCAATCCGCCCAAACTCAAAGAAAACGGATCCAAATTCATCCCTCCTGCACCAAATCCCCTAAAACCGCCACGACCTTCCAGCAACTCCTTAAACAACGGCAATAAACATCTTTTCACTGTTTCCTCAACCAAATTAGGAACCGAACTTAAATCATTCGACACCACTCCTACCTCAGGCTGGTTAAACTTTTCCTCAACCTTAACTCCACCTGACCTAGATCGCTTTCGCGAACGCGCGCTTTTCTTCTCAAAACTGTTCAAACAACCATTTTGCTCATTCAAATTAAAACTAATATTATTAGCTTCCTCATCATCAAATCTAACAGGAGTAGAAACAACAGCAGCAGTAGCAGCACCTTCATTACTCCAAATCTTACTAGAGATATCAAAAGTCATCTGATCATGAGCACTTTTAAACACATACTCTTTACCAGAACTAATCTTACTCAAAACATTCCTATACTTCTTCTTCAACCTTCTCAGCTTCTCCACAAGCTGATTCCTATTAAAATCCAGCTGTAACTTATCCTTAATCTGGTCATAAAACGCCGTCGTATCATGGTGATGATGGTGATGAAACGGATTATTAGCAATACGCTGGTTATTATACTCCAGAAACCCTCTCAACAGCTCGATTTCATCCTCATCCGTCCATAACCGTTGAAACAAGCGTCTCGATTCATCTAACGGTACGGTTTTTTTATGGTCTGTAGTAGTAGTAATATTAGATCGAGGTAGAGGAGAGACGGTTACGACGTTAACTGCCGTCGTCGGTGTAGTGATGACGTTAGAGGTGTCTCCTGGTACGGCGATGGTGACGTCACCAACACCTGATGACGTGGAATCATCTTCTTCTTCTTCCTCTTCTTCGTCTTCGTCGATTAAGTCAACGTCGTCTTCTTCGACGGTTTGGTTAGGTATGGTTAGATGACCTTCGTCTTCTGTGTCGTCGTCTTCGTAAACGGTGGTGACGTTATCGGTGACGTGATCGTCGTCGTTAGAGGCCATGGTTGGGTGGAATAATAATAAATAATAATAATAATAATGTGAATTGTGAAGGGTGGTTGGATCTAGGTTATGGTTTGGGTTCGAAAGAAAGAGGGGTGGGTTAGGTTAGGTTAGGTGTGGAGGTTAGGCTAGGCTTAGTGGAGGGCCATGGTATGGAGCGTGGGTGTGGCGTGTTGCACTTGTTTTTTTCTATTTTTTTGGTAAATGATAATATTTGAGTCAATTTTTAATGGAAATAAGTTTGTTATATGTCTAAGTCATTGTTTATTTACGGTGGGTTTTGAAAAGGGTAAAGGATTGAAATTGTGTACTGAAAAGGGAGTTTGTTTCGTGTGTGATTTATTAAACATATATAATGTTGCTTCTTAAAAGAAAAGTATCTAGTTACACGTTAATATCAATTATCAAGGACACGAAATGATTTGAAACATCACATGAGTAAAGTTTGTAAAATATTACTAGTTAAACAAAATTGTGTAAATATTAAAGGGGAATAAAAGTATAAAACCGTAGGCTCATTGAAACTAGCATGTCTAATAACAATAATTTTGCCGGGGAGGTTTTGGTAAGGGTATTTAAAACTGATTGAACTATGCAAATCAAAGCAAGTTGGTCGGTTTGGTCAAACTGAGATTCAATGTTTCCTTTTCATGATTTGATCGTCTAATTGCTTAGCCTAGTCTGAAACTTGGAACCAAATGTTTAACCTTTATTATTTATATTTCTTTTTTCATTTTGGAAATATGTATTATTGTTTACGTATTATATAAATGTTTTTTAACAATTTAAAAACTTTGTAAACTAATACTTTTTAAGAAAAAGAATTATCAAAAAAATGAAATATGACACAATGAGCCACAAAATATAACACAGTACCAAAAAATACAACACAATGCTGCAGAAAAAAGACACAATGAATTGAAAAAATGACACAATTATGAAAATAAGAAAAAGACACAATGGTACATAAAAGACACAATGATATAACGCATATTTTAAAAACTACAAGCTAAAACCCCAAAAAACCGAAGACCTAAAAACTAATGTCGTAGGGTTCGATAAGACGGTTTCAGTGTCACTTGAATGAGTTTAATCGGAGTCCATTTGATACCTTCCTACGACTTCCTATTTTTCTTTCACTATGTATTTGATCCTAACCCTTAGTTCAAACTCCAACATTAAACTATCAAAACTATCGGTCCGGCATAAGTGTCACGTTTAGTAGATATAAATGCCAAGTCTTTCCACTATTATCCCATTAAATTCATGGTTGTAAAAATCGCATCTAGCCTCCGATTAATCACTAGTCGGATGTTCACTGAGTCATTACCGATTAATCATTAGTCAGTGGCTGCCTAGAGATTCTAGTCAAATTCCGGTAAAAAAACTGTAAATTTTGGCGATTAATCCTATATACTTAAAGATATGAACGGGGAAGGGGCTAAAACATATCTACTTAAAAAACTACATTATAAATGTGTGCGTATATGTATAAAACTGAAAATTGTATATAAAATCTCAATCCGATTAATCCCTACTAATCCTGATAAATCGCTAGTCAGTAGTCGGTACCTCACCGGTCGACTAGCGCCTAGCGATTCTTACAACACTGAATTACAAAAAATTGGTCTAATCAAATGATCGATAAATACCAAGTAACCTTACAGAGGATCTCTGGTAAGATGACATGTAAGGAAGAAAATTAAAAATCTTGACATTTTGAGTGATGTCAACAACTCTGAGGTTTGCTTCCTCTGCTACCGTATGAAAATAATTGTATGTGTTGATATTCCTAACCACAGAAGCAATATATGCAACGGGTTGTGTCGTTGATGCAAGAACAAACTCATCGTATCCATTCAAGATATCAGTGTTTATTTGATCATTAGTCAATATTGACACCTGGGATCCATCTCTGTGTAGCGAGCTTGACTTTTTTGTGGTCAAGAGGGTGGTGATAACATGAACTAGGTGTGGAATGCATTGTGGATCATAGATGACATCTGCACCTAACCTGCATGAATATAACAACATTTAGAACTGTTAATTTTGACCCGTTTACTAATGAATGGATTGCTTTGTTTATGTTTTATCCCCAATAGTTTAAAAGAGCATGATTAACAAAGTAAGCTGAAAATGGAGCCAGTTGCCATCTGAAGTGTATTTAAAATGTATAAAGACTTCCTAAATCATCTTATCAAAACATTAGATAATTAATTATAGATATAAAAACATATTCGGAACAACTATTTTTATTAAAAAAAAAGTAAAAATCAATCTGTACCAAAGACGAAAAGAGTATCAATTACTGGCCCTTCCGTTTTCCACCTCTTATATAAAATATAAATGAAAATATATTACATATAAAAATGGTATTTAGGAACCATACACCCCCTAATTGGGAATCATACACCTTGGCCCACATCACACATCAATAGAAGGCTGCCACATACCCTATAATGTGATGTCACACCCCCACAATGTGATGTCACGGGGTGTATGAAACCAATAACCCATAAAAATTGCTTACACTACATCTGGCATCGGGTCTCGAAGATCACTCTCAACTGCAGATTCCCAAGGTAGATGTAAGCATTTGACCTGTGGTAAAAAGCCAGGTCAGAAATACCTTTTGTGGGTTCGAACTTCAAAGTTGATCAATATTTTATTATTATTATTTATTTATTTATTTATTTTGTGGGGGGGGGGGGGGGGGGGGGGGGTTAAGTTGATCAATATATCTTATAGAGATTCTAAAAGTTTACTGTTCATTACAGACTCCATTTTATGTTCACAAAGGCGATTCCAAACTCTATAGAAATTAAGCAAAAAAAAATGTCGCTCCTTGGCTTGGTTTTAAAAGCACGCCTCAGACAAGCGAGGCAGAGGGAAATATGCCTCACGGCCCTGAGGCAGTGCTTCACGTACATATGGGTCAAAATTAATCAAATATAGGGTCTGGACTCTAGAGGAGGCTGATATGTAAAACGACCAAAAGGGTAAAGAGATTATGAATGGTTTGATTGATTAAAAGGTTGATATGTAAAAGAGACAAAAGAAATGCAGCTTCCGGTTGTACATGAAGCTTATTTGGTTAATCGTTGTACATAGAGCAACACCTTGCGTACGTGAGACGCCTCGGCAGCCTCATGCTTTTTAAAACCAAACTCCTTGTATTACAGGTAGGTCTAAAAAAGTACAGAGTGCATCTTAACTTCAAATGAATTTTGATATAGCAACAAAAGAACATCCTTTGCTTAAATTAAAGGTCAGATGCCCCCTTGAGAAAAAAAAAGTGATGCAGCATCGACTAAAACAAAGAAAATAGTTCGGTAGCGTGGTACAACCAAAAGATTAAAACAAAGAAGTTTCTGATGCAACTCACCTCGCATGGATCCTCAACAGTGCTTTCACTTGAAAAGAATTGAGTACTCATTTGATTTAGCTCCAAGTTAGCTTTCAAATTGCCTAAAGTTGATAGGTCACCATCACTTAAAACCACCTGTATTGCATGATATGGTTTATGGAAGTAGTGTTAAAAGGCCATATGCCAACCAAACCAACACCAAGCAGGATGAGAGACATGGTGTGAGTGAGTGAGAGAGAGAGAGATGGGGAGAGAGGAAGGAGAGACTTGCCTTCGAAGGTTTCACGTGTGCCAAACATACGCCAACCAAACCAACACCTGAGCCAAGCTGCTTTCATGAATCAAGATACACAGAAAGAAAATCAGTGTAGGTACTCAGCAATGCCAATTTTCAATTATCACTGTACAGTAGCCAGTAGAGGCAAATAAGATACTAAGAACACATAAAAACCTGCTACAACCTAAGATATCTTTTCCCTAATACCTAATTTACACAATTCATGTTTAGTTACTTCTGGCCAGACACAGTTATCCTGCATAATCACTTCCATGAAGTCGAGAGTTCTTGCATGATATTAAGACATAAATGCCACATATTATCTCAAATACCTAAACTCCATGTACGTGTCAGACACTAAATCCCAAAATCCTAGAATACAAGGACTAGCCAATCATATTTATCATTGATCAACACCAGCTGCCCAAGAAATTAGCTACATCAAGAAAACAAATATAAAAGAACTAAGAATTTTAAAAACTATTAATATGAAATGAGTACACAGAAACTATCTTATGCCGTATGAACAATAGGATGTATGGCAATATACATGTTTTATGTGCAATATACCCTTAGAAATTAGAATAGCCATCCTAGTTGCATAAATGTATTCATATTAAGTTCAATTCAGTACATGTACTGCAACAATTAAGAACCAAACTTGGCATATGAACCATAAAATGAGAAAAAACAACACAACTTTCATAAATTGACAATGTTAACTGTATATTTACCTCAAAACATGACTTCATTGAGAATAGTTCAGGACAAGAAAGGATGAACTCTGATAAGAACAGGCTTGAGGGCCATATAGAACAACTGATCACAAATTCATAATATGCCGCCGTTACATATTTTAATTGTTACAAATGCAGATTGCAATAGACATGATGCAAGTAAAACCCCAAGAAAACCAAATCACACATTGACTTCATCCCTATTGAAGACATGCAATACCGGATTTTCACGAACAAAACATAATAATACGTACCCGGTATCTCCTTCAAGCATGTTGAGTGAACAACTAAGAGGTACAACTACTTTCGTTGGACTTTGGCTGACCTGAGCATCAACATGATCTTCACAAGAAACCAAAATGAGGATGCATTGAAAAACGAAAACAAAAACTGTGAACTAATGTATCATTCTTGACATACAATAACCTGTTGGGTAAAGAAAGGAAATCTCTCGAATAACCCTTGAGGCTCCCTTTGCTAAATCATCCCCCTTTTACATAAAATAAAGCATATACACATGAAACCTTTTTTCTTTCTTTCTCTTCTGCAAGCAAAGTAAATGAAAGAAAATGCTAGATGTGTACCTTCAATGAAATCATGTAAATTGATAGTTGTTCATAAAGTTCATCAATAACAACATCCCCTGCAGATTCAACTTCAAGTATAATTTTCTTTAAGAAAGATGTTATGTAAGGTGTGTGACCTTTTCCGTCCTACAAAGTGACATTAAAACAAAATCAAACAGTTAAAAATTCATAGTAAAATATTAATACTTGCACGGATACAAGGTCACCAGCTTGTGAATTATTTGTATTCTATTTTCTTTAATTTAATCTTCCATTTTTAACTACAAATCCACAATCAACCCTAATTATAATCTGTGTTTTTTAAAAAAAAAGCGCATCTAAGCGCCACTCTGTGCGCCTTATGCAACAATAGGCAAGCATTGTACGAAAAGCGCGCTTTTCGTACACGGGGTGTTTTGTGCTTAAAATTGTTATACATGTAGCTAAAAAGGTTGTACATTTAAGTTAATTCATATATAAACCTTATTTATATCTATATTTTGGGTAAATGATGCTAAAAATCTATAGCATATATAAAAAAATTATACAATCGTCTTGCGCCTCGCGTACGAAAAGCCCACTGCTTTTGCGCTTTGTGCCTTGGTTTTAGACCTCATCGCTTTTGTGAGCTTCGCGCTTTTTAAAACCAAGATTATAATTTACAATCATATTAAGTGTCTACAAAATACTAACTGGAAAAACCATAAACCCTAGATTGAATAGAAATCTGGAAATCAGGACATTGTAATTAAATGTTAGAAAAAAAAAACTTACTGTTTTGCTGATACATTGGTTCCAGATGAAATACTGAACACTCTCAGTGATTGCACCTCCACCACACTCCCTATAATAATTAGTTAGTTTGATGCATATTATATTGCAACAAGACAGTTATAAAAAGAAGGCAAATCTCTGTAAGCAGAGTGGTTGAGGATATATAATAATAATAATAATGATTATGAGTTATTATCCAAGACTAGTGTTAACGGCTCACCTGGAAATGGAGATCAAGGAATCAGATGGTTCCATGGCGAAGAATGCAGAAACTAGGTGTAGCCATGGTGGACGATTGGCATCGGCGACTGCTTCGTTGCCGCTCGTTTCCTTCACCTCCATCGGCTTACTTTCCACTGGTTGGTTCTTCTTGCTGCACTTGTTTCATTGCCTACTAACCGTCCCTTTCATTCCGCCTTCTATTCCACCATATTAATTCGTGTCTAGCCCAAGGGTTCAGGGTTTAGGGTTTACTTATGATCGTGTTATTCTCTTTGTTATGTCAGTGTTTCATTTTATTATTTCATCCGTGTGACCGTGTAACATTTGTCATTCAAGAAAATGTTATTAATACATTTCTTTACATGTGTGGTTTTCATTTCATAGGGGTGGCGAGCCACCCCTTAATGTTAGTGATGACGTGAAACACCATTCAACCCCCCTTTTTTCACGGTCACAACAATCACTATTGTGATGGTTGTCGCGGTTGTTAAAGTTGGATTTGAACGTTGGTAAATAGTCTTTCAACCGTTGGTGCTTAAAAAAACATATTTAAAAACTTTTTAACCATTTTTCACACCACTAAAAAATGCAGTGATTTTTAATGGTGACCTTTTAAAAATAAAAATTTAGTGTAATTTAAAGGCAAAATTCCTGACTGTACCCCTTGAAAGTTCTGTTAAACCTCACGATCGCCCAAAAAAAAAATTACCGAATCCGTCACTAATTCACTAACAAAAGTGAAAATCAAATGTAAATCTAAGATTTTAAAAGTATGATAGTATTTATACTACCATTGACAACAAAAAAAAATGATAGTTGTATTGTAAATGTCATTTATCAAATTATCCTATCAACAAACTCTTAACAACTTTTAACACAATCACTAACCCGAGTAGAGTACCATTGATCATATCAAACACCTGTTCATGTAACCAGTTGACCAAACATATCAATATTCGTAGTGTGAATCAACAACACTGCTTTACGATCCCAATCCACGTTTTTTATGCAATGTTTAAACCAATACAGACAACAACCTTCATCACAACTGTTCTTTACCCAAATTAAATCACAAATTTCTGTTATTCTTCTTCTTCTAAAATTGTGTGAATTCATTCATCATCTTCTATAATGGCTGATCGTGCTGATCCGTCTCCTCTTGTTGCACCTTCGCTCTCAATTGAACCAAATAAGATCGATTTAGAAGCTGGTCCTGGTGAAGAAATCCAGTGCCGAATTTGTCTCGAAACTGATGGTACTTTTTTTTTAATTTCTTGTTGTTATTTTGTAATTTGTGATGTATGTTGGTTTAATTTGGTTTAATTTAGGTTAATTTAGGAAGGTGGTTTCTGTTTTTTGTGTTACTGTTAGGATGTTAGGGTTTGCATAAAGATTGGGATTATTGTAGTATTTAAATAGCAATTTCATTTTAACCACATTTGTGCTGTTCAGTAAAGGAAGGACTATCGTCGCATTATAAATGTGATTACAATAGTATGTTGCTTTTTAGTTCCAGTTTTATGACTTTTATCAATGTTTTTAGTTAATAAATCTTTCTTTTTTCTTGCACCAGGTAGAGATTTTATTGCACCCTGCAAGTGCCGAGGGACGTCAAAGTATGTGCACCGGGAGTGCCTTGATCACTGGCGTTCTGTGAAGGTGAACGTCACATTTTTATGTCTTATCATGTACACATCTATGAGGACATGGTCCAGGATAGGAGCTTGTGGATAGATACATAGGATTACGGTTAAAGACTGGTAAGATAGGTTCATATTAGTTTTTTAGATGTGTCATAGGAAATAAGATTCACACACGCTTTTTGTTGGACTTTACATGTGATTGTCTTCTTGTGCTTTATAGGTTCTTTATAGGTTGTTTCTAGTTGTATATCTTTTCCATTTTTACCATGTAATCTTCCCACCATCTCTGTGATACTTGTAGTTTAAATATGTTTCTAGTATTTTTTTTGTTGTGGGCTTTGGAGCCGATGGTCTCTTTGGAAGCAGCCCCTGTATTCTAAGGGATAGAGGTAAGGTTTGTCTACATCCCACCCTCCCCAGACCCTACCAATAGTTGCGGTATTTGTGGAATTTACTGGGTATGGTTGTTGTTTATCATGTAATTTTACGATTGTCAAGGAGAAGATAGTAAAAATTTCTTGAACTTATCATTTAAGAAAAATGTTCATTAGCAAATCTGTTTTCCTTCTCACGCTGCTTGGTGGGCATACTTTTTTCATTTGTGGATCAAGTTGGGTTACTTTTCCCGATTCATCACCTCTGTAATGGTTTCTCTTCCGTGTCATCAATGTTTGACTTTTCTTAGGAACTCGTATACTTTCTTATTATACTTTTTTTGTAATGGTTTATCTTCACTCTTCCGTGTCATCAATGTTAAGTAACTTTCATCTCTTAGTGATTCTTGCATTGTTATGAGTCACGTGTTTCAAGGTATGAAGTGTTCCTCGTCTTTGGGTACAAGAGGCAGTATCATTTGGTACATTTTTGCTAGATGGGATATGTAAGTGCAGTATGTTAAATATAACTGCATTTCGTTCTATTTGTATGATGATATACAAGTAATTATTCTTTAGTACAATCTTTTTTGTTATATGGCTAATAACTCATACACACTACCTTTGATGAGGCGCGAACCCACAACCAAATGTTTGGTGGAGATGAAAGGGGGTATGGCTGCGCCAAGACATTGTTTATAACTTCTAGAACAATCTTATATGTTTTTTTTTGTTGGAAACAAACCACTGTACTTGTGCTAAAAAAGCTATACCTTGAAAAAAGAAGCGATTCAGGGAAACTTCCCCAACTACAATGGCTGATTTGTGGTTACATTTCCACAATATGCCTTAGCCCTTAAGGTATGTAAAGTTTTTTTTGCATTTTCTCAGGAAAGATGGTTTATTTGCAACGAGGACCAAACTAGTTGGATGGAAAAGCTAATCATTTAATACCCAGTAGAATCCCAAGCTATTGATAGGGTCTGGGGAGGGTGAGATGTAGGCGGACCGTACCTCTATCCTTTGATAGAGAGGCTACTTCCATGGAGACCCTCAACTCTAAAATCATTTAATATATATAGTAAATGTTATCCGATTATAGAAAGCTTAGAAATCTGAAATCTTATCGTAGTACATGATTATTAGACTAAAACTAAAGTAGCTTGTTCTTATTCTATTTCCTTAAAATATGGGAGCATTATTTGCTGGAATGTATCATTGTAAGTATAGGTGAATACTGAATATATATGGAAATCATGTTTTCTTGTATTTAGAAAGGTCTTGGTCAAATATGAAAATTTGATTTTGTATTTCGTCGGTGAAATGTGTTAATTCTGTCTCATTTTTATTTTATAATTTTCTGCAGGAAGGGTTTGCATTTGCTCATTGCACTACGTGCAAGGCTCCCTATCATTTGAGAGTTCACGTTCTTGCTGATAGGAAATGGAGAACCATGAAGTTTCGTTTCTTTGTTACCAGAGACATTTTGTTTATCTTTCTGTCTGTACAACTTGTACGTCGCGGGATCTCTATTTTGAATATTATTTTCTCTCATGGAGATTATGTTAGCAGATAATTATCATTTCATTTTGATATTACAGGTTATTTCTTCATTGGCATATTTGGTGTACTTAGTTGATGGATATCAGAAGTTTTGGCTTCGTCTTGCTTGGGGTTTCGATAGTGAAGCCAGTTTCTACTACTTATGTGGTAAAGCCTTCGTTGATTCATACAAACACCATATAGTAACATGGTTTGCCCTATATTACATGCAAATGTACCATTGGGTACATGCTTAGGAGTTAGGAAGTCTTAGGTCCACTATGTTGGTATTTTCTTCTTGAATTTTTCTATTTTCCTTCCTAGAGTTAAATTTAGAACTTGAAGGTGTTTTTTTAGAAAGAATTAATGAAAATTAAAAATGTATAAGAGGATAACAATGACTCTAAATTTACATAAGCCTGCAATTAACTAATCAAGTACAGAACACATTGATATTTATGCACTTTGATTGGGATCCATAGTAAAGATTAAATAGGAAGTCTCATGAGTCTTTTGGTTCCATGATTATCAAGCTTCAGTTACTGATTATTTTCATGATGTTAGATATCATATAATCTGAGAAGACAGAAGCCCAGCAGTCTAGAAGGAAGCCTGCGAGAACCAATCTAAAGTCTAAACCATTCATTTATTATTAAAAACTAAATGAAAGGGTATAATTGTAACACATTAAATGATTTCTCTCTCTCGTTAATTAATTTCCCTACTTACTCTTCTCCCTCACTTCCTTGTAAAAAGTTTTGTACACATGTAGATCCGGGAACGATAATCAATCTACACGTGTGTAGATGTTTTCAATATATGAACACACATAAAGTTATCTGCACATATGCATATATCAAATGAAGTACATCACATAACCATGATTCATCTTAATAGTTATGTTAGAATCTTAGATAAATACACAAATAATGAATGTTCTAGGTTGGCCTCGCATTATTTATGGTTCTGTATATGAGTGTGTATGAGTATGTGTGGGTGTGTGTTTCTCTTCTATATATGCCTGTTTATTGTAGAATAATAGAATATAAATTATGTTTATTTTTCAAGTCTTTGTTTCTATTCCATTTAAGGATCCGTTTGTATTATATGGCCTAGATCCATATACACATGCTTTTTTTATGGCAAGTTATGTGGTTGTGTTAGATTGTATTAGATAGTTAAGCCTCAACATGAGTAGTGTAAGTAATCTTGTAGACTCAATATATTTTATGTATGGTTCCTACTTCCTTCACTCAACAAACTATATCTTGTCACTCTCTTTCTCCTGCATGATATAACTCCTTTTATGTAATCACCTAATATCACTATTTGTCTGCAGGTGCACTATTGTTTTTTGCACTACTTGGTCTATCTGGATGCTTCATAACTTGCTATGATCGAAGAGTCCGTAATGATCTTGCTCAACCTTGTCGAGAATTGTGTCTTTGTTGCTGTCAACCTGGGTAAAGTTTCATTATTGTGTCTTTCATTATTGGTTATCATCATTAATTTAGCCTTTTTGTACCAGTTTTTCTTCAGCCCTCACCAATTGGTTCTTTTGAACATTTTTAGTACGTTGTTTTGGGATAAGTTTTGAGCCTATGATTGTTGCAGTGTTTGTGCAGACTGTCATTTACCTGGTACTCTTTGTGTATGGACGGACTGTACCACTTGTTTTGAAAGTTGCGCGAGTGCAACCGGTGAGTGTGGTTGTTTAGGAGGCGCGGGTGAAGCTGGCTTACCATTAATATTTATAATGGCTTTAGTCGTGCTTGGACTGTTTACTGTCATAGGCATATTCTACAGCGTGCTTGTGGCCACGATGGTTGGCCAAAGGATCTGGCAGCGCCATTATCACATATTAGCTAAAAGAATGCTAACCAAAGTAAGTTATAGTAATCATTCCGTTGCATTTATTCTCAGCATCCAAATGGGTGGACTGGGTGGGTTGTGTAATAGAGTTAAACAAGTATCTTTTTGATACGGGTCAAAACTAGTTAGGTTATGTTGGGTTGACCTGAAACACTTGTCCAGATCTACTAATACAATTTTTTTTGTGAGCAAATAGTGTGTAAAATATGACTATGCAATTCTTACTAATATCACTATTCTGATATTTTTTTTTTATAAAATGACCATTTTTTGCGCATTAAGGAATACAATTTGGGTTGCATGTAACCTGCTTCCTTTTTAGTGTTTACCTTTTGAGGTTATCGTTCTAATCCGTTAAGAGAGAACATTACCGGTGATTTTGAGTCTGCTGACATATAAAATTGGGAAAATGAAACACAGGAGTACGTGGTGGAGGATGTCGATGGTGAGACAACCGGATCTGATTGGGCTCCACCGCCTCTCCCACCGGAGCACATCCAGCAGCTTAAGACTCTTGGCCTCCTGTAATAACTCTACAGCCAACAGGGAGTAAATGAAGTGTCACTAGCATCAACACCTATATTCATAAATCTGGATAATAGTTGCTTAAATCCATGTAATATCTTTATTATTGAATCATTAGTTTCTTGCTAAAGAGGTCAAACGTAGTGCAACTTACAACTTTAATACATGAGGTACATGTGATTATTCTTAAAATCATAATGGATTGTTTGTGGTAACAATGTAACATAGAGAACGTGTGACATAACCATCTTCCCCACTATTTCATTAAATCATCTATACGCTAAGCTACGTACAAGTGTTATAGACCACATGTAGTGGTAGAGTGAAAGGGCGTGGAAGGGGGAATTTGCAGCCCTTTAGCGCCTCAAACACCCCCCCCCCCCCCCCCCTCTTAGTGAAATGGGCGCTAATGGGGCAATCGTGAAATATTTCATGCTATTTCATCCACCAATCCAATTAAGCAAGTGTGCTCTCCTCCCCTTTGTCCAATCTGAAGCCACCCGCCATAATTTATTTATTCTTTTTTTCTAATTCAATTTTAATATCCTTATATACACACACTCACACTACAGCATTACACCCCTTTTTGATTTCAGGCTTCTAGTGGAACTCACATATCACTTGTCAAAAAATGTCAAAGTAAGGGGCTTGAATTTTTTATACCACTACACATGGTCTTATGCGATTCTTGCAATTCTCAATATTGATAAAATTGATTTGGAAAGGAGTCGTCCACTCAAATGATCATTGAACTATAAAAAAAATAAGTAATATTTTAACAATCCTTTTTAACAATACATACCATTTTAGCAAACTATAAAAAAATAAGTATTATTTTTTTAAAATGAAAAACATCGTAAAATAGACAACTTTATATATGAATATCAAAGTTGCCCGTATACCTGCTATCGTGATGTAAATTTCTCAATCATGAAATGAAATTTACATGTTTATAAAAAAATATCAAATATAATACGGTACTACACCTATGCTATAACATGTTACATTGTACGATACAATAAAATACGATACTATACGATAAGATACAATACAAGTATACAACACTATATACTACACCTACTATATTTTTCCATAATGCAGCCTTCCTTTTCTCTCCTAACTGCCTTTTCTCATTTTTTTCCCGTTAGTAGTAAACTCACGAACATAACGTCAATGCACCAACATGTGTGTTCTCCTGTTACCTGTACGTCAAACTCTCTTAATAAAACAAACACCTCTCTCTCTCTCTCTCTATACATACCAATATTAATCACTAATATTAATAACATCTTCAATGGAAACTTTTAACAAACAGGTGGTGCTCGTTACAGGATGCTCTTCTGGAGGCATAGGAAACGCACTATGTCGCGCTTTTGCCGCCAAAAACTGTTTGGTAGTGGCTACAGCGAGATCGATTTCGTCTATGCCTGATTTGAGTGATGATCATGATATTTACTTTCTTCAGGAGCTTGATGTGTTATCGGATCAGAGCGTTCGAGAGGTTGTGTCGAATGTGATGGATAGGTTTGGTCGTATTGATATTGTTGTTAATAATGCTGGTGTTCAGTGTATTGGTCCTCTTGCTGAAGTTCCTCTTTCTACGATTGACCATACTTTTAACACCAATGTTTACGGTATTGTTTTGTTACTCGTGTGTTTACGGCTGGTAAAACAGGTCTAATCGTGTTAAATACGTCATAAAGACACAAAAGTGATTAACATAAGTCTTAAATATTTCATGTAACTTTTTTTTTGTAAGTGTTATGTACCAAGAAGTAGAAATAAATCAATAATAGAGCCTAGTGTCACGAGGTTATCTTTCGCTCCCCGTGTGGTGTCCCTGGTTGCCTTATGATAAGCCAATCCATCGTGCTCTTTATGTGAGTCTCTGGTTTCGTCCTGCCTCGGACTCATCAGGAGAGCGGCAATAGCTTGCGGCTAGTGGTGTGTTCGCTGGATAGACATTGATTAGGCACGTTCATCGCCTTATTCTGCTAAGGCCGCCCCCGATGAAGTCCCGGAATGACCAGTAAACCCATGCGTTCAAGTACAAACCCTGGCAAAGTGACCGTCGAATATTTGACCCGTCGCACTAGCCTCATAATTATAATTATTTAGAAAAAAATATATAAAATTACATAGTGTACTTTTTTACTAAACGTGTTTAATCGTATCATAAACAGGTCAGGAATAGCCAACATTTTAATGTTGTTTACTTTGAATTATATGATTATAGTTGTGATCATGAGATGTTTTTAATGGAATTGATTGGTGTATACCATGTATAGAGCTAACACTGTTTTGAGCAAGAAGAATAGGGAGATTGGGTCTTCCTAATAGATTAGGAGCATGGTATTTCAAGAGTACTAGATATCACAACGTTTTTTCGAAATAGATTGCTCGAGTATTCAGGAAATAAATCACTAATCAAGAACCTTCAAGACAACTTAAGGTCATCTAGAGTGGAATATGCTTGATATTCCATATGTTAAGCAGTTAGATTAGATAGATCTTAGACATCCGTTTGAGAGGTGTATGCCTATATAAAAGGTGATACCCTTTTTGGCCTAACCGACCTATCCTTGTGTAGCTTCTTTCTTTCATCATAACGTTCACTTGAGAAATGCGTTCTATCCCCTAGTATAGAGATAAGGCTTACGGCTTACCTACATCCATCCTCCTCATACCCCACTAATAGTACTAGCTATGGGTGGGATTATAGTGGGTATGGTTGTTGTTGTTGTTGCTGTTTTCACTTGAGTCATCCGAGTAAGTCACCTTCCCATCTAGTCATGTATTCTATTTGCAATGTTCTTTTCTTGTACATGTTGCCGTGTTTATGAATACTATGCAGTTGACTAGGTCTGACAACCAATTGTTGCACGGAATCTTGTAGAGACAAATCCGTGTCATAAGGCACAAAACTAGGAACTTTGAAAGTGTGCATCGCACTTGAGACAAGAACATCAGTTTATAATTGATTTTGTGTTTACTTATTGTGCTAACAACGACTAGTTTGGGTTGAAATGCTTATTCTCATCTCTTTTTCTTGACCTTTTAAATGTTATCTGAATAGATGTTACTACTGAGCACTATCTTGATCACGTGTTGACGTTGTATAACTTTTTTATTTGGCTGGATTTAGGTTCCATGAGGTTGATTCAAGCAGTTGTTCCTCACATGGTATCAAGAAAGAAAGGAAAGATTGTGAACATTGGAAGTGTGACTGCTCTGGCACCTGGACCGTGGTCAGGTGTCTACACCGCATCTAAAGCTGCTTTACACGCGTTAACTGACACATTAAGGTTTGTCACTTGACTTATTCTGATAGGGCAATGTAACCATATGTCATATGTCATCATTTTATTACGAAGATGAATTGATGATGACTAATCAGCTTCTGAAATGCGCAGGTTGGAACTGAAGCCGTTTGGTATCGATGTAATTAACATTGTACCTGGATCCGTAAAAACAAACTTAGGAAATACAGCTGTAGCCAGCTACAACAAGATGCCAGAATGGATAATGTACAAGAAATTCGAAGGCGCAATCAAAGAACGCGCATATTTTTCGCAAGGACCAAAGGCAATTCCACCAGACGAGTTTGCAAACAAGACGGTGGCTGCAATCCTAAAAGAAGACCCCCCTTCTTGGTTCTCTTTGGGGCAGTTTTCCACTCTAATGGCTATTATGTACCATATGCCTATATTTGTTAAGGATTTCATTCACAAAAAGGCCATGATGAAATGTTAGTTTCTATATCTAGGTTATGTTATAACAGTAATGAGTGTCCGAATTGAGTTGGAAGCTCTAATAAAAAAGAACAGGTAAAACGTATACAATCGCCTTTCAAAAAAACGTATACAATCATAGAATCGCCGGACTTTGGCAGTGTTTTGGCCAGATTTTGTAGTTAAAACGACATGGTTTCGGATTTGAAATGCGTTAAGGCTAACGCAGACACCCTGTTTGGTTTTCTTGAGGTTTGATTATGACTTGAGTACCTGATTTGGGTTATTGAAGTAACTAAAGTGCAGTTACCCTCACCCTAGCAACATCTGAGTTTTTGCAACCAATTTGGTTAGCATTTTAGCTCACATAGAAGAAATAGTTAGTTTCAATCATGGTTCGTAGAGGCGTTCATAAAAGACGTACACACAAGTGGTTTGGTTCATAGATTGTTTAGATGATTTGCTTAGTGGTTCGGTCTTGTTTGGAACTCAAAACTGAACCAGTTGTTCAACTTTAATTATTTATGTATTTTTTTATTATAAATTTTAACAGCATGAATGACCTTGAAGGTAAAGCAGTGCACACACAAGATGACTACTACACAAGAAGATCCTGAAACAACATAAATCAGTCCAAAGACCTACCGATCAAGATCCATTTTACGAGAAACAAACTACCACAATAAAAATGCGCACATAAGAAAACATAAATGATAATGTGAAGGTAATCCGCTCAAAAGAAAAATCCCAATATAGGGAGCAGTTCCAGATCTAAACTCAGTTTAGGAATAGAAAAAAACTTATGTTCGTCTACAAACCATCAAGCTCTTCCTGGGCTCGCCTTTGCTAAAACCGTTCCTAAATGCATCACCTGCAGACCTGCAAACAAGTGATTATATCATACTACTACCATTATCTTACATTGACCAACGCCCTAGCGATTTGCAGCTTTCCCCTGAGCATTCAATTTCGCTGCAACTTCTTCATCAGAAAGCGGTAAGTAGTAGATACGAGGAGTGGCTCTGGTTTTCTTAAAAAGATCATCCAATGTAACAATTGGTGGATCAATTTTCTCCGGTGCTGGTGGTGCACGGTTTCTTGCTGACGGTGGGTTAGACAGTGGTGGTGGAGGTGGGAGGGAAGGTGGAGGAGGAAGCTGTTGTTTCACTCTGGGAGAGGGCTGTGGTGGTTGCAAGGTGGCGGTAGGTGTTGGTATTGTGGTGGCAGGTGGAGGTAGGGTGGTAGCTGGAGTTGCTGGGGATGGTGGAGGCGGGTCAACCCGATTCTTAACTTCTTGTGGGTCCACAAAATCGGCCATTAAAAGACGTCCACCATTCACCGGCCATTGTAGGTTGCATACAGCATTTCGTGTCTCTATAGCTTCTTCCACCGATGAATACTGCAGTAAGAGCAGCCATATCACATTTGTCAACTTTCAAAATTATAGATAATGCTTAACTAATTTCTATATGTTTTGTGTCCTGTGATCCAAAGATGCACAACAACAAACAATGTTGTGCTTTTCTCAAACCGGCCAAACATGTGAAATGCTAAAATAGGAATAGGTCGAACAGGTTAAAGCGGCCCAAAGTCTACCCTACACGCATACAACTTCCTAAACTGTACTTTTTATTGAGAGATTTATATTACAATTGTAATAATTTTGTTCTTGTCATAATTAACGCATCAATTATTTATGAAAAAATAAAACACAGGAAGAAAGTGTTTGCAGGTTAACCCAATCTGAGAGGCACCAAATATGTGCCATTTGCCCATTTCAACCTGAACCTTTTTGACCCGTTACCCAACCTGCCCATCCTGATATCACTGGTGCTAGAGACAGAGAAAGGGATGTCAGAACTTACTGTAATATAACAGTGAGTTTTGATCTGATCCATCCAGAAACTAACAATTGTACCCGTTTTGCCAAGAAATTCTTGTACAGCCTTTAAAGTGAAAGGGCGCAGAAAATTGTCGATTCTGAGAGAAGTAGTTGGAGTCTTTGATGAAGGGGGGACTGAAATATATAAAACAGTAAGAGCCTAGATATCAAACTGAATGATTAAAATACTTGTACCAAATTGCAGAAAAACATTACAGGTACAGCTTACCAACTCGTTCCTTAGGCAGCTCTGGACTTTTTGTTGACTCGGATCTCGAAAAGGCGGGTTTGAGCGGGTTCTGAAATGTATCTTTTGGTGTAGAAGAGGCAGAGTGATTAGCGTGTTGTTTGGGTACTGTAAGGTTTTCAGAATTCCACCTACGCTGCCTTTTTACTACTTCATTGTTATCTACTGCCTTTTCCTGGTCTGTCATGACAGCATTTATAAGGTCAAACCATAATTAAGGTTCACAATCAAAGTAAAATGGTGATGAAACATGAAATTAAATAGTGAATAGGTTACATTCTTTCACATGCCTGATTGTCTGGTGATTAAACTTCAAACCATTAAAAAAAATATGGAGATAAAATAAAGTTGTTCTTTATTTATAAACTTTCAAACTTTCTATTATTAATCAAGTGAACAGTAAAGCTATTTCCAAAAGTAAATGAAAATGCTAACATGATCCCATACCAAATTTTGGCCCAATCAGCATTTAAACCATATGAGCCAAAGTTTTACATCATCCCATGCATCTACAGCACTTTATCTTAGGGTTTTCTTGTGTCTTATCCAGCAATTTCAACCTATTTACTAATGAACGGATTGACTAAAGTTATGACTTATGTCTAACTGGTCAAATTGATGAACTAAAAAATTAGCTTGAAAGGAGACAGATTTAGGGGCTGTTTGGTTGATTAAAAGCTGAATCATTAAGAGGTCTGAATGGTTAAGTGCTGAATATTAAGTTGGACCTATTAACGGTTAGTTTTCTTGTCCCACATTGGTAGGAGAGCCTCATTAAGGTTCAACCTAGTTTAGTGCTTAATGGTTCGGCAACATCCAAATCTTAATGGTTCAGAGCCTCATTAAGAGGCTTACCAAACAGCCCCTTAATGTGTTGAGTGGCTGGGAAGGCACCCACCGTCTGCTTTTAATGCATAGAACTTCTAAATCATTTTACTTTAAAACAATATTATGGCTAAAATAATGCAACTGTTGAAAGCATATTTGACACGCTAGCTATTTATACATTTTACTGGACAAAAGTGTTTCAGGTCAATCCATACCAAAACTAGCCATTTCGATCAAACCCCTTTGACCCGTTACACAACCTGCCATTTTCCCACCTCTATATTAAAGTAACAGATGAAATAAAACTTACCATGTGGCTTCCTTTTAGCAGATGTCACACTAGAACGAGTTTTGTCTTCATCAGCCACAATATCCTTGTCTGTGGTTGCATCTTCAACCATAGCTTCAACAGAATTATCTTCCTTTAGTTCAATTTTCTCACTTTTATTACCCACTTCATCAGAACTGAATTTTGAATCAACTTGCTTGCTATCTAAGGCATCCTCTTCCATTGAATCATCACCCGAACTTCTGTCCAAATTTAACTTTTCTGGAGAACCCACATCTCCACTATTATTTTTCTTAATAATATCAACGTTTTCAGAATCGTTGACATATATCTTTTCAGTAGTAACCTTTTCCTTGAGTGGATCGGTCTCAAACTTAGCATCTAGCCCTAATTTGACATCAGCAGTAACTACATTATCTTTTTCATCGAAAAACTCTTTACTTTTAACATTGTTGACATCTTTCTCTTCAGAAACCTCAACTGATGCTGATTTGCTATCATCTAGAATCATGTTGGTAGTAGATGATGACTGCACCATCTCAGGCTTACCATCTATCTCTAATTTAACATCATCAGCAATTACATTATCCTTTAAATCATTCTTTTCAGTAATTGAGACAGTATCAATAGAAATAGAATCAGATTGTATTTTGCTGACCTCAGCTACCTGTTTGCCACTGATGAGATCTGATGAATCAGGCTCGGCACTTTCTTGTTTAGGAGAACAAGGTCCAGGCTTCGGCTCAATGTTCGTTGGCAGCTGGTTCAAATCACCACTAGACTCTTCAGTTACAATAACAGTGGTTTCTACTGTAGTCTCTTGGACCACCTGAGTAACTTCCACTTGAGTAGAAACACCACCACCTTCACCTTCTGTAACCATTTTTTCAGCTAATGACTGCAAACCATCATCTGTATCAACCTTATCCAATCCTATGTCGACATTTGCCTTTTCATCGCTTTTGTTGTCCAATTCATCTAATTTCTCATTTTTGCCCCCGGTGTTATCCACGACATCTGTTGTATCCTCTGCATCATCAGACTGAACCACGGGTTGAGCCTCGCTGTTAAAGTTATCTTCAAGATTTTGTTTAGCTTCATCCATTTCAGCCCGTACAGCTTCATCCAACCTCTTAACAAGCTCTTCTTTTAATCCCTTCGTTGCTAATTTCCGTTTCTTGAGTTCCTCTTTTAACTCGGTAACTTTCCATTGATCAATGGGTCGGTTTTCAAGGACAACATATGGTGAAGATGCTTTTTTACTATCCGATTTTTCTCCCATTTTGCAAACCTGAATCGTAGTAAAAGATCAAATACAAACATAAACCATATTACAAAAGTTAAACTCATATCCAGCATATGTGAGGAAAAAAAACACCATATTCACAAACAGAACTATATACCATCGTTGCTATGTGCCTATGTTACGTTTTATGACTACCATAGTAAAACAGCTTTAAGTTAAACCATATGACAAAACCACTTACGTTTGTATATTGATCAAATAAACAATTTATGTTCATGTTATAAACAAGATCAAAGAGGCCTTACAAAACAAACAATTTTAAATTTAAAAAAATATATATATAATTCAACATAACTTTTCAAACTGCAACAGCCAACAAAACACTGAATCCCTTATTTAATTGTTTCACTTTCCTTATGTGCCTGCTCTAATAACATTACTAGTCTAAGGGGGTGTTTGGGATTGATTATTCAAAACAGATAATGCGTTTTGAAAAAGCAGGGGTGGAGCTGTTTATAGATTATTGCGTTTTGGTAGCCTAAGAAACCGATTATCTGCGTTTTCAAAACGCAATCCAAACACTAAAAACTGATTATCTGCGTCTTCAAAACGAAATAATCTAAAAATCAGATTCAAAACGCAATCCCAAACACCCTCTAAACATCTATAAACAGAACCCTATTGTCAATTAAAAAGCAAACAGACCCACCCCATATGAATATCTTGACCCGACCCGACCAAACCCAACACATTGCTACCATTGGCATAATCATCAAATAATAATAATAATAATAATAATAATAATAACATATTATCATCATATAAATACATTAAAAACATCTTTTACAGCTATAAAGACCCCAAAAGACAACAATGAGCTTCAAAAGACCTCAAATTAAAACCTTATCCATGCAAATTAAAACAACAACATTGCAATTTAACTATTGTAATCAACGATTAATAAAGAGGACGTGAAGAAGAGTACTCACAGAGGTGGTTGATTATCCGAATCCTAGGAAGACTTGAAACTTAATTGGAAGGTGCAAAAAGTGAAACCCTAACACACAAAAACAACGATCAGGATAATTTATGAAAACCCTTAACAAACAAAATGTTTTATAAAATCTGAAAACAAAACGATGAAAGTTGTTTTTTTTTTATTTGAAAGAAAAGACAGAAAAAAGATTTATGGTTTTGTATTTGTATTTGTTTTGTAAGAAAGAAATGCTATAAGAAGGAAGTTTAATGGTGGTTGTTCGTTCAGCCGATATAACGGTGAGGAATAGGGGTAAGACGATGGAGTGGTGATTTGTGGAATTAGGGTTTTTTTCCTCCTTTTTTTAACGGAAAACAAGAGTTAGAGGGTGTTTTGTAACTCAATCCCAAACACCCTCTTACTAATTACACGTACGAGATGCGGTTTACGCTCGTAATTACACGTACGAGATGCGGTTTACGCTCGTGTGCTGCTGTGGGTCGTTGTTTAACTCTATACATATCGAAATTAAAAGGCTAATGTTACTGAATAAATGTTTTGTTGCTAATATAACTCCTTATCTATTGTCACATTGAAAATAACTTTGAATACAGTATCGATACTGATATTAAGACAGTACTGGTTTGTTTCTCTGTAATAAAGAAAAATGTCTCTATACCGGTACGAAGGTACCGATTCGGTACGAATACCCAGTACCAAATGTTGCCATTAGCAAAATAAGGCAGTTCACATTAGTAAAGTAGGTCGGTACACGTTAGCACCTTGACACTATTAAAGTGTTCCTTCTACAATATATACAGAGTAATATAGAAAGTAACAAAAAAATAAAATAAAAAAAGTCTTATGGTGAATCTAGAGTAACAATCAAAAAAATTGGAGGTAATTTTGACTAACAATCAAAATTATGTGGCCGTCTTTGAATAAACTGAAAGTGTTAAACTGACATTGTATTAACAACAACAACAATGTGATCAGAGGAGAGGTGTAACGTCGTTAGAAAATATTAACAACAACAACAATAATGTGATCATAGGATAGGTGTAATGCATTTAGAAAATATTACCATGTAAATTAAGAAAAGAAAAATCATAGAGATGTTTAATGTTTGTACGTTTTGTTTTAGTTATGCAAATCTTTTATGGGGCCAGTACGCTTTATCGTGTTAATAAAGCTCTCATGCTAATTAAAGTGTCATGTCTCCGTCTCATCAGAACCACGAAAGTATTGATTCTTTAACTAACCAACCCTTTAACTATGGAGGAGGGGGCGCCCTCAAGGGTAAGGCATGCAGGTACACTGCTACCACCCCCATTGGGCAGGGCATGCAGGTCTACAAGATCTGATTTTTATCATACTCATCATACGATCTGAAGGTCTTGTCCGATTTTGGTCAAAATCATCATAGCCACGACACTAACAGATCTGAAAATCATCAAACCAACATATCCGAGAACAAATTTGATGTCAAACAACAACTAGAGATCCGATTTCAAACAACAATGTTGTGGTACTTTATTCACACGTCCAGTTCCACGCGTCGCAACCAAGAACCAAAGATCGACTCACGTGAAGCGAGATACTGCCACGCTCCAAAAATTTAAAAGAAAATTTTGTGCCTCGCCAAGATTTGAAGATTGACAATGGCGTAGTATCAAGAAACCCTAGAAACTTCTTACCAAGTGTGACACCCGGCAACTTCCGGTAACTAACTTTTGAAAACTTAGTAAAGTCTACCTTAGCGAGTCGCGCATACGTTACACAAAACAAGGTCGGTCGAGTCGAGTCGCACATCATTAGGGTTTTAACGTACACAAGTCTCGAGTCCCGGGAATTGGTGAACGAGTGTGAACGTGTTTACTTTCATGCATTATGTGTTTATAATCATTATGTGACTTGTCGGTATGTGAAAATGTGTTAACATATGTTAAAACGGAGTTTAACGCGCCAAATACACCACACCAGACCCTGTAGGCGATTAGCAAGGCTAATTGCCTAAAGGGGTGGTGATTAGCAGGCTAATTGCCTAAAGGGGTGGTGATTAGCAGGCTAATCGCCTAAAGGGGTGGTGATTAGCAGGCTAATCGCCTAAAGGGGTGGCGATTAGCAGGCTAATCGCCTAAAGGGGTGGCGATTAGCAGCCCTAATCGCCTGCAACTGCTGCATAATCGCCTGCAACGTACTTGACGACTAAAAACACCTATAAATACCACCCTTGACCTCCAAAACATTATTTACACAACCCTAGCCGTCCCATAACATATCTCAACCCACAAACACCCTCTGGAACCCATTTTTACACACAAACAACCATTTCCAAGCTTATTCCATCATCTACTCTTAAATACAAGGTGTGTTCTTCAAACCCAAACCTTTAAATGATTATGTTTTACTCCCTAAATGTCCAGACCTGACTTTTAAAGGTTTTTGTCTTTGAAAATCCATTTAAAACCGTTTCTAAACAAACCCACACCTTTACATGTGTTATATGTGTTATATGTGATTAAAGATAGAGTTTTTGGGATCTAATCATGATTGTTTTTGTGTTATTATGATGTTTATAGCTGTTACAAGTTAGTATGATGATGTCCTAGGGGTTTGGATGGTTTTGGTCGTGTATTTATGGATACTTGATGTTTTGACCCGTTTGAATGATTTTGGGTGATTTTGGATGATATGAGGTGTGTTGTTGATTGCTTGGTGTTAGGGTTTGCTCTAGGATGATGTTAGAACAGTAGGATGCTTTCGGACAACGTGATTATGTGATTAGATCAGAATATTTGCTATTTAGGGCAAGTTATTGCATGTTGATGTGATGTTTTCATGTTAAATTGCTATTTTGGGAAAACGCTCGCATTCGGGACTGTTAGAATGATGAAAACTTAGGGGTTTTGCTTGAAATATGTTTGTTAATATGTTAGAATGATTATTGGGTGTTTGCGCACGTTTCGGATCTGATTTGGAAGGTTAAACGCGCGAAAAACCACAATTGCTGCACTATAGGCGATTAGCAATCCTAATTGCCTATGTATCAGGCGATTAGGGGCATAATCGCCTAAAGGATGGGCTACTCGTGTGTTGTAGGTGGCGATTAGCCCCCTAATTGCTAGCAAGTCATGCAATTGTGATCCTAATTGCTAGCAAGTCATGCAATTGTGACCCTAATCACTAGTTAAGCCCTGAATTGCATACCACATGACCATAATCGCCTGATATGCATGTGATTAGCCCTAATCACCTAACATAGGTGGCGATTAGCCCTGCTAATTGCCTGTTGACCATCCCTAATCACGTGTTGACTTTCCTAATTGCATGCTAAGTTCCTAATCGCGCGTAATGCTGTTGTAAGTGTATTCTAACATCCCGAAACCCGATTTGACACCTAGGAACATGTTAGGAACCCTGTGACATGCTTAGTAACATAATAACACGTGTTCGGACTTGTTCGTACGTTATTTGACCTATGTGTTAGAATCGTTGAACTTTAACGTAGGTTAAGTGTTGAATTGCATGTTTTGTGTATATTTGTGTATGAGGTGCTCACGTGGAATGTCGGGTCACTAATGGGATGTCGAGTCTTGTCTTACGTAGTCTGGTTGTCGGTCAAACACGTTTTTCAAACACATCATGGTCATGGACTGGACTTAGGGACTAATGAACCCTGTGGGTTATTAGTCTAACTTAGCATATATCTCATGATAGGTCACCACTAGTTGGGGCTATCATATCTTACAGACGGTTCACTCAAATCACACAAACGGTTCGCTCATAAACGGTATACGCAACCCAAGGTGAGTTCACGGCCCCACAGTTTACGGTTTATGTTTTCGGGGGAGAAACATGCTTAAAACTCTCTTATGACTTATGACTTATTTTACTCTTATTGCTCATGGCTCTTATCACGTTATACTATGGCTTATTTAATATACTATGCGGTTCATCAAAAAGTCCCTTAGAAACCACTAACATGGGTATATGGCGGGGAAATATGGATAGCGCTATTGGGGACTGACAAACCCCACTCGACGGTAGGACCGTGCGGGTGCATATTGTCTCTATAAAACAAGGTCTACCGGCGATGACGGTAGCCCATAGGAACTAAGGGTCATTACACGGCTTAGTCAGCAATGGTTTCACCCGTATGAGTATCTTATTCTGCGCCTAGCTAGCGTTCTCGCAAGCATAGTAATAACACGAAACGGAAACGAAACGGAAACGAAATGGAAACAAAACGGAAACGGTTTGCAAAAGATTATTTAAAAGTTTAAACAAAACCTGTGAACTCACCAGCATTATATGTTGACTCTTTTAGCATGTTTTCTCAGGTCGCTAAGGTAGCAGCTGTCTGATAGGCGCACGGAGTCGCACAGGAGTCGTCTCGCGTCTAGAGTCGCATTTGCATGCTTTTGGGAATGTTAAACTTTGAACTTATGTTTTATTTTCTGCATGACTTTTGTAAACATTTAATGCTTCCGCACTGCTAAATGTTGAATTTTAAATCTTATGCATGGTTTTTATTACGTATGTTCTTACATTTAGACGTCGTTTATTGTGACCGTTGACTTGGATCCTGGTATGTCACACGCCTCGCGGTAGAACTCCGCAGGTGGTTATTTGAGGGTGTGACAGATTGGTATCAGAGCCAATGGTTATAGTGAACTAGGACTGCATGTAGAGTCTAGACTATAGCCGAGTCTCACACACTAGACGGTCACATACATTTGAGTCGTGTCTTTTGGTAAACATACTAACTTGTCGGGGTGTCGGTATCCTTACCACACAGTGTCACGTTATCTACCTTATCCTTGGTTATTCCTAGCTCCACTTTATCTTCTTCTTCGGGTTTGCGCTCGAGGAAACTTGTGTGTTGGTCTTTTGTGTTGGTTATGTCTTCTTAAGATGTGGGTATCGAGTGGCTTGAGGTTCGAGCTCGGGGCACGCCTTGAGGACCATGTAGAGCAATTTATCATTTCGGGTGCACACGAAATCATAAGTTGAAATGCATGGAAGACTTGGTGGATCTCGTGTTGGGATTTATGGTCACATTGGGACCCGATCTTAAACTTTTCATATTCTCTTGGTTTAACTTTGGTGTGGGGTCTGAGAGTTTTGGTTCTTGTTTCGACAGAAGATGTCTGGATATCGTGGTGGACACAGTGGTGACGAGAGACGTGACAGCATCAACATAACCCGAGAAGAGCTGAGTAATTTGATCCAGCAACAGGTGTCCGTTGCTCTTGCTACCTTCCAGTTCGCTCAGCATGGCCTAGGTGGGAACGTCGACAATCAACAACTTCCTCCACCACCGCCTCCTCTCGGTCAGCAGGTGTGTACTTTTAAGGTGTTCATGGAGTGTGAGCCCCACATCTTTGGAGGGACTGAGAACAATAAGAGGAAGTGGGAGAGCGTAGAGAAGAGTTCAGCGGTGGATCAGCGACAACCGACGGCGAAGAAGGCCGAAGCTTCAGGGTCAGCGTCAGGTCAGAAACAGAGAGGCTATGCTGGAAGGAGCCCTAGGTGTGGGCGTTGTGGATTTCATCATTATGGTCAATGCGAGGGGTTCCGTTGCAACAGATGTAAACTAATGGGACATGTTGCTAAGGATTGTAGGGTCGATCTTCGGCCAAGGGAGGCGCGTGTTATTACTCGGAAGAATCAGGGTTGCTTTAATTGTGGCGAGTTGGGGCATTTCAAGCGTACCTGCCCTAAACCAGAGCGGGGTGATAGGTGCTTTCGTTGTGGTCAATCGGGACATCTTAAGAAGGACTGCCCAGAGTTGAATCAAGCTGAAGCCAGGGCTGTAGGTGGTGGTGGGAACATTGAAGATGGCGGACGAGCTGCTCGTGCTGATGTCATTGGTGCTAGGGAGAACCAGGTGGACCCAGACACTGTTACCCGTACGTATTCTTTCTCATCTCTTGTTACGCCTTGGTTTTACTCTTTCGCATTGTTGTGCGTTCATGTCTTTGGGTGTTTCCTTGGGGTTTGGTCTTTACTTCTCATTCTTTGGGGTCGATGAGGGTTCTTTGGGGATGCTACTTGGACGGTACCAGTGGGTTGTTACACCGATCACAGTAGTCCCCAGTAGGCCTTCGATCGGGGGTCTCTTGTCTCATATTCACTCGCTGTTCCTTGGGGAAACGTTACTTGGGCATACACAGAGGTCGACGCTCATCACTGTTGGGGCTAAAAGAATCTCGGGGCGAGATTCCTTTTAACAGGGGGATGATGTGACGACCCGGAAAATTTTTCTCCTTATTTTGTCTTCTCTTTTCGACTTCGGGAAATTTTCGGGACGAAAATTCTTTTAACAGGGGGATGATGTGACACCCGGCAACTTCCGGTAACTAACTTTTGAAAACTTAGTAAAGTCTACCTTAGCGATTCGCGCATACGTTACACAAAACAAGGTCGGTCGAGTCGAGTCGCACATCATTAGGGTTTTAACGTACACAAGTCTCGAGTCCCGGGAATTGGTGAACGAGTGTGAACGTGTTTACTTTCATGCATTATGTGTTTATAATCATTATGTGACTTGTCGGTATGTGAAAATGTGTTAACATATGTTAAAACGGAGTTTAACGCGCCAAATACACCACACCAGACCCTGTAGGCGATTAGCAAGGCTAATTGCCTAAAGGGGTGGTGATTAGCAGGCTAATTGCCTAAAGGGGTGGTGATTAGCAGGCTAATCGCCTAAAGGGGTGGTGATTAGCAGGCTAATCGCCTAAAGGGGTGGTGATTAGCAGGCTAATCGCCTAAAGGGGTGGCGATTAGCAGGCTAATCGCCTAAAGGGGTGGCGATTAGCAGGCTAATCGCCTAAAGGGGTGGCGATTAGCAGCCCTAATCGCCTGCAACTGCTGCATAATCGCCTGCAACGTACTTGACGACTAAAAACACCTATAAATACCACCCTTGACCTCCAAAACATTATTTACACAACCCTAGCCGTCCCATAACATATCTCAACCCACAAACACCCTCTGGAACCCATTTTTACACACAAACAACCATTTCCAAGCTTATTCCATCATCTACTCTTAAATACAAGGTGTGTTCTTCAAACCCAAACCTTTAAATGATTATGTTTTACTCCCTAAATGTCCAGACCTGACTTTTAAAGGTTTTTGTCTTTGAAAATCCATTTAAAACCGTTTCTAAACAAACCCACACCTTTACATGTGTTATATGTGTTATATGTGATTAAAGATAGAGTTTTTGGGATCTAATCATGATTGTTTTTGTGTTATTATGATGTTTATAGCTGTTACAAGTTAGTATGATGATGTCCTAGGGGTTTGGATGGTTTTGGTCGTGTATTATGGATACTTGATGTTTTGACCCGTTTGAATGATTTTGGGTGATTTTGGATGATATGAGGTGTGTTGTTGATTGCTTGGTGTTAGGGTTTGCTCTAGGATGATGTTAGAACAGTAGGATGCTTTCGGACAACGTGATTATGTGATTAGATCAGAATATTTGCTATTTAGGGCAAGTTATTGCATGTTGATGTGATGTTTTCATGTTAAATTGCTATTTTGGGAAAACGCTCGCATTCGGGACTGTTAGAATGATGAAAACTTAGGGGTTTTGCTTGAAATATGTTTGTTAATATGTTAGAATGATTATTGGGTGTTTGCGCACGTTTCGGATCTGATTTGGAAGGTTAAACGCGCGAAAAACCACAATTGCTGCACTATAGGCGATTAGCAATCCTAATTGCCTATGTATCAGGCGATTAGGGGCATAATCGCCTAAAGGATGGGCTACTCGTGTGTTGTAGGTGGCGATTAGCCCCCTAATTGCTAGCAAGTCATGCAATTGTGATCCTAATTGCTAGCAAGTCATGCAATTGTGACCCTAATCACTAGTTAAGCCCTGAATTGCATACCACATGACCATAATCGCCTGATATGCATGTGATTAGCCCTAATCACCTAACATAGGTGGCGATTAGCCCTGCTAATTGCCTGTTGACCATCCCTAATCACGTGTTGACTTTCCTAATTGCATGCTAAGTTCCTAATCGCGCGTAATGCTGTTGTAAGTGTATTCTAACATCCCGAAACCCGATTTGACACCTAGGAACATGTTAGGAACCCTGTGACATGCTTAGTAACATAATAACACGTGTTCGGACTTGTTCGTACGTTATTTGACCTATGTGTTAGAATCGTTGAACTTTAACGTAGGTTAAGTGTTGAATTGCATGTTTTGTGTATATTTGTGTATGAGGTGCTCACGTGGAATGTCGGGTCACTAATGGGATGTCGAGTCTTGTCTTACGTAGTCTGGTTGTCGGTCAAACACGTTTTTCAAACACATCATGGTCATGGACTGGACTTAGGGACTAATGAACCCTGTGGGTTATTAGTCTAACTTAGCATATATCTCATGATAGGTCACCACTAGTTGGGGCTATCATATCTTACAGACGGTTCACTCAAATCACACAAACGGTTCGCTCATAAACGGTATACGCAACCCAAGGTGAGTTCACGGCCCCACAGTTTACGGTTTATGTTTTCGGGGGAGAAACATGCTTAAAACTCTCTTATGACTTATGACTTATTTTACTCTTATTGCTCATGGCTCTTATCACGTTATACTATGGCTTATTTAATATACTATGCGGTTCATCAAAAAGTCCCTTAGAAACCACTAACATGGGTATATGGCGGGGAAATATGGATAGCGCTATTGGGGACTGACAAACCCCACTCGACGGTAGGACCGTGCGGGTGCATATTGTCTCTATAAAACAAGGTCTACCGGCGATGACGGTAGCCCATAGGAACTAAGGGTCATTACACGGCTTAGTCAGCAATGGTTTCACCCGTATGAGTATCTTATTCTGCGCCTAGCTAGCGTTCTCGCAAGCATAGTAATAACACGAAACGGAAACGAAACGGAAACGAAATGGAAACAAAACGGAAACGGTTTGCAAAAGATTATTTAAAAGTTTAAACAAAACCTGTGAACTCACCAGCATTATATGTTGACTCTTTTAGCATGTTTTCTCAGGTCGCTAAGGTAGCAGCTGTCTGATAGGCGCACGGAGTCGCACAGGAGTCGTCTCGCGTCTAGAGTCGCATTTGCATGCTTTTGGGAATGTTAAACTTTGAACTTATGTTTTATTTTCTGCATGACTTTTGTAAACATTTAATGCTTCCGCACTGCTAAATGTTGAATTTTAAATCTTATGCATGGTTTTTATTACGTATGTTCTTACATTTAGACGTCGTTTATTGTGACCGTTGACTTGGATCCTGGTATGTCACACGCCTCGCGGTAGAACTCCGCAGGTGGTTATTTGAGGGTGTGACACCAAGAAACCAAGAAACAAGCAGGAAACCCTATGAATTTCTCACCAAAATCACCATCGTCAATAAAAACCAACAAAGAAGAAGTTGAAACTTGCCAAGAAGAAAGATAGCGCCCACCAAAAGAAGTCTACTTAAGGTCCGGACCTGCGAACTTGAGACGAACCGGACCAGCATAGCAGGTCCACTAAGTTGCCATGCTAAAACGAATGAGCAAAATACACCACATTGTGAATGTTTTGAGAATTATTTCATAGTTACAATAAGGTAACACACTGACATATAAATGACTCAATCACATCATAAATCCATTTTACTTTCTTTTTTTTCTCATTTGAATTCGTAAGTGAAGTGACATTTTTGTTTATTTTTTGTTTATTAATTTATTTAAGTTTGGTAAAAAAAATATATGTAAGTAGGGGTTGGCATCTGTACTAGAAGGTGAGAGTCGTGACTCGTGAGGTGGTGGAGAAAAGCTCAGGGGCGGATCCAAGGGGGTTTCCGTGGGTTTCAGAAACCCCCTTAGTTTGAAAAAAAAAAATTAGTGAAAAGATTGAAAAATTAGTGAAAATCAGTTAGAATCTACGAAATGAACACCCTGTAAATAATTACTGGATTCGCAACTGGAAAAGCTTGGGTCTGTCCATACTTCACGATTAAAAAAGAAGGTCAGAACTACACTTTGATGCCACAACGCATAGGTGGATGTAAGAGTTTAATATATACAACATATATGATGAAATTACATCTAATGACTTACGTTTATAAGTTAGCTTTTAATCTGTATTGTTTTGAAATTTAAGAGTACGAAAAATATTTCTCATGGATTTAAAATTATTTTTAATGTCCATTAGCGAAGAGGATCAAATGTTGTGTTATGGATGGTTTAACGGTGAAGATCATAAATAATTTATTAAAATGAATGAGTATATCTACGAATCATCCGTGTAAGTTACTTTTATTTCATACTAGCCGATTACCCCGGGAAGGTTCCGGGGTTGAAAAATTTAATATGATTTAATAAAAAATGATAAAAAAAAAAGAAAACTCAAATCACGAAAAGAGTAAATAACTTAAACATAATCAATCTTAGTTAAAAAACATTTATTTAAAAAGTTAAAAAAATAAAAAGCATAAACCATATTAAACATAATAAAGTATTAAAAGGATAACCTTCAATATATAATCATCTTCACGTAAATTAAAATATGTTACAATTTGATTAATGAATAACCTGAACACTTTGTGTTTTTTTCTGTATGAATATAACCCCACAAAAAATAGTCGTTTTTTTTTTCGTTTTTATATAGCACTATGGTACTCGTTGGAAAGATAATAAAACGCTCGTTAATTTGGTGTAATTTTTTATTTAAAAAATCTCGAATATAAAAGATATTTATGTTTAAAAATTATGGGAGGAAGATAAGAGAGAAAAATTTTAATTTGTTTTTAAATTCTTTTTTTCTAAAATAACTCAATTTAATTTTAGTAATTGAGAATTAAAGATAGAGAGATAAATTTAGAAAAATACTCAAAAACACCAAAAACACTCAATTATTAAGCCACGTGGCACTCTCAATGGTCATATATGCTTTCTTTTATATATATACTAGCTGATTACCCCGGGAAGGTCCCGGGGTTGAAAATTTTAATATGATTTAATAAAAAAAGAAAACTCAAATCACGAAAAGAGTAAATAACTTAAACATAATCAATCTTAGTTAAAAAAACATTTATTTAAAAAGTTAAAAAAATAAAAAGCATAAACCATATTAAACATAATAAAGTATTAAAAGGATAACCTTCAACATATAATCATCTTCACGTAAATTAAAATATGTTACAATTTGACTTATACTTATATATATAGATGTAGAATTCATGATGGGGTTTGAAAAATATAACCATTCTAATAATACTAATACTAATAGTAATAATTATTACTCTTGTAATTAAATAAATAAAAAAATAACCTTGCTATAAGGTGACACCATGTGTTGCAGTGTTGGGCGAATCTTTCTCCTAGCTTCTCTTGATGAAGTATACCTATCGATCTTTAGAAGAGTAAATTTTCAATGATAACATGGCGATTGGGCTGAATTTCAACATCGTAGATAAGAACCTGGTTTAAAAGAAAAAACATGATTAATGAATAACCTGAACACTTTGTGTTTTTTTCTGTATGAATATAACCCCACAAAAAATAGTCGTTTTTTTCGTTTTTATATAGCACTATGGTACTCGTTGGAAAGATAATAAAACGCTCGTTAATTTGGTGTAATTTTTTTATTTAAAAAATCTCGAATATAAAAGATATTTATGTTTAAAAATTATGGGAGGAAGATAAGAGAGAAAAATTTAAATTTGTTTTTAAATTCTTTTTTCCTAAAATAACTCAATTTAATTTTAGTAATTGAGAATTGAGAGATAGGGAGATAAATTTAGAAAAATACTCAAAAACACCAAAAACACTCAATTATTAAGCCACGTGGCACTCTCAAGGGGCATATATGCTTTCTTTTATATATATACTAGCTTTTAGCCCGGGAGTGTCCCGAGGTTGAAATATTTAATATAACATAATAAAATATCTAATATGACAACATAATTAATGATTTGCCAATACATGATTAATGAATAATAATAATAATAATAATAATATTTTAAACAAATTTCTGTCATAAGTTATCATATTCAAATATAAAAAAAAAGAATCTCTGCCTATGAAGTTATGTTTATCGTTTGTGATTTATTAGTAGAGTAAAATATATTTGAAAACAAAACCCCACAAAAATAGTTGTTTTTTTTCTCCGTTTTTTATATAGCACTATGGTACTCGTTGGAAAGATAATAAAACGCTCGTTAATTTGGTATAATTTTTTTCTTTAAAAAATCTCGTATATAAAAGATATTAACGTTTAAAAGTTATGTGAGGAAACATTAGAGAGAAAATTTAATTTTGTTTTTAAATTCTTATCTTTTCCTAAAATGATTATAATATATATAGATTTATTAAAAAAATTAAAAAATCCTACATGATGCCATGTGGCACATTCAAAGAGGGGTCGAGGCCTCCATTGAATGCCACATTATCAAAGTTCAATTCTTTTATTATAAGTTATAGATATATAGATGCTTACACCTACATTAGTTACATTAGCTAAAAATATATTTTATCCAAAAAAAAAAAATAGATACATTATTTGACATTATTTAATTATAATAATGTTAAATATTATTTTAGTGTTTAGTCTATACAAAAAATAAAAATCTGTATTAATGATAAACATATTAAAGAAATATAATAAGATTTTATTAGGTACACAATATCAAACACCCTTGAAAAAGAAATAAGGTAAACACATCTTAAAACAAAGCAAGGAAACTATAAGGGAATGTGTCCCCAAGAGCTCTGGCATGGTGGCAAGATTTTTTCCCTTGATTCTAAAGATGAAGAGTTAAATACTGCAAATTGCAGGCATAGTTAGATCAACTTAATTGTCGTTCAAAAAAAAATTTCAAGAAAAGAGAACATATCCGAAAAACTACGACACCATAGATCATTAACCTTATTGATAATCTTCAACTCAAAAACATAATGATTCAAATGAGTTCTTACATTAAATATTTAAATTATCAATTTTTTTTTCAAATTTTGATTCATTGGGTAGTTTGACCCGTTCACACCTTTAACAATTAAATCAAAGTGTTTGCGTTCAAATTATGGTTCTTAGGTTTATAGTAGTTCAATACTTCAGTTCACATTTGGCAACTTCCCAAAACACCACTTGGTCAAACTGATAAGCATTTCACAACTCACAAGTTTGTCCTTTAGTCAAAGTATGGGTCAAAACCACCAAATTTCATGTCTAGTGGTTACAAGCACAATTTCACTAGGATTTTAATTCAAGTAACCGGTGATTTCAGCTACTTGTAAGGCTAACTGATATGGGACCGCGCCCCCTTTCACCTCAGCAAATTTTTAGTCAATAGCGTCTCTCATTCTCCATTTCCTAGGCGTCATTGATCCAACAAACATCAGGTACACGTGACATATTTAGTAAACATACGGTTCCCATCCTAGGGAGGTCATAGGTTTGATCCATGCCAGGGCCGGCTATGGCCCAAGCCGGGGAGGCCAACCGACTTGGACCTAGTTTTATCGGGGGCACAATTTGTTTTTATAAAATTCCTATATATATATGTGTGTATTTTTTTAAATAGAAAACTTATTTACACTTAAAAGTTGGGCCTGATAATTATCAATTTAAAACTTAAAAAATAATTTCTCAAGAGCCCATAACAATTATTAGCCAAATACCGATTTAACTTACTAAATAAAAAAATAAAAAACAAAACATCGATATTATTCATACGGTGGAAACAAATAATAAAAATGCATCGATAAAATATTCAATCGGTGGCGCTGCAAAAAAGACAAACATCGAGAGTCGAGTCGGAATTCCAAATTACAATTTGTGAGACCTACCGTAGTGGGCATAAAATTGGGCGCTATTTTAGAAAATAAAGCCCTCCACACCGCTACGGGGGGGCTTTATTTTTTAAAATCTGGTTTTGGCGTGATAAAAATAACGCCGAAAACAAAACTCCCCCCACCAATCATAGCCTGCCACATCATACTCTCTCTCTCTCTCTATTATTATTTTATTATTTTTTTAATTTAAAAGATAAAATAAAATATTAACAAGGGCTTTATAAATAAAGCCCCTACCACTACACCCCCTTTTCACTTTATTTTTCCATGCTGACTCAGCCGCCACGTGGACCAATCAGAAACAGGGGCTTTATAAATAAAGCCCCCCACTACACATGGTATGAGTGTTTAATTGTTTATCATAATCAAGATTATAATTTTATTTTAAATTTAATATTTAAGATTTCAAAAAAAAAATATTCTAACAGGATTCAATTATATAAATCGCCTTTATGTTTTTTTATAACTTTCAGTGTAACATATTTACTTTGTTAGATACTTAGGTTTTGTGTATTTTTTATGTTTGTTAACGGATACTTACGATCCACAATGTTCTATGAAAGACTTAGTGGATTAGCGATGATAGCTATCGAGAACGAAATCTTAGATAGTATAAATTGCGAGGAGTTGATCCACCAATTTGCTAGCAAGAATGCTATGAGAGCTTCACAAATCGTCGGTTAGATACTAGCGTACTGCGATGTGTAATTTCATTCACTCTAATACTGTTAGTTTGCTAATTGTTTTGTTCATTGCTATACTATTGATCGTACATTAAATTTTGATATAAATTATTTAATTCATTAAAGCCTAAGGGCATATTTTTTAATGGCTCGGATAGGGTACGTAAATACTCGAAGACGCCTCTGATCCATGCACACAACAGAAAAAATTCTTCGTGACGGTTTGAGCTTAGGCAAGGAGGACACCGGTGCGTGGGTAGGGATTCGAACTTGAAACCGATAGGTTAGAGTTGTACAAAGATTTTCACTGATTTAAGCCCTTAAAAAAATTACAATCTGTCATTTAGGACAACGCTAGATGTGTAGAGTTAGCATTGGTGTAGAGTTAGTGATCGGTTCATCTATGTTTTTTTTAACGGCAACAAATTGTCCCGACTAGTCTGGCACCAACCATTGTGAAACCACCCATACGCTTCTGGGTAAAGACACATCTTAGGTGCCCACCCACAAGTAGCGCTGGGTAGCCGAACTCCACCAAGTCACCAGATCCGGGGAAACCCGACCCCCACTCGTCCGAAAGCACGACAATGAAGAATTGGTAACACCGGGGCAAGATCAGGAGTCAAACCCGAGACCATTTAGTCCCAAGTCTTATCTTTCACTTTCCATGCCACTCCACGGCGGCGAGTGTCGGTTATGTGCCCACAAAGGACACGAAGAGACCTTAGCAAATTTTGGATAAAGACCATAGCCATCTGTAAAAGAAGATAACATATTAATAATAATAATAATAATAACAACTACTTCGGAAAAACATGAAATTAATTATATTATTTACCATGAAATAATAACTGAAAAAGGCACCGATGTTCCCCATCCATCTTTTTATCGCATCAGCACTAGCCATATCTAAACAAATTTTTCCTGTAAGAAAGATAGAGATAATATTTAAGGGTAATCTCCACCTTTTATTTACACAAAATGATTATAGTTTTAAGAATTTAATCAAATTATTGCTATTTACATATCAACGAATTAATGAGCATTAGGACAAGGGATTTTACCATCTACACAAATCTTATTTTTTCTTTTATTTTTCTTCATCCTGACCTAAACCCAACATCCTAACTTTTTGAAAACCCTAACAAAAAACTACGCCGCATCGAACCAGGGTAAAGCACTATAGTTAAAACCCTAAAAGTGAATGGAAACGTTTACGAAACTTAGGGGAAACGTCCCAAAACCGGAAACGGGCAGGAAACGTCCCCAAAACCGGAAACGTTTCGATGGCGTTTCCGTCCCATGGCGTCCCTGAAACGGGTACGACAACCTTAATGCCGTCCTCGTGCATCATAGTTGTGCGTGTGCGTGTATAGTGCGCGTGTGTAGTGTATAATAGGTTAGATTGTTATAAACTGATGAACAACAAGGAAACGTACCTTCGAAATGTTGTATAATAGGTTAGATTGTTATAAACTGATGAGCAACGACGTAAGATACAAAATCCCATTTTATCGAAATCTAAAGTTAAAAAGTTAGGTTAGATTAGCGAAGAAGTTTTCGAAAGGAGACTACAAAGGAGGAAGCTAGGTTTTGCTTTTGCAATGCTGTATGGATTGTACTTTTAGTTAAGGATTACTTTTAATAAAGGGATCTCCTCGGTAGTTTAACCAAAATACCCAAGCCTAGCATGGATGTCCTATTTAAAACCTTACTTGGTTAATTTACTGAAGTTACTTCATAACCGATAAACCGTAACTAAAGTTTGATTAATGGATCCGATCCGAATTGGATGTATACCCATCCGATCCGAATAATCCGAACGGATATCCGAATAATCCGAATTAAACCAAACAACAATTTTTCAAATTTTTTTAATTTTCCTTATTTATGGTTCCTAACATTTAATTAATTTGAATTCAATAAACATACAAAAGTGAAAATAAAGATTAGTTTTAAACACAAATACAAAGTTCAAACTTCAAAATATAGTCTTCAAAACGTAAATTTAAACACAGAATCAAACTTTAAAACATAGTCTTATTTGGGTTATTCGGTTATCCGAATAATCCGAATAACCCGAATAATTTAATTGCGAAATCCGAATCTGACCCGAAATCCGAATAAGTAATCCGGATTCGGATCGGATCCATCCGAATATCCGAATAAGAATTCGGATCGGTTTTTTTCGGTTCAGATATCGGATCGGATTTCGGATTTTTTCGGATTTCGGATTTTTTGAACACCCCTACCGGCGAGTGCCGGTTATGTGCCCACAAAGGACACGAAGAGACCTTAGCAAATTTTGGATAAAGACCATAGCCATCTGTAAAAGAAGATAACATATTATTAATAATAATAATAATAATAATAATAATAATAATAACAACTACTTCGGAAAAACATGAAATTAATTATATTATTTACCATGAAATAATAACTGAAAAAGGCACCGATGTTCCCCATCCATCTTTTTATCGCATCAGCACTAGCCATATCTAAACAAATTTTTCCTGTAAGAAAGATAGAGATAATATTTAAGGGTAATCTCCACCTTTTATTTACACAAAATGATTATAGTTTTAAGAATTTAATCAAATTATTGCTATTTACATATCAACGAATTAATGAGCATTAGGACAAGGGATTTTACCATCTACACAAATCTTATTTTTTCTTTTATTTTTCTTCATCCTGACCCAAACCCAACATCCTAACTTTTTGAAAACCCTAACAAAAAACTACGCCGCATCGAACCAGGGTAAAGCACTATAGTTAAAACCCTAAAAGTGAATGGAAACGTTTACGAAACTTAGGGGAAACGTCCCAAAACCGGAAACGGGCAGGAAACGTCCCCAAAACCGGAAACGTTTCGATGGCGTTTCCGTCCCATGGCGTCCCTGAAACGGGTACGACAACCTTAATGCCGTCCTCGTGCATCATAGTTGTGCGTGTGCGTGTATAGTGCGCGTGTGTAGTGTATAATAGGTTAGATTGTTATAAACTGATGAACAACAAGGAAACGTACCTTCGAAATGTTGTATAATAGGTTAGATTGTTATAAACTGATGAGCAACGACGTAAGATACAAAATCCCATTTTATCGAAATCTAAAGTTAAAAAGTTAGGTTAGATTAGCGAAGAAGTTTTCGAAAGGAGACTACAAAGGAGGAAGCTAGGTTTTGCTTTTGCAATGCTGTATGGATTGTACTTTTAGTTAAGGATTACTTTTAATAAAGGGATCTCCTCGGTAGTTTAACCAAAATACCCAAGCCTAGCATGGCTGTCCTATTTAAAACCTTACTTGGTTAATTTACTGAAGTTACTTCATAACCGATAAACCGTAACTAAAGTTTGATTAATGGATCCGATCCGAATTGGATGTATACCCATCCGATCCGAATAATCCGAACGGATATCCGAATAATCCGAATTAAACCAAACAACAATTTTTCAAAATTTTTTAATTTTCCTAATTTATGGTTCCTAACATTTAATTAATTTGAATTCAATAAACATACAAAAGTGAAAATAAAGATTAGTTTTAAACACAAATACAAAGTTCAAACTTCAAAATATAGTCTTCAAAACGTAAATTTAAACACAAAATCAAACTTTAAAATATAGTGTTGAACACAAAATCAAGCATCACGAAACGTGACACTAACTAGTCCATATAGATGGACGATGTTGAAGAATTATGGTTTAGCATTGGCCTCATGCCTTATGGGTTGAACTAAGTTTCAAACAATTGCTCATTCCCTTACTAAAACTCAATTGAAGCTTATTTGGGTTATTCGGTTATCCGAATAATCCGAATAACCCGAATAATTTAATTGTGAAATTCGAATCCGATCCGAAATCCGAATAACTTATTCGGATTTCAGATTGGATCCATCCGAATATCCGAATAAGAATTCGGATCGGTTTTTTTTGGTTCGGGTATCGGATCGGATTTCGGATTTTTTCGGATTTCGGATTTTTTGAACACCCCTAACTCCACCATAATGTGAAGATATATTTTTTTTTGAACGACAATGAAGGACGTGCCAACCGTCGTGACACCAAGCGTTGTAGCCAAGGTTGACTACTCAACCGCCGTCACCTAGATACGTGGAAACCTGACTTCCACATGCCCGAGTACAACAGTGAAATAAGCGGCAAAACCACTACACATTTAATTGAAAAGTGAAACCACTCCCCTCACTACTCGTATCATGATACTAACTTGAAAAAAGCAAATCATATTGTGAAAGTAGCCTATTAACATTTAATAGAAGAAGAATAACAAAACAATATGGAGAAAGAACGATGATATTTCATTCATTGAGGTGTATTAACAATGAGATACAATGATGGTATATAAGGAGTGCAAAACTTGGAGAATAAGCTAATCTAATTTAGGAGGTGATAACCACATTAATATAATATATTTATAACAAATCACTATTAATTTGAAAAAAATATCATGTTAATCCAATTAACTTTATTATGGCCCCACCTCCCTTTTGATGTGGTGGTAAAGGTGTTAGGATTCTAAAAGGGAGGTTGAGAGTTCAAGTCTCATTAGAGTAAAAAATATTGTATTTAAAGGGGTGTAATAAATAGGGCGTAAAATAGGATTTAAAAATAAGGGTGTCAGATCAGTTGGCACATCATGTGGTTTGCTTGTAATTTCTGGGTCAGGTGACGGTGCAGGTCGTTAATTTGGTGTAATTTTTTTATTTAAAAAATTTCGAATATAAAAGATATTTATGTTTAAAAATTATGGGAGGAAGATAAGAGAGAAAAATTTAAATTTGTTTTTAAATTCTTTTTTCCTAAAATAACTCAATTTAATTTTAGTAATTGAGAATTGAGAGATAGAGAGATAAATTTAGAAAAATACTCAAAAACACCAAAAACACTCAATTATTAAGCCACGTGGCACTCTCAAGGGGCATATATGCTTTCTTTTATATATATATATATATATATATATATATATATATATATATAGATATAGATTGGCATGAGTTTTCAAACCTAGGTTTGGTCATGCTAGAGTCAAGTACTGAGAATGTATAGGCATTGTCACGCTAACTATAGTTGGTTGAACATTTTGTGGTTGTAAATGCATACGAATGATAAACAACATTTTTTATAGACGTTTATATTATTAATTAAAAGACAAACTAAGTCATGTATTGATGTCAAGTGTGTGTATTAACTTTACACTTAAAAAAAAGATGGAATGAAAATATGTTTGTCAATTCCATCGATTAAACGTTACATGGACAAGGTACACCAGATAGAGAGGGAGGGATGTCCGAATATTAATCTAGGGTTGCTATATTTTATATAGATATGAATTTTAGGATCTAGACTTGGCGGTGCTAGTGGCAAGCAAGAGTGTGTAGATTTTTTTTGAACGGAAAGAAACGGCGTGCCAACCACCGTGGCATTGGGCACTGTGGCCAAGGTCGACTACTCAACCGCCACCAGCCCCTTGGCTCTCCCAGATGCGCGGAAACCCGACCTTCACCCGTCCGAAGGCACGACAGTGGAATAATTGGTAAAACCTCACCTCCCATCCGAGTCGAACAGGCACCACCCGTATTCGCTTTTCACCTGGATGCCACTCCACCAATGGCAAGGGTTTGTAGACAGTGTCCGCTGGCTGCTATGATTAGGAAGTTGTACAGTTTATGCCGACAAAAATTATAAATGATATCAAAGTTTTGTTTAGAAACGACCATCGTTCTATTTGTTTTAACTTCATACTTGAAAAGATATGGAGTGACAGAACGTTGCTATCATTACTGTTTCAAAAACAAAACAAGACCAGCTGGTCCAACTTTTTAACCCGAGAACCATTAGTACCATAGTTACAAGCTAAATGAACAAAGCACAAATGAACCGACAAGTTTTGACCGATAAACGGGTCCAAAAGGCAATGCATGACACCTTCGTTCGTAGCCGACCAGTTGGGACTACGCCTACTGGTTGACTGGTCAGAAGTGCTGGTTCGTCTTTCAAAACATTATAATAGATCACACTGGTAATGTTTAATAACGAAATAATTAACATTATTGACCTCTACATATTTGCAGAACCAACAAAATCATAAAAGATAACTCGGTTAAAGAAAAAGCAGAATGCAATTTTCGAAAGAAGATTGGGTGAACCAAAACTTGCAAACTTGGACATGAAAACCACCTAATAGCTAGCATTATGTTTTATTCATATGTGAAACAAAGGCTGAGAAAAAGACTATGTATTGATATAAAACTACACGTAATGCTACTCACTTTCGGTGTCACTTTCTTCCAAAGTAATGTGGTTTAAATTCCTTTCAAGAGGAGGAAGTCCATCGTCGGACTCATCATCCGATCCTTCATCTTCACTATGGCGTGCTTCTTTTGTCTCTGTAAAAGAAAAGTACAAAAAATCAGTATTTGACTATTTGTAGGGAAATGATAGTAAAGATGGCGGCAGAAAAGTGATTGGTATTTTCTTCTTTGGACCTTTCCTGCTCTGCAACATACATATAAATATATGTGTACATATAGAAGGAGGTTCGTATGATAACCATTAAATATATAGGAACTAAATGAACCACTTTTTTAGCAATTGGATATTATTTCAAAAATGTTTGAGATCTCCCTTTCTTATGTTTCTTCCACTCCAATACTCCATGAACCTACTTTTGCCCGTAACTACTCCATGAACCTACTTTTGCCCGTAAGACAAAATGGTGGTTCCTTTAGTACCTAGTCAAGGTTGCAAAAGGCGCTAGGCGGGTGGTGTGGTCCAGCCTAGGGACTAGTCGGGACTAGACGAAAATTAGGCGGAATTAGGCGTTTTGGTATTTTATACGTATTATATATATACACACACAAATTTAAGTGTTTTTTGAAAATATATTAAGATATATACACATAATACTTAGATATAACACACAATACTTAGAAATACTTAGAAATTTAATAAAAAAATATATATATAAGAAAAAATAAAAATACGGCCGCCTAGGACCGCCTAGGCCTGTCCAGACTCCGCCTAATCCCCATTTCGCCCAATTCATCGCCTAGGGTGAAATTCCTATAAAGACCTCCGCCTAGCGCCTAGGCGGCCGCCTAGGACGCCTTCTGCAACATTGTACCTAGTTATATAGGGGTGCCTTCAATGCAAATCAAATTAAGAAGAAAACTCTAATAACCGCATAAGCAGTTGTATGTAGCGCTTGAAAAATAATCACATGTAGTGGAGTAGGAGAGAGAAATAGAGGCGAAAACCGTGTTATGTATCACATTTGAAACAATAGGTATAAGTGGTTGGTGTTCTTGCCGTTCTCTACTTATAATTAGTTTTGTACCAAACATCCCCCTATATGTGTGTGTGTATATTATATACGGAAAATACCTTCTTTTTCCAAAACCTTTGGAATTTTGGAACTTTGCTCAGATAACCAAGAATTTTGGACTTCAATAATCGCAGCACTATTCTCACATTTTGCATATGCCTTCAAAAGTTCCCTGAATTGCAAAACCTCATCAACAATCAAGTATTGACACGTACTATTTGCAAATAGATCCATTCACAAAATACTAACATCGTTCTTACTCAGGAAGTTCATGTTTTTATTTACAAAAGACCTTAAAATTAATGACCACATATATAATATGTGTTTTATGCTAGTATTTTCTTTTTTTCAAACTGAATGAAACTATCATTTTACTTGCTTTTTCAAGAAGTATCACTTGACTAAGCAAACCCAACTAATATACATATACATGGTTACATACAAAAAGTGAAATTGATAATTTAAATATTCGAGTCCAGAGGGTAATTATAATACCTGTTGAGGGACAAGAAAGCATGGCCCCACTTAAACTTGCTTAGCAACAACTCGCCATTTTCTACCTCGCCACTGTTGGAAACACACATCAAAAAAGAAAAAAAAAATTTTACGAATAAGTTAACGTGCACTTACATTATTGCATAGCATGGGCTTCAAAACATAAGATGGCTAGAAAGATTGTACATTACAAAGAACTAACAATTAATATGCATGCACATTTTGAAACTATTATCCGAAATGTCAGGCCTTTTCATTCTGTTTTGAACTAGATTTTACTATATGCAAGAAAAACGAACTTAACTGTGGTTGTAATCCAATATTTAAAAAACAAACATATCAAAATATATAAAAATAACATATTACTAGTTTATTGCAGATGAACCAATTAAAATTTATAAATAGAGGGTTAATGATTTAATGCGTAAAAACTTTTAGCAGCAAAATCGTTATACACTACATCTATTCACATGGTATGCCTATTATGTGCAGGATTTGCTTTATATCAGACACATACAGACCTTTTACTTTCAAACTAAAATAACCTCAGATTATTGATACATGCACTAGAACATGTTCGTGAACATATCATAAACCTTGGCATGTGTTTGCTCTATTACATTCACAATCAAGAAGAACGATCATTTTAATTTACCTCCTAATAGCATATGTACTTTTTGCTCATCAAAGTAAGTTCCAAATTTAACGTGTATCATGATAATCCATAAAACTGAATGGCGTCATTACCAAATTTAAGGGGCCGTTTGGTTCACGTAATTTTTTTAAAGGAGCTGGAATGTTGAACAGGAATTTGAATTTGGTGGAATTGGAATTAATTCCAATTAAAAACTGATTTGTGTTTGGTTTGTAAATTGGTGAATGGAATCGGAATTTATAAAAATTAGATTTTTGTGTTCTGGGTTTTGAACTTCTGATTAACATAGCTCGAACATTACTCTTCATTCCAAAATCGCTCAAACATTGGTATTCGATTTTGTTCAGGTTTGATTTTTACCATTACTTGAGGATTTTCATAACACAATTGCTCTTTTGTTATGGTAATCATATGTTCTTTGGAGTTTGGACTTCGTAATCGCTTGAACATTACTCTTCATTCCAAAATCGCTCAAACATTGGTATTCGATTTTGTTCAGGTTTGATTTTTACCATTACTTGAGGATTTTCAGAACACATATTGCTCCTTAGTTATGGTAATCATATGTTCTTTGGACTTTCGTAATCACGTGTTTTTCAGTTAGAGCCAAAACTTTTGTTCTTTGGTTCTTCACATTTATGATTTGGTTCGTTCAAGTTCTTGATATTGCTTGCATTCATCTTGAAGGCAAGCAGAAGGGAATATGATACAAACCCAATTAATTAACCCAGGCCCCGTGATACGAACCCAGCTCCCATGGAGCAGATCCGCATTATACGGAATCGGGTCAAAGATGCCAACATGGGGCAGTTGGGTTATGTTTTTGGATCTGAGTTGGATCCATTGGGTCAGGAATTTAATGGGAAACTGGAAGAGTGGGGGTAGTTACTATGCCTATTACTTACAGGAAGATGGAAGGATGAGGAGCTGTCCTTATGCCTACTTTCTGGAGAAGTTACTAAATATCATGGGTCTTTATAAGCAGGCTTTTTACTTTTGTTTTCTCATTCTTGTTTTTCATTATCAAAGTATTGTGTAACTGGAGACCTTGCCCCTCTCGAATCGGGCCGTTTATCTCAATCCGAATAAAAGTTGCCTGCTTGAATTTTTGATCCTATCAGAATAGTTCTCGATTTTCATTTCAAACGCAAATAGAAGGGGATTTTCATCTTCCAACAAACGATTCTTTAATCAACAATGAGGGTTCATTTTGGTTAGATTCTCCGATTTTGGTTTGGTTCTTTGATTAAAAGATCTTTTAATCCGCTAGGATGTTCTTTAATTTTGGTATGTGAGATCGGTTCTTCAAAAGTGTTCACTCATTTTCTGGTTCTAATTCGTTTTGTTTGATTTTGTCATTCTTATGGTTTTGTATTTTGTTATGCTTCTTCATTTTAACTTTGATTATGTTTTAACAATAAGTATACACCTCCATCACAAAGTCGATGGAATTTGTTGGAATGTTCTAATTCTAATTACATCAAAAACAAACCAAACACATTTGTTGATGGAAAGTTTCCAATTCCATTTCCCATGAATTCCTTGAACCAAACGGCCCCTAAGATCTCACTATAAGTTGAGCTCAGAATCAGGGCAATGGATATCATACAGATTTACCAAGGGTTAAGAGGTAATTACCATATAATTAAGCCTGCAGCTAACGCCTCAACACAAGATAGCTCACAGGGCCGACCATAATTTACTGGATTCGCAGCCACCAACCACGGTACTGCATTGCAACCAAGCTACTATTAATTTATGTTGTTAATTATACTTAAATGCCATATTTTGAAAACATTGTTTGAAACTCTTACATAGACGAGGAGCTGCACATTTCAGTTTTGTAAAAGGTACGTCATCTAATCGCGCCCAAGAGCAATCCACAACGGCCAAACCTTTCCTGTTAATCAGTTCTGAATCTTCCTTCGAAATGCACTGCTGTCCAACAGGACTGTAACAATAATATTCATCAAAATTAATAACTAAAGCGCCTAAAAATAAAACACAATATTGTTCTTAGATTAACTATTAGTAACAACACCGTTTGAAGGAGCAATTCGGATACCTTAAAGCAATGCCTCCGAAACCATTCCCTACTCGCAACTCCTGCATAAAAGCAAGCAATAATCAAATGAAAATAATATAAGGATGAAAAACTAGGTATCAAAGTATCTCATTGCAAGTCTGCAACACTTACTTTCAACAATCCAAATCTAGCTAGCTTGCGTCCTGTACACCTTTTAACATCACACTGCCCAAAATCCTAATAATAAAAAAGTAGGGTTTTAGAAGGAGGATAACTCCAGAATCTTACAACAATTGTAAAACTCCTCCTTGGCGGCCAAATACTTGCCAAGTAATCGCTACAAAGTAGGGTACCGAGGTGATTTTCTTCAACTCTGCCTAGTTACTCACAATCGATGAAAAGCGGTCAACCTCGGTCAGAATCGGATCTAGTTGGTCAATTCGTGCTGAGTTTGACTTAAAATAAATTAAAACATAATTCTTATATCTATAATATTACAGAATGAATATCAATTTTTGAAATACTTTAGTATTTGAACACGTATCTTTTTTATTTTTATTGATAACCATGTATTTTATTAGACTATGTGTTGTGGTGCGCGAGCGAGCAGGCGCGAATGAGCAGACGAGCCACGTGGCTCGCGAACAAGACAACGGGGTGGCGTGAGGGAGACTGCGAGCGAGCTGGCGTGAGTGTGCTCGCGTGGGTTAGCGTGGGAGGGAGAGGAGAGCAACGGCTCTTTAGAGGGCTGCTAGCGTTGGAGGTCAAGGTGAGCCACAACAAGGTTAGGTAAGCGAGCAGCTTCCTTTATCCGGTAACACGTCGGCATCTAGTTGTCGCGAGATGAGAGGATAGAGTTGGTGCTCAAGGTGAGCCACAACACATAGTCTTATAAATATTAATAAACTTATGATATTTGACATATACAAATATCCAATTTCACAAAAATCAATTTATTTATAATTTACCATGTCCGAGTACTATCCGAGCACTCGCAACTCCCTAGTAGACCGATCACAAAATAATAAACTGATTCTCAAATATATTAATATCATACCCACATAGCTAGCTGGATTTTTGACACTGCAACTGATTCTTCTTCAGAATCTGCAACATCAAATAAACGTATTGAATACTAATACACTATAAACACACAACCAGTATCTGTAAACAAATATTTGATTAATAATATTACCAGGATCAACAGGTAGAGATTCTTCTTCACTGAAGGAAATATAATAATAATATGATCAAAAAGTAAAATAGTGAGGCACGTGATGAATTTGAAAGATATAAGTTTGTTTGTAATAAGGGATGAGATTACCGATTTGGTTGGTGTGTTCGACTAGATTGAGCGTTTGCGTGATGATGGTTCTTGAACTTTCTAGACTTGTTGTAACCCATTTGGATTTCGATTGTGTATGATATGCAGCTTCTGTTGTCTGTTAACTGTTAAGAGCAGCAAATGTTATGGACGATGACGGCTTCTGTGTTGTTTTGTTTTATGATATGAAAGAAGTAATCTGTGTCCAATCTGTGTCCAAGCTGGTAGGGGTTTGAGTCCGGTTCAAATCAGATCCGACCCAACCCAACCCAACCCAACCATGCCTATGTCATAGGGGCTGTTTGGGTAACTGGGTAAGTATTGAACCAGTATGCGGTTCTAAACCAATAACTGCTGAATCAGTAAAGTTTTGTTTGGTTGGATCTCTGAATAACTGTATAAAATGACTATTTTACCCCTCATATTTTTTTTTTATTAAAAAATATATATAAAACAAAAAAAACACACTACCCATTACCCACCCACGGTATATTCTTCATGTCTTCTTTGCTTTTCTGTCACACTTTCTTTTTTGTTCTAATCCACACATAACCCCTATAAAACATTCTCACCATATCTCCTACCCACCTTAACCAACCCAGTTTACAACCCAATTCCTTATCTTCACACTTTCACAGTTTACAACCCAACCTATCTACATTTTCACATTTACTATGTTCACGTTCACCTCACCCAAACCAATTCCCTTTATTTTTACATACATCTACTGAACTGGGGGAGGCGACTGGTGGAGGAGGGGAAGGGGGCAGCGCTGAGATAAGAGGAAGGGGCGGCGCTGGAAGGAGAGAGAGGGCCAGCAGCGGCGTAGAAGGAGAGGGAGGAAGGTAGGTGTAGCGGTGGGATGAGAGGGAAAAGAGGAAAGGGGAAGGGGAAGAAAGGAAAGTTTAGGGTTGGAATGGGGAAGCAAGGAAACAACGTGAACAAGGGCAAGAGGAGTCAATTTTTTTTTATTCAACATCCTATACATGCTGACCCATTTAGCTTTGAATGGAGCCATTCAGAGGTTGCGTTTTGGCAACCAAACACCACCCACCTCTGACCGATTCAGATGTTACCTCTGAATGGAACCATTCAGAGGTGAACCAAACACTAACAGCCCCTTAGCGGGTTTAACAAGCATGTGACAACGCGTTACGCGAACAACACAAGTCCTAAACATGAATACAACTCATTTAACTACTTTATACCTCATGTTTGTAACACAACTCAGGGGTGAGCAAATCCAAAGAACCGACCCGACCGCATTGTTACCCGACCCAATACCCGAATGTATTAAAGCCTCAAAACCGAATTCAAAGACATGGAAAACTGATTGGTGTCGGTTCTCTTCCCATCCGTCCTAAGGTTCAAAGATTAGAACCGAATTCAAAGAGTAGCGCAATGGCTATTGTACAAATGTGTATGTGGTAGTATTGAGTAAATAGACTGAAACTTAATGGTTGCTAATTGTAGTGTTTTGTGGTTTTATTATTGTTAAAGAATAACAAAGATGAGATTGTGCTATTAAAGAACAGAATATATGTGTGATTGATGTTCTTTTAGTCGAGAATTAACTTTTGATGCAAGTTGTATCAAACAAACATGAGACTGTTACTTTTTTTAGCTGTTAAAAAGCAAAATGTATCAATTTTTGGTTGCTTAAATGAATGGATATTATATGTGTGAATCCGGTAAGCAGCAAAAGGTTAGCAAGCCCTACTGGTGTTCCTAGACAGGAATTGACCCGAACCCAAGAGGGATAATAATTCAGAACCGATTACAAACCCTACTATTAAATATCGGTTCACTTTCGGTACCATATCGGTCCAGTTTTCGTTTATTTTCAGTCCGACCCGATACATGCTCACCCCTAACACAACTATATGTTTTATGCATCAAAGAGGAGAAATGATGGATCATAGCATCCTAATTTCAATTATTTAAAAAAAAGTAAAAAAAAAACCACATAGTATATTTTTTCAGGATATTTAGTTGTGTCTTATCCAGGTTATATATTGTCAACCCTAAGTGGACTGGTAGGTATATGATGGTTAAGGGTGTGCAGAGGTCGTATAGTTCATTTTTTTTTACCATTAATCATAATAATAATCGCTGATGATGAGTTCGTCTCAGTCTGTTTAGGTTGGATCATTATTGAATGTATTTTTTTCTTGCTAAGATGTTTCGTATTTCATCTTTTATGCGGATCAAGCCCAGCTCACACGCTATTTCTTAATCACTCTAGTCTCAGGTCAGTTATAAGTCAAATATCAGGGTTACTCGGTTCAACTAGGGATGAGCATTTTGGTATTAATTACCGAAAATACTGATACCAAACCGATCCCGATACCGAAAATACCGATACAAGTCAGTTTTTGTACCATTTCGGTATCAAGTTTTGGCGAAAATCAATATCGGCTTGGCTCGGTAACGGTATTTTACCTTGAAATATCGATACCATACCGGTACCGTACCGATACCGTACCGAACTATATGTTTTCGATATCGGTACCAAGTTTTCCCAAAAATCGGTATCAGTTCGGCACGGTTCGATACCAAGCTCATCCCTAGGTTCAACCCAAGTCCTGCTCAACCTTATAGTAAAGTATAACTTTTATGGTGTGTTTTGGTTTGTGGAATTCGTACTCTAGTTTTTATTTATTCATTTATTTTTGCCAGTTTTCATATTATGGTTTCATTTAATGGAAATTGGGTTGTAATTTCAACAAATTTTGATAACTAAACACATCAAGGGGTTGTTTGGTAGCCTCTATGGTATATCTGAGTCGTTTAACGTTAAGTATGTTTGGTTCATGAGAAGTACACCCCTGATTCAGTCATTAAGTCTCTTACCCACTAAATTTTAAAATGACATTGATTGAAAAATAAGACAAGTTTACCCTTTGTCCCTTCACATGTATTCATGATCCTTAGCCACTAGCCACCAGTCATCCTTTCCCTCTACCATCTTTGTTTGTACTGCCACCATCCACCAGAACACGAGCGGTGGTCACCTAACTCACATTTTGTTTCAAGTTAAAGTGGAGTTTTAATTTTTATACATTTTGGTCAACAAATAAAGGTTTTTTGAAAGAAAGATGAGTTCATTTTCAATTAAACGGAAGAAGACGCCTTTTCAAAATCACCGTGAAGAAGAAGAGGAGGAGGCAAAGGAAAAAAGGTATAGAGTTCGTGTTTGTTTTCTCATGTCATTTGAGATATTCCTATGTGTTGATGGAGACTTGAACTTGACAGATGGAGTTTTTGCTAATATATGGTGTTCATAATTGCAATCCAATAATGGTCAATCCATCATTCCCATGGACTAGCAGGTGATTCTGTTATCCAATTTTCACCATACCTAACTAAATCTGTTATTATGTTTTGTTGATGTTTGATTAGTTAACAACAATTGTGGATCAAAATCCAATTTAATGGCTTCAGTGAACCTCCGGTTAGAAGTGATGACAGAGACGGTTATAGGTCATCGGTTGAAACGACGTCGTCGGGTTACGCTAGCTTTACAAGTAAGTGAGGTATTATTAATATTGTTTAGTTTTTACGTTGGTCAATGATTATTATATATTTATATTTATATAAGTATGTTTGTTTTGAAGAGACCACTGCATCAATGGCGTTTATTCCACTCCGGGCTCTTATATTGCTCATGTTTGTCGTCAACATTGTTAAGTATCAATATTAGTATGTTATAGTTGTACATTTTTTTAGCCTTTAGGATATGTGTTAATACTAGAGTACATTGGAGTTATACATTGTTTTAAGTTAGGTGTTAGCATTGGAGTTGTACATTGTTTAAGTTAGATGTTAACATTAGAATTATACATTGTTTAAGATTAAGCGTTGACAACATATTATACACAATTTCAGGTTAGGTGTTAACATTGGAATTATACATTGTTAATTGTTTTATATTAGGTGTTATCCGAAGTTTTCCTGCATGTAAATATGAAGCGTATCAGTCTATTTCATATTTAAAATTGATGTGTCATATTAGATTTCTCCACCCTAAGACGCTTCCAGGGTATAATCTAGTTCATATTACATCCACTTCTTTACATTTAATGACGACCTAATGTATATCACGTAAAAAATCTTTCTAGTTTTGTGAGGTGTAATAACTAATATCCATGTGTGATACTTTACAAGGCTTGGTGGCATAATGTTAACACCACAACAAACCATACATCACATATAATTGAAAGTCAAAAATAGAATAAAGAGTAATCAATGAAGTTTAAAGATCATATTCAAAACTCTATTAAACAACGATTTTTATAGTTTAACATAAATAAAAGTTAAAACTCACCTTCAACAAGGCAGAAAACAAAGGAAGAAAGACATGTAAAAGCGTGCTCTAGTCGTTATACACAAAGCTATGCAAAGTTACACAATATTAAAAAGACACATAACCACTTTACAAATTAATGTAGGGAAAATAAATAAAGGGATGATGTTTATAGCTCTTGTTATTAGTTTTTTATTTTAAACAAAATGGGGAGAGATAACGTATAAAGCCCTCTTAACGTAAGAAGCGTAAGAAGCAATCTCAGCCATTAGATTAAGGATGCAGATTAAAAACCCTAACCATACCTGGGTTAAAACAGACGCACTCATCAATTTTCAGACTCACTCATTAAAATTCAGACGCACTCATTAAAATTCAGACGCACTCATTAAAAATTCAGACGCACTCATTAAAATTCAGACGCACTCATCAAAAATTTCAGACGCACTCATTAAAATTTTCAGACGCACTTACAAAAATTTTAAACGCACTCATTAAAAAGTTTAAAAGCACTCACTAAAAAGTTTGGAAACACTCATTAAAAATTTAGAAGCACTCATTAAAAAGTTTGGAAGCACTCACTGAAATTTAAAAGCACTCATTAAAAGTTTGGAAGCACTCATTGAAAAATTTTGGACGCACTCATCAAAACCCAACAAAAAAATCAAACGCACCTTTAACAAACATTCAAAAGCACCTTAGCAACATTCAAACGCACTTTAGCAACATTCAAACGCACTTTACCTGACAACTTGACACCACTCGATCCACCATCTGCAACCCCAATATTAACCACCACCGTCCTCATCCCAACCCCCACCGTCTCCAACTTCTAATCATCACCAACTGGAAACCCACCACAACTCAGAAACTTCACTATCTCGGACACAAACCCAAGTCATCGGAAACCCAACATCGATCCGAAAACCCGTCTCACTCGAGAACGTAGCCATCATCTCAGTTAGGTGTGGTTAGCTCGATTCAGATTATGTTTTAATTCGAACTGTTCTCGATCGGTGCTGGTGGTCAGATCTAAATCGGTTTGTTTCAAAACAGAGACATTTATAAACTTTTGTGAAGGTACAGGAAGGTGGTGGTGGTGGTGGTGGTGGTCGTGGTGTTGGTGGTGGTCGTGGTGTTGGTTGTGGTTGTCAGATCTAGATTGGTATGTTTTAAAATGAGAATGTGTTAAGATTTGAACAGGGAAGATATGATTTATTGTGTTTAACTGTGGTTAGGTGTGGTTAGGTTAGATTGACAGGTGTCAATCTCTAGTGGCTTCTTATGCTTCTTATTTTAAGGGGCTTTATACCATATACTTTCTCAAACAAAATTTATTTTAAAATGCAGATAAAAATAAAAACATTCGCACACACGAATTGTCGAATTTATATTAGCATATAGGATACTAGCTTTTATCCCGGGAATGTCCCGGATATCTAATATAATATAATAAAATATCTAATATGACAACATAATTTATGATTTGCCAATACATGATTAATAAATAATAATAATAATATTATTATTATTATTATTTATTTTAAACAAATTTCTGCCATAAGTTATCATATTCAAATATAAAAAAAATGAATCTCTGCCTATGAAGTTATGTTTATCGTTTGTGATTTATTAAGTAGAGTAAAATATATTTGAAAACAAAACCCCACAAAAATAGTTGTTTTTTTCTCCGTTTTTTATATAGCACTATGGTACTCGTTGGAAAGATAATAAAACGCTCGTTAATTTGGTATAATTTTTTTCTTTAAAAAATCTCGTATATAAAAGATATTAACGTTTAAAAGTTATGTGAGGAAACATTAGAGAGAAAATTTAATTTTGTTTTTAAATTCTTATCTTTTCCTAAAATAATCTATATATATATATAAAACAAAGCCCTTTTGCTGACGTGGCGTTCAATGGTGGCCTCAACCCCACCTTGAATGTGCCACGTGGCATAATGAGGTGAAAAAGTTTATATTTTTTAATTTTTCGTTTTTATTATTAAAACTTAAAAAAAAATCCCATTCTTATCTAATCTCATTCACTCTTTTCTCTCCAAAACCCTAAAACCAATCTCACATCTCCTCCTCTTTTCCCCTCCTCTCCCCCTCAATCTCTGTTGCGTTGTGTTTCAAAAAAAGGTGGTACAAATAGAAATAGCAGAAAACCTTTTCCGACGAGGCGACGATAAACCAAACCCATAACCATAAAAAATAATAATATGGCCTCGACCACCACGTCGCCGGCCGACCCTACCGCTTCCGATTCCGGCAAAGAAACCCTCGATACCACCACCACCCCCGTTACAATTACCGTTACTTCTGAACCTTCCGTTACTTCCGATGCCTTAACTACAACTACTACTCAGGCCAGCCCACCCTTAGTTTGTCTTTTCCGCTTCGCCGGAGACTCTGCTGCTGGTGGATTAATGGGCTCTGTATTCGGTTATGGTAATCTTTTTTATTATTATTCGCACTTAAACTTATGTTTATCTATTTTAATCATTATTATTGTAATAATAAGTATGCGTTATATAAGAGTTCAGTTTATACCAATTTTATTATATGTGTATTTATAAGAGTACAGTTTATAAAAAAAATTGGATTTTTGATTGGGAATTGTTTGGTGACTAATTAGCCTATCACATCTTGGCTTAATTGTTGTTATGTTGTATGAATGGTCAGTAAGCTCACCTAAATTGTTGTGTTAAATGTCTTCATCACACCTACTGTATGTTACTGATCATAGATTTTGTAGTTAATGTGATTTTTTTGGTGATACAATCGGGTGTTTGTAGTTGATGGGTTGAGTAGGTTGGATGATGGAGACCAAAATAGATTTGCACGGTGGTTACCGAGATGGTTGTCAATGGTGGTGGTTTGATGTTAAGCGAGTGATGGGCGAATGCTAGGAGTCATATGCGAGTCAACACTTAGTCGGTGGTCATCATGCAAGTTATTTTGACCAAAGCATGCTTGATCTGATCATATACCTCTGTGATTTATATTGTGTTAATCAAAAGACTATTTTTATAACTTAACAACTTGGGTGTTTTTTTGCTTTCTTTAGTGGTCTAATAACTACTAAAATAACAACTTTTGATGCAGCAAATAACATGCCCATTTTCGGCACTTTTAGCTGCATTATTATTGGTCTAAAAGAGCATTTTTGCTGCATGTTTTTACAACCAAAAAATGTAGGTTAACCACATTTTTTGGGCAAAAAAAGTGTTCTTTGCTGTAGTTTTGCTGATGAAAACGCCTGTTTCAGTTTTGTGCTATAACGTGTCAACTGAGTAACCGAACGACGACTATTTTTGGATTTACGATCAGCCTGGTAAACAAATAGCTATGTTTTGATACAACTATTGTAGTGATGTAATGTTTATTGGTTGCAGTGATATGATGTTGATTGGTAGAACTCTGTTGTTTTAATCACATTCTTCCTAAATGTTTTGTTAACACTACTTATTGTTTTATAGATATTGTTTTAAAAATATTGTTTAACTGTTGGAACGATAAACTAACATTACATACTATTTCCTTTTAAACAGTTCACATGAATATTTGCCAACACTTAAATTATTTACACATGGGAATTGAACTAACATTGCATACCATTTCTTTTTTAATTGGGGAAAACATTCAACTGTGTGACGCATCAATCATGTCGTACTCCAAACAGAAACCATGGTACCAGACAAGCTGCCCGGCCCGCCCAAGAACACCTAACCAACCATAGGCTTAATGAGGTCATGTAAAAAATTATATAATATACTAATGTGCCTAAACAATCACATGATCCGTTAGCGATACCAAACGACCCAGGTATCCAGATTAGACAGCAGTAAGAAGCCACTGTGATGCTAATGATCTTGCTGCAAGAATTAACTGTTCCTACTTTTAACCCACATGACATACCAGTTAGAACCTATCTGCTTTAGTTCTTGAAATTACATCTAAAGATTACGATTTATGTTAACTTTTTTCCTATTTAATCATATTCTATATTAATGGTTCTTAGGGAACTGCTGGCGTTGCATTAGCTGGACTGCTTGGAGTTGTTGCACAAGGCCGACCGTTATCATCGACAAAAAAACACAATCAACAACTTGCTTCGATATAGGCTTAATGAGGTTAGGTTCGCCTTCCATCTACATAGTCTTTCCAGATGGTACATATCTAAGTTATCATTTATATTTTATAATTCTTAATCATAGCTGTCATATTGTAAAGAGGGTCAGAACAGGTTGTTAATAGGTCGGGCTTATGCCTTTGCATATGGCAGGGAAACAGAACAGATTGTGAAGATCAGATTACGAGTTGCTTTACGTTTATAAATAAGTCAACATGTCTTATTACAGCTCGCATATTGCAACAGGTTGTGAAATGAGCCTAAGATCAGGTATGCACATCTTTCAATTTATTCATAAGTTATGAAAACAAGATCTCAAACTATTTATTTCAAACAAGATCTCAAATATAATGATTGACATTTAGTTTTGGTTATGATGTGTAGGGTTGTATACGAGTCAAGATGAGTCAAGCATTCGTTGTACTGGGCTCCTGAGGTCCTTTTGGGCTCCACCCATTACTCGACCGCAGTTGACATGTTGTCTGTTGCCTGCATATTTGGTACACTTTCGTTCCATTAGTTAGTGATCGTTAATGATATCAGTTGTGTGCCTGATCAAGTGAATTGTTCTATAAATTTGCAGCTGAACTGGTCACAAAAGCCGCTATTTTTGCTAGAGATTCTGACCTTATGTCAATCTTTTAGAACAAAAAGAAGCACGGATCGAATCGATAAGAAAAGCAAAAGAAGATCTAGAGATGAAAATTGAGTTGGTGAAAAAAGGACATCAACTTTCAGAACTTGGAAGTTTAGGAGACAAGCTAGAAGAGACAAGTGAAGCAATAAATGTTTGCTTCGAAAAGCATATGCATAGAAGACAACTAATTACTTGTATCCTAAATGGACCTTGACATGCACAAATAAGATTTATCGAGGTTCAAGCATCGTGACAGTAACATCATTGATAGACATCTGGTCAACCTTAGGTTGAATACCTTCTGCAAAAAATGCAGGTTCTTGCGAGTGAGCAAATGCAAACCGGTCAGGTAGTTTAAATCACTTTTAATTTGATTGTTATGTTTGAATTTCATTCTGGATGTGTTATTTAGTGTTTTTATTTAATAATGGTACAGGGTAAAACATTGGCTTTTATTTTACCTATACTAGAGTCACTAATAAATGGGATGAGAAAGCAACAAGACGGACTGGATATGGCTGGTCGCCTACCATTCTCGTGCTTTTGCCAACCAGAGAATTAGCAAAACAGGTGCCATGTTTAAGTCGATATGCTTTTTTGGTATTTTTGATTTATTTGCAAAGAATTTAGGCAATTTACATGGTTTTTGTTGTAGGTATATACGGATTTTAAATACTATGTTTAACTGATTTTGCAGATCCGTAATTTTTACAGTTATTGTTTTTCGATTTTGTTGGTTTAAACATGTTTTATTTTTTTAGGGTTACTCGATTAGTCGTATGTGAAGTCGTTGTTTACGGGTTGGTTTGAGCCGTTGAGTAAGGCGATTGAGAAGGAGCAGAAGTCGACTACTAAGAAGCATAAAGAAGCTTATGCTCCTTATATTGATTAATTGCCTGCTGATAAGATGGTTGTTATTGTTATGCATAAGATGATGGGGCTGTTGATGATGGGCCATGATTATAGGTATGTTAGGGTGGTTCAAGCAGCTATTCAGATTGGAATGGCAGTTGAGCTTGAGGTGAGTTAGTAGTTATTTATTTATTTATTTAAGCTCATACATGGTTTTGTTATACATATATTACAAATTCATTAAGGAAGTTTTATATTGTAATTTGTTTTATTACGTCATTTTTTTCAACCTCGAGACGCTCCCGGGGTATAAATTAATGATCCGTATAAATGAGTTTATGATTGGTATGTGTTCTACTTTTATCATTTTTATTAAGTCATATTAGATTTTTCAACCCTGGGACACTAACTATTGAAAAGAGATTATTATTGTTTTTACGGAAAGTTAGGGATTGATATGGCTGATAATTTGAGTGTGGTTGTTGCTTAAGGTGTCATGTGATGAGGTAGAATCTTTTGAAGATGACGGGGTTGCAAAATTGCTTAATGACGGGTTTGTTAGCATCAAGGCGAGTAATATAGAGCTTAATAAGAATGAATGATACTTTATACTTCTCTTTTTAACTTTCACTTTTGATTGCTAATTACATTTGAAATAGATAAAGTTTCTTATAATTTTATGTTTCTTCCAAACAGGTGGATCGCGAAGAACGACCAGATGTAGACAAGGTAATGGAGTTTCCTATGAACTTTACTATGGCGCCCATATTTTGGCATTCATTCCTTCCTATCATGTGTTGTTTTCATTATGAAACTTTGTTTTATCAGTAATGGTGATAAAAGAAAATGTGATATGGATAGGATCTATGGCCGTTGTAAATGAATTTAGGCCTATCAATGTCTACAAAATTCAAGGGAAGGATTCTTATTGATCACTTGGATAGTAATTTGATGTTTTAGCGGTTATATATATGTTGTTCTGCTACATATAAATGACACTATTTTTCGTTAATGACTGGTCGTCTTTATGCATTATTCACAGTTAGGGTCAACCACTTTCTCATAATGCTCAACGACAAGCGACATTAAATATTATTAAATTTCAACCCCGGGACTCTCCCGGGTAGTCAGCTAGTTATAATATATATAGATTTATTAAAAAAATTCAAAAATTAAAAAATCCTACATGATGCCACGTGGCACATTCAAGGAGGGGTTGAGGCCTCCATTGAATGCCACATCATCAAAGTTCAATTCTTTTATTATATTATAAGTTATAGATAAAAACTCTTACTTTAAATAACAAAAAGGTATTATTATATAAATAAAAAATAAAAATAAAGAAATGATAAGTTTCAACGTCAAATCATGAGATAAAAATAATTATTCTTTGATTAACGTTCCTTAACACATGCTTTACAACGACAGCTCAACAGTTTATGATTAAAAATAAATACAACCATCAATAAACTACCATACAATAATACCTTCAAAAGATAACATTGCCGTCACTAAACGTGAGCCAAGCCACAAGTGAGCTGATCAGCCAGCTCCTAGTGAGCTGTCGGTGGCTGGCACTAACACCCGCACCGTCATCTCTATTATTATTACTTCACACTTGTTTTATACTCTTCTTTGTCTCCTTATTATTATTCGTCTTCACCTACACATTACACATACTAGTGTTCTTTTTCTCTTTCTGTTACAAAAATATCTGTTACAAACATATTCGTCTAATGTGCTAGATCAACGGATCTCTGTATCCCGATTCCATTCGCCACTGGTTAGTGACTCTATTCACCTTGCATTTTGTTCGATTGCTATTGATTTTGCTGTAACGATGTAATTAGTTCTTCCTTATTGATTTCTGCTTGTAATTTTTTGAATGTGATGCGTATGGATTGGAATCTGATTGATTAATTGTGAAATGAGATTTGAATTAGGTTGATTGATGTCGATCTACTGTTTTGATTGTTATCTGTGATGAATCTGATATGAATTAGGTGAATGTGATGATATTGATAGGTGTTGTGTGTTTTGCAGGAAAGGATTGGGATTTAGAGTTGGAGATAGATCTGAAAGTTTGAATTAGTGGTTAAATTAGTGCAGTCAAGCTGGCGGCGCAGGTCGGTCGGCGGTTATCTGCCGGAAGCAATGGCATCAATCATCTGGTAGTTGGTTTACTCCTTTTAGTTGTGAATCTAGTTGATGGATTGTGAATTTGTCTGTTGTAGGAAATTATGTGCCAGTTATATTTGTTTTTGTTAAAATATCTATGGTGAATTGGCGATATGTGAAGATTTGTATGCATGCAATGTGAAATACACCTTGTTTAGTGTTTGGTGAATTCCATATAAGTGGTTGTGAGATTCTGATATGCATGTGGTATAAAGTAAGTGGGTATAGCTGCTTGGAACTATTGTTGGCTAGTAACTGTGAATGTTCTTCCATTAAAGTATATATATATATATGCATAAATTAAGAAGAAATCTCTGTTAGACCAAAAAGAATGCATATTTTTGATATTCTATAGCATATACACATAAATTAAGAAGAAATCTCTGTTAGACCAAAATCAGTTCATATTTTATAGCCCAACAATAAATTTTCCTATACAAAGCAATGCTAGAAAGTTGGCATTTGTTTATTATGAATTACTTAACAAATACTACTCCTTCATTTATGCATTGAAGCTTGACCACTTTTTAGAAGTCGTTTGTGTAATTGTTGTTTATATTGAAGGTATGTGAAAATTGTTCTAAAAAATGTTCCTCTAATAAACACATGAAAAGAACAAAAGGATCCACCCCTTATCTGGACAATATATGTTTTGGATTGTGAAATGACAAATTGGCAAATCTGTAAGGGTCTCACCATGCATGACAATAAACAATGATAAGTCAAGGCTACTTGGTACAATTTCTAAAGATGCGGCACTGTTTTTAAATTATATGTCATGTCAAGGGTATTCTTGATGTTGGATAGTTGAAGTGGTAAATTTAATTTATACCTCAAAGGAAGAAAAGTTGTAAATTGTAATATATGTTACATGATTGTCATGGTGACACCTCGGCTTTGCCTAGGCATCTGGCCAGTTTGCAACCCCAAAGATCCATCGCCTTTGGGTTGCGTCATTTTGTTGTAACTGGTTTCAGTTACAGCATACCCCAACTTATTTTAATATAAGGCTGGTTCTTGTAACCAACTGCCTTTGTGTTGCCCATAATTTTTTTTTTTATTTTAGTTGTTGACAGTTACACACGTCATTGCAGGAAAGAAATGGGAGTGGTGTACCTGAAAGAGAACCTCCGACCCCACAGTCCCTAATAAAAATGGGCTCTAGGTCAGTTTAACTATGTAGACAGACAATTTAATGCTTTTGAAGTTTTAAAGTTCCATTCATGTGATGATTTTTTTTAATATTCTTGCGTCTTTAGAGAGAGGAGTAGCATGGAGGATCCAGATGGGACATTAGCAAGTGTTGCCCAATGCATTGAGCAATTAAGACAAAAATCATCGTCGCCACAAGAACAAGAGTTCAATTTAAAGCAGTTACTAGACCTGATCAACACACGTGACAGTGCATTCAGTGCTGTCGGATCACATTCTCAGGCTGTCCCTGTTCTAGTCTCTCTCTTACGTTCGGGGTCACTTGGGGTCAAGACGTTAGCTGCTACAGTTTTGGGTTCCATGTGTACAGAAAATGAGTTACGGGTCAAAGTATTACTGGGGGGTTGTGTACCTCCGCTTCTCGGTCTTCTAAAGTCAACTTCACCAGACGGTCAACTCACAGCTGCAAAGACCATTTATGCTGTTTCTGAAGGTGATGCTAAAGATCATGTGGGGTCAAAGATTTTTGCCACTGAAGGGGTTGTGCCCGTGCTCTGGGAGCAGCTAAAAAAGGGTCTCAAATCTGGGCATGTGGTTAATGGTTTGCTGACTGGCGCTTTAAGAAATCTTTGTAGCAACACTGAGGGTTTTTGGTCAGCTACAATTAAAGCTGGTGGAGATGATATTCTTGTAAAACTACTCATGGCTGACCAGCCAGACTCTCTAGCAAATGTTTGCTTTCTCCTGGCATGTATGATGATGGAGGATGCAACAGTATGTTCAAAGATATCAACTTCTGAGACTACTAAACATCTTCTTAAGCTACTGGGACCTGATTATGAAGCTCCTGTCAGAGCACAAGCAGCAGGTGCTTTGAAGTCTCTTTCAGCTCAGAGCAAACAAGCAAGAAGAGATATAGCAAGTTGTAATGGCATTCCTTCTTTGATTAATGCCACAATAGCCCCATCAAAAGAATTCATGCAAGGTGAAGATGCTCAATCTTTACAGGAGAATGCCATGTGTGCTCTTGCAAACATTTCTGGTGGGCTCTCACATGTCATCACAAGTCTTGGCCAAAGTCTTGACTCTTGCACATCACCTGCACAAGTGGCGGATACATTAGGAGCTTTGGCTTCTGCTCTTATGATATATGACATCAAAGCAGAAACTACTCGAGCTTCAGATCCGTCAGATATTGAACTGACATTGATTAAACAGTTCAAGCCTCGTTTACCATTTTTAGTTCAAGAAAGAACCATAGAAGCTCTTTCCAGTTTGTATGGAAATCCTATTTTTGCAAGCAAACTTACAAATTCTGATGCAAAACATTTACTGGTTGGTTTGATCACAATGGCAACCAATGAAGTTCAAGATGAGTTGATAAGATCACTACTTGTTTTATGCAATAATGAGGGGAATTTATGGCATGCTCTTCAAGGTCGTGAGGGTGTTCAGATGCTAATTTCTCTTCTTGGGCTTTCATCAGAGCAGCAGCAGGAATGTGCGGTTGCATTGCTTTGTCTTTTGTCCAGTGAGAATGATGATAGTAAGTGGGCCATCACGGCTGCTGGTGGCATACCGCCACTTGTACAAATTCTTGAAACAGGGTCTGTTAAAGCACGGGAAGATTCTGCAACGATTCTTGGTAATTTATGTAATCACAGTGAAGATATAAGGAACTGTGTTGAGAGCGCTGACGCGGTTCCTGCTTTATTATGGCTTTTAAAGAATGGAAGCTCAAATGGGAAAGAAATTGCCGCCAGGACACTAAATCATTTGATTCAAAGATCAGATACAGCAACTATAAGTCAACTTACTGCACTGTTGACCAGTGATCTTCCTGAGTCTAAGTTTCATGTTTTGGATGCACTAAAAAGTCTGCTTTCAATCGCCCCACTTTCTGATTTACTACGTGAAGGTAGTGCTTCTAATGATGCGATTGAAACAATGATCAAGATTTTAACTTCTCCAAATGAAGAAACTCGAGCTAACTCATCAATGGCACTTGCTGGAATCTTTAATCTGAGGAAGGACTTGCGGGAAAGCAGCATTGCTGTAAAGACTCTATGCTCTTTAAAAAAACTTCTAAGTTCTGAATCTGAGAGCATTTTGGCAGAGTGTTGTGGATGCCTTGCTGCAATTTTCATATCAATCAGGGAGAATGATGACGTGGCGATTATTGGCAGGGACTTGCTGCCTGCTTTATTGACACTTGCAAAATCTCCAGCTCTGCAAGTAGCAGAACAGGCATTAAGTGCTTTAGCGACGCTTTTGTTGGATAAAGAAGTTCCAGGAAAGATTTCTCCTGAAGAAATTATTATGGCTGCTACTAGGGTTCTTCATGAAAGCAAAACAACTAAAAGGAGCCATGCAGCAGCAGCAATTGCTCGGCTTCTTGATTCTCGGAAAACAGATTCTAGTTTAACTGAATATGTAAATCAAACAGGAACCATGCTTGCATTGGTGTCTTTTATAGAATCCAGTAATTGTGCATCTCTTGCCTCATCAGATGCAATTGATGCACTCACTGCTTTGTCAAGATTAAAAGGTTCACCAGGGCAAATCAAACCTGCATGGCAAGTGCTCGTTGAGAATCCTGACAGAGTAATCCCGATTGTTTCATTCATGAAGGGCGCAACTGCACTCTTACAAGATAAAGCAATAGAAATTTTGTCAAGGCTTTGCCATGATCAATGCATGGTTCTTGGAAACGCAATTACAAGATCCAGCGGTTACACTTCATTGATTGCAAAAAGAGTAATTGATTCTTCAAACCCAACTGTGAAAATTGGTGGAACCGCACTTCTTGTTTGTGCCACAAAGGCAAATACTGAAAGAGTTATGGAGGACCTTCATGAAGCACATTTACATTCCCATATAATTCGTTCTCTTGTTTCAATAGTAAGCTCTCCAAATTATTCGAATATGGAAGACGTGGTCTCTATAAGTATCTGCAGATGTTCCGAAGATGAGAAACTTACTGGTACATCAGTTATAAACGGTGCTGGTATCTCTCTATGGCTACTTTCTGCTTTTGCTAGTCATGATGCAAAATACAAAATTGAGATTATGGAGGCAGGAGCTGTTGAAATTCTTACAGGAAGAATCGCACGTCTGTTTTCATACAGTCAGGTATGGTTAAATGGCTTTGTTAGATCAGTTAGTCTGTAATTCATTAATTTGATCACACCATTTTTATTTTGTGCAGTTGGAGGCTGATGAGGATAGTAGCATCTGGATATGCACACTACTATTAGCCATCTTATTTCAAGATAGGGACATCGTACGAACAAGTGCAACAACAAAAGCTATTCCAGCCCTTGCTAGTTTATTGAGGTCAGAGGGTCCCGCCAATAGATATTTTGCTGCACAAGCTATAGCTAGTCTAGTCAGCAACGGAAGCAGAGGAACTCTTCTATCTGTTGCTAATTCAGGGGCTGCAGGCGGGCTTATTTCCATGCTCGGGTGTGCTGATGTGGACACACTTGATCTTTTACAGCTCTCAGAAGAGTTTTCTTTGGTTCATTACCCAGATCAAGTTGCTCTTGAGAGATTATTCAGGGTCGATGACATCAGAGTTGGTGCTACTTCTAGAAAGTCAATCCCCGCTCTTGTTGATTTACTTAAACCAATCCCAGACCGGCCCGGTGCACCGTTTCTTGCACTTGGACTTCTAATTCAGCTTACGGGAGATAGCCCGTCAAATAAGATTGCCATGGTTGAGTCCGGTGCTTTAGAAGCTTTGACGAAATATCTTTCACTTGGCCCGCAAGATGCCACTGAGGAAGCTGCTACTGTTCTACTTGGCATCCTATTTAGCACTGCTGAAATAAGAAAACATGACTCCGCATTTGGTGCGGTGAGTCAGCTTGTAGCCGTCCTGCGTATGGGTGGAAGGCGTGCACGTTATAGTGCTGCTAAAGCCCTAGAGAATCTGTTTTCTGCTGATCACATAAAAAATGCAGAATCTTCAAGACAAGCTGTTCAACCATTGGTGGAAATTTTGAACACTGGTTCAGAGAAAGAGCAGCATGCTGCTATTGGTGCATTAGTCAGACTCCTCAGTGGAAATCCATCAAGAGGTCTCAATGCTTCAGATGTTGAGTTGAATGCAGTTGATGTTCTTTGTAGAATCATTTCATCAGATTGTTCACTAGACTTAAAAGGGGATGCTGCTGAGTTGTGTTGTGTATTATTTGAAAGCTCAAGAATTAGATGTTCAGTCACCGCTGGTCGCTGTATCGAGCCTTTAGTTTCGCTTCTTGTTACCGAATTTAGTCCAGCTCAGCATTCGGTTGTGCGTGCGCTGGACCGACTTTTAGATGAGGAGAATTTGGCTGAATTAGTGGCTGCACATGGTGCAATAATTCCTCTTGTAGGTATTTTTGAGAGCCGCAATTACATGCTTCAAGAGGCAAGTTGTGGAGCTCTTGTTAAGCTGGGAAAAGATAGGCCTTCTGTAAAGACTGAAATGGTGAAAGCTGGAGTCATTGAGAGTATACTTGATATCCTTCCGGAAGCACCTGATTTTCTATGTGCTGCTTTTGCTGAAGTACTCAGAATATTGACAAATAATGCTGCAATAGCAAAGGGTCAATCTGCAGCAAAGGTGGTCAAACCCCTTTTCTTGCTGTTGACAAGGCATGAGCTTGGACCCGATGGCCAGCATAGTGCTTTACGAGTTCTAGTAAACATCTTGGAGCATGAGCAGTGTCGCGTTGACCATACTTTGACTCCAAACCGAGCCATTGAGCCGCTCATTCAGTTACTAGATTCTCCTGTTACGGTGGTCCAGCAGTCATCAGCTGAGCTTTTATCTTATCTGCTTCTAGAAGAAAATTTCCAGAAAGATTCTATAATACAACAAGTAATCGGTCCATTAATGCGGGTTCTCAGTTCTGGCATTTCAATTTTGCAGCAACGGGCTCTAAAGGCTCTTGTTAGCATTGCTTTAACTTGGCCTAATGAAATTGCAAAAGAAGGTGGTGTAGGTGAACTATCAAGAGTCATATTATTAGCGGACACTGTTCTTCCAAATCCTCTATGGGAATCTGCTGCTACTGTTTTATCTAGTATTTTACAGTTCAGTTCTGAGTTTTATTTGGAAGTACCTATTGCAGTTTTAGTAAGGTTGTTACATTCAGGCTCAGAAGGAACTGTAATTGGCGCATTAAATGCACTTTTAGTTCTTGAGAGTGATGATTCAAGCAGTGCAGTAGCCATGGCTGAAAGTGGTGCAATCGAGGCTCTTCTACAACTTCTCAGATGCCATCTGTGTGAGGGAACCGCTGCAAGACTTCTGGAAATTTTATTACATAATGTGAAAATCAGAGAAACTAAAGCTACCAAATCAGCTATCATACCGCTATCCCAATATTTGTTGGATCCACAAACTCAAGCTCAACAGGCGAGATTGTTGGCAACTCTTGCTCTTGGGGATTTATTCCAGAATGAAGCTTTAGCTCAATCTGCTGATGCTGCTGTAGCATGTAGGGCATTGGTGAATTTGCTTGAAGATCAACCTTCAGAAGAAATGAGAGTGGTTGCTATGTGTGCTTTGCAGAATCTCGTGATGTATAGTCGGTCTAATAAAAGAGCAGTGGCAGAAGCTGGCGGTGTTCAGGTGGTACTGGATCTGATTGCTTCAGCTGATGGTGATACCTCGGTTCAGGCCGCAATGTTTATCAAACATCTTTTCTCTAACAATGCCGTCCAAGAGTACGCTTCAATCGAAACAGTCAGAGCTATAACTGGTAAGTTTTTTCTATCATTTGGTTATGCTTGGTCTGTAAATGAATATATGAAAACTCACATATCATTGCATAAGGCGGCAATTCTGACCCATTTACTTAAAGGAAATTAGTCAAAATTCTTTCAAAGTGACTTTTAGTGCATTAAACCTCCTAAATCGTTACTAAAAAAATTAGGTTACTTTTGAAGTAATATATTTTGTAATTGTAATTAAGAAGCTAACTTAAAAAACTAGAGTAAAAAAATGTTAACAAAAATGTATGGTTAACACACCCCCGTTTTGACCCATTCAAAATATCACCCATTTTTGACCCATTACCCGCCCCACACATGTTGCCACCTCTAAGCTTGACCGACTCGTATCCGTATTTGCTATAAACTAATGCCGACATACATATAGCCATATACTTATTATATTAATCTTCGATTAATTATATGCTTCTTGGTAAGTAATTTTCTGATTTTAAAAATAAGGAAGCATATTCAATTATTTGCTAAATAAAGTGTGTTTTTTTACAACTAAGCAGTATTCACGTGCATTGCTCACCACACACTATTTTTTAATACTGCTATTAATACTATCTGAAACCTGCAGCTGCTATTGAAAAGGATTTATGGGCGAATGGAACTGTGAATGAAGGATATTTGAAAGCTCTAAATGCACTTTTTGGTAATTTCCCACGTTTGAGAGCCACCGAACCTGCAACCTTAAGCATCCCACACCTAGTGACTGCCCTTAAATCTGGCTCAGAACCAACTCAAGAAGCCGCATTAGATGCACTCTTTCTTCTCAGGCAAGCCTGGTCAGCTTGCCCCCCTGAAGTCTCTAGTGCCCAATCAACTGCTGCTGCTGATGCAATACCATTGTTGCAGTTTTTGATCCAATCAGGCCCTCCAAGATTTCATGAAAAGGCTGAATTCTTGTTGCAGTGTTTGCCCGGGACACTAACAGTTGTGATTAAGCGTGGCAATGATCTGAAACAGTCGGTTGGAAACCCAAGTGTATACTGCAAAGTTACACTGGGCAGTACTCCTTCAAGGCAAACAAAGGTGCGCTTATACTTTTTTTTTTCATTCTTTTCTATGAGGATGTTTGTCTTTCACACAAGGCCTGGGCCTAACACTGGTTCTAGGACATGGTTGAGCCTGAAAGTTGCATATCTGTGCTAGTGTTTAGTTGAAAAGTTCAGTTAGCCGTCACCTAGGGAGAAAAGCCCAGTTATAGGATGACTTAGGGCTTGTTTGGTAGTTTCTTAATAAGGCTCTAAACCATACAGCTCTGAATGGTTCAGTATTCAGACTGTTTGTTTCAACCTAAAAAATGCTCTGAATGGAATGGTTAAGAGCTGAACCATTCAGACTTGGTACATAGCCGAACCATTCAACACTTAATTATTTAGAGCCTCTTAACTATTCAGATCTCTTAATGATTCAGCACTTAATCAACAAAACAACCCTTTAGTCCTAGGTGTGTTCCAGGTATTTATCTATATGTTTCATATATTGTTTAATCCTTTATTATGAGTAAAATTATTTTACTGCAGTAGTGTGTAAATTTGAATTTTTCAATTCTTAATAGAACTCAAAATATATTAAATATATATTTGCTTCATACATATAATATAAATAGTTATAAAGTTTTATTTACAAATTTGATATATGTTGAAAAAATTAATATATATTTGCTTCATACATATAATACAGATAGTTATAAAGTTTTATTTACAAATTTGATATATGTTGAAAAAAAAAAACTAAAAAAATAAGACCACTCGAGACAGTTGGGCTCAGATTAGTTCTGTTTTCCAAATGAACGGGGTCTAGGCGCACCTCTCGAGTTAGATCATTGGGAATCATATTAGTTCAAATTGATGTTATCAATTCTTTATACAGATGACACAAGGAAAGTAATTAATATAGGGACTGGGCTTAAGATATATACTTTTACAGTTTTACTTTAGCATCAACATTTCACATTTTATTTCTGGTACTTGCATCAACACCAGTGATCTAGTTTTGTGACAACAGGATTCACAGTTGCGTGTAAAACACATGCTTAAAAACTTCTCATTTGCTCGTCCAATGTTTTGCAGATTGTATCAACGGGGCCAAATCCTGAGTGGGATGAGAGCTTCACGTGGTCCTTCGAAAGTCCTCCAAAAGGCCAGAAGCTACATATTTCATGCAAGAATAAAAGCAAGATGGGGAAGGTAATTCCATTACAATAGTTCAATAAAAAGTTTTGATCATGTATATAACGGCTCTAGATAAGGACATAACCTCAAAGTTGCTGATTCCAAGTAATGATTTTTCAAATGAGTAAAAAATAAAATAAGACTGGACTGTTTTTAGGGACAATTTTATATACCCAAAAAGGGTGATATTATCATGTTTACCCAACCAACAATAAAAAAAAATCACTCATTTAAAATACTTCAAATTTCATATTCACGTGTTTCATCTAATACAATTTAAAATAGGGTGAATTGCCATTTTTCGTCCCTGTGGCAAAAAGTGAAAACGTGGGGGAGCCAGGTTAGAAAAAAAAAGAAAACTTTTTGGACGAAAATGGCATTTTGGCCAAAACCACAGGGACGAAAATGACCGTTACCCTTTAATAATAATGATCATTATACCCTTATTCTCCAAACTATGGTTTCCTAATGCTAGTTTTAACGGAATACATACATTGTATATACACGTATATCTGTTGTTATGACTTTTTGTTGGGTGAATACTATCGGTTTTGAGAGGATATATGAAATTATCTCATCGCTAACCAAGTGCTGTTGTTTGCGTAGAAATCGTTTGGGAAGGTGACGATCCAGATTGACCGCGTTGTGATGATGGGTGCGGTAGCCGGTGAATATGCATTGCTGCCACAAAGCAAAAGTGGGGCCCAAAGGAATCTTGAAATAGAATTTCTATGGTCCAACAAGTGAAGTAATATGGGTCAAGTATATAGTCATCCCTCCAAACATCAGAACACCCCATTTTCCTTTCCTTTTGTTTTTGAGAGTTGATTAAAACAATTAAATAGTATATAATATTTTATTATCTGGTTTAATTTTTTTTTTTTGGTAGAATTGAAAGTATAGCCATGAGATGTATAACCAACTTTCTTTTGTGTTGTTTGCCTGTTGTAAGATACTTGTAGCTTTGAGATATTTGTAATATATTCTTCATTTCTAATGACGATTGGTTCCGGTTTCTTGTCTAAGCCTCATGAACATTTTGTTCCTCAACTATTTTCACTAAAACAAAGTACTTTAACAAATTTTTTCATAATAAACAGGCCAAATCTATATCATATACTTTTCTCCATCTGATAAACTCTAGTAAGTGTACTTATTGGTCCCAGTCAGTCTCTACTTAGTCATTACGCGTATGACAACTTCTCAAAGTCGTGAGAACGGATCTCTTGGAAATTTAGAATAAAGAAATCTAAAGTTTCATATTTGCTTGCACAATTTCTCTCTTAGACACTTTCCAATCATGGACGGTGGGCTAGCACCCGGTTCTTGATATCATCGTGTCGTGTGTAGAGAAACAGAAATTACCGAAAAAATGTCTAGGCAACACTTGCGTATCGAGAGCCACACTGTCGTGTAGAGAAAACAGAAATTACCGAAAAAAATGTCTAGGCAACACTTGGGTAGCGAGAGCCACGCTGCCCTGGGTGTAGTGATACCACTCAAACCATTTTTCATATGTCATCACATCATGCCACATAAAATAAACTTGTGTTGGCAGGGGCGGATGGACCTTGGGTTGAGGAGGGGGGTATGCACCCACTCAAAATTCTAATATTTATGTAAAAGTTTTGTAAGTTATGGCCAAATTATTGTAATGCCCCATCGATATATTTTTATATGCCCCAACAGCCCCCATCAGTTGACCCTCCGACTGACGAAAGTTTCAAGAAAAATAGAAGAAAAGACATGAAGAAAAGAAGCGGTATTGGGAAAAAGGAAAAAGGAAAAAACGAAGTTGCAGGTGAGAAAAGAAAGAAGAAGGATACTTGAAACTTTGTAACCAAGGGTTTTATCTTGTGTTTCTCGGTTGCAGCATATGGTCCACGTGCTTTATTTTTTCTTTTTTTCAACAAAAGGCATTTTTGTTTAAGTTATTTTAAAGTTCCATACAACATGATCTTAGTCAATATATTATGTATGTAATTGTCTAATAAATAACTTTTTAGAAGAAAAAAATGTATATATAGCTTTTTGTTACTTCTAAAAATATTTATGAATGGATATTTGAATGACTTATTATTGAAAATTCTAACCAACGTTAAAGTTTTATCAAAATGCCTAAAATCATTGATTACAGTCATAATGGGGAGAAAATTGTTCTTGCACATCAAATTGGCTTGTACATTGATAGTGTGCGAAAGGATAAAAGATTTGCTAACTTGAAAAATATTGCTGATCTTGCTAGAGTTATGGTGGAAACAAAGAAGCATATTTCCTTTCATTTGGTGTATCGATTATTAAATTTGACATTAGTTTTACCTGTTGCAACCGCAACCGTTGAGAGGTGTTTTTCGGCAGTAAAGATCGTAAAGACAAATTTGTGCAATCGAATTGGTGAAGATTTTTTGAATGCTTGTGTAATTCGTAGTGTCGAAAAAGAAGCACTTGAAAGTGTTACCAATGAAGCTGTGATTGATCGTTTTCAAAAGATGAAATCTCGTAAAGTGCAATTGTAATATGTATTTTGTTTTATTATATTTAATGAAGTTTGTTGCTTACATTTATTTATGTAGTTTTTTTAATGTAATTTTTTTGACCCAAACCATTTTAGCTTGACCCATTTTAGTCTGACCAATTTTGATTTGGCCCGTTCTACTCTGACTTTTTTGCACCCACTGACTAAAATTCCTGGATCCGTCACTGTGTACTGGTGAGATTTAAAAAAAATGAATTACGAGGTTGAAGGGATAGGGAGCCTAATCCAGGCGGAAGAGGCATCCCTATCCCCATAAGTCAGCTTCAACGCGCCAGTCAGTGGCGCGAGGAACCAACGGCGCGCAACCAGCAGTGTATGCAGGGAGGCGCGCAAGAATAACAATTGATAAGCAATAGCATCACCTGATAAGCGCGTACCATCACACGCGGAATCTTCCCTTGACAACCATCGTACAAAGTACAGAAGACAACAAAAGGAAGATTCACAAAGATTACTGACAGTGTACGCACCAATAGGAAAGCTACAGGTGGCAAGGTGGTCCAACAACTACAAGACAAGGATAGTAGCATGGCTGCAGCCATGCTTCCACCATACCAGCGTCTACAGTGACAGCAGACATACCTTGCTGCTGTCAGGAGCATGGTCAACGACTGACAGGTGTGCCGTCTGCCAACCACAGAGCGCCACGTGTCTGCCTCGAGCAACAACCATGCTGCCTGAATGACGTCATGAACAGTACACCTGTTCTCCCGCCAAATCCAGGGGAAACCTTGGGCTTGGGCCCGGACCAAGCCCAATAAAGAATGGTTACTCGTGGGCCTTTCGATCAAGCCCACGAGTTCTCCTATAAATACAAGGATACCTCTCCTTGCTAAGGCATCCGAAAATAGTTATTGGTAGCTTAGAATACTCTCACTTGTAACCTTTGTATTCGTTCATCAATAATACTATCGGCTACTTACAGTGGACGTAGGTCATTACTCGACCGAACCACTTACATCTTGTGTTCGTATTTATTTTCACCACATACACACACTTATATTACTATCAAACGGGTTTGACCTTACGGTTTGGGTAAAGGATTAATCCAGACGGACTTAGGTATTAACCCCACGTAGATTATACGTAATCTCCGTGATACCTATTGTTTCTTCATTGGCGCCATCCAACGGTTAGAACCGCTCTTTTACTCATCTTTTCAACCCACCCATGGCTGAACCCAACCCTAATACTGCTGCCGTAAACCGTTCCGGGGAAGGGGACACCCAGCTCCCGGAAAATCAAATAACACCACCCACAGTCGTCAAGAAACCCACTTCCAGGCTTCAAAGCCAAGAAGTTGAGGTTCGGGACGCCAACTCTGACGACGACAGCAGTGCTAGCTCTGAGGAGGACCTTGACCAATGGCTCCTCCGTCAGAATACGAAAAACGCTGCAATTTACCAGCGTAAGCTCCTGCAACAAGCAAAGAAAAAGGGCAAAGCCCTTACTTATGACACCCCATCCAAAAAGGGGAAAGACCCAGCTGTCTCGGGTGCTGGTCGTAGCGGGGAACTCGGCGGAGACGCCAGAGTTCGGGGCTACGCAAAGCAACGGACAGAGCCTGATGGCTACGAATCCTCTAGTAGCGACTCGGGCTACAAAGGGAAGAAAAGTCATCATCGCTCACGCCACAACAATGAGGATGATGACTTAGTCAAACCATTCAGACCAAAGGCTTTCGCCGAAAAGTCAAAATTTGTCGCTCGTATAGCGACAGCAACAATACCAAGAAAAGCAAAACTTCCTAGCAGCATCGGCAGATACGATGGCCTGCGTGATCCAGATGACCACGTGCACGACTTTGAGTGCGCGGGAATGTCGGTAGACTGGCCCGTACAGGTTTGGTGCCATTTATTTGCGCAAACTCTGACGGGCGCAGCCAGGGTCTGGTTCGATAACCTCCCTGCGGGGAGTGTTAAAGACTTTGACGACCTTACCGACAAATTCAAAAAATCACTTCTCGCATTTGCGCAAGCACAAGAAAGACAAAGCGCACATCCTGTTGTGCCGCCGAAACGACAATGAATCCATTGAGGACTTCATTGTTCGATTCAACAAAGAGGCCCTGCTAATAGGGTGCGGGGAAGAACTCACAAGGGCAGCGTTCGTGCATAACGTACGCAGCCCAGAGTTAATGAAGTGCCTCACAGGCAAAGATGGCATACCGGAGTCCTGGGATGAGCTCATCCACTCCGCCAAGATATATGCCTCGTCTGAGAAATCCTTCAATCAGACACACAATTTCCAACACCACCATAATAATAATAAAAATAAAAACAAATCAGTCTGGAGCCGCATCTCCGGCGCCGCGGATGAGGGAAAGTATTCCCCAGCCGGGGACGCCAGGCAGATGATCAGTCCCAAACAAACGCGGGACCAGCGCGGTCATTCAAAGAAAAACTATGACTGGACCCCGCTGACAAAGACACCATCTCAAGTCCTAAAGACTGAACAGGTCACGTTGAAGGCCGCCCCTCCCCTGGCCAAGCGCAGGAACGTAGACCGCAGCAAATACTGTGAGTATCACAACGACTACGGTCACCTCACAGATAATTGCTACACCCTAAAGATGGAAATCGAAACCGCGCTGAAATCAGGACAACTCGGCCATTTGGTTAAGAACGTGCACCGCACAGGCAAGAATCAAACAGGTGACGAGAATCAAGACGAAGGATCACGAAAAAAGATCCGCGACCTGAACACTCACGCCGCCACATTGATTCCTCGCCACCACTGCAACATGACAAAGAAGGGCAAAAGCGCCTACCAAGGAAAGCGCGCCCGAGCGCCACCACCAAGCGATTCATGAAAAGAGGCTGACGTCCTCATGCCAAAGATTAGAGGCGGCGCCTCATGCACAGCCCCTCTTGTCATTACCGCTATCTTTGGACACTATCACACGCGATATATGTTCCTAGATGGCGGCAGCAGTACTGATATCATGTACGAGCAATGCTTTCAACAACTAGACCCGGAAGACAAAGCAAAGCTCGTCCCAGTCAACGAGCCCATCTCCGGCTTCATCCACGAAACCATCATGCCGCGGGGTATGCTGTCCATGCCAGTAACATGGTCTGACGGCACCCACGAGCGCACGGAGATATGTGATTTTATGGTTCTACCGGCTAACTCCAATCATGACATTCTTCTTGGACGGGAAGGCATCGCACGCTTTAACGCCAATGCTTCAACGGCGCATGCGATGGTGGGGTTCCCAACCAAAACAGGTATTGCTTTCATCAGAGGCAACAAAGACTGCCACACCACAGAAACCGCCAAACCGCCAAAAATGGTGAAAACCGACACCCGCGCCGAGCCGGAAAAATGGGTTCTCAACCCTAAATTTCCGGAGCAAACGGTGATCATCGGCCATGAAATCTCCGAGGCCATTCGAAATCACTAAAAGCAACTTCTAATCAGTAATATCGATGTATTCGCGTGGCAACCAGCCGACATGGTTGGGGTCCCGCGCGACATAGCGGAACATAGACTCAACGTCTACCGCTCAGTGGAACCTATAGTACAAAAGAAGCGCAGCATGGGCCCGGAGAAAACAAAGGCCATGAACGAACAAGTCACCGAGCTGCTCAACGCGGGTATACTTCGCCCAATCAGGTACCAGACATGGGTAGCTAACCCAGTCATGGTAGCCAAAGCAAACGGCGGGTGGCGCATGTGTGTCGATTATAAAGATATCAACAAGGCATGTCCAAAGGATTGCTATCCTCTGCCAGAAATTGACCTAAAAGTGGATTCTTTAGCCCCATACCGCTCTAAGTGCTTCTTAGACGCGTATAAGGGCTATCATCAAATCCAAATGGCAAAGGAAGATGAAGACAAAACGGCATTCCGCACAGACGCTGGCATTTTCTGTTACACGAAAATGCCATTCGGCCTGAAAAATGCAGGCGCTACATACCAGCGCCTCATGGACACTGCCTTCATCAACGAGATTGGCGTACGGCTTGAAGTGTACGTCGACGATCTCGTAATCAAGAGCAAAGACGAAAGCGACATGCTTAAAGACATCCAGCAAACGTTCGCACAACTGCGCAAAGTGCTCATGAAGCTCAACCCAAGCAAATGCTCCTTCGGGATGGAAGAAGGCAAATTTCTAGGGGTAATTGTAACGCGCGATGGGTTTCGCGCTAATCCAGAAAAAGTACAAGCCATAGAAAGAATGCCTTCACCCGCTTCCATCAAAGAAGTACAAACACTCATGGGCCGCCTCGTGGCACTCAACCGATTTTTATCCAACTATGCTTCAAAGTCATTTCCGTTTGTTGACACTTTGAAGAACTGTTTAAAAAAGAGCAATTTCCGCTGGACACCAGAGGCGGAATCGGCATTCAAAGAAATGAAACAATGTTTGATGAACCTTCCGACGCTAACAGCGCCCCTCCCCAAAGAGCCATTAACACTGTAACTATCGGTCACGGACCGCGCAATAGGTGCAGTCCTCATGGTGGAGCGGAAGAACGTGCAAACGCCGATATACTACATAAGCCGCACACTTTTAGACGCGGAAACAAGGTACACAATCATGGAAAAGCTGGTCCTCGCTCTGGTACACGCATCCCGAAGGCTCCGCAGATACTTTCAAGGGCACCCGATAAACGTCCTCACGGACTACCGGATAAACGATATACTCGCTAAGCCCGAGTTGTCGGGGCGCCTGGCCAAATGGGCCATTGAACTGGGGGAACACACGATCCACTACAAACCCCGCCCCGCCATCAAGGGCCAAGTTCTTGCGGACTTCGCTACGGAAATCCCCGTAGATAAAGTACTTGAATGTCAAGCGGAAGAAGCCCCCGCGTTAGCGCAAGACCCATCACAAAAATGGTCCTTATTTACGGATGGGGCCTCAAACGAGGATGGCGCTGGCGCGGGATTACGCCTTATCAGCCCAGATAAACAAGAGTTCACATACGCCATCCGCCTCGACTTCAAAAGCACGAATAACGAGGCGGAATACGAAGCGTTGCTGGCAGGCCTCCGAATTGCGGAAAAAATGGGGGCCAGGCACGTGGAGGCGCACGTGGACTCACTACTTGTTGCGCGGCAGATAAACGGGACTTACGATGCGAAAGACGAAACCATGGCGTTATACCTGGAACAGGCCAAACACCTGATGCGCCGATTCGACTCGTGCAAAGTCGAGCACATCCGGCGCAGCGAAAACAAGCCCGCCGATGCGCTAAGTAAAATGGCATCAACGGTCTTTGAACATATGGCCAAAGAAGTCCGCATCGAAGTCCTGGACAAACCATCTGTTCCCCCGCGACAAGTGAACATAATCCAAACAGGAGGCGCATCCTGGATGACTCCGATCAAGGCCTACCTATCATCCGGTACCCTGCCTGACGACAAGTCAGAGGCCCGGAAGATCAGGAATAAGGCCCTACAATACCAACTCATCGACGGTATCCTATATCGCCGCTCTTACCTGGGACCGCTATTGCGCTGCGTAGACTCCGCAGATGCTTCCTTTCTCCTACGAGACATACATGAAGGGACATGCGGATTACACGCGGGCCCAAGGATGGTAGTGGCGAAGTTAATGAACGCGGGGTACTACTGGCCGGGCATGCACGTGGACGCGGTCAACGAGTTGCGCAAATGCGACAGTTGCCAGCGCCACGCCCCGAACACCTTGCGACCCAAGAACAACCTGGTGCCAGTCACAGCGGCTTGGCCGTTCCAAAAATGGGCAATTGATTTGGTAGGCCCATTCCCATCGGCTCCAGGAAATGTAAAATACCTAATAGTCGCCATCGACTACTTCACAAAGTGGGTTGAGGCAAAGCCTCTAGCAAAAATTGATGGCGCGCATGTCAAAAAATTCATCTGGGAATTCATCATTTGCCGATTTGGCCTACCGCTGCAATTGGTAAGCGACAATGGCACACAATTTGAAGACCAATCCTTACAAGAATGGCTGTCTCAAATGGGTGTCCAACAAATCTTCACATCTGTCGCGCACCCTCAAGGCAACGGTCAAGTTGAAAGGGCCAATCGTACAATTGTTGAAGGTATCAAGGCACGGCTTGGTACCAAAAGAACAGGGTGGGTAGACGAAATACCCCATGTCCTATGGGCATACCGCACCCTTACAAAAACCAGCAACGGCGAAACACCATTCAGCTTGACATATGGAACGGAGGCAGTCATCCCCGCCGAAATCGGCTGCCCCTCCGCAAGAGTACTCATGGCCAACAAGAAAGACAATGACAAAGAGCTCCGCCTAAACCTTGATCTCCTAGATGAACGACGTGAACTCGCCGCAATCAAAGAGGCGAAATACAAAACGCAGCTAGAGCGCTATTACAACAAGCGCGTCAAAGTTTGCACATTCAAGATCGGCGACTACGTTTTCCGAAACAACGAGGCCTCCAACGCCGAAAAGCCTGGAAAACTGGCCCCCACTTGGGAAGGCCCATACAAGATACAAGAAATACTTGGCAAAGGCGCATATGCGCTAGAAAGGCTTGATGGGACACCCATCCCCAGATCTTGGAATGCTGCACAATTGCGCCGCTGCTACTTGTAAAATATTTGTAATTACGGCTACACATGCCGCGTCTATCAATGAAAATTGTTCCCTATATCTGTTATTCTACTTGTTTTTCCGCGCCAAGGTCTTCAAGACTTAAGCAAAACTATCGTCGGACCACAAACAGGGCGGTGTTAACATGACAAAGTCTTCTAGACACGCGTCGCGCACGTCGGACTTATAAAAGTCATACACCAACGCCACATAAGATGGTCTTCAAGACAAGTTTACTTGCCGGACTTAAAGACGCGCGTCACTAGTACAAACTTAAAGCCTTGTCTTCTAAACTTGTAACACAAGTTGGACAAAGAGCAAACTAGTTGAGCGCGCAGTCGTGGGTCTTCTAGGCAAGGCGCACACGCGCTTAACTCGGACCTTATGGCACAAGTCGCGCCCCGCTATAGTCTTTAAGGCAAATGCTTAACATGCCGGACTATCTAGCAGGACGCGCGCCTAATTTTAACTTATTAAATCGGGTGACGACTTGGTTAGATAAGTTAAGTTAGGATGAGAAACACAAGATATAAGGAAGAACCAAAATTTTCATTCATAATAAGGGATTTAAAAACCCTTGGTAATTACAAGATATTTACAAGACAAAAAAAAAAGAGACAGACAAGCGCCTATTAAAGTTATACATTTGAAGTACCCTCGCCACTGGCTCGTTGGCGCTCCTCTTCAAGGCGCTTGCGCTCTTCCTCCCTGGCCAGCTCGTCAGATTTATCAATAAAATACTTGAGGGCAGATAGAGGATCAGCATTCTTGTTGCAATCTGCAACCACTTGAAGAATGGGAAAGTCCACCTTCTCAAATTTAAGCAACTCCGCCTCGTACTCGTCCTTCAGTGGCTTCCCATAATGCTCCGCATCCTCAATCCGCCCACCATTTTGAGCTGCCAGAAAACCATCCTCATAGCCTTCACCATACCCATAGGCATGGGCGGTGGCGGCTATGGCAGCGACTTGGTCGCCCAGCTTAGGCTCTTGCCAGAACCTCTTGAAGACCTGCAAAAAGACTTAACAAGTTAGCATATAGAACTTCAAAAGTTTGTAAGGAAAGCGCTAAAAGAGATATGCACTTACCCCAGCGATCCCATCTGTCATCATCCATTTGATGGAGTCCTGTGTCTGCGTCTGGGCAGCCATCGCCTCATCCAAAAGGCGCTGGGCTGTCTCACATTCTTTGACAGCCGCAGCGCGGGCCTCCTCGGCAGAGCCAAGGTCTTGCTCCAGATCCTCTTTTGAATGAAGGATCTGGACCCTCTCCTGCTCTAAGAAAGAGACGCGCTCGGTAGCTTTGACAAGATCTGCATCTTTCGATTCAAGTTCCAAACGCTTCTCTACAACTTGCGCAGTCCGCTCGGAGAGAGCCTTGCTCTTTTCTTCCAGCTGCCGAGTCAGCGCCCGGCTCTCCTCTTGCGCCTCGGCCAGAGTCTGCCTCAACTTCATAGTTTCAGCATTAGTCTTCTTGCAAGACTCTGACCACCGGCGCTTATCCGCCGCCGCATCCCCTTCTAACTTGGTAACCTTAGCTTCAGCTTCGTGGGCGCGACGGCGGTACTTGGATATTTCAGCTTTGAAGGCAGCCTCCTTCTCAGCGAGGCCTGCCTTCTCCGCCTCCAAGCGTTGGATATCTCGCCACACCGCCGCATCACGACGGCGCAGCGAGTTAATCATGGATAGCTGAGTCGCTTGATTTACACAAAGAGCAGAAATCAGCGCATCGCGACTCAGCATATCCTGGTGAGTGCGCTCATAAGGAGGCACCACCTCGCGCACAAACTCCTCGGCAGCCCAGGAGTTGGAAAACAAGGTGTTCTCCCGGACTGCCCAACGGGGGCGCCAAATGGCGTCGCCCCCAGCCCAGTGGGAGCCATCATAATCTCCAGACGGCTCCCCCTCATTCATCACAAAAGGTTCACGCCTAGAATGGCGCAAACCTTCACCACTACCACCAACGCCAGCCTCCAAAAGGGCCCTCTCAAATCCATCCATCTCTTGAGAGCCCTCGGCGCTAGCATGAGCACTTTGCTCCGCCTGTTCTTTCAACCGGCGAGCCTTCTCCTCCAAGAATTGTTGCTCTTGGAGACGAAGACGTTCCGCCTCAGCATTTTTTGCCGCCTCAGCATTTTTTGCCGCCTCAGCCTTTTGTCTAGCTTCATCGGCGGCAGCCTTCCTCTCAGCCTCAGCCCGGCGCAGCGCCTCTTCGGCCTCAGCCTTCTTTTTCTCAGCCTCCGCCCTTCGAAGGGCTTCATCAGCTTCAGCCTTCAAGCGGGCCTCCTCCCGCTGCGCTGCCTCTTGCTCCTGAAAGAGCACATCCACCTCTGTCCTGTCCGCCTCCGCAGATGGAGACGGGGAAGAAGGAGTTGGTATAATTTTGGGCGCAACTGCAACAGAGACAAAAACATAAAGAAGGGAACAAATGAAAAGACTTAAGAAAAAACAAAAGCAAAAAGAGATCAACTTACCAGGGGTTTTCTTCTTTATCAGCTTCTGAAAAAGAGGCTGACGTCTAGGCGCAGCGCCTATACCCACACTAAAGGTGGGGGCAGCAACCCCTCCAACGCTCGCGCTTTTCTCCAGCACCACCCCTCGCGCCGGCGACAAGGGGGAGGCAGTGGTCTCTGTAACAGGGGTTTCAACCCCACCACCCTCCCCGCCGACAGTAGCAGCAACCTTTTCCAAGTTAGCAGCTGCACTGCTAGAAGTGGCACCAGTGGTGCGCCTCTTTTTTCTCTTCTCCAACTTGGAGGGTTCTTCCTCCTCCTCATCTTCAGAGGCTGGCCCGTCCTTCCTCCGGCGCCGCCCCTTCACCACTTCGCCTACTGAAACGGAAGAACCCGAATCAGAACTTGTTAAAGGACGATGGCTACGTTTACGCCTCCGCGGAGCGTGTTTCCAACGGCCACGCCCCGCGGGCGCCTTCTGAACCTCCACAATCTCCACTGAGGAGTCAGAGGCATCATCGCCAAAGAGGCTAGAAAACAAAAGTTGGCTAGACTCACCTGTGGTATAATAAGGCTTGGGCGCGATGGACATGTCAGGATAATAAAACCTGTCCACAAACGCCTCGAGGCAAGACACCTCTCCCTCCGCCAAACGCCTCCACTTTATGCCCTTCTCCTGACGGGCAGCATAAAACTGGAACTTGCTCACACCTGCGCAAGAAACAGTTAGAACAATATGAAATACAACATAAAGAAGTGAACTTAGAAACTGTGCTTACCCTCCTCAGCGATGTAAGGTTCCTTCCCCGGGCGCAAAGCTATGCGGCTCATCCCCAGAAGGTAAAAGATACCATCTGTGAGATTTTTAAACTCCAGCTTGGTGGCGTTGGCGGTGAGGGTGGTAAACCAGGCCTGCTTCTTATAATCCTTCATCACTGGTATGTCAGCCACCCGCTGACCGTCTGCAATCACCTTCCAAGGCAGACTAATGGGGATGACCCCCCTCTTCACAAAGAAGAACTTCTCTTTAGCCCAATGAAGGGACTTGGGGGTGTGAGTGGCCATTGGGGGCACCTTGGGGCGCGGCTTAAACGAGAACCACATCTCGTCGCGCGCAAGAAAATAGAAGACATTGAGCATCTCCACAGTGGGCTCAATGTCCAGGGCGCGGCAAGACGCCTCAAAATGTACCAGCCTTAGCATCCCAAAGGCGGTAAGTTGGGTTGGCCCAACACCATAAGCTACCAGAGTATCGATCTGGAAGCGTGTGCAAGGTAGCCGGAAGCCACACTTGGTGAAATGGGCTTCATAAAGGGCAAGTTGCCCAGGCCCAGCAGAAAGGACATTCTCCGTCGGCGATGGCAGAGTTGGCTCCCACTCCGGCAGGATGTCATAACCCCTGCAAAAATTGTCGAAAGCTTCTTCAGTCCAAACACAAAAAGTGTTTGTCATGAGCTTTCGCTCCTTTATCTTCCCATGCTCCACCTGCACCTCCTCCTCCACGTCATCTATCACCGGTTCCTTACCGGTAACATCACCAGAGGGAGAACCAACGTTGGAGGCTTCAGACATTCTAACAGGTTAATAAAGGAAAGGAGAAGGGAAATGTGATTTGTTAACTGGAAATGGTTGAAGACTCGCCGGAAAACTCAAAGGGTTCACCGGAAAACTCAACAGACTCAAAGGAAACTTTGAAGATTGGTCGGAATCTTCAAAGAAAACAAACAAGTGGAAACAAACTAAGAACAAACAAAGAAGGCGATGAAGATCAAGAAGAAGTTTCACGATAAATCTTTGAAGATTGATCAAACAATCTCTGAAGATTCAAAGAAAACTTCAAATGATCTGAATTGTTTTTGAGAGTTTGAGAGTGCAAGTGAGAAGAAGGGATGAGCAAATGGACAAGTAACCGTCTAACATGCATCCCAACTCCTATATATACCCACTGCATTAATGACAGTGGGGCCCAAGGAGAAACAACTGTCGTCACACTTTTTCAAAATTTGGAGAAGCAGATGACGACACGTGTCCTCATGCGTGAGTGAACGGCTAAGATCAAGCAAGGATAAACAATCCAACCGTCACTCGGCGGATGGCTGACACGTGTCACTAGATCTCACCAATTTAAACTGACCAGGCGCGTGAAGCATCACGCGTCTGACGAACTTCACGTGCCACTCGACACGTGGCACAAGCACAACCACACAAGCAACAAGTGGGGCGCGTGACAACACACGCGCCTGACACAGACGAAATGTTGGTAACTGCACCACAGTGAGGGGACAGCCAACAGTCAGCACAGCAGACGAGGCTGACTCGTCAGCAACCCTCAGGCTTCCATCAGAAGCAACTGATCATTCGAATTCCAGGCGCCTTAACTCCCATTTATGAGAGACAAATTAAATGCCAATGATTCAAGATTTATTACAACGGCTGGAGAACCACAACATGGCGTAAATTTGACGTAAAACCAAAAAAGACGTTCTCCGCCCAGCGCCTTAACAGGTCATGGCGGCAAACTTCTTTCATGGCGCAAATTTGACGTAAAACCAAAAAAGACGTTCTCCGCCCAGCGCCTTAACAGGTCATGGCGGCAAACTTCTTTCATGGCGCAAATTTGACGTAAAACCGAAAAAGACGTTCTCCGCCCAGCGCCTTAACAGGTCATAGCGGCAAACTTCTTTCATGGCGCAAATTTGACGTAAAACCAAAAAAGACGTTCTCCGCCAACATTTGCAGAGGAACGAATTTCAAGGCACACCAGCAGAAGAGCTTTCATCCGCGACCTCATACTTTGAGTCTAGCGCTCCACCTACTCTTCACAAAGAATAGGAGAAACCCTAGACTAGGGGGACTTGAAGGGATAGGGAGCCTAATCCAGGCGGAAGAGGCATCCCTATCCCCCTAAGTCAGCTTCAACGCGCCAGTCAGTGGCGCGAGGAACCAACGGCGCGCAACCAGCAGTGTATGCAGGGAGGCGCGCAAGAATAACAATTGATAAGCAATAGCATCACCTGATAAGCGCGTACCATCACACGCGGAATCTTCCCTTGACAACCATCGTACAAAGTACAGAAGACAACAAAAGGAAGATTCACAAAGATTACTGACAGTGTACGCACCAATAGGAAAGCTACAGGTGGCAAAGTGGTCCAACAACTACAAGACAAGGACAGTAGCATGGCTGCAGCCATGCTTCCACCATACCAGCGTCTACAGTGACAGCAGACATACCTTGCTGCTGTCAGGAGCATGGTCAACGACTGACAGGTGTGCCGTCTGCCAACCACAGAGCGCCACGTGTCTGCCTCGAGCAACAACCATGCTGCCTGAATGACGTCATGAACAGTACACCTGTTCTCCCGCCAAATCCAGGGGAAACCTTGTGCTTGGGCCCGGACCAAGCCCAATAAAGAATGGTTACTCGTGGGCCTTTCGATCAAGCCCACGAGTTCTCCTATAAATACAAGGATACCTCTCCTTGCTAAGGCATCCGAAAATAGTTATTGGTAGCTTAGAATACTCTCACTTGTAACCTTTGTATTCGTTCATCAATAATACTATCGGCTACTTACAGTGGACGTAGGTCATTACTCGACCGAACCACTTACATCTTGTGTTCGTATTTATTTTCACCACATACACACACTTATATTACTATCAAACGGGTTTGACCTTACGGTTTGGGTAAAGGATTAATCCAGACGGACTTAGGTATTAACCCCACGTAGATTATACGTAATCTCCGTGATACCTATTGTTTCTTCAGAGGTCTTGTTTATTTATTTTTTCTAAATCTTATGTTACAAATTTTAATGTAAACCGGGTTATTTACAAAATAAAGTATATCATGGTCTTGTAAACGCTTTAACTGAAAACGGTTTTTAAATCTAATAGTTATTTTTATTTGTATTAAATTAAAAGTTAATAAAATGCCATCTTTTTTTAAAGCTTACTTTCTTTTTTGAAAGCTTAATAAAATGCCATCTTCTTTAAATAAATTGATATTTATATATTAGTAAAATATTTTAAATCATTACAATAATAATTAAAAAAATTGTGTTATTTTTAACTTAGTTATTTAATAAATTATGGATGTAATGAAATATTTGGATACCCCTCTTTCAGGATGGAGAAGATGGAATGAGCAGAATATGACGCTTGTATGAATGAGAGAAAGTTATCAGATAAATGAGATAAAAAGTATAGAGACAATGTGGTCTTATACCCTTTATCATTTACACATCAAAACCCCGTTTCAAACTTATATTAACTAAGTGTCTAGATGGTTGAGTTTCAATATCTTTAATCGTTGTTGTTGTTTATAACTATCTTAAAGTGTTTTGTTATAGCAACAAAAATAGACCTATTTTTTAAGTTTTTCACATTTAAGTAACTAAAGAATATTCTAAACCATATTCAAATCGGCTTTGGTCATAAGTTGGTACCCAAAATCATTATTGATATTTGTTTTTGGTCATGCTGAAACCAGTTTAAGGGGTGTTTGGGATTGATTATTCAAAACGGATTATGCGTTTTAGAAAAACAGGGGTGGAGCTGCTTATAGATTATTGCGTTTTGGTAGCCTAAAAAACTGATTATCTACGTTTTCAAAACGCAATCCAAACACTAAAAACTGATTATTTGCGTTTTCAGAACGCAATAATCTAAAAATCAGATTTAAAACGCAATCTCAAACACTCACTAGGTTATGAGATTAGGAACATAATATGTATAAAGTATAAACTATAGAAAATTAAAAACTGATGGTTTGAGTCGGGTTGAAACCATTTTAACTCAAACCGGTTTGGTAAACTGGTAGTGTGCAAATCACCCGATCAGGTCAAGTTACCAAACCGGTACATATACTTCATCCAAAAAAAAAAAAAAGGAAAAAATTTATACAGAGCAAGCCCAGCCCACAATCTTTTAAAAACAACAACAACCCATGCAAGCCTTACAATAACAGGCCTCGGCCCATCTCACAATCCCTAATCTCCACCCAATATAAACAACAACCATCACCACTCTAAATCACACACACACACCAAACCCTAGTACCCTAAACTCTCTAACACAACAATGGCCTCAACAGCCGCCGTCCGTCCTTTAGTCACAATCCAAACCCTAGACTCAGACATGTCGACGGACGCCAACACTCTCCCTCTCCCTCACGTCATGAAAGCCTCCATCCGTCCAGACATCGTTAACTTCGTCCACTCAAACATCTCCAAAAACTCTCGCCAACCCTACGCCGTCTCTCGCAAAGCCGGTCACCAGACCTCAGCCGAGTCATGGGGAACCGGTCGAGCCGTTTCACGTATTCCACGTGTACCAGGAGGTGGGACCCACAGAGCAGGGCAAGGAGCCTTTGGAAACATGTGTCGAGGTGGACGTATGTTCGCTCCTACTCGGATCTGGAGAAGGTGGCATAGGAAGATTAATGTGAACCAGAAACGATACGCTGTCGTTTCGGCTATTGCTGCGTCTGCTGTTCCGTCGCTTGTGATGGCGCGTGGACATAGGATTGAGAGTGTGCCTGAGCTGCCGTTGGTTGTTAGTGACTCGGTTGAAGGAGTTGAGAAGACGAAGAATGCGATCCAGGTGTTGAAGCAGATTGGAGCTTATGCTGATGCTGAGAAGGCTAAGGATAGTTTGGGCATTCGTCCTGGTAAAGGAAAGATGAGGAACCGAAGGTATTATTATTATTATAATTATTATTATTAGTTTATGTATTTACTGTTGTAGAGATTTTATTACATAGCATATAATAAAAAATGATGAAGTGAAGGTATTATTATAGTTATTAATGCTGTTGTAGAGATTTGATTTCATAGCGTAGTATATAAAAAATGAGGGATCGAAGGTATTATTATTACTATTCATTAGTATTTGTGTGTGTATAATTACTGTTGTAGTTAATTTGTTACATAGCAGAGTTAGTTGACCCGACTAAGAAATGAGGAATAGAAGGTGTTATTATTATTATTATTAGTAGTAGTAGTAGTGTTTTTGTTTGTCTTTGTGTTTATATTTTTTTTACTTTATGTAGAGATTTTGTTACATTGCATAGTTAGTAGTTGTGTGTGCCTGTGTATGTATAGATTTATATTTTACTGTTACATAGTACAGTTAGTAATAGCTAGTTTATTTTTAGTACAGGAAAATCAGGAATCTAAGGTATTCTGTTTTAGAGAGGCTACATAGCAGAGTCAGTTGACTGTAGTATAGGAAAAAAAAGGGATATCAAAGGTATTGTTAGTGTGTGTGTATTTACATGTGTTATGAAATCTTCTGTGTCTATAAAATGAGGAGCTTACTTGTATTCTATGATTTCTATCATGATTTTACATTGTATTGAGATGATTGATTGAACTTTTACCTGATTGTAGATACATCTCTCGAAAGGGACCCTTGATTGTGTATGGAACTGAAGGAGCAAAGCTTGTGAAGGCTTTCAGGAACATTCCAGGTGTTGAGGTTGCTAATGTGGAGAGGTTGAATTTGCTGAAACTGGCTCCTGGAGGTCATCTTGGGAGGCTTGTGATTTGGACCAAGTCTGCATTTGAGAAGTTGGATTCTATTTACGGGTCGTTTGAGAAGACAAGTGAGAAGAAGAAGGGGTATGTGTTGCCCAGGGCCAAGATGGGTAATGCTGATCTTGCCAGGATCATCAACTCTGATGAGGTTCAGTCGGTTGTGAAGCCGATCAAGAAGGAGGTTAAGAGGGCTCCAATGAAGAAGAATCCATTGAAGAACTTGAACACCATGCTGAGGTTGAACCCATATGCTAAGACTGCTAAGAGGATGGCTCTACTTGCTGAGGAACAAAGGAAGAAGTCTAAGCAGGAGAAGCTTGATAAGAAGAGGCAGCCAATCTCCAAGGTATGTTTGCTTTTCTTTCGGTTTAACTTTCTAACTAATGTGCTATAATTTTATTATTATTATGATGCTCGTGTAATGCTGTTTGAGCTTGAAGTGGAGTTTTAAGTATCGTTTTGTTTTAAGTGGTTTGAATGTGTTTTGTTATACTGAAACAGGAGGAAGCTGCAAAGATCAAGACAGCTAGCAAGGCATGGTACAAGACTATGATCTCAGACAGTGACTATGCTGAGTTTGATGTTTTCACCAAGTGGCTTGGAGTTTCACAGTAATTTCTCAATGTGTTGCTTTGATCTTTTAGGCTTTCTTAAAACAATAGAAGTTCATACCAAGTATCTTTATCTTATGTTTGATCCGTGTTCTAGACATAAATTTTTATCTGTGTTGTGTTGCTGGTTTTCTCTGGCATTGAGTTTTGTTAAGATTGAGCTTTCAGTTAAAGACCTTTGCATATCTTTGTGTTATGTTCTGTGTCTTGCCATTTTTTGTTTGAAAACCTCTCTTGATTAAAGAGTGAAATAATCATAGTGATGTAGATGTATTTAGAATATTATTATTTTAATCTTACTAAATCTAGGCTTCAACTCGTGAATCCCACTATTTCTTTTTGAAGTAGAAAAACCCTTTTTGTATATTGCATGTTGATTTCAAATTTCAATAGAGAGATTGATGGGTCTTGTGAGGCACTTTGACACTTTCAAGCTTACTAGTTGGATTTTGGAGTTTGTATTATTTTGAACTAGAAAAACCTTTTTTTTGTTATTAATTTCAATATAGTGTGTATTTTTCCGAAAAATAAGCAGTCTTAAGTGTGGATGTTTACGATTGAGGTGGTCAGTTTAAATGGTACAAACTTTGTTAACTCAAAACGGATCCAAATAACTATAACTTTATTAACTTAAAACGGATCCAAATAGGTTATTTTGTCTCAATCTTCGACATTTCTGCTTCTGCCGGCCTACCAGTCACTGTTGACATCACCACCAGGCACCAACGCAACCACCACCGCAAAATTGCCTTGTAAGCTTGGTGAAGTGTACTCTTCAGTAGTATGCCAATATGTCTTCAACACTTTATTGATGAAAGCATTGCAACTCCAAAACTATCAGCACCGCCTCAAACCGCCACCACACCCTCTTCCACCGCAAAGCAACTGCCCCACCATGAGCCGCCTTTAAAATAAACATAGCGATTTTTTTCCTTAAAAAGTGACTCATTTTAACCCCAGCCAAATTGATTATCTTTTTTGAAAACGATCTGTTTTAACCCAAGCGCATTTGCACCTGAACTCATTAGGGTTTTGCAAATGAGCTGAGCCGCTCGCAAGCTACTCGAGCTCGGCTCGGTAAAAAGGTCGAAGCGAGCTGATCCTTATCGAGTCTGAGACGAGCTCGAGCCTAAAACAAAGCTCGTTTACTTATCGAGCCTGACATATGAAGCTCGTCAAGCCTAATCGAGTCTAGTGTAATATTTGTTTTATGAATATTTAATAATATTTTCCCCTTAAAGTTGTTTAGTAAACGAGCTTGAGCTTCATTTATGGAGCTCGCGAGCCTAAACGAGTCTATTATTTATATTAGTTTTTTTTAATATATTAACTAATAGACAATAAACAAGCTAAGCTCGAGCTTTATAAATTACCAACGAGTTGGGTTCGAGCTTTGAAAACATAGCTCGAACCTAGCCGAGCTCGAGTCTCGTAAGTTAACTGAGCTCGAACTCTCGTAGGTTAACTGAGCTCGAACTCTCGTAAGTTAATTGAGCTTGAATTCTCGTAAGTTAATCGAGCTCGATCGTTTGCACTCCTAGCACCATGTCAATTTTACACCTAAGTAGCCTAAACCGTCAAAACACTGACGACACTCTAGGCAAAGTATCCTATAACTTTTTATTTTTAAAATTTTAAATAAATTAAATATTTCTAAATAAAAGCAAAACTCCTTTAAAATTAAAAAGTTTACGTAATTCAAATTAAACATAAAAAACATAATTCAAATTAAAAAAATAATAATTCAAATTAAATAATAAGAAAACATAATTCAAATTTAAATTTCGTTTTGCTCTTCGTTTTGTTCGTTTTGTTTTAGTACATTTTTAGGCACGTTTTATATTAGTTTATCACCCACTTTATACCACATATCATGCATTTATTATGTAGTTTAACCATTATTTTGTTTTAACATTTGTTTTGGTGGAATGGAGGATGGTGACACTCCAAATTCAAGTTCCATCTTGCTAGGGAGGTCATTTTTTAAAACTGCAAAAACAAAAATGGATGTTTATAGTGGCACCCTATTGATGGAATTTGATGGAGAAGTTATCAATTTTAATATATATGATGCCATGCGTTATCCAAGTGATGTTTCATCTTTGAGTTGGTTAGGTGTCATTGAACCCTTATTTGATGAGTGTTTTGAGTTATCTTACCATGATGTTCTAGCGATAGTCTTAAACAGAAGCATTGATGAAGTTGCAGCAAAAGAACTTACTGAAAAGTTCAAGCTTGGGGAGGACCTGATGGAACTTGTGACTTTTATGGATGCACAAAGGAAAACCAGGTATGAAGCACCAAAAATACAATTACTAATTACTAACCAAAAGCATCTTCCATCTACTGTGCAGGCACCGGACTTGGAGTTAAAAGCTCTCTCCGAACACTTAAAGTATGCATACTTTAGGGAAAAGGAAACTTTACCGGTGATTATATCCAACAAGTTGACAAGAGAGCAACAAAATGAGTTGATTGAGACTCTGAAGCACTATAAGGAATCAATAGGATGGACCATAGCCGACACTAAGGGCTTGAGTCCAACCCTTTGTATGCACAACTGCTGTAAACGAACCGAACTTTCAGCGAACAGTTCATGAACCGTTCGGCGGGAAATCCGTTTGTGTTCGTTCGTTTAACAAATGAACGAACACGAACAAGAAATTTCGTTCGTTAAGTTAAACGAACGAACATGAACATAGGTCGCGTTTGTTCGTTTATGTTCGTGAACGTTCGGTAACGTGTTCGTTTGTGTTCGTTTATGTCCGTTTATACTTGTTCGTTTGTGTTCATTTGGTTTTTAAATTTTATATTTAAAATTTTAATATTATATATATATATAAAGAAAATTACAATAACAATGTTTTAAATTTTATATTCGTTCGTCCGTTTGTGTTCGTTTGTGTCCATTAACAATGTTTTATCTATATTTTCTAGTCAAACGTCCGTTTGTGTTTGTTTGTGTCCGTTTGTGTCCATTACCGTTCGTTTGTGTTCGCAGACAATGTTCACGAACAGTTCGTGAACAACCAAATTACAAACGAACACGAACACGGACAAAATTTTATGTTCGAAAATTGTTCACGAACAGTTCATGAACAGATTTAAAGCTTAACAAACGAACACGGACAAGCTCCGTCCGTGTCCGTCCGGTTCGTTTACAGCCCTATGCACAAGATCCTTATGGAGGAGGATTACAAGCCCACACGGGAAGCACAAAGAAGGTTAAACTCTCCTATGATGGAGGCTGTGAAAAAGGAGATTCTGAAGCTGTTGAATGCATGTATGATATATCCGATATCTGACAGCAAGTGGGTGAGTCTGGTGCAAGTAGTGCCAAAGAAATCAGGTATCACTGTAACTGAAAATGAACAAGGAGAGTTGGTCCCCACCCGTGTACAAAACGGGTGGAGAGTATGCATAAGTTATAGAAGGCTCAATGCTTCGACCCGAAAGGACCATTTCCCGCTCCCATTTATTGACCAAATGTTGGAGAGGTTAGCGGGAAAGACTAATTATTGTTGTTTGGCTGGGTACTCTGGTTTTCACTAAATACTCGTCGGCCGGTAAGAACATCCCGAGATCATCGTTCGAAAAAATAATAAAAGCCATCGGGTATGGTGAAGATTTGAGTGAAATAAAATGGTGAGTTGGTTAGAAAAGAGTAAAGTTTTGATGTTGTGAGTGTAAATTGTAGTGGTTGAGAAATTTTTTATTTGGTTAACATATAAAGGTTTTAAATAATTTAATTTTTTTAATAAAGTAATCATTGCCAACGGTCAAAATGGCATGGCATTTTGTGCTTTCTTCTCGGTTACATCTTGCCGAGCTGCTACATTTTTTACCGTTGTCGAGAGGGTGGCGACGGTGTTACCATGCTGCAATATAACTGCGCCACCCTTGCCGTGTAGGCCCCATGTCCATTTTTCTAGGCTTATATAGAGGTAGCATATAAACCAAAGGTGCACGTGTTAAAGCACCTCTTTAGAGCCTTAAAAGACCAGAACCTTAACAACACTTGACCTCAGCAACTGCTTCTAAGAAATGGAGTTGTTGTGCATTAAGGTAATGAAGAGAAGTCATGTTCCTTATAGCATGAAAGTGTTCTTTTGTATGTGTTCAAGTTGTTAGGATATAAGTTGAATTACAGACAAGTGTCTCACCTAAGTTTCAAGTGCAGCATGGCTTCATGCTACAGAAAATTGATATAAACTATTAACATTTAGTTACGTAATAGTATGACTACAAAGTATAATGGTTGTGACATGATAAAATATTTAGAAACCTTCATGTTGTTCTTGCACTAAAGATGATCGTTTCATCTTATTTTTATTAAAATGAGTTTACTAAGTTGTATAAGAAAAACTAGCTAAAACGTTAATCAGTCCAACGGATCAAAAGCTATATGCAGGGGCGAAGCATAGTGGATGCTCGGGGGTGCTCCGGCCCCCGTCGTTTTTTAGCGCAGTGGTGGAATTTTACAATTTTTGTAGGTAATTTGTATATGAACTGAATCCGACTCCCACCGATTTCATCTTCCGGCCTCTTACCGATCGGAAAAAAAATGAGTCCGGCCCCTGCCGATTCGATCTCCAAGCTTCGCCACTGGTTATATGCAAATGCTTATAGGTGATTTGTTCAAACAAAACCCTTTCACTAAGTCGCTTTGTTAAAAGTCGCTTGTGTTATCAACCTTTCAGGGTTGCCCGTTTACCAGAAACCTAGAGTTTGTCAAGCGGGTTAATTCGCATCAACAATGTATCTAAACTAGTTAAACTAATGGTACCAGAATAACATATGATGGTGAAATGAACGAAGAATATTTCAAGAAATAAATAAAAAAAGTTAACTTACAACAGTGTTCAGCATCCTCATGAACATTAGAAGAGGTATGCCGAACCAAGTAACTAACTTTTTCTATCCTTTTGTAAGCATATAACTAATCCTGTCATATGGACAAAATAAAACAAACCTCCAGATATGAATAACCGCCCAACATTACGACACCAAGAATCTTACTTCCTTGAAACAATTGCATCAAGTACACACAAACCGCATCAATTTTGTATTCATGCATCAGAATTCTGTGAAACACGAGTCTTGATTTGATAAACATGTTTTGCTTGTTGATTCCTGTCCGCCGTCATGGGTGGTCTACTAATCCAAGTAGGCGGTGGGGTCGGAAGGTTACCAGCAGTCTGGTTACGCGGGTTTGGTTGCGCCATCCTAATTGGGATTGATCTGTTCCTGGGCCCACTTTCCATGCTTAAACCAGCCATCCCATTTCTTAAGTCTTGGTACTGGTCTTGATATGTGTAACTTTCTTGTTGTTTCAAATTGGGTCTATTGGGTTGTAAGTGATTGGGAGGGGTGGGCCCAAATCTGGGCCTAGGCATTGGGCCTCGAGGATTAGGGTACCCGTTATAATAATTTGGATCATCGTTGTAACTCCTTCCGTAGCCCGATGGTCCAGCTGGTCTGGGCCTATGTTGCAGATTGTTTGGTGGGAAATTTCGGTACTGTGATTGGTCATAGAACCCCGGTGAATTAAAATTACCACTGGATTTGATATTTAACGAGTTTCTTAAAAGACGGTGAGCAGCATCTCCTAACATGTTCCCGTGTATTGCTCCAGGTACTTGTGGCCTGAATGAAAGAAAAGTGATGATGTATTAAAAAAAAGTAAAGAAATATGAGTTTTTTTTTTGGTGTTGTTTGGAATGCAAAAATACAAACTTTTCTCATAGATTACAATTATATTAATTTAGAATGCATTTCTTTCCTAACTGAGCACAATTGTCTATTACGATAAGAACTAAGCTTAATTTTAAAAAAGTAAAGCACTAAAGGTGTTATAAAAAGTCCCAAAAAGCGAGGCGGGCGTCTATGTACAACCAAATAAGCTTTATTTACGACCAAAAGATGCGTCTCTCATTTGTTTTACATATCAACCTACTTATCAAGTAAACCTTTCATAATTTTTAATCTCTTTGGGTTTTTTACATATAAACCTCCTACACATGGTAAATTTGACCAATTTTGTCCCAGAACTACACGCACTGCACTTTTTGGCCCTTGATGCTTTTTCCTAAGCGCCTCAAACCTCAGGCCCGCCTTTTTAAACCAAGAAACTAAGTAGTAGATGTGACAAAATGAGAGGGTCAAACTGGTTTGGTAATGGGAAAAAAATAGGTAAGTTTTAGCACATGTTGATTTGATCTGTGCAAATACTCTGTGGACCAATTTTAAGGGATTCTAATTATTAGTTTGTGTTGATGATGAAAGTGATATTCTTACAAAAATAATAATTATACAAACTTTTTTATTTCATTTAGCAATGTTTTTGTAGCTTGACCGTGTAAGATAAAACATAGCCCAAACCAGCACATTCACAAGGAAAATTAAGGGTTTCAGTGTGTGTGTGTGTGTGTGAAAGAGAGGGAGAGAGAGAGAGATGCAAGTGTACCTATTATTATAACCTCCTGGCGAGCGACGGCCACTATTGTCTTCATGCCATAAAATAGGCAAAGGTTTAATATCAATGGGTTTCAAAATCTGCAGCAATGGGTTTCATTAAGTCTATTAACAAAACCATCACTTAGAAGATTAAAATCGTGGCTGTTATATTTCATTAGCAGAAAAAAAAAACAGTTTTGTATCTTTGATAACCAGACCTTCTTTGGCATGTTTACTCCTCTAGGAGGTTCCGGAATATGCTTATGGGGAGGTGGATTTATATAAGTAATGTTTCTGCAAAAAAAAAAAAAAACAGTTAAATTAAAAAAGAATTTAGTTTTACAGTCATAAGTCAATAAAAAAGGAACTTACACAACATGGTTGTCCATAATATCCTCCAAACCACTAATAGGGGAAAGAAGTACCAATTGGCAACCATTTCTCTGACACAGCCACAAGTAACCGTTCATTCCGCCACTGAATGTATTCAACATGAACATTAGAACTTACATACATCATATTTTGAGAAAATTTTTTTGAAAAGCATAAAACAGAAATAACCGACCTAGCATTTACATCAATTGGCCACGTAGAGATTTGATTCGGGTACAAATGCAGTTGCATTTGCATATGATAGAAGTAGTTATAGTATGCATAAATTTGTGGGGCCAAGCTATTGTGTGGTGATACGTATAATAAATCACAAAAAACACTATTCCGAGCTCGCTCTTCAGCCTGGAAAAAGAAATCAATACTTGAAATTAACCAACAATACAAATTCAAAGTTCAGCAAAAACAACAGGAAGCGAAGTGTATAATAATTAATAAGGCACCTCTTATTTTAAAAAAAAAAATATTTAAAGGTGAATAACTGAATATTTTAATACGCAAATTTAACAAACTCAGTGTTGTTCTGTCATCTACTTGAGCTGCTTATATGTTATATCTACATTTCTGCACCTATAAATGGCACCCCGAGTCCCTGGTGTGCCCTTAAATTTGATTTGTTATTTCCATGTAGATTCTTAATAAACCCCCTGTTCCAGAAGTATTATCTTTTTGAAATGCAGAAGATCTAATAAATTTAAAGGTTGAAATGTAGCAGAATACCGAACTGTTAAGGTGTCTTCAAGTTTTCTTGTTTCAGTGAGTAACTTCTTTTCGTCAATAAATGGCAATTTGGCGACACCCTGCTTTCATTACAATAATTTTAAAAATACAGATGGCACAGTGAGGGGTAAAGCGGTGAAATTAATTGAACATACACGATATTACCTGCCATGAAAAACGCTTTCCATTCATGTCAATAGCAAAATCTACAAGGGCATATAAAGGGCAACTTTATTTATTTTATCACTTGTATCATATTACGTTGAGTCTTTGACTAAAAATTAAAGACGGGATAGAGTTACCGAATGGGTAGAAGTCAATTATAGGTGATGATGGATCAGTCATCAATTTTCTGTAATTTTCGGGCAGGGCATTTGCACTGTAGCACCAAATAACATATAAGATAAACCGGTTAATAACAAAAACTAATTAGAAAAAGGTATGTGGATTTCATATTGACAAATGCAAACTACCTTGCAGCAGGCAGGGTCCCCATGAGCTGATCAAAGGGTTTAAATGGCTCTCCCAAGAAAAATGTTATTTCCAAATCAGCCAAATCTTTAAGATCAGAGGCAAATGGGGCATAATGATATGGATAATACCTGGAACAAGGTCAGAAGATTACATATATTGATATGGATAATATCTGACACATATCGATAAACCCAACACCACTTTAAGTCAACACCTAACACTAGAAGTAGAATATAGGTATTTCTTTAACAAGTTTTAGTTTTATTGAGGCGACCTTCAATGAAATTTTTTGTTGGATATTGTGGACTAAAAATTATTGTTGTATATTGTTCATTAGAGGGTTATGCTTGAATATTGTATGCAAGCCTTTCTATCAGGCAGCAGAAATGTTTGTAATATTTCTCTTCTGGGTATGTGCAGTGTTTTCTATATAGAAGCAATAGTAACATTTCTCTTAAAGTATTGTATCCAACATGACAATTGCATAATAGATGCACTGTTCAGAATTAAAAAAAATATTAACATGACCTAAAATAAATACTTAGATGAGATGACTCCAACAAAAAAAAAAGTTAGCAATAATTGCTATTGAATGATTCATGTCTAGAAAAACTCTGCCGTAAATTTTCAAACTTCTAATATTACATAGTAGACCATTTGACTATGCCACGCATAAAACCAAACTATCAATGTAAATAAAATAAAATAAAATAAAGCCCAAATAGGGTGGTACAAACATAGTGAGTGTATCCTATATTAAAGGACTTGTAATAACACCCCATAATCCCATATATCTAATAATAACCATATATATTTTATTTGGTTGGTTCTTTAGTTTCCCATATTAACTTAACTTAATTCATTAATTTTCCCTCAGAAGTATAGTTCACCATTTGTAATAGAGTAGAGTTTTTATCAGTTAGGGATTAACACCCTATTTTGGCATTATTCCCTTGTCTGAACTCTGAACCATAACATATAATAATGTTTTTCACCACAATTGTTAACTGGAAGCATACAGATTTGTCAACGTCATCAATTGTAAAAATAGCAGCAATCATTGAAAAAAAAACAAAATTCTCGTGTGACTTGTTAGAAAGTGTTATGTACCATTGCCAAGAACAAACTCCCTGATAATAATACCGGCAAACCCAACATAATCCTTCCACATAATTCAACACCTGCATAGGTAACTTATGATATAAATGGAGGACAACAGTGCGTACGCCATCAAACTAAATTATGATTAAAAAGGTAACAAGATACAATACAGTTAGTAATATATCAGAAAAAGTTGAACTCACCATTTGCCTTTTAACCACTTCAATCTCCTTTGGATCTGACAAACTTAACTTCTCACTATAATACCTTTCTTTGTACCCAGGTTCTCCCAATTTGATCTGAAATATTTTATAAAAATTTAGAATATAGCATCAGTGAAAAAAGAGATTCAACTAGAGTAATAAGCACCAATAAAGCACACTTTGCAAAGCAAAGACCTTTGTCTACATCTTACAGTCCCCAATTAGAGCAAACTTTGTAAAAGGTGTAAATTTCATATGTACCCCTCTTAAACTAAAAAATATCGTGTGTGTATAAAACATGCTTTGAGAGGGGTACACATGACATTTCCAAGTTTACGAAAGATATTTTAAAATTCCCTCTAAAAAATGACATTAAGCAACCATTCAAGCAATTATGAATTGCAGAGAATTATTGTACCTTGTCCACTACGGGAGCCATGGATGCCTCATCATCCTCTTGTCTTGCTTTACGTCTCATTTCTTCATTGTTCTCATATGACTGAGTTACACAACAGCATGATATCCAAACCATCAGTCATAGTCAGCAAAGAAAAATCAATAAAACTTATATATTGGGATGAAAAATACTTTTAGTGTCATATGTGACTTAAATATAATATATGCATTTAGAGTACCAAACCCAATGAAGACGATAGAAAGAACATAATACAAGTAAAATAAAAACAGAAAAACTCCATCCTTCACCAAGAATATGTGTCAATATGTAATAAACCAACAAATTTGTTTTTAATGAAAGAATGCATGTGTGTGGGGTGGGGGTTAAGATTTCAAAATCACCTTTTGTATGCGGGCACGCTTTTGAAATATTTGGTCTTCATTAATTGCAACTGCTTGAATAAATTTCTCGACTCTGTCCAGTAAGACCTGAAATTCAGGCGTGATATGTATGTACAAAATAAGAGGTTCAATATCACAATCTAACACAACAGCTATCTTACATCAAGAAACCAAAGAAAACAAAAAACAAAGGGTACACAATCATAGACAGCATACAAATGAAAACTCCACAAAGTAAATATATAAACAACAAAGACTCGAACGAACATAAATTCAACAACCAAAACAAGGCATAATTACCTCCCCTGAGTCAGTAAGATAGCCACCCATTGCAGCAAACTCTCTTCTATAGACTTGCACCAGCAAATTTATAGCACCCTGCAGGAAAAAAAAATTATCAATCAACATAAATGCATAGGATCAAGGATGTATGAGTATAGTTAATATTGATTGCATATAGTAACGGTAAGCGTATAAAACAAAAGCTGTAACTTCTTTGTCAATTAATAGAAAGAAAATCATAGGATATGATATGCATATCATCAGAAATCCCTTTTCAGCCAGCTGTCCATACCTCTCGAATCTCTAATGTTGGCATGTGAGGAAGAAAATCATTGCCAACAAAAAAGCAAAGAAATACGAAATCATCCACCAGTCTTTCCAGGTTGACCTCAAAAGGAGGATTTGGAATCTCTAAATCATATTGCAGATATTCTCGCAAAACCCAGATGTTGAGGAACTGCACACAAAAATTGAAATAAATAATGATGCAATAATTGCAAGACAGGTTAAATTAAGGTGTCATAATGACACAAAACTTAGAACTTTAACCTGATATTTCTTTTTGTGAATTGGTATATCGTTTACAGCCTTTCCATTCACAAGACCACGGCACTCGGCAGCCAGATGACCTACTTGACCACATTGGAAACATTTCTCCTGCTGACCTGGCATTGTGATCACCTGTGAAACAAGAAAGGTTAAATCACTTCCTTTGGCCCAAAAACAATTAACATAAGTGATATCACACACAATATACTGTTTACTAACCTCCCTCAATATTGAGAAGTGAACCTCATGAGTTGCTAGAGCCAACATAATAAGATCTGCATCCTATCAAAATAAGCCATATAAGTGATGAGCTGGCAGATGGACAACACTGCATGTAGTCAAAATAAAAGGTGGCCATTTTGATTTCTGACCCACAACCCATTTACCTACAACTGGGTAAATTCGGGTTATACTTTTGTGTCAAGTGTGTCAAATGGGATAAGCTAAAACATTTAGCAAACAAAAAAATGAATTTAATCGGTCAAAACCCATTTGAAGTGTAAAGATGCATACAACCTCCTAGGTCGCTTTAATTTGATAAACCTAGATTATCAACGTAGTAATACAGTTTGTGCAACTACATTTTACACATCAGTTGAGATATAAAGCAAAAAGCTGGATAAGAAAGTGTTTGTGGGACGGTTTTGACATCTACCAAGATTTTGTTTTGATCTGAACCCAATTTCACATGCTACCTGACCTCCCCCAATCCTCCAATTTGTCACCTCATACAGTAGAAAAACTGGAGAAATCCAGATATAAAGGAAGGACAAGATGTTAAAACCAATTCTTCCAACTCACTATGGACCACAGAATTCTTTGTATAATATTGTTGTATACTTGTATCATGTATGAAATAGGGTTACAGTAGTTTATTTTTGTAAGCTAGAAAGCCAGTTAGACTAGGAAACTAAATCGATCTAGCTATAGTAGTAATGACCAAGGAACCAAATGTTAGACAATATCATACCACGATTATTATATTAGGAAATTCAATATAGCCTTAACACTCACCAATCCGTAGAGGCAATGCCGAGTGTTTGGATTGAAACCAGGAAGGTTACGTTGTAACCGAATGAACGACATTACTTTGTGCTCTCCCTCACCAGGAACATTCGAGTCAGAAAGAATCACCTTCAAATTTAAATTTAAATAAATATTAAGGAAGAACAAAACTAACCATAACAAAATAGTATATTCAAAAAAGAAGCTAGCAAAAGCAATATTATAAATTCAAAAACTTTAAGATCGAGGATTCTAAATAAACCTTGGTAAACTGCCAACCAGGATTGTGATTCAATCTACATTGTATATAATATTGAAGGGCTACAGATAACACAGACATAAACTGAGTGCCAGGTGTGATGACATTTGAATCACATGTTTCAAGTTTCTCCTTAGGAGCAAGCGCAGCTCCTTGAGCTTCAAATTCAATTCTCAATCTCTCTTCTTCAGCTTCCTAAATGAGAAAAATTAGCAAAATTAAATTGATTTTTTAGTTATTAGGTTAACCACTACAACTGTACAACAAATAATTAAAAAAAGAAACTCACTGCTTCAGCAGCGTCTTTAGCAGCCCTAAAACGGCGAGAACGCTGTTGATTCATTTTAGCTCTAGGAGCCACACCGTCTGCAAAATTGGATGTGCATAAAGCTGATTATCAGTTCAGTTCAACTTTTAAGAACGATTAGAAAAAAAAAGGCAACTAGAAGGCTTTACCTATTGCCATATAAAGAATTTTTCTTGGGCGAACCAATGAGAAAAGATGGTCAATGTAATCAAATATTGACTTAAATACTTCATCATATGTAGCAGGAGCAGGCTGCATTACCAGAAGTGCAAGTTCCATCAGTGATTCCAAGTTAAATTAAAATGGATTAAACACCATAATTTAAAACAGATCTAATCTTTTTACTTTGATAACATAGAACAAGATTATAAATAGTAAAGCTTTTGAGATCACGGTAAAATACATAGACCACAACAGAAAACTTGAAACTTTTTAGTAATACTCTCAAGACAAATCGTAATCATATATGAAGTTATTTAATAAGAAAGCGGCCCCTAGTAAAGTTTAATTTGGGTAAATCAGATCACATATCTAAGTCGCATACAATGAAAGTTCCATGATTTCTACTATAACTCTAGTCTTCCAAAAATAGTTAGCATCAAAACTTGGTTTAAAAACGCACGCAACAAGCGCACATGACGCAGTGATGGTCTAATGGAAATGCATCGTTGCGGATAATGCAATGTTTCAATTCCATGACGCGCCTTATGGAGTTGGCCAGTATTCGAACGAATTAGACCATCGATTGCAATGGGTTTGAGTATCTAAACAAATAAGATCATCAATTGAAACAATGAGAATATCTTATAATCTTGTATTTAAAAGTTAACAAGTTCAAATATTATCCATAAAAAACTTTTTAGTAACGCACATCTCGCGTCGAAGATGTACACGCCTCACGCATCAGCTTTCGGGGATCAAAACACCTTTTAAACCGAGATTTAAAATCACTGTTTCATCAATATTCTTATACCAAAAGTAGCATACTTTCTCATATTAATATTCCATTCTCCTTGACGTAACAGATTCTAATAAATACCACATTTATTTACCTTGGATTTAAATTATATAACCAAAACCCTCATATACACCTAAAAAAACTGAAAACCTAAACAACCTATAAGCCACACAGTCTACTAACAAAACATAAATGCCTTTAAACACCAAATTCAAATACTTTTTCCATCAATTGCAGCACTTGTAAACAATTGAACAAATAAAAAAAACTAAATTAAATTATATTATAATATATTATTATATTACCTTTCCTTCAGGGTGAAAGCAAGGATGAATAATTCCATTCATATCCAAATACAAATTATCAAACTCCATATTATTAGGGTTAGGTCTCAATAGCTGAGCCCCATTCCCTTCAACACCTTCTTCCTCCATAACGTCGGATATTGACCGCGGGTAGCGGTCAGCTAGCCACCTGTAAAACGCTGGAACACCCATTGATTATTGATCTGTTGCTTCGTTTGTTGTGTTGTGTTTTGTTGTGTTGTGTTGTGTTAGAGGAACAGAGGGTGAATCAGAAACAGGTGAGTAAACGTACGGAATTTGATTTGGTTTGGTTTGACCGAGTTTTGTTTAGAGAGAGAAAGAGGGTTCGATTATTTGTGGGTTTGGTTTAGCCATCGTGATGATGGATGTTTGTTCACGGCAAATCACGTTATTGTGACTAATTACTTGATGATAACACCCCCGAGATTATTATGTACTAGATTTATATTTCCGGAGCGTCCCGGGTTGAGAAAATCTAATATGAGATATTAATTTTACATACGAAATAGATTGATGCGTTTTACCGTTACAACCACATATATTAAGAGATCTTTGTTTGTATATTGTAAAATGACAGTAATATCTTCAAGTTATTATTTCAAATCTTTGATTGTCATTTGTCTTTTATGGGCAAAATTAGAATTTGCTTGGAAATAGACATTCAATTTGGGACAACAAAAGGTACAAAAATGGATATTTAAAATAGGACGGAGGGAGTAGTATGTATTGGTTATAGCCCCCTCTATGGCTTTATCTGCTTTTTTTTTAACCGAGGAGGGGGCATTATTATTCCACAACAACAAAGACCATACGCGCGGGAACTACAAAGGTTTTCTAGCCAGAAATTAGAAAACCGAAAATATAGAAATGGAGCTAAAACATATCAATCACCTCGCTAATATAAAAGATATTATCCACCACCCTTCTTTTACCTATGCTTCGCCTTTGTTTTGTGCCTTATCCATAGAAAAGTGGTTAGTTAAACATATGCTCCGGACTCTTCAAACCGCTTAAGGGATAGTGAACGGACCCCTTTCGAATACCAAAACACTTCGTCTAAAGCTTATAACTGTGGCAAGGCAAAAAAATAAAGGATTCCTTTGTGCAATTGATGCAAATAATCTTTGTGCCTGTAAATTATTCCAAGACTTTACAAGCATTTCACAAAAGATCCTTCAAAGAATGGTCAAAATCTTGAATCTCCCAGCAAATGAATAATCCTTGAATATGTAACACCCTAAATCCGTTTTACAGAAAATATGCAGCGGAAATACGGTCTAGAAAATTTCTTGCTTTATAAACAATCTCAAATACTTGGAAAACATATCTAAGGGATATTTTTGGTGTTACATCTTTTATTTTATCTCATTACATTCAACATGTCTCATATTTAATAAGTTACGTGACCGTGACCTCGTACAATCCGCCTCCTTGCTCAATCTCCATCCTTTCCTTACTCTATTAGGTAGACAAGACAACCTGCGATCACCAAATAACCGTTTCGTTAGTTCATTTAGTGACTTAATGCACATTACTCAAAATGTGGAGACAATATCCATAGATACTCCATGATCTCGTTCCAATGCCCTTTTGCAAGTTCGGGGGTGGTACCCCGAACCAAACCCACAAGTCTCTTGCATTTATATATTAATACCTGCACCTTCATTATCATTCTCATAACAAAGGTTAATAATTCCACGATTCATACAAGCATATAATTTCCCTAATAATCCCACAATTCATACAAGCATGCAATTCTCTCATATAACTTACTTGACCCGTTATGTTACTCTTTCTTCGCTATTCTCTAAGACAAATACGACGTTTCCAATCCTATACTCAATCTACGCAATATTTACCAACCCTTACATACATGAAACTCTCACTCAAACCCGAGTATGAGTACCCATATATACATCACATTTTAGATCTACATAAGCACGACAATCTACTTACCGTATTTGATACCATCAAACAACGTATCAATTAAACTACACGCACATGTATCATTCCGTACTAGGATCATATTTGCAAAATCCGACATTCCTATTACTTCCTACACCCATAACTAGCATTCAAAAAGTCCAACAATGCTTGCCGATGCGTTAGACGCGAATAAGGATTGCACGTATAAGCTAAACATCAAAATACATGCAAAACGGACAATACTTCAGTAGGGAGCGCATGCTGGTGCACACCAGCGCAAGGTGCGCTGGCCACCTTGCGCCCCTGTTTAACCACATCAGAAGGTCAGCGCAAGCTGACAAGGCACCAGCGCAAGGTGCTCTGACTTGCTCTGACCTTGCGCCCCTGGTCGGTTTTGCTACTAACTTTGCGATTTTCGCACAAAATCAAAGATATTGATACCCCAAAGCTATATTAACTTAACCTTAGCCATTTGAAGCCTCAAAGGACATATTTTATCGTCCCATTCGGTTTCTAACATTCATATTTATTTAACTATATATGCAAGTCCATTTCGACCCGTTAAGAGGTTTTAGGCACCACGCCTAATGGCTTCCCATTCGCCTACTAATTTAACTTATGATAAGTAACAAAAACATCATCCAATATAAATTATCATGTCTCGCTTGTCCTCTCTATATGTAACCAAGCATGGGTCAAGTCTATGGTTGACCCATTACCACATTTCTTACCATGGCACAACCATTAGTCCTCTCTATATGTAACCAAGCATGGGTCAAGTCTACGGTTGACCCATTACCACATTTCTTACCTTGGCACAACCATTAGTCCTCTCTATATGTAACCAAGCATGGGTCAAGTCTACGGTTGACCCATTACCACATTTCTTACCTTGGCACAACCATTAATTACTTGTTTCCTTTAAGATTCCCATACTACATGAACATATAAATTCGATATCATAATGCAAGTTAAGTTTAGGAATCACTTACCTCAAGTCCTCTAAGTTCATGCTTGTTTACTTGCCTCATCTTGACCCACTAGCCTCCCATGCTTGAGTCCATCTTTCTTATCCTTCCATGTCATCACATTCACATCTCATTAACATACAAGATCGTTCATCTTACAATTTAATCCAACACATAGCGTGAATCATATTATTTAAGTATAGTGTACACACTACTAATGCATTCTTCTTAGCAAATCATACAATCAACTAAGTTCCCACATGAATACTCTCTAATTCAATCCTCATGTTAACCTACTATCAATTGTATCTATTATCACATTACTTTCATATTTGTCAAGTCTTGCATACAAATTCACATATTATGCTCATCTAGACATTTCATTAAGCAATTGGTGTGCATACAACATTCTAAGCTCAATGTACAAGTATTTCATGCCTACTTTCATAGCTCATAACATCAATCATCATGTTTCTTCCAATTATCTATTATAATTCATACATAGATGTCAAACATAGCAAAATCTCTAATTCTTTCAACCTAGTTATCAACTTGACCAAAAGAATGTGGGTTATACCAAAATGTCAAGACCCACTTCAATCACACATGAATCTCCATCATACAACTACATTATATCAAGTTCCAATCATCAATCACAACTAGTTTCTACATGATTTAACATATTAGCTATGTGTAAACCTTATTATTACAACATACAACAAACCTTTAGCCAAAACCTATCATCAAATGAACCTACTTAACATACCTTAGGTTTAGATATCACTAGATGATAGAAATCCTTAAACATGCAATGAAAATCATCCAATTTCCCTATTGATTTGTGCTCCAATTGTAGAATTTGACTTTGGGGAAACTTGGTTCTCCTTGCATGTTGCCACCCACCAAATCAAGGGGAAAATGTCGCCCCCCATTTCTTCCACCCATTTTAAACCCTCAATTAACAAGTTTAACCCTCCAAGTTTGGTGTCCATACCCATTCTAACTAAATATTTCCTTCCTTTCTATTTGGCCACTATTCTAACTATGTTAGATAATTTGGACATTTTATTTCATGCCATAATACATTAAAACATACTACTAAATTAAAGTTCGGGTTTTGGGGCGTTACAGAATATCATGACTTTGGATTTGGTGGGTCTCTAGATTTAGGGGTGTTCAAAACCGGATATCCGAAATTTTCAGATAGTTGGTTTCACTATCCTTGACTATGCCTCTGCCTTAGCCTCAGCCTCATTAGCCCACCAGCAGTTGGAGTCCCACCAGACATTTATATATATATTCAAAAAGAAAAATACATTCCAAATTATATAAACTTCAGTGCTCCAAAAACTTAAACTACAAAATTAAAGCTAATGGAGCATTATCAAACACAATAAAATAAAATAAAATAAAAAAACACTAAAACCCTAAAAGCTAAATATGGAATCTTGAAATAAAGATTCAATTCAAGATTTTTACCTAACTACAAAACCCATAACAAATTTAAGATTTTGATGAAAACCCATGTTGGATTCTTGAATTTTGAACAAACCCACATCGTGAATTGGAAGATTAATAGCAATAATGTGCAATGCATGTGAAATTACGATGATACCATGGTTAAAAAAAGGGTGAAATTGGGGAAGATGCATTGCACGTGGGGTAACTTAACTGGCTTTAATAACGTGGTTAAGTGTAAAGGGCAAAATGTGTGGCAACTTTTCATATAAAGGACAAAAACTGAAACTAAAAGTATTTAAGGACCCAATCCATAGTTTTGGCTTTTATAAAGGACAAAAATTGTAATTTTGTCTATATTTTATTTAATATATATGTTTTATATATAAATTTTCGGATATTTTTTTGGATATTTCGGATAGTTTTGGATTTTTTTTAGATATCTCTGGATATTTTCGGATACTTAGATATTTTGGATATCCGATAAAAAATTTTATAACTTTTCGGATAACCGAAATATCCAAAAAATTTAAAATCACTATCCGAATCCGAAAATTCGGATATCCTGTTTTTCGGATAGTTTCGTATTCGGGTATCGGATTTTCGAATTCAGATATTTTTGAACACCCCCATCTAGATCCAAGCATCAGCACCACCAAACTCTAGAACATCACAGACAATTGTTGTGCCTTGCTGTTTTCACTTTTGGTTTTGACAGGAAACTCATACCTTCACCTTCTGTTCATACTCGACCTTTCTTATCAAGAACATCTGTATGGCTTTATCTGTTTTTATTTTTCTAATATCCAATAAAGTCTGGCTACCCGGGTACACCTTTGGAAACTTTTTTTTAAGAAACTTGTTCTAATCATATTTTTTGAACGTACTTGTTCTAATCATATACTTTGATTATGTATTTCTACATCGTTATCATATACCAGCCATATAAATCTTTTAATCCATTTAGTAATAATACAAGTGTAAACACCAACTACCAAGCACAATCTTCGATAAAAACTAAAATATGCATATTGAATCATAAGACTATTTGGTGTGCCTTCCCTTTCCCCCAACTCCCCCAATTGCCACATCAGCGCCACATCATTTCCCCCATTTCCTCCCCCAAAGTTTGGAAATGCCTTCCCCCAATTCCCCCATTCCCCCTTCCTTTTTTTATTCTTTTTCCTTTTTTTTAATTATATATTTTATATTTCATAATTATTTTTTTATAAAAATAAAATAAAAAACGTAAAAATAATATAAAAAACGTAAAAATAATATAAAAAAACCGTAAAAATTAAAAAAAAATGGAAAAACATAAAAAAACCGAAAGTTCATAAATAATAAAAATTACAAACCTAAAGTTCACAAAGTAAAAAAAATATTACAAACTAAAGTTCATAAAAATAACTAAAAACTACTCGTCGTTAACGTGGTCGACATGAAAATTATTCCAAATGTGATCGACCAGATCCGAAACAAGGTTCCCATGTACATTAGTATCGCGTAACGCCCACCTGTTTGATTCTTGTTGTCCGTCGTCAACTGGCTCGAGCACCTCTTCAACCTCATTCGGATCGTAAACGCATATCGCACGACCTTCGTCTTCAATTATCATGTTATGAAGTATCAAACACGCGTACATAATGTATCTCAATCTTTGTGGATGAAATGCACGTGCTGGCCTTTCTATTATGTGCCATTTTGCCTTGATCACACCATACAAGCATTCGACGTCTTTTCTTGCCGCTTCTTGGCACTTTGCAAACTTTTTCCTTTTCTCGTATGTAGAATTCTGTATTGTCTTCACAATAGACGACCAATTTGGGTATATGCCGTCACATAAATAATACCCATGCTTGTATTTTACGCCATTGAGCCAAAAAGAATCATCGGGGCCGGTGCCTTGAATCATGGGGTAAAAAATCTGAGATCTTGCAAGAACATTTAAATCGTTACACGAACCTGCAACGCCAAAGAAAGCATGCCAAATCCATAGATCTTGTGAGCAAGCGGTTTCAAGAATAATTGAGGGTTCTCCCACGTCACCCCGAGTAAATTGACCTTTCCATGCGGTGGGGCAATTACGCCATGGCCAATGCGTACAATCAAGACTTCCTAGCATGCCAGGAAAGCCGTGTTTCTCTGCATGGTGCGCGTAGATCTTTTCGATGTCGCTTTTTCTTGGCGTACGCATATAAACCTTGCTATATAGCTTCACGACATCTTCACAAAACTGGTACAAACATTCCCGACTCATCCTATCAGACATCCTTAAATACTCATCCCATGAATCGCTAGCAGTGCCGTATGCTAATTGACGAATTGCAGACGTGCATTTTTGTAGGGTCGTAAAACCTCGTTTCCCTCTACCATCGTATCTTAGTGTAAAAAATTCATCGTAATTAGCTAAATCATCAGCAATTCGTTCGAACAATCTTCTACTCATTCGGAAACGACGCTTAAAGAGATCGGCAATGTAAACACAGTCTTCAGCAAAATAGTCGGCCACCAAACGTTCATGTGCACCTTTAAAAAATATAAGACATGTTAATAATTTTTTTTCAAAGATGTTATAAAAAATATAGAACATATTAAAAAAAATTAAACATTTTAACAAAAAAATAAAACATACCCTCACGATCTCTATCAAGCGCCGCGCTCCGTGTCAATGGTACCGAAGATGATCCACTCTCGTTTTCTTGTTCCAACTCGGCTAAAATTTTTGCCGTTTCCATCATCGCACCAACGTAAAAGTTTATCACGTTTTGTTCCTCCTCTTCCGACGAACTCATGGTATAAGAAATAGAATTTTTATAAAATTTTGTGGATAAAAAGTTGTATAAAATGTTGTATGGTGGTGTAGATTGTAGAGATGTAGTGTGTTTTGTTTTGAATTTGGTTTGGTTTAATATATATATATAAAACTTTGATTTAAAAAAAAAAAAAAAAAAAAAAGCCTCAAACGGCTACAAGAAATGGACCAATCACAAGAGGCGGTGACCACGGTGATATTTCCCTCGTCTCCCCGGAAATAACACGGGGGGGGGGGGGGGCGGTGTTCCCCGGATCCCCCGAAGCCACGTCTGCACCCCGAAGCCACTCCCCGGATCCACACCGTTTGGTCTAATAATGATGCTACTTCCTATATCATGCCCTGTTGCTTACCTAGTTATCTTCCAAGGTCAAACACAATATTAAGGATCAAACTTATCCATCTTGATGTAACATAACATGTAGGCTTTCAGTGCAAACATATGGTTTAAAAATAAAGGCGGCCAACAGAGAAATGGGCGGTGCTAACACCTGATCTTTAGCATATCATGATTCTTAATTTCTTCGAAAAATTCTTCTGGCGACAACATTGTTGAACCCCCCATTGCGTCATCAGGTCCATCAACCCATAACAACATACGTACAGTTGCATACTTTAGTGTTAAAAACAAACCCTCTGGTCTAGAGATTGTAAACTTGTCGAGTCTGGTCTCCATAGACTCGAGTTAAGTGATAGTATTACACTATCGACTGGTACATATTTGAAGATTTAAGGTATGTGGCTTCTAGTATTCTGTGTTCAATGAATCAAAAGTATTTAAGACAAATATGATCCCAGGACCATTCAAGCAATTCTAAGCATTCAAATGGGTCATAACCCAACAAGAAGTGCTACAACTTACAACTCAATGAGATGCATCTCAGATAGTTTTTGTGCTAAATATCCATGACAAAAGTAGTATTGTGTTTGAAAAAATGCACCTCCTTAACAAAAGGGAAATGGTAAAAAAGTCATATATTTCACTTACTTTCTCCGGGTTTTGGTGGTACCCTTAAACTTAAGGCACGGTCCATGATAAACTCCAAAATCGGTCAGAATATACAAAATCAAGCATCCCCACTTGATCTATAAGCAACAAAAGTGTAATTATCCAGGATACAAGGCTTCAATTTGCAAGGCAAAATTTTGAGTTTCATCGGGTTCCATCTGAATGACTTACTCCTGCAGCTAAGTTACTATTCTGACTTTTTGTCTGATTTTGACTGGGTACTGGATTGTTGTCCAGTAGTTTCCCACTTTTGGCTATGGCAAGGATGAGCTCAAGTTGCTTTTGTTGTTGATCCTGCATGTGAAGTTGTGAACATCTAAAAAATGACAGTAAAAAATATTTTCTACAAGGTTAATTACGCCAAAACTAATTTCACTTTTGTCATTTGTATGTAGCAAAAAAACCTTTTTATTCCATTGTATACAACATACTTCAAATAAGTTGTATTTTAGTGTAAACCCTTTTCTACAAGTCTAAAAATAATGATTACAAGTGTGATTATAATTTACAAGCAAGCCTGACACACAGCTATCTTGAAAAAAATGTAGAGGTGGTCGGGTTATGTTGTTGTACCTTAACAGGTCAAATAAGTAAACTCAGAAACTTGGCTAAATAGGAAAATTGGTTGAACTAGCCAAAAGTCACCCAAAATGTATAAAATCCATGAATCATTTAATTAAATAAATCAAATGATCAATGTAATAATAAAACTTTGGAATGATGGTTAACACATTAATTACTAAAATAATTATTTAGAGAAAACAATAAACAAGACAGAGAAATTTTTTTACGGGTTGGCCAGCATTTTAACGTGTACCAATATTCTCATCCATTCAAACACAGACCCATTTTGACCCATTACTGAAGCTGCCTGACCTGGCCCATTTTGCCGTATCTAGCAAATCATATACTAATAAAAGACACCACTGCCCTATATTTAATGCAAATGAAAAATCTGTGAAATCACTTGTCAGGAATATGCTTGTACTTTAACCTTTTTTAGTAATGGTGACACATCAATTCTTTATATATTTTGGGGCAGATGGAGTGTGCAAAACCGGAACTCCATTGTTTATGGTTAAACCATTCATGACGAGATGAGAAACACAAGCCACTATTAAAGTACTATTTAGGAACGATTGAAACTGATGAGTCTGACTGACCTTTTTTTATCATCAATATGACCATTACACTTTTGAATTTTGTTCCAATATGCATGGTTGTTGAGTGGTCAACAGTTCAAGCACAAAAACAACCCCAAGATCTTAAGATGTTTGTTCCAGGGATTGATTTTACATAAATACTTTTGAAGAGTTTGGCTATCGTTTGAGGTTATGAGTTCTTTATTTTGGTAAGTGAACCGGTCAGCGGTTCAACAACAGAGCATATTGGAAATTTGGAACATATTCAAAAAGTGTAATGGCTGTCATGTTGACAATAAGAAACTAGGTAGTTATCTGGTACTTTAAAAAAATAAGTTGTTATTCTATACCCAAAACCCTTAAAAGCATTACTTTTTGATAACTTGAAACAAAAACGAAGCTATTATTTGTGAGATTTCTGAAACATATTTTGAATGTCATTCAGATGATTAACATAACTGTTGACACTTCAAGCAATTTAGCAAACACTGACCTGCATAGCCAAAAGGACCTTCTGAATTTCACCAAGTTCTTTCTCCAGATTGTCTTCTTGCATTGCCAGTGCCCGAGTAGCCTCTGAATTTTTCTTCGCCAATTCTGCAGTCTACAAGCACAAAAAAACAGCTTCAAATTTGTTATTGTTGCAAAAAGGCTCAATATTGCTATGAGTTCCAAATAGAGGCCTAATATTGATGATTGATTGGTGTAATACATTCTACCAGCACACATGAATACATGACAACAGACTTTGCTAGTAGCCTATAATTCTGCAAATGTTGATTTTTGACAATCACAGGTCAGGCAGATTGTGTTACAGGTGAAAACAGGTTCGAGTCAAAATTAATATTGGTCACGGTCATATCTGATTGGTTGAACAAACACTTTTTGTCCATAATCAACTAGCATAATCTTTGTCCGCATCAGTAGCATAACCAACAATTCAACATGGTCAAGACTTGCGGGTCTTAATTACTGACTTGCTGGTCACATACTCACATCTACTGGCTTCTATCGGCGTGTAGGCCGCTCCGTCAGTTTGCTGACCGACTCAGTTTATGATCCAAAGTATCAAGACTGATCACGCAATTCCTACTACAAACAAATCAATACTTTTACTTTCAAAAATCCTAAAACGCATGGCAAAATAATAAACCTTGCCAAACATCTTCGAGCACATATGTGTATACGCATGTATCCCACTATCCCGTTTTATAAAGCAAATTAAATTCACCTGAACAATATCAACATATGTGTCCCCTACATAGGAGTCCTAGTCAATTGGTAGAGTGTCACATATGTGGTAACCATTTATGGCACAACAACTTTAAAAAAACTATACTTTTTCATTTTCTTTTGTTCAACAAATTACTATACACCCTCCAACTGATTTCTATTTCAATACTTTGGAAATACAAATGCAGAAACAATAATATTATTTCCCAACTATCGAACGCTATCAATTAAAATCATGTAAGTTGTATAAGATAGTTATTTGACCAATTTTTCATCATCCTATTTTATTAACAAAAAAGTTCAAAGAAAAGAAGTGAGCATCAGCTTTTGTTTTTTTCTTCCTCTCAGGTCACCCAACAAACATAATCATGCCACTCATATTCTTTTAATCCTACAAGTAATTTATTACTCTAGCAGTCATAAATTAATTAACTTAATAACTTAAGACTTTAAAGTTTCAATTATTTAAAAAGCATGATTTTGCCTCACCTTATTAACTTGACTATTTGTTCCAAATAAAACTAAACTCATGATTTATTGGTAAATCAACTTTTGACACGAATACTTGCATATCCTCATCACATACAAAACTAATAAATTAGATTGACCCAAACTTGACAAACTAAACAGGTAATCAGAAACATCTTAGCACACTCGAAAGTCAAAACTTCAACTAATTGATACCCACCTAGCATAAGATTTTACAAAGTATTCGATTCAAAACTATAAACTAGGTGTACCTCTGAACGAGCTAAAACTATAATGAACACAACAAACATATGGGAGGAACTAAGAGAGAGTTTCCTATATGTTGTTGCATTCTTACTCGTTCCTCTATTCTATTTAGGAAACTCTCTCTTACTAATGAACACAACAAACAAGGGGAGGGTACTCTTTATACAGAAGTTAGTTACAGAAAGTCTGAAACTGTGGGGATAATTTTGATCAGTTCGGCTTATTCCAAGTCCCACACACTCTTCTCCAGTTCAAAACTTCTTCTTTTTTTTCATTTCGAATCCATCTCTTATCTTTTCAACTTTGACAATTCTAACCCTTTTTATTCTAATATCACACAACTAAATAAAACTCACATTTTATAATGAATAAGCATATTTTTTCAGGTGTTAGAAGGATGCACAAACTAATATAATTAGCTCAATGCGAAGTTTTTACATTTTTAGCACAAAGCAATATTAACCCCTTTTCAACATCTTGAGTTAATAACTTACGTAACACACTGAAATTTGGACATTGCTTTGTCTTTGTCAACTCCTCATGTAATTAAGTAAAGATCACCCTGTTTAAATACTACATGTAGTTCCTACCTACCTACAAATATATCCTCTATACGATACTCTTTTCGTGTAGTTAGCTCTTGTACTATCAATTATGCATTATTATGCTCAACTAGCTGTATACATATCATGTCTTCAATTCAAATCCTTAATTCGATAGGCTCACTTGTCGATATATTTCTTGATCAAACAACTATAGTATTCTAATTCTAACTCATAATAAATCACGATTTTGCATTTCTAGAATTGTTCACATACCTGAGCAATAGGCTCCTTCATCGACTTCCGGGTAACCCTAAACCTGATCCCAAGCTTCTCAAGCTGCCTCGACAAAACCCTAATAATCGTAGCCGAATTCCTCACATCCTCCTCCACTTTCTCAATCCTCTCAATCAAATTAACCACCCCAGACGAACCCGATTTCCCAAACCCGAAACAAACTCTCCTCCACTGTCTCCTTCTAATAACAACACCAATCACAATCCCCACTATTAATAACACCGGCTGCCACACTGTAACCCGGTTCCCCAACCACTCTAAAACAGGTTTCTGAGACGTGGAAACCGTCGAATTAATAACTAACCCGATCGAAAGAGCGGCGGAAGAAGCGAGACAGCAGAACTCAGCTACAGAAAGAAAGTCATCTAAGTTATTATGATTGGAAACAATGTATTGTTGGTCAAGTAATGTATCTGAATCAAAAGCTTGGATAGAAGAAAGACGGTGTGGGTGAGTAGAGTGTAATTTGAGGGGGATTAGGATAGGAGTGGTTAGGGTTTTGTAATGAGGATTGGTGATAGTGGCGGTTGATTTAAAGGAGATACGAGTGAGGGAATGAGGAGGGAGTAGGGTTTGAAATGTTGTTGACATTGTTGGATTAAGGTGGTGGTGATCGGAGAGTTTGGGTGGTGTTTTGGTGAGGATTGATTTTATGTGTGGCGATTATGCCAACGGTTGGTGGCTTGGCGCCTTGGAATATCCGATTGGAGTGTTTTGGGTTTGGTTAGGTGGGATCATTATGCATCCGCTTTTTTTTAACAAAAATGCCACGTTTATAAATTAGTTTGGATTTTGGATAAAAAGGATTAGATGAGTTAGAATATCTCTTACGTCCAGCTGTTCAAGGAAATAAAAAAACGTATTCAAGTAGCACATGACATGACTAGAAACTTGGTTAAAAGAATTGGTTTCAAATCAATTTATATGCATCTATTAAACATACTACACTTCTACAGTAACCGTGTTTGAATGGATGTTTGTGGCGACAGGCTTACCTTGTTAGCTGCTTGTGTAGGCAGCAATCAAGCCAATATTTTTGTATTTTATATTGTATTGCAAATGGCTACGAGGAAAGGCCTTAATATATGTTGGCCATTAACTTTTAGGCTAACTTTATTTTCTGCCACTAACTTTTAGTTTAACTTTATTTTTTTTCAATTTGACCACCAAACTTTTAGCTTTTAGGATTTAAAACTTTGGCCACTAACTTTTAGATTAACTTTATTTTACCATCAAACTTAGACCACAAAACTTTTATCTTTTAGGATTTAAAACTTTGACCACCAAACTTTTAGCTTTTAGGATTTCAAACTTTGACCACCAAACTTTTAGTTTTTAGCCGCGAGTATTTTTTTAAGCCCGCGCGAGAATAATAGTTACTTAATATTATCTTTTATGTCTACGAAACCCTTCACGCAACAGGAGCTCCCACAGCGACGCGCAATCTTTAACGTCCACCAAACCCTCAACGCAACAGGAGCTCCCGCTGCGAAGCGCGGGGTAATAGAATCCTAGTTTGAATAAATTAGGAACCGGTCTAAGATGGCTTGCAAAGTGTTTTAAGGAGAGATGAGGTTGCTCAAAATCTCAAATGATTTCAATTTCAATTTTATTTTGAATTTACTCTAAAGTTAATATGTAACAACCAAATATCTAACTCATCGATAAGTTTGTCCTGGTTGTTTTTAACATAGTACAAATTAAACCGGTTTTACAATCTCTCTTTTATTCTTTCAAATTTGATGTCCATTAGTGACTGTTGGGGGTGCATACTTCCAACTACTAATTCGTATTTTAAGCCGCTCCCACCAACATACCCATATATGACCAATCTGATGCTTGCATTTACACTACATGTATTTACCTAAAAAAACAAACACCATCCTTCACTACTTTATGCATTGGCGCCTTACAAGTTGCCAAGCACCACTCTATGTATATCCTCTGCGTTTTCAAGATCCGATTCAGATGGTGCTTGTCAACATATATGAATAATATGTTTTGTTCTGTTATAGATATACTTTCGATTTTATGTTGTCTATTTGAAAATCAAATTGTTACTTCTTTATGTGCACCCGTTGCAAATGAGCTGGTTGATAGTGCGATTGGAATAAGCCTTTGGACGTTGGTGGAAATGATAGTAATGAGTGGTGGTGGCTGGTTTATCTTTTGATGTAAAAAGTTTAAACCGGGTTTAGCCGTTCATTAAAAAACCCTGATATAAGTGTTAGAAGAAACTAAAACTGCTGGTTTTAGAGGAAATCAGACAAATAAATTTCATGAATAGTATGTTTTTTAGTTAAAATCACGGATAATTGTTTTATGGTTTATATTAAACTGAATTGTTTTTTAATATTACATTAAATTTAAAACATTGTAGATAACATATCGCCAAGATCCCATAACACCATCCACAATGCTTGATCATAACGGATGCCTTAGGGTGGGTGGAGGGTGGAATTTATAGGTGTCTGGTTGGTGACATTAGGTACCAAGAAGAGTGGTGAGGGTTACAGTTACACCGGCAATTCAAGTGGTGTAACAATAGAATGCATCTATAGGCTTTTATTTTTAATTAATAAATAAATAAATAAATAAATAAATAGAATAAATGAATATATATATTACAAATTCAACTATAAATTATTATATATATAATAGACCAACTACTTTGAACAGTAGTTGGTTTTATTATTATTATTATTATTATTATTATTATTATTATATTATTTTATTCATATTCATATATATTATTTTATTTAAAAACTTTTTTGAACTATATTATTATTTTATTCAAAAATTTTATTATATTATATTAATATAAATAACATAATATTATGTAATTTCGTTATAAATTTCATGTGTTACCTTATATTATATTATATTTTTTTTGAAAAGTAGTGTTTCAGCGGTAAACCCTGTGTTGCAAAGCGACCACTGCCCAGGTTCGAATCTTATAGCAACACACGGGTTTCTTCTTTCAAACCCAATCGGTTATTTTTTCGGTGATGCGTGGGAATCGAACCTGAGACCAAACCCGGGCTGGAACCCTCCAAGGAGGTAAACCTTCCCACTTCAAACCAGCTGGGCTGGAGATCATTGGCTTATATTATATTATATACTATTAATATAAATAACATAATATTATGTCATTTCGTTACAAATTTCATGTGTTACCTTATGTGTAGATTTCTTTATTTTTTTAACGTTTACAACCAAAATGGAATCTCAATTGTATAATTCATTGATTGATCAACACCTCATCTAAATCACGATTGTAAAACGCGCAACGCGCGTCGATATATACCCCTAGTTAAGAAAATAGAAGCAAATGGTTACTTGCACCAAACATGAGTCAGAAAAGGCCTATAGTTTGCATGCACAGAGATTCAAAAGGATTTCAAACCTTTTAACACATAAATTTACATAACAAGTGCAAGGCCGAATAAAAATGGCTAAACTTACCCGTTTGTACAACTTGTACATACCACCACAAGTAATATTTACAAAAAATAATATTCTAAAGAAAGTTATTGATGAATTGTTATTGATGAATTCAAGTTAAGCCTCAGTGATACTATATAACTAACCTAAATGCATTCAATCTAAACAAGTAAAGCCATAAATCAGTATCCTCTAAGGGCATCCAATATAAAACAAGTAAAACCATACATCAATGAGAGTTTGGATCCCCACAAGTAGACTCAAGTTAACACAGGACTATACTATGGGGTGGAAGGATTCCCATTTGCTGAACCTATGAAACTAACAAATAACCAAAAAGAAAAAAACAGAAGGTACTTACATTACAACAACATCAACTACACACACACACCCAAAAAAAAAAACTAAAATTTTCGGCAATACAGAAAGATAAACAAATACGAAACCATGTTCTGGTAAAAACAGTCAAGAAAGCAACCAGCAGTGACACATGAAAGCCAAAAGTTAAACGGGAATGAAATCAAGATTCAAGACAGAAATCAACTGTAATTTGAAAATTTTAACGCATACAGGTCACTTTATGTAAATAATTAAACTAATATTTGTTTATAAAAGAGTTTCTTGTAATCATATTAGCACACAAATCTGTAAGAAAAAAGGTTCACAAAAAGTGTTCCACTTGACCCATTTCAATGTGTGCCAAAACACCTTTTTTTTTACCCAAACTCAATTTGACCACAAGCGATAATCATGTACACCAACAAACACCATATTCAGCCACCATTACTGTGCAGGTTTGAAATTGATGGGAACCCTAGGTGTTTGTGTGTATGTTTACAAAATCGGTTTGAAATCACTGTGGTTATCATGGTAAACCGATTCACACAAACATATGCATATGCTAAGTTATGCATGTGTTGAGTTTCATTTAAAGAGACCCTAACCAGGTTTCAATTTGTGTGTGAAATGATATATTAGTTAGTTATAAGTTAGGTGTAATAAAAAGAAAAGGGGAGGGAAGGGAAGGGCGGGGCGTCACTGGTTGCTTAGGGTGGGATTTATGGGTATTTGGTTGGTGACTAGTGATGGCAGGGATGTTAGGGTGGTTCACAGTGGAAATTCAAGTGGAGGGACAACCAGAGGGAAGGGACCTATATGCTATTATTTTTATGAAATTAATAAATATTATGAAGTCCAAAAAGTTTATAAAGATACGCAAGTGCAAGAAAGACCAAAAAATGGCTAAATTTACCTGTTTGTATAATGTAATATTCACACTTAAACACGCCATAATACGTAATATATTCACACAAAAGCACATCCCACAAACAAAGTTTATCCAAATTATACTCGAATATAAAATACTATAAAGATATAGCCCTATAAATGTAAATGCATTCAGTATAAACAAGTAAAACCATAAATCAATATCCTCTAAATGTGAAGACATAAAAACCAAATACCAATTTTCTTTTGGATGCCGAAAAGTATTCTATGTGACTCAAGTAAAAACAAAGACTAATATGCGGTGGAGAAATTACCAGATTTGCTGAACCTAGAAACCTGATAGGCTGATACAAATATTAAATATGAAGATACTTCATTAAAAACAATATAAACAATAAAAACGAATAAATTCTGGCAATCTGAAAAGGGGAATAAATGCACAACAATGTAGCAGTATAAGTAGTCAAGAAAGCAACCAGAAGTCAGAAGCAAAGATGAAACTTGAAAGCTTAAAGTCAAAAGGGGATGAAATCAAGACAGAAATCACATATGAACCTCTTCATTGTTATCAATTTAGAGGTGAAAATTGTTCAGTTCATTAATTTATCAACGTATTGATTTAGGTTATATTTTGGGTATGTTTGGCAAAACTAGCTGGTGGCTGGTAGCTGGAAGCTTTTTAAATATATTTTGGTGTTTGGCAGAGTGGCTGAAGCTTTTAATAAAATGTATAAAATGACCAAAATAGGCATAATTAAAAGCTTGTAAGGAAAGTTTTTATTTTATACTTAAAATATAATGGGTATTTGTGTCATTTACTCATTAAAAGCTTGTAGCTAGTAGGAGCTTTTTCTTAAACGCTAGTACTAGTAGCTTTTCACTTTTTCTCCAACCTAAAAGCTTCCAGCTCCTTCAACCAATCAAGGCTTTTTATTGAGTAGGAGCTTTTTCTTAAAAGCTTGAAGCTCCTAAAAGCTCTTAAAAGCTCCTTGCCAAACATACCCTTTAAGTTTAATGGGTCAAATAAAAAAATGTTAGAAAACAATCGGGTCAAACACGTTGAACCGGTCAAAAGTCACCCAAACCATCATAAAAAGTTGATGCGTAAAACTCCCCATGTCACTTTATGCAACAATTAGATTAACACACTCAATTTTTGCAAAATATAATGGTTAAAAATTTTTTTGGCAAAAGATTGACCTGACCCATTTCAACCCATGTAGTAAAAGGCACCAAAGGCATGTGCCTAGGTGTGGCGAGGCAAGAGTGATGGCGGGGACGTTAGGGTGGAGGGGATTTATGGGTGTTTGGTTGGTTACAAGGGTGATGGCGGGAATGTTAGGGTAGTTCACAGTGGCAATTCAAGCGGAGGGACAACCAGGGGGAAGGGACCTATATGCTAGCTATTATTTTTAGGAATTATGAAACTAATAAATATTATAGAGTCCAAAAGATATGTGGTTATTAAAGACACAAAAGTGCAAGAAAGACCAAAAAATGGCTAAATTAACCTGTTTGTAAAATGTAATATTCACACTTAAACATACCATAATCAATAATATTCACACAAAAGCACCCCTCACAAACAAAGTTTATCCAAGTTAGACTCGAATATATAATGTACAATAACGATGTTGCCCTCTAAACGTATATGAACTCAATATAAACAAGTAAAAACATAAATCAATATCCTCTTAATGAAAAGACATAAAAACCATATATCAATATTATTTTGGATGCCTAAAAGTATTCTGTTTGACTCAAGTTAAAATTAAAAGAAGACTATTATGGGGAGGAGATTTTACCAGATTGGTTGAATTTAGAAAACTGATACAAATATTAAAAATGAAGATATTTACCTCACTAAAAGCAATGAAAACTAATGACTTTGGGCGATCTGGAAAGAGGAATACATGCACAACAATGTTGCAGTAAAGTAGTCAACAAAGCAACCAGAAGTCAAAAGAAAAAATGACACTTCAAAGCTAAAAGTCATTGGGATAAAATCAAGACAGAAATCACATAGGAACCCCTTCATTGTTATCAATTTAGAGGTGGCACTTGTTCGGTTCATCAATATAACAACAAATTGACCTAGGTTATGTTTTAAGTTTAACGGGTCAAATTAAAAACATGTTAGAAAACAAACCAGTCAAGCACATTGAACGAGTCAAAAGTCACCCAAACTAACTTAAAAAGTTGATGCATAAAACTTCCCATTTCGCTTTACGCAAATAAGTAGATTAAAACACTAAACATTTGTAAAATATAAGGTTAAAAAAGTAGACAAAAGATTGACCTGACCCATTTCAACCCATGTAGTCAAACTGTCAAAGGCATCAAAGGCGTGTGCCTAAGCGAGGCGAAGCGAATTCAACTTGAGTACAGAAAGGCGCAACATAGGCCAAAACACTCACTTTGTCCTAAAAAATTTTTGACCCGTTACCCAAATGGGCAAATGGCCCATTTTGCCACCTGGCCCACCTCTAGTACTTTATTCGAAACTAAACACAAAAGGGATAGATTGATGAAAATACGAACAATATAAAAGCCATAGAAGCTATGGGCAAAGGTGAACAGTTGGCCCACCGCCCACCTCTACTACCTGACATAAAATTGCAATGAACAGTCTACTTTATTCAAAATTAAACATGAAAGGGAAAATTTGAATAATATAAAAGCCATAGAAGCTATGAGCAAAGGTGAACAGAAAGCAATAATCAACAGGATATGAGTCCTATAATAAAAACGATAGAGATGTTTGTTACCCCCGTGTTTTCCGATTGAGAAAAAATATACATAACCAGTTAAATTACTCAGAGAGAAATCTTGTATATTAGTAAATGGTTACAAAAATAATGATACTAAAGACGGAAGAATAAAAATAAGAATGGTAGATATAACTGTAAGACCAATCAATAACGCATAAATGTCAACCATGTCATATTGAAGATACAAAAAGAACATGCATACACGATTCAAAATCAAGAAAAGAAGAAAAAAAATGTAATAATGACAAATTAAATCCACCAACAAACCAAAAGAATATCATAAACACAATAGCAAACTTAAATGGAAAACAAAATAAAAACTCCATGAAATATCCCTGAATAAAAGTAGAAATAAAAATAGAACAAGTGATAAAATGTCAACAAATCCATGCAATAAAGTATAAACTATAAAAGTATGTCCAAAATAACTATAATAAAATTAGCGAAAATGAAAACTTGACCCAAGAAAGACGTTTGAAATACGTAAGATGCTTCTACATGCACAACTTCCAAGCAACCAACAAAATATAAATGCCTTTAAAACAGATTCTCCGATTCTGAGTGAAAACTAACCTCAATGGCAGCTGCACTTCATCTGCAAACACAAAACTCAACATGTAAAAATTAAGGATACTCAACCTTCAAATGGTTGTAGTGGCAAAACAACTGAACTTGAAAAGTAAAAACTAAAGAAAAAGAACGATTTAAAAAAAAAAAAGTTCGCAACTTGCTAGAAAGCAAGATAGCCTTGCTGACTTGGTTACTATAGGTTGTAATTAGACTAGAGTATGCAAATAGTGCTTTGTGCAATGCCTGTCTATAGGTATCGTTTCTGCATGCGTTGTTAGTACTTATTTATTAACACATGTGTAAAATTTCGATCCATTTATTTATAGATTGGTCAATTTCGTTATGTTTGCTCTCTAATATTATTATTATTATTAATTTATTATTATTATATTAGTGAGCAGAATGGAATGAATATATATCTATAGTCGTCCTCATTGTATCTATAATGCACACAATCTCCTATCTTGCTTTGGAAATAAAGAAAATTATTAGCATGTAGCCTATAAAGTATAAACAAATTTAATACTATTAGGCTAGTTGTATAATTATCAATATATAGAAGGTATCCAAGTGTAATGCTATTCTCATATATAGATCCCTGTGTAACCCTATCTATAATGCATACAATCTCTTACCTTGCTTTTAAAAAAAATATTGTCATAAACTCGTAACATATACAGTCTGTGATTTAATTTAGCACTGTTTGACTAATTATACAATTATCATATCTAGAAGGTATCCAAGTGTAATATTATTCTAATATATATAGCCCTATGCAAGCCTAGTTTACAAACAATCAACATACAATACCTACCATGGTTAAAGCTGGTATCATAGCCTAGTTATAAGCATTTAACGTGGCGAACTAAAATCCATGTTAGAATTGGTAAAAGCCAGGATGTCATTGATAGCATGCCTTACTAAAAGCACTGGCATGAATAGTTGATTTGTCCTGGCATGCTTTACATATGTTAATCAAACAAAGAATGAATGTACCATTATATGACCAATATCTAACCTAAAAACTCTCTGAAGTCTGAAGTACCACCGCTCTTCTCATAAACTATTAGTAATTTCTTCATTTCCTACTCCAATTACTTTGTGATAAAAGGATTGCTGTAAAATCTATTAGTAAAGAAAAATGCTAGTTGGATATCAAGGATTCAGATCTAAAATGCGTAGACTGCGTACATAACTTGAATAAAGTAGGCTAACATGTTCTATGTGGACCTGAAAGTGCATACTATCCCTTTTAAATTTAAATTGCACCCTGCATCGTGAAATAACACTACGACAAAACGCCTACATGAACTCAGATCAAGTAGGTTAACATGTTCTATGTGGACCTAACAGTGTATGTTATCCCTTTTAACATTGAATTACATCCTGCATTGTGAAGCAACACTATAACAAAACATTCACAAAACAAGGATAGGTTTGTACTCATACATATAAAACATAAGCAAAAATAGTCTATCAGATCATACCATATACGAGACGGATAACCACCAAACGAGCCACCAGCACCATGAGACCTGGAACCAGAAGCAGAACCCAAAGCCGGAGGCGTAGAAGACTCTCCTTTCTTCTTGGGGTAAGCATTCTGTAGACCCACGCCTGGTAGCACAGAGGGAACACCCCCGCTATATTCCCCTAGCAATGGCGCATTGCCAACACCAACATTCAACCCACCCGACGCACCAGCATAATAACTCCCTAACCCACCTTGCGCACCACCAACCCCACCCACTTGCCCTAAAGAAGCATAAAACGGATTCGCTGCAAGTATCCCCGCGTTCGCATTCAACAACCCTCCATACATAGAATTCAACCCCAGCTGCGCCTGATTCAACAACGCAAAATTCTGACTCGAAGCAACTGCAGCCATCATCTGCGTATTCGCATTCGCTTGTCCAACAACCGGACCTGAAACCGCAGCCTTCACAGCCCCCTTATTCTTCCCATCACTAGCCGCCTTCTGGCAATGCAACTGATGCCCTTCAAACACCTTACACGGCTCTTCCAACGCCTTCCTAAACCCTTCCTGATTCTTATACACAAACAAAGCAAACCCTCTAGACTTCCCTGTCACACTATCGAACCCCAACGGCCCGGTCTCAATCTCCCCAAACTTCGAAAAAAACACTCGCAGCCTCTCCGCATCAACATCCGGCTTAACATTACTAACATAAATCTTCCTATTAGCATTATCACTCCCACCCGAACCCGACCCAACCGGCCCTAACGCCGCTAACTGACACGTCGCCATTCGATTATTAATCCTCTTCCTCGGCTCCTTCAACGCCTTAACCGCCCCTTTCCTCGTCCTAAACTGCACAAACCCAAACCCTTTAGCCTTCCCCGTAACCCTATCAATAACAACATTACAATCTTCAATCTCTCCGTACGGTTTAAACACTTGAGTTAGGGTTTCTTTAGTTGTATCCCATCCAAGTCCGTAAACAAATATCTTACGGTGAGTGACGTCACTATCGGCGGAGTGACGTATGCGATCGTATAAGGTAGGGTTTGCTACGGCTGCGTTGACTATGAATTCGATTAGTTGGTCTTTGGTGTAGGGTTCGATGAGTTTGTGGATTTGTTCAGGTGTGTTGTAATTGTTGTCGTCTGTGTCTGAATCGGATGATGATGATGATTGGATGGGTTGTTTTTGTTGTTGTGGTTTGGTTTTTTTGGGTTTTGTGATCTTTTTTTTGGTGGTGGTGGTGTCGGGTTTATTAGCCGGTTTTCGTTTCCTTGGTTTTGTTCTCACCATTGTTGTTGTGAAGAGAGAAGGGGAGAAGAGACCGGTTTACAGTTTTGTGACTTGTGAGCACGAATGGGGGATACGTGTGGGATAAAATAGGTGTCGGCTTCATAGGTCGGTTTACAGTTTTTTTTCTAAGAGAGAATTACTATTTGCGTCCCTGTGTTATAGTCGATTTAACTACTTGAATCCAAAGTTGAAAACTTTTACTACTTGCGTCCCTATATGGAAATTAACTAACACCTTGAGTCCAAATTTCTAACTCTGTTAACTAAGCCTGTTAACTTTCAGTGAAAAGACAAAAATACCCCTTATACTAACTCTGTTATCAAAAACCTTTTTCTTCCAACTCAGATCAGCTCATATTTCTTCACAAACATTTCAATATCTTCAAAACCAAACCCTAATTAAAACCCTTAACAATCAATCAATCAACGGCTACCCACCGGCGTTTGCCTACTACATCTACGGCAGAAGGGTCTGATGAGGGTCTGTTGCATATTGGGACAGAAGGGTCTGATGAGGATGATGACTAGGGTTTGATGAGGATGACGACTAGGGTTGTGGGTGTAGATGTTGCGGAAGGGTTAGGTGGTCCAGTGGAGGGTGAAGGTTTAGATCTGGTTAGAGATGGTTAGGTGGAGGGTAGTGGTGCAGTGTTGTGGTGAATTGGTGTGGTGTTGTGGTTAGAGGTGGAGGGTGGTGGTGCAGTTGCTCGGTGGAGGGTGGTGGTTCTAATCTGGTTAGAGGTGGTTCAGTGGAGGGTGGGTGGTGGTGCAGTGTGGTGGTGGTGGTGGTGGTGGAAAAGGGGGAAACAACGGTGGCTGAGTGGTTATCGGAATCCATATCATAAACAGAGATTGGAGTTTGACCGATTATAGCTACTCGGTGATACACCCACTTGGTCGGAAAGAAACTAAGGGTTATTATCGGGATTTGTAAAGGAAACAGAGAGGAGGTTGTGATTAGGGCTGTTCACAAGCCGAGCCAATCCGAATGGAGCTTTGCTCGTGCTTGGCTCGTTTACAAACCGAACCGAGCGGAGCGGCTCGTTTATAATCGAGCCGAAAACCGAACGAGCATTCTTCGAGCGAAAATTTTCCGAGCGAGCGCCGAGCGAGAATCGAGCGGATAATAATATGGACGATTATAAAATTGGGATGTTTCTTTCAATGTTTTCATTGTCGGGTGATAACTAAGGTCAAAATGTCCGATGATAACACTACTATTGAGATTCCAATGTCCAAGGATGAGGCTTAGATTGAGGCCGGTGAGGTGATGAGCATACATCAGACAACAATTGTTGCATTGTGACGTAGGTGTGATATCAAGCGACAATTACCGATGGACGACTATTAACATAAAGAAGTCAAGACTGTCACCTCATGACTTATTGTTTTACTATTAAATCTAGTGTTAATTTTTTTATTGTGTTACGTGGGTTGGTTATATTTTGTTTGCATATACTGAGTCAAATCCAATAGAATCTTATATATAAAGCCATAAATTTATCTGTAAATTGTATGTATATTTATTATTAAATAAATAAAAATTTATTCGAGCCGAACCGAGCCGAGCGTACCTTTGCTCGTGCTTGGCTCATTTACAAACCGAACCGAGCCGATCGGCTCATATACAACCGAGCGAAAAATCGAACGAGCAATTTCCGAGCAAATTTCGAACGAGCGGCGAGCGATCGGCGAGCGCCGAGCGTTTTGAACAGCCCTAGTTGTGATGGTTATCAGCTTGGTGAGGGGGAGCTCATCGGAGAGGAGGGCTACGGCAGCGCCGGAGAAGATGATGGCGGCCAGTTCCGGTCACCGGAGAGCGTGTCCGGTTATTATTATGGCCTGACTCTCAATTACACACACAAGTATGTGTGTGTTTGTTATGTGTAGAGAAATAAAACAAAGGGTGGAGGGTTTTATAGGTAGAAATAAATAGAAAGTGCTTAGTTACAGGGATAACAGGGTGGTTGGTGCAGTGGTGATGTTGTAGGGACTGGGGTGGTGGTGTAGCGGTGGTATTGCAGGGTTTGGTGCAGGGGTTGAAGATGGGGGAGGTGGGAAGAAGAAGATATAAAGAAGGGTTAGGGGTGTGTGTGTGTATATATATATATATCTTTTATTTTTTTAATAAGTAGGGGTATTTTTGTCATTTCATATAGATTTAACTGACTTAGTTAACTGAGTTAGCAATTTGGACTCAACAGGTTAGTTAATTTCCATCTAGGGACGCAAGTAGTAAAAGTTTTCAACTTTGGATTCAAGTAGTTAAATCGACTATAACACAGGGACGCAAATAGTAATTCTTTCTTTTTCTAATTTTTTTCTAAGTAAACTTTATTAACACAACGTCAAAACCCAAAGACTGTGCGGCCCTAGCAAAACAATTTTTGTTTTCAAGTAATCGACTTGAATTTAGATCTATTTTTAAACCACAGAAAGCCGAGACACTTAACTTCACCAATAGTGTTGTGTACAGAGAACTTCAAGTTATTCATGGTTCTCTAGGTAATCCAAAATGCGATGATAAGAATCCCATGAGCACTTCCTTATTCCGGATCCTTCAACCCTGCGTGTTTATGAAACTCCAAAATGTCCCGAAACAAAAAAAAAACATTGGGGATGCGACTCTAGCTCCCAATATGTTTTGTTCGATCCCATCGCATCGCAAGGACCGTCCTACTAGTTTAAGCTAAATTCAAAACCATATCCAGTAATTGACAATGTTTTCAGAACCGGACCGGACATCAAACAGGACCCCCACCAGGTCAACGGTCCAATGAAACCGGCAAAAACATTCAAAAAAATCCAACAAAATTATAAAATTCCCAGTCCAGCCGGCCGGTTTCCCGATCCGACCGCCGGTTCACTGCATGACCAGTTCAACCCATTCTCTGGATCGGTCCGGTTCGGTTTTGCAAACACCGGTAATTGGTACGAAATTTCTCGGTCACTGTTTACACTTGGTCATTGCCTTTCTCGCGCTCTAAGGTGATTCTAAGGGCATGTTTGGCTATCCAACTCCTTATTTCCTTATCTCCTTCTTCTACCTCCTTATCTCCTTAATCAAAAAGTCACAAATTCTTACTTATAACTTATCTCCTTTTCAACCCACAAAAACCTCCTTTTCAACCCATTACCCAAACAAACTTATCTCCTTATCTCCTTTTTGATTAAGGAGATAAGTTATAAGGAGGCAAAATAAGGAAAGCCAAACATGGCCTAACTGCTTCTATGTTCACTCTTTCAGCATTTCCCACAACTCTACGTTTTCATTTCATCTCTACATTGAACGATCCCCAATTATCTATAAAAAAATTAGGGCTCTCTATATTTCCTTCAGTTAACCAACCGATTGATCAAATCATAATCTGTACGTCTCTGTCCACCACTGTGTGTAATTACGTTAACGATCACAAATTTGTCTCCAGTAAACGGAAACATATCCATCTAATTCTGTTTAAATTGTATGCATAGATGACAACGGAGCTGTTAGAGATTCAACCTCACGAGCTTCGAATTATATGTAAGCTTGTTACTCTATACAATTCGTTTGCTCTTATGTTAGTTCTGGTTAGATATGATGCTCAATTCGTATAATTTTAATACAAGTATTTTGTTGATATCGATGAACCGATTCGTGTAGAGTCAGTTGTGAGTTTCAGTTAGTAGGTTGAAGGAAGGTGTATTTGTGCCTCAAATGTTTCAGGTTAATTAGTTTATGGAATTTTGATGGATCGGTTATAAGGATGTTAGTGAAGACGGTAATAGCAGTTGTTAGTAGCGTAAGTTAGGTTTTATCGGGTAATTTTCTGAGGAAGATGATGATCTTATTGTAAATCATGATTTTTATCAATGCCAAAGGTTATAACTAACAAATTTATATTAGTTTGTTTGTGTATAAGGTGTCATACTTCTGTATTCATGGACTATATCAATGTACTTGTAATTTGGGAAAGATTCGACTAATTTCGTTGGCTCAACAATTATATGCACAAGCCCTACCCATACTAACTTACTGAAACTAACAACTTTGTAACTAATTAATTACATCAGGGGTATAATAGGAATTTAACTAATCTTTTATTTGAGTACAGTCAACAGTACTCAACTACTCATAGTTCTAACTGACATGTTGATACTCCATGTAATTAAGTATGTAAGAACAATCAAATTCAACTAGACATATAATGTAAAATGCAACTTAATATTGGATCATAATTTCAGTGCACCTTGTCCTACTGCATTGCTAGGTATGGTATATACATGTGTGGATCTGCAACTATTTTTATCACAGGATTGGACTAATTCTCAATTCTTTTATTTTATATCCAAGTAGTTGAATTGAAGAAACAAAGCTCATGTTCTATTCGACTGGTCAACAAGTCTGATCGCCATGTTGCTTTTAAGGTCCTGACCTTGTTTAGTTGTTTTTGATATCTAATTTTGGTTTTATCTCTAAAGATCTGATGTAAGTAGAGTTATCCTCATGAATTGATATTTGGCAGGTTAAAACTACCTCTTCAACAAAATACTGCGTCAGACCAAATACTGGAGTTATTAAGCCAGGTTTAACATGTGATTTAATAGGTATAAGTTTTGTTGTTGAAAATTTTAGACTGTGTGGTGAATCCTTGCTGATTTGCCATTAATTAAAGTTCTGTATCTATTTTTTTTGAACATGATGAATTTTAGGCTGTATTTGTATTTTGTAGTATTCTTACTATGTACATTGTCTTGCTAGAGTTCTCTTAAAACTTGAGGATATTTTGTTGTGGAACCACTTAGCCATATTTCTTAGTGTATTATTTGTACTTGCTGAGTTTAATCACTCGTACTTTATTTCTCATTCTATATATTTGACATTAAGGTTGAATGATGTTTGACATCTAGAGAGACAAGAAAATAGGAGCCCTAGATGATATACATGAATTTGTGATGTCATCTGGTATATTTACATTTACATTGCACTTTAATATCTCTTTACATCTTAACTTTTAAAAGAGGTATGTGATTACCAATTGTAGCATTTATTATTTTTTTATAATCCATCAATTTTTTTTATTTTTTTTTTTGGTTCTTGGCCCACAAGTCCCTCTTTTAGAATTATGCTGTGTGATTTGGAATCTTGATTTTTCCATCTATTCCTGACAATACCTGCTAAATGTGTTTTTGATTAAAGTAGCTGATATGCCGATTATAAGAACCCGTGATTACTGTATTAGGTGATTAAATCAGTGATGGATTACACTTCTAGAAAAGTTCATGCTCTAAATGCTAAGGTACTATTAGGGAGTTATGATATATTCTTGTTGGACATGTAGCACAGTTACTATGCAAGCACAAAAAGAAGCACCTCCTGATTTGATATGCAGTGACAAGTTCTTAATTCAAAGTACAATTGTACCAAATGGGACTACAGAGGATAATATCATGTCTACCACGGTTGGTATCATAAAATGTTGATTTGACAATGAGTTATGGAGGTGGCAAATTGGGACTGGTTGGGTAATGTGTCAAATTAGATTGGGTCGGGGCCAACCCACATACACTTTTAAACATTTAAAAAAAATTATAATCTATTAAAACATATTTAAAAAAAAATAATTGAAACTTTTTCAAATAGAATGATTTAGGAAGTTTTTATTCTTTGAATACACTTTGGATGAATTCACCCACTGACCCACTTTACCCATATTCTTTCTAGCTACATCCTTTAGCTTAACCATTATGACCCACTCTAGAAACAAAGCATAACCCAAATGGACCCATTTGTAAAAAAGATGACACATCTAGTGAGTTTCTTTAGCTGATTCATCACTTTTTCAGTTTGTTAAAGATGATGGTAAGCGCATTGAGGAAAAGAAGCTTAAAGTGATCCTTGTCAGTCCACCCCACTCTCCAATATTGTCGCCAATGAACATGATATCAAGAATGAGACCATATAACACAGCCACTGGATCAAATGATAATTTGGTTCAAAACAATAGTTCTCATGCCAAGGTAAGAGCTTATTTGATGGGAGATATGTATGTGCATTTGTGGGTTATGGCTGAATGTCTGTCTTACATATTATCTTAATTTAAGGTGTAAGGATGGGCGGTTCGGGTATTAGCCCAAAACGTGTTTGGGCCGAAATAGCTGGAAAATTATTATAAATACTAACATGAATCTTGGCATAAAACTGATCTAGAAGGTTGTATGCTTCAGAAACAGACCTGTTTGACCACGCGTTCCTCTTCTAGCTGAACCTTTTGATTTGGCCCAATTGACTCGTTTGAGAAAAACACAACCCACATCGCCAATTCATAATTAAATGGGATAATATTGTCACCTTTAGCTGTTTTGTTAATCTCATCAAGAAAATCTGTTTTTTGCTGTTGTTGCCACAAGTGTTTAATATACCCATATGTGTTTTGGGCAGTTTGGTCTAAAATTAACTTCTTTATTTGAAGTTTGTGACAGTCCAAGTTCAGCTAGTTATATCATAGATTTCTACTTGATGAAAAGGGTTTGTTTTATTACTATTTTTAAACTTATGCAAGGTTGATGGGGTGTATAGAGAAGTTGTAGAGGCAATGAAGAATGAACAATCTATAAACAGGAAACACACAGAAGAATTACAATTAAGCAATGACGTGGAAGAGATAAAGTCAAAACTGAAAGAATTCGAGTCAATACTTAGACAGGTCATTTGCTTTTGGTTTGTTCCTATATTGCAAGTCAATGATTTTTTTTGTTCACTAAGAACCCATAAAAGTTGGTGGTTTTTTAGTTCTTTTACATCTGTCATGACTCATGAAGCTGAACCTTTACGATGTAGAGAATAGAGAGATGTAGGTATAAAGAAACCAGTGAGGACACCTCAAGTTATAATAAGAGTCAAAAAATTAAATTCAAAAAGTACCCCTATAACTTTCTACTGTTTTTTAGAAACGGACCAGGGACCAGCTACGTAACCGGTCCGGTTGAGTTCATTTAACAGGTGAAAAGGACCAGGTGGTTGGACCAAATTTCAGTTTTTTTTTTCTAAAATTTTTTCTTCCAAAATCTCATTTGCTGATTTATTGACTACTTCATGCTCCTTCTTTTTGTTTATTCCAAGGCTCCAAGCTTTATATTTCTTGACATTGCAAATCCACACCAAAAGATAGTTCCATATTTTGTTTAGAGTAGTTAGATATATTTGTTTCTTAAAAAGTATTATGACGTCATCCGGATTTTGAAAACCGGTAGCCAGTAAGGCACTCGGTTCGGTGACCAGTCTTGCTATGAAAACATTTCACAGAAGTGTATGTTTAAACTTCTGCAGTAAATTCTTTATTCATAAAAAACATTTTGTTTGCAAGTTGATGCCTTTTGACTCATATACTTTTAATTCACAGGACAATCCGGCAACCAATCAAAACGCAAGGACAAGAGAAACCCGGTTCCAATTGCTGTTTGTGGCTGTGGTGGCACTTGTTAGCGTTTACCTTGGATACTTGCTGCACAGCTGATGAACAAATTTTAGCAGGTTGAGACTCCTATGTCTATATGAGCCGAGTTGATTGGGTGCGTATGACCAGGTTAGTGTCTATATGTATTGACTTCTTGTTCAGATATAACCACACACTAGGCTAGTTATGATATAAAGACTTGGACCATGCCAAGAACATTGCAATGCTTGACTCTAAGTGGATTTTGATAGGATAGGAATCTAAGAAGGGAATCACAATTTGTGATTTGAGTTTTTCATGGTCAAGTTCTCTAAAAGTGCCATTGTATGTACCAAAAGTGTAAGGAGAAGCAAAAGTAAGACACTTAAACTCAACAATTAGAAGGTGACCCGAGGATCTTGGGGGATTTGTCAGTGTACAGGGCATGGGGTGGTTTTCGGTGTCTCCTACCTGGCCCCATACCCGTTAGGTTGCGTGGGTTTCCTTACACATATCGTGCATGTCTGTTTATGATCTTATGTGGTTAAAATTTGCTTGTTGGCCACCAATTGAAACTTATCTTAAACTCGTTCTAAAAACGACTTGAAATTTCAAATGCTCAATTACACTTCTAATAATTCTATATTTTTGAACAATTTCAAGTTTATAACATCTTAAAAATATTTAAGATGGGCACGGTTACCGTAGAAAGTAATAATATCGTGCGAAGTGTGTGAAGTACAACATAATTACGTAATGTATGATACAATATATATAAACTAATTACGTAATGAATGATAATGACATATATTTTGAATGGCATAAATTATTACGTAATCTGTTCTTTCTAATTACATAATGAAAAACACATAATTACGTAATTAGTAAGAACAAATTACGTAATACGTTCTTCCTAATTACGTAATGACTGCAATAACAAAATAACGTAATACAATAAAAAAACAGCCGAATTTAGTTTTAATAACAAAATACATTAACAAAAATCATGAACAAATCAATGGAACAACATTACGTAACAAATAAACAACTCAATTCATACTTGCACAATCATTATTCCAGTCATCTTCGATGATTCAGTGGAAAAAAATCGTTTGGAGATATAATCGAAAGAGAACGAATTGATTTAGTATTGAACGTTTGATGATGATGATGATGATGATGATGATGATATGATTAGTTTATATATAATTGTATCATACATTACGTAATTATCAGTAAGATTACATTACGTAATTATGATGTACTTCGCACACTTCGCTCGTTTTGGAGACTGTGTATTTGAAGCGGTACCTATTTAAGATTATATAACTTAAAAATAGATTTGGTTTTAGTGCGGATAACAGTGGCAGACCGATTATTTATTTTCTGGGGGTGCGATCGGGATTTTTTGCCTATAAAATACACAATTTTTTTACGGGATGCACCAGCCGCCCATGGCGGATAAACGGGTATGAGATAGGTTTGGGGTAGGGATCACTCCTCCCAAACCTGGGAAAAATTTATAATTAATTTCATGCCCAATATACCCAATACTATCCTGGATGTTTCTGGTTTTTCGGTCAGGTTTAGGTATTTACCTTTTGATACTGAAGTCAGTGTGTAAGAGAAATAAGACGAGAAAGAAACTTGTGTGGGAGTGTAGGAGCTGGAAGGGATATCGAATTGTTTCCCCTCCCTTATACAAGATCAGGCCTAATGGGCTAAACCTACACAAGGACTTAATCATTCATCACCCTTTTGAAGCTAGTAGGATTTTATTATCAAGACATGTTTATACCCATTACACTACTATTTGCATAATTGCATGTGTGTACTATCCATAAATTATTGATGCAAATGCAAACAAGCGTTTAAAAGTGGATTTTAATCTATACCTTCCAAGTTTTCATAACACCACCGAATCAACCAATCAGGCGACTGAAACTGTACACGAAGAATGATAAAATCTTGTCAACAGTTTGGAACTGGATGTTTAAAGTTTAAACTGAGGGGATACTAACATTTGAGAAAAGAAAATTAACTAAATGTTTATGTGTTATATTAACGAATCGTATCACTTTTTAATACAAATTAACGATTTGAGAGAAGAAAATGTTGGTTCACCATCAAACAACTTAAACAGGCCAGTTGGTCAACCTAACCTTCTTGTTAGTAGTTTGGTACAAAATTTTCATAAGAGGGTAGTTTGGTACAAAATTTTAATAAAAACCCATTTGAAGTTCAACACTTGCTATATTAATTATTGTAACATGTCAGTTCATGCCGAACAAGTTCACGAACAGTTCATGAACGTTCGGTTCGTTTACAGGCCTACCCATTGCTCCACCGCCATTCATCACCTATCCAGCAACCACTTACCTCCGGTGAACCTCCATAGCTGTCGACTTCAACCTCCGCCGCAACTCTCCATCACCACCAAAAACCCACCCACCTCCGCTACATAACCACCATTGTCACCACTCACCGTCTCCGCCGTTTCCCTACCGCCGACAACCACATCTTCACCAACATCCACAAGCTAGATTTCTGTATTAAATTCAGTTTAGTTTAGTTTTTGTTTTGCTACTGTTAGTTTGATGATGACGATGATGATATGGTTTGTTTTAATTTATGGGAGCACATGGTGAACCGTGGTGGTGGGTCTGTGGTGATGGTAAAGGTAACAGACAATTGAAGGGTTATGATTTGGATGATGTGAAAGTGATGGTGGTAGAAGGATGATGGTTTGTAGTGGTGACAGACGGTTTTACGGTGGTGATGTAAGGTGGATGGCGGTGGTGAACCATGGTTGAGATGGGGGAGGGACGAAAATGGCAGAAAAAGTTTAAAACCTGAAAGGACAAAAATGTCTTTTACTTAACGGCAGTGGTATGGATGGAGTTTGCGGAAGGAGGGGAATGAGTAATGACAAGGAATGTATACCACAAGGGTCTAGATGAGAAAAAAAATTGTACTATTTAAGGAATATGACTTAAACAACGAGGACAATTTTGACAATTAACCTTTTATATTATATAGTAAAGATGTTGTTTTAAGGTTACACGCACGGTAGCGTGGAAATGGGTCGTGGAGCCCTTGCACGCCAACCACCTGGCCAACGTAAAACATGACGTGTGCCAAATGTGGTGGAAATATCCACCAACGTGGGGCAAATAGAGAGTATGACATGGATCGTTCCTATGCGGTAACGGTCACGGTGATATTTTTATTACCGTTTACCCCCCCCCCCCCCCGCGGCTATTTTTTAAATTAAACCAACCACATTTAATTTTTACAGTATATATAACACAACCTTTTTATTCAACTTACGCCACAATTTTAATCTATGCCCCACACCACAATCTAACAAACCGTCAAGCAAATGGCCAACCCGTGGATCGTAGAAGAAGAGTTAGCCCTAATGTTGGAGTGGCTAAATGTACAAGAGAACCCCAAAGTCTCTACTACGCTTCGTTCAATCCATTTTTGGGTAAAGTCATGGCGGAATTTCGGGTTCTCGTGGGCATTCAAACAAACCGCCATAGCGATGAACTTCATCACAAGTTTAGGGACATCAAAACAAAGTGCAAGATCATTTAGGAGATGTTTAAGGCCAACATGGAGGAATCCCTAATAGACTCCAAAGAAGTTGCCATAGAGGTGACTCAAGTGGATTATTATTTTGAGTACGATGAGAAGTTCGAGTACATATCGCTGCGACGACATAATTATATCTAAGTTTTAATTTGTGTGTTTTAAATTTGAGTGTTATTTAAATGTAATGTTTTATTTTATTATAATGTTTTTTTTTAATTTTAAACTAGATGGTTGCCATAGCCGCGCGTTGTGACGGCAACGCCTAAGTTGTTTATAGGTAGTGGCACGTCATGTGATCCATTAATCATATAAAAATGTACAATAACTTGATTTTATATCGAGAATGAAAACACTTTATATTTGAGCAGACTTGTTTTCAAATGCAGTTTATGTCAGAAACGTAGATAACTCAAATTTTTACCATTGAATGAAAACGTTCTATATTTGAGTCGACTCGTTTCCGAACATAATTTACGTCAGAAACGTAGACCAACCAATGTCGTACGTAAAAATAAGAATGAAAACATATTATTTTTTTAAGAAAAAGTATTATATTTAACCAGACTCGTTTCTGGAAAAACCATGTCGAAACGTGAATTTAGATTGTTTACGTTGAAACATGATTTTATACCAACACGTACGGCAAAACGTAGACCAACCGAAAATGTACATTTTTTTTACGTCGAAGCATGAATTTATTCCGACACATACACAATAATAACCATTTGAGAAAATATTTTTTTCCTTTTGTAAAGAATGAAAATTCAATGGTTAAATTTGAAAAGTTATAACAAGGAAAATGACATTAACGTGATAAATTATACTTTACAATCAATCCGACTTGTTTTTGAGGTAAATTTACGTTGACTAAAGTAATATGAATTCTGATGGCTGATGTGCTATGTATGGTCTAAAAATATAAACTAACCTAGACACCTAGTAATATAAAACAGACTAAACTAAACTAGACCACACGACAGGCAAGTGTACCTATCAATGCAGTACAGACTAAGTAAGTCCGAGTATCGAACCCACAGGACACAACTAGAAAACAAAACTAGACTCGACTAAGACTTAAGAAAATTGGTTTTAAATATGATTTTTGGTTTTTTAATAATAAATGAAAATAAAATAAAATAAAGTAAATAAAGATAAATAGACAGCAAGGATAACTGAGGAAAATATCAGGATAGGAAGGCAACTACCTAGGTCAAGAATCCTACATGTAACTCACAACTCTCGATAATGGAAAACTGAATGGATACCAGATTCTAAAGATAACTTAAGAAATACTAAGACATGCTAGATCTCCTTCCGGTCTCACCAACACGCCCTAAAGAATCCTAAGAAACAAAACACTGGTTATCTAGCTCGGATCACCTCCCGGTCTCACCTCACTAAGAATGTAAAGGTACTCTAATGACTCGATCACCTCCCGGTCTCTCTAATCACAATACACCCGAAGATGTAAAAGAGTAATCTAATTGGATTAACTATGACTTGGAATTGCAAGAAACTAAAGACAACTAGGATAGGATTACCTCCCGGTCTCACCCAAAACCTAACACCTAAAGCTCTAGACAACCCAACATTCCATCACCTCCCGGTCTCAAGAATGGAAGAATACAAAAGTCCTCTAAATTCTCTAATCAAGTTCCTATGGCTTTCGGTACCAAAACCATAAACTAAGCTACGAGCACAAAGCAAGCAACCCTAATAAACATCCAAACATGAAAGACATTCACTAAGACGTTTATGGAACTCTCAAAAATAATAAATCAAACTTAGATACGCACATACATCATAATAAACGCCAACCAAACTTTTACCAAAACATTAACCATTAAAAAATAAATCCAAAACCGAGAACTATAAAATTAACATGCATTCATCATACACCTAGGTAGTGGTTCAAAAATTAGCTACTCATAATAATGAAAAACAATAAAAACAAAGGTTCAAAAATATGCAAAGTCATGGTACCAATATTCATAAACACAAAGTAAATAAATATAAAAACTAGACTTTTAGTGATCAAACCCGTAGCTTCACTCTTGAACCCATGCCTCCTTCTCCTTCAATTAACCTCTACGAACCAAGTAGGAGCTGCTGTTGTCGATCCTTTGCCTCTTGGCGGCTGATGCTTCCTTCGAATTAATATTGTGCCGCCTCCTCTTATAATATGTCTGCCCCTTTTTTAATTATTTTCGTGACCTCCAAGACTCCAAGTTATTTGCCATTTTGGGCTTGGGTCACGACCCAAGTCCTTTCAATTCTTTTTTTTTAATTAATATTATTATTATTATTATTATTAAACTCCAAGCTAGAATTTGGTGTTCTTGGCTCGACCAAAGCTGCTCGTTTACGCTCCAACGTCCATGAACACTAGGTGCTCGCTTCTTGTTTATTTTTCACTGTTTTAAGCTCATTTCTCACGAACAACTACAAAATAATAAAATAAATAAATACGTAATAAAAACGATATAAAAATGAATAAAAACCTGACAAAATAATATACAAAATACATAGGAAAAGAGATGTGTTTTGCAACACATCAATGGCATATATGTCTTTGTTTACTACGTGATGCTTTCACTGTTTCTTTCGAACAAAGTAGTGCACATAAAATTAAACATTTGCGGTGGCGTTATAGTTGACCCAACCTGACTTGTTATCGAACGAAACTAATGTCAAAGCATATAATAACTCAAATTTATACCGTCCAATGAAAACGTATTACATTTGACCCGATTTATTTTTTAACACAACTTATGTCAAAACATAGCCAAAGAAAAAACGTACACAAAAGACATTATATGATTAACCCAACTCATTTTCAAATAAAAACACGTGTTGACACTCACCTAAAAAACGTATGAACTCAATGCCAGAATATGTGTATCTTTTTTTTTTTGAAAAGCAAACTTCATTAAAAACATGCCAACGAACCTCTCCAAGATGGAGAAGAACGCCAAAACAAGGCCAAAGTTACATCAAATCGAAATTACACTAATTACACCAATCAATCGACACCTTCTTAAATCTACTTCTAAACCACAGAAAACCCAAGGACTTAATGTCTGACACAATTTCGACTACATGACGCCTTGTATCCGAAAACACAATCTCATTCCTCGCTTTCCATATCCTCCAACACGTCAAGATAACAATACCATGTAGCGCCTCTTTTTTTACCTTGCACTGATTATTGAACTTGTGGAGCTCCATCGTATCTTTCACATCAAACAAGAATACCGGGGGAATACGACACCACTTTGCAATCCCGTTCCATACTCCCATTGTAAAACCACAGGCCGAAAACAAATGCTCCGTTGTTTCTTCTTTGTCACCATATAAAGGGCACATAACATTACCCCACTTCAATGTTCCGTCTTCTAAGAGCCGCCTTAATTGCAAGCCGGTTCGAAAGCACTCGTAACATGAAAATGTTACACTTCTTAGGTAACCATTTACTCCAATTAAACACCTTTTGCGTCTCTATCAATTGTCTCGTTAATCAACCATTTCTTCATAATCGAAACAGAAAAATTACCATTTGAACCAGAGTTCCACTTCCAAAAGTCAGCTGTGCTTGATAACTTGACACCCGAAATCATCCTTTAGCAATTAATGAGCTCTACAACTTCCTGTGAATCAGTCGGGTACTTGTTCCACTCCCAATCAACTATAACCGAATCGTCTCTGCAAATAATACGGTCAGAAACAAAACATCGCTTCTGCTGTTCCAGACGAAACAGGTTCGGAAACAGGTCCTTAAGAAGACTGTTCTGCAGCCACACATCGATCCAAAATCGAATATTTGAACCCTTTCACACACCACCTTTAATCATACTAACAAAACCAACGTCTTACACTTTAATCTTATTTCCAAAGGAGACTATTTTCGTCCAAGTTCCAGAAAAATGCGGATTCCATCTAACCATATCCCATCTTCTTTTTGACTCGTGAATAGCGTCAATAGTCCTCTTCCATAAAGCGTCACCCTCAACATGATAACGCCACAACCACTTTAGAATAAGAGCATTATTCGACCACTCAAGTTTCGTGAGACCCATACAAGTGACTAGAAGGGGTTAGTACTTACCTTAATTCTTGGTGACAATGTGCGAACCTTTGGACCTCTTGTTGCTTCCTTTGGGGCTCGGCGGTTTGGATTTAGATAGGGTGGGTGGCAGTCGAAGCTTAGGAGGAGTTTTGGATGAGTGTTGGTGCAAATGAAGTGTTCCATGGGTCCTCCTTTATATAGTGCTTCAAGTGGGTAATGGACAAAACCAAAAGGGGTAAATGTATCTTGTGTCTAGGGATCGATCAAGGGCATAGGTACCAAGTATATGTTAATGTTTGACAACACATCCACCTTGTTCTATCCCTTTCCTTTGGCCGCTAGTATAAGACTCAAAAGGGGAGGTGTTTTCTTCTTGGGAAGTGGAATGTATCTTGTTTCTATACTTAGTTTCATGCTAGTTGTGTCATGCCTCTTCTTCCTTGTCCTTAGCCGAGAGGTGTAAGTATTCAAAAGAGGAATGAGTTGACTTATCAAGGGTGTTAGGAAGGTGTTGTAGTGTAGCTATCTTGGTGTAAGTTGACAACATGGTGTGTGTTTCTTCCTTGTCTTGTTCGGCCGAATATGAGGAGAAGGGAAAGATGATTCAAGTGTGATGATAGTGATGTTTTAGAAGCTTCCATGTCTAGTCTCTTTCACCATGTGTTGGTCGATGGGTGGCATAGTTCCAAAAGGGAAGGGGTAGTTGTTTAGGCCTTGGTAGTATAGGTGGTTATTTCCATTTGGGTGTAAGGTTTAACCACATGTTTGAAAGTGACATGAGGTGATTATGGCTTGTGGGTTTCGGCCGATTGGTGTGCACAAAGATCCTCATTCTTTTGGCAAATTACTAGGGTCTTAGGTTGTAAGGTAGGATCAAGTGGTGATCTCTTGGTTGTTTGTGTCTTGGCCGATTATAGTTCCCAAAAGAGGAAGGGCATAGCTTCATTAGGTTGTCACTAAGCATGTGTGTTTGTTTTCCTTTTTAGTGTAAATTAGGTGGATCCAAGATGGGGTTTGATGATGTTATCATGTTTAAGAAAATCGGCCAAGGTGTCCATGAGGAGATTTCATGTGACTGTGATGCTAGGTGAGGTCATTGTCAAGGATCTTGGCTAGTTGTCATATCTAGGATGGTCGTGCTTCTTGTTGCTTTGTTATTGGTCGAAAATAACCAAGAGGGAAGGGTTAGGAGTTGTAGGAAAAAGACTTGTCATGTGTGTGTATGGGTGTGTGATCGAGTGAATGTATATGTTTGTATATATGCATCATGCTTTGGATATGTGTGTATATGTTTATGAAGATCACATCGGCTCCTAAGAGCACATGTACAGGTGTAGACATTCATTGGATAAGACTAGATGGCGTAGAGTAGTTAGAGGTTAGTAGTTATAGTGTTCTAGCTTCGTACGTGCCATGTACATACCCATCTATGTGTAACGACCCTGGCAGTCGGTGCCGGGTCGTCGGGTCGGGTTATCGGAGCTACGCAGCGGAACTCAGGATATTGACAGTCTTGACTCTTCCAGGATCCATGTCATCATATCTGTTGGGTTACCTGAATACATGCCAAAAATAGTTTCTGTCAACATAAAGTTGGTGAGGTCGTGTATTTTATAAAGTGAATGGCCAGTTCATTCATTTATAATTCTTTTATATAAAACATGCTTTACTATTCTAGTTCTGGAGGGGAAAATATATTCTATTATACCAATTCGATTAAAGTATACCGATTATATGTCAATCTATTATATTCTATTAGTTGCCATTCCTATCGATTATACTACTCTGTTTGTGGTAAATATAATTATTCCTACCCTCTACTCGGGTAAGACTGGTTCTTGTCCTCTAGTCGGACAAGAAAGGAAATGGCGATATACCGGTCAGTACTGTCCTAGTCGTTTCTATTATCCCCTTTTCTATTATAATTCATTTATAAAATCTATTATGTAAAGCATTTCTATATTTTCTTATAAATGACATGTATTTCCCCTAAAACGTTTAATAAAACAGTAAAAGTGGGGAGTTCACGATACTCACAGGTTTGCGTATAATCTTCTATAGTCTCTTTTATTACAATTATATGTCATATATATATCGATACGTTTTACGCGTGGGACTTGTTAGATTGTAATACTTAGGATATATATCATATATACAATTTATACATATAGAATTCGGTATATATTAGATAGTCCTAAACTCGGGGTTCATTATTGACACGACACGGACATCCTAAATCTAGCTGGCCATTACAGCTTGGCACTCATAAGCTGGCCATTACAGCTTGGCACTCATAGCTAATAAAAGAATAGAAAATATTATGATTAACCCGAGTCTAGTATATCGTTTTATATATCGAATCGTATATATATAAACGTATATATTTTATATATGATTATTATTCTCTTATTATTATTATCAAGTCCGTACGTTCCTGTATTATATATATATTCGTATAATTCTAATAATCCTCGTCTAGCTATTGGACCGGGTTCTATTCCGGGTGTTGACCGAGTCACCGAGTCGACTCGGTATTGGTTTAACTCTCCGATTCGAGTAACGGTACCTCGCAATCAATATAACCACCATATTAATAATAGATTATAGATTGTAACCAATTAATCCAATATAGTAGAACTTACCAAGATAACAACCGGATACTCCCCGGGTTATTACCGGAATATGATAGGAAGTCTTACGAACCGGGTATCGGACCCGTCTCCCGAGTTGGTACCTTATAACAATAACCATAAAGGTTTATTAGTTAATCGATATGAGATCGTGTATATATATAAAGAAATAGATTAGGACCCGAAAGATTATAAGGACTCGATAGGTGGTTTCGGGTTAACCGTAACCGATACAAATCAAGGATAGCAAGATAGGTAGGATTTGGTGGGGATTATAATAGGCTAGTCTCTGAACAAGGCTCGGGTTCACTGGTTTATAATCGAATCAGATGAGATAAGTTTGGTAACCGGAGAACTCACCGGAAACACATCGGACACAACCAGAAGCTAACTTGATCTGTCAACAGTACTCGAACACACACATACTCACATACGTATGAATCCGAGACCACCGAAAAGGATGTGCGAGTGGTTTATCAAGATCAATTCGGAACCAGAAGGATGGTTTTAATCGATGGGTTTTAGAGACTGTGAAGGAATTAACGCCTGATGACAGTGAGTTCTCAGATGGGTTCGGTGGTCATAGAAGATTATCGGGTCATGGTGGTTACAGCCGACAGTCACCAAGACCGGTGACTGTCTTGGATTCGCTTAACAGAATTAGAAGATGAACGGTCACAGGTTGTTCTCAAAACCTGAAAGTGGTTCCGTTGGTTTATTGTTTTCAACACAGACACAAGGTAAAGGGTGTTGGGTTATCTGGTTGGTTATCGGGTTTTAATCGGAATCAGAGGAGGAAAAGGGTTACACCATCGGTTTAGGGAGGAGGAAGAGACTTACCGGAGCAGAAGACGAGTGGCGGCGGCAGCCGGCAACGACGACCGGAGGCAGCAGCGGAGGCGGCGAAAGCCGCCATGGCTGTCCGGTGAGGTTGCTCTGTTGAAACACACAAGTGTGTGTGTTGTTTGTCTGGGTATCGAGAAACAAAGAGAGAGAGGGAGGTATTAAAATGAATAATAATACAAGGGGTGTTTGGCAATGAGGATAATAACTGAAACTCGGGTGTTTGGTAACGGGTATAACAATAAAATAAGAAACGTTTGCCAACGTTTTAATAGAAGATAAGGAGCGTTTAACCGAGATAATAAAAATCCAATAATTATTATCTATATAATCGATTGAAACAGTTAGTCGCGAGATTCGAACTTAAATAATTATTAAATAATCGGGTGGTCGGGTACGATCCGACCCGTTTAAGAGACCCGTAACACCTCGGGGTGTTACACTATGTGTAGGTTTACATGTGTTTGGCTCGCAAGATGGTTAGGGTGTGATTTCATGTATGTATTTATAGACAAGTCCAACCTAAGTGTTTATAAGTCCGTATTATGCGTTACCTGGTTGTGATAGATTGTTGTTGAATTGATGACGATATCAACATGTATAAATGAGAGTTCTCATGCATTAGAAGGCAGGGGGGGTAACCTCATTGGACTAGTTGTTTGTCCAAGTGTCGCAGGCATAGGCAGTTGTTCCTTGTTGAGTTTTCTAATTAACTCATGCTTCACTAGACTGAGAGGGGGGTGTAGTGTATGTAAATTGCGTAAATATGCACATATAATAATATTAGTAACTAAAAGCGTACGGATGTTGACCTGGTTTGTTGACTGTTGTCACATAAACACTTAAAAAATAGCAATCTATTGACTTTTTGACGTTTCTCATCCCAAAAGCTAATCCAAACACTTTTTCTAAAACTCCTTTTTAAAAAGTTATAAGCCAATAAGCACTTCTGACCAAAAGCACTTTTGTATTTCCAAACTCAACCCCAAACACCCTCTAAATGTTATTTGAATTGTATTAAAAAAAGGAAAAATTACAGAAATCGTCCTTTATGTTTGCATCGTTTTTCAGTGGATGTCCTTTAACTTCAAAATTGATGAGAATCGTCCTTTATGTAATTATGTTGTAAAATCTTGCAGCTTTCGTCCTTTAGCACTAACCTGGTTAGTTTTCATGGTTAATTCTGACTAGATGGACCCCACATAAGGGTAAATTGGTCTTTTCACCCACTAATCAAATATTAAATATATAAAACAATAAGAATTTTCTAAAATTAATATATTTTATAAAAAACAAAAACCATTAACTCTCTTCTCTTTCTCTCCCAACTTCATGTCCCTCTATCCACGTTTCTTACACCACCAACCACCACCCAACCTCCGGTAACCACCATCACCCAACCTTTCTTACACCACCAGTCCCTCTATCCACCACCGCCATTCGTGACCTGCAGCCACGATCTTCACTCAAGAAACCCCAAATCCAAAAACCCAACCACAATCTTCACCCAAAAACATCGATACCCATCGGCCCTCTCTCCCTGCCTTTTCTTCACCACCACCATCCGATCACCACCCCAGCCTTAATAAACGATCTTTGACACAAAACAAAATTAACCTATGAAAATCAAAATACGATATGTGACAAAACCTGAACCCTAAAAATTGAGAAACATTGAAAAGAGGTGAATTGGGGGGTAGCACCTGAAGCTAATCGTGTTTGTGAAGTTGTTAATATTGGTTTCGATTAATGCTTTCGGTCTTAGGGATTAAATGACGGTTGTTGAAGGAGGGTATAGGTTTGATTCAGATCTTGAAATGGGTTTGGGTGTTTTGTAGTGGTTGTGGGTTTCAGTGGTGATGGTGGTTCACTTGGCATCGCCGGTGGTTTCTTGTTGCTGTCGGTCGTGGTGGTTTGGTACAAACAATCATGATGATGTCGGTCGTGATGGTGGTTCGCTTGGTGTCAGCGTTGGTTTCCTGGTGCTGACGGTGGTTTTGGTGGTTGTTGCGAAGATGGTGGTGGTGCTCGTTGTTGCCAGAGGTTGGGGCGGTGGTAGTCGGATGTTGGTGGTGGAGAAAAGGTAGAGAGAAAGGGAGTTGCAATAGAGAATGAAAAGAGTTGTTGGTGGTGATAAAGATGATAGAGATGACAGAGTTGAGGGCAAAACTGTCATTTTACTCTCATGTGGGTCCACATGACCAAACTTAACAATAAAAACTAACCAGGTTATGCCTAAAGGACGGGAACTGCAAGATTTTAAAACATAAAGGACGATTTTCATTAATCTTGAAGTTAAAGGACAACCGCTGCAAAACAATGTAAACATAAAGGACGATTTCTGTAATTTTTCCTTTAAAAAAAATACAAAAAATGGTAACATGGGAACAGATAAACACGGCATCGAAACAAAAAGTCAGGTCAACTGAAGTGATAGTCGTAAAATATCTTCAGTCAAAACAATTGAATGAATGAATTGAGAGAGTAATGGAGGAAGGAAATTCGACGAGGATGATGAAGCTGTATTCGCACCCGATGAGCTCCTGCTCTCGTCGTGTTCGTCTCGCTCTCTACTTAAAAGGTTTCCATCTATCTTTCTCTACCTAATTCTTCTATTCCTAATATATAATACCAAAACGATTATTATAACTATCATTAATTAACAACTATACTATGTCTTTGTTTGTTGTTCTAGGCCTCAATTATGAATGCATAAATATTACCTCCATCGGAGATCCAGGTGAGAATACTCAATACTCAATGTTACATGCTTTTTGGCATTTGAATTTTGAATTCATAGATCACTTGGGGAACAGTTTTGAAGCGCGCTTTTTGTACGCGAGGCGCAGTTTATTACATAACTTTCTTTTTATACTTCCCATAGGTTTTTAGGATCCCTACCCAAGATTTAGCAACAAATAGGCTATATGTATGATTTAATACATGAGCTAGCTACATGTACTGATGTACAACCTAAAAAGCTATATGTGCAACTACCTGATGTGCAAAACCTCCTGTATATGAGGCGTGTGCTCTTCGCCTGCGCCTTAACCTGATTTTCAGTGCGCCTTTTGCCTTTTTACCTGCGGTTTTTGGTTTACGCGCGCCTTATCTACACAAAGGCGATGGGCCTTGCTCCTAGGCACACTTCAGATGCGCTTTTTAAAACCAAGGGGCTACCTTCAATTTAGTATTTGCATAGTAAGAAAATATGTATCATCTATATGTTTGGTTTTTTATGAAGTATATTTTTTTTTATAATAAAATCATTGTACTTTGTTTTTTAAAATCAGTGTCCCTGGGTTTATTTCATTGTTGCATTGGAAGTTCCAAATTATAGACCCGTGAGTCAAGACCCGGACTCAAAAATATGTCAGATAACACTCTAAGCAGTTAATGTCGGAAAATATCGGTTATCGGTCGAGGACCGATATTTGATATCTCGGTTTTCGCGGTGAGATATCGGTAATTTTTATATCATGCAAAATCCATATATATAGAAGTTTAACACTAACAATTAAATATAATCTCCTACAATTAACAGATTGACCTCTTGCAACATGCAAAACAACCACAATTGTAGCAAGTGGGAACTAATTAAGACTTTAAACACTAATATTTAACACTGACAATTAACAATTAAGACTTAAAACACTAACAACATCAATAAGAAGCAAGACAAATAGAAGAACTAATAAGAAAGATACTGATATCGGGAATATCGGTGATATATCGGTCAAGTATAGGTAAGATATTCGTCAAATATCGGTCAATATCACCGATAATATCGGTCAAAATATCGGTTTCAATATATCGGTTGATGACTGATAACCGATATATCGGACCGATATAGCGGATATATCGGCGATATTAACTGCTTAGATAACACTACATTTAGAGAAAGATATTATATATTTCAGAACGGTTTCTAGGCAATTGACACATCTAGTGTACTAAAGTGTGCAATATAAAGAGACCTATAATTGTGAATGCCAAGTGAAAAAACTTAATTGTGTGAGCTTTAAAATGCAGAACTTCTAAAGGTTAACCCAATGGGTTATGTGCCTGCTCTGGTGGATGGCACTACTGTAGTTTCAGATTCTTACGCCATCTTATTAGTGAGTAATTTATGTTTGTCCTCGTTTAACTTACTTCTTGTATAATTTCAACGTATGGTACCAAAAGTTGCTACTTAGTATTCTTTTATGATCTTGGTTATTTACAGTATCTTGAAGAGAAATACCCTCAGCATGCTTTGTTGCCTAAAGATATTATGAAAAAATCGATAAATTATCAGGTAAATCATAAATAGGTTGCATTTACTCAAATGGCCATGGAAATCTTTGTTCCAAATCACTGACAACGTGTTTGTGCTAGGCTGCAAGTATTGTTTCTTCCAGCATTCAGCCTCTTCAGAATACGACTTTAGTTGTGAGAAGAAACTTTTGATTTCTATTTATGGCATGCTATTATTTTTTGCGTATTCCACTTTTAACGATGCATAAATTATGTAACAGCATTATATCGGGGAAATTGTTAGTCCTGATGAGAAGCTTCCTTGGGCTCAGTATCATATTAGGAAAGGCTTTGTAGGTAAGGATCATTTTAATGGATCATATCTTGTTTTTATGCTGATTATACGTGGGTTGGATCATTCTAAATCTATATTAAGAATCGCAAGACATCCGCTTTTTGTATGTGTATAAAAGATTTTCAACATGCAAAACATTGCTGCCTGCATATTACTGAAAGTCTGAAACTCAACTTGCTTTTAGTTTTCTGCGCAGTTACAACTTCAGGATGAGTCTGATATAACCGTTTTTTCACTGCACTCAAGATTTCTTATCCCATTAAGTTTATTTGTAAAACCAAACAAAGAAGGGTGTAATGTGATGAAAGACTTGGTAATGGAAATTGAAGTAAAATAATAGAAGCAATAATAGAGGGATTTAAACTTTGTTGAGGGTTGAATTTGCTAATTATTGACTAAAGGCTTTTTTTTGCTAATTACAATATTGTCTAATGTGAAAAAAAATATAACTATGTGGCCCAGGTGGGGTTGTTCAAAAATTGTAAAAATATAACTTCGAACCGCCCTTGTAAACATTTTGAAAACAATTAATGAAAAGTCCGTTCAATCTTAAAAAAAACGAACCGGTTAACCACCAAACCGGTAAAACCAGCCTGTCTAGCCTACCACCCAACCCTGCTGCTTTGGTTTTTCGTTTCTCCAGACTGTAGTTAGCTGTCCGGACAATAATTTCATAAAAACCAGCTAGCCGAATCAGAACGTGAACACCCCTAGGCCTAAGTATCATCGCAGAACTTGTGGATAAAATCAATGGTTATGTGGCTCAACTATGATATCTGAAATTCATTAATCATTGTAATTAAGTTTATATGTTACCAAATTCCTAATTATGTGATCACTTGTGCAGCTCTCGAGAAGCTATTAGCGAACCATGCTGGAAAATACGCAACTGGAGATGAAATTTACCTGGTATGTTAATTCTTGGCCACTGTAATCTATAGTCCTCAAATGCTGCATATATTATGATGTTTAATCTTATAACAAACCGGTTGAATAGATGATTAACGTATAAATCTCATTATTAATCATATGGCAACAACCAATGATTTACACTCCCTCAGTCCCTCCTTCCCAAAGCTGATGTTAAGTTGAATTATTCTTCTACAAATTTGATTATGTTCCTCATATGGGTACTTTCAGGCAGACTTGTATCTCGCACCACAACTTGATAATGCAATCAACCGGTTCAAGCTTGACATGGTATTCTCTACTAATTTCCACGATCATATTTTTTCGTTTTTGTAAATTTCTTCACTGGTTGATGCAGACCGAGTTTCCACTTCTGCTTAAATTGTTCAAGATTTACTGCGAAACACCATCTATCCAACAGATTTTCGCTGAACCCCAACAACAAATAGGTTTGGCCCACTCACACTTATTGTCAGTTCTTCTAAAAAGTTATGTGCTAATTTTGATTCCAAAAAAAAATATATATTCAAACAATAATCTAAAAATAGATTTTGGACTACTTCAAGTTTCAACTCATTCGACCAATTGCCCCGCGTCTTTTTTAACAATTTTTTAAATTGACCTTTTCCAGTAAAAAATATTTGCTCATTATGATTTTGATTACGAAAAAGAAAAGAAAATTAAATCATACAATAATCTAATCTAGATGGTTGAGTAAAACAATTTATGAACTTGTATGGATCAAAACAGATTTTGGGCTACTTTCAACCCGTTCAACCAGTTGACCCCTTTTTAGCGATTTTTTATTTAACATTTTCACATTAAACATAACGCGAATCTATTTATAAGTACACAAGTCGAAACTATCACATATAGGTAAAATCTATACTTCAGTTTAAACCGCAAAACACTTGAATCGTGGATGTCATGAAACACATGGGTTTCCTTAGCTTTCTAATTTTATATTATTTTTGGCAATTTTCTAAATTTATTTAATTTGACATTGTTTTAATATTTTGTATCAGATAAGTCGTTATTCAATTTCACCAAGCCCCAGGAGGCTTAAGACGCATCATTTTCGGGCAAAACCAACATATGACTCGAATAAAAACCGAGGTTTGGCTGTCATTAGTTTTCATACATTGCACGTTGTTGTAATTTGTCACATAAAATGTAGTTCATATATAATCATTATAAAAGTCATATGTTGATGTATATCGGTCAAATCTGCGAAATCACATTGGGTCAGGTTGAAATCCAAACCAATTTGATTCCCCACTAAAGCTTGATTACTTTTATAATAATCAACACATGACACCTTTAATCAATACAACATAGCCCCTAATCTCTCAATACTGTAGGGGTGCAAACAAGCCTAGCATGAGTTTGGCTGGTTTAGTTAAAAATAGATCAGCCTCCAGTTGTGTTCATGTTTAAAGCTATGGGCAGACTCTTGTCCGACATGATTATGTATAGATTACTATTATCGACAATTTACATCCAAACATAGACCAACTCGAATTTAATCGTTGAATCAAAATGTATTATATTTGACCCGACTCGTTCTCAAGCAAAATTTACCCGACACATCCCATAAAAATAAAAATATAAGAAATTACTTTTACGATAAGATCAAAACTTTAGAAATTTGATTGGTTCAACCTGACATTTTACAAAGTTACAGGGTTACTTTTGACATTATAAAGAAATTTGAGGTATAATGGGTTACATTTCAAAAGTTTGATGGTTAAAAAGAAGTTAGAAAGTAAGGTGCCTTTTTGTCAAGTTAGAAAAGAAATGGGTCATTTCTGTGAACGTAGACAGTTGCTTTTTGTTAAATAAAAAACTTGCGGAGTAAATTTTGTCACTTTAGAAAAGTTGAAAGGTAGTAATTAAAGAGCATGGTCTATATAATAATTCCACAATAAAAGGGCAAAATTACAGTAGGATGGCTTTAATGGGCAACAAATTGCGCCGCGACTCTCTTCTGAATAGCAAACTCTATCTGACTAAAAACAAAACTCTGGTCCATAAGGGTCGTGATATTGCTGTGCACGACCCTCTACACTTTGTCTAAGAACCTACTAGCTACCGGGGCCAAAAAGCCAAAAATATCGAAGACAAAAGGAATGAAGGCGTATTGATTATCCGCGCAAGCTTTATCATGCTTCTTAAGTTTCTTCGATTCTTCCTTCAGCATTGCCTGATCTGCCACAAACTCACTATCCCTAATGCTGACAAGGGGGGCTACGCCGGTGAGGTCCACACAAGCGTGTTTCCCACCCACACATCTGAACACAAGAATGTCAGTGGGTGCAAAGTAGACCTTCCTGCATCGTGTTTGTCATTAAGTTCACCGGGGCCTCCTTTTTTGTAGATATACCGCATGTCTGAGAACATTCCATAAGACATCAGGAACCAGATCATGGCGGTACTTGAATCTCGACAGCTCTTTCAATGGACCGCATGCTCCCCAAATTTGTCGAAGCAAGCCTTACGACAAACCAGACAAAGCTCGTTGACTAGAAACAAGAGAATCATATATGATATTTACTGTCATTGTCTCTCATGGATTTGATGCTCTAAATCCTCTTAATTATGCTATTGGGCGTCTAAATGTATGGGCCTTACCCATGGAGCATTTGAGTATCCCCTTTATCGCATTAATCGTAACCCGCTACCTGGACTACCTGCACACCACTCATGAACCCCTCCTACAGATGGGACTACCCGTGAATCATTTGGGTACCCCTTTCTCCTCTGCATCTCTTTCTCTTTTCTCTGCACATGTGAAGTAGATCACGAGAATGGTACCGAGACTACCTGAAACCCACTACCCAAGTCATCGGTGGCAATAAATCCATAAGAGTAGTGGGGTACCCGTGCCATTTTCTTGTTGCACCCGGCTTCCCTAATATTTTATAGTAAAAAAAGGGAAGTGGGTGAAAAAGTAAGTTAATATCGCCCATAGTTTAATAGTGACATCAATGAGTAACCCCTGAGCGGCGAATATCTCGATGACAAAAAAGAACCTAACACTTCACCTATAAATACCTAACACACTCTCATCGTCCTCTCCACCGTTTAATTCTTCTCCAAATCTTCTCCTTATTATTATTAATCAGATCAGATCCATTAATGTCCTCCTTCACCGTATCATCATCCTCCACAACCCTTCTTTCACGCCAATGCTTGATATCTTTGGGTTCCAGGGCTCCTGTACACTTATGCAAAATGATGAACAAAAGGATAAAAAATAAAAGAAATAAAATTGAAGAATTGTATACAAATATATGTTTATATTTTTAACAAAATTGATGAAAAACAACTAACAATCAGGCATCACATGATTGAGAAACCGGAAACGCATAACCTACACTCTAATTTAGTTGATTATATTTGCACATTTTGACTGATGACAAAGATGAAGACTAGATATTTAAGGGGCTGTTTGGTTAATTAAGTGCTGAAGCATTAAGTGGTCTAAATGGTTAAGAGGTCTGAACGTTTAAATGTTGAATCATTAAGTTGGATCTCTTAATGGTTAGTTTTCTTGTCCCACATTAGTAGAAGAGCCTCATTAAGGTTCAACCTAGTTCAGTGCTTAATGGTTCAGCAACATCCATAGTCTTAATGGTTCAGCCTTAACCATTCCAATCAGAAGCTGAAACAAACTCGCTGAATGTTGAATCATTCAGCGCTGAATGGTTCAGAACCTCATTAAGAAGCTTACCAAATAACCCCTAACTTAATTTTTATATTTTATGATGACGTGGGTACCCAAACCCCCACGTTTAAACATATTTAAGAAGCTATCAAGCTCGGGCCAGGAAGCCGAAAAGCCAGAAGCTGGTGTAAAGAAGCTACATGCATCGGCTCCTCAGCTCCCTAGCACAGGACCTGCCTTAAACGAGCACAGGACCTGCCTTACAGGAGGTCAGTAATAAAGGTGGGTCCAACATTTATGGGCCAGCCCAACCCATTACTACAAAGCCCATTAGGGTTTGGGGTTTCACCCTCTATAAATAGAAGGGTCACACCTTCACCCAAACCCATCCCATTTTGTCTTGATCTTCACTCAAGACATCTCACTCTATCTCTCTCTCTCTCTCTAGAAACATTATCTCACTAACTAATCTGCCTAGCTCCCATAGAGGAGCCTACGAGCTGCTAAAGTATCACATCAGCAGCTCATGAACTCTTTATAATTACACACGATTGAGCTGTTAAGCTCCCCTGCTCAACTCACGAGCTCCCCTAACGGAGCTCTGGAGCTACCATATCAACGGTCTACGGATCCATGGTTCTAATAACCAACTTTCAGCCATCGAGCTAAGCATCCCGAAATCACCTCGGCCGCTAGCTAACCGCCGGTTTCAACCATCATCTCCTCTCACACTTCGTAACCCTCATTTACTCCTTTCTACTTACTTTTACATACATTTCTTGGGATAAATCACTAATGTTGAGCGTCGGAGGGTGGTCCAGAGACCCGGTCTCTGGACCCCTTCTAACAAGTTGTTCGTGGTGCAGGTACATGCTTGGAAGGTGCTAGGTCCAACCCGAAGAGACATCCATACCATCTCCATGCCTTATTCTTGTTGTTTCAACAAGTGGCGCTCACCGTGGGGCTATCACGCTTAGAACATGAAACTCTTTGTGGTTTAGCCCCAAATGTTCCTAAGTTCTTTCTTTTTAAGGATGGAGAGGATGTTCTTACCGGAAAAAATCATCCCTACACCTCCTACATATGTTTGCGTTTTTGCGCCACAAAGCCGGTGACCGGGTTCCATACACTTATAACTCGGTTGCTACATGTATCTTCTTGGATAAAAACGCCAAATATGAAGATCTATACATGTTCTTGATGAAAAACCATAAAAACATTTTGAACACATGTGTACATCTTGTTCAAGAGAAGAATAATAAAAAAGAGAAAGGAAAAACTTTTTGAACACACTCACACCCACTTTATATGGTGTCATTCATAAAGCCACTAAAAGAAAATATTATATCATGAAATAATATTGTCACATTTCATTTGAGAAAACAAAAAAAAATGTCTCAAAGTATTTTCTCAAAAACATAATTACATAGAAAGATGTGTACACTTGCCCTAATGTTTGACTATCCCATTTTTGTCTTTTAGCACACATAAAAGTGTGTGACAATAAAGTACAAAAGAGGATAGAGGTCAGGAAACAACTTTATCCAACATTAAAGCCTCTAGTACAACAAGTATTGCATCTTGTACAACTCATGCTGCAGGCTGCCATACCGCAGCTCCATTGTAAGTGATATTATCAACACTATAAGTCACGACGTGGATGCAAGAATCCCACAACTGATCTATGAGTAAAAAAAAAGATCACATAAATCGGAGCTGGGTAGCCTATCTAAGCTATAAATAGGGAAGCCAGGAAGCTTCAGGCTGCCATATTGCAGCTCCTGCTACAGTGGTGAACAGTAAAAAAAGTAAGAAAAGTCAAAAGTCAGACTTTCTTACACACTAATCCACAAAAGTGCTTAGTCAATAGCAAATCAGACCTCAAAAGCATAAAAAGTGGTATCTTTCACCGAAAAGGCAAAAACAGCTGCTGACATATAGAAAAGAGGGTCAGCACTCGCTCCCATGAGGAAGCACCCGCTCCCATAAGGAAGCACCATGAGCGGGAAGCCTTCCCCTATGGCAGCCTCTGTTACATCTTAATGTGCTAAACGTGCACAAAAAGAAGGTCAACACTTAACATGTATGGAAGGCAAGCTCCCCCATGGAAGCTCCCTGGGCTAGAAGTCCTTCCCCATGGCAGCTCATGTTACATCTTAATGTACTAAGCGGAGGTCAATACTTGCTCCCCTAGGTAAGCTCCCTGAGCTAGAAATCTCCCCCTATGTAAGCTCATTTTACATCTATGCGTACTAAGCATTCATCATTCATTTACACCTCTTTGCTTCACTTCATGTGCACATGCGATACAAGCACATGATCACTCTCTCGATATTAACATTAGGCACAAGCTTCTAAAAACTCCTACTAGCCAAAACAAGATAAAGTGTAAAAATATCGTTGAAACGAGCTTCTAAAAGAAATAATCGAGATTTCAAAATGTTGTTAAACAAAGTCTTGAATAATACTAACATTACATCTCGTTTCAACTTTTAGCCTAACCTATATTTGACCCAAAATTCTTAGTAAAAGTGAAGGGACTTATGGGTGTACCCATGGCGTGTAAAAAGCCCATGCACTTATAAGCTAACCATTAACTTCACTTATAAAATAATAACTAATAATTTTTTTTTTTTTTTTGAGAGTAATGTTTCAGCGGTAAATCCCGTGTTGTAAAGCGACCACTGCCCAGGATCGAATCCCATAGGAACCACACGGGTTTCTCCTTTCAAACCCAACGGTTATTTTTTTGGTGGAACGTGGGAATCGAACCTGAGACCAAACCCGGGCAGGAACCCTCCAAGGAGGTAAACCTTCCCACCTCAAACCAGCTGGGCTGGAGATCATTGGCAATAACTAATAAATAAAAACAATAAACACACACTTTATCAGCTAGTCAGGTCGGGTACAGCAGCTTGGCTCCCGTAGAGCAGCTACAGACTACTATTCAGCTTTATAAGCTGTAGACAACTATGCATGTCAGTGCGTCAGCTGCTATATGACAGCTATAGACAACTATTCAGCTTTATAGCTATCAGAAAAAGTACACTACTCATATCAGCTGCCATACGGCAGCTGTAGACTATTCTATAAGTAAACTCATGAGCTACAGCCCGGGAGCTACAAGCCTATAAGCTGCAGCCTAGGATGCTACAAGCCTAAAGCTCGGAGCCCATAGTTCGTAGCCAGAAGCTCTAAGTTAGAAGTTTGAATCTCGAAGCTCAAGGCTAGGAGCTACAAGATTGTAGCTAGAAACTATAAGCCCAAAGCTACAAGCTAGAAGCTCAAAGTCACAAGCTAGAAGCTCGTAGCTACAAACCCGAACCTATGACATATAATATACTTTAGCTTTTACATCAATGAGACAAAAGTCAGATCTACACAAGCTATAAGTAGGTAGCCTAAAGCGAACAACATAACACATACACCCAAGTAACCCTTGGGGAGAGAACACGTGTAATAGGGTGCCTTGAGTACCTCTAAGATATTTGCTTCCTAAGGCCACGCTTGTCTTTAAACAGTTATATATGACATATTGGAAGACACAAAAAACAAACGTGTCAAAAGCTACGAAAATTAGTTCATATGTCATACGCTACATAGCCTCCGGCTGAGGTAAAGAAGCTAACAACTTGGCAGCTCAGCTACACTTGACCATATGAATCAATCCAAGGTTTTATAAGTATTGACGAACGCTAGGACGAATCATCCTTAGAAAATTAACATCTTTTCCATACACCAAAGTCATTTAAGGAAACGAGCACATCGCTTAGGGCAGGCTCAACACCTTCCTTAAAAAGGCTAACAACTTGGAAAAGAAGAAAGATACCTCCTTATATCAAAGAGGCTGCTAAATATTATGCTAAAAATGAAGGCTTGGCCCACTCACTATGAAGAGCATAAAACATAACCTCGTATACTTGTTCCGTTAAACACCAATTCAATGCTTTGCAAAGATGAGCTGCTCTCCTAAATAGAAAGGGAAGCCACCCTATGGGAACGAAACGCGCTTCGAGTGACCTCACCTATGGTGACTTGAGAAGCTCACGAATGCATCATTAAGCAGTTTTTGTGACTTCCATAACACACCAATCAGAAAATGTGCAACTCGCAAAGCCAAGAAGCACGGAAGCTACTAAGCCTCCTACGCCTTCACAAAATCCCTACTTAGTTAGCCTTATCAAGTAACATGAGGCACAAGTAAGGCAACCGTATAAAGATTACATCCCACAAGGATGACCATCGGCTTAAAGCCATAAAGATCCAAGCGAGTTAACTCATTTAAATAAGCCCACCTCTTTGTCCTATCTTTCTCATAGGATATAAACTTTAGCTTGCACACAAAAAACAAATATGTTCACAAATGATATGGCACATAAGAAAGTTAACCGCCTAAACATGTTCGCAAAGGCATCCAATGTTGAACAATAGACAAATGTTACTTTTTGTCACATGTTCAAAGAAACATTTATTCGGTTCCAAACCAATAACTTACTTGAAGTAAGAGTAAACTTCCTCAAGCACCTAGTTTAAAGCTTCATACATACGGATCTTTGGATCCCAAAAGCTTGACATGCCTAGAGGCTTAGGAAGCTCATAAGTGAGAAGTTCAAAATCGAATGGTTAGGTACCAAGTCATAAGCGCCCATCGTCATGACCACTCATGACTGGGGGCTAATGGTACGGGTACCTAATTTTGAACGAATCAAGGAGTTTAGAAACCGAGAAGGAGAGGAACTAAAAAGTAGAGAAGCCGGTTAGCTACACATGTCAAGGCTCCCGCCCTAAAAGCTAAAAATGGTCACAAGCACATTGCTACACACGTGACGTTACCGGTAAAAGCAAAGAAACCTCGAACAGAATCATGGTATGAATAAGGCATATGCTTCTCTATGGGAGGAATGTTGCTTATTGCAGCTAAACAACAAAGAACATATCAAGCAAGCTAAAGAACAACACATCGTCCTTTCAATTGCTCCTGTCCAGGTGGCTCCGCTTACGTAAAGGATATAACAATACTTACCTTGCACATAATTATCTACAAAGAATCAGGCATGAACAAAATCGATAAGATCAAGGTTAACTAAAGCAGCTTGCTCAATCATCGAAGCAACTTGCTAAAACCTCCATACATCTTGACGACACTAACACTTAGCCGATATATGGAAAAGTTTAAACACTTCGTCAAGGGAATCTTATAAAAAGAAGGTTCTATAAAAACGAGCCTATATGCCTAAACTAATCCTATCAAGTGTGCAATCTCCGATAGATGGTTAATACTCACAAAGCCTACAAGGCTTAGAAACATAATAACCCACAAGAAATATTAAGGCAACTTGTGGAACAACAAATGGCTTACTAAAACAAGCAAAGAAGCTTCAAGCAACAGTTGGGAAACACAACAAATGATCAAATAAGGGAGCATTGCTACTCGTGCCTATCTAAGAAGCACGCAAGCAAATTGCCAATGCAACGATACAACTTGGTGACACCAAGGATCATAGCAAACAACTTCTAGTGATCATATACGCGACAAATTACCACACCGTTAGAACTCCACAAAATAATAGAGTCGGGTGAATCTTTATTCGCACCTTCCCTACAGCAGCAACCAGCTGTCAGGAGCATAGAAGCTGCCCATAAGAGCATAGAAGCTGCCTATAAGAACATAGAAGCTGCCAATAGGAAGCATGACGGTAGCCTTCCAGAAATTGTTCATTATAGCAAGGAAGCAGCATGAAAGAGGTAGCCTTCCATAGCATCAAAAAGCGTTGATTAGGAGATATTTTTGCCATATGGTAGCACCTTGCTAAAGAATTGTTCGAGGAGTCCCAAAACCTCAAAACTCGAAGCCTTGAGACTTCACCACCTATGAGGTAAGTGAACATCTACCCCTGAACCTTTACTTATTAACTATCTTTCAATCAAACACCACGCTGATGCACCATGCCATCAAACAAGCTCAACCTCTACCTCATGCACTTTAAAGGTGCCCAATGATTAAGAGAATTTTACTAGATTATGGAAAAGCTTATTTTTACTACCTTCTCTATTGAATCAACTCATGAAGAAGGTCGATCAACTATCACCATATACTCTATTTTAAACAATGTGGTCGAAAACGTAAGAGTCTTTTAAATGTCACCAAGCATAGGATGATAAGTTCTTACACATGAGTGTCATCCAAAATGTTATGAGACATCCTTGTCTCCCACAAAAGTTGATCATGGACTCAAGCGTAAAGTGCTTTGACCTTATAAGAAGTTGTTCAAGCATCATCTAAAACCAAGAAAACTAACCATCATATCCTAGAAGGCAATTGCCTTAGCACATACAAAGCTTACTGTTGTCAACAAAGCAGATTACCTTCTTACATGACAAGCTAATATCCTTACATAAAAAGCCTCTATAAGGAAGCTAACCTTCTCATATAAGGAGCTGTCCATTATTACCAAAATAGCTTCCATTCTTACATAGGAAGTTGACATTCTCACATAAGAAGCTTCAATTCTTACATAAGAAGCTGCCATTCTTACATAAGAAGCTGCCATTCTTACACAAGAAGCCGCCATTCTTATGTAAAGAAGCTTCCCTTCTTACACAAGAGGATAACCTTCTTACTCAACAGGTTGTTATTCTTACGTAAAAGGACTTATGAAACTACAAAAGAACCTCCTAGCATTTCCTCATGACATTTCGTCTATTTGACATATGGCGAACACAAAAAGAGGAACTTTAGAGGGAAGCTTATCATATGAAAAGTCCACATTACTTTAAGTGCATTATTGCATTACCCCAACTCATGGAAAAACTAACAAGGTATGCTCTTCAAAGACGAGCTCCACAAGACATCGATCCATGAAAGTTGGTCGAATACCGCAACATGCATACAAAATCCATGATATAGCCTACTCTAAGGCAACCTTAGTTACTATAACATCTTGATATTCCATCCATGAATCCAAGTCATACTCGAAGGGCGTTGTCTAGACAATGTAGTTTCTAAGCTGCAAGCTAAGGGAACGAAGGAAACTCTTTCGTACAACAACAAAAACTACTTGTCTACTTTATCCTATCAAAGGGTGAGCCCCTCCTAACCAGGCTCCATGGGATCTGACGCTATACCTACCCATGAAACGGGGATGAGCTCCTAGGCCACATCGCTCAAGGGTGAAAAAAGAGGCCTTCAGGCCAGGAGACCTCGTGTTAAGGTGTAATGAAGCCAGCAGGCAGCAAGACGTAGGAAAGCTAGGTCCCCGATGGGAGGGTCCTTGTGTCATCAAGGAAGCCCACAAAGGAGGATCCTACAAGCTAGCTGACCCTGATGGCAAAATGATCCCAAGGCATTGGAGTGACAAACACTTGAAACGTTTCTATGTTTAATGGTTGTAACGTCTCTTTGTATTCCAAGAATCATGATTAATGATTAATGAATGAACTATGTTTCAAATTATTAACTTGTCGCTTATCTTATCAAAGGGTGAGCCCCTCCTAACTAGGCTCCATGGGATCCGGCGCTATACCTACCCATGAAACGGGGATGAGCTCCCAGGCCACAACTGCTCAACAGGTAACAAGGCTAAGTAACCTTCCTGTATACAGGGTGAGTCCCTAATACAATCCACGACTCCATGGGACAAGTCATTGGAAGGAATACCTAAACCCATGAAAGAGGGTGAGCTCCTCACACCAAGACAGCTCCCACATGTTCACAATACACGAAAACGAACATATCACTAAAAAACCGTTTAAAAAGGTTTAAACATAAACAAACAAGCTGATAGGGTAAGCATTGCATCGGTTCCTTAGCTAAGTATCCTAAGTTGGGTGACTGCAGCATCCACCTTAAGGAGAAATGTTAAAGACATTGCAAACACTATGAACGACAAGTAACAGAGTCAAGACAACCGAACATTAAACATAACTAAGGCATCACCCCTAAAAGGGGGAGCAATCCATTAGATACTAAAATAAAACGCCCCAAGGGCTAAGTACAATAACAGTTCAACCACAAAAGACATTTTAAAAACTAACAAAGTCTAAAACGAGGCTGGATCATGGGGTAGCGGAATCTTCGGCTTCATTGGTGGCATCGCCCTCACCAGTGGAAGCCAAGGTTTGGTTACCAACATCACCGTAAAGGCCATCAGTGTCAAGACCTGCAAACGGATCATCTTCGCTGGAAGGAGGGATAGACTCAACCTCCAGAGCTTGAAGGGGGGAAGGACTCTCAAATACCTGCTCCAGACTAGGAATCTTTGAAGAATCAGCAGGTTTTGCACGTTTTAAAAGCATGTTTCCTTGGCTCCATCACATCTATCATAAAATGAGCCTACCACAACACTTAGAGAAGCTCAAAGTCTCAGACTGGTAAGCTGCCACATCTGATAGATGGAAGCGATGGGCTCATAGAATGAAGCTGTCAGCTACCATCAGGCACCAAATAATATCCGGGAGAGCAATGCCCACATTGGTATAACTTACCACAAACCCCGATAAGGTGATTATGAGCTTATGTATAAGAAAAAAGGGACACGTAGTGACATGATAAATACCAAGATCAAAGCCACTACTTGTCTATTGCAAGATCACCAACACGGTATGCCATACATACACGATAAGCTCATTCTCTTACATCGTTGGCTGCTACTTGCTTGAATTCATCAATCCTATCATAGAAAAAGTTTATCAAATGCTTCAAAAACCCAAAGACTTTGGGAAAGTAAGCTACGCCATTCGACAAACAAATATCTATGAACTCTTACCCATTTGGGACACGCAACTAAGATGTTTACGGTGATATAGCTTACCATGAACCTCAAGGCTACGAACTCTACAAGGTAAAAAGGCGGGTACTAGCATGCTACCACATATGTCCGAAGCCACTACTTGTCTATGATAAGTCCGTCAACAAGATGATTCCATTCATTCATGGACTTTTAGACCCTCTCCAATAAGGGAGGTAGAGTCTCACAGCCTTGATGAACATCTTCTAGTTCTTCACACCTACAAGCTTATCACCTAGAAATTTTCCAACATGTCAATGCAACATGCACGATCCCCATGAGATAGAAACTTGTTCTATAAATGAGCAAGAAATGCTTGTTGTCTCCTCTAAGGGTAAGATTGTAACCACCTAACAAGCTGTCCCTAGTCCCTTGGAGCTCCCTTGCTCCGTCGTCCAATCATGACAAGTCAAATTCAAGCAAGTCTCCTAAAAGAAAGCTAAGCAAAAACCGAAAGCTTGGAAGCTTCAAAGACAATAAAGATGTTTCAAAGCTCATAAGCTACAAAATAAGCTTGGATACTAGAAGCTCTAAGGACTTCCAAGACGTCCAACAAGCTTTGCATCTTCTAAGCTTCTCAAAAAACACCGGAAACGTAGAAGCTACAAGAAAAGGCAAAAATTATGAAGTCCAAAACGAGAAATTCATAAACAAATGAGGCGCAAACACCTTACACCAAAGCTTATGAATTTCTAGAGGTAGGGAAAAAGGGGATAAGATTACTAAGTCACAAGCACCCATGACTACGTCATGACTACTTATGACTGGGGGGCTGATGACGTGGGTACCCAAACCCCCACGTTTAAACATATTTAAGAAGCTATCAAGCTCGGGCCAGGAAGCCGAAAAGCCAGAAGCTGGTGTAAAGAAGCTACCTGCATCGGCTCCTTAGCTCCCTAGCACAGGACCTGCCTTACAGGAGGTCAGTAATAAAGGTGGGTCCAACATTTATGGGCCAGCCCAACCCATTACTGCAAAGCCCATTAGGGTTTGGGGTTTCACCCTCTATAAATAGAAGGGTCACACCTTCACCCAAACCCATCCCATTTTGTCTTGATCTTCACTCAAGACATCTCACTCTATCTCTCTCTCTCTCTAGAAACATTATCTCACTAACTAATCTGCCTAGCTCCCATAGAGGAGCCTACGAGCTGCTAAAGTATCACATCAGCAGCTCATGAACTCTCTATAATTACACAGGATTGAGCTGTTAAGCTCCCCTGCTCAACTCACGAGCTCCCCTAACGGAGCTCTGGAGCTACCATATCAACGGTCTACGGATCCATGGTTCTAATAACCAACTTTCAGCCATCGAGCTAAGCATCCCGAAATCACCTCGGCCGCTAGCTAACCGCCGATTTCAACCATCACCTCCTCTCACACTTCGTAACCCTCATTTACTCCTTTCTACTTACTTTTACATACATTTCTTGGGATAAATCACTAATGTTGAGCGTCGGAGGGTGGTCCAGAGACCCCGGTTTCTGGACCCCTTCTAACGAGTTGTTCGTGGTGCAGGTACGTGCTTGGAAGGTGCTAGGTCCAACCCGAAGAGACATCCATACCATCTCCATGTCTTATTCTTGTTGTTTCTAACATTTTATAACTAGAATATAGCCTATAGATATATATCTGTAGTATGAAATTGTAATCTAATAATCAAATGTTTGATTGTTTGGCGATAATAAGAATGCAAAGAATAAACTTCACCAATAAGACATTGTGGATAAGGATAGACGTGTTATGTTTTGCAAAATATCTCCATGGAACATATACGTATTTGGTATTTACCTTTCCTTGTTTTATAAATCACAAATGACAACAACTTGCTGGCATTTCACCCATGATTTCAATTTTACATATACATGTATATAACTCAAAAGAATTGCTCATATGACTCCTTTGTTATATGGTTTCTATGCTAATTTATACACTTATAGCTTTAGACATACATCTTTCTTTTTGTGGTTGCATATAAGTTGCATTACTGATTGTTTGATTTTAATTATATAATTGATGATGGTAGCATTAACGCCATATGAAGCATGAGAGGAGTAGAGATAAACTGATTTATGACTTGCTTGGAGCCAACTTTTGGATAGTAAAACTCCTACTTGAAAGAACGTTTTGACTTCTCTTGTACACATTTGGAATATATATTGGATCAAATATATAATTAAAGGGTTGATTTTGATGTTAAAGTTTATTTTTATTTTATATTTTAAATAAATAGCTATTTTATATTGTAAATTAATTAAATTGATATAAGTACGTAGTGGCAACTAGACGAACAAAATTTTTTATCTACCGAACGTTCACGAACAAAAACAAACGAACGTGGTCTCTGTTCATGTTCGTTCATTTAACTAAACGAACAAAAATTTTTGTTCGTGTTCGTTCATTTGTTAAACGAATGAACACAAACGAACTTCCCACCGAATGGTTCATGAACTATTCGCTGGAAGTTCAGTTCGTTTGCAGCCTTAGTAATGGTGTATAGGTTCGACACACCTCTACATCGTTTAGGCACCACCCATTTTATAAGAGGGAACAGATAAACACTACATCAAAAGTCAAAACATAGGTGACAGGTCAACTGAACTGATTTGTGGAGAAATATATATCTTAAAAATGAGAGAGGGGGGGAGGAGTAATGGAGGAAGGAAATGAGAGGATGATGATGAAGCTGTATTCGCACCCGATGAGCTCCTGCTCTCGTTGTGTTCGTCTCGCTCTCTACTTAAAAAGTTCACATGTTCGAACCACCCCCACTAGCTGCAGTTACTAGGCTTGTTCTGGTTTAGACATGTTTAAACGTAAGTAATAATATCAAGTGCTTACATTTAGAAGCAAGTACTATCAACCCAACAAAAAAAATTAAAAAGTATAGCAATATGGTATGGAAATGAAAGAGGATGAAAAGCTTGTTTTTATGGTGTATTTTTTTTTAAATAATGTCGTATGAAAAAGTTATGGCCGTTTTAACAATGGGGGTGGAACTCAACCATTGTGAGTTATACCTATTTTGCCATTCGCTTCCTCTTTTAGAAACTCAACGTGTATTTTTCCTCTTTTAATCTCATCCATTAATTTATTTTGATTAAAGGCCCAAAATACTTCTTATACTTTTTACGTTAAACTACTTTTTACACTAAACTTTCTCATATATAAATAAAGATTTCAATTTCATAATCAATTTCCTAATAATTAAATTTAGAATGTAATTAAGGAGACTAAGTACTTACTAATGCCAACTTAATTTCTAGTCAAACTTAAATAAGTAGAGGTGAACTCTTATTATTGGTTTGTTATATTCAAATGTAATTAATGTCATAGAATCTGGTGTAAATGTAAAATAAGTATGATGTATTTAGAAAAACCCTAATTGATTTTAGGAAAAAAAAAAGTTTAAAACCAAAATTAGATTTTTCTTTCCTCCCTTATTATTTTTTTTTTGTATAATCTTAGTTCTATAATAAATAATAAATAAATGTTATTTGCATTGTATTAAAATAAATACTCCATCCGTCTCAATTTAAATGTCCTTATTTCTTTTTTTTTGTCCCAAATTAAATGTCTCTTTCCAAAAATAGAAATATACTTTGCAGTTTTGCTCATAAAAGACAAAACACAATCATTACTTTTGAGGATATTATTGTTATTTTACCACATACAAAATTTTTTTTATTAAAATGTGTGTTTTTAGACCTGAGACATTTAAATTGTGACCAGAGTACAAAAAATGGTAACAGGGGAACAGATAAGATAAACACGGCATCGAAACAAAAAGTCAGGTCAACTGAAGTGATAGTCGTAAAATATCTTCAGTCAAAACAATTGAATGAATGAATTGAGAGAGTAATGGAGGAAGGAAATTCGACGAGGATGATGAAGCTGTATTCGCACCCGATGAGCTCCTGCTCTCGTCGTGTTCGTCTCGCTCTCTACTTAAAAGGTTTCCATCTTTCTTTCTCTACCTAATTCTATTATACGAAAACGATTATAACTATCAGTAATTAACTATACAATGTGTGTGTGTGTGTTTGTTTGTTTGTTCTAGGGCTCAATTATGAATGCATAAATATTACCTCCATCGGAGATCCAGGTGAGAATACTCAATACTCAATGTTACATGCTTTTTGTCATTTCAAATTTGAATTCATATATCATTTGGGGAACAGTTTTGAGCTACCCATGGTTAGCGATAAGCACGCTTTTTGTACGCGAGGCGCAGTTTATTACATAACTTTCTTTTTATACTTCCCATAGGTTTTTAGGATCCCTACCCAAAATTTAGCTACAAATAGGGTTTATGGATGATTTAATACATGAGCTAGCTACATGTACTGATGTACAACCTAAAAAGCTATATGTGCAACTACCTGATGTTCAATTTAGTATTTGATAGTAAGAAAATATGTATCATCTATATGTTTTGTTATTTTAAAGTATACTTTTATAAAAAAAATCATTGTACTTTGTTTTTTTAAAATCAGTGCCCCTGGGTTTCTTTCATTGTTGCATTGAGAGTTTGAAATTACAGATCTGCGAGTCAAGACCTGGACTCAAAGATATGTCAGATGACTCTTTGAATTAGGTGATCTAGGCAATTGACACATCTGTGCAATATAAAGGGACCCATAGTTGTGAATGCCTAGTGAAAAACTTAATTGTGTGAGCTTTGAAATGCAGAACTTCTAAAGGTTAACCCATTGGGTTATGTGCCTGCTTTGGTGGATGGCACTACTGTAGTTTCAGATTCTTATGCCATCTTATTAGTGAGTAATTTATGTTTGTTGCTCCTTCAACTTCCTTCCTATTTCATACAAGGTTGCAAAAGGCGCTAGGCAGGCGGTGAGGTCCAGGGACTAGTCGGCACTAGGCGAAAATTAGGCGGAATTAGGCGTTTTGGTACTTTATAGTTTATACGTATTTTATATATATATACACAAATTTAGGTGTTTTTTGAAAATATGTTAAGATATATACACATAATACTTAGATATATACACATAATACTAAGAAATACCTAGAAATACTTAGAAATTTAATAAAAAAAAATAAAAAATACCACCGCCTAGGACCGCCTAGGCTCCGCCTAACTGCCGCCTAAAGGCCAAAACGCCCAGGAATCCGACTAGGGCTAAATTCCTAGTTTTGTGTCCGCCTAGCGCCTAGGTGGCCGCCTAGGCCGCCTTCTGCAACCATGATTTCATATATAATGTACGGCTGATGGTACCAAAGTTGCTACTTACTATTCTTCTATGATCCTTGTTATTTGCAGTATCTGGAAGAGAAATACCCTCAACATGCTTTATTGCCTCAAGATATAATGAAAAAATCGATAAATTACCAGGTAAATTTAAATGGGTTGAGTTTTGTTTACTCAAATGACCATGGAAATATTTGTTCTAAATCACTAACAACTTGTTTGTCCTAGGCTGCAAGTATTGTTTCTTCTAGCATTCAGCCTCTTCAGAATACGAATTTAGTTGTGAGAAGAAACTTTTGATTTCTGTATATGGCAGGCTATTATCTTTTTCATATTCCAGTTTTAATACTTTTAACCATGCATAAATTAATGTAACAGAATTATATCGGGGAAATCATTAGTCCTGATGAGCAGCTTCCGTGGGCTCTATATCATATCAGGAAAGGATTTGTAGGTAAGGATTATTTCAATGGATCCATATTTTGTTCTTATGCTGATTGTGCAAGGGCTGGATCATTCTAAATCTATATTAAGAATTACAAGACATCCACTTTTTGCACACATGTAAACTAGTTTTAAGTTGTATCATATGACAATGTTGCATAATCATCACTAAGATTTTGATAGCTATAATCTTTAATATTCTTAATTGTTGAGTCCTACTTTTGGGCTTATAGTTTCCTGGGATGAATTTATTATTATTCCATACATGCAACATATTTCTGCCTACATATTACTGAAACTCAAATTGCTTTCAATTTTCTAGGCAGTTCCATCTTCAGGGCAAGTTTGATATAATTGTCTTTTCATTGCACTCAAGATTCCCTATCCCATTAATTTCTTGATGATGGAAAATGAAGTAAAATAAGTCCTAGTGGCAAAAATAGAAGGATTTAAACTTTCTTGAGGGGTTGAAATTAAAATAGAGCTTGAAGAAACCTGTTAGGGAGAAAGTGTGAAAACAAGTATAGAAAAAATTTACTATGTGGCCGAGGTAGGGGTGTTAAAAAATCGTCAGAAACCACCTGCACTACTCAAACCGGAGCAAGTTGGCCGGTTTGAGATCCAAATGGTTTGGTTTTTGTGGTTTGGCGGTTTAATGGTTTGATCCGGTTTTAAACTTGGAACCGGCCGTGTAAACAGAACCAACGGATTAACCTATATTATTTATGTGTATATTCTTTTCCTTTTTGGAATATGTAGTTATGTATCATAATCATGATTCATGAACCATCTTTTATCATTTTAAATTTTTTGAAAATAATTGATACAATTATATAAATTCCGTTCAAATTGCCAAAACCAAACCCTTTAACCGCCAAAACCAAACCTTTTAACCGCCAAACCGGTAAAACCAGCCGATATAGCCGACCCACCAAAGCCGGCCACTTTGGTTTGTCATTTTCGGAAACCATAGTGAAATTTTGTCAAAACCAGCCAAATCGGACAGTGAACACCCCTAGGCCCAAGTACATTGCAGAACTTGTGGCTAAAATTAATGTTTATGTGGCTCAAGTATGATGTCTGAAGTTCAGTAATGATTGTAATTAAGTTCATAATGATACTAAATTCCTAATTATGTGATCACCTGTGCAGCTCTCGAGAAGCTATTAGTGAATCATGCTGGGAAATATGCCACCGGAGATGAAATTTACCTGGTATATATATTCTTGGCCACCATAATCTAATCTATATATAATATATGCTGCATATTTTATGATGTTTAATCTATATAACTATGCACATGAATGAATCATTAATGTTTAAATCTCATTGTTAATCTTATGGCATCAACCAGTGATTTACACTCCCTCGTTTCCAAAGTTGAGGTTAAGTTGTAGTATTCTTTTAAGTTTTATGTAATTATGTTCATCATATGGTTACTTTCAGGCAGACTTGTTTCTTGCACCACAACTTTATAATGCAATCAACCTGTTCAAGCTTGACATGGTATTCTCTACTAATTTTCCACGATCAGATTTTTTCGTGTTTATAAATTTCTTCATTGGTTGGTGCAGACCGAGTTCCCACTTCTCCTTAAATTGTACAAGATTTACTGCGAAACACCTTCTTTCCAACATATTTTTGCTGAACCGCCCCAACAAAGAGGTTTGACCTGCACACACTTATTGCCAGTTCTTCTAAAAAGTTATGTGCTAATTATGATTACAAAAAAAAAAAAAAAAAAAAAAAAATTATTCAAACAATAATCTAAATAGTTGAATATATTTTTTTACAAAGTTGTATGGATCAAAAATAAATTTTGGCCTACTTTCAAGTTTCAATCCATTCGACCAATTGACCCGCTTCTTTTTTAGCAATTTTTTAAGTTGACCTTTTCCAATAAAAAATATTTGCTTATTATGATTATGATTAAAAAATAAATAAATCATACAATCATCTAAGGGGGTGTTTGGGATTGATTATTCAAAACAGATTATGCGTTTTGAAAAAGCAGGGGTGGAGCTGCTTATAGATTATTGCGTTTTGGTAGCCTAAAAAACTGATTATCTGCGTTTTCAAAACGCAATCCAAACACTAAAAACGAATTATCTGCGTTTTCAAAACGCAATAATCTAAAAATCAGATTTAAAACGCAATCCCAAACACCCTCTAAATGGTTGAATAAAACAATTTAGGAACTTGTATGGATCAAAGCAGATTTTGGGCTACTTTCAACCCGTTCAACCTAGCAATTTTTTTATTGGACATTTTCACATTAAACATAACCCGAATCTATTTATAAGTATACAAGTCGGAACTATCACATATAGATAAAATATATGCTTCAGTTTAAACTGCAAAACACTTGAATCGTGGATGTCATGAAACACATGGGTTTCCTTAGCTTTCTAATTTTATATTATTTTTGGCAATTTTCTAAATTTATTTAATTTGACATTGTTTTAATATTTTGTATCAGATAAGTCGTTTTTCAGTTTTACCAAGCCACAGGAGGCTTAAGACGCATCATTTTCGGGCAAAACCAACATATGACTCGAATAAAAACCGAGGTTTGGCTGTCATTAGTTTTCATACATTGCACGTTGTTGTAATTTGTCACATAAAATGTAGTTCATATATAATCATTATAAAAGTCATATGTTGATGTATATCGGTCAAATCTGCGAAATCACATTGGGTCAGGTTGAAATCCAAAACAATTTGATTCCCCACTAAAGCTTGATTACTGTTATGATAATCAACACATGACACTTTTAATCAATACAACATAGCCCCTAATCTCTCAATACTGGTGCAAACGAGCCTAGCATGAGTTTGGCTGGTTTAGTTAAAAATAGATCAGCCTCAAGTTTTGTTCATGTTTAAAGCTCTAGGCAGTCTTGTGCGACATGATTATGTATAGATTACTATTATCGACAATTTACATCAAAACATAGACCAACTCGAATTTAATCGTTGAATCAAAACGTATTATATTTGACCCGACTCGTTCTCAAGCAAAATTTACTCGATTAATACCGACACATCCCATAAAAATAAAAAACGTAAGAAATTAGTTTACGATAAGATCAAAACTTTAGAAATTTGATTGGATCAACTTTGACATTTACAAAGTTACAGGGTTACTTTTGACATTATAAAGAAGTTTGGGGGTATAATGGGTTCCATTTCAAAAGTTTGATTGTTAAAAAGAAGTTATAAAGTAAGGTGCCTTTTTGTCAAGTTTGAAAAGAAATGGGTCATTTCTGTAAAGGTAGAAAGTTGCTTTTTGTTAAATCAAAAATTTGAGGGGTAATTTGTCACTTTAGAAAAGTTGAAAGGTAGTAATTAAAGAGGAGTAAATGGCCAAATTCGTCCCTGAGGTTTGATCAATATTGCTAGATCCATCCAAAATAAAAATTTTTGACACCTGAGCCACTAAGGTTTGAAATTTAGTGCTAAATCCGTCCAATTTGCAAACTCTGTTAAATACTAACGATAAATCAGGGGCATTTTGGTCATTTCCTATTTCTTAATTGCAAATTCGTCCCTGAGGTTTGTTCCAAATTGCTAGATCAGTCCAAAATGATAATTTTAATGAATTAAAAAAATAGTGAAGTTTATAAAATACATAATAATGTAAATGCTATACAAACTATCATATATAAAGACAATACGAAAATAATCAAGTATTATTTATTGGATTAGTTAATATAACTTCTATACCAAACCAAAGTAAACACAATACGAAAATAATATGTACAAACTCTAATAAGTGTAAGGGAGTTTTAAAATTTTCTATTTAGATTTTAAATGTTTTATTCTAAAATCGTTAATATTTAAATTTGGTCAATATATTGCCTAATAAGTTTGTAATTCATTAAGTTTGGGATAAATTAAAAAGAAAAACGCATGTTATATATTTTTCTTTTAATTTGTATCTAGAAACATACAAAAATCATATAAGTTCTATACTTAGAACAAAAATTATAGTTCAAGTTATACTTTATTTAGATATATATATATATATATATGTATATATTTGTGTATGAATTTTATATTTTTTTTAAACACAGGGTGTATTCTTCAAATCATATATATAATTTGGATTTAAACTTTTTTCAGAAAAAATGAAAAATGACAATGGGATGATGAACATGTACGTAGAACTCAAATTATATCAATAAACAATTTTACAATTGCTCAAATACTTTTGAATTACTGCCATGTTTAACTTCTTTATGATATATAAAAACATGAGACTTATTTCATTTTTAAAGGCCAAAATTTAGAGGGAACTAGCAAAAAGTAACAAGACTATTTCTTTTGTAATTTTCAAATCATCTTGGAATAAACACGGCTTCCAGAAATTGATTTAAATTTATATAAAATCTCTTAAGTAATTATATTTTCATTATAATTATACTAGCTTAAATAAAATCTCTTAAAAAATAGTGAAGTTTATAAAATACATAATAGTGTAAATGTTGTACAGAAAATAATCAAGTATTATTTATTGGGTTAGTTAATATAACTTCTATATCAAACCAAAGTAAACATAATACGAAAATAAGATGTACAAACTCTAATAAGTGTAAGGGAGTTTTAAAATTTTCTATTTAGATTTTAAATGTTTTATTCTAAAATCTTTAATATTTAAATTTGGTCAATATTGCCTAATAAATTTGTAACTCATTACAAATTCTCACTTTGGACTGATCTAGCAATTTAGAACAAACCTCAGGGATGAATTTGTAATTAAGAAATAGGAAATGACCAAAATGCCCCTGAGTTAATATTAGTATTTAACAGAGTTCGCAAATTGGACTGATTTAGCACTAAGTTTCAAACCTTAGTGGCTCAGGTGTCAAAAATTCTTATTTTGGATAGATCTAGCAATATTGATCAAACCTCAGGGACGAATTTGGCATCAACTCAATTAAAGAGCATGGTCAGAGATCATGCTCTTTAGATATATAATAATAATAATTCCAAAATAAAAAGGGTAAAGTTACAGCAGGATGGTTTTAACGGGCAACAAGTTGCGTTGCGACTCTCTTCTAAATAAAAAGCTCTTTCTGAAGACAAAACACTAGTCCATAGGGGTCGTGATATTCCTGTGCACGACCCTCTACACTTTTGTCTAAGAATATACTAGCTTCCGGGGCCAAAGAGCCAAAAATATCAAAGGCAAAAGGAACAAAGGCGTATTGATTATCCGCTCAAGCTTTATCATGCTTCTTAAGTTTCTTCGATTCTTCATGCAGCATTGCCTGATCTGCCACAAACTCACTGTCTCTAAGGCCGACAAGGGGGATACGCCGGTGAGGTCCACACAAGCGTGTTTCCCACCCGCCCAGCTGAACACAAGAATGTCAGTTGGGCGCAAAGTAGATCTTCCTGCATCGTGTTTGTCATAAAGTTCACTAGGGCCTCCTTTTTTGCAGATATACCCACTATCTGAGAACATCCCATAAGCCATCACGAACCAGATCATGTCGGTACTTGAATCCTGACAGCTCTTTCAGTGGACTGCATGCTCCCTAAATTTGTCAAAGCGAGCCTTACGACAAACCGGACAAATCTCGTTGACTAGAAACAAGGAAATCATCTCATACATATACGATATTTGTTGTCATTGTCTCTCGTGGATTTGATGCACTAAATCCTCTTAATTATGATATTGGGTGTCTAAGTGTATTGGCTATGTTGTACACATGTATATAAGGGTGGGATGGGGCTTACCCATGGAGCATCCTAGTATCCCCTCCATCGCATCAATCGTAACCTGCTACTTGGACTATCCGCACACCATCACTCATGAACCCCTCCTGCCGAAGGGACCACCACCCGTGAATCATCTGGGTACCCTCTTTCCTCTGCATCTCTTTCTCTCTTCTCTGCACACGTGAAGTAGACACAAGAATGGTACCCGAGGCTACCTGAAACTCACTACCCAAATCACCGGTGGCAGTAAACCTATAAGGGTAGTAGGGTAACCGTGCCATTTTCTGGTTGCACCCCAGCTTCCCTTGCATCTTATAGTAAAAAAAGGGAAGTGGGTGAAAAAGTAAGTTAAGGACGTGTGTAGTGGGGCGGTTCTCAGGCGCTATAAGCCCTATAACGCCGGGGAACACCGCCCCCCCCCCCCCGGCGCTATAGGGCGTTTTAGGGTGGGTTGGGTTGGGAGCATAGCGGCGTTTTGATGTTTGAAAATGGGAGTTGTTGTTGTTGACCGTTGTCAAACGGTAATAAAGTTTAATTTTTTTTATTTTTTTTTTTAAACAAAATCTCTATATATATATAACATACCACACCACAAACCATTCACCCCACAACACAAACCATTCATCCTACAACACAAACCATTCCAACCAAAGAAAACCAAAACCAAACCCAATGGCAGCGTGGACGAACCAAGATCAACTCGAGTTGGTGAGGGCGTGGGTCAACACCAAGGAAAATCCGCCGAACAATAGGCGACAATTTTGGCGCAATGTATTGGAGGAGTACAACCGAATTACCGATACGGACCACCGTACGGTCGACCAGATCGCCGCTAAGTTTAGTACCATACAAAATAATGTTACGCGTTGGCAAACGGTCTATCAAGCGACGGTGCAGGCGCACCCTGACGTTAGCCAACATATGGCAATTCAACTAACACACGACGCTTATCGTGAACGTTACGGCACCGACTTCACCGTCACCAATCTGCTGTCGTGGACTTTGATGCGTTTTGATTTTGTTTAGTGTTTTAAGGTTTTAATGTTTTAATGTTTAATAATGTGTAATGTTTAATTTTATGTTTTATGTTTAATGTTTAATGTTGTATTTGTAATGTTTAAGGTTTTAATGTTTAATGTTTGAATGAAATTTTCAAAATGTGTACACTAAAAATACATAAACACATAAAAATACAATCCTAAATTACTTATTAAAACAGAGTTCCTAAATTACTTATTACAAACAGAGTTCCTAATCCTAAACTACTTATTAAAACGTTACATAAACACATTACATAAACACATAACATATTCCTAAATTACTTAATTAAACACATAATATAAGCCTAAAAGTTCCAGTCCTCGAATGAGTAGTACTCGGGGGACAGGGAACGTGAGCTGTCCCGTCCATCAGACCTCGCATCCGATGGGAAGTAGTAGTTCTCACGACGAGGGGATGGCATGCTCCAGAGGCGCTCCTCCTCCTCAATTTCCCTGAGGGCTTCCAAGTCCTCAGGGGTTGGCTCCCCATATTCACGGGGTGGGGTGGTCTGGTGGTGGTGGGTGGGGGTATTCTGGGGGGTGGGGGTAGGTTGGTGGTAGGGGGTGGGGGTAGTCTGGTTGGTGGGGATAGGGTGGTGGTAGGGGGTAGTCTGGTTGGTGGGGATAGGTTGCTGGTAGGGGGTAGGAGGAGGAGGGGTTAAGGTTGGTGGTGCCGACAACATCAGTCGGTCCAGCTGATAAGTAGCCATGGTATACTCCGCGGCCCAAACCAATTCTTCATCCGTCCAGGGATCATCCTTCCAGGGATCATCCTCTTCAGGATTAGTTGGTGGTGCCACAGCAGGGGGAGGGGGTATTTATAGGTGTGACTGAGATTTGGTGGTGGGGGGGAAAGTTTGAAATTCAAACTTTGAAATTTAAACGTTTGGGGGGAAACCGTTTGAAATTCAAACGGTTTGGAACAGTAACCGTTTGAAATTCAAATTTTTTTTTAAAATATTTGTTTTTAAAATTAAATATTATTTTATTAATTTAATAAACTTTCAGTTTAAATTTTTATTTTTAATATTATTTTTATATTTAACGAAATATTATTAAGTATTTAAAATTCTTTATTTAAATAAAAAACAATAATTAACCAATCATTACCAATCATTTATAACCCCCCTCATAACCCCTTTCCCACTACACACTCTTTTTCCACAACCCCCACATAACCCCACTTCTATTACTTTTTAATATTTTATACCACAACCCCAACATAACCCCTTAACCACTACACATGCCCTAATATCGCCCATAGTTTAATAGTGACATCGATCAGTGATCCCTGAGCGGCGGATATCTCGATGCCAAAAAACGAACCTAATATTTCACCTATAAATACCTAACACACTCTCATCGTCCTCTCCGCCGTTTAATTCTTCCCCAAATCTTCTTGTTCTTCTTATTATTATTAATCAGATCAGATCCATTAATGGCCTCCTTCACCGTGTCAGCATCCTCCACAGCCCTTCTTTCACGCCAATGCCTGGTATCTTCTTTTTTTTATTTTATTTTTTTGTGATCTGTAATAACATGTGTTTTGTTTGTTCATTGATTGTTGATCTATGTTTGTGATTGTATTTGATTTAATTAATTACGTTCCACTTGCTTCTTGTTGTCAGATCGTACTTTAGAGCCCTAAATTACTATACAATTGAATTGACTGTTGAAATGTTATTTTGTTCTGACTGGAATTTAATATCACTCTATTTTCACAATATATCGTTGTTAAGTGCGTTTTCTCTAGATTTTAAAAAACAACCAGCTGCGACGTAAAAAAAGTCTTAGCCCACCACGTAGCGCCGGTATACCTGCTAGTGTGTTAAAAATGGCTGTAGGTTTTAACTTTTAAGTATTTAGGGCTGTCCAACAAGCTCGCGACTTGCAGCTCGCTCAAAAAAACTAGTCAAAAAACTGGATTTGAAACGACCTGAGCTAGCCAGCTCATTTTGTAACTGAGCTCGAGCCGAGCCGAGTTGTCTCATTTAATTTTGAGCTCGAGTCCACCCTGGCTTGACTCGGCTCGGCTCGTTTATGTCCCTGCAAGTATTAGACAAGGTTTGACTCAAACTTAAAGAATCAAAGATTTATGATTTAAGTTGACCAAACAGAGTTTGACTAGTAGCTACCAAGTATTAAACCACACTTTTACACATAATTTTATGTTTTTCTTATTAATTGGCTACTTTTGGGATTTAGTTATTAGTCAAGGCTTTTTATTAAATCATGTATCATATATATGTTTTGTTTATTCCCTGACTGTGAAATTCTGTGTCTGATGTTATCAACCTCAGCTTTACTTATATAAACTATAAATTAAAACTTAGTGCTGCTAGTTAAAATATATATACATGCTTATACAGTTATACTTCTGTTTTGAAATAATTTTATTCAGGCACCAACAAGGATCTCTGGTATGAAGATGGTTTCTTTTTCCAATTCAGGAAGAACCAACCTCCCATTGTCATTCCGCCGCCTTCAAATTTCATGTGCTGTAAGTGGTTCTTAGTTTGTTGCAATTCTATGGTGGCATGCATATGAATATGCATGTAATTAAGTAATGTACCTTTGTCTTTATTGTCTCTTGCATCTCTATTTCTGTTTCTCAAACAGATCAGGATCGAAATGGCCAGGTCAGGCCAGTTAACACTTCAAAATTTGTTTGGGTTAAAATGTGCCGTTTTTTGTTCGGGTGAAAACAGGCTTGGATGACCTGCAAATATGCCATTGGCCATTCTACTAGTAGTCAATGTGTTAATTATGGCTACACTACAATATTATCTCAACAATAACCCAAAATCTTTGAATAAATGGTTTAGGAGGTGGTACGCATTTGAAAGAGTTTTTGGCGGCTTTCAACTCATAATGCTAATGCATACTCATTTAGGTTTCTTCTCTTAAACAAGGAACTCATACCACCCATGTTTTGCAGGCCAAACCAGAGACGGTAGACAAGGTTTGCGGCATTGTGAGAAAACAACTGGCTATAAAAGATGATACACCAGTTACTGGTGAATCCAAATTTGCTGCACTCGGAGCTGATTCACTTGACACGGTACTCCAAACTTATAAACAAAAAAACACTTAATTATATTGTGAACTTGTATTCAAATCAATTGGCCTATTAATAGTATATAATTCTCTTTCTATTTTGGTAAATTTCTCTCCATTTTGAAATTTGTTTTGTGATTTTCATTTCTGACTTGATTTATGTTTGCAGGTTGAGATTGTGATGGGGCTTGAAGAAGAGTTCGGTATCACTGTGGAAGAAGAGAGTGCCCAGAGCATCGCCACGGTTCAAGATGCTGCAGATCTTATTGAGAAGCTTGTTGAGAAAACAAGTGCATAATCAGTGAGATTCTAGTTATCTTTTTGTTGTTTTTGTTGATTTTCAACTGTTGCTGGTGTGTGTGGGTGAATTTTAATATATTGTTTAGCTGTTTTTCGGTTTTTAGTTGGTATGCTGGTAAAAGGATTAGGATGGTGTTTTGATAAATTTGCTTGCTACAATATACTATTAATATGTTAAGCCTCTTGGTTGCGATATACACTTTGATACCCCTGGATCAAATATCATCTAGTAAGAGCTTCTGCAACGTAAGCCCCACGGATGTCCGTCGGGTGATCTGGCGCTGATGTTTATTTAGTCTTGAAGCCAAAATCGGCCCCCATTTCCAAACAAGAAGTTTGGGTACGGACTATTTTTATGAATTGTGATGTGAGGTATGTGACCAGGCCCGGCGTGGAGAGGGAGAAGATTTCTAATACGAATACTTCAAATATTGGGTAAAAAACAAGAACAAAATGCCGAACGTCAACCCATTTGACACGTTATCAACATCTTGATATAATGGGTCTATTTGCTTTGGGTCATTCTTTCCATGGTTTGGGTTGACCCGTGCCCGTCAAGCCAAGCTCGACATGTATCGGCATCATAACTAAGAGGTTGTCTGAATTAACTAAAACTAATCACTAGTGGCTAAAGTTGTTAAAATAAATAAAAAACAAACATATGGACTAACCTTAAACACCCGAAACGTTTGATGAGTTTTAAGTAGGTATGCATGATGCACTTATTTGCAAAACGTTTGTAATCTAGCTTTATTGAACCCTATAAAGTTGGATACATAATCCAGTGGCTTAAACATGATGTTTGACACATTACTCTATGGTACGAGTTTAGCTTTTACAATATACAGTAAAAGGGCTATGGGTTAAAAGTTAAAACTTAAAACCGGTCTAACTATTCAACACTTCAACCCATAACGGTTGTAGCAACATAAGGACTTTTTTTTTTTTTTTTTTTGAAAACCTGTCTAAATGAGGGGAAAAATCATACTTGAAATTGGGACAATTAAACCTTGTTTCTATCAATTTTGTTATAACTTGGTTTTTCATTTGCTCATAGACTATAGACTATTGTAGTGGTTTAATTAAAAAGTATCTTTTATATCGATATAAAGATCAGTGTAACGAAGTAACTAAGAGAGAAATAAGGGAAATAAACTAGGGCAGCTCAAAAGAAATAATTAAAGATTGGGTCATTGGCAAAACTAGTGAGCTATCTCTACTCTATCTCAATTTTTTAAAAGTTTTTGCCATACAAGTATGTTACAAATTTAAAAACTAACCAATTTAACGTTTAGTTATTTTGTGATCATTGAAGGAAAACACGTTCAAAATTAGGATTGTATGCGATTAATCCCAGCCAATAGATGAAAGTTGGGATAATTAAAATCCAATAACCATTTTTTAAGCAAATGAGGTACCTCAGCTCGCCTTGAAACTAGTTCGAACTGATTTTGTGCAAACCACGCCCAATGAAGTATTTTTACATCTCTAACTAATGTTCATCCAAATTTATCATACGTAAGCTGTAAGCATGTTATTGTTAAAATATAAATAGTTTTAATTAAAAAAAAAGTTGTATCTATAAAACATTTAGGAAAAATCTGCATCCAATAGAAAATGACTTGTGTTCTATTGACTCTAGAACTATACACGGGACCAAATTGCACCACGCAACGGCATTATTTTCCAATTATAAACAAACACCTTGCTATTTATTATTAACTAATATTTTACGTGTTTCGTGCGTTGCGGCGACAGCCTGGTGCTTGCAAGACTTTGCCATATGCGTGACATACGAACATACCATCATTGTAAAAGAGTAACACTAAAGCAAGTGGAATTTTAACATAACTACATTGCTTCACTTACACCTTTATCTAGCCTGTTTTATAAGCAGATAACCTATAAAGACAACGATATACAAATACAATTACCTTTAAGTTAATTAAACAACCCAAAAAAACAAAGTGGCCCAAAAAAACAAACAAACAACCCATACTAAGTGATGAAACGCCTAGAAAAAGGAAAAGGCTCAAAACGCCAAGTTGAGGACCCGCCCAAAAACAGAAAACCGCCAAAAACAAAGTGCAAACCGCCCAGAAGAAGAGAAAACCGCCCAAAACGTTCAAACCGCCCAAAAAAATGCTCTACAGTATTCGCCCCTCACAGCCGACTTTACTAAATGTATTCTTATATAATTTATTTATTTTGTTATTATGATGATCAGAAACCACATGGGTGATGTGTTAAGTACTTAAATGGCCCCCCAAAACTGGTTAAAAACATGTCATTTGAATTGTGTAGGATCTGTGATATATTAATATTTCTTTGGTGGTGTTTTTATATTTTATAAAGTGTTGATGTATAAAACATGATGAAAATATAATAAATCATATAATTATTATTTTTTACGACCTTTTAAGTATGTGATTATGTTACTCGACTGACACTCATTTTGAATTAATTTTATGATTTAATATATTTAGAGAAATATACGCATTTTATCGATGAAAAACAGAGGCTAAACTTTTAAGCACACAAGCCTTGAAGCATCGAAACATACAAAGTTAGAAGCATTCATCACTGTGTCACAAATATCTCTGACTTGGGGGCTGTTAACGTAGGTAGGCCCAACGGGAAATATTAACTTTTGGAAAGCTCATAAGCTTAAATAGTTAAAAGCTTAAAAACATCTATTCAACGGGACGTCTACGGTGACATCCAATAGCCTTCATTCGCTAAACAACTACATAGGCACTCAGACGCACATGGTTGTATCATCCAGCATGCAACAGCCTCATCAGATTCCAAAGCATGGAGGGCGACTTGTTTGTTAAAGAGTGCTCATTGTTAATATGCTAATAAAATTATCAACCATGCAAAGAGATTTGGCATGGATACTTCGATATCTAAAGTAAACTCTCAAGAATGCATAAAATGAAACTTCTTTTATAACATTGTTGCTACCAAAACACAGTAGTTGGACTTGGACCTCGGTAACAGTGTGAGATAGATGAAATTGTTCTCGTTTCTCTGAACCCAACTTCTATATGTCAACATCAAAGCGAATTGTTAGGCGTTCCAAGGCCAAAGCCTCAAGAACCATCCAATGATCAAGTCAGCAGTGACCATAATGAGTTGTATATAAAGTTGGCAATTTGCTATACTATGGAGGGGACATTCTGGTGTCAAGTGGTATCGGAGGTTGGGTTCTTGGGGATCACCCTCAATGGAAGTCGGATGAACCATATATCTAGCGCGTGCGCATGTGTGTGTACATATATAATTGGTGGTATACTGGTATGAGATAGAGTATAGTGAGACGGAATTGGGATAGCAGGGAAGAAGGAATCCATATTTTTCTATTTTAAATGACAAATTAATAATGTATTTTCTTACAGATATACCATTAACTGGCATCTTGTCAAACAAGACTCAGCTCATCAACTCCAATGTTGTCTATGGATTGAATGGCAGCAAGTTGCTTCCTTAAAGCTGCAAGTTCTTCACCTGCATCACATACAAATGCAGAAGCTTGTCTGCCTGACAAAGTGGCTCCTTCCATGCTATCTATGTAATCCTGTATGGATTAAAAAAATATATGTTAATAATCCTCCACGGACCAGGATCAAAACGATACTTTTTGTTTGTCAAAACGGGTCGGGTTGAATTAGGTTGATAATACATATTGGGCTAAATTCTTTCCACTTCCTTTTCATTTTACCGGTTTGACCCGTTAGCAATAAAAAAGATTCCGGACCGACTCATTCATAAGCGACAGCATGAAAACATTTAAACATCATGAAATTGGTGAGACCTGTTTTGTATATGAACCCGCCAGGAAAAAGTTCTTCACTGGTGTCTTCTGATCAGGTCTAAATGGATCTTTACCGGGTCCCTCTCGGTACAAAGATTGACCAATTTTGACCACTGATGACCAAGTAACTTCAAGACCTTGGGAAGACGGGAATAAAGCCAAAACCTAGTCCAATGGGTAAAAAACAAATTAATAATATAAACATGCAAGCAGAGCCTTAAAAACAAAAGGTCCCAAAGACATTTAGGCAACCTGTTTAGAAACCCGGCTTATAATTTCTTCATTTGGTAAAGGCATGTATGGGTCTCCTGGAGTCAGCACACATCTGAATGATAAGAAAAGTACTCCATGAGGTACTAACGCAACAGTCAAACAATTAAAAAATACGGTATATTTATTATTATATTATATAATAAGTCCCTACTGGAGCAATGAGCCTTGTCCCTCAATATAATAATCTTCTGGTGAAGCCAGTGCCAGGTCAGCAAAACAGGAAAAGTCTGCATCTGGGGTATAAAGGAGATTGTCCAACCCTGCAGCTTGCCTCAATTGCCTAAAAATGAATAATTCAGAAGTTAACTCAGAAAAACTATCTACAAAATCCATGAAAGATAGAAGCAGATATGTTCCGCGGCGAATCAGATTTGAACACATAAGCTCACCTAGATCGTTCTAGATCCTGCAATTCCGTTACCCAGCCATTGTATCGAAGTTGCACAGTCACAACTGGAACACCAACTAATTTGTAGATGTTATCAAAGAATTCCCATTCCCTCCAATTAGAAGGCAAAAGTCTCTTGATACCAGGGACATCACATGCTGCCATTTAATGGATTCTGTTAATTACTTGTATTTGGAGAATATATATACACACATATTTTTGGGTGGGGGAGGGGTTGGGGTGTTAAAAGGGTAATACATATGCACAAACCTGCTATATATGCATCTGCCTTCACAATTTTCTTTTGAGTAGCCTGGAAAAGCTCAATAATCAATCAGAATAATGGAACTTATTGAGCATTATGTAAACTTTTAAGCTACCAACAGTGTTTACACACGCGCGCGTGCACACACATACATGTGTGTGCATATATACTTGTACCTATATCTTTAACACTCCCAAGAATATAAAACTTGGGAGCAAAGTTGTATGGTTTATGTAATGAACTTTTTTCCACGTTTACGCTGCAAATTCATTGGCGGATCTTGAACGAAAAGCTGGGGGGTGGGGGGACTTGATACATAAAAAAGTTCCGCCAGCAGAAGGTTTCCAGCTCGTTTAAGGATCAAAACATATTATTACATGAAAGTTGAGACACATTACAGGGATTTGCTAAGTTTAAAGATTAAAAAGTAACTCAATTAAATCTCAAATGGTTCCATGGAATGAACACTGAAACAAATAATACTAAATGAATTGCACTTAAAATCTCTAAGACTAAAAACAGTGTTTCATAGTGGAATTGAAGTCACTTTTATTATTTTATTGATCCTATGTTGATGTGTTTCATTCACTGGTGGATTTTATCATTTTTAATATAAGCTAGTGATGCACTGGTGCCAGACCTGTCACACACCAACTATTGAGCCAACAATGTTGTGCCAAATTGCAGAAACTAGTTAATAATTAAATCTGCCAGTGACTAAAATAAATTTTGTTGTTTTATATGCGTTTGATGGTACTATAATGTCTGTAACCAAACATCCCTAAGCATCTATTATTAAAAAAGTATCTTAAAAACATTTCAAATAAACAACTAATTCACAAATATAGAAGATAACGACTGTACCTTAGACATAGCAAGCCCTGTAACATATGTGTCTCCATTAGCTGATTTCTCATAAAGAATCTCCCGGCACCCCCATCTGAGATGGAACCTGAACTAGCATAAAGATGTTATAAGTTGCAATAAATTGCTCCAAAACAACATAATTGCACTTTAATTTCTTTCTACTAGCAGCCAGAACCAATGGAAAACTAAAAAACACAAACTCTCATTTCATATTAATATGTAACGGCCCGACAAAGTGCTTCTAGTGAGGGAACACCCAGAACACATAAAGTCTATAAGACAGCCATGTTTATGGATATAAGAAACTGTAACAACCCTATTTTCTGAATTCACATCCTAAGTTCTACCACTATTTGTTAGTCATTAGGCTTCCTGCCAAGCTCCATTGCATCCTTAGTTGAGTATTTTGTAAAATGTTTCTTTACAATACATATTTACTCTATCCTTCTTAAGACAATACGACCTACTTAAATATTATGTAGGGAGCACATTTGTACTAGCAAAATACTTTCCTAATAATTTATATCTGAGGAGTTATATAATAAACAAGATTTTACAACCGCAAAAATATTTTCTCGGATCTACATCTACTTACACGAACCACACAAATTCCTTGTAACCCTTTCCACGTCAGTTTCAAGGTTTAACTTGATAATTGATATAATGTCTTCATTGTCAATATACAAGTTATTTCATATTGTTATTCGTGATTAAACTAACTAAGTTGAATCATACCTTCCGCCTTTTTCTATAATATAATCTCTGATAGGACCACTTAAGTAGACATCAGGAGAACCCTTAAGCATACGTAACAATGAGGCCTCTGTCTTAGTGGCAAACAATGAAAAAATGGTGAGCATACACCGCGCACTGATATTATCACAGTCAATAAATCCAAGAGCATAAGCAACAGGATCCCACATTCTCTGAATACTTGTACGCGTTCCCCCTTTAGACATAAACCATTCAGAGAAGCTAATCTGTTGAAAAAGTCAAAGACATGTAACAGGCATTGTAGCTATATAAATTTATCATCCCTATCAAAAACTTGCACATAAAAGAAAAGTATAATAATAAAATATTAATCTTTGACCATGGTTCTTACGTTATCCAGGTTCCGTATTTGTGTCATTGCTCCATCTGGGTCAACAAGTGCCCTCACAACTGGACTTAGAGCAAGGGCAACAGCATTTCTGGCTTTATCATATGTCTGCATATCATGACACGATAATTTTAACAGATTAATGAATGGATACATATGATTCTATCATTACAGAAAAACTGCATCCATGACTATGATGTTACCTTAAGCTGATTTGTAGTTAAAAATGCATTAATCCCATGTAATGGTGCTCCAACAGGAAAGCGAAAATCAAGTTCTGCAGTGAGTACATAAAAATTAAGAATATATTATCTAACATAAACATGTTCTTTACACCAAACCGTATATTAATTAGTAAAGAATTTCTGAACTAAACTTCAAAAATTACCGCCAATTTCTCCTCCTTTGTTTACAAAAGTGTGAGTGTGATCCTTGACAAGAAGGTTCTTCTCAGCACCAACCTAGATTACAAATCCCATGAAACTCATCAAACATCCTTACAGATCGACAATTTCATATCAACTGTGAGTTTGTTATATTTATTTCAGAATCTGCAAAGGAATTTCACCTTTTTCAGAAGACGGAAAAGATTATTGTAACAACCAAAGAAAACATGGAGTCCCATTTCAATGTGGTTTCCTTTTTTATCAACAAATGAACCGACTTTTCCACCAATAAAGGTCCTTGACTCGTATATATCCACCTGCAGAATTAGAAAAGTTCAAGTGTGGTGACAATTTGAAGTGAAGTCATGTGCGCACACTTGGTAAAGCATAATTAAACAATTTAGGGGGTGTTTGGGATTGATTATTCAAAACCGATTATGCGTTTTGGAAAAGCAGGAGTGGAGTTGCTTATAGATTATTGCGTTTTGGTAGCCTAAAAAACTGATTATCTGCGTTTTCAAAACGCAATCCCAACACTAAAAACTTATTATCTGCGTTTTCAATAATCTAAAAATCAGATTCAAAACGCGATCCCAAACACCCTCTTAATCTACTGTAACGAGAAGTATATAAGGCACACATTAACCGACGCTTTAAACAACATATTTTTATATTTCTTTTCAATCAAATTGTTAAAAGCAAAGTAGTTAAGACGAAATATTAGCAATGAAAAAAAAAGGAAAATAATAAACTTCTTAAATACCTCATGCCCTTGATCTAAAAGCTCCACCGCGGTTGACATGCCAGCAAGGCCAGCACCTATGATAGCCACTTTCAATTTGGGTCCCCGATAATGTTCAGGTTCCGGTGGAAATAATCCTTTCGGAGCTGATTATTCAGTAACACAACAACCAAATCTGTACTCAGTACCATGTCATGCTACTAAAATAAAGATTATATAAACTAATAAATTTAACATCACACTACCACAGCAACTTAACAGTTAACACCTATGCGTTAGGCACTACCACAATTGTAATCCCGTAGTTACTCAAAATTTAAAACCAACGCGTAAACTGAAGCAGAATTGAAACTAGTGTATATAACTAACTATATATCTAATCACTATTATTATCACAACTGAAATATTAAGTTTGTCAAATAGAAGATAATTGTGAAACCTGATGAAAAAGCAGTGGCAGATCTAGAAATTAATTTTAGTAGTAACTTTTTTTATTTTTTTTATTTTAGTAGTAACGTTTTTCAAATATCGTAAAAAAAACAAACTTTCCACTAATTTTCCACTACGCGCGCGAAGTTGAGCAACGGAAGCGGATAATCAAATTTAATAAAAATCACATTAAAACATATATAAACAAACATATGCTATCAGATAATTAAAGAGTAATCAACAACCTAATAAGTAATAACAGAATAACAATCAAAACATATAAAAAAATCACAATTAAACCTAATTTACCATTAGTTCTCATGTCTGAAACATCTCTGTCCAAATCTGAGCGAATTACGGACTTTCGAACCTTCAATCGAGTCAGATGACGGCTACGGCGACAGCGTAACAACGTATTATTAGTAAGATGAAACGAAGAACGGTTACCGGCAGCAGAAGTGGCGGGAAAACAGAGAGAAGCAGTGGAAGATGGTGGTGATGAAGTAGCCATGTAACTAAGTTAGCATTCACAACAACAACAACAGCTGATGATGGTTTGTTTGTGTTTATATAATTTATTAGAATTAGAGAGATAATTGGAGATGATTTGAGTGATATAAAATGGGTAAGTAGAGAGAGAGAGAGAGTATCTGAAATGGAGGAGATGCTAGTGGTGAAGGTTTTGTCACGATATTGGATATTGGAAGTTGGAGGTAACGCACCATGACATGAGAACCCAAGGCAAAAATAACATGGATAATTACTATTTTCAGGCTGCAACCCAATTTAATTTTTAGCGAATAGTTCACGAACTGTTTGATGGGAAGTTCGTTCGTTTAGTATATAAACGAACATCAACAAAAAAATTTTGTTCATTTAGTTAAACGAACGAACATGAACAGAGGCTGCGTTCGTTCGTTTATGCTCGTGAACGTTCGGTCATGTGTTCGTTTATGTTCGTTTGTGTTCGATAGTTTAGTAGGGTTTTTAATTTTTATAATTTTTTATTTTCTTTTATTTTTATTACCGAAATAAATAAGTAAATAATATATATGGGATCAAAAAACCTACTTTTAGTATCCACGCTTATTGTATGTTTCCACCTTCCAGCATCGACGCCCTCTGCCATGCACCTTCGATGCGAACTTAGTTTTTTGAGACACTACTTTATTATGTTTACCAATATTATGTTAGGGTCAAGTTATTCTATACAGTGCTATAAAAATGAGAAAGGTGTGAAGGATACAAAAAATACAATAAATCACGAAATATGACACAATGATCCACAAAATGTAACACAATGCCGAAAAATATAACACAATGTTGAAGAAAAAATACACAATGAATCGCAAAATTGACACAATGATGAAAATAAGAAAAAGACACAATGCTACATAGAAAACACAATGATATATCGTAAATTTTAAAAACTACAAGCTATAAATAAAAAAAGCAAAAACCTAAAAACTAAGATTGTATGGTTCGATGAGACGGTTCCAATGCCGCTTAAATGAGTTCAATCAAAGTCCGTTTGATACCCTTCCTACGACTTCCTATTTTTCTTTCACTATGTAATAGTTAAGTACTAAGTATGTTTGGATAATTAAGTTATATTTTGGGTGGATCCAGTTAATGTCAATGTATGTGAATTCGATCTTATTTAAAAGTTAATATATGTCCGTTCGTGTTTGTTAACGTTCATGAACACTTCTTTGTGTTTGTATTCATTAATGTTGGTTTGTGTTCGTGTTTGTTATCGTTCATGAACACTTCTTTGTATTTCACAGGGGAAGAGGCATTCATCCACCTATTAAATCCTTCCACCTCATACCAGCTTCAACAACAGTCAATTATTTTTTTAATTCAAATTTAATATTTTTACACATATACTCACACTACTACACCCCTTATTAATTTCAATCCCCTTCGTGAGACTCACATTACACTTGTCAAAAATGATCAATGGGGGCTCTAAATTTCAGTACCACTACGTATGGTCTTAGTTATTTGACCAAATTTAATATTTTTTGTGGTATAGACTACATATTTAAAACTAAAACAAATGTGTATTTGACTGTAATTAGGGTCAGTTTAGGGGGAACGGGGCGTTACCAGAATTGGTCACGGGTACCTCACTACCATCACGGTAACACCGCCGCCACCCATGCTGGTAGTGGTCCCGTGAACCAAAATCTGGTTGTAGTTAACGGGCTGGTACCCGTGAGTTTCTCTCTCCCTCTTTTGTCTTTTTCTCTATTTTATTTCCAGTGGAGTACTGCCTTCAAAAAAATGTTTCAGTGAAGGAAATCAGTGAAGTGATGTGGCAGTGTAAGATTGGTTGAAATCAGTGATGTTAAAAAAACTCACGGGTGGTGCCCCGTCCCCTTAGAGTGTTTTGATATATAATAATTTAGTTCTTTTGAATTAACTTTTATAATTATTATTTACACATTTACTAAAACGTATTTAACATATATTGTTTTCTTTAGACGTGGTAGTGACAGTTTACGATCCCTTGTTTGTGTGTACATATTTTGTGCAAATTATCAACTAGGGTTGAGTTTATCAAGTGCCAAAAAAAAAAAACACACAAACTAACAATATGAAGGGCTAAAAAGAGAAGTATGAGGAGTTTGGTGCGTGCAGTGGGTTTCATGGCCGGCCACTATTATTTAATGGGCATAAATAGGACACACATGCACTTTCACATTTCCGAGTTTTGTTAGAAACACCCGCAAAAAAACAATGCACCTAAAACCGCTAAAATCAGTCAAGATACCAATGCTTTTCTTGCTATTTTTTATTTGATTGTTTTAAAAATCTTTTATAAATTCTAACAATATATTAGTAAACTGATTTACTATCAATTAGGTAGCGGTAGAGTGACTCAGGGAAGACTTAGTGTTTCTTGTGATCTAAGTTCAATTCCCTCTATTCCCGTTATTTTCTGCGGCATCTAGGTGAAGAGTGAATATCGGTGTCGCCAGTTCAACTTTGATGGGAGGCAAAGTTTTACCAATTATTCCGTTGTCGAGTCTTCGGGCGAGTGGCGCGGCTGGCGCCGGTTCGACTCGGATGGGAGACAAAGTTTTACCGATTATTCCACTGTTGTGCCTTCGGGCGGGTAGAGGTCGGGTTTCCGCGCATCTAAAAGAACCAAGGGACTAGCGGGCTTCGACCTTGGTGACATCGTCTGATGTCATGGTGGTTGGAAACAACAACGATTGATAATATAAATTTGTATAGAGAAAGTATTGGGTACAAAGTACTTTAATGTAGTAAGCGTAAGAAGTCACAAGATAATGACACGTGTAAACTGCAGTTAGGGTTAGTAAACTCAATCTCGATTCATTATAAGGGTATTCTAGACATTTTGTTTTATTCAAACCAAGCGACTAGCACGAAAGCTAGCCAAACACCAATGTACAATCATTCACCAAAACACAATGAATTACATAAACTACTAGCCCACTTTATGTAAATGGAACCCCCTCCAAATTTCCAAATCCAATAGCTGCTGTTTTGATCGACTTTTGATCCAAATGGACTTCGGCTCTTGATCTCGCCAAGCAGGTGAGTAATAGAGTATTGAAGATAGTTGAAGACAACTTCATTTCTTGCTCTTCAAATACACCACATTGTCGTTAAACAAACTGTATGAATTGCTTTTTTCTTCCTCACAGACCCGAACAAAGAAATTTCATCTATATCAAAACAAATTAAAAAAATACAAAAAGTTTATTATACGCATTTTTTTCTATACATATCTTGATTTGAGTGAATTCTTCATCTTAACCAAAACAAACTAAAAAAAAATCAAAGAGAGAATGAGAGGTTTGAGAGGGAGTGAGCAGTGGTGGACCGACATTCAATATCGAAGAGACAGAAGACCTAATAGAAACAAAACAATCACTACCTTTTTCGTTTCGAACCTTCCAGCAGAGGTAACAAGCTCCCTCTTGGGAAGAGCTTTTCAACCATATGGGGTGGTAAATGATGCATACGTGGCAAGGAAGAAGGACGTGAGAGGTAACTACTTTGGTTTTGTTAGATATGAAGGAGTGCGTGATGTGGAAGGGGTACTAAGAAACATGAATACTGTTAAGATCTATGAGGCCAAAGTGAGTGTATCCCTAGCTAAGTTTAACAAAAAACATGAGAAGATTGAGCAGGCGTTTGGGAGGGAGTATGGTGGTGGTAGTAACGGCAGACATCATTCGCCTCCCCCACCTCCGCCACCTCCTCCTCCTCGTGGAGAAGGCTCGGTGAAGGTAATGGGGCAGGAAGGAAGATCATATAGACAAGTGACCACAGGGGAGAAAGAAGTTCCATCGTCGTCCAAGAAGACTATTACTTTAGATGTTAGAGCGGGGCTGTATCCACAACATTGCATGATGAGAGCTGTGATCGGTGAGGCCAAAGGAGTTAAAAGTTTGAGCCGGATTAAGAGCATGGTGGCTGCTGCTGGGTTCACGGAAAGTCCGGTGTCATACCTGGGGGGACTACATGTTATGATAGTTTTCCGAGATAAAAGAGCGGCGACTAGGTTCATCGATGAAGATAAGGCGGTATGGGAATCGGAGCTAAGGTCGGCTGTGCTGTGGAAAGGGGAGGCAGTTAATACTCATCGACTTATTCGGATCAGAATGTTCGGAGTCCCATTACAGCTTAGAGATAGTGAGGTGTATGATCAGATTGGTAGCATTTTCGGGGAAGTGGTGGAGAAGTCGTCCTTCTCATGGTTGAATGTAGACAATTCGGTCGGAGAATGCTGTATTCTGTCATCGGTAAGGAGGTTTATCGATGAAGAAGTGGACATCGTTTGGGAGGGCAATCGACTATCAATATGGGTGGTAGAAGTGGAAAACAATGGTTTCAGCAATGTAATCGAGGAGATGGTCTCGGCCGAAGGTAGGTTCCCGGAGACGTCAGGAGCCTCGGTGGTCGGACATGATGGCTTGGAGGAGGGAGAAATTGGACCGGAGTTCGATCGGGAGTTGGATGGTCACCATGGAGAGAATGAACCGGCAAAGGCAGGTGAAGGGTTGCATGGAAACTCGAGTGGGACAGGTGCATGTTCCAAAGGTGGTGAGTTTGTGGAAACCGAGGAAAGACACAATACAAAGTCGGCGACACGAGGAAACGAGGAATCTTTTGAATTGGTGGATAATGTGGGGTCCTTTAATGTGGGCCGGTCACAATTTAATTCTCCACAAGGTGAGTTAAGGCCCAGGAAGAGAAGAAGAGCCCAATCACCTCCTGTTGGAAAAGCTAATTCAATGGGCCATGGTGAAAAGGTTATTATTCAAACCCAATCTGGGGATTCTTTCCCTGATTTAAACACACCCATGGCAAACAATGGGGATGGTACAATGGAACACCAAACCGGCGACACAAATAGGAGGACAGACGAGACGGAGAGGACGATGGAGCAAGACGGTAGCCACATAGATGAGATGGAGATGCAACGAGATCCACCTCAGGTCAGTTGTGAGGAACCAGGAAATAACAATAAGGAGGTAGATAACACAATCAGGGTTGGGGAAATAGTTGGGATTTTTCTTAATGGGTTTGAGGAACAAGTGGAAGCAGAGATAAATGGTGAACGTGGTAACAGCGGTGCACAATGAATTGTTTGGCGATTAATATAAGGGGGGTTAGGGATTCAAGGAAAGCTTCTTTGATCAAGGGGTTAAAGACTAGTCATGGTATTAACTTTCTGGCGATGCAAGAGACGAAAATAGATCAGGGTAATTGGTTTAACTTTGGGGCTTTCTGGGGGAGGTCAGTTTTCGAATTGGAGCAAGTGTATTCCGAAGGAAGATCGGGTGGCTTGGTAAGCATGTGGAATCCAGCGGTGTTTCAAAAGGTTAGTTCGATTAAGCACCGGAATTTTCTGGTGGTGTCTGGGATGTTATCCCACTCGGGTGAGGTGGTTAACTTAGTAAATGTCTACGCACCAAATGACGTTACCGTCAGGAGGGAGCTTTGGGGTATTTTGAGGCAGGTTAGATGGTCCATGGGGGGTAAATGGGTTTTCATGGGTGACTTTAACGATGTTAGAATCGAATCAGAAAGAAGAAACTCCGAGTTTGTGGCAATTAATGCTAGGAGGTTCAATGAATTCATTGAAGGCGCTGACTTAGAAGAATACAATTCCGGGGGCTTTAAGTTTACATATATTTCGGATGACGGCTGCAAATTGAGCAAGCTCGATCGTTTTCTGGTATGTAGGGAATTCTTAAGCTCATGGCCTTCGGCATCGGTAACGGTACTGTCGAGGTATATTTCGGACCATAGCCCTATTGTGTTATCGGTTGTGGCTAGTGATTATGGTCATATTCCATTTAAATTTTATAACTCATGGTTGGAGCTTGAGGGATTTGCACCATATGTGGGAGAGGTCTGTGATTCGTTTAGGTTTCGGGGGGCTGCTGATGTTGCCTTTGTTAGTAAGCTTAAATTTCTTAAAAATAAGATTAAGGTTTGGATAGCACGTGAGAAGGCGCGGTCAGGGAGGGTATACGAAGAGAATTAGAGGAAAGTGGAGGAGTTGGAGAAAAGGGCTGAAGTGGGTAACTTGTCAGAAGAAGAAATCCGAGTACGTATGGAATGTAGGGCGGCGATGCAGGAAGAGGATAGACTTAAGGAGGTGGATATGAAACAAAGATCAAGGGTCAAATGGGCCGTAGAAGGTGATGAAAACTCAGCATATTTTCACAATGTCATCAAAGCCAACTCATCGAACAACAGGATAAATGGCCTGCTCATAGAAGGAGAATGGATTTCGAATCCGTTGGTGGTAAAGGACTATGTGTTTAATTTCTTTGCAGACAAGTTCAAGGATCCTTTGACTGTTAGACCCCCTGTTGTATGTCCGAACTTGAGTCGGCTGGATCAAGGTGAGGTGGAGAGTTTGATTTGTCAATTCACTTTGGAGGAAATTAAGGATGCAGTATGGTCTTGCGACAGTGATCGAGCGTCGGGCCCAGACGGCTTCAATTTCGGATTTTTAAAAAGGTTTTGGCCTTACCTTCAGGGGGATTTTATGAACATATTCGCGGAGTTTTACAACAGGGAGCAGATTAGCGCGGGGTGTTCATCGTCTTTTATCGCCCTCATTCCAAAGGTAAAGGACCCGGTGGGAGTACGTGATTTTAGACCCATTAGCCTCATTGGTTGCCTGAACAAAGTCATTTCGAAGGTCCTAGTGGAACGGCTGAAGAGGGTTATTGGGAAATTGGTGTCATGTGAACAGTCGGCGTTTCTTAGTGGTCGAAACATTGTGGATGGACCGCTGATTTTGAACGAGTTGATTGGGTGGATGAAAAGGAATAGGCGGGAGGGAATGTTGTTCAAAGTAGATATCGACAAAGCGTATGACTCGGTGAGTTGGAGCTTTCTGATGACTATTCTCGAACAGATGAATTTCCCGGCTAAGTGGTGCAAGTGGATATGGGCGATTGTGTCCTCGGCAAGAGCATCGGTTCTTGTGAATGGTTCTCCGACCGCGGAGTTTCAATGCCATAGAGGTCTTCGGCAGGGTGATCCAATTTCACCGTTCCTTTTCGTGTTGGTCATGGAGGCGCTATCCGGTATAATTAAGAAGGCATGCTTGGTGGGGTTATTCAATGGCCTTAGGTGTGGAGCCGAGGGGCCGGTATTATCCCATTTGATGTATGCCGATGATGTCATCTTTTTGGGCGAATGGTCAAGTGCTAATATGATGAACTTGAGAAGAATTTTGAGGTGCTTCCATTTAGCGTCTGGATTGAAGGTGAATATGTCCAAATGTGCGTTGTATGGGATATCGGTGGAGGAAAGTGCAATAAACGGGATGGCAGGGCTGATTGGGTGCAAAACAGGTAAGATACCCTTCATCCATCTTGGTCTACAAATTGGGGCCAATATGAACCGGTGCGAGTCATGGGTAGGGGTGATAGAAACCTTTCGGAAACGATTGGCTTTGTGGAAGGCTAAAACAGTGTCGTTTGGAGGAAGAATAACTTTAATCAAGTCGGTTCTCAACTCCTTACCGACCTATTACTTTTCGCTATATCGTGCCCCGGAAAGAGTTATAGAAACTTTGGACCGAATAAGGCGGGTATTTTTCTGGGGAGGTTCGGATGAGAAGGCGAAGATGAATTGGGTCGGATGGCAAAGGGTGATTGCACCGATTGAATATGGTGGTATTGGTTTCGGGTCATTACGGGATAGTAATCACGCTATGCTAGCGAAATGGTGGTGGAGGTTCAAAGTGGAAGGAGACTCGTTATGGCGAAAGGTAGTTTGGGCGCTTCACCATAATTCACGGAATTGGAACTTCATTCCGGTGAGGTTGCTGATACCGGGACCATGGAAACAGATCACAGAGCTGTCAACAATATTCGGGAAACCGGGTTTGATGTTGGGGGGGCCATTTCTGGGGTTGTGGGCAGGGGTTCGGGGGTTCTCTTTTGGTTGGATTCTTGGGTTGGGGGGGGGGGGTCCTTTGTATGTTAATTTTCCAAGGCTTTTTGACTTGGAAGTTAACAAATGGGCTACAGTTCAAGAACGGCTTGGGGTGGGACAAAATGGGGTTGGGTGGCAATGGAAAAGAAGCTTCAACAACAGTCAGGAACTATCTGAGATGCAACAGCTATCGGGTCTGGTGGGGGGGTTATTTTATCCGGGGTTGGGGATCGATGGGAATGGCAGCCGGGTGGGTTGGGTTTGTTTTCAGTCAAGAGTCTCAAAGGTATTCTAAGCGACATACGGTTCTCAAGTGGGATTCAACTACCGGTGTGGAGCAATGGGTTCCTAAGAAGGTATCGATCGTGTCATGGCGTGCGGCTTTAAATCGTCTACCAACAAGGGATGCCTTGTTAAGAAGAGGGATTAATTTGGCTTCAAGCTTGTGTCCGTTGTGCAACGAGGTGGAAGAGTCCGTGGATCATCTATTCGTGTCGTGTTCATTCGCACAAATGGTTTGGCAGCTGATTATGCAGTGGTGCGGCATCAATGATTTCTTCGCGTTCAGCATGGAAGACGTCATCAGGTTTCACATGTACGTTGGTGGCTCCAGGAATTATAAGCTAGTTATTCAAGCGGTTTGGTTAACTACCATTTGGTGTATTTGGAATTATCGGAATCAAGTGGTGTTTCAACAAAAGAGGGATTCACTTCAGAACATTATTGGGGAGATCAAGTCCAAGAGCTTCTTATGGGTCAAGGCGAGGTCCAAGTGCGCAGAACTGGGCTGGGAAATTTGGGCTGGGTTTCGGCTACATAGAATAGGATGGTAGCGCTAGTGTTCGCTGTCTTGATTTTCTTTGTTGTATGGTTATAATTTGGTGACTGTGGTGATGTGCTAGTATCCCGCTAGCGTTTCTTCTTTGGCGATTGAATAAAGTTATTTTGTTGGCCGTTTAAAAAAAAAAAAAAAAAAAAAAAAAAAAGAAGATTTCGAAATCCAAAGACCCAAGTTACAAGCCAACATTCACATGTCAACATCTTGACACTATTTATCTCACTCATTGCCCATCATTTATTCTCCCTTCACTTACTCTTCTTCACACCCAAACCATTTTAGATCCACCACCAACATCTACACATTGCTCTCTGTTTACACATCCATCAATGGCTACTGGTGGTGGGTACAGTGATCCCAGCCAAAAGATAGACTATGTCTTCAAAGTAGTCCTAATCGGAGACTCAGCTGTTGGTAAATCACAAATTCTTGCACGTTTCGCTAGAAACGAGTTTAGTTTAGACTCTAAAGCCACTATTGGTGTCGAGTTCCAGACTCGAACGCTTGTTATTGAGCATAAGTCTGTTAAAGCTCAGATCTGGGATACTGCTGGTCAAGAACGGTATAGTTTTACTTCTGTTTTTTGTTGGTTTGTTTGTCGTTTGGTTTGTGATTTTAAGGTTTGTATGTGATGTGGGTTTAGCATTGTTGTTGTGGGTATTGTTTAGTTCTGTTTTTTTTTTTTTTTTTAATGGGTGATGTGTGGTTTTTGTTGATCTGGATTTTTTGTTTGATTTGCATGTAGTGGGTTTATGGAGTTTAGGGGTTTTAATACTAAATCTTTAGATATGCATATAGGGTTAGGATCAGATACACAGTGAAAAGAAAAATAGGAAGTCGTTGGAAGCGTATCAAAAGGACTACAATTGAACTCGTTCAAGCGGCATTGAAACCGTCTCATTGAACCCGACGATCTTAGTTTTTAGGTTTTCGCTTTTTTGGATTTTTAGCTTGTGGTTTTTAGAAGTTGTGTTACATCATTGTGTCTTTTATGTAGTAGCATTGTGTCTTTTTCTTATTTTTATCGTTGTGTCATTTTTGTGATTCATTATGTCTTTTTTTTCCTCAGCATTTTGTTATATTTTGTGACACGCTAGTGTCATATTTCGTGATCTATTATGTATAATGTATCTTTCTCACCCTTCTTATTTATTTTACACTCTGTAGGATAACTTGACTCTGTATATATAAACTCTTTAGATATGTGTATAATGTTTTTAGTGGTCTGGTTAGTGTTGTTAAATCGGGATTAAGCGGTAATTGGTAGTTTACCGTTTAGATTTCACCTACTCAGGCCTAAAAAGTAAGATCTGTAATAGGTCAAAGGTGGTCAAAGCTGGTCAAATTGAAGTGTTTAAAAATATATACTTATTAATCCAATCTGATCAATAAGTTTAGAATGTAACATATAAAAATCTTAAAAAGTTTGGTGTGTGTATGTGTGTAAGTTTGAAAAATTACATATTAAATTCCAATCTGATTAATCTCTAGTCGGTACCTCAACGCCTGACTGGTGATATTGACAACCATGGTGTGGTCTTTAGAGGCCTTGGGTACACGACATGGTCTTAATTAGGTGTTTTGTTGTACCGTATATTTGCTTCCTTACTCGTGATTGATTCGTTGTTATTTGTGTGTGGTTAAGTGAAGGCTGGTGGGTCGGGAATTGACAGTGTTCAAGTTCAAAAATTACTAATGATAAACGTACTTTCGCTTTTGTTCCAATATGGTATGTGTACTTTTTTCCTATAAGTTTGGTCGTTGAATTTCATATAAATGTGTTATTTTGGTCTTTATATCTCTAGGCTGTATGTTAGACACTTTAGAATTGCTTATGATGTCTCTAGTTTTTGGGGACCAGTCTTTATTGCTTCTACTCCCTCTAGTTACATTAGTGATGGCGATAGTAATAATAGTTACAGAAATAATTATAACAGTAACTTCAAAAATAAAAATAAAGGATATATAATCACCACATCACTACATCAGAATATCACTTTAAACGGTCATTACTCACTAGGTTACCAAATTACTATAACTATGAATTTTGGCCTGCGTGATGCGGCGGGTTTTAAAAGGATATCAGAAAATTTTATTTGGAATAGTATTTGCATTGATAAACTTGAATTATTTAAATCTCTTATGAAGACCTTTGAAGGGTGGTGCGGGGGTAAGCGCCTGACTAATTGGTTAGCAGGGTATTGGTGGGGACCAGTGAACGGTAATTGTTTCTCACGGCTATTTAAAAAAAAACTTTTGTGAAAAATAAAAAGGTTTTTACATATGAGATCAATTCCAGTTTCCTTAAGTTCCATTTCATTCGTTGCAGCCATCATTTTGTAATATTTGTTAACGAGCAGGTACAGAGCAGTGACAAGTGCATACTACAGGGGTGCAGTAGGAGCCATGTTGGTTTATGACATAACCAAACGCCAAACATTTGACCACATACCGCGGTGGCTAGAAGAGTTACGTAACCATGCTGACAAGAACATCGTAATCATTCTCATTGGAAACAAATGTGATCTGGAAGACCAACGGGCGGTCCCCACAGAGGACGCCAAAGAGTTTGCTGAAAAGGAAGGATTATTCTTTCTGGAAACATCCGCACTCGAATCAACAAATGTAGAAGATGCATTCTTGACTGTTCTGACTGAAATCTTTAGAATAGTCAACAAGAAAAATTTGACTGCAGGCGAGGAACAAAATGAAAACCCGGGTTCTTTGGCTGGCAAGAAGATTATTGTTCCCGGTCCTGCACAAGTAATTCCAGAAAAGAAGATGTGTTGTAGATCATAAGAATCATTTATATATATCTATTGAGATATGATATTGTGTGGAAGAAACACAAGTGAAAAAAATGCCAATAAATCTTGACTTCCGCACTATCAACGATATGCATATGAATCTGGTAATTCGGTTATCCGCCCCTCATCATATTGTTATGGAGATTAGTTGTTCTTTTTTGTTCTATTTTTGTTTCTGGGTAATGCTGGTATTTTTTGTCCAGATTTCTTCCATTGTTGTATGGTTGATTGCAGAGAAGACAACAAATATGTTCCAACTTTATTACTGTTATGTTACTAGCCAAATGTTTACTTGATTGATGATCAAAGTTATGTTTTAGAATCAAATATTACTATTATATGGAGACGATTAAGTTCAACCGAACCATTCCTGCCAAAGCAAATGGCCGGGTTAGTAGAAATGCGGTTCTGTTGCAGTTTTAAAAAAAGTGTGCAACGATTTGAGGGTTGAGCTGGTGGTTTGTGGTCAGCATGGATAGGCTGTGAGCCTGTGACTGTTGTGCTATGGGGTGCGGTGACACACTCCCTCAACTCCCCCAAATTTCATATCAGCGCCACGTCATTTTCGCCTTCACCTCCCCCAAACCAAGGAAATGGTCTCTCATTCTCCCTCCTTCCATTTTTTTTATTTTTTAAGGAGGAAATGTATAAAAATGTGAGAAAAAGCGCTCAGTTAGGGAGGGGAAATTTCCCCGTGAGCACCTAAAACATTGTGGGGGGGGGGGGGGGGTTCCCCATCCATCGCCTTATTAGATGATATATTTTTCATTTTATAGATATGTTTTCTAAATGGCAACTTGCAAGGCTGAATTTCTCAAAACATACTTTAAGTCACTGGCTCAAAGAATCATGATTTTTTTTTCTGTTTATCCACCTAGTAAAACGACTTCACCGGACTTGCTAACTAGCCTGCTGACACCCTCGCCACCAAACGTCGTAGGAGGCAACCGACTTATGGTTCTAAAGCCAAGCCAAGAGGTGGAGGGTTCAAACTGCTATCTTTGCCCCTCAAATGATACTGTTTTGTTAATGAATGGTTTTTGGTTTAACAAATCAAAAGATGAACCAAACGAGACATCGACAATACCACTTTAATAGATCTCCAATAGCAAAGAAAATCAATGTGTACTTTTAGCAGTAACTAAAAACATTATATTAGATTTAGTAGCATTTGAAGTTTTTGTACGAGTCTCGAAGAATGACAACACGGGCATCAAACGGAGTTTAGAGATTATGAAAACCCGAACCATTTTAAATGGACTGACTTTTGAATTTTATTATGAACTTTGCTTTCATTTTTTGAATTGGTCTTGACCCATGAACATGTATGTTTTCATAAAGGAATGGTAAACTTTCAGTATGAAAGAGTCAACATTTTGCAATCACTTGCCAAATAACTCGTTTTCAAGAATGATAACAAAATACTTGCACAAATAGACATAGAGAACCGTTTTGGCCGATCCATACGGTCATCGGACAATGAACGACCCTGGGAGTCAGTACCGTAAAACCCACCAATTTTAACAGCTTAATTGTGTGAGCCGCGTATTTTACTTCAAAGCAACAAAAATGATAATTGGATACACAATAATTGTAGTATATTGTTTTAACATAATCGATTAGAGTTGACAGTATTTTAATAATACCAGTTAGAGAAAAATAAGAATGTGTGTCCCTTGTGCGTTAACACAAATCAAATTGATTAAACAGGGTCAATTTAATTCAGGTATACGCACTCGATCAATCAAAAAAATAAAAATAAAGATATTCAATAACGTAAAACATAACAAAACAAAATAATTCATAAGTAGATAACCATAACACCAAAAACCTTAAAGTGCGATAATCATTCGAATAAAGTTAAAATAAAAAAAAAAAGTATCAAAACCAAGGTCTCACTCAGAATAACTAACCATCATCCAATACCCTCCACTGAAACAAAGTTCATACCTCTAGCAACAGCTTAAGCAGCAATAGATGGCTTGGAAGCAGCCGACAACCTGGACCTCTTCTTCGCCAAGCTCTCGCTTCGCCTTTCTCTCTGCTCCTTCAACCTTGTGGCAAGAAGCTTCTGGTATTCTGCAGCCTCGGATTTGGCCTTTGCGATCCTCTTCTTCTTGTCAGCAATTCTAGCCCTCTTCCTTTGCAAAGTCAATGGTGTCACCAACCTCTGGATCTTGGGAGCTTTGCTCACTTCCTTCCCTATAAAAACAAGTTCCAAATAGACCAGTTAATCAAAACAATCCACTTCAACCCAACCTAACAGACCAGGCCAAAACTGAAGAAGAACAGGGATAATGATAAGATAATGAACTGACCAGCTTTGTTTGTGAAAGTACGTCTGTAGGTGTTAACGTACTTTCTGACATCATCTTCCTTGGAAAGGTTGAAAAGCTTCCTGATCTTTGAAGCTCTCTTGGGACCTCTCATCCTTGGTTTCTCAACATCAGTTAAACCAGGAAGGTCATTTTCACCCTTTTTGACGATGACCAAGTTCAAAACAGAGAGATCTTGGCTCACAATGCATCCACGCACAGACTTCCTTCTGCGCTCACCATTACGCCTACCATAACCTCTAAAGCATGGAGTTCCTGAAAAGTAAAATAAAAAAAAATTAGGCTTCCATTTGGTAACGTATAGCTGTCATCAACAAAAAATTGTAGGTTTGAAAGTCACATAGTTGACCAACCTCGAACAAGTAAAAGACGAACACGTCCAGGAGTCAACACTCCCTGTTTCATTGGAAAGCCCTGCTTATCGCAGCCTCCCATGATCTTGAACACATATCCTTTGAATTCCTGTTATCCAAACAATAATTAGTTTAAACGTATCTTTTTAGATTAAATTTAGAAATGATAAAATTAAGAGATACAATGATGATGCGAAAATAACCTCTCCAAGTGCATCTCCACTGACTTCCTGAGAAATCCTCTTGTCATAAAAAGCGCGACTGTACAAATTATGTGAAACAAACAATTATTAGCCCGTAGTTGCCTCTAATCTCCGAAACTTAGCAAAATATAAATAATTTAATAAATGAAAAAAGTATGTATATAAACACTGCAATAGATCAAAATAACCTTAAAAACAAGACAAACTAAAACCACGCCTAAAATTATATAGCCACAAGACCATATTATAGATAACAACTTAATTAAGTTGAGGTTACTATCAACAAGTAAATTAATAGTTAAAGAAAGATATTACTCTATATGCTTAAAGATATCAGTAAACACAAAAACAGTTTTAAAACTTAAAAAAAGTTTTACTATACAGCAAGAAAACAAGAAACAATTTTGATCACAAACACCTAAATGAGAAATAACAGCTATTTGCTACTAACAACAAAAACAAGTTCTTAGCTTACAAAAAAAGTAGTGAATAAAACAGTTCCAATTCCCTCATCTAAACATACATATATCATCCCTAAATCAATGGACAGGCAGTAAATTCTTGATACAAAAAATACCAACCGGTACTGATCAAATTTTGGTAACAGTTCGGTACACATTTTTGCCGTTTTTCGGGATCGGTACTTAGCCCACTTTTTATCTTCGAAAAACACCGGTACCGTACCAAAGACATTCGGTACGGTACCCATTTTTAACGAGTTTCAGGATAGGTACTTTTGGTACCGAGCTCATCCCTACCTAAATCAAGTAATCAACACACCTAATCATTGTAAATAATGCAAACATTGCGTTTCATACATTGTACAAGATATAACAGACTCACGAATTGGTTAGTAATAAGCAGCTATGAGCTATCTATATCTAAACCTTCAAATCAAACATAACATATATGTCTAACCACCTCACAAAATAATAATAATAATAACAACAACAAAAGACTGAAGGTTACAGTAGGGTAAACAAAATGATTATCTTACAGCTTTTGGTCATCGTCGATCTCGAGCTTCTTCTGGCATCCAGTTGTTGGATTTGCAATGTTGAACTACAGATAATATCACAAATAGAACAATGAATCAATGACATGTGTTTATGTATATGATGAAATTAGAGTTAGAGATACTGATACCTTCATCTTCAGGCACGAAGTAGGGCGCCGCTACGACGATTGGAATAATAATATTTGCCTGCTTGAAGATTTAGGGTTTGTGAAATGTTGATTGATGGGTCTTTTATAGCCAGGGGTGGTTCGTTTGTTTGGGCCGTTGGGCTTTGTTATAGTTTTTGGAGAGATCGTGGATTGGTCGGTCACCAAGTTAATCTTTTTTTAATGGGCTTCTGGTTCTCGTTTGGGTTTGTACCAAGGTTTTGACACCCAGACCGGCCGGTCAGGATCACTACGTTGGACCGCCCGTGCATAGGACCGGAGGTTGAATCGCCGGCCCGGCGGTTGGACCGGGATTTTGGCCGGTTGGACCGGTATTTGGGGTGGTTTAACCGCTTTTTTAATTTATTTTTTTTTTGGTTCGACTTTTGGGCCGGTTCATTGGCCCGGCTAGACCGTTCGTACCGGTGGACCGGTGACGACTCTGGTTCAATGTTCGGTCCGTTTCTAAAAACATTAGTTTGTACTTTGTGCTTTTGTAGTAGAGTGACTACTAACTAATAGTTGCATTAAAAAAAAACCCGGTTTGGTGGCTCTTAAAATCATGTAGCCCAAACATGATTCGTGAAAGTGTAACTATGTAAACTGTTTATCTAACCAAGTTAAACATGTCAATAAATTGTAATCATATTAAATAGATCGTAAGCGAGTTGACATTTTGCAAAGGGTTATCAACTTGAACTTATAAGTCTCCCCCCTCTAATTTGTAACGTGTCGATAGTCAAGTTGTTAAACTTGAAGTACAACACACATCGACCCTGTTTAGCTATATAAGTTAAACATGTTAACCTGAAAATAAAATTTCGATAAAAAAGTTAGACATAAAAACCCAAAATCTAATCATTATCATGTAAGTTCATATCATATTTACGTCGTGTCATAAACTACCCCTCACTAGTTTACCCATCCGTACTTTGTCATCAACTTGTACGCCATGTTCCCGAGTTTACTAACGGAAAGAAAAGAAGAGAAAGAGATTTTGGGAGAGAAAAGAAAAAGAAGGAAAAGAAATATATAACTTCATTTTGTGTTCCCATGTTCGAATGAAAGGAAAAGAAAGTAAATACTTTATGTGTTCCCGAGTTGAAATGAAGAGAAAAGAATTGTTTAATTTTACAGTTATACCCCCATTGTATGCTATAGTAGTTTAAGTATGAGCGTAAAATAGTAAATGATAAATCTTTTAGAGTAAATTCCTTTTTGAGTCCCCGTGTTTTATTGATTTTAACTACTTGAGTCCAACATTTTGATTTTTAACATTCTGAATTATAGTGTTTTAATTTTGTAACCCTTTGAGTCCAATTTTGTAACGACGTTAATCAAGTCTGTTAAGTATAGGGGTATTTCAGTCATTTAACACATAGGTACAACTTTCTAATGCGTAATGTATAAGGAACAAGTCTTTAATGCATAAGTTTTAATAATATATAAATAAATACACACACAAACACCTGCACGCACACCTCTCTCTCTCTTTCTCTCTCTCTCTCTCACACACACACACCTGCACACCCACGACCACCCCACTCTGCCTGACCACCGCTGGCTGACCACCGCTGGTTGACCCCCACCTCATCTCCACCACCGTACAACAAACACACACACATACGGAGATGAACAGAGGAAACCCCCTCGTAACCACCATCAATCTCGAGTCGGCAACCCCCCTACACTTCCACCATCGCCTCACCCCCACCACCCACCCCTACATATCTGCACTAGAGATTTACAGATCCACAGAGAGATAGAGAACAGACGAGCGATGGAGATGAACAAAGGGCTAACTGAAGGTGTATGGTGGTGGTGGATTTGATACTTTTAGCAGCGGCCGACAGTGGAGATGACCCAAATAGGGTCTGGTCAGGTCTGGTCGTTGGGTTAGATCTGGTCGGTCGTTGGGTCGTGGGGTCTGGGTTAGGTTTGGTTGTTGGGTCTGGGTTAGGTTTGGTTGTTGGGTCTGGGTCAGGTCTGGTCTGGTCGTTCGGTCTGGTCAGGTCGTTGGGTCTGGGTTAGTTCTGGTCATTGGGTCTGGGTCAGGTCTGGTCGTTGGGTCTGGGTCAGGTCTGTTCGTTGGGTCTGGTCAGGTCTGGTCATTTGGGTTCGGGTGATGTTGAGTGGTGGTTGTGTTGATGGTGGTTCAACCATCGGTGAAGATGTATGGTGGTGGTGGTTGCTGAAGATGTATGGTGGTGGTGGATTTGGTACAGAGAGAGAGAGAGAGAAAGAGAGGTGAGAGAGAGAGAGTTGAGATATGTGTGTTTAATAATTATTTATTTTTAATGGTAGGGGTATTTTGGTCATTTCATAAATATTAACAAAGAAAATCTAACAGAGTTAGAAAATTGGACTCAAACCATAACAAACTTAAAACACTAGCACTCAGAATGTTAAAAATGAAAATGTTGGACTCAAGTAGTTAAAATCAAGAAAACTCAGGGACTCAAAAAGGAATTTACTCAATCTTTTATTTAGTTTGCTTTCCCTTCCTTCCATTTTGGGAGGAAAGTTTTATTAAAAGATTTTCCTTGTGCTTCCTTCCCCTTCCATCCACTCCCTTTCTTTAAAACTCTGGAACAGTGGCGGATGCACATGGTTGGTAGGGTGGGCAGGTGCCCACCGTCCAACCAAACCAAGTGTCCATTAGGATTAACAGTTTCTTATTGTTGTTCTGGATCAACTCACTGTTAAAGGTTGTTTTACCAATATCTGTTAATAAGCCCTTTTCCAAATGCGTTAAGAGGCACCTACATTAAAGAAACCAAAGAGGTTGATGATAAGTGATAACCTTAAATAATGTGAGTAATTTTTATGACAGAGAATCCATGGAAGCTTAGTGAAGAAACAAGATAAGAGGGAGAGAGAAGATGTTGAAAAAATGGTATAAAAATAAAGTTAAATTTCATATTAACCCCTTAGAGTACAACTTAAATACATAATAGAGGATTTACTTTGATTTGATTTTTTAAATAACCCTATATAAAAACATCAAAGCCTTATATATTACTTCGCACAAATTATATTTCGTACATAACTATTTTGTTATTGACTATTAGTCAATTGATTTATAATCTTTTTTTTTTTTTAGTTTTGGTTTGGAGTAATTTTTTTTAGTTGTGACATATTATTGTGTTAATCAATTACGTTTACACGTAGAAGTAAATAAGTATGAAGTATTAACTATTACTTGTTTTTACCTCATCCAATTTTAAACGACTTGTTTTGACCAAACACGGTTTTTTATCATACACACTTTGTGCCCCCCGTCATAAAATCTTCTGGATCCGCCACTGCTTTGGAACACACGTATTTTTACCTTCTCTCCGTTTCCTTTCACTTCTTTTCACTTTTATCCTTTAATGAAACTCGGGAAAAAAAGCCATGAGGTGTGGAGGAGGGTAGTCCTCCGGGATGGGTGGCCACATAAGCGGCCACGTCATTATGGTAGGCTGGTCAAGATGAGGATGGAGCGGGGGCGGGAGATGGACCTCCCCCCCCCTTTAAAAAAAACAATCAACCAATCAATTGGCTCGTCGTTGACGTTGTGGGAAGAACGGAGAGGACGGGGCGGGCCTAGGTGGTGGTGTGCACTCTGGACGGGCCTCACCGACCCTAGGCCGTCCCCCACACCATATGGTATTAGTTGCAACAAACCACCAATGAAGCCACAACCTAGTGGTGGAGGTAAGGGGGTTTACTCTTTAGGAGGTTCCCACCTTAGAGTGCTCAGGTTCAAATCCTGCATCAACCGAGCTTTAGCCTTGTATAGTCTTAGCTGAGATCTGTTAAAAAAAAAGTTGCAACAAACCAATATTTGGCTCAGTTAGTGACATATATATTTGTTTTAGCATAAGAAAAGAAACAAATAAATATTTGGCTCCGTTGGTCACATTGCCAGCTCGTACACAAGTCACGATGCAGATTTAGGTTGTCAAGGGGCCCAAACTCATAAAATGCTTTATGAATTATGTACACTGGATCCCACCTTCTTAAATGAGACAAGTCAAACTACTCAACATGTGGCTACAATAAATTTACTCCCTTTTAAAAGAAGGCAAAAAGGATGGTGGGTATTTGCTTTTTCACTATATGCGTTATATTTCATTATCAAAACCAAGCGAATTGTAAATTAATTCAGATTTTGAAATTAAACACAAAATAACAGTACAATTTGACTTGTAGAATTGTAGTGATTTAAAATACAAAATTTGCTTATTGAATATATGGTTCATAAAAGCTACTCTTGTGTTATTTTAACTTGTTAGTCCACAATTATAATTTCTTTCTAACAACTTAGCACACTTCAAATTTGTTAATTGACTATCGACAGCGAGATTAATTTGAGACAGTTTTATAATCTTGTTGTGACTATCAATTTCATATGACTTTCAAGTTCATATTAAATGAAAAAGATAGCTCAATATACAACTATAAAGTACATGAATACAAGAAAATGACATATACATATACTCAAATACTGCATGTGGTTTCTTTTTTTAATCTTGCATATCATTATCTTTTTTTTAACGGTAACTTTCTTTAACTGTGTGGCAGAGATCATCACACTCGTCTCTTGGCAGACCCTAATCACTCACGCGTCTAGACTATGTTGCCTGAACTGGGTCCATGCTGGTACGGTGGGGACTACGACGTTCGTCCGGAAACCGTACTGGCTCCATACGAGTTTCCTCGCTGGAGTAACAGACGGATGAAAACCGGGTCAGCTTAGATTCAAACCTGCACAACTAATGGCTTACAGATTTTCCTCTTCATTGCCTAGGTGTCCCCAAATATAGCTAGTGGGGATCGAACCCAAGCTTCCCAAAGGAAACTTGGGCTGCCTACCAACTGAGCTGCAAGTGGAAGACGCATATCATTATATTGATCTGAGAAGCGTCTCTGTTTCCTGTATCCCACTACTAAGAAGTTTGAACTACTTCTCTTTTTCACCATTTCACCCGTTACCTAATGATCTAGTGATATATAATAATCGATACTCACAAAAAGTAATTTAAGTTTAAATACTTACAGCTTATTACATGATAATTACACGCAAAACTCTTCATGATAATATAAGTTTAAATGTTACATAGTATGAGGAATCTTTGGATCATGTTCAATCAAATTCAAGACCTACTTTAGTGACTGTATTACTAACAGAAGTCCACCCTTTGGACCCAACTAACCCAACCAACCCTCCCAAAAAGTAATAATAATATACTCCTAATAACATCCATACACCAACACCACCTCACACACACACAGCAATGCACACACCTACAACAACAAATTCTTCCTTCTCCTATTCATCACAACCAATAATAATAACCATAACCATTTCCCGTCACTAATCCAATCCAATCCAACCTTCGCTACCAAACACAAATGTCAGACGAGAACGACGTCGTTCCAATAATATTCAAAACATTCAAAACACTAGTAAAAAACGCCGACAAAAAGTTCTCGAAGGTTCGAGACATTCCATCATACATTCGTGCACCAAACCACTACTTAACAAACGTATTTAAAGCCTACACAAAGCTATGGAACTACCAGCAACAAAACAGGTCGAAGTTAACCGGTTCAGGTCTCCAACGTTACGAAATCGGTGAGATCGCTTCACGAATCGGTCAGCTGTACTTTATGCAGTATATGAGGACGAGTGAAGTTAGGTTTTTAATCGGATCGTATATGTTTTATGAAGCTGTGTTGAATAGAAGATATTTTGATGGATTGGATTGTAAGGTGAATGATCGGTTTAAGGAGTTGAGGTTTTACGTTAGGTTTTTGCAGGTTTCCTTGGTTTTGAACCGGTGGGAGATGGTGACGTGTCTTTTGGACCGGTTTAGGGCACTGGTTGATGATAGTAAGGCCACTTTTGGGGTATGTTTTTATTAATTTATATTTATGGATTTATTTATTTATTTGTTTTGTGTAATTTGGTTGTTAATTGAATAATCAGTTTAAGTGATGGTATAATAAGAGTAGTTGTCTCATATCTCATGATCAGTGGCGAAGCTTGACCCGAAGGTTCGGGGGGTCGGAAGTCACTAGTTTCGGGGGTCGAAAACCAGTTTCGGGAGGTCGAAACCCTATATTTTCAAAATTTTCTATACGAATACTATATAATCGGAACTTCTGCGCGAAAATCCGGGGGGTCGGCCGCCCCTCCCCGCCCCTACTATGCTGCGCCACTGCATGATTAATTGTTCACCGCTTTTAACGTAATAATTTTCCTGACATTTAGTAAATGATGTAGTGTTAAAATTAGTACAATTTCAGTTTTGCCTCCGGGGCCCACACATATATACATTATCTGCGCACGCTGAGGCGAGGTGTTAAATAAGAGTGATTCTGATTATTACAACTTTAGCCAGATCCAAACAGTGTTTCCGACTTTCCGGCAGCTTGTTGGTTGGGATCAGTTATACGTCACCTTGTTAATCGTTATTACTCTGTGTAATTGAGGTGTTTGTATGCTTGAAATGTTTAATATGCTCTGGTGTGGGTATTTGGTAGTTTGGTATTTGTCATCTACTATTTGTACTTTATGCAAAAGGAGTTATTTTTATGGGTGTGTTTGGTTGGCATATTATTGACCTTGTCTCTGGTGGTACAGCTTAAAGACAAACTGAATATTTGTAGGAAAGTAGCTTCAAAGAATGGAACATAGTTATGCAAGAAATGGCCCGGTTTATGAAAGTGGATGCTGACATTACAAACATGAGGCCTTTACGGTACTGTTTCATGTTTGATTCGTATCCAAATTCACTGAAGTACGTGGCACGTTTCCATGCTAGCAAGGTTTTGAAGTTGCGAGATGCATTGCTGACGAGCTATCACCGTAATGAGGTAATTGATGGCAAAATGGGCCTATCGTGTGATTCAGTATGAGGTAAAGACGAGTAACTTATTGATGTGGGCCGGGTGGTCTGCTTTGGCACAAATCACTTTTTGTCCATGATTGAAATTTATTTTTAAATCATGAGGGTGCCAAATATGTTTATGAAGATTATGGTATTTTAGTAATAAAAAAGTTGTTTGAATATAATAATTAGAAGGTTTTATGCGTTAAAATACCCATTGGGCGACTTTCAACCAACTTAAACCATTCCGTTAATCTTATTTAATTTTACCTCTTCGACCGTACTTAAGTAAACGTGTCAAAGTTGTCGCCTCTAGTATACGCAAATACCTGATATATGATTTGTATGTTAGACTGGATTTCACGTTATCCATTCAGTTAATCTTTCTCTGCCTATTTAACATTTCAGGTTAGGTTTGGAGAACTTACAATAGATACATTCAGAATGCTGCAGTGCTTAGAATGGGAACCAAGTGAAGAGCTTTACCAAAAACAACCTGTTGAATCTCGTGGGAATGCTGGGTTGACTAATCCATCTATTTCTTCTGGATTAATTGATATAAATTTGGTGGCAGATATGATGGATCCATCTTTGCCTCCAAATCCTAAAAAAGTTGTTCTTTATCGACCATCTGTGACACAACTAATATCTGTGAGTATAAATTTCTTAATATTGCGTTAGCCGTGTATTATGGGGGGATTAAAAATAAGTTAATCTGTTAGAAACTTGTGAGGAATGTGTCTAGTGGTTCAAATGAAGGTTACTGGGTATTGGGTAATATGAACCTTTCAACATAGATAAAGTACCTACAATTTATGTGAATATGTGTTAAAAGATGATTCCTAATGTTTATTTTTCTGTATCTGCAGGTTATGGCTACAATTTGTGACGGCCTTCCTCCAGATAGTGTTATGCTTATATACATAGCAGCCTCAGGTTACCTTTTCTTTTTATTATCTAGTGAAATTGTAGTCAAGGTTGAAATTATATCTAGTATATTGGTCGGGTTGGGTAACAGGTAAAAAAGAGTATGCAGCAGGAGGCTGGCAGATGTTTTTGCTAGTTTTATATTCATTTATCTGTAAGTAATTAGTGTCACAATTTGATTGCTAAAGTTGCATTATTTCAACAATAATATAATATTTTGAATACATTATTCGGGAGTTTTTCATATTAGAATTATATTTTGCTTGGTGATTGACCTGGCTAACATGTTCAATCCGTTTGACACTTTATTTTTCTCGTCCAACATTATATCTTCTACTCGTATGACTTGCTAGAGATTTAACACACTCCAAATCGCTCCAGTCATGAGTAAATGGGTGAAATTGCTGTTAGTAGCTGATACTAACAGATGGTACCCCATGCAGGGAATTCTGGTCAAAGTCAAACTAGTCTTCCGCAGAGGCAAAAATATCAAAGTGCAAGGACATCTAATGTTAGCGAGAGACATAATTTGATTCCTGAAAATAATTTTGATAAAAAGGAAAGCTCCAGTCATCCCTTTGAAAGCTCTCTGTGGTTAGGTCCTTCAAGAAGTGTAGGTGAGAAGTAGGATTTATTTTCTTTATGAAATCACTAAGTTATTTAGAGGCGGCAAAATGGATTGGTCAAAATGGTTAGATTTTATTACATGTCCAAACAGTTGGGCTGGGTTGGGCACTTGGGCTTAAACACTTTTTGGCTTCATTTTTCTTCAGTTTGTATTTATATTATGCGCTAAGTATGATTAAAAAGCTATAGTGTTACATTGATGATCTAATATATGAAATAAAATGCTTTTAGATCTTTTTATGCGTTTTAATACACTTCGGATTGTTAGCAGTCGTGGAACTAGGAATTTTTTTTACAAGGGTCACAATTAGTCTTCTTATATATGAAGAGGGATTTTTTACCGGGTAGGGTCAACCTGTTTTTGGTTTAGCTACAAAATTATCTCATTTGACCCGTTAGTGAAAAGTACACCTGCAATAGATGGGTTGAAACGACCACTTGCAAATCATTATTGCATGTTTTTACTCACTCTTTTTTCATGTCATTTGCAGGTTCAAACGACCTCTACCCTGGGGATCTAATCCCTTTCACTAGAAAACCTGCATTTTTTATTATTGATAGCAACAACAGCCATGCATTCAAGGCAGGTTTGTCAAAACTTGTTTATGACTTGTTAAACAATTTTGATGTTAATTATTTAAGTCGCTTATGTGTTCTTAATTCTTTTATTATTTCCCAGGTTTTGCATGGTGCCGAAAGGGGGGAACCAGCTGCTTTGTTTATTTCTCCTTCAAGACCAACATTCAAGAGTCAGTTTGGTGATGTCACCCAAAATGGAAGTCAATTCACCTTGTTTCTTACCGCTCCATTGGTAGCATGCTGCCAAATGCTTGGACTTAAATATTCTGATGTGGTATGTTGATTGGAAATTCGAATAAATTTTAACATAGAAAATTCATAACAATTTTTTTGTGCCTGCTTCTAGGATGCAATGGAAGATGCTGAGAGTATCGTTTCAACTGCTTTCTCAGAGTGGGAAGTGATTCTTTGTACCTCAACTAACCTTGATCTAGTGTGGGCGCAGGTTTTATCAGAACCTTTGTTACGTCGGCTTATTCTTAGGTATTTTGTCTTCCAAATAATGCTTCTACCTTTACAATTGGGAGTGGCAGTGAAAGGGTGGTTGGTTTTTGTTTCTTTAGTGACCACCTGATTTACAAGTGGGTAAAAGCCCACGACCGGTCCTAGATCCATCTCATAAACAGCCAAAAGTGGTATTGTTCATAGGCATGGCCCTCTGGTTACAATTTATGCCCTTGTTTTATTGTGGAGGGTTGAAACCTGGGACTGGAATAAGCCAGCTGAGGTTTGAAACTGATATAAAACCAATTAGGCCCGTCAACCGAAATTCGAAATTTTGTATCCCCCAAAACAGCTATAAACGGCTAGTCTTTTTTGTGTTTTAGTGTCGTTTCATGATGTGCCGAAGGACATTTTTGCCTCTCCAAATAATAATACAACTCAAAAGTATTGTGTATGTGATCATTTATAACAACAAAAGCATGGAGAATAATATTTTTATTTGATTTTTCCTATATGGATTTTGTCTCCAGATTTATATTTTGCCGGTGTCTTCTTACGCTATACCAGCATGAGGAAGCTAAGGATCTTTATGCACCTGTTTGTCTGCCTCAACTTCCAGACTCCGTGTCTCCACACTCGAGACTCATACAGTCAGCCGCCGTTGCGTTAACAAAGCATCTAAAGGTTTCACATTGTTTTCGGTTTGACAACTTATAGCCATAAGTAGAACCAGAATGTAAATCCTTTTTTGAATTGTGTGTTAAAAAGAGTGGGGAGGTATATATTTCCAACACTTAGGCTTATTACCAGGTGATATTTATTTTAATTACCTGGCTTGGTAGTTTCTGATGTAAGGTATCTAAAGGTTTAATGTTGATAGTGGTAAATAAGTGATGCTGTCATGGCATATGCAATACGAATTTGGGTATTTGGTTAACAGTGTATTAATGGATATCGTGAGGTTTTTGATAACCAAAAGTTCAGTTTGTCAATTTACACAAATTGTAGTTGTTACATAACCCAAGTTAACCTGTTAAGAGATCATCATAGTTACTAAATCCCACTAATACCAAATCTCAAGTAGGGTCTGAGTAAGATATAGACAGCTTTACATCTACATGGTAGGAATAGTGAAACTACTTTCAGTGACACCTCAAGCTTGATAAGAGACAAAATTATAAATTTACCCGTTTGACCATTTCAACAAGCCATTCAATGTGAATTAATTTAACTACTCTTGTAGTTGTGTCTATAAATGTAGGAGATGCACAAAAATCTGGGCATGGCGCCAACAAAAAAACATAAAATCAGGTATGGCGGACTTAGTTACATACCTGAGCATGGACCTGTCAAATCCCAATAATACCTAGAATCACACCGGAAAAAATGAGCTATCTTCTCTTTGAAACGGCGAATCCTGGATCCATACGCAACCCGATTATTGACATATCCGGGGTTTGACATTGTTAACCATGCCCGGAACCAAGTATGACTCAATATCCGATTGTGCACCACCACCTAGGTGTAATTTCTTCATGGGCTTCTCTCGACATGGTGTTTTCATTGTTTTTTACTCGTTCACAATTTCACATTAGTTTTCTAAACCCACTTATCTCTAAAATCTATATAGCAAAATAGAGTTGTCTATAGTTTGCTCTACATCAGAATCTCCATTGTGGGATTTTTTTTATTATTATTTTTTTTCAAAAATGAACGAAAACTAGAGAAAAAAAATCATAGAATAATATCTTTTTTTAGTTAAATTATGAATATAAGTAAAGAGAAGTTGATGTGAATGCTCTTTAGCTGGTTAAAGTTTAAGGTTCAAACCAAGTCACACAATGGGTGGTTATTACAATGTCTAGATTATAACTAAAGATTTAAATAATCAATGCAAAAGGGTGTGTGTATTCAATAGGAATCGAAATGGCATTTAGACCTAATAAAAGTGGTGCACAATTGAAATCGTGGGAGAACATAGAGTCATCCAACGCTAAATAAATGCATAGCTACAAGAAACACTAAACGTTAGCACCTCACTTTAGATTTTTTTTCCTAACAGTTTATATCACATGTTATGATTTAGGCTTGTAAATGAACCGAACGAACATGATCAAGACATGTTCGTGTTCGTTTAACTTTTACCGAACAAACAATCCAACATGAACAATTAAACGAACGGGGTTTCTTCTTCGTGTTAGTTCGTTAAGAACATGAACAGATTTGTGGTTGTTTATGTTTGTTTGTTATTAGTATAACCGAAGAGTTCACGTACAAACTTAACTAAAGTAGATGAACGGGCATAGATGAGCTAACACTAATTAGCAGTAATTATGAATAACAATGTTTTGGGCCTAAATAAAATAATAACACCGGACTAAATTGTAATTCGTGATAATTAAATTTTATAAATCAAAATAAATTGTTATTGTAAAGTGTAACAATCTTAAATAAGTATATTAATGACGAAAATAAATTAATGAACATAAGCAAATGAATAATCATGAACGTATCCGCACACAACATGCACTTTCTTTTTTTATTTTTTTTTATTTTTGAACGGCCAACAAATTGGAATCATTCACGGAACACTGGAGTATCATCGTGCCACCAGTGTTGCCACGCGATCATATTCCACCACCAAGTCACCAATTCAGGAGGAAACTCATAATTATGAGAAAACCCCCTTTGTGAGATTCGAACTCAGGACCTTATGGCCCCTAAGTCTTATCTCACCACCAAGATACCACTAGGCTATAATGCCTTGGGTCAACACGCACTTTCTAGTTTTCTCTTAAAGCCATATGTTCCCACATCAAGTATCATGGATATCAAAAACAATAAACAACTAAACCGTCATTTGAATTGCTTTCTCATATAGTCGAAGTGTCACTCGTGTTCAAATTTTGAACCAAAGGGTGCATCCGTTGTTCACTTTTTAAAGCAAAGGGTCGACATTTTCACAATACTAAAAGGTTTTAAGAGGTGGTATTATTTTTTTAGTAAACATATCCACGTCACTTATATTAATGTCAACTTTAAAATTAAATAATAGAAAAAAAAGCTAATATGTCATTTGTTTGCAATATGCTAACCTGTAAAATAAACCATATTTTTTATTAATTAAAATGGAACAACATATTTAACACGGAAACTTGATTATATCGGTGGATTTTACCTATTTAAATAATTTCAGATTAATTATTCATAGAATAATATTCTATTACTTTATTTCCTTTGAAAAAATAAATTTTATGACCGAGTGGGTTGACCCATTCACATTTTAACGAGAAAATGTTGGCCGGCTCTTGGACACGGTCACACGCCCGTTGCTTAAGACGATTAATTAATTTTTATAAAATGTTACGTAGGTACTACAAACACAAAGTCCCTCAAATCATAAAACCTGTCACAATCGCCCCCTCATGTAATGCTTTTAAAATCCATATAACTGAAAGTAACGTCTTCTAGGCTCTAGTTAGTACAAATGCCAGATGATTTTATGTGAATACGTCCTTAATTTGGAATATATCTAAGGGGTGTAACTAGATAAAATGAATAGAAACTAATTTAATTGATTAATAGTTACCATAAAGGAGATTATAATGTTCATCTAGTATAAGAGTTATTTTTTTTTTTGTGAGTTATACGAATTCAAAGGGCCCCCGACTTTGTAGTTGGCTTAGCGCCTCCAATATCATTGGATTTACTCAATATATGTATATATACAATTATATTTATAGTTATTGCCTAGTCAACCCAATGATAACTTAACACTAAGTTTAATTGTAAAACCTTAAGTCGTGAAAAAACATCATTGACTTCATATTCTCATCAGTTGTCCACCATCAATCATCTTCCGCTATCAACCTACGCCACAACGCGACAATTGTTATTTGTAGTTTAATTGAGCTTTTGGGTAAAGTTTGATTGAGCTTTTGGGTAAAGGGGTCGAATTGCACCGGCGGTGGTGAGCAGGTGGTTGGGGGTTAATGCCGGTGGAGAAATTGGGGTTAATGGGCGGAGGTTAATAGTGGTGGTGATGCGGTGGACGAGTGGTCTGTAGAGTGGAGGTCGATGGTGGATGTTGGTTGCAGGTTTGGGTCGATGGTGGTTGCAGGTTTGGGTTTTGATGATGATGGAGGCGGGTGGCTTAATCGTATTATGATAGATAAAGTGAAGAAGAATGAGAAGGGTTTGTAGAGTGCTACGATAGATAAAGTGTATATATTTTTCAATATATCAAAATTGGGAAACATAAGAAGATTTGGTCAATGTATTTCCTAACCTTAACTGCCCACCTTTTTCCTATTTGTCCATATTCCCCTGAATTCATTTATAAACAAACATGTTGTTCAAAGTCTGCACCCGCCAACCTCTAGACTCCTTCAAATTCCAACGTTTTTAATCACCATTTTCTTCCTATTTTTTCTCATCTTCCAGAAATAACTGAATTTTGACATCCACAATGTTACGTTCCAAATCCAGGTGCTAACTAACTTCTTCTCCTTCTCTCTCTCTCTCTCTCCATATAATATTATTTATCCCTTAAAATCATACGTTACGTTACATGAATATTTCATTATTTCTATTCTAATCGTTTACGTCTTATTGTTTCTTCATTCATTCTAGTAAACCTGGTTATCTTGAATTCGGACAAAAGAAGCATTCCTCCTTTTTAGTTAGAAGCATTTCTGGCTCCAAGATTTGTAGAGGAGATGCACTTGTATCTCAAGTTGATAAACAAGCTCTAGTTTCCGTTGCTCGCAATTCGATTAGCTTATCCGAGGTATATCATCTAATTTGTTTGATGATATTTTGTTTTTTAAGTTGTGAGATTTGACAGGTTAGAGATGACGCAATTAACATATGTATCAAATGTGAATACGACTCGTTTAACTACTTTATACAGTTGTATGTTTTATGTACAAAGAACAAGAAATGATGTAGCGTAGCTTACTAATTTTTACTATTTTATAAAAATTATAAATTACATAGTGTACTTCTCGTTAAACATGTCTTATTAACTACTTTATATATTATGTCTATAAGACAGTAGCATGTTTTATGTATCAAGAAGGAGAAATGATGGAGCCTAGCCTCCTAAGTCCTAATTTTAGTTCTTTTTATAAAGAGTATAAACCTACATAGTGTACTTTTCATTAAACAGGTTTTATTAGATAACCAACTCTTTTAGGAAGATATTGGTTGTATATATGACTATGATTTATGATTTTGTTATGTAGAATAGGATAGTTAAAGCTGCAATGATGGAGAAACAGATGAGGGATTTAGAGGAGGAATTGAAGAACATGAAAGCGCGGTTAGATGAAGTAGAAACCGAAAGAGACAGAGCAGTTGCAGAGGTTAGAGAAGCTAAAGAGCTTGCTAATGCAGGATTATCGCCTCAAAAAGCCGAACAGATGTTTTCAGAGCTCAAGAGTGTACAAGAGTTGTTATCAAATTCGAAAAAAGAGATTAAATCTAGAGATGAAGAGATCGGTGAGTTAAGTAAGCAGCTTGAATACGCGAAGGTGTTTGAGGCTAAGTTAGCTGAAAGGGATGCTTCTTTAGAGAAATTTAAGAAACAGGTTCGAGATTTGGAAGATGAAGTGGAGAGAACGAAGCAGTCGGAGTCACATATGTTGGAATCGTTGATGCTGCAAACGCGACAATTTGAGCAAACTAAAATGGACTTGGAAGAATCAAAGCTTGATGTCATGACCCTGCAAGAAAAGCTTAATAGTCTTCAAAATGGTGGTAGAAACGGGTTTGATCGAATGGGTAATCTGGATTCATCTTCGAATGGTAAAACGCTGAGAGACGAAATCATAATGCTTAGAAAAGAAGTGAAATTAGCAACAGAAGCTGAGGAGAGAAGCAAGAAAGCTATGGATGATTTAGCGTTGGCTTTAAGCGAAGTAGCGATGGAATCCAATAACGCGAATGAAAAGCTACGATTATCAGAAGAACAAGTAGCCAATTTGAAAAAGGAAATCGAACGGTTGCATAAAGAGCTTGAGTTACAAACGCAGACATCTGAACGATTAAGAGTGGAGTCTGAAGAACATGCTCTTGCATGGACTACAAAAGAAATGGGATTCATAAGTTATATAAAGAAAGCCGAGGAAGATAACGCAACACTCAAACACGAAAACCATCAACTAAATGAAGCTTTAGTTGTAGCAGAGAACGCAACGAGAATCGCCAGAGAAGAAGGTTTCAAACTAAGGGATATCCTCAAACAAGCTCTAAACGAGTCATCGGTTGCTAAAGAGGCTGCAAACATAGCGCGAGCAGAGAATTCAGAGCTGAAAGACTTACTAGCCGAAAAGGAAGAATCTATACACTTGCTCACGAAAGAAAACGAACGGTTAAGAATCAATGAAGTTGCAGCTCGTGAAAACGTAAAGGAAGCAGCAAAAGCCGAAGCTAATAAGGTTTATGACGAACATACTGACGTTTTCAACTCCCCAGAATCTATGCTTTATGAAGACCATTTAGATGGAAGAACCACACCACCACAAATGTTTAAATTTGATTATGATGAGTTTAAAGCGTTTAACAAAGAAGATAAAGACGATAATGTGGCAAAAATTGTTGTAGATGACAATCCTGAGAAAGCTGAAGCACTTAAAGGGTCGATCTTCGATACTAGCACATCACCTAGATCAGAACCGCACACGCCAGAATCAAAGGGGCAACAACGAAAAGTTGCAACGGGTTTTGCTGATTTGGGTGTGTCAGGTGAGTTTGCAGAAGTGGAGCATAGTGTGCATGGTGGTACTACTGGTGGTCACAACCGCCACAATCATCATACAGAAGATGGTGATGATAAGGGGTCCTATATGTCCGGTCTTTATAACCGGAAGAGATTATTTAGGAGGATCGGAGAGCTTATAGTCCGGAAAAATAATAACAAAAAAGAAGGTTCAATGGAGCAAGGTAAAGAAAATGCTAAAGAACTAGGTAAGGAACAAGCAAAAGAACATCCAAAAGAAAATGGTAAAGAACAAGTAAATTGATCTTCTTATAGTAAGTTTGTACTTGGGATAGGAGATATAATTATATGTTTTAGTGAAACAATTCTTGTAATCTTATAAATTTTTTTTTATCTTATATCACTGATCTTGATCATAGCTGGAACCCCTTTCATAGTTTAATTGTTTCTTCAGCTCTGGTGTGGTTATTTGGTATTTGTCATCTAATAATTGTACTCTATTTAAAAAAAAAAAAAAATCAATGGGTGTGTTAGGTTGGCATATTTACCTTGTTTCGGGTACAACCCAAAAACAAACTGTAATTTGCAGGGAACTAGCTTCAAAGAATGAACATAGTTATGCAAGAAATGGCTCGATTTATGAAAGTGGATGCAGCCATTACAAACATGAGACCTTTACGGTACTGTATCATGTTAGATCTTATCTGTATTCACTGCAGTATGTGGCATGTCTATATTCAAGCTAGGTTCTGAAGGTGCAAGATGCATTGCTGACGAGCTACCACCGTAATGAGGTAATTAATGGCAAAATGGCCGCCCTATTGTGTGGTTCAGTGTTGAGTAAAAACGAGTAATATTTGATGTGGGCTGGGTTGCTTTGGCACAAATCACTTTTGTTCATGATTTAAAGTTATTATTAAATCATTAGGGTGCCAAATATGTTAAGGAGATGATAGTATTTCAATAAAAATAACGGTAAATGAATATGATATTTAGAAGGTTGTGTGCATTAAAATACCCATTGGGCGACTTTCAAGCAGCTTAAACCATTTGGCCCTTTAAGATATCCTATTTGATTTTATCTGTTTGTTTGACTGAATTATGTAAATATGCCTCAGTTGTCGCCTCTAACATACGTGATACCTGATATCCGATCCATATGTTAGACTGGGTTTCATGTTACCCACTCGATTAATCTTTCTCTCGCCTATTTAACACTTCAGGTTATGTTTGGAGAACTTATAACAGATGCATTCAAAATGCTGCAGTGCTTAGAAAGGGTACCAACCAAGTGAAGAGTTTTACCAAAAACAACCGGTTGAATCTCGTTGGAATGAAATAAATTTGGTGGCAGATATGATAGATCCATCTTTGCAACCGAAGGACAAAACCAAAATATAAACTTTTGACATGCAGCATGTGACCAAGGCACATAGCATACATGTTTGCACCAGTAAACTCTGGGGGACATTCTTTTGGCTATTGAATAAAAATATACGTCTTCGTGTAATTTAAATTTACGGGTTCACTAAAAATGATGAGTTTGGCTTGTTTATTAAATAAGTCTGGGGGACATTTGACCCGTTCACTAAAAATGATGAGTTTGGCTTGTTTATTAAAGTAGCTCATTGTGACCCGTTTACTAATAATGGTAACCTTCACCTACTTACTCAAACCGGGAAACTTGACCCCTTCACTAATTTTTTTTTTTTTAATACTAATATATTTTATTTCCATTAAAACAAAAGGGGCAAATTACATAAGAATAGCAGGTAGGCGGGCAACAAGCTGCGCCGCCACCCCCTTGTGAATAGAGAACCCTAATCTAGAGAATACAAATCCCTGCCCCTGGGGAGTCGAGAAGTTGCTGTGGTAACTAAAAATGCGTAATCTTGACCCATCCGCAAAAATTGTAAGTTGACATGTTTACTAAAGATGATAATCTGATCCGGTAACTAAAAATGGTATATTATAGTCTAAAAACAACCTGTGTTTGCCACATAAAACAAAAATTTAGAACTTACCTTCTCAACTGAAAAGAGAGCGGAAAAGCCTTTTCAAGTATGAATAATCCGGTTTGTCTTCAAACCTCAACAATCGACAATAATGAAAATATGTATGAATTCAGTTGGATCAACTTGCATAGCCCCTGTAGGCATTGTCAATTAGAGGTCACTTAAAAATATAAAAGTTTAGGCTTTTTAATTTTGCAAGCTTGTAAAACATATATATATGATGGGCTTAAAACACATTATTATTGGACCGAGAATTATAAATCAAACATTGAACATTATTATTGTTTATGTATATTATGTATAGGGGACGGTTATTGTACAAAGTAATGAAAACGTGCGAAGTGTGCGAAGGCTCACTTTGTACATGATAATTACGTAATGATAATTACGTAATGTCTTTGTATGTTCATGAAAGCATTACGTAATTATCATTACGTAATTATCATGTACATGATAATTACGTAATGATAATTACGTAATGATAATTACGTAATGATAATTACGTAATGCCTTCATGAACTTACAAAAACATTACGTAATTATCATTACGTGATTCTCATTACGTAATTATCATGCACTTTGTACATGATAATTACGTAATGTTTTTGTAAGTTCATGAAGGCATTACGTAATTATCATTACGTAATTATCATTACGTAATTATCATGTGCAAGTGAGCCTTCACACACTTCGCACGTTTTCATTACTTTGTATTTGAACCTGTCCCTTATGTATATGTGTGTTTTAGAATTTACATTACGGGAAGATACATATAATGATTAGGTGTAAAGTAGTATTATGTTAGTTTAGTTTAAATATGATCAATTCAAACAAGTGCAGCCTTCCACCAAGAAATACCTGAGGCGCGCCTCGGGTCAGAAAGAAAAAGACAGAACTGCCCTTAGGGCCATTCCCGCCAGTTTCAACTGCAAAGTACCCGCCATCAACCGTTTAATGGATCATGTTTAAGTTGTATGTTGTACTTTTTTGTTATCAAGACATAATCCTAAATAATACGGTTACTGTCCTCTTTGTGTGATTAAGTGTTTGTTACCGAAAGAAACCAACAAGCAGCATCAACCGATCTGTTTTTGCCTTGTGTTGTTTCAAATCAGTGTGTGTTTGAAGAGCATTAATAAAACACATTATTAAATTGTTAAAAAGATAAGACATGAAGAGCAGATCTAATTTAATAAAAGAAATATATAACTTCTAAATATAGAATACTAAGGAAAATAAGTGGAAATCATAAAGAGATATATTTTATATACCTATACCTATATGGGTGGATAGAAATAGAATCTGATTTTTAACATCCATGAGTTTCTAGGTTAGTGATTAAACAATATGTATTGACAATGTGAGAATGTTTTGGAGGGAGATTTGGTTCTGTTAGCCCCTAATTGCATCATAGTTTTATAAAATTTGGAATCATATATTAGGTTAAAGATTTGTGTATAATCTGATCAAAATCATCTATTACATGCAGATTTTGTTATTACAATTCATATTCTTTAAGGGTTCTTGTTGATTTCTTGATCTGGTTATTTGGAATTCGATCAAAAGAAGCATTCGTCGTTTCTAGTTGATATACAAGCCATAGTTTATGTTGATCGCAATTCGATTAGTTTATCTAAGGTATATCATCTAATTTGTTCTATGAATTTTTTAATTTTTTTTTAATTTTTTTAGTTGTGAGAATTGAACTAGCGACGTATGTCTTCGAAAAAGGTTGTATATATGACTATGATTTATGATTTTTGTTATGTAGAATCAGATAGTTAAAGCTGCATGATGCAGAAACAGATGAGTGATTTAGAAGAGGAATTAAAGAACACAAAAGCACGGTTAGATGAAGCGGAAACCGAAAGAAATCGAGCAGTTGCTGAGCTTCGGGATGCTTCTATCGAGCGGTTTACGAAACAGATTCGGGATCTGGAAGATGAACTGGAGAAAACTAAGCAATCGGAATCACAGATGTTGGAATCATTGATGTTTCAAACCCGACAGATCGAGCAAACTAAAATGGACTTGGAAGAATCTAAGCTTGATGTCATGACCCTGCAAGAAAAGATCAATAGCCTGCAAAGCGCTAATAAGAACGGGTTTGATCAAACGGGTAATCTGGATTCGTCTTCGAATAGTAAAATCCTGAGAGACGAAATCATAATGCTTAGAAAAGAAGTGAAATTAGCAACAGAAGCTGAGGAGAGAAGCAAGAAAGCTATGGATGATTTAGCGTTGGCTTTAAGCGAAGTAGCGATGGAATCAAGTACAGCGAAAGAAAAGCTACGATTATCGGAAGAGCAAGTAGCCCATTTGAAAAAGGAAATCAAACGGTTGGATGAGGAACTTGAGTTACAAACGGAGACATCTGAACGATTAAGAGTGGAATCTGAAGAACATGTACTTGCATGGACCGCGAAAGAGATGGGATTCATAAGTTGTATAAAGAAAGCCGATGAAGACAACGCCTCACTCAAACACGAAAACCATAAACTTAATGAAGCTCTAGTTGCAGCAGAGAACACCACGAGAACCGCCAGAGAAGAAGGTTTCAAGCTAAGGGATATGCTCAAACAAGCTCTGAACGAGTCATCGGTTGCTAAAGAAGCTGCAAACATCGCTCGAGCTGAGAATTCAGAACTCAAAAACTTGTTGGCCGAGAAGGAAGATTCCGTACACTTCCTCACGAAAGAAAATGAACGGTTAAGGATCAATGAAGTTGCAGCCCGCGAAAACGTGAAGGAGTTCAAAAGATTACTAGCTGCAAAAGCCGAAGCTAACAAGTTTTATGATGAACATACTGAGGTTTTCAACTCCCCGGATTCTATGCTTTATGAAGATCATTTAGATGAAAGAGCAACACCTCGACAAATGTTTAATTTTGATCTTGACGAATTTAAAGCGTTTAACAAAGACGATGAAGACTTGATGTTTTACCACGAAGACAATAATGCGGCGGAAACTGTTGTAGATGATGATCCTGAGAAAGCCGAAGCGCTTAAAGGGTCGATCTTTGATACTAGCGCATCACCTAGATCAGAACCGCGCACACCAGAATCGAAGGGGCAACAGCAAAGGGCTGCAACAGGTTTTGCTGATTTGGGTGGGTCAGGTCAGTTTGAAGATGAGGAGCATAGTGTGCATGGTGGTATCAGTGGTCACCACCACCACCATCATCATCATACGGAAGATGGTGACGACAAGGGGTCCTACATGTCCGGTCTTTATAACCGGAGGAAATTGTTTAGGAAGATTGGAGAGCTTATAGGCGGGAAAAGTAATAATAAAAAAGAAGGTCCAATGGAGCAAGGTAAAGAAAATACGAAAGAACAAGCAAAAGAACCTGGTAAAGAACATGGTACGGAACAAGCAATAGAACAAGGTAAGGAACAAGCAAAAGAACACGGTAAGGAACATTCAAAAGAACATGGTAAAGAACAAGCAAAAGAACATTGTAAGGAACATGCAAAAGAACATGGTAAGGAACACGCAAAAGAACATGGTAAGGAACATGCAAAAGAACATGGTAAGGAACATGGTAAAAAACAAGCAAAAGAACAAGGTATGGAACAAGCAAAAGAACATGGTAAAGAACAGGCAAAAAAACATGCAAAAGAACAAGGTAAAGAACAGGCAAAAAAACATGCAAAAGACCAAGGTAAAGAACATGCAAAAGGGCATTGTAAAGAACAGGCAAAAGCGCATAAAGAACAAGTAAATTGATCTTCTTACAGTAATTTATACCTGGCATTTGGAGATATGATTATATGTTTTAGTGACACAATCCATCAATGATCTTGATCATAGCTGCAACGCCTTTTGAGATGCTGATATTTGTTACTGACCCACCATGACCATGTGTTCTACATGGTATTGACAAAAAAAATCTAGGCCAAACTGCTAATTACAAGTTTGTGAAATGACTGACCAGATCAGCTAGGTTAGGTTCATGATGTTTTACAGTCTGGTTTCGATGTTTTGAATTGATAAAATATGCAACCAAGGTTATATAGCTGATTTACATGTATCAATCAGACAGGAACATTAAACTCAAACCTAACTGTTTAAATCTCAAACCAACAGATTTGGTTTCAGATGGTTTCAGTGTTTGAACATTCTTAGCTTAGAACTTTAGATTGTGAGACCTGAATATTAGAAAACGATATTGTTACATACGAACCACTTCCGGGGAGGATTTCCTATCCGGAGTTTCTAACCACAACTCACCAACCGCCTAAAAGTATCATTACATAAAAACCAATGATATAAAGTTCTAGATCTCAAACCCAGGAAACCTGGATTCATCTGGTCTGACCAGGTCAGACCAGAGGCAAGCTGCTCCAGCAAGCCCTTCAAAAAGGGAAAACCCATGGTCAAGCCCATGAGAAGTGGTGCTAGTCATAAGCTTCCTAGCATTGGCATACAAGAACCCACCAAACGCCTTGGCTCGGTCCACATAAATACTATCTCCTGTTAGACGATACAGCGCGAGGAATGCATACGCGTTCCCAGAAGCACCATCTGCAAGCCCTGCTTTCTCCACTAACCCACTCTTCCACACCACTTCCCCTGCTTCAATTGCTGCATCACGCAGCTCCCGATCATGTGGAAACACCTGAGAAGCCTTGCAGAGGGTTATAGCCATGCCACCGGCACCATGAGACCACTGCACCAAATTATCCCTTGCATTACCTTCACTAGATGGGTAATTACCAGTATGAGGGAACCTCTTGCTCATCATGTATTTTAAGGTCCCCTTTACATCGTCTGCGTCTTCTTCACATAACGGGAAATGAAGCAATACATGCAATATGCCAGCGAGCCCATGGGCTGCACCCCAGTATCTGGTCCCATGCCATCTGTACATTAATGGGCACATAGCGTGGTCAGGTGCACCTGCTCTTCCTCCAGCTATTACTGCTTTGACTATCGGATTAAGGACATCAGATGGGACCGTTTCTTGACCAATGTGTTTGTTTATGAATAAAGCAGCCCATAAGAAACCTGCACGGCCGTGTAAAAGATCATACGACATTCCAAAACCGCCTTCCTCGGGTCCTGCAGGGAGGGCTGTGTCTTGTGCCAGCTGGAGATTATAAATTCAAACCACAAAAAAACATAAGGCTAACTCTACTTTTATGCATAAAGAATATATTAATTTACTAGGATTAAAGTGAAATACTTTTTTTCTTTTCAACACAAAATCTGTTTTTAACTTTTAAGCATTCACCTTCAATGAGAATATTTTCTTTTCTGCTGTTTAAACTAACGATTTCTATTGTATACTAAATCATCTGCCAGCCGTATTAAATTGTTTCTCGTCTAATTTAGATAGTAGACCCCTCATGCCAACTAACGTTGTCACGTGTCAGTTTTCCCTACTATTTTTGGTGGCCCATCATATAGATTGTTTCCACTCAAACACGCTTAAGTGTGAAATTTCTTATTCCTTACGAACCCAAAATCTCAGTTGTCTACAGGTGATGTGAGATATGTATAGCGTGTTACAATTAAAATTTAGGACCGTATTAATAATCTCTAATATCCAGACTGGGTAATGGGAATCTCACAACTCACAAGTGTTTGGGAACACATGTGGGCACATACTTGGTCTTAAGACAACTTTGGACCACAATCAAAGATTGTGAATACAAAATATCTTCTCTTCCCAAATCCCAATTGCATTATACGACGTCGCAATGTCCTTATCCACAATATCAGTAAATAGACCCGCAACAATATAGACATGTGCGTATATAGATGTATCTATATGACTACATAATCGCGTGTCCCTGAGGTTTGGGTGATAAAGACAAATAGAAGGCAATGATAAGATATTGATAGATAAGTTTTTGAAAACAATGACGATCTGCTATGATCATTGATGTGTGACTCTATTCATTATTCGATAGAATTTTTACGCGTACACAAGATTTACTCTCACTTCATTCATACACCCATCCTTAATTTCTATAAATACTTTTTTTTTTGTTCATAATTAGTCGTCACCATACTTTGAAAATAAAACTTGTGGTGTTTGGCAGCCGATCTTTCGACTATATAACATGATCCAACCATGATCCATGATCCAACCGATCTTTCGACTACTTAAGCACCTACAACTAAAAGGGCCGAGTTAGGTAGAGCCGTTTGTTAATAATATAGACACATGTCTATAAGCTTGAAAACGACTTAGTCCAATATACTATATGACCATAAGATCTTGTGAACACACAAGATTCTTCACAATAAAGATATAAACCACGACTTGCTCAACTTTTAAAATAGTTACCGTGGTTCGATGTGGTTGTTTCTAGAGTCCGCCAACAAAAAAACTTTGACACTGTTAAAAAGGACTCTAGAGCAACACGTCGAACCACAGCAAACACCAACATTCAAACAATAACATTAGGGTGATTAAATTAAATTACGTGTATCTACCTCCATAAATTCCGCAAGATAGAAATCACGCTTGCGATGATCTCCACAGTTATTCGCGATCACTGCACCTAAGGCATATATGCCTCCTCTTCCACATAAAAATGTCATATACCTATTATTAAAATTAAAAAAATAAAAAAAAAACTATCAAAGACAAACTAAATAGGGAAAAAATAAAACCTTCCAAAATACAAGAGAATAATAATAATCTACCTAGTGGAAGTATTAGTAACAACATTAGCACATGCGTCAACAATATCAGCACTCAATTGCAAATCCTGGAGACTACCGGTAGCTTCATGGAACCGCAGGCAGGTGAACGCAGTCCCTAACAGACCTGTGTAAACCGTTGGATCAATTATTTCCACACCTCCAGCACACACTTCCGTCCACGTGGCTTTCACCACCTGATTAATCATTTACAGATATGGAAACATTAGAAGGATCAGTGCTAACGTGTGCCTCCGGTTGATGTAACAACTAACCTACGCCATTACAACAAAATATCTGTAACGCCTAACCTCCAAATTCTAGAAAATTCCAGATCTCAAACTAATAATTAAATTGTACAAAAATTTGGTCATACTTCTAAATTATTTCGTCGATGTTAAGCTCTTTCCACATTCTACACTGAAGAAATACGGTAGAGATGAGGATTTTTTACCTCATCTAATCGATACCGACTAATATTTGTTTTTATGGTTTTCGGATACACTATATTTTGCTATTTTTGCACTACCAGTGCTCTACCGCCATAATCAGTAGTGTATTCGGTTTGTGTTTTTCCTATTTTTGGTACCGGTATGTCACAGATCTCATGAGTATTTTTTACCGACTACATGTACTTACTGAACTGATAACGACCAAACAACATCATTCATATTTTTATGGTTTTCGGTTTCTATACGATCAGGTTTTGATATTTTTTTGGTATATTTTCACTACCGGTACCATACCGTCACAATCGATACAATACTCATTTAGTTTTCTGGTATTCGGTTTGTGTTTTTACTGAAATTCAGTTTCGTTATTTTCGGTAACATTTAATTCAAAAATCTGAACAAAACTGTTGTTATATCTCAAAAAATTATAACTGAAAGAAAAAACTCAACTTAATCCTTAGAAAAATAACACAATACCTGTTCTTTGAGTGCAATAGCAGCTTCTAGAAACGTCTCCGGTGAAAGAGAGAGATTATCAGTTGCATCAACCGTCAGAGAACTTGTTTTATTGAGAAAATCGAGTTGTTCGTCATGGCTACTATTATTATTATTATTATCAGTGGAACTGGAAGAGGTTAATTTCAACATGGATGGCATGATTCTGTGGAATGAGACGTATAGAGTATACAGAGGCTGTTCTGTTTGTTATTCGTTATCTGAAACAATGATATAGTGGTAGGTTTATATAGAGGGAATCGTTGAGCTTGGTGGAGACATATGATTGATGGAACTGGAAGGTAAGAGAGGGTACATACGGTTTACACGTGCCACGTTAGCATACACAGTTACACACCGTGTTTGGTCCAACAAGATATATATCACGCATACCTTGTGCTTTATTTTTATACTTTTTTATTACTTTCTCAGGGGAAGGGGGGAATACCAGAATTCTTTACGGGGGTAGGACACTACTAACACGGTAATACTGTCGCAGGTGATTATGGTAGTGGATTCATGAAGCAAGTTCTGGTTTTAGTTAACTGACCGTGAAGCAAATTCTGATAGTGGTTTTGTGTGTGGGGGTTTTTGTTTTTTATGAGTTTGATAGTTCAGGGTAGTGTTACCTATAAAAATGTGTTTTAGTAAAGTGAATCAGTGAAGTGATTTGGCAGTGAATGATTGGTTAAAATCAGTGAAGTTGAAAAAACTCACGGTAAGCGCTAGGGCTGTTCACGAGCTGAGCCGAACCGAACGGACCTTTGCTCATGCTTGGCTCATTTACAAACCAAAGCGAGCAGAGCGGCTCGTTTACAACCGAGCTGAAAAGCGAGCGAGCATTGTTCGAGCGTAATTTTTTTCGAGCGAGCGTCGAGCGAGAAACGAGCATAGAGTAATTTGGACAACCATGAAATTGGAGTCTTATCTTTAATGTTTTCGTCGTCGAGTGACAACTAAGGTGGAACTGTCCGATGAGGACATTAATATTGAGGTTCGAGTGTCCAAGAAAGAGGCTTAGGTTAAGACAATGAGCATACTACAGAGAACAATTGTCGCTTTGTGACATTGGGTGAGTTAAAGTCTTACTATTAAACTTAATATTAAATTTTTATTTGATAAAACGAGTTAGTCATATTTTATTTGCATATATTGGGGCAAATGTTATGTACAAATCTATAAATAGTACTGGGATTTATGGGTATATATATATAATTATATATATAATAAATAAATAATAATTTATTCGAGCCGAGTCGAGCGGACCTTTGCTCATGCTTGGCTCGTTTACAAACCGAACCGAGCCGATCGGCTCATTTACAACGGAGCGGACGATCGAGCGAGCGTTATTCGAGCATTTTCCGAACGAGCGGCGAGCGATCCACGAGCGACGAGCGATATGAACAGCCATAGTAAGCGCCCCTCCTCATGTGATAAGCCCATGTAGAAATATATATATAATACTAGCTGATTACCCCGGGAGGGTCCCGGGGTTGAAAAATATAATCATTCTAATAATACTAATACTAATAGTAATAATTATTACTCCTGTAATTAAATAAATAAAAAAAGGAACCTTGCTATAAAGTGACACCATGTGTTGCAGTGTTACACAATTCTTTCTCCTAGCTTCTCTTGATGAAGTATACATATCCATCTTTAGAAGAGTAAAATTCCAATGATAGCATGACGATTGGGCTGAATTTCAACATCGTAGATAAGGAGCTGGTTTAAAAGAAAAAACATGATTAATGAATAACCTGAACACTTTGTGTTTTTTTTTTCCTGTATGAACGAAACCCCACAAAAATAGTCTTTTTTTCTCCGTTTTTATATAGCACTATGGTACTCGTTGGAAAGATAATAAAACGCTCGTTAATTTGGGAGGAAATATGAGAGAGAGAAATTTAAATTTATTTTTAAATTATTTTTTCCTTAAAATAACTCAATCTCTTTTAGGGTTTTATCTTTTTTTTATTAAAAAATTGAAATAATTCAAAATCACTAAAATCTTTCAATTATGATGCCACGTGGCAGTTTCATGGAGAGGTTGAAGCCACCATTGCACGCCACGTCAGCAACGTTCAATTCTTATATATATATTAATAGATTCTATTAGATCGATTTATATATTAATGGTTATCGATTCGGATTAGTTGTTACATTATCTACATAATATTTTATGCAAGAAATTTGTAGCAACACCTCATACTCATATAGTAACTTTACTTGTAAGTGGATGAGATTCGTTGGTCGAGTGATGAATTGACAACATGATTGATCAGATTGAAACCATGTGAACCGTCCAGTTACCCAAGGACCCACCTTGCAAATGCAAGCATTGTCTTAAGGAAATTGTTTTTGTGAAGTCTCACAAACGTAAGTTTTTTAAGAGGTTTGTACAAAAAGATAGAGGTGTTGTTTGAACATATATGAGTAAGTTTTGAAGAAAAGTGAGACTTAAGAGGTTTGTACAAAAAAGATAAAAATACTTTTAAGTATGGTTTAACATCCAATGTTTGATTGAGGAAAAACAAGATTAATCATCATGAGTAAGTGTGGTTTGAACATATATGAGTAAGTTTTGAAGAAAAGTAATCTTAAGACGTGAACCTAACATTTAAGTGAGAGAAAACAAGGTCAACACTTAGACCTTCCTTAATGCATTTCATTTAGACTGTATTGTGTGGGGGATGTAGAAGGATGGTGTGATGCCCTTTCATATAAGTCACACCATCCCGTGTTCAACTGTGGAGGCTGGCATGGGGCAACCCCTATGTAAGGCTAACATCTATTGTGTGGGTTTAGAACGATTAACAGTTATCGTTTTTATTTTATAAATTTAAAACTTGACCAAGTGTTTTAACTTAAAGTCTCATCTTAATTATCTTTTTCATTGAGTCTTGACATTTCTACTGGGAAATTGTCAATTTAAGAAAAAGAAGTTTACGTGACTTAATCCACACCACGTTAGCTTAACAACTCAGAACCATGGGGCTTTGTTTTATATGTTGTATAACACAGTGACGTCAATGACATCATCGTAACGCATGTATGTTGGCGTTATCAGTGTAATGCGTGTAATGAAGCTAGGTTGTCACCGCAACGCGCAACGCGGTTCTGTTGCTCTGTTTCCATCGGATCAAATATGAGTATTCCGTCGTCCCCGCCGCGCGGCGGGTATAAAACTAGTTTTTATATAAATTGTAATCTTGGATCGGAGACGGTCGTATATGTCAACTTTATTCTATTCTTCACCGATTTGTTTATATAAGGTATTGGAGATCAACCAAAATTTGCCAATATATGTAAGAGTTCATGACTTTTGATAACTATGGTCGAAAAGATTGATTCTTTGTATATTTTTAAACTACGTTAAAGACATGTTGGATTATGAAATCTATATAATAAGATGGTATCAATAACTCATATCAATTATTAATTTGATTTGTAGGTTGATGTGACATCCATCCGTTGTTCGTGTTTTGGAATAGCTTCCATAACCCAAATTGTGATTACTCTGCCTACTTGTTGAACACTCGTTCGATTGTTAAATTATTATATTATCATGAGAAGTATCAAAAATATTTTAATACGCAGATTTGTACATATCGCTTCGCTTACTATAATATAACTAATTCTTTGTGTATTCTTAAGCTACTTTAAAGACATGTGTAACACGCGAATAATAAAAGTAGATTATATTATATGTATCAACAATATATCCTTAAGTCAACAAAGGCGTGGATCGATTTTAAAATTAGTCGTTTTCGCCTAAATATAGAAAGTGGTGAAAATGTGCCCGAATTGACGGAAACCAAAGTGCTTAATAGGTTCAAATGGTGGTCACCCGCACCACTGCATCTCAACTCTGATCCAATTGTTCTTAAAGTAACCAAGCTCAAACTCACCCTTCATGACTCGAAATACAATGGTATCGTGTTTTTTTTTTTTTTTTTTTTTTTAAATTTGTCATGAATTGGTAGTTTCACACAGATGATTTGAAACAATAAGAAAGAAGGCATAGTAGTAAACTATTTAGTCATACTTGATCTTCTCATTGTAACTGTTATGGTATACGAGAAAGCTTTAGAAGAATCAAAATTTGTAAGTTTTTCGTCTTAAAAAATAAGAGATGATTAATGAACCATTATTTGTTGAAACCAACCTACTTATTCACGATCCAAACAGGCTCTCAAATTTAAAATCACTCACCGACCATCAAGGGATTATGTCGCCCTCTCCTTCGAGCATCCTTGTTGTCTCCTATTATCCAGATCTTTCTTAATCATTAACTAGTAGATTGCATCCGTGCTACGCACGGGTCGCGCGGGAAATGCACCGCTATTCCATCGCGCAGCACGCGGGTTGGATGTCATATGCACCGCAATTTGACCGCGCGTTGCGCAAAGGTTGCTGGAAGCTGTTTGCTATTAGTAAAGGGTTCTATACAGTTTTCAGAAAATTGGGTGGCCAAAGTTTGAAATCCTAAAAGCTAAAAGTTAGGTGGTTAAACTGTAAAAGCTAAAAGTTAGGTGGTCAAAGTTTGAAATCCTAAAAGCTACATGAGTGCTCAAAGTTTGAAATACTTAAAGTTAAAGGTTAGGTGGTCAAACTCTAAAAGCTAAAAGTTAGGTGGTCAAAGTTTGAAGTTTAGGTGGTCAAAGTTTTAAGTGGCGAAATTGTTTAGTGGCCAAATTGTAAAAAATAAAGTGCCTATTTGGAAAAAAAAAAAAAAAAAAGGAAGCACGCAAGTTTTAGTGGCATAAGTGTAAAAAAAAATTAAGTGCGAAATTAGGAAAAAAAGAAAGTATAAAAGTTTGTGTCAAAACTATAAAGTAACAAAGTTTAGTGAAAAACTGCAAATAGAGGAAAGTAGCATGTTCCCTAAGATGTTATGGTTTAATATATAGAGTAATAGCTCTGTTGAAATAATAAATGTCTAATATAAATTCATATGTTTGATAAATATCATACGTTTAAATGTTGTGATTGGCCTTTTGGGTTGTTTATCTTAATGGGCTTAGTAGGTTTGTATTATTTGTGCTGGATTGTTTTATTTGGGCTTATATTTCATATGAGCCTATTATATTGTGGGCCTTGTATTATAATAAATGGTTGAGATCGTTTCAGATTATTTTGATCGAATGATTGACAATGGTTCGTTGGAGTTGTTGAGGAGAAGCTTCTGGAGCTGAGTATATAATCTCATTATCATTATTGTTTATTCATTCAGTCAAGTATTTTCTGGGTTTCATATTATTTTCTCTCAATCGTCTGTATAAACTCTCTCCTTCTATTATTCAGAAGGTTAGGGTTTCGTCTTCTAGTTTGTATCTGGTGGTCTTGAGGTTATATCATGTGATAACCAGTATTTCATTGTGTGTACGATCATCAGTCTTGTTGTCTGTAAGTTGTACTTTGTTTCTTTTGTAATGTAAACACTTACAGTATCAACTGATCTAAATAATCAGTTTATATCTATAGTTATCTTAGAATTCAGGGTATTTGGGGGGTAATTTTCACATTTGGGTTAATAAGATTTTGTCACTGTTTTTGTCGCCTAAACCTCTTGATCTTGAATATCATTTGTTGTTTATGTATTCAAACCCTAAGTTTTTACAAGCTCATTCTCTTAGCTATATATTGTGTTGATTGTTTTTTTATAATCATTCTTAGCCCCTTATATTGTTTTAATTTCTGTACGTTACTGTTTACAATCGACTAGCTTGAGCATGTTTGGGATTGAGTTTGGAAACAACTTTTTGATTTATTGGCTTTTAATAAGTCATTTCCAAAAGCTAGGATTTGGTGCTTTTCCAAATAACTTATTGACTTATTGGCTTTTTCAAGAAGCTACATTTGTGACAGGTTCAAGTGAATTTAGTGCTTTTTGGTCGATTGGTCTGATAGAATGCAGAGTTAAGATTGATGACAAGAGGGCAAAATAGTAAATTTGATTTCTAACGTAACAGAGTTTAAATTTAGTTAAGGTATGAGGGTGCAAAGTGTTAAACATTTGAACCAGAGGGACTCATCTAGCAAAACTAAAAAGGTAGGGACTCATCTAGCAAAACTAAAAAGGTAGGGACTCAAGTTGATTGATGGTTTAAACCATAGGGATGCAAATTGCAGTTTACTCAAAAATATATTATTTATTTGTACTTAGGTCATCTGACGAGTGAGTGACGACCAAAACTAGAGTGTTTGGGCTTACACTTAATTTTAAAGAAGCTCATCCCAACTAAGCCATTCAAACTAGTAGAAGACCCGCGCGATGCTGCGGCGTCTACAAATTTCTACATAATACTCGTATTCGTTAGTTAATCAATCATCTCACGATATATTGTATAGTATTTTAGTTAGTATTGTTATTCGTATAGTATGTTTCTAAAAATTATAATGGTTATTGTTTTGTTTATCTTAATGTTTTCATGTTAGTAGCATCAATATGATTTATCTATGTCATAAGCCTTACACATTTCAATTAAGTTATATGTTAAAATTAAAAATTCAGTTGTCAATATAGTAGCGTCAATATGATTTATCCATGTCATAATTATGGCACCCCAAGTAGGAATGCACAAAACAGTTTTTAGAACCCGAAAGCAGGTCCGGGTTTGGTCAACATGGTCAATAACCAGGTAGGGTAAGAACCAGGTCCAAGTATGTTTGGATTTTAGACTGGGCTTTCACTGGTTTGGGTTCAGGTGGTGGAACCGGTTCAAATTCTGGTTATGCTCCTTTTGCTAAACCTAAGCATGAAACTGGTCTGTATCAGCGGGTCTGTACCTCTAATTCCAAGCACAACATTCTACCGTTTCTTTCTTTGCAAAACATAACTTCGCAACCGTACAAGCATCAAATCCATAATACTAAAAAAAAAAATGAATCATTCTATTTCCATGATACATACACAGGCACTAATGACGTGTGTACATCTAGTGAAAGACTCCATTACATCCTAATTCCTTGAGTCATGTAAATCCGAATGTAAATAGTGCTAAGCTTGACCTGCTTATATACAAATCAATCGTACATTTAGTGACCAAATCATAATAAGATATGAGTCTCTTTCTTAACTGGTAAAAAATGCAACTACCATTTTAAGTCAGGTGTCCCCAATTTATCAATTTATCAAATATGTGAAGCCAAGACATTCACCTATAAACAAAACAAATGAAATGGGTTAGAGGTCACCACAAATGGATTCAAACTCAAAAAAAATATAAATAAAATAAAATAAAATAAAATTGCTAAATTCGTATTATTATAAAAAAAATGTTAATAACAATAAAGTTTGATAATCAAACTTATTTAACATGTGGCTTATTTATAAATAGTAAAATATAACAAAGGTTTGTGCATTTGACCCATATCAGAAAGGTGCATACCAAGAAAACAACCAGAGAATTTTTAACTAAATCCAAAAATTCTAATGATACTCGAACTGAACCTAGAGAAATCCAATCAAACTAAACAGTTTCAACTCAATTTAATAATAGCAATGGTTAGTGTACATAATTACCTACAAGTCGAAATCCAATCAAACTAAATGGTGCCAACTCAATTTAATAATAGCAATGGTTAGTGTAAATAATAACTTACAAATCAATCTAAATAGTGCCAACTCAATTTTTTATGTAGATTTGCATACCTCCCCATACCTGCATTAAATATAGAGACAAAATTCTTGTCAATTTCTCCCAAACATTCCTGTAGTGCTACATAAGGTAGTTACAAACAGATTAATAATAGTTCTCAATACTAATATCCATAAGAACACAAGTAAATGAGAAATTCAATTGAATATTTATGATGAAGGCATGTTAGAAAATGATCAAACTATGTGCAAAAATTGAACGACTCCATTTATCCCCATTGTGGTCCAACTTAGATGTGTACAAAAAACCGGTTTTGGCCTTCCAAACCAAGTCATTCATCAAATCCTAATAAAATCAATCAAAAATTCAAAAATATTCAAGAAATAACTCACCAATTTGGAAGCAGACCAATCTTCAACATGGCAATTACAAAGCCTAATCCCTTCCATCTCAGCATATCTTCAACTAAGTTCTCCTTACGCACAAGAAACACCTATATACAATAAACTTTTAATAGATATATGTAGCATGCTTTTTTATACCATTTAATGCAACAGTATTGCCATTTCTTATCAAAATATATAATCGGGTAGTCATTCAATGGAACATTTGTACCAATTTTAACCATTTAGTGAAACAAGTTGAATAAAATTGGCCATATATAAGATAAAGAAGGCTAAATTATACTATGAATTGTTGATGAAGAATGGACATAAATATACATACTTGGTTGTAATATATCAGGTGTTACTTGCTGATGAGGATTTATCTTTGAGCAACTTCTGATGCTCTAACAAAACTTCCTAGTTTTCGTCATCAAATTTATATATAAAAAAACGTAACTTTCGCAACTGTAAAAAACATACTTGTGATGTAATATAAATGCATATCCAAAGCATAAATAATCGAACCTATACAAGTTGAGTAGCAACTATAAAAAAGAAAACCAATTACAATGTTAACATAACCTATCACTACAGATTGATTACATTCTTAAGCTAACCAAGCAACACAACATAAAACGAATTATATTCAATGTTGCAAAGAATACTCAACATGTCACTATTACCTAGAACTACAAAATTATAACCTAACCTAAATACAAATGAGCAAATTAAGTGAACAATCTCTCTTAAAAAAATCTAACAAAAGTTAAATAGCTGCCACAAATCTACTTGATAAATCAGACCCAATTGGAATCAGAACCAATATCATATCAAATGACATCTAAACTATTACCAAGAACCCAAGAAAAAAATCAAATATAAAGAGCATACGAAAAGCTAACCAAAAAATAAAGAAATTTCACTTACCAATGAGTAAGCAGTAGGTAGCATAGATCTGACCTGCAACCTTTTCTTCTAAATGCCCAATTTTTTTAGCAACACATAACCTTGCAAAATTAAGTAACGATATGTTTGAGGGGTATCTAATTACCAGATCCAAAACTTTCTTTTTAGAATGGATTTGAGGGGTATATTAGTTTACAAAAACATGAACTCCAAACAATATGCACATAATACATGATGCAGTATCTAATTTTGAGCACAATTGTAAATTAAAAACCCTAAAAGACAGGTTTGCGTAGAAACCAAATACATGGATGCACAAAGAAACCACTCAACACAATATAAGCAAATTAACCAGGCTAAAGAATTAGAAAAAAAAAAAAGAAACCATACCCATGTAGACTTTAATGAAATCGTCGGGTTGAAGCATTTCATCTACGTGAAAAAAAAGTGAACAAAATCAGTGAAAGCAAAGACGAATTGAAGCATTTAATATGAGAAAAAAGAGGAAACTTACTGATTTTGTAGGGTCCGACCCTTCAAGGCTACGAATGAAAACAGGAACTTAACCCTTCCCCTCATCCTCATGAGATCTTAGCTCTCCTCCACTTATTTAGGCTTTATAATAGAACTATATAACTACTTTTAATAAGCTTTGCTTCTAGAAGCAGTTTTATAGTTTAAGTTGTTAGGCACTAACTAAAAGACATATTTGCCCCTAAAAAATCTTTATTATGTGCATCAAGTGTTGTACCTTAAGCAATCATATTTGTATTGTTTAAAATTTAAGAAGTTCTTGCCTCATGCATTATAATATAGTATAGATAGTAGGTTATCTTTTCCATTTCTTCTTCAGCTGTTTGTCGACAAAACAAGATCCGACCTCCTTCAACTAATGGAGGTGGTTGTATTCATGGTTCCAGGTGGTGTACATGTTGGCTGTTTACAACGGCTAGCAAGTTGGTGCCCCTCTCCATTAACGCCCTTAACGCTCTGGTCAGTGCGGTGTGTAACGCCTGTTTAGGGCCACATAGGCATTAACGCCCAGGGGCTTGAGTGTATACCTTATGGCCTTAGGCCATGGGGTATATTTTAACCATATTTAACTCCACCTATATGTCATATCCTTCACTTTTCCCTTTTCACACCAACCCACTTAAGGAAATGGTTTAACGCTCCGTAACTCTATCTCATCTCCTTAACTTTATCTATTTTGATTCTTGTTAAGATGTTAACATGGGGCCACTTTAACGCCCTTTAACACGGGAATGAAGTGGTGTATAATGAAGGTTAAACTGCCACATCACCGTTAACACCCTTAATGTTAAGGTGCACCCATGGCCTTAGTTTCAATAACTTAAATCACCGGTTATGTTGCCTAATTGTTAGGTGTCATTTTGATGGTTATATATTTATTATCGTTATGTTGCCTAATTCTTACAGTGTTGTTGGTTATTTGTTTATTCTTAAACAAGTTTAATGGGTCGTCACTTGTGTTAGGTTAATGGGTCGCGTCGTGCCCGAACACGAGCCATATATTTATTTGTTTCAATCTTGCAGTCTTGTCTAAATTCGAAGCTTCTTTACTTGTCTTCACCCTACATGCTCGTGCTAAATGATGAGCACGGGCATGCTTGTCCCCTGATGCTGATTTTCTTTAACTTTTAGGCATATATTGTTGCGGGGTCGTGTGGGCTTTTGAAACTTTAGGGTTTCGCATTGTTTCATAGTCTTTTCTTGATCATAGTTACCAGAGACATCCAAATCCTGCAATTATTACATAGAAGGATTTTCAAGTAATGATAAAGTATAACAATCGATAGAAGTTGATATTCACATGACCTAAATTGAATCATTCACACCCACCAAAAAGGACCTAGTTCGTGGAAAAAAGGTTTGATAATAAGTAAAGGGTTTTTAATTTTTGGATTCATATAATATCCTTTCAAAAGGATACCAATATAAATAATTCTCAACTTAACAATGTGGATTCAAAAGATGAATGGTATACAACTTGTAACTGAGACTCGTCACAGGAGGTGTGATGAAGAAAAGGTGCTTGAGTTTGTTTCAATATTTATGGTTTTTAATATAGGGGTCTAAGCTTCTATACAAGTGGCTCGAGCTCGATAAATAAACGAGCTTTGTTTTAGGCTCAAGCTCGATTAAGCTCGGCTCGTTTCAAGCTTTTTACCGAGCTGATCTCGAATAGCTCGCGAGCTGCTCGGCTCATTTGCACCCCTATATACAACCTTTCAGACCGTTCATATTTTACGTTTGTGTTACGTGCACCTTCATTTGAACAACTTTCCAGTGGGTCCAATCATAATAACCACTAGCAAAAGACGTAGATATATATTTAGGTTGGTCTCTTTTATTCAAATTAGCATTCACATTAAATCCTCTATCTCCATCTTTATAATTACACTAAAAATCACTACATTTCTATCTCTTTTATATTTAACTAGCTGATTACCCCGGGAGGTCCCGGGGTTGATAAATCTAATTTTACGTGATAACCTATTACAAATGGCTCAAGTTAACTAACCATAAAATCTTCCAATCATTGCATGTTTATAGTATTCTAATCAGTAATAACTCATATTCCCCACAAAATCTAATTTTACGTGATAACATGAACACTTTGTGTGTTTTTTTCCTGTATGAACGAAACCCCACAAAAAATAGTCGATTTTTTCTCCGTTTTTTATATAGCACTATGGTACTCGTTGGAAAGATAATAAAACGCTCGTTAATTTGGTGTAATTTTTTTCTTTAAAAAATCCCGTATATAAAAGATATAAACGTTTAAAAGTTATGGGAGAAAATATGAGAGAGAAAATTTTAAATTTATTTTTAAATTCTTTTTTCCTAAAATAACTCAATTTAATTAAAAAAGGAAACAATTTAAAAACACCAAAAACTCTCCATTATGATGCCACGTGGCACAAGGTTGAGGCCTCCATTGCACGCCACGTCAGCAAAGGTCTTTTCTTTTATATATATATATAATACTTATTCTATGCTTTTATCATTACCTTTTCTCTTTCCTCTACTAATAACCAATTTTAAAAATATTAAAAAATTATGGAGGGTGAACAGTGTCTTCTCCAAATTTACTGATGAACAGTGTCGCATCTATATATTTTGTCTCTCCTCTACTCACAACCACTTATACTCATTCTATATAATATAGAGGCCCCCCTCACACTATTATGGAGCATCTATCGTGAATGGTCACACTCAAACATTCAACATAGAGGTTTACATTGCAAGTGGCATCCAATGATTGTATGTTGAACAAAGTGATAGAAGATGAACAATTGGAATCCAATGAACAATGATGTCATTGTTATTAAGTGACTCTTCTGTAGGGCTGGCAAATCGTGTATACCTGACCTGTTAAGACACGAACCTGTTAAGACATGATACACGAAACCTGACTACCTGTACACGACACGATAACTTTTCGTGTCTATTTTTTTTATACACGAACCTGTTAATTTTTTTAACAGGTATACACGAGAAGTACCTGTTAATACCTGTTTGTAACCATTATATTAATCGCATGTTTACGAACCTATTTAGTAAGAGAAAATTTCCAAAAGTTCACCAAAGACCTAGATAATACTTGTTTGCATACATGTTAATACCTGTTTGTGTACTTGTTAATACCTGTTTACGTACCTGTTAGTACCTATTTGTGAACATTATACTTAGGGCTGACAAATCGTGTATACATGACCTGTTAATACACGAATCTGTTAAGACACGATACACGAAACTTGACTACCTGTACACGACACGAAAATTAACAGGTAAATTCGTGTCTACCTGTTTAGGACACGAAACCTATTAAAGCCATACCTGTACCTGTTAAGGTTCAGGTTCGTGTCAGATAATCGTGTTCGTATACAAAATTGCCGGCCCTACTCTTCTGTCCATGTCGAAAAAGATGCGGATGAAGACCAACCTTCATTTGTTGCATGCCTTCTAACTCCACTTTGTGAGTTTTAAACTTTAGATGGTTTGTGCAATTTGGCAGTGTAAATTAAATTTTCAATACTTATGTTACTATTTGTTACGTCGATTTTTTACATTGTTGTCTTCTGATTGTTATGTAGCATTTTCCTGTGGAATTTGATATACAAGCTGGTTTGGATGGCTTGAAGGGGTTGGATGTAAAAACAAATCATGGTTTCTCAAGAAGGTTGAAAGTGGCAGTTGAACATTTAGAAGACGGCAGAAGTTATAGTCTAAAGGGGTGTGCAAAGTATGTTAGGAGGGCTGCTATGGCAGTTGGTTTAGACTATGGGGAGTGGGGCGGGGAAGGGTGGGCGGCAATAGTTTCCCGGGCGGGAACACCGTCCCAAGGGGCGGTGGGGGAAAGCCGGGCGGGGGGGGGGGCTTGGTGGAGGGTGAGGTGGCAAGATTTGGTTGGTGCATTTGTATTTGAACGTTGGGATTAAAAAAAAAATGACCGTTGGGATTAACGGTAATATTTTTGAAATTTTTTTTTTCTAAATCTATATATATATAACCCACACACACTCTTCTACTCAAACCCACACTCTCCTATTTTTATAAAATCCTTTCCAAACAATCTTTTTTTTAAAATACTTGCAAGATGTCGGACCAAAGTTCCAGTTCGTCTTCGTCGTTTGCTGAACTCGCTTTGGGCTCCTCATCCGATGACGGCGCGGAGTTGATAATGGCTACCGTTCAGACACTCGTTAAAGTTGTAGCGGATGATGATGAAGCGACCTCGGAACCAAAGCGTAGAAAGTATATAGTTCGTGAACGACAAGCCGCAAATGATTTATTGGTACGTGATTACTTCTCGCCCGAACCAAGATACGATGAAAAAATATTTAGGCGGCGTTTTCGTATGAGTCGTAATTTATTTATAAGAATATCAAACGATTTAGAAAATAATTACGAATATTTCCAACAAAGGCCTGATGCGCGTGGTGAGTTGGGATTTACCACGTTTCAAAAGGTCACAGCCGCGCTTAGACACTTAGGTTACGGGCAAGGTTCCGACATAATGGACGACTATCTAAAGATGTCGGCCCGAACGGCCAGGGAAAGTCTTCACTTTTTTTGTCCGTGCGTCATTGAACTATATTTAAAAAAATATTTGAGAAAACCTACGATTAGTGACGTACAACAACTCTTGGAATTCCACGACGAAAAACATGGTTTTCCTGGTATGCTCGGGAGTTTAGATTGTATGAAATGGGAGTGGGAACTTTGTCCAACTGCATGGCAAGGTCAACACTCAAGTGGATATCATAAAAAGCCTTGTATGATGCTTGAAGCGGTTGCATCACAAGATCTTTGGATTTGGCATGCGTTTTTTGGTGTGCCCGGTTCGAACAACGATATAACTATTCTTAATCAATCCCCAATTTTCAACGATCTTGTAAATGATGTTGGACCGAAAGGAACTTTTTATGTAAACGGGGTAGAATACAAGTACGGGTATCTTCTAACAGTTGGAATTTACCCTGATTGGGCCATTTTCGTAAAATCGTTTACACGGAGGACTACGTTAGACGATAAGAGAACAAAGTTTAACAAAGCTCAAATGGCTGCACGGAAAGACATTGAGCGAGCTTTTGGTGTTTTACAAAAAAGATGGCGCATTTTGTCTATGCCATGTCGAATGATGGAAAAAGCGCAAATAAAAAATGTCATGTATGCATGCATTATTTTACATAACATGATTTTGGAAGACGAAGGGCGTGCAATATGCGAGTATTTTGGTGACGAACCACCATCAAGTCAAGGAAACATTACCGATGAAGAAAGATCGTTAAACAACATGGAAATCAAAAATACTCAAACACATCACAACCTTCGAGCGGATTTGGTTGAGCATATTTGGACTGTACCAAGACAATACCCATCCGACAGTGATGATTAAAAACATGTTTGATGTATTTGTTTAGTTTATGTATTTTTTTTAGTTGATGTATTTTTTTATTTCATGTTTTTATATTTTTTATTTTGTAGTTTATTATCTATACATATAATAAAAGAAAGCCATTTTAATGACATGGCACTCAAAGAGGCATTCTCCTCATTGAGTGTGCCATGTGTCATCCCATGTGGCATTGAGATATTTTAGGAAAAAAATAATTTAAAAACAAAATTAGATTTTTCTCTCTTATGTTTCCTCCCATAATTTTTAAACGTTAATATCTTTTATATACGAGATTTTTTAAAGAAAAAAATTACACCAAATTAACGAGTGTTTTATTATCTTTCCAACGAGTACCATAGTGCTATATAAAAAACGGAGAAAAAAAACGACTATTTTTTGTTGGGTTTTGTTACAACAGTAAAAAAAACACAAAGCGTTCAGGTAAATCATTAATCATGTATAGGCAAGTCACTAATTATGTTCAAATCAGTAAAATATGAATTCTATTTTCAACATGCGTTAGCATTGTAGTAATACATTGTTTTAGGTTAGATATTAATATTAGAGTCATACATTGTTTAAGGTTGGGCGTTAACATTGGAGATATATTTTTAATTGTTTTAGGTTAGCTGTTACCTGAAGCTTTCATGCATGTAACTGTAAAGCGCATCATTCTATTTCATACGTAAAATTAATATGTCATATTAGATTTTTCAACCCCGGGACGTTCCCGGGGTATAATCTAGTTAATTATTAATGTTTTTTAATTATGTTTTATTAAATTTGTGTTTTTTATTACTTTAATTAAGAAAAAGAAAAAAAAAATAGTTTCCACATGTCAATTCCCCCCCTTCCACTCCCCACAATCCCCCCCCCAAATGGATCCCACAAGTGCCACATGGCGATTCCCCCCTCCACTTCCCATAGTCTTAGATTATTTTTACACTTTCACTAAAAACAAGATTTTGTTGTTTGTTTCAAAGATTTGTTCAACGCAAAGCTAAATTTGCTTTACACAATATTCTTTTGGCTAAAATGAAATCAATGAATACGAACCTAAGAACACGAATATGTTTTAGTGTCAATTGAATTTTTTTTTTTTTTATCGAAATAACCTTTTGTGTGCTTAAATTTCTTTGGTTAACTTGTAGAAGTCAAGACACATATAATACGCTATAATTCAAGGCTATGGCCCTGAAAAGCTTTGCGTTTTAATCGCCTCTTTAAATTACTTTAGAAGTGCATTACACCGTGTGTTTTGGTTTCTTAATCTTTATTGTGCTTAAATTGTGTAAAAGCTTCGCAATATAAATATTTTTACATCTAATGCGTTGCAATTAGCATTCACATTAGCTTCCCCATAATGGTGTGAGTGTGATCTCTATATTATATAAAGTGGGTATAACTGATTGTGAGTAAAGGAGAGAGAAAATATTTGGAGGAGACAATGTTCATCCTCCATATTTTTTTTAATATTTTTAAAAGTGGTTATGAGTAGAGAAGAGAGAAAAGGTAATGATAAAAGTATAAAATAATGATTATTAAATAGAAAAGGAGAGAGAAATGTAGTGATTTTTAGTGTAATTTTAGAGATGAAGATGAAGCAGCTAATGTGAATGCTCTTAAATGTTATAAATTAATATTGCTTTACAACACCCAAAATAAAATTACAAGTCATGGGTGTGACTAAACATTATTGTACTTGTATAAATAGATCATGACCAACGTCATGGGTTTACCTATAAGATACGCTATAATATAATGACATGCACATAACCACCCAACACCATTTCTGCCATTGGACTATCAAGCCATAACCAAAACCCTCTTTCACGCCTCCACCGGTTTCAATCGTAGCTAGTGTCTTTCAATAAGCTATTTAATGGTATTATTAGTAAGGGAGTTTAGGATGGACCATTTGATTGACTCCACACAAATAGTTCCTTATGGCAATCAAATGCAATTTCTCGAGTCAATTCACTGGTAAATTGAAAAAGTTGCAAGTTTTCCTCATGGCTCAACAAATTGTGCGAATAATCAACTATTCGGTAAATCGAACTAGTCTGATCAATTTGGTCTTTGTTGTATAAAAGAAAAAAAACGAAACTAAGTAGGTGGAGGTATTATATATTTGATCATCTTTACTTTTGTTTTTCAATACTAAGGGTAGTTTATTACATATATTTAACTGAAAAATTTAAAGACGTTAACTGATGTTATGAAAATACAACCATGAAACCCACTCGTGAACATTTTTTAATCTAATAAGGCAAATTTTGTAATTTTTAAACCACGAGAATCAACTATACAATATGTATTAATCACATAGAACAATCATGTAACTCTGAAGCTTTAATTTAACAATTAGCATGAATGCGCTAATAAAAAAACCGAAAGATGTAAAATAAATATACATTAGGGTCTATCGATGTAATTAACGAGCGTGGAAGAAAGAAAACGCTCTACAAAGGGCAAACCGGTTCGATTGTTGTCCGGTTTAACTTCACGATCCGGACCGACCACAGTCCCAGACATCGTTCCAACCGGCCGTTCCAGTTTTAAAACCAATGTATTGGAACGAGTAATTACCGCTCTGGAAGAAAGAAAACGCTCTACAAAGGGCAAACATCCCACACACACTCTCTCTCCCCTCTCTCTCTAAAAAAAAAATCACCGAATAGGTTTCAACGACAACCGCTACTCTCTCTCATCTTTCTCTCTCTAAACCCACACCACTACCACCAATGGCCGCCGCATCCTCACCACGTGAAGACAACGTATACATGGCGAAACTCGCCGAACAAGCCGAACGCTACGAAGAAATGGTCGAATTCATGGAAAAAGTCGTCGCCGCCGCAGACGGCGGCGAAGAACTCACCATCGAGGAACGCAACCTCCTCTCCGTCGCCTACAAGAACGTCATCGGAGCACGTAGAGCCTCGTGGCGTATCATCTCCTCAATCGAGCAGAAAGAGGAGAGCAGAGGCAACGAGGCTCACGTTACCACTATCCGTGATTACAGATCTAAGATCGAGTCTGAGCTGTCATCGATTTGTGATGGAATATTGAAGCTTCTGGACTCGAAGCTTATTGGATCTGCTAGCAGTGGTGATTCCAAAGTGTTTTATTTGAAGATGAAGGGAGATTATTATAGGTATTTGGCTGAGTTTAAGACTGGATCTGAAAGGAAGGAAGCTGCTGAGAATACTCTTTCTGCTTATAAGGCTGCTCAGGTTAGGGTTTTCTGACTCTTTGATGTAGGATTTATTGTTATTGTTATTGTTATTATTATTGTTGTTGTTGTTGTTTTATTGTTTTTTTAGGCTGTAAAATGTATATCTAATGTGAAATTACACAGCTCATGCTTTTGTAGGTGTTTCACTAATTAATTTAGAAGTCAGATTTGAGTATAATCTTATTGATTTGTTGGCCTACTGTTGTGAATTTACACTGATTTGGGGCTTTTGTAACTTAGAAATGAAATATGAGATGAGTCTCTGTGTTTTAATATTATGTTTCATAATTAGATAGTTGACTGATATGTTGGCGGTTTGATTACTGAACAAGATATGTTCTAGTTTGAAATGAGAGTGTAGGAAAAAGGCGAAAACAGCAATCCATAGAAAGATATGGCGCCGCTCACTAAATTATGTGGTTAATAAAATTTGTAAATCTGTGGTTCCTGTTTGGAACAGATTGATGGAATAGCTAATATCATAAAAACTAAATTCTGTGTTTTTATTACACAAGATTAGTGTTGTCAATTTCTAAGAATTACGGTGTCGTGTATGCAGGATATTGCAAATGCAGAACTGGCTCCAACTCACCCGATCCGTCTTGGACTGGCACTCAACTTCTCCGTGTTCTACTATGAGATCTTGAATTCTCCTGACCGTGCATGCAATCTTGCAAAACAGGTGAGAATGCGATGTATATGGTTAATTCTTTATCATTTCTACTGAGTCACTGTTATATGGATGTTTGAAGTTTGCTGATGTTTGATTGGTGATCTGCTAGGCTTTTGACGAAGCAATTGCTGAGTTGGATACTCTAGGAGAGGATTCCTACAAGGACAGCACCCTGATAATGCAGCTTCTGCGTGATAACCTCACGTTGTGGACTTCGGACATGCAGGTTGGTTTTTATCTGCCGGTTTGATCTTTAAATTTTTAGGGGTTCTTGATGTTTACGTATTAAGTATCAACTGTAATGTTGGTTTTATGTAGGATGACACTGCAGAGGAAATTAAAGAAGCACCCAAGGCCGATGAGTAACAACTTTCCCCTTTTCCTCAAGACCGCTCTATGGTTTGTAATTGTTTGCTTTTCGATTGAAAGAATGTTACGCGTTGCGAGCATCTGCTCTTTAGCTGTAGGAATTTCATGCATTTCTATTCTGAATTTTATGCTTAATCGACTTCCAAGTTCCATCTTGCAACACTTTCTAGGTTGTGATTTTATAAGTTTTAATTAATATATGTGGTTACACTTATAATTATGTTTGATTTATATTCATATAATTGGTTGATGAATTTCTTTCTTTAGGCTGTCACAATTTCTGTCTGGCCTGTTTGTGTTTTAATTTGCAATATATAATTACTTAGACAGGCTGTAAAGGGTGAAGTGCACTAGGTTTTGACTGCTTTGCAGGAAGGTATGACTTAATGAGTTAATGGTTTGCACTTTTGGTCCCTTTTGCTACCTTTACAGTTGGATGGGTTTTGGTAATGTTTAATGAATAATGATAGATGTTGGCAAGGATCCCACTTAGGGGCATTACCTTTTCCTCTCATTTAATTGTGCTCATAGTGTCCCTTTTGATATATAGTGGTGCATTCATCAGTCTTTTTGACCAAATCTCCTAAAGCAGTTTTTTCTTTCTGTTGAAATGGTCTAGTTTTTATTAAATTTGGTTTTTCTCATCCTAAATATCATTTTTACTGCATTTTTGGATTTATGTGAAAGATTTATAAGGGTGGTCGGTGTGACGGTGTGATTATAGATGACATCATGACACCGTAACACCTTTGAATCTCGGGTTGTGACATTAGATTTGTTAAACACTATCCTAAATTGCTCTAAACCACATTAATTTGGTGGGGGCACTACTCTAAGGTCCCCTAACACCTACGTCACACCATTTTACACACAATATCCACTACCTTCTCTTTATCTCTCACCTTCACCCACAAACACACCCCATCAAATACTCCTCACCAAAAACACTACCTTAAAATAACTACCCTAAGGCGAAGGGTCGGTGTGGCAGTTGGGGTACTCCCTACCCGAAACCACGCCTAGCAGCCTAAGTTTATTTAAAAGGTGAAAGAGCTGGTAACTTGAAGCCTTTTCGGCTTGCCAGAGTCAACCTGTTTTTATAAGTGGACGGTCATTGAACCGTAGTCCCGCTTGAGGTATTTCCTCTTCCATTCTCATTTAAGACCATCTTCGTTGATGATGACGTGGGTCCTAAAACGACGACGTTTAAACCCCTCGTCGAAAAAGATAAGCAAAACCGAGTTGATTAGGAGGTAGCCTGACTTATTGGAGCTGATACAGGGCAGCATACCTGCCATGCGGAAGCCTCTGGGCAAAAGCAAACAGTAAAAGTCTTGGAAATGACAAAAGTGGGTTTTGGCTTATTATCATGCAAAAAACAAAAACAACACACAGCTCCATAACTTGCCTAGGAAATGATAAAAGCTGAAAACACTCAAAAAGGGCAAAGTCTCACTGCAGGGAGCCGATAGAGGGTCAAACACCACCAGGTATAGAAAGGAGGCTACCCTGAGGGAGCTCTTGGGCAGAATCTCATTGCCTATATAAAGGAGACTCTTGGGTAACATTCCACACACACTCTTACTCATTCTCTCTACTCTCTTACTCTCTATTTCATTATTCCCAACTCCTAAAGAATACACTTATTCTCACGCCGGAGTCCAAACGCAGGAGGCCCCCTCCTGCGTTAAGGCTAACGGTGTCTGCTACCCTTGTGCAGGTCCTTCCAGGAGCTTGAAGACCCCCCAATCCTTCAACCAAATCTATACCTAAAGCTTAAACTAAACTTAAAACCTAAGTCCAAACATAACATACCATTAACCTATAATCCTAAACATCTCCTAACCTAATACCAGTCATTTTCCTTGTTGTAGCAACAAGTGGCGCCCACCGTGGGGCTGTCGCTACTTTGAACAAAGCTGTTGAGAGTTTCTACAGTCCCGTTTGTTCCTAAGTAACCTCCTTTTGTGATGACTGGTGGAGATAACCGCCCAGGAGGGGGTCCTTCAGATACTCCGGCCAATAGTCACACCTCCGGTGACGCTTCTGGCCATGAAACACCTGGAACGGACGGACAACAAGTCGAACCGTCTCTAGGAGACATGTTCAACTACCAAACGCCACCGTCCTCAAGGGCCGTTAACTCGTCTCCTAGGGACGACATGTTGTTCCCAGTTGAACGAATGGATATTACCCCGGAGGGAGTACGAAGGAATTTCTTGCAACTCCGAGACCTCCTGAATGGCTACGTACGAGAGGAAAGATCCAGAGGAGTTAGGGTCAGGTTGTCCTACGACGAAGAACCTGTTGTCACCCTCTCACCTGGTCCTCCGTTGTTGGGAACCACTACTTCCCCAGCCACCCAACGTGCCACTACAAATCCTCACACAAATCCTCACCCATACTTGAACAGTCAGGGAGGTATTTACTCAGGAGGAGGAGGTCCTAGCAACTCTATGCTCTCCCCGGGGACCTCAACATTACTCCCTTACGAAGAAGCCTTGAGGTCATTACCTCTGGCTGGGCCAGCAGTGCTGTGGCTGCCTCCCTTGCGGCAGCAGCAAGTCTTGCTGGAGGGTCTATTATCCCTCCAGAAACAGTGTATCCCAGCTACTCACAGCCTCAGTACTCGCCCTATGTACCCCCTTACTTCCCCTCGTGGCCGGGAGGGTATCCTTGGCAATACCCCCCACATCTGAACCAAATGCCTATGACCTCCCTTGCAGGAGGGCAGGGTCTGGAGACCTCTCAACCCATGGTTCAGACCTCTACGACCGAAACAAGGGGGGAAGCTGTACTTTCGGAGCCTTACCGACCCAAGTCGTTAGAATGTTTTGCCGAACACATCGCTCATTTTGATTTCCCCAATAAGATCAAAATGCTAGCCAATGTGAAGACGTATGACGGTACGGAAGACCCTGACGACCACTTAAACGTCTTCTCTGGGGCAGCAACTGTAGAAAAATGGAACAACGCTGAGTGTTGCCACATGTTCATGCAAACCCTGGTGGGACCAGCTCGTCTGTGGTTCTGTGGGCTACCAGCTCGAAGCATTTCCTCCTTTAACGATTTAAGGAGGAGTTTTGTCTCAAACTTTAACCCCTTGAGGAAATGCACCAAGGATGCTGCCATACTGCACCAAATCCAACAGGGGGAGCATGAAAACCTTCGTAGCTTCATTGAAAGGTACAAAAGGGAAGGTCTGCAGTACAGTGGTGCTACCGAGAAGATCCGAGTGTCAGGTTTTATGGGGGCCATCCGTCCCAAAAAGTTGTTAAGAAGGTTCCATGAAGACGTTCCCCAAACCATGGAGGAAGCGTTCGAAAGGGCTGAAGCTTTCCTCCGGGGAGAGGAAGCATTAACTCGGCAAGACACCAGGAAGAGGGATCGAGGGAGCTGGAGAGACAGTTCAACCAGCTCCCGAAGACCTCACTTTCAACCCTACCACGAGAAACGGTCAGGGAGAGCCTATGACAATCAAAGAGGCGAAGAAAGGAGACGATCCCCAAGATCAGGGAGGTACCAGGAGAAAGAAAGACAAGTCTTCACTGTTCTCACCAAGACCCCTCAGGAGATACTCTCCACAGAAGAAGTCAAGTACACATTCCGACCTCCCCGACCTTTATCCAAACCAGCTAACAAGAGGGATGCCAGCAAACATTGTGCCTTTCACAACGACACAGGGCATCACACAAACGATTGCTACCAGCTGAAGAAAAGAATTGAGGAAGCTGTCAAGTCAGGGGAGCTAGCTCACCTGATCAAAGACATTAAAGGGAGAAAAGATGAAGGACGGAAAGATAAGGAGGTCAACATGGTTAGTCTCGAAGGGTCCCAGCAGGCCAAAAAGGCTCGCACTGAGCCCTGGAACAAGCAGTACATTTGTCTTCCCCCTGCTCCCGATGAGCTGATCGTCACTCCTGTGATAGTGGAGGCTGAACTAGATGGCTTCCCTATAGACAGGGTGTACATGGACTGGGGAGCCTCCACGGAGGTGATGTATGAACGATGCTTCGAATCCCTAAGCCCAGAAATCAAGTCTAAGCTCAAGCACACAGACGCCTCTCTAGTAGGCTTCTCTGGGGAACGAGTACATCCCCTGGGGAAGCTCACACTTAACGTCTGTTTCAGGGACGGAGATTTATCAAGAACAGAAGAGTTAACTTTCTCTGTCATCCGGTACCCTTCAAGTTATAATGTCCTCATTGGAAGAATGGGGATTGCTACTTTCGGCGCTGTAGTCTCAACAACACATGGTTTGATGAAGCTCCCTACTCCCAACGGAATTGCAACCCTAAAGCCAACAGCTGAGGCTCTTCTGATAGCCTCTGTAGAGGAGGCAAGCGATCCCAGGGCACCTAAGACGTCAAGCACTGGTCCCATCCGGGAGGTCAGCATAAACCCTGCCTATCAGGAGCAGACCATCAAAGTAAACAATCTGCTCCCTGATAAGATTATGTCTGAACTAATCAACCTTTTGCAGGAAAATAGGGACATATTTGCTTGGTGCCCTGGGGACATGACCGGCGTCCCTAGAGATTTGGCCGAACACTCCCTTAACATAGCTCTCTCATACAAGCCCGTAGTTCAAAAGAAAAGGAGCCTGGCCCCAGCCAGGAGCCAGGCTGCTTGCCAAGAGGTAGAGAAGCTCGTTGAAGCAGGTATCCTGAGGGAGGTCCAGTATCACACGTGGGTGGCCAATCCGGTCATGGTTGCCAAACAAGACGGATCTTGGAGAATGTGTGTCGACTTTAAAGATCTCAACAAAGCTTGCCCCAAGGATTGCTATCCCCTGCCCGAGATCGATTGGAAGGTAGACTCTCTCACTGGTTTCCAATACAAATGCTTCTTAGATGCCTACAAGGGGTATCATCAAATTCAAATGAAGCAGGAAGATGAAGAGAAAACGGCCTTCCACACTGACAAGGGAATCTTTTGTTACAAGAAGATGCCCTTTGGGTTGAAGAATGCCGGAGCCACTTACCAACGGTTGGTGGACCAAGCTTTCTCGGAACAAATTGGGAAAAATATGGAGGCCTATGTTGACGATCTTGTCATCAAAAGCAAATCTGGGGAGGCCATGATCAAAGACATCCAAGAGACGTTCAAAAATCTTCGAAAGATAAATATGAAGCTCAATCATGTTAAATGTTCTTTTGGGTTCGAGGAGGGGAAGTTTCTCGGCCATATAGTTGGAAAACAAAGCATCAAGGCAAACCCAAGCAAGGTCCAAGCTGTCCTTGAAATGAAGTCACCTGCTACCAAGAAGGAAGTGCAAAGCCTAAACGGTAAAATTGCTGCCCTAAAACGTTTCTTGCCCAAGTCCGCGGAAAAGTCCTTACCTTTCTTTAAAACACTTAAAAATTGTGTTGACAAGAAGGACTTCCGTTGGACAGCTGAAGCAGAGTCTGCCTTCCTGGAACTCAAGAAACACATAGCTTCCGTGCCCGAAATGGCAGCCCCTGAGGAAGGGGAAGTAATAACAGTTTATTTATCTGCAGGGATGGAGGCAGTGAGCTCAGTCCTCCTAGTTGATCGAGGCAAGGAGCAAGTCCCTGTCTACTTTGTTAGCAGAGCTCTCAAAGACGCTGAAGTTAACTACACTCCCATAGAAAAGCTAGTACTAGCCCTTGTGCACACTGCCAAGAGGCTAAGGAGGTATTTCCAAGCTCACCCAGTAAAGGTCATCACAGAGCAACCCATACGGTCCATCTTGGAAAGGCCAGAGGATTCGGGGAGATTGGCAAAATGGGCCATTGGCCTAGGGGAGCACAAGATAGAATACCTGCCAAGGAGAGCTTACAAGGGGCAAGTGTTTGCTGATTTCCTCACTGAGCTGCCCATCCTGCAGAACGAAGAAGAAATGAATGAGGTTGAAGAACAACCTGACCTCAAGGGGAAATGGTGTCTCTTCACCGATGGAGCCTCAAGTGTAGAAGGTTCCGGGGCTGGTCTCGTCATCAAGGACCCCCACGGAACCGAATACACTTATGCCCTCCGTCTGGACTTCCCCTGCACCAACAATGTTGCTGAATATGAGGCCCTCCTGGCCGGGTTGAGATTGGCAAAAAGAATGAAGATCCAGGAGCTAAAGGTCTTTGTTGATTCGAATCTAGTGGTCAAGCAAGTGAATGGGGGATACACAGCCAAGGAACCCTCCATGATTAGGTACAAAGACAAAGTCAAGGAACTCATCAAAGAGTTCAAAGTCTTCACCTTGGAACAAGTGTCAAGGACCAAGAACAAGCAGGCAGATGCTCTCAGCAAGCTGGCCTCCCTGACATTTGCTCACCTAACCAAGAAGGTTCTCGTTGAGGTGCTGAAAGAACCCTCCATTGACGACAAAGAGGTACAAGATGTTGTCACCGAAACCGAATCCACATGGATGACACCCATTATGTCCTACCTAAAAGAAGGGAAGCTCCCTGAAAACGAACAAGAAGCTAAGCGGTTAACCATCAAGGCAAAGCAGTATGCGATCGAAGATGACAAGCTTTACAAGAAGGGGTACTTGGCACCCTTACTAAGGTGTGTTGGTCCTAATCAAAGCAACTACCTCATCAGGGAGGTACATGAGGGCATATGTGGCATGCACGCCGGGCCTCGCTCAGTGGTATCCAAGCTCATGAATTTGGGCTACTTTTGGCCCACCATGCACAAAGATGCCTTCGAAACAATCAGAAGATGTGAAGCTTGTCAGCTACAAACACCGGTGAAGACTAACCCCAAGCATGATCTTGTTCCCATCATCTCAGCATGGCCCTTTCACAAGTGGGGAATGGACATCGTGGGTCCCTTTCCACAAGCTCCTGGGAAGTTAAAGTTTCTCCTCGTAGCCGTCGACTATTTCACCAAATGGCCGGAAGTGAGGCCATTGGCAACCATATCTGGGAGGCATGTGATAAGTTTCGTATGGGAACAAATAGTTTGCAGATATGGGCTGCCAGGGGAGATGGTAACCGACAATGGGAAGCAATTTGCCAACAAGCCCTTCAGCAGTTGGTGCTCCGAGCTAGGCATTAAACAAGTATTCAGCTCCGTAGCTTACCCCCAGTCTAATGGACAAGTGGAACGCATGAATAGGAGCATTGTCGAAGGCATCAAAGCAAGGCTGGGAAGATATGGCAAGAAATGGGTTGATGAGCTCCCAAGCGTTCTATGGGCTATTAGAACCATGGAGAAAACGAGTCACCAAAAGACACCCTATAGCCTGGTCTTCGGAAGCGAAGCTGTAATACCTGCCGAAATAGGGGTAAGCTCAGGGAGAAGTGCTCGCCAAGATGCTCAACGCAACCAAAACGAGATCCTGCTCAACGTGGACCTCCTTGAAGAGTCAAGAGATCAAGCCTCAATCAGGGAGGCAAGATACAAAAAGAAGCTCGAGGCTTACTATAACACAAGAGTAAAGAAGGAGTCCTTCAAGCCAGGGGATCTCGTGTTAAGATGCAACGAAGCCAGCAGGCAGCAGGATGTAGGGAAGCTAGGTCCCCGATGGGAAGGTCCTTATGTCATCAAGGAAGCCCACAAGGGAGGATCCTATAAGCTAGCTGACCCAAACGGCAAGATGATTCCAAGACATTGGAGTGACAAGCACCTAAAACGTTTTTATGTTTGATGGTTGTAAACGTCTCTTTGTATCCAAAAAATTATGATCAATGAATGGATGAACTATGTTTCTTTTTATTAAACTTGTCGCTTATCTTATCAAAGGGTGAGCCCCTCCTAACCAGGCTCCATGGGATCCGGCGCTATACCTACCCATGAAACGGGGATGAGCTCCTAGGCCACAACTGCTCAACAGGTAACAAGGCTAAGTAACCTTCCTGTATACAGGGTGAGTCCCTAATACAATCCACGACTCCATGGGACAAGTCCTTAGAAGGAAAACCTAGACCCATGAAAGAGGGTGAGCTCCTCACACCAAGACAGCTCCCACATGTTCATAAAACACAAGAACGAACATAACACTTGGAAACCGTTTAAAGAAAAGGTTTCAAAAGCTGATAGGGTAAGCATTGCATCGGTTCCTTAGCTAAGTATCCTAAGTTGGGTGACTGCAGCATCCACCTTTAGGAAAAAAGTTAAAGACATTGCAAACACTATAAACGACAAGCAACGGAGCAAACACAACCAAACATTAAGCATAATAAAGGCATCACCCCTAACAGGGGGAGCATTCCATTAAAAACATTAAAAAGCCCTAAGGGCTGAGTACATCAAAAGGAAAAAGATAACATCCATGAACAACTAAACAAAGACTAAACAAAGGCGGATCAAGGAGTAGCTAAATCTGTGGCTTCAGGGGTGGAATCGTCCTCACCGGTGGAAGCCAGGGTTTTGTTACCAACGTCATCATAGAGAGAATCAGTGTCAAGACCTTCAAATAGATCATCCTCGCTGGAGGGAGGGAGTGACTCGACCTCCAAGGCTTGAAGGGGGGAGGGATTCTCAAATACCTGCTCCAAGTTAGGAGTCTTTGAAGGTTCAGCAGGCTTTGAACGTTTCGAACTACCCTCCCCGCCGTCAGCACCATCCAGCATGATCTTCAAAGGCCTCTTAGACACATAAGAGTTGAACACCTCGTCAGCCACATCCTTCTTCAGACCCTCCGGCTCCAAGTTTTGCAGAAAGGAGAGGGGCTGCTCAGCAGATTTAGCAATGGCTGAGATATAAGGATAAGTGGCCAACTCCATGGCCTTAACGGTGTTCACGAACTCTTCCCCTGATGAAGGCTTGAAGGACGGCAGCTCCTCTAACACCTGACCCTCTTGAGCTGCTTTGAACCCAGCTTGAATCCCTCCATGGCGACCAAAAGATATAGCTTTAGCATAAATGTCTGCCAGAGGGGCATTAAATTCTTGGGAGTGCAGGAGGTTGGTAACAAAACGGGCAACGCCCTTGGAGATCAGCCATTCTTTCTCCTCAGTCAAGCGGTCCACCTGGACCCGGAGCTCCATCCCAACATTTTCCACAGCCATCTGCTCCTGCTTGACCGCCTCCCTTGCCCGGGCCAGACCTGCCCTCTCCTCTGCCACCTTCGCCTTCTCATCATTCAAACCTTTAAACATTTTGTCAAACTTTTCTTTTTCCAAACTAAGCTGCGTCCTGGACACAGCCAACTCATGCACCAAATCCTTCTCTCGTGCAACATACTTAGCCAAATCTTCTTTGGCCTCCACCAACTCCACTTCATGCTCATCATAAACCTTCTCAACCTGCTCTCTCCTCAACATCAACTCTCCCCATCTCGCCATACCGTCAGGGAACAAAGATAAAAACTGACCGAAGTGATAGTACATCTTTTTCATCACATCCTTGTCCATCCACTCTTTGTGCAGTTCCCTCTCAGCATCAGGGACACAATGATCGATAAGATCACGGCAGACAGAGGCTTTCTTCAGCACATCAGAAGCCTTGATGTCCCAATCTGGCACAAACACCCCTTCACCAGGCTCCTTTTGGGAAGGAGCCTCAGAAACCTCCTTGGCAACAGCCTTTGAGCTCTCACCTCCTTCAGACAACAGCAGCTTCGAACCAGCACCCTTAACCACCACATCCTTCGGCTTCTTGAACACAGCATCATCCTTCTTGGGAGAAGACAAAGTAAGCTTCCCCTTCCCTGGGGCAGGGGAATACCCCAGGGCTGAAGCTATCAGACTGGAATCTTGGTCTTCGTCTTCCAGGACCAAGGGGATTGCAGAAGAGCTCCCCTGACCTGTGGAAGCAGTCTGCAGTCGCTTACTGGAGCGACGAACAGTAACAGACTTCTTCCCAGAAGGCTCCGCAGCAGCCACAGAGGAAGTAACCACACTTGTGTATTCACCTTGAAAGCGGATGTTTTCAGTCCTCACAACCACATTCTGACCCTCAGCAACGCTTTTCACCTTGAATTTCACATTTGTGATGTCATCCAGGGCTAGGAAGTCCAAGGTACTCATCTCTGCACAAAAGAAACAAGTGGTCAGATAAAACAGTTAAAAAGCAAAATACCAAAGAGGAGTCAGGGAGACACATACCCTCCCCACCATGATAAATCACCGGGTCTGTCTCAGGGTCATCCCAGTTCTCACTTAATCCCATCATCACCAAGAAGTCCTCAGGAAAAGTTCGAAGACGAGTAGGAAAGCTACGAAGCTTCTCCAAGAGTTCCTGATCAAGGGTGTCAGGATCAGGCTCTTTCTCGTTCAAAGGAGCATCCGAAGCCCTTCTAGGGGCCTTGAAGGGAAGGAAATCAGCATTCAAAAAGAAGAACTTGTCCTTCCACGGAGAGACAAGTCCGATGACACTAGAAATCAGAGCCGGTTCACATTGGGTCTTCTCAATGGTGAACCAGTTACCGTTTTTAGCCAATCTAAAAAACCTCCGGTACATGGCCACAGACGGCTCATAACCAAGGCAACGACACACAATCTCAAAGTGTAAAACCCTAGCGACCCCAGAAGGACATAACTGATCGAGTGAAAGCTGATGATACTCTAACACGTTTAGAAAGAACTTAGAAAAAGGGTAACTCAGGTTCCCCTGATCGAACTGCCGAGTATACACAGCCACCTTACCGTTAGGAACAGAGGAAACAGGGGTTTTCCCCTTTGGAACGGAAGGATCGAAAGACAAGGGGATGCCAAATTCAGTACAAAATTTCTCGGCATCCGACTTGGATAAACGTGTAAACTGAGAGGCAAGATCGGTCTTTGACATAATGGAAAAAAGCAAAGTGTGAAGAAGGGAGAGTATGCTTACCAAGTTTTATAGGAAGAAGAAAGGATCGCCGGTTGGAGAGGATCGTGGGAGAGAGAGAAGGCGGTTTTCTAATTTGGGAAGTGATTAGAGGATAAAAGAGGGAGTTACCCCTTTATAAACAATTTCAAATTCAAAATAATTATTATCGGGCGGTTACCAAGGCAAACCGTCCCTCAGCTAGCCACTAGGATGATGTCAGCCTACTCCTTGTCAAATCAGCAGTCATTAAGGGCAGCTGATGGGACACATGCCTACTCCCAAGGAAGCAATGATGGATAAGCTATATTATTTAAAAAATATGACCATCATGGCAATTGCATGGCCAGGAGCTTACACGAGATTCAAGGAAGGACAAGACATGATACCAACGCTCCCATGGGGGAGCTTGGGGTCTAAAAAGTTACCCGATACAAACACGAGTTTGCAACCGGGGGAAAAGACAATAAACAAGTCACAAGCACTTCTAACTTCTTTACAAATGCTTATGACTGGGGGGCTGATGACGTGGGTCCTAAAACGACGACGTTTAAACCCCTCGTCGAAAAAGATAAGCAAAACCGAGTTGATTAGGAGGTAGCCTGACTTATTGGAGCTGATACAGGGCAGCATACCTGCCATGCGGAAGCCTCTGGGCAAAAGCAAAGAGTAAAAGTCTTGGAAATGACAAAAGTGGGTTTTGGCTTATTATCATGCAAGAAACAAAAACAACACACATCTCCATAACTTGCCTAGGAAATGATAAAAGCTGAAAACACCCAAAAAGGGCAAAGTCTCACTGCAGGGAGCCGATAGAGGGTCAAACACCACCAGGTATAGAAAGGAGGCTACCCTGAGGGAGCTCTTGGGCAGAATCTCATTGCCTATATAAAGGAGACTCTTGGGTAACATTCCACACACACTCTTACTCATTCTCTCTACTCTCTTACTCTCTATTTCATTATTCCCAACTCCTAAAGAATAGACACTTATTCTCACGCCGGAGTCCAAACGCAGGAGGCCCCCTCCCGCGTTAAGGCTAACGGTGTCTGCTACCCTTGTGCAGGTCCTTCCAGGAGCTTGAAGACCCCCAAATCCTTCAACCAAATCTATACCTAAAGCTTAAACTAAACTTAAAACCTAAGTCCAAACATAACATACCATTAACCTATAATCCTAAACATCTCCTAACCTAATACCGGTCATTTTCCTTGTTGTAGCAACAGTTGACAACTCTTCACAGGTGGCACGCTTCTCCTCCATGCCGGCCTGCCCAACAGGGTTTAATTGGGCACCTACCAACACACAACTCTTCACAAATGCTTTCGCGATGGAGATACTCTAAAGTGAGGTTAACGTCGTCACCTGAATGCGGCTGATTGCATCGTTGTTAACAAATGTTTCCTTTTCTTCGGGCAATACGTGACTAAATGAGAAAGATAAATAAAATACTTTATTTAGTAATAATATAATAATTTTATTTATGAAGTATTTAAAAAAAATATAAAGTGACTTCAGATTTACGACATCAAAATGTTGGTCATCCTTTTCTTTTCTTTAGGTCGTGTAGACATGAATAATCCTGATACCTCCCATACCAGATCGATAAATCCAAAACTGAACACAGTATGAAAACTCCTTGACATCGGTTTTGGTTTTCTAACTCGGAATCTTCTTGGAAACTATCTAAAAGAAAGTGTTGATGAGTGTAAATTACGTTTAGATTTTTTTAAATAAAAAAAATGTGTAGTTGATTTGATTTTTCTATAGTAACTTTGGTGCGTTAACTATTTTAATTTAAAAGAAAAAAAAAAAGCCTGATTCTTCACTCACTTATTATTTGTTTCTCTCCTCGAGTCGAGTTATATAAATTGAAATTTGAGTTCCACTCGCAAAATAGTTTACAATGTTTGAGCTCGACTAAGTTTTGATGATTTTGTTCGAGTTCGAGCTCAAATACTTTTTCATTGTCTAAGCCTTAGCTCAAATGGGTCGAAGGTTTTGGTCAAATACTTTCACCAAACTCTCACGTTCGACTATGTGCTAAATTTATAACATTGAGTATCGATGCCACTTAAATGCTTATCCACGGTCATAACTCACGCATGTGTTTCACCGGGTTCCTTAAACATTGCCTCGGGTCAAATCCACCTTCTGGCTAAACATGACGTAGGGACTCATGGGTTATGTGTAAGACCAAATGGTGTGTTCTCGGGGACTTCACTCGGTGGGGTGATGTGGCCATTTCCCCGATCGGGAACCCCCCTATTAAATCGATGAGTTCGGTGATATCTCACTGTTTGTACCGAGGCTCTTTAGTGGTGGAGGGAAGTTGATGGTACAAGCAGAGCGAGAGACAGAGGAGAAGGGGGAAATAGGGGAAACCATTTCCAAACTTTGGGGGAGAAAAGAGAGAAAATGAGGTGGTGCTGATGTAACATTTGGGAGAGTTGGGGGAGGTTGCTCCCACACCATATAGCCTAAGGTCCAGTGTACACTCTTATTGCATGTTCGTAGGGACACATATAAGTTGATGAAACCGATGAAAACAATGATATTTCACGATGGAAGTGATGGCCAAGATTTGTCCAGACCAAAAGTGAGCTGGAAAATTCAGAAGGGGAACATATCAATGGTTGTGCAGAACAAGTGGCATTTGACACCATCAAGAGACAACATTATTACTTAAACTAGGTAGGCGGGGTGCTTCACGGAATGTCCACCGGTAGGCCACTGCCCCCACGGAAACAACGTTGCCAATGGCACGGGTAGTGGTCTCGCGAAGCAATCACAGTTCCTAGTTAACGGACGGTTTGTGGGGCTTTTTGTGGGTTGGGTACTTCAGGGTAGTGTTGCTTTCAAATTTGCATGTTAGTGAAGTAAATTAGTTTAAATGATGTGACGGTGCAATATTGGTGGAAAATCGGGGTGATTCAGTAGCAAGGGCGGATGCAACATGAACTCGGGGGGGGGGGGATCTGTTACCCCTCGATTTTTCTGGCGAAGTGGATTATTTTTTTTTTAAAATTTTTATAAAATGTTACACCTAAAATAAATTTTTTGTTACCCCTTAAAAAATTTATGTTACCCCATAAATAATATTTTTGTTACCCTCATAAATAAATTATACGTAAACTTAAATCCGAAGCGGAATTTTAATAAACACTCTCTAAACCAAAACCCTTATAACTAAACCCTTTTAACTCTCTATTTTTAATAAGCTCGACCCAAGTCTCTATATTTAATAAGCCCAACCCAAGTCTCCATTATGGAACAAAAAGCCGAACTAAACTTCTTCCCTTCCCTTACCTACTGTCGAGAGCGAAAAAAAAGCCCAACCCTTTCAACTTAATGAACTTCCAAGCGCCCCTGCCACCGCCGCCTCCGACCCTGCACCTGAGCCCATCCCGGTTGTCGCCTTCTTCCCTTCCCTTCCTTGTTACAGTAAGTTTTGAAGAGGGTTTTTGTTTATAAATTAAGTTATTAAGATGTTGTTGTGTATTTGTGTTATTGAAAATTTAAAAGAAAAATTATTATTGATAACTATAAATCTATAATATGTTATTGTTATGATTAGGTTTGTGGTTTTGTGTGATTGTTAAAATGAACCAAGCTCTAATAAAAAAAAAGCTCTTATTAGCAATTTGTTTAAAAGAAAAGCCCCTGAAAATGATGATATGAAACTACAGAAAAAAAAAAAAATTCTAGATGAAACTACGGCAAAAAAAAAAAAACAAAAACAAAAAAAACAAAATTTGTTCACCCTATATGACACCATGGCAAAAAAGTTTTTGAATGTTACCTCTAGTTTTATTTTCTAGATCCGCCACTCTTTGTTCACCTCTAGTTTTTTTAAATGTTACCTCTAGTTTTATTTTATGAGATACCCTCATAGTTTGACCCATTCCCAACGTGTTTAGCCCAAACCAAGTGGTCCTATTCTAGTGAAAAAGGTGTGCAGGACATCACTAATCGATGAACACGGTAGAATTGTGCATCAATCCTAGATATTCTGATCCACTTACAATGAAGAGAGTACCAAATAAATACAGAAGATTGTAAACCAAACATGGAAGTTCTTAACCACAGTGGCGAAGTTTGACCCGAAAATTCGGAGGAGGGGGGGGGGGGGGTCGGAAACCACTAGTTTCGGGGAGTCGAAAACCAATTTCGGAGGGTTGAAACCGTATATACCAAAAAATTTCTATACGATACTATATAATCTTAACTTATGAGTGAAAATTTCTATACGATACTATATAATCTTAACTTAGCATGTTAGCTCGCAATTTTTAGAACATAACTTAAAACGAAAAAATTGCGAAAGATGAAAATTATTTGGGACCAAAGTTGAAAGCAAAAAAGTGTTTAAGGTTAAAATGTAAAAGATGAAAATCTTTGGGTTAAAAGTAAAAAAAATGAGAAGTTTTAGATTAGAAGTGGAAAATCAAGTTGTTAGTGTTAAATTGTAAAACATGAAAATATTTATGTTAAAAGTAAAAAAGAAAAACCTTTGGGTTAAAAATGTAACCTTAATTTTTTTTTTTTGGAAAAACTCCCAAGGCACATGGTACAAACCACCAATGCACCAATGCCTTGGTAATTAGTAGTATTTAAATAAATGTATAGGAATTTCCGATAAAAACAAAATAGTTACTGTTTCTCAAGTTAATTCAAATTAGTATATAGATTAATGTATAGGAATTTCTGACGCATTTTCTTAAAGAAATTTTCATAAGAATTTAGCCCCATTCTGCCATTATATAATACGGAGTATTACATTTAGAATAAGGTCTTGAGACCAGTGAATACTTGCTAGAATACGCCCTTGACTTCCATTGTTGGGCCATTTGTCTTTTTCTGGGGGTTTAACTTTTTTTTGGGCTGTAGATTTTACAAATGTGATGGGTTGATGATGCTAGGTGTAGTGTAGTGTTTATGCCATTGTTGACATTTGTTCTTTTTTTTTAAGCAACATGAAACCTCATAGGGTACAAGGTAAGTTTGTCTTCTATGCTAATTGTACATATATATTCATTCCAGTTTTTTGTTTGTGTAATTGTTTAATCAAATTACTACCATCTATCTGAATGCAAGGTAAGCAATAAGGTTGGCTTGTGTTGTCTCGATTTATGCGTGATTTATGCATGGTAAACAACCAACTAAAAAAATTGCGAAGGTTAACTAAAAATCGTCTTACGTTTCGATGTAAACTTTTTTTTAAATGAGCCGGTCGAATATAATACGTTATTATTAGACGGTATAAATTCGAGTTGCGCCCCGCAACGCGGGGCAGGTAAAAACTAGTTATACTATATTAATAGTTCATGCTAATGAATAGTAATACAATAGTAAAGTTTTCATATTTCCAATTTTTGCCACATTTATTTTTTGCTTTTTTTATTAACTTTTTTTTTTCTCATTTTGACCACCAAATTTCTTTTAAAGTTTTTTTTCTCATTTTGGCAACACAATGTTTTTTTCACTTTTTGCTTAAGTTTTCGTTTTGACCACCAAATTTTTTATTAAGTTTTTTTTTTCTCATTTTGGCCACACAATGTTTTTTTACTTTTTTTTAAGTTCCCCCCCCCCCCCCCCCCCTTTTGGCTATCAACTTTTTTATTAGGTTTTTTTTTTCCCATTTTGGGCCCCGACATAATGCGTTTTTTTACCCGATTTCACACGGGTTTGGTTTTTGTTCGGTTATTATCTATATATTTAACGACCACGAAATGAATAGCTACTTCACTCTAACGTACGCAGTCGGCTACCGACCATACCTACCGTGCGCCATCTCCACCATGTGCCGCGGACCGCGGGAGATTCCTGGTATTCTCCGCGTAGCAACTGCCACTTTTGTATTTTCTCATTGTCCACGGTTAGTCTCTATGCCTTTGTCGGTTACCAAAATCCGCATTAACACGTCATGCGAAAAACGCGATGAAAATTGATTTAGGTTTGATTTGGAATTTGAAATGTCGCAACGCTATGTCATAACTTAATTATTTTTAAATCATATTGACGCCGCCGCAACACGCGGCTGGATAAAAACCTAGTTAATATTTATGTATATGTTTGGACTCATTTCATAATTTATATAGCATTATGATTTTATTTTACAAGGTGAAAACTTCTTGTGATATATAATTTTAATACATCTTTCCACCGACTATAGAGTTCAACTTTAACATGAGTAACACATCTTCTAATTCTATAATGCTTTAATAAAGTGTGGTCTGAGCATGATATGTGTAATCTACACAACTTATGTAACATATATTTATTCAAATGAGTAGGTGAATTGTTGAGTTGTAATAAACGGATCATAGAAGGGTTGACGAACTGACCAAGTAGAACTATAATTTTAGTAAATTACTTTTTTCGTCTATGTGGTTTGTTGTAAATAACTATTACAATCCATTTGTTTAAAATTTTCAAAAAATTACCAATGATATCATTTTTGTTTCAATAAGACCCATCTCCGTTAACCTTATTCATGTAACGATGAAATTAAACAATGAAGAGACATGTAGTGTGATTCTTGTAGGTGGAGTAGGTGGGTGAAGAGGGGGGGGGGGGATGATATTCAGTCAATGGTGGTTGGTCGTCAGAACCCTAGTCTATGGTGGTCGATTGATGGAATTCAGGGATGGATTAGTGTGTAGAGAGAGAGAAAGAGAGAGAGAGAGAGAGAGAGAGTGAGTGAAGAGAGTGTATTTCAAGAGAGAGAGAGAGAGTGAAGAGAGTGTATTTTGAGAGAGACAGAGAGAGATAGAGAGCGGGAGAGAGAGGGGGGGGGGGAGAAGTAAGAGTAGCGTTTTTTAGTAATTCATTTATTCATTATACTTTTGGATAAGTCGACTTAACCACGCGTGTATGAGAGAGTTATTTTTCTATTTATCTTACATTTTTTTATCAATAAGGGTATTTTGGTCTTTTCATAAAAAGTTAAAGGTAGAGATGAATAGAGTTAACGGGGCATGGAAGTAATTGAGATGAATATGAAACCACTTGTACTCTTTCGACAATTTTTAAACTAATGCATCGTAATTATGTTTAGCAAATCACATGGATGAAATAGGTAATTTACTCTTTTATTGTAAGCAAGTTAATCCATTTAACTAAACTAGTTTATGTATAGTATAAGATTATATTGGAAACCCTTGTTATACTGAAAACTTTGGAAACTCTAACTTTCTCAGCTTTTTTTAATATGAAAATTTTAGGGTATGTAATATACATGATTTTAAGCATTTTGAGCTAAGAAAATAAAAAAAAGCGCCGATCACTTATTTAAAAAATAAATAAATAAGTTTTCGAGTAACACATTATTAACACATGTTACTTTCGCTTAACATGTGTTACTTGAAAACTTTTTTTTTAAAGTGCTCGGCGCTTTTTTGATTTTTTTGGATGCTTAAAATCATTTATTACATGTCCTAAAATTTTTCGGCCCTAAAAAGCTCCGGAAGTTAGACTTTCCAGAGTTTTCACTATAACAAGGGTTTTCTCAGGATCCTAACCCACTAGTTTAATACATAAACTTAAATATAGCTCATTAAAGATGCCGTGGGGTATACTGTAACACTATCATGTGTTAAAGATTCCATGTGTAGTTAAGAGCTTTAAATACCACTCCTCCATAAATGTTAAGAGTGTTAAAAGTGTCATCCATTAACGTGTTAACGGGCATGAAAAAATCTTGGGTGAGTCCTTTGCATACACACAATCAGTTTAGCATTAATTTTAGAGGGGCATTAATGGAGTGAGACAATTCCTTTGACGGGTTGAAGGGCACTATGAGTGATGTGAGTGTCAAAGATGCCTGCATGAAATGAAAGAACGTGAGAGTATAATACCTAGTGACCTAATTAAACGGGGTTAAAGAGTTCATTTTAGAGGCCCGGTAAACACAATAATAATTTCATGGAGTGATTGTATTGTGTTTTAAGTGTTCGAATCAACACCATTGATAATATCTTTAATAAAAAAATTGAGTTATGAAGTATGTGAACATTAAGGCCTTCAACGTCGATAGTGAAATGCATACCCCATATAATAATCTACATGCAATAATAAAAGGTCATAAAAGCATTAGTAGGAAAAAAAGGTACTAGCGTGGGTCATGACCACATAAACGCGCAAACGACTTTGAACTCTGATCAGTATGCCTTGACTTCCACAAAAATCTAAGCAACCCATCTCACACGAAACTATGTCCACCTCAAAAAAAAAAAAAAATAAAATAATAATAATAATAATAATAATAATAACAACAACAACAACAACAATAAAAAGAATCTTAACTCGAGCTCCGAATTTGCAGTTCAAGTCACATAAATATAAAGAGTAAAGATCAAATACAAAGTGTTTTTCTGGTAAGAACTGTGAGAATTAAAGGGGATAATTTTTTTTTTTTTTAAATTTTTTTTCCTATGTGCTTAAACATACTTTATAAATGAATAATACAAAAAAAAAATTAAATTTTTTTTAGTGTAATTACGTCATTAAAGTAAATACATCAGTTTACACTAGAGTAATTATATAATTACTCTACACGTAATTACTCTACACCAAAACAATTTTTTTTTAATTTTTTTTAGTTTTCAATACTATAATACATGTTTAACAATATGGGAAAAAAAATAAAAAAAAATAGCTCCTTTGATTCTCACAGTTCTTACCAAAAAAACAATTTGTACAAGATCTTTACTCTAAATATAAATGCCATGTCATCGTACCCATTAAAACTAAGAGCTAGATTTTTAGGCGATCATGATAACAAAGGGATTGCACCGTTCAATATTTCTGTTAGAAACTTTTGTTTTTTTATATTAAAAGTAAAAGGAAATAAAAAAATTACAAAACAAAATAAATATGTAAAATGGTCAAAACACCCCTAAGTTAACGTTAATTTTTAATTGGGTTAAGATCGTTTGGAAAACCTCAGTGGTTTAGTTAAGAAAAAAAAACCTTTTAATTAGATGAATCCGGTAAAAAAGTGCAAACCTCATGGACGAATTTAGCTGTCCACTAGTATAGTAATTAATCTTATTTTAAATTCACCTTTTCTTTTCATTTTATTTCTAAAAAAATCTAAGACATCAACATTCAAAATAGACCTGTGGCGTCAGTTGACCCCGCGTGTACCAAAGGTCAACAACGCATCTCATACGAAATTGTACCCCCCCCCCCTCTTACTACTTGTAGAATTAATAACTTCGTTCGACTTATTGGTGACATATGTATGTCTTCAGTCCTCTAGCTACATACCATGGCTTTTCTTCATAGAAAATTTATTCCCATACCTGATAATACTTCTGATCATGAACCTTGTAAACCACCGATGCCGTCTCTTCTACCACGAGTAACGCATTTTCCTTCACCACCACCACCACCACGGCCACCATCATTGACCCATGAATTTTCACCACTCATACTCATCATGTTTGGTGGCCTCGCGATTACCCTATGTTTCATTTGTTACCTCACATGTGTCACAAGATACCGAAGACGCCGAACAAGCCACAGGATCACAGATCATCATGTAACCCGAGAAGATTTCGTAAATGTGGATCTTGGTCCACTTACACTTCATCCCATTTGGTTGATTGACACTATAGGCCTTGACCAATCACAGATAGAATCTATCCAAGTGTTTAAGTACAAACGCGACGAAAAGCTGATCGAAGGGACTGATTGTTCGGTTTGTTTGAGTGAGTTTGAAGATGATGAGAGTCTTCGGCTTTTGCCCAAGTGCAGCCATGCTTTTCATGTCCCTTGTATCGACACTTGGCTTCGGTCTCATAAGAATTGTCCGTTGTGTCGAGCTCCAATCTTTAAGAACACGAATGATCAAACCGAACATGGTATGATTCAATCGAATTTGGTTGAATCGAGTACAAGTGGGACAGCTGAAGCACCGGTTAATGAATCTGAAATTATTGATAATAATGATAATGATCATGATCATCATGTGGTTGAAGTTGAAAGTAGTGAAGAAATTGTGAAAAATGATTTGGGTGATCATGACCAACATGTACAAGGTGAAGAATTAGTAGCAATGAGGAGATCATGTTCGAGTACTCAATTCGTAGCGTCGAAGAAACCAAGTGGAATGACAAAAAGTGAACATAAGCACAAAGGGTCGAGCTCTAGCATTCAGGTATGCCGTAAAGTAACGAAGAGTTCTTCGTTGGGGCGTTCGCTGCGAAAGGCGAGTAGTTTTACAAGCAAGTGTAGACCATATAATCAATCTTATTGAGTATGAGCATTGATATTAAACTATCGAACTTGAATTCTTGATAGTGTTGGTTCTTAAAGAATTCATGTACAAGATGATGCCTAGCTAGCTAGTATAAGTTATATGTTGGGAACTTTGATAAGGTTTTTGATTGCTGGATTAGACAGTCGGTGATACTCCTTTGTTTTTTATAGTGCTCGGACCAAAGCTCATTTCGTTCAAAGCCCGTGTATGTATCGCTTCGATATTTTTCCCAGTCGTGGATTATATATAGCTATGATCGATATCTTGATGTTGTGAATTGTGATGCATTTGGAATTTGGATGTTGATCAGGTTAAGACATCTTGTAGATACAAGTTTAAATTGATCATTTTGTTGGACATATAGTGTGTCCGATAGTAATTAAAATCGAGATCAACGTAACCCGACCCGGTACGATTTAAAGAGTTACACGGTACACAAATCAGATAAGTTCACGTGTAGGTGGGTTATTATTTGTGAAATAATAAATGTTTTGAACTCGAGGGACTTAATATTAATTATATTAATACTAAGAAGATTATAAATATATAATCAAAGGGGGCTTAATATAAGTTATTGCTTTATAAAGAGTTAATGGCCAAAATCGTCCTTGAAGTTTGACCAGTTTTACTATATTAGTCCAAAATCATAGCTTTCTACATCTGGGTCCTTCTGTTTTACATTTTGTTGCCAAATTCATCCCTGACAATAAACACAATTAACTATTGTTGTTAACTATGGGGGTATTTTTGCCTTGTTAACTACCCCATTTTTACATCTGGGTATTTTTGTCTTCTGGGGGTATGAATAACTTTATTTAAATTAGGTTTTAAAAAGGGGGTAGCCAAAAAGACAAAAATACCGTCAGAGTTAACGAGAATAGTTAACTGGTTTAGTGTTAGGGACGAATTTGGCAGCAAATTGTAAAACAGAAGGACCCATATGTAAAAAGTTTTGATTTTGGACCGATGTAGCAAAACTAGCCAAACCACAGGGACGATTTTGGCTATTAACTCTTTAAAAAAAGGAAGGTAAAAGTGTAAACCCTAGATGCAAGCATTGTACAAGGACGTGCTGTAGGAGTAACCCATTACCTTCTGGGTGGAATTGCCACAACATAGGCGTTCTTCTTAGCAAGAATTATTGCAGTAGGATAATGGCTAGGAGGATTTGAAAGGCTTTTAATCAAAACAAAAACTCCTTCCTCTCCAAGTAATATTTTCGGCCAACCCTAGGAGCCGCCGCCTCCCATAGCCGATTAACCACCACCGTCGTTGCCTTCCTTTGCAAGTTGTTGCTCCCGGTTGGTTCGTGCTCGGTTGTGAACTTCTTTTTAGCGAGGATTCGGTGTAACCCGCGTGTTACAATTCCGGTGTAGTCGTCAAAGGTTGATTACTAAACCACATATGGTTGTTAATATTATTTATTTGTTAATACACGTTTAACTGAGATCTTGATTGGGAATATTTATTAATTGGATTAATAAATCAATCTAATAATTTATATATATAAATCGGCCACTATATACAATGTATATATAATCCGTTTTTGTTAAATATATATAAACCGCATCCGCTTCGTATATGATACCATGATTCCCAACAGTGGTATCAGAGCCACGGTTACGCGCATATAGATGGTAAAGTTTTAATTTTGATCTATGTTTTATTTGTCGAAAAAATAATTGTTCATTTTGACAAAAGATCAAAAGCTTTTGGTTGTTCATGGATTGTGATGTGAATCGAGCCCTAGGTTTTGACCCTTGTCATGGTTATGTTTGTGATGGTTTTGTTTTTTTATTGATTTGTATTTTTATTACGGATATTGGATCAGATGTAATAGATAGGATTAGAATAGATTTGTTTTATCTATATTTCAAATTTATTATTGTAGTCCTACAAGTACAAATTCAAGATGAAGATAAAAAGGCGAACATGTTCCATGAAGATAGAGATCTCGGGAGTGGGAGTTATCAAAATAGTTTTTGAAACCCTTTAAGACTGGTTTGTTTTGTTTCTGGCTAAAACGAAACAAACGACCTATTAGGGGCTCAATTCATTTAATTTTATTTTTATGTTTTGTGGTTTTGGTTTATTTAGTGTAAATAATCTGGATAGCCCAAAATAAATAAAAAAAATTCACAATCATGGCAACGGTTTTATTAAAACAAGTTTTATATAACTGAAAAGCATATTTAATAAAAGAGTTTTATTAGAATTAAAACAAGTTCATTCGCGATAAAACAACCAACATAGTTTAAATAGGGTATTTAAAACTATATCGTGTCGAGTGTTGAAAGGAGTTTCAATTATCACGAATTATATAAAATTGGATTTTATAAACTGTTGTATAACTCGCATCATGCTGCGAGTTATTCAAAATATTTATGGTAAATGTTAGTGTTTTATGCCACCCTTAACGAGTTAACACTTCATTCTAAATTGAACCCAAAATGTTAGTGTTGAACCCTGCACTTGGGCGTCTATCATGAAAGAAGGTAATCATCGCGTTTTTTGTGTAACATAGGCCGGTGTTATAGTTAACAGTAAAGGACAAAACATCGCTTGTTTATCAAGTGGGCATAGTTGGGGTTAAACATATATCGCTTTTAAGCGATAACCCCAAATGGAGAGTTGTGTAGTGAATACAATTAACAATCGTTGTTTACCTACCTAATCATGCCAGTGGATAGTGCTAAGCCAGTTCACTGTGTCTTGATGAATCGAGGTCTCATCCTAATTAATTTTTTTTGCTTTTGGGGTCATAAAATTAAATTAGGATATTTAAAACATTAAATATTAATAAATTAAATTTTGAACTTTGTAGATGTCAATTGAAAACAATTCCGCTTCCCAATTATCTCTCAAGTTCATCTTAGAGAAGGACAAACTGAATCACTCCAACTTCATGGACTGGCACCACAACTTGAAAATTGTTCTCAAGGCAGAGAACAAGTTGTATGTTCTTGAAACGCCAGTCCCTAATGAACCCATCAACCAAAAAACTGCTGCTTATAGAAACTATGCTAAGCACTTTGATGACTCTATGAAAGTCTCATGTCTGTTGTTGGCACCATGATCCCTGAACTTCAAAGGACCATGGATGAGATGATGGCGTACAAGATGAATGCGCACCCGGTGGAAATGTTCCAACAGACGGCTCGTCATGAGAGGTTTGATGTGATGCGATTACTCATAACCACTCGTATGCAAGAGGGTACATCAGTCAACGCTCATGTGCTAAAGATGAAGGCGTATGTTAATCACTTGGCTCGTCTGGAATCCCCGTTGAGTGATGAGTTGGCTGGGGATATTATCCTCATCTCATTGCCTAAGTCATATGATAAGTTCATTATGAACTACAACATGAATGGGACGGAGAAGACACTTGCAGAGCTGCATCAGATGCTCAAAATTGCTGGGGTAATCACACCTAGCAAGACTGCACCAGTACTGATGATCAGGGAGGGTTAAGTTAAGAAACATAACACCAAGAAAAAGGGCAATCAGCGCAAAGGGAAGGGCAAAGGCAAATCTGTTGCCAACAAGAAACCTCTGAAGGATGCCAAGTGTTTTCATTATGAAGAAACTGGGCACTGGAAGAGGAACCATGCTAAGTATTTAGCTGAACTGAAGCAAGCCAAGGCTTCAGGAGGAGAGTCCTCGGGTATATATGTTATTGAAATCTTTGATGTTTCTAGCAAAACATGGGTGTTTGACACAGGATGTGGTTTCCACATTTGTAATGCTTTGCAAGGACTAAAAAAGATTAGGAAACTGAAATATGGCAACTTGGAGGTCCATGTTGGCAATGGAAAAAGAGTTGCTGTGAAGGCAATAGGAGAATATGTTCTTTTACTCCCTTCTGGTTTAGAACTTGTTTTGAACAATGTTTATTATATTCCTAGTGTGACTAGAAATATTGTTTCGGTTTCTGCTTTGCATGGACAAGGTTTTAATTATCGTTTTAACAACGAATTTATTTCTACTTAATTTAATGATGTGTTTTACTTTGATGCAAAACCCAACAATGGGATCTATGAGATAGAGATACAAAACGATAACATATTATGTAACATCTCCCATAAACGTAATAAGTTGGACTTTAATGATACGTATATGTGGCATTGTAGACTTCGTCACATAAGTGAGAATCATGTTAAACAACTCAAGACCGCAGGAATCCTAGATTCCAAGGGTTCAGAGTCGTTTGGGAAACAAATGGATCTTCAAGAAAAAGACTGACATGGATGGGAATGTACAAACCTACAAAGCAAGGCTTGTAGCGAAAGGTTTTAATCAGACTCAGGAATTGATTATAAGGAAACTTTCTCGCCAGTAGCCATGCTTAAGCCTATTAGAATTCTACTTGCCATCGCTGCGTATCATGACTACGAGATATGGCAAATGGATATCAAGACCGCGTTCCTTAATGGACACTTACTTGAAGATGTCTATATGGTTCAACCTGAAGGTTTTGTCGATCCAAAAAATCCTAATAAGGTGTGCAAGGTGAATAAATCCATCTATGGATTAAAGCAAGCGTCTCGCAGCTGGAATATCCATTTTGATTAAAAAATCAAAGAGTTTGGATTTATCAAGAACGAAGATGAACCATGTGTTTCCAAGAAATCTAGTGGGAGCTTTATCACTTTTCTCATACTGTATGTAGATGACATACTAATCATTGGAAACAATATCCCTATGCTAGGAATAAAGATTTATAGAGATAGATTAAAGTGGTTATTGGGTTTGAGTCAAAGTACATATATTGATTAGGTCATTCGACGCTTCTTAATGCAAGACTCAAAAAGGGGCCTCTTGCCCATGGCACATGGAACCATTCTTAATAGCAAGGAGTGTGCAAACACTGAAGAGGAAAAGAAGAAAATGGAAAAAGTTCCATATGCTTCTGCTATTGGTTCTACTCATGTATGTTATGTTATGTACTAGACCTGATGTCTCGTATGCTCTTAGCATGATGAGCAGATATCAACAGAATCTTGGAGAGAGTCAATGGGCTGTAGTGAAGAACATCCTTAAGTACTTAAGAAGGACTAATGACATGTTCTTAATATATGGAGGACTGGATGAGGAGCTGTCAGTTAAGTGTTATACTGATGCAAGCTTTCAGACTGATCGTGACGATTCAAGGTCACAGACGGGATATGTTTTCATTCTGAATGGTGGGGCTGTTACTTGGAATAGCTCTAAGCAAAGTGTGGTTTCTCAATCCACTTGTGAATCAGAATACAATGCTACATCGGATGCTGCAAAGGAGGCTGCCTGGATGAAGAAGTTCATTATTGATCTCGACATTGTGCCTAGCATAAAGAAACTGATCGAGATACTGTGTGACAACACTGGTGCCATTGCTCCTGCAAAGGAACCAAGGTCACATCAAACCACAAGGCATATACTCAGAAAATTCCACTATATTAGAGAGATAATAAAGTGTGGAGACATCGTAATAAACAAAGTTCATACAGATCTAAATCTGGCTGACCCCTTTACTAAGCCTTTACCTCAAGGTAAACATGAGGAGCATGCTGGAAAGATAGGGCTTAGAGTTGCTAGACAGTGGGCATGATCTGTAGTTAGTATTGGTGTTTTATTTTGAACTATAACAGTTACATTGAATATTTATTTGATTTATGGTTTAAATGCAAATTTAAATATTTTTTTACCGTGTTCATTATTTTTATGTTTAAATCTTTGAATAAGAGTATTCTAAAATATCCGTAGTCGATCAAATTACATGGGAATGAATTTGAATACAAGACTATTGTGAATTAAGTTGATTGTATTCATGAGATGAATAAATCAAGGGTTTGAGAATCAAAATTCACACATATCACTAGGGAATGATATTTGATGTAACTCTCTTCAAAACGATCTCCATGGATCTATGTCATGAGATGTTTGATATTGATATGTTCAATCTATCCTTTTTCCTAAAGCACATATTAAACTAAGTTGATCAATGTGTATCTTTGATGTTATCTAACACTGTCCTAAAACATGGATAGTAACATGGGTAGTGTTGGGAGAAATCCAAGGTTAAGTGGGAGTTGTATGACGCTGATGGAATTCTGTCTTCTATAGGATTAGAAGTTTAGACATTCTGGCGCCCTAGTTAACTCAAACTGGTATAAACGCGTGGCCATGCTTGGACTAAAGGTTGTTTGTTAGACCACTTTGAATTAAAGACGAGAAGAGAATGGTTGATCGCTATATAAGAATGAATGATCCATGTCTTATGATCAACGAATGTCTATACAGAAGGGACTTATTGATAGAATTATCCGGGCTATAGTATTTGGTTAAGTAAAGCGTTACTTGAACTCAAAGTATTAGTTGACGATTGTAAAGTGTCATACTGTGTTGGGTGCAGTGCGATGCAGCTAGGCGTCCAACTCTGCGCACGTTGACTCATTTAATTAAAATCATCCAAGTGGGATATTGTTGGACATATAGTGTGTCCGGTAGTAATTAATGTCGAGATCAACGTAACCCGACCCGGTATATCCGAAGAGTTACATGTTGGTACACGAATCAGATAAGTTCACGTGTAGATGGGTTATTATTTGGGAAATAATAAATGTTTTGAACTCGATTGACTTAATATTAATTAGATTAATATTAAGAGGGTTATAAATATATAATCAAAGGTGGCTTAATGTAAGTTATTGTTTTATAAAAGGAGGGTTAATGTGTAAACCATAGATGCAACCTTTTAATCAAAACAAAAAATCCTTCCTCTCCAAGTAATATTTTCGGACAACCCTAGGAGTCGCCACCTCCTATAGCCGATTAACCACCACCGTCGTTGCCTTCCTTTGCAAGTTGTTGCTCCTAGTTGGTTCGTGCTCGGTTGTGAACTTCCTTCTAGCGAGGATTCGTTGTAACTCGCGTGTTACAATTCCACTGTAATCGTCAAAGGTTGATTACTAAATCCCCTATGGTTGTTAATATTATTTATTTGTTTATACGCGTTTAACTGAGATCCTGATTGGGAATATTTATTAATTGGATTAATAAATCTAATAATTTATATATATATAAATCGGCCACTATATATAATGTATATATAATCCGGTTTTGTTAATTATATATAAACCGCTCCTGCTTCGTATATGATACCATGATTCCCAACACATTTTTCTCCTATTTAGATTTTTTTGTTCAAATACATTTTTTAACGGGAAGGAACGACGTACCAACCACCCTAACACCGGGCGTTGTGGCCAAGGTCAACTACTCGACCGCCGCCAGCCCCTTGCCACTCCCAGATTCGCGGAAGTCCGACCTCCACCCGCCCGAAAGAACGACAGTGAAATAATCGGTAAAATCTTGCCTCCCATCCGAGTCGAACCGGCACCACCCGTATTTGCTATCACTTAAATGCCGCAGAAAATAATGAGTAGAGTGAGAATTGAACTGGAGTAAAAAAAACCAAGGTTTTCCTCGGTCTCCCACTCTCTCATTGGGTTTTGTTCAACACACGTAACAAACAATAACCGCTCAATATCAGTTAGTAAAAATAGTTAATCTATACTATATAATAAAGCATGAGGCAATGATACCAACCAAATTTAAGTAATTACTATACTTTATGCTTATAGTACAACACCTTAATAAAGTTAGTAAGAGGTTAAAATAGTCTTTCTACAATATCATTAAATTATATTAGTTAAAACCCATATAGCATTAAGTATAAATATTGATAATATAAAAAGAGTTGTGATATAATTAAAATTTCTTTGTTATAAACAAATACATTATGGCGACTATACATATTCTAACTCCCGTATACCATTAAGTTTGTATTAATGTTTTCTTTGTTATAAACATATATAATTATGGCGACTATACATATTCCAACTCTCATGTACCATCAAATTTGTATTAATGTTATGTCCCTATAAATAGAGGCTTATTATACATGGTATAATTCATTGATAAAGAGCTCTCTCATTTTTCATCCTATCTTTCTCTCAATAATCTTTGTTCTTATGCTTACATACGTTATATAATGGTTGCTAAGAATAACCATTGAGAATACGAGAAGTGGTAGCAACTTGCGATAAACTTTAACAACTCATGTTCCTGATTTATATATAGCTCAAAAGAGAAACACGTAAAATGTGAAGCGAAATGTATTACGAGGGAAATTGTGGACAATGTTTGAAAATTCGTGCATCATGACATATGTTAGTGATGTAACATAAATAAAAACACTCCCGTTTTGTAATATGATTAAGCTCATTGTTTGTTTGATTTCACATGTATGTTGGTGATGATGGAACTCTAGCATCTAGGATGATTTGTGGTAGTTTGATGTTATTTGAATCTCTAATCTAATTCACATCCATTCGAATTAGAACATACCAACATGGATGGCTACTATGTTATTTTTACAAAATCAAATATATTAACTTTCCTTGTATTCGTTACATTTATTACGAGTAAAAGTTACTATAATTCCCGTCTTCATCATGTCATGTATAAAAAACAAAAGAAAAGAAAGGCTGATATTGAAGTGAAGAGGTTAACGAAACAAGAATAATAAATACACGACAACACTAAATGTATGTAAAACTATATACATTGCTTTTCTAGGTTTAGATTACCAAATAAAAATTCATATTTTATTTATATAAAGAAGTGTTAAGAATGTCCACAAGTTTTAGTGTATCTAATATTGGTATATCCTGTTAACGTAATTTAAAGCAACTATAACCCTCATTACTCCTAAATTTTTTATAAATTGTTAACTCCTACAGCTTATAATTGTTTTATAATCTACATCCTTTTTTACAACTTATAAACTATAATAATTGGTTAGATATACTATGGTAATTAAGCATAGGCAGTGGTTGCATTGCAGGTGATGACGCAACAGGTAACCGAGCCCATGTTGGGTCAAAATATGACATGGGTGGGATAGTTTGAACATCGGCTTGGATGTAACAACCGGCAAAAATAAGGTAATTCCGTACAAATTAATTAATATATGATTAACATAATTAAATGCGATTATGTGTGATTTAATTATCAAGGCCTTAGGAGATAGCAATTTCCAAATAGTGCATAGGAATGCATACGTTTAATGGTAAAACATGATTGGATCATGTGCGAATAAACTATCCGGTATGGACGTTGGCAATTACCCGGTAATAATTAAATAAACGAAAAGGATCCCGGACACCCAGGATATAAAATAAAGGGTATCTTCACAAAATATAATGAGTTTTGGAACCCCAAAACCATGAGTGAAAACGTCTTGTACAAACCTCCCGGTAACGAATAAAATGCGCGTACCGCACCCGATACGCGTATAACTCATAATTTCACCCGGCAAAGGCCTAAATAACCAATCAACGCTTAAATTTGAATATATTTAAGGGTTATTAAAGGTATTTTTAATGTCCGAATAACGCGGGATTAAAACCCGAAAAATACCCGAACGACACCCGAACGACGAGGGATTAAACATAACAAGTATTTAGTAAATAAATTGTGTTGTGGACCCCACCCAAGCCACAAAAGTGGCCGGCCTAAAGGCCTTACAACCTTCCATATTATCTTGCTTGCAAGTTGTCTTAATAATGTCCTACAAGTCTAGGATGTAAAGCATGCATGGACAAGGATAAAGCAAAAGATTAAGCAAGTACAAAGCATGCTTAAATCTTGTCCCCTCTTGGTGAATATTTCGGCCATATGGCCCTAGTAACCCAAGACAAAAAGCAATCTAATTATACACTAGTACACACATGTATGCATGCTTCCAAAAGATCCCATATCCTACTAAGATTATAAGCATGATTACATGATATCTTGGAAAGATTATAAACCTTCTTTTCTTGTTAAAAACCCACGGCCAAACACCCTTAATAATATCCATCCAAGATCATCCCTTGTACTACATAAATCTCTTAAATCTTTAGTAAGATCACATGCAATCCATGGAAGATATGGTGAGATTATATAACATGTGTTAGGCATTTGAAGAAACAAAGCAAAACTTCTCTTCTTCCTTTCTCCTTGGCCGTAAGGTATTGCACACACACACACACATCATTCTTTCAAGTTCAACACTTCTAAATCACTTCCAAACATCCATCATCCAAACCCCCATTGTGTGTTTCAAGAGCTTGGAGCTAAACCACTTGGAAGAACACACTAAACCCCTCTCAAATCCAAGGTTTTTGTCTTCCCTAGCCTTGTGCTAGTAGTAAGCTTCTTAACCTTGTTTTGATTATTAATAATATTCATGTATGTGTTCTTAGAAGCAAGTTGTACATGAAGGGTTTAAAAGGTGGTTTGAACATAATCTTTAATAGGTTTTACTTGTGTAAAATAGATGATTAAAGATATGTAAATAAATCATGGATTTGATGATGATGAAGTAATGATCTTGAAAATATATAAAGTTTACACTTAAACTAAGTAGGATGATGATTTGGTTAAGATTTGTGGAATGAACTTGAATATGTTAAAAAGTAACTTTAATCATCTTATTATGATCATCCATGGTATAATATATGGTGGAACATGTTAGAAGTTCAAGAATAAAGAAGATGAAAAATTAAAGTTTACTTACTTAGAAGAATGATATTTTGATATAATGGGCAAATACATAAAACACACATACAAGTAGTCTTATATATGGAATATAAGACTAATAAAAGTGTTTTGGTACAAGAATAACTTACCAATAAAAAGATGAATCTTCAAAGTCCACAAACTTGAGTGAAAAATACTAACTTTGGAAGTTAGAGTGGAAAAATGCAACATTTGAAAGTTAAGGGACTAATATTGTAACTTTGAAAGTTAGAGGACTAAAATGGATATTTTAGAAACTATTAGTCCAAAAATGCAAGGATGGAAAGTTTGGTGTCAAAAGTATAAGTAATAAATTTCTAAGGATGATTTGGGTAAATACTAGTAGATATACTTGGGTATTTTTGTATAAAAGTATATTTTTGAAAGTTATAAAAATATGGATGGTATTGACATAAGGATTTTTATAAAATAGAGATTTTATAAAAATATTAAACAAACTTGAGAAACTTATACGAAAATGAATACTTTTATATAAATGGGAATATAAAAGTATTGGAAACATTTTTGTAGTTAAGTTAACAAGTTGGATTAAAAATACTTAAGTATTTTAAATCTTCCAAGTAACATGTGTTAGGAGGAAGAAATATGGATAATATTTCTATAAAACACATGTTGGGAAAAACTTGGAAAAATTAACTATTCGAGCTAAGATACCGAACTAAGACGCGTTAACGAAACGTACACGGACAAAACATGAGAAAAATGCCGTTGCGGCAAGATGAGAAAATATATATTTTAGGAAGTAAAATATATATATACATGGGTGAAAACTAACAAACACTTTCCTAAGTGTTAAAGGAATTATTCGTGGGAGAAAAATACAACATAAACAAATAAGACGTTAAACAAACGTATATACTTAACAAGAAAAATTACACATTTATATGTATGTACGTTCGTCTCGGCAAAACTCTAGTATATCTACTTAATGGGAAAGTAGATATGTGGGAAGGAAAGCCGCGACGAGTAGACAGAGATATATATATGTGTATGCCGTACCGACAAGATCCGAGTATATTTATTTGAATGGGAAAATAAATATACGGTATGGTGAGTTGAATCGGGTGTTAAGAATATACAATCGAACGACAAGATGTTAGCATATTTGTTTAAATGGGAAAACAAATGTATGGCAAAGCGAGTCGGGTCGAATGTTGAAATATATATTATATCGAGCGATGAGATCTTAAGTATAATTATTTAAATGGGAAAATAATTATATGTTAAGTGAAGTCGAGTCGATGATAATAAGGTACAAGTTAAGGAAATATTAACAAGAGTAATATATAACTTGTAACACAAGGGGTAATCTAACGCCAACGTAACCTAGGATACGCGTTTAGTTAAACGGGATTTGGAATAACTTGTGGTCGGGAGTTGGGTGTACAACTTGCCAAGGCACATGCACTATAGGAATAGTGACTTATACGTCTAGGACGTTTGTAGGTGCGAGACCCTCTTTGCTATCTACTTAGTGAGCCAGACAGTGTTTCAGGTGAGTTTCACGGCCCCATTTTACTGTTTTAACTGGGGGAAAGATATGTTTGTCAAACGTTGTCACATGTTGAAATGTTTTCAAAGGTTAAAATGTGATAAGTGGTATGATGAGTACTTGAGCAGTGATCGCCACTCGGGGTTGAGTCCTCTCTTCCGTAATCATTAATTCAGGGAAATGAAACCGAAAGAATATTTGGATAGTACTATTGGTGCCTGACAAGGCCCACCCCTAATCGATAGCGTCGATTATGCATCGGCGTATGCCTGGGGTGCACGTATTCTGAAATTAAGTCGTTGGGTTCCGAGGAACGACTTGGAGCGGGGCATTATTATTAGTCTTGGTTTGGTTATGGGGCTCAAGGGATTGCTCATCATTATAATTTGTAGGAGCTAGCTACTCCTTACAAAGGCCACAAGTTGTGCAGGTTTCGCACATGTTGTAAAAACGAAATGTCGATCGACAAGATCCTAGTATAATTATTTAATGGGAAAATAATTATACGGTAAAGTGAGTCGAGTCGATGGTTGTGGAAATGTTGTTGTTATGAAACTAAAACCTGTGAACTCACCAATATTTTATATATTGACGTCTTTTTAAACATATCTTTCAGGTAACTAAGTGCCGAATAGATATGGGGCTAGTGCGGTGGAATTCGGGATGTCGGATACTGGTCGGGGTTTCATTCATTGTTACCATCGGGTTGGAACATAAACGGAAATACCCCCACATTGAAACTTAATGTTCATCGTTTTATGTAATGCTTTGTGCAATATTGTAACGAGATACTCATTTTCGACATTCTAATAAATTGATCTTTTCTAAATAAATATAGTTTGTGTTAATCTTGACTTTGATATGCTTTCGAGCGTTGCGCCACGTGTTTCCGCCATTGGCGTGGTGTGACAGAAGTGGTATCAGAGCCAAGGTTGTAGCGAACTAGCATTTTTGAAAAATCTAGACTATAACCGGTTTCGGCTTGAAGACAAAGTTTTCAAAACTGAAACACAACAAAATATTTCTTTTTAGAAAACAAAGAAAAATTGTACATAGGATGTACAAGGGGAAATTCCGACCGACTAGCCATGTGTGTCAATATATGAAGTATTAGAAAATGCGGATAAGATGTTTATGTTGCATAGGAATCCGGTTTTCTAAGATTAGTTAATACATATACGTAGTACGGATATTTTGCCAGTAAGGATGTTGTATCACGCTTCACAATAGTCCGCGCTCTTGCATCGATCACCGGTACCAGCAAGTGGGAAGGATGCTGTGGTCTACGATGAGCTCACTCGCTTACCTGTAGACGGGATGATCGGGAGGACTAGTCTCTATCACGTAATAATAGTTTGGGGTGCACGGTAACCTTGGTGGGCGCAAGGGCCAAGGGTTGGTGATCACTCCTTGTCTTGGTTGTTCTTGTTCTTTAGATTCAGTCTTAGTTTTGATTAACCAATGGGTTAAATGGGAGGTTTCGCCGATGTTCCTTGATTTCGATCCTAGCAAACCTAATGAGCTTTCTTCGACATTACCTTTATGGTACGAGCACGGAAGGGCTCGAACGTCTATTCATATAAGTAATCTGACGCAAACCCTCGCTCTAGATAGGAATGGGAGATGAAAGCTTCCTTGTGTAGGAGTTGAATGTCTCCACCACAAAGTTCTTCCAAAAGGAGCGGGCATACGAGGATGCGCCGCCTACCGAAGAGATGAATGCCCGGTACGATGCGAGGAATGCTAAGCTTGAAACCCAATGAAGACTGAGGGTGCGTCCCTGCTAGACTAGTGCGTTTAGAGAACGGGACCCTGCGTGGATTAAATATGAGACACGTGGCCGTGTGCTGCGGTGTTATCATGGTGAATAAGTCATGTTCGATCTAACGCATGCCCAGGTTGTCTTCAAGGGTCGAGTATTTTTCTTTTCCTGTAGGAAGAACAGAATCGAAGTTACGGGATTAGGAAGCTTGATCATTGTTATCCTGAAAGCTCGATAGCCCTCGTCTGAATCAACAGTATTGGTTGCTTCCAGGCAGTCACGGACGGATAGCGAAATCGGCATGTCGCCTCACACATCCGCGAGTCATAGGGCTTTGCTAAACTTTGATGATGTCAAAATTTCGGCCACTAATCATGACCGCGACATCGTTTGCCAGTGTTAGGATGACGGCGTGTAGTAGAACAGCAAGCCCCAGTCGGCATTTGGCGATGGACTCACTCGGAAGTGCATACGATTAACTCGTGGGAAGCCACTACTCGATGTATTGAGTATTCAAGTATGTATTAACACCCTTTGCAATAACGTTGGATCATATTCCGAAAGATGATTTGTCATGGACTTAGCACATTGGTACTTAAGTTATACTACTTTCCTGAAGTGCAAAAGTCATCGTAAGACTCCTCTATCCACCCCCCGTTTGTTTTTCAAGGATTATTGGTAGTCTCTTTTCACTCGGTGATCGCCCGAGTACGTTCTATGCGTGTGCAGTGTTTAGATCCATCATAAATCCTGGGGAGTGGAACCACGCTTTGGGAATCATAATTGTAAGGGTGTGTTCCGTAATTATCAAATGTCGCAAGACGCTTTTTGCTAACATTGAAATCCCCCCCCCCTCGAAAATCGAATGACGGACTACTGTAAGTGGTCACGTTTATCTGGTAAATCAAACTTACCCATGGGACGGAAATCCCATTGCTCTTGTGGCAATAACGTTCGTCACCCTCGTCATGACGACGAGACTAGTAATCTATTAGGGGCGGCAATTGACGCGAAGTGTTTTCCATCAATCCCCATAGATATTGAGACGTTGCGTCCCCTTGTTACGGTGATTTATAAACTAAGGTTGCAAGGTCCATTCGTTGTGGACACGGTGACCTGTCTAATCTCTTGCCGTATTTCGATACTCTCACGGCGTGGCCTATCAGGAAGAAAGTCCACCGGCCTCGCTTGAGTGGCAGAGAGGCATTCCAGCTAATTACTATCGGTGCTAGATAGCATGTAAGGAGACCCTAATAAGAAGAATGACTCGGCTGGTTTGCCAGAGACGGTATCGTTTTCATTTTATCGTGGTGTATCGATAAATCGTGATCCTTCTACCTCTACTTGCTATGCTCGTTGTGACCACTATCCTTGTTATCGGGAAAGATGTAGGTTGGTTTCCAGGTCCTATGGATACCAGTCACCACACATATAATAGCTACGACGAGTCTAAGGCTCCGGTCGAGCCTGACGTTGTTGCTCCTATTATTATCCTATGGCTCAAGCGAGTCCTGTTGACGCTATTAAGTGTGTAGCTCTCGCTGAGTTTGTTGTTGTCAGTGGTTCGGTAGCACTTATCGGGCTCGATGTCGTTATTTCTATGTCTGTTGTTGGGCTTGTTATTGTCGCTGTCTCTATAGTACATGTTGGGCTTGATGTTGCTTCTATGGCTCTTCTCGAACTGATGTTGTTGATGTATTTGAGGCTCCTGCAGGGGTGAATGTCGTTAGCAAAGACGTCTCTGTGACCCTTGCCAAGCCGCTATTACCATCTATGTGTCTTTGTGGAGTTCGTTGTTATTAATTCCATTCTCTTTGAGGCTTTCATTGAACTACTAGTTATCATTCCTTGGGCTCTTAGCAAGCCTAACGTTGTCGATAGTTATCAGGCCTCGTTTAAGACTGTCGATGTTTTTGTTGCCATTGGTCGAGTGACTCATAACAAGCCGACGGTCGTCCTCTCTATGAACAATATCGGCTTTAGAAGTCAGCTAAACTATGTGGAACCCGTCGTTCCCATTCATGTTATGACGATTGATGCGCCGGCCAACCTAACCATTCCTACCATTGGGCCTATGGAGGATAGGCTCGAGGCTGAAGGTACGGATGCAAATCCCACCTCCACAAGGGATCTGAGACGCACGGGGATGCGTGCTCACCAGAACGGAATTTTCTGTTAATATGGACTGTGGATCTTCCATATTGAGCATCATATTGACGGGTGCATTCATGCTGCTGTGTTACCCCCAGCCATAGTGCATGCTCGTTATTACATTATAATAGCTGATTGCGTATTCATGTGGTTGCGCTACATTGCTGATGATGCATTCCTGTTGTTTACTGCTCCTGCAGTAGTGTAGCCTTGCCGTCGTATTTCTCTGTGTCATGCGGTTCCTGTTGCAGTGTTGCCTTGTCGTCATGCTTCTCGGTTTTCGTGTCACTCCCGGGCGGTGTTCCCTAGTTGATGTGCTTCATGGATATGTTGCTGACATTGCCATGTTGTTTTTACTGTCGTGTTGCTCAGAGGGCGTATTGCTACAGCTGTTGGATTACCTCGATGACGTGATGATTTGTCGTTTGCATCGCTCTTGTTTCTCTCGGAATGGAGACATCACCTAAACCCCTCGTGCCGTCATTGTCCTATTTGTTTGATTGTGTAGTGCCGACATTGATTATGTAGGATTTCAGGTGTCCAACGGACTTTCTAAAAGTCGTGCTTAGACACTCTAGTCTTAGTAATTGCATGTGTATTCCCCTAAAGTCTGAGTCTCGTGGTCGTCTGAGTAATTGACCGAATCATGTGCCGACCCCTGTATATGCTCACGCATTTCGTGAGCGGTACATCTTCAGAATCTGAGGCACCAGTGACGCTATGTCCAGCCCTAACCTTTTACGTGCAATTTGGTCGCCCAACGACCGGTTATGCAAATCAATGTCGGGAAGAAACCCTGTGATCTGCACGTGACAAGGCGAGACTTGCCTTTGTGATAAGGGATTTCGAATACGTCTCGAACCTGAAGGTGTCGAGTATTTATGAGCGATATTATGATCTATACCTTTGGGACTAGCAAGAGTTGAAAGGTTCAAATCATTTATTGCTCACTCCAGTGGATTCATTTGAAGTCATGCATACCGACGTGTCATACTGATGGTTATGGAAATACCATTGTGGACCCACCCATGGGCGTGCATTGGTGAAGTCCCTGGTACATGATTAAGAGGCTTTATGAACCCTAAATCCAGAAGGGCATGTAGCATTATCTACTCTATAAAGGTGCTACACTACCGGGTTGAGATAGTTGATCGTCTCGACCCTTCGATTTATGTTGTTATTCCTCTGACGAATGGTCTATCTTGATATCTTTGCGTGGGACTCTTGGAACAATGGAACCACTTCGACCGTGGGTCGATACTAGTGTTCCCAATCATCTTTAAGTAGCATTGCTCACGCTAGAGCAAAACCCCTTATCCTTGATAGACGCTGTTGGAGACACCATAGTAATGTGAGCTGCCAGGTCAGGGCGTATGGCACCTGACTAATCAGGACGAGTTTGAAGGCTTACGTATTCCGCCCATATGTGTGACTACCGAGTCATTGAATGGGATGCCTTATGGGAAGGCTCAGGACTATTACTTGAGGTGCGATCTCAGTCGTTCGTTCGTTGTTCTAAGTAACGACTTTGGCGCATGAAGCTGTCAAGACGTGAAATCTATGTCAAATGCATGCATCTATGCTCGATTTCGCCATTTACCTCGAAGGATTCCGAAAGGGTGGAACCTTCGATGAGTGAGGGTCCCGGTTTCAGGACTCCTTTCACTCAGATCTCCGCCAAGGATCGGAAAGTCAATTTAAGGGCGTGTGGTCTGTATTATTCAGAGTTGACTCACTAGGTTGCTAATAACGATAGGACACCAGTACACAGGAAGCACATATAACAGAACTAGTACTGGATACCCATGTTTTGGGTAGATACCGGTGTTCTGTATACTTGTCGCAATGGGGGCCAACGTATTGATACGTCTTAATAAACCTTATACGTTGTTCATTGCGACAACAATTTATGATGTTTCATGTATCTCTTTTCGGCATAGACCTATGTGCTGGAAGCATCTTGTCGTTGGTGTTTGAGTCGACTAGTAATTCTCGGGGATTGTGAAATCGTACGGCCCGGGCGCCATGTATACACTACTTACTATCAGGGAACTGAGGGGTGAAAGCGACGCAAAAACTTTCGACATCCATCAGTCCATACTAAGCGTCCTAGTACCATTAATCACAATTGCTCAGGTGGAAAGTAGCGATTCAGTACCTAGAGGATTCCACAGAAATAAAGTCCCATCTTGAATATAGTTGTTCGGTCGACAAGAACCTAGTGTATTTATCTTAATGGGGAGGTGAATATACGGTAAAGTGAGTCGAGCCGAAGGATAAATAAAATGGAATACCCGACGAGGTTTCCAAGGGGACATTTATGTGGTGCGGTAAGATCACCTGTTCGACATCACCAAGACACCCGAGGTGTCCCGGGGTCAGATGTGACCCAAGTGATGATTGATTGTTGTTTAGAGCCCTCTCATTCCTTACTCACCTATAGCTCTGAGATGAGGCATTGGATAGCTACCTATACTCTCGGAGAGTCGTGGCTAGACACCGAATTGCCAACTTACATTATATCGGATTGTAGTGGTCACTCTACCTCAAGTTCGACAAACTTTGTACACAAGCATGGGATACTCGATTTGAGACGAGTATGGCTTGTCATTCTCGGACAAACTGAATGTACTTGACGGAATTGTTCCGTGTTGACACGATTGATGTTCGTGGCAGATCGAACCCATGAGCTTCATCACCAAAATTTCCTATGTGATAGGAATTAGCATCCCAGTGTTCGGGGTGTACTACTCAAAGCCCTTGGAGGGCATACGTGTAAATCTCCAGTGCGTCGAACGACAGACGGAGATAGATACATAACCTGGTTTGAGTTATTCGAGAGATGGCCAGTAGATCTTGCAGATTAAAGACTGTTTGGATGAGATGCGAACCTATTAAGAAGTCATACAGACAAGGCGTAGGCCTTAAGAACTTCGGTCTAATAATAGGTTTTCACTGAGAGTCATACTCCGAGAAGGTGTCAATAAGCTTAGAGATTGTAGTAGGCCAAGTTCTTAATACTTCGGTGGTACGGAGATATAGATCAAAATTGGTCTCGTGATGAATAAGCTTGAATTGTCGCAAGAGCTTAGTGGGACTCTTAATGAATTCCGCAAGCCTGGCCTGAGGAAGTTTTGGTCAATTCCTCGACCGGCAGAAGTCCGGTTGACGATAAGCTCTACTATTTCGGGAAACCGATAGATGTGTCAAGGTGGGATGGCCAAGAGCTTAGTCGTAGCTGAACTACGACACCGTGTTTGTTAGAGCATTAAGCGTGAGCCGAGCATGAATCTGGGCTCGCTAGGAAAGAGGAGATCTCATGAAGCGCAAACACCCCGCCCTATTCGAGAAGATACCTGTACCGGAGAACTCGAAGTGAATTCCGGGACGGAATTCTCTTAACGGGGGGAGAATGTAACAACCGGCAAAAATAAGGTAATTCCGTACAAATTAATTAATATATGATTAACATAATTAAATGCGATTATGTGTGATTTAATTATCAAGGCCTTAGGAGATAGCAATTTCCAAATAGTGCATAGGAATGCATACGTTTAATGGTAAAACATGATTGGATCATGTGCGAATAAACTATCCGGTATGGACGTTGGCAATTACCCGGTAATAATTAAATAAACGAAAAGGATCCCGGACACCCAGGATATAAAATAAAGGGTATCTTCACAAAATATAATGAGTTTTGGAACCCCAAAACCATGAGTGAAAACGTCTTGTACAAACCTCCCGGTAACGAATAAAATGCGCGTACCGCACCCGATACGCGTATAACTCATAATTTCACCCGGCAAAGGCCTAAATAACCAATCAACGCTTAAATTTGAATATATTTAAGGGTTATTAAAGGTATTTTTAATGTCCGAATAACGCGGGATTAAAACCCGAAAAATACCCGAACGACACCCGAACGACGAGGGATTAAACATAACAAGTATTTAGTAAATAAATTGTGTTGTGGACCCCACCCAAGCCACAAAAGTGGCCGGCCTAAAGGCCTTACAACCTTCCATATTATCTTGCTTGCAAGTTGTCTTAATAATGTCCTACAAGTCTAGGATGTAAAGCATGCATGGACAAGGATAAAGCAAAAGATTAAGCAAGTACAAAGCATGCTTAAATCTTGTCCCCTCTTGGTGAATATTTCGGCCATATGGCCCTAGTAACCCAAGACAAAAAGCAATCTAATTATACACTAGTACACACATGTATGCATGCTTCCAAAAGATCCCATATCCTACTAAGATTATAAGCATGATTACATGATATCTTGGAAAGATTATAAACCTTCTTTTCTTGTTAAAAACCCACGGCCAAACACCCTTAATAATATCCATCCAAGATCATCCCTTGTACTACATAAATCTCTTAAATCTTTAGTAAGATCACATGCAATCCATGGAAGATATGGTGAGATTATATAACATGTGTTAGGCATTTGAAGAAACAAAGCAAAACTTCTCTTCTTCCTTTCTCCTTGGCCGTAAGGTATTGCACACACACACACACATCATTCTTTCAAGTTCAACACTTCTAAATCACTTCCAAACATCCATCATCCAAACCCCCATTGTGTGTTTCAAGAGCTTGGAGCTAAACCACTTGGAAGAACACACTAAACCCCTCTCAAATCCAAGGTTTTTGTCTTCCCTAGCCTTGTGCTAGTAGTAAGCTTCTTAACCTTGTTTTGATTATTAATAATATTCATGTATGTGTTCTTAGAAGCAAGTTGTACATGAAGGGTTTAAAAGGTGGTTTGAACATAATCTTTAATAGGTTTTACTTGTGTAAAATAGATGATTAAAGATATGTAAATAAATCATGGATTTGATGATGATGAAGTAATGATCTTGAAAATATATAAAGTTTACACTTAAACTAAGTAGGATGATGATTTGGTTAAGATTTGTGGAATGAACTTGAATATGTTAAAAAGTAACTTTAATCATCTTATTATGATCATCCATGGTATAATATATGGTGGAACATGTTAGAAGTTCAAGAATAAAGAAGATGAAAAATTAAAGTTTACTTACTTAGAAGAATGATATTTTGATATAATGGGCAAATACATAAAACACACATACAAGTAGTCTTATATATGGAATATAAGACTAATAAAAGTGTTTTGGTACAAGAATAACTTACCAATAAAAAGATGAATCTTCAAAGTCCACAAACTTGAGTGAAAAATACTAACTTTGGAAGTTAGAGTGGAAAAATGCAACATTTGAAAGTTAAGGGACTAATATTGTAACTTTGAAAGTTAGAGGACTAAAATGGATATTTTAGAAACTATTAGTCCAAAAATGCAAGGATGGAAAGTTTGGTGTCAAAAGTATAAGTAATAAATTTCTAAGGATGATTTGGGTAAATACTAGTAGATATACTTGGGTATTTTTGTATAAAAGTATATTTTTGAAAGTTATAAAAATATGGATGGTATTGACATAAGGATTTTTATAAAATAGAGATTTTATAAAAATATTAAACAAACTTGAGAAACTTATACGAAAATGAATACTTTTATATAAATGGGAATATAAAAGTATTGGAAACATTTTTGTAGTTAAGTTAACAAGTTGGATTAAAAATACTTAAGTATTTTAAATCTTCCAAGTAACATGTGTTAGGAGGAAGAAATATGGATAATATTTCTATAAAACACATGTTGGGAAAAACTTGGAAAAATTAACTATTCGAGCTAAGATACCGAACTAAGACGCGTTAACGAAACGTACACGGACAAAACATGAGAAAAATGCCGTTGCGGCAAGATGAGAAAATATATATTTTAGGAAGTAAAATATATATATACATGGGTGAAAACTAACAAACACTTTCCTAAGTGTTAAAGGAATTATTCGTGGGAGAAAAATACAACATAAACAAATAAGACGTTAAACAAACGTATATACTTAACAAGAAAAATTACACATTTATATGTATGTACGTTCGTCTCGGCAAAACTCTAGTATATCTACTTAATGGGAAAGTAGATATGTGGGAAGGAAAGCCGCGACGAGTAGACAGAGATATATATATGTGTATGCCGTACCGACAAGATCCGAGTATATTTATTTGAATGGGAAAATAAATATACGGTATGGTGAGTTGAATCGGGTGTTAAGAATATACAATCGAACGACAAGATGTTAGCATATTTGTTTAAATGGGAAAACAAATGTATGGCAAAGCGAGTCGGGTCGAATGTTGAAATATATATTATATCGAGCGATGAGATCTTAAGTATAATTATTTAAATGGGAAAATAATTATATGTTAAGTGAAGTCGAGTCGATGATAATAAGGTACAAGTTAAGGAAATATTAACAAGAGTAATATATAACTTGTAACACAAGGGGTAATCTAACGCCAACGTAACCTAGGATACGCGTTTAGTTAAACGGGATTTGGAATAACTTGTGGTCGGGAGTTGGGTGTACAACTTGCCAAGGCACATGCACTATAGGAATAGTGACTTATACGTCTAGGACGTTTGTAGGTGCGAGACCCTCTTTGCTATCTACTTAGTGAGCCAGACAGTGTTTCAGGTGAGTTTCACGGCCCCATTTTACTGTTTTAACTGGGGGAAAGATATGTTTGTCAAACGTTGTCACATGTTGAAATGTTTTCAAAGGTTAAAATGTGATAAGTGGTATGATGAGTACTTGAGCAGTGATCGCCACTCGGGGTTGAGTCCTCTCTTCCGTAATCATTAATTCAGGGAAATGAAACCGAAAGAATATTTGGATAGTACTATTGGTGCCTGACAAGGCCCACCCCTAATCGATAGCGTCGATTATGCATCGGCGTATGCCTGGGGTGCACGTATTCTGAAATTAAGTCGTTGGGTTCCGAGGAACGACTTGGAGCGGGGCATTATTATTAGTCTTGGTTTGGTTATGGGGCTCAAGGGATTGCTCATCATTATAATTTGTAGGAGCTAGCTACTCCTTACAAAGGCCACAAGTTGTGCAGGTTTCGCACATGTTGTAAAAACGAAATGTCGATCGACAAGATCCTAGTATAATTATTTAATGGGAAAATAATTATACGGTAAAGTGAGTCGAGTCGATGGTTGTGGAAATGTTGTTGTTATGAAACTAAAACCTGTGAACTCACCAATATTTTATATATTGACGTCTTTTTAAACATATCTTTCAGGTAACTAAGTGCCGAATAGATATGGGGCTAGTGCGGTGGAATTCGGGATGTCGGATACTGGTCGGGGTTTCATTCATTGTTACCATCGGGTTGGAACATAAACGGAAATACCCCCACATTGAAACTTAATGTTCATCGTTTTATGTAATGCTTTGTGCAATATTGTAACGAGATACTCATTTTCGACATTCTAATAAATTGATCTTTTCTAAATAAATATAGTTTGTGTTAATCTTGACTTTGATATGCTTTCGAGCGTTGCGCCACGTGTTTCCGCCATTGGCGTGGTGTGACATTGGATCTCAAGCAAACATAAACAGGTATTCAACCAAATTGGCTCAGCTTCTTCCTCGTTAAACAAAAATGCAAATATTGGAGTTCATTATTTGTTTTTGACGTAATTATCAACTTATGTTTGAAGCGAAACATTAATAGGGATTACCTATGTAAGAGTCCGTTAGCATATATAAGCTCTTACAAGAGTTAATAAATTGTGTAATATGCATACTTAGTTCTTTGGCTAATTAGGAAAAGTTTTTTTTTTAGAATTTTGACAAGAACAATTTATATGTTTGACCCTCATGGTAAATTAGTTGTAAAGTCTAATTAAATCAAGTTAAGCAAGCAAACCAACTTGATTTTTGATCAATCCGAGCTCGAGTTTAAGATTCCATCTTTATTTTAATTTACACTACTACAATTGTTGACAAAAGTCGCGGTTATAGTAATCAATAGACGCGGGGAATAATGACATCCGCGACGTTAGACCACATGGAACCGCGTCTTCTTCTTCAATTATAATAGAACCGCGACTTTATTTAGTTATATGTTGTTATTTTAATTCAAGCTTTAAAATTCTTATTATAATTCAAGCTTTAAGACGCGGACATCCCAAGATAATTGTTATCACCACAAATACAATTATTCTCTGCCTATATTCACAGTTCACACCAAAGGTTTCACTCTCTCTATTCACACACCCAAAAACTCTCTCTCTCTATCTCTCTTCACACCCACATATTACTGTAATTAATCTTCACACAGACACCCACAAAAAATCAAGAGCCCATTTCATCGATTGACTACGGTGATGTGTTTTAAGAGACGGAGGCGAAAGTTGGTCGGAGGTCACGGAGGCGGAGTTTGGTGGTCGATTTGGTTCCTTAAAACTATAATAGTGGTGGGTGGCGGAGATGGTAGCTGAAGGATAGAGAATATCAAGCATTGAAGATCAAATACCAAATATTGAAGATCCGGTTCTTTATTCCCCAGATCTAACAACAAGGTTCCTTCACCACATCCTGTTCTTTCATCCCTAGATCTAACATCAAACATTAAAGAAGCTTGGAAGTGACATGTGTAGGTTTGGATCTGTATGTTTATTGTTAGGTTTTTTATAATTTGTGTTTGATTTTGAACATGATGGTTCAGATATGTAATTAAGTGTTGAACATATGTATATATGTGAAATTTATTTTGTTTCATTCCTTCTTCCCGATATGTATGCTTTGAATAAATATGAGCAGTGGTTATTTTTCAAGAGGCTCCGGCGCTCCGGCATCTCGCCGGAGCATTAATTGTTTTCTGGCACGGTTATTATAAGACGCGGTTACTTTTACTAAAAGACGCGGCGATACAGAAGACGCGGCTACGAGTATCTAAAGACGCGCTAGATTAAGTCGCGGTTGAATATCGCGTCTTTAGCCCCTGGTCACCGCGTCTCCTGATTCTTTTTTTGTACTAGTGTTAGAGTCAACCCAAACCAACTCGGTATGAAGTGCAAGTCAAACTCGAGCTAGTCCTGGCTCGACTCATCCTTTAAGTGTTGTGTTCCCCGCTGCATCGTGTGCGGGCATCCCACATTCCCACTAGTGTTCTAAAAAGAGAATTGCTTTATGGCCACCGAAATACGTATGCATATCATGATTCATGAAGGATTAAATTTGAATACGTAATCAATTGATTGAATACAAATCTGATTGTTTAACACTTTTCATTCGGAAACTCAACATCATTTGCTAGGGTATGGAATATTATTTTATTTTTTTTGCACGAGACAATGAAAACTTAAAGCTATATATACTGAATTTTTTTCTACCCATTTTTATATTATCCATCATACACATGTTTGACCTACTTCTCTTATTATAAAAAAAACCCACTGTATGTTTAATCCAATCTTGGAAAATGTAGTTTGAAACTGATGTTTGTCATCTTTTGTTAATTAGTAGAAATCGGAATGAAACAAAATTTTTTATAAAAAGGGTGGTCGAAACCGTATATACTAAAAAATTTCTATACGAATACTATATAATCGGAACTTCTATACGAATACATGTACATCAACCATTCCTAGAAAAAAAAAACAGGCAGAAAAGACATCCGATGGAGAAGAAGAAGATGACACAGAAAAGAAAACGAGTAAACGAGCTCCATCTAGAAGAAGGAAAAATACAGAATCAGATGTTACAGAGGAGACCACTGCATTAGAGAGTAAAATTAGTAAACATGGATGGTGAAACATCTTTGCGTTATGAGCCAACAAAGCCCATAAACCTTAAAGAAGAACTCGGAAAAAGGTTAGTTCTTTATGTTAAAAAAAAAACGAGTCATTGGCTTGCAAAACAAAAAAGAAAGTGGAAACCTACGATTTGCAAAACTTAATCAAGGTGAAGTGATTAGATGGTAATTAATAGTAAAAATAACAAAATGTTAAATAATAAAAAAAATAGTTGGCGTTAAAAAAGTCAAAGGAGAAGAGTTAAAGTATTTAATGTTTTATCAATTTTTTTTCACATTAAAATTCTTCTCAAATGTTTTATCATTTGTATTTTTGTTAATGGAGGTGTACCTTGGAGTCGCCACTCGCTTGCTGCTTACTGAGTTTTAAGGTATACAGTGAATTTTTTTTTGAACGGCATCTCGCTCAGGACTATACATGAGCACATATTACTAGAATAATCAAGTTGGCCTCATAAAAAATAAAGTAATAAATTCTAATAAAAAAATAGACGCCTAAAAGAGCCAACTAGACGGCGCCATGCATACAAGATCTAAGAGCTAGGAGGACTAAAATTAACTGACAAGTAAACTTGAAAAGTACACGTGGTCCACAATTTTTTTGTTTGCTAAAAGACGCGTGTAAAGCACTTGCTAAATTCAAGTGACAGATGATTAAGTGGGGGATTAACAGTCGGTGAACGAAAAAATGGGGGATAAATAGCTGGTGGCTAAAAAGTGAAGTGCTAAATCCTAGCCGTCGGCTAACTTAGCTCACGTTTTATACGTGATGCAATCTGACCGGCTATATTATATGAACCCCTATGTATTTCACCATAAAATTTTTGTGCAGGCTAAGCGCTAGCCGTTTTTGCTGGCGGATCCTGTTTGGCATCTCCTGATTGGCTCTTTTTGGGTCTTTCTACCTTTCTAATGACTAAATATGCATGTTTAGTCTTCTAACTTTCAAGGTCAACTCGTCTATTCAAGTAATTGTTCAGTAACCTCTGGAGTCGCTACACCTATAGTCATCTGAAAAATCTTTTACAAGGGTAAACTTGCAAGGCATTGCACAAAGTAAAGCCTTTTGGTTAGATATATGTAGCATAGCGTCGTATTATATCCTAATCAACATAATTAGACAACTTTAGACATAACCTTAACTTTCCAACCTAGCCAAAAACCATATGATTAACAAAAAGATCCTGTTAAGAAACGAAAAAGACAGAAACACAGTGTAAAGCAAAAGGAAACACTAAACCAAATACAGTTTTATGTGATTCACTACACAACACAAAACATAAAGTTATCTGGTCTTGTAGAGACAAGACATGGCGAATCAGCAACAACTCATGCATGCACCCACTACTTCAATTTTAATTCACATTCTTGCTTTACATAATGCATAATTTGTCTCATATATGCTAAACCCTCATGAATTTCGGCATCATACTTGCCCATCAAGAAATCTCAAAACGTTATAATCACAATATCAATAAACTAAAAACTTAAGGGCTCTTTGGTTGATTAAGTGCTGAATGGTTCAGCTCTTAATCATTTCATTCGAAGCCTTTTTTAGGCTGAAACAAACAGTCTAAATGCTAAATCATTCGGCGCTGAATGGGTCAACGCCTTATTAAGAGGCTACCAAACTGACCCTTAGATTGTCTGAGAAGCAAGACTTAGAACTAAAAGAATTTAAAAGAACTAAAAATCTTTATTGGTGAATAATATTTATTGTGCATTGAATAGCTGAAAATCAAACTAAGATATGATATAACATAAATAGCTAAAAAAATAATTAAACATAAATAGCTATCCTAATATTCAAACTAGATATAGCAGAATAACTTCATAAAATAAACTTAAAGACAAAAATAATTGATTCTATCAAACAAAACTCGGTTAACACGAACCAATGAAAAAGGTGGATGTTACAAAGAAAGCCATGCCATGAAAACTTAAGCACAACTCAAAAAGAAACCAAACTAAAAAAAGAAAATATAATAAAAAAAAAAACAAATTAGTTTGGTAATTACAAAATGGTCTTGTAGGAATGCGGAGTAAGAATGCGTGCATCATACTATCATGCTGAAGTTCATGAACTGATCAGTTTGGCTTAGTTTGGTCGGAAAAAGAATATACTAAGTTCTTGACCAATATTACCATCAGGGTCGACCAAATGGAAGGTTTCTGATCGATTCATCGACTTACCACTAACCCTATTGAAGTTTCCCCTTAGGTACATTATATCATCACCTAGTTTAACATCCTTTGCCTTCACGATCCCGGCACCAACATGCACAGTTTCCATGTGTTTTAAAACCTTGATATCGGTCGATGATGGTTGCCTTTTATATGCAAACCCTACTTTTCTTCCATTACAATGCATGGTCCATAATGGCATGGATAATAAAGACTTATGATCACGAGATGATTGATCAAATTCTTTTGAGCATTCAAGAGCAATTCTTAGGTTCCCATTTTTCATTTCACGGGCTAAGAATGTTGTGGAGATGGTGAGTTCAAGGAGGAGAATAGGGGTTTGTGATTTAGGGTTTGTTTGGATGCAAAAGTTAACTTTGCCGGTACGTGAACCGAATATGGTACCGGTAATATTGGTGGCGGTGGTTGGGAAGACTATAGATGATGATTTGGGGTGGTGGTAAGGGTGGACAAGACTGTTGTTGTTGTCGTCGTCGTATTCTGGTTTTTGGACAAGGGTGCAAGTGCATGCTTGGATGAGGAGTTCCAAAACCGACCGAAACAGCCGCCATGAACGGACTTGTTTATGGCATTCCACGGTGGTAAAGTTGGCCGGAGCTATCGTGGGTTGATAGGCCATTGGTATCTTTGTTGAGAATGATAGAAGCTTTGAGTGAAAGTTAGGGGTGGTGTAGGGTTTATATAGGGAATATTGGCAGCTCACAGCCCAAAAGAAAGGTGTGATATAGACACAAATAATATTATAACAATTGTTATTTTGTAAGTTTATTGTCTAAAAGGATTAAATTGATTAAGGAAGCCGTCATACCGGCCTAGAGCACTATAAGTATTTTATTTATTCAAATGACTTTATAACGGGTATGTTTGGCAAGAAGCTCTTAAGAGCTTTTGGGAGCTTCAAGCTTTTAAGAAAAAGCCCATACTCAATAAAAAGCCTTGTTTGATTGACGGAGCTGGAAGCTTTTAGGTTAGAGAAAAAGCTCTATAGTGAAAAGCTACTAGTACTAGCTTTTAAGAAAAAACTCTACTAGCTACAAGCTTTTAACTAGTAAATGACACAACTACCCATTCTATTTTAAAAATAAAATAAACACCTTCTTTACAAGCTTTTAATTATGCCCATTTTGGTCATTTTATACATTTTATTAAAAGCTCCGGCTATTCTGCCAAACACTAAAATATATTTAAAAAGCTTTCAGCTTCCGGCTACCAGCTTGCAGCTTCCAGCTACCAGCCTCCAGCTAGTTTTGCCAAACATACCCAACGTCGATGGATTATAGTAGTATCATTGAGCATTAGAATTGATAGACCGTTAACCGGTTTATTCGTCATAACTAATTTTAAAAACAAATTTTTTTTTTGGCGATTATTGTGAACAGAAATTGCGCTTTACAAATATATAAAAGATAATGCAATTTTTTTCCTTTTTTTATTTCAATCAAATGATCCGAACAATTTACAAAAATATGGTCGATAAATACTAAGAGCACCAACAACTCAAACAATCCGGAGCGTATGGAATTCCAAACTAGTGTCACTAATCACTATTGTAGGAGGTGATGTGGAAGTGGTTTGATTATGTTTGGTCCAGTGTACTAGACCCGTCCAAAAGTGATATAGTGGACCCCTCCATTAAATAATCAATTATAATTAAAAAAAGAAGAAAATTTCATTTCTTTTTAAATCAACACTTACAAATTAAAAAAAAACTCATTTCAAACTAGTTAAAAATAACATAAAATACAAAATTTAAAACATAAATTAAAAATTACACAAAATTTAAAACATTACATCTATATATATATATATATTAAAAGAAATCAATTTTAATGACATGACATTCAAAGAAACATTCTCCTCCTTGAGTATGCCATGTGGCAAATTAAAAAAAAAAACAAATAATAATATAAAACCTAATCTACTAAAATTAAATTGAATTATTTTAGGAAAAAAGAATTTAAAAACAAATTAAAATTTTTCTCTCTTATGTTTCCTCTCATAATTTGTAAACGTTAATATCTTTTATATACGAGATTTTTTAAAGAAAAAAATTACACCAAATTAACGAGCGTTTTATTATCTTTCCAACGAGTATCATAGTGTTATATAAAAAACGGAGAAAAAACGACTATTTTTGTGGGGTTTCGTTAATACAGGAAAAAAAACACAAAGTGTTCAGGTTATTCATTAATCATGTTTTTTCTTTTAAACCAGGTTCTTATCTATGATGTTGAAATTCAGCTCAATCGTCATGCTATTATTGGAATTTTACTCTTCTAAAGATGCATAGGTATCCTTAATCAAGAGAAGCTAAGAGAAAGAATCGTGCAACACTGCAACACATGGTGTCACCTTATTGCAAGGTTATTTTTTTATTTATTTAATTACAATAGTAATAATATAACTATTAGTATTATTAGAATTGCTATATTTTTCAACTCCGTGACGCTCACGGGATAAAAGCTAGTAGAGTATATAACTAAAGAAAACATGATAATTAAACATAAACAAACGGTACATCTCATCATAACTTGTTATCAGATATATGAACAAAGATTTGAAAAGTAGCCATTGGGAATATTAAATATTATTTTTATTATTTACATTTGATTTTTTATTTAATATACTTTTATATAAATAGATTAATATAAAATATTTAATTAAAAAATAAATATATGATGAAATATTAAATATATGATGAAATATTAAATACAAAATAAAGTATATAAATTTAAAAAGAGATTAAATAAAAATGAAAAGTATGTGATGATGTGGAGGTTTCGAATGATTTATGATTGTAGAAAAAAGTGGGTTTAGAATCGTTTTGGTTTGAAATGATGTAGCATGCTGATATAGCGGTTTGGAATTCCAAACCACTCATAACATTGTAGATACTCTAAGCAAGAAATGAGGAGGGTCATGGGGGCAGTAATATGAAAACTGAGATGTTTTCTGGGTTATTTTTTGTCAAAAGATGCGTTGAAAACAATGGTTTAGAGCTACTTTTCGACAGAACACTATGGAAACGTCATTACAACGCATTTCCGAGAGATCTTCATATGCATGTCGCATTTTAGTGGGAAATTTCTTAACGCACTTGCGATATAAATATTTTCTTTAATTTTTATTTTCATACGCATTTCTGAAAAAAAAATATAATAAATGTTTTATTTTTAGTTTCCTACGCATTTCGGACCAAACATATATATTATATTCTCTATCGGAAATGTGTAGAAAATTTGCGACAATTTTCTGACCCGTATCTTTTGTCGCTACTTTGTTGCAAATTACTCTCAAAATTAGGATTTTCTTTCATCACAAATTCGTTAAAAAGTTGTCGGATTTTTTGTTTAAAGGAAACATCATTACAAGAAAATCGGGCCTGAGTGGTGACACCATTAGCGACAACATCCTAGGTATCGCCGCTAATAATCTACCACCTAAGCGGGGTGCAACTTTGGTTCAAGGTTGTTGATCTGATAAGTGATCAAACGATTAGGGTTATTTTTACTACATGCAATAGCAGCGACACTATTAGCGGCAATATGTCGCCGCTATTGCCCTTAAACTCAGCTAAAACCCACCACACAGCCTTCTCCCCTAGTTATTCCATCCAACCCACACTTTTCTAGATCTACACTCCTCCCCCACACCTGGCCGACTTCCGACCACGTCGTCACCACCACTAACGACCTCTAGTACCTCTTAGAACCACCATCATCAATCAACAAGAGTGTGCAAGCAATGTCACATAACAAAGTTTAGGTTTAACACCAAGGTTTAGTATATAGAAGTACCAACCTAAAGTGAAGTTTGATAAACGAGTATTGGTCACAAAATATGTGTCTTTCCAACTCCACAAATGGACTTACCACTACACGTGGATCCCTTTACTAGTGCAGGGTCGTGCTTATGTAAGCACGCCCTTGTTTTCCTTCCACTGGTATAGTCCTTTGTCCGTTTTGAAGATTTTGTCCCAAGCAGGTGGAGGAGCATGCCCGTGCCTATGTAGATATGTCTGTGGTTAGCCACATGTCACAACTAACTGTCAGTCTGGTCCGGTCTCGAATCTTTTGAGGTTTGTCGTGAAATGGCACACTCGTGCTTAGCCTATGAGGATGACTCATTAGTTAATTCTTTGGCTTTTATTAAGCTCGTCATGAGCATGATCGTGCCTACGTGTGCAGGGTTGTGCTTGGCATCTGCTAATCATCATAATCTTCACTATCTCACCATTTCTCCTTGCTTTTAACTTCTTTTTCTACGTGGTGATCAAAAACATGTATTTATCAAATAGGAATGATTTAGATATATTTCCCTATGATAGATAATAATAAAGACATGTCCAATAATGTGATAAATATGCAAGTAAAACATGTACAGATGATGATACGTCAATAATTCAGTTTCGATTAGTTAAATATATGTGTTTGTGTTATCAAATAAGAAAAGATTTATAAGTGTTTAAAACAATAAATCCTACGATAATTTAGTTCTATTTTGTTTATAAATAGGTTCTATTTTCTAAAATAAAAATCAAACATACACACTAAAATAAAATATTTGGTCGAAATTGTTTTTTTAAATCTATACGCCTCATATTGATCAATATGACGCGTATAGCCTTCAATACTTTGCCAAATTATTTAAGACAACGAATTAGTACAAAAATATTATATGCTCAATATTGAATCATATGGAGTGTATAGGCACACTAACCAAAGCTAATAGTTGTCAGACCAGAACTGACAACTTCCGGTTCTGGTTATTTAAAGTTGGAACTATCTAGTCGTTTAAGGTTGGCCCTACATGCTTCATATTACATAATATGAAACGTATGGATGATTGTGATGGTCAAATAGATTCCGTGGGTGTCTATGAAACTTTTGTATTGTATAGTTGTAAGTTAGATTTAGTATGGTAAGCTGATATTTATTTGATGTGTAAATCTAACAAAGCTCGTTCCCTTGAGTTCAATTTCCTCTCACTCTCATAAGTCATAACTCATAAGCAATTACTAACTTTTATATAAAAAATTATAAGTTAAACTTTAGAGATAAATCATTTAAAAATTTAAAAAATAAAATAAAGTGTATAGAGGAACAAAAACCGTACAATCATTGACTACCTGACTTTATATCTTATGCCTTTATGGTTAATCATTAGAAGCTTTAGACACAATTTAGTAATTTACACAATACTTTTTAAATTCCAATAATACAGTATTATAATAAAGAAAATAGCTGTTCGAATTATTTATTAGTTTGTGTTTTTCACCTATTCCACAATCATCCATGGATTCTGGTATGTTAAGTTGCTCTTAAAATTTAATAAGAGAAATTTAATTTTCGGTTCCTCAAAATTTCTAGTACATAAAATAATATCATTGTTAAAAAACTTATATAGATTTTATTCCTGGATTATCTTACACGGTCTTTAAGTTAAAAATGTTTATTGAATAGCTTATCAAGTTATTCGAATTTTGTTCTTTTAAATAAAATTGGAATTTGAAGTGAAGAAGTAAGATAATACTAAGCTCGGACCAGAGATCCGAGCTCTCTAGTTAGCATCCTCGTAACCACCATGTCAAGCTACCAAGGTCCGACCTTCTGTCCTAAGCCAAATCCCAAATTCAATATGGAATCTCCGGTCAGCATTCCCTAACCTAATTGGACCAATTTCTTAACTAACTAAGAAAGCGACGGGCTTGACCAGGACTACTCGATGACGTCACAACACCCAAAAAGTATAAATACCCCGTTGAACGTGTGATTAAGGTACAAAATTCTCTCTCATCTAGTTCAAACCACCATTTTCTCTAGTTTACTCTTCTTATATCACCAAATACTTATTCTCACATCGGGGAGTGGCACAGAGAGAACCCCTCTGTGTGACGAGTCTAGCCGGTATCTGTTTTGCAAGTTTTGTTGGTCTAACAACTGTTACAGAGCTCCGACCCCTGTCTCTGTGTCTTCTTCCCCATATATAAATTCTTAAACTATAATCTCAGGTGCTAGTATTTGATTCTTCATGAAGCAAATCTGAGTTACAATTCAGAAAGCTGATTTGAATTCAGTTTAAATTCTTCATGCGAACAAACCAAATTATGAGTAAGAAATATAAATATAAATATAAATAATACATATATATAACCAAGTAAAAATATGCATGCATTTATTATGCAACGGATTATATTATATATCATCGGATCATCATCATCATCTTTCATATAATACGTAAGAACATCTTGAAGAACATATAACCTTTTATTGATATGTTGTTGGAGAGAATGTATGCAAATGCATACAAATCCCACACACAAATGTTTGCAATGAATCCTACTTAAGCATATAGTGTTGGAGAGAATGTATGCAAATGCATACAAATCCCACACACAAATGTTTGCAATGAATCCTATATATAGTGTTGGTTATGGCAGTTAGTGGCTGTTATCAAACTAACTTCCAACCGTCATAACCATATCTAGTCCTATTAATTAATACACATATATAAAATGTAATAAACACATAATATAAAGTTTTTAGTTTATATTCTAACATTAGGATGCTATTACTAAGGGGTTATATATTTTGTCGGGTTAATATTGGTAAAGATAATTTTGTGGGGATATTTCGTGCTTGTAAACCTAATAAAATTCCATTCATCTATTTGGGGATTCTGTTTGGTAGTAATATGGCTCGAGCTGAAGGTCTAAGAAACTTTCTTATGATAACACAATTTATTTAGCAAAAATGTCTGGCCCGTCTTACAGTCTTCTACGTAAAATTATAAGAAACAAAATTTATTGTTTTAATTCATAAGTAATGCCAAGTACCAACAGCCAGTGGGTGTATTTCTATTAAAAATTTACAAGTGTATAGACAAGCATGTGTATGATGTTTGTAGTGCTTTGTAGCCTGTTTTTGCACTTATGGCCTTTTGCTCAACTTTTTTTTTCTCTTTTTATCGTTTGGATGTCACTGCATCTCACAACAATTGAACGCGTCTACCAGATGCCTTTGCTTGTTTTAATTAATATAAACATGTATGAGGATAGATTTTGTTGTAGAGGAGAGTGGGGAGGGTATGGATCCTTCCCTTCTAGAGAGAAATAGTCTCTCATTCGTATTATTAGGTGAATTTTATTTTTTATATTTGTGTCCCTCTTTTTATCCAACACCATTTGTCCTTTTATAGGCGAGCATATTCCACAAGGTGCAATTTTGAAAGGAGAGTCACGGATTTCCAACGATTAGGGGTATGCTTTGGATTTTTCTTTGGGTTTTGAGTTTTTCAGGTTAGATTGTTTGGGTTTTTAACTTGGTAACAGTGATCCGATAATTAAACCATTTAAAGTTCAGTTTGATCGGGTTTGCGTTATTCGGGTTCGGGATAGTTTGGTCCGGTTGTTCATTTTCGGGTTAGTTCGGGTCAGGTTGTGTGGTCTTCGGGTTTAGATGTAATATGAAAAAAAATGCTTATGTAATAGAAAAATTTATCATGCCACTTAAAAATATTATCAAAATTTAAACATTAATTGATAATATGATTAGATAATGTTCAAAAGTTTTAAAAGTTAATGTTTCATATATCAAAAACTCTAAACCAAAACGCAAAAATAAAAAAAAATACATTTTTTGTTTCGGGTTATTCGGGTTTTTGGCTGGGAAAAATGACCCGATATAACCGACCCATTTAAGTTTCGGGTTATTCGGTTTCAGGTTTTTCAGGTATTCTATAATTCGGGTTACGGAGGCTTTAGATTAAGGTCACGTTTTGGGTAATAATGAACAGCTATACCTACAATGTGCATAAGGTTTGTAACGGCCAAATGTTATGAGAAAATTGTTGGAACAATCTTAGTGAAAATGATTTTTCATTAGATGTGGACTAAAATTATTGTATTTATAAATCAGTTATACAAATAAGTATATGTGGGTTTGTGTTTAGCATGTGAAAGCTTCACAACAAATCAAATCACGTCTAAATCGGAACTAAGATGAATAATATATCAATGGTTGAAGTTGAGTATTTGAAATGAATAATGCTAAACTTTTGTGACTCTAGCAGGAATTTTATCTTTATCATAAATTGCATGGTTGTTTTTGCTTTAAATTTATTTTCATGGATCGTTAAGGTTTTAATATGGCTGATAATTTTACTCAAATTGATATTCACTTGTCATTAATCAATTGAATGTTTTATTTGAATTAGAAAATTATCATAATAGTCTTTCTACATCATCATACTTAGAAAATTCCGTCAATTACAAAGTTAAGGTAGGGTCTAAAAAGAGTAAGATGTAGACAGTCTTACCTCTATCCCATAGGAATAGAAAGGCTGATTCCAGTGAGACCCCTGGCTTGATAGTAGTTTTGCATCAAGCCTTGAACATAAGACACATAACACTCAGCACTTGTGACAGAGGCCAAATGTTGGATGTTTTCTCTGTCTTTCGGCTATCAACGCCACTACACAACGCAGATTAATCATCCGCTTCTTTTAACGTTATTTTCAGCAAAATAGTAAAATAACACTAAAATTAGTGTAATTTCACTCCCCCCTCCGTTCCCACGCATATATACATTATATTTGCATACCGCAAGCAGGGCGTGTATCAGAATAGTCTTTATATAAAGAACATTTAATTTGAAGTATTTTTAATGAGTAATAAGTCTAAAATAAATCTTATGATTCAATTTTCAACAGATAGAGAAAGAGAAATGAGAGATAAACTAGATAAATCTTATTAGCTTCCACCCTTTGTGGTGTAGTGGTAAAGGTGTTGGGCTTTCAAAGGGGAGGTTGGAAGTTCAAGTCTCATAAGAGGCAAAAAGGGGTATAATAAAAAGGGTGTAAAAATAAGAGAGGAAATTAGCTGTTAAAAAAAGATAAATCTTATTGAAAAAAAGTTTCATAAAATTTAAAAGTGAGCACTGTCTGATTTTCCATCGTCGTTAACTTCATCATTTTTCTTTTCAAACAAAGCAAATACACATTAACCAGGTGTAAACTCAGGCGCGAGAGCCATCTCATCCAATGCACACCGCTTCGTCGTTGTAAGCTAGGATACAAATGTGTTTGTCCAAAGGAGGACACACAATTTGTTTTAAGAGACCCGTGTTGTAAACGAATCTTCAACCTCGAACATCAACAAATTCGTTTGTTCATTGTTGCATTCAAATGGAGTAGAAGACATGACTCACTAAAGAAATTAGTGTGAATCTTATACGTGTATGTAACGATATTTTACATTGTTTGTAATTCCTTTACTAAATTTTTTAATGAATAACGAGAACATCGTTATTATTATTATTTTAATAAAAAATAAGCCAATCTCCTACAATCTTATAACAGGTTGGCCTGTGATTGTTGATACAAAGGTGAAACCTTATTATTAAGGATTTTGAGTTCAAGAAATTGTTTAGATGATAAGTTTGCTTGGAATTTTCATTACAAGTTTTCAAATAAGTTTTTGGGAATAACATGTTCAATACAAACGAGTCGAGTTTTAATGATTTTTCTAGTTTTGGTCATCTTTCATTGGATTGAAGCATAAACAAAATAACAATTGTTTCATAATGATTTGAGTAAAGTATAAAGATAGTCTTTGTGGCTTTACAAAATTTTAGAAATAGTCTCTAGAGATGAGAGATTAAACAGATACTCCAAACTTTTACAATTTATAACACCTTTAGTCCAAACTTTTGCAATTTGTAACACCTTTAATCCCTGAAATTTGATGACATATGAGGACTAAAGTTGTTACAGATTGCAAAAGTTTGGACTAAATGTGTCATAAATAACACATGTTTAAAACTATTTTCAAAATTTTATAAAACCACGCAGAGCATCCGTGTACCTATGATGTTTTTTATTAAACATTTAAGAACGTTAATTTTGTAAAACCCATATCTTACAAAACAATGTTCTAAACAATTACACTTCTTAACATGTATGTTAGAAGTGTTATTATAAACGTTTCTGATGACGTGGGTCCTAAAACGACGACGTTCGAACCCCTCGTCAAAAAAGATAAGCAAAACCGAGTTGATTAGGAGGTAGCCTGACTTATTGGAGCTGATACAGGGCAGCATACCTGCCATGCGGAAGCCTCTGGGCAAAAGCAAACAGTAAAAGTCTTGGAAATGACAAAAGTGGGTTTTGGCTTATTGTCATGCAAGAAACAAAAACAACACACAGCTCCATAACTTGCCTAGGAAATGACAAAAGCTGAAAACACCCAAAAAGGGCAAAGTCTCACTGCAGGGAGCCGATAGAGAGTCAAACAGCACCAGGTATAGAAAGGAGGCTACCCTGAGGGAGCTCCTGGGCAGAATTTCATTGCCTATATAAGGAGACTCTTGGGGTAACATTTCACACACACTCTTACTCATTCTCTCTACTCTTTTACTCTCTACTTCATTATTCCCAACTCCAAAAGAATAGTTACTTATTCTCACGCCGGAGTCCAAACGCAGGAGGCCCCCTCCTGCGTTAAGGCTAACGGTGTCTGCTACCCTTGTGCAGGTCCTTCCAGGAGCTTGAAGACCCCCTAATCCTTCAACCAAATCTATACCTAAAACTCAAGCTAAACTTAAAACCTAAGTCACAACATAACATACTATTAACCCATAATCCTAAACATCTCCTAACCTAATACCGGTCATTTTCCTTGTTGTAGCAACAAGTGGCGCCCACCGTGGGGCTGTCGCTACTTTGAACAAAGCTGTTGAGAGTTTCTACAGTCCCGTTTGTTCCTAAGTAACCTCCTTTTGTGATGACTGGTGGAGATAACCGCCCAGGAGGGGGTCCTTCAGATACTCCGGCCAATAGTCACACCTCAGGTGACGCTTCTGGCCATGAAACACCTGGAACGGACGGACAACAAGTCGAACCGTCTCTAGGAGACATGCTCAACTACCGAACGCCACCGTCCGCAAGAGCCGTTAACTCGTCTCCTAGGGACGACATGTTGTTCCCAGTTGAACGAATGGATATTACCCCGGAGGGAGTACGAAGGAATTTCTTGCAACTCCGAGACCTCCTAAATGGCTACGTACGAGAAGAGAGATCCAGAGGAGTTAGGGTCAGGTTGTCATACGACGAAGAACCTGTTGTCACCCTCTCACCTGGTCCTCCGTTGTTGGGAACCACCACTTCCCCAGTCACCCAACGAGCCACTACAAATCCTCACACAAATCCTCACCCATACTTGAACAGTCAGGGAGGTATTTACTCAGGAGGAGGAGGTCCTAGCAACTCTGTGCTCTCCCCGGGGACCTCAACACTGCTCCCTTATGAAGAAGCCCTGAGGTCATTACCTCTGGCCAGCAGCGCTGTGGCTGCCTCCCTTGTGGCAGCAGCAAGTCTTGCCGGAGGGACTGTCATCCCTCCAGAAACAGTGTATCCCAGCTGCTCACAGCCTCAGTACTCGCCCTATGTACCCCCTTACTTCCCCTCGTGGCCGGGAGGGTATCCTTGGCAATACCCCCCACCTCTGAACCAAATGCCCATGACCTCCCTTGCAGGAGGGCAGGGTCCGGGGACTTCTCAACACATGGTTCAGACCTCTGCGACCGAAACAAGGGGGGAAGCTGTACTTTCGGAGCCTTACCGACCCAAGTCGTTAGAATGTTTCGCCGAACACATCGCTCATTTTGATTTCCCCAATAAGATCAAAATGCCAGCCAATGTGAAAACGTATGACGGTACGGAAGACCCTGATGACCATTTGAATGTCTTCTCTGGGGCAGCAACCGTAGAAAAATGGAACAACGCTGAATGTTGCCACATGTTCATGCAAACCCTGGTGGGACCAGCTCGTCTGTGGTTCTGTGGGCTACCGGCTCGAAGTATTTCCTCCTTTGACGATTTAAGGAGGAGCTTTGTCTCCAACTTTAACCCCTTGAGGAAATGCACCAAGGATGCTGCCATACTGCACCAAATCCAGCAGGGTGAGCATGAAAACCTTCGTAGCTTCATTGAAAGGTACAAAAGAGAAGGTCTGCAATACAGTGGTGCTACCGAGAAGATCCGGGTGTCAGGTTTTATGGGTGCCATCCGTCCTAAAAAGTTGTTAAGAAGGTTCCATGAAGATGTTCCCCAAACCATGGAGGAGGCATTCGAAAGGGCCGAAGCTTTCCTCCGGGGAGAAGAAGCATTAACTCGGCAAGACACTCGGAAGAGGGATCGAGGGAGCTGGAGAGACAGTTCAACCGGCTCCCGAAGACCTCACTTTCAACCCTACCACGAGAAACGGTCAGGGAGATCCTATGACAATCAAAGAAGCGAAGAAAGGAGACGATCCCCGAGATCAGGGAGGTACCAGGAGAAAGAAAGACAAGTCTTCACTATCCTCACCAAGACCCCTCAGGAGATACTCTCCACAGAAGAAGTCAAATACACATTCCGACCTCCCCGACCTTTATCCAAACCAGCCAACAAGAGAGATACCAGCAAGCATTGTGCCTTTCACAATGACACAGGGCATCACACAAACGATTGCTACCAGCTGAAGAAAAGAATTGAAGAGGCTGTCAAGTCAGGGGAGCTAGCTCACCTGATCAAAGACATCAAAGGAAGGAAGGATGAAGGACGGAAAGATAAGGAGGTCAACATGGTTAGGCTCGAAGGGTCCCAGCAGGCCAAGAAGGCTCGCACTGAGCCCTGGAACAAGCAGTACATCTGCCTTCCCCCTGCTCCCGATGAGCTGATTGTCACTCCTGTGATAGTGGAGGCTGAACTAGATGGCTTCCCTATAGACAGGGTGTATATGGACTGTGGAGCCTCCACGGAGGTGATGTATGAACGATGCTTCGAATCCCTAAGCCCAGAAATCAAGTCTAAGCTCAAGCACACAGACGCCTCTCTAGTAGGCTTCTCTGGGGAACGAGTACATCCCCTGGGGAAGCTCACACTTAATGTCTGTTTCAGGGATGGAGATTTATCAAGAACGGAAGAGTTAACTTTCTCTGTTATCCGGTACCCTTCAAGTTATAATGTCCTCATTGGAAGGATGGGGATCGCTACTTTCGGCGCTGTAGTCTCAACAACACATGGTTTGATGAAGCTCCCCACTCCTAACGGAATTGCAACCCTGAAGCCAACAGCTGAGGCACTTCTGATAGCCTCCGTGGAGGAGGCAAATGATCCCAGAGCACCTGAGACGTCAAATACTGGTCCCATCCGGGAGATCAGCATAAACCCTGCCTATCAGGAGCAAACCATCAAAGTAAACAATCTGCTCCCTGGTAAGATTATGTCCGAACTAATTAACCTTTTGCAGGAAAACAAGGACGTATTTGCTTGGTGCCCTGGGGACATGACTGGCGTCCCTAGAGATTTGGCTGAACACTCCCTCAACATTGCTCCCTCGTACAAGCCTGTGGTTCAAAAGAAGAGGAGCCTGGCCCCAGTCAGGAGCCAGGCTGCTTGCCAAGAGGTAGAGAAGCTCGTCGAAGCAGGTATCCTTAGGGAGGTTCAGTATCACACATGGGTGGCCAATCCGGTCATGGTTGCCAAACAAGATGGATCTTGGAGAATGTGTGTCGACTTCAAAGATCTCAACAAAGCCTGCCCCAAGGATTTCTATCCCTTGCCCGAGATCGATTGGAAGGTAGATTCTCTCACCGGTTTCCAATACAAGTGCTTCTTAGATGCCTACAAGGGGTATCATCAAATTCAAATGAAGCAGGAAGATGAAGAGAAAACGGCCTTCCACACTGACAAGGGAATCTTTTGTTACAAGAAGATGCCCTTCGGGTTGAAAAATGCCGGAGCCACCTACCAACGGTTGGTGGATCAAGCTTTCTCGGAACAAATTGGGAAAAATATGGAAGCCTATGTGGACGATCTTGTCATCAAAAGCAAATCTGGGGAGGCCATGATCAAAGACATCCAAGAAACATTCAAGAATCTTCGAAAGATAAACATGAAGCTCAATCCTGTCAAATGTTCTTTTGGGTTCGAGGAGGGGAAGTTTCTTGGCCATATAGTTGGGAAGCAAAGCATCAAGGCAAACCCAAGCAAGGTCCAAGCTGTAATTGAAATGAAGTCACCAGCTACCAAGAAGGAAGTGCAAAGCCTGAACGGTAAAATTGCTGCCCTAAAACGTTTCTTGCCTAAGTCCGCGGAAAAGTCCTTACCTTTCTTTAAAACACTTAAAAATTGTGTTGACAAGAAGGACTTCCGTTGGACAGCTGAGGCAGAGGCTGCCTTCTTGGAACTCAAAAAACACATAGCTTCCCTGCCCGAAATGGCAGCCCCTGAGGAAGGGGAAGTAATAACAGTTTATCTGTCTGCAGGGATGGAGGCAGTGAGCTCAGTCCTCCTCGTTGATCGGGGCAAGGAGCAAATCCCTGTCTACTTTGTTAGTAGAGCTCTCAAGGATGCTGAAGTCAACTACACTCCCATAGAGAAGCTAGTGCTAGCCCTTGTGCACACTGCCAAAAGGCTAAGAAGGTATTTCCAAGCTCACCCAGTAAAGGTCATTACGGAACAACCCATACGATCCGTCTTAGAGAAACCAGAAGATTCGGGAAGATTGGCAAAGTGGGCCATTGGCCTAGGGGAGCACAAGATAGAATACCTGCCAAGGAGAGCGTACAAAGGGCAGGTGTTTGCTGACTTCCTTACTGAGCTACCCATCCTACAAAACGAAGAAGAAATGAACGAGGTTGAAGAACAGCCTGACCTCAAGGGGAAATGGTGTCTTTTCACCGATGGAGCTTCAAGTGTAGAAGGTTCCGGGGCTGGTCTCGTCATCAAGGACCCCCACGGAACCGAATACACTTATGCCCTCCGTTTGGACTTCCCCTGCACCAACAATGTTGCTGAATATGAGGCCCTCCTGGCCGGGTTGAGATTGGCAAAAAGAATGAAGATCCAGGAGCTAAAAGTCTTCGTTGATTCAAACCTAGTGGTCAAACAAGTGAATGGGGGATACACAGCCAAGGAACCCTCCATGGTCAGGTACAAAGACAAAGTCAAGGAACTCATCAAAGAGTTCACAGTCTTCACCCTGGAACAAGTGTCAAGGACCAAGAACAAGCAGGCAGATGCTCTCAGCAAGCTGGCCTCCCTGACATTTGCTCACCTAACCAAGAAGGTTCTCGTGGAAGTGCTGAAAGAACCCTCCATTGACGACAAAGAGGTACAAGATGTTGTCACCGAAACTGAATCCACATGGATGACGCCCATTGTGTCCTACCTAAAAGAAGGGAAGCTCCCTGAAAATGAACAAGAAGCTAAGCGGCTAGCCCTCAAGGCCAAGCAATATGTGATCGAAGATGACAAGCTTTACAAGAAGGGATACTTGGCACCCTTACTAAGGTGTGTTGGTCCTAACCAAAGCAACTACCTCATCAGGGAGGTACACGAGGGCATATGTGGGATGCATGCCGGGCCTCGCTCAGTGGTATCCAAGCTCATGAATTTGGGCTACTATTGGCCCACCATGCACAAAGACGCCTTTGAAACAATCAGAAGATGTGAAGCTTGTCAGTTGCAAACACCGGTGAAGACTAGTCCCAAGCATGATCTTGTTCCCATCATCTCAGCATGGCCCTTTCACAAGTGGGGAATGGACATCGTGGGTCCCTTTCCACAAGCTCCTGGGAAGTTAAAATTCCTTCTTGTAGCTGTCGACTACTTTACCAAATGGCCAGAAGTGAGGCCATTGGCAACCATATCTGGGAGGCATGTGATAAGCTTCGTATGGGAACAAATAGTTTGCAGATATGGGCTGCCAGGGGAGATGGTAACCGACAATGGGAAGCAGTTTGCCAACAAACCCTTCAGCAGCTGGTGCTCCGAACTAGGCATCAAACAAGTATTCAGCTCTGTAGCTTACCCCCAGTCTAATGGGCAGGTGGAACGTATGAATAGAAGTATTGTCGAAGGCATCAAAGCAAGGCTGGGAAGATATGGCAAGAAGTGGGTTGATGAGCTCCCAAACGTTCTATGGGCCATTAGAACCATGGAAAAACGAGTCACCAAAAGACACCCTATAGCCTGGTCTTCGGGAGCGAAGCTGTAATACCTGCCGAAATAGGGGTAAGCTCAGGGAGAAGTGTTCGTCAAGATGCTCAACGCAACCAAAACGAGATCCTGCTCAACTTGGACCTCCTTGAAGAATCAAGAGATCAAGCCTCAATCAGGGAGGCAAGATACAAAAAGAAGCTCGAAGCTTACTATAACACAAGAGTGAAGAAGGAGTCCTTTAAGCCAGGGGATCTCGTGTTAAGATGCAACGAAGCCAGCAGGCAGCAGGATGTAGGGAAGCTAGGCCCCCGATGGGAAGGTCCCTATGTCATCAAGGAGGCCCACAAGGGAGGATCCTATAAGCTAGCTGACCCAAACGGCAAGATGATTCCAAGACATTGGAGTGACAAGCACCTAAAACGTTTTTATGTTTAATGGTTGTAAACGTCTCCTTGTATCCAAAGAATTATGATCAATGAATGGATGAACTATGTTTCTTTAAACTTGTCGCTTATCTTATCAAAGGGTGAGCCCCTCCTAACCAGGCTCCATGGGATCCGGCGCTATACCTACCCATGAAACGGGGATGAGCTCCTAGGCCACAACTGCTCAACAGGTAACAAGGCTAAGTAACCTTCCTGTATACAGGGTGAGTCCCTAATACAATCCACGACTCCATGGGACAAGTCCTTAGAAGGAAAACCTAGACCCATGAAAGAGGGTGAGCTCCTCACACCAAGACAGCTCCCACATGTTCACAATACACAAAAACGAACATAACACTTAGAAACCATTTGAAGTAAAGGTTTCAAAAGCTGATAGGGTAAGCATTGCATCGGTTCCTTAGCTAAGTATCCTAAGTTGGGTGACTGCAGCATCCACCTTTAGGAAAAAAGTTAAAGACATTGCAAACACTATAAACGACAAGCAACGGAGCAAACACAACCAAACATTAAGCATAATAAAGGCATCACCCCTAACAGGGGGAGCATTCCATTAACAATACTAAAAAGCCGCAAGGGCTGAGTACATCAAAAGAAAAAAGATAACATCCATGAACAACTAAAACAAAGACCTAAACAAAGGCAGATCAAGGAGTAGCTAAGTCTGTGGCTTCAGGGGTGGAATCGTCCTCACCGGTGGAAGCCAGGGCTTTGTTACCAACATCATCATAGAGGGAATCAGTGTCAAGGCCTTCAAATAGATCATCCTCACTGGAGGGAGGGAGTGACTCGACCTCCAAGGCTTGAAGGGGGAGGGATTCTCAAATACCTGCTCCAAGTTAGGAGTCTTTGAAGGTTCAGCAGGCTTTGAACGTTTCGAACTACCCTCCCCGCCGTCAGCACCATCCAGCATGATCTTCAAGGGCCTCTTAGACACATAAGAGTTGAACACCTCGTCAGCCACATCCTTCTTCAGACCCTCTGGCTCCAAGTTTTGCAGAAAGGAGAGGGGTTGCTCAGCAGATTTAGCAATGGCTGAGATGTAAGGATAAGTGGCCAACTCCATGGCCTTAACAGTGTTCACAAACTCTTCCCCTGATGAAGGCTTGAAGGACGGCAGCTCCTCTAGCACTTGACCCTCTTGAGCTGCTTTGAACCCAGCTTGAACCCCTCCATGGCGACCAAAAGATATCGCTTTAGCATAAATGTCTGCCAGAGGGGCATTAAACTCTTGGGAGTGCAGGAGGTTGGTAACAAAACGGGCAACACCCTTGGAGATCAACCACTCTTTCTCCTCGGTCAAGCGGTCCACCTGGACCCGGAGCTCCATACCAACTTTTTCCACAGCCATCTGCTCTTGCTTAACCGCCTCCCTTGCCCGGGCCAGACCTGCCCTCTCCTCTGCCACCTTCGCCTTCTCATCATTCAACCCTTTGAACATTTTATCAAACTTTTCTTTCTCCAAATTAAGCTGAGTCCTAGACACAGCCAGCTCATGCACCAAGTCCTTCTCTCGTGCAACATACCTAGCCAAATCCTCTTTGGCCTTCACCAACTCCACCTCGTGCTCATCATAAACTTTCTCAACCTGCTCTCTCCTCAACATCAACTCTCCCCATCTAGCCATACCGTCAGGAAACAAAGATAAAAACTGACCAAAGTGATAGTACATCTTTTTCATCACATCCTTGTCCATCCACTCCTTGTGCAGTTCCCTCTCAGCATCGGGAACACAATGATCGATAAGATCACGGCACACAGAGGCTTTCTTCAACACATCAGATGCTTTGATGTCCCAGTCTGGCACAAACACTCCTTCACCAGGCTCCCTTTGGGAAGGAGCCTCAGACACCTCCTTAACGACAGCTTTCGAGCTCTCACCTCCTTCAGACAACAGCAGCTTCGAACCAGCACCCTTAACCACCACATCTTTTGGCTTCTTGAACACAGCATCATCCTTCTTGGGAGAAGACAAAGTAAGCTTCCCCTTCCCTGGGGCAGGTGAAAACCCCAGAGCTGAAGCTATCAGGCTGGAATCCTGATCTTCGTCTTCTAGGACCAAAGGGATGGCAGAAGAGCTCCCCTGACCTGAGGAAGCAGTCTGTAGCCGCTTGCTGGAGCGACGAACAGTAACAGACTTCTTCCCAGAAGGAGCCTCAGGAGCCACCGACGAAGTAACCACACTTGTGTATTCCCCTTGAAAACGGATGTGCTCAGTCCTCACAACCACATTCTGACCCTCAGCGACACTTTTCACCTTGAATTTCACATCTGTGATATCATCCAGGGCCAGAAAATCCAAGGTACTCATCTCTGCACAAAGAAAACAGGGGGTTAGACAAACAGTTAATAAACAAGATACCAAGAAGGAGCCAGGGAGACACATACCCTCCCCACCATGATAAATCACCGGGTCTGTTTCAGGGTCATCCCAGTTCTTACTCAGTCCCATCATCACCAAGAAGTCCTCAGGAAAAGTTCGAAGACGAGTAGGAAAGCTACGAAGCTTCTCCAAGAGTTCCTGATCAAGGGTGTCAGGATCAGGCTCTTTCTCGTTCAAAGGAGCATCCGAAGCCCTTCTAGGGGCCTTGAAGGGGAGGAAATCAGCATTTAAAAAGAAGAACTTGTCCTTCCACGGAGAGACAAGACCGATGACACTAGAAATCAGAGCCGGTTCACATTGGGTCTTCTCGATGGTAAACCAGTTACCATTTTTAGCCAATCTAAAGAACCTCCGGTACATGGACACAGATGGCTCATAACCCAGACAACGACACACAATCTCAAAATGTAAAACCCTAGCAACACCAGAAGGACACAACTGATCGAGCGAAAGCTGATGATACTTCAACACATTTAGAAAAAACTTGGAAAAAGGGTACCTCAGGTTCCCCTGATCGAACTGACGAGTATACACAGCAACCTTACCGGTCGGAACAGAGGAAACAGGTGTTTTCCCCTTTGGAACGGAAGGCTCAAAAGACAGGGGAATACCAAAATCAGTACAAAATTTCTCGGCGTCCGACTTGGATAACCGTGTAAACTGAGAAGCAAGATCGGTTTTCGACATAATGAAAACAAAAAGCAAAGTGTGAAGGAGGGAGAGTGTGCTTACCAAGTTTTATAAGAAGAAGAAGGATCGCCGGTTGGAGAGGATCGTGGGAGAGAGAAGACGGTTTTCTAAATTGGGAAGTGATTAAAGGATAAAAGGGGGAGTTACACCCTTATAGACAATTTGAAATTTAAAATAATTAATATGAGGCGGTTACCAAGGCAAAACCGTCCCTCAGCTAGCCACTAGGATGACGTCAGCCTGCTCCTTGTCAAATCAGCAGTCATTAAGGGCAGCTGATGGGACACATGCCTACTCCCAAGGAAGCAATGATGGTTAAGCTATATTATTTAAAAAATATTACCATCATGGCAATTGCATGGCCAGGAATTTTCACGAGACTCAAGGAAGGACAGGACATGACACCAATGCTCCCATGAGGGAGCTTGGGGTCTAAAAAGCTACCCGATACAAACACGTGTTTGCAACCGGGGAAGAAAAGACAATTAACAAGTCACAAGCACTTCTAACTTCTTTACAAATGCTTATGACTGGGGGGCTGATGACGTGGGTCCTAAAACGACGACGTTCGAACCCCTCGTCAAAAAAGATAAGCAAAACCGAGTTGATTAGGAGGTAGCCTGACTTATTGGAGCTGATACAGGGCAGCATACCTGCCATGCGGAAGCCTCTGGGCAAAAGCAAACAGTAAAAGTCTTGGAAATGACAAAAGTGGGTTTTGGCTTATTGTCATGCAAGAAACAAAAACAACACACAGCTCCATAACTTGCCTAGGAAATGACAAAAGCTGAAAACACCCAAAAAGGGCAAAGTCTCACTGCAGGGAGCCGATAGAGAGTCAAACAGCACCAGGTATAGAAAGGAGGCTACCCTGAGGGAGCTCCTGGGCAGAATTTCATTGCCTATATAAGGAGACTCTTGGGGTAACATTTCACACACACTCTTACTCATTCTCTCTACTCTTTTACTCTCTACTTCATTATTCCCAACTCCAAAAGAATAGTTACTTATTCTCACGCCGGAGTCCAAACGCAGGAGGCCCCCTCCTGCGTTAAGGCTAACGGTGTCTGCTACCCTTGTGCAGGTCCTTCCAGGAGCTTGAAGACCCCCTAATCCTTCAACCAAATCTATACCTAAAACTCAAGCTAAACTTAAAACCTAAGTCACAACATAACATACTATTAACCCATAATCCTAAACATCTCCTAACCTAATACCGGTCATTTTCCTTGTTGTAGCAACAGTTTCATTTCCTAACATGAGTTAAAAATGATTAGTTTATAAAATAAATAAATCTAACTACGTTTCTTCTAAACTTTTTTAAATTATCTAACATGTGTGTTAGATGTGGGTTATTGTTTTAAACAAAAGACATTAAGCATTGTGTCTACAGGTAAAAAAAAAAATTAACGATCGTGCTAGAAATGATTATTACCGTAAAATAACATGTCTAGAAAATTTTAAAAATTTCTAACACACATCACATGACCGCCACACCTGTCATTATTCATGGTTGTTGGTTTGATCATTATCAAATAATCAGGTTCGAAGAGTTCAGTATAAAACCGCTTATATAGATTTGTAGGTAAAACACATTGTGATTCCTTAAGGGGATAAGGTTGGTCATCACACCAATACTAATCAATCACATTGTGCCACATCATTTTATCACAATTTACTAGGGGTGGTCATCACACAATCACTAAATTTTTTGTAAAAATAATAAACAATAATTAAACATACTAATATCAACATATGTTTAAATTTAATTACTAATAAAATACAATTAATAAAAATTACAAAAAATACAAGTTAAAAGAAAAAATAAATAATAAAATTAAGTGACCAGTGGGTTTGGCTCGTCGAATTGGATATCTAATCCATCAATATGTTTCTGTCGAGTCGGACAAACTAGATGAATGAAAACGAAAGGCCTTCCATTTGATAATTTTTTTGGATTCAAATGTGTGTGTTGTAGATGTTTTGATTATGTTTGAAGTATTTTTTATTATTGTTGGTGGTATATTTGGGTTTAAAGAGGAGTATATATATCAGAAATAGGAATTTTTTAAAGCCCACAATAGTTATTACAGCGATGGTCATCACGACCATCATGGTCACGGTCAATCACTGATCCATCGGAGCTGTGTTCGCGATGGTCACGACCTTCACGGATCGCTCTGTGTGGCCTTATGTATATGTATTGCGAGTTTTGATTTTTATGTCGAACATAACAATGCTATAGTGAAAAACAATAGTGTATTCTGAGAGGCTTCAGGGGCTCCTGAGAGATTTTAGAGACGTCTAAGGGGGTCAAAGACGCCTGAGAGGGGAAAGGCTTTACACGTGTCGCATATTGGTTGGTCCTCGGTGGAAGCCTCACGGAAGACGCTTGGAAAGCCTTGTAAACCGTGATGCTCTCTCCAAAGACGTGAAAGATGGCTACTTTGATAAAAACACGAAAGTCAATGACCATATATCATGTGTCGATCAATTTAGGTTGTTTAACACAACAAGGTGTTTAGTATAATTTAGAAGATCATCTAATCACCCTTGACAACAACTTATAAATTTAAGTTGTAAGTCAGTAGAATTCGCCAAGTCAAAAGATCAAGAGTTAAATTATCAAAGCCAGAATAGCATCAGGGGTTGTTTGTTTCATCTCTTAATGAGCTTTAATGGGACAAATGTCTGAATAAGTCAGACATAGTTGATTCAAACTATTTGTTTCGTGAGCAGATGTCTGAATCGATCAGACATTTGCCCCTTAATGGAAGCATTATACTGAGTCTGAATGGTTCAGACCTCTTACTAGTTCAGTACTTATCCATTCAGAAGTTGCCAAACAGCCGCTAAGTAAATAATTATAATAAATTAATGATCATAGAGAAATTTAGCATTTTGTAATCAAAATCGAAGATCATGATTGAAGACTTTCACATTAGCTTGAGAACACGGTACAAACTTTGGTTTGGCAGGTGTCACATATGTATTTGTCTGATATAAACCGTGTATAATGATAAAAGATTTGATAATTAACCACCTTAGGTAATTGAATATCAAGGATATATGTACATCAAATTACTTGAAGATTGAACACACACCTCTTATAACCAAATTCATTTTAATTGATTTAGTGGGCAGAGAATCCGGCTCATGGGTTGTATTAAAATGTCACAAATCCAAAAAAAACTCGTTAAAAATTATTTATCGGTTTTGTTAATTTTAGTCTCAATTGTTTGATACATGTGACGACCCGGAAAATTTTTCTTCTTATTTGTTCTCTCTCTTTGACTTCGGGAAATTTTCGGGACGAAAATTCTTTCAACAGGGGGATGATGTGACACCCGGCGAACTCCGGTTATTTATTTTTGAAAACTCAGTAAGTCTACCTTAGCGAGTCGTGCATACATTACACATGACAAGGTCAGTCGAGTCGAGTCGTGCATCATTGGGTTCTAACACACACAAGTCTCGAGTCCCGGGAATTGGTGAACGAGTGTGAACGTGTTTGTTTTCATGTATTATGTGTTTATAATCTTTATGTGACTTGTCGGTATGTGAATACGTGCTTATATGTGTTAAAATAGTGTTTAACGCGCGAAAAACCGGTTTAAGGCTGCAGGGGGCGATTAGCCCAACATAGGGGGCGATTAGGAGCCCTAATCGCCTGCTATGTGGCCTAATCGCCTGCATAGGGGGCGATTAGGTGCCCTAATCGCGTGCTGCAGATTCCTACTCGCCTGTTGCAGCCCTGGCGACTAGAAACGCCTATAAATACCACCCTTGTGTTGCAAAACATCATTTTAGAAACCCTAGCACACCCCAAAGCCATTACACACTATACCCAACCTCTGTAACTCGTTTTTGATCAAGAAACCACCTTTACAAGATCTTACACCTTTCTTTGCTAAAATCTAAGGTGTGTTCATCTTCTTAAACCTTGTTAATGATAAAGTTTTACTCCCTAGAGGTCCAGACCTGGTTTCTAAGTATTTGTGTCTTTGAAAACTTGTTAAAAACAGATTATAAACAAACCCACACCTTCATGCTTGTTCTATGTTATGTTATCATGCAAAGATGAGATTTTTGATATTAAAACGTGTTTGTTTCCATGTGTTTGATATGTTTCTGACTTAAATGAATCATTAGGATAATTGTCTATGAATTTGGGAGCATATAGTTGTGTTTTGATGATATTTGATATTTTGACCCGTTTGGGTGATTTTGGGAGACTTAGTGTGATTTAATATGTTTTGATGATTCTAGAGGATTAGGGTTTGCTCTAGGATGATGCTAGAACAGTAGGAAAGGATTAGATGACGTTGTTATGTGATGAAATCTGAGTATTTGCTATTTAGGGTAAGTTTTACATGATGATGTGATGTTTACATGATGAATATGCTATTTTGGGAAAACGCTCGCATTCGGGACTGTTAGAATGATGATAACTTAGGGGTTTTGCTTGAAATATGTTTGTTAATGTGTTATGATTGATATTGGGTGCTTACACATGTTTCGGATCTGATTTGGAGGGTTAAACGCGCGAAAACCCGTTACACAACTGCAGCAGGCGATTAGGAATCCTAATCGCCCGATGCAGGGACGAGTAGGGAAGGTTAGGGGGCGAGTAGGCCCCTAATCGCCTGAAGTATTAGGCGATTAGCCTCCTAATTGCCTGTTTGACCATCCTAATTGCTAATTGACTTTCCTAATTGCCTGTTTGACCATTCTAATTGCTAGTTGACTTTCCTAATTGCCTGTTTGACCATCCTAATTGCTAGTTGACTTTCCTAATTGCATGTTTGACCATCCTAATTGCTAGTTGACTTTCCTAATTGCATGATTAATGTCTAATCACGTGATTAGCTGATTTAAGCATAGTTTGACATCCCGAACATGAAATGACACCTAGGAACATGCTAGGAACCCTGTGGAATGTCCGATAACCCGGTAATACACGTGTGGACTCGTATATGCGATATATGAACTATATGTTGACTTTGGTGAACTGTTACGCGTATTAAGTGCATGTTTGCTTGTGATTGCATGATTTCTCACTCTTAGCTAACACGTGAGTCGTCGGGTCACCAATGGGACGTCGGGTCTTGCATGTGTGGTCAAAGTAACAGTCAAACATATTTTCAAAACGTACTTAGTCATGGTCTGGACAATCGGGGACTAGTTAGCCTTCGGGTTATTAGTCTAACTGGACACATATCTTATGATAGGTCGCCACTAGTTGGGGCTATCATATCACATAAACAGTTTACTCATTAACAGAAGACGCAACCTAAGGTGAGTTTCACGGCCCCACTCTTTACTGTTTTCGTTTTCGGGGGAGAAACATGCTTAGTACTTTCGTTTGAAAAGATCATGTTATGCTGGGTTGGTTGTACGTCTCATTTACGTTCTATATACATGTGGTTCACGTTGTGACAGTTCGATGTCCGTTATGGCGGTAGTTCGTTAATTGTGAATGCACAGTTCGTTGACCACGGAGTGGTAGTTCGTTGGACATATTTGGGCAGTTCGTTAGTCGTTGTAAACGATAGTGCGTTGGTCGCGTTAAACGATAGTTCGTTGATTGGTTCGTCTTAGAGTCTAAACGTCTAACAAGTATTTTCTTCGGTCAGTGGTAACATGATAGTTCTTTCAAAAGCTCGTGAAACATTTTCCTTAAAAACCTGTGAACTCACCAGTATTTTATACTGATGTTTTTAGCATGTTTTCTCAGGTCGCTAAGGTAGCAGCCGTCATCTAGGCGCACGAAGTCGCACTGGAGTCGTACTCGCGTCTAGGATCATTTATGCATGTTTTGGGATGTTGACTTTTAAAACTTATGATTTTGTTACATTTGACTTTTGTAAACTTAAATGCTTTCGCGCTTTCGAATGTTGATTTTAAATCTTATGCATGGTTTTTATCCACGTGTGTTTTTACATTTAGACGTCGTTTATTGTGACTGTTGACTTGGATCCTGGTGTATCACACGCCTCGCGGTAGAACTCCGCTTGTGGAAAATTTGAGGGTGTGACAATACAAGTCTGATACAAAGTTATCTAGTTTAGTGTCATTTTATGTATATGCATTGTAAATTTAAAATCGTACGTATTTGGTCTTGTAGGGTTGTATTTTTCAATAAACAACGCATCAGTCGACTCTAGGATTTAAGAACCCATCCACGTTCGGTAAACAATGGTATTATTTTGTTTGATTGTTCAATTCAAGAGTGATGTTTAGGGTACTATCCCACCTTCTTTGTTCTTTAATTTGATTCTTGATAGCGGTAGGAGAATGATCCATAGGATCATACGTATTGATTATGTAATTTTGGTCGCTTGTAACATTAAGCGCTTCTAGATTGTAGCTCGTTAATCGTTGATCATGAAGTTTTGCAGTGGATAGTGAATACCCTCATATAATATTTTAAGTATCGTGAAATTCGAAATGACATGACTATAGGTAGTCCCGATAATATCCTCTTTCCACATGTGACTGTCCGCTTACGCAAATCGACTTTTCATTTTAATGATTACCATGCACCATTTGCAATTTTGTGAATATCATGCACTTTGTAAAGAAAGTCGATCTGAAGTGGGGTATGCCCTCCATTTCCTACTTTTTTTCCATTTCTTTACAACTTGTGTCCTAACCCATATGGTACAAGTTATTGTGTGTTATGTTACATCTTATGACAAATTTAATTTTGCAACTATTAATGATGCTTATGCATGATAATGTAGTTATACTAGGGCAGTTGATTACAAGTGTACTTGATTAACCTGACCTGAAAATCGATTAAACTGACTGTTAATTTGTTTTTGGAACATTGGCGTATTATTAGAAAACACTTCTAGCAAGGCGCTAGGACGTGAAACATGTTACATGTATAATAAGGGAGTTTTCAACCACTCAATCTGAGAAATATTGTTTCTGAGTTTCCTATTGCTAAACCAAAGATATGAAAATAATATCATCGAAAAGCATTATGATTGACTAGTGTGAATGCCCGCGCGTTGCTGCGGGTGTCCCGGCTGATATGAGATTTAATTATGATGTATTTTGTACCGAATTCACTTTGGTGTCGACATTGGTGATTATGTGAGTGTGGGGATCGATTTAGAATTTGTTAAATCCTTCAAAGCCAATATGAAGTTAATCAAAATCTATTTACATATTGCTTCAAAACTTCAATGCATGTCAAAATTCCAATGTATACATCTCCCAGTCAGTTACACTTCATTTTAGAAATGCAGAAACAAACCTAGGTGCGAGACGAGTCCTGGGCCCGGCATGAAAAAACATTGTTCCTTTAGACCGGTTGAGCCTGAAAGTTGCATATTGGTTCTAACATTTTAACCAAAGCTCCTGGCTAGGGCTGGTCAAAGGACCCTTTAGTCTCCGTTCCTCAAGCCAAAAACAATAAATTGTTTTTTCCAAGTCGTAGATATTTTTTTATTTTCATACACTATCTAATATTTTTTAATATGTAAATATGTTACAAAAATATAACTTTGCATATTTCTATGGTCCATAAGACTTACTTAGGATAATGGAAAATGGTTGGTACAAGCATCTTAATGCATTATGGTACAAGTATCTTAATGCATTTAAGGGTAATTTGGGGAAGATTTATATGACATTTGAGGGTTAAAGCATATGACTTTTCAAATGTCATCTTAAGTTTGCCAATATGGACACATTTAGCCATCACTCCTCCTTTATAATGTAGTAGTGATTGATAAATTGCCTCTTCGTGAAGACCAAGTCATTTTTTAATTTCAAAACAGCCCACCAATAGTAACAAATATCATCACCCCCAATCAAGCCTTTTTTTTTTACGTTTAAAGCTTCCAACCATGTCATCATATTTTGGGACTTCTATAAACTGGCATAGGAAGGTCTAGCCACCCCGCTATAAGGCGCCATGTGCGAGTACCCACCGTTCAATTGCCAAAAACATGATCAACACCTTTCTTGCACAAACATTAACTTTTCCGGGGTGTACTCCTGAACTTTGTACCAAAGTCTTTCTATTCCATGTCGAGAAAAATTTAATTGTCGGTGACTCTTATTCGTTTAACCAAAAATTGCTCATACTTCAATACGCACTTGTCAAGCAAACCATCCAACAATATTTGATTTATAACCTCTTCCAAATTAGTAAATTTCTCATGTTCTACAACCCCCCCCCCCCAACCAACCAATATACGCCAAATCCAACTATTCCCAACTATTCATTGAGTAACCAGACATTGTTTATTCGTCTCCAACACACACAGTCTTGGAAATATATCCCCTAACCGAGCCCCCATCACCCAACAATCATACCAAAATCTAGTATTTTGACCAATCCCTACCACTTTTTAAATTGTTGATATAGGAATAATGTTCAAAGCATCCAATTTAATGAAAGGCTTAGACCATGCAGAGTGGAGGGGGGAGGGGGAGGGGGGAGGGGCATGAAGCGTCATGTGGCACTTGTGAGGCCCGTGTTTGAATGGTGAAAATTGTGGGGAGTGGAAGGGGGAGAAATGAATAATATTATTGTCTGTAAGATTTAAAAAAAAATGAGAGAAACCAATCAAAAAATGCCACCTAGATCCACCACCCGCCCACACCAAGGAAGATCTCCCCACCCGCTATAAGGCGCCATGTGCGAGTACCCACCGTGCAATTGCCAAAAACATGATCAACACCTTTCGTGCACAAACATTAACTTTTCCGGGGTGTACTCCTGAACTTTGTACCAAAGTCTTTCTATTCCATGTCGAGAAAAATTTAATTGTCGGTGACCCTTATTCATTTAACCAAAAATTGCTCATACTTCAATACGCACTTGTCAAGCAAACCATCCAACAATATTTGATTTATAACCTCTTCCAAATTAGTAAATTTCTCATGTTCTACAACCCCCCCCCCCCCCCCAACCAACCAATATACGCCAAATCCAACTATTCCCAACTATTCATTGAGTAACCAGACATTGTTTATTCGTCTCCAACACACACAGTCTTGGAAATATATCCCCTAACCGAGCCCCCATCACCCAACAATCATACCAAAATCTAGTATTTTGACCAATCCCTACCACTTTTTAAATTGTTGATATAGGAATAATGTTCAAAGCATCCAATTTAATGAAAGGCTTAGACCATGCGGAGTGGAGGGGGGAGGGGGGAGGGGCATGAAGCGTCATGTGGTACTTGTGAGGCCCGTGTTTGAATGATGAAAATTGTGGGGAGTGGAAGGGGGAGAAATGAATAATATTACTGTCTGTAAGATTTAAAAAAAATGAGAGAAACCAATCAAAAAATGCCACCTAGATCCACCACCCGCCCACACCAAGGAAGATCTCCCCGCCCTTGAGGCTCCCCCCCCCACCCCCCACCCCCACCCACACACCCACCCACTCCGGGCTGTCTTACAAGTGACTCCCCAAATACTCGAACCCAATCTACCATTATCCCAAACATGGGATTCACCTCAAACCCATACATTAATTGAATCGTCTCCTTTGACCCATAAGCTCTCTTTATCTGTTACGAACCTCCATCACCACTTTTGAAGAAGAGCTTTGTTAAAAGATCCAAGGAACCAATCCCAATACCCACTTTCTCTTTCGCAACCATAATTTGTTTTCATGCCACCCAATTAACATTCCTTTCTTCATAAGTATTGTTATTAGTGCCTGGTATCAGTTAGACCTTTAAACATCCAAAACTCGAATAACCTACAGCGGCTAACCCGAAAACTGGTTTACATCGGTTCAACTTTTGGCTTGTTATCAAAATTTGAGAATACCCATTAACTTTTCAAATAGTATGAGAATTATGTTCTTATCTTAGATTATATTAACTTTCAAAAGATTATTAGGGTCGGGTATCTACTTAATACTACCTCCAAGTTGCATGTGTTCAAAGTACCACTATTGCACAAAAGTCCGAAAAACTCAATCAACAAAGCAATGGGACCGGATTTCAAATCTTTTTCTTATGTTTTGCTTTTAAAATCTTATTACTAATTCTTATAGTAATTTATTTATAATACTACCTTCAAGTTGTATGTGGTCAAAGTATACCACTATTGTACAAAAATTTGAAAAACTCAAATCAAAACTTTAGTGGGAGCGGATTTTTTTTCTTTTGAAATATTTGCCCCCACCCTTGGTTGAGTGGCATGGGAAGTGACCAATTTTTCACTGTCGTGCATTCGGAAGGGTGGAGGTTGAGTTTTTCCTTGCTGGTGAAACTATCGTGGGCCCTCGGCTACCTGGCGTTGTCTGCGTTGCGGGCATATGGAGTGCCTTTGACCATGGGCTACCCTGAGTAATCGAGGTGCTTAGTTGGTCCTTCAAAATTAGTTTAAAAGTGATCATATACTGTATGAGGGAAATATGTAATGATACCGACTACCAAGAAGATTAACTTGTATCATTGTAGCACTCTAGTCAAATCCCACATTATCCATGGGCTAAAGTGATTCTTGGCTCATAAGACATGTGTCGCCTCTTAAATTATCAATGTGTTTTGACTTGGTTGGCTGTGAGGCACATGAAAACTCCACAGTTAAGCATGCTTAAGTGGGAGTAGTACCAGGATGTAGCCCACAAGTTTTTTTTATTAAAGTTTTATTACATGATTTAACAAAGACCTTTCACGGTTTTCTTAATTCAAGATCATTCGATCCTTAAGTCATGTCTAACGATCAAGCGAGTGGTTCAATGTGTCGTACAAGTACTACTCCCACTTAGAAAAGAATGTTAGTTCTATTTGAATGTTAAAAACTTTGGAGAAACATAAAACTAATTTTGAATGTTAGTTCTATTTGATCAATATTAATTCAAAAGCTTAAATATATTAACATAAATGTAAAGATCTAAGAGAGATTCTTAAATCTTGGATTACACATTTTATTTTTAAATTTTACGTAATCATGTTCAAAAAATCGAAAAGATCGAAAAACCAAATCGAACTGTTGCTAAAACCGAAAAAGGAGAAATCAAAACCGAACTGTTTTCAAAAATCGAACACTTCGGTTACGTTTTTACAAAAAAAAACCTGCACACCCCTAGCCACATCAGTTGTCAACCCCCCAACACCAACACCAACACCAACCACATCACTCACCTCCACGATTCAACCTATATGTTTTTTATATATTTTTTAATATAATCTTAGTAATTGAAAATCGAAAAAATTACTTCCCTTGAAACTAAAAAAAACGATACATCAATCTAATATACAAAATAAAATTTGACAAATTGTTGATGTTCGCTTTTGTAAAGGAGTAAAACCCATTCTAACTTTTGCATTTCATGTTAATCATGGTTGCAAAAGTCGCTAGGCGCCCCCTAGTCGGAGTCGGGAGTACTCGGGGAGTTGTCGGCCTAGTCGGAGAGTACTCGGGGAGTACTCGGCCTAGGCGTGGAGTAATCGGTACTCGGCAACCTACCTTGTAGCGATTACTCGGGGAGTACTCGGCCTTCGAAACCTTGTTTTACAACAGAGATGTTAATCTAGAAAACGACAGTGTTCTCTCCAAATCGTCAACAATGCGTTGAAATAGTTGTCTACTCATTTAGAATTGTCGCCTAAATTGTCCATTAGAGTACACAAGGGTTTACAGCTAAGGAGTCACCCACCAAACATTTGTGAGCAGCTTCGTAATCTTTATTTAATCAACCTTTTCTTGTTCTTGAACACAAAGTAATGTCTTCATCGAATAACATTTGTGTCGTTTCCATGATTGCTTTGAGAAAAAATAAATTGGATTCATCACATGATATGACGAATTCATGTTGTAGTTATGTAGAAGTAAAAAGGGAAATCTAAAATTTTCGTTTGAAAACTGAAAAAAGATGATGGTGTAGAATAATTGTGGCCTTTTCTTGTTCTTGAACACAAAGTAATGTCTTTGTCAAATAACATTTGTGTTGTTTCCATGATTGCGGTAAGAAAAAATAAATTGGATTCATCGCATGATATGACGAATTCCTGTTGTAGTTATGTAGAAGTCAAAAAGGAAATCTAAAATCATCATTCGAAAACTGAAAAAACATGATAGTGTATATAGAGTGGGGTTATGGTACGAAGAATGTGTTTTGTGAGAAGGGTAAGAAGCCATGAAAACGTGACAAGTGACAATATTAATATTAATATTTTGCAATAAGGGTATATTTATCAATTTAACCATTAATTATAATGTGCATTTAATAACATTTCCATTATTTATAGAAGATTATCTCTCCTCTTCAATTTTTCAACCAATCGAAAACACAACAGTATCCATCCTATGAATATAAAACACAACAGTATCCAACCTATATATATAAAACACAATAATATGATCATGATAAAACACATTTTCTGTTACAGACCTCTCAATCACGAGTTTAACTTAGTCCCTTTTTCTTTTACTACTGGTGAGGAAAAAGTGACATTTCAATCCCAGTGAGTAACCTTTGTATATTGCTAAAACTCATTCTAGACAAGGCATTTACCTTAAACAGTTACAAAACGTTGCACCTTTAAGGCACGTCATACATAAACAGTATATCCATTAACTTACTTTAAAATGGAAAAGAGAAGTAACTATATATGTTTAACTAAAATTACAAGTCAACGGTTGTTGCACAATTTTTCAGCAAACCAATTGCATAATTGGTAAATTTTATTTTGAACATAAAACACAACAGTATGATAATGATAAAACACAACACATCCAAACCAATCGAAAACACAACAGTATCCAACCTATGAATATAAAACACAACAGTATGATCATGATACAACACAACACAACACAACACACCCACACCAATCGAAAACACAACACTATCCAACCTATGAATATAAAACACAACAGTATCCAACTTATGAACATAAAATACAATAGTATGATCATGATAAAACACAACCCGAAACAGCCACTTCTGAACAACTTTTGGGTCTCTTGTGCTTCTCCATGGGATAGTGTGGCCCCTTCAACAGTTCCAATTAGGGAATTTGGGTTTGTTAGATCTTCAACCTCAAGATCTGGTGGAGGGTCTCAACAACCACTTTCTACACAAAATTCACTACCCTCTGGTGTCGCTACTAGCCGTACAAGAGGAAAAGAGTGAGAGATCAAGAAGGGAATTAAGGAAAATACCTATAAAAATAATATGAGTGATTCATCTTTTGAAGATATATCTTTGAATTATTATAGTATATCCCAATAAAAATGAGGCTGATGGCATGATATTAGGAGGCTGATGAAATGGTTGATAAACAAAATAACTATAATGCCCCCTTCATGTCTAGTAGTCAATCAATCTCAACCATCCAACTATAGATCCAAGGGCATAAATATTTCTCACCATTCTCACAAAATACACACTTTGTACCCGAACCTCTATCAGTGTATACATATTTAAAATTTTACCATTGCTTAACGGACAACTCACCAACCAACAGGGTTCATACGTGTAAATAGCGGGCGAAAGGGGTCACTTTTGCACCACAAATATTCAGATAGAGCGGGTGGTGCAAGGTTCCCGGCACTCCTACAATGTTACCTCATCCTTACAACCATAATAAATATATATAATTAAATAAAAAAATTACAAAAAATAAACAAACACACACACACATACATAACTTGAACGACGGACAAAGCCTCACCACCTGGGTACACCCGTAGGCAAAAGACGCCACAAATGCCTGAGATTGCGGAGAGTGTTGGTGACTTTGGCTATTACCAATTCCAGTGGAAACTTGCCTCTCGAAAGCCCATTGTGGTAAAACCATATTTATCAAAGGCGATCGCCTTAATTGCCTATGCGACCAATTTTCTAGAAGCCACCGAATCCCGCTTTTCACTCATAGATAAAAAAAACCACAATATAATTTTTAAAAACTTAATCTCGTCACCAATATTATCGATCAATGCTTACCAATTTATAGAGATATGTATAAATTTCAATCAATTTTTTTAAAAATATACGTATTTGATTTTTAAAACACTTAGAAAAATCAGAATATAGATCCCTAAATCAGGTCTATTGAATTTTTTTTCAATATATAAACATCTCAAACTCATTGATTTACCATCAACTGATTTTGTCGACTACATAGTTATCAAAGGCGTGAAAATTCTTTTAGCATGTATGGCTAAATCAATAAATTTATCTTTATATTATTGATAATATGATTGTTATTTTTAATGATTTTGATATTTTTTATTTTTTTTATTTGCGTTTTTTTCTCAGTTCTGCACCTTTTTTGCGCTTCTCGCCTAGGCGACAAGCGGAGCCTAAGCGCCTTGAGTGCACCTCACGCCTTTGATAATTATGGGTAAAACCCTATCTCACGCATGGCATCTCTCTCTCTCTCTCTCTCTCTCTATATATATATATATATATATATATAGGGGATGGATATCTTGAGAACGCTAAATATCGCGAGAACCGTGAGAACAAATGAGAAAAACCAATCAAAATCATTTTTTTTCAATGCAACCCTAATTATAATCAAAATACAACATTAAAAAACGAATTTTCTTTCCAAATATTTCATCTTTTCTTGCAAAAACACTTTCAAATTAACTTTTTACATATGTGTAAATGAAACAGTTTACACATATACAAACAGTAAATTTACACATTGAAGGGGTAGGGTACCGCTTCTCAGCGCTATCAAAAGCGCACCCTACCCAGCGCCCAATAAACAGCGCCCACAGAAGGCCAACACAACACTAAGGGAGGAAAAAGGCAGCAGCGCTAGAACTGCGCTGCTCACTCCGCGCAGTGTCACCAGTTGACAGCGCCGGATTCATCCCCCTTAGAGTTCAACTTGCCACCTCCTGTCAGGTGTCAGCTGACAACTGGTCAGCCGCCTGACACAGCCTGACAGCAGGAGAAAAACAGACCCTCTGCAGATCCAGCCAGAAGGCGCCACGTGTACCGATGGCAGAGCACCGCCCAGCCATCCAATCACGAAGCGCCACGTGGCCCAATCAAAATAAAGCCTCTCCAACTTGGACCACTTTATCCAACTAGGAATTGAGATCCAACTAAGTGGACTCCAAAAGCTCCCGGGCCCAAGCCCGTCAACACCCGAAATGGGCCTGGCTGTCCAGGCCCACTTACCCCCTATAAAAGGAGGCATTCATCTCCTTTTCTAGGGGAATCAATTTTTGACCAATTAGAAACAATACACTTGTATCATTACTTGTACTTTGTATTTATAAAAGAACATCTCTTGTTAGTGGACGTAGATCTTACGAGATCGAACCACTTATATCGTTGTCTCTTACATTATTCTGCTTACTGTTTATGCATATAACCATAGATTAACCATCGTTGTGAGCCAAGGATTATATCCTGCAGCGAACACGAGTCGTACCACACACCTACTACCCCCCATCTGTACTCGTTGTTTCTTCATTGGCGCCATCCGTGTCGGCTGAAAGAATCACTAAACTTTCAAACCTTTATCCTTTAAGCTCACTAAAATGGCAGATCTAACACCAGCCGGAGTCGTAGGAGCATCCCCTTCGGCAGTCATTCAGACTACGGGAGCAGGCATGCTCCAAACTCCGGACAAGGGCATAGCAACAGCAGCCACAAGGGAGGAAACACCGCCCCAGGCGGTCTCCTGCTCAGACTCATCCGAGTCCGACACACCCACCACACCAGTGGATCCAGACGAGTGGCTTTTTCGCAAACAACTCAAGAATACAAAAATTTATCAAAACATGTTAGCCAAACTTCAAACCGATAAGTCTAAGGCTTCCCCATCGGCAAAACACAGCCGTCGGGGGAAAGAAAAGCAAGCCACACGTCCCAAGTCTCGGGGTGGAGATCGCAGCAAGCTTGCGCGCGATCAGGACCCCGCAGGCACAACCTCAGAATCTGATAGCTACCAACCAACCAGCGATTCAGACAACACAAAGATCTCCAAACGCAAGAAGCGAAAGGTGACAAAGACCCACTCCGCCTCCTCACATAAGAAGGAGGACGACGACTTAAACAAGCCATACAGGCCTAAGTCGTTCGCCCTCAGCTCCAAGTTTTGCCAGCGGATAGCCACCGCACCCATTGAAAAACAAGCAAAACTCCCAAGCAGCATCGGTCGATACGATGGCCTGCGAGACCCCACCGATCACCTACACGACTTCGAGTGTGCAGGAACCACAGTCCTCTGGCCCGTGCAAGTCTGGTGCCACCTCTTCGCACAGACCCTCACGGGCGCAGCCAGAGTCTGGTTCGACAACCTCCCGGTGGGAAGTATTTTGGATTTCGACGACCTCATCCAGAAATTCAAAGATCACTTCTCCCACCTCATGCGCCACAAAAGAGATAAATCCCACATCCTCCTCTGTCAACGTACGGACAATGAATCGATTGAAGATTTCATTGTGCGTTACAACAAGGAGGCACTACAAATCGGCTGTGGAGAAGAGCTCATGCGCGCAGGCTTTATCAACGGGGTGCGCAGTGAGGACTTGATGAAAACATTGTCCGGAAAAACGGGCATCCCAGACTCCTGGGAGGAAGTCATCAAAGCCTCCAAGATTTACGCATCCTCGGAACGCTCCATCAAACAGCAGCGCGGCTACAGCCAAGCCAACAACTCCAACAGAAACAAGGGCAAACAGTCCGTCTGGTCGCGAATTTCAGGACCAACGGACGAAGGAAAGTACTCGCCCGCCAACGATGCTCGATAGACAATCAACAACAAACAACAAAGGGACCAGAGACCCCAACCAAAAAAGAATACCGACTGGACCCAGCTCACAAAAACTCCGTCACAAGTACTAAAGACGGAACAAATCAATTTCAAGGAGCCCAAAGTGTTGGGCAAAAGAAAGAACGTCGATCAAACCAAGTTCTGTGAATTCCACAACGACTATGGCCACTTGACAGACAATTGCTACAGTCTGAAACTAGAGATCGAGGCGGCCCTAAAGACAGGCCAGCTAGGTCACCTCGTCAAAAATGTCAACAAAGGCGGACGCAACACCAACCCAGAAGTCAAACGAGAAGACACCGGAGGTAAACAAATCCGGAACCTCCAAACAAGCTACATACAATACGCCCCGCGCCATCATTGTAACATGCTCTCCAACGCGGGAACACGCCAACACACTGGTAAGCGCCCAAGACAAACTGACGACTCCTGGAAGGAGGTGGACGTCCTCCTCCCTCGAGTACGAGGCGGGCCGTCCGCCACAGCGCCTCTAATCATCACTGCCGTTCTAGGGCATTATCGAACGCAATCCATGTTCCTAGACGGCGGAAGCAGCACTGACATAATCTATGATCAGTGTTTTCAACAACTGGACGAGGATGACAAAGCCCGCCTCGTTCCAGTCAACGCACCAATCTCGGGCTTTATCGATGAAGTCATCATGCCCCGCGGCATAATCACCTTCCCGGTCACCTTGACAGATGGTACCCATGAGCGCACAGAAATGTGCGATTTCATGGTACTACCGGTAGCTTCACACCACGACGTCCTACTAGGGCGGGAAGGCTTGGCAAAGTTTAACGCCAACGCCTCCACGCCTCACCAGATGGTAGGCTTCCCTACCCGCACCGGCGTCGCCATAATCCGAGGAAACAAACAATGCCACGCAATAGAGGTGGCAAAACCACAAAAAGCGCAGGCCCGTTCAGAGCCGGAAAACTGGGTACTGAACCCAAAATTCCCGGACCAAACGGTAATCATCGGCCATGAAATCTCCAACACCACAACGGCGCACCTCAAGCAACTCCTGATCAAAAACATAGACATATTCGCCTGGCAACCATCCGACATGATAGGTGTTCCAAGAGAAATCGCGGAACATAAGCTCAACACTTACAAATCTGTCGAGCCAGTCGCCCAAAAGATGCGCAAAATGGGGCCGGAGAAAACAAAGGCGATGAATGAACAGGTCAACGAGCTCCTCAACGCAGGCATCATCCGCCCAATCCGATACCAAACCTGGGTAGCCAACCCAGTCATGGTAGGGAAAGCAACCGGCGGATGGCGCATGTGCGTTGACTACAAGGATCTAAACAAAGCCTGCCCAAAAGATTGTTACCCTCTACCAGAAATTGACTTAAAAGTGGATTCACTCGCGCCATATCGCTTCAAATGCTTCCTTGACGCCTACAAAGGCTATCACCAAATCCAAATGGCAAAAGAATACGAAGACAAAACCGCTTTCCGCACGGACACGGGGATCTTTTGCTACACCAAAATGCCTTTTGGCCTCAAGAATGCGGGAGCCACATACCAGCGACTCATGGACAGCGCTTTCATTGACGAGATAGGCGTACGCTTGGAAGTGTACGTCGACGACCTCGTCATCAAAAGCAAAGACGAGGACCACATGTTAGAAGACATTCAGAAAACCTTCAACCAGCTTCGAAAGGTGCGCATGAAGCTCAACCCCAGCAAATGCTCCTTCGGCATGGAAGAAGGAAAGTTCCTAGGAGTTGTTGTCACAAGAGATGGATTCCGCGCAAATCCAGACAAAGTCCTAGCCATCGAACGAATGCCTTCCCCAACATCCATCAAGGACGTCCAGACACTTATGGGGCGCCTGGTCGCTCTCAATCGCTTCCTGTCAAATTACGCTTCCAAGTCATTTCCTTTTGTAGACACTTTGAAAAACTGTCTGAAAAAAAGCAATTTCCGCTGGACCCCTGAGGCGGAGAAAGCTTTTCAAGAAATGAAAAAATGTCTTATGAATTTACCTACTCTCACCGCACCACTTCCCAAGGAACCGCTAACATTATACCTCTCCGTCACAGAAAGGGCAATCGGCGCGGTACTCCTTGTGGACCGCCAGGGTGTCCAGACACCCATCTACTATATAAGCAGAACCCTGCTAGATGCAGAAACTAGGTACTCCACAATGGAAAAACTAGTACTAGCTCTCATTCACGCATCGCGCAGACTACGCAGATATTTTCACGGTCACCCAATAAACGTCCTCACAGATTACAGAATCAGCGACGTGCTACGAAAGCCTGAAACCTCCGGACGCCTAGCAAAATGGGCAATTGAATTGGGTGAGCACACCATCCATTACAAACCCAGACCGGCAGTCAAAGGACAAGTCCTCGCCGACTTCGCTACCGAAATACCAACTGATAAAATCGCGGAATGCCTCGCCGAGCAAGATCCCGCGCCACCAACCTCCAATGAAAGTTGGAAACTCTACACCGACGGCGCCTCAAACAGCGACGGCGCAGGTGCGGGGCTACGCTTAATCAGCCCCAACAACAAAGAGCATACATATGCCATTCGCCTGGATTTCACCGCAACGAACAATGAGGCAGAGTACGAAGCGCTACTAGCAGGCCTGCGCATCGCACACCAACTGGGAGCCTCCCACCTTGAAGCGCACGTCGATTCACTGTTAGTGGCCGGCCACATCAACGGCACATACGACGCCAGAGACGCGACAATGGCCCTATACTTGCAACAAGCCAAACTACTCATGCGCAAATTTGCCTCATGCACCATCACACACATCAACCGGAGTGAAAACAAACCCGCAGATGCGTTAAGTAAAATGGCTTCAACAGTTTTCGACCACATGGCCAAAAATGTTCGCATTGAGCTACAAGAAAAGCCATCGGTCCCGCCAAGACAGGTAAACATCATCCAGACCGGTACAAAATCTTGGATGGCACCACTAAAAGCTTACTTGACATCCGGATCTCTACCCGACAACAAAGCCGAAGCAAGGAAACTACAACACAAGGCCCTTCACTATGAACTAACAGAGGGAATCCTCTATCGCCGATCATACCTGGGCCCCTTACTGCGGTGCGTCGACAAAGAGGAAGCCGCCTTCCTCATTAGAGATATTCACCAAGGCATTTGCGGACTACATGCCGGCCCAAGAATGGTGGTGGCTAAGTTAATGAGCGCAGGTTATTATTGGCCTGGTATGCACCCAGACGCAGTGGCAGAACTACGCAAATGCGAATCCTGCCAACGCCATGCGCCAAACACTTTGCGCCCCAAAAACGACTTGGTACCCGTCACAGCGGCGTGGCCATTCCAAAAGTGGGCGATAGACCTCGTCGGCCCATTCCCCACCGCGCCAGGAAACGTCCAGTTCTTAATAGTGGCCATCGACTACTTCACAAAATGGATCGAAGCAAAGCCACTAGCAAAGATAGACGGCCCCCACATCAAGAAATTCATATGGGAATTTATCATATGCAGATTCGGCCTACCGTACCAGATCATAAGCGATAACGGAACCCAATTCACAGACCAACACTTACAAGAGTGGTTGGCACAAATGGGGGTCCAACAGATCTTTACATCAGTCGCCCACCCCCAAGGGAACGGTCAAGTCGAAAGAGCAAATCGAAGCATAATCGAAGGGATCAAAAAACGACTGGGAACCAAACGAACTGGATGGGTGGATGAAGTCCCCCATGTCCTATGGGCAAACCGCATCCTCGAAAAATCCAGCAATGGCGAAACACCATTCAGCCTAACTTACGGATCCGAAGCCGTCATCCCAGCAGAAATTGGATGCCCCTCCGCCAGAGTACTTATGGCAGACAAGGGGCAAAACAACCAAGAGCTGCGCTTGAACCTAGACCTACTTGAAGAGCGCCGAGAGCTTGCCGCCATCAAGGAGGCTAGATACAAAAATCAGTTGGAACGCTATTACAACAAGAAAGTCAAACTCCACGAATTTGACATTGGTGACTACGTCCTACGCAACAACAGCGCTTCCAACGCAGAAAAGCCGGGCAAGCTTGCCCCAACCTGGGAAGGACCTTACAGAATCCAAGAGATCCTAGGCAAAGGCGCCTATGCGCTGGAAAAGATTGATGGCACACCTGTTCCGCGCTCATGGAACGCGGCTCAGTTGCGCTTCTGTTACATGTAATGTACTTGTAAAACCACTTGGGCTACACATGCCTAAGTCCTTTTCTAAAAAGTTCTCTATAAAGTGGCATAACGCTTATCTTTATGTGTGCGTCATCGGATCTTTGGGTCTTCAAGGCATAGATTTTAAACATAACTATCGCCGGACTCAATACTCAAATCCAAATACATCACACTACAAGATTAAACAATATATAGAAAACAAACTTAGAAAATTTTCATTCCAACCAAAAAGAGGCGTTCAAGCTGCCTCAAGCTTTACAAACACATAAAAACAAAACATACAAACAATCAATCTCCACCAGACCCCTCAAAGTCCACAAGCTGCTCCTCCATGCCTTCCGGACTTGCACCCGATGTCCCTTCGCCAGTCGTCTGCTTCGCGGTCTTCTTCGCTTCCGCACCCAAGCGGTCTGATTCTTCCATAAAGTAACGGAGGGCGCCAGCAGGGTCAGCATACTCGTTACAGTCTTCCACTGTCTTGAGTATAGGGAATTTGATCTGCTCAAACTTCAGAAGTTCAGCCTCATATTCCTTCTCCCTGGGCTTACCATAATGCGCACCTTCAGTTATACGCCCTTGATTCAGCGCATGGTAAAACCCAGTCTCAAATCCCTCAGCTTCCCCAGCAGCGCGTGCAGCACCAGCAATAGCAGCAACCTGATCGCCGAGATTTGGCTCATTCCAGAACCTCTTGAAAATCTACAACCAAAGGGACACAACAGTCAACAAAGTATCATACACAAACAAATTAAATAAAGGAGACAAGACTTACCCCGGCGATACCCTGGGTCATCACCCAACGAATGGAATCTTGGGCCTTCTGCTCCGCAACAGCGGCTTCGTCCAGCAGAGTCTTTGCATTCTCAGCCTCTGTCTGGGACACAGTTAAGGACTCCTCTAAGGAAGCCCTCTCCGCCGTTAGCGCAGCCTTCTCCTTCAACCAACCCTCCTTCTCACCAACCAGCTCAGATAACTGGGTAGACGCGCTCAAAAGCTCCTGATCTTTCGCGTTCAAATCAGAGCGCAAGCCTGCCACCACCGAATCCCTTTCGGCCAACACCTTCTGATGACCTTCAGCAATCTCTTGCAACTTAGAATTTTCATTCTTCAGCACTTGGATCTGCTCTTCCAGCCTCATCATTTTTTGGTTGGTCACCTGGCAGGCTTCAGTCCACCTCTTCTGAGCTAGCGAATGATCGCGCTCCAACGCCTTCACCTTATCCTCCGACTTATACGCTCTCTCCCTGTACCTCTCCACATCAGCTTTCAGCTTCTCCTCCCTCTGCGCCTGCGCAGAACGCCTGGAGTTAAACTCAGCAATGTCACGGGCAAACGCTTCATCACGTCGCTTCAGCGACTCCACAGCAGCAATCTGAAGCGCCTGCCCCACACATATATCAGTGATAAGCTGAGCGCGCGGCAAGCTGTCTTGGTACAACTTCTCCCTAGGAGGTACTACCTGGGATACAAACTCCTCTGCGGTAAGAGGATTTGCAAAGCGGGAGTTCTCCCGAATACTCCAGTGCGGGCGCCAGATTACATCGCCCGCGGAGTAACTCGAGTCACCCCGTTCAACACTTACCCTTCCACCAGAAGGGTTATCACCCATCACCCCAGTATCACCACCAGGTGAACCCTCAAACGCCACTTGTTTTGAGGCAGCCTCAGCAGCCTTCGCTTTGGCTTCCGCCTCCAACTTCTCCTTCTCCAAACGCAGCTTTTCAGCTGCCGCTTCCTCTTCGGCCTTCCTGGCCGACTCCTCCATACGCAGCCTTTCGGCTGCAGCCTTCTCCTCCTCTAACTTTTTAGCAGCGGCCTCCTCGGCCCGTTTCTTGGCGGCAGCCTCCTCGGCCTTCTTCTGCGCCTCAGCTGCCTCCTTCTCCAAGCGCAACCTCTCCGCCTCCGCCGCCACCCTCACCTCTTCCTGCCTTTTCTGAGTGGCCTCCACCTCAGAAGGGGTAGGACCAGCGGAGCCTTGGGTCTGCGGAGACACAACTGCAATAAAACAAAAAATCAGTCACCAATACTACAACAAAAACAAACAAAGAGAGGCCAACTTACTGGTAACTTTCTTCACAGTCTTTTGGAACAAGGGGCGACGCTCCGGCGGAGGACTGATCTCCAAAGAAAAGGGCCCCGCGCCACTTCCACCCGCACCGCCAGCCTTTGAAGACACAGCCTTCTTGCCCTGAACCTTCCCAAGCTTCCGCTTCTTTTTCAAAGGGCTCTCAGGCGTCTCCACATCTTCAGGAGCGGAGGACGAAGACTCCAACGTCTTGTCGCGTTGCCCATAGTATGGCCCTTCACCACCTGCACTCAAAGGCGCAGATTTTACTTCGGTTTGCACCTTATGCTTATGCATTACCGGCGCACTCTTCTTACGACCACGAGGTGGCGGCGGATGCACCAGTTCCACAGAAGACCCAGTTGATTCCTCATCAGAAGAAACAACAAAATAAGGGCTCTCTTCATGTGGAACTGAAGATAAAGGATCAGGATTTATAGGGTGCTCACGTGAGATAATCATACCAGAGGGCTTGAACTCCAAGTATGGGTAATAAAACCTATCCACCATCTGGTCAATCACAGACACACCACCCTGCGCAGGATCCCTCCACTCCAACGGCGCTTTATCGCGCAAAAGAAATGCAGCAAACTTTGACATCCCTGCGCAACCCAAGATCAAACTCAGTCAAACATGAGATTAGCACAAAAATCAAAGCAACAGAGAAACAAATAAACTTACCAGCAACGGCAACCACTGGCTCCTTTCCTTCCACCAACTGAACACGGCTCATACCCAGTAGAGCCAGCATGGCCTCTGAACAACTGCCCGTGTCAAACGGGGAAGCATGAGCCACCAAATCCTTAAACCATGCCTCCTCTCGGAAGCCCTCCATCACAGGATGATCTGGCACCTTCTGCCGTTCGGCGATCACCTTCCAAGCAAAATCCACAGGTATCACCCCCCTCTTCACATAGAAAAATTTTTCCTTCCAATCATGAAGGGACTTTGGAGGGGTGGTTCCAACCGGTGGTATATGAGGCCTGGGGACAAAACTGAACCAGGACTGCTCCATGGTCATCATATAAAAGACATTAAACCGTTCAAAGGACGGTTCAATATCCAAAGCTCTGCAACAGGCCTCGAAGTGCACCAGCCGAAGCATCCCAAACCCACTCACCTGGGTAACATGAACACCATGCTTCACCAAGGTATCCACCTGGAACTTGGTGGCAGGAAGACGGAACCCACACAGAGCAAAGTGGGCCCAGTATAGGCTCATCTTCCCCGGAGGAGGAGCCAAGGCAGTGTTCTTCCCAGAAGGAAGTTCCACCTCCCATGAAGGATCAAACTCCATGGTCTTCACAAACTTAGCAAACGTCTTCTCACTCCATTTACAAGGAGTATTGTGTATCAGCTTCTTCGATTTCTCCACAGCCTTCTCTGGATTACCCCCAACAGTGGATCCCTCAGACATGACGACACAAGAAAAATAAAATTTTTTCAAACAGCAACTCGCCGGAAAACTTGAAGGTCTACCGGAGAAGATGAAGCTTCAAGAGTAGAAGTTGAGAGAAATTTTTGTGAACGGTGAGATAAAAGAAATTCAAGGAGTCTCCTCAGCTATATATACCCATCGCATTTAATGCAATGGGCACAGCTGGCGAGAAACTTTTCAGTCTCCCAGACGAGGACAGATCTGCACGCTACACGTGGCAGACAGCTGGAAACAAACAGTCGTCTGGAGGCACGTGAGTACACGCGTCTGCTGGAAGGACAACTCTGCACCTGCCACATGTCAGCAGTTATCCTGACACTGCCCCACTCGCGCGCGTGGGCGGCTACTCGCCTGACACACGACGAAAAAACTGCCCACCCACGTGCTGACGTGACTGACAACTGTGCAGACATCATTTCTGTAGACTGACACGTCCACCAACCGTCTCAGCTTCTCCTGCACGTTTCCTAATTTCAAGGAAACCTCTTCATCTTTCAAATTCCACATTAAACACCTGGGACTGCCACGTCAGCACTCGGCGCAAGGTTGACGTAAAATCTGAAAGGACGTTCTCCGCCAGATTTTAATAAACCTGAGATTGCCACGTCAGCACTCGGCGCAAGGTTGACGTAAAATCTGAAAGGACGTTCTCCGCCAGATTTTAATAAACCTGAGATTGCCACGTCAGCACTCGGCGCAAGGTTGACGTAAAATCTGAAAGGACGTTCTCCGCCATATTTTACTAAACCTTAGACTTGTCAAGTTTTCACTTGGCGCTAGGTTGACGTAAATTCTGAAAAGACGTTCTCCGCCATATTTTACTAAACCTTAGACTTGTCAAGTTTTCACTTGGCGCTAGGTTGACGTAAAATCTGAAAAGACGTTCTCCGCCAGATTTTACCTTTTACACCTAGACTTGTCAAGTTCACTTGGCGACTAGGATGACGTAAACTCTGAAAGGACGTTCTCCGCCAGAATTTACCTTTTACACCTACACTTGTCAAGTTTTCACTTGGCGATAGGTTAACGTAAATTCTGAAAAGACGCTCCTCACCAGATTTTTCTCTCTCATAAACCCTGGCTATCCACAACCGATGCAATGTACAAAGATAAAGGGACGCTTTTATCTTTCCACATGGCACCAAAGTGGCCAAGCCCAAACTAATACCTGACTTATCTCACAAAAGATACGTAAAGCAAGCAATACAGGACACATTTTAGTCCAGCGCCCCACCAGCCCTCTAAGCAAGCACAGGAGACACCCTGGACTTGGGGGACTTGAAGGGGTAGGGTACCGCTTCTCAGCGCTATCAAAAGCGCACCCTACCCAGCGCCCAATAAACAGCGCCCACAGAAGGCCAACACAACACTAAGGGAGGAAAAAGGCAGCAGCGCTAGAACTGCGCTGCTCACTCCGCGCAGTGTCACCAGTTGACAGCGCCGGATTCATCCCCCTTAGAGTTCAACTTGCCACCTCCTGTCAGGTGTCAGCTGACAACTGGTCAGCCGCCTGACACAGCCTGACAGCAGGAGAAAAACAGACCCTCTGCAGATCCAGCCAGAAGGCGCCACGTGTACCGATGGCAGAGCACCGCCCAGCCATCCAATCACGAAGCGCCACGTGGCCCAATCAAAATAAAGCCTCTCCAACTTGGACCACTTTATCCAACTAGGAATTGAGATCCAACTAAGTGGACTCCAAAAGCTCCCGGGCCCAAGCCCGTCAACACCCGAAATGGGCCTGGCTGTCCAGGCCCACTTACCCCCTATAAAAGGAGGCATTCATCTCCTTTTCTAGGGGAATCAATTTTTGACCAATTAGAAACAATACACTTGTATCATTACTTGTACTTTGTATTTATAAAAGAACATCTCTTGTTAGTGGACGTAGATCTTACGAGATCGAACCACTTATATCGTTGTCTCTTACATTATTCTGCTTACTGTTTATGCATATAACCATAGATTAACCATCGTTGTGAGCCAAGGATTATATCCTGCAGCGAACACGAGTCGTACCACACACCTACTACCCCCCATCTGTACTCGTTGTTTCTTCACACATGTGTAAAAACAATTTATTTCCGTATACGTTTAAATTTTTACGCGTAAATTGTGTTTTTGGGATTGTATTTTAGTAATAAAGATAAGGGTAAAAAGAAATTTTTGATTTGAATGGTTTTAGATGGCGTTCTCGCGATTCGCACGAAATATAGGTGTTCTCAAATTAACTTTCCCCTATATATATACATATATATATATATATATATTCCAAAGCCTTATATCCTACATGGTACTCAAAGAGGCCATTCGCCCATTTGAGAGTGCCACGTATGATTCAATGTAACACCAATAAAAAATCAAAAAAAAAATTAAAATGTCATGTGACATTGAGTTATTTTAAGTAAAAAAAAAATTAAAAACAAAATTGGATTTTTCTCTCTAATGTTTCATCCCATAATTTTTAAACATTAATATCTTTTATATACGAGATTTTTAAAGAAAAAAATTATACCAAATTAACGAGCGTTTTATTATCTTTCCAACGAGTATCATAGTGCTATTTAAAAAACAGAGAATAAAACAACTATTTTTTGTGCGGTTTTATTTATACAGAAAAAAACACAAAGTGTTCAGGTTATTTATTAATCATTTATAGGCAAGTCATTAATTATCTTCAAACCAGTAAATATGAATTCTATAATATTAGAGTTATACATTGTTTAAGGTTAGACATTAACATTAGAGATACATGTTAATTGTTTTAGGTTATGTGTTACCCGAAACTTTCCTGCATGTAACTGGAAAGCGCATCAGTCTATTTCGTATGTAGATTTGATATGTCATATTACATTTCTCAACCCCGGGACGCTCCCGGGGATTTAAATCTAGTTTTGTTATGAACAAGACTCCAACCATCAACCTTACCTAAAAAAAGTTATCTGCCACCAGAGCATTGCCCATTTCAGCGGACCTTTCTCTTTAATCCCTCAACTTTTAACAATCCTCAATATTAACCTTTAAACATTTTACAACACTCAATATTAAACCTTTAACTTTGGACATGAAAGTCTAGGGCTGTAAACAAACCAAACGTTCGACGAACAGTTCGTGAAATGTTCAGCGGGAAGTTCGTTTGTGTTTGTTCGTTTAATAAATGAACAAACACAAACACGAAATTTTGTTCATTTAGTTAAACAAACAAACATGAACAGAGATCGTGTTCGTTCATTTATGTTCGTGAACGTCTGGTAACATATTCATTTATGTTTGTTTGTGTTCGATAGTTCAAGTTTAATATGATAATTTTGTGTTTTTATGAGACATTATGTGATCAATATTATGTCAAGTATATTGGGGTAATTAGATTAGTATACTTTTTGGTGGATAATGTTCGTGATGAAATTTTCAGAATTCAATATGTGTTAGTTTGTGCTCGGTTCTGTTCATTAATGCATGTTTGTGTTCGTCTACGTTCATTGATATTGTTTGTGTTCGCTTTTGTCCGATACCTAAATTTAACAAATAAAGTTAAATGAATAAGAACATGTTCATTTCCTTAACAAGCTAAAACGAACAAAAAACTTGTTCGGTAATTGTTCATGAACAGTTCGGGAACACGTTATTTCCTTAACAAACAAACACGAACAAGAACTCTCGTTCTTTAAGTGTTCATGAACAGTTCGTGAACATGTTATTTCCTTAACAAACATGAACTAGGCCATGTTCGTGTTCGTTTGGTTGTTTACAGCCCTACATGAAACTAGGCCTGTTCAAAACGCTCGGCGCTCGCCGATCGCTCGCCGCTCGTTCGAAAATTGCTCGGAAATTGCTCGTTCGATTTTCCGCTCGGTTGTATATGAGCCGATCGGCTCGGTTCGGTTTGTAAATGAGCCAAGCACGAGCAAAGGTACGCTCGGCTCGGTTCGGCTCGAATAAATTTTTATTTATTTAATAATAAATATACATTCAATTTACAGATAAATTTATGGCTTTATATATAAGATTCTATTGGATTTGACTCAGTATATGCAAACAAAATATAACCAACCCACTTAACACAATAAAAAAAATTAACACTAGATTTAATAGTAAAGCAATAAGTCATGAGGTGACAGTCTTGACTTCTTTATGTTAATAATTGTCCATCGCTAAGTGTCGCTTGATATCACACCTACGTCACAATGCAACAATTGTTGTATGATGTATGCTTATCACCTCACCGGCCTCAATCTAAGCCTCATCCTTGGACATTGGGATTCAATATTAGTGTTATCATCGGACATTTTGACCTTAATTATCACCCGACAATAAAAACATCGAAGGAAACATCCCAATTTTATAATCGCCCATATTATTATCCGCTCGATTCTCGCTCGGCGCTCGCTCGGAAAATTTTCGCTCGAAGAATGCTCGTTCGGTTTTCGGCTCGATTATAAACGAGCCGCTCCGCTCGGTTCGGTTTGTAAACGAGCCAAGCACGAGCAAAGCTCCGTTCGGATCGGCTCGGCTCGTGAACAGCCCTACATGAAACACTATTAACCCTCATTTTTAAGTAAGTTACACATTCACTTGTAATTTTGGTAATTGACAACTTTGACCCTCCAACCTTTTCTACTTAATAACTTGACACCTCCTTTTGTTTAAATTACTACCCTTTTCACTTTAACTTTTGGTAATTAACAACTTTGACTCTCCAACTTTTTCTACTTAATAACTTGAGACCTCCTTTTGTTTAACTTACTTTTTTTTTACAACGCAACGTGCAACACCTAATTATACTTTTCTTTTATTCTATGCCTAACCACGTTAGTGTCTAAATTACTTTTACAACTTTACACTACCGGCTAAACTACTTCTACGATGTTACACAACAACATCTGAAACATACTCTTTTTTATCTATGTCTAATGACGTAAATGTCGCGAACTTAACGTGTGTAGCAAAGTATAAAGCGCATAATTTCAGGTGCACGTACCACACGTTAATGTGATCATATATGCATGCAGGGGCGGATCCACTATGGTAGGAGGGTGGGCAGGTGCCCACCGTACGCATTGGTGGAGCTATACTTTTTTCCGGCGACCCTTCGGCGATCCAAAGCTTTTTACATAATGAGTTTTTTTACGAATAGTGTTTTAGTTAAACCTCTATGTTATTTGTTGAAGTGTTAAAGTAAAAAACAAAAAAAAGAGAGAGATAGATTAGAAACTAGAGATGAGTGAAGAGGGAAAAGAAAGTTAGGTTTTCCGGCTGGCTATCTGGTTTTGTTATGAAGATGGTAGAGTTGTTGATGTTAACTTTTAGGGTTTGATAATCAAAACAAACAGAAAATAAGATCAATAGAGCCAACATAAACTCTTTACCAAGAACAACAGAAGTAGGCGACAAAAACGGTGACAAAACTCTTATTTAACCCAAACCAAAATCAGTGCCCCCCAATACCCAAAACTGTTCTCAGCAAATCACTGAAAACAATATACAAGATACAAGATCTAGATCTGCTGATTATCAAGATCAGCAGATCATAATCTGAAGAAATACAAAGAAATAATATCTAACCAAAGTTACAAACCCTAACAGATGAACAAGAACAAATACAGAGAAAATGAACGATTAACCCTAACACTCGTAATCAAGCTTGCTTTATATAGGCAGGTACCATCAGATCCAACGGCTACGAAACAAACTCATCAACGACTATAGTGTTGCCAGCTCAACGATCTGTGTGAGAAAACACAATCATAATAACAAACATAATAAGTTCAACGAACCAGGTCATATCTTATATGACCCAGGTCAACCAGACCATCGACAACATCTTGGGCTAATAAGACTGCTCAGCCCAACACAACACACAGCCCAACACATGAGCCCAACTTCTTAAGTAATTGAATTACAATATACTGAGCCCACATATTTCAACACCCCCTCTTAATTCAATTACTAAACATATTAGTCAGCCCAAGTTTAGTACATAAAACTTCATGCTGACTGCTAAACAAACCCTTAGTGAAGATATCAGCTACTTGCTGATCAGACTTCACCTTTACAGCCTTAAAAAAACCAGAACTGATTTTTTCCCTTAGAAAATGCCAATCCAATTCAAAATGTTTTGTCCTGTCATGAAAGACAGGATTTTCTGCTATAGAGATAGCAGCCTTACTATCACAAAACAAACTTATAGGTAATTGACTTTCAATACCTAGTTCTTTTAGCAAATTTGATATCCAGATTAACTCACATGCAGTAGAACACATGGCTCTGTATTCAGCCTTAGCTGATGACCGAGCCACAGTACTCTGTTTCTTGCTTTTCCAAGAAACCAAGCACTCACCAATAAAAACACAAAAACCAGTGACAGACTTTCGTGTAACTAAGCATTTAGCCCAGTCAGCATCAGAATATGCTGACAAGGTTAAATCCTTACCTTTTTTAAATAAAATACCCTTGCCTGGAGACTGCTTGAGGTACCTGAGCAGTCTCAAAGCTACCTGCTGTACATTCTGAGTTGGTTTATGCATAAACTGACTCAGAAATTGCACAGCATAGCTTATATCAGGTCGAGTCAAAGACAGATAGATTAACTTTCCTATAAGTTTTTGGTAACCTGTTATATCTTCCAAAAACTTTTCATCCTTTTTATTTTTAACTGTTATAAGAGAGTTTTGTTCAATTGGAACACTAACAGGTTTACATCCCAAATACCCATATTCAGTTAAAAGATCAAGGCAATATTTTCTTTGATTAAGGCATATACCCTCATCAGAGTATAAGACCTCAATACCCAGAAAATATTTCAACTTTCCAAGATCTTTAATCTGGAAATTTTCCTTTAATAGTGTTTTAACATTATCAATTTCAGACACACTATTTCCAGTAACAACTATGTCATCTACATACACAAGCAACACCACAAATATTTCACCAACAGACTTGACAAACATGGAATGATCACACACACTTTGAACAAACCCTATACCTTTTAACACCTCTACAAGTTTTTCATTCCACTTCCTAGGAGCCTGTTTTAACCCATACAAGGATTTGACTAACTTACATACTTTGGACTCATTTCCAGAAGAGTACCCTTCTGGCAAATGCATATACACATCCTCAGTAATTGACCCATACAGAAATGCATTATTGATATCAAGTTGAAACAATGTCCAGTTATTCTGGACAGCTAAACTAATGACACTTCTCACAGTAACCATTTTAACAACAGGAGAAAAGGTTTCTCCAAAATCCAAACCTTCTCTTTGATTATAACCTTTAGCTACTAATCTAGCTTTATACCTATCAACTTCACCACTAGACTTATACTTCACTTTATAGACCCATTTACAACCAATTGCTTTTCTACCAGGAGGTAGATCAGCAATAATCCATGTATTGTTTCTATAAAGTGCCTCCATCTCATTATTCATTGCCTCAATCCAGTGTGGATCTTTAGAGGCTTGTGAATAAGATGTAGGTTCAAGTACTTTATTCACATTAGACACAAAACACATATTCTCAACAGACAAATTAGAATAATTCACAACTTTCTCAACAGGATACCTAACCTTACTGTTCAATACATAGTCATTAAACCTTTTAGGTAACACAGACTCTCTACTGGACTGTCTAACAGGCCTACTTCCCTCAGGAGTCCTAGCCTCAACATTTGACTCCTCTAACCCTGAACAGTCATTCCCCCTACCTTTAGAATTACTAGGTTGCTGATCAGGATTTAAATTATGATCTACATCACTAGTTTCCCTAGGAGGGTCATCTAACTGTTCCCTAGGTGAGTAGTCATGAGTACTATTAGGTTCCCCTTCATCATTGGGAAGGTTTTGAAAAGTTTTATTAACTTTGTCACTTTCAGAAATCTCATTTTCAAACATATCAAAAAAGTTTAAGTGATTAAGTTTTTCAGAAACTAGATGTTTATGTTCAGTTTTAAAAGGAAAAATATTTTCATAAAATTTTACATCTCTAGAAAACTCAATCTTTCTGGTTTCTAAGTCATACAACTTATAACCTTTTTTGACAAAAGAATATCCAATTAAAATACTTTTATCAGCCCTGCTACACAACTTATCAGGACCATCTAAAACAGTTTTAAAACATAAACACCCAAAATTTCTTAAGTGACCTAGTTCGGGGGGGAACCCATACATCAACTCATAGGGACTCTTACCATTTAGAACAGATGAAGGTATCCTGTTAATCAAATAAGCAGCAGTAAGCACACAATCAGACCAAAAATTCAAAGGAACACTACTTTGAAACAGCAGTGCTCTAGCTGTATTCAAAAGATGTCTGTGCTTTCTCTCAACAACACCATTTTGTTGTGGAGTGTAAGCACATGAAGTTTGATGAAGAATACCTCTTTTATTACAAAAATCTATCATTTGTTTATTTATAAACTCAGTTCCATTATCACTCCTAAACAACTTAATAGATTTTGAAAACTGGTTTTTAATTAACTCATAAAAACCTACTAGATTCTCAAACACTTCACTTTTAGATTTTAACAGGTAAACCCAAACAGACCTGGAAAAGTCATCAACAACAGTTAGAAAGTATTTGAATCCTTCCCTGCTAGTGACCCTGTAGGGTCCCCATACATCTAGGTGTATAAGATCCCCTACTTCCTTTGATTTATGGTCACTAAGAGGAAAGGGGACCCTGACTTGTTTAGCCTTGTGACAGATTTCACAAGGTACAGAATCAGGGTCATCAACATTCAAACTCTCTTTCAAAACAGCTAGAACCTGACTAGATGGATGTCCTAACCTACTATGCCAAAGACTATGTTCAGTTTTACTATTAAAACACACACTACTGAAACTCACATCTTTTCCAACAAAATATAGACCATCCTGCTGTCTACCAGTCACCAGGACTTTCCTTGACTTGGAATCCTGAATATAACACTCATGTTCATTAAAAAGAACATCTAACTTATTGTCTTTGGCAAGCTTATGTATAGACACCAAATTAACACAATAATCAGATATAAAGAAAACATCAGTTAAGACCACACCATTAGCCAGTTTAACATCACCTATTTTTGTGACTTTAGCATTTGTTCCATTAGGGTGTTTAACTTCTAAATCATACTGAGATACATCAACACAATTAACCATGCACTTATCATTACCAACCATATGTTGGTTGGCACCAGAATCCATTATCCAGCCAAATAAAAGTGCATATCTAACCAAGTTGGAACAGCCAGAAAAGTTTTTAAAAACTTTAGACAACTTAGACAGAACAGACATACTAGAAAAGCCACTCACTACAACAGACTTACCTCCAACATTGGAGCTCTGAGGATCTCCACTAGACTTCTCATTTATCAGGTTCATTAACCTAGAAATTTGCTCAGGGGTAAAAGGTGAGCTACCAGAAACATTACTACACACATTGTTACTAGTATTGGTCATACCATTTTTCCAGTTACCCTGGGTTCTATTAGAGTTGTTATTATTTGACCAATTACCAGAATTCCCAGAATTACCAACCCTTTTTTGAACCCCATTTGGATAACCAATAATTTCAAAGCACCTTTCTTTGGTATGACCAATTCTGTTACAGTGTGTGCATTTCAAATTAGGATTAGGTCCCCTATTAGACCCTTTCCTATTATCAGACCCTTGACCAGTCTTAGCAACAAAAGAGACATTGGTCCCTTTTGATCCACCACTAGATCCTCTATGAGACTCCTCTCTAGAGACCACAGCAAAAGCAGCTTTTACTGATGGTAGTGGATCACTGGTCAATAATGTAGTCCTAACAGGTTGATATACTTCATCAAGCCCCATCAGGAATTGCATGAGTTTAATAAGACTATTAAAGTCATTGAACTCCTTAGAGGCCTGACATGTACAAGTAGGCAGCTGAACCATGGAATCAAACTGTTTCCACATAGTGTTCAGCTTATTATAATACTCAGCTACAGTGCTACCACTTTGTGTTATTCCATTTATTTTTTGATGAAGATTAAACATAACACAACCATCAATTCTATCATAGGTCTCCCTAAGATCTAACCAGACATCTCTAGCATTTTCAGAAAACACTTGACCAAGATACAGTTCCTCACACACAGAATTGATCAACCATGAAAGAACCACAGAATTACACCTATCCCACTGATTAGCAAGAACTTCATCAGTGGGTTTCACACATGTTCCATCAATAAATCCTAGCTTATTTTTACCTTGCAAAGCTAGTTTCATAGATTTAGACCATACAGAGTAATTCTATGTTCCTTTCAATTTAATACTAATGATAGACAGACTAGAGGTGTCACTAGGATGTAAGAACAATGGATCACTGATGTCAAGCTTGCTGACCAGTGATCCTACAGGTCCACCACCAGGTGGATTCACAACATCACCCATGATGCACAACAAACAATGAACACAGATAAACAAGAAGTAAAACCACAATCAAACACAAATAGATCCTAGAAGGACGAAGCTGAGTCAGTGTACAGATAGTGGATTCGTCACTCAATGGTGTCCACCCAGTTCTTAACTCAGGAGCCCTTTTATTAACTATATATATATAGTATTTATATATAACGATCAAGAAAAATAACCAGACAAAGCACCAAGAACAGATATCAAGCAAAACAACAAACAAGACACCAAGTAGTTTGGCCAATACCGGTCCACCCTAACCCGGTCAGTGCCTCTAGACACAACAACAAAACAAAGAGAATGGAACAATCTCACCAGAAACTCGTAGTCTGTAACCTTCACTTAGGGTTACAAGACCAGAGAGCAAGCAGCACAGCTATCCAAGCCCACAACCACGAACCAGAACCAAGATCCAGAGCCTTCAGCCAACAATGGTTGACAACAAACCCTAGATCTACAAAAATAACCAGATCCAAGTAATAGACAAGATCTACAGAGATTAAATCTATTACAAACAAAATACAAGGAAGGACAAGACCTATAAACAAGGTCAGATCCTTCAAACAACCAACAGATCTGTTAAAACTTATTAACAGATCTTCAGAATAAGGACCAGATCTATAGACAGATCAGATCCTTAACACAATACAGCGGAAAACAAAAATAAACCAAGATCAAGAGCCTATTGCTCTGATACCATGTTAACTTTTAGGGTTTGATAATCAAAACAAACAGAAAATAAGATCAATAGAGCCAACATAAACTCTTTACCAAGAACAACAGAAGTAGGCGACAAAAACGGTGACAAAACTCTTATTTAACCCAAACCAAAATCAGTGCCCCCCAATACCCAAAACTGTTCTCAGCAAATCACTGAGAACAATATACAAGATACAAGATCTAGATCTGCTGATTATCAAGATCAGCAGATCATAATCTGAAGAAATACAAAGAAATAATATCTAACCAAAGTTACAAACCCTAACAGATGAACAAGAACAAATACAGAGAAAATGAACGATTAACCCTAACACTCGTAATCAAGCTTGCTTTATATAGGCAGGTACCATCAGATCCAACGGCTACGAAACAAACTCATCAACGACTATAGTGTTGCCAGCTCAACGATCTGTGTGAGAAAACACAATCATAATAACAAACATAATAAGTTCAACGAACCAGGTCATATCTTATATGACCCAGGTCAACCAGACCATCGACAACATCTTGGGCTAATAAGACTGCTCAGCCCAACACAACACACAGCCCAACACATGAGCCCAACTTCTTAAGTAATTGAATTACAATATACTGAGCCCACATATTTCAACAGTTGACTTTAGATATATGATGATTAAATATATTTAAACAAATGTGTGGTATGTTAAAAGACAGCTAAAAAGTAAATAAATAAAAAATATTAGTGTACAGCTAGGGGCTAGCCGCTAGAAAAATCCTTTCTCTAGTTTTTTTATTGAAATACTTTTTGTGCTAAGTTAATTTTCTTACAATAAAATACGTTTTCATATGAGGGAAACTGAACCTTCATTAAACCACTCATACACCAATGAAAATAATATAAATTAAATGAATTTTGTAAGTTATCACACCTTGCATATCTAAATGGCTGATTATTAATTGGAAAAAATAATTAATCAACTTATGTAACAAATGTATTTTTTTTATTAGGACATTCAAAATAAAATATTCTAGTTCCGCGCTAAACGTACAACCCTCCGACGAGGCAGACTCTGGTTGATATTGGCATGAATTGGTTTTACACTTTTACCCGACCCATTTTGACCCGTCTTGTTTTGACTCGCCTTCTTTAACCCAACCATTTTGTGCCTCCGTCAAATAAGTTTCTGAATCCGCCACTGTATGCATGTAACAAAGTCACAAACGCGGCTTTCCCAGAACGTATCAAAATTCTGGTTATAATTTGCATTCTCAAGTTCAATTTATTGCTTTAATTGATTGGGCCCTTTTGCTTTTACCACTCCATTTCCTTTCTTTTTTGATTTTGTTTTCTTTGTTATGACGTCTCTTTGTTTGTGTTTTATAGTTACTGCTTTTGGCAAAATTACAAAACAGAAACAGTATGCAAGATCTTTGTTGCAACTGCTTTTTGGAGGACATGAATTAATACGGCTCTACTCGTTCCCACCCCATAAAAACTAGGGGTGTAAACGAGCCGAGCCCGAGCTTGACTGGGCTCGAGTTCGGCTCGGTTCGAGCCTACAATCTTGAGCTCGAGCTCGGCTCGCTAGCAAAATCAAAAGCTCGAGCTCGGCTCGGCTCGGCTCGAGGTGATTTGAGAACAACCTCAAACGAGCTCAAAGCTCGGCTCGAGATTGCAAAAGCTCGGCTCGCGAGTGTTATTAAATTGGCCTATGAAATAAGGACTTGGGCTTTGAAGATGTGGGCTATAAATTATAAGAGATATATAAATAACTTATAATTATGATTGAGCTCGTTTAGGCTCGCGAGCCCAATCGAGCTCCGTATCTAGGGCTCGAGCTCGGGCTCGATAACAAAACGAGCCATATTTCAGGCTCGGGCTCGTTAAGGCTCAGCTCGTTCGGGCTTTTTACCGAGCCAATCCCGGGTAGCTCTCGAGCTGCTACGTGTCATTTACACCCCTAATAAAAACCCCCCACCGATCTTGCTTGATAAAAATGTTATTAGTTGTTATAACTTATATTACTGTAACGCCATAAATTAAGCGTTTTTTTTAAATAATTAATCTCATCTCTAGCTCTCTTACCAATTCTATAACAAAATCTCTCTCTACACTCTCTTCGTTCACTGATTTAATACTCCCCAACCTAATTGTCTTCCTCGACCAACCACTCGCTGGCGGATAGACCAACATCAACTCCGGAGATCATCAAAACACCTAACGCCATTGTTCTTTCGCCCAACACCACTATGACTTGTCACTGCTGTATGTGACTTTATTTTTCTAACATTGTCATAGTGACTTCGCCATCTTCAAAGAACCACAATCACGTCATTGGTTTAAGCAAGGGTATTTTAGTCATTTCATGAAAACTAACAAAGAATATGTTACAGAGTTAGTCCAATCGATTGACTTATGAGATGAGAAACTAGCAACCAAATCCACGTTCGGGTTTTAAAGCATTATGTAATATGTATAACTCAACTTGATTAGCTTCACTAGTAAGCTACATAGACATGTATTGCCTTATTAACATACCTAAATGTGGACAATTATCAGACTACATAATCAGGCAGGGGCGGACCTAGCTTGAAGCTAGGTGTCGCGTCCGTTGCTACTCAACTTCGCGCGTGTATTGGAAAATTAGTGGAAATTTTTTTAACAATATTTGGAAAACGTTACTACTAAAATTAATTTCTAGATCCGCCACTGTAATCAGGCATATTCTTACTTGACGATTTAAGACTGATGAAGGACGTATGCTAGGATGAACCCAAACAGTTGTCAACACATTACTATAAACCATAATATGACATCAACATCATGATCTTTAACGATACTGGACTAATAAATGACAAATGCTAATATGAGATCATAAATAACATGTCTTGCAAGTTCAACACACACATATGTTATATACACTTAAAATAAGAACATACTTATGTCTAGCAAAGTTTACAAATTAAAATGAACAGATTTATGTCTAGCAAAGCTGCTGCCATTCGAACTGCCGTATATGAAGTATGAACTGATCCTAAAACTGCCAACTGATCTCGTTTTATTCATATGTTCCGGTTTTTTTTTTTTTTTTTTTGGACCGTCCATCCCAGATTGCATAACTCAAAGCCCATTTACACATATTTAAGTTAAGTCCACTTTCATAATTTGGTATCAAGCCCAAAACTACAAGCAAATGACCAACTCTTTTATATTTTCTTGGGCTCCTGGCTTCTCGTTATTTTATTTTCAGTTTTGTTGGGGCTGTGGCTGTCAGCAAACAAATTCAAATTAATGGATCAAAATAAATAATTGAGCCGAAAGTAGTTTAATTAATATTAACCAAAATACATGTTAATTTATTTTCTTTATATCTTCCATTTAGCTTGGCTATGTCGGTTTAGTTTTTGTTTTTTTTTATAACGTCGACTTTTTTCAGAATGATTGGTGGCCGCAGGTGGGCTTAGTCGTGGACTCGTGGTGGTGGTAGTGGTGGTCGTAGTCGTTGGTAGTCGTAGTAGTAGGCAGTTGTAGTAGTAGTAATAATAACAATAATAATGATATGAGGCTAGAAGAATACATAACACAGATGCAAAGTATGCTTATTAAAGTGCATTTTATGTTTCTTAATTGCGTTCGTCCCTTGTAGTGTCACTGAACCATTGTTCATGCTTGATTCCATGTTTTCTAGATTTCATCCTCTAGGCTTGGATCCCATTGATACAACCCTTACCATATATACACCACCCGTTAGCAGGCGTACTAAATTACCTTTCCATATGAATACAAATACTCTTTTACTAAACTGCATATCTAAACTTAACCATCTTGTTCACCTTAGGCTTTTGATGTAGTTAAACAAAAATATACTATGTCAAAAATGTTGTTAGATAATGCAGACATGCCTATGTTGCGCGAGCCTTATTGAAAACTAAGGCAACAAGTGAGAAGGTTGAGTTTGAGAAACATTGTGTTTGTTGCCACTTTATTAGTAAAAGAAATTATATTTTTATATATTAATAAAAGATCCATTCATTTGAATGGTAATGGGCAAACCTAGTATATCACATTTGCATCCAAGGGTGTTTTAGTCTTTTGAACTCCATATATATATACCATTCTTCCTTCTTCATCATTCTGCTGCAAAGACACACATTTTGGGATATGTGAGAACCGGCTTCTAGCACCGCCAGGGTTTCGCAGCCATCCCACCAACATTGGATCCCATCACAACTATTATATAACAACCCCGCCATGCCACCACCATCCGACACCATAAACCATCACCTACCATGGTGGTGACGGGTGTGCAGAACATGCTCTCTTTCCCTTATCTTTGCTTCTTTGGTGACGGTTCATGTCAATACCATGGCTGCTCATTCTGGGTTTTTATTTTCATCGATTGGTTATTTGTTGATGTTACAACAATAATGGGTTTTTTGGTTGGTTATTTGTTGGTGCGCGTTGTTACAAAAATTGGGTTTTCAGTAGGCAATTTGATTTGGGATTCTTCTTGTCCGTCACAGATAAACCCTAACTAACGTTAAAAGAAGGTTAATTAAATTTTTGTTTGTACGTAGTTGGTATACAAATTAATGTTTTAAAAATATTAATTACCATTGTCATTATCGCATTATTATAAGTGAATAAGGTATTCTTTGAAAATGTAAATATTGTATGCATATTAGAATGCAGGGAATGTGTGTGTGTGTGTGGGGTGGGGGGGGGGGGGCATTGCCCCAAGGGTGGGGAAATTATCAGTGGCGTGGGGCGAGGGGGACTATCAGGTGGCTGCAACTTATTGGTAGGTTTTTTTAAATTTACACATATATAATAATAATAATAATAATAATAATAATAATAATAATAATAATAATAATAATAATAATAATCAAGATTCATTTCACCCCCTTCCACTCCCCACCATATTTTTAGGCTTGAAAAATGGACCCCAAAGTGTCACATGGCGCATCATGTCCCTCTTTCCCCCTCTCCACTCCCCATAGTCTTACCCCACATAATTTAATAGCTTTCATGTAATCTAAATTCAGTTTCCTTTCAATGTGTTATATATGGAGGATTACCGGCGCATTTCAGATAAATCCGCTTGCAGAGCTGAACCGTTTTTCGCCATGATCATTTAACACAGAAAGAGAGTGAAGGTTTGCGCTACGATTAAGACCAAATGTCCCTTATAGGGAGATATGTGCACAATTTTGTCAGAGATGGTTGAGTTAAAAAATTGTCTTAGAATTAATTTGGTATATGCGTTCCATCTACTTGATTTTAATTCTATGCTTTTTGTTTTTGTTGTGTTTGGTCGCTGTATGTATGCATGTATGTATTTGTGTACATGTTAAACGTGATTTGTGTCCGCTTTTGATTTCTTCTGTGTGTTGCTTATTTTATGCTGAATTTGTTGAGGTTTAGGCAATTATTTGTGTATATGTTAAATGTGTCCCTCATTTGTTCTATGGTTTGGATTTTTGTACAAAGAAAACCAACATTAACAATTTGCCTTAATGCTCACTTAACAGCTGCAGCGAAACAAAAGGTTAATGAAATGTGCTAACAAATAATGTTAACACTTGATAATATTTCAATGTGGCGTATCATATGGGTAAGACACGGTGAATATAGTCATGCGGCTTAGTTGTCAGCTTAGCAAAAACATGGTGTTTACGTCCCAATTCTAGTTAATTTACCTTTGCTTAAAATCTGCACTTGATAATATTACGATGCTTTGTCGTTTGTTTCAGGTTTGTTGCCGCTGATTCATCTCCGGTAGTGTCGGGCTATGATGACCAAACATAGTATGATTTAACATTGAGTTAGAAAGTGGGATTCTCACAACTTAGCGTAGTAGAGTTGATGGATGGCAGATGTGAGATGTGAGATGTGTCTTGCGTTCTCCACTTGCAGCCTTTTTTGCAACCAGGGAAGCGGCATCCCCTTCCTCTCATGTTAAAACAGGTCTGAGCCTCAACCAAGGAAGCGGCATCCCCTTCCTTTTTTCCATAGAGTTATATGTTTCTGTAAGCAACATAACAACATTATAAGGTAAAAGGTATGTTGTCAATAATGCCAACGAATAGTACTAGGCACTTGCCTAGAACTAGCTCATTACCATAGGTCGATGGTGGCCTGTTGTTTTGAAGTTATCGGCGCAGGGCAACGATTTGAACAAGAATGGTGGTGAAAGATGATGAGACTGGGTCCGGAACGACGTCGCTAACAATCAAATCACTTTAATTTTTCTGTAATTTAATTTGGGTCTTATTTTTAGTTCTGATGGAGCTGATAAATTTCTTAGATAGTAAACTATTGATTTGTTTTGTTAAGTTTTCTTGATTTGTGTTTTTGGATTACATATGCGTTTTATATTTGATATGTATTTGGGACACATAATAAAGTGTTTGGGCTTACGGCATTGTGCTGTTAGACGTGAAAAAGGTCTTTTAACAGGCAATATGAAAAACGTGCATTGTGTGTTCATTATTACACCTAGTTAAGGTGAAAACATGCTTGACTATGACTAAGAAGATAAAAGGGTTTTCTCAGTAAAGAAAAGGGAGGGCAGCTCGTTGAAGGAGCGGAAATCCGTAAAGGATCGAAGAATGGGCCAACAGCTAGAATGAGCGCAAAGCATCATTATAAGTGCAAATATAAGTTGCTACCATTGAGCCACTCTTATGATGGTGAAGTAGTGAACTCCATCATTATCTTATGTGAACTATATATAGCCCTCGATCTTGTATAAAAAGAAACCTTAATTTCGTGCGTTAAAACCAGTAACTAGAATTGAATATAACTAAATAAATCATAATGTAAAACACCCTTTTTAAGTACTTGCGTAATAGACAAGAAGAGGAAACTAGTGAGGCGTGAGTGCAGGGAGATGAGTGTCCGAGTGAAAGAAAACATGAACCATATGAGTATATGACCAACTAATATTAAAAAACGATAAAGATAAAAGTAAAAATATTATTTGCAACAACTAAAATCAAATTAAACTAATTCAAATCCCAACTCGCTCGATAAATTATACTCCCTCTGTCTCATTTTAAATGTCCATTTATGCACTTTCTGTTGTCCCAAATTAAATGTCAATTTTTAAGCAAATTACAGTTTTGCCTATAAAAGACAAAACAGGATATTATTTTCATTTTATAACATACAAACAAAGATTTCTTAATATGTGTGTTTTTTAGTTCATGATATCTAAATTGGGACGGAGGGGGTATTAAATTAATATTCTTAAATTTTCAACAAATTATACCATGAAAGTTGTTTAATTTGATAAACAAATTCAATCAACTCAATCTGAAGTATACTATTATTTTTCAAAGCAAAAAAAAAAGATAAAAACTTAAATGACATTTCATAAGAGTTTACACCGGGAGACCGGCTGATGACGATGATCGAGTCGAATCCGTTTTCGTCTTAAAACCGGGCATCCGTGCCCAGTTGAAACTCCACCGATCAGACCGGACCGAACCGGTCTGGGATTCTAACGCGGTCCGCCTTTATTAATGCAACCATCTGCACCACCTCTCCGTAAATTTCTTTCAACTCCGTAACCACAACTCTTTGTTCTTTTTAATGCAACAATTTGATTTATAACCTCTTCTTGCAACCTTAATGTATATCTTTCACAATTCTCTCCTAGTGAAACCAACGAGTGACCAGTAGAGTGCGATCTATGAAACTTCGAAGTGGTTTGTCTTTCCACTACTTGATCTGGATTATAATTTTGATTTCCTGTTTCATTTCTTGTTTCTACAAATTTGTAACCGTGTCAACTCATGACTAGATTGCAATTCGGATTCAGCTTCAACATCGGTTAATGTAAGATCAGCTCTACATACCGGACACGTGGTATGAGAAGCTAACCAAGCGTCAATACATTCAGGATGAAACACATGATGACATTTGGGTAAAAACCGAAGGTGTTCATGATCCGTGAACTCGGATATGCACACAGCACATTCCAAACCTTGATCCTTACCTATCTTCAGTTGTTGTACGTCAGAATAAAGAAACACTGGAAATGACTCAAGGATGTTTTGATCAAGGCCGTGGGGGAAGTTTAATCGCGATACGCGGTTTGAGACATTTGGAAGAGATAGGCGATTTTCGAAAGAGGTGTTTAAACACTTGTGGATGTATAATGAGAAGAATGTAATTAAGAACATGGAGAAAATGAGTGCTACTATTATGATTTTCACGGTTGAACTGATACCGTCGATTTCGTATGGGTACGATGGCGAAGAATGTTTAAATGATTGAGCAGTGGTTAATGGTAACACCTCCGCCAGCATCACCGTCAACACTAATGAGATGATAGATAATGGATGAGAAATGCAATATGTTTCCATAATAAGTTTGGAATTTTTAAAGTTACAAAGTAGATTAGGATTAGAAGCCGTTCTAAAAAATATTAGTAATGTGTCGGGATAGGTTGTCGGGAGGAAGAAGGAAGTGCGTGTAGGGATATGACAGTGACAGGTGGATGGCGGCGGCCGGCAGTGGGATGATGAGTGATGAGGAATAAATGGTTGTTCAAATCACAAACAAAACAATAACGATCTTCAGGTTGTTATTAAATCGTGTTTGTAGTGAAAGTCTTTCATTGATATAAAGTTGTGGCAATATAGGCATTAAGGAAAGAGTTAAATGCCAAAATGGCCCCTGTGGTTTGACCCAATTTGCCACTTTGGTCACTTTTTTGAATTTTTTGCCAAAACCACCCCTCATGTTTCGAAAAGTGCCAAAATGAACCATATTTAACTGAGTTTCTAACTGAGAATGGAAAGTCAGTTAAGTATCAGGGGCATTTTCGTCCTTTCACTATGTACTTCATCTTCTCCATATAAATGGCCCCTGTGTTCTTCTTCCCCCTCTATTTCATCTTCAACAACTCCACCTTCAACATTATTACTCCAATTCAATTAAAGTTTTACTAAACTATAGTAACTAACCCTTCGATTACCATATTCAATCAGAATATCAAAACCAAATCTAGATTCCAAATCAGATATACATCACCAATTATTATAATACACAAACAGTCAAACACATACACAAACTTAAACTTAAACTTACGTTTACAGAAACCGTTGTCGCCATGATCCCAAACGTTTCAATTCAGTCACACAAGAAAGTTGCAAGACCAAAGTTTATTTTGCACAAATAGAACCAAAGACTTCCAGTTCGTGAAGAATAGACTACCAAATTAACCTCCTAATAGAGTAACAACAAAAAAAAAGTTAACGCAGCTAATACAAAATATCATCAAGTAGAACAGAGTATGTGAATACAAGAAGACGACAATAATTGAAATAGATCCTGCATAACTTTCTTCATCTAGTCAATGTACCCCCAAAGATCCAAACTTTAACAAAAGAATGGTAAAGTCATGAATCAAAATTTTAAAAAGGAAAGAGAAGCAGCCTCCATAGAATCAATACATTATCCAGTTTTCTGCAGAGATGGTGACCGGAGTTGCAGAGTCGTCGGAGACAACAACCTGTTCATCATCACCACTCCTAAACAAGAGGTAACCTTCTCTGTCATCATTCATCATCATAATCCCTAACTCCTCCTCCGCCTCCGGCGGTGCTCCGGCAGCCAAACCCTACAACCACACCACCACCTACCACACTCCACTCGATTATTATCATGGGGAGAGAGAGACGTAGAGATCGAAAAGAGAGAGGAAGAGACAGCGACGGTGGCGGCAGCGGTTGGGATCTAGGGTTCCTGTTCAGATTTGGGTGGTGTACGGTGGAGATTGTGGTGGTGTTATCAGACGGCGGCGGCGGAGGGTTTGGCTTCTGATTTGGCTTCATGGCGGCGGAGGGTATGGGTTCTGATACATATGTATGTGTGTGGAGGTGGTTCGTGGGGATCGGTGGCCGGAGCTTCGCCGGAGGTGGAGGAGACCACCGGTCTCCTTCTCTCTCTAGTTCACCCTCTCTTTCTCTCTCTACCATGTGTGTCTGAAGAAGTATGTGTGGGTGTTGTTTTTATAAGACAAAAGGGTGTGGTAGTGTCGGAGAAGATGAAGTTCAGATGGGTTAAAAGGGGTTTTAAAACGTTTAGAGATGAAATGACGAAAATGCCCCTGATACTTAACTGACTTTCCATTCTCAGTTAGAAACTCAGTTAAATATGGTTCATTTTGGCACTTTTCGAAACATGAGGGGTGGTTTTGGCAAAAAAATTCAAAAAAGTGACCAAAGTGGCAAATTGGGTCAAACCACAGGGGCCATTTTGGCATTTAACTCTTAAGGAAATGAACAAAATTAGTAGGCACACTAAAGGGGTTATCTTATAAAATAGGTGTATGTTTAGACGTGCGTTTTGGTCCCTTTAAATTGGATTTGAGTATTTGTTGGAAAAGGAAGTTTATCATGTACATATACATATCAACATATCTGACTTTCTCCAATACTATATGCATCTTTAGGCGTCCTAAGCTCAAAAACTCTAATGCCATCTCTATCACGATAAGTAATCTTACCTTTTTTAATTTCCACCTCATTACCAACTAGTTAGACACAATATTTAAATAAAACTTTTTATTTTTATTTTGGATCCACCTCATCACATTAACCGAGTCAAACCCATACCTTATGCAAAGGTACCTCATCTAAGGGCTTCTAAAGATTGATAAACTCCAATGGTAAGGAAATCAAAAGGCCTCCAAAAGCTTGATATCCAAGGGCCCAGAAGAAATGACGAATAAAAAAAACCTGAGTGTGTTTTAAGGAGTGTCTACAAAAGCCGAAAATATGATAATCGTGTGCTCTCCGCACCTTTATATGTTCCATGTGAGTACTTTTGGATGTGTTGGTTAGACATGGACAAACCGGTTTTTTTTTTAAACCGGTCCGGTTTGTAAACCGGTTCGGGTTTTAGAGGGTTAAAAAAATCGGTTTTTTTTTTAAAACCGGTTTGAAAACCGGTCCGGTTTTCAGACCCAAGGAGAACCAATAATCCAAACCGGTTGGAACCGGGTTGGAAACCGGTTTCTGGAAAAAACCGGTAAAAAAACCGGTAAAAACTGGAAAAAAAACCGGTTTTTGGCTGCTGTTTGCTGTTGTTTTGCAGCTGTTGTGCAGCAAAAAAAAAATTTTTTTTTTGTTTTTTGAACTATTTAAACACTACAAATTCTTATAAAATACGATTTCATTAACTTAAAAACACGATAAAAAACATCAAAACATAAACGAATCCGAAGATAAAAAACATCAAAACATCAAGGAATCCGAAAACATAATCTTAAAAAACATAGTCTTAATAGGAAATAAGTCTTCAAACATAGTCTACTCTTCACCCGAACCGGAGTTGCTTCTTATCCATTCATCCATTTCGGCTTCATATTCCGACATTGGTTCGGTTAAGTCCGCGTTCACCTCGTCCTCGTACACTTCGCCTTCATATTCAAGTTCTCCCTCAAGTGAGCGTATGTTTTGCACCCTCTCCGCCGCATTCAAATAATCCTTCAAGCAAATCGCCATCTCTACCGAAGGTGGAGTTAGTCGCGTCCTACGTATCGAAATGACCCTGCCACTAATAGAGAAAGCGGATTCCGAAGCTACCGTGGAAGCTTGGACGGTTAGTAAATCTCGGGCCATGGCGGCTAAGACCGGAAATTGATTTTCCTTACTTTTCCACCAAGCCAACACATCAAAATTTTTAAATTCATCGGGAGTCAAACCTTGTAAATAGTTTTCGGCACCATACCTCCCAAGTTCGCTACTAGGAGTGTTACCTCTTGCACGTTTATTAGATGTGTCCAACAAAGAATTATATAAATACATGTCCGAATCGTTTACATTTTGAGAAGTTTGTCTCAATTGCGTTTGAATGGACGACATTTGACCATAACGTTCAAAATAAACATCATACATATCCGTAAGATGTTTGTTAAATCTTGCTACCATACCTTGCGAAAAAAGTGGTTCTTTTGCCGTGTTCAACCCCAACTCGGCACAAATATTTTCAATTATATTTTCTACCCCCCCTATATTGTAACATGGGTTTAAAGCGGATGCACAAGTAAAAACCGGCGGCAATTCCGAAAAATATTTTCTAAATTTTTCCTTCATAGTTGCCGCCATTTCTTTGTATGGACTACCTCTACATTCCATTTCCCCTAATTTTCTAGTCATGTTATATAACTTGTGAAGTGTTATACAACTTGTGGGATAATAAACTCCCGACAAAGCGGTGGTTGAAGCTTTAAAAACTTGTAGCATTTCCGAAACCGCTTCAATAACATTCCAATTCAATGGGTGGTATGGTGCCGCTTTTCCCCGACTAACCAAAATTTCATGAAATGCATTTAAACTACCTTTTTGCAAAACGTGTTTTTCGAACATGTTACAAGTGGAACTCCATCTTGTTGGACAATCCCAATTCGGACCCAAACAAATGCAATTCACACTTTTACAAAATTTTATATAGTTAGCATGCCTTGTGTTGTTGCTATAAATATCACGTAACATTCTTCGAAAACCTTCTCTTTGTGTTTCAATAATTTTTAGACCATCTTGAACGGCCAAATTGATTATGTGTGCGACACAACGACTATGAAAAAATACCCCTTCACAAATAGGTTGGTATTTTAATTTTAATTGTGTGATTGCCGCGGTATTATTCGACGCGTTATCAAAAGATATTGATAAAATCTTGTTTTCTAACTTAAACGTTCGAATAACTTTGTCAATCATATTAAAAATATTTGTACCGGTGTGAGGGTAATCAAACAATCGAAACGCAATAGTTCGTTTCATCATTTGCCAAGAAGACGGTTCAATCCAATGGGCCGTTACACAAATATAAGAGTCGGGTGAACCGTGTGGTGCGGACCAAACATCACTTGTTAAGTTAACACCGGTTTCTAAATTTTCAAAATAACTAATTAATTCATTTTTTGCTTGTTTCCATCTTTTTAAACAATCACGTCTAAGAGTAGCACGACTTACATGTGTGTATCTTGGTTGAAGCGTTCGTTGAATAAGCCTCGTCAAACGTGGGTTGTCAAAATGATTGAAAGGCAACGTTTCTTGTATGACAAAATTCCCCATTTCTTCGCGAACCGCTTCCAAGTTGTACACAAACAAGTCGCCTTCTTGTGTGATCGAGGCTCCACCTTGAGAATTTTTTTGCTCTTTCAAAATTTTACAATATGGTTTTTCCACGTGGTCTCTCAAGGTCGAGTTAGCATCATGTTTAAGCATAGCCGAACAATATTTGCATCTCGCCTTGTTTGGACCAAAAGTCATAACACACAAATCAAAGTGTTTCCAAACAAGTGGGTTTCTTTTCGTGGGAACCACCTTAACAACCGTGGGTTGGGATGAAGAAGCACCAACTTCGTGCGAACCGGTTTGGCTTTTAGGAGTTGGTGGTTGTGAAGATGCCATTTTTCTTAGAAAGTAGAGATTAATTTGTGAGAAAGTAGATGAAGAATGCAAGATTAGAGAGTGTTTTTGATGGTGTGATTGATCCTAAACATTAAGGGGTATTTATAGTATGATTGTGGGTCAAAAATCCCCAAAAAAAACCAAAAAAACGGCTATTTTTTGGCTCCAAACGGCTATATAGCCGTTATGTAACGTTCAAAAACCGGGTTTTTTTTTCGGGTTTTACAAAAACCGGTTTTCAAACCGGGTTACACTTCAAACCGGTTTTCAAACCGGGTTTCAAACCGGTTTTTCTACAGAACCGGTTTTCAACCCAGTCTAGGATCCAGAAACCAAAACCTATCCAAAACCGGGCTGTGGGGTCGGGTTGGGACCGGTTTTTGTGAAACCGGTTTACCGGTTTTTTTTTTTCGGGCCGGGTTGAAAAAACCGGTTTTTTTGTCCATGTCTAGTGTTGGTGAGTTTGTTTTGCGTAAAATGCATGTTATGAAATTGTTTTTTTTACTTTGTCTATGTTTATACAATTGATGGAGATGGGCAGGTGGAAAAATATAAAAGTACAGAACTATAGGAGTTAGGTTTCTATGAATATGATTGATAAAACATGCAACATCGTGTGATATTGTAGTTATGATTAATTACAAGACTTGTACCTTAAGTTTTTCTTATGTATACTTCAAGTATTAAAAGCTAATATAATACGAAAAGGTCCGCATCTACCAATATATAAAGTATACTGTATAACCATTTTATGCAGCTTCCTTTCAAAAAAAAAAAACCATTTTATGCAGCTAACCGAAGTTGCCACTACATGCTCGCTATTAATTATAGAGGCCGGTTTTTTTTTTTTTTTTTTTTTTTTAACGGAGAAGAAGATACTTTTATACCACTAGAAAACATAAGCGAGTACAACGTAGATTCCCTAACCAGTGGTTAGAAAACCGGAATTAAAGAAAAGATACCAAAGACTGACTCTCGCCTATCGAATACAAATACAAATACAATAATCTACCAACCAAAAACAATGATCACCGTGTATATAGAGGCCGTTTAACTTACAAAAAGTTATTTACGTAAAAAAGCTACGAAGAATTATGAGCACGACACATGTACCAGTGTACATAATTACACAAGGGATATTCTCATTTGCCCTATAATTACACACAAGTTTATATAACTACGCACGTCATATTTCATAGAGAAAATTAAAAATACATAGAATTCTTAACCTACAAAATGTTAGAAAGGATTTTGTACTAATTGTACATTTGAATAACAAGATCAAGAATGAGATGATCCAGTGGCAAATAAATGGAAAATTCAAGAGTGAAAAGAGTTTGAAGACTATTTTTAGTATAGCATACAATTCTTGATTTTTTTAAATCCCTTCACATTTTTTTAAATATTCATAACTTTTTCGTATTAAATTATTTTAAAAAATATATATCACAAAAATGACCATTTTATTCTCTTTAATTTTAGTACCATATTGTCATGCCTCTTTTCTTAAAATGACATAAAAAAAAAATCAACCAACTGTGCATATAATGTGCGTAATTACGAAATATGTCAAAATTCATGGTACCAATCTTAAAAATACTTAGAAAACTTTTATTAAAAAACAAAAAACATACAAGACTCTTAAAATACAGGGAAATAAACCCTAAACACCTAAGATACACAAACTTATAATCCAAAAGATTACTTAACAGATCTCACACACTATACTTAGGGTTACACCTGAGAATACGACGACCATATTATCATGACCAAGACCAAAACCCTAAATGAGAAAAGTAATCAGAAAACAAGAACTTGCACTGACGATAATGATCTGTGGAACGAATTAGACAACTTCGATCTGTGGAATGAGGCAAGCAACTGTCGATATGTGGAATGTAGTCATCTCTCCTGTAAACGAACCCTAACCGACTTGTCCATAGAGGAGTCAAGATATATTATTATTGAGAGGGGGCAGTGCATAATATCTGTCATCTTAGAGGATGGTTGATGAAAGAGAGCATCCTCTTTATATTCGCTTTTGAACCTTCTGAATGTGTGACCAACTTAAACTCAACGCCTGGGTTTATATTTCTTGATGGACTTGTTATATTAACCCAATATGCAGCTGTCCAACTTAGTACAAGTGTAACAGGCCCAACAAACAATTCTAATCTGCTAACCAATTATGATCTGCTTCATAAGCTCACTGCTAATCAAGCCCAATAACTGTAATGGCCGCTCTTAGTTTAAGCCCATCATTAGTTACAAACTAGGTTTTAGCCCGGCGCGCCAAGGCGATGGTAGTACGTGGTGAGTCGTAATTGTGCGCTTCATCATTCTACCAAGGTCAGTTTCAGCCCCCCCCCCCCCCCCAGCAAATCATTCCGATCAACATAATTGGTTGCAAACCTCGACGCCGGCCCCCTACGATGAAGATCAACCGACAGTGAAGGTCGACGCGGTGGCTATACAAAGTTTACATGTACTTGTTATATCCGTAGCCAAACACCCCTTTATCCGCTCTAATCCTTGTTGCCAAACATCCTGTAATTGACTTGGCCTATATATGTCCTTTTCTTTTCCTTCTTGTGCACAAAACAAACGAAGGACACACACACTGTGATCTTTATGAAAAGTTGACCACAACAACCAAATACCCAAAACCTACACAGATCAAAAACAACAAACCCAACAAAGAAAATCACATAAATAAGGAAAGGAATTCATGGATCTTCATGGCGAAGAGGACCGGCGATGGTCTCCTCCTCCGGTGATGGTAGCCCGCGTCGGTGGTTGTATCCCCTCCTCTCCGATGACCTTTCCTTTTTCCGGCGACTATTATGTCTCCAATAACCCAACCCGTGACCCTGTCCCTCCCGTCATCTGCACCATCAAATCAGTCACCAACCCGTCAAGACCCAACCCGTTACCCTGTTCCTCCCTCTATCCCAATGATCGGACAGTCAACGGTGACGTCGTTTATTTTTCCGTTTGAAGCCTGATCGTTGAATGGTGGCAATGGTTTTTAGAGAGAGAGAAACCGTATACATAGATTACAGAGATACTGGGAGGCCTGATCTGTTTAGAAGGAGAAGGAGAAATACTTAAATGACAAAAACACCACTACATAGTCCGATAATTACGCGAATGCCATGTTACTGTAGATAAGTGGACGACAAATGTTATATATATAATGTACCAGCTACAGCCCAACTACACGAGCACAAATACTTATGCAACATGATACAATACATGTATATTGTAACAAGTATACAATATACACGAGACAGCGGCTTTGTACGGCAGGCAGTTTTGAAGGCAGAAGCTAAGAAGGTCGCTAAGCACGAAGCAGCCTGTTTAGATCATCAACATGGATCCATGGCCCCTGAGGCAGTACGGTTTCTGAAACGAGTGCAGAAGGTGGTCCACAGTGATTCGCAGTGCCCTAAGAACCAAGGGTTTGTGTTTAGCAGGATAGGCTTTGCGACTCAAAAAGGATAGCGGCGCAGCTTGTTGCCCGCTTACCCACAATCTAAATGTAAAATAAAATCTAACAAGTAATGAAATTGTAATTGAAGAACTTATCATTTTCAACAAAATATGTGTAAGGTTATTATACAAATGGGTTATAAGTCTTATCATACAAATGGGTATTAATATGAGAAGTAAAGGGATCTAGAAAAGATGCTTGAATATCATCGTAAAAAACCACCCCTTTCACTTTTCACATTTTAGTATGTTTAAAAACATTTGTATTTATCTTTTACCCACTAGAAATAAATGCTTAACGTTATATTGAAACAATCGTAAGTAACTAAAAAATGATAAAAATATATAATAGGGGATGTATACTATAACCTATAACCTGAAAACAAAATATGACATCATAGTTATGTATGCGTGACCGAATAGAACATGACTGAAAGTCAATACTAAGAATAGAACATGACTAAAAGTCAATACTAAGAATAGAACATGATAGCAACTCAATACTAAAAAATAATAGAAACTCAATGCTAAAAAATAACAAAGTTTCCTTCATAATACCATCTCAAAGTTGTAATGAAAATTGCGACGGAAACAACTTGTGGCTAGTTTATTATGGATTTTCAAAGTGTATTCAATATTGAAATGATTATACTAATTGCAAAGGGTACAATTGTTAGAAAAAACCTATAATAATAGTACGTAAGGCCCGTATTGTCTAAAAAGGGTTACTACTAAGAGGGATCATATATTTTTGTGAATAAAACTTGTTTAAACTTTAAGTATTTGGATTGCTAAGGATATGAATTATTTGCTCATGTTTTGATGATATAACACCAATATATCACCAGATTTTGGTAGGTTCTAGTTATTACGCCTTAAAAGGTTAATCACAACAAAATGTAATTCAAATTACCACCAATTTAAATTACATGTATGATGTATCCAACTCATGAACTTTATTTTAATGTGACAAACTTTCAATACTTGTCATTATATGTTTTGATTCGTTGGTTCTTGATTTGCATTTTTAGCCATTACTATTCACTTAGCAATTTGCTAAGCATGTGTGTGATGTGTGATTTTAGAGAGCAATTCCAATTTAGATTTAGTGCCGTCATAGTTTCACACTTTCACTTTCCTAAACATACATGGTTGTTATTTTTAGATGCTTTTATCATGCTTGTGGCTGGAATCATTTTACCGTTTCTAATAATATTACCGTGGTTAAAAAGTATACTTGAAGGTTAAAAGCACAAGATTAGATAATAAATATCCGCCATAGAATAAATATGGAGTACGAGAAAACAAGAGTCAATTGGTCAATGATATAACACTTTGCAACTAACTTCATTAATTTATATATAGCCAACAAGACCTATAGGACACATATTGATATTGTATGTTTATAGGACACATAATTTATTAACATGAGAGATAACCTTTGAATTAGTCTTATTTCAAAGATACAGTACCACAAAATTAGTTCTAAATAATTCTGTTTTACAATAGGAGGCCCCTGTAAACTTCCTCACAGACCCTACGGAAGGGAGATCCACCCTGCGACCCGCAGATCTGCTTGTCTTTGGTTGGGAGAGGGGGAAACATGCCTGCGTGGACCTCACCGGGGTATCTCCTTTGGTTAGGTTAAGGGAAACAGGGTTTGTAGCTGGGCAAGCATCAAGAAAGGCGGAATCAAAGAAAGTAGATAAGCACGCTAAAGCTTGTGCAGATAACCAACATGCCTTTATCCCTCTGGCCTTTGATACCTTTGGCTCCCTGGCGCCAGAAGCTATTCGTTTCTTAACCAGGGTCCAACGGGTCGTCCACAGCAATAGTTCATCTCCAGGGGGGCAAGGGTTTGTCTTTAGTAGACTAGGGTTTGCAATTCAGAAAGGGGTGGCGGCGCAGCTTGTTGCCCGTCTACCTTCTATTATGATGTAACTTTCATATTTTGTTTTAAATGATGACTTATTAATTTTCAAAAAAAAAAAAATAGTTGATTTCACTAAGAAATTTGTTACAAATTAAATAAAGAAAACATATGCCTATCAAAAAAAAGATAAAAATAAATAAAGAAAACATATACTTATCTTGACACCCTATTCTATCCGGTATCCACAAACCTAACTCAATTCACATTGTCACACTTGCGAGACTATCGCCACGTGGACCACTCCCATTCACCCACGTCACCAAAAACAACATATGCTAAAACAAGTACAACAACAATTAAACACCAAACTAGTTCAATCCTTCTTCTCACAACTCGGTCACCAAACTGAGTTGACTCACTCCTGGTTTCTGAAACCTAACCATCCCAATTTCACTATCCAATTCTTCAATCATTTCCCAAAGCGTATCAACCGATATCTTTTTAAAACAAAACAACTGTAACAATCTCTCTTTAGAATTTATTAACCTATCAATAACATGACCCAACTCAACCAACTCGTTACAACTCAGCAACCCAACCCGTTGTTTAAACTCACTGAGTCGAACCAACATCTCATTAACCATCAACAAATAATCATGTGTAAGCAGCTCCATAATACCATAAACCAACTTACCTTTCTCCACTAATAACTCATAAGGAACTTTACATATTTCATCTATAACACCAACCAATAAACCAAAATCTTTAACCAAATCAGAAGTTACTAAAGAAGACAACACATCTTGTTGTTTGTCTTTCTCTACTTTCAAACAAGAAGAAGAAACCAAACATATGTTTGTCGAGTACGTGAAGATAACAGTTTCTATGTAACGCGCGTACCACCTGACCCAAGTGGATAATATCCACGTGGCAGGTGAGGAGCGGTCACGGAAGTTGGAGAGTTTAAGGTTGTTATGACCGTTGGCATAAGGGAAAATGAAAACCTGGTCTTTGAGGATAAAGGGGCCACGTGTAATGATGACGTGGATGGTGAAGAGGCATTTAAGGGCGACGTAGGTGTTGTGGGTGTGGTGGAGACGGTTGAGTAAGGAATGGGTGAGGATGGAGGCGGTGGCGCGTGAGGTGTTGCCTAGGGTTAGGAGGGTGGTTAAGTGGTGGTCGGTGGGTGTGGAGGGAGAGTGGGTGGTGGTACGGAGGACGGCGATGTGGAGGTAGGAGGTGGTGGGGGTGGAGAGGAGGGTGTGTTTTGTGAGTGAGAGGGTGTCTTTGATGGTGCCGATGAGTTTTCTCATGGTTGGTGTGGGTGAGGGTGTGATTGAGATGGCATTGGTGAGGTTGAAGGGAAAAAGAGGAGAGAGAGGGATGAGAGAGAGAGAATTTGACCGTTTGGGTGTGATGATGGTGTTTCAAGAAAGTTTTTTGAAAGACGAGATGTTTGATTTTTTTAAAGTTAAAAGCGAAAGTTTTGTTTGACATGAAATTTTTTATATATTGAAGAATGGAATTAAATGACATCAAATAATTGGTTTTTTTTAATACCAAACTAAATATCACATTAATTGCCGGTAGGTTAGCACTAAATAAATGGCTGCTCACTAGGCAGCCCAAGTTCTTCAAGCAATCAATTCAGGAAAAAACTTGCCGCCCGAAGGCCCACTGCAGTAAAACCCCTTTGGATCGGATTCGAATTTAAGACAAAATGGCCTCAAGCTCTTATCTTCATTTCTCCATACCACTCCACCAAATTGTGGGTGGTATCCAGGTGAATAATGGGCGACTTCGGATTCGGATGGAAGGTCAGGTTCTACCGATTATTTCAATGTAGTGCCTTCAAATGGGTGGAGGTCAGGTTTCCATGGATCTGTGAGAGCCAATGAGCTAACGGCGGTCAAGTAGTTGACTTTGGCCACAACGCCTAGTGTCACGATGATTAACACGTCGTTTCTAGCCGTTCAAAATAAAACTCGCGCCATGAAGACCATCTTACGTTTTCTTCTTTTTAACAACCACTTCATTGAATATGTACACCTCAACATTAATCTCCCTAAAGAATGAAATAAAATAAGGCTCCATGTATTAGCAATCCCCTAACTCTTATTAGCACACCCTTTGTTCCTATTCGTCGCGGATAGGGTTGTACGCGGCATACAGGGGGTCTAACAATAAGAATGTTTGTGGCCTCCTATCAGTCACGTGTAGGCCTATACGTCACGTATGACCCTATACGCAGCGTATAGGTCTGTCAAGACTCGTGACTGATGAGCATTAACGACGCGAGGGAGTTTGTGAACCCATCTATACATCGTGTATAATCCTATACGCGGCGTATAGGTGTAGGGCTGCAAACTAACCGAAGGAACACGAACAAAGTCTTGTTCGTATTTGTCTATTAAGAAAATATTGTGTTCATAGACGCTTACCAAATGAGATCCCCTGTTTGTGTTTGTTTGTTTAAGGAAATGAACGTGCTCGTGTTCATTTGTGTTTGTTTGTTAATTTTCGATACCAGAAAAAAGTGAGCATAGACAAACACAAATTAATGTTCATGAATACAAACGAATGTTTATGAACACATATAAGCCTTCATGAACAAAAATTAACACAAACTAACATATATTAAATTTGGACTTGAATCGGTATCTTTCATCATAAAAATTACATGAATCCGTCCAAAATATACTAATCCAATTATCCAAACATACTTGACGTATTTTTGATAACGTAATACTATTTACTATGAAATAATATCCTAACATTATTGTAGGATCGTTTTCGGACAAACCGACTATCACGAGCTGGTTCGACTAGAGTGTGGAATCCTCTAGTCGATGTTAGGATAACAAATACGCCAACAAACACAATATCGAGATATCAAAAGACACAAAAGATTGGTTAAAAGGTTGTAATTGTATTAGATAGAGCACGAGTGTACAAAAACGTTTACAGACCCAAAAACCGAGGCAACTATGTGTTGCGAATGGTGTGAAATGATAGCTGATGATTAGGGCAATGATTGGTTCTATTTATACCCTATCCAAGTCGGCTCAGGCCCAGAACACGACTAGCAGAAAACGACAGGCGAATATGAATCATAGTCGCCTAAAAGGCACACGACTATGACCATAGTCGCCTGCCCGACACACGACTAGCATTCACGACTAGCAATGCTAGTCGTGTAAACCAATCATACTAGTCCAAAACATTCCTGACACTATTAAAACGTCCAAATTACATACAAACGACCACAAAACGGCATACAAACACCTATACTAGGCTAGGGACATCTAGATTACATGTGCTAACAATAATAAAAAATTAAAATATTAAACTTAAAGTACTCATTTAATCCAAAAAATAAAAACTTGAAGTCGGTGGCCGGCTCCATCAAAAAGGACTATTTCAATCCTATGAGTTGATTGATCTGCCGCAATTATTGTATGATACCAAATATGTAGATAACCCTAGTTCAACTTGAATGCGCCCGAAATAAACTGCTACTACTGCAGATGGTCTTAACACAGGCGTGTATGATACATATCCGTGGATCACCCTATTCAATTTTAAGAAGTCAAGGGCAAGATTTAATATCAACATTCAAAGAGAAGATTTAACCCAACTATTGGTTTGTTCACCATATAGCCCCATATGTGGTGTAATCTGGGTTATCAAGAGACAAAAGTTAATCATGTATCGTGTGGTAACGTTAAGCCAAAACACAAAGGGTCCGTAAACCTCTCTGCCAATTGTTGGATGTGTATGTTACTACGTCCAAGAGTTAATGCACATCCATCAACTATCAAGCTAGGGGCATCACTTGAGGACACATGCCTTAGCTTTGCTTTTAACTTTACTAAGACTAGACCTGGCAATTTCAACCCATTTGGTTGAGTTTGGGTTATTTTGGGTTTAAAATTTGACTTTGTGGGTTGAAATGGGTTTAGTATAATTTTCAAGGGGGTTAGGATGGGTAATTTTAATTATAGGATATAAGTAAGTAGGTCAGGATGGGTAAATTAAAAAAAAAACAAATGGGTCAGGATGGGTATTTTTAGATAACCATATACAAATCTGAATTAAAACTCACCCAACACCAAAAGCGTTAGTGCCTCATAGAAATAAATGTCATTAAAAACAAAAAATTATATCTTTTGCATTTGTTGATAACCCCGGTCGGTTCGAAACCGTTCAGGTCGTTAACGGACGACCAAGTCGAAACAACACGGGTCGTTAACGAGACCGATCTCATCCAAATGGTTCGAGTCGTTAGAGGGCTTGAACAAGTCGAAACAGTCTGAGTTGTTGACCGGCCAGTTCAGGTCGAAATGGTCATGTCGTTTGAGGGCCCGGTCGGGTCGAAACGGTCCGGGTTGTTACCGAGTCCGGTCGGGGCGAAACCGTCCGGGTCACTACAGGACGGGTCAGGTTGAAACGGTTTGGGTCGTTACCGGGCCCGGTCGGATAGAAACGGTCCAGGTCGCTACCGGGCCCGTTCGGGTCGACACGGTCCGTGTCACTACCGGACGGGTCAGGTTGAAACGGTCTGGGTCATTACCGGGCCCGGTCGGGTAGAAACGGTCCGGGTCGCGACAGGGCCCGATCCGTTCGAAACAGTCCGGTTCACTACGGGACAAGTCAGGTTGAAACGGTCTGGGTCGTTACCAGGCCCGGTCATGTCTAAACGGTCCGGGTCGCTACCGGGCCCGGTCCAGTCGAAATGGTCCAGGTCACTACGGGACGAGTCAGGTTGAAACAGTCTGGGTCGTTACCGGGCCCGATCGGGTCAAAACGGTCCGGGTCGTTACCGGGCCCGGTCGGGTAGAAACAGTCCGGGTTGCTACCGGGCCCGGCTGGGTCGAAACAGTCCGGGTCGCTACGGGACGGGTCAGTTTGAAACGGTCTGGGTCGTTACCGGGCCCAGTCGGGTCTAAACGGTCCGGGTCGCTACCGGGCCCGGTCCGGTCGTAATGGTCCGGGTCACTACGGGACGAGTCAGGTTGAAACAGTCTGGGTCGTTACCGGGCCCGATCGGGTCAAAACGGTCCGGGTCTTTACCGGGCCCGGTCGGGTAGAAACAGTCCGGGTGGCTACCGGGCCCGGCTGGGTCGAAACAGTCCGGGTCGCTACGGGACGGGTCAATTTGAAACGGTCTGGGTCGTTACCGGGCCCGGTCGGGTCTAAACGGTCCGGGTCGCTACCGGGCCCGGTCCGGTCGAAATGGTCCGGGTCACTACGGGACGAGTTAGGTTGAAATGGTCTGGGTCGTTACCGGGCCCGATCGGGTCAAAACGGTCCGGGTCGTTACCGGGCCCGGTCGGGTAGAAACGGTCCTGGTCGCTACCTGGCCTGGCTGGGTCGAAACAGTCCGGGTCGTTACGGGACGGGTCAGGTTGAAACGGTCTGGGTCGTTACCGGGCCCGATCGGGTCCAAACGGTCCGGGTCGCTACCATACCCGGCTGGAATGAAACAGTCCGGGTCGCTACGGGACGGGTCAGGTTGAATGGTCTGGGTCGTTTCCGGGCCCGGTCTGGTCGAAACAGGTCGTGTCGCTACCGGGCCCGGCTGGGTCGAAACGGTCCGGGTCGCTACCGGGCCCGGCCGGTTCGAAATGGTCCGGGTCGCTAACGGACACGGTCGTTGACGAGCCAGATCGGGTCGAAACGGTCTGGATCGCAAACGGGCACGGCCTGGTCGAAGCGATTCAGGTCACTAACGTGCCTGACCGGGTCGAAACGGTCCTAGTCGCTAACGGATACGGTCAGGTCGAAACGGTTTGGGTCGCTAACGGGTCCGGTCGGGTCGAAATAGTCTGGGTGGTTAACGGCCACGGTCCAGATCAATAACGGGTCAGTCGAGTCGAAACAGTCCGGGTTGTTAACCGGGCCGGTTCGAAATGAAATATTTCGCATCCCTTAAGATTTTATTTTTAAATTTACTTTTGTTTTTTATTTTAATTTTTTTTTACTTTTTAAATTTTAAATTTTTTATTGTTATTTTAATCTATTTTGATGTGAGCTTATCCTAATCCAAACCATCCCCTGACCCAACCCATCCCTAACCTATTTTTTTAATTTACCCATCCTAACCCAAACCCATCCTAACCCAACACCCAAACCAACCCAACCCACCCATTTTGCCACCTCTAACTAAGACCATGTGTAGTCGAGCGCGATTTGAAGCCTTAATTCACCCATAGCGCCCCAAACACCACTACGGGGGGCGCTATGGGGCGCTATAAATTTTCAAAAGTCACAAAATGGGTGTCAGGCGCCATGCTTATAGCGCCATATTATGTTTGGTTTTTGTGCCACTTTTTGCAGCCAATAATGTTAAGGGATGGGGCGCTATATTAAATTGCCACTACACACACTCTTAGCAGCCACTACACACACTCACTCTTAGTAGCCACTACACACACTCGTAGTAGAATTTACCAATAGATATCTTAGTTTTACAATTGGTAGAATTTATTAATCTTAGTTACCAATTTATTAATCTTAGTTTTACTATTGATAGAATTTATTAATGATAAACACATGTTTTGTTCTATTTATATGAGTTTAATTGTGGTTGGTGGTGAAAAGAATCACAGAAAACACACCAACAAACAAAATCAAATGATTCAACTGTCATTGATGAATGAAATTAATTACCAAAAATGATTTTAACTCACTATACACCAGACTATTAACTACATAAGCATATTGTAACAAAATCTTTTTGAACACAGTACCACTGATCTCTAGTAAAAACTAACATCTTGTGACTTTTTAGGCTATAGTTTACCCTGCAATACAACCTGGCTTAGTCTTTAATCCATCATAGTTCAAAAACAAAACTAATATAAATAGAACCAGTCTTATAAGAAAAAAAAAATAGTTGAATTGAAGGAACCATCAGAAACCAAATATTTATCCACAGCAGCTAATAAAAGCTATAACGGTCCGCATCATGGTTTGATCACTGTAACAGAGATCCCATCATCTGGTTCCTCATTTTCTAATCCAACACAAAAACAACCATTTTTTAAAAAACGTTTGTAAAAATAACCAAAATAGAAGTTAATGTGAGGGCTCAGAAAAATGTATATGGGTTATGAGAAAGTTTATCAATCACAATGAATATCAGAGTGGTGCATGACTTTCCTAGATTCTCATCACTGCCCAACATATTACAATGAGCTCAATACCGTACCGGTACTGAACAGATACCGGTATCAAAAAACAAATCCAATACTGAATACCATACCTAACACTATCAATGTCTTAAAAAATACTAAAAATGTGAACAGAAATAAATAACAGTAAGCTTTAGAATTAAACAGCAAACTGTGTCGCAAAACTGTTTTCATCACTATCTGCCCGTCTAACGAGATGCCTAAAACATTAATTAGGTTAAGGCATTAGATACCATGGGCATTCAAATTAAAATTAAATTATAAATTTATAAAAAAAATAATAACAATTTGATGCAATCTCAGTCGAAAGATGGTGATAAATTTAAATTAATCACATAAAAATCAGTATAAATTACAGATTTGCATCATCGATTGCAACATAAACATTTTTAACATAACATTTTTATTAGGAATTAATAAGAGATGATTGAATAAAAGAGTGATCAGATGGTAGTGCATGTATTATAAATCATCATACAATAGTGCAGACATAAATGGGTAAAATAAATCATCACTTCAATCTTTTGCAAATTAAATCATCTCCAAAAAGTTCTAAAAATGGGTGTATTAGCAGATCTGGTTAATAAACAAACTGGTTTAAAAAAGATAAAAAAAATGAATGAATCAGATTATGAATATGTCTATCAGCACAGAGCTACGTAGGTTTACGAAGCTCGTAAGACTGGGGCGACAATAATTCTCATCATATTCAAAGAAAAATCGTAAAAAAAAATAACATAATTAAAATATGTTAAAAAATAGAGAGAGTTTACGAATCAAGTGAAACAGGATAGGCAGAGAGAGATCGAAGATCCTGTGAATCGCTAGCCAGAGAGAAGAGACTGAGCTAAGCTATGTTGTTGGAAGATGAAGGATGAGGCGGCATGTTTATATAGCGAATTGGGTTAGGGTTTGTGGCTGCGAGACTTTACTCTTTCCAATTTTAGGGTTTTAATTATAAATAAAATAAAATGTTTTTATACGATGCAGGTAAAGTAAACCCAAAGGATGAGTTAGGGACGAAAAAACCCGAGCCTCATGAGTATACTCGAAGACTGATATATAGGACCGGTATATTCGAAGTCTGGCGAGTATGGCCCGGGTATGTGATTTGTTTTAAAAGAAATATCGTGGGTTCAGGTCGGGCATAAGCTTATGTGATACCCGACCTGATATAGCATACTAAATTAAAATAAGAAATTGTAATAAACTCTAATATCGTTTTGTTGATAAACTTGCAATTGCTAATTTAGACTTGCCTATTAAGTAGGGGCTATTTGGTTGATTAAGTGCTGAATCATTAAGAAATCTAAATAGTTAACAGGTATGAATGATTCAAAGCCTTATTAAGAGGCTTACCAAAAAAGTCCCTTGATTCGTGAAAGAATCTATGTTGTTGATCGAATGGCCACTAACTAAAGTTTAATAATTCTTCTACTAAACCCGCTTAGTATTTCTCCACAATAGTGCAAGTTAACTCCCTCAGTTTACATATAACCTTAAAAGTTTCACTTTCCATTAAAAAATGAATGAGGCTTTCTTCAATGATTGCAACATTCTCAACTTCAATTTCAAAGTTCATAAATTTACAAGGAAATTGAACAATGTCGTGGTCATGGATAACTCTTCTCATTGTCAAATTATAACTTTGAATTTTCACTTAACATGTTTTTACTCTTATTATATGGTATTTATACCGTATGTTTACAGAACACCTTCATAGAAGGAATAACATTTTTGTGTGATACATATATAATCTTACACGACGATGAAGTAGAATAAATTATGTCGTGTAGCGCGATTGATTGTGAACTTATCTTAATACATGTGCATTTTTATGTCAATCGAATTGATATTTGAAGAGTGGTTCGGTACGTGATTACTTAAACTCAAATTGGATTGATGCCGCTGCAACGCACAACCGGGTAAAAAGCTACTTTAAAACAAATTAAGGAACTTCTTTATTAGTTGATAAATAATAGGGGAAATGAAATTAAATAATCCTAACTTTGGAGTATTGGAAGGCAATGATCCAAACGTGAAAGTTGTAACGCAACAGTCCCAACTTTTCTTGTATTTTACTCCATTGGACCAAAACTAACTAGGGTTAGTTTTTAACAGACCCAGTTAGTTTTCTGACTAAAAATGTAACTTTTAAAAGATCAAGGACCATTTATGCCCATTAGTCAAACTTTTTAAACAAACTCGTTTCCTTCTCCGGTGACCGGTGCTCTCCTCCGGCGACCACCCCTCCATCTCCGGCGACCACCCATCCATCTTCTCCAGCGACCAGCCCTCCACCTCCGGCGACCACCCCTCTTTCTCCGGTGACCACCTCTCCTTTTCCGGCGACCACCTCTCCACCTCCAGCGACCACCCCTCCTTTTCCGGCAACCACATCTCCTTTTTCGGCGACCACCCCTCCACCTCCGGTGACCACTCCTCCTTTTCCGGAGGTGGAGGGGTGGTCGCCGGAGAAGGAGAGGTGGTCGCCGGAGGTGGAGGGATGGTCGCCGGAAAAGAAGGGGTGGTCGCCGGAGGTGGAGGGGTGGTCGCCGGAGAAGGAAGGGTGGTCGTCGGAGGTGGAGGGCTGGTCGCTGGAGAAGATGGAGGGGTCATCGTCGGAGATGAAGGAGTGGTCGTCGGAGGAGAGCACCGGTCACCGGAGGAGGAAATGGGTTTGTTTAAAAAGTTTGACTAATGGGTAGAAATGATCCTTGATCTTTTAAAAGTTACATTTTTAGCCAGAAAACTAACTGTGTCTGTTAAAAACTAACCCCGGTTAGTTTTGGTCCAATTGAGTAAAATACAAGACAAGTTGGGACTGTTGCCTTACAACTTTCAAGTTGAGATTATTGTCTTCCAATACCTCAAAGTTGGGATTATTTAATTCCATTTCCCCTAAATAATATGCGGAGCTATATCTAAATACATAAAAAAAAAAGAAATCTAAAATAACTAATGAATTTATCAACTAAATCAAATAGATACAAAGTACGTTCGGATATTCAAAGAAACCAAAAACAAAAGGAGCTATTCATTAGCCCAACAAGACGATAATGGCCTCAGACCATAATTTTTAGATAAGCCCAAGTGAATACGAAAATAATATCCTACACTAGGGGTGAGCATTTCGTGGTTCGGACCCACAGGAACCCTGGACCCGACCCGCGAGAACCTTGGACCCGAACCTTTTTAAATATATGGGTCGGTTTCCGGTTCTAGATTTATATGAATTATCGGTTCCGGGTCGGGTCGGTTCCAAACCCACGGTTCTAATATAAGAACCACAAAACCGTTTGTATTTATATTAAAAATTAAAAAATAATCTTTTTTAGTCTTTTCACTATTTGTTTTTACGTGCTATTGTAATCGATTTCATGTAATGCTAATACAATATTAAATATATTATTTATAAGAATAACAATGTATTTTTTCTCGAAATATTTTTCGGCTTGATGTATATACATAGATGTGATATATTATATAATATATATTATACTACATCCAAATTTGAAGTAAATAGTTATGTATTTCGCTCTGATGCGTGTGTGTATGTGTGTGTGTATTTATAATGTATACATAACGGATTCACATAAGGTTTTGAGTGATGAGAATGACAAAAATGTTACAAAAACATAAGCCGAGAAACGAAAAGTGATTTAAAAAATAAACTCATGGGCTATTGATAGAACCGCATGGAGGAATTCTTTTACGAGCATGGTAAAAGAACATGAATACGTAATCCTCTAAAAGTGGCAATTACATTAAAAGGTTCTAGAGGGTCAGACCCTTTACCCGACCCATTAGAACCTTTAGGACCCGGAACCGCATAGCCTTTTAAGGTTCGGTTCGTGGTTCCTAATTTCCCAATAAAAGGGTATACGGTTCTGGTGGGTCCGGGTCGGGTCGGGTCGGTTCCGGACCCTTTGCACAGCCCTATCCTACACCCATATATTTCATCATCCATTTTGGGCTAATTATAAAGCGATCATTGAAATTTTGATATTTAATCGTTGTTTGTGGATTAATGAAAATCCAACTATTTATTTTGGGCCGATTTATATGTTATTATTTAATCGTTGATTGTCGATTAATGAAAATTCGACTATTCATATTGTACTAACATTGTGTGATCATTAATCTTTTTATCTTTTTAACCAACCGGATCAGAAAAAAGAGCGATTCTAGTTGTAAGATATCAAATAAAACTGTCACCGGAATTGAAATATTATTCAAAGAGAAAGATCTTATTATATAAGTATGGTTGACCTCTACGTGAAAAGTAAAATTTAAGCATACGTAGAATATGCATGAATTATAAAAAAAAACTCTTCAGTATCTTTGATGACAACCGTCATAACATACAACTATCCTGTTAGAAATCTCATGATGATTGTAGAGATCAACAACGCATGAACTAAACAAGACCAAATGCGCTTTCACAAACGCACGAGTGGCTCGTGTAAGTTCATTTGTCGTTGCCGATGTCTCGACAAGAACCGTTTAATGACAAAAATTAAAGAAAAATATGATGAATGGAATTTTAGTGTAATTATTAAACGGGACTTTTTAAATGGTGGATTGAAAGTCTTTATGTCTCAAATTAAGTCTCTAATTAGTAAACTCTTCATCCATCAATAGCTTTTGTATAAATTTTTTTGAACGACTAATTTTCTCTCCCATTTCTACACCATTTTTATTACACCATTTTTGCTTCATATGCGGCTTGAACTCCAAACCTCCCCTTTAAAACTTCAACACATTTACCACCACACCATAAGGGGTGGGGCAATGGCTTTTGTATAATGGTAACCTCATTTGGTAAAAAAAACATAAAAGAAAGATGAAGAAGAGTATCCATAGAATAATTCTTGAAGAAGAGATGAACACTTGAAATCCTATATGTTGGGGGTACTAAATAGAAAGGAGTACTCTCTATACGATTCCACAATCTTGCATTCTTATTTGTTCCACAAGTTTTTACACTATAATTTATTCGGGGTAACCTCAGGCGTGTGGTCTTCTCCGGCAGTACAAACTGCTTCAGTTGTTGTACCATGGGAGACAGACACGATATTTTGAGTAGAGGCGTGAAATCTGTTTTATGAGAAGCGTGTTGAACACATGCCTTAACCTCAACCTCAACCTCAACCGTCAACATATGTTTGTTCATTCTTGCAGCTAAGAGGATCATACAAAAAGATATTGTTCAAGTTCTCATTAAAGACAAAGCAGAAATCGTACAAGAAGACGTGATTCATACTTTTGTTTAAGACTACGGTTTGAAACATTTTATTTACATTTGTTGTATTTCTTTTTATGTTGGTTTGGATATGTACCCGACGCGTGTACTACGATTTCCCAAAATTGTATAAAGATAGTACCCTTATATTATTTTATTTATGTAATCGAAATATAATTGTGACTCATGTCCTACAAAAGATTCTCTTAGTAATTTGCGGCTAGTACTAAATATAAGATTCGTAATAAGATTCTTGCCTACACTTTGTCGGTGATAACAATTTTTTTATAATGATTTCAAGATAAGATTTTTTTTTTAACAGCTCTCGCCCAGGATTATACAAGGCCAAAGCTCGGTCGACGCGGGATTTCAAGATAAGATACCCGCCCAGTCTTTTGAGTCAATTGTTGGTGGCATGCGATATGTGTTACATTGGTAATAATCAGAAAAAGTTACTACTAAATGTCAGTTGTTTTTAAATTTTGGTACCTACAAATACTCTTGATTTCAACCCCTATGATTTCTATTTTCACCCCCCTCAAAGTGTCTCGCTATGGCCATAGCGAGGCGCTTAGGTGTAACACCCCAAAACCATTCGTTCGCCTAACTACGTCATTAGGCGTGATTAGCAAAATATTAACATGAGACTTAGAGATTAGAAGATGGGTCACATTCTAATATGGAAATAACCTAGTTAATAATATTATGTTTATGTAACACCCCGAAAACCCGTTTCGTTTAATTACGCTAATAGGTGGGATCAATATATACACAATATTGAGCCCATTATCAAAAAGGAATATTTTGCGGATAATAAAACGAGACATTGACAAGTCCCGTAAATTGCAAACACACGTGGGAATATTGTGAGAACTAACTTAATTAGTAAAGATTACATACTTGTTCTAAACCGGAGGGGCCGAACTTGACAACTAGGCAAAGTTGGAATAAAATGGGGGTTAAGAATGAAAATGTGTGATAACACACACTAAAAATCGTTCTTCACACCATCAAAAACACACACACATGAACCTCCACCAATTCAGCCCCAATTCATGCCAAAATCGATGGCTTTTCTTAATGCATGATGGAATTCATGATCATCTAGTGTTCTAAACATCATAAGGTAACTCTAGATCCTTTTTAAATCATCCAAATCCATGGTATATTGAAGATGATGGCTCTAGGGTTTTATAAAATGTGAAATTGATGGTTAATATAGGTTGCCCTAGTCTTGGGGAGCCTTAAACATGTATAATTTGGTTACAAATCACATTTAATATGTGTGTTTGATTATGTCCATATGAATATGTTAACTTATGAAATTGGGGTTTTAACCTCTAGGTTGAAACACACATGGTTAGTAGTTTTGGTGACTCTTAGGAGTTGTTATAATGATCAAATTTAGTTGAAATGCCTAAATATCTTGTTATGATAATAATTAGATACATGGCTATACTTTGGTTAAACTTAGAAGGTTGAAAACTAAGTATATTGGTGGATGCACACCAATTGTTTGATGAAATGCCTAGGTGAGTTAATCTCAACTAGACATGTAAGAAAATGGCTATGGACTTAGCTAGTAATGATAATGAATACATGATGTTATGGATAGTGAACAAAATTCCACATTATGTATTCTAATAGACAAGTTTGACTCATCCCCAAGTTAGGTACAACAAAGAGGGAGCAAACGGGTCAAACGGATGCAAGGCGAATACTCATGGAAACAAGAATGGATGCGAGGTAAGTAATACTTACATTCACTAGATCACAAACGTAACTTTTGTATTGATGTAATGATCTAAACCTTGATAAGGGATAAAGTTAGGACCCGAGGGGGTGAAACCTATTAAACGGACGGTTTATGCGAATCCATGTCAAAACAAGATTTATGGTAATAAACGAATCAAGAGTGTTGATCATAAGATGGAAATCATCAATTAGGTCAATAAATAAAGCTATGTGGTAAGTCTAAACTCAAGTTTTGATAATAAATCACTTGAATAAGAAAGCTATGCAATTTGGGTAAATGGGTCAAGTGAGATTGCCACTTCCCCCTAATTAAAAGTTGGAATGTCAAAAGGTTATGAACCATGAGACTTAATGGGTCAAACGGTGATTTTCTCACCATTCGTACCCGACAATCAAAGCCAATAATCTAAGTCTTAAGAACCTTGGGGATAACGGGTCAATGGGAAATGCATCAGAATTGAGTCTTGAGGGACTAATGTGGTTAATCTAGAAAGGGTGCAGGAAAACACTTGGAAATTGGGCACATGATGCCCAAGTAAACAATGAGGGTGCAAGTATGGAGCAACGCCACCCGGTAAGTGGTAGTTAGATAAACGCCTTCGGGCGAAGCAATAAGGGTACTAGAATTACCCACATGAAGTGTGGGTGCAAATCAAGTAAGTTATTTCCATAACTATGTCTAATGCGCGCTAACGCGCTTAGAATCTACTAAACAAGTGAAAACTTGAGAAAGGATGAAAATCTAAGTCCGGAAGGACTTAGAGGTTTTTAAACAAGTCAATGAGTCAAAAACATTGGAATTAGAACAAGAAGTTTTGCCACGAATAGCTAAATTGATAGATTTGACCATGAAGGGCATTTTGGGAATTTAAAAGGTTTCTAAATGATGAATTTAACAAACTAAATCATAACGAAACAAATCGGACAAACGCTTTGGTTAATCAAGGGTCTAATGACTTGACAATTTAGACGGTAGGCATTTGGTATGGTCAAATAGAGCCTTGTTTGATGCAAGGCCTTAACGGGTCGATTTGGGTAAAAATCGACATAAATACCTAAGACTATGAACCGGGTCATAAAATCATGAACCGGCCATTAATATCAGTCTAACAGAGGGTTATATAGTCGGCAAGTCAATGCTTAGGCTTCGGGAATCATCAAATGCGGTTGCGACATGATTCCCATGCTTAAAAGTCACCAAACAAACATCAGAGGCTTCGCGCGGCCGCTCACAGGGACCGCGCGGCCGCTCACAGCACCCAGCGAATTGATAAAATGATCAGAAGCTTCGCGCGGCCGCGCGATAAAAGCGACCGGCCGCGCGCAGAGAACAGCCAGACAACGCGATCTTTAAAATTCAATATAAAATCGTAGAAAAATCGTTAGGAGGTGTTCTTTATATGCCTGGAAAGCTCTCGGAGCGTAGAACAACTCTTATTTGAAAGTCAAATTCAGATTTTGGGTTTTAAAAAGGGTAAAATCTATCCGAACAGCTGCTGCGCAAAAGTTGCAGCAATTTGTTCTCCTGATAAAGGGTCGTTTGGCCTGGTTCGTTCCGTTTCGACGTGTAACAACGATCATACTAGTTTAAATGAATCGTTGATAACTCACTAACCATTCTTTGTGTAATGGTGCTAGGTAAACAAGGGATGGAAGTTCTGTAGCAAGGATCAAGTCGCGAAAAGAGCCGAACACACCCGATCACTCATCAAGCTTCCGCAATAGAATTCAAAGAACTCCCGTTAAAACTCAAAATAGTAGTCTATGTTTTAGCTATAAAAGTGTAAAAATTTGTGGGAATCAAATGTGTGTTTGATCTTAATGGTTTGAGTTTATAATAAATATCAAAGTTTTAATCGGGAGTGGTTTAAGTAAGGTTAAAACCCGTATGATTAGGCGTTGATTGCGTGATTACGGGTTAGGGTCTTACAAGTGGTATCAGAGCCATAGGTTTGAGGGATCCGAGTGTCGGGAAGGACACTTGGACTCAAACCGTGCGCTCAAAGTGTTGAAGGGTGTTCGGTTCGAGACTTGATCGAGGAATCCGGTAAGTAATACCTATAATGAACATCCGTTTTGACCGGAAATTGTTATAGGTAATCAATAGTGATATCGTGTAGATACACGCTATCTCAAAAGCTTGATAAGGAAATGGTTAGGTACTCTTGGGGCCTATCCAAAAGATTGATTCGGGCAACGAAAATCTCGTATAACAAGAATTCTAACATCACTATTGCAGTGATGCATACTAATACTGAAATGTCATGTTACTAATTAATTGAAATTATACATGTGACAGGGATGATAACATCTTATTTGATCGAGAGAGGATCAAATGATTCACCAAACGAGGTTGTAGAGGTTTATGGAGCACGGCTGATAGCATTGCTCACTAAGGACCAAGTCAAGTTACGACTCGGGCTAATGGATCAGTAACGAAAGGGAACACGGGAGCAAGTATCAAACAGGTACATGCTCAAAATCATAGTAGGTGCATTAGTATGCAATTATCACCTGAAGAGTAGTAATTGCACATGCAAGCAATAAGCAAAATGTGAAAGGTGCATAGTTCACAATAATGAACGATCAATGCACAAACTTAACTTGAACATCGAGACCGGGTTAGGGGTAATCATCCCAAACTAATGTTTAGGAAGGCGTTGTGATCATACCAATGAGTGTGATCACACAAACCTTATTAAATTGATAACACACCGCTTTTTCTTAATGAATAAAGGTAAAAACCTAACATTGAACAATTTATCAAGAAAGGGTTTTACCAAATAAAATAGGGGGCACAAGCATGAGCTGAAAATTTGCTTGCATAGGGTGTGATGCCTTAATTATAATAAGTCTGTGTGTACCATATGCGAATTACTTACCCTGGCCAGGTAAGTGTTAAACATATGATACCATGGATTTCTTATGATTAATACATATACAACCTATGTAACAAAGGCTTAGTAAGTGTGAGGTGCCGGGGGATTTTGGATGTAGTCCACTGTCTAACACGGCAGGGATGCGATCCATGCAAGACCTTGAGCGAGGCACCAGCTAGAATACGCTGGGCTAGCAAAGAGGACAACAAACTGGAGCGTTTGGACGTAGTCCACTGTCTAACACGGCAGGGATGCGAACCATGCAAGACCTTGAGCGAGGCACCAGCTTATACGTTGGGCTAGCAAAACGGTATGCAAGACCTTGAGCGAGGCACCAGCTTATACGCTGGGCTAGCAAAACGGGCAATATACGATACGAGTTATCCTGGGTTGATACAAAGATCGACTTGAACCTTAATCAAGGTCTAGTCATAAATAGATTCAGTTCGGAAATAAACTTAAACCTTAATCAAGGTTGAGTCATAAACCGATTTAGCTTGAAAACAGACTTGGACCTTAATCAAGGTTAAGTCATAATTAAACTCGGACTTTTATAAAAGGTTAAATTCGTAAAGAGGGACTTGAACCTTAATCAAGGGTTGAGTCATAATCACATTCGGGTAAGTCATGAATCTTGGGATTAATGACCTAAAACAGCGGATTGGGGTCATGATAGATCTGTAAATCATTCAACCCTTGGGTTAAGGATGAAAAAGTGTAAACCGCAATAACATTAGATTGTATTGTTGGTACAATCTAATACAAATCATAATAACGGTTGGATTGTATAGTTATTACAATCTGATGCAAACCGTGATAACATGAGATTAGTCGATACAATACGTAGTAATGACCAATCTACACCATGTTTTATGAAAAGAAAACCAATCTCAATTTATGTTGAGATCGGTAATCAGAAAAAGGACTTTTAGAAACTAAGCGTTCTAAATATATAAACGATTTGAAGTCTAAAACTCAAAAGTCTTTGAACGGGTCGGTTGGGGCAATGACCACCAACCGAGTTAGCAAAACGGGAACTTGGGTAAACCAAATAAATGGCAAATTCTTAAAATAGAATTAGTCTAAGAAAGGAAAGTGTTAATGTAAATCAAGGTTTGTTTATAACATTTTAGCAAACCAAAAAGAAACAAGGGTTGGATTCGGGGATGAATCCAAGAAGCTAGAAAACAGCTGTGTTAAAAAGCCGGGTTAGTCTTGGAAACCAAGGCAAATTACTTGTTAGAAATAGACGCATAGACATGTATGCATATGCATGCTACAATCGAGTATTGCAGTAGACACCCTAAGGTGCATGATAGAATGGCCCCTTAAACCATTACATCATTCGGGATAATAGTAGACGGGGATAGTCTACGGGTCTAGGGAAGACCTATGAAGAACATAAGTAGCTAAAATGTCGGGTAGGGGGTAAGTATGTAGATATTGCCCCTAGTTAACCGAAATAATAGGATGACTCAAGTCGTATTATGAAAGCTAAGGCTTCCATATAATAAAAGTTAGAAAGCCGAGTAAAGGGATACAAACAATAAGTATATAGTACTACTCGTTAGACTATAGAATGTCAAGGGATTGAGCGGTGCTCAGAATTGATTAGAGACACTAAGGTTCTTTGGTGTAACCAAATAAACAACATAAGAAAGGTTTCGAGGACGAAACCTCCTTAAGGGGGTAGACTTGTAACACCCCAAAACCATTCGTTCGCCTAACTACGTCATTAGGCGTGATTAGCAAAATATTAACATGAGACTTAGAGATTAGAAGATGGGTCACATTCTAATATGGAAATAACCTAGTTAATAATATTATGTTTATGTAACACCCCGAAAACCCGTTTCGTTTAATTACGCTAATAGGTGGGATCAATATATACACAATATTGAGCCCATTATCAAAAAGGAATATTTTGCGGATAATAAAACGAGACATTGACAAGTCCCGTAAATTGCAAACACACGTGGGAATATTGTGAGAACTAACTTAATTAGTAAAGATTACATACTTGTTCTAAACCGGAGGGGCCGAACTTGACAACTAGGCAAAGTTGGAATAAAATGGGGGTTAAGAATGAAAATGTGTGATAACACACACTAAAAATCGTTCTTCACACCATCAAAAACACACACACATGAACCTCCACCAATTCAGCCCCAATTCATGCCAAAATCGATGGCTTTTCTTAATGCATGATGGAATTCATGATCATCTAGTGTTCTAAACATCATAAGGTAACTCTAGATCCTTTTTAAATCATCCAAATCCATGGTATATTGAAGATGATGGCTCTAGGGTTTTATAAAATGTGAAATTGATGGTTAATATAGGTTGCCCTAGTCTTGGGGAGCCTTAAACATGTATAATTTGGTTACAAATCACATTTAATATGTGTGTTTGATTATGTCCATATGAATATGTTAACTTATGAAATTGGGGTTTTAACCTCTAGGTTGAAACACACATGGTTAGTAGTTTTGGTGACTCTTAGGAGTTGTTATAATGATCAAATTTAGTTGAAATGCCTAAATATCTTGTTATGATAATAATTAGATACATGGCTATACTTTGGTTAAACTTAGAAGGTTGAAAACTAAGTATATTGGTGGATGCACACCAATTGTTTGATGAAATGCCTAGGTGAGTTAATCTCAACTAGACATGTAAGAAAATGGCTATGGACTTAGCTAGTAATGATAATGAATACATGATGTTATGGATAGTGAACAAAATTCCACATTATGTATTCTAATAGACAAGTTTGACTCATCCCCAAGTTAGGTACAACAAAGAGGGAGCAAACGGGTCAAACGGATGCAAGGCGAATACTCATGGAAACAAGAATGGATGCGAGGTAAGTAATACTTACATTCACTAGATCACAAACGTAACTTTTGTATTGATGTAATGATCTAAACCTTGATAAGGGATAAAGTTAGGACCCGAGGGGGTGAAACCTATTAAACGGACGGTTTATGCGAATCCATGTCAAAACAAGATTTATGGTAATAAACGAATCAAGAGTGTTGATCATAAGATGGAAATCATCAATTAGGTCAATAAATAAAGCTATGTGGTAAGTCTAAACTCAAGTTTTGATAATAAATCACTTGAATAAGAAAGCTATGCAATTTGGGTAAATGGGTCAAGTGAGATTGCCACTTCCCCCTAATTAAAAGTTGGAATGTCAAAAGGTTATGAACCATGAGACTTAATGGGTCAAACGGTGATTTTCTCACCATTCGTACCCGACAATCAAAGCCAATAATCTAAGTCTTAAGAACCTTGGGGATAACGGGTCAATGGGAAATGCATCAGAATTGAGTCTTGAGGGACTAATGTGGTTAATCTAGAAAGGGTGCAGGAAAACACTTGGAAATTGGGCACATGATGCCCAAGTAAACAATGAGGGTGCAAGTATGGAGCAACGCCACCCGGTAAGTGGTAGTTAGATAAACGCCTTCGGGCGAAGCAATAAGGGTACTAGAATTACCCACATGAAGTGTGGGTGCAAATCAAGTAAGTTATTTCCATAACTATGTCTAATGCGCGCTAACGCGCTTAGAATCTACTAAACAAGTGAAAACTTGAGAAAGGATGAAAATCTAAGTCCGGAAGGACTTAGAGGTTTTTAAACAAGTCAATGAGTCAAAAACATTGGAATTAGAACAAGAAGTTTTGCCACGAATAGCTAAATTGATAGATTTGACCATGAAGGGCATTTTGGGAATTTAAAAGGTTTCTAAATGATGAATTTAACAAACTAAATCATAACGAAACAAATCGGACAAACGCTTTGGTTAATCAAGGGTCTAATGACTTGACAATTTAGACGGTAGGCATTTGGTATGGTCAAATAGAGCCTTGTTTGATGCAAGGCCTTAACGGGTCGATTTGGGTAAAAATCGACATAAATACCTAAGACTATGAACCGGGTCATAAAATCATGAACCGGCCATTAATATCAGTCTAACAGAGGGTTATATAGTCGGCAAGTCAATGCTTAGGCTTCGGGAATCATCAAATGCGGTTGCGACATGATTCCCATGCTTAAAAGTCACCAAACAAACATCAGAGGCTTCGCGCGGCCGCTCACAGGGACCGCGCGGCCGCTCACAGCACCCAGCGAATTGATAAAATGATCAGAAGCTTCGCGCGGCCGCGCGATAAAAGCGACCGGCCGCGCGCAGAGAACAGCCAGACAACGCGATCTTTAAAATTCAATATAAAATCGTAGAAAAATCGTTAGGAGGTGTTCTTTATATGCCTGGAAAGCTCTCGGAGCGTAGAACAACTCTTATTTGAAAGTCAAATTCAGATTTTGGGTTTTAAAAAGGGTAAAATCTATCCGAACAGCTGCTGCGCAAAAGTTGCAGCAATTTGTTCTCCTGATAAAGGGTCGTTTGGCCTGGTTCGTTCCGTTTCGACGTGTAACAACGATCATACTAGTTTAAATGAATCGTTGATAACTCACTAACCATTCTTTGTGTAATGGTGCTAGGTAAACAAGGGATGGAAGTTCTGTAGCAAGGATCAAGTCGCGAAAAGAGCCGAACACACCCGATCACTCATCAAGCTTCCGCAATAGAATTCAAAGAACTCCCGTTAAAACTCAAAATAGTAGTCTATGTTTTAGCTATAAAAGTGTAAAAATTTGTGGGAATCAAATGTGTGTTTGATCTTAATGGTTTGAGTTTATAATAAATATCAAAGTTTTAATCGGGAGTGGTTTAAGTAAGGTTAAAACCCGTATGATTAGGCGTTGATTGCGTGATTACGGGTTAGGGTCTTACATTAGGGTAACTTTTTTCAGGAATCGTCAGACTTTACGTCCAATCATATATCAAAGCGCCTCGCTATGGCCATAACAATTTATATTATGCAATTATGCCATTTATTTTACTTCTCGGGCATCCGGGATCATTTTCGGTTATTTAATTGTTACTGGGTAATCATCAAATTCCATACCGAACAAGTTTATTTGCACGTGATTGCGTCGTGCTTTTAATTAAACAAATGCAACCCTATGCATCAATTGGGAATTTGCTATTCTCTAAAGGCTAAATTAATCCAATTAATTTAAGAATGCACTTAATTCAATTAATCAACACATGATTATATTGTACGGAATTACTTTGATTTTGTCGATTGTCACAACCGAGACCCTGGATCACCACCATAGTTGCCGCTAAGCAGCACCACACCTCCCTCTCCATCTGAAATAATGATACTTTTTTTTTCTTCATAAAATTCACAAATGAGAGAGAAAAACTAGCTTTTCAAAAGGTCTAAAATGCCCCTTGTGCAGGGGTGTACAATATCTACCAACCCCTCTTTCAAAAAAGTGAATTGAGTGAGGTGTTACATTTTCATTTGTTAAAACGAGTTCCATAGTTCTCACCACTAGGGTCAGTTCCTTAGTTTAAATGAGAAGATAATATTTTGTAAGAATAAAAAGAATAAGTTTAGACCAATAAGAATCCCCCATTTTATAATTGTATTTAATGTTAAATAAATGATTAATATATTACAATCCCTTAAAGTAAATAAGTAAATGAAACTCATAGTTCATTTTCATAATATAAATTCTTTCAAAGCAATCCTAATTTACAGTGAAGGATAATTCCAATATGTGTAGGATGAATTTCTATGTGTAGGATAAGTATATGATAATTTCGATATATGTAGGACAGACGTATGATTATTTTGATATAATGTAACATAAATTTTGATATGTGTAGATAAATTTTTGATGTGTAAGATAAAATGTTAATGACTTTAATTAAATAGAGAATAATTAATGTGATAAGAGTTACAATATTTAATACTAGCTTTTATCCCGGGAGCGTCCCGGGGTTATCTAATATGACATATCAATTTTACATGCGAAATAGACTGAATAACCTGAACACTTTGTGTTTTTTTTTTCATGTATGAACAAAACCCCACAAAAAATAGTCAGTTTTTTTCTCCATTTTTTATATAGCACTATGATACTCGTTTGAAAGATAATAAAACGCCCGTTAATTTGGTGTAATTTTTTCCTTAAAAAACTCTCGTGTATAAAAGATATTAACGTTTAAAAATTATGGGATGAAACATAAGAGAGAAAAATCAAATTTTGTTTTTAATTGGTAAAGTAAATCTTTTATTTTAAATTCTAAGATATGCATATCTTGTATAGAGTTTTAATTAATTTTATTATTAGATTTAATAAAAAAAAAATTAAACACTCTCACCTCAACGTGCCACGTAGCACATTCAATGAGGGGTTGGGGCCTCAATTGAATGCCACATCATCACAAGTCAATTCTTTTATTAATAGTTATAGATAGATATAGATTATAGATTATAGATATAGATTTGAAATTATTACATATATCCCCCTATTTAAAACTCTAATTACATATTTACCCAACCCAAAAACTATATGTAAAATTACATAGAGTTAATTGCAGTTTTCGTCCATGTGGTTTGCCCCAACTAACAGGTTCAACACGAGTATAACACTCTGAGTCCCTTTGGTTTGTGAGCCTAACACTTTACATCCCTCATTTTAACGTCCGCTAGTTTTTCTAATTAGTTTTAACCTTGTCATGAATCATGATCATATTGTGAAGTTCAAACGTATTTTTATGCATACCCTAATTACTCCTAAGATCCCAATAAATTACTATCTTGATTGTTCACCTAAATTCTATACCCAAACGAAAAGTTCTAATTAGTCCCGTTCGTTTGATGTTCAAGACTCGGTGAAAGTATGGTGGCTGGTCCAAATATACGTCTATTCGACACACCTATATTTGTTGAAACGAAGTTGTTGGGTTGTCTATTCGACACACCTATATTATTTTGATACTATCTTGTCTTATGTGGTCGAAATAGAATAGTAACTCACTTCAAACCAAACAAATTCTTAACCAAGAAATGGAGACGATGAAGAAACCAAACAAATGAAAAGATGGTCGATCTTGAGGAAGGAGAGATTCTACAGGGCCGGTCTTGCGGCCTCAATCGTGATTCGATAACCTTTTTCCTTTCAAATCTTCCTGATGATTTGTCGGTGGAAACCTTGAAAGAAGAATATGGGAGGTGTGGTCAATTATTAGATGCCTACATTGCTAGGAAGAGAGATAAGTTTGGAAAGGTTTTTGCCTTTGTACGTTTCGCAAAGATAAAGGATACTGAAAAGATGGTCAAAGCCCTCAACGGTGTAAGATTTCCTGGGAGTAGAACTTTTGCTAAGGTGGCGAGGTTTGGGAAGCACGAAAGAGCAGTGAAGAAGGGCTCCAATCAAGGGTATCAACCGGTCACACTGGAGAAAGTCAGCTCAAACGTGGTAAAACCTCAGGTGCAAACTGTCTCTAGTAATGGAAGTAGAATAAACTCGTACAGAGACTCTCTAACCGGTGATAGGAGTAACCAAGAGGATGTTAGGTATGCGTTGGATCTGGATGACAAGGAGTCGGAAGTGACGGAATCTTGGAAAGGAAGATCTGCGATTGGTGTTGCAAGGAATTTTAATAGCCTATGTGAAATGGAAAACAATTTGAAGGGTTTCAATGACATGAGAATTGAGATCCGCTACTTGGGTGGTCTGAAAGTGTTGCTGACGTTCTCATCGTCTGTCAAAGCTATGCGGTTTATGGACAGGTATGAGGATTGGGCAAAATGGTTTGAAGAAGTTTTTATTTGGGAGGGTCAACAGCTGAAGTTTGATAGGTTGGTGTGGCTTAAAATTTCTGGTCTACCATTAAATCTAAGGTGTGAAGAACATGTGGAGAAAATAGGTGAACAATTCGGCACTGTGATCAGGGATGCGGACAAGGGTATAAATGAGCCGGATCTTACAGGTGTGTACGTAGGAGTGATCGTTGATCATGGTCGGATGATTAGGGAGGAACTCACGTACAGGTGGAAGAAAAAGGTAGCTTCTTGTTGGATCTCGGAAGGGGCTCCTAGTTGGGTACCTGAGTTTGTTAAAGATGTAACGGTTGTCGTTGGAGATGAGGAGACAGTGGTGCCGGAATCAAGTGCTAAGAAAGGAAAGGTGGATCTGAAGGTGGAGCCGGAGGCGACTCCGGTAATCAAATCGGCGGCCGCTGCGGTGGATGTGGTAGTCGAGGAGTCTACCATTAATGAGGCTGATTTGGTGTCCTGGCAGAACGTGGAAGCCGAGGAGGCTCCAATTGAAAACGCCGCTGTGCATGTCGTGGAGACAGAATTGACATTCAATGTTGATGGGGGTTCCACTCCTTGTGCTACTTTTGAGGAGAATTCTGTGGGCCCCATAACTCCTTCCACTAACTTGGTTAAGGAACAATTATTTACCAAAGTGGTCAGCACTAGCCCCGAGCAGAATGACGGTGAAACACCAATCCCACCTTCTATGGGAAAAAGGAACAGAAATCTAAGGAGTCCGCCTTCTTTGGGATCCTCTCAAGCCCCACCTACTAGAGTTTGCTATGGCGATTTCTTCCCGGGATCAAAATATAATGATTTAAACCCCAGTGGAATTCTGCCAGTGGACTCTGGGGCTGAAGATGTACGGTCACATGACGTCCAGGTGCAAGCGGATGTGGCGCCGGGGGATCAACCTCATATAGGACTCAACGCGGTTATTGGGGGAAGTGGGGAACAACCTTCGAATGGAGAGAGCGCTACCGTAGGAAGCCATATTAATCAACAAAATCTTGGCCCAATTTTTTGCTTTGGGTCAAGAGAGAAGATGGAGCAGATAATTAATGAAGCTATAAATGGCCAAAATTATTTACTTGGATCTACGGAGAAAGTAGGCCAACGAGGTGTGACTATTAGTAAAAAATGGTCTAGGCGTATAAGAAACCCAGGCCAGCAAATCCAAGCTTCGGCGGAGAATGGCGGCGTGTATAACAACACTAGGAAAGAGGGAGACAAAGTAGGAAGATGAAGGTGTTGTGCCTGATTCATAGGGGAATGGCATGCTTTGTGGTGTGGGTGAAACTGGTCATTTTTGATGACATGGGGTAGAAAGTTTTTTGTATTGGTGTCTACGGGGTAGTTTTTTGGGTGTGTTACATTGTGTTAGTAACTTGCTTTTACAATGTAATGTTTTCTTCGGGGATGAATAAAAGTAATTTGCCGTTCAAAAAAAAAAAAATCTTGTCTTATGTGGTGAACTACTTTTGATTGTCTATGTGTTGTTTTTACTTGACCATGTTGTGATACCTTTTGGCTATGTCACAATCAAACCAGTTGGCACATGCATGCAATGCGACCAAAGAAAATGGTACAAAAAAAACCCCCGAAACAACTAACCTTTTATTGCAAAGTTTTCAATCTTGCTAGGTGATTACTATAAAAAATAATAATTAATTAGATGCAATAACATTAACAAGAAGCTATTGGCACCAGATTTCAGGTGAACCAAAGGAGATAGGAATTCGTCATCTTCAATGCACAACTGCCCACTTCTTTACATGTTTGCTTGCTTTCTGAGCCTGCAGATTTTAACACTCAAATTTTAGTAATTAAGATCTTTTTTTAATAGCTTACGAGGTCGGCATTTAGTTTTTCCTTACATAAGTTTTGCCTTTTACCACTGGGCTACTGCCTAAGTGGTTGCAATTAAGATTGTTTAAGCAGTATAAAACAAAACAAATATGTTCGTAATTCGTTGGTAAAGGTATTAGCAACAAGCATTACACGGAAAGTAAAAAATATAGTTTTCCTTTTTTATGAGTTTTTTTTTAATTACACAACGAATTTTTTTTTTTAAATATTTTCTACTTTTTTTTAATCATGTGGGTGTCAGCAGTTACACTTATTTCTTCCATCATATTTTATAGTAATAAAGTACTTGAAATTAATTTAGTAGTACTAATTGAGTTAGAAATAACTAACCTCTAATTCCCAATTACAACGACTTGTGATGATAGCTAATACCACCGTCTGAAATGCAGTCCCTCCGAAGATCATCCCAGCCCAAATACCCTTGTAAGTATAAATCATACAAACGTTATCCAACTCGTCCATTTTGCTAGTGATCAAACTATTAAATGTTAATAAAATGGGAAGAACAAGATAATAATGTATACCATGACTCCGAGATGGAAAACCCATCCCATGGCAAGTCCCATTGGGACTCCGATCAAATAGTAGCATCCTAAGTTGATGTATGCTACATATGATTGCCATCCGGACCCAACCGCAACACCTATTAGATTAAACCATTTACACGTTAAGGATCGTATAAAACACAAGAAATGAAAATATACATTTTAAAGCTCACAACCGACATACCTGATAGAACGGGTTGAACGCTATTAAGGAGAATGGTAAAGGCCAAGAGAAGTGAAAGTTGGCTCACGGCATCCAGTACGGGTTGACTATTTGTGAATATTAACGCTAGCTCGTTGTGGAAAAACATGATTAAGATCCAGAAGACAACGCCTATCATCGTGGATGTTGTAACCGCGACTATGGTAGCGAATCTAGCGCCTTTGCCATTGCCTGCTCCTAACTCGTTAGCAACCCTAACTCTGAATCCCATAATCATGTAATCACATAAGCTTTACGTGTAAATGAACATGTTTGTAATTATAAACGTAAAGATATATAATCTGTTTAGGATTAACGAGAATAAAGAGATTAATTAATTTAAAAACACAATTTGTTATATATCATTCATGAGAAAAAAATAAATGAATGTTAAAATACATACCCAGTTCCAGCAAAGAATCCAAGAGGGATCATGAGTTCAAAGCCATTGATGGACATGCTAAAACAAACAAATATATAATTAAATCGGCTATAAACAAGAGGAATTGGATTTTAATAACCTAAATTATTCGAAATTGGCCGTTGACACCCCAAACTAAGAAATTGATCATATATAACACGTACTATTAACATATTACATTCTGACACTCAATTTGGGTTAAGTCACTATCTCAATTAGTGTTTTGGCTGATTTGGCATCCACAATCTGACGTGGCATGTCAGATTAGTTTGGGGGTGCCACGTCGGATTGTGGGTGTCACGTCAGATTAAGGGTGTCACGTCAGCCAAAACACTAACTGGGTTAGTGACTTATCACAAATTTGGTGCCGGAATCCAATAGGTTAATAGTACAGGTTATATATGGCCAGTATTTTAGTTTGGGGCGCCAACGACTAATTTCGATAGTTTAGGTTATTAAAATCTAATTCCCCTGTAAATAACCTATTATTCATAACTATAAATCATAATATTTGTGTATGTCCGTCTAAGAAGTATTATAATTAACTTAAATATATATTTTTTGAAATAAATAAATATTATATTTTCAAGTTTTGAATATAACAAATGAAATGCTATAAGGATTTTTTATAACTTTTAATATAATAATAATAATAATAATTATTATTAATTATTATTATTATTATTATTATTATTATTATTATTATTATTATTATTATTATTATTATTATTATTATTATGATGATGTTGAAACCATTAATTAAAAAGTAGGGTGCAAATTCCAGCACCCAATATAGAATATTGACACCCAATATAGAATATTGACACCCAATATAGAATATTGAATTGATAACCAATCTTTTATCCAAATTCCAAATAAAACCAAAAAGACGATGTAACAGGTAACCAATGCAGTAATTTGGACAGCATACAGAAATTTGGACAGCATACAGAAAGACCCTTTTGGCAAACTCTTATTTATAAAAAAATAATAATATATAATACATGATAATCTATTAATCGTGTTGTTGTATTTATCTTAGAATTTTGATAAATTAAATTTAAACTCTTATATATAAAACTAATCATCATCAAAAAATAAAATATAGAATACTGAATTTGATTATAACCATTTTTTAGTCCAAATAGTCCAAATAAAACCAAAAAGACTATGTAACAGGTGACCAATGCAGCAACTAGACAACATATATAACGACACCTTTTTGGCAAACTCCTTAAATTCAGAAAAGGATAGATTAATATCATGTTGTTGTATTTATCTTTGAATTTCGAAAAACAAAAGTTGAACACAATATAATATTCGGCCTTTAATAATAGAGGGGGATTACCATATGGACAAAGCATCCACTGCAATTTTTGCATTCTCCAAGTTTCCTGTCATCACTATCAATATTCTGTAGTACCAATTCTCTAAACTGCATTATTGTTTTTGATAAATTATAAATAAAACCACAGCCATGTAAATACAATAAAGGTACGTGGGATAATAAAGATGACGACTTTAAAATAAATGGTGAATATTCTTCTTAGTCTTTTCCCATTATATAAATAAACCTCTTTAACAAAAATCAAACACACAACATCATGCTAAAAAAAAACAAATGAAGGGTTAAAGCAAAAAAAGTGTTAGGCTTAAAAAAACGTGTAGGTTGAAGGTTAAGTGTTAATCTAGGCGAATCGAATAGATTAACCTTTTAGGTTGTTTCTTGTATTTTTAATGAAAGTACGTTTTTACTTTATTTGACTTTTATATTTTACTTTATGTACATAAAAAATGTTGTTTGTAAATAAATTGGTTTTATTTTAAAATTAATTTAAAGAAATTCAAGTGACAAAAATTACTTAGTGACAACTTATGATTGATTGATTTTTAATGATAGTGTGATGATCATGGGGTGATTTGTGTGCTCTCCACCCTATCTAATAACGGTTTTGAAAAACAAAAGGCCAAACTAGTAAATTTAGATGTGTTTGGGGTGGGGGGGGGGGGGGGGGGGTGTGTTAGTGGTTTGATGAATTGAACCGATGTTTTCTTAATTGTTTTGTCAAATTCGTAAACGAAAAAAACATGTTAGTTAGGAATTATAAGGAAAATAATACTTAAATTATGTGTTTGATAATCAGTTCGAAATTCCATACTGGTCAGCGTAGCTAAACCATCAATATCAAAACTTTCAACTTTGATTTATTCAAACACTCATAATATATAGAAAAAAAACGTGTTGGTTAAACGTACTTTGCATATGTTAAAATAGATAAAAATGCCCTCTCAAAGTAAAATTAAAGAGATGTAGTGATTGATAGAGTCAAAACACAGAGCGATATGTTCAGTAAAAATAAAATTCGGTGGTAAGAGTACGTTTAACATAACTCAATAAGAAACGCTATGGCCACACATGAAATGTAAAACTTGAACCGAAAAATTACCATAACATGACGCCGGAAGCCACAGAGAGTTTAACAAACGCCCATAATCCCGAAAAAGCTTCCATTGAAAACCCGCCCCATGATTCGGGGCAACCACCGAACACCACGTAAACAAACAACCCCAAAACAATTAGCCACCACGAGATATTCAATGTCACAACTGTCCCAACAAGACCTAGCTGAAACTTTGCCACAACTAGCCAACTCATTGCCGAATGAACCACCAAAGCCACTAGTGACACCCACGCAATGACATAATTTTTAAGTTGACTTTGAAGAAACCTTTGTAAAGGGAACTGAAAGCATAGACTGAAATGAAGTGGTATCAAACTCATTGACACCACGCCTGAGAGCTCGGCTATGTCTGCGGGTTGTCCTAGTAGTTTTAGCACGGGTGAGGCGAAGATGTATAAGGGTAAAAGTAGTATACAACATACGAAAAGCACAATCCATGAGCGTTGTAGATACACCCCCAACATTCGATAGTTTTTGGCACCGTATGCTTGACCACAGAGTGTCTCCAAAGCACTTGCCATCCCCAACTAGATCGATCCCACATGAAAATTAAATAAAATCAATCCAAAATCTATAATTATTTTTTTTAAATAATTGTACGCTTACTAACTTTGCGTTTGTTAGAATTTAAACACACACTAGTTTTGTAAAGGGTAAACTCTATGCCACTAGACCACTAAGTACAATAGTTGATGAGCAAGCCGAGGTTTATGTGAAGGTTGATTTTAAAATGCGTGCATGTGTACGTGATGTGGTATAATGCGGTGCCTTATGTAGTTAATCAATATTTGAACAAATTAGACGGTCAGTATTTTTCAAATCAGATTGAACAAAAATCGGACAATTTATAAAAAAATGGGTTTGACTCGTTGAACAAATTAGACCTTTCAATTAATTGAACAAATATGAGCAGAGATGATTACAATATCTTATGTTTTTGTTTATAAAAGTTTTTTTTGTTTATAAAAGTTAACAAGTTAAAATTTCACCTATAACTAATTTATTTTTAAATAATTTTTATAATAATGAACGTCTTGAATACATGATGCACGAAGGATGGGTGTCCTTCGCGCATCACTTATTGGTTTTTAGATCAAATCAAAAGACGAAGTTTAAAAAAAAAGTATCTCAAAAAATAGGAAAAGATTATGTACCAAGAGGCCGAAGTCGAAGCCGACGATGACACTTGTGGCGATGGAGATGGCAGCGAGTTCAAGATCGCCGAGATGTCCTGCGAAGGCTTGTGTGATGACAAACATGGAATAGGAAGCTATGCGACTGAAGATGGCTGGGCCAACGATGTGCCATAGCTTCTTTGATTCGATCAAGAACCGTTGTTGAAACGAGAGTTCGAGTCCTTGATCAGTGGTTTTTGAAGTCAAGTCGTTGTTTGAAGATGAATGGTCCAACAAGGGTACAAGTGTTGGTTCATGTTCATCCACTCGACCACCAGTGCCATTGATGGCCATTTTTTGGTTATGTTCTTCTGTTTTCTAGTTTATTCTGTTTCTCACTTTTTGATATATATACGAGAGAGAGAGAGAATCTAGCTTGTAGGAACAAAGATTTTATTAATCTGGATTTGGATCATAGTATCATACTAACTTAAAATAAAATTACATAACATATCCCTTAACATATGCTTATCATGCGGTTTCAGTCACTTGAGTTTGAATTTTGCAGTTTTAGTCCGGTCCAAGATGACCAAATCAATCAACATTTAGATTCCATTGGAGTGTATTAATTACTCATTTATTATATCTGTGACAGTCGGAGTGTCAAGTTAACGGATGACTTTGGTTCTATGCACATGGGGGTTTTTAATTTAGACATCCCCAACGTCCCGTGGAGTTACAATGATTCGTGGTCATGAGTAGGATGAGTGGTGATTGTGAAAAAGAGATGTGTGGGTATCTCATGAGACGTGGGATCTCATCTGCCAGATTTTCATGGGCCGTGGGACCTCCATGGGCCATGAAGAACCCTTTTTTTTGTAAGTGTGTTTTATGTATTTTAAACATGATATTTGTGTTTTTTTATTAAAAAAAATTTCATTTCTTATTATAAATATAAATTAACGTATACAACAATTTTTGTCTACTTAATAATTCAGTATATATGATAAAACAGTTAAAATACGATAAGCTATAACAAGTTATTATAGGTTCTTAGGTAATGCTTGCCTGAGATTGGTCATTCCTTATGATACATGAACATTGTATTATTGTCTCTTGTCAGTTTGATCTTTATCCAACTCGAAATAGAAGTGTTTGCTGTCATGTTTAATAATAATAATAATAATAATAATAATAATAATAATAATAATAATAATAATAATAATACCATGGGTCTTTGATAAGCCTTCTATCGAACTGTTAGAAATTGGCTCCCATCAGTCTTTGTTAACCTCAACGGCCTGTGGTTTTCTAATTTTTCATTTCCATGGCCCATGGAGGCCCCCATGGACCGTGGGTTCAACTTTTTCAGTTTGAACTCCCTGCAAAGACATGACATTTCCATGGCCCATGAAGGGGCCGTGGTTTTTTGCTTTTTCATTTCCATGGCCCATGGAGGCCTCCACAACCAATGGGGGGATGTCTAAGGTTTTGAAGAGGGATGTCTAGATCATATGATCCTAATGGATTACTAATTTTCAGGTTAATGGGTTGAAAATCCTACTTATATATTTATTTGTGTTGTGTCGAACCCATTTAAAATTATTTCTTGTCCGGTTCGTGTTTCGTGTTGATTGTTTACTATTCGTTTGCCAATATGAGTAATTATAATTTTTGAACGGTCGAACAGTGTGTCACCTTAGAGAACAACACCCTCGCCTAGGTTCGATCCCCGAGCTACCTGAATTAGCCTCCTAACAAGGAGTGGGACTCGAACCTGTGACCTTACAGGGCAGGAACCCCACAAAGTAGGTAAACTTTTCGACCTCCGTTGCAACCACTAGGCCACAACATCATTGGCGCCAATACGAGTAATTACTAGTGACTTCAGAACAATTTCAACAATCAATTACTTCGACTATCTATCTCTCTCTCTCTCTCACACACACACACATCATACATACAAATATATTATAGGGGTTAGAATCAAACACAGTGAAAGAAAAATAAGAAGTCGTAGGAAGGGTATCAAACAGACTTCGATTGAATTCATTCAAGCGACATTGGAACAATCTCATCGAACCCTACAATCTTAGTTTATAGGTTTTTGCTTTTTGGATCTTTAGCTTGTAGTTTTAGAATTTACGTTATATCATTGTGTTTTTTATGTAGCATTGTGTCTTTTTCTTATTTTCATCATTGTGTCATTTTGCTAATTCATTGTATCTTTTTTCTTCAGTATTGTATTACAATTTTCGGCATTGTGTTATATTTTGTGCCTCATTGAGTCATATTTCGTGATCTATTATGTTTTTTGTATTATTCTCACCCTTCTCATTTTGAAGGATAACTTCCTTAGTTTTTGTATTTATTTCTTTATCATTCCCAATTTCAACTTTAGATGTTTTTTTTTTTTTTTTATTTCTCTATCATTCCCAATTTCAACTTTAGATGTTCATTTTGTAGGAATCGCTTATTGAACTCGATTCCAAGAAGCGAATGGAATGATTGGAAAATCGGTGGTAATTTATAAGATAAATTCGTTGTAAGTGAAAAGTTGATGAAAAGGTTCAAATGAGAAAATCGATTTCACTTTTAAAAGTAAACGGTTAAATGGGTTATTTTAAGAAAAAAATATTTAACTAATTAGATGGGTCGTGTTTGGGCTAAGCAATTTATTAAACAGGTTTTGTTCGGGTTGACTTGTTTATTAAAACAGGTGGTGTTAGCCGACTCAAAACATTTTTTTTTGTGTCGTGTTCAAATCATATAAGGATTTGGCACCCTTGCTCGTAGGGATGGCAAAAAACCCCGAACCCGACGGATAAACCCGAAATATTTTGGTCAGGTATACCCTGAACCTGCCGGGTTCGGGTTCGAATTTAAAGAAACAAAAGTTTCGGGTTTGGGTTCGGTTATGGTATATAGCAATACTCGACCCGATTACCTGCATGAGATACCCGATTACCCGTTATATAAATCTATTTGTATTTCTCCATATATGTTTAATAATTTTCAATTTTCCTCCAACTGCCAAAAAATAAAAGGTATACCTGATACCCGTGGGTATAACCTATACCCTACAGGTAATTATCCGATAATACCCGACGAGTATATGGTCGCGTTTGGTGTACGGTTTTATAAACGGCTTTGGTATTACAATACCCTACCTGAACCCGGCTCATTGTCATCCCTACCTGCTAGTAACATGTCCATGATTTCACAATTTCCACTTTATAAAGACGTAAGTCATGCTCTAAGTAGTTGGGCTTGACACTGAGGGGCTGTTTAGTTGATTAAGTGATAAATGGTTAATAGGTCTGAATGGTTAAGTGCTGAATCATTAAGTTGGACCTCTTAATGGTTAATTTTGTTGTCCCACATTGGTAGAAGAGTCTCATTAATGTTCAGCCTAGTTTAGTGCTTAATAGTTTAGCAACATCCCAAATCTTAATGGTTCAGCCTTAACCATTCTATTCAGAAGCTCAAACAAACGCGTTGAATGCTAAATCATTCAGTACTGAATGGTTTAGAGCCTCATTAAGAGGCTTACCAAACAGCCCTATAAAACATTAGTTTGGATAAGATGACGAGTCTGTCGGGTTACATATAGTCGATGAGCATGAACTATGGTTTTTATGTGTTTGACGTTTATATGCTATTTCAGTATTTTGTGGGCGGAAAGAAACAAGTAGGCAAGATAATGTCTCTATAATTGGACTTATAACTTGATTAGACTTTCTTTGTAATTATCCTTATTAAAATTGAAGTTTACACAAGTTCTACAACTCTAACTAATAGTTTCAATCTATTTAGTTTAGATTTCTTTTGTAATTATCATTATTATATTCATTTAGTTAACTAATCTATATCTATACTATATTATAAAGGAGGAGAAATGTCTACAAATGTTATTTTATATGAATTTTAAGATAACATAGGAAAAGTCTCATGCTTAAACCTAAATGTCATGTATTTTTTTCCCTTTGTACCCTTCATGCAAAACCTATTTGTACACATTTTTTTATCATAATCTCCAATTACCATTAATCTGTATCTATAATCTATATTATATTATAAAGGATTTCAGAAGGGTATCAAACAAAATTAAGTAATTACTACATTTTATTAAAAAAAATGCAATTTTATATAAAAAATTTATATATAACAAAATTGTATAAAAACGTTTCTACACATACAAATATATACCTATACACCTTAAAAAGATTGTAACAATTAATAAAAATCGAACTTTACGTAAAAAAATAATTGTGATGCTTTTTCATAAAAAAAAGAGTGTGCAGACACGAACCGGCACCAAACACGAACCGCTTTTGAACTGGTTCGGTTTCTAAAAAAAACCAATCTACGCATGTCTATAAAGTTCTTAGGTTGGGAAATTTTATGTGGAATATTTTCAACTAACTTAACTTTCAATTTCACTTTTCGATGTCACTGATAGAAATTTATGGTGCACTTGATTAGCAGTTTTATTGCATTGCTTTTATCATGTGGAAAAAGTTATGTGTATGCTTCTTTCCAGGTTGATTACATATGAGCCGTTCCAACCTCCTCTTAATGTGGATCTTATAAAACTTTCTTCTCCTCGATAATCTCTCCAAATTTGTCACTTTCAACATATTGGGTGGGACTATTAGTATAATAATAATTGCTAATGAGTTAAACCGCTACTTCCATTTTTTTACCGGCATGTAGGTTAACAGCATATAGTATATAGAACGCAGCATGCTATCATGTCTCCTTGCAGATTTTAAAAAATTACCCCATTACGAAGATCAGGTGTTTACACACACAAACATACACCTTACATATTGATTCTTTTAATCGTTTTTAAGTTTGAATTATGTTTTCACCCTGTATTGTCGACTCTACCGCAAACGCACGGGTTCCCTGCTAGTAATACATAATGGATCAAGGTTCTATAGTAGTAGTGGACTTGTTTAAGTATTAGTGGTAACACGTGCTTCTATATTAAATTCTCTTGTCTAATGTAAAACTTTTTTTTTGAACAACCTAGTTGACTGTAGAATACCGTTAGGACTCGTTATAGGGTTACACTCCCCGACATCAAAATAAGAATTGTGGTAGGGAAGTATATGGTGAGAGAGGATAGGGAGTATTGAATGTGATTCTCAATAATAATAAATTAGAAAGTTAATATGCTGCACACCACCACACCTACTTTGAACATCGTAATATTTTTATAATTTAGTTATTAAATTATTTTATCATAATATAAATTGATAAAATAAAAAAGAAATAAGAATAAAATGCGGTGTATACATCATCATACTTAAAAAACAAAAACCAAAGACAAATCGATATTGAATTGTGTGAACAAAATGAGGAGATCCAATCCAAAACGTAAAAAGTTGACGTGTACTCTCTGTCTCTGGTGTGCGAGCCTACAACCTATGAGTGGATGATAGATTGATATGGAAAGCAGCTTGGTTATGATGTAAGCCATTACGACTCCCGTTGGGCAAATATAATATGCATTATAAATGGTCTCATATTTGCACACCCTAACTACTACGCCATCTATAGGACCATACGCAACGTATAGGAGATGCTTTATTGGTTTATAGTGCCCATCAGTCACGTTAGTATGATATGAAAAACGTGTTGTTGTACTTCTATACGCTGCGTATAAGGCTATACGCAGCGTATAAATATCTTTTGACTGACTTTTGACCATAATAAATTATGGTATAAAGCTATACGTGGCGTATAGAGTCATACGCCTCGTATAGCCGAGTGTGCAAATAATTTAGTGGGTCTACCATTACCATGACCTTTATATAAAAAAGCTCCGTTTAACACCCGACGATCTATTTCTATAACAACCGTAAACAAACGTAAATGTGTGTATAGGTCTTACGTATAGACTTAATCTTTTACCCACAGGTTTGACAAAGTTGAATATATCTGGCAGCTGATCAAAATACATATCGTATAGATGTATTCAAGTTTATTTAAACACTTTTTATACAATATTTATCATTTTAGTAAATTATAATTAAAATTTATAGATTTTTTTTTTGAAAATATAAAAATGTTTGTTATCTTAACGATTTTATATATTAGATATAAATTTGTTACCATTAGATAAATAATTTTTTATAAGATAATAACTTTGTTAATAAATCGATTAGTGGTTTATGAAATACATATACTATACAATACTACACCTATGCTATGTTATACCATACGATATCATACGACACGATATGGTACAATACGATACGACATGATACTAGTAAGATACCGTGCAACACTATACTATACTACACTACACCTATAAGCATATACGAGACCTACACTACACCTACACTTTATTGTAATGCAACCGCTTCCCCATGTGGGATAGGACTAGGTTCGCTATGTACCTGGACCTCTGCTGGCTTATCAACCTATGTGATTTGTGATCTGTGTTTGAGGTTGGTCCATTTATGGTACAAGGGAATTCCCGCCTTCATGAGTTCACTTGTAAATTCTGATGATAGGGATTGTTTCTCAAGAGAGGTAGTCTAGGGCAGTGGACTGAATGATTGAGGATCAAATGATGCCTCATACATAAGGTGTTCCTGTGGCTTATACGGACTCTTCAGAGAGAATTCCTAAGGAGTTTGGCTAGGTTGAGGTTCTGATACATGATGTGAAGAAGTAACACTAGTCGCAATTGGTTGCATATGTGTTAGAGCCTAGCTCTGAGGAACCTCATCTTCCTGAGTAGCAATTTTCTTGGACTTTTTGGTTTTTGACTTGGATTTGGAAGGGATGTCAGTTGATATAGCCAACGTCTTCTTCCTTTTGGTTTTTAATGTTGTGGGTTCCTTATGGATGGGTGTTTCCTGTTGGTCAGCATGAGCAATGGGCTCAGTCATTGTTAACTCAGCTGGCTACACAAGGTCAGTGACTTGTGTTGGCTGAGCACTTCCTCATCCAAAATATTTTACTTTTTAAGATTTCCCAATTTGGTAACCGTTTGATCCATTAAAGACTTGATGAGAACATGTTTACCTTTTCTAAAAACTTCATTGGGCAAAATGGTTTGTAAATGTGCCATGATTACTCTAGGGTACATTAAAATTTTGTGTTTGAGGACACATTAGAACAAAGTGCTTTAAAAATCTGGTTTGATAGTTTGAAACTTTGACAAGATAAATTGAAAAGGCCAAAAATTGAGTGTTATTCCAAGTACTACTCTTGCCTGAAAGGCACTACATTGAGTTTTTAAATTGGTTTTCTTTTCAGTTGAGCCAGAGTAACTCAGCTCAAGAAGCCCATAACCATTTCACTTTTTGAAAATTCATCAATACCTTTAGCATCTTGTAATTTCAGGCTAGCAGTATGAGCTTCAAGGGTAATGTAAACCTCCTTGTCACTAGCTATCTGTTGATAGGTGTGCATTGTCCCATAATTCTTGAATTGTGGTTTTGTGGATAGGCGGGTTGACTATTAAGACATGATGGAAGGGTGATTTCAGAACAAGATCGATTATTGAATGGTATTGAGGATGGTCAGTTGATTTGGTGAGATTTGGAAGAAGATTATGGATCAAGACCCGTGGGTTAAGTTCTTGTTTGACAAAGAACACGGTCATACAATAACGATATTGCCGAATCAGCTGGGAAACTATATATTGTTGGGGTTTACTATCACTCATTAATTGAACAAGCAGGGTAAGAATTCGAACGTTGGGTTTTAGTATTAAAATTGTCATTAATTGAATGTTGGGTAACAATTCGAACATGTTTCGACACTAAATAGACATAGGAAACTTGAATGTTTCGTGTTAGCGGCAACACACAATTTATAGTTAGTTTTTAAGGGTATTGGATTTTATAAAAAAAAATCACAATTTTAATGATATTAAGATAATTTTTACAAATCTTATAAAGTTACAAGACTTAAAGAAGTGGCTAGAAGCAGAGTGTGTTGCTGGAGGTGATCAAAAGAATTGAGCAAGTTGAAACAGTGAAGGTTGGGAGCTATTTATAGGCCAGCAGATGTGGCACAGGGCGTGGTCCACTTTGTGGGCCATAATGTATTTTTGATGTTTTGAGAAATCTAGAATTTTGTCGTTTTGTGGTTGAGGCATGACCCGTGCTTGGCGAGTCACGCGGCGTGTCTCACCTCGTTGTTCTCCACCTTCTCGTTTTTCGCTTGATTTTGCTTCGTTTGTCCTTTTTGGGCATGATCAATCATGAAAATAAAAAATAAACCAAATTAAACCTATTTCTAATAAATTCTAAGAAAAAAAATGTTAAATAGTAGGTTAGTTTTGATATATACAATATGTATAATTTGATATATATTACAATACAATCAAAGAAAACGGTAAAACAAAAATAACTTTTGTTTACAAAAAGACAATAAAAAGAGGGGGGGGGGGGGGGGGGGGGGGGGCATAGAATAGAAGTTTGACAACAGTGGTTCCAAAGTGTGGGGAAGACCGAGCAAGACCATACCAAAAAAAAAATACAAAGAAAAATAAGTTACAATTAAAAAATATCACGATAGGACATGTTTGGTACAGACCTTTTAAATATATGAGGTATAGTGGGGGACTGGGCCCGGTGTCTTGCAGTTGTGATGTGGAGAAGACCGAGACTATACAATTTTACGACAAACCTTTTACACATGTGATTTGCAACACAATCAATGTCTTACGATAAAGATGCATTGGTGATGCGGGGAGCTAGGGCAGAAAAGGCAAAAATGATCCTGAGAAGGTAAGGTGTAAGAGTTTAAAGATTTTGGAAACATGGTAGGGAAATTTGAAAGCGTAACGTGACATACCTTACCCACGTTTTATACACGTAAGTTGTCATCGTGTAGCGAACAAGTACGTACCACATGAACTCATGCTCTACATGCTACTTGTAGTCGTGTAGCAAACGAGCGCCACATGAACTTCTCTTCCATACAAAACTTGAATCCATGTAGGGAACACACCGGCCCTGCAACACCATGCAAACTCATATATATATATATATATATATATATATATATAGGGAAATTATAAACTGAAAACCCACTCGAGTTAAGAAAACTATGAAAACCCTTGTAAAAACCATCTAAATTTTTTTATTTTTTTTTGAAAAAAATACACAAGGTAACATACATGTATTAAAACGTTTTGGGCAAAAAAAAAAATAAAAAGCGCCGATAGAATATTTTTAAAAAAAAATAAACAAAGTTTGTGCTGTTACATATGTAACAGCTCTGTTACATATGTAACATCACTTGTTACTTATGTAACAGTGCAAATTTTGTTAATTTTTTTTAAAAATATCCAATCGGCGCTTTTTTTATTTTTTTGTTCCAAAACGCTTTAATACATGTATGTTACCTTGTGTATTTTTTTCAAAAAAAAATAAAAAATTTTAGATGGTTTTTATAAGGGTTTTCATAGTTTTCTTAACTCGAGTGGGTTTTCAATTTATCCTCCCCCTATATATATATATATATATATATATATATATATATATATGATTGGGATCAAATAGGAACCACTACCCTAGTTAGGAACCTTCGGAACCAATCCTAGCCATCCATCCTTGATTTTGATCTAAAGGGTATAAGTGTAATTAGAAATCTAATTAATTATCTTTTATTTTTTATTATGAATGTATTTATGGCAGTTACATATATGTGGGTTTTTTCATTCGCTCCTCAAAATTTGTCTCTTCGTAAGTCAAAACCATCATGCGAGAACTTTTCATCATAAAAGTAGTAAGAGAGATTGACGGTAATCACTAATTAAATCATGTTATCTTAATTGGAAGCAAGGACAAAGGTGTCGTGATTCAGGTACATATTAATATTTTCCATCACCATATTTCTTTTATTTGATTCTTGATTGTAAAGAACAAACAACATATATGTGGGTTTTTTTATAGTTTTATATTCAAAATGATTTACATATTTTACATATAATTTTCATTTGATTTTAGAGTCTCATTTTTTTTCGAAAAGTTTAGTGCTATTAGTTTTATTTTAGCTATCTTGGTTATATTACTCATGGTTGATAGGTTACAGAAAGATCACGAGTTCGAAAGTGTTGTGGGTTACATTAGTAAAGAGATCGTTGATGATGTTACTGGATAAGGAAGGCGACGACGGCGGCAGTATTAGGGTTCCGATTGATTTTGAAGTTGTGGAGGTGATGAAGGGTTAAGAACCCGAGTCAACTCAGTTGACTCGGTCAACATAGGTCAAGAACGAGTCAGAACCAGGTTCCATATACATACAATCATGATGTTACCGGTATGTGTTGATGATGATGGTGTAATCAACAACAAAAAAACTGATATACACCAATGTATATTTGTGTTGGTGATGATGATGTTGAATGAAAGAAAAAAAAACTGATATACATCAATGTATATCTGTGTCGACGATGATGATGATAAATGAAAAAACGAATATACATTGTATATCTGTGTCAATGATGATGATAAAAAACTGATATACACCAATGTATATTTGTGTCCAAATTATAGTAATGTAAGCTGGAAAAAACGGATATACACCAATGTATATTTTGTGTTGAAGATGATGAATGAAAGAAAAAAAAGAAACTGATATACACCAATGTATATATGTGTCAACGATGATGATGATAAATGAAAAAACAAAAAAGAAACTAATGTACACCATTGTATATATGTGTCGATGATGATGAATGAAAAAAAAAAAAGAAACTGATGTACTTTGTATACATGTGTATTTCTTTCATGTACACCAATGTACTTTTAAATATACACTAACATTAAGATATATTTTTTAATGTACATTAGTGAACATATATAACTACATTTATGCTTTATTTTTCGCCAGAGACCAATCTTAGGAATTTTAAATCATTAATGAGGAAAACAATAACTGACTTTCCTATAATAATGGGATTTTAATTAAAATTAAATTAAAGTAAACTAATTAAATCTATGTTTAAAGACTAATTACCATAATACCCTTGATTTAATTAGAGAATTAATTAATATTTTACTTATTTACAATCATGCCATTAGACATCAATGGCTAAGATTGGTTCTTATAGTTCCTACTTAAGGTATGGTTCCTATTTGAACCATACCCTATATACATATATAGGTAAAGTATATGGAGGAAACCCTCCTTATTTGGTAAACTCTGGAAGCTCTGACTTCCCAACAATTTTTTTTTTGAAAAAAATAGGGTATGCAATATACATTTTTTTAAGCATTTTAAGCTAAATCGAAAAAGCGCCGAACGGTTTTTTTTTAAAAAAATAAAAAACGTCTACTGTTTACATATAGTTAACACATTGTTAACACCTGTTATTAGCGCTTAACATGTGTTAGTCAAAATGTTATTTTATTTTTTTTAAAAAAAACTACTCGGCGCTTTTTTAATTATTTTGGCCCAAAATGCTTAAAATCATGTATATTACTTGCCCTATTTTTTTCAAAAAAAAAAAAATATTGGGAAGTCAGAGTTTCCAGAGTTTACCAAATAAGGAGGGTTTTCTCTAGAACCATTCCCTATATATATAGGGCATGGATCCGTTGAGAACTCCATTGAGTTGAGAGAACTCGAGAACTCTTGTGGACCATTGATCTTGATCATCTAATGGTTAAGATTAAAAGTTAGTGATTTTTGTCTTTATTTGATTAATAAGTAATTTTTTATTATGTTGAAGTACACTTGGGGGCATTTTAGTAAAAAGCCTATGAGAGAGAAAGATATAAATATAATATTATGTTATTAAACTTTATTTATTGTTTTATTAAAAACAATCATATTTATTTAAACTAACTTAATTTTATTTTTTTAACACTTAATTTTATTTTTTAATTAATTTAATTTTTTAAAACAAAAAATCAGATTGAATCTTCTGTAATATCACTCTCGTTTTTTACACTGGTTTATTTTTTTACACCAGTGTAAATCTCCCATACACAAACTTTTAAAACATATAATGAAGATTAGGGCTGTAAACGAACCGAACTTTCAGCGAACAGTTCATGAACCGTTCGGCAGGAAGTCCGTTTGTGTTCGTTCGTTTAACAAATGAACGAACACGAACAAGAAATTTCGTTCGTTAAGCTAAACGAACGAACATGAACATAGGTCGCATTTGTTCGTTTATGTTCGTGAACGTTCGGTAACGTGTTCGTTTGTGTTCGTTTATGTCCGTTTATACTTGTTCGTTTGTGTTCATTTGGTTTTTAAATTTTATATTTAAAATTTTAATATTATATATATATATATATATATATATAAAGAAACTTACAATAACAGTGTTTTAAATTTTATATTCGTTCGTCCGTTTGTGTTCGTTTGTGTCCATTAACAATGTTTTATCTATATTTTCTAGTCAAACGTCCGTTTGTGTTCGTTTGTGTCCATTAGTGTTCGTTTGTGTTCGCAGACAATGTTCACGAACAGTTCGTGAACAACCAAATTACAAACGAACACGAACACGGACAAAATTTTATGTTCGAAAATTGTCCACGAACAGTTCATGAACAGATTTAAAGCTTAACAAACGAACACGGACAAGCTCCGTCCGTGTCCGTCTGGTTCGTTTACAGCCCTAATGAAGATTATTTACACTAGTGTAATCTGCCATACACAAACTTCTACAAAAATACACTATGTTTACACTAGTGTTTGTTTTACATCAAAACAACTATACATTCAAAAACGACAATACATTCAAACACTGGTGAAAAACCAATGTTTACACTAGTGTTTGTTTTACACCGGCGTTTTGTTACATCAAAAACGTCTATACAATCATATCACATTTCTTACATCAAAACGACTATACATTCAAACACTGGTGAAAAACCCAAATGTTTACACTAGTGTTTGTTTTACACCGGCGTTTTGTTACAACAAAAACGTCTATACAATCATATTTACGCTTGTGTAAAACTGATGTTTACACCAGTGTTTTCTTACAAAAAAGATACTACACCGTTCATCGTCGTGTCCCACAACATCGGGTCCTTAAAAACGCAAAACATCATCTTCTTCGAAGCATCGTCTCCTGACAAAAAACCCCCAAAACTTTCAACATAAAAAACACTATCTTTTCACCCTAAACATCATTAATAATAATAATAATAACAGAAAAATAAAAAATAAATAATAATAATAACAGAAAAAAAAAAAAAAATAATAATAATAAAAGAAAATAATAATAATAATAATAACAGAATAATAATAATAATAACAGAAAAAAGAAAAATAAAAAAATAATAACAGAAAATAATAAAATTAATAATAACAGAAAATAATAATAATAACAGAAAATAACAATAATAATAATAAAAATAATAATAACAGAAAATATAAAAATAAAAATAATACTAATAATAACAGAAAATAATAATAATAATAATAATAATAACAGAAATAGATAATAATAATAATAATAATAGTAATAAAAAAACAGAATAATAATAATAATAAAATATACCTCCGTCTGCAACCCCCATCACCGGTCGAACCAGCAACCACCACCTCCCCACCGTCACCATCATTGGATCCACCCCTCTCCCTCCGTCGAACCACCCTTCAACCACCACAGTCCCACCACCTCACACCATCAGATCCACCACCATACACTATCGGAATGTCGTCCTCCACCGTCATCATCTTCACAGCCTCATCTCCACCGCCTCCTCCACCGTCACCGTCGTCCTCTGCAAGAACCACCACCACCATCGTCCCCCCCTGTTTCACGTCAGATCCACCACCATCCACAGATCCTCCCTTCGTCAAAACGAACCACCACTGCTCCTCCCCAACGACCACCACCTGCCTCCTTCGTCAATCGAACACCACCACCACAGCTCCTCCCCTTTCGTCGGACCGTCGCCTCCGTCTTCCCAACTTCCAGACCTGTTGTTTATTTTAGAGAGAGAGAGAGATAGAGGTGTGTGTGTTTGTGTGTGACAGAGGTTAGATCTGTTTATTATTATTGTTATTATTATTATTATTATTTAAAAGGGTATTTGGGTGGGGTGGGGTGGGGTAGGGTGGGGTGTGGTGTTATTATTACTAAAATACCCCTAATTTCTTGTGTATAAAGACTCCCTTGCCCTTGATTAAACAAATGCAAAAGAATAAAAATCTGATAATGTGGCACTTGTTGATTGGTCCATTGGAGTTCTCAAGTTCTCTTAACTCACTAGAGTTCTCAAATGATCCAATTCCTATATATATATATATAGGATTTGGTTCAAAAAAAATTTTTTTTTGCCTTTATATGAAATGTGTGGCCCAGAATGGTTCTCTCAATTCTCAAATAGGGGTTGGTTCTCTTAGGATCCCTAGCAACTTGGATCACCTCTAAGAGTCACCACCCTTTATCATCACTTGGCACCATTTCACAAATTAGTTAGTTGGGTCACCTCTAAGAGTCACCACCCTTCATGATCACTTGGCACTGATTCACAAATTAGTTAGTTGGGTCACCTTTAAGAGTCATCAGCCTTCCCCGTCACTTGGTACCGTTTCACAAATTAGTTAGTTAAGTCACCTCTAAGAGTCACCACCATTCCTTATCAATTGACACCTTTTCACAAATTAATTATCAACATTAATCTCCTCTAAAAGTCATCATCTTTCCTACAATTAGCAACTTAGGGCAACTTGTAAGAGTCACCACCCTTCCTGTCCCTTCCCACTGTTTCAAAAATTATTACACATACAATTTGCAACACCATAGCACAAAAAACAATACATATCACAAAGCACCGATTCCGACTTGCAAGGTTTTTTTTCTTATTTCCAAATCCATTTGATTTTAATAACCCGCTCCAATATCTTTCCTTTCCACATCTCATTTTCACCAACACAATTTATGATTGTTTGCAGCCGTTTCCAGATATATCATTCAATTCCTTTTTTGGTCTGCAATTATTATAAGTACATAAGAATTGAGAGTGCAGATTCCTCTTTGGTCTTGGTCTGATTTTGAAGATTAATATGAAGATTGGTTCGTTTGAATTGGAAAATCGCATTGTTCTTATCAACAGAATTCACATAATATTGTTTAAAATCAAATCGGTGTTTTGTGGAAATAAAAATAATTCATATTTCGTTTAGTCATAAAACATCAAAAGAAAAACTTTCGAACCAATCATACGAAATTAATATTTTATCGGATTGAAAATCACAAACAACCTTGCAGAAAAAGAGTCTGAACGGTGTTTTGAATTTATCACAAGTCAAAAGAATAAAGTCAAATATCGAAGGAAAAAACATGGTGTTATGAGTGCTTAATTTTTTTTTATTAAAATAGAAATTTTAATACTTCTAATTTCAAAAGAAACAACCGAACAAATAAAGCCACAAAAAGAAAAGAAATAGTTTACTTAAGAAAAAATTACACTGTTAGTCCTTATGGTTTCCACCTAGTTTCAATGTCAGGTACTAAGGTTTTATTGTTTCAGCTTAAGGTATTAACCTTTTAATTTGTTTCAATGTCAGGTATTAGGACTAACTTTGTTAAAATGTAACTAACTCCGTTAAAATCTAGGGGGCAAAAATGAAACATTTAAATTAGAAGGTTAATTATGTGTCTTAAAACCTTAGTACCTGACATTGAAACTAGGTGGAAACCATAAGGACTAACTGTGTAATTTTTTCTATAAGCTTTATAAAACATAATTTTGGTTTCATAAAAAAGGAAATTAATTATTTTTAATTAATTAAACTTATTTTATTCATAATTAATTCATTATAAATTCGTTTTTAATCATTTTTATATCAAATTTTCACAAAAAATATTTTTAACATTTTGAAACAGGAATATGAATCTGTTTTTGGAAAAATTGAAAAATTTATATTTTTAACTTATTAAAGTAAGTATTTACTTTATACAATAAATTATCTTACTTAAAACAAAAATAAAAATTATTTTTCAAAAATTATTTTTAGAAATGTCATTAATTTATTAGGTCAAAAGCTCAAAATCATTTTTATCTTTTTCATGTTAAGATACTTTTTTACAGACTTTATCATGTTATTATAATTTCTTTCAAACAAGATATTTTATAAATGTATACACAAAATTCCAAACCACATACACCCAAATAAGATGGGTCTTGACAACTTGACGTTAGAAAGTCGGTGACACGTCCAAAAAAACCAGAAAGAAGTATTTATATTTATATTTTAAATCACGATTAATTCAATGAATTTTTATATTTTTTTATGCGAATGAATGTAGATTTATATGATTATTAATGTACCACTTTTCAGTCGTTTTATAAGAAAAAACATACAAACGTTTTTCAGTAAAAAATATTTGAAAAATTATTTTTATTTTTGTTTTAATAAGATAATTTGTTGTATAAAGTAAATACTTACTTTAATAAGTTAAAAATATAAATTTTTCAATTTTTCTGAAAACAGATTCATATTCTTGTCTCAAAATGTTAAAAATATTTTTGTGAAATTTTGATATAAAAATGATTAAAAACGAATTTATAATGAATTAATTATGAATAAAATAAGTTTATTTAATTAAAAATAATTAATTACCTTTTTTATGATACCAAAATTATGTTTTATAAAGCTTATAGAAAAAATTACACAGTTAGTCCTTATGGTTTCCACCTAGTTTCCATGTCAGGTACTAAGGTTTTAATACACATAATTAACCTTTTAATTTAAATGTTTCATTTTTGCCCCCTACATTTTAACGGAGTTAGTTAGATATTAACAAAGTTAGTCCTAATACCTGACATTGAAACAAATTAAAAGGTTAATACCTTAAGCTGAAACAATAAAACCTTAGTATCTGACATTGAAACTAGGTGGAAACCATAAGGACTAACGGTGTAATTTTTTCTTTACTTAAAAAATAGTTTATTTAATTATATTTCTTAAACTATGTAAGACGCTGAAATTGGAGATTTTTGTCTTTGAATTAGGTTTTACCTGAACAATTTGTTTTGTTATCATGTCTATAAATTTAAAACTTTATTTATATTTGAAACACCCATCTTTATTTATATATTTATTTATTTTAAACACATCTTATATCAGAGTTTAAGTGGAAGGTCCCAATTAATTATACAAAACGTCAAACTTTTATTCCATTATAAGTACTACTCCATTTTACAACCATTAGTTTGCCAAAACAAGGTTGACTACCATTCTTGATATTTTACAAAAGCATGTTCGATCTCTTTTAACAGCAAGACTTGATCTGGTTCAGCCCTCCTGCATAGACCAATCACCTGAAAGTATATAAATAACTACCAATTAGCTTTCGCTAAGTGAGTGTACATTAAATCACCCTGTCCCATAATCACAATAACGACACACAACAATAGAACCATACAACTTCCATATGGTCTAAATCGCAAAACTCCCATGCGATTATTCATTGGATGAGAAAACACCCATCTGAGTCCAATAATTCACCAAGATCGCCAACTTCCAGCGATCTCATGTTAAATCAGAAAACTCCCATCTGATTCAACATATACTAATATAACATTCCAATATATATTATCAAATAAGAACTATAATCCACTCATACAGTTCTAACACATAATTAGCACATATTGCATATATACTTTCAGAGGCATGTAACACTCACCTCTATACGTCACCGTCCTTTCCACGATGCTTAACAATCCTAGATCGATACTCGTCCACCTATTACAAATACAATATTTGTAGATTCTTCTTCTAATATATACTACTATTACTTTAATATTAGGAGTAATGTATGTATTTAGTTATCTCTACTACATTATAAAGGAGGAGTGATGGCTAAATGTGTCTATATTGGCAAACTTAAGATGGCATTTGAAAAGTCATATGCTTTAACCCTCAAATGTCATATAAATCTTTCCCAAATTACCCTTAAATGCATTAAGATACTTATACCATAATGCATTAAGATGCTTGTACCAACCATTTTCCATTATCCTAAGTTAGTCTTATGGACCATAGAAATATGCAAAGTTATATTTTTGTAACATATTTACATATTAAAATAATTCAACTAACAAAAAGATTAGACAGTGTATGAAAATAAAAACATATCTACGACTTGGAAAAAACAATTTATTGTTTTCGGCTTGAGGAATGGAGACTAAAGGGTCCTTCGACCAGCCCTAGCCAGGAGCTTTGGTTAAAATGTTAGAACCAATATGCAACTTTCAGGCTCAACCGGTCTAAAGGAACAATGTTTTTTCATTCCGGGCCCAGGACTCGTCTTGCACCTAGGTTTGTTTGTGCATTTCTAAAATAAAGTGTAACTGACTGGGAGATGTATACATTGGAACTTTGACATGCATTGAAGTTTTGAAGCAATATGTAAATAGATTTTGATTAACTTCATATTGGCTTTGAAGGATTTAACAAATTCTAAATCGATCCCCACACTCACATAATCACCAATGTCGACACCAAAGTGAATTCGGTACAAAATACATCATAATTAAATCTCATATCAGCCGGGACACCCGCAGCAACGCGCGGGCATTCACACTAGTTGTAATGGTATCGTAATTATCTACCACTTTGACTATGATTATTATTACTTTTATCATCATAATGATTGAACTTTAATACCAATAACTACTTTTGGGATAACTATAATACCTCAACTTTAGAGATTCTCAATAACCTCCTCGCGATACCTTACCACCACCAGAACTAAAGTTCAACCGTCAACCCTCTTGAGAAATATGAACTAGTTAAATACAAAACTCAAATTAGTTTTGTGAACTGATTAAAATATTAAACAACATCATTTTAAGTTCATTTCATTTTTTTTCCAATTATAATGATGGAGATGTTATGAATGCACCAATAATGTGGTGACTCTCCACATCCTTAACTCCTAATTGTCATTACTCATTGTTAATGTAAGAGCCTTATAAATAGAGGCTTCATGTAGTTGTTATGATACACTAGTATGAATAAGACTTCTCTATTCTATCCCTCTCTAATCTTCCTCTAATCTTGTTCATAGTTATTATATTTTGTATGCTAGTAGGCCGTTGTTTTACAACACGTTATCAGCACGAAGTGCTAATAGAGTTGGATCGCATCATAAGATTTGGATACTGTGCACAACCTAACCAAAATTCGATCAATGGTATGTTTTCTTTTGTCTTACCTCATAACAATTTAACATCACAAGAAAAATTATTTAATGCTCCTAAAAAATTTGGTATCGATATATCACGAAAAGCTCTCTGTTTTTTCCAAACAGTTTTTCCTTTAGATAATATAAATAGGTACACTTACGCTTTTGTGAACTAAGAAAAAGTTTCATGCGACGTATTATATTTGTTATAATTTGTAAAAAGGTTGTATTATTTTTTTTTATAGTTATGAAAAGGTTTCACTGTAAATCGTAAAAGTTATAATTAACATGCGGATAGTGAAATTTCATGATACTTATCTAGTTATCTTAATTGTAATTGGCTAATCAGTTATCTGTGTCTTTGTGTTATCAAAATTATTAACTAATATGATTATACAATTTCCAAATTTTAGTGCCTATTATTTTGTTTTAAAAGAAAAATAACTATTCTTATAGTTTCTTGTGTATTAGAGCATGTTGTTTAAATATCATAAAAGTTGGATTTTAAATATTAGATTTATCAACTATGTCATATGCAAATGGTTAGACATTTCGATGGATTTTTTTATCACAATATTTATTCCTTATTTATGTGGAAATGTTTTCGTATCATATAGTTTCCAAAAGTCCGTGTTATTTGTTATCCCAAGGAAAAATGAAAAATATGTAAAAGAAAGAATATAAAATATGGCATTCACCCTATTTTATTGTGAAAAAAGGGTTAAGAGAACTCTTGGCATTCACCCATATTATATTGTGAAAAAAGGTATTAATATGCAGGCATTCGCCCTATTTTATGAATTTCTTGTATTATACACACTATTATAAATATTATTGAATAGGATATCTAAACCAAAGTTATGGTTTATTATCACTCTCAAGAAAGATTACATTTGACATCCAAAGTGTCATACACCTTGAATCTCATTATCATGTTATAAAAGGCCGTAAGATGTTGGGCCGATAATATTATATGACTTGGACATATAATTACTTCTCCATGGATGTTATGTGAAGAAAAGTTTATATATGACGGAAATTGGATAAAACAAATTTTGTTTGTTTGTCAAACCTCAAATATGCTCTTGAAGTAACAATGTCATTAAAATTGGGTGAAAGGTTTGAAGTGACTTTATATCCGTCCAAAAAAAAAGGAATGAATGTCCATGAATGTTTTCGGATTCTATCTCATTCCCTGAAGTGAATGTGATATAATGATCATTGTAAAAGTCATGACCATGTACATAATTAAGGATAACGATGCCACCATGAAAGTTATGTAGTTATAATCCATTCCTTGGAGTGAATGTGATGGTATAATGATTCGTGTAAAGTTCATGATCACGATGGTTAAGGAAATGATTATGATGCTCAAGTTAATGAGATCAAATAAGTTAATATTGTGATAATTATACAATGATCGGTATAACAGTCATGATCATGGTGAACGAGGAAATTGTAAAGATCGTCATGTTGATAATATGGTCAACATGTTAATATTGAAATCGATCACCAGAAGTTGCACACTAAGTAAGTAATTACACGAGAATAAGATATGGGAAACATGTGTATAAAAAGAATGTTTGAAATAGTGATATATTATTCTCTCGTATTTCTTGTCATGTATTAGACAAGCAAGAGTGCAACATGTCTAATAATTTGAAGTAACCATATCCTTAAGAGAGTATGAAAAGTTTGAAATCATCTCATATTCTGGTGATTGAGTAAATAATGAAAAGTTATGAAGCTTGTTTTGTTTATACTCCATTCCCTAAATTGAATGTGACTACATATTGATCATTGTAAAGGTAATGATCAGGGAGATAATTGAGAAATTTGTAATGATGAGATTGACCATTTAGAATTGTAATGATGGTCATGATTAATAATGAGATGATGGTTTAAATATTTCATACATACTCTCATATCTTACGGTTGTATTACATACGTGCAAGTAATACATATATGATCATAAACTAAGAATTTATGGATCATAATTATTTAATTAGTTGGCATGACCGGTAAGACCACACCGAGTCAATGATGATGTGAACATAATGAAGAACTTAAGGATTCTTCCATCTTATACATATCATGTAATGTTTGCTCAAAAGTGAAATTATATATTTGCCATATAGGGTGAGTATCCCTAAATATTCTGGAAGTGAATAAAGGATACATATATCCTAACATGATACCACTTAGTATTTAAAATCGATGCATCGTCTAAATGGTTATCAAGTTCGCAACTTGAAGTTTGCGTGATTTATGACTTAGCTAATAAGATAGCAAGCATATTATTCCAGAGTGGCATGTTTATTTTGGTTATAATTGTGAATTTAATTCTCAAGTTAGTAATGATAATTAGAATACGTGTTTTGGTGAGAAGATCACTAAACATCTAATTTTTATTGCAAAGATAATAATCATGAGAGCAAAAGTACATGTTTATATATAAGTACATGTGGTTATACATGACTAATAGTAATCCACATCAAGCCAACAAGTTATTTAACATTTCCCCATTATAATTGGTTTTCGGTCAGGAACCAAACATATCCCATCTATTGTTTTGATGTGCGATATATTTTGCAATTGATCCACCACAATGCACAAAAGATGGGACTTCAAAGAATGTTGAGAATATATGTTGGATAAGAATAAGTATTGATAACCATGTACTTAGAGTTGTTAAATGTGCGATTTGATTGATTGATTTTTATTTTAACAATCAATATTTCCAACATGAGGGGGAGATAAAAAGCAGTTGAAAAGATGAAATGAATTATCAGTTGATCCTCAAATTAATAAGTGTGAACTGAAAGTACAAAGGATAATTCATTTACAAGAATAAATTGATTACCAGATGTATTCACTGACCTAAATATAGTGACTAGCTGAGTCACATGTATCAACTGCTAGTGCTCCAATTGAATTAGTGTCCCAGAAAGGGCAACCATACATTGGTAATATGTCTATGGCATGCCTGAAGCATGGTAGACTAGTCGGTTCCAAGAATAAAAATCCTCGAAATTGGAGCAAGTAAGAAAGATGGTCAAGTCGAGGTCATAGTAAAAAGGTCTCCTGAAGAGACATTAGACATGATGGTTCCAGAAGAACCTCAGGTACCTGAAAATAAAGAGATCTCGTTATATAGTATCATGTCTACGAAATGTATGGAATCGAAATAAAATCGACGTCGTTATAAATTTTATGTAATGTAGCGCTTGAAATGAGGATTAAGATTTAAGATCTGCCTATGAATGAATACAAAGAAATGATTGGCCAAAATGGAAAGACGCAAATACGGCAGAGTTTAATTATCTATTGAAAATTACAGTTTTTGACCAGTAGTCCATACAACAAAAGTTGTAAAACATATAGATATGAAAAGGTCTTTTGTGCGAATCAACATTTGAAAAGAAAATGATATAAGGTAAAATTGGTTGCACAAGAATTTCGCAAAGACCCATAATTGATTATGAGGAGACGCATTCTCCAGTGGTGGATATAATGATTTTTTTATTATGTTATTAGTCTGGTAATGCAAAGAGAGAATTGAAATGCGTCTAATAAATATCATGATTTACTTGACACTGAAAGTTTACATGAAAATACCTGATGAAGGATTTAATGTGTCAAAATCTTGTGACGTAAGTTCTCGAGAACGTTATGATCAGAATAAATAGATTCAATTTGTTATATGATTGAATTGAATATAAGTGGAACTCCTCATGAGTATCCTAAAGCAACTGAGTGCTTAAAAGGTAATATGAAACATCGTATGATGTAATTATTGTGCACCAATACACTACAGGTGATAAACTGAACCTGGTGATTATGATACTTTAATGTATAAGAATGGTACAATATATATTGGAGAAATAGATGTTATTGTTCTTCCAATTGAAGAGTTAATGCACTTGCGTAATTGATCAAGATGGAAAAGTTCTTGATGGATTGATGATGCCTGCAACATTGATATCAATACCTTAAGAAGTATTATGTAAAGGGAATATAATATGTATGGACTAAAATAAGGGGGTTGAGTGTTTTAAAACTCATGATGTATCCCGATAAAGAGCAACATAAGTTTGGTTGTATTATCTAGCTTGTATAAAAAGTTTTCTTTTAAAAGTTCACTCGCAGTTTACAGTGATAATGTCTGAGCATTATCGAGAGACTCTGTAAAACTTTTAAAAGGGGATTTTGAAAGTCCTTGACATAGTGCACTTGTTGCTTGACCTACAATTCGAGTATATATGTAATGATATGTTTACCAATCCATCAAAGTATATCTTGAAAAGATGGTGGGGCATTTTACAATGGACATAGCTCATATTTAAAATGCATTAAAGGCTAATTACTTGATATGGAAAATTATTCATTTCATCTCCTACCAAAGTTGAAATTTTCTCTCCACAAGTATCATAGCTAAATATATATGTACATTAGTATATGTCTTGCTAGTTATGCATGATTATTATATTTTCCACATGAACTTATTATCAAAATATATTCTATGTCAAATGAGGAGATACCGGAATGAGTTAAAACAAATACTTCAGGTATGAGCGATATTTGATTATATTTAACTAACCCATGCAAACAAGTTTGGTTAGTCTTGTAGATACAGGGAATATAACACATCACATTTGTTGATCTTGTGACATTTATTTACGAGAGGAGGCAACGTTAGTTCAACTTAAAGAATTGCACTTACGAGAACAAGGATTAAAATTCTGGAATGAAGATCATACAACAATGATTCAACTTAAAGATTTTCACATCAAGTAATCAAGAACGCAAATCATTGACTACAAAACTTTGAGCAACTTTCTTAGAAGATCGTCACCATCATTCAAATGATACATATTAAAATGAGGGGGAGTATTCGACACGTTGCACTCTTTTTCCCTTCACTAAGTTTTGTCCCACAGGGTTTTCTTAGTAAGGTTTTTAACGAGGCAACTCACCTGATCCAGAAGTATCAGGGGGAGAAAATACGCGTTGCACTCTTTTTCCCTTAGCTGAGGTTTTATCCCACTGGGTTTTCCTGGCAAGGTTTTTAACGAGGCAACATCACCAAGCGTATTATAAGAATTGTGTATTGTTACATTATGTGGATAGTCAAGGGGGAGTGTTATGAATGCACCAATAATGTGGTGACTCTCCACATCCTTAACTCCTAATTGTCATTACTCATTGTTAATGTAAGAGCCTTATAAATAGAGGCTTCATGTAGTTGTTATGATACACTAGTATGAATAAGACTTCTCTATTCTATCCCTCTCTAATCTTCCTCTAATCTTGTTCATAGTTATTATATTTTGTATGCTAGTAGGCCGTTGTTTTACAACAGGAGACACTATAAAATCAAGTTCTTGAACCTAGTTTAACCCCCTCCTACTAACATGTACATATATGGTTCTAATGTAACATTTGCATACTATTGTGTTTATATAGTTGTTTTCTCGGAGACAAGTGTGTATATGCTAAAGCTTATAAAATGTGGTGTGTTGTGTTAAACAGACACGACACATTTAACGCTATTAAATACAATAAGTTCAATAAAATGAATGCCATAAAATAGTTAGCACAATTATTGAAATAAATTAAAATACTTATTACATAAGATTTTAAAGTGATGTGTAAAATGAGTCTCTATCAACATGTTAACTTTATCTGGTACAATTACTTAAACATGTTATGCATGTCTAAACGAGTAAAATGGGTAAAATCCATTTAGCCATGTTTTAACCAACTCTAATGTGTGAACAAGTTTATGACCCATCCTGTTTACCCCAAAGCCATCAGTTGTTGTATATTATGTCCGATTGTATATTTGGTCATGCCGTATATTCTCAGCTCTAGTATAAATATGTTCTAAGTAAATCGCGTTTGAAGTTGTCACACCCCGCCAAGGCGGAAACACGGGGATGTGGTTCGAAAAGTTTTCAAGCACAAGGTTCGAGCAACACATAAAATGTAATTTAAATAGATACCATCAAGAGATAATCATTGTCATACATTATTAAGAAAAGCGTAATATTGTCTGAAAAACCATTGTATCAAATACCAAGACATAACATAACCAACATTAATGAAATCCACCCAGCAATGGTACCACGATGTGCATGCTCAAACCCCACTCCCAAGTCTCCGAACCGCATAGTCAATTACCTAAAAAACATGCATAAAATATTTGTCAACATAATGTCAGTGAGTTCACAGGTTTTAATGTATTATGTAATGTGCTCGTGAAATTCGTGTATGACCAATCATAGGCTAACTAAGCGAAGGATTACTGTTCAAACCATGAGTCCTATAACCAAACCTCTTGACTGTTGTGCCTCGCGCGTTGTACAATAAAGACAACGTATGTATAGTAGAATACTAACACTCTTTTGTGTGTAAGCGGTTAGAGCGACTAACCAAGATGGGGGTGTTAACCCAATAGATCTATTTAAGTGTTCGATGGCTATTGTTAGCTAACGGTTACAGTGTAATGTAAGTACGAGGACTGTTGATCTCATGAACCGAATATCTCATGTTCCACATGGTAGTCATGACAGGATATCACACCGAATGTAATGTACCAGAAATGTAGCATGTTTATGCCTAAAAATGTAAAAATAGTAAAATGGGCACGTGAAACTCACCTGATGATAGGACGTGTGGTCTGGTAAAGCTGAGATGTGGGGTAACAAACGTCCCGACAATGATTGCCCTATGATTATCAAGGACATAGTAAGTTGTACGTTCTTGTCGTTTATCATAGAAGTTGTTCACCGACTTGTGGACCTTTGTGTTAGTTATATGTGGGCTATAGTTTGTGCACGTGACAATTATTACCTGTTTCATGTGTACTTTGCAATATATACGGTTTCGTTATTCTCAGATGTTTTATTGTGAGAACATATCTGTTGTTAATAAAATGGGGGCCCACACGTCATCATGGGTGTAGAATATTCCCAATCTTAACACGTGTGGTTGTTTTATGGTAAAGCGAATGTTTTAACACATGTTTATATCTTAAAATGTCAAAAGATAGCATTAACACATGTTATAGCTAGTTTAACATATGTTTTTTTATAAAAGCTCAAAACTTTACTTATACACCTTGATCAAGTCCGTGTCTTGTGTTCACTAATTCGACTCCCACTTGCTCGTGTGTAGTTGTAAATGAGTTTATAAACACGTGGGTGTATAACACCATGCAAGATCGTGTATATTTTTATATAAAAACAAAGTTATATTAAGGCATGTACATTCATTATGTTTTAGTTCTACATTTGGATTTATTGAAAAAATGTGATGTCTAAACATATATGTAGTGTTCGGCCACTGTGATTCAAGTATATATGTGGCTGATTCTTCATGTGTGTGCCTGTATGTATGTGTGCGTGTATAAATAGGTATGTGTGTATGTAAGTGATAAAAACTAACATTTAACAAGATAATGTCCTCAAAATAACTAAACTTAGGTGTGTCATGGGCCCGTTACACAATGTTTTGAGGGCCGAGGTCGGGTTAACAGGGAGGTCGATGATTATAAGTGTTCAAATAAAAGTTATAGTAAGTAGTGGATACCTAGTCGATGTGAAAGTATAACCGAGTGCTTGAACCTCCAAAGCTTCCAATCCAAGTGAGTCGAGTCTTTATAACTTCGAGGTGGAAATTTGATTATGGTTTTGTGTTGGTGTGGTGAGGGTCTGCTGAGAGAAACAAGAAAGGAAGAAGGAGTTTGTGTGCGCTAGTGCAAGTGTCTAAATTCAATCACAGCCTCTTTATATAGTCTCCCACATGGCATGTCAATCCCGTTGCTCCTTGAGATCTTGCAAGTACATTCCACATTGGTATAAAACTTTAATATAGAATGAAAGAGCTACAAGCTTCTTGTGGTCTTGGGGTTTGGCCGATATCAAACAAAGAGGATCAATGTGTTTTTAGATGAAAATCAAACCTATGGATGATCTTAATGAGGCCTATAGTGTATAATGATAGGTTTTGTCTGTAAGTGTCATGCATGAGTGTAATGGACAAAATCAATTAATAATCAACAAGATTTGGTAAGGTTTCTAGTGTTCTTTGGCTGCCACGACAAGGAAAGGAAAAGGAAGATATGTGGGATGTGGACAATTCAATCAAGAGAATGTCATGGTTGTGAGGTCAATGTCGGCCATCTTCCCAAAGGGGAACGGTTGTCATTCATGAAGGTATGGTTGTGTAGAATTGTCTTGTTTCCCATTTTGGTATAAGTAAGGTTGGTCATGTATGATGGTTTCTTTTTGTCCTTATCTTCGGCCAAGTGAAGAAAACAAGATCAAAGTTTTTGTGGTAGGATATCAAGCATTGAGAAGGTTATGACAATAAGACTAGGGCCTAAATTGGGTAATATGATGATTGAATGACAAGGACGTGTGCCTTGTCCAAGCTTCGGCCGATGGGTGTCAAGGGAAAAGAGATTCACCTAGCTCAAGTACAATACCTCATCATGTGTTATGTCCCTTTCAAGGTTGAATGTTGGTTTGTTTTGTTGTGGTTGTCTTCGGCCGAATAGAAACAAAGGGAAGAAGTTTTCATTTTAGGTGAGGATCACACTTGGGGAGTTGGGTTGTCATATGCAAGGTCCTAAATTGGTATAATATGGTTGTCATGAAGTGTGGAAGACAAACAATCACCTACTGTAGGGATATGGATGTCGAGTGTGTGTATATGCATATATAGATATGTGTGAGTTGGTTTGACATAACATGGATATGGAAGTGGACAAGGCCGAATATATATGTATGTATGTGTATACTAACATATGGTTCCCATGCCTAGTTCACTAGATTGATATGTTTTATGTATATATATATATACATATGTAGGTGTAGATATGGTCGAACATACATAGATATAAGTGACATATGATGTGTTATAGTTATCCATTATCGATAGAACTTAGTTATTGGTGTAGGTCCTTGGAATGGATCGATACAAGTTAGATCAGATCTATCAAGGTGCGGAATCCCTTGATAGATGTTTATGCAAACGTTGAATGAAACAAAACGATAATAACACGAGAATACTTGGAAACTGACTTGTCTATTGATATATTTTCAGTGGAAACAATACCAATTACATGTCCAACCAAAAAACCAACACTAGCCTACACCCCATGCAAGCTATTTATACTTGCATGGGCCGGATCATCAACACATGAAGATGGCCTACGAAACAGACCAACGAAGATGCCAAATGGCATCTTCATCCACACCTATCTTCGCCTAGCTAATAACTTTGTTTAACACATATGTTCGCTCGGGTACATAAGACTATCTTGCTTGCTTTATGACATCAACATGCAAGTTACAATTATCTGTCAACTAATAAAAAACAAACACTAATCTAGAGACATTTGTCACACCAAAACATGCATCAACAATTGGATGTTAACATATGATAATATTTATGATCATGTAAAGTGTATACATATGTTATTAAGGAGTTATTCATGTGTTATTGGGCCTTACTAACTTGTGATAACTCGTGCTTGTTTCATGATTTGTGTGAGTGTTAACCTCATAAAACACATTGTAAATTGTTCGGGTTTGAAGGGATTGTGTAGTTTTCCACTTTGGTATTGCCACATGTGTTGTTGTTTTGTTTGTACATATTAATCGAGCATCCGGTTGCTCTATATTGAGTGTGTCATTGGCTTGACTGTTCAACGCCAATTGTCTTGTATATTCTGGGTGTTGTATGTGTAAACGGATAGTCTATTTATTTCTACAATAACTCAGGCTTTACTAGACGCCGGGGGGGGGGGGGGGATAATGTGTGCAAAAGTGTCTAATATGCACATGAAATGACAATGACAAGTAAAATGCATACAGATGTTGAACCTGGATTGTTGAATGGTGTCATAGAAGTGAACCCTAAATCATTGTTCTTAACTTTTAATTAGTTTTAACCTTGTCATGATCCGATGATCATACAGTTAAGCTCAATAGTATAACCGTTTAGACTTGCGGTAATCATTCCTCAGGTCTCAATCAAGTACTCTAGTGACATAAAAGCCAAACCAACATATACCAATAGATAGATCACAAAAATATCATGCTACCATCTTGGTTGTTCACCTAAACTCTTAATCTAAACTTCTAAGTACCATTTTGTTTGATGTGCTAGATCCAATTAATGTATGGTGGGCAGTGCATATGTCTAATCGACATCCAACATACACTTATTTTGTAGAAAAAAAAAACATTGTAAGGCTGTTGTTTTCATGCTTATTTTTGTTTTAGTTTCGAACATGTCCAAATGTTATAGTTTGGTTTTTCTTGTTGTGTAGTATAATATTTGAGTCATCCTATCTTGTGCAACATGTGGTGAAGTACTTGTCATCATTTTGTGTGTTAACGGTCGATTACTTGTACATATTTTCGTACCTTTGCAACGTCACCGTCAAATCAGATAGCACATGCAATGCAACCAAAATTTAATTTGAGAACACATATATTTCGTGCGGACCGCGATAGCGTTATCTAAAACCATACAAATTCAAAATTTCTTTTTATATTTATGTTTGTTATTAAAATACAATCTCAAAAACACAATTCAAGTGTAAAAATCCAAACATATACAAAAATAAATTGTTTTTACACATGTGTAAATTTACTGTTTATACATGTGTAAACTGTTTGATTTACACATGTGCAAAAAGTTAATTTTAGAGTGTTTTTGCAAGAAAAGGTCAATTAAATGGAAAGAAAATTCATTTTTAATGTTGTATTTTAATTATAATAAGGTTTGTATTAAAAAAATGATTTTGATTGGTTTTCTCATTTGTTCTCACAGTTCTTGCAATATTTAGCGTTCTCAAGCTAACCCTTCCACATATATATTAAGTATCTTCTTATTTAATCTTACCCCTATATATTCTCTTGCGACTTTCAAGTATGTTTTAAGTGTCCTTATGATCACTTCTCTATATACATACTAGCTGATTACCCCGGGAGGGTCCCGGGGTTGAAAAATCTAATTTGATGTGATAATCTATTGCAAATTGCTCAAGTTAACTAACCACAAAATCTCTCAATCATTGCATGTCCATAGTATTCTAATCAATAATAACTCATATTCCCTAACCTAAAACCTAATCAGTAATCATCTAAAAAATCACTTATGTAAGCTACAACTATTCAAAAACTCATCACATCTCTTTAGTCTCTCATTAGAGTCAAAAACTCATCACATCTCTCTAATTTCTCACATTCTAATGACTCCTATAATTCCTAACCTAATCAACTAAACAATCACTTAAGTTGGAAGTTGTAACCATTAAAAAACTTATCACATCTATGTACCAAGTCTCACAATACTAATATTGATACCTAACCTAAAAGAATGTATAACTCTAATATTAACATCTATCATAAATGCTAAAAAATGCATTACTCTAATATCAATATTCAATACATAACCTAAAACAATGTATAACTCTAATATTAATACATGTCATAAAGGCTAAAAAAAATACATAACTCTAATATTAATATTCAATACCTAACCTAAATAAAGAACAAAATTATACATAGGAATAAACATCGGACAAAATTGCTTATAGTGACAACTTGCAGAAAAAACAAAAGAAACACAACACTATTAATCAAAATCAAATATGTTTGCAATTTAGATTGATGTTAATTCATACAGACACATGATAAATTAAAGAACAATAAAGAAAGCAAAAGAAACATAACACTATTAATCAAATAAAAGGAAAGGAAAAAGCGAGGATGATACCCTGTTGTCGTAATGGAAGAAACAGAGAGGCGGCCGATTGAGATTGTAGGTACATAATGGATATTAGGGCTCAAAAAATTATGAATACATTATTTATACTATCGGTGCCTGAATATAGTAAATAATAATAATAATAATAATAATAATAATAATAATAATAATAATCTGAAAGGGACCTGATCAACCTTGCTGAATATCTTGGCTGCTATATAAAAAAGAGGAAGAGGAGGAGGAGCGGCGGCAGAGAGTGGTGGTGGAGGTGTGAGGATGATATCCCGTTGTCGTAATGGAAGAAACAGAGAGGCGGCCGATTGAGATTGTAGTTACAACTGCTATACACTACGAACTTCTTAAAACATATTTAAAATAATTAGTAATATTATTAAAAATAAACGGTTAACAACTGAATCAAAATACAAATTGACTTACTCAATTTTCATGTTCTTTGTTTAAAGATAAAATAGATAGCAGGCCGATAACAGCCCCAAAAGATTAATAGTCCAAAAGACAGTTGACTGAAAGTCATCTACTCAATCAAGATGTTTATGGTTTTAGTAAAATTTTGTATCCCTTTATCTTTATTAATTTAAAACGCAGGCCGATAACAGCCCCAAAAGATTAATAGTCCAAAAGACAGTTGACTGAAAGTCATCTACTCAATCAAGATGTTTATGGTTTTAGTAAAATTTTGTATCCCTTTATCTTTATTAATTTAAAACGCTATGCTATAAAATAAAACTGTTTTTGTCTTCTACAACTTTAAAAAACAAAAATATGAATTGTTTTTAAAACATTACATGTATAAAACCAAACACACATTCTTTTTAAACCATTAAGGTGAAACCATAATCAATAAACATTGTTTATTATTGTCACTAAAAACAAAAAGGTACAAAAAAAAGCATTAAAGAAGCTAAACAAAGACAAATTGGAGAATACCCGCAGTGTCCTCAAGGTGTATGCAGAAACTTTTATGAATTTATGAATTTTAGATAATGGTTCTATTATAATGTTAGGAGAACAACATATGAATCAATTTTTATTTAAATTTTAATAGATATATCTCAATTTAAATTGAAAGATATACTTCTTTTTTAAAGTTTAAAAATAAATATTTTCAAAAAGGATGTTAAGAGATGTGTCTTTTTTATTACGTAAATTATCTATTAAATAATTTCTAAAAATTTAAAACCAATCTTTACATTGCAAATCTTAACTGATTATTTGGTTTTTAATATTTAAACGGGTTTCCTCCTTTTTTTTTCTTTTTTTTTTTTAAATAAAAAACGAAAAAGTTAAAAAACACTAAAGCCTTTCAATTAGGATGCCACGTGGCGATTTCAAGAGGGGGGTGAAGGAACCAATGGACGCCACGTCAGCAAAAGGGCTTTCTTTTATATATATATATAGATTAGGTTATAACTTATGTATCACATGGGTTAAATAATAAAAATATAACATGTTAATAAAGGAGAACTAATAATTTAATATACTATGTTTTATTGATGCTATTTTTTAATTAAGTTTTGTTAATTAAGAAGTAGAATGAATATAAATAATGAAATAAGAAAAGCGGAAAAGAAATATTGATACGTAACACAATCAATACAATGATTACAATCAGTTATATAAATTGGATGAAAGTGATCAGACCTAAATCTATACGCCCCACTAAATTTATTTTTTGGACCCACAACATGTTGTTTTATTACCTACATTTAATTTGAGCCCACAATAATTTGTTTTATAGACTTAAATATGATATCTACTAGTGGGTTGGCCTGCACGATGCAGCAGGTACACAATCTCTAATCTAACGCTACCATACGCAATCTTAAAAACCTGTTATAGGATGCAAGGTGCACTCAATATGCAATATATGGCCTGTAGACCAATAAATCCAAATGGCACAACAATAACCTGCAATATTATTTATTATTACTGACCCATCACAAAAAAAGAATAAGAAGAAAATGGATAAAGTATTACAATACCAGGCACTTTCATAACAACACAGACACCGCTAATCAAAATTGTAGGCTATTGTTGACACAAGACCAAAAAGAGAAAATGGTTAAGAAACGTTCTATCAAACTTTTGATAAACACTTTGGTTGAGAAAAAAACATATATATAAGTGTATACAAATGCTTTGAACAATCAGTTTGAACTAACAAGTCAAAGGGTAACAAGTTCTACTTGAATTGTGAAGTCAAACCGAGTAAAGTTTCGACTTGAATAATGTCTTAGTTCTATAATAATTTATTACTTCCTTCGTCCCATTTTAAATGTCCATTTTTGCACTTTTTGTTGTCCTAAATTAAATGTCCATTTGTAAGCAATTTCCAGTTTTGCCCATAAAAGACAAAAGACAATAAAAGATTTGAAATAATAACTTCATGATATTATTGTCATTTTACAACATACAAACAAGGATTTCTTAATATGTATGTTAGTGGGCCCAATGACATCTAAAATGGGACGGAGGGAGTAATACATTAATGTTATGTACACCAGCTTACATGTCATCACTAGTCAAGAATGCACTTTGTAAACTTCCATTACAAGTTTGGGGAATAGGCTACTAAAGTAGCTCTCGAATCCCATTGGAACATGCCCTAACTGTGTATTTGTGTTTCCAAAATGCATTTTCACCATCCGATATTTTTATGAGTGAAATAAAACACACACTTGGATGACCTCTAAAGTGGTTCAAAATTTTTGAGTTTGTAAAGAACAATGGTACCAAGAGTCGAATGCTTTATTATCCAAAATCAGTACCAAAAGATTACAACCAAACCAAACTTATTACAATAAAGCCTCACTACAAACAAGAACTCTCAACACTCAGATGTGATTATACAAGATAATCATCCAACAAACACAATAGAGCAATACTGATTCAAGATCAAGATGATCTTGAATAAACCCTAACACTTGTGAAGATGAGAGCAAAATATAGTGAGAGAGAGAATAGTTCGTCAAAACTGAAACAAGGCCAAGGACAAGCCTTTATATAGGCACGATAGAGGCTCGGGAAGAAACACACCCAAGCCAAGGAGAGCCACACGATCAAGGCAAGAAACACACTGAGAAGCAATCCTGGCCATCAAATACAACCACCCGGATCGCCACATAGGAAAGGACCCAAGCCTGAAGCTAGACCGGACTCCAGAAGCTGGACTGGTTTGAAAGAAAACTGGGCCAAAGAAGCTGGACTGCTACCTTCTTGAACTATTGGATCCAAGCACAAATGGACTCTTCCTCAAAGCCCAACCTGCAAAACCAAATCTTATGCAAAATATTATATATCATATTAAGTAATAAAATTATATATATATATATATATATATATTAACACCCCCCTCAATTTTATTACTTAAAACAGTTGAACATTTGAATTAGTTGACATAATTTTCCATGTTGTGCAGATGACACTCCTTTTGTAAAAAGATCAGCAAGCTGATCACTGGAACTGACTTTAATAGTCTTAATAACCCCTTTAGAGATCAAATCTCTAAGAAAGAAAAGGTCTAACTCAAAATGCTTTGTTTTGTCATAAAAAGCTGGGTTTGCAGCAATAGACATTGCAACAGAGCTGTCACAGTTAAGACCAACATGCAACATAACCTGAATACTTAATTCAGACAAGAGATTTTTAATCCAAATCACTTCACAGGCTGCAGAGCACATAGCTCGATATTCAGCTTCAGCTGAAGAACGAGATACAGTAGCATGTTTTTTACTCTTCCAGGAAACCAAACAGTTTCCCAACAAAATACAAAAACCAGTAACTGATTTCCTAGTATCAGTGCATTTAGCCTAGTCAGAATCAGAATGGGCAACCAAATCAAAACAATCACTTTTAGAGAATTGAATACCAAGCCCAGGAGCACTTTTCAAGTATCTAAGAAGCCTCATGGCAATACTAAGATGCCCCTCAGTGGGTTTGTGCATATATTGACTTAAGTAATGTACTGAATAAGAAATATCAGGCCTGGTGTGGGAAAGATAGATTAACTTTCCTACAAGTTGTTGGTATCCAACAGGATTAGACAACACCTTATAATTCCTTTTAACTATATTGGTCAAGGCATGATTTTGCTCAACAGGGCATGAAACAGGCTTGCAACCCAACATTCCATACTCAGCTAAAAGTTCAGTGCAATACTTTCGTTGGGTTAGACATAAGCCTGAATCATTTCTCACAACTTCAATACTTAAAAAGTATTTCAATTCTCCTAAGTCTTTTATTAAGAATTTAGATTTAAAACAATTTTTGACATTCTCAATTTCAGACTTAGAATTTCTAGTAATGATGATATCATCCACATAAACCACAAGAACAAGGAAAGTATCACCAACATTTTTCACAAACATTGAATAATCACACATACTTTGAACAAAGCCAAATTCAATTAAAGAATCAACTAGCTTTTTGTTCCACATTCTAGGGGCTTGTTTTAGCCCATACAAGGATTTTTCAACTTTACAAACCTTATTTGAATCAGAATTTAAACCATTAGGCAAGGACATATAGACTTCTTCAAATAAATCACCATATAAGAAAGCATTATTAACATCTAGTTGATAGATAGGCCAGTTATTTTGAACAGCTAGACTAATAACACATCTAACAGTTACCATTTTGACAACAGGAGAAAAAGTTTCCTCATAGTCAACACCTTCCTTTTGACTAAAATCCTTAGCCACTAATCTGGCCTTATATCTATCAACCTCACCAGATGACTTGTATTTTATCATATAAATCCATTTGCATCCAATTTTATGTTTGCCTTTAGGAAGATCAACAACCTTCCAAGTATTGTTTCTATAGAGACCCTCTAGCTCATTATTCATAGCCTAGACCCAATTGGGGGTTTTTAACAGCTTCTGAATATGTTCTAGGCTCTCTATTTTTATCTAAACTAGATAAAAAAACATTTGAGATCAAAGGAAAGATTTGAAAAATTCACAACTTTTTCAATTCCATATTTAACCTTCCCTTCAACAATAAAATCTTTGAGACTGCTAGGAATTTTTGATTGCCTAGTAGATCTCCTAAGACTACTTTGAGGTTCAACAGTTGTGTCACCCTCAGATAGGTTTATGTGATCACTACTGGTAGTCACATGCTCAGCCCTACCAAGGTTCCTATTCAGGTCACTAGGTTGCTGATCATCAGACATATTACTAGGATTAGAACTAGAACCACTATCCTGATTCATATCACTAGTTTTCTAATCATCAGTCATACTACTAGGGTTAGAACTAGGACTTAGTTGCTGAGACCCATGTGTTCCCAGATTTTCATTAATATTACCCCTTTTGTCATCATTGGGGTCATCCACATCCAAATTTTGTTGAACCTCTGTGGTTTCAAAAAAGTCAAAAAAAATCAAAAAGTTAATTTGTGTTTCATCAGAAATATTAATTTTTTCACAAACATTTTTTTCCTTAAAAGGAAAACATGACTCAAAAAATTTAACATCTCTAGAGTATAGGATAGTCTTACTGTCTAGACTGTAAGTTTTGTATCCCTTTTTCTCTAAAAAGTATCCAATGAAAACACATTTCTCAACTCTCTTTTCTAATTTATTTGACTCATTTAAAACAGTACAGAAACACAAACATCCAAAAATTTCCAGGTGTTCTAAAAAGGGTTTAAAGCCATAAATCATTTCATAAGGAGTTTTCCCATTCAACACAGAAGAAGGTGTCATATTAATCAAATAAGATGCAGTTAGAACACATTCAGACCAAAATCTAATGGGAATGTTACTTTGAAAAAGAAGAGCAAGAGCAACATTCAATAAATGTCTATGTTTTCTCTCAACAACCCCATTTTGTTGAGGTGTGTAGGCACAAGTAGTTTGATGCATTACCCCTTTATCCTTACAAAACTTTCTCATTTGATTATTGACAAATTCCAAATCATTGTCACTTCTCAAAATTTTGACCCTTTTATTAAACTGAGTAAAGATAAGATTAACAAACTCTTTAATGTGTTCAAAAACTTCAGCTTTGTTTCGCATCAAACATACCCAAACAGCCCGGGAGAAATCATCAACAATAGTCAGAAAATATTTGTGCCCATGACTATCAGAAACCCTATATGGACCCCAAACATCTATATGAATTAATTGACCAAGATCAGTGGTCTTATGATCACTGAGAGGAAAGGGTTCCCTGTGTTGTTTAGCTTTATGGAAAACTTCACAGGGACCATGATCAATACTAGATTTTAATTTAAACTCAGGTTTGATAATATTCACAACTTGATCAGCAGGGTGTCCTAATCTAGCATGAGAAATGTCAAACATATTAATATTGTTAAAACACACCTTGGCACTCAACCTAGCATTTGCACACATGTACAAACCATCAACTTGTTTACCAGTCACCAGGACTTTCCTTGTTAATAAGTCCTGAACATAACAAGTATTTTCATCAAAACCTATATACAGTTTATTGTCCCTAGCAAGTTTATGAACAGAAAGCAAATTAACATTGTATTTAGGTACTACTAGAACATCTTGAAGAATCACATTATCTGCCAATTTTAGTTTACCAATTTTGGTCACTAAAGCAAAAGTTCCATTAGGGTGTTTGACTTTAACTTTAAAATCAGACACATCTATGTAGTCAAACAAATCTTTATCATTATTAATCATATGTTTATTAGCACCTGAGTCTACAATCCAACCAATGGCCAACAACTTGCCATCAGAACTAGAAAAACAATACACATTGTTACTAACAGCAGTAGCACAAAAAAACCTACCAGACAGGTTACAACTCACAGAAGAGTCAGAGGTTTTATCATTCAACAGACTTAGCAGCTTATTAACCTGATCACTAGTGAGAGAAGGGAGAACAGAATTAGAGCTATCAGTGCTAACATGATTGCTAACAACCCCCTTCTTGCCTTGATTGAACCTAGACTTAGCCCAAAAAGGATAGCTATTTAGTTCAAAACATTTGTCAACAGTGTGTCCCACTTCGTTACAGTGGGAACACTTTAAAGATTGATTTTGACCTTTAGAAAACTTCTTGTTATTGTTGTTATTAAGAGCTTCACTGTTAGGAACAAATTTACAAGCAAAACTAACAGTTGAAGTAGTTTTAGAACCACTGACAAAAGCCCTATGAGACTCTTCTCTAGATACAATTGAAAAAGCTTCCTTCACTGAAGGAAGATCGGTTCTGATTAACAAAGAAGATCTAACATTTTGATAAACAGGATCAAGATCCATTAGAAATTGCATGAGTTTTATCATATGATTATAGCTATTAAACTCTCGGGAGGCATCAAAAGTGCAAGAAGGCAGTTGAACAATTTGATCTAATTGCATCCACATAACATTCAATTTTTGATAATACTCAGCAACAGATAAGCCATTTTGACTAAAGGAGTTAATTTTTTTGATAAAGATCAAACACAACAAATCCATCAATTTTATCAAAAGTTTCTTTCAGATATCTCCATACTTCAGAAGCAAGTTTAGAATAAATTTGACCCAAATATAATTCATCAGACACATAATTTAAAATCCAGGTAAGAACAATAGAGTTGCACTTTTCCCACTGCCTGGTTAAGACAGGATTGTCAGTGGGTTTCACACATTCACCATTAACAAAACCAAGTTTGTTTTTAACTTGAAGCCCAAGAATCATAGCATTTGCCAAAACCGTGTAATTCTCAGTACCCTTTAGCTTGAAATTGATAATAGTAAGATTAGTGGAGTCACTAGCATGAAGATACAAAAGGGTCACTAGCATCAAGTTTACTAACAAGAGTAACAATATCAACAATAGGACCACTACTCGCTGCAGCAGTAGCAGGATCATGATCAGCCATAACACACAGAAAGAAACAACAATATCAGCAAGCAAAGAACAATCAAAGAAAAAACACAGCACAACAAACACACATAACAAACCAAAAACTAATCAACAGTGATGGAGCCACGTAGGTGATCCAGATAACCAGTTCGTCACTCAATGGTGCTGGTCCAGGTCCTTACGAGGGAGTCAACAGTTTATTTGAGACCAAACTTAAAGCTAACTACAGGCACAAGCCCAGAACAGAGACTCCTTAGGACAAACCCTAAAGAAAAAGGAACAATCTCACCAGAAAGACCCAAGTTAGGGTTTCTCCAAAGAACTCGTAATCTGCAACCTTCACTTAGGGTTACAGATCAGAGAGCAGAAAAGAAGATATCCAAATCACCACTCTCAATCAGACAGCGGAAGATGTCCAAACCCTAGATCTGGAACAGCCAAGATACAGGGCATATGAACCGACAGTAACAACAACGATCAAGAGCTCAACCTGAGCTCTGATACCATGTAAAGAACAGTGGTACCAAGAGTCGAATGCTTTATTATCCAAAAATCAGTACCGAAAGATTATAATCAAACCAAACTTATTACAATAAAGCCTCACTACAAACAAGAACTCTCAACACTCAGATGTGATTATACAAGATAATCACACAACAAACGCAATAAAGCAATACTGATTCAAGATCAAGATGATCTTGAATAAAACCCTAACTTGTGAAGATGAGAGCAAAATATAGTGAGAGAGAGAATAGTTCGTCAAAACTGAAACAAGGCCAAGGACAAGCCTTTATATAGGCACCACAGAGGCTCGGGAAGAAACACACCCGAGCCAAGGAGAGCCACACGATCAAGGCAAGAAGCACACTGAGAAGCAATCCTGGCCACATAGAAAAGGACCCAAGCCTGAAGCTGGACCGGACTCCAAAAGCTGGACTGGGCTGAAAGACAACTGGGCCAAAGAAGCTGGACTTCTACCTTCTTGAACTATTGGATCCAAGCACAAATGGACTATTCCTCAAAGCCCAACCTGCAAAACCAAATCTTATGCAAAATATTATATATCATATTAAGTAATAAAATTGTATATAAAAATATATATATATATATATATATATATATATATATAGGTTTAGGTTCCTGTACAAAGGACATATTTCGTGAGAAGTGTGAGAAGGATCAAGAATTGACAGGTAGACATCATGTTTTGGATTTAGGAATGATGTTTTAGGTTGTTTTAACTTAAAAAACACCAAATACAACAATCTAAAACACAATGCAATGTACTATAGTCATTAGATTTAAAAAACAGCTAAAACACACTACTTAACACTTAAAACACACTGCTTAATGTTCTTAGCATGGTGTTTTAAGTTTTAAGGCTAAAATACATTATTTTCGGTTTTTAATTGTTATGTTTGGTGTTTTTCTTGGCAAAACAATCCAAAACATCATCACTAAGTTCAAAAAATGATGTCTACATATCAATTTTTAATCCTTCTCACACTTCTCATGAAATATGGCCTTTGTACAGGAACCTCACCCTATATATATATATATATATATTAACAGAGTTAACAACTGGCCCTTAATAATAACAGTTGGATACTTTGGTGGCCTTCATATACACTATCCCATAAATGAACATGAAGACACAAATGTGTTTGATCAACCCCATCTGAAGCATGTATTGATCCATAATTGAAGATTACCCATTTTAATTCCAGCCCAACCACTCCACTTTAGTAAAAAAAGGAAAATAAGAAAATTACTTGGAGACAAGATCCCATTAAACGCCCAAATTTTGATAATGTGGCAGGGAACATCAATACAAAGCTTAACAAAATATAAGATTATAATCAAATATCTGAATGTAAAATTAAATCAGTTCAATGTAGATGCTTTTTAACTACATAAAAAATAAAGACAAGAATATACCTCATGGAACACAACATACATGAAAAATGTAACCACTATGGCAACACCCTGAAGCCAAAGGCCACACACCAATCACTGTATATATAAAAAAAAAAAAAAATCAGATGCCTAACGGAAACTATATTCTCAAATCTCAATCTCTCTTTACCTTAGGTATCCCATGAGGAAAGCATGGGAAATAAGGTATCGTGCAATCCATTTATGAACAGGTTGCAAGAAATAAAACAAGCACATTCAAGTAGTTAGGGATGCCTTCTAAGACATGGCCAGATCACATTCGTCACCATCCAAAACCCTCGTAACTTCAAGCAACCACCCAAAACAACAATACAAGTCGTCAACGGTCACTACAGAACAAATCAATCAGTATCTATATACACATATAATAAACCAGTTAACCATTCAAATTGAAACAAAATGGTTTTACATTTTTAAATATCGTGCTGGTAACCGCTTTTATTTCATTTTTAACTTTTTTTGAAACAAATTGAAACATGCCACGTCATCATCCACATCAGCGTGAGCATGCCACGTCAGCATCCACTAACTGAGTTAGTTCCCGGTTAACAAAGGTGCATTGTCGCCTTGTCGGCCAATACATTGAAAGTTGGGATCGCTGTTGGGAAGTAAAGATTATTGTCGGCCAATAAGTGAAAGTTTGGATTATCAAAATCCAATGGGCTACACTAACAAAGTAACAAGGATCTCTTTTAACAACCAAAATAAACAATTTTTTTTATTAACAAAACAGAGTCCAGCAGGTTGCTGGCTCAAACATATACAGACCACCAGATCCATTACAAGACAGTCATATACACCTCTTTAAAAGGCCAAACAAGTCAAATGATTACCACCCTATTTGATTGAAACTAAATCTGCTCCATTGCTTCCAAGTGATTGAGTGCTCAGTTGATCCCCAACTTTTTAACCAAAGGTACCCCAATGCCTTAATGTCCACCACAATCTTATCCAAGGAAACCAACTGTTGATCGAAAACCTTTCTGTTTCGAGCTTTCCATAAGCACCAAAAGGATGTTAAAACCATAGCTTGAATGGCCTTCCTTTTCTTGGCTAACCCGTCTGTAAACAAGTGTAGTAATAACAAATCTTTTGACACTAAATGCAAAAATAGGAGTTAAATTACAGCACTGTGAGATAATAGCCCAAATCGACCTAGCAAAACAGCAAGAAACAAATTAATGATCCGCTGGATTGCACGGATTTGACCGTATGTGTTGTGTAAAAAGAATAACATTAAAAGAAAATGGGACCAAAGTTTCCATGGGGAGAGGAAGAGACTCGGAGCCGAACAACCGTGGAGAGGAGAAACTCAACGATCGAACTAACGTAACCACTTTCTTCGTAGCAAATCTACCGGGGGGGGTGTCAAGTACATTGCTATGGAAAGTTTTCAAACCATATGGATTGATTGAAGATGCATACGTTGCCAAAAAAAGGGACGCTAGGGGTAATTTTTTTGGCTTCATCAGGTATAGAGGGGTGCTTGACATGAAGGAACTCTTAGATAGATTAAACATGGTCAAGATATATCAAGCTAAAGTATCGGTGTTTTTGGCGAAGTATAATAGGAACCATCAGAGGTTCCAGCAGGTGGGTGACAATCATGGAGAGAGGCGTGGTGTTGCTAATGGAACAGGAAAAGGAGATGAACAAGGAACTTTTAAGCCGAGTTTTGTGCAAAATGGATGGTCGTTTAGAGAGGCAACAACTGGTGTGGCTTGCAATCCTTCAAGTTCGATGAAGAAAGTCATTGTCATGGATGACAAAGCGGTTCTTTACCCAAATCACTGCATTATGAGGTCCGTAATCGGTGAAGTTGAACATGTTAGTGATTTTGGGAAGATAAGACCGTTGTTATTGGAGGCTGGTTTTGACGAGGCTCCGGTAAGTTATATCGGAGGAATGAAAGTACTCATTGTATTCAGGGACAAACGATCAGCTCTACGATTTATTGGAGATGAAAATCCGATTTGGAAAGGGACTTTAACCTCGGCAGTGCTGTGGGTAGGCCAACACATAGCTACGGAGAGGGTGGCTTGTATTAACATTGTTGGTGTACCGTTACAATTAAGGGATGAGGCAACTTACAATAGAATAGGTGAAGCTTTTGGGAAGGTGGTAAAAGGTTCGGATTTTTCATGGATGTCACCGGATAACTCGGCTGGCAAATGCTGTGTGGTGGTATCCGGTGTTGGTAGGATTGAAGATGAGGTTGAGTTGGTTTGGCAGGGGTACACTTATCAAGTCCTAGTAATGGAGGAACTAAGGGATGTCTCCCCGATGGTGGTGGATGCTCTTATGACTGAACGGCCACCATCCGTGGTAGCGTCGGAAGCCTCTAAAGCCGATGAGGAGGACTTCATGGAGGAGGGGGAATTCCGACTACAGTCACCGGTAAAGGAAGTAGAAAACGAAGAGTCACATAGGGGAGAGGAAAAGTCGGTGGATAATGGTGGACATGGGGAACAACCAACGTGCATGCATGGGGGAAGTGAAGGGTCAATTCTTGTGTTGGAAACTCCAGCAACGAATGGTGGACCAGACATGGACGGTGTGAATGGTGGGCCTAACTCCAATGTTGGGCCATGTGTTCCTATGGAGAATTTCAATATGGGCCGATGTACTCCTAAAGGCCCATCGCCATCTAACAGACCAAGGAAGAGATCAAGGGCAATGTGCTCCCCTGTTATTGACTGCCAGAAAGATCAAGCACCCGGTTTCTTTTTGAGCTCTCAAAACCCTTTTGACTTGAATGAAAAGGTGGCGTCGGAGGATGTTAACGGGGTGGGTTCAAAAGGAGGTTCGGGTATTCAATTGGAGAGTCCGGCGGTGGAGATGGGTACTGAACAAGTCAATCCGGATGAGGGGGCCGATGTGGGGTTTGGGATTTCAAGAGGAGTTACTTTGGCAGAGGAAGTGGAGATGACGGTAATGGCGGGCGAGATGGTTGGTATTCACTTGAATGGCTTTGAGCAGGTGGTGGAGGAGGAAATTAATGGTGAACAAGATGGTGGTCAATGAATATAATATCGGCGAATCTCAGGGGGATTAGGGACTCGAGGAAGACGTCCCGGATAAAGAATTTGAAGATGAGTTGTGGATCGCATTTCCTAGCCATTCAAGAAACAAAATTGGTAGGTAATTCTTTCTTTAATTTTAGTTCGATATGGGGCAACACGGCGTTTCAGTTTGAACAAGTCTTGGCCGATGGGAGATCTGGTGGGTTGCTGAGTATATGGAACCCATCAGTTTTCCGTCTTGGGGGTGTAGTAAAAAATCAAAATTTCTTGGTGGTGTCTGGGGTTTTAGTATCGACTGGGGAATGGATTAATATAGTAAACATTTATGCACCAAACGACCCGAGTAGAAGGAGGGACCTTTGGGTTGAGTTATTGGGGCTTAAGTCGGGTGGGCAAGGGTTGTGGATTATGGTGGGGGATTTTAATGACGTGCGAAACGCCGAAGAAAGGGTCAACTCGGAGTTCACTGCCTCCTTTGCGGACCGTTTTAATGACTTCATTAACCAAGCCGATTTATATGAATACAACATGGGCGGGTACCGGTTCACATACATGTCGGATAATGGGACCAAACTAAGTAAATTAGATAGGTTCTTGGTGTGTAAAGGGGTAATGGACAGGTGGCCGAGTGCAAGTGTTGTGGCGCATCCGAGGTACATTTCTGATCATTGTCCTATATCACTAACAGTATCCTCATCGGACTTCGGCCATATACCGTTTAGGTTCTACAATTCATGGCTTGAACTACCGGGGTTTAATGAGTTTGTGGAGGCGTCGTGTATGTCGTTTACATTTTCAGGGGACCCGGGTTTGGCGTTGGCGACAAAATTGAAATATCTTAAAAATAAAATCAAATGGTGGGTGGGTAAGGAACGGCGACTATTGGTGGAGGAATATAACATCAAAAAACAAGAGGTGGAAAGATTGGAGGCTGTGGCTGAATTACGTTTGTTGGCACCAATAGAACTACAAGTAAGAAATGAATATAAGGCCTTTATCTTGGAGTTTGACAGGAAGAAACAGGAGGATTTAAAACAAAAGGCAAGGGTCAAATGGGCCGTGGAAGGGGACGAGAACTCGAGTTATTTTCACGGAATAATAAATGCCAACACGTCGAATAATAGGATTAATGGGCTAAGAATTGGTGGGCTTTGGGTGACAAATCCGGTAGAGATTAAAGAAGAGGCGCATCAATTTTTCTCTAACAAATTCTTGGAGCCGAGAACGAGTAGACCTTTATTTGAGTGTCCGAATTTGCCAAGGCTGCCGGATGAAGTTGCGGAGCAGATTACAAGGCCGTTTACAGCAATAGAAGTTAAACAAGCGGTTTGGTCATGTGACGGGGATAAGGCCCCCGGCCCGGACGGATTTAATTTTACATTTATAAAGCGTTTTTGGGGCTGCCTCGAGATGGATTTTATGAAGCTATTTGATGACTTTCATTCGCGAGGGGATTTTAATTCAGCCTGCTCGGCTTCTTTCATCACGTTGATACCGAAATCGAAAGACCCACTTACTTTTGCAGATTATAGGCCGATTAGCCTGGTGGGATGCATTAATAAAGTTGTTTCAAAAGTATTGTTTGCGAGATTAAAGCCGTATATGGGAAGCTTAGTGGGGTCGGAGCAATCGGCTTTCATCTCGGGTCGGAGTATAATAGATGGACCACTAATTTTAAATGAGCTAATAGGGTGGATGAAAAAGAATAAAAAGGAAGGCATGGTGTTTAAAGCAGATTTGGACAAAGCATATGATTCTGTTTGTTGGAACTTCTTGGATACTATCCTTGGACAAATGAATTTTCCTACAATATGGAGGAAATGGGTGATGGCGGTGGTGTCAAATGCAAAGGCGTCGGTGTTGGTTAACGGATCTCCTAGTATGGAATTCGCATGTCATCGCGGTTTGCGTCAAGGGGATCCGTTGTCCCCATTTTTATTCGTGTTGGTGATGGAAGCATTATCTCGATTCATAAAAAAAGCGGCTGAAATCGGGTTGTTTCGAGGTATGAGATGTGGCAATAATGGCCTGGAGGTAACACATTTTATGTACGCTGACGATGTTGTTTTCACGGGGGAATGGTCGGAGATGAATGTTTTAAACCTGAGGAGGATTCTTCGATGCTTCTATTTGGTGTCGGGGTTAAGAGTTAATTTGAATAAATGCTGCTTGTATGGTATAAACTTGAATGAGGATGAGGTGCAGAATATGGCGACCACATTGAAGTGCAAGTCAGGATCGTTCCCTTTTCCGTACCTTGGGTTACAAGTAGGCGCCAACATGAACCTATGCAAGAATTGGAAACCTGTGATTGAATCATTTAGGAGCCGCTTGTCGATTTGGAAGTCGAAGACTCTATCATTTGGAGGCCGTGTGACGCTAATTAAGTCGGTACTTAATGCACTCCCAACTTATTATTTTTCACTATACCGGGCGCCAGAGAAGGTTTTGTCAAGTTTAGATCGGTTGAGGAGAGTGTTTTTCTGGGGTGGTTCGGAGGACCGAGCGAAAATGAATTGGGTAGGTTGGGAAAAAATTATAAGGCCTATGGAATATGGAGGTTGGGGTTTCGGGTCGTTGCGAGACGCTAACAAAGCGATGTTGGCTAAATGGTGGTGGCGTTTCAAAAATGAACCGGATAGTCTTTGGCGAAGGGTCGTTTGGGCTATTCATAGTAGTTCGAGAGGGTGGAGTTATGTTCCGGCAAAGATGTCTCTTCCGGGCCCATGGAAACAAATTGATAAGGCGATGTACGAATTGCAGAGAATGGGATTGGATATGACACTATATATAAAGGGTTTGGTGGGGAATGGGTTGGGCATCGATTTTTGGTGGGATGTTTGGGTTGGGGATGCGCCTTTGCGGGTGGCTTTTCCGAGACTTTTTGACTTGGAGAAGAGGAAATCGGCAAAGGTTGCGGACCGGGTGGGTGGGGCGGGGTTGGGCTTAACTTGGGAATGGAAACGGGGACCTCGGGTTGGGGCGGAGCGGACTGAATATAGTGCGCTTTGCAACTTGCTTCAAAACACAGCGGTATCGGCATCAAAGGACGCGTGGAGCTGGGCTTTGGGTGGGGTTGGGACTTTCAATGTGGGCAGTGTGAAGAAACGTTTATGGGAGCTGAATTGTACGCGACCAGACTTCATTATCGTGCACAACTCTTGGGTTCCAAAGAAGGTTCAAATGGTAGCTTGGAGGGCAAACATGGAGAGATTACCAACATATATAGCTTTGCAGCAGAGGAATATTAACTGTGGGACTGTTTTGTGTCCATTTTGTCGAGATTTTTCGGAAACTTCGGAGCATGTTTTTGTGGGCTGCGGTTTCGCTCAAACAATTTGGCAGGTTATATCGTTATGGTGCAAGGTGCAGCCCTTCTATGCGTTTAGTGTTCGGGACGTCTTGGAGATGAGCCGGTTTGTTCAGGCCTCAACAAAGAAGCGGAAAGCGATTGATGCTGTTTTTTTAATAGTTCTATGGTGTATATGGAGAGCCAGAAACGATGCAGTCTTCAACCAGGTGCAGCCTTCGGTCCGCAGTTTAGTTTGCGAGATTAAAACTTTGAGTTATTTATGGATCAAATCTAGAAGTAATCAAAGAAACTTAGAATGGGATGTTTGGAATAGCTTTAATGTTCAAAGGATAGGTTGGTAGAAATATTTTGTAAATAATCTTGGTGTATGTACTTTGGTGTATGGTTATCATCGTGGTAGCCATCTTTGGAATGAAAAATTTATTGATCGTTCAAAAAAAAAAAAGAAAATGGGACCCATAATATGATTGGTGTCTAGGCTAGACAACACGGCTTTGACCATAATTTTAATTTTGAATAATATATTTTATTTTACACTAATAGTTAGGTACCCTTTGCTATACAGAAATGGAATGTGGCATAAAATGTGAAATGGAATGGATTATTACGAGAGAATTAAACAAACGTGTTTGATTGATCAATGAATGAAATTGTCTATTACACATGACATTTGATTGCTCCTGTTTTTTATTCTCATGCCATTCAATTTTTTCTCCCTTCATCAACAACACAACGCCTCACCATCATCACCAACAATGTTTCCATCACACCACTGTTGCCCCCCCCCCCTATTGCCATTACCGCCATCGTCACCACCACCCACCACTGTCGCTACCGCCACCCACCACCGTCGCCACCATTGTCATGGCCGCCTCCTCCACTATCGTCTTAAGAATTTGAAACCTTCAACCTGGAAATATATCTAAAAATCATCCAACCTATTTATTAGTTAGGCCGATTTGTTACCGAAAATCCTAGTTTCCCCTTGTATAATGTTAAGGTCTTGTCTGACCTCGCTTTTAGGGGCATAACTAGGCCCAAGAATGGGAACAAGTGATTTGGATTCCACGTGTTAAAGTTCTTGAAAACCAGCTACAATACATTATCAAGGGGGGAATTTGCCCTCTAAGCTATAACAAAAAAAAAGTAGTTAGTGAGAAGATGGCTAACTAGGGTGTTACAAAAACCGAACAATAACAAAAAACTGGATCATTAACCGAAATTAACAAAAAACTGACTGAAGGGGTAGGGTATCAGTTCCAGCGCCTCGGCACACCCTACCCCACGAATATCATCACCGAGACATACCTCCGCGGAACAACAAAACTCGGCAGAAGGAAAAGGAACCAACATGTATGAAGTATAAACTGTCAGGCGCTAGAGCATCGCCAGTTCTGGCGATGTCCGCCTGCGAATGGTAAGCAGCCGCCTGCGCCTAGATGCAGCTCCCCTTGAGCCCCACTTGTTGCACACCTCTCCAGGTGTCAGACGTCACCTCAGCCTATCTTCCAAAAGAAGATAAGCCGCCTGACACCCCCTGCCACCAGGAAGAACATGAAGCCCCTGCAGTCCACAACATTGCGCCATGTGTACAAGTGGCAGGGTGCTGGCCCTGCTCACCAACCACAGCGCGCCACGTGGACCAATCACAAAGCGTCATTCTCAACTGGTTTACTTTATTTAACGTTGGATCCAAATCCAACTAAGTGGGCTTCTGGAGGGTAGGCCCAACCCCTGGGCCCAAGCCCAGTGCTCCTAAGGTGGGCCGCAGATGTCTAGCCCATACTTCACCTATAAAAAGGAGACTTTACCTCCTTTTGATAGGTCGAACAATTATCCACTCAAACAGACACACTTGTAACATACTTGTATCTTTGTCTTTACATTTGTAATCATCTAAGCAATAAAAATATATACCTTTTTCAGTTGACGTAGGTCAACGAGACCGAACCACTTAAATCTTGTGTGTTATTTATCTATTTGTTCTTTAGCTAATCGTACCGCGGATCTATCATCGTTGTGAGCAAAGGATTATATCCGGTAGCGAGCACGAGTAGCCACCCTCTCACTTTACCCGAGCCATACTCGTTGTTTCTTCACTGGCCAAACTAGTCGGTTATAGCTAAGTGCATCTCCATAACCTAGCCATCGATTATGGTCATGGTTATGCAAACTTCCATAGCCAAGTTAAGCGAAATCGAATTGAACCTTGCAAATTTCCATGCATGACGAGCTTGAAATATGCATATTAAGCTCGATACCTGCATAATCGAGCTTCTAAATTTTTTGGGCTAAAACATTTATTAATTTTTATAAGTAACCTAAGATTCAAAACCAAAAAATAATAATCCACTGCTTTAATAAATAAGGCTGGTTTTCGGTGTTTATAGGTTTGATATGATTATAAAAGTCAGATAAGCTTTTTATTGTTTATTGATATATGCAAAATGAAACCGAATACTACACATCTCATTTGATTGTGATAATTTTCAAAAAAAAAATAAAAAAAAAATGATTGTGATAATACTTCCCAAAGATTGATTTCAATTAAACCATAGTTAAACTAAATTGCAATTAAACAAACATGAAACCAACACACCCATAAATACAAGACAAGACAAGGACAAGAGATCACCATGTGTTCCCGAGTTTGATTTCACGAAAGAAAAGAAGGAAAGTGAGAGGAAACAAAATATATGTGGTATTCTAGATTTTTTTAGAGAAGGGGAAAGAAGAGAAGAGAAAAGAATGGAGTTTATGACTAAATTTCACCTTTCAAATTGGAAGGAAGTGAAGGGAAGAGAAGAGAAGAGAAGAGAAGAATAGGGAAGATGAGAGAAATGAAAGAAAAAAATATACAGTTTTTCTCTTAAATAAACTCAGGAACAGAGCATAAGGGTTGGATTGAATGATATATCATATCATTCACTATAAATAATCAAGCTAGTCAACTACATAGTAACATAGACGTAGATGTTATCAAAGATGCTTCGCCATTTGTCAACATACTATATGGTACCACGATCGAATACACCTCATTCCCTGTCTGAATTAACTTCTCAGAAGAAACCCAAACATCTAACCAAATATACTTCGTTTTCAACCAATATATGGATTAAATACATCAACATATTCAGGTCATCCACTAGAAAAAAGAAAAACCAACTACAACACGTGCATGTCCGGCAAGTGTGCATATGGTAACGTTGAATACATATACTGAAATCTAACCCTGCAGCCAATTGTGATCGTGGATGGTTTAGCCGCATGGGCGAAGCATTAGAAGATCAGATGGTGCCTCGGCCTCTACCGTTTTTTGCCACAGTAGTGTAAATTTCCCGTTTTTATCCGAAAATTTTGTATATATTTAATCCGGCCCCCACCAATTTGAAAAAAATAGGTCTTGTGACTTTTGGCCTCCAACATCTAAAACTTCAGGCTCGGTAACTGTTTAGCCGTACATTATCATAGGCGATGGAGATCAAGTTGGAAAGCAATTGGAACAATCTGAATGAAGTGATACATTGTCACAAAGGACTCTTTGTCTCACTTTTATTTTCTTATTTTCATTTTCTAATCGCAACTGAAAACATAACAATTGGGACAACACCTAAAATAATCGCTATATGCCTCCACCAACGTGCAAGAAAACAATAGCCGATTGTTTCTCCTTTATTCATGTGTGGCTCTTCCGGCTTTCGAAGGTTGCTCTTGGTAACTAAGGAAACCGACTTTGCTTGTCCTTTTATTTTGTCAATATTGGCATTTTGTCAATATTAATTATGGGCCTTTTCACTTGGCTAATATATTCTTCATTGTAATAAACTAGACTATGTAGTTAAAAGCCCAAAACCACTAAACTAAGTTATTTGATTTCATTGCAACCCAAAAAGTTCATTCAATCAACTAGAGGTGAACAAATCCTTTTTTTACGAACTGGTTTCGGTTGGAATCGGTTTTGCTTTTGAACGGTTCCAAGTCAAACCAACATCGGTTTGAAACCAATTCGGTTACGTACCGGTTTGGTCTACCACGAACCATTTTTTACTAAGTTTCGATTCCGTTTCATATACACACTTTTTAAATTTTTAACAACTCTATAAAATTACAGGATTGGGAACTATGAAAGCCAAAATAGTGTGAGGTGACGCTTATTAATGGTGGTGGTGGTGAATGAAGATGGTTGGTTGAATTCAATAATCAAGAGTTCATAATCGGAGCTCTGATACCAATCTTAAGTGGCCAATCTGAGAGAAGGTTAGTTAGAGAGAGAGAGAGAGAGAATTGGAGAGAAGAAGATAACATGATTTGATCAATGAACGGTGATCAACTTAGTTTCATTAACGGTATTTAACAACCTTTACAACTTTTTTCCCGCCTAATCTATGATTACAAAGTTTACTATTGTTCCCCCATTGTTTATCACATTTTACAATTATGCCAAATCTTTTTAACATGTAACAACTGCCGGAGCGGATTTAGCTTATGAGATCTGTATATATCTTCATCGTTTTAGTCATATAACTGTTGATCAATCCAATTGAAGGTGAGGGATTTGGGAGATTTTAGACCAATACTTGCCTTTTCCTCTTCTACACCTTTTCTTCAATTTTAGGGAACAATTAGACATGTACAAACTTGAAAGTGAAGGGAGTAGTGTCTCTGGCAGATCTCTAAGTTTTGGGCATGAACAAATATGAAGATGTTGAAGGTAGGTGAGGTGTTGCAGCCCATCTGAAACTGATTCCAACTCCTTAAAATTCCATAGATATAGTTTAGTTAGAGATAATGGAAGAAGAAAAGGTAATGATGAACCACTCATCTCTTCTTCTGCCTTTGCACCAATTGAAACCACTTTGTCTGAGTTTTCACCACGTAAGTATAGTACAACAAGTGAGGCTGGGAAATTTTGGAGCCCCCACTCTGAAATAGGCTTCTTTAACCCTCCTATGTCTAACCAACTTAAATTAGGAGGCCACAAACCACATGGAAATGAGTCATCCAAACTTGGACAATCATTTATCCACATATATTCCAGAGAGGTGAGATTTTGCAATTGCCCATGAGGAAATGACTTTAAATTCCTGCAACTTGTTATCTTAAGGTGTTTCAAGCAGTAAAGTGGAAGAAAACCATACCCATCATCTGGAATGCTTTCTAAGTTATCACAACTACCAATTGATAACTTGGTGAGATGAAGTAAGCATCCTTCACGAAACAACCTTAGATTCGGCATACTCCAAATGTCAAGAGATTCAAGTGATGACAAGAATGTGTTGTCCAACCAACTTACATCCATATTATTACAACTCCAAATTTCAAGAAACTTCAAAGAGGATGAGGGGTTGTCCGTTTTTGGGAAGCTCAAGGTTGTAGCTAAAGGACACCATTTTATTACCAACTTCTCAATGATGTTTGACAAATTGTAATTCTTGAGTCTTTGACAACTGTAAATTTCCATTTCTGTGATAGATTTCAAATAAACCTCTTTCTCTCCCAATGATACCAAATTTGCACATCCACTTACTTTCAACTTTTGTAAACCACCAAGAATCTCGTATGCCTCTGCTTCTGATTCCCACAGGTATGTGAGTTTACCACAATTGGAAACATTGAGATATTCAACTGCCTTAAGATGTTGAAAAACTTCCCCATGAAATTGAGTAAGTCCTTCAATTTTCTTTATGGTCAATTTAGCAATTGATGAAGACGCACCAACCATGCTTCTTAACACTTCAAAAGAACATTCTTCTACATGTAAAACCCGAAGTGATGGTATTAACTCAATTGCCACTACGTCTAGCTTTGGACACTTTTCTATAGATATCTCATGTAGGCAAGGAAATGCTCCAGATTTATCATCACCAACAGTTGACCATTCCTCCCAGCCCTTCATATCTTTAAATTTTAAAACTTCAAGCGATGGAAATGCATCACCACACGAGGAATTAGAAGGTCCAAGAAACTCCAAACCTAGAATCTTTAACCCATACATGCCTTCAACGAACAACTTTTGAAGTGATCGTAAATGCCCAAGTGTTGGTAAAGATGTACAATTTCTACAGCCACGTAACGTAAGTTCGGTTAAGAATTCAAATGTAGGATCCCCTACCCAACTAGGAAACTGTTTTCCACTATAATACACAATCTTGAGGCTTTTCAACTTTTCAAAGGGCCTTAACCCTTCAAGCACTTCGTATTCGGTTATTTCATTCCGGGAACCATCAAATACGTCACCCCATGTGATCTCCAAATCATGGATACTCTTTTTTTGCTGTAAGTTCGCCCCCCTTGCGTGTGCTGCGTTTTTTACTTTGTGCAGCCCCTCAATAGAAAGTTGACCTTGAAGATGCAATAGGCCTTTAAGATCGGATATATTAAACTCATGAGCTTCTCCAATAATGACTTTGGATAGAGTTTGTAGACCCATCAACCCACCAATTCCTAATGGCATCTTGTTCAATTTGGGAGTATTACTAATGTCAAGATGTCGCAGGTTAATTAATTTTACAATACTATTTGGCAAGCTAGATAACATATGACAACCAGATAACAATAAGCTCTGTAGATTATGAAGGTCACCGACTTGGTCAGGTAAACATGTGATATTAGTGTTAGAAAAATTGAGGTACCGCAAATGTTTGAGACTGCCAATGGATTCTGGTACCTCTTTGATTGTATAATTTGCTAGGCTTAGCACCCTTAGGAACTGCAGTTGTGGAAGTGACTTGACAAGAACCATGCTTGATAGGTAGAATCGATGCCAAATGCTTCGCCTTTCAACCGACATTGGTAAGAAAGTTCTTAGACGCCTAGCACTTTGTAGTGTCTTGAACTTTGTGTACATTTCATATCGTGCACGGATAAAAGAAGCGTGGTGTAGTTTTTCCAAAGCTTCATTCTTACCCTCAACATCCATCTTATCATCCAACATAAAAAAGAGCTCTCCGGCAACATTTTTCGCCAAATCATTTACCAGGTCATGCATTGTATATCGTGATTTTACATTGGTTGAATGCTGAAAAAAGGACCTCGACACTAGCTCTTCAAAACACTCCCGACCAAAATTCTCCATTGACTGGTTTCCATTTAACTTGTACAAAAATCCCTCACCCATCCACAAGAGTACTAGTTCATCCTTGTCAAACATGTAGTCCTTTGGGAATAAGCAACAATACACAAACATTTGTTTCAAATGTGGTGGCAGATCATAGTAACTTAGCCTTAATGCAGGAAGAATCTTACTTCCATTATGTGAATTCCATAACTCACTATGCAAGAGCTCCTCCCATTCTTCAACATTGGATTTTGTTCTAAATACCCTCCCAAGTGCCCTCAAAGCCAAAGGCAAATTCCCACATTTCTTGATGATAACTTCACCATGCAATTTAAGTGTTCTATTCACATCAAAGTTTTGCTCACTAGATGCATGTTGAGCAAATAAACATAGAGCATCTTTATCTGACAAAAGCTTGAGATGGTAACATTGAACAGATTCCATCATCGATGCAACCATGGTCTTCCGCGTTGTCACAAGAATTTTACTTTTAGGAGCCCCTACAATAAGAGGGCGTTGGAGGCGTTCCCACTCGTTATAATTTTCATTCCAGACATCGTCTAGAACTAGTAAGAACCTTTTCTTTGATAGCTTTTCTGCAAGGGCTACCTGAAGCAGATTTAGATTAGCAAAATCTTGGTTCCCTCCACCTACAGCTTGAAAAATAGCCTTGCTAATCTTAAATACATCAAACTCATCAGAAATACAAACCCACGACATGAGTTCAAAATGATTCTTCGCCTTTTCATCGTTATATAAAAGTTGGGCAAGAGTGGTTTTGCCAATCCCACCCATACCAACTATGGACACGACGCTAACATTTTGACTACATGATGGTTCACTGTGCAACAAATTCCCCAACAATGCCTCTTTATCACTTTCCCGACCTATAACGTCTTTTATGGGCAAGAGCGAAGTTTGCTCATGCGGTTTACTGGTAGCAGCTCTATTTGGCATTTTAGCCTTATTAGTCAAACCCAAAATACTCATCTTCTCAACGAGGTCACGTAATTTAGCTGTGACCCCATCTAGCTTAGTACTCATCTTATGACCATACTTAAGAGCATGAAATTTGGTTGGAATGTACTTTAATACCTTACTTGTGCTGGCATGATGTTCTTGATTCAACTGGCGCTGGATAGCTTCAGTGGCTAAATCATCAAGCACGTCATCTATTTCATAAGCTAGATGCTGGAGTTGGTTCAACCACAATTGAACTGATGTGTCTGTTATGTGCTTCTGAGCTGCATCAGCAAGCACAGCCTGGATAAGGGGCAAGGTGTTTTTCAGTTTCTCGACTTCGGAAGAGATTCCTGCAGATCTAGCCAGCCTGATCAAGTCAGCAGAGGCCAGCTTCTCAACCAACATAGAGATGAATGCTCCGATAAAGACTTCAGCAATAGCCATTGGAAATAAAAAGATTGCTTGTTTCTGGTGGGTTTTGATTTGATTTCAGAGAATTGATGTGATGGAAACAAATAGGTTAATAGAATTTTTTGTATGATGTGGCCAGCTTCATCATACTAATCAAGTCTTTGTAATAGAATAAAATATGTAGCAGACTAGCAGCCGAAAGTGAGGTGATCGCTTTAGTGTACAATAGTCCAAATTACTAGCAAATTTACACTTCATTATGCACATCAGTGGTTATCAATTTGTATAGATTCTGCACTTGGATGTATAATATTAATACATGTTGTAAAGTAACATAAAGTTTGATTTAAAGTTATGCTTTTTTTTAACATATTCTTATATAGTGGGCTAACTGATGCCATGTTGTTGTTTAAGATCACACATAAGTGAATAGATATGTAGCACTTTATCATGAGGGCTATCCCACCATCTTCAATATTGTAATGTTGTTCACAGTGAGGTATTGATATATTTCTTGTGATTTGGACCGTTGCTGCTTAAAGCGATTAGTTATTATGATCTTCATTTTAGATAAGTGTAACTTCTTATGTTATGTTGTTATACTTGGAATGCATTTAACATGAACCTGTTACAACCCATTTCATCTCAGTCCATGGTCTCTAGCACAGTTAGGTTCCCATACATGCATAACAAAATGATAGAAAATCAATTTTTTTGAAGCAAAACTGTTTAGGAAGTTTTGGCATTTTATTTTATCCGTTTGACCCATCATCAATTATATACAACCCAAATTGAACCTTTGACCTGTCATCAATGAAATATAACCCGAATTGACCCGTTTTGATATGATTGGGCTGAAAATTTCAAACAAGCAAAAACAAACACACTAATTGTCAAACACTCAAAATGAAAAAAAAAACAACAACAAAAATAGTCTATTATTAAGGTTCAAATTTTTAACTGGTGGGCTTTAGATATAATGATTTGTAGCAGCCGAAAGTGAGGTGATCACTTTAATGTAAAATAATCCAAATGACAACCAAATTTCCACTTCATTACACTGATCAATGATTGTGATTTCTATAGCTGCTTCGCCTTCTTTAAAAAAGGCATGGAACGGCTCAACCGCAGACAAATGAAATCAATATGATTGCTTGAGGAAAATGGCTTGCTTATGAATGGTATTGAGCAATGTTTTTGAGGGCGCCCATTCTGACCCGCGCAGTCATTTAGTCATGCCCATTGTGACCCACTGGATTTTTCTATTATGGTTACTACAACCATACTGACACACTAAACTATTATCTATGACCCAAATAACTAGTGACCCAAAATTTAACAAATAACTCAGAATGTTATTGTATATACCCATAGGCTATAGTGGCCTTAAGTTTAACAAATGGTTTGTAATTTCTAGGTAATGGTCAAAACTGGGTCGGGTTGGGGTGATACCGCAACGCTTTCTAGTTCAAGTTCTTTTAATATTTTGAAATGTTTGCAGTTTTTCATGTGATTAACTTTTCAGTAATAGACATGGATCAACAATGGATAGGTTTGTATTTTAACATTTATAACCGGAATCTTAAACACGGACAACCAGTTTATTATATATTTCAAGGTTCAAATTAACAAAATCGGGTCTTTAATGTTAAATCCAAGATGAATATCATAAACATTAGAGTTTGTCCCAACGACTAATTTGATACATTGAAGATGAACTCAGTAATATGGGTATATGGGTCGATTTGGGTTATAATTTGACTAAAACGTGTCTAAAATCATGGAAAATTTTCAAAATGCATAAAACCTTCTAATTCATTTTGCTTCAAACTTTAGATTCTAAATGTGCAGATAGAGTTTTTAAATATAGTGTAAAAGCACTAATTACTTGTAAAATTCAAGAAATTTACGGTATGGTCGGCCCCATCTTACTCAGTTTAACTTGCTTTAAAATAAGTGTTTCTTAACCATTACAATCTCACTTAATACAGTGAAAAATGTTAATGGCTTACTGACCAATGATTGCAGAACCCGGGACGATATTACTGAACTACTGAAACCTTAGAAGCAAAAGTGTAGTTTCTGTAATTTTATGAAACAACTTCCACTTGCAACCAATTTACCAACTGTTATCTGTTAAGGGTTGACCGCAGCCAAAAGTCAATTATCATAAAAAGTCGACTGGCATCAAGTGGCCCCGTACCTGTCAAAAGCCAAATGTTGTTGGGTCAAATGCCATTATGGTTAATATTGTTGAGTCTGATTATGTATGTTAAAAAGTTAACAATAGTCAAAGGCTTTGCAATAATCAAATGTCTAAAGGTCAAACGGGTCGTATTAAGAAAAGTTAACATTAAAGTAGAAGCAAATTGCCTCCGGTCGCAAATTAGAAACCTACAATATAGCCGCGTTCTTCTTAGCTTAAACTCCATATGTAGTTTTGATTTGTTGGTTAAGTGCTTTTCCATGAAGGGGCGTTTTACGATTTATGGGAGTTTAGGATTTTTATTAACGATGAAACCATTATAAGCTTAAACAGTTTATGTAGTTTACTATTTATTCAAACATTTTAAATTTCAAAGTATTTAAATTCAGTTATTATTCATGTTATGAAATTTCATAAGTCTTCAGATTCCAACATTTGGCTGTAGGATCAGATCAGGTATGTGAACAAAACAGATCAGGTATGTGAACAAAACAAGAATCAAACAGAAACTAAGTAGTTCGAATATGTAATCTTTATTTTACAAAAGAATTTCGACTAATGCTTTGCGAAAATAAAAGACTTGGCTGCAAACTCGGTTCATCTAAACCTCTTTATTTTAGGTATCCCAACGTTCATTTTATTTAACCCCATCATCTATAATAATCAATCCATATATGTATGAATGTGTTGGTTAAAGTCTGTTGGAAAATTGAGATTTGGTAATACTTTTACTGATGGATTGATAAAGTATAAAATGAAAATAATTTATCTTTTACCCAAGGTTTTTAAAAAATTGCACCATTTACCAAGAGAATAAAAACAATTGAAATAACTAAAGGAAATAATAGAAAATTGGATAAACCCAATCAATACAACAAACATAGATGCTTAATAATTTCAAGATTTAACTATTAAGAGCAATGTTGTAACACACTCAAATTATCCAAAAAACCATGGAGTGCGTAAAACCCGAGCAAGTTATCACCATTAGAAGAGTTATACAGCCAGTTTTGTCCACAATGGATGTTGTAATTGGAGCAGTAACAACCTACATTAAAGTCATATTATGTCTAGACCATTAAGTGTTTTAGGTTGCCGTCTCTAAAAATAATAAGATCGTACCTTGGTCTCCAAGATTTTAACCACGCAAGCTAAACCAATATATCTTATTACTCATATAGTTGTGCCTGCAACTGCACATTATTGATCACTCATCTATTTACATGTATACCATTTGCTTTGCAATCAATGTTTAAGTTGGAAAATCGGCAGCCAAATTTAAACAAGCAAATACATGTTTAAACCGGCAGAGTAATAGCTAATGATACAATAGGAGCCATAAACATAAAGTCAGGCCTGCAGCAGCGGACAAACTATTAAGTATTAACGCAACTAATACAATAAATGGTGTAGTCTCAGGTTTAGTACAGTCACAACTCATTGTTTATCTATTTAAAATCAAGTGTGTGACCCAATTTGTGGAGACAAAATCATATAGTAGTTTTGAGTCAGACATATCATCAAACAGGTGGCGTGCAAATGGAACACAGAGAGAATAGATTTGTAATAATTTTCTTAAACATGTATATCAATTAGTTTGAAACTAGTCCTAAATGAAGGTAGAGTCTGCATTTGCTTAGTGTATGTTATTCAATATCTTGATTGTTTACATGCTTCTGAAAGCAGAATCTGATTTCTTGGGAATTTTGTTATTGTGAACTCAAAGCATGTTTATGTAGTAACTTATTATGCACTATGAAAAAGTGCCTGAATCAAAACATGATCTTAATTGTATGAGAGATCTATTGTGAATTTTGACATTTTTTGTTAATGGTATGTGTGACAGGTCTCTCTCGGCATCAATATTGTCCGTTTTACCCCTGATGAGTTGCCTATCCGGGAGCTCCCGAATCTGTTTTTGGTTGCCCCAGTGGGGATTTCCCAGGAGGTCACCCATCCTGATATTACTCTCATCTGAGCATGCTTAACTGTGAAGTTTTTATGTGATCCACAACCCAACTAAGCCCAAAACGCGTAGGTGATTAGGGGGTAGTTGATTACTTATGAACCAGGGATCTTTCCTGACCATAACCAATGTGGGATTTGCCTAAGATGATATACAATGGTCCATGTTAATCTTCTCAGTATTCGGTACTATTACAGTATGTGAACTTGAACATGTTTATATCATAATGCATAACAATTGTTTAGTCGAATGCTTGACCAAAGTCTACTTAAATCAAAGTTGTAGTCTTGTGTAATTGACTAGGCCATCAATTATGCTGTTAATTTTGGTGGAATTAATGGATTGTTTTTATCTTCTTTGACCAATGCTGGAAAGATGTTGGCTTAATTTCAACTCCATTTTGTTAAATTCCCGGACAAAGAAAATTACATCAAGAAAATTACATCAATTATACCGCCACCCCTTTCTGAATAGCAAATCTTAATCTACTAAAAACGTAACCCTACCCACTCGAAGCCGAGACACTACTATGAATAACCCGTTGGACCCTGGTTAGGAAACGGGTAGCCTCTGGTGCCAATGAGCCAAAGGTATCAAAAGCCAAGGGTACAAAAACGTGTTTGTTCTCCTCGCAGGCATGTTTTTCTACCTTCTTTGCTCTGCTTTCCGCACCGCTTGCCCTGCTACGAAGCCACTATCCCTCAACCCAACTAGGGGAGATACACTCGTCAGGTCAACACAAGCATGCTTCCCCCCGGCCCACCCAAAGACAAGAAGATCTGCTAGTCGTATGGTGGATCTCCTTTCTGCTGAATCCGAGTGGAAGTTACGTGGGAAACTTCTTGCCCTTTTAAAGAACAAATGGTGAGGGACATTATTATGATTATACTAAAAACAGAAGAACCGAAACACAAATTGAAATAAAAATAAATAAAACAAAGGCCCTCCCTTGGCTGTCTATTTCAATATCAGTCAATGGATTCCATTTCTTAAGTTTTAGAGAATGCAAAGTCGGAGAAAAGGGTGTTTAATGGGTTGTGTCTATGAGGGTGACGCTGACTCCTCGTTTTCCACACTTTTTTAAGGATGTGGAGGGTGTTTGGAATTGAGTTTGGAAATGCAAAAGTGTTTTTTATCAAAAGTGTTTATTGACTTATGACTTTTTGAAAATGAGATTTAAAAAAAGTGTTTGGATTAGCTTTTGTGATTAGAAAACGTCAAAAAGTCAATAAATTGTTTTTTTTTCAAGTGTTTCGCTTAACTTATTGTGAATATTGGTTGTATGAGTGGTAAATTTGTAATTTTTTTCCAAAAGCTAAAAGCCAAAAGTTAGGATTTTTAACTTTTTAAAAACAGTTTTTCCACTCTTAAAAGCCAAAAGCCAAAAATCAAAACAGAAAGTAATTTTGGGTTACACAAACAGCTTATTGACTTATTAGCTTCTTGGAAAAGTCAATAAGTCAATAAGTTGTTTTGAAACTCAATCCCAAATACCCTCTTGATAATCTAAACACAACCCATTAAACACCATTGGTTTGATATTCTGTCTTAGAATTTCTTAAGGTCACACAACAATTTGTCTCGGCTGTTTCCGTCCTTCATATCCCATCTACCATCTTGTAAGTGTGATTTGACTATTATTATATACAATACATTAGTGAGAAAGTATACAATATAAAGTCTTTTAAAATAAGAAGCGTAAGAAGCCACCAGAGATTGACACATATCAATTTAACCTAACCACAGTTAAACACAATAAAACCTATCTTCCCTGTTCTAAACCTAACCCATTCTCATTTTGAAACAAACCGATCGAGATCTGACAACCACCATCACCACCACTACACCCGTTGTTCATTAAACCAACCAAGTCGACCCACCAGATTCCTCCTAGGGTTCCAACAACAACAACAACAAAGCCGTCGTCATAAATGGGAAGGAAGTTCAGACAAATACGACCACATCAAAGCCCAAGTCAATTGCCCTCGATGCACCCACCTCATGACACTCCTCTTCTCCAACCGTCCCTTATCCCTCACCAACGACGTCGGCATATATCACGCCCTTAACATGTGCCCTAACTGCCGAACCGCTTATTATTTATGCCGACGTCGGCATAAATCCAACCACCGCACCACCACAGTTCAGGTAGGTTGTTGGTTATAGAGATGACGTGATTCCAAACGATTATGATTATGTAAACACAGTGAAAGGAAAGATAGACGAAGCAATAAATACTGTTTTGAATTGAGAAGATGTCGATTTCCACATATTTTTTATCCTCATTTTCCTAGAATTTACACAGTTGAGTAAACATATTCGGGATAGAGTGCATTTAAAGTGTCAGGAGAAAAAATAAGGCTAAATAGAGAAGGAGTGCGTCCAAAAAGAGAAGAGTGCGTTTGATGATAATTTTGGGAGTTGAATATTGTTGCATGGAGTGCGTCCAAAATCACAAGGAGTGCGTCCAAAATCATTTAGGTATGTGAATTTTTTTGTGTTTTAATGAGTGCATCTAAAATTTTCAATGAGTGTGTCCAAAAGTTCAATGAGTGTGTTTGTAATTTTGATAAGTGCGTCTGAAATTTTGATGAGTGCGTCTGAAATTTTGATGAGTGCGTCTGAATTTTAATAAGTGCGTCTGAATTTTAATGAGTGCGTCTGAATTTTAATGAGTGCGTCTGAATTTTAATGAGTGCGTCTGTTTTAACCCAGGTATGGTTAGGGTTTTTAATCTGCATCCTTAATCTAATGGCTGAGATTGCTTCTTACGCTTCTTACGTTAAGGAGGCTTTATACGTTATCTCTCCCTACATTAGTTATGATATACAGAATTATAATAAATAAAGATTTATTGTAATCCATATTTTTATATAAGATATATATTATTATATCTAATTAGTAGCAACTGTCACCAATTTGTGGTGCCGATTTTTGTAGTATTTTGTCACTATCACATGAACAACTCGGGTAGAAGAATTATTGCACCCTTTCGTTGATTTAAAATCGTAGATGAAGAAGACGACTTGGTCATAAACTATGAATTTATTCCTTTTCATTGTTTTTTTTAATGATTGTTACTTCTTGTCTTTATTTTTACAATTGCAAATTATTCATAATACCAACTCCAAATTGCATTTACAAATGGCTTAGAGAAAGACAAACTAACATAAAATTTGTGGGTAGGTGTATTTTTAGAGAGAAGCTAAAAAAAAGATAGTAATTTATGGTGATATGACATTTATTTTAGGAATTTGACTGTTGCATTGGATGAAGATGGTTCTCTAGCACAACCCACAATTACCCACATCAACATCCAATAATATTATGCCACGTTACCACTCATTTCAATTTTCAACCCGAGAGAACACTCTCCTCCTTGAACCCACTCCCCACCCAATTCAACCCAAAAGACCGTTGAACAACGACTACTTGTCCCTGAGTTTACAACTCATAATCCATACTCGCTTGGGTTGCGGCGTGTACCCACCCCGTAAACCTCCAAGTAGTACGCCCTTCACCCTTAACAAGGTTAAATTAAACAACTATCTCTCTTGTTGATTCACTAGTTAAAGTTTTATTCAAAACCCATCTTAAAGAGATCCAAAAAAATAATTTTTTTTTCAAATACCACTTTAATTTTATGAAAAAAAAAATAACAAACATAATAACCAACCAATAAAATTAAAAAGGAATATATAAAACTCCTAAAGTAAAAAAAATAAAATACAACAAAATAAAATTATAATCAACTCAAAAATAAAAAACAAAGACAAAATGTTCACGGTCGTATAATTATATAACTATAAAAAAAATAAAACATGTTCAACACTTAAACTAAACTTCATCTTCACATTAAAGTAGCAGCAAAGAACACTCCAGCAAGAGCAGTTCCAGCCACAACAGCTCTATTGGTCCAACCATCAGCAAAGGTTCCACTAGGTGTAACATCAGCCGGTGGTCCATTGGCTGAGGGACCTGGAGAAGGAGCATTAGAGGTGCCTGTTGGTGGAGTTGCAGTTGGTGAAGGAGAAGAAGGTGCTGGTGATGGTACAGCTTCTGGTGATGGAGATGGAGATGGAGAGGGGACAGAAGGGGCAGGAGCAGGTGTAGGGGATGGAGATGGAGATGGTGATGGGGTAGGTGTGGCTGTTGGTGAGATGGTTGGGGTGGCAGTTGGTGGTAGTTGTGCCATGGTTGTGGTGGAGATGGTGATAATAATTAGTATGAGAAGTTTTAGCATTGTGGAAGAAGGAGAAGAAGAAGATGATGATGCCATTATTGAGATTGTTGGTGATTTGTAGGATGGACTGTAGAGATATGATGGTTATTATATAAGTGTAGAGAGACAAAGAAAGAGTGTGAATAAAATATGTTAATTATATGATGTATGATTCGTGGAAGCTGTCTAACAGCATTGATAATTCAAAATTGTTAGAATATATTTTATTTTTTTGTAGAAAAGTTTGTTTTATTAGATGACTAATTCTTTAAGCTTAATAGCTTATGAATAAAAACTAGTAAGTTAAAAAACTTTTGTTTTACTAAAGCTTTTTTGTGTATGTGAGGTTGAGGGCTTAAGAACTAGACTCCTTTAAATCTTTAAATCAATAAGAGTAGAATTAAATGGTGTATGAATTAACGGATAAAAAAATATTGTGGTTTTAAGTTTTAAAAGAATAAGTGTTTTCGCTAAACATCCTTGTATTATTATTAGTTAATTGCCCTTAGTTCATGCGCAAATTAATCAACTATTGGCTTAGACATTAGACCAAGTCATAAATAACGGTGACATGAATCAAATTATTTTTTCTTACTTGAATAAACATATAGAGATTCATAACTTATATTTGATGTACGTTTTTAATAAATTGTAAACCAAGATATGTGTGACAAACATATGGAACACCACGGCTTCAAGTCTTCAACCTTTTATTATGTTTTTATGTATATTATGGAATATATTTTATTATAATTTTGATATTATTTTAGGAAAATTTGTTAATTACAAATGTTTATTACTTACATTTAACTTATTATAATTTTAGGAAAGTTTGTAAAGCCAAATGTGTTTAATTAATTATGGGTCTCTCCTTATACATAAAGGATGTTTAAATACCGACGTGAGAAAAGTGATCGATGTAAGAACAAATCTAAAAACGTGTGATCGTTTATAGTATTTACAATTAAAAAATGATAATGGAAATTATAATCAATAATCAACTTTTATCAAGGTATTTTTACTTGATGCAAAAAAAATGAAGAACTTTATTAGAATGAATTATATACACATTTCTTTATAACTTAAGAATATAATATGAAATTGATTAATTTAGTGGTGTACAATATACATTCCCTTACCTTAGAAAAGGCATTATTCTTACGAAGAACGAGAGGTATGGAGGGACAACCAACTGTTGACAGAAGGGGATTGCAAGAAAAATGCCTTTGCTCTTATCTCAGATTTTCAATTTCCTTTTTGAGTCTTCAAGGAAAAGACTATATTACATGTACAATTTTAGATTAAACAAAATAGATTTTTGTATATATCTCTACAAATTAGTATAAAATATCATCTATGTAAAAATCAAAGTCTAATTAACATCATTCGTATCCTTAGAAAGATGATAGAGAGAATTACACAGATTGTCCTTTAGTTTTACCCAAAATTGCATCCGCTGTCCTTTTTTTGAATTTTTAACTCCCTGTGTCCTTTGTTTTGTACACTTGTTACACCCTATGTCCTTTAGGGTAACGTCCGTTAAAAACTAACGTTTTCTTAGACACGTGCCCCTCACGTGAGGGGCAATATTGTCTTTTCACCCTCAAACACCCCTTTATTTTATCCCCGTTGCCAAACACCCCTTTATTTTATCTTTCTTTATAAACTGCTTGCCTCCTTCCTGGTTTTGGAGAACCCACGAATACACACACATATGTGTGTTACAGAGAGAGCAGCCAAGGTCACCACCTCCGGCGGCCGCCGCCGCCGTCTCCGGCTCCTCCGAAAGCTCCAACCATCCTCCTCCTCTGTTCTTGGTCTGGTGACTCTGTTCTTCTGTTCTAAACTCAACCCACCACCGCCTTTCCTTCACCACCGGTAAACACCACAACCTTTTCCCTATCTCTATTAATAAATCCCGATAACTCCTCCTCCTTAACCCCTTTTATACCCGCTTAACACTCGTCCCTCTGTTTCTGTTCTGAATCAACTCGATTAACCCTCGGGTTAACCAAACCCAACCCAATATAACCCGATAATCAACCGGAAACACCCTCTGTTATTAGCCGGACAGTCACCCAGTTGTGGTGACTGTCAAGAACCTGTCATAACCATCACTGAACCCTCCTCCTTGATTCCGGTTATAACCCGATAACCCACCATATTAACCGAAGGACCTGTTCCTCTGTTTCTGTTGGTCGAAGCCGGGTCAGTCACCAGCTTGGTGACTGCCGTATGTGACCCGGAGTCACCGGTAACCACCCTTTAATCCCAAACCCACCAAGTTCCAACCTGATAACTATAACCATTCTGTTATTATCGGAAGTCCTTGTAAACCGAGTTCCCTTCTCTTTGGGTGAGTTTTGACCAGAAGTAGGAACGGGTCAGACATGCTCGTGTATAGAGCTCCGATTATATTTCGGTTCATCTCCAATCGGTACAGGAACCACCACCACCTCCTCTTCTCCTTTCTCTCTCCTCTGAGCTCATTCTCTCTCCTCTACCTCTCTCTCTCTTCCTCTCGGCTCTGCGTCTCTCTCATCACTCTCATCAGAAAACTACTTTTTTGGTGTTCCTGCACAGATCAAATGTTGAGATTAGGAATATATGTATGATTATTTACGAATAATAAATACAAATTGAAGTAAATAATTGAGTGTCGAGTGTGAGAAATGAACCTGTGGATTATAATTTATTAATAATAAAGACTGATTGAGGGTGAAATGACATGTTTGCCCCTCACGTGAGGGGCACATGACTGAGTTAACGGAGTTTTTTAACGGACGTTACCCTAAAGGACATAGGGTGTAACAAGTGTACAAAACAAAGGACACAGGGAGTTAAAAATTCAAAAAAAGGACAGAGGATGCAATTTTGGGTAAAACTAAAGGACAATCTGTGTAATTCTCTCAAGATGATATCTATCTATACATATAATAAACCAAAGCCATTTTAATGACATGGCACTCAAAGAGTCATTCTCCTTCTTGAGCGTGCCATGTGTCATCCCATGTGGCATTGAGATATTTTAGGAAAAAAATAATTTAAAAACAAAATTAGATTTTTCTCTCTTATGTTTCCTCCCATAATTTTTAAACGTTAATATCTTGTATATACGGGATTTTTTAAAGAAAAAAATTACACCAAATTAACGAGCGTTTTATTATCTTTCCAACGAGTACCATAGTGCTATATAAAAAACGGAGAAAAAAAACGACTATTTTTTGTTGGGTTTTGTTCAAATAAGAAAAAAAAACACAAAGTGTTCAGGTAAATCATTAATCATGTATAGGCAAGTGACTAATTATGTTCAAATCAATAAATATGAATTATATTTTCAACATGCGTTAGCATTGGAGTTATACATTGTTTTAGGTTAGATATTAATATTAAAGTTATACATTGTTTAAGGTTAGACGTTAACATTGGAGATATATTTTTAATTGTTTTAGGTTAGCTGCTACCCGAAGCTTTCATGCATGTAACTGTAAAGCGCATCATTCTATTTCATATGTAAAATTAATATGTCATATTAGATTTTTCAACCCCGGGACGTTCCCGGGGTATAATCTAGTATCTTTATATTCACCTATCAAACAATATTATATGAGTGTTGATTTAAATTCATATGATATGTGATTCTATTATCTTGTATTTAACATCACAAAATTCATATAAAACAGTTGGAATGTCTATTTATTTATGTTGACTTAAATCGTAAAAACGAGTTATCTAGATCAATAAAATTAAACTACACATTATCTTGAGCAACTAAAATGTAGACTTAGTTGAACAATACCTATTCAAGAGTGTGTACCAGACAACTACTTACCATATTATAGTACTAAAGAAAAAAAAAATCAGCTACTTTTGTATATGAATATATCAATAACGTGACTATTTCAATAACGTGATGTAATCTTAAAGTCAAATGACATGTTAAGCCATGGCATCAATTACATAATGACATTAACCCTTATAGATTCACACAGACAATTTTAGCACAATATAAAATGCATAAAATTTCAACCAACTTCGTTTAAACTACCAGTATCATCACTTGGATTCAACCTATGTTTTCGGGACACTAAGGAGGTACCACTAGCTAGTAGTGGTCAGAGAAATTGTCCAAACTCACCCATTGCCCTCTTGACTTGCATGATTCATGTGCGTGGTTGGTTCTTAAGTCTTAATATATGAATCAACCGCTCATGTAAGTGGTGATATGTTTGAATTTATTAATTATCGTCTATTGAGAGATAGAGTTGCAGTTATTGATAGTCGTCAAACAACAGTTGCAATCGCGTGGGTTAGTTAAACTTCGGTGTTCCACTAGATACATGACATTTTTGAGAGGTGTTCATTGTCACACCCTCAAAATCCACTTGCGGAGTTTTACCGCGAGGCGCATGACAAACCAGGATCCAAGTCAATGATCACAATAAACAATACTAAATGAATTTCAAAAACATAGTTTAAAAATCCCAAACATCAGCGGAAGCTAAATGTCGTTACATAAACAAAATAAAACCAAACGTTTAATGTTCAAAACCATGCAACTCTAACTAGACGCCGTGCAGACGCGTGCGCCCTAGTTCCACTTTGCTACCTTAGCGACCTGAGAAAACATGTAAGAGTTTACGTCAGCACAAAAATGCTGGTGAGTTTACAGGTTTGTAATCAAAGTTCCAAGTATAACCTGTCCATACTATAACAATTGTAAACCAAGTACGCTAGCTAGGCGCATGTACCATTACTACTACGATTGGAAAACCATTACTAACTCGCAAACCAGTTGTTGTGCCCGAATAGTAAACCTGTTCCTGTTTGAGACAATATGCACCCGCCCGGCGCTCCATGCCGACGGGTGGGGTTGGTCACTCCCAATAGCGCTATTCACATTTCCCCGTTGTGCAAACCAGCACATTCATGGTTCCCCCCGGGACTTCCAAAGATCGTATAGTAAACCGTTTGAAAACCCATAGTATGACAGTTGTTACCAAATAGTTGTTTAACACATGTTTTCTCCCCCGAAAACGAAAACCAAGTAAAGTGGGGCCGTAAACTCACCTTAGGTTGCGTTAACTTCAGATAATAGAATAGTTCAACAAGCTATGCTAGTCCCGTAAAACAGCGACCTAACATATGGTAGTTACAAGTACTTAGACTAATAACCCTTAGGTTAGTTAGTCCCTAGATGTCCAGACCATAACCAAGTTCGTTTGAAAACACCGTGACTGTTTAACCGACCCAAAGTACAAGACTCGACATCCCATTGGTGACCCGAGACTCCCCGTGTTATGTTTACGCTCCAAAACATGCAATCATGCAAGTACCCTTAACATACGTTAACACACAACAAGTTATAGCACATAGTTCACGTATCACCGAAATACATCCAAGTATATGTTACCAAGTTATTAAACATGTTACGGGGTTCCTAGCATGTTCCTAGGTGTCAAAACGGGTCTCGGAATGCTAAAATATACATACAGCAGTAGTACACGCGATTAGGAAAAGTCAACTAGCATTTAGGTTGGTCAACTGGCATTTAGGAAAGCTAATCGCATGTAACTACTAGCATTTAGGGCTAATCGCATGTAACAACTAGCAATTAGGGCTAATCGCATGTAACAACTAGCAATTAGGGCTAATCGCATGTAACAACTAGCAATTAGCCTCCTAATCGCCTCTAACATAGGCGATTAGGATTGCTAATCGCCTGTAACCTTGCTGTTCCAGTTTTTCGCGCGTTTAACGCTCCAAATCAGATCCAGAACGTGTGTAACCACCCAATATCATCCCAAACACTATCCTAAACATGTTTCAACTAAAACCCTTCGTTTTGCCTCGTATCATCAGCCCTGCATGCAATCACGTAATCCAAACACCATTCACATAGCATGCAACATCATACTAACATGCGTAACTATAACCCTAATGATCAATTCTCAGATTTTATCATCATAATATCATTATTATTCTGATCTAACATAATAACAAGTCATTCATTCATCTTGAATCATAAAGACCCTAGCTTTCTAATCATAAACACACATAACACATATATACAAGTTAAAATCCAATTAACAACACTTATTAACGATTTTCAGAAAGCTTTTCCGTTTTAGAACAGGTCTGGACTATTAGGGATTGAATAAAAACGTTTAATAGATTGCATGGATGGGAACCAAACCTTAGATTTGTAAAAGGATGATGGATCAAGCTTGAAACCTTGAGTTTTGATCAAAAATCGCCTTCCAGAGATTGTTTATGTGTTGGGGCGGTTTATGGGACGACTAGGGTTTGTATAATGAAGTTTAGGAGGTTAAGTATGGTATTTATAGTCGTTTTTACTCGTCCAGCCCGTAACTAGCGATTGTGCAGCTCCTACACGCGATTAGGGCTGCTAATCGCATGAAGGTTCACGCGATTAGGCCTAATCGCCCATACCTTCACACGATTAGCCACCTAATCGCCCCATATGTTGCCTACTCGCCTCCCCTATGGGCGATTAGGCTTCCTAATCGCCTGTAGGGGTTAATTTCGTGTGTTTTGCGCGTTAAACCCCGTTTTAACATATGTTAGTGCATATTAACGTACCGACAAGTCACATAATGATCGAAAACACATAACACAAGTAAATACACACATTTACACTCGTTCACCAATTCCCGGGACTCGAGACTCGTACGTTCCGTATGCCCTGACGATCCTACAAATCGTCACCGTTTGTACACTTGGTTAAGGACTGACATCTAACGAACTTCTAGACCAACATCCAATGATCTTCTAGACTAAACGATAGTTCCCGAACCATAACCCGACCTAACTAACCCAGTTAAGTACAGACTACGCGTGACTCGCTAAGGTAGACATTAATCTAGACGACTTGTTAACTTGAATTTGCCGGGTGTCACATCATCCCCACGTTAAAAGAATTTTCGTCCCGAAAATTATGTAAGTACCAAGAGTATGAACAAAAGAAACAGACAAAAATAGAAACCAAGAGAGAGAATTACCCGAGTTGTCACATCATCCCCACGTTAAAAGGAATCTCGCCCCGAGATTCATTCCGTTGCAGTGGTAACGTGTCTCGACTCGAATGCCTCTTTAGGAAAAAGATGAGGATACTTAGACTTCATCTGATCCTCGCGTTCCCAAGTGTATTCCGGTCCCCGGTTCGAGTTCCATCGAACCTTAACAATACGAATCTTACTGTGACGCAGACTGCGAATCTTGTAATCAAGGATCTCGACAGGTTCCTCCACTATCCGAAGACGATCATCAACCTTGATCTCTTCTAGCGGAACAATGAGAGACTCGTCAGTCAGACACTTCTTCAGGTTAGATACGTGGAAGACGTTATGTACATTACCGAGCTCCGTCGGTAAATCAAGTCGATATGCCACCGGTCCGATCCGTTCCAGGATCGTAAATGGACCGACATACCGCGGGTTAAGTTTGCCACGCTTCCCAAAGCGTATGACGCCCTTCCACGGTGAAACCTTTAGAAGCACTTTGTCACCAACTTGAAACTCCAATGGCTTACGGCGATGATCAGCATAGCTCTTCTGTCGGTCCCGTGCCGCTGCCAATCGATTACGAATCTGTACGATCTTCTCAGAAGTCTCGTACACCAGTTCTGGCCCAGTGAGCTGACTCTCGCCCACTTCGGCCCAACAGAGAGGAGACCTGCATTTCCGTCCGTACAATGCCTCGAACGGAGCTGCTTTGATGCTCGTATGATAACTGTTGTTGTAAGAGAATTCTACTAACGGTAAGTGAGCTTCCCAACCTTTGCCAAAATCGATCACACATGCCCGCAGCATGTCTTCTAGAGTTTGAATTGTACGCTCACTCTGACCGTCAGTTTGTGGATGGTAAGCCGTACTCATGTCTAGTTGTGTACCCAAAGCCTTGTGCAAGGACTTCCAAAAGTGAGAAGTAAAATGCGAGTCACGATCCGAGATAATAGAAACTGGCACCCCGTGCTTAGAGACAACTTCTTTCAGATATAAACGAGCCAACCGATCCATGGTGTCGGTCTCCTTAATAGCAAGAAAATGAGCTGATTTCGTCAACCGATCAACAATCACCCATATCTTGTCGTTCCCGCTTGGTGATTTAGGAAGTTGTGTGACAAAATCCATAGTAATCCGTTCCCATTTCCACTATGGAATTTCGGGTTGTTGCAGTAGACCCGACGGTTTCTGGTATTCCACCTTGACCTTAGCACAGGTCAAGCACTTACTCACGTATGAGGCTATATCCGCCCTCATGTTTGGCCACCAGTACAGTATTTTTAGATCCTGGTACATCTTGTCTGAACCAGGATGAATGGAATACCGAGACTTGTGAGCTTCATCAAGAACCAGTTCCCGAAGTCCCCCGAATAAAGGAACCCAGACGCGTTCTGCGAAGTAGCGCAGGCCATCAGGCCTTTGCTCGAGATGTTTGTCGGCACCGTGCATAGTTTCAGCCTTAAGGTTTTCCTCCTTCAAGGCTTCTAACTGAGCAGAACGGAGTTGATCAGGCAGAGAGGAATGGATTGTGAGTTGCAACGCCCGAACGCGACGAGGGTTTGTCGATTCCTTCCTGCTCAAGGCGTCTGCCACAACATTCGCCTTGCCAGGATGGTACTTAATGGCACAGTCATAGTCGTTCAGGAGTTCAACCCAACGGCGCTGTCGTATGTTCAGGTGCTGTTGGTCAAAAATGTGCTGGAGACTCTTGTGATCGGTGTAGATGGTGCATTTGGTACCGTACAAGTAATGCCTCCAGATTTTCAACGCGAACACCACCGCACCCAATTCCAAATCATGGGTAGTGTAGTTCCTCTCATGCACTTTGAGTTGACGGGAAGCGTACGCAATCACCTTCTCGCGTTGCATCAACACGCAACCGAGACCATGAATAGAAGCATCACAGTAAACAACGAAATCTTCAGTGCCCTCAGGCAAAGACAAGATAGGAGCAGTGCAAAGCTTAGTCTTCAGTTTTTGGAATGCGGACTCCTGTGGTTCACCCCAGTCAAATTTTCTATCCTTCTGAGTAAGAGTGGTGAGGGGTTGAGCGACCTTCGAGAACCCCTTAATGAAACGCCGATAATAACCCGCAAGGCCTAGGAATTGCCGCACCTCAGTTGGCGTCTTCGGTGCTTCCCAGTCCTTGATCGCTTCGATCTTAGCTGGATCAACATGGATTCCCAGTTCATTGACTACATGCCCTAGGAATTGGACTTCGCGTAACCAAAAATCGCACTTCGAGAACTTTGCGTACAGTTGTTCTCGTCGTAAGAGTTCCAAAACTAACCGTAGATGTTCCCCATGTTCGGTCTCGTTCTTGGAATAGATCAGAATATCATCAATAAACACGATGACGAACTTGTCAAGATACGGTTTACAAACGCGGTTCATCAAGTCCATGAAAACCGCCGGTGCGTTAGTGAGACCAAAAGGCATGACCAAGAACTCGAAATGGCCATAACGTGTACGAAAGGCAGTCTTAGCAACATCAGCTTCCCTTACGCGCAACTGGTGATAACCGGACCTGAGATCAATCTTGGAATAATAGCTAGAACCCTGGAGTTGGTCAAATAGGTCATCAATACGAGGAAGAGGATAACGATTCTTGATGGTCACCTTGTTCAATTCTCTATAATCCACGCACAGTCGAAAACTGCCATCCTTCTTCTTAACAAATAAAATCGGGGCTCCCCAAGGGGAAGAACTTGGTCTGATGAAACCCTTATCCAAGAGTTCCTGTAACTGGTTAGACAATTCTTGCATCTCAGGAGGTGCAAGACGGTAGGGGGCCCGAGCAATAGGAGCAGCGCCAGGTACAAGATCAATACCGAACTCAACCTGACGATGGGGAGGAAGACCAGATAAATCATCAGGAAAGACATCAGAAAACTCGCGTACAACCGGAATATCGTCGATCTTCTTCTCGCTGGTAGTGGAAACAGATAAAAGTGCTAGAACAGCCGAATAACCCTTCCGAAGATACTTAAGGGCTTTCATGCTAGAGATGAGACTTAGCGGAGCACCGCTCTTGTCCCCGTACACAGAAAGAAATTCTCCATCAGGGAGAGGAATCCGGATGACCTTGTCGTAACAAACGATTTCAGCGCGATACAGCGACAACCAATCCATGCCTATAACCACGTCAAAACTACCCAAAGATACCGGCATAAGGTCGATAGGAAAAGACAAACCCGACATCTCTATGTGACATTCCCGAAGAACGCAAGTAGCTTCTATCTTCTTACCGTCAGCCAATTCGATAATATATTTAGCCTCTAAAGGAACGGGTACTACATCTAACAAACGACTAACTTCCACAGATATGAAACTTTTATCGGCGCCAGAGTCAAATAAAACACTAACAGAGCGATCGTTGAGAAGAAACGTACCAGTGACTGTGTCAGGGTCCTGTCTTGCCTCTGCAGTCCCAATAACGAAGGCACGTGCGTTCTTGTTTCCGCCCCCGTTGTTACCATTCCCATTCCCATTACCATTCCCGTTCCCTCCCTGTTTCAGTTTTGGACACTCTTTCTTGTAATGCCCCGCTTCCCCACAGTGAAAACATCCCTGTTTACCCGCAGTCCCCTGAGTAGTAGCAGCCGGAGTAGTAGTTGGGGCCTGAGTCGATGGAAGAGTCGCCCTACAGTCTTTGGCAAAATGCCCCAACTTCTGGCAGCGATGGCAACGATTGTTGTCACAATTCCCATGATGATGGCGTCCACACTTATTGCATTTCGGTAACTTCCCTACATACCCACCACTTGGCTTAGAACCCGATGAAGACGAACCCCCACTATCAAACCTTTTCCCCTGTTGAGCTGGTGCTGGTGTAGAACTCTTCACATCATTATCCCACTTTCGCTTGTTGCTCTCTGGAGCCTTAGCAGTTGAACCCTTGGCAGGCAAGATACCCTCACTCACCTTCAAGTTAGTCATCCTATGAGCAGATCGGACTACCTCCGCATAAGTAGGAAGATTTCCCGCAGCCACCAACCCTGCGATTTCTGGCACAAGACCCGAGATATAATGCTCAATCCTCCTATATTCCGGTACATGCAGATCAGGACAAAGTACAGCCAACTCATTCCGCCTCACAGTATACTTCTCAATTTCTGACCCAGACATTTTGAGGTTCCACACCTCGTGTTCCAGCTTTTGAATCTCCTCCCTGGGACAGTACTCCCTCTTCAGCAGTTGCACAAAGTTTTCCCAAGGCATAGCATAAGCCTCCCCTATACCCATAGTCTGGGTGATATCGTTCCACCAGGTCAACGCAACATCCTGTAGTAACCCAGCAGAATACTTGACGCGATCCTCCGGAAGACAGTTACACATCAGGAAGACAGACTCCACTTTCTCCAACCACCTGAGCAAACCTACTGCACCCTCAGTACCCGCGAACTCATGGGGCTTGCAGTCCCGAAACATTTTGTAGGTGCACATGGGTGGTGGTGGTGGATTAACATGACCACCTGTAAAGAAACACGTAAGAAAACCACGGGAAAATGTAAACAAAGTTCACCGATGAGATAGAAGTGGTTAGGTCAACTTACCGCCATTTTGCCCTAGCTGAAAGGCAGCCTGCAGCAAGTTGTTCAAGTCATCCTGCGTGAGGTTCACACCCCCACGACCACCATTTCCACGCCCACCATTGCGACCACCTCCACGTCCTCCTCGTGCTCCAGACATGATTCTGGCAAAAAGGACGAGAAAATTTAGTTTCACAGCTAATGATAAACACTAGCGTTTACAAGATCAAAGCTAGATCCAACCCAGGACTATCCATTCGAACCCAGAGCTCACTAGGGCTTTCATGCATTTCGGTTTATGATTTTGTGTGCACCCAAAATGATAAACCGCTCTACATGGTCCTCCAAGTGTTCTCCTAGTTCAAAGTTCAAATCACCGGACATAGACTCTTAGCTATACACCGTAATACTACGGTAGTTCATGACAAGGGTTTCTATTGGGGTAGGAAAGGGAGATGTCCGAGTCTTGGACCAATCTCAAGAGTATACAGTTAACCCCCAATGTACCTCACTGTCTAGTAAGCAAGTAACCCAGTAAAAGAGACTGGATATTGTAACACAGAAGGGCAAGATGATTTAGAGACACCCCGACAAGTCTATGAGTAACCCAGTATCAAGTTTAGTACCATGTGATCATCTAGTGTGTGCGACTCAGTTATAGACTAGACTCTACATGCAGTCCTAGTTCACTATAACCATTGGCTCTGATACCAATCTGTCACACCCTCAAAATCCACTTGCGGAGTTTTACCGCGAGGCGCATGACAAACCAGGATCCAAGTCAATGATCACAATAAACAATACTAAATGAATTTCAAAAACATAGTTTAAAAATCCCAAACATCAGCGGAAGCTAAATGTCGTTACATAAACAAAATAAAACCAAACGTTTAATGTTCAAAACCATGCAACTCTAACTAGACGCCGTGCAGACGCGTGCGCCCTAGTTCCACTTTGCTACCTTAGCGACCTGAGAAAACATGTAAGAGTTTACGTCAGCACAAAAATGCTGGTGAGTTTACAGGTTTGTAATCAAAGTTCCAAGTATAACCTGTCCATACTATAACAATTGTAAACCAAGTACGCTAGCTAGGCGCATGTACCATTACTACTACGATTGGAAAACCATTACTAACTCGCAAACCAGTTGTTGTGCCCGAATAGTAAACCTGTTCCTGTTTGAGACAATATGCACCCGCCCGGCGCTCCATGCCGACGGGTGGGGTTGGTCACTCCCAATAGCGCTATTCACATTTCCCCGTTGTGCAAACCAGCACATTCATGGTTCCCCCCGGGACTTCCAAAGATCGTATAGTAAACCGTTTGAAAACCCATAGTATGACAGTTGTTACCAAATAGTTGTTTAACACATGTTTTCTCCCCCGAAAACGAAAACCAAGTAAAGTGGGGCCGTAAACTCACCTTAGGTTGCGTTAACTTCAGATAATAGAATAGTTCAACAAGCTATGCTAGTCCCGTAAAACAGCGACCTAACATATGGTAGTTACAAGTACTTAGACTAATAACCCTTAGGTTAGTTAGTCCCTAGATGTCCAGACCATAACCAAGTTCGTTTGAAAACACCGTGACTGTTTAACCGACCCAAAGTACAAGACTCGACATCCCATTGGTGACCCGAGACTCCCCGTGTTATGTTTACGCTCCAAAACATGCAATCATGCAAGTACCCTTAACATACGTTAACACACAACAAGTTATAGCACATAGTTCACGTATCACCGAAATACATCCAAGTATATGTTACCAAGTTATTAAACATGTTACGGGGTTCCTAGCATGTTCCTAGGTGTCAAAACGGGTCTCGGAATGCTAAAATATACATACAGCAGTAGTACACGCGATTAGGAAAAGTCAACTAGCATTTAGGTTGGTCAACTGGCATTTAGGAAAGCTAATCGCATGTAACTACTAGCATTTAGGGCTAATCGCATGTAACAACTAGCAATTAGGGCTAATCGCATGTAACAACTAGCAATTAGGGCTAATCGCATGTAACAACTAGAAAATTTATCCATTAGTTAATAACGAGTTATATAAAATTACTAAAAAAACTTCAGTCATCGGTACTTTCATCACTCTCTAGTGTATCATCTTGAGATTGTTTTGATGTGCTTGATGGAGGAGGCATAATATTATTATCTATCAGTGCTTGTTCCATATTTGCACATTTAGTTGTCACTGTTTGAAGTTGATCCACTAGCTCGTCATAAGTCAGGCGCTTTGATTTTTTAGTACACATTGTGTTATCAGCTATAGCTGGATCACGTCCCCACCCATGCAGACGAATAGAGCTTCTTCCAAGTACATTCTCAATAATCTTCTTATCGCTCATTGATTCCACTGTATGTTGGTTTATAAGCTTCATCATTTCATCCTTTTAGCGAAAAAGAAGACAAAAACTATAAATTACCAAATAATAAATATTTAGCGGTAGAAATGAATATGTAAACTTACATATATTGTAGCCGCGACATTAGATAAACCGTACTGTACTTTTCGATCCACTTCTGCTATCTAGTTTTCGTTTTGCACATGCAATAACTTTCTTTTTTGCAATTTCCTTCAAGGATATACAACCAAATGTCACACAAGATAAGATAAAATTCAATAATAAATAATAAGATAATAACAAGAAGATCGATAAAACATTACCAAGTATTTTTCGTCACTCCACATATCACATAGATATTCCCATTCTTCTTTCTTAACATCATAAGGAGGTATAGTCTTTGCCTTTGTAGGGTCAGCTTCTCCTCTAATTTCTTTGAAGTAAGCATGCAAGTTAGCTCGGTGACCCCTCCATGCCCTTGACATGTAACTATCGATAACTTTGCGTACATTCGAATTCTGCACATTAATATCAAAAGTGTCTTCAAGCAACAATTATAATAAACTAGTTAGAATCTGGCGTAACGGCAAACTGTCTTTTTTCGCATTTTAAAAATCATACTAAATTTTAAAAGAAACTTACAGTTAGCTTGTGGCGTAACGTGGTCCTATCTGCATTTGGTACATGTCTCCAATCTTTATATTGTATCCAACAATTGGTACGCAAAATATATCCACACTCGTGCATGAAAGACGAGTCATTTTGGCATACTACTCTCAGCATTTGAAAGTTGAACTCTAGTGGCAATTTCTTCTTAGAAACTTTCATTGCCTGTCGAGCTCCTTTGCCACACGTAATGCCACGTGTTGGCCTTGTCACACCTTCACGGATTTCTTCCTCAGTCTCATGAGTTGCGTCTACAAACAAGAAAAAGAACATATACATTTACAACAGTACCTACAAAAAATATTAAGATGTTTTATTGATTGTCATACCATCAACAATTTCTTTCTCTGGTCCTTCAGATTGCTCTATGTTAGTAACTAGATTTGTTGGTGATAAGACTGTTCACAAAGTAGCACACAAACAATGAACTAGTAAATAAATATGTAATCTAATATATATTTCAAAAGAAGAAAATAGCATATAATGTAAGACATTGAAGATAATAAAAAAAAGATAAAATGAAAGCAAGTAAACTAGTAACCTGAGATTGTTTCAATTTCATGGCTTGAGGGTAAATCGATTGGATCTATTGCATATAAAATATATCAAGTTAATTTAAAAAGAAAATGCGGACGCATAAATAAGTTTACTCAATAGAAAAAACACACACCAAAACTTGATTTCTTATTACCGGTAGATGCCATATACTCCGCATCCTTTCCCAAATTTGTGTTCTTGTCTTTTCTCTTCTTGTATTTTGAAATCCGAATTGTCCTTTTAAATGAAGACTTCATTAAAGGCAAACCTAGTTCTTTCATTTTAGTTTCGTTCTGTTTGATTCTTTCTATTCTCGCTTTCTCGTACTCCATTCTCACTTCATTTCATTTTCAAGTACAAAATCATATTATATATACATAGAAAAAATCACAATAAAACCTACTCAATTTGTAAGAAAACATCATGAAAAACTCCAACATTCCAAAAACTAAATATTTTGGATCAGATATCATTGTGGAACTAGAATCCTTATATAATGGTTTACATGGCGACCACTGATAAAAAGCATATTCATCAAATTTCAACATACTAAGTCTTCACATATAATATAACCAAATTCAATTAGTTTCCTAACTTTCCATTAAAGCTAACAACATAAAAAAATACATAATGCATTCAAGTTAAATTTTACTTGCAACGTAATGTTCTTAGACAATTTGTATAACTTGCAGTCAAGGTGTATTACACTTTTGAATATATGTAGTGATTTTACATAAACTTTGTACCATATGAACAATAAACGTAGAGAAAGGTGCAGAGTTGTAGTTTTACCATGTATCAAGAATAAAACAAGAAACCACCATTAGTTAGAAGTCTACTATGAGCCTATGATTTGAGAAAACTAAAATTCAAAAGTATTAATTTTAATTTGCCCCTTATTTATTGTTTTTTTATATATATAAAATTTAGGGATGTTTTTGCAAGTGAGAAACAGTTAACATACTCTTTTTGGCTGGAGACCAGGAGTACGCCATTGAGAAGCACTCAAACAGTAAAAAAAAAAATCAAAGTTCTTAAGCATGATTTCGCAAAGATTAATTAACCCCGTGGTCTCTACACGGCGGCTACCATTGACTGTGTACATTCAAACCCAGGATTTTAAAGATAAAAGAACAAATCAAGATCATAGATAAAGGCAGGGACTTTATAAGATCCACATCAATACAACATACAAATACACAATTACCACAACATATTGTATCATTTTTGAGCAAAGAAACCCTAACCTGATTCCTCGTATGGTTTGACGCTGGAATGGTCGGCAATGGTAGGGTCTGTGCGCTGGAGACCAGGATGAAGAGAGGGTGGTCGGATTGGATTCAGTGTGGCAGGGACCAAGGTTTTATTAATTTTGAAGGAGGGAAAGGTGAATTTGGGGGAGGCGGGCACTTTAAAATTTTTAGAAATATAGATTTGTTTAAAAATTAAATTTGACCTCCAAAATAAATGCATTTGTTATTTCGATTAATAATAATTCTATGTAAAAATACGATAATACTATATAAAATTGTTGATGATTATTAGGGATTTTGTTATTCTATTATCACATCAGGTAACTCCAATACCAAATGAATAATAACAATATCGTGACTATTTATTTTTTTATTTTAAGATATCACCAATATATATATCAAATATAGGGACATCAAATATATACATCCTAAACTTTATTCATATATAATAAATTTTTAGAAAAATGATGTCGACATGTCTTAATATACATATATAAAAAAATGATAAAATTTTATTACAAATACAATTTATGCTTGAAATTGTAAATAGTGCTTACGTTTATATTTATACTAGATTAATCCTAATAACTATATTACCTTTCGCGATGTTACAATTTATTTAAAAAAACACGTGCCGGGATGCTCAAATTCAATAGAAAAAGGAACATGTTTTGTGGGTCGATTTTGAATAAAGAACGATGAAGTTTAGGGGAACTTAACTTGTCATGCCATTTAAAAAAAATAATATACTTACTTATTTTATGTGTTTCCAATATCTACACATATTGTATATTTTTTAATATGTGTAGATAATTCTTTTGCCACATCATTAAAAAAAATTAAATAAATATTTATTTACTTATTTCTTATGTATCAAATATCTACACATATTATACATTTTTAAGTATGTGTAGGTATTGGTTTTGCCATGTCATTCTCATAAAAAATTTACTTACTTACTTTATATTACACAATATCTACCCATTTTTACATATGTAAGTATTAATTTTGCCATGTCATTCTTAATAAATAAAATAAAATTTATTTATTTGGTTTATCTACATATTTATTTTAAACTAGTATGTGTTGGTAGATATAATCATTTACCTACACATATATTAGCTTTTTATATATGTGTAGATAATTTACCTACACATAATAAAATTTTACCACTTATGTAGGTATTTCATATGGTGGGAAATTTTACCACCAACTTCAAAGTGTAGCTAAAACGTATTACTTACACATATTAAATGTTTGTCAAAATGAAAATATATTATCAACAATTACCCACACATTGACAATCATGTGTAGGTATTTAGCTACACATTTACATGTGTAGGTAAATTATATGTAGGTATATACCCTAATTTCTTGTAGTGTTATTGGTTTCATTGTTTTCCTTTTGCTTGGTTCTTATACTTTGTTTATTTTGCAGTCATGTCTGCTCTGGATTTTATTAAAGCTGATGATGCTTCTGGTGTTGCATTTACTGATGCTGAAGCAGCAGATGGTGAAGATGCTTTAACCAAATATGAGAAGGGTCGGTATGATGGGACCAACTATGTGGCCGTTCCGAATGTCAAGGGGTTTGCTAAAGCCAGTTCCTCGAAAGCTTCAACAAGAAGGTCAAGCAGACGTTTGCTGAAAGCTGCTAAATCTGCTGATCCTTCTGAGGCAGTAACTGTGAGTGATGACATTGAGGATTCTGAGGATGAAAAGGATCAGACGGTGGATGATACTGTGGTGGATGTGGTGGTGAAGCAGAGTAAGGGGAAAAAGGTTAAGGTGGTAAGGGAACCGGATGTGTCTGGGAGTTTTGATGAAGGGGGTGTTTATGTGCCTGGGTGGAATGTGAAGACAACTGACAGCTTCAAGTCTTCTGCTGTTTGTGAGGAAGTCTTAGCACACTTTGCTACTCCTGGTGCTAAGGCTTGTCTCGAGGGTTTGGATGATGATGCTCTTCTAGCAAAGATGATGGTGGGAACCTGTAATCTGGCGGCTATGCTACCAGAGGGGATTAACAGGTTTAGGAAGGTCATGGGCGAGTACAGTGAGTTTGCTAAGAAGAAGAAAGAGATGAAGAAGTCTATTGCCGACATGAAAAAGGATGCTAAGGAATATGCTGACAAGGAGGTCACCTTGATTGCCCTTATAGATGAGCTGAAGAAGGGGCATGAGGCTGAGATGGCAAGGCATGAAGCTGCCAGATTGAAGGTGGAAGCAGATCAACTAGCCTTGGAGTCAGAGAGAAAAGCTTTTGAGAGTCAAAAGAAGGAACTGGAGATCTCTCTTGCTGCTGCTCAAGGTGACAACAAATGGTTGATTGAAGAAGGTTTTCAGCAAGTTGTTACCTATCTCCTTCATTCTGCAGAGTTCAATTCAGCCCTTGGAGAGGTGTATACCAAGCTGTTGACCCATGGTAAGCATGCCGGTTTCGTAGCAGGGTTCAAAGCTTGCAGTTCTGGTGAAGTCCTTGAAGAATCTCCTCTTTATCAACCCAACTCCTTGGATGTTTTCAAGGAGACTGTGTTCAAAATGGAACACTCCAGTTATCCCTATGTATCCCAAGTTTCTTCCCTTTATGGGAAACCTTTACAGGAGCTGAAGGAGTTAAAGCCTGCTGGATTGAACGAAGCCGTTTCTGCTAAGGTGCTTCAGGCTGTTTCCAAGAAGAGAGCTCATTCGGGTGATAGTGAGGAGACCTTGGATATGACTGATACACTTTCCAAGGATGCTAGTGTTGAAGCCTCCGAGGCTGGTTTGGTTGAGAAGCTGCCCAAGAAGGGAAAGAAAGCGAAGAAAGCTAAGGTGGTCAAGGCTAGGAATGAGGAGGAAGCCTCCAAGCCTTCAGGTTCTGGTAACGACGCCTGAACCCTTTATTCGTAGCTTTCTTAGCGTGGTTTGTAAAACAATTAACTACTTTCGTTGTGTCCTAAACACTTTTATCTTTTGTCTGAACCCGTAGTGGTTCGTTGGTGGTTGTGGGCTGAGACCCTTTGAACAATTTATGACTTTGCTTGGCTTTTGTATAAAGCCTGTTAATGGTAGGTTTTTATGGTTATTTGCTTAAGTTTCATGGTTGTTCGTTCTTATTTTGTTTTTGCGATGTGTTTGTTTGTCTTTGTTATTGTTTGGGAATGTTTATCCAATAGCACCTTCAAAGGTTGAATGCTGCAGTCATTCATCCTTAAGGTAGTCTAGGCAAACATGTCACCAGCTATCCTATTTACACTTATATAAGTGTTTGTTATTTTCGTAAGTTTGTTTTTTAAACTTAAGGAACGATTGGTGTAGGTTGTTCAAGCCTGTCGATGAGACTTATAAAACTATTTTTGTTTATCTCATGGAGTCGTATTGATTTAGGAACTCACCCCTTATATAGGTCCGTTCAACCCTCGAACCTATTGAGCGAAATGGCCTGGGAGCTCAACCCCTTACATGACCCTTGTCATGGAGTTTATTGCTAGGTACTCAACCTGATTATAGGATAGAAAGACAAAATTTTTCAAAAGAGGATTCATGGATCCTTTCATTCATTACGTAGTAGCATTACATAGCTTTCTTGAAAAGAACAACTCGTTTTACATTTTAAACAAAGAACCTTTTAAGGTTTTTACCATTCCAGTGACGAGGGAGCTTCTTGCCATCCATGTCGGCAAGCTTGTAAGACCCTCCTTTGTGAGACTCAAGGATGGTGTAGGGGCCTTCCCATTTTGGTCCTAGCTTTCCTTGATTTTCTTTCTTGCTTGCATCATTGTTTCTGAGGACCAGGTCTCCTGGCTTGAAGCGTTCATGCTTGACCTTGGCATTGTAATAAGACTCCATTTTTTGCTTGTATTTGGCTTCTCTTATTGCTGCCGAGTCTCTTGCTTCTTCCAACAGGTCAAGGTTGAGTGAGGTTTCGTGTTCATTAGCCTGGATGTCGACATGAAGGGTTCTGGGTGTGGTGACCCCAATCTCAGCAGGTATAACTGCTTCAGATCCAAAGGTGAGGCTGTAGGGTGTCTTCTTGTTACTTGTTTTTTCGGTGGTTCGGATTGCCCAAAGAACACTTGGCAGTTCCTCCAACCAATTTCCCCCTTGACGACCCAGCCTGGCCTTGATCCCTTCAACCACACTCCTGTTCATCCTTTCAACCTGCCCGTTGGATTGGGGGTATGCCACAGAGCTGAAGACTTGTGTGATCCGATACTCTTTACACCAAGCACTGAACGGTTTTTCTGCAAACTGTTTGCCGTTGTCTGTGACCAACACCCCGGGTAGGCCGTATCGACAAATGATGCTTTCCCACACGAAATCAATTATCTTCTTTCCGGATATTTTTCCTAACGGTTTTACTTCTGGCCATTTTGTGAAGTAATCAACAGCAACCAACAAGAACTTGACCCCTCCTTTGGCAGGTGGGAAGGGTCCAACAATATCCATTCCCCACTTGTGGAATGGCCATGCCGAAGTGATTGGAACCAAATCGTGTTTGGGGCTCTTTGGGACTGGTGCATGGATCTGACAGGCTTCACATTTCTTCAATTGTTCAGACGCATCACGATGCATAGTGGGCCAGAAGTAACCAAGGTTCATGAGTTTTGCCACCACTGATCTTGGACCACAATGAGCTCCGCATATTCCTTCATGAACTTCTTTGACCAGGTACCTGCTTTGCTCAGGACCAACACATCGAAGCAAGGGAGCCAAGTAACCCTTTTTATAAAGTATGTCATCTTGAATTGTGTATTGCTTAGACTTGATCCGAATTCTTTCAGCTTCAACAGGATCTTGGGGTAGTTCACCTCTTTGTAGGAACTTTTCAAATGGAGTCATCCAACTTGGTTCATTTTCAGTAATGACGTCTTGAACCTCAATTTCAGTTATTGAAGGATGTTTGATCACTTCAACCAGCACCTTTTTTGTAAGATGAGCAAAGTTCAACGAAGCAAGCTTGCTAAGAGCATCAGCTTTCTTGTTATGAGACCTTGGGACTTGTTTGATCTTGCAACACTGGAAGGTGTTCATGATTTCTTTGGCCTTCTCTCTATACTTTTTCATGTTAGGTTCTTTAGCCATGTAACTGTCATTCACCTGATTGGAAACAAGTAATGAGTCAGTGAACACTTGAAGCTTATGAACCATCATCTTTTTTGCAAGCTTGAGTCCTGCTATCAAGGCTTCATATTCTGCTTCGTTATTCGTTGTCTGAAATTCCAAACGAAGGGCATAGGTAAATTCTAATCCTTCGGGGTTGATTAACACAAGGCCAGCCCCTGACCCTTCAACACTGGAAGCTCCATCAGTGTACAGCTTCCAGGCTTCAGGGTCGATAGGTTCGTCTATGGTTATGTTAACCTCGGCCAGTTCCACCTTTGGAATTTCAGCAATGAAGTCAGCAAGTACTTGTGCTTTGATTGCTTTTCTAGGGACGTAGGTGATTGTGTGTCCACCTAGTTCAACAGCCCATTTGGCTAGTCGTCCCGAGGTTTCAGGTCTTTCAAGCACATTCTTAATTGGTTGGTCTGTGACCACTTGTATGGGATGTGCTTGAAAGTACCTTCGAAGCCTTCTGGCTGTTTGCACTAAGGCTAAAGCCAATTTTTCCAAAGGAGGGTACTTGACCTCTGCTAACTTTAATGTTTTACTGAAGAAATAGACGGGTACCTGAGCTTTGTCTCTTTCTATAGTGAGAACAGCGCTGAAGGCTTCATCAGTAACTGAAAGGTAGACAGAGATCATTTCCCCTGCTTCGGGTGTTGCAATGGCAGGAAGGGAAGCCAAATGGTGTTTCATACTGTTGAAGGCTTCCTCTGCTTCTTCCGTCCACCTGAAGTCTTTTTTATCGGTGCAACCTTTGAGGGTCTTGAAGAATGGTAGTGATTTTTCAGCTAGCTTTGAGACAAAACGCTTCAAGGCAGCAAGTTTGCCATTCAAGCTTTCAACCTCTTTTTTAGTTTGAGGTGACTTCATGTTGAGGATGGCTCGAACCTTGCTTGGATTGGCCTTTATGCTTTGCTTCCCTACAACGTGACCCAAGAACTTTCCTTCTTCGAAACCAAAGGAACATTTAACAGGGTTTAGCTTCATGTTGATTTCTCTGAGTTTGTTGAAGGTCTCTTGTATGTCAGCAAGCATCTGATCTTCAGTTTTGCTTTTGATGACCAAATCATCAACGTAAGCTTCCATGTTCTTGCCAATCTGTAGGGAAAAAGCCTTATCGACCAGCCTTTGATAGGTTGCACCTGCATTTTTTAAACCAAAGGGCATTTTTCTATAACAGAATATACCCTTGTCAGTATGGAAAGCAGTTTTTTCTTCGTCTTCCTCCTTCATTTGTATCTGGTGATAGCCTTTGTAGGCATCCAGAAAACACTTGAAGGGGAAGCCTGTAAGCGAGTCTATTTTCAGATCAACCTCAGGCAAAGGGTAGCAATCCTTGGGGCAAGCTTTGTTGAGGTCTTTGAAGTCGATACACATCCTCCAAGAATCATCAGGTTTTCTAACCATCACAGGGTTTGCAACCCATGATTGATATTTCACCTCTCGAAGGATACCTGCTTCAACTAACTTGTCAACCTCTTGGCATGCAGCTTTGCTTCGTTCTGGGGCAAGACTTCTTTTCTTTTGGACAACTGGTTTGACATTGGAAGGGATTCTTAGTTCATGTTCGGCAATGTCTCGTGGGATCCCTGTCATGTCACTTGGGCACCAGGCGAAGACGTCCATGTTATCTTTAAGTAACCCTTCAAGCCTAGTGAGAGTGTCACTAGGAAGGGCTGTGTTGACTCGTACCCTTTGGTCAGAGTACCTGGGGTTGATGCTGAGACCAAGTTTGTTGTGGTCCTCGTCGATGGTTAGAACTGTAGTGGAGGGTTGGAGGGTTCCAACACCATCTTTGGTTGGGAACTTTGCACTCTTTCGGCTAATGGAGACAGTCATGTCGAAGACCACTACCCCTGGCCTTCCAATGATAACGTCATAACTAGATGGCAGGTCCAAAACCACAAAGGTGAGTGGTTCAGTCCTTCGTAGTTGACCATCAGAAAAGGTTACATCAAGTGTTAATTCGCCCAAAGGCTTGATAGGTATATCAGCGATACCTTTTATGGCAGCTTCAGCAGGCCGTAGCATGGAGCGTTCTTCGAGGCTTAGAAGGTTGAAATACTTGGCGAACATTATTTCAGTTGCAGCTCCAGTGTCTATGTAGGCCTTTTGTGTTTTGGTGGAACCTGTGAAGGCTTCAAGCACAAGTGGATCACAGTGCTTCTCTCCCTTAGTGTAGGGGAAGTAGATGCCTTGTCGTTCCCAGTCTTCCAATCTTTGCCTTTTACTCGGGGATTCATTCTCAACGAAGACCATGGCAACGTCTTTCTTCTTACCATCTGCCATGTTCTCTTTCACACCCTTGACCAGGTGGGCCAGTTCTCCAGACTTGACAGCTTCCTCGATCCTTTTCTTGAGTTGGAAGCAGTCGTTGGTGTGGTGTCCCTTCTCTTCGTGAAACTCACAGTACTGGCTTGAGTTCTCGTTTCTTTTGCTTCTTGGTAAGGGACGAGGAGGTCTAAAGGTGTGTTTGACTTCTTCGGTAGCTAGAATTTCTTGAGGAGTTTTGGTGAGGGCTGTGAAATTGACGTTCCTGTCTCTGCTTGGAGGGTTCCTGCTTTCAGACCTTCGTGACTCAGATCCTCTGGACCTCTTGTCATATGTGCCATAGTTGCTCCTTTTTCGGGAAGGGCTGTTGCTCCTCCAGCTGGAACCTCTTTTCCTTTGTTCCTTGATATCCACAGCCTCTTCTCCTCGAATGTGGGCTTCAGCTCTTTCTAAGGCCTCTTCAAGGGTTCTAGGGAGACTTTTGTTGAACTCCCTAGTTAAATACTTCGAGTTGATAGCATTCATGAACCCTGCAACCTTCATTTTTTCATCAGCACCAACATAAGTGAGGCCTTCTTTCTTGTATCTTTCAATGAAGTTTTTCAAGCTTTCATCATCTTTTTGTTTGATCTGGAAGATAACGGTCGCATCCTTGACACAACGTCTTTGTTGTGAGAAGTTGGCCAGGAACCCTTTACCGAGTTCATCGAAGGTTCTGATGCTTCCAGTTGCCAAACCGTTGAACCAGATTCGTGCAGATCCAACAAGGGTTTGCATGAACATCAAACAACATTCGGGGTCACCCCATTTTTCTATTCTGGCGGCTCCCGAGAAGATCTGGAGGTGGTCTTCTGGGTCGTCAGTGCCGTCGTACGTTCTTATATGGGCTGGCATCTTTAGCTTATTGGGAAAATCGTAATCTGCAATCCCAGGTGAGAAGCAAGACAAGCTGTTTGGCTTATAGGGTTGGTTGACAGTATGTTCAACCCTGTTGTTGGCGACCCTTCCTGTGTTCCCTTGTTGTTCAGCGATGGCTTGGCTAATGAGTTGCTGCCAAGGGAAGTTAGCCATCATTTGAGATATCATGTAGGGCATAAGGTTGAAGCCTTGAATGCCTTCGGATACTACAGTGTTGGTAGCCACTGGGAGACTCATAGAGGCGCTTCTGGCCATGGGAAGTGAGGCCATAGCCTGCTCCCAGGACGTAGCAGTAGGAGGTGGGACACTGGACACTGGTGACTGCAAGAGTTGGTCCAGAGTCAGCTCGTGTCCCAAAGGCATGCCAGTAGTGGCAGCTTGAGTGGTGAACAAGGGGAACGCAGTAGGACTGGACCTTGTTTCATGGTGAGAAGCAGTATAAGTGCTGCTGGGTCCAGCATTATTGCTTCCAGGTGACTGTCTGCGTCCATAGGTAGCAGTGAGAGGAGGAGGAGGTATAGGGGAGAGTGAGATCTCCTCTTCCTCGTCGTAATCTAGTCGGAGACGGATTCCTTTATCTCTTTCCCTCATAACGTACTGGTTCAGGAGAGACCTTAGCTGCAAGAAGTTTCTCTCTACTCCTTCAGGGGTAAGATCTATACGAGGTGGAGTTTGTGTGAGATCAGGGAGAGGAGACATTACCCCAGAACGAGTAGGAGGTGGAGTTTGCAGGTTTGCAGACGCTGTGTTAGCAGGTGGGGACTGAGTCCCAGTTGAAGTTCCTCCAGGAGTGGAAAAGGACACAGATCTGGCCGGGGAGGTTTGATCTGTGCCAGGGGAGATCTGGTTGACCTCCTCTGTAGACTCAGGGTCAGACATAGAGAGAGTCGGAGCTACACAACTGATTTCAGATAAAGAAAATGGCGCAGCCCCACAGTGGGCGCCAACTTGTTGCTACAACAAATATCTGCCTAACAATGGTCCTGAGTCACAAGGGAGGTTCAAAGGTTCAAGGGATTCGATCTGCCAAACGCAGGTCGTGGTGTCCTTCTACGTTGCAAACGTAGAAGGAGGTTCAAGGCTTGGATTATTTATTATGTATGCTTTTTGTTCCTGATCTGAGATAAACTCGAGATCAGAAGTAGAAGATCTTGGAACCTGAGTGAAGAGAGTTATTCTCCACACGTGAGGGACCAAGAGAATAATCTTTGAGTGAGAAGTGAGTGATAGATGGAGTGTGTTGTAGATCTGATCTGGGCTTCTCTTTTATAGAGAAAGAATCTACTCAAAGAAGAAAGCATAAAACCTTGATCCTGATTGCAACAAAAGGACATGCCACAAAAGGTAAGAGAGTGCTATTGACCTGCGGTCTATGGACTGATGTTACTCCATCAGTCCTGTTTGTTTGACTCGATGAAAGGGACGACGTGACAAGTCATTTTTTGACTTTGTGTCACCACCGGTTGTAGAACCCTTGTAGGCTCCAACCTTTCAAGCGTTTGTTCCATAATATTAGTTATTCGTTTTTCCTTTAAGCTACCTACGTCATCAACCCCCTAACAAGTAACAACCTATTTTGATTTTCAATGCAAAATGCCAATTATTGGTTACCTAATATATGATAACGCGAAAGTTGTCATTAATTATTATTGGAATTATTTTACCAAACGGCACATGCCTTTATTTGTTTTCCTTTCATTTCTTATTTAGATTTTTTATTAGCCTTCTAACTTTCTTTCATAATATAAATAAATGTATAGTACTTTCTTTAGTGTACACTTTTATATAATTGATGCATTTCTGATCTAAATTATGTTATACATAATTCCATTGGTTAACATGGTAGTAGTGTGGTTGTGTGTGTCTTCTTAAAAAAATAGAAAATATAAACTTAAACAATACAAAAAATTAAGGTAAACTTTAAAAATAGAAGTAGATGGATCTAGGGTATGTGTGGCAAAATTAGCTGGTGGCTGATAGCTGGTGGCTGGAAGCTTTTTAAATATATTTTGATATTTGACAGAGTAGTTGGAGCTTTTAATAAAATGTATAAAATGACCAAAATGGACATAATTAAAAACTTGTAAAGAAGGTTTTTATTTTATTTATGTCATTTACTAATTAAAAGTTTGTAGTTAGTAGAACTTTTTCTTAAAAGCTACTAGTAGTAGCTTTTCACTATAGAGTTTTTTCTCTAATCTAAAAGTTTCCAGCTGTTTGAACCAAACAAGGCTTTTTATTGAGTAAGAGTTTTTTCTTAAAAACTTGAATATCCTAAAAACTCTTAAAAGCTCATTGCCAAACATAACCCTAATCTTCGAAGAAAAATAGGGAAGAAATAAAAAATGCGGTGTATCGAATTCTTTACTATATAAATTGTCATATGCCTAATTAAATACACGTACAAAGGGTGTTTTTTCTTGTAGAGCAAATATCGAAAATGCCACTGTTGGATGAAAAGTCGTCGTCTGATTACTCATCTTTTTCGTGCATTTCTTAATTTAAAAATAAAAGCAGATTTTATGGTACCCAGTCCTTATGCTTACACGGTTACACCCTGTCTTTTGTGTGAGACCCTTCACCAACTCTACATATTCGTCCGTATACGGACTATCGTTTTTTCTATTTTCATTCTTTTGGAAACAAAATATTTTATATTAGTGACGATTTTGTAAACGAGATCTCGAAATTCTGATCAATTTTTGCTCAACAATATTATTTGTCGTTTTGTCGCATAATACAATTACGAAAAAAATCGCATAATTTCTACAGTTCACATATTATTTGTCATTTTGTCAAGGACTGATGCTCTTTTTGCTCAACATATTGCTCGTATTTCTTAAATTTATATTTTCAATGTAGAGAATAGTGGGTCGTGATCAGCGATATTGATATGAGCCTAAGGGCTAAGCATATGCTTTTAATGAGTTGTAGAAATCAAACCAACCATGATCTTCATCTTTTTAATGATGTGTAGATATCACCAATGTAAGAGAGAAGTGGGTCGTGATCAAAGCACGCTATATATACATTTATGTAATTGAACAAAATACTACTCTCTCCGTCCCAATTTAAATGTTCTAGTTAAAAAAACACATATTTTAAGAAATATTTTGTTTGTTTGTGGTAAAATGACAATAATATCCTCAAAAGTGGTGATTGTGTTTTGTCTTTTATGGGCAAAATTGGAAATTACATTTCTATTTTTAAAAAGGGACAATTAATTTGGGACAAACAAAAAAGGAAAGTAGGACATTTAAATTGGGACGGAGGGAGTATGTTTTAATGTTGTTATACATACCTTTGTAGGTTGTAATGATAAGAAGCTTAAATGATATATTTATAGCAAGTAGCTCAATGTCAATTTTATTCAATTAGATTAAAGTCTAGAAAGCATTTTGGGTTTTATGGTCTCGTGAAAAATCACAGAAGCATAACAAGAATAATTATGGGTTGTTGTGTAGTGATATTAACACAACCAAAGCATCAATTGAATTACGAAATTAGAGGGTAGATTCTGAAAGATATAATAAAATGTTTACTAGCTGATGAAATTGAAATCGTACAGATCACGAGCAAATAAGAATTAGAAAGAGGGATGGGAGATTAGACTAGAATTTGAGATGTGAGAAGAATCATCCTTTGCTTAACATTCATCATAATCCCCGCACTATTATGAGCCAATGGTCTCTCTGGAAGTAGTCTTTCTGTCAATACGATTAGAGATAAGGTTTGCTTACACCCCACCCTCTTTAGACCCTACGAATAGCTTTGCCATTTATGAGATCTACCAGGTATGGTAGTGGTTGTATAATCCCCGCACTATTAAAACTCCCGATGTTATGTCCAGCCATCCAGGTAGGTTTCCTTCAATGTTCATATGGATCCATTCTCTTGTTGGGCTTTTTCAATGGATCACTAGGTTGGGCCTACGGTTTTCTTTACGATTCATAACACTTGGATTGTTTGTGGACTCGGTTGTTTTATGATATTAACTAGCAAGAATACCCGCGCTACGCGCGGCGGAAATTCAGTCGGTATCGATTTGATTTGTTGTGGTATCGACTATCGCTATAATCAACGAAAGAGGAAACCTAGAAAACAATATTTGATATTAGTGATACTGCTACCGATGTTCAGTCGAAATCAATTTAGTTCGTCACAAGCTTACGTGTTAAATACAACTACACTTTTTAAAATGTTTTTACTGAAGAGGCTAAAAAATTTTAAAACACAAGAGTGTTAAATTTTTAAAGAAAGTATTTAGTATTTAGTAATATATTAATATATGAAATTCAGTTCTTCATATGTCTGCTGAAATGAATTAATTTTAGTATCAAGCACGAATGAAAACTTAGCAACATTGCTTAAAAATCTTACAGCTGTAACCCAGCTCTACACCATGATGATTTTCCAGATCACATACTTTATTTGTTTATTTATTTATATATTATATTTATTCTACCCGCACCATAAGGCTACTGGGTAAGCATACATGAAAAAACTCATGTCTCGGTGCCACGTAGGCTGCCACATCACCAAAGTGATGTCTCAATATTGTTGAGACATGGGTGGGGTGTGCAGACATTGAAAAACCCATGTCTCTAGCTGTTGTGTAATGTTTTAAAAAAAAAGAAGAAGAAAGCCTATTGGACCGTCCCACACGTCCCTGGAAGAACGGGGGAGACGGGGCATTCGAGAACGGGGCAACTGGGGAGGTGTAACATTTGGGACGGGGCTTATTTTTGGGGGACGGGGCATGTGAGCGTCTGCTCTCCCAATAGCCTAAGCACACACATACGAATCACACCTTGAAAGACTACACCTCCATACTGCTGTAAATATATGTATTCTCTTGCAAGAAACACTAAATAAGTTCAAACAAGAATAACAGACTTAATTTAATTGAACCTTAAGGCTTCAGCTCCTATGTGATCCATAAGCAATGTTAACTTTCAAGCAAAACTGAATACCTGAAACATGTTAAGTTTGGAAAATGGAGGGTGTGACACCCAAAGAAAAATCCCATATCGGCCATGACCAGGAGAGATCCTTGGTTCATATGTAATCCAATGCCTCTTAAATAACCAACGCGTTTTGGGGCTTAATGTTAGTGGATGAGAGGAGAACTCCACAGTTAAGCGTGCTCAGGTGGGAGCAGTACCAGGATGGGTGACCTCCTGGGAAGTCTCTACTTGGCAACCAAAAACAAATCTGTGAGCTCTGGATGGGGCGACCCATCGGGACAAAGCGGACAATATTGGCGGTGAGAGGGACCAGATGTTACAGATGGTATCAGAGCCACTCATGTGCCGTTCGGGATGGTGGGTGCATACCTCATCAGGGACGATGAGACTCTAACAGGGGGTGAATGTGACACCCCAGGAAAAATCCCACATCGGCCGTGAGACTCTAACAGGGGGTGAATGTGACACCCCAGGAAAAATCCCACATCGGCCGTGACCAGGAGAGATCCTTGGTTCATATGTAATGCTTCTTAAATCACCAACGCGTTTTGGGGCTTAATGTTAGAGGATGAGAGGAGAACTCCACAGTTAAGCGTGCTCAGGTGGGAGCAGTACCAGGATGGGTGACCTCCTGGGAAGTCTCCACTTGGGCAACCAAAAACAAATTTGTGAGCTCTGGATGGGCGACCCATCGGGACAAAGCGGACCATATTGGTGGTGAGAGGGGCCGGATGTTACAGAGGGGGTCAACTAAAAGTTGGTGAGAATACATAAGTTTAAAATAGCATTTAAGAAAAATCCATGTAGCAATTACTGTGACAGAAAACAATCAGAGATAGTATGTGTGAACATGATCTACTGGTAGCTCAAGTCATTGTTTTGTACAATCAACCCTTGTGTCGACTGAGACCTAACTCGCAAGTAAGTAAATGTTGTTACTGTTTCGATCATCCCTGAATTTATGCGGGGGATGGGCTTGTCAGGCCTATAGCGCTACAATCTACACAGGCGGCTTGATTAAAGTTAATGAATGTACTTAGTCGGACTATATACCACAACCAGTTCACAAGTATATGAGTTTATTGTATGATGCGTAAATGTAATTGCACAAGTTTTAAACATGTATCACCCCCAAAACATTGAAAACGGTAAAAAATGAGGATATGTAAACTCACCTTAGCAAACAAGCAAGCAAAATCCCAAGTATGAAATTGCAGGTAATTTTATTCCCAATGAAATCAACCTAGATATGGCATTATAAAGTCTAAGTGTCACGAGTCTAATAAGTCTAAGATTTATAGATCGATCGATTAGGGTTCTCTAGTTTTGGGGAAAGACACTTAAATGTTAATGGTTTAGTTAAAACATAAAAATAATATTTAAAATATTATTATTTTTACATAGACTAAAAGATATAACTCTTGAAAGTATGAAAAATATTTTCTATTTATTTTGTATTTAAAACAATTCTATAACTTAAGAGTTTAAGTAAATCAATGAGTTTAAAAAAAAGTAATATTTTTAATGAAATAAAATCATATTCTTAATTTAAAACTAGTGGGAATGCCCGCGCGTTGCTGCGGGTGCACTTGTTTTGTTGTGTCGTAGTTTTGTTGGGGTTTGTGACGTGTACATATGCCATTTGTGGAGGATTCGTCATGGTGACATGAAGTATGTAGGAAGCAAAAATAGTAGGTGTACCCGCGCTACGCGGCGGTGATAACATGTTATATATACACAAAAGTCGTCCCTTCCCATGTACATATGTAAGACTTAATTCAATTGGAGTTACAAAAGTTTGCCGCTCCAAAATATCTGTACCAAAGGACAACTATATTGTTGTTGGCTTCTAATCAGACGGGCGATTAGTGCTGCAATTGCAAGAATCCATGAGCCTGTGCCATAATCCATAACTGTTTCACTACCTTTGATTAATCCGTGCAATAACAGTAGACATAACTTGGTTGTTGGGTGGTCGCCAGTTCCAAAAGCGAGCCCTGGGTTTAGACTTATAATTGTTGCCTGGATGTCCTGTTACATTCCCAGATATAATTCAATAAGAAAACCTAAATGCTAGCAGTCTTTTAGTAACCAGACTGATTATCGAACCTTAAAACCGCATGCTGGATGACATCATAAGTAATTTTAAAAACTTAAAAAATGTATATGTAACCAAATATGAAACTACACTACATTTTGGTTTGCTGTGAATTCGCTATTGGAATGAAAAACGTATTTTTTTTTAAATCCAGCCCAACCACCGATCAAATTTGCTGGTTCAAAGCGCCATATCAGTCAACCAAAATGAAGATGATTCAAGAGTATTCAACTTAGACCAGTTGTGTAGCATGTCGCCATGGTCTGTTCCGAGTATGTCAGTTATTGGGCTAGATGTATAAAGGGCAACCAAATTTCCTCAAATTTTAGATGATTGGTGACAATATTTCATCTTAAGAGAATAGAAAGTACAAACTTTTATAAAGTTCCTATCTTAGTAACTATGAATTTGTTCTATTTTGGGTATTACAACTTCAGTGGCCACAGTCGAGGTCTGTGAAAGACGCACAGTGAAGGAGGGACTGCGTCCATGCAATCCGTGTGGGTAGCATTTACGTAGATCTATCGGTGAGAGCATCCATTCTAGATGCGTTAACCAAGAAAAGGAAAAAAGCTTACATAATTGTACATCTTGTGGGTGACTAAAGTTGGGTAAACATTTTTGTTAACATAAGAGTCTAAAGATGATTTTGACCAAAGCAAGAGCCAAGAGGTGGTTATTCAACTTAATAATGATTAGAAGACATGAAATCATACCGGTGGAGTTATCCACTCAGGCACAATCCAAAGCCCTTCTGTTACTTCAATAGGATGGAAAGATTCCTGCAACATAAGTTTATACCAAATTAAGATCATAGAATATGATGATCATTGCAGGGTGAGCTAACAAGACAGCCATCAGATCTTCAAAAAAATACAAACTTTATGAAGTTTAATCTAAATGCTGATCTCTTAAGATGTTCTATTTAGAAATTTGGTGTAAAACAAAGATAAGAAAGCAAAATAACCCGAGCATTTTCGATCCAATCAGAGTGGTAGCCTGTAGTGACTTTGTAAATAGGTGTTTCTTTCAAGCCTATTGAATCAGCTGCAAGTGCAATACTTTGATGCACATCATGCGACACATCGAATATCGAAACAATCGAGATCTGCAAGTGTTTATATCAAATTCTGATCATTCAATAATCTACCAATAAATAATAATAAATCACTCTTGTGTACCTCATCGTTGGAGTCGAAACTATCTGGTTCAAACACGCTTGTTGAAATAGCACCAAAACATAAAAGCGCCTCTGAAAGCATATCCTAACAAAACAAGATTGGAGCTTGCAGTTCCAGGTAACTATTCAATTGGGAATGCATCAAAAGGCATTAATGTTTTAGCCTAGGTGGTGTGGCTTAGCGCCACCCGCCACCTCAGTCAATAAAGTCCCTTACCACTGCCCCACCATAGCCAAATGGTGGTGTCATTGTTTCCTTCATCATTTGAATGGCGAGCGTTAAACATGTGATGTGTGGGGACCACCATGCATGAGCCAATCAAATTTTTTTCTTTTTTAATCTTAGCTAAACCACCCCCACCATAGCCAAAAGGGGATGCCATTCATAACCCATTGCCTACGTGGCGTAGACGTGGAGCATGGAGGCTTTATTCCACATCACCCAACCTTAGATGTGCCTAACCTTTTTGAGGAAGATGCAAGGCTTCTACTTTCTTATGATTACATCTATAATCCTGTTCATCTCTTGTACTCATCATATAATTCCTATAGCAAAACAAAAATGTTAGCATTTGTACACAAAAAGCTACACTTTCATGCATCAGTTGAAGATATGAGTGTTCTTGATCATGGATTTATGTTCCAATACTTTTCTTACAATTTGTTGTAATGCACATCAAATTTCTGATTAAAATACACCTGCTTTGAGCAGAAAGTCAAATAAAACCCCCTTATCAAAAAAGCTTCAAACACTCAACACCAATAAACCTTAAAGAACCATCAATCAAGAACTATGGTCTTTGCAGTAGAAAGAATGAATGCCTTTACGCTTCTGCGTACCGTCCAACAGCAACGTATTCAGTTTTATTAACCTGCAAATGAACGATAAATAGGTAAGAAACCAAGCATAGTCCCTACTATTAGCAGCTATCAAAGTGTCACAATAATAAAAACAACTAAGCCTAAAGCCATAACAACCAGTACACTTTTAATAAAAAAGAAAAGAAAAAGCTAAATCCATGTAAGCATAATAAAACAACAATCATGTACCACTAATAAAAAAATACACCTGTTCTGGAATTGAGTCTTAATGCACTTTGGTTGCCAACTTCAATATTAAAAAGCTGAAAATGAGTTTGTCTTAGTCGTTCGATTTATCCTTTTGTGATGTTTGCGAAGACAACAATCTCCGAAGATCTTTAGCTGCTTCTCCACAATCTCTGATCATCTCATATAAATTGGCCCGTCTAGAAATAGCCTGAAATGGGTCACATTTTGGGTATGTTGTATATTTAACAGGTCAATTCAAGTTATATTATATCTCTCAAGTCACCTAACGTGTATATTTAATGCTTATAATCTTATAAAACATTTTATTCAAAAATATAATCATAGTTGACAAACAAATTATTTATAAAGAACAAATATTAAATTCTTGGGAAAAAAAGTGTGTTTCACTTTCGGGTCAACCTGACTTGGCCCTTTCCAGCTAGTACAAAAACAATTACATGTTTTCAGTCTTTTGACTCAAACCCATGTTGGCCCCAACGCCAAACCTTCCCAACCCGCTCATCTTGTCGTCTCTATTGATGAGACGCCCATTCCTAGTAATATTACATCAGGCCACCCCCATGGGTTTTGTTAGTCATTTTTTAAAACTACATGCCAGATCAAAAGTTGAATGTTTTTGCAATGGTCAGAGTATATTCAAAGATATGCAATTGTTATTTCAATTAGCTAGAACTTGCAAAAAGAAATAAAAATAAAATCTGTCACACGTACACTCCTGATTTGTTGCATGAAATTCAAGATTATAAATCTCACTGCCAAAAGTGGGGCTTGTTAGCAAACCTTGAGATAGATTAGATCAAGAGCTATAGCTAAGCTGCAATCTGCAATGACATCTGCTCTAACTGGGAGAACTCAAAAGAACAAATCTGAAATGAATTGCAGCTGAAATTTAATATATAAACAAATCTGAAATGAACCCAAAAGATTGCTTGATAACTAAACAGAATACCATACCACTCAGCCATGTTTGTAACGACATCCAAATCTACATCGAGTGACAAATCTCCGTTTGCTAGAACCTTTACAATCTTTGCTCTATTAGGAACATCTTGTATATTCACCATCAATCTTCAAAAGAAAAAAACATAAAACTACTTATTAGCATATAAATGGGTCAAGCCTGTAACGGGTCGGATAAAAGTCGTTCAGTTTGTTATAAAATGGATAAAAAGCTTACCTTTAGTGGCCAAAGTTTGAAACTCCATGTTTTATTCAAAACGAAATTTCATACAATCAAAGTTTATATGAAACTCACCAATCGAAATCACCCCTACCACTTCTAAATAGTCCTTAGTGTGATATCTAAACTTAATTAAAGCTATATTGATTTAAAAGCTCATCATAGTGCTCTCTAAATACAAAGTTTAACCAAATTACTTAGTTCCCAACCCAATAAATCATAACAATGTCCCAAAACCTAACTTGATACATGTTATAAAACACTAAGAAACTGAAACACTTAACCTTAATTATCACATCTGATACTGTTGACATACCCATTAACTCCTCACCTCTATGAATTTTTGTTCAGCAACTGCATAATAACATTAAGTAATTGAACAAAGTAAAAGCTAATAACTGAAATAAAAAAAGCAATTGAAAAGTAAAAATAGCCGACCTTTTCAAACAAGTTTTAGCGGTCACTTGGAAACCTTTTTGCAGGGTTAAGGTTTAGATCAGAGCCAAAGCCAGTAACTTAAGTGCTGATCTCCCTCCTTCGCTATTGCATCCTCCTATTTTTCTTTGTCTCCAACTAACAAAGAAGCAAAATTAGGTTAACTCTTTGAGGGATATAATGCGTTTGGTTTTCACAACTTTCCTTCAAATTAACAGGAGTAAAAACACCAGGCTGTACAACCAATACCTGGATTTCGACCGGCTCCTTCATTGTCTCTCTTTATGATTAGATACCTGATTGATCGATTAGGGTCTCATTATCTCTCTACTTATTATCGCGATCTTCCGGGGAAGTGGAAATTTCACTGCCCAATCTTTGAAGATTTGGTAACGGTAAGTTTAATGTTGGGTAGTATGTCATCTGAGGAGTCGGAGAATAAAGAGGGAATTGAAGGAGGGATGTCGATCAGTATGGTATTAAGGGTAAGAATGGAAGTAATATTTAGGTTTTCACTTTTAAAGGTCTACGTACATTTACCATAATATCCTTGTAAGTGTCTTAATGTTACAAAAAGTTCCAATTATACCCTTGTTATATAAGCTTGATTTACTTGTACATGTTGCTATAATAGTTGGATGGTGTACAAAATGACCATGTTGGCCATCACTCCTCCTTAATAAGATAATATAGATATAGAATACATTTTTAGAAAATTTTTAGTTTTTAAATACTTAAAAACGAAGTTTTCATGAATTAGTTATGAATGAAACAAGATTTATATTATTAAAAATAAGAATAATAATTAATATATAAAAAAACAATCAGATCCCAAAAAAAAAATCTGGTTTTATTCTTTTTTTATAGGTTTTATAAAGTTTTAGAATTTACACCCGGTTCAAAAAATATGCCTACATATTAATTTTTAATCCTTCTCGCACTTCTCGCAATATATGGCCTTTGTACATGAACCTCACCTGAAATTGATTTGGTTCATTCATTCCATATTATCGACTAATTGATTCGGTTTAATCAAAATACAAACGGGTCAAGTTTATTTTTATATAAAAGTTGTTTTTGTATATAAACTTCATGTGTGTGTGTGTATATATATAGAGAGAGAGAGAAAGAGACTTATGTGTAAAAAATTGAATATATAATAATTTTATTTATTTATCCATTTAGAAAATATTTGAATTTAAATAAATATTAAAAATTGTTCACATTTTAAATTAAAATATAAAAATAATATTTTAAATTGAATATATAATGCTGACTTGGAGATGATTGTTGGGGTTGATTCAAATTGGAGTCAAACCTTGTCGCTGCAACTTGGTGGTTTGAAAGATCTCTCTTGGAGGGATCAGATCACCCGGAGTAGCGTAACCAAGATTTTTTTTCCTACGAGTTCAGGAATTTTTGAGCGACTGATGACCGATTGTCTATCACAAAGTTTCAGTTTTTTGAAACATATTAATTACATCATCTATCGTAACCTTTCCAGAGATTTTTTTTTCAATAAAACAAAACGCATATCTCAACAGTAGAGTCGCAACAAGTAAAACGAAGGCTAACTTTAATAATTGGTAAACCAACGTAAAAGTGTCTTTGTTTCAACCATCAATTGCACAAAATTAAATTTATTGTTCAAGTTGGCAAACCTTATATCTTCTTTCAAATTATCAATATAGACTTGAATTTAAATGGTTTATGGGCTTGTGTGATGGACTTAAACTTCAATGAATTTTTTTTTTATTGAATGTGGGCTATGTGAGTTGTTGGGTTATTCTTTTAATAAAATGTGCGCTTAATAAGTTAAATTTTTCTAGTTGAAACTTGGGTTAAGGTTTTTCTAAGGTTTGGTGTAAAGTTTTCTAAGGGTTCGATGTCAAGGTTTCTAAGAGTTCAGTGTAAAAGGTTTTACGGGTTCAATATCAAACTTTTTAGTGATGCGATGTCAAAATACACATTTAGGCCGAACCCATATGTCCTATGTACCTAAGCTGATCAATGATCCTCTTCAACCCACTTAAACCTTTTTGCTCATCACTCAACGTACGGCGTCAGGTGTATGTACTTTACTATTTTAGAGTTTTGTTACTTCAACCCACTTAAACCTTTTTGCTCATCAGTCAACGTACAACGTCCTGTAATTTACTATTTTAGTATTTTGTACACATGCAAGTATAGAAATCAATATATAACTCTTGGACTCTGTCAGACGGAAACCATCTTTGAACTAGTCCACACCTTTTGAATTGATTATAAATCAACTCTGAATTAAATAAACACAAGAAGCTTTCATGATCTAAAATAGTAATGGAGAATGAGAAGCAAAACAAGAAACTCAAAATTTTGTGTCTTCATGGGTTCAGAAACAGTGGTGCGATACTTCAGGAACAAGTAGAAACATGGCCTCAGTCACTGTTGCAGAAGCTGGACCTGTTTTTCATGGATGGTCCGTACCCGGCTCAAGGCAAGTCCGGCGTTGATGGAATCTATGAACCTCCTTTTTACGAATGGTTCCAAGCTGATCAGGTCTTCATAATTTTCTTTTACTTTTTTTTTCAGTTAGTTATTCTATGTGTTAAATACTATATATCATTTGTTAACTATTGTTGTAGGAATATAAAGAGTTCTATAACTTTGAAGAATGTCTTGAAAAGATCCAAGAGTTTATGGTGGCTCATGGACCCTTTGATGGTATTCTTAGTTTTTCTCAGGTTCATTCAGTTCAAGATTTCTAGAAGTTGTTTTGTGTTCTTTATTGTGTTATTTATTAATTAGAGTAGATTTTTTTTACGACTTAATTTACACCAAATACGCATTTGGCGGCAGGGGCGAACCCTTGACCTTAATGGGAGTTTCAACTTAACTCCAATGACTTTGCCAATTAGACCAAACCCTCACCCTTTATCGGACTAGCTAAAAAGTGGTTTTCTGTTTTTTTAAGTGTAGGAAGTGATCTGAACCGACAGTTCATTGAAATACGTTTGTTATCTTTTATTCAAACATAGAATACACCAATTTTTTTATATATGGTTCATTTTTTAATTTATTCAACGAAATCAAAAACTTTATTACCTTCCAATTTGAAGCATAGTATTTTTACATTTAAATAATTTTTTTATTTGTTAATGCACTCTAAACAAGTTACACTGGTGCGTGTTACATTGGTGCGTCTAGGATGTCTAGATATGCATATGTCGAAATATACTTGTAATTTAACAAGCACATTCACCCTCACTCTAAAATACACATGTCCATCTATGTGTCCGTGTATGATTCCTCCTAGGCTTTGCACCAATATAAGTATTGATAAATATTTAATTTTATCGACGTTTGAAAAAAAAAAACAAGGGGGCGATGTTAGCGGCAACAATACCCGGTATGCAAAGAGAAGGTGTGGCCCTAACAAAGGTTCCAAAGGTGAAGTTTTTAATTATAGCATCTGGGGCTAAATTTGGTACTTCAAAGTTTGGGATCCCTAAACTTGCATCTGCTTCCTTCTCTACTCCCATCACTACTCCATCTCTACATCTTATTGGTACGTAAATCATGTCATCTCTATTTTTGTAATTCACTCTTAATTTTTAACTTTTTCGGGTTGGATTTTTTTGTATTATATTTTATCCAATATTTGACCGTAATAGCAATTAGGTCCATGTAGTTTGATTATCGGGTCGGGTCAATCAAGTTTGCACATATATTTGTTAGTTTTCAAAATTTTTGATATATTATATAATACACGTTTGGTCTGAAAAGATTCCAATCCTCATGTTGTTTGGAAATTTAACATAATTCAAGACAATAACATAACTCTCGTATTATTTTAAAATGTATTCATGAATTCTTGATAACATACCAAAAGTTGAAATGATGTAGTTCAGGTTAATTGGGATTCAGGTAAATCGATTTAGGTTATTCAAGTTTTTGATTTTTAAAGGTCTAAAATGTTTGATTATTGGGTTGGGTTAATCGGACACGCTTAAAATCAATAGGCCTAGATCATATCATCCTCAAAAGTAAGACTACATCTAACATCTACTGTACTTGTTATTCTAATAAGAATTATTACAAAGTACCTGTGATTAAAAATCTAGATTAATAGTAAACTTTTAATAAAACAATTTTAGATGTTAAAAAGATTGAGATGCACTTTGTGCGACTTCTCACATGTTTCATATTTAATCGCGTTTTTATCACCTATTATTTATCAGAAAAAAAAATGAAAAATACATCAGAACTATAACCGACTCATTTTAAGTAAATAGGTTGAAATTACATCAAACATGACGCAATCATATTTACAAAGAGGCTAATATCTACAAACTTATAAAAAAGTGCATATTTTTTTATGAAAACACAGGAGATACAGATATTGTGAAGGAGGAGGGCATTGGTTTACTAGAGTCCTTCGTCGACCCTATTGTCATCCATCATTTCAATGGACACACCATACCAATGCTAGGTATGTAAATTAGTTAACTATGCATATTCAATTTTAGATTTTTTGTTCTCATTAAATATATTTTCTTACATATAAAATGTGTAAGGGTTTTATATCACCAATCAAGTAGGGCATGCAAGAGGATAACATGGTTTTCATAATGTTTTGATTTTCAGATATCTATCAAAGAGATTTTCATATTTAGGTTTCGATGGCATTTATTAATTTGTTTGTGTAATGACTTGACTTTGATAAGTAACTCGAGTTATTGGTTATGGCACAGATGATAAAAGCTTGGAGATCTTCTCAAACTTCATAGCCAAAATTCAAGATCTGTCTTGATGCCTTTGACAAACTTATAGTTAATACTATAATGTCCTCGCCAAAATAAATAAATGAATAAGTTATCGTTTGTTTTTTTAAATTTTTGTTTATTTTGTCCTCCCCTTTGTAGGCTTCGTTAAGGGAGATACTAAACATGAATCATATCAAATCCTAAGTAATTATAATAGACGAATTATGTATGTATATTCGGACTTCATAAGAAGACGAGTGTTCATATTGTTAGATATATATATACAAGTTACAAAAGTGAGCATGTTCTTTCTAGGTACTATCGGATTTTGTGATTTTACCGTAGACGTTATATATAGAGAGAGAGAGAGCGGGAGGCAGAGAGGGAACGAACCCATGGATCGGCTAGATGGGGTCACGATCTACATCATATAACAACTCTCGACTACCCGTATTGCCGCTTAACTTACTCAGGGAAGATAATGGCAGTGGTGGTGATCCAGATGTTCCACAATATATGGTTGTATATATAGCATGGGAGTTGTATCTCAAATTGTTGGCACTAGTACCATAATTTTATGCTAATCTAAAATGATATATATATATTTTTTTTCATATATATGGAATAACATGTATCGGGGAAAGATCCGGTACAAATAGTTTTGTTGGTAAGAACTGTGAGAATCAAAGGAGGGTATTTTTTAAAAAAAAAAAATTTTAATTTTTTTTCCCCCATATTGTTAAACATGTATTATAGTATTGAAAACTAAAAAAAAAAATTTTGGTGTAGAGTAATTACGTGTAGAGTAATTACATAATTACTCTAGTGTAAACTAATGTATTTAGCTTAATGACGTAATTACACTAAAATTTTTTTTTTTTTTTTTGTATTATTCATCTAGAAAGAATGTTTAAGCACATGGGAAAAAAAATTCTAAAAAAAAAAAATAAATTTTTTTTTACCCCCTTTGATTCTCACAGTTCTTACAAAAAAACTATATGTATTTGATCTTTACTCAACATGTATTATTGTAAGACAATAACAATAGTTTGTACGTTACTTTCATAAACCGTAAACAACTTCCGCTTTTGTCTATCATAATAGTTTTGTAATTTTTTTTTAAATAGGATTAAACGAGTTTTCATAATCGCGAAAAAATACATCAAGATAGCGGGTAGGTGGGCAACAAGCTACGCCGCCACCCCTTTTTGTAATTATCCATGTTTCGTTAACCCACTCTATTATTTACAAATGGTCGTATATGCATGGTATAATAATCCTCTAATTAATTCTCTAATCGTCCTCTTAGTCAATTTCAGCTTTCATTTCTTAGGGGGGACGGGCACTACCAGCAAACGGTGTTGGTACCTCTACCAACATGGTAATACTGTCCTGGATTACACGGGTAGTGGTTTGCTGGTAGGTTTTACGGGTTTTAGTTAACGGACAGTGAGTATTGTTTTGTGTGTAGGGTTTTTTGTTTTTTATGGGTTGGGTTGTTCAGGGTAGTGTTACCTCTAAAACTGTGTTTTAGTGAAGTGATGTGGCAGTGCAGGAATATTGGTTGAAATCAGTGAAGTGAAAAATTATTGCTGGTAGTGCCCCGTCCCCCTTATGTTGACGGCATGCTTACATCTTGAATAGTACGTGTATTATTCCAAGTTCCAACGCTATTAAAATCTAAAATCTTAGAGAACCACGATGTTATCAACTTTTATGGTGCACTTATTAGCTCGATGTACATATACAACAACAACAACCTTACCCAGTAAATCCCACAATTAGCAAGGCTAAGAGTAGGGTCTGGGGAGGGTGAGATGTCGGCAAACCTTTCCTCTATCCTTGCAGATAGAGAGCCTGCTTCCAGAGAGACCCCCGGCTCGACAACATACAATCGACAAGCAAAAAACGCTTAAAAACTAACAAAGGGCTATTGAATTTAGAGGAAACATTGAAAGTGTCACGAAGTAAAAAAGATATATATGCAATAAAAACAACATAACTCAAAAACACCCAAATACACGTCACCCTTATAGGTCTCCTACCATCGAAAGAAAAAAAATCTAAGCTCCTAAAACCCCGCTGCGGTACAACCAAACCCTCCCTAATCTAGCTCAATGTACATATGTGTGTTACTAAACAAAGATATTATGCTGTTCCATAAAATGTGGATGTATAGTATGTTGTATCTCAAATCATTGATATTACAAATTGCCGATGATATTTTGATGCATTGGGAGCCACGTCACCTTACAGAGTGGAGGTCATGTGTTTGAGTTTCGCGTGAAGTAAAATTGTGCTGCGTTTAATTTTTTTTTTTTCCAAAAGGTATACTTCATAACACCATTGCACCAACCAAAAGGCTAGGATGGCCCAACAAACAAAACTACACCATACTTGCAAAAGATCAAATTTACACCACTTATTCCAGGTAAATGAACTTAAACTAGCTTGGACCTATTCTTAAACAAAAGAAAACCGAGAGATTTACCACAGTGAGCTTTCGGGCGTGAGTTTCCTCTATAATGGTGACGGTTCGTGTCACCATCACAGTATGTGTTCGCAAGCGTGGATGGCCTTTTGCCATCAGATTTACCCAGTTGATCAGGCATTTGTTGGCTGTTAAAAAATGTATACGTTACTTTCCTAAGTGGTCTTTACTCTTTTATGCATGCTCAATAATATTCCTCTAACTAATTTTCTAATCATCACTAGTCAATTAGCTTTTACTATTTATACCAACAATGTGCTTATATCTAGAACTAGAACTAGAATAGTATTTATTTTATTTCAGATTTCACAGCTATTCATATCTAAATTCATATCAATATCACCTTCAAGATGTCAAGTGATTGGCCTAATACTCCACTTCTTGTGATGTGATGGTAAATGTGTTTGAGTTGTAAAAGAAAGATAGGGAGTTCAAGTCTCGTAACAAACAAAAAATGGTGTAATAAAAAGGTGATAAAATTAGTCGTTCAAAAAAAAAATGATTGGCCTAAATTCTTAACGAACATCTTCTTCCACTACTCTCACGTCTTAACCAACTTTCCATGAGTTTAGTTACAATAAACTTTGTCCAACACTTGTAGCCCAGTTGGTTGATGGCCTAAAGTTTCCTATGAGAGGCTTGGGTTCAATTCCCACTAGCTACATTTGGAGGACATTGGTGGAGGGGAAATGAGGGATGACCCGGCCATTGGCTTGGGTTCGAGTCCTGATCCCGACCGGTTTTACCGATTATTTCACTGTCGTGCCTTCGGGCGGGTGAGTGGTCGGGTTTTCCCGGGAATTGGTGGCAATTGGTGGCCCGGGTACTCTCAAGTACCTGATTCGCCAAAAGAGTGCCCAATAGTGCTCGGAAATTGATTCGTTGACCGTTCAAAAAAAAAGTTGCAATAAACTTTGGTATATTAAAATTGAAAAAAAACTTAAAAATTAAAGGATCAAAATTGCCATTAGTCACTAACTCAAGATCGAATCTCTTTCCCCAACATAAAAAAAAAAAAGAAAAAAGAAAAAGGTTACCCCTGCAAAAATAATATTATCGAATTCTCGGACCTAAAAAAAGAACCCATCAAACACCCGATTCAATTCCCTTCACCTCACGCGACCGAACCCAATATCCCACCCGCCACCACTATCCTTCACTTCACCTGAAATCACAACTATAAAACCTCAAATCAATAATAATACTACTAATAATAATAACTGTTCAGATGATGGAATCACCTAATAACAGTTCTACTTCCGTACAAGTCAACTTAACGAACAAACCAACCTCATCGGATCCGGATCACAATCCGAATAAGAAAGTTGTTATACCTTCTGTTGAAACGAGCAATGGTGACGTAGCAGATGATCGTTCACCGTCAACAACGCCGTCAACGCCGTCTAATCGGTCAAAGAAGTCGGTCCGTTGGAGTCAGGATTTGGTTGAGGAACGGACGTTACCGCCGTTAGAGAAGAGTAATGACGATGATTACGGATCGTCAAATCGTGATTCTTCTTCCTTTAATATTAACAGTTAAGGCTTATTATTATTACTAATGATTTTTCGTTTATATGTCTTAATAAGAAAGGAGATGTGTTTATAGGTTCTAAAGGTTTGGTTGTGGTTTATAGGTTCTATGGTAAATATTAAGGATACGTTTGGTAGATGGAGAAAGAAGGTTGGAGAGGCTACGAAAAAAGCTGAAGATCTTGCTGGAAATACTTGGCAACATTGTAAGCTTTGATTAATCTGTTATTTATTTGTGAGATTGTTTTGCTTTTCATTTGTAGTTTGTTTAAACTGTGTGGATAGATTATTAGTTTATTATGGTGATTGATTGTGGTTCGTGATACGTATTGATAGCGTATAGTTGTAAGTTATGCGCCAACGGTGAATTTTTTGACCTGCATTTAGGTATTTGTATGTGATTGAGCTGAGAAATTGAGTAGTGGAATATCTTTAATGGTAATTCTAAGTTAAGTTTTAACATATGTCTTAGTACTTAAAACCTGTCTTTGAGTGGGTAGTTCCAAGTCGAATTTCATGCCTCTTATAACTCGTCTGGTAATCAGTAGGAGCATGGATACGTGGCATAATCCCGAAACATGAATTGAACTTGCGGTTTTGTATAGTCTGTGATGCTGGTGATCATTTTTAGAATCTGAGAAAGGAACTTGAAGCATTATAGTATGCAAGCTAGTACTGCTTCTTTGAAGTTATCAAGAGAGTTGACTAAATGGCTAGAATACTGGTGATATATTGAGGTTTTACAAGGCGGAGAGAGATAAGCTTTAAAGTTATATAATGGTGTTTATGGATTGGGGACTGAGTTTAATCTATTCAAGTATTCAACTAGGATTTTAGGAAAGATAACCGAAACATGTGGAAAAACTATTTATGTGACCCTGTGGTTCTGTACTTATGTAGATGGTTGCTTGCCCAATAGCAGGGCATTGGAGAACTACATCTTAAGTTGAGAGGAACTTTTTTTGAACTCTGTTGTCAAAGGAATTGCCCTTCTGTTAAGCATTTTGTGTGAAGTGTAGTTATCTAAGATGTTGAACTTGGCCGTCTGCACAATATATATATATGAACTACGAACTACAAGGTATTAGGTGTAATAAACAATAATGAGTTACTCTTGAATATCGTTGTTAAAAATAAGCATGGCCTTTGTTGTTGTGAATTTGGGATCTGTTACCAGCACAGCCAATGCTACTGACTCAATAACCTCTACAAATCAAATTCCACTATGATAATAGATATTGTTAATTTGTTATAATGTTATTTGACCTACTAGAGCAACTGTTTTTTAAACTATAAGATCAACTATTCTTAGCAAATGTAAATCTGAGATCATATCTAGGAAAACAAATAGGCTCTTAGCCTCTTACTATGCAACCCTATGGGAAACGGGCTACATACTTGATTGGGAGCTATGAACTGTATATTATAAACTTCATATAAAAGCATAGTTATAAGAGTATTATTTAAGTTGCGCATGAGATTATTATTGTTATAATGAATGCAGCCAAACATAAAGTCATAAACTGAAAATGAGCCAAACATAATTTATAAACTATTGAAAATGAATTAGAGATAGGTTTTCTCTAGGGTTTGCCATTCCAGCTTTGGTTGGGTGGTAGAGGCTTTGTGCCTCTTGGGGAGAGACCGGAGTTCAATTCCTAACATAGGATAGATTTGGTGTAATTTAAGAGGAGGGATTATATAACATTTGCCGTTCAAAAAAAAAGGTTTTCTCTAGGGTTTAAAATTTATTGCTACCTTTGCACCCTCGCTGTGTGCCTGTGTGCACAAACAAGGGAGTTCAGGAATTTAACAAAATCCTAATATTGTCTTTGTTCAACAGTTGTAAAAACATTAGTTTGAGTTTATGTGTTAACATATCTTTTGTATAGGGCATGTCATTATTTGGTTTCATCTTCTTCAGTTTTTGCCTTATTATTATCAATTTATCACAGGACACAAACTGTATATTTAGTTGTAACACTGATGCAAAATATTGTTCCCAAAAGAAGTAGTTGTTTATGCTGCATCTTTTTTTTTTTTTCATAATCAGCTTATTTATTTTTTCATATTTTATTCTTGTTCATCTACAGATCTCCTTTTACTTGATCGTTCTTCTTTGAACATTAAAAGTATATTTGTCAAACATACATCTAAAAACTATTAAGCCTGTTGTTCACTCAAAGATTAGTTAAATTTTGTGTATGTTAAACCAGTGAAAACGGCTCCTAGTCTCACGGATGGTGCTTTAGGAAGAATTGCACAGGGAACTAAAGTTCTAGCAGAAGGTGGTTATGAGAAAGTTTTTAGACAAACATTTGAGACAGTTCCTGAAGAGCTACTTGTAAATTCGTATGCATGCTACCTGTCGACTTCAGCTGGTCCCGTGTTGGGGGTTATATATGTATCTACAGCTAAGCTTGCATTTTGTAGTGACAATCCATTGTCATATAAAACTGATGACAAGACTGAGTGGAGCTATTATAAGGTATGTGCTGTTTTGCTTGTCATCTTGCATATGAAATATATTATATTGTTCTTTGCGTTCATATATCAGGGTGCTTAAAAGGACATACTGTCAAAATAACTTGTATCATAGCTGAAAATATGTTATGTATTGCACTATTGCTAGTGATTTTTGAATTAGATAGATTGTTAGATTTATAATATAAGTTGGCAGAACACCTTACATGATGAAACAATAGTGCCATGGTGTGGGTATGAGTTTGAGCATGGTTTAGACTCTTTAGACCAACTTGGATTTAGACACCATATTATATTCCATTTACCATAGTCTTAGGAAACTACTACCCCAACTTTGACTCTGACTTCAAAGCGTGTATTTGCTAAATTATGATTGTTATTCACTTGTCACAGAAACTTCCACTAAATAGTAGTCAAGTTTCACAGGTCACACTTTCACCAATGTTCTACTTAGGTAACTCCGATTAAAAAAAAAGTTTAACTACTCAAGTTTCAATTCTAGTGACGTGAGTTATTTTTTCCTTGTTTTATATAGACATGCAACCTATATTAGTGGTTATATATATGTTGATGTAACGTGCCAATAGCTTAAGTGGCATTTTAGTTGTGTGAAACTGAGGATGTGGATGCTCATTGTGTAAAATTACTAACAGGATACTAGGGCAACTTAACCTAATCCAGGGCTTCAAGCGGAATTGTTTTGGCTTTTTTATAGGTTTTATTTGTTAGCATAACCCTCCCGTTATCTACCTTTCTTACCGACTGTAATAAATTAGTTGATTTATATTTGATGGGGTTACATAATGTATATATGTGTGGCCCTCGAGGGGGGCAAAAGTAAAGTTGCACTAATTTTAGCGTTATTTTTCCGATTTCTTGAAAATAACGTTAAAAATTACGGACGGTTGATCACGCATCATGTGGTGGCGTTGATAGCTAAAAGACAAGGGGGTACATGCACCAATTGGGTTTGTCCCAATTGCTAAGTGTTATGTGCCTTATGTCCAAGGCTTGATGCAAAACCACTATCGAGCCGGGGGTCTCACTAGAAGCAGCCTCTCTATTCCCTTAGGGTAGAGGTAAGGTTGTCTACATCTTACCCTCCTCAGACCCTACCTTAGCTTTTGCTATTGGTGGGATTAACCGAGTATGATGATGATGATGATATTTGATGGGGTTAAATAACTACGCAAATTAATTTATCTGCATATGCATATTTTTAGATGAGATTTATTGGTCTATTTTTTATCTGATACAAAGTGTTTAATTGTAGTTGGTATCATACTTTCTAAAAGAGGGTCCCCAAGCCCAAACCCAAGCATAATACCTTTTCTTTTTGTTGAAGTCTTTGTAATTTATTGCCCATGTGGCCTGTTTTTTTTTTTTTTTTTTTGTAAAATCAATCTTTGGTGTACCTTTTGACATTCTTTATTGAAAACTAAATATCTTTATGTGAATTTCAAAATATAGAGTAGTTTGTTAGATGTTTCATGTTAAAAAAGGAACAATCAATTGAGAATTGATAGATTATATTTTAGTTGTTTTGTGATACAAAATGGCATGCTTCATTTTGTTGTTTGCATTACTTGCCTGTTTATAATGACAAAAAACATGATAAATTTCAATTACACAGTGTTGGTAGGATGAGCCACAACTAGAAATGGAAATAACTGTAAGGAAGTCTATAGTTTATTCAGTATAGATGTTATAAGTTGTACTCATCAAGTTGGATGTACACATCAATTAGCTCTAAGTAGACACAAAAAAAGTGTAAAAAACATGCAAATCAGATAAACAACATAGAATTCTGTCAAAACAAACTTTTAATATCCAAGTGATTCAGCAGCCAAAAATTTACTGACATTTAGAAGATGGCAACTTTGTTTGAGCTTTGACTGTCCTGACTCCTGCAAATATTTCAAAAGCTAACCAGAAACAGGAAATCAGTGAGAGAGTTTATGACCTTCTAGAATGTCAAAAAAAAGTCTGAATATTTCGGATCAGGGTTGTGAGCAAATCAAACCGAATACCAACTAGGGATTATTGTTCATGTGAGTTAATAAAATATTTGTTCGCTTTCCTTCATCGAATAGACAAACAAACCAACATATGAAAAATTATTAAATATTTAAATCCACAGCCTGTCAAAAAGTATACTAAAGTCACAATATACAAAATATATACGTTTGTTCATGTTAAGGTGTAAACACATGTTTCTTGCTTCAAGAGATGAAAACTTTTATTCTTTGCTTTTGAAAAAGTTACTGTTCCAACTACCATGAGTCTTTGCCATTGGTTTACAATGTAGCTTTAAATATCAAAAGTCCCTTTTAAGACAGTATTAAAAATATTTATGCGTAAATGGACATACATGAACAAACAGCGTACCAACTACCAAATATTCACGAAGTTAATTGAACGAATGTCAAGCTTGTTTGCGTTCGTTCATTTAACAGGACGACATGTTCGTTCTTTCAATAAATAAACAGGCTTCCCGCCAAACACTTCGCTCGACGTTTGGTCCATTTACATCCCTATTCATGATTGTAACCAACTCGTTCTTGACTTATCGTTGATCAGACATTATCCCTATTCATGATTGTAACTAATTTGTTCTTAACTTATAGGTGATCATTCCTCTACAGCAACTGAAAGCAGTTAACCCTTCTTATAGTAGAGCCAAGTCTGGTGAGAAATACATCCAGGTGATATCTGTTGACGGCCATGAATTTTGGTACATGGGTTTCCTAAACTACGACGGTGCTGTCAAGTGTCTACAGGATGCCCTGCAAACACGCACTACATCTTCCATTGTGTGATATCGGTTTTTTCATGTGAAAGATGCTTCTTGACATCATTGACGGGTGCTTAAAAGCTTTACCCAAGGAAATATATATTGAAGTGTAAAATTGTTGTAAACGCTCTCATTTATGGCGTAGAAATGATGCACATTCGGTTTTTGCATACGGTCCAGTTGCTTTGTAATTTTCTTTCTATTTATATTTGGACATGTTAATTTAATCATTTGTAATTCATGTTTTTGTTATGAACTCGTTGAATTTTGGATTTTTTAAGCAATTTTTTTGTGGGTTATTTTAAAGTTTCAAAATAAAAGCTGGACATGTATTAAGTTATTAACAGCTTATTTAAGTTCTTTTTCCTCATTCTTCTAATCGTTTGGATTAGATTACTTTATTTCTTGGTTCTGTTAATGATGGTGTTTGCTTTGTGAAAAATAATGTCTGAAATGTTAAATTCGAAATATAAATTTACAGGATAACATATTTTGTCAATAAGTGAATAGAATGGGTTAATACGTTAATTCCAGCAAAAAAATACAACGAACGGAATTTGAATGTCATATTTATAGCATTATGTTTACTTTGTTTAGAATGTTGAAACTTTAAACAAGTAAGAACAAATGTGACTGTTTGGATTGATGGAATGAGAATGAATGTTTGGTTTGAGGTAGGGTGTAATTAAAATTTTTCTTTTGAATCAAGTTAGCATCTGATTAGAATTTCAATTTTGAATCGATTTCGATTTCAATTGACAATTCATATTCAGATTATATACACTCTTTTTATTTGTAACTAGTTTTTTAACATGTTGCGCGTTGCGGCGGTGTGATCAATTATAGAGTACATTCAAACCGAATCATGTTTGAACTAAATTTACGATGAAACATAGAGTAACCCGACTTGTTTCAAAACAAATTTTACGTCGAAATGTAGACAAACTCAAAATATGCATAAAGTAGACATGCGGGGTTGCGTCGTACGCGGCATGATAAAGTATAGACTACAATTGACCCGACTCATTTCTGAACTAAATTTACGTCGAAACATATAGTAACTCAAATTTATACCATCAGACGCATTATATTGGACGCGATGTGTTTCAAAACAAATTTTACGTCAAGAAGTACTCCAACTCAAACACATAAAAATAAAACATTCTATAATTGACAATCACCGCCGACCACCATCTTCGTCGTTCAAAACCACCTCTCTCTCTCTCTCTCTCTCTCTCTCTCTCTCTCTCTCTCTCCCTCCCTCTCTCAAAACCTGCCAAACAAACCACAACCATTACCCAAGTATCTACAATGATCGACGGTGATAATGGTGGTTAGGGTTTAAAAGTGAAAAATCGAAAATGGTATTAAGGGTTTCGTCGGCTGAAGATGAGGGTTGCAGTGTGGATTTTTAGTGCGACGAAGATGGTGGAGATGGTGTTTTCCAGCGGGCGAAGATGGTGGATCAGAGGTGTTGGCAGGTGATGGTCGGGTGGGTGGTGGAATCGGTAGTGGAGAAGTGGTGGTTTGTTGTTAGGATAATGGCGGAGAGATGGCGGAGGAGATGGTACATGTGTAGTGTGGAGGGTGATGGTGATGCACAATGGTGGCGGTAGTGTAGTGAATGATGATGATGTATGGTGGAGGTGGTGGTGTCTGGTGTGGTTTTGGAGAAGGGTGGGTGGGGAAGGTGGGATTGAAGTGGGGCCACTTAAGTATTTTGTTTTTTCATAAAGGGTATAATAGTAATTTTAAACATACTTAACGATTAAACTAACGGCCATCCATGCTAAGGACTGTAAGTGTTATAAAAAACGAACCTACGGGAACACACGAGTGATAAGTTGTAAACTTTTAGGACTAAGTCTGTAATTAGTAGAGTCTTGAGATCAAGTGTGCAAGATCTGGAAACCACATGAACCAACCAAGCTTCACTCAACACAAAATTACCATTACTAACTTGAAATCCTCATTTAATCCATCCAAAATACTAGTTAATCAAAATAGGTAAAGTAATGTTAATATGTGATACACTGATATATATTAAATAATCTATCACTATAAATTTGAAGTACTTAAATAAAAATAAAAAGTTAAAAACCCTAATGAACGAAGAACACAAACAAACATAAACAAAAGCGTTACCAAACGTAGACGAACATAAATGAATGAACGCGACCTCTGTTCATGTTCATTCTTTTAGTAAACGAACGAACACAAACGAACTTCTTGTCAAACAGTTCACAAACTGTTCGCTGAACGTTTGGTTTGTTTACAGCCCTAGTTATGTATCTCATATCCAAAACTTGATATAAAACTACTATTAAGTTAGGGTCTCACTAACAATAACATTTATATTCATAGTAGGTAGAGGTAATGCTGCTTAAATCTTACTCTTCTAAATCTTACTCTTCTAAAAGTCCGACCCCTTGGCTTAATGTGATCAATTGCAAGTATGATGATAAAGCACTCTCATCTTTCCTTCGCATATGAAGAAGTCACACCATTTGATATTTTGACCAACTTAAAATTTGAGTGTTGTCATTTAAATATTATTAATTAATCATTTGATATTTTATTAGTTTCATAGAATTGTTTTTTTGTCCAAAAATTTGAACACTGATTTAGCAAGAAAAAAATGAAGAGTCAAGAGAATATTTGAAAGCTTACCGTATACTAATTTGAATTGAACCGAATTAACATGAAATCAAATCTAGAATGAATATGAATCAAGCTTCAAATTCCATGAACACCGGTATATGACCTTTGAAAGTAGGATAATCAATGTCAAAGAAATCCAAGTTATCAAATATGTATGAAATGGCTTCAACAAACAATACAAATTTTGGTAATGCCTGAACTAAAGTTGAAAGAAATATAACATGCCGTCTGCAAATTTGAATCCAAACTCTTCCTCTAAATAAAACTCAATATCCAAATTACTTCGTCGCAATCTTCTCTGCGAAATTCAAGTAACCCTGGTGCGATCAAAACCTGGCCCAGAAGCTTTTAAAAGTAAACAATTTTGTGAAATCCAAGTCAGACATCGGCAACAAAATGTGTTCGGGTCAAAATGGGCCAAAACGTGTTCGGTGGGTGGTTGTGAGTTGAGTGATGGGCCAAAACGTGTTCGGGTCAAAATGGGTTTGTTGTATAAAAGTATATACATATATTTTGATTTGACCCGATTGAGATGCAAACACTACCAAAATCAACCCACTCATAAGTAAACGGGTTGATAAAATAGGTTTGATTCTCAATATTGATACTTGTACTTCAAGCAAAAAAAAACCCTATTAATTTATTTAAATACAACTATTGATTACTTACCAATTATAGAATCAAAGATCATGCACCTCCCTTTTGCTTAAGTGTTATTTTGTCCCCCAAACTTAAAGCTATTCCTTGGGTTTTGCTCCTGATTCGAATATATCCGCTTAGCTTACCATCTGCCTGCTTCTCGACGCTCAAATTTACCAAAGCATCCTCCCCAAAAACACTCTTTGCATACAAATTAGCAGCTAAAAAGCCACAGTAACCTTCCAAGGCAGACCTGAAGCACAATCATTGCACCCGTAATTAGCCAACAAAATAAAATATTATCATCTCATTAACAGTAACTAGAAACAAAACACATGTGACTAGATGGCTTACGGTGGAGTGAGGCACTTCATGTTGGTTGATTTGATGATATGATCAAGGAATTCTTTCTCATCTTGAATTACAGTGTTAACAGCAACCTAAAAAAGTGGTAAAAATGAATAATAAAATTAAAAATAAATAAACTAATATTATAAACAGAAGTGATTGATACCTTGTTTTCCCATTCAAATTCAGCCCACATGCTTCTGTAAGCTGCATCACTACAGACAGCTGGAGAGATGTAGTCCATAATGTCGATATGAATATCATTCAAGACAACAACATTGCGTTCAAGAACATTTGAAGTCTCATAAACAATGTTCCCAAATATGACTCCAGTTTCAGTAGAGGAAACCTTAATGTTTGCTCTAATCTGTTTGCTTGATTCAGGGGCAAGAGTGTAATTCTGTGGTCGCTCAACAAGTTTAAGGTCACCCATTGTTGCTAACTCCAAACATAGATTTTGAAGGGTTGCTTTGGTTCTGTTGATTATTGTTACATCAAGAATGATGTCATAGTGATGAACAGTCACGTAAGCCTCAGCATAAACTGGGTCACTAAAACCAGTTAGTTGAAGAATACGGTTTAGTTTATTTGCAGAATCTCCTTCATTGATAAATTCACCAGTAGCACGCTTTAGGTCATCTTGAACTTCATCTTCCAACTCCAGCTGGCTCATGCCCTGGGAAGTCAGAAACATTAAAAATATTATAAGCTTGATGCATAATTTAGAAAAGGTATTAAAGGTATTTGAAACACCAACAAACGAAATTCCCAAATTTGAACCCTAAAATTGTTGGATGCCCGTTAGAATTTTGTTGGTTTTAAGAATAATGAAACAGATTGGATTGAACAAATCCTAAATTCAAAAAGTACTGCTGCTGGCACTTATTTTTTCATGCCGAAAACATTTTGGGTTATTATATTTAACCATAAAACGTTAGATTATTCGAAAATATAAGCAGCTTCATGCAAACCATTCTATAATATCTTTATATCAAGAAACCCACTTCATGTTAACACCTTTTGCATTCTGTGTCACAATACAAGAGAACACATACAGAAACAAAAACAGACACTTGTTAATTTTGTTTTGTTTCAGTTGTACTTCAGTTTTCTTTTTAAATTTCTTTTTTGGTTTTCATTTTGTACTTCAACTTTTCTTTGTAAATTTCTTAGTTTCTTTTAAAGAAGCTTAAGTTAATTAAACTAAGGATTGCAACCGTAAAAGGTCACTTCCTATCAGCTTGAGTGTGAACAATATATTTGCAAACTCAACTTCCAGAATCAAGATTATTATTCATATACTGAAAACACCTTGTAACCCTATGTCCATATAACATTCATTTCATGAAAGAATGCAAGATACTTTTATTAATAACATTTATCGTCAGCCATAATGATCAGAACTTATTGCTCGTCAACCTATTTTAGATTTTCAAGTTTACAAAATACCTGATAGAATGCAATTACCCCTTTTGCCACTTACTTCAAATTCAAAACCTTATAACTGAATTCACCACACATAATGTAAAATAAAAATGAACACTCAGGGCATAATCAACCAATGGTCACTAAACATGCAATGCTATATATATATTATATAAAACTAGTGTACTTACTGTACTATAAGTCTATAATGCATGACACAACTTATGAAAACCTTTACAGCTTATGGGATATTGAAAACATTCCTAGTAAATGCAAAATTCGGTAGAGCACTACCACATTACTAAGGTAACAAAATTCATGGCATTACTCTCTCAGAAACCATCTTGTCAAATAAAGAACCAAAAAATAATGCAACTTATACAATATTAATAACAAAAAAATTCTTACCTTCCTGCTCTTCAAATGATAAAAGTCAATGAGATCATCAGGTTGTGCCTGTAAAACCTGAGACTTGGCTTTTATTTCCTCTGTTTCCTGCTGCTGTTTCTCCACAAGCATTTGAACAAAACTTTCACGGCAAGACTGCAGCCATATTTTCTTGATTTGTTCATTCGGATTACATAGTAACCTTAAACAAACCACAATTCTTTCATAAGAGTCATTATCAATCGGGTGTGGAAGAAATGAAGATTGACCAAGTTGCAACATCGAGACAATGATTAGCAACACTTGAGTCGTTGCTTTGTTGACTTCAACTTTTGATGTTTGAACCTCGGTCAAACGCAACACAAGCCTGGTCAATGTACAAGCCACAACTGCACCCAAGAAGAAATCACCAGTTAAAAGAAGAGATCTCAAATTTCCTGTGTTTAACGTTGTTTGGACCAAAGTAGGTGGGGTAAAAGCAGTTTCAGAAGCTGCACTCTGAGTAGCATAAGTTCCATCAGCAAGTATAGCAGGCCTTTTAGAAGAAACGGTTATTGAGTTGACTTGCTGAGACTTTCTAGTAGATTCATTAGTATTATCGCCATCTTCTGACGCCAAGTAAAATGGCAAGTCTCCAAGACACTGTTTTATAACTGCAATTCCACTTTCCACTTCAGAAAGAGAAAGACAATACTCACTAATGATCCAAAGGGCACATGAACAAACTCTTGCAGACCGGATCTGGTAAAAAATGTCTATCAATCTAGTTACGATAGAAACCCTCAACTTTGGGTTCGTTTCGATTATTTCCCTCACAAAAACAATCACATCCATTGCTGAAGCAACGTTACTGTCACCCAAGAAATCCATTAACATATGCACAACAGTGCCTGCAACTTCAGGGAATTTAACAGCACAAGAATGAATGGCTTGAATAAGCATTTGGCGGTACTCACCATCTTTCTCCAACTCCCCGCTTTGAGTTTTTACAACTTCTTTTTTCAAAGTAAGAACGACTTCATTAATGTTTCGAGGAGTGATTAAATCAAGAACAATATCTAGTGTTTTCCTCCTAATATCTTGATTTGGGCTTGAAAGTGCCCTAAGCACATCCATTATCATATCAACCATAATATCCCTATGGGAAGATTTGAGTTCATCTAAACGATCAAGAACAATAAGTTTGACATTGTTGTCACTTTGAGTGAGTAACAGTTGGCAATAAGTACTGGATGCAGCCCTAATAGCTGTAGGTGCAGACGATAAAGATACCAATGTTCCAGCACACTCAAAAACAACAGCAGCTGAAGGTGCAGTTAATAAAGATATAATAATCTTTATGTACTTCCCTTTTTCTCCTTTGTTTGTTCTGCACACTTTACGAATCAAATCCAACACAACCATTTGTAGGGATTCTCCCCAATCAAACACTTTATCCACATGGGTCAAGAGGTAATTAATTGCACGGTCTTGTGCACATGTGTAAAGCATAAGAAACGCGTTTCTTTTAGCCGATTGATCAGCTTCGGTTGTTAACATTTTTTCAATCATTTCTGGTGCGTCAACCAAAAGGTGATCCCCTTGTGGAAGCTTGTAAATGGCACTTATTGCAAGTATGGCATTTCTCCTTACATATGGATTTCTATGCTCCAGATTAGATAATATAGAAGGAATCAAGGGCTCGATAATCTCTGTTTCACAGATACGGCAAAGAAACCTTAAAGTTACCCCACGAATGTACTCGTTTGGGTGTTGGAGATTGTTTCTTAAATTTTGGCAGATTAAGATCATTTCAGGTAAGATCTTTCCCTTGGAATCAGTCTTTTCAATGTTTTCAAGATAAAGCAGGAGTAGTTTCTGAACTGTGTGATCCTCTGAAGGAAGAACATACCGAATGATTGTGATAAAAAGCTGCGGTATTGTTTCTCCATTCAGCACAAGCATGTTAGCCTTTTTCATGGCATCTACCTTGGCAGCATCATCGTTTCCTTCAAGAGCTACCTTGATCTCATTGGCAAGTGCCGGTGTTCCTTTGTCAAAATGAACAAGTAGAGAGCACGATTTCTCCATATTTTCTGTTGCAAATGATAAGATTTTTTCTAGTTCAGATCATATGTTGAGAATTTCAAAAGTTCAGCAACACAATTTGTCATTTTCTATATTATCTCAATTAGAATTTCTCAGATTCATTTCCAGTACTTATAACATGTCCAATTATTGGCCTCTAAATGTATCTCCTCTGCGTTAAGCCGTTAATCGCAGTTCAGATGGATAAGTTTATAATTATATTAAGTTGTTAATATACAGTTAAGAACAGCAAAGTCATGAATTCCATATCAGTATCCTACTTGTTGATGCAGTTGCGGAAGCAAACAAATGGCTCAAGAACGATTAGTTAATCAAAGACGATAAATCGAACCAATGGTTCCAAGAACACAGTTCTTTATATTCTATATCAACAAAAACTAATCATAAACATCAACTAAGAACAATATTTATACTAGACTCTAAGGCCATGGGGTGTACTCTAACATCTAGGGCGTTAAGGGTGACATGGCATGTTAACTTGCATTGCATACTACTCCCTCCTTGTGTTAAGGGGCGTTAAAGGAGTTACATTTTAACCGAATGTTAAAAGTCTGTATTAAATTATTTTCCTTTTTTAAACCAAAAACCACTAAAAATATATAGTTAGTTACGTGAAGTGAATGAAATTAAACCATTTCCTTGGGTTGAGGTCAATGTTGCAAAAATCGGCCTAGGCGGCCGCCTAGGCGGCGCCTAGGCGCTAGGCGGTGAAGAAAATCGGAATTAGGCCCTAGTCGGAGATCTAGGCGTTTTGGGCATTAGGCGGCCATTAGGCGGGCCTAGGCGGTGATTTTTTTATTTTTTTTTTAATTTTTTTATTAAATTTCTAAGTATTTCTAAGTATTTTTTAGTATCATGTGTATATATCTAAGTATTTTTTAGTATTATGTGTATATATCTTAACATATTTTCAAAAACACCTAAATTTGTGTGTATATATATAAAATACGTATAAAATACCAAAACGCCTAATTCCGCCTAATTTTCGCCTAGTCCCGACTAGTCCCTAGGCTGGACCTCACCGCCCGCCTAGCGCCTAGCGCCTTTTGCAACCTTGGTTGAGGTTGAGTAAAATAGGGAAAAATGGGTGATGTGTCATCTAGGTGGAATTAAAGGAGGTTAAAGTATACCTCAAGGCCTAACAACCTTATAGATAAATTAAGTAATTAAAGAAAAGCACCAACATAATATAAACTAAAAAAAATGATAAAAGAAATAAGCTTTAGTTTTCAAACTTATAGATGATCCCTGCATCACTTGTTACATGCCATCTGATATGCAATTCAATAAGAGATCAGACTTGGAGAATTCACTATCCGATCATAAGATCCATGCCAAAGTGGGTGTACAAAACAAAAACACAGTCCATGAATCATAATATCAGTCACATAACCATGTCTTATAGACCACTAGAATAGGACTATAATATCAATAATATATCAGCAATAGCACAACGTTTATAACTTACCTTGCAAAATAACAGACGGATGCGCAATATCATTCTAGCACAACATCATAATCATCTAAGTCAATTGATCAAGTCATATAACAGACACTCTCTAATTGGCCCCTCAAAAAACAAAACAAATGCTCAATCATAAAAAGAAAAAAAGTAATAAATATAAATAAATACATAAAATAGCAGATCTCTAATTGAAAAAAAATAGAGAGATAAGCATAACATCAAAACCTAGATTCACCAAAAAACCTTTAGGAACAATAAAAATAGCCTAATTTAATATTTAATTCATTTAATCAAGTCATATAACATGCAATCTCTAACTGGACCCTAAAAATACAAAAGCAATGCAGATTTGAAAACAAAATATAGCAGATCTCTAACTGAAGCCTAGATTCATAAAGAGAGCACAATAACATTAGCCTGATCAAATCATATAACAAACTATCCCTAAATTGTCCCCTACCAATGCACAATTGAAAAATAAAATAAAATAAACTAGCAGATCTGACAGCCATATAACATATGAATGCAGTAAGAACAACGTAAACAAACGTTGATAATATCCGATTACCTGTTTCTCTATGCTAGCAAACTAAATTAGGAATATTAAAATAAAAAGGCAGAGCGTTTATTTGAAAATCGCTGAAATGTAACGCATTTGATAACTAAAAAAAATATTATTATTATTAAGATAAAATTGAGGTATGAATTATATGATACAGTATGTAATATAATTGAGTGAAGGTTCTATTAACCTGATATCGATGAAGATGTGGCTTGAGTCGGAGAGAGAAAGCGATGGGGATCCGGTGAGCAAAGAGGGAGAGGGTATGGATCTCGTATTATTAGTGAAGGTGGTTTGGGTTTACTGCTTTTAAACGGGCAGATGGATCTCGTATTATGAGTTAATTGCACTTATCGGGTTGTTCAAATTGCTCGGCGTTTGTCGATTGCTCGCCACTTGCTTGGAATTTGTTCGGAAAATGTTTGCTTGATTTTTTGATCGGTCGTAAATGAGCCGATCGGCTCGGTTCAGTTTGTAAATAAGCCAAGCACGAGCAAAGGTCCACTCGGCTCGGTTCAGCTCGATATAGTTTTTATTAATTTATTATATATACACACATTGGATCCGGGTCATTTGAGAACTCGTCTGAGATGCGAGAACTTGAGAACTCTCCTAGACCAATCAGCAAGTGACACACCTCCATTTTGTAATATTTAGTAATATTTTAATGTGAGGATAACAATGTCCTTTTACACTATTAAGGGTGGATATTATACTAATTTGCAACATGAAATGATTACTAAAGTTTAGGGCTGTTCAAAACGCTCGGCGTTCGCCGATCGCTCGCCGCTCGTTCGAAATTTGCTCGGAAATTGCTCGTTCGATTTTCCGCTCGGTTGTAAATGAGCCGATCGGCTCGGTTCGGTTTGTAAACGAGCCAAGCACGAGCAAAGGTCCGCTCGGCTCGGTTCGGCTCGATATAATTTTTATTAATTTATTATATATATAATTATATGTATAAACATTAATTACAACTAGGTTTTCACCCAGCCGCGCGTTGCGGCGGCGTCAATTCAATTTTAAATTCAAGCAATCATGTCATATCCAAAATCGATTGACATACAAATGTATGTGTATTAAGATAACTTACATACAATGTTCTACACAGTCTAATTGAATCTACTTTATTGACGTAAGAGATTTCCGTCAGTTTCGATCATGTATAAGCAACGTTACTCATCAACAACCAATACAATGTTCATTTAAAGTTGTTGCCACGGTGGGGGCGAACGGGTTACTGCATCCCATATGGCTGTCGCGTGAAACACAAAGCGCAGCAGGTCAAGCGGATACTCATGTTTTGTCATGGTTATAACCGCCGCGTTTGCGGCGGCAACATAACGCATAAACACAAAATATAGGATTGATACGATCAAAATTGTTTTATAAGCCATTTACCTTAAGAATTTTTCCATACCCGATCACTAACCTGCAACAGATCTTGTTTTATAGTTATATCAACAGATCTTGTTTTTATAGTTATATTATGGCAAGTATATCAACAGATCTTGTTTTATAGTTATACTATAAGTTATTGATATTGTTTTGTTCTAATATTGGGTGTCTTTTATCAAAACAGTTCAAACTTTTGGATGGAAAATGGTATTTTACTCTAGACTTTCATTTAGAACTCTTATCAAACAATGAATTTCCATTCGACATTTAGCAATTAAAATAGTAATTTTGGACATTCGCGACAGACTATTCAACACACATAGAAAATAGCAAACTATCCATTTCATAACATATTTTAGACAGGGCAAACTATTCACTTACAACTTATTCTAGATATAAGCTGCAATAAAATACAACTTGACAGAGCTTATCCATACACAAAGTAATCAGGCCCTTACTTTTAGACTTGGGAATATCTAAAGTATTGTTATGAGAAATATCAGTATCATATCCCTAGTGTAAAAGTGATTATTATGTGAATAGACATGGCCTGTTTGTTCTCTATCAACAAACCCCCTGAGCTTACATTCATTTCATAAGCTCAACTATATACTAATATACTTACTATTAAGAAAACGTATTCACAAAAGCTCAGCTAGTTTATTATAAGTCAAAGCGAAAACGTATGGTTTCTACAACTAAAAGGATCAAAGCTCCCTAGCATAATAGCAAGAGAAACATTTCAACAATCTAAGATCGAAAACGAATAAGAAGACTAATAAAGATTATAACCAACCTCTTCCTCATAATCATTATGTTTGCGAATATTTGCAGCCAGTCCCTTAATAAATGTATCCACTGCGTGTGGGTCCTTGGTCCATCCATATTGAATAATCTCACAGCTCGACTTCAAGACACTTTCAAACATAGCACCCTGACTGCTTGCCCAAGTATCGGCCTACGAAATGAATTCATACATCAATCAAAAAATGTATGAGAAAAGTAAACTGAGATACAATATTTAACCAAGATTAACAAAATGATATATACTTGAGCACATGTAGCTTGCACAAGCGGTTTAAGCCGTATAAACAGAAACCGTAGCAGATAACCTTCACGGGCAACAGCAATTTTAGAGATACCATCAAGCAACGAACCGAAAAGATCTTCACAATAATCAATCAAACCTAACTTGCATCTACGAAGCGAAGACAGTCACTAAAAGCTGCAATTTACAGAAAGAAACTTCCATAAGTACAACAGAATAACAAAACCAAGTAAACAACGTAAAAACATAGCAAATAAAAAACAACAAAACTATATGGCTTTACACTGTTCTTTTAAACGCCAAAACTAACATAACAATACACCATAGACGTTTCTAAATTAACATCAAAACTATATGACTTTATGCGATTTCTTTTAAACACCTAAAGTAATATACCTATTGACCCAACAGCCTTACAAATATGGCCTACCTAAATACCTAAACAACACAGTCAAGGCGTTTTTCAAATAACACACTCGAAAAAAAACCCATACAACCTAGCCGTTTCAAAATAAACGCCTAACATGTCCTGCTGAAATACCTACAAAATAGATTCGGGGCGTTTTTCTTGAAATACCTACAAAATAGTGTGTTTTCAACATCGCGCGTTGCGCGATTACAATACGACTTTATCTCTGGGGATAACTAACGAACTAATACCGCTACTGACAACAGCTCTAAATAGCCTCTTGAGTTACCCTAAAAACCTCTACCACTGGGACATCTCTAAACAACCTCTTGAACTGCATCAACCTGAATAAAACCTTCAAGACATGAACAAAAGAATCCAGAACAGATTTCATAAAATAAAATCATTGAAACACTAAACAAAAACCTAAGACGACTATCCAAGTATGTGTTTGTCGACAAATGGGAAGAACTCAAACATGAAACAACCCGCTTACCCATAAAAAAATCTTAGAAACCTATAATTACCCCCATGAGAAACTGTTCCTGCAAATCTAAGCCTTAGAAGTAGTCTTTTCTTTTGGATCTTCAACACCTTTTTCATAACTTGTGTTGTTCAACCAAAAAAGCACTGATGATCCTGAATTAACATCCATCGATAAATTTAGTAACTAACATACCAGGATATAAATTAAATTAAAAACATGAAAACACAATACCTTTCCCCCACGGAATCTGTAGAAAGCACGCCACCATAAGCACGATTAACAGTTCTTCTGTTCCTAGATAATCTTGAACACATATATTCAGCAGGTCTCAAATGAGGAATCTGCATAAATGAGACAAATTTTTTAACCATATTTAGGGGTTTTAAGCCCATCCTGTCCAACCCGATGAACCTGAGCTCCCGACGTGAAGGTGCCCATTCAGGCATTCACCCTGATGACTTTTAACTAAACTCACAATTAGTTTGAATTTCACATATACACTTATCACAACAAAATCATTTTTATAACATTTCATTAAATTCTTTAATTCATTTAGGCTTTAGCAAACATAAGAAATAGTATAGCATTAATAGAATTCATACTTGTCATTTCCAACCTTCACAAACCCCTAAAAATGGTTAAACCACAGCCCGACTCATTGCCACACACTCACTCTCCACTTCTAGATCTCACTCTTCCTTCATCCCTCGTGGCGATTAACCTCTTCAATATTATCTCTTTTCCACCCGCTTAACTTGTATAAAAAAAAGCTCAACCCAACCTTCCAAACTTAAAAAAAAATGGCGCATACAACTGACGGCACAGGTAGAAAAGAAGGAACCGACTTTAGCTTTCTATCAAATGTTCTCATCTGCAGATAGCTGGCCCAAACATGTTTAGACTAAACTCAGAAGTCAAAACCGTGAATTTCATATTAAGTCCGTGTCATGTCAAAAAAGTCATACCCTATAGTTTACCCAAAACGTAACAGTCATAGAATAAAATCTTTGACCCCAAATGGACAATTTTATAAGAAAAGTATGTTTTTAAATATTTTAGGAAGACTGATGGTGCATTCAACATTTTATTTGCATAAAAAAATTGATGACTAAAAAAATGTGTACATATTTAGTAGTTTTTGAAGAACCTGTTAAAGGCGTAAAGCAATGAAAGCATGAGAATGCTTACCCATTTATGCTTTCCACTGGTGCATATTAGAAGCACCCCCAATAAACTTGCAAAATATACCAAATTATACAATTCAATTTGAAAAGGTCCAGTCAGTCATAACTATTTAGTTAAAGCAAAAATTGCTTTTGGTCAAACCATATAGTTTCCTTTAGCGGAAAAACGTCATGCCGACACACACTTTAGTCGTGTTTTCGTTCTCTTTGCAGCCCAATGTTCCAATCGACTGGCCCAACCCCGAAAGTTTAGTTCAGCCCATTATAGTTCTAGGCCACCGATTATAATTAGATCAAAAAATCAATATTTGAGCTCTGCACTTTTGTTGTTTTTTCGTGTGCATTCCATCCAAATGAATAACCACTTCAATTGAAAATTCTTATATCATCCAAGTTAATATAATGTATCCAGATTATATATAACCTTTACCTCGTTTGCAGACATAAGTTAGCTAATTGAATCATAAATGATGAATGTCTCTATTTTAACTTGCTGATCTCTTTAGTAACAATAGTCATAGAATTGTAAGAGAGTTTTCTGTAGCAGCTGTAGCCGTTTTTACCTCTGTCATCACCATAGATCTTGTGGCAGTTGACCAAATCAAAGCCAACAAACCCCTAAACCATAAAAAAGGTTCATCAATTGTTGAAAAAGTGATAGACTAACCAGGAAAAAAACAAAATCAGAGGTCCGCCTTGCCTTAGTCACCGGTAACTGACAAACCACCGCCGCTGCATTAGATTGGCCGGTTCATCTTCACCATTTAGAAACCAACATCACCAGAGATGACCTACACATCAGACCAACATGATTCGTCGGGTTAAGGTTCACGGATAACCGATTTGACCAAACGAAGAACATGCAATGGAAAAGGGCTTACCAGAAACGTGTCGAAAGTTGACCGGAACAACTGCCACTCTCTGTCTGCAAAGACGCTGCGGTGTATGACGGTGGCGGTAATAGTGAGACGGTGGCTGGCGTGACGTCCAATCTCCAGGCTGCTCCAATTTGTTGCAAATGAAGGAAAAAATTGCTCAAGTAGTGAGAAAATGGAGTTTATGAAAATACCCAGTAGAAATCAGATATTTACGGAATTGCCCTTGCCAGCAGCTACTGTTCAAATGCTTTGGCTTATTAATATTATCTAATTATATTTATAGTTTTATACATGCCACTCTATTGGGTTTAGGTCAATATATGCATATATAGAGTTATATTTATAGTTATTGGCTCAGTCAACTCAATGATAAATTAACCATAAGTTTAATTGTAAAACCCTAAGTCGTGAAAAAACATGCTTGACTTCCTATTCCCATTAGTTGTCCACCATCAATCATCTCCCGCTATCAACCTACGCCACAACAAGACAATCGTTCTCTGTAGTATGCTCAACTAGAGCCTCATTCTCAAACGGTCGAACCTCAGACATCACTAGGCAGCGAGAATATTAAAGGAAACATCCCAAATTTATGGTTGTCCGAAAACATTCACCGCTCGTCGCTCGCTCGATGCTCGCTCGAAAAAATGTGCGCTCGAACACTGCTCGCTCGGTTTCAGGATCGATTGTAAATGAGCCGATCGGCTCGGTTCGGTTTGTAAATGAGCCAAGCACGAGCAAAGGTCCGCTCGGTTCGGCTCGGCTCGTGAACAGCCCTACTAAAGTTGTCATCCTCTCTTTCCCCATTCAAAAACTTTGTATTCCTCCCACTTTTAATTCATTCATTATCCTTCTTCTTCTCTCTCTCTCTCTTTCTCTCTATCTCTCACACACACACACATTCAAACACCCAAAAAAAATCTCAGATCCTTTGGTTTTGATTAAAAGATCAACAATGGCCGAGAGAGTATGAACGAAGGCCATGGCTAAGAGAGGATGACGATTGCATTTTTGGTCCTCAAAACTTTGAAATTACATAGATGCTCCTGGTTGTCTGACTTTTGTAACAACGTTGGTCCCTATCTCTAACAGTCATATATTATCTCCATTAAATCCATGTAAAATGACCAACCTACCCTTACTATTAATAAAACAAAAATAAATAAATAAATAAATTATTATTAAAGATTTCATATGGGGCCCACTTCTTTTATCTTCTCCTTTATATTTCCCACCTCTCCCTCCTGGACAAACCCACAACCCACCTGCAATCAGCATTGCTCATTTAATCATCGGTACCCACCATGTTTTTCCGGCCATTATTTAGAGAAACAAGTCACATGGTCGTTGGAATCTTGAATCTTTGACAAAAAAAACATCATCGAAGCTTTAAACATGTCTTCCAAAGCGATAATATGAACGTGTTTTATGGGCCATCGGTCACTGTTCTCTTCCATGGTTCTTTTGAAGAGGTTATTCCATCGGTCACACTTATTATGAAGATCCAACCACTTTCGTGCAAGTAAATCAATGGTGAGGTTATATTAACCGACTAGCTGTTTAAATTTTGCCAAAATATTATTCCAATTAGAAGACCTGCCTGGTTTGCTTGATTCTTGGACGTCTATCCAAACCGTTACCAACGCAATCAGGGTAGTTCGGGGTGGTGCCCCTCCCCTGTGATATAAGCTATTTCAACTAGGGCCGATCACATCAATATTGATACCAAAAATATTGTTACTGAATTTTCAAAAAAGTGGGAGTTGAATTTATTGATTTCGCAAGCAAGAAATTACTTATCAGTCTTTAGTTAGCGTTGATGATTGGTTTCGGTTTAAAGTAACTTAGTTAATTTTGATCAATCAAGTTGACGTTGATTTAGATGTTATTGATCTTAGTTACTCGCTACGCAATTTCCAGCGAGACCCTCACCAAGGGTTCAGCTCATCTGATCTCGCTAGGGGCGCTACCCTGTGGAACTCAATGGTTCCTAGGTGTCGAAAATCTTATTAGTCCTGAATGAGTGTGCACTTCAAACGTCCTAACTCGTATTTTTTTAGCCGGATTTTTATTTAGTCTTAGGTAAATCCCAATTAACTAAAACAACTTGATGACACTAAAATTCCAACATGTAATTGTCGTAGTCTTGATAATTTGGTTCGAATTTGTTCTTTATTTGTAACTATAGTTCGTTCCCTAGCTAAGCTCGTTATTTTAATTGTCTGTTCATTTCAAATACACACATGTAATTCTTAATGCTTATGAATAAGAATTAAAAGGGTGAGGGTTTAAGATGGTGTTTGGGATGGAGATGAAAAATACCTTATTGACTTATTCAAAAAGCCAATAAGTTGTTTGGCTATAACACTTTCTGTTTTGGTTTTTGAAATAAAAATTACAAATTTACCCACATATACAGCCAATCTTTACAATAAGTAAGCTAAACACTTTTTAAAAAACAACTTATTGACTCATTTGTTTTTTCCATCACGAAAGCTAATCTAACCTCTTTAAAAAAACAAAATCAAAAAGTCATAAGTCTATAAGCATTTCTGACAAAAAGTACTTTAGAAGTTAAATAAGCAATCACAAACACCTTCTAACTAATGCAACAAAATAATTGCCAAACATTTATAACCTCAATTGTCATGCTCGTTCGCAAGGAGTTGTAACACTTCAAAAAAATCATTGCAACGATTCAACTCCTATATAAAGAAGAATCATTGGTATGTTTAACACACACAAATTATAACTTCGTTTTTACTCAAAAAAAAACATTCTCATCCTTTGTAGAACCTTTTGTCTTATCTAATTACAGATTTCATACAACAAAAAGAGTTAATTACACGGATGGTCCCTGTGGTATGAACAAATTGCATCTTTGGTCCTCAAGACTTTGAAATTACTTAGATGCTCCTGGTTGTCTGACTTTTGTAACAACGTTGGTCCCTATCTCTAACAGTAATATATTATCTCCATTAAATCCATGTAAAATGACCAACCTACCCTTACTATTAATAAAAACAAAAATAAATAAATAAATTATTATTAAAGATTTCAAATGGGGCCCACTTCTTTTATCTTCTCCTTTATCTTTCCCACCTCCCCCTCCTGGACAAACCCACAACCCACCTACGAAAAATCCACAACCCACCCACCTGCAACCAGAATTGCTCATTTAATCATCGGTACCCACCATGTTTTTCCGGCCATTATTTAGAGAAACAAGTCACATGGTCGTTGGAATCTTGAATCTTTGACAAAAAAACATCATCAAAGCTTTAAACATGTCTTCCAAAGCGTTAATATGAACGTGTTTTATGGGCCATCATCTGTGAACTTTATTTGAAAGGAACATCTTTGTACTTGGCACAAGCCACGATGATGAAATTGAAGCAAACAACACACTGGTATTATGGTTTCAACGCAAACTAAACGGAATCAAACCGTAAATCGGAGTCAGAATCGTAGTCGTAGTAGAAACCGAACAGAGATGGTGGTATAATTGTTACGGTAGAAAAGGGGGTGGGGAGATTATCAGGAATATGCGGAGAGGAGGGTTAGTGGCGGTGAAGGTTGCCGGAATAGGCCGAATATGGTGGACGGTGTTATTGATGGTTATGAAGGTGGTGGTTGTTATGGTTGTGCTATCTGGTAGCTTGGTGGTGGTGTCGGGTGGTTTGGTGCCTGGTGGTGGTGAAGTGAAGCTTACAATATTAAATTAAAGTTCCCTCCTAATTAATATGGAAAACCTTTTTATTTAATTGTTATGTCTTTTAGTAGGTTTTAGTATGGTAAAATAGACATTTTACACACACATAACGAAGAACATAATGACTGTTAGGGGTAGTGACCATCCGAGTGCAAAATCGTATATTACTGGGACCATTCGTGTTAATTGAGGGCATTTATGCAATCTATGCATACCACAGGGACCATCTGCGTAATTTAGTCCTAAAAAACACTTTAATCTGATAGTGAGATTTCAAAATTCAGAAAGTTTTCCAGGTTCATTGTGAAATATGAAACCTACAATATTTTTGGCTGAAGGTGAAGATGATGATGAATACTGTTATCGAGAATAAAGATGAAGATGTACTTTGTTACCGATAATAAAGTAAAAGATGATGACAAACCCGGTTACCCAAAGTCATGATGAAATCAAGATGATGATTGATGAACTCAATTACCTAAATCAAGATGAAGACGATGAGCAAATCTTGGTCGTATTTTGGCAGAAGACGATCATTGTCGTTTTGGTTACCTAGTAGTAGTACCTGCATAAAATTTGAAGGTTATTAGGTTAATTTTTTTAAGCCTTGGATTTTTTTAGGCGATATCAGGTTTTCCTCACGTTTGGACTGAACCAACCTTAAACCAATTACAACATATATTTAGGACCGACGGTCATACCTAACGAGTGATTGTTGGATGATCTTAGATCGGTCCATGTTTGTCTCTCAGGACGAACCAAGTAGTTGCTTACTCGTAGAGTAAATAACTGGGACAGTATGGGTAATTTCTCAAATATTGAAAACTAAACGTGTAATTTTGACTTAGGACATGCAATTATTAATTACTAATACTATTACTATTATTGTTGTAAAAAATCTCATAGATATCTCTGAAACTATATTATTATTATGTAACAATTTTTTGTAAAATTTATATATGAAAATTGATGTTCGTTAATTAATTCTTAGTATATCATAATTAGGAAATTAATCATACAAACACCACTACAAAAATAATTCGTTTAAGTTATCTAAGTAAGAGCATCATCAATAGATCGAGGTTTTTAGGGTGGTTAGAGATTTTTGGTAAACGTATTATTGTGAGGGTGGTTTTTAGATTTTTGGTAAACGTATTATTGTGAGGGTGAGATATGATTAATGGTAGAGGTCTTATGATGTGGCAATATTTTTCAGGGGTTTTGAAGTATTCTTCTTATTGGATGAGTTTTTAGTGTTTTTAAAAATGAGTGCTTTTGTGATATGACATTTAAGTGGACATGTTTTTAGTGATCCTTACTGTGTACGGTCTAATAAGTCTACTTTCTTAAATCTAAGTATGTAGAAAAAAACAAACAAAAGATCAAAACATTATGAAAAATGACAATTTACGGTACAATGTTAGCATTAATAAAGTCGACAGCGAAATCTCAACAAGTGACACCAACTGTTTTTTGTTGGATATTCCTATAAACAGTCAGCATATCCTCCAAAACTCACCCCATCATCATCGAAATCATCTACTTTACATAAACTACTTCTTAACCACATACACAAACCAAATCACTTGTTTCAATTCAACCTTCAACAACAAATGGCCCACTTACCAAACAGCTGGTGCACGATCACCCTTCTGTTTTTTATCTTCCAACACTTTATCACTGTTTGTCCAGAACATGGACTAGCAGATGATGATGTTGTTTTACAGCATAAGTCGATAACAGATGGTTATCTACGGTTTAATGGTGACAGTGAGGGATCGTCGTTTAAGGTGGCTTTATTTGCTGATCTGCATTTTGGAGAGGATGCATGGACTGATTGGGGTCCTCAACAAGATTTGAACTCGGTTAAAGTTATGTCCACTGTTCTTGACGTTGAAAGGCCAGGTTTGTGACTTGTGAGTATTAACTATAATGGTTGGGCCAAAAGAGTTTATTATTGAGTTATTGATTTGACCATGATCTTAACTATGTTTAGACGAGTTTATGGACCGTTGAAACTGATTGAACTGTCAATGCTAACTATGTTAGTTACCTTTAATGTAAGTTGACCATATTTCAAATTTGTGACAGATTTTGTAGTATATCTTGGAGATGTGATCACAGCAAACAATTTACCAATTCATAATGCTAGCTTGTATTGGGATCAAGCAATATCTCCAACCCGAGCCAGGAACATACCATGGGCTAGCTTGTTTGGTAACCATGACGATGCACCATTCGAGTGGCCAATCGATTGGTTTTCATCGTCTGGAATACCTCAAATACTCTGTCCTTCCGCAAATGCTTCAGGTGAGTAGCAAAACGAGATATTTATTAGATGATTTTGGATGCGTATCTTTTGAATCGCAAGGATTTGTTTTGTTTTCAGGGGGAGACAAGTGTGGCTTTAAAGGGACAACGCGTTTGGAGCTGATGAGCAGTGAGATAAGGCGTAATCCACTGTCATACACGCGATTTGGCCCTCAAAATCTATGGCCAAGTGTATCTAATTACGTTCATACCATTGTATCCCCGAAAAGCGAGCACAAATCTCCTTTAATGTTAATGTACTTCTTGGATTCGGGCGGGGGATCATACCCAGAGGTTATATCGACTATCCAGTCTGAATGGTTTCACAACAAATCTCAAGAGGTGAACCCTGACTCAAGGTGAGTAGTAAATACCACAATTTTAACATATCTAAATGAGTCGAAATTCTTAACTTTAAAAAACTTTTCAAGCACATATATTTGTAACATTAGCGCGCTAAAAAATGAAAATGGGTCAAACTGGTCAAAAGTTGTATCGAAAATATTATTAATATTAGCATCAACCCATTTTACCAACTCGAATGAGGAATTAATGCCGCTTTATAGATGATTTGGTTCATATTACTTTAACAGTTAAACTATAACCCACATTGTATAATAGCATCCCAGAGATAGTATTTTGGCATATACCGAGTAAAGCCTACAAGAAGGTGGCCAAGAAAGTTGCAGCAAGACAGACACAGTGCGTGGGTTCAATGTTCGAGGAAGCCGTGGCGTCCCAAGATGCTGAAATGGGAATGATGAAGCTTCTAAAACAAAGGCCTTCGGTGAAAGTAAGATTTACATTAATTTGCAATAATGAATCCTATGGCTAAAATGATTTACTTGTTCTGTACATTTCAAATGAAAGTGAAAGATGATTGATTTTGATGGTGGCAGGCTATATTTGTGGGTCACAACCATGGGCTCGATTGGTGCTGCCCATATGAGAAGATGTGGTTGTGTTATGCTAGACATACTGGTTACGGCGGCTATGGAACATGGCCTCGAGGTGCAAGAATCTTGGAAATTACCGACGAGCCCTTTTCACTCAAGTCGTGGATTAGAATGGAAAATGGCACACTGCATAGCGAGGTGGTTTTATCCCCTTAGATACAGTTTTTGTTAAGAAATTTGATGATAAATGTGTCCATAGTGTATATGTTTTAGCTGAGTAAATATACTAAACCACACCGACGCCGCATTTTCTAATTACACCAACTAAGGTGAAATGTATCATCGGTTGGTTTTCTTTGACAGCACCAACAAGGCATCTCTGTTGGAAATAGTTTTAATCAAGAATAATCCATATTTAGTGATCAGTGTTATGTAATTTAGATAAGTCAAATGAAAAGTCAAACCGGTTATAGTAGTGCGGTTAGATTAGTTGTGTCGGTTATTTGTAACCGCCAAAACACAACCTATAAATAGGTTCACTTGTATGACAATTGTGTGTGTAATTTGGTATTTCCCCATCCTCTGATCTTCGTGAGTCACTGCACAATCTTGTGCATACTACTTAAGCTAGTCGTGGAGTTTCAAAACGCCTCCCCAGCATCGCAAAATGAACCTTATGTTGTGACACGCTTCCTGAAAGCTGATTAAACACCTAAAGGACCTGGCGTTCCAAAACTCCATGTACAACTTTTGTTCTGCTTTCTTTCGTTTTGTGTATCGCTACCTGTCACAAAGTATTCCATTAATGTAGCTTGTAGCAAGGCCAATTGTGATGTTATCTACACATATTTCATAGCTTTTTAACATAGAATACTTGTACTAAAAGTAGCGGTGGTGGTGACTTTTTCGTCACATAGTTCTACCATGGTTAGTCGTAGCAGTTTCATCACCATTCGGTCAGCCTCTTAACTTCCTTTGTAGCTTCTCCACCTCCGCGTCCCATACTCCACAGGTTTTTTTTTTTTTTTTTAATCTTTTAAGGCGACATTCTACAAATATTAAACAAATCTTTAGTAATTTGTTGACGATCAAAATATATACAAGATAAAAGTAATCGATACCTCTAGATCAAGAAGCATAGCGTTAAGGTAAGATCTCCCGATAATGGAGGTACCGGTATCAGTATCAGTATCAGTATCATCAGTCATGGTATATATAATAGGGTTGTTAGTGATCACAAAGCCAAAGAGACGACCATTTTTCGGCCTTCAACCCTCTCCTCCCATAACATATATTTTAACTTTTATGGTGTAGCTTATCCTTTCTTTCTGCCACTACATATAATCAACACTATGTACAAATAGTTATTGAGGTTCTTACTATTTCTTACAATTGATATGTATTGAACATGTCCATAAATGTTAAGTCACATAAATGTTTTCAGGTATATGTATATTGGAAGTCTGTATTATATACCATGAATGTACACCTTACAAAGTCAACTATACTCGTTTCATTCTAGAAACAAAACTCCAATAGAAACAATACCCATCCTTCGAGTATTTAAATTAACAATCATTGTTAAACTTGGATAAAACTAAAACTTCTATTAATCTGCTAGATAATTAAAAGCATAGAAAACAAGGGTTTATATAAACTAGCTATTCTAATCTTACTAGAACTGTAATACCAAATAGTAATTTTCAAAAACAACAGGAAACATATCTCAAACATAATACTAATAGATAATTCAAACAATAATTATACCGAGTTGGTGTTGGATCTTTCACAATCATAACATCAGTTTTCAAAAGCCGTTTGTCGTACATAGTAGGCAAACCGACTTTTCACTGTCACTATAAAAAATCCGTTACTACAGCACTATTTAGTGAAGAGTGGGGTCATGAGTTGAAGAACTAATACCATATGGCCCAACCGGCCATCAAGCAAGCGTCACTGATGATGCTCTAACTCAAACCACCTATATTTATTGTATACAATAACTAACCATATAATAATATATACACTTCTTCTTGGACCCATCACATAACTTCAAATTAGTGGTCATACTCGACATTACATTACACTTTTATTTACACAAATTGCTTCTTAAGTCTTAACCACATGTGTGATTGATAACATACTATGGCCAAATTACCTAACGGATGGTGTATGATCACCATTATTTTTTTTATCTACCAAAACATAGTCATGGTCCAGGCCGAAAATGATGACGTCACTAATGGTTACCTACGGTTTGCTAGTGGCAGCAAAGGTTCATCGTTCAAAGTGGCTCTATTTGCTGATCTTCATTTCGGAGAGAATGCGTGGAGCGATTGGGGCCCCGATCATGATTTGAGCTCCATCAAAGTCATGTCCACTGTTCTCGACGTTGAAAGGCCAGGTACGGGTGTTCAACAAATCGAATTTTGAAGTTAATAGAGTTGATAGGAAAAAAATTATAATTCAATTTAATTAGAGGAGAAAATAGTTTATTATTGAGTTGACCATTTTTTATATTCGTTACAGATTTTGTAGTGTATCTTGGAGATGTGGTTACAGCAAACAATTTTATGGTTCAAAACGCTAGCTTGTATTGGGATCAAGCAATATCTCCAACACGAGCTAGGAACATACCATGGGCTAGCTTGTTTGGTAACCATGATGACGCACGATTCGAGTGGCCTATCGAGTGGTTTTCATCGTCTGGAATACCTCAAATAGTTTGCCCTTTAGGGGGCGACGGGTGTGATTTTAAGGGGACGACGCGTTTGGAGCTGATGAAAGATGAGATGAGGCGTAATTCGTTGTCATACTCGCGATTTGGTCCACAAAATTTATGGCCAAGTGTATCTAATTATGTTCTTAGTGTTGTATCCCCGAAAACGGGTCACAATACGCCTGTAATGTTCATGTACTTCTTGGATTCCGGTGGTGGATCATCCCCTGGGGTTATCTCAGCTATCCAGGCTGAATGGTTCAGCAACAAATCTAAAGAGGTGAACCCTGATTCAAGGTGAGTACCATATATAAAAGAGTCGATTTGGTTTGAATGTTACATCATCGGGTCAAAATGAATTGTGGAATGAGTCATTTTAAGTCGGGTTGAAATGAGTCATTTTTAGTAAAAAAAACAAGCAAAACAAAACAAAAATAGGTTCACTTGCTATATATATTTTTTATGGTAGCTAGTGGCGATGGTGGAGGTGGCTAATGACAGGGAAAACTACAAGGTGGTGTCGAGGACAGAGGGGGTGCTGCCAGCGAGAAATAGGTAGTGGAGATAAATAATGATCATGGGTGATGAGATTTCATTGATACGGAGCTAATCTTTTTAGACCCTTTTAAAATTAAAAGTTTTATAATAGTTGTTCGTTTTAACTCGTCGACTAATTTGATGTGATATAAATGAATTCATATTAAATGAACCCATATACAAATTTTTTTTTTCACAAAAAAAAAAAAAACAATTATTTGAATAACTAGTCTTGTACTCATGTTATCCACCTACAATATTAGTTTACCTCTAACCAGCATTGTATAATAGCATCCCAGAGATAATATTTTGGCATATACCGAGTAAAGCCTACGAGAAGGCGGCTAAGGAAGTTGCAGCTGGACGAATACAATGCGCGGGTTCAATGTTCGAGGAAGGCGTGGCGGCCCAAGATGCCGAAATGGGAATGATGAAGCTTCTTAAACAAAGGCCGTCAGTGAAAGTAAGATTTACATGCATTAATTCGCAATATTGATTCATGTAGCTTATAAATGATTTCTAGTACTTCAAATACCCAATATAAGTATAACTGATTTTGATGGTGGCAGGCTATATTTGTGGGTCACAACCATGGGCTCGATTGGTGCTGCCCATATGAGAAGATGTGGTTGTGTTATGCTAGACATACTGGGTACGGTGGCTATGGAACATGGCCTCGAGGTGCTAGAATCTTGGAAATTGTTGACGAGCCGTTTTCACTCAAGTCGTGGATTAGAATGGAAAATGGCACGTTGCATAGTGAGGTGGTTTTATCGAACTAGATATAGTTTACGTTTGGAAACTTGAAGACTACTGTTTATTGGAAGAACGAGTTTCAGCAGTTAGAGGTCCAAATCATGTTTTTTCAGAAAAATATCAAATTTTAATCATTTACACGCAAAAAAGCTTACAAATTTTGGTTTGAGAGGGGTCAAAAGACCCTCTTGATCCCCCTATGGTTCCGCTCTTGAGCTCCTTAGTGCTTAGAACCAGTTGGGACACTTTAGAGTCTAGGCCCATTTTGCACCTCCATTTCCGACCTAGCTGAATTTCACTAATTTATCATTCAGAACCGGCTCCTATCGATTTAAAACGTATATAAAAGCTTATTATTGACCTTTTTTTCATATCAATATCGTCAAAAAAACATAACAATCACATAATGTGAAATAAATGACTTAAAACAAAATTGCTACACATGTTAAATCCAAAATAAAGTAGACGGATGCCCTATGGTTTATTGATTATCAAATTTGAATTTAGTTTGTAGTTTTCCAAAATTACACCGAGGGTCCTTGTGGTTTGAATTTTGTTCTGCATTTAATCCCCAATTAACAAATACAAAGGTTTCGTCAAGCCTAAGTTAAGAACTAAATGCGTTAAAAAGTGCAAGCCACATGAACATTCATGTATTTTTGGAAAAAGTTGAGGACTAGATGCATTACAAAGTGCAAATCATCGGGACCATCCAAGTACTTTTGAAAACTAGAGACCAACTACAAAAATTGATAAATTCACGGACCACTTTACATTAAATCCAAATTAGAATATGAAGAAAAATAGTTGCGATGCTTTTAGACTATGTGGTATGGAAGGCAAGGCTTGGGAAGCCTTGACGCCACGTCAGCAAAAAGTGGGTCAACCCTGATTTTAGACAACTTATGGACTACCCAAGGGTGTGGGGGTAGTTCTCAACTCCTATTGGCTACCATTTATTTTTTATTTTCTAATTTTTAAATAAGTAAATAACTAAACTAAATAATATAAAAAATGACATAATATTGAAAAAAAAACGTTACAAATAAAACAAAGTCGCATAATATTAAAACTAAAGTCGACATTACAAATACAAAATAAACGAGACCTTAAATTAAAAAAAAAACAAGCGTCTAGCTATACTTGCTAATGATATCTTCTTCTAATTTTTCAATAACTCGACGCCTCGCTTCAGACATGGAGCTTGTGTCGATTGCTAAAACCTTCGCCTCTTCGATTTTAAGATTCTCATTCTTCACCTTTAGCTTTTCCTCGTTGAGTCGGTTGAAAGCTTCGATCTGAGCCGTCAAAACGTCAATCTTTGTTGCGCTACCACTCCCCAACCCGCTTTGTTTTTTGGCATCCGCCTCCTTTTTTGCTTTATCCCGACCTATGTAATGGGACGATGAGCCTCCTCGATCGGGATATCAAACTCCGCCTTTTCGTTGATGTCGATTACCACACGATGACTCGAGCTTCCCTCTTGTGAAGCTTTAGCACTTGTCTTTCTACGCTTTGCTTTTACAACGGGATTTGGGACCGTCGCCCACTTTGGTTCGTTTCTCAAAAGTTCCCAAGCCCGAACAAATTTGAATTCCCCTGATTGCGTATCACTCCACTTCTTCATAGCGTCATTGAAAATCATACTTTCGTTGTATCCACCAGGGGGTTCGCCTTGATTTGATTATAGAAACCGGCAAATAATGTACACGCCTTGTTTATTTTCCTAAATTTTCCGCTAACCGAGTCTAAGTCTCGGTATGGCTTCGGTGCTTCCATTCTTTTGTGGAAATTGCTTGTACATTTCTTCCAAAAACCGGTGCCATTCTGGTTGGTGCCTAAATTTTTTACGAATAGTAAAGTTATTAAATTTTATTATTAGTAGTAAAGTAGTACTTAAATGCTATGCAAAAAAATTGTAGCAATATACAAATGTAATAAAAAACGTAGTTAATTACTTACCAACAATGGGGCAAGTGGATGTTTCTAGCCACGCTAGAATCAACACCCTAACTTCGGTTCCCGTCCATGGTTTCTTAGGCAATTTTTCACTACACTTCGCCTTTTCTTTGCCTTTTTTAAGTGGTGGTGATTGTTGCGTTTCCGGAACAATTTCGTCCTCATCATCATCTTCCTCGTCTACGAGCCCCATAGAACGAGCTACTTGTGGTGTTGTAGGGCTTGCTTGAAGTGGTTGAGTAGGTGTAAAAGTAGTAGTAAACATAGGTTGTTGCCTTTGCATTTGATTAAACATGTTCGATTGCAAAAGTTGTTGCATTTGCATTTGACTTAGTTGTTGAAACGCGTTGGAGGAGGATTGTTGGTAGTTCGCAAAGGAGGATGGCACTCCGGGTCGATAACACCCACTAAAACTTATCGGGAAGTTTGCGTTTGGATTATGAGTTTGGTTCAGGGTGTTCGGGTTATTTGGGTTATATTGGTTGAAGGGATCCATATTATTTTTTATAAAGTTTGAAAGAAAATGAAAAGAGTAGAAGAGTATTTGGTTTGATTGTAGGTTGGTTTTTTAAAAATAAATGGTATTGTTGTATGTTAAATAGAGATTTGTTTTTTTTTTTTAATATTAACGGTCATATGACCGTTGAGGAGGAATGTGCACAATCAACCACCAATCACAAGCCCCGTCTTCGACGTCTAATTTTGACCGTTTTGGCCGTGTGAGGGTCGGCTGGGGCGGTGTTGGCCAGCCCAGGACGGGGTCGACTAGCCCAAGCCGGCTCACACCATATAGTCTTACAAATTAACTTTCAGCTGGAGCCCATTGACTGACATAATAGAAGCTTCTTTACATTCGTATTAATGACTGATTTTAGCAATATTACTTTAGCGTTTGTTGAATTTGCTTTTCTATTTATATATGTTTACTTCTACAGGACATCTTTTTGTTTAATAAAATAATATTAAAGTCTCTCGCCGTATCGTGAAAAAAAAATCCTCACTTTTGGTTCGTCATATATAACATTACTAATGACTTTTGTGTAGTAGGCAAAATCATTTTTTTATCGCCACTATTCCATTAACAAGTTTGATTGTTTACCATGCTATGACTCGACCACATATATATAGTCAGCCATGGCCACATGACCACCAATCATTCTATTTAAAAAAAAAAGAGAAAACTATTTAATAAATACCTCTTCCTAGACCGAACACACATCTGGAAAACATATCTTGAAATTAAACGTCATCTTCTAGCAACATTATCACATTAATTATATTACTACTACTTGGACCAAATGCACCATCCTTAATGGACTAAATAGAGGAAGATGTGGTGCTCTAGTACATATGCCCAAGACCAAGAACAGCCCGGTAATTTAGATTAATATAAAATCAGTTTTTATGGAGACAGTTGTAATTGGTATTTAGAGGAAGATGGTGCTCTAGTACATATTAAGAAGTGATACCAAAAGAGGAGTGCCAACGAGTGTCAAAAGAGGTCGGAGAGAGGGGCGTCCAATGATGGCCGGAGGTGGTGGTAGGTAGTGGCGGATATAGAAATGTTTTTCAGTAGTAACGTTTTTCATTTTTTTCATTTTAGTAGCAACGTTTTCCAAATTTTGTAAAAAAAAAACAAATTTTCCACTACGCGCGCAAAATTGAGCCGCAACGGACGTGGCACCTGCTTCTTCATTAGGTCCGCCCCTGGTGGTAGGGAGATGGTGGCGACTTTGTTTTAGTGTTCGTGCGGTCAAATAATTTTTTTGAGGTGTAAAAAATAATTCAAAAAAAATAAAAATAAATAAATATTTATATAGTTGTTACATAATTATCTTCGTTCTTGATGTAGAGTGGTCAATTAAAAACTACTCACTAACCATTTAAAGACTTTTGACAACGCTAATATCACATGGCAACTTGTTCTTCAACATGGAGAGTAATTAATGAAGTATAAATAATAAAAAAGGTCCCTTATGAAAATCTCATTGTAATAAACAAAATGCATATATATTATGTTCTTACTATATACAAATTAATTGTATGCAATCTAGCTAAGTAGCAGAAGAGTTATTGTATGGTGGCAATCCTGACTCATTTTAGCTCAACACTTCCTCTAGGGCCGCAAAATAGTTTTTACATTGTAATCCGTCCAGCCAGAAACAACACATAATGTGCCTTGTCGTCATTGTATCCCTCAATATTGCATGCACACCATGTCTCGTGTCTCACCATGTGCCTATTAATCCATCGCCACGCCTCCAAAGGCATATACTAATTAAATGATTAGTATATTGTAGACGTTAAAAAAATTATTACATACTTTTGGATGAGGATGAGCAAAATGAGATCTTCCAATGCTGGAAGTACTAACATCCCTGATAATTGCAAAACAGAGATCATAAATAATCTCAAAGCTAAAGAGACAACCATTCCTCCTACTCGTGACACTCTCCTCTCATAGTTGTGGGTCACTAGCAAGTATCGTATATCAGGATCAATGTCAACACAGTTTTTTAACCTGTAGTTTATTTTACCTCGGATGTTGTTAGAAACAACAAAAGAGAAAAATAGGTTAGTTTATGAAAAGCTCGAGTAGTAAATGCTATTCATATAATGGTTCCATTATGTATGTGTTAAACATGTATCTTAATTAATTTATGTAAAAGAGTGACAACACACTTACATTGAACAAAAAAAAATATATTGTTGTTTTTTTATTAAAAAAATTATGAAAATCTTTTATTGGTATCACCAATGAATATATAATGGATGGCTAGTATGCCCAAAGTAGTTCCCATAGAGTAAAATTGAATGCCGATTATCGATGTCTGTTGTCCAAAGTAGATCGAGCAGGTATGTTAATTGCGAGTTTCGGGTATCTTAGATTCAAACGTATAGATCAAACAAATTAATCCAAAAAGAGTAGATGTGTAAGAGGTTCTTTGGCTCGACGTCCGCTCCCCTACGGTTCTAAAACCATTGATAAATATTAACAGTTAAGTTAATGAAAACTTAAAAAGGTTTAGCAAATCTCGTATAAAGTTTAGTTATTATCTATCAATTGGTTATCAAGTTTGGTTATACTTAAATTGTTATTATTATACTTTGGTGACCAATGGGAATTGATGCCACTTGATTGCATGCACCAATAGGTGGATGCAATATCAAACTTTTTTTTGTTTTTTCTATATTTTCAGTAACTCAATGTATAAGCTTTTAGGTTATTTAGTATAAATAAAAATAAAAAATAATCTTTAGGGTTTAGTTTAAATTATAACAAATCCTATACTTTATAAATTGATTTAACTAATTACTACACTTTATAAACTTTATTCTTTTCAACTAAAATATTTTACGTCTTTGACGAGTTAATACACTGGAACGGTGTTATCGCTCGGAGTCTTTACCTCTATTTATTGTTGTGTTTAAATATCCCGTCTTAATACGAGGATCTAAATAGCAGTTGGGACTTTAACCGTAACATATTATATGTATCTATTAAAGGAAGGACACTTCTACAGTGTCCTTCCTTTAATATAATATTGGCCACTAACTTTTAGGTTAGCTTTATTTTCTGTCACTAACTTTTAGGTTAATTTTATTTTCTTCTAATTTGACCACCAAACTTTTACCTACTAGAATTTAAAACTTTGGCCACTATCTATTAGCTTAACTTTGTTTTCTTCTAATTTGACCATCAAACTTTCTTTTAATATATTATTGGCCACTAACTTTTAGGTTAACTTTATTTTCTGCCACTAACTTTTAGGTTAACTTTATTTTCTTCCAATTTGACTACCAAACTTTTAGCTTAACTTTATTTTCTTATAATTTGACCACCAAACTTTAGCTTTTAGGATTTCAAACTTTGACCACCAAACTTTTTTGCATTGCACTTTGGCTTTAGCTTTTAGGATTCAAACTTTGACTACAAAACTTTTAACTTTTAGCCGCGAGTATTTTTTTTAAGCACACGCGAGAATAACAGTCACTTAATATTATCTTTTATATCTACGAAACCCTCCACGCAACAGGAGCTCCCAAAGCGACGCGCGATCTTTAACGTCCAGCAAATCCTCAACGCAACAAGAGCTCCCACTGCGAAACGCGGTGTAATAGAATCCTAGTTAACATCTAAAAAAAAGTACAAAACTAGTAGTCGGGTCGGATCCCATATATGGAAGGTGACAACGGGTCATCCAGAACAACAACATTGACCTATGACCACAGTGGACCCAAATATATTGGTCCAGGTTTTACCGGCTTTATTTGCACTTAATAGCTTACTACTACAAGTCAATAACTACTTGAACATATTAAAGCGTTACAAAACGCTGCCGTATCACATTATTCCCTCAATTTCAACGGTCAATATTCAAATCCCTAACCTTCCACCGTCACCTTTAACTTGAACATTTCGTTCCCTCCTACCTTTGACCCATATCTATACCAATATATAAACACTTTTAATCGTAAAGATTCTTTAAACCCACCTAATACTACCCAAAATATTCATACCCAAATCATCAAATCTTGTTTTTGATTTAAAAAAGTTTATAAAAATGGCATTTTTTTGGAAGAGACCAAGGGCTAGCCGTTTGGCTGGCAAGAAACTTCTTTCAAAGCAAAGTTCTAGGATAGAACTCACCATTCCAACACATTTTCGATGCCCGATATCGCTTGATCTTATGAAAGACCCGGTGACCTTGTCAACGGGTATTACATACGATCGAGAAAGCATCGAAAAGTGGATAAGAGATGGAAACCAAACGTGTCCGGTCACTAACCAAGTCCTCACAAATTTTGATCAAATACCGAATCACATGATCCGGAGAATGATTCAAGATTGGTGTGTCGAAAATCGGGCTCACGGTGTTGAGAGGATACCTACTCCTCGAACACCGATTACCTCTTACGATATCATGGAAATTTGCTCGAAAATGATGGCTTTCGCTTCGAAAGGGGATGCGAAAAGGTGTCTAGATTTGGTGGAGAAGGTAAATGTTTGGGCTAATGAAAGTGAACAAAATAAGAACCTTATTAAAGATAATGGGCTAGGGTACGTGTTAGCAGCTTCATTTGATGCGTTTTCGAGTCTTTCGTTCGAAAAACATGAAGATCTTCTAAAGGAAATTATGTTATTGTTAACATGGATGTTTCCTTTAGGGGTTGAAGGGCGATCTAAGCTTGGATCAAAACAATCTTTACGTTGCATGACATGGTTATTATCAAAAGATGATTTGTTAATAAAAAAAAGTTGTGTATTAACCCTAAAAGAGCTTCTTTCCACTGATCAAGCCCATGTAAACACCTTAATCAACGTCGATGGCGTTCCAGAAGCATTGATTAACCTTATAAACGAACCCGATAGCCATTCGGTTAAAAAATCTTCTTTTTCAGTCATATATCACATTCTTTCAACCCAAATTGGTCACAACAAACTCTCATCAAGATTCTTGGAGTTGGGTGTTGTTGAATTGAGCTTAGATGCTCTTGTGGAAGCCGATAATAAGGGTTTAAGCGAGATGGCATTAGGCGTTTTGGATCGCATCTCTGACTCGAAAGAAGGAAGGGAAAGAGTGCAACAACATGCATTGAGTGTGCCATTGCTAGTGAAAAAGATACTAAGAGTGTCTTCTTTGGCTACTGATTTTTGTGTTTCACTGTTATGGAAGCTTAGCAACAATGGTGATGGGAGTGCTTTGGTGGAAGCACTTCATGTTGGTGCTTTTCAGAAGCTGTTGCTTATGTTGCAAGTCAACTGTGGGGAAGAGACAAAGGTGAAGGCTACTGAGATGTTGAAGTTGATGAATCAATACAAGAATAAGTTGGAATGTTTTGATTCTGCAGATTATAGGTATCTTAGAAAGTCTTATTGAGTTTTGGTAGATTGTAATTAATTTTGTTGATAAATTTTGACAAGAGTATTGAAGGAAAAGGGTAAATTATGTATAACCTGAAAATGGAGATACCAAAATTTTGTTAACTTGTACAATCAAATTAAAAAATATTTAAGTATATTTGGTTCGTTTTCTTGTATGAACAAACAATAATTGTACTAACTCAATGCAATATTTATAGTTTGTGTTTATTAGAAAATAAAAATATTGTATACAACCCTCTTAATTATGAATTTGTATGCACTTCATCTCATAGCAACAAGTAGTGCTGCAAATGAACTAAACATTAGGTGAATATTTCGTAAATCATTTGGCGGAAAGTTCGTTGTTTAATCAATAAACAAACACTAATAAGAAATTTCGTTCGTTTATCTAAACAAACAAACATGAACAGAGGTCGCGTATGTTCATTTATGTGCGTAAACGTTTGCTAACGTGTTCGTTTATGTTCGATATCAACATTAGGTTCATTAACTTTTATTAATTTAAGTACCTGTAATTCCTAGTAATAGATTATTTAGTAAATATTAGCGTATTACATATTCATATTATTTCATTTATTTTGATTAACTATTAATTTTAGCGGATTAAATGAAGACTTGGAGGGTTTTTTTTAATTAAATGAGTACAATTCAAGTTTAATATGATTATTTTTTTTATTATGTTGGGATATTATGTTTTGGTAATTACATTATCAAGATTATATCAAGTATGTTTGGATAATTGGGTTAGTATATTTTGTATGGATCAACGTAATGTTTGTGATAAAGATACGATTTTATTCAAAAGTTAATACATGTTTGTGTTCATTTCTTTTCATGAACGCTTGCTTGTGTTCATGAACATTCTTTTGTGTTCACAATGTTCATTTATGTTTGTTTATACTCACTTTTATTCGATACCTAAAATTAACAAACGAACACGTGCACGTTCATTTTTCTTAACAAACAAACACAAACAAAAATTCTCATTCGGTATCATGAATATAGTTTGTGAACATAGTATTTTCTTAACAAACGAACACAGACAAGGCATTGCTCGTATTCGTTCGGTTCGTTTGCATCCCTAGTTACAAGTGCACGTTATTAAAGAAAACTAATAATTATGTACATGTGTGTGTGTGGATGTATGTATGTATGTATGTATGTATGTATGTATTTGGAGTCTACTGAACATATGTACGCGGGCTGCCCGCTTGTATTGGAAGTATGGCAACAAGTTTGGAGGTGGTGCAAGTTTCCAGATCAGTTCCTTTTTCATGTCAGAGACCTCTTGGGGCTTCACAAATCGGCTACGACTGGACATCGACAAAGAGAGGCTCTGTACGCTGTAGTTTTGACTACTTTTTGGAGTGTTTGGCGAGCTAGAAATGAAGCCGTTTTTAACCATAAAGAGCCTACGGTACAGACGATCGTCGAAGAGATAAAGGTTATGAGTTTCTTGTGGATTAGGAACCGGGCGAGAATGGGGAATATGACATGGGAAGCATGGCGCAGATTCGACACGGCCAAGATGGGGAAGTCCGGATAATGACAGTAGTGTAGTTATTTTGTTTCGTTGTAATTTCGTCTGCTTGTTTTTGCTGCTATACTAGTACACGGATTTTGTCTTTGGTCGTGTAACTCTATTGCTAGCGTCTTGCTAGTATGTCGGAATATAAAAGTTTGGTTGGCCGTTAAAAAAAAAGAAACACGTAGATTAGTTAATAAAAAGTGCAAAGCCAAAAACAGGACATGGTCTACGTACTCATTTAATTTGATCCTCCAATTTGCTTTTTTTTTTTTAAATCAACTTTCATTCCACCAACCAAGGCAACTATTTCAAGATGGAATAGAAAGCCGAAAACGAATACATTTATATTAAATCAAAGTTACACCATTTCTCTCACTCAACCGATACGTTTTTAGCCCTATATAGATACCATAAAAACCCCAAAGCTTTGACATCCGCCACTATATCCACGACTTTTGGGAATTTGTTGTTGAAAACCAATTTGCTGACCAAGCCCGTCACAAGCTGAACAATCTAAAGCTTTGAATAAAGAATGAATAATGATGTAACGGTTCAGTTTATGACTTGCATCAGATATTTGTTAAGAATGGTTTTAATAACTTTGTTTTTTTTTAAATAATGTTAATAGTAGTAGACTTCTCGTGTGATGCGGCGGGAAACATAGACACTGCTAGTCTGCTACGGTGTGCATGGTTTGGTTATTATCTTCAACAGAAGTCATCGGTTAGTCTATTTTATTAACCAATCGGGGTTTGGTTAATCATTTCGCTTTACTCAATTAGATTGACGACTTTTGATTCAGTTCGTTTAATTCGCGTTAATAGCCAAAACCAAAACTTGGCTAAAACTTTTGCTTAGAAAATACAAAACTGAGACATAAATACACGATATGAATGTATTAATCATGAAATTTATGTAAAAATACATGAACTAGAGATATAAAATATGAAATTTATTAATTGGATGTGTAAAAGCTAGAATATATGTGTAATTGTATTTCTATATTTTTTTATAGTTTTAATAATATTAGTTTATTTAGTTAAATAAAATGGTTAATTAATGTTTATTTTTTTTTAAAATGGAAAAAAATACATTTTAGTAAAGTGAATCAGTGTTGCTGAACAAATGATGTGACAATGTATGATTGATCGATGAAAATCAGTAAAGTTGAAATAATCTTAGTGTAGTACTCCTCCCTCCCTTGCTTTACATAGTTCATGTTTTGATCTAAGGATTAATATTATAGTTTCAATGCTACATTGTTGTACCTAACACTTTGTTAACGAATCAGCCTGAGTTCATATCGATCAACCTTAATCAGATGTGAAAATTAATACTTGTAACAACATCTATTAAAATGGAAACAAGCATTAGTCATTTAGTATATTTACACCGGATACAACCACAATTGAATAACAAAAAGCTGCATTTCACACCATGTAGTCTAATACATTTAAATGCCTATGCATGTATGCTAGATGTACATTAGCATATTGTTATCAGTATTTTGAAATCCGGACCGGACTAGTCGGTCGGACTAGTAAACCGGCAGTCAGACTGGGTTTCAAAGGGGTTGAACCGAATTTTTTAATTTTTTTTTTTAATATTTGACCCTATAAATTTTACAATACCATCAGGTTTTTACATCCGGTTCGACCAGTCCACGGTAAGTAGACCGGTTTAACGTCTGGTCTAATTATAAAAACATTGATTGTTATGGTTTAAAAAAACCTAAGAGAAAAGAGATCAAAAGATTACGTAGAAATTGATATAAACCATTTATTTTATTTTATTTTATTTTATCCTTTTCATTAAAACAACTATATAGACATGACATGTTGATATATATTGTGGTGAAATAGATACATGCATATATAATGTACCAAAGTTTTATTTGGCTAGCACCCGATAGCGTAGTAAACTAAAGTAACCGACAATTGTCTGTTTGATACTTTAATTGCACGCCCAACCGAAATAGACAAGAGAGTTGACCAAATCAACCATAAGCTTTATTTTAGTGCCTTCTGCCAAGTTGACTTGATAAATGTATGAACCTTTCAACTATTTGAATTCATGCTCGCCTCATCTCATTAAATACGACCGAAGAAATCCATGTAGCAACTCACTATTATTGTCAATAAATGTTTTATGGGTGTTTGGGTTGTATTTTTCAATGTATTCTAGAGTAGATCATATATTTTTAATATATTTTATAAAAGTATAAGAAAAGTTATTTAACTTTCAACGACTATAATGCATACTTTTAGTTTCTGTTTCACAGAAATTTTGATCAATTACATGACTTAGTCTTATAGATATGACACGTATTTTGATTATCTTATCTTTAGTATTGTCCTTCTAGTTTCTCATTTTGTTTTTGAATATCTTCTGTAGTTTTAAGAAACTTGGAAAACAACTACAAGATTTTTGAAAAATTCTACAATAGGATGGGTTAAGGGTGTGGGTCGCTTTTACAATATGTTAATTGTAAGTGCGACGAGCCAGGGGCGAAGCATTAGAAGTGCTCGAGGGTGCCCCGGCCCCACTGTTTTTTTTGGCTAAGTAGTGTAAATTTGTCTGTTTTCGTCTGAAAATTTTGTGTATATTGAGTCCGGCCCCACCGATTCGGAAAAAAGTTTGGTTTCATGACTTTCAGTCCCCACTGTCTAAAAGTTCAAGCTCCGCCACTATGACGAGCTAAGTCGAACTAGTTTTCTGTGTTAGAAACCGAACTGGTATTAGGTATATGCTTTAACTAATATAAGCCAAAAGCCATATAAAGAACAAGTGCCCTAAACTAAGAGCCAGAAAACTATGTTTACTAAAATATAAGCCAGTTAAACAAACAACGCTTTCAAACATTTAAGCAGGTTAAACAAACCAATGAACAATACTATATCACTCACAGTTCTTTAAAATGCATCAACAAATTATGTACGCATAACGGTTAAACGCCAATTAAACACATACGTTCTCTATGATTTATTTAACTTACAACCAAAGCCAAAGTACAAACTAGAAACTATAAGTAAAATACGACTTGTATAAAACATATAATTTTGGTTTTGCATAGTCAGTGTTTGGTTTTATCGTCCCACGTTTAATTGAAATAAATAGAACTTGTATAACACGCGTATATATTTGGTTTAGGGTCAAAACTAGGACTAGTACTCCATACATTCATATGCTTAATTAGACGAAAAATAATTGAGCCAACCATAGAAGTTAGAAAAGACCAAAAACTTTGAATAATAAATGAGAGCTCACGTTATTGGAACAACTGGTTATTTGTATTATTTTGAGTTTTATACATGTAATGAAAAAACGTAGAGACTATGTTTTGAGTGATAATTGATAAAAATTTAAAAAAATAAAATAAGGTTTAACAGATTCGTACTTAACCTTAGGACTCTTTTGTTGATAGTTATTTTTAGTTTTAGATTTATAACCTAACAGAATAAAAGAGGCCTTCTCGTGTTTATTTGTTTACACTAGATTATACCCCGGGAACGTCCCGGGGTTGAAAAATCTAATATGCATATTAATTTTACATATGAAATAGAATGATGCGTTTTACAGTTACATGCATGAAAGCTTCGGGTAGCAGCTAACCTAAAACAATTAAAAATATATCTCCAATGTTAACGCCTAACCTTAAACAATGTATAACTCTAATATTAATATCTAATCTAAAACAATGTATAACCCAAATGCTAACGCATGTTGAAAATAGAATTCATATTTACTGATTGGAACATAATTAGTGACTTGCCTACACATGATTAATGATTTACCTGAACACTTTGTGTTTTTTTTCCTGTTTGAACTGAACCCAACAAAAAATAGTCGTTCTTTTTCTTCGTTTTTATATAGCACTATGGTACTCGTTGGAAAGATAATAAAACACTCGTTAATTTGGTGTACTTTTTTTCTTTAAAAAATCTCGTATATAAAATATATTAACGTTTAAAAATTATGGGAGAAAACATAAGAGGGAAAAATCTAATTTTATTTTTAAATTATTTTTTCCTAAAATATCTCAATGCCACATGGGATGACACATGACACACTCAAGGAGGAGAATGCCTCTTTGAATGCCATGTCATTAAAATGGCTTTGGTTTATTATATGTATAGATATACAAACAGTTGAACGGAAGATGACACTTGAACAAATGAGGTTTTTTTATCATTTTTTGTTCTTTAAGAAAATAAACTTATTTATGTTTGCTTATGTTCACTTATTAATTAATACTAGTGGGAAACCCGCGCGTTGCCGCGGGACGATTAAAATAAGTATATTTTTTTAAACAATGCACAAGCGTAGTCGTGTTAGCCCACCAAGTTGTAGGAAAAGTGTACAGATATACTGTCTTCCTTCCATTGTCTTTGAATGCAAAACGATATATATATGAAATTGTCTTTGAATATAAAACGATTTATATGAAAGTAATCCATTTCTCTTCATTGTTTAAGCTTTGAAAAGAAACTATATTTTTTTTATCCAACCTCTAGAGTTTTTCTACATTCATAGCAAATGTGCATTTAACCATTTCATTCAATATCACAAAAAGTATACAAGTTGCTTTTGCAAATAGGGGTAGTATTGGAAGAATTTTCATGATATCTTAGGTGTGAAGAAAGGAACTCTTCATATGTCATCTTAAATTTGGACAATTTGGACATATTTGCTCATGTCTCCTCCTTTATAATGTAGTATAGATAACCCTTTTCTTAGTTCAATTAATTACATAATAAATAAAAAATATTTTACATTAAGGTTAATCATGAGTAATTTCATAATAATTAATCACTCTCGTAACTTATATGTGTCAACTTTAATAGAATTTAAGTTATATTACTAAATCAAAATACATTGCATGATAATAACAAAATGGACTTTGGATAATACATTTCTATATCAAATTAATTATAATCGGTTGGATATCTATAAGATATATTATTTAGTTTTTCTTACCAAGTCTCATATTAGAATTTCTTACCCAACCTAACAAATAAGAACTGATAGAAATTGAGACTAAAGAGAAATTGAATTAATCATACCTTGATCTTTGTCCATGTAAGACTTTCGAACAAAACTTGTTAATGTGACATTGATGGATTCCAGGTTCCTTGAAAGTCGATTTAAAAAGAAACGGATCCAACAATGATACTTAGACTTATGATAACATGATCCAACTTTAAAAGCATTCGTGCTGATAACGTGTTGTATAACAACAACCAATTAGCAACCAACAAAGTGTAACAAAAAAGGATTGTAGATTATAGAGAGAAAAGAGAATGTAGAATTCTTCTTATTCATTGATCTCAACATCATATACAAATGTCACTATATATAGGCACTTACATTAATACATAAGTAAATAAAGAGATAAGAGGTATACATGTGGAAAGTCACAACATAATGAGATATTATTAGTGATTATGGTGAGTTATGGGATATTATTAGTGATTATGGTGATATTATTGATGTCAAAATTGTTAAAAGCACATGGTACAAGCATCTTAATGCATTGATAAGGGCATAAAAGGAAGAAAAGTGGTCAAGTTTAGAGAATTACACTTGTGACTTTTAAGTTGCCACCTTAACTTTGACATTTTGGACCTTTTTACCCATCTCTCCCTCTTTATAATGTAATATAGATTATAAATAAACACTAAAGACATAAATGGACACTAATTAACAACTAGTGTGAATGCCCGCGCGTTGCCGCGGGTAGTTATATGGCCTATTCAATTCTCAACTCGATTTTAGAAACTCAAAATAACTGAAAAATAACTTGTCAAATAACATAATGATGAAGATAACATCAGTTTGCATTCACAGTCGTGGGAATTTAAGTGGTCTTAGGCTAGGCCCTTATTTCTTTTAAGACGAAAATGTTGTATTCCTATATTCATTATACACATTTTGTACCAACTCTGACGCAAAATTTCCCACGTAAATAAGAACAAAACATTCGTTTCTAATAGAAAATATAATAAAGCCCGCTACTTGTTTTAGACGTCCAAAAATAATAATAAAAATAAAACGCAATGCTTTAGTCCCATAACCATGAATCAAACTTCTAGTTATTACATAATTAATGGAAAAGTTAATGGAAAATGGTTGGTACAAGCATCTTAATGCATTATGGTACAAGCATCTTAATGCATTCAAGGGTAATTTGGGGAAGATTTACATGACATTTGAAGGTTAAAGCATATGGCTTTTCAAATGCCATCTTAAGTTTGCCAATATGGACACATTTAGCCATTACTCCTCCTTTATAATGTAGTAGAGATAAACAACATATTCAAAGTAAAGTTTAAAAGTTAAAATGTAACAAATCAATTGCATGTTTGGATATTATGACCTTATGCAATGCAGTGTATTTTTCTAGTTTCTTAGACACGCGTAGTGGTACACATATTGGGCGCTAATGGGGCAATTTAGTGCATGTTTATCGTCGGTACACCGCCCCCACCTTCGTTAAAGGGGCGCTAACCTTCCTCCAGTATATTTCACACCATCGATCACCTCCCTTCCACCAATCATATTATGCCAAGTGTATTTTATAACGTTAAAAAAAATCAGCCGTTGAATATTTATCTGTTTGAAAAAAACGACCATTAATTAAAAAAACAATTTAAAACCAAACTTTTAAACCCACATTTCACCCCATTTTTTATACACATTTCACCTCATATTTTATACACATTTCACCTCATTTTTTAAAAGCAAACTTTTAAACCATTCCGTCCACCTTTCGGTGTTCCATCTCGCCTGGGAAACCCAAACAGTATCGCCCAGATACCACCCAAGCTCAACCAACGTTTAACTTTCAAGATTTCGACACCAACACGATGAGGTTTTCACAATTACTAAACATGCCCCAACAATTTTTTTCAAGGTCCTATGGGATACACTAATATGAATATTAGCGTTGGGGGTATGTCGGGGTCTCAAGAAGAACCCAAGCACGTGCCAAAGACGCAACTCGAGCGCCCACCCAAGAGCTCCCAACCCAAAAAACACTCGCATAAAAAAAGAGAGAGGCGGCACAACCCATAACACGAAAGTCGTATCAACAATGGACCAAAGACTAGGAGTACGCGCTCGCACGAGCGTGGCTAGACATTTCAGAGGATCCCGAAGTTGGTATGTGTCTTTTTTTAAAGTGTAATAATATGTTTGTGATATGTTATTTTTTTTAAATGTCTTTTAAAAAAAACCGTATGTGTTTTTTTTCTTTCTAAAAAACCCGTAAGTTTTTTTTAATTAGTATGCCTTTAAAAAAAACAGTATACTAATATATGATTTTTGATTTTTGTAGCAAACTATCAAGGCTCTCCTCTATTTTGGTCAAGGATTCGGGAGACGTTTTTTAAGGTGATGGGTAGAGGGGAATATTAGGAACCCGACTTGATTTCGGGAAAATAGACCGACATTAATAAAAAATGCCATGGGTTTCAAGAAGTTTACCAACGTATATGAAGGATAACTAGGGTAGCGATTGTGGCGATGAGGATATTTTAAAGAAAGCGTTGGAGTAGTACAACACAGAATGTGGGATGTTCGCGTACATGAGGTGTTGGGAGCTTCTAAAGGGAAGCCCTAAATAGGCTAACGTACCAGGCATGATGGCGGGTAGATGCAGAGCCAAACGGTCGAAAACCTCTTCTTCGATTGATCCAGATACGCCCACTTCGGATGCCCGGACCATGGATTTAAATGAAGATGTTGAAGCACAAGAAGAAGAGTTGCCTCGACCGCTAGGTGGAAGAAGCGTGCGGGAGGGTAGACGTGTGGAGTCGTCTTCGATGGTTGTCGAGTTGAAAGACGACTTTGAAGAGATGAATCGACGTCTTCAAGATATACGAGACCTTGGAGCTAGGCGGTTGGAGACTATGCAACAGAGAGCCGCCGAAAACAAGAAGTTCGTCAAGATCCAAGAGGCGCGTCAAATGGAGAAGGACATCGAGTCTTTGTCGAGGTCGTGTGAGGGACTCACAGGAAATGACTTAATATTATTTAACCATCGTATGCAACAAATTCGTGCTAAATATAATCTTTAGATTGTACGTTTTTTTAGTATGTTCGTATTTGTTTAAGTATTTCCATAGTTTTTCTTTTTTAAGTATTTTCGTGGGTTATTGTAATTTTTTTTACTTTAGTTAAATGAAATATTATTTGTTTTATTAAATTTCAAAAAATATAATAATAATAAATATCATGTGGGTCCTAATAGGGGCTTAAAAGAACTTGAAACCATTACATCCTTTTTTTTATTTCAAGCCCCTAGTAGGACCCATATGCCACATGTCAAAAAATGCGCAAGGGACTTGAAATTTTTTAACCACGCATGGTCTTATGTTGCTTATAGTTCTATGCTAGCTAGTATTGGCTGGTTTAAGGTTGGAGAGTTGATTATAGAGGTTGTTTGTGGCTGGTTTTGAAGGATGTGAGAGAGGTATTTTGGGCAACTTCTTAGGTGACGACATTACACACTCTCATGGCCTATGGGTGCTCTAATCAATTCGTAACAATTTGTTAAAATGTTATATACTACATAAAATTATATTATCTTCATAGCATAATTTATTTTATTGAGGGGATGAGAGAAAAATGTTACTGTTCATCGGTATATTTTGGGAACACTGTTCCGCTACATTTATTTTTTAATATTTTTAAAAGTGGTTGTGAGTGTAGAAGAGAGAAAAATAATGATAAAGATAAAAAAAATATTATTTAGCCGAAAAGAGAGAAAAAAAATAGTAATTTTTAGTGTAATACACTAATACTTGGATGAGGATGAAGAACTTATTGTGAATGCTCTAACAAAGATATTTTGTTCATTTCGTTTATTCATCCAGACATTCAGTCATAACTTTCTATCTCTTAGGGTTTCTGATCTTCTTCTTGGATCTAGGGTTTTCTTCGTGTTTGATTCGAGAGTGTGTTCCTAATAGATATTGTTGTAAATAGAAGCTATGCAAAATCATTGTCTTGATGATCTGCTTAGGTTGAGAGAGAGAGAGATACTGTGGTTTGTTGAGTTTTATTCTTTAACGTGTAAACAATGAAGTCATGAGTTTATTCTATTATTGATTATCATGATTTTTGATACAATTCATCTTATAAAACCTTTTTAGTTCTATCTCGTTTGATCTTTAAGAATTGACTACATCTTTGTCCAACGGTTTTACATCAGTTTAGTCGCTTCACATAGCAAGGTCTATTGATTCTCAATGTTCATCTCCTTGAAGAACATCAATACCCTGTAGTGATCTATGACCCAACTAAATGCTCATGTTTATAGTTTTTATTGTGTTCTAACGGTTTCTTTTAATTATCACTTTTGTAAATTATTTTATATCTTTATGGTGTATTCATAAATACTTTTTTTAAACTAAAAACAAAAATCAACCGATGATTTAACAATATCCAACATTTTAACAGAAAACAACAATACGGGTTGGAGTGGACGATAGCTTTAAAATCGGTTGGATACAACAACTTTAAATGAATATGTAAACGAACATAAAAAATGTTAGCGAGAAACATAACTAACATACAGAGACATAAATAAACTTGTGTTTATAAGTGTCCTGTAGGTATGAAGTTTTGGGAATTTGGGGGTCAATCTCGGTTGATAATTTGTGAAATCGGCCTAGCCCAGGAACTAGGTGCTAATTGATTTGATTAGATAGCTTCTTAATGGGCTACACATGACCCACATTTGCTTCCAGGGCTCACTACACGGGTTAAATAACTCTCAACCATACATAAATGATATGGGCTCGAGACTTCCACTCACATTGGACATGTTTAAAACTCAAGTTCTCAAACTCTTGGATCAAACTAGAGGTGCACACATCGGGTTTTTTTTTAAACCCAAACTATTATGGAAATCGGTTTTGTTTGGTCGGACACAAATCAGTGTTTTTACTCGGTTTTAGTTCGGTTTTGATTCTCGTTTTGGTTTTGGTTCCATCTAGATTCATGTATCCACTTTTTAAAATCATATATTCATATAAATTACATAAAAAATGTAACTTTAACTTTTAGGGGTTTTTTAAAGAAGAAAATTACTTTTAAATTAAAAAAAACAAAGTTTTATTTGTGTTTATGGCCAAAAAGTTTTTTTCTTAAATAAGTTTTGGTCCGGTTTCATTTTTTTTGTTTAACCGGTTTTAGTGGTACCGGTTTCATTTCGATTCCAGTTTGTGAACCGGTTTCGGTTCTGGTTTGGGTTCCTTTGATCGGTTTTAGCGTCAGTTTTAGCCCGATTTTCAGTTCGGTGTCGCTTTGGGATTTTTTAGTACCAGTTTCAGGTGAAACCGGTTTGGGTTTAGGTCAGTTTTGCTGGTTTCAATTCCCAGATCGGTTTTTCCTGCACCTCTAGACCAAACTATTGACAATTGAGTCATTGTTTAAAAATTTATATCTTAATCCATAATCGGTATCTATATCTATAATCTATAATTCATTTATAAGTAAACTGAATGGACAGTTTAGTAATTTTACACAAAATTAAGATGACATATCAAGGCTCTTAGTTTAAGTTCAACTTCTAACGTAAAAATAGTATCCCTTCATGCCCTTCTCCTTCAACATAACATAGTTTCAAATCAACGTTGCTTGTTGATTAAATATTTTTTCTTTAATTGATTATTTGTTCATACACGTTTTTTAACCTATTCATAAATACTTGACTTGTACTGTTGGGTGTCATTTGTGTACTTATGGTCATCAGGTCATGTGCCATCTTTGTTGCAAATAAGCTACATCGATGATGAATCTTATTATTTAGAATCCATTTCATAAGGTTCCACCAAGACCAATTCCACTTTACTATGTATACGACTGCATATGTCTTCTTAATAGCGCTGTTCAAATCGCTCGCTTCTCGTGGCTCGCTTGTCGCTCGCTTGAAAAATACTCAAAAAAATGTTCGCTCGATCTTTCGCTCGGTTGTAAATGAGCCGATCGGCTCGGTTCGATTTGTAAATGAGAAAGCACGAGCAAAGGTACGCTCGCCTCGGTTTGGCTCGAATAAAAATTTATTTATTTATTATTTTAATTATATATATACACAATTTACAAATAAATTTATGGCTTTATATATAACATTGTATTGGATTTGACTCGGTATATGCAAACAAAATATAACTAGCCCACTTAAATCAATAAAAAAATTAACATTATATTTAATAGTAAAACCATAAGTCACGAGATGATGGTTTTGACTTCTTTATGTTATTAGGCGTCCATCACTAATTGTTGATTGATATCACCCTATGTCACAATGCAACAAATGTTCTCTACCATATGCTTATCGCCTCACCAGCCTCAATGTAAGCCTCATCCTCGGACACTGGGATCTCAATATTTGTGTTATCATCGGACAGTTCGATCTTAGTTGTCAGCCGAAAATGAAAACATCGAACGAAACATCCCAATTTTATGATCGTCCAAATTACTCTCTGCTCGATTCTCGCTCGGCGCTCGCTCGCAAAAATTTGTACTCGAAGAATGCTCGGTTGGTTTCTGGCTCGATTGTAAGCGAGCCATCCGCTCGGTTCGGTTTGTAAACGAGCCAAGCATGAGCAAAGCTCCGCTCGGATCGGCTCGGCTTGTGAACAACCCTCAATTCTGTGCTATTATTTGAGTTAGATATATCACTTAAGCAATCCTCCTCATATTCGGTTCTAAACATTTGTTGTATATGACCGCATGTGTCATCTATTATGTGCTTTGTGATTATTCGAGTTAGATATATCACTTAGGCATTCCTCCTCATATTTGGTTCTAAATATTTGTTGCACATGAGATATGGATTTTCATAGAGCTGGCAATCTGCAATGCAGGTCCATATAGTTATGTCTGGATCGATTTGCCACATTGTCGTCTACCATCTTTTATATTGTTGTTTTTAATGTCAATAGTTTGCTTTATACTCCCTTATTCTTTGTGAATTGATATATTAGTTATCCTAGCAAATTGATATAAAAAGTAAATTATGTGAAATCCGCTACGCAACGTACGCCAAAAAAACATGACTACCCGTGACAACACGCAAACATTTCCACCGGTATTAAATAATAATTCCTCAAACGTAAAAATCCACAGTAGTACTCATACTCTTGACTTAAATCTCAACACTTTTCAAAAATAATATAAAACATAAAGCAGCTAATAAAATATTAAAATTGTAACTCTCAATATTGCATGCTTTAACTAGTTAGATGATATTCTACCTCCACACATCATTCGATCTAGACATTAATCTTTTCATTCACAAATAGTTGCTCATGACTCGACTTTGCACCTCGGAAGCACATATATTACTTTATATGTTGAACTTTTAGTGCAACACATCATGGATCATGGGATTCATGGTCCTTTTATTTGATGAAGTTGTCGAAATTGCTTTTGAGCCATAATATTAGACAACACCATATTTTTTTCATCAATAGGCGTGTCTTCTAGCACGATGGGATGGCGACGATGATCATCATCATTATGAAGCGAGAAGAGAATAGACAAGACGTTGAGGAAACAACTAAGAAGGGGAATTGAATAACTATGTGCGTCGGTCATATTGTTACACTCGTTTTCTACACCTTCGGCTTTGAATTGGTTGGTACTCATAATCGGGTATCAAAATAAGAGTGGAATGAGATGAATATTGGTATTTGCTTTGAATGGAAAAAAGGAATGAAGTTGTCACTTTATATAGAGAAAGGCAGAGGGTTAATTTAGTCATTTTGTAAGTATTTGTTATCAAAAACCAATAACCTTTTTATGAAATACTTGATCCTTGTCACACAAACGAAAAGAGAATTTGTGATCTAATAAGTGATGCTTGGTAAACAAGTTAAGTTGAATTGTTATGGTGCCTGAGCTTCATGGAAGTGTCATATGTCATCTCAACTTTCCTACCCCTTCCTCAAGTAAGTTGTTGATGCGATATTGAATGATAATGGGAAATGACTTGGAAACTATTGATATTACTATGAATAATATATATAGTATCCGATTCAATTGAAAACTCACTTCAGCTGTGATAATCGTGACAACTACGACGCAAAATGCGATTTTCTAAAAAAAATTACGGCGTCCTTAAACCGGTGTAACAAAAAGTGATGAATGTCCTTACACAAATGTAACAACGTAAGACCAATTTATGTCACTTTTGTTACACTAGTGTAAGGATGCCGTAAAATTTTATTTTTTTATTTTTAATCAGCCATTTTTACATTCTTGGGTAAAAAATATTAAAAAATATTTTTTTTGTCATAGTTCTAATGGTTCTCACAACTGGACTGAGTTCTCAAATGAACCCAACTAATGTGTCTGGTTTTAGTAATTAGAAAAGATATCATTTTTTTCCGTTGCCAAAAACTTTGGTGTTTTAAGTTCAAAATATTGGTTTTGGGAAAAAGACGAATTTTTATTAAAACGTTAACAAGTTTTAAATTTATAAGTAAACGATAATTACTTAGAAACTAAAACCAACATATAGGCAGAGGACTTGACGTGTATAGTATAGGTTTCTAGGGTAAACACCGAGTATCATATTCTAGATAACACACTTTCCCCTACTCAACCTCTCACCACTTTAATTAATCGGGTTTTGAAAAAGAAAATAAAACAGAGGGATTCTAAAAGAAAATAGTTTTTGTAAAGATTTTTTATTTTAAAATAAAAAAGATAAAAAAAATAATAGGTTTAAAAAACATCCACGTCTCGGGGACCCTCTGAATAAGTATGCAAAGTATATTAAAAGTAGTAGTAGATTTAATTATTGGTGAGGAAAACGGGTTTTGAATGGCCCCTTCAGAGTTAGGAGATGGGAAAAGAAATAAACAAGGGATGACATTATGGCAACTCTATTAGTCACGCACAGGATAAGTGTACGAGTCCCCATAAAGGTGTCTTCGGACTGCTGGCTCGTAGGCCGGTCTTTTTCTGGTTGACAAGTGTCGTGTTACCTAACGCACACAAGTCATGTGACTTTTTGGAAAGTTTGAGTCTTGCTTCTTAAGCACTTCCCAAACCATCGCAAAGACACTCGTTTAAGCACTATGTTCTCTAATTTAACTTCTTAAATTAATGTAGAGGCTTAATTCCGATCGGGAATCCCTTCCACCTCTCTCAACTCTCGCGTTCCGTACCGAAGGATCTCACATGCCATCAACTTGTGTGACGGAGGACCCTCTAAAAAGTTAACGGCGTTGTACTAACGAGAATTGAAAAAAATATCATTGTTTTATTTATCTTTTAAAAGTGACAACTTAAATATTTATTAATCGGGTAAATATATGTTTGGTTTAGTGATTATGTGACTTAACAATTTCAACCCTTGACCCATGAGACTTGTGAATGAAGTCCTTAACAATGATGGAACATAATTCTAAAGGTGTGTAATCCGAAGATCACTAGTGCACCTGTAGTTTGCATTAATACTTATGTGTATATTTTCAATTTTTAGTTATGCATATGTGTATATTGTCAAACATATATGTATGATACTAATTTTTTAAATTTTAACACGTATCCACACGTATGTATATTAGAAAAACATTTTCTTACCCATAATATTCTTTTATATAAAAACTATAAAACTGAGAAAACTACTACCAGTTAATCATTTTCTTTTATTTTTACTTTTCATTTCCTTTAATTATAAAGTTAATATTGTAGAAATTAAAAATATATGTAAATTGACTGGCTACATATATAGCATACGAAGGTACACATACAAGGTGCGTGTATAATTCACGAATTAATTACATATATAGCTAATAGCTTGTGGATCTACATATTTATTTTTATTTTATTTTTAATTGACACTATGGTAACATATAAACATAACGAAAAAAATAAAATATAAAAATCTTGTTTAAAAGAAGTTTTCTCAAAGTTTTCTAATACCTTTTAAGTTTTCTAATGATCCATTTTCTATATATATTGAAAATTTAATAATTCATTATATGAACATTTGTTATTTCTAAGTAAAAAAGGTACATATATGTGTTTACTTGACACATTCGTGTCCAATCATACTCTTACCGTAGTAAGTTAAGCCAAAATTATTGATTGAATTAGAATTGTTGTCCTTTTATCCTCTCATGACCAAAATTTCCACTCATAATAGTAACAACTTTTCTTAATAGAAGAATTATAAAAATTGTCTCCATGTGGTAAATTATTCGTGGTTGCCATCAACACCACAAGCGATGCATACTTATCAGTTCATTAATCTCCTAGTTTATTTATTTTGAAACAAAAATGAATTTCTTTCTAACAACAAATAAGACAGCATGAGTGAATAAGCTAACTTTAACAGGTTTTCTATTTTCTAATTGTTTTAACTTTATTAAAAAACGATATATTTAATATCTTTTGTATTTCACCTATAAATCTTTTTTAATGATTGATATTCAATATACGTAAATTGAACACCACACGTCTCTAAATGAAAAATCCTTCTTCGTCAGAAATGTTTCTAAAACGTAAAATTATTATTTTGATAGAGATATTTTATTAAGGCTAATTAAGGCAGACGTTGGTCCCGTCATTGTACACGTACCACCCCCTCCTCCCTGAACGCTTTCTCTCTGCCTCTCTCAGTCTCTCTTCTATTTCTCTCTATTCCGCAGATGTGGTGAGTGGAGGTGGTGGTGTGCTGTGGAGGTGGTGGTGCTCTCGGCGAAGGTCGGCAAATGGTAAACCATATCCTAATAAGAATCCATCCAAACAGCTACACATGTTTGTGTTTTTGTGATGCATGTAATCAATAAATATTTCAAACTACCTATTGTCTCCTACTATATATACAAGTGTTGAAAACTAATAAGTTGTTAAAAAAAAAAAGTTTGAAAAAATAGAACTAAAAAGAACATATATAGTCAAACCACCTTCTATGTGTTGATGATGATCATCGTCTTATCAAGCTTGGAGACGTGCAATTTGAAATAAATAAACTTGCATCTCCTAGGATTATGGCACAAAAGCATTTCTAACTATTTAATCATATAAAAAGAATTTTCATATAAAGTGTTATCATCATTTTTACACTACAAGTTTGTGCCCCAATTTATTTGGAAAGATGTTTGTATTTATGAGGTAAAAATCTGATTAACTTTGGTATAACCATCCTTGAATGAGAAGATTCATGACTTTGAGGGTATATGGGATTGTGTTTTAAATCTAATTTTTAGATTATTATGTTTTGAAAATGCAGATAATCAGTTTTTAGTGTTTGGGATTGCGCTTTGAAAAAGCAGATAATCAATTTCTAAGGCTACCAAAACGTAATAATCTATAAGCAACTCCACCCCTACTTTTTCCAAAACGCATAATTAGTAAAAGTTTTATTATGTATAATATGAGTTTAAGCAATTTAAAAAGTTGTAAAAACACTTGTTAAAAATGCTCATATTATATGACTTTTTTTTTCTTTTAGTTAATTTTACCATAAAATACATTTTGGTTGACTTCTGACTGTTCAACCCCTTTCGTTTTACATTATACATCAAGCTTACTCACCCGACTTGTTAGAGACAAAGTACGACTATAACTATTTCTACATTTTAAACTTTAGCCTTTTACGATGTTTGCTTTAATTAAAATTAGTGGGCTAATCAATATTTCTATTTATAATTATCAGGTTTTATGTGGTTATAATAGAAATAATTTTAATCTAACATTTCTAACTCTAGGGTGGGTGTACAATAATCAACAAAACTTTATTCTTTAATTTCAGTCTCAGTCTAAGATGGGTAAAACAATATAATTGAGTACCGCATTGTAAATTGTTACCGCGGCGACAACGCGCGGGTTTTTTTTACTAGTGTGTAATAAAGTAAAAAGATAGAGATGGTTAATATGTTATTTTAATTTTATGATGTTAACAACTCAACAAAATTTTGAAATATCTCACATAAAGAGAATGAAGTTAAAAAGATATGAACAAATAACCACAATAATTTATAGTTGTTTTGGAATATACATGCATCTTAGATGCACGTATTGTTATTTAATCAATAATTGTTCTTCACTAACTCCACTTAACTAATAGAGTAATAGATATCAAAGTTTTACACATAAATGTTTGAATAATAAGATCGCATACTGTAACATCCCGAATTTTTTGTTGGGAAGTTGGTTAACAAAGAAAAATAAATTTGGGCTTACAATATTTAATGTGTTATTTAAATAAATAGAGGCATGTTATTTACACAATAACAAAATTTAGGTTTGCACAGCCCTCTACGGACCGTAGAGGGCTCTATGGGCCGTAGAGGGTGTCAGTGCAATAAATGTGGGTAACCTCTACGGCCCGTAGAGGCCTCTATGGCCCGTAGAGGTGGGTTGTTGGGAGGCATTTAAACCCTAGACGGCCCGTTGAGGCCTCTACGGCCCGTGGGTCATACGAGGTACGAGAACATTCAATGATCAGACTGACTTGCAGTGTGTCAGTTTTAAAAAGGGGACCCTCTACGGGCCGTAGAGGCCTCTACGGCCCGTAGAAAAGCAGGTTGGTGGGAGCATTAAACCCTCTACGGCCCGTAGAGACCTCTACGGCCCGTAGAGGTCCAGATATATTCTTCTTCCTTGTCTCCTTTTCTCAGACAACGAAAATGTTCAAAAAAACCGGAGCACGAAAAATCCGGTCGATTCCAAGCTACCGCGATGTCTTCGGGCCACTACAGTAATGTTTCGGAGCAATGGGAGCATTCGTATAGCATATCTCACGTCTCGAAAAGCCTTTACGGACCGTAGAGGTGTTGACAACCATTGGCAAAATTAATAAGAAGTTATCTACGAGCCGTAGAGACCTCTACAACCCGTAGAGGTGTTGACAACCATTGGCAATCATTGTTGTAACGACCCAGGTGGCGCAGCGGATTAGCATTGACAGGTTTAATTGTAATGATTACATTAAATTGCATTTCAGTATTTATGAAATACATAAAATGTAACCATGGTATCCTATTCTTATCCAGATCTTCTATGCTTCGGCTTGCTCTTTAATACTTCGTATAAATACCTAACCACATGTTTAAAGTACATTAGTATTTTCATACTAGTGAGACATGCCGAATTTAGACATACTGATAATAATAACTCGAGTTTAACGAACATACAACTCTTTCTATATAGTTCGGTCATTCTAAGGTGGAATATATTATCGATGGAGCATCATACAAATGCTTATTGTGGTTCTAAACCTCTACTTGGTTTAGAAGAATATATTCCCGTGAGTATAGATCGATTATATATGGTCCCGTAACCTCTAATTGGTCCAGGCTATACTCTATGATACCGAATGGATCCACTCTACGTAGTTTCTATTCGACCGAGTTCTATTATTTCTATTAACAACTCGATAACACTTTTATAATATAAACCGTATAAAATACTTGATAACGATTAGATAAGCATGTAATCAGCCCAAAGGCTTTAAAAGGGAAAGGGTCATGTACTCACCTCTATTATATTCTCCCAGATTCTGTAGACTATTTCTTAACGGTATAATCTCCAAATATATTGTACCTATTATATTTAATAACATTAGCGCGTGCAAGGCTTGTGCACGTGATAACGTCGGGGACAATCCTTTAATATATTATATTGTAATGTTTTATATTCTTGTATATATATATATATATATATATATATATTTATAGTTATCCGGTTTAATATTATCGGGTTAATATTATTGTCCCACTCGTCACACGCTTATAATAATAATATTAACAATAATAATAACAACTAATAATCTAACCTTCTTTATACGTATATCAAATCGAGATCCTGTGTTCGTGATTACAAGTCCTCCCAGAAATAAACACCGGCTCCGTACCTCTCTCACGGATCCAGGTTCGGGTGTTTACGGCGATGACGGGTTTGAACCCGGAATAGATACACAAACCCGGTTATGGTTTGTCGGAGCTGGTTTACCGGCCGGAGATGGCTAGTGGCTTCTAAATACAAGATAAGTGGAGTTCGAGGTTGGTTATGGAACCTGTTCGGAGAGAAGCTCTATAACAGAGCCGGTAACCTGTAACGGTTACCAGTTAGTTGGAGGTGAACAAACAGGAACTGAAGACATGGTTATGGTGATTAACTATAGGTCGATGGTTATGTGATCAATCAAAGAGAAAGGTTACAGTCAAGTATATGGTTGGGTTAAATTCTGGGTTGTAGGTAGTTATAACCGGAGAAGGTAATAAGTGATCGGAGATGTTATTATGGTTTGATAATTGGTTACCGGAGAAGGATATGGCTTCCGAGTGATTGGAATATCGGGACCGAAGGTTGATATCAGGTTAACTGAACAGAGGTGGTGACCATATGGATCAGACCTTGGGTTAACAAAGACGAATATTATACCTCTTTTCCAATATACACACGTATACATATAATATATATACACATGTACGTGAAGATGAACGGTAACAGAGGTTGGTTGGAAATAGAGGAAGTTGACTGGTGGTGACCGGTTGAAGAGACAAGAGTATCATAGGAACCCGAAGGTGGTGATGATGTGATCGGAGAAGATAACAAGATAACAGTTGGTAGTTAGTTGGGTTTAGAATTGGATACAGTGAATAACATGACTGGTCGGAGAAGACGAATAGTCGGAGATGGAGTATTATCAATTATCGGTTGTTGGTAACTGTTACTAGTTTGGAAGGATGACCGGTGCCAGAGAAGACAACCGGTTGACCGGGGAGATGAAGCGGTGACGGAGAGGTGATGGTGTTCGACTGTTAAGGTTTACAAGGTGTGGTTTGTCGGGTATGATCAAGACCCGGTCACCAATGATAAAGGGTGACCGGAGAAGAAGACTTATCAAGGTGGTTTATTATCGGGGTGTTTGGAACCCAGTAAACGAGATGGGGTAGTCGGGTGTTTGTGTGACTCGCCGGAGTATAAACCCCACCGGAGAAGATGACCGGTCCGGTTGTCATCCTCACGTCTCTCTCTCTCTCTTATGATTGGTGCAGAGTGTATGCCTTATGTATGCATGTCTGCGTACAATTTCAGCAGGGAAATGGGCTGGTGGGTTGGGCCTGGAGAGTATTGGGCCGGACAATTCTTAATGGGCCAAAGGGTGTTGGGCTTCACAATTATAATCCAATTATTAGTCTAATATATTTTGGGCTTATGTTATCGGGTGGGTTTTATCTATTGGGCTGGATTAGTTATACCGTAAAATAATTATATTAATTAATCGTTATTAAAGAGTATTTATTCTTTCAGGTGTTACAATTGTTGTGCATCAAAATCATTGTCAATCATTACCTACGGGCCGTAGAGGGCTCTATGGCTCGTAGAAGGGAAAAAAATGCTCCCGACGGGCCGTAGAGCCCTCTACGGCCCGTATAGGGTTGTGTGGATAAAAAGCAAACTTGTGTGAATATCCGGAGCCAATAAATAACTTAAGCCCCAAAGTGGAAATGGATATGGAAACCCATAAGAGCAATAAGAAAAACTACATGACATGGGATAAGGGAAATGGAAACCCTAGTCCCACGTAATTACCAGCTTCTTCATTGGAACTCTAAAGAGAGAAAACTAGAGAAATAAAGAGAGACTGGATCAACGAGAGGATCATTGTTGCTCGTTTACAAGACTTATAGGTAAGGATCTACCCTGTTTTGAGAACAGACGTTAAAGATTTTGTAGATGAGTTCAGTTTTGGGACGAAAAATCGAATAAAGCTCATGTTTTGATGAACAGTTTTGCATGGGACTTTGAGGGATTGTATTTCGAGGCACAGGGATTAATAAAAGTTGGAATCTTGATCTATTTTCAGGCGGTTACTTTCGGGACTGTATTATAGGCGGTTACCACTAGGGCAACATTACATACGGTTACCTCTGGGTTCGTATTACGGTGGTAGTGCTTTTTGTTGCTTGTAGGTGGTTGTACAACCATGTACAATATGGAATGCATGTGTAAATCATAGTAATGTGTAACTAACTAAAATGGAATGTGATGATGTTAAATGTGGTAAAGTTATGTAACATGTTTAATGCTTGTTAAATATCATAGCTACTTAATTTAAACTACAACTCACTCAACGCAACGCAACTTACCTTTGTTTTGTGTTTAAAGAAATGTTTTTATGTTATTTAGTATGCCAAGATTTATTGTTCCGATGCGTATGTATTGAACATGTATTTTATGAACTATTTGACGAAGAGTAAATCCAGCAGTTGAGACCTTCATGTTTTGGGAGTTTCATATACAGGCTAACTCACACATCTACTTTAAATATCTCTCTACCATCATTTGAACTCATCTCTTGTCAAGCAAAAACATCTGGATTTTTTAAACAATATTGTGTGATCTTGTGCTCTAAACGCATCCCATTATTAGAGTCAAGATCAACGATATATAGAAAGAGAATAAGTGAGTTAGGGCTAACTTGATTAGAACAAATTTATAAAAGGATATGATCAAATAACGTTTGCATTTTGCATTGCATGTCAGTATGTCACTAGTTTTTGTATCAAATTTGCTATTTTTTGTCATCAATTTAGAGAGCTTGTTAATGTGTTATGTGTACCTACTTTAATGAATGCGTATATAATTTTCTGTGAATTGACATTTAACAAAGAAGTATAAAAAAGAGATGATTTTTACATCACCTTCCTTAACCATACGCCAATAAACACTTCACCGGTAAAATTCTATCTTAAATCATTTTAAATTGGTAAATTGGTGAATAGTAACATAGTCAAAACCATGAAATAAAAAATTCGTGGTGTATGGTGATGGATGGAATTTGGAATGAGAATTATCATGTTTAAATGTCAAGTAATTATGAGTTTTTATCTGGTTAACTATTTGGAATTATTTGACTATGAGGAAATGTGTTATTGTAAATTAAACGTGCAAATAGGGAGCTTACACGAAGGAACAAAAGGATGGAGAGGTCAAACGAACGTCACAAGCAAGAGATGTGGAATTTCCCTGACCGTAACCCTCGGTCATAGGCCAGTGACCATGGGCTATAGTGCTATACACCATCATTAGGGTCATAAGCCATTTTAGAAGGGGCTGTAACACCTTTGACGCCCAAAATACGTTGAACAAATTTCCCAAATTTTCTCAACTGCTTTGACGCCATGAGACGTGGTTGGTTTATTATAAAGTTGTGTCGCAACGCACTCGGGATAATACTACTTTCATATTAAAATGAAAGTTAGTTATGGCTAGGAATGGCAAAAGGAGGAATGACCATGATTATTGACTTTTAGATTTAGTTTCAATATTTTTTATAACACAAATAAATTTTGTACATTTCATTATTTTAAAAAATAAATTATCTACATCCTAAATAGAAGTGTTAGTGGCTTTTACGCCATCGGCACTTCTACTTTAATAATTTACACATTTTACCCTTACATTATTATTTCACTCTATACCCCTTAAGTTTTAAACTTTTTTATTTCGTCATCACCCCTCATCTTTTAAAATTTGTGTTTTTACCCCTAAAACCAACTTTTAGCGTTTGTGTTTTTACGTACGTGCTTGTTTATCGTAAAACAAAACATCTTATTTTATTTATTTTTAATTCAAGTCTAGTGTTGTTGCATTTTTTTTAAATTAAGCATAGTATTATTTTTTATATGTTTTTGAAGTGTTGACGAACAAGTGTGTGGTCGTGTTAATCCGACGAACGCACCACTGATCGAGAGTTGTTGTCGCTCTTCTAATGAGTCCAAGGAAAAACAAATCCAGTAGTCCAAATCAAAGAAGCGGGATAGATTGGCTTGTCCTCGGAGACTGAGGATGCTACATGGGGATTGGAAGATAACCCTGTGACACTACGGTGGCTTCTTACAATCTTAACTCTTTTTAGTTTAACCGCCTCTAGCATATATTATGGTTTGCATGACTAAAAGGAATTTAATATAAAGGTTGGAATCAAGTATCAATGTATAAAAGAACAAAGTAGAGCCAATCCCCTTATGGTGGAGTGGCACCCTCCTTGCTTTCCTTATGAGAGGTGGGGAGTAGGAGTTCTACCGGCAGCAAAATGCTGCTGGTGGGCCGGGTTTTACCGCAGTGAGCCTTCGGGCAGCGGGTTTTCCCCGGGAACTGGTGTGAAATTATTGGTGGACCCGGGTTACTCTCGGAGTACTCCTTTATCCAGTAGGTACTTCGTGAGTGCTCGGAATTGATTTGTTGACCATTAAAAAAAAAAAGAACAAAGCAGAAAAGCTTGATTAAAGTTTTAGGTTAAACCTTTTTATCCCTTATCTTATTTAAAGAAAAGCTTGATAGAACATCTTAGATTGGAAAGTTTTACATATATAATAATTTTTATCTTCACATAAATATGTAATATATAAAAAGTAATATATAAGGGTATATGATGTCACCACTCATCTGGTGACTTGTATATCTCAAACACTTGTACCAATTTATATGTAATGTCAATAATACAAAACTTTGCAGCATGACATATTAAAATACATTATGCATAACTCATGCTTGAGTAGTAATTAAGTAGAGTTTTTGTCCATCATTAATCATATCCACATCAGTAACTTGACCTGCATCTTCTGTAACTACAATGCAAGAAGTAGGAGCAAGATCCAACTTTAAATGATCTGCTGCTATTTTCATGAGCTCATCAATGGAGTCTGGAACCCATAATGTAATCCCAAACTTGTTTTGATCCTTTGGTTCCCATGGCTGAAATGGGTATATGGTACACTTTTTTCGTGGCGTTTTATCTGTCACTAAACGCGAATTAGCTCATAGTTAGAATGGTTACTCAAAGAAAAAAAGCAATTTCATCTGCCCAATGAAATTTGTTTAACAAAATACCCAATGACATTTGTTTTAGAAAGTTATCAATTTGACTGTTGCAAATTTCTCTAATCAAGGAAAACCGATCAAAATCTGAACATGTAGACTGTTTTTATTTATTTATTTTTTTTGTAAAACTTAGCCACTTTTGTGTTGGTTAGAGTAATAAGCATTAGCACACTGACACTTGTCATATTTGGCGCAAACGTCTACTACTTCTACGCGAGTGACGATCAATAACACATTCGTACGTGTCATAGTGGGTGCAGAATAATAGAATGATTCAAAATGTTGGTTTCCTTCTCATTGGCACAAAAATGGGTAAGTTTTATGTAAATAATAGCAATATCTTGTATCTTTAGTAAATTGCTTAATTATAGGAAAGTTTGTTGTATTTCCTTTATTATTGATAATCTTTGTAATTATATAATGACCTATTGGTTAATGAGAAAGATCATTCAGTAAATATTTTCCCTCTATTATGGTATCAAGTCTCCGATCCATTCCCTCCTTGATCGACCGCCGGCCCTAAACCACCACTCTTCCGCCGCCCACCCTACTGTCTTACCTCCCTCTTCACCTCTTTTTCCTTCTCAGCAGCCCTCCTAATACCCTCTGCTTTCGTCTGTCTCCCATGGATATCAAAATCCATCCGGCTATGGCGGTCACTAACATCAAGAATGTCATTCCTCTCATTCTTGAGGATGAATCCTCCCACTACTCTACCTGGACAGCCCTCTTTGAGGTTCACTGTCGAGTTTATCAGGTCTACGAGCACCTGCAGCCTCGTCCCCTTGCTGCTGACCCACCTGGTTCGTCGTCCGATGCGGACGCAGCCAAGGCTCTTGCCGCCAAGGCTGAGGCCGATGCTCTCTGGGCACGCCTTGACGCCTTGGTTCTGCAGTGGATCTATGGTACGATCTCCAAACCCCTCCTTCACATAATTCTTGTCCCGGGTCAAACGGCCTATGAAGCATGGCTTGCCATCGCTGAGCACTTTAATGACAACAAAACCGCTCGCCAAATCCACCTTCAACAACAATTCTCCAAAATTCATCTTGAAGCCTTCCCGAATATGGCCGCGTATTGTCAACAAGTAAAGCACCTAGCGGATCAGTTAAACAGCGTCGGGGCGCCGGTTGATAACCAACGTCTCGTCACTCAACTCCTCGCGGGTCTCACCGAGGCCTACGAGAGCATCTCCACTGTTCTGCAGAACCGTGACCCCCTGCCACCCTTCTCTGAGTGTCGCTCCCGCCTCACTATGGCTGAATCTACAAAGAAGAACCTTTCTGCTCGCGCCGCTGTCACCGCTGCCACTGCCCTCGCAGCCACCACCGTGTCCCACCCTTCACCAGCCACTGCTGCGTCTGCTTCTTCTCAGCAGCGGCCCCGCGGAAAAAGCCGGGGCAGGGGCCGTCCAGCAGCCAACTCCAACCGTGGCAGCCGGTCCTTCAGCGCTCAGCCACAACACCCTTACATTGTGTTTCCAAACTCATGGGCAGCCAATCAGTGGAGTTCACTTATGCAGGGACAGGGACAGCAGCCCGTTTGGTCGTCTCACACAGCCGCACCACCTTGTCCGTACCCATCTACCAATCGGACTAACAATAACTCTGCAGGTATACTTGGGGCTGCTCCTGAACAGGCTTACACGGCGACTTTATCACCCACGGACATTCAACAGGCGCTCTATGCCTTGTCCCTCAGCCAGCCGGACCCACATGGCGTTATGGACACCGGGGCATCGGGTCACATGAAAACACCTCAAGGTAACAACTTCCCGTCTTCTTTTAATACTTGCACTAACAAGTTTATTGTCGTTGGTAATGGTATGACCATTCCCGTGATTGGCCAAGGCAACTTAACCTTACCACCTCCCTTCCCGCCCTTTAAATTAAATAATGTCCTCTACGCCCCAAACCTTGTAAAGAACCTCATTTCTGTCCGAAAACTTACCACTGATAATTTATTATCCATTGAATTTGACCCTTTCGGTTTTACTGTGAAGGATCTCAAGACCAAGGCCCACCTCCTGCGATGCAATAGTTCGGGGGATCTCTACCCACTGACAGCACCACTTCCTTCCACTTCAACCTCTACTGCTTTGGTGGCCACCACTCAAGACCGTTGGCATCAACGACTTGGGCACCCGAGCTTCTCCACTTTGCATTCGTTACCTTTATCTGTTTCTAGTTCATCTAATAAACATGACAAAACTTTATGTCAAGCTTGTGTTTTTGGCAAAAGTGTGCGTATGCCATTTTTTGATTCATGTAATCGTACTTCTTTACCGTTTGATATAATTCACAGTGATTTGTGGACATCTCCCGTGCCTAGCACCGGGGGTCACCGTTACTATGTTTTGTTTTTAGATGATTTCAGTAACTTTCTTTGGACTTTTCCCCTCACAAACAAATCCAATGTCTTTTCCATTTTTACCATCTTTAACAATTACATAACAACCCAATTTAACCGTAAAATAAAACAATTTCAATGTGACAATGGCAAGGAATACGACAATAATTCGTTCCACAACTTTTGTCGTCTCCATGGCATGCACTTCCGTTTTTCTTGCCCCTACACCTCCTCCCAAAACGGCAAGGCGGAGCGTAAAATTCGGACTATTAACAATATGGTTCGTTCGCTTCTAGCCCAATCCTCCTTGCCACCATCCTTTTGGCATCACGCACTTGAAACCGCCACCTACCTCCTCAACATAATCCCCAACAAACACACTCAATTTCTCTCCCCCACTTCCCGCCTTTATAACTGTGAGCCTACATACGAACACCTCCGAGTGTTCGGGTGTCTTTGCTACCCTTTACTCCCCTCCACCACCATACACAAGCTAGCCAACCGCTCCAAACCATGTGTCTTTCTCGGTTACCCGCCTAATCATCGCGGTTACCGTTGTTTGGACCTCACCACCAACTCCCTATTCGTCTCTCGTCACGTACAATTCGAGGAGACCATCTTCCCCTTTTCTACCACCCAACCCCCTCAACCCGACTCCTATGATTTCCTTGATAGTGGTTTGAGTCCCCTTATGTGGACCCATATTCAACCCACTCCTCCCTCACCACCCACTACCCGGCCCACTCAACCAGGCCCAACCACTCGGCCCGCACCCACTCCACAACCTGCCCCAACCCAGCCGATAACTTATTCCCGGCGCCCTAGACCAGGCCCAACTGGCCCACCACCTTCGGACTCAGGCCCATTACCTACTCCACTCACTTCGGCCCCTCCTACATCTCCACCACCCACCTCCTGTCCGACTCCCACTTCCCCAGCCCAAACCACCACAGCCCCACCTATGCCTACCCCACCACCACCGCCTCGTACCATGCGCACTCGCGCCATGGACGGCATAACCAAACCAAAGCACCATTTTAACCTACACACTACCACCATCGTACCTATCCCCAAGTCCCCACAGGTTGCCTTGTCCTCGCCCGAATGGCTCAACGCCATGACCAACGAGTTTAGTGCACTTATTAAAAATGAGACTTGGGAGTTAGTTCCTCGTCATCCTGACATGAATATTATACGATGTATGTGGCTCTTTAAACATAAGTTCCGTTCTGATGGTAGCTTGGAGAGGTATAAGGCTCGACTGGTTTGTGATGGTCGTAGCCAACAGGTGGGCATAGACTGTGGTGACACCTTCAGTCCGGTTGTTAAACCGGCAACGATTCGTCTCATTCTTACATTGGCTCTCTCCCGCTCTTGGGCGATAAACCAATTGGATGTCACCAATGCATTTCTCCACGGTAATTTGGAGGAGACGGTTTATATGCATCAGCCCATGGGGTTCCGTGACTCTCGTTTTCCGGGCCATGTTTGCAAGCTGCGGAAATCTCTATATGGCTTAAAGCAGGCTCCGAGAGCCTGGTACCAGCGGTTTACTGACTTTGTTTTACTGCAGGGGTTCAGACAAAGCAAATCCGACAACTCGCTGTTCATCTATCATCATGGTTCGGACACTGCCTACCTTCTACTTTATGTAGATGACATCATCCTCACCACCTCGTCCGATGCGCTCCGTGGCCGAATCATGCGCTCATTATCTGGAGAGTTTGCCATGAAGGACTTGGGTCCCTTATCTCATTTTTTAGGTATCTCTGTTACCAGGACAGGGGACACCATGTTTTTATCGCAGCATAATTATGCCAGGGACATCATACACCGGGCCGCCATGGATTCCTGCAATCCAGTTGCTACTCCAGTTGACACAGGTTCCAAGCTCAGTGCTCATTCCTCTGCTCCGTTTCACGATCCCACCACCTATCGCAGTTTGGCAGGGGCTCTTCAGTACCTCACTTTCACGCGGCCGGATATATCCTATGCTGTTCAGCAGATATGCATGCACATGCACTCTCCATCTGAGGATCATTGGAACGCTTTGAAGCGTATTCTCCGCTATGTACAGGGAACCTCCGACTACGGGCTTCATCTTCATCCTGCTTCTCATATTTCTCTTCGTGCATATACTGACGCTGACTGGGCAGGCTGTCCCGACACCCGCCGTTCTACTTCTGGTTATTGTGTCTACCTCGGCGACAACTTAGTCTCTTGGTCCTCTAAACGCCAGCCTACAGTCTCGCGCTCCAGCGCCGAAGCAGAGTACAGAGGGGTTGCCAATGTTGTCTCGGAAATCTGCTGGATTCGTAACCTGATGCTTGAGCTGAATCAACCACTACTCAAGGCCACTCTCGTCTACTGTGACAATGTCAGCGCCATTTATCTCTCGGGGAACCCAGTTCAGCATCAGCGGACCAAACACATCGAGCTGGATATTCACTTCGTTAGAGAGCAGGTACAACGGGGGTGTGTTCGTGTCTTGCATGTTCCTTCTCGCTACCAAGTTGCGGATGTCTTCACCAAAGGCTTGCCTCGAGTACTGTTTGATGATTTTCGTTCCAGTCTCAACGTTCGTCAGCCTCCCGATTCGACTGCGGGGGTGTAATAGCAATATCTTGTATCTTTAGTAAATTGCTTAATTATAGGAAAGTTTGTTGTATTTCCTTTATTATTGATAATCTTTGTAATTATATAATGACCTATTGGTTAATGAGAAAGATCATTCAGTAAATATTTTCCCTCTATTAGTAAATATGACTATTTCTATTTCATATACATATGAAGTATTTTGATCGTATGTAACCATTTGTAGACGTTAAATTGATAAATTTTATTAAAAAGGTCAATTGCTATTCGAGTAATATGTTTAGTCAAAATGGCTAATTACATGATTTTCCCATATAAATAAGCATGCATGTAATACGTTCATATGTATCATTGTTCTTGACATTACCTGTTGATTCTTGAGAGCATGTAGGGAATTCCGACAACTGCAAAGATCTGGCTTCGTCCAATAGCTTTATCAGTATCTTGTTTCCGGATGATCTTGCTTCATCAAGGGGAGTGTTACCCCATCTGCACATACAGACTATAAGTTGTGTTTTATGTTGTATATTCAAGAACTCTTTATCACAAAGTTATTACCTGTCCTTCAGTAGGACACTAGCTCCAGATTGAACTAGTAGCTTTGCTATTAAACACGATCCTTGTGACGTGGCAACGTGAAGTGGAGTTCTATAATCGTAGTCTTTAGAATTCGGGTCAATACCGTTTGCTAAAAGCCGTCTGATGAGATCTATGTCCCCTCTTGCCACACATGAACACAAGAAGTTACCAGCTTCGTTTATCTTTAATGATCCCCCTTTGTTTACTAGTATGGCTGCAACGTTCTCATGCGCGTTCTTGATTGCTTCAAACAACGGCGTGTTTCCAAAGTTATCTATCAGTAACATGAAATGAGGTATGTCAATATATGTATTAAGTTCAAATGATTTAAATATATCTAGAATTAGTTTAAACGTTAAAGTTTACCTGAAATGTTGACTTCAACATCGTTTTGAATTAGGAAAACCACGATATCCATGTGTCCTTTTGCTGCAGCGAGATGCTGTTCATGTCAAACAGCATGTTAGTGAGTAATAGACTCGACCCGCCAAATTTAGATTTTAGATTTATAGAGGGATTGATGTAATGATCTTTGTTTCTGCTTCTGCTATGCGTCAAAGTTTTATACGACTAATGATCTTTGTTTTAAGATTGTTAGCGTAAAACATACCAGAGGGGACCTTCCATCATAATCTTGTTTATTTGGGTCAGCCCCGGATCGAATCAAGCTTTTTATCTGAGACAGATCTCCATCAAAAGCTGCACTGTTGAGCTTTAGTGCAAGTTCTGCTTCTTGCATTCCCATATGAACTGTGATATCAGTCACCATATGCTTCATGCGATCGTCGTTTCCTTTACCCTTCAAGAATATGTTTCAAGATAAATTTAAGGAAAAATATATGAATATCAGTTTAAAAAGTAGAGTATTCTATACCTCTAGTAGATTGTTCAAAATCTTCCTTCCATCATTAAAATATATTTCAAGAGTATGAGTGAAAGTTTGTTTATCAAGCCGCAAAAGTCGACAAAGTTCACTAACTTGAACTGTGTATGGTTGTGGGATGTTACATAGAATCGAAACATCACCAAACGAGTCGTGAAGTGTTAGATCGGATACCACCTCTTTTGATCCATCTTCACATGTTAAAACTTCTTCCTGTACCAAATTTAATTAAAAAAAAAAAGTCTAAACTTTAATAAACAAGAAATTGATATGATAAAAACAAAAATTAGGGATGTGAGTTTCTCTAAAAACTACATGAACCTAACATGAAATTTGTGCGTTTGAGTTTAGTTTAAACAGGTTCGGGTCAGTTTTTGGTTGAATCAACAAACGCATTTAGCTAAACAGGTCGTGTCCAGGTCGACCTGGTGGGTTCATGCGTTGGCATGTTTAACCAATTTGTTTTCTTTTAATTTCTTTAAAAACTCGGGTTGAACCTACAAACACATTAAGCTTCATGTTAACCGACAAAAACTCATGTTATGTACAGGTTCATATGAAATCTTCGGGTTCAACCCACAAACACAACCCATGTAACACCACTAATATAAAATGGTACCAGCTTGCCATGACAGATGAAATAAAGCTGATCAACAACAATCCCTTGCTCCATAATTACTTCGCCGGGAAGAAAAAACTCTTCGTGCACTCTAGTTACAACATGGTTAATAAATTCCGGAGAACACCCCCTAAAAAGCGAAACCTTTTCGATGTACGATTTGTATAAACTTTCAGATATCTGCAACAAACAAAAACACAGTTTAACTTAACCAACATAAGAAAATAATAGTAAATAAACAATGTTTAAATCGACATTGATACCTTGGCGCGAATAGAGATTGGAAGGTCTTGAATAATAGCAGAATCAGTAATACTACTGTCATATTGCAGCCTCACATGACCTTTAATCTGATTGCGTATGTCCTTACCCAATTCATTTCTATCGATAAATTTAATAAGATCCGTCATTCTGTCCCTATATCTTTCTGTTTTTGATCCTTTAACGATTAAAGCTGTTATGTTACCGATCAAATAAGCACCAAGAACCATGTCAAATGAGACATACACCATAACAAATATCATCTCTCTTAAGTTGACTGCATGTATGTCACCATAACCTGCACAAACAAGCCACAGTCATTCATCATTCAAATTTTTAATAACATAAGTCATATTAAACTGTTTTATGCGAATACTTACCGACTGTTGCCATAGTAACGATTGCAAAATATAACGATGTTACATAACGTTTCCAAAGATCAATATGTCTGAAGTTTGAGTAACTATAATCACCAAGTGTTAAGCTCCCAATCCATGTGTATCCTTCTTCGACAGGTGGCAGAGTCGTAGCCAGATAGTAGAATATGCATGCAGCTGTATGCGTGCAGTAGAGCTCAACAGCAATAAGCTTTATAATCCTTGAAAACAAATAATTGACCCGTATGTCCTTCTCTAACTTAGAAAAGAATTCCAGAATCTTCCGTACCCGTACTAACCTGATTAGTAAAAGATATCTCACTTCTTCTTTATTCCCAGAAGCCTGATTAATAAGATTATATGGTTATGTAATCCTGTGAGCGCGCATTATTAATAAATAAGTATTGTTCGCGTCTAGTTTAGTTAGGGCTGGCAAATCGTGTATACCTGACCTGTTAAGACATGAACCTCTTAAGACACGATACACGAAACCTGACTACCTGTACACGACACGAAATTTTTTCGTGTCTATTTTTTGATACACGAACCTGTTAATTTTTTTAACAGGTATATACGACAAGTATCTGTTAATACCTGTTTACGAACATTATACTAATCGCATGTTTACGAACCTATTTAGTGAGAGAAAATTTCCAAAAGTTCACCAAAGACCTAGATCCCTTTTTGGAGTGAGAAGGGATTTAGGGTTAAAAGGTTTGTGTAAAGCTTTTTTAAATATATTATTAATTTTAAATAAATTCAAAATAGGTATTAACAGGTACCTGCAGGTAAAGAGGTAGGTTAGCTGTTATGAAAAAATATGGTTTTGTCGAAAAGTTGTCGAAAACGTTTTTAAGCTTGCGTCAAAATTTTGGCAAATTATTATTTTGTAGCTTATTTGTCAAAAAGTTGACGGATGAATCATGGTTTCTACTTTTTGTCGGAAATTAGCAGCAAACTTGTCGCAAATAAAATTTGTGGGAATTTTTGTAGTAAATGGAGCCATTTTCTAGTAGTGTGTTTAGGACATGAAGCCTGTTAAGGTCATACCTGTACCTGTTAAGATCGTTCAGGTTCGTGTCAGGTAATCGTGTTCGTATACAAAATTGCCGGCCCTAAGTTTAGTTTATAAAGTTGTACCGTATAAAGTATATCCCAAGGCATGCAAGCGAGTACGTCGAATATGAAATGAGATTTCAAGTACCTGTGAAACAACAATAACAAAGTGAAACTAATGTGAAACATTGAAACAACAATAACTAAGGTTGAGCATTGGTTTTTTTTAATGTTTTGAGGGTGAAAGACTGACCGAACAGCAATGAGTCGTGGGCTAACGATGAACTTGTAGGTTTGGGTGTCTTTGTAAGGAACAAAGAACTGAACAGCTATGTCGATGAAGAAAGCGGCCTGACTGAATATGTCTAACAGATAGAGGCGATCGGGTAAACCCCTGAAGAACCCAAACTCCATTGGTGTGAAGAAAGAAGAGTAGACTGCCCATATTAATATTACTTTCTCCCATGTTTTGTACCATCTGCATCATAAAAGTCTTGATTAATGCATGTTCAGAGTTTTGTTTTGCATACAGTATTTGGAATATGATATAGAACACTGCAGAAACATGGAGACCACCTGCCCCAGTGTAAACTGCAATCTACTTGATATCGATGGTTAGCAGGGTATTTGTGGGCCTCATGAGTTTTCCGGTAAGAGTGTAAGATGCCCCGCTTATGGTGTACACATATAATGTATGTGGGCTCTCGGAGGCAAAAGTGAAATTGCACTAATTTTGACGGTCTTTTTACTAGTTTCGTGAAAGTAATGTTAAAGTCGGCAGACAATCAATCATGCATCATGCGTTGGCGTTGCTAGCCAAAAGACGAGGGGTACATGCACCAATCGGCCTTTGTCCCTAGTGTTGTGTGTTATGTGTCTTATGTCCATGGCTAGCTTGATGCAAAACTATTATCGAGCCGGGGGTCTCACTGGAAGCAGTTTCTCTATTCTTACGGGATGAGGTAAGACTGACTACCTCTTACCCTCATCAGACCCTCCTTAGCTTTGCTATCGATGGAATTTGCTACTGATGATGATGAGTTTTCCGGTAACTAGTTTCTCATGGTTAACATAACCTTACTCGATTGATCAATCACATTCATTAAAAATTTTGATTCCTTATAAATAATTTCTTTTTTTTTTAAGAACGACAACTTACATACTCATCTAATCTACACCTAATTCTACTCCATTATCCGCAACAGTTAAATCTGTTAGTTATTTATAAACGTCAATTTTTAATTATTTTTTTATCATATCATCAACATGGAACCACCAACTACAATGCATTGGTTGGATTGGATCTAGCCATGTTATTTCTGTTGTGTATAATTACAAGTATGAAACATCTATCTATATAATAATTGAGGTTAACTTGGGTTGAATGGAGCCCTTAGAGAGTGTTTGAGGTATCCATATTGTATATGGAGCTCCAACTAACTCACTATAAATACTCTTTTCTATATTTTAATTGTGTCTTCCATCACACTCTAAATTCTTCACTAAACTGCATCCATTATAATATATTCGTCAGTCATCACCTTCGATTGAATCTAACTACAGAAACCCTAGCATTCCATCTCTTCTGCAAACAACCAAGATCCCTACCTTCTTGTGTTTCAATTCTACCTATCTAAATCAGGTTACAGGGTCCACCTTAATAAAACCCTGATTAAAAGAAACGGATCTTATTTAGGTTACATCCATCTCCATCTCTACATAAGCCCTAATTTTTCAATCCCTACTTCGCTACATCAATCGGCTGCCGATTTTGTGTCGTATACAATCAATCGAATCTTGCTCTTTGTAAACCCTATTCCAAATCTGAACCTGCTCTCGATTTCGTCTTCGAACAAGGAATTTCTAGGTACCACGATCTAATGATGTTAAAGGTTCGTTTTATTTACTATTTACATCTTCACTCGTATCTTTCTACCTAATCTTGTAGGTCACATTTCATCGCAATGATCTAGGGTTCTTATTCTCTTCGATATTGTTGATTTAGTTTTTTTTTTAATCATTTAGTTATTATATCAGGTAGTTATTTCTTATGCAAACTTGACTTTTGTTGCATATTTTGATTTTTGATTAGTGTTCGATGGCTTTGGATTTGATTTCTTATAAAATTTGATCTTCATTCCATTACAATCAAAGGTAATCATCTTTAGTTTTGTATTTTCATGGTGCTATATGATGAGGGTGCTTTATAATCTTTCAATATTCACTAAAATGCAAACAATATGTTAATATGTTTATTAACAAAAGTATAGAAACATGTTTTGCTGGTGTGCCAAAGACTGTCATAGCTAGGTGTCTGACTTCAGAGTTTAATTATCCACATGGTTATAATGGCAGTGTTTTCAAAATTCAATTCATTTTTCTTTAGTTTTGGTTATTTTATAATATAAAGTTACACAAGTCAAATTGATGAATAATGAATATTTGGGTTACGATCTACGGTTTTTAAAAAATGGATGAATAAATATTTAATTACCAACTATTTTAACATGAACACAATCGGTGTCGTTGTGTGGTGTTTAAGTTGTTTGTTATCTCCGCTTATACCGGTACCCTCATTCTTTTTTACAATTTACGATTTCGATAAACCGATATCTTACCAAACCGGCTGCAGTAAAATTTTGCATTTCAGTAATAGTCGGTAACTTTAATGGAATTTTTAGGGAATTTCCTAAACTTATTCACTTGAAGTTGGATTCTTAGTTCTTTTGATGTATAAGATTCAAATAATCAAATGACAGATCTCAAGTTTATGTATATGTAAACTACTTAACTAAGTTGTCATTTTCGGATGGGTTATACTTCTATTGCATATGGTTAACAATGACTCGATTTATATTTAACATTTAAAATTTGGATGAAAGGCACAAAAAAACATTGAAGTTAAGGAAAAGGGATGGCGATGAAGTGTGGAGGAATTCTAATCGCAAGAAAGCAATGAAAGAGGAGTCGGTGGAGAGTAGCAACTGCAAGGTATCATGTAAGCTTTTATTTCTAGGATTTTCTTTTGTGTTTTGATTAAATAGGTGTGGTGCCAACGGAAACGTATTAGTTATAGAGATACATGAACTTCAAAATATTCGTTAACTATACTTTTTTGAAGAGGCTGAACCTATCTGGTAACAATTATGTTACGGTAAGTCTATGTTTTTGTTGGGGTGATGTCCAGTAGTTGTTATATTTAATTGTGAGTTGTGTCGGTTAGTTAGTTCACAACCTAGATGTAGTTTCTCTTTGTCTCGCTTGTATCATATAGGACCAGATCCAGTACCCCGGTTGTAGAACCAACCGCTAGACCTGTTAATATATATTTTCTTTTTATAAAGACGATAAGGAAATGGGTACATGTGACATGTTTTCTTTTGAAGTAAATTTATCTTCTTACAATACAAATTACAAACTAACAGTTAGAGTACATCCTTTTGTTTTGTTTTCCATAAACAACTGACGACATATCCGCAAAAAAGAGAGAGAGAGCTAAAAGTCCAAATTCTATGAAGTCATAAACTTAACTATTCTCTTTCTAAGACGAAATTTCTTTATCACAAAACCTAATTCGATTTCATCTTTTGCGACAAACAATCTTTGAGTAATCTGGTAATCAAGTTTATCTTTCCTTTTTTATTATATTTCAACAATCTTTGTGCTATTTTCTTATAGGAATTCCATGTTTATACATAAACCCATTGAAGTGCTTCTGGTGGGTGATATAGGTTTAGTTGTCTCAATTACCCTATAATTTATTTTTTTCAACTGGTGGGTTTCGATTGTGCTTTTGTTGATGATTTGATGTTCGGTGTTCTGTGTTTGTATAGGATTATATATTTGGTTAATACTGATGAATCTGAATGTTGTTGTATGTTCCTTATTTAATCTGATTCATACGTTTTTGTTCTTCATAAATTAGGGTTTATTTATTGCTCTATTATTATACGTTTGCCTCAATTTTATTTATTGTATAGGTACGTGTTCTAAATGGTCTTCTTTGTAAAGACATAGAAAGAGGCAATATCAATCTGAATTGGTAGCATACTTGCTGGGTCTGACAATTTTTTCGTGTAACATAATCATGTTAAAGGAAAAGCAGATGAGCATACTGTATTAGAAACAAGGGTGTGCGACCCAGTTCAGTTCTAAAGCTGCACGTGATGAATGCATTCAAAAAGATATTGATAAGTATGACAAGCTTCTGTCTTCATATGAGAAGCAGGTAACCAATCATATATTATTGGTTATTCAAATGACATGAATACATAATACTTACAAAAGAATAGAATACACGGGATAATGGAATATATTATTAACAAAATATATAAATTTTTTTGCCACTGAACCATACTTGGTTTTCTCGCACATTATAGGAAAATCTACTGAATGGTTAAATTACTAAACATGAAAGAGATTTGGCAGCACAAACTGATCATGTCAAAGGAGGTGAAGCAGAGATACCTGCTTTAGAAGCTCGAGTATCAGGTTATTGAAAGGTTTCAATCGGCATAAGGAAAAGAGAGACGAACTTCATGATAAGCGAAAGTACACCTACCTTCTTTCTTCTGTTAGTTTTTTATTTAGAGGTTTGCGTACAATATCAAGAAGTGGAGTATTGGAATGTGAGAAGTGGGTCGTATACTACCAGTTTAATATTGTTTTAGAACCTTTTTAGTCCCAAACCAGGATCAAAACCGGATTCAAACTTTGAATTAATTTTTAAGTTCAACATATTAAAAGGAAAATAAACTTTTGAATAGGTCTTAACAAGAACCGGTTCCTGTTTGGTTTCACGGTTTGTCCTAACTTGTGCACATATTTGGGTGTGGTTAACTGTATAGATCTGTTTCTGTTGTTGTTTATATGTCTAGATTCTTCTCATCTTTCTGATTTAGGTTATATGTGTAGATTCGTTAATGTATAGATCTGATTCTGCTTCTGATTATTTAAATGTTTCTGGCTTTTTTCAACTGTATATGTGTGTGTGTATATATTATGGGTTTCCATTTTGGCTGATGTTATACATATATAATACTATAGTTCATATACGTTTATCTTATTAATGTTTCAACTTGTATTGTTTCCTACATATCAATTCATGTTTGATGTTCTATGTTCTATGTCATATGTTCATATTATTATGTTTTTCAGTTTTTTTCTTCGTTATTTCGCTAATCATGTCTAAAATTTTGTGCAATAATCATACAAATAAAATATTTCAAAATGTTTTCAGTTTATTTCTTCGTTTTTTTAAATCCAGCATTGAAAACCATATATATTAATCTAGGGGTTTGGAGATCACTAAAGCATTACGACTTCAAATGGAAGTTTAGAAGAGGTTGCATGAAAAACTTGAGGTATGGTGTACTTTTATGTAACCTGCTTATTTAGAAAAAATATAACATATATTACTGGTCGTTTTTAATGAAAGTAGTTTTGTATTATTAGTTGTTATATAGTATTATTAACAGTCAACTGTTTGAGCTGCTGTCATTGTGTGGAATGTTGATGGATTACAATTGGACTGAAATCTTGAAAAGGAAGAATCTTTTCAGGTAATAAAAACTTCATATGTTTAGTTTGTCTTTTGAACCAGTAAGGTTTTGAAACATTTTTTTGTTCATTAATGTAGGGAAGCTTTCACTGGATTTGAACCGAATACTGTTTGCTAAGATGGGAGAGGGCGAGATCATGGAAATAGCCTCTAACAAGGACATAATGTTAGCCGAAAGTCGAGTCAGATGCATAGTTTACAACGCCAGATGCATACTCAAACTCTCAAAGTAAGTTTACAACTCAAGGATCGCCGTAAAGTTTTCATTTTCAAACCCAATAGATTGAAATTTGAAATAGAAATTTGACTGAGTTTGGTCAGATTCTCAAGGGTAGAAGATTCTAAATTGGTTGCACCCCCCCACCCCACCCCCACCCCCCCCGTTTTTTGTCGCAATGGTTGAAATTTGCGATTTACGTAGGTAAATTGACTCCGGCCGTTGCCGATTTGATCTTTCGGCCACTACCGACTAAAAAAAATTGAGTCCGGCCCCCTCCGATTCGAGAACCAAGCTTCGCCACTGCATTAAACTTTGAACCTATTTTTCTCTATATATACAAGTAAATTCATGTGTGGCGTGCCATCAATTTTGAATACATCGTTTGACCAAAAAGTCAATATCTTTTTCAGTTTTTGACTTGAAAAGAAACAATTATCTGGTGGTTGCTTAATATATAGGTGGTAAATTTTGGGTGTGTCAGGGAAGGAATAAAGTGGGTTCGGGTCAAAACGCCAAAATTCTAAAAAATTTTTTTTACTCTGTACAGTGTATACCCATTTCCCAGCCTTAATAAACGCTTATAATTCTAACCGCAGGTTGTTTGTTCATTTATATTGAATGTATAGTATCTTTGTATGGTCTACTGTGTGGATGAATATTTTTGTCTCGATCCTTTGTTTGCAGGGCTGCGTCTATACCAACGGACAAAAGTGGTGCTTTTATCCAAATGGAGATGGGTTACAATGAGATGGCATATATTTTATCGTTTATACTGCAGTGGATAAATTCCCCATGTTCATGTTTGCTTCAAACCTGCTTAAGCTTCTGTTATGTAGTTGTACACAAGGTTAGTATTGTCAAGTGTGTAGAACTAGAGGCGGGAGAATGGGTTTGGGTAAACCGGTAGTGTTTACAAGAATTACTTTTGTATAATCTTTAGTTTTTACAATAAATAGCGAGTATGCTACTCCTGATTTCATGGTTAGAAGAGTTATGTTATTTCTATAATAATATAATTTTTTGAACAAAATGATTTGGGTGGCTTTAGGCATTAAAATTACATTTATGAGACTTTCGACCCATTTGTCATAAATCCTTTATAGCCAAGTTTTTAATGGGCAAAATGCATGAAACAGAAATGAACTTAAAACATTTTCCAGATTTTAACAACCCACCTTAATTTTTTGTGCAAAATAGTTGTATAACGAATTTCGCAACCAAGTTACAAATTTACTGCCTATTGTAGTAACGAATGGTGATTTTTCAACCTGTGGTCACTATTTCGCTGATTTCTCAAAACTTTAAGTGTGGCATCATAGTTTTCATTTTAGTTTATATTGGTTGTCTTTTAGGTCTTGCCATATGAAAGGCCAAAGCTTAGTTCACGTGGTAGGAACTAGGAAGGCATCCGTTAGAGAGTTCTACAGTATGAAAATTCAACCATTTTGTTATGGATTTTAAAACAACTATTCTTTCTTGAGTAGGTTTGTAGAAAATGAAAATAATAATAATAATGGTTTTCATGTCAAATAAAATGCAGATGTTATATTACCATCTCTCAAGCGTCTGCGCACAAACCCATTAGAGCTGGATATTAATGAAGATGATGCTGAATCTTTTGACACATATCCCATGAAGAAAACTGAAAAAAGGACTAAAAGCTCTGAACTGGATATGGAAAGAGAAGATGAATGTGGTATCTGTTTAGAGCCCTGCACCAAGATGGTTTTACCCGATTATTGTCATGCAATGTGCATCAATTGCTACCATGACTGGTAAGTTGTATACTTTCGATTGGCTTTTCTTGATTTTTAGGCTAAGTTTTAAGATTTGTTCAGGAACGTGAGGTCAGTGTCCTATCCTTTTTGCCATGGAAGCATGAAGAGAGTGAACTCAGGTGATTTATGGGTTCTCCCATGTAGAGGAGATGTAGTTGACCAAAAAACAGTGTCAAAGACTCAAAGGAGGATAAGAAACGTTTCTACAATTACATAAACAAGCTTCCTAAAGACATCCCTGATGAAAGTGTTCTTGGTATACAATGACTGCTTAATCTAACTAAAAATGGTAACATTTCTTTGTATATTAGTTAGTTAAGGCAAGTATTTGCAGTTGATATCTGCAAATGGATGTAAATTTTGCGCGGTGTAGAACTTGACCATCTTTACAACAGAGAATGTGTCTTCTGATGCTCCCATTATAATTTCAATCTATCATGTCATTGATATGTTTTAAGTTATACTTATTAGTTATTACCATATGTCACACTGAAATGGCTTCTTTTGACTTTTGAAAGTCAACCTTAACACTGTCTAAAGAATGGAAAGAGTATGCATCATTTTTCTTCAAATATAGGTGAACTTAGTCAACATTTAAATAACTACATAATGATGTGTTATGTTGTAGATATTATATCGATTAAAAGCTCATGAAGCAAAAATGTAAAGCAATATGTTTGCTGGTTGCGAGATTGATGCTGGAGGACTTGCGTGTAGATATGATCTCAAAGATTTCTTTAGAATGCTAGATAACCAGGTAAAAACCAAAATATAACCTTTATATTCTAAAAACAATTGTTCATTTTTATTTTTTTATCGGTCGATGCATGTTTTTGTTCATTTTAATATCTTAAAGCAAATAGGTTGCGTGTTAATGGCTAATCTTTCCATATTTGGGCTCTTAATTAGTTTTTAGGCACTAAAGTCGTAGTCAAGAAAGAAATTAATTCAAACTTCAACTTCCTTTATTTATAGAATATTGCTTCCATTCTTGATGAGTGTTAGTGAAGATTGTTCATGTAAATTTTATTTCTCTGATCTAAAAATATGTGGTACTCCAGAACTTAGATCTGTAAAAAAATGAAACATGTAGAACATTGGATATGTAAAAAAAATGAAACATGTAGAACATTGGATATGTAACGTATGATGGAAAAATTAATATGTAATATTCTAAATTCATGTTGAAATCATGTTTTGATACTTTGTAATAGTTTTTTGTTGTCTTTGAGTAATCTACATGAACGCCTTATCTATGTCTTGTCTTCTAATTCTTGCAATGGATCTTGCATGTCATCAGCGGAATAGATGTTCAAGAAAGCTTTACAAGATGGATTATAGAGGCAACTCGGCACAATCTGATTGGTTTTTCTCTCACACACTTATATAAAGAGGGGAAATATTAATACCTAACTAACTGCTTTCGATCTTCATCAGGTTCACACATATATAACTATTCAACTTGCAATATTAATTTAATGTTTATATTGAATTATCGTTCTCTGGCTAATAATGTATCTGACAAACAGGATTCACATGATGCACTAGAAGCCGTAAACTCATCTCCAGTGGATCATAGCCTGGTGGAAATCAACCAAACTTTAAGTTTTGTATCGTTCTTTGTAAAGGGTTCTATCTAAGTGGAAATAGCAGATTTGGCTTACTTTGATCAAGTAGTGGCGGTAGGTCTTTTGTGGAGATGAGTTTTATGATGATCCTCATAGGCAACAACTACAAACCAATAAGGTATTCTTTTTCTTTCGTTATCTTTTTCCTTCATAAATATATTGAATCTTTTATTGTGTAGTATGACTCGGACATGGAGGCTAAGACACGCCGTTGTCCAAGTCACATCTACTTCGAGTCTACGGTTCCGGTGACAGAACTGGGATTACCCATTCTTTTTTCCTTTTATTTCGAATTTGAGTCTTAGTTGAATAGTTTGATTTAAAATGTGTTCTTGATATTGATAAAACCACAATTGTAACTCTTCTTTATTTGATTCAAGTGAAACTTATAAAAATGAGATTAACCATATGCCAAGCATGCTGTTTGTGATTGATGATTTGATGTCTCTTTTGTGAAGAATAATGAATTCCAGCTACATGTGTCATAAAAATTCAAACTTTTGGATTGTCTAGCTATTCTTGATATCTATTTTTTTTGTGAAATTTAGTTTAAGATGTGTACTATGTGTATAGTTACTTGACTCATTTATGATGAGAAGGATAATATATTTTCTTTAAAATTGGTATGGTTGACATAACACGAGTTGACTCTAGGAAGTCAACGGGTCGACAAGAGAAGATCAAGAATTCAATCTATTTTATGGGGCATGTAAGTGGATCTTAGTTAAAAAGTGTTGATTATGGAAAAGTTATTATTTCTTGAAGCCTATGGATATAATTTTGTGTTCTGAAGAATTAAATAATGAGAAGTTAAAAGTTAAGTTTTATTTGCTGTAATATAAAGTGGTGTTGGGTAATTTTTTCAAGGATGTATTATTATTAAGTGTAAATTTGAAAAAACAAATGGAATCATGTTTGAGATTTTGGTTTTTGTTGTAATGCTGCTTTATATAATGAGAAGTTATAAGTGGAGATGAGATTTGTTGTTGCATAAAGTGGGGTTGGTGATTGTTTCAATGATGTACAAAAATGTTAAAAACAATTCGAATCATGGTTGATATTTTGCCTTTCGGTGTGATGGTGCTGAAACTATTATCGACAAAGTCCGATGGTATGTATTCGATGTAGGGCTCATGTATTCGAATAATTCCTTTGCTTTTTTGTATATTCAACTTACCTATTAAATGTTTAACGTGTCTAAAAAGAAGTGTCTTTGCCTGTGTGCTTGCGAATTGTTTGATGTTTTACACCTTACAATGTTTGCTATTAGTTTTGGAGAATTATGAAAGTTTGTGGTGTGTGATATCTTTTGATGCAAACTGTAATACATATGATGCATATTGATGTAAAAACGTTTGTGATATCTTTAGCAGCGTACTCATGGGGATGGCGCATTTGCAGCGGTGATGTTACGCCTCGCATTACCTCATTGTAAATTATCTTCACTTTTATAGTTTTATAGGAAAATATACTGGTGATAGGCGGATTAAATTACTTATATTGAAATTATAAATTTGTAGGTGTGTATTATGTGCCAAATTTTAGATAAAGATGGCAAGACTGTATACTACAACTGAAAAACTACCGCTATTTTCGTGGCAGACCCACTTGGACACCCCGCCACCTTATGTCAATCCAAACGCCCCCTGGACCTAAAGAATGTTTTAACACAGTTCAAAATCCCAACCATGAGCGCGCGCGCTCTCTCTCTTCTGTCAAATCACTCATTAGCTTCAAAAACCCAACAGCCGACCATAAGTATTATGTTATAAAATTGTATATTTTGTCCTCCTTATATATGTTATAAAGTAGTGCGTGTGTATATATAATACATGTGTGTATACCTTTGTGAGATATTTGTTAAATTTGACACCTGTTTGGTAACATAGGTACGTGCAAGAATCCTATTGCCAAATAGGTACAACATAAAATGATGGAAAATCTCAATAAGCAAGAGTCATTTGAGAAACATTGTTTAACTATGTTGTATGCTACAAAATTTATAGAATGTTGTCATTTTACATTTGTATGAATGTTGTCAAAAACCGTTTAAATTGTTTTTCTAATATTTGTATATTTTTATGTTTTGATAAGGTATATTTAACTACTTTGAATGTTAATGTTCATTGCATTTTGTTACAATAAATAAGTTATTATTAATTTCATTATTTGTTTTTAAATGAGGTCATATTAAACATTTGTTGATTCATATATCTATTATTGAATAAATTTAACCTTTTTATGATATTTTGCATGCAAGTAACTTTCAATAAATAAAACTTGTATACTACTATTTTTATGTTAAATAAAACTTGTATACTACTATTATTGAATAAATTTAACCTTTTTATGATATTTTTTCATATATCATTTGTTGTGTAACATAAAAAAATTTTACGATATTTTTCTAAGTAACCCAAATTCATAGGAATTGTAATTCGGAAGTTCCAATAATTAAAACTTGTATACTACAATCTTTATAAAATAATTGTCATTTGACTTGGAGATGCACCGTGTGTACACACGGGGCTCTAACCTAGTACTAACTAATCAATGACGCACCCATCATCACAGGTGTCTTAGAGTTGGTCTTTTAAATAAAAATAATAATATTTATTAAAATGTAAATGATAAAACTTGGCACAATCATCGCTTTATTTGGCTTTTTTAATTTCTACTTTGTAACTAATCTTTGACTTTTTCTTATAATATATGTTTAATCATGTCTACTTCTTTTTACAGATGGATTTCTAGCTGGACCAATGTTTTAAAATCCGGACATGTAATCAAGTTCGACGCAATAGCTTCATTCATTTTTAATGACGTCATAATCTTAATTAATGTTAAAAGAATATTTAATATGACATAAAGTTTAACAAATATATTAAATAAAAATCTAGTATATAGTTGTATCAGTATTATTATTATGTTGCTTATATTTATAGAGCCAAGTTATCCTACACATTGTAATAAGATTGAAAAGAATGAGAATGATTCAAAAAACACAATAAATTCTAAAAACTACAAGCTAAAAATCCAAAAAAGCGAACCTAAAAACTAAGATCGTAGGGTTCAATGTGACGGTTTCAATGCCGCTTGATCAATCAGGGTCCGTTTGATACCCTTCCTACACTTCCTATTTTTCTTTCGCTATGTTTTATATCCTAACCCTATATTTATAAAGATAAAAAAATGTTTGGGTTCTTTTAAAGATGTGTCATAAGACGACCTGTAAATTATTGTTGATTGTGTTTGCTTATGAGGGCCTGATTTGAGTATGTGTAAGATGTGCGACCGCCCAAGGTCTGAAATTTTTAGAGGCCAAGTTTTTTCCTTTTTGTTTTAGTTATATTACAAAAACATTTTAATTATTATATTCAAAGTTTAACTCACAAATATGGTTAAAAGAGCTAGCATCACCCTCTTTAAACATAGGTGGGATCTTGGGTTCTAAACTTAACAGCTTCATTTTTTTTTATTTTTTCCTCACTCTCCACTTTGTAGGTCCCCAATATATATATATATATATAGGATCCGGATCATGTGAGAACTCCCTCCAGTTGTGAGAACTAGAGAACTCCATTGGACCATTAATAGAGTGACACCTCACCAACTTTATGGTTTTTTGTATTTTTAAAATTAAGGGCAATTAAGTCTTTTGCCCTTAATAATTAGGGATAGTTTAGTAATATCCCACCCCCACCCATACACATCACATCAAGTCTCTCTCCCTCTCTTTAAATAACAATAATAATAATAATAATAATAACAATCTCTCACACCCTCTCTCTCACACACATCAGATCTCCCTCTCTCTCTACCCTTCTCCCTATCTAACTCTCGTTCTCCCTCTCTCTCTCTCTACCCCTCTCTCTAACACACACACACACACACACATAAGGAGGATGACGGTGGTCATGGTGGGGCTGGAGGTGGAGGCCGGTGGTGGGTTGTTGGGTGGTCCGAGTGGGGGGCAGAGGCGGAGGACGGTGGTGTGGGTTCGAAGAAACCAGATCTGGTGGTGGGTTTGTTTTTGGGTTTGTTTTTGGGGATTTTCATCGCCGGTGGGGTGTTGGGGGTGGGAGACGGGGGAAGACGATGGGGGGAGACGACGGTGGTGGGAGACGACGGTGGGAGGAGGCGGTGGTGGGAGACGACGGGGGAGGGGGGGTGGATCTGTGGTGGGTTTGATGATGCAGGGCTGAAGGACGGCGGTGGGGGTTCGATGGTGCAGGGCTGGTGATGGTGGTTGGAGGACGGCGACGAAGATGATGGTGGTGGGTTTGCAGTGGAGGGGGTGGTGGGGTAGACGGTGGTGATGATGAAGACGACGGTGGAGACGTCGGTGGTGGCTCAGACGGTGGTCGACGGTGGTGATGACAGTAAGTTTTTTTTTTATTATTGTTATTATTATTATTATTTTATTTTTTTCTGTTATTATTATTATTTATTTATTTTTTTACTGTTATTATTTACTACATGTATTATTATTATTTTTTTTTTATTTTTTGTTATTATTATTATTATTTTTATTTTCTGTTATTTATTATTATTATTAAAGCTGTTTTTTTTTTGTTATTTTTTTTATTTTTTCTGTTATTATTATTATTATTATTATTATTATTACATTTATTATTACATTTATTATTAATGATGTTGGGGTGAAAAGGTAGGTTTTTTATGTTGAAAGTTTTGGGTGTTTCTTTGTTAGGAGATGATGCCGCGAAGAAGATGATGTTTTGCGTTTATGGACCCGATGTTGTGGAGACGACGACGAATGGTGTAGTCTCTTTTTTGTAAGAAACCATTGGTGTAAACATCAGTTTACACCGGCGTAAACATCAGTTTACACCGGCGTAAACATGAATGTATAGACGTTGTTTATGTAAGAATACACCGTTTAGTTTCACACACAGTGTAAACGTTTTTGATTTAAGAAAACACCGTTTTGTTTTACACACAGTGTAAGTATGAATGTATAGTTGTTTTGATGTAAGAAAACACTGGTGTAAAACATCAGTTACACCAGTGTAAATATGAATGTATAGTTTGTTTTTTTCACTTTGTGTTTTTTTTTTGTAAATGTTGTGTATGGCAGATTTTACACCATTTTATGTTTTTTTTGGTTTGTTTTCTACACTAGCGTAATTGTTGTAAAATTTTGTATTTTTTTGGAAGATTTACACCAGTGTAAATATGAATGTAAAGCACCCCATCATCTAGTTTGTTTTTGTACAATAGTGTATTTTTGTAGAAGTTTGTGTATGACAGATTTACACTGGTGTAAAAAATTACACCAGTGTAAAAAACGAGAGTGATACTACAAAATGTTCAATCTGATTTTTTGTTTAAAAAATTAAATTAATTAAAAAATAAAATAAAGTTTAAAAAATTAAATCAGATTATATTATTTTAATTAAAAATAATAAAATAAACTTTAATTAAAAAATAACATAATATTATATTATATCTTCTCTCCCATGGTTTTTTACTTAAATGCCCTTAATGGTACTTTAACATAATAAAAAAATACTTAATATTCAAGTGAAGACAAAAAACCCAACTTTTGATCTCAACCATTGGATCATGAAGATCTAAGGTCCACAATGGTTCTCTAGTTCTCACAACTCATTAAGGTTCTCACATGATCCTAACCCTATATATATATATATATATATATATATATATATATATATATATAGACATACATCTATTTTAAGGGTCCATTTTCGAAAGGAAATATATATATATATATACATACATATTTATCATTTTGGATATTTTCAAACTCTTTTGGGAAAATTCCATAATATTCCGGTAAACAAAACATTGTCATAGGATTTCTTAATGTTGTTTTGGGTGCCGTGTGAAGCTACAATTGCGGTTTTCTTGCACAATAGAATTGATGTGTTTTACAATTAAACAATTATTAAAGCATAAAATATCGCTTGATTCGATTCTAAGACATATCCTTTGATTTTTGAGGTTGTACATGTGTATACAACTTGTCAAAATAAAAACATGGGTGTGGTCGTGTGGACTGTGGAGTGATCGGAATTAATAATCTTGAACGCTAAAATAATTAATAAATTAATAGAAACTATTCATGAAATTAGATGGATTCGGTGCATGACGACATAAAAACTTGCCTATAATTGTTATTGATGAATGGTGATTGTTTGAAATATAGGGATGTAAATGAGTCAAACTGGATATGAGATTGTTTAGGTCCGGGCTCAACACATTTGTAGTTTTTGAAGCTCGAGCAGTCGAGCTCGACTTGTTAATTATTTATTATTATATGAAGATTTTTGTTAATATATTTTTTTAATTACTTACACATATATTTATAATTATAGTTTATTAATATACATTGTTAAATTATTTTTATCCTAAATTTGTATATAATAATATTGTTAAATACTAAGGATGGGCATTTCGTTACCAAGTTTTGGCAAAAATAAGTATAAGTTTGGTATTATTATCGGTACCGAGTCGGTATTTTACCTTAAAATATCAGTATCGTACTATATATTTTCGTATCAGTATTGATACCAAGTTTTAACGAAAATCATATGGTTCGGTATCGGACTCATCTCTATTGTGTGTGTGTGTATATATATATATATATGTTTAATCTATTAAATAAAAATCATATAAACAAAAATTTATTTATCTAAAGTTTGGGTTCGAGCTCGTTATATGACTTAACAAAAGCTTGAGCTCATTTAAGGCTAGCGAGCCGATCTCCAGTTTGGCTTGTTTACACCACTATTCAAAAACGAATTGACAAAACGACATCCCTGAGGGTTCTATCCACGCGTCTATCGCCACGTGTAATCATAGATATCATTATACACACATAAAAAGAAACAAAATGTTAAAGATGCAAGTAAGAAAAAAAAAACCTGTTTTGTGGAGGGATATAGAAGCCTTTGATGCCATCGAACACTTTGTCTGTGTTGAACCCTCTATGTGTCGAGTCCAGTCCTAAGTCCCAAGCCAACAATGCAAACACGCTCCTTCGTCTTCCCAACCTCTCACCCTCTCTAATATCCTCCACTTGGTACTCTGCTGCATCCTCCTTCGTCTTCCTCCGCCTCTCCTCCCCGGTAGAAGACGTCCGCCCGATCTCGTTCCTCATCTGATATGTTCAATCACTAGATACTTGTTGCTTGATCGAGCTAGTAACTAATGAACTATGTCTTTGCATAAATGAATGGATAAGATTAATATTGGACTAATCATATCATATGCATAGTTTCTAATGTAGAAGAAGATGGTTGTGGAACATGGTGATCCAAAGGTTTTTTTTAGAATCACGGGAAATGAAAGAGAGAAATTGTGTTTTGTATGGTGTAGATGTGGAAGTAATTAGCAGAGGATCTTGTTTAAAGTACTACAGGTTGAAAATAATCTATCATAGCTGTCTGCCTGTCTCCATTTTATATTTCACAACAATTTTTTTTATTGATGATTTTTATTTTTATTACTAAAAACTCAAAAACCTGTAACTTAACTAATTAATTAAATTGACAAACTATATATATATTTCTTTCCTTTATGGTTTTATAAAATTACCAGATTATATCCCGGGAACGTTCCGGGGTTGAGAAATCTAATATGACATATCAATTTTACATATGAAATATAATAATGCGCTTTAGAGTTACATGCAGGAAAGCTTCGGGTATTACTTAAACAAAAACAATTAACAATATATCTCCAATGTTAACGTCTAACCTTAAACAATGTATAACTCTAATATTAATAGCTAACCTAAAACAATGTACAACTCCAATGCTAACACATGTTGAAAATAGAATTCATATTTACTGATTTGAACATAATTTGTGACTTGCCTATACGTGATTAATGAATTACCTGAACACTTTGTGTGTTTTTTTGTATGAACAAAACTCCACAAAAAAATTGTCGTTTCTTTTCTCCGTTTTCTATATAGCACTATGGTACTCGTTGGAAAGATAATAAAACGCTAGTTAATTTGGTGTAATTTTTTTCTTTAAAAAATCTCGTATATAAAAGATATTAACGTTTATGGGAGGAAACATATGATAGAAAAATCCAAATTACGAGAGGAAACATGAAAGAGAAAAATCAAATTTTGTTTTAAATTTTTTTTCCTAAAATCAATTAATGTCGCATAGCATGCCACATGATACACTCAAGGTGAACAATACCCTCTTTGAATGCAACGTATGATTTACTGCTTTCAATTATATAATAGATAAACTATTAACTTCCGACCCCTCTCACCACCAATATTGTCCGCTTTGCCCTGATGGGTTGCCCATACAGAGCTCACGGATTTGCTTTTGATTGCCCAAGTGGAACCTTCCCAGGAGGTCACCCATCCTGGTAGTGCTCCCACCTGAGCACGCTTAATTGTGGAGTTCTCCTCTCATCCACTAACATTAAGCCCCAAAACGCGTTGGTGATTTAAGAGGCTTTGGATTACTTATGAATCAAGGATCTCTCCTGGCCACGGCTGATGTGGGATTTGCCTAGGGTGTCATACAAAGGTTCATGTTAAACTTTTCAGAAATCGGTACTGTTACATTTTATCTATTCTGTCGTGGGGCAAGTAAATCTTATTACAACAACACGTAATTCACGTTTCGTGTTTTTTACTCCCATATTTTCGCATGGAGTAATATTTTGTGATTTCTTTATGCTTCAATAGATTTAGTTTTACATTTCACGAGTAAAGATCAAATACAAATAGTTTTTTGGTAAGAACTGTGAGAATCAAAGGGGTAAAAAAAATTTAATTTTTTTTAGAATTTTTTTTCCCATGTGCTTAAACATTCTTTCTAGATGAATAATACAAAAAAAATTAAAAAAATTTTTTTAGTGTAATTACGTCATTAAGGTAAATACATTAGTTTTCACTAGAGTAATTATGTAATTACTCTACACGTAATTACTCTACACCAAATTTTTTTTTTTTTAGTTTTCAATACTATAATACATGTTTAACAATATGGGAAAAAAAATTTTGAAAAAAAAAATACCCTCCTTTGATTCTCACAGTTCTTACCAAGAAAACTATTTGTACCGGATCTTTCCCCTACATTTCACTTAAGTTTTTCAACTGAGTTTGATGTTCGGATGTAGATCAACACAATTTACAAACTTTCGGTTTGGACTTGGCCAAATGAATTTACATATTTTTCAAGTTTGGTCCGTTTCCATTTTTCTTTCAATTGGATTTTAGTATTGTTATGTATTGCCATTGTACCACATGAGGTTTTGTTTACGGAGAAATGCCACACAAATGTAACCAAGTTTGCTTGGTGTTCCAATTAAGTCACTTAAACTTTTGTTGTCTCTCTAAAGTCACTCAAGTTTCATTTATTGTTCTAATACTATGTAATTACCAGGTCACCAGGTCACCTTTTTTTTTTCTTTTTTTCTCTCTCATTTTAATGCTTATATATGGATATATTTTTTATTAGGTGGGTTTTATAAAATGAAGATTTCATTTTTTTTTTATTTTTAAAATTTTACACATTTTAAAAATCAATTAAAAAAATATTAAAACCTAACACATCATCACTTCAACCTGGAAACCTGATAATTACATAGTATTGGAACAATAAATGAAACTTGAGTGACTTTAGAGAGACAAAAAAAGTTTCAGTGACTTAATTAGAACAGTTAGCAAACTTGGTTACATTTCTCCAAAGTTGCCCCTTTGTTTACAGGTGAATCCATTCTCCTCATCTTGTGAGTCCATTTGTTAAGTCAATTGAAGATCCATAGTTAATAGGTGAACCCATTCTCCTCATCGTGTGAGTCCATTTGTTAAGTCAATGAGACATCTGTAGTTAATAGATGAATCCAATTCTTAGAATGAATATTTTAAAATCATCTCACCTCGTAAATTTAAAAACTCTAATCAATAAATACCATAATAGTTGGAAAGTATTATGTCGCAATTTTTTATTTAAAGGTGTCATAATTTTGTGATGAGCCCAAAATTGTTTTTCTCGTTTCTCTAACGTTACCACTTCATTTCTAATGTTATATCTTTATTTAAAATGTTTATTTATACTTAATTTTAATCATATGTTATATGTATATATTGTTTTATAGAGTAATTTTATATTTTTATTACTATTTAATTTATATTTCCTTTGTTCAATCCTCTATCTGGGTTTCTAATCTAGTAAAGATTATAAAGTGTTAAAAACTAATTAGTGATTTAAAAAGATATTAATGAAATTAAATGAGTATTAAATATGTTTGTTAAAGAAGTTAAATTAGGAAATCAAATCACATGTCTCTAATGGGACATCGTAACGGTTAAGTGGTGTACACAATCAAATGGTTGTGAGTTCAAATCGTGTGGATGTATATGGGTGCATGTTGTGGTGTATTTATCAAAAAAATAAAAAAAATACATTAGGAATTGTTGTTAAAGAATATCAAAATAAATAGAGATAGGTGGTCTTCAATATTATACGATTCTACTAGATGAAGGGTGTGATCTGGAGAGGGTGTCTCCATAGACGACACCGCTGAGGAACACCGCCTCACGCATTGCGGTGTCGGTGCGACAACAAGAGGGTCATCAGGGGTACATTGATGATACCATCGTGCAACGGTTTGCTTTTAGTCCCTCACCACCAGGGGTACATTGATTATGATTTTTTAGGATGACTGGTGGGAATGCCCGCACGTTACAGCGGGTGTTTGACTTAAAGCAAAGAAGGTTTATTACCACGTCCAATAATTTATGAGCTGTAAGATAAACTTAAAGCAAAGAAGGTTTATTACAAGGTGATATTTAAATAAACTTTATATGTAATTCAACACTTACCGATCTAGGAGGTTTTGCCTTTGCATTTTTAATAGAGGCCCTTCATCTCGCCTTCAAAACTATTAATCTGAGCTTCCAACTAAGACACCTAAGCAATTACAAGATATTTTGTATATGTAAAGATGAGTAGATGTACATCGATACAAACACAAACTTACATATTTACGTAAGTACAAAACAATATATTACCTAAATGAAGAACTCGATTATAATAGCAAATGACAAACCAATCGTACTTGAAGATGAAACCATAATGAGCATATGAGGAAACATAAAATGAATGGAAATCATAGATATTAGAACAAAGCTAAAACCTTAGAATATACAATGAAATTGAAAACTCAGTCGTCGGATACTTCAATCCAAGTTTGTATGACGTTGTGTTTAATGTCTTAATGTCATTTAGTTTTCAAATTAATGTTTCAATGAGATCAAGTAATGTTGTTGATGCTCATCTAACCCATGCGCATTGTATGGCGATATTAACAGGATTTTAGAATGTTAAATATCATTCATGAGCGAAAAAAAGAGAAATAATATAATATCATCGAGGTAATTCAGTCCAGTCCTATTACCCGTCAGAGGTTGTGGCCGCCTGTGGTCTATGTAGTCAAGAATGTCAAAACAAATTCAACGAATATAGAACCTACCTCCAAAGAAGGCGAAAACGCTTTTCATTTTTTTTTACAAGAAAGTATATACCAAGACCAACAGCAAACTAAGTCAAATTAAAATCAAACATCACCCATAAATGTAACAAATTCATGTCATTATTCCAAAGGCAAAAACAAATTAAAGTATTGCTCATGTAATGCATTTAGCTGCTTAAGCTAGTGTTAGATATGCTATGCAAATAAAGCTTTAAACTAAATAGTATCTGGCCACTAAAAATTTTAAGAAGGTGTTTGGGATTGCTTATTTAACTACAAAAGTGCTTTTTCGGAAAGTGTTTATTAACTTATTATTTTTTTAAAAGCAGTTTTTAAACAAAAATGTTTGGATTAGCTTTTGTGGTAGACGGAGTCAATAAGTTATTTTAAAAAAAATGTTTATTTTAGCTTATTCATGTAAAATAAACAAAAAAAAAAGTAAAATGTTGGTAGTTTGGTAATTTGATATTCAAAATCATACGGGAATTTGAAAAAACCAGGTTTTTGTGACTTATGAAAAATAGTTTTTTAACCATATAAAAAAGCTAAAATAAAAAGGAATTTTATCAATGCCAAACAACTTATTGACTTATTGGGTTTTTGGAAAAACCAATAGGTCAGTAAGTTGTTTCTGAACTTAATACCAAACATACTCTAAATTAAATAATGCCAGATCAAAGAAAGCTTTTAATCAAATTTTGTCAACAAATTGATAGATTTCATGAATCGCAAGCTGAATCGATACCTGTGGCTCATTTCTCGGTTGTGTTTTGCTTACATCATGTTTAGCAAAACCTGGTCCACTCCTACTTTGTCAATCATCGTCTTACAATTCATCTTTGAGAATTTTATTGAAAGAGTTATTACCACTTAATGGTTGAAGGGTAGACGATTCAATTGAAGAACCACATTCAATAGCGCATTCAATTACTACGTGATTTTGAAAATAGGTTAATGTGATTAAATGAATATTAAGGAGTAAGGAGGTTAACTTAAGAAATCAAAGATGAGTGGCCTTGAACAACACTACTATTCTATTTGCAATGCCCAACACCACACCATTGTAGAGATGATTAAGTTTTAAAAAATGTTGAAAGTGATAGTATTTTTTTTTCCAGGTAGAAAGTGTAAAAAGGCGTGAACATGCGTAAAATCTATGAAAAATGGTGTGAATGAGTTTGATTTATATATAAATGGTATATATATATATGTAAATATAGGGGAAGTATTGGGAGTAAACCCACCCAAATTGAGTAAACTTTAGTAAACTCAATGAGTGGCTATGGTTGATCCACATCACCCACTTTCAAATTTATTAAAATGAGGGGGAAAGGGTAGTTTAGACATTTGTTAGGATCACACTCTCTCTCTCCTGATATAAATGTGAGGTCCTTTCTCTCTCTCTCTTTAATCTTTTTCAAAATCTTGATGCACTCTCTCTCCTCTCTCTCTCTCTCTCTCTCTCTCAAAACTTCCCCCATCATCATCAACCTCACCACTGTGCCACCATTAAAACCACCATCCACCACAAGACACCCACCTACTCCATCACGACCACCATCCAACCCCCCATCTGGTGCCGCACCCAGATCTGTTGTGGTCGAAGACGATGATAGCGACGAGTGAAGGTGGAGATTTGGAGCGGACAAAGGCAAGGTATACTCTAGATATGTTGGCTCTCTGTTTTTCCGGCCAGTGCTCTGCCTATTCTGATCACTATTCTTCTTCTTCTTCTTGTTATTGTTATTATTATTGTTGTTGTTATTATTATAATTATTATTAATAAAAAAAAGAAGAGATCTGTTGGCTCTCTGTTTAAATTTGTTAACAACAATGGACTTTTTTGTATTTGTTTTTGTTATAAAATACGATTTAGGGGTAGTTGCTTAAATTTGTTAACAACAAAAGTATTAAACAACTTGCCGTGTATTTGATTAAAATAAACACTACTGAATGTTATAAAATTTGTTATGGATTAAAACGTTTTGGCTTAAAACACTATCGATTGTTAAAAAGATTGTTTAGTGATCATTTAAAAAACCTCTCAGCATATTGATTTGTAATGGATTTGTAATGGATTAAAACAGATTGTATTTTTGAAGTTCATGATGCTTGAAGTTCATAATGCTTGAATGATATTATAATGATTTTATAATAAATAAACAGTTTTGGGAATAATTTTTTTGCACACCAAGTGTTTGATGAAATGCTTGAATGAAAAAAAAACCTTATGTTAACCTTTTTGATTATTATTATTATTATTATTATTATTATTGTTATTATTGTTATTATTATTTTGTTTATGTTAGATTGGATGTTAAAAAGATCATATTTTTTGAATTGGGTAAATGTGTTTTTATTACATATTTTTAGTTTAAGGTCTTTTAGTTTCTGAATTAGGAGCTGAATCTATCCCAATTAACATGTGTTAGGGTTCAATTAACATGTGTTAAATAGCAAATGTGGTTTTTTATTTTCTTGATTTTTTTTTGTATTTGGTGCTTACTGATGTGTCGTGGTTCATTTAACACCTGTTAGTGATCCAAACACATGTTTGCATTTGTTTTTACTGATGAATCCATCCCAATTGACATGTGTTAGGTTTCAATTAACATGTGTTAGTGATGCTAACACAGGTAGAATAAAAATGTTTTAATTAGAAAAATTAAATAAACTATTTTTTTTTTCAAAATATAACTTGACTGTTTATATGTAAATATGTATATATTTAGAGTAGTTTCATAAAAATGTATGTATTTGTATATATTAAAGTAAAGGTTTGATTTTGGTGAAGGTTTTGAATTTTTATATTGGTGCTTACTGATGTGTCAGGGTTCAATTAACACATATTAGTGATTCTGGCACATGTTTGTATTGGTGCCTACTGATGAATCTATCCTAATTGACATGTGTTAGGGTTCAATTAACATGTGTTAGTGATACTAACACAGGTCTGTATATAGTGCCTACTGATGAATATATTCCAATTAACACATGTTAGTGATTCTAGCATATGTTTGTATTGGTGCCTACGATGAATCTATCCCAATTGACATGTGTTAGGGTTTAATTAACATGTGTTAGTGATACTAAAAAGGGTGTATATGGTGCCTACTGATGAATTTATTCAAGTTGACATATGTTAGGGTTCAATTAACATGTGTCACTGATGCTAACATCTGTTAGTATATGCCCAACTAACACGTGTTAGGGTTCAATTAACATGTGTTAGTGATGCTAACACATGTTAGTATATGTCCAATTAACACCCAAATTGAGCCAGTTAACATTTTCTAGTGATGCTAACACATGTTAAAAATAATTAATGTAGGAGGTTCTATGAACAACCACCGGAGTTCAAGCCGGCTACTCCGCACAAGGATCGACTAGAGATGGAGTGCTAAGGATTGAAACATGAAGCTGAAGATGCCTAATAAAGAAGAAGCATAACGCCGAAGACGACTATTGAAGAATGAAGCATAATTTTAAGTTTCATGTGTTTTTGTTAGTTTATGATAGTTTTGTATCATCTTTTTAATTGTTTAGATTTATATGAAATTAATTTGTAACATTCAATGTCGATTGCAATAAATTTTTATATACATGTGTTCTTTTATGTTTTATACTAGTCCAAAATTAACGTGATAATTATTTGAACCAATTACACGTGTTAGTGATGTCTGTGAAATGAGTTTGTTTGAAGAGACCAAGTAACATGTGTTAAAGGGCTCGTGTGGCATACGTTATTAATAAATTTGGATCTTTAAATTAATATGTGAAAGAAATTGTAGAGAGAAAAGTAGGAGAAAGAAGGTGGAGAGAGGAAAAGGTGGAGAGAGAGTGTTGGTGAAATGAAAGGTGGAGAGAGAATGCAAAAAGGTGGAGAGAGAAGGTGAAATGATGGAGAGAGAAGGTAAAAAAGGTGGAGAGAGAAGGTGGATTAATTGACAAATCTACCCTTTTCTTAATATAATATCAATAAAGGTGGAGAGAGAAGGTGTATTTTAGTCAAATGGTGGGACCATTAACCACAACCATTGATCATGCTTGATCAATGGTTGTGGTTGAGTTTATTGAGTTTTCTCAAATATTTGAGGTTTTCTATATAACCTTACCCTATATATATATGTATATATATTAAAAAAGAGCTATTGATAACAACACATTTCGCTCACCCAATCCCAATCCTATGACGTCACCCCCGTCACCCCCTCGCCCACACCATCAACCACACAATATACAAAGGATGAGCACATAGAGGCGAATACCGATACCGTCCCGATCCCGTACCGATACCGAACCAAGGGTGTTCGGTATCGGTACCCACAATTAGAGGTTTTCGGTTTCGGTATTAGTATGGTATCGGTATTTTAAGGTAAAATACCGATACCATATTAAAATACCGATACCATACCGTATGTGTTCAATATCGGTATCGGTATTGAGTTTAGGGTGTTTTCGGTATCTCGATATCGGTTGATACCGATACCGTTTCGAGCTCTGAGGGGTGTTGATGACGTGAGGAGCGTCAAAACCCCTCTCAAGTGGCATGTTGTAGGAGTATGTTTTTTACTTTTTATCCCTAGTCAACTGGCGAAAATTCTTGATTTTCACCGACAATCGGGTAAGGAATCACATATCCCTCGAGTCCAAACACAACTGTCACAAACATCCCAAAACCAAAACCTTCCACACCCTATCAATCAATCGACTCACCACCACTTCAATAAACAAATCTCAGCTTCTCACACACGATCACCGTCGTTACAAATGTCGTGGTTAAGATCTGCTGTCAACAAAGCCGTCGAGGTCGGCAACAAGAATAACCTTACTCACATCGTCAAGAATTACGCCGATACTGTTGTTCAACACGCCGGTCAAGCCGTTGCTGGTGGCGCTAAAATGTTCCATGACCGACTTGTAACTCTCTTGTTTATTATTTGCTCCTTTTCTATTGTTTTATTATTAGTATTATTTTTGAGAAATGTTGATCGGAAGTGTTTGTTTATTGGATTGGGATTAGGGTTTGATTGTCAGCTGACGAATTAGGTTTAATTTGGCTAATCTTCGTTGGTTATAATGTTGTTGATTGCAACTGCATGTCATTGTTTGTTACTTCGATCGCTTAATAATATTTTTATGGGAAATTTATGATTAGTTAAGTTTGGTAATAGAGATATTAATATATTCTCTACTTTGTTAGATGCATTTAGAATGTGATTACATTGGATGTATCTATTTAGTGGTAAATATTGATGTTTCATTTACTAATGTTAATTAGTAATCTAACCTTTTATTTTAACGGTTATTGACATTACATTTATCTGTTTATTTGGTTGTTTCGTTCAATCTTTTGATGAAGCTGAGCATGACAGGGGGCTAGAAGTTTCAAAAGCTTTAAGCAAACTGTTAAGAGATTAGAAGAAGCTTCTATATCTGCCAGAGGCGCGGAAAGGATACTCTTGATGAGAAGATGGCTTGCTGCTTTGAAAGAAACCGAGAAGCTTTCAGGAGGTTCGGTTGAAGATGATGAAAAGAATCAAGAACCGCAACCTCCTTCTGAAGAATTCAGTGATAATCCGAAAAAGCCGGCTCTAGTGAGTGAAGTCACCTTTTATAGTATTTCCTCCTTTGATCATAGTGGTACCATTCGATTTAAAGTGTATGCTGCATTTGGTTTATGGCCCACCACTTTGTTTGTATTGTTCCTCTTTACAATAATAAAGTATCTTTTTTGTTTGGTTATATAGTAGTAGCTTCACGTCTGTAGTGGTGTAGTTATAATAGAAAAGATAGCTTTTTTTTTTCTTTCCGTTAGTGACGCATTGTGTGGAAACGGGCACTTCATTTTTTGTGCTAATACTTAGAAATCATGGCAGGTTCTGTACTATGACTCTGAGATGGTCGGAGATCCAATGAATTTCCGTGATGTTTTTCTTTACAGTCAAGCTTTGGAGGGCATTACAATATCTATGGTAAGAACAGTTGTAGTTATGCATTGTTTTTCTTGAAATGCACATGTAGGCACTACAACATCTGTTGTATATATGTATTTCTGTACCTTTCTCATGAACTAAATGCAAGATTGTAATTTGTCATCTGATGTTCATTAAGATTTTGGCTTACATGTTTTTCATGATTATTAATGATTTTTTTTTATATCAACATACATCATCTTTGTATTTGGCTAGAAAATTTCAACATTTCTTTTCCCTTGATAGATTCTTGAACCACCAAGTGATGAGGAGGTTTCTCTGCTTCTGGAATTTTTTGGGCAAGTATTTTTGAACATATTTTATATTAGCTTACATCATTACATCACGTGGATAATGTAGTTCATTCCTGTGTTTTGCAGTTGCTGTCTTACAGGAGGAAAAGAAGTTCATAATGCCATAGTCAGTAGCATCCAGGATTTGGCAAAAGCATTTTCAGGCTATGAAGAAGAAGTTTTGGTACTAATGAAACTTTCCAGAATTAACTTATACTCATTAGTCTTATCAGCCTGTACTATCTCTTAAGTGCTCCCCGCTCCATCTTCTCCTCTATTATTCCTGCTAGGTAAAGCGTGAGGAGTTACTGCAGTTTGCACAAGGTGCCATCACTGGATTAAAAGTCAATGCAGAGCTTAAAAGGTAAAAGTCAAGATGTTCTGTTTAATCACCTGCAGCTTTTCATGCTTGCCTTTGAACTGAACATAAATTACAGGATTCCCATCTTAAAGCACAAGAAAGCATGTATATCCAACAAAGCTGATTTCATTTTTTTCTCGTTTGATATAAGTGTGTTCTGAAACTATAATAACATGTGCTGTGTCATATAATTCCCAGAATAGATGCTGAAGCCTCTGTGCTCAAGGAAAAGCTTGATGGAATGGAATCATCTGGGGAGATTATTGGTGACGGGTATGAAAAAGCTTCTAAAGAAGCAACCATTGCTACAATAGAGGTGAAATCTTTGTTCAGCTTCTAGTAACTTGAAATTTCATTAGTATTTAGTCAATGCAAATGATAAGGGTACAGTGGTACACTAGGAATATTTATACTTTTTATCTAATGGTTACGTTTTCCAGTAGGCTTTGAAGAAGGCTCTGGCCCATATTCGAGTTTGCTCTAAACTAGAAGGGCTTCTACTGAAAAAGAAGCGGCTTTATGGTGGAGAAACCCCTGAGATCCATGCTCAAAAGGTAGTTTTTTCTTATAAATGTTATACATGACTTATGACTACATGTTATTGACTAATATTTCTGTAAATTCTCTTAACATGCAATTATCAACTAATCTAATATCTGACTTATACTCATATAGAGATTACACTTTAAAACTTTATCATGAGTGAGAAACCATGAAAAATAGTACATTAATGGGGTTTCTGGACTGTGAAAATTACATAAAGGGATAGCAGATAACAAAACAGGCAGTGGGAATAAGGGATAAGCTTTCAACTGCTACCGAAATGAAGATAAATGTTTTGTAGATCTTGTTACCGTTTTACATTTGGATTATGTGGGGTTCCAAAACTTATTGTCACTGTAATGAAGTGAACGTGCTAATAATAGACTTCATATATGGTTTAACGTAAAATTTACATAGTAACAATAGAATTTTGTCACAAAAGCGAAAAAATTTCCTTTGCTTACAAAAAGAGATCACGAGTTTTCATGTTTATCAGATAGAGCACATTTTCACCACATGGTAGATGGCATTTTCTACAGTTTCGCTTGAAGTTTGGTTACATTAGGCTAAATTGAAGCTCTATGCTATGAATCTCCTTCAGCTCACAATCTCTTAAGTAATATTCACTTTTGTCAAGAGCAACGGTTGCAACATTATATGTCTTTGTTGATTAAGCTAGTTTCACTATGTGCTTTCCATTAGTTATATAAATGTGTGATTGAATCTTGAAGGCTAATTATTGCACTTGCTATTTAAACACACCTTTGGCCACTTTCACTCGTCCTCGGAAAAGTTCTGTTACATTTTTTTACTATCTGTTTCATGCTCTTTAAAAATTTGCATTTAATCGAAGAGTAAAACATGTCTCTGGGTCCATTCAGGTGGATAAGCTGAAAGTGTTGTCTGAGTCTCTTGTTAGCTCTGCCACAAAAGCTGAGAAGCGCATTTCTGATAACAGGTATTCTTACATGTTATGTATTCTTTTCCCGTATTTGTATATGATTTGAGGGTATATTTTTTCCTTTTGAATGCTTGTTGATAGACAAAGTGCATTTACTAAGAAAAAAAGTAGCATCTTAATTTATGCGTTGTTTTCTTTTTATTTTGCAACTTTTGGCAGAGTTCAGAAAGAGGAAGCTTTAAATTTTCGCGTCTCTAAAGCAGGTGAAGTTGGTGAATTAGAGAAGGTATATTTTTTTTATATATATCTAGAACTAGAATAAGGATTGTAATAGTGGTTTCTCTTGCATAGTAGTATAGTACATACTCAAATGCTGGGATACAGGAACTATAGTGGATGAAATTTTCTTTCTTTATTTGAGTGCCCTAATGGGGCTATTGCACTTGTTCTAATATATAAATGATGAAGAGGCTTCTCAGTTTTGGATAGGAGAGTAAAGTCATAAATTATAATACTAACTTCTGTTTATCTGTCATAGGAATTGGCTGCTGAGGTTGCAGGTCTCGAGAAACAGAGAAATGACCTTGAAGCTGAATTGAAAAGGGTTTGTATCATCCATTTTTTTATCCTTCTGCTTCAGGATGCCCCTCTTTTGTATAAATGCCTTCGATATGTATAATTTTAGTGAAGATTCCACTAAGGGTGGCCTTTTCTTCTGATATATATGTTCTTTCATTAAAAAGAAAGGTTAGTATTTTGTTATTTTGACAAAAAAGGTTAACAATTGGACTTTTGTTTTAGGTGAACATCTCACTGGCAGCTGCCAATGGACGGCTTCAGAACGTTAGGGAAGAGAGGGATCAGTTTTATGAAGCTAATGATCAACTTGTTGCACACTTGAAAACAAAGGTGTTTCCCGTTATCATTTGATCACTTTCACATTTATATTTATATTTCCCCCGCTGTTTTCAGTTGAAGTATTTACATATTTTCTGTGTTGCAAAATAATTATGACTGCCTTTTCTTATTATGTTTATGTATAGGAAGACGAGCTAGTGAAATCCATTAGTTCCTGCAAGCTAGAAGTGAATGTCCTGAATACTTGGGTCAATTTCTTGGAAGATACCTGGGTTCTTCAGCGTGCTAGTACAGAGACCAAGGAGAAGCAAGTCAGGTATGTTTTCATGCTTGGAAAATTTCTACTCATACGTTATAAATAATCCCTAAAATTGCCGTGATTAATCTTAAAGTTTTAACTTTCTTAAGTGATGAACTTGCAAAACACGAGAGCTATTTCGTCAATTTGGTCGCTAAACTGCTTTCCGCTTATGAGGTATTTTATACTTAAAAAATATCTTCACCACTGTATTTTGTTTTGGTAATTCACTATTTATTATTCTTTAAATTTTGTACACAGGAGGGATTGAAGCCTTCTGTTGATCGTATCGAGAAATATGTTGAGAACTTGAAGAGCTTAAGTGGAGGGTAACATATACATGACTGCTACAATCTATTTTTGATGTTAAATAATTTGAATTACAATCTTTATCTTCTCAATCCAGGTCTGATCCACCATCCAATGTGGAGGATAAAGAAGCTTCTAAAGTGATAAATCCTAGAAGAAGCCTGGAGGAGGAATATCTGGACTATGAAGCAAAGGTAACATTTGTAGTTCTGTCTTGGATACATTAATAAAAAATTAATGCAAAATTGCATTGTTTTTTTTATTGCAGATCATTACAACCTTCAGTGTGGTGGATAACATGAAAGAACAATTCTATTCTCAACACGGGAAAACTTCCAGGTATGCTAGAATCTGCCAATCTGGTTTGGATTCATTGGTCTGATATTTAATGTTTTTTAAAAGACCTTGAAAATAATGTGTGTTTTTCATACAGGAAAGAAGATGCACATATCAAAGAGCTGTTTGAAAATATTGAAAAGTTGAGGGTAAAGTTTGATTCAATCGAAAGGCCGAATCTTGAAATGGAGAATCCTGATGAAGTAGAGGAGACAGCTGATGCTGAAACAAGCACCAAGCCAGCAGATAAACCTCAGACCCAGACAAAGACCCAGACCCAGACAGAGACCCGGACAAATGAGCAACAAGTGAAGTCACCCACTGCGAAAGGTGATCAGGGTCAGGGTCAGGGTCTTGACCCGGAAGCTGAAATAGCAAAGCTGGAGTCTGAGTTCGGTAAAGTTAATCGTGAGTACACCGAGGAAGAGATAGGTGACTGGGAATTTGATGAGCTTGAAAAGGAATTAAGCAAATAGATAAAATGTTTTGGCTACAATAAACAATAAGTTAAAAAGAACGAGTAGCTTTGTATGTACATAATTAAAAGTCTGAATGATTTAATTATGTGCTGTCCATGTAATTCACTAAGCTTGTACAATATAACAACACAACTTTTTATATGTTGATTCTTGAAATCTTGATGCTTTTTAAAAAAATCTTAGCTTACATCAAACTTAATAGAATTTATCATGTATTGATTGGGGAGTGATTACAGCTGAAATGTAAAGACAATTATTTTTGTTTTCTGACGAGATCAAACGGCCTATTGTGGTGAGTAGTGACTAAACTCTAATCATGGATGAGAGCAGGTTGTTTCTGCTCGAGTTTTTGGCTGTCTTGAGAGACCTGTGGCGGCAGTTAACCATCAACCTTTGCACAATTGTAATTTTCGTGCGAGGTGCAACTTTCGCCTGTAACTTCCACAAGAAAGTGTTCAATTTCGCGCAATTACTAACTTTGTCTACACTTCCACGCGATTGTATCTTCGTGTAAATCGTGTACCTTGCGCACTAAACTGCTTGTAAACAATTGCTATTGTCAAGTGGTGTGCCGCCATTAGCGTTAGGATTGTGGTGACGACGACTAGGGTAAGCAAGCTTACTGAGAGTAGATGAAAATGATGGTGAGTAGATGAGAGTGGCAACAAGGCGCTAGGGAGAACAATATTACACTTTAGCTCAATAAACGGACAACGTTGTATTTATATTTATGGTTTCAACTTATGATAATTTTTCATTTATACAACTCTATTTGCGACAATACTTAATATCGGTACCGGTACCGTGAAGATCTAAACCAATCGACACCGTTCGAACAACATGGGTGCCGGTACGTTTCTATCATTTTCGGGAGATGTAAAATACATGTTAATTTTTATACCAAGTGCATGTGTCGTATTGGTATTGTAATGAACTGAACCGATAATCATCAAACGCCCATGATAACACACCCCGTAACTCGTGGACAAATACCCTAGTTAATATAATAGTATGTAGAATAAAAAAAGAAATATGAAACTTTTACGTAACTAATAGGGGAATTGGAATTAAATAATTAATCCCAACTTTGTCGGGTTAGAAGACAATAATCCCAACTTGAACATTGGAATCTAACAGACCCAACATGTCTTGGTTTTTATTTACTGGACCAAAACTAATTGGGTCTAACACAATTACTTTTCTGCCTACATGGCATGCCACGTCATCTGCCATGCATGCAGAAAACTAAATGTGGGCACAAATTTTTACACGTCATCTGTCACGTAGGACATTTTTTACACGTCATCTGTCACATGGCATGCCACGTAGCCAGAAAACAAAATGCAGACATAGATTTTTACACATCATCAGCCACGTGGGGCATTTTTTACACGTCATCTGCTACATGGCATGCCACGTAGGAAGAAAATTAACCGGGTTTCACCCGGTTAGTTTTGGTCTAGTGAAATAAAAACCAAGACAAGTTGGGCGGGCTTGTTAGATTTCAATTTTAAAGTTGGGATTATTACCTTCTAACCCGACAAAATTAGGATTATTGAATTCCAATTCCGCAAACTAATCCAACGATTCGGGTTGTAACAAGTGCAGTGAAGTTGGCCCACCGGTTTCCTACGGTGCACACTCGCCCACACCATTTCTCCCACCCAATAAACTTCCATTCTCTGTGACAAATCTCCACATTCCTTGACACAGTTGATCTAACAATCAACGATGTTAGGTTTACTAGCTTCAAGAACCCTTCGATCCTCATCATCATCATCTAGGGCTTTACTCACATACCCTAGAAACACTACCATCAGACCCATCGTCTCAACACCGGAGCTCCACAAACCCGAATCCGCCACAGCAGCTGAACCACCGGCTGAGCCGGATCTTCCTAAGCGGACACCTGTAGCCGGAGCTAGGGTTCATTTCCCTAACCCGGATGACGTCATAGAGGTGTTTGTGGATGGGTACCCGGTTAAGATCCCTAAAGGGATGACTGTGTTGCAGGCGTGTTCGGTTGCAGGTGTGGATATTCCAAGGTTTTGTTATCATGATCGGTTGTCTATTGCTGGTAACTGTCGTATGTGTCTTGTTGAGGTTGAGAAGTCTCCTAAGCCTGTTGCTTCTTGTGCTATGCCTGCTCTTCCAGGTTAGGTTTTTTATTGATTTATTTGTTTATTATTTATTTGTTGAATTTGTTGTTTATTTTTAAAATTTGAAGGGAAACTTTTAGGATATGATGGTATAGTGTCTTTGTACTAGGAAACAAAGTAGATGTAATGTAATGTAACTTATCATATGCAAATTAGTTTGAGAGACTGAGAGTGACGTTTATCGATTTAAGCCTGAAGATCTAAAAAGTTGGACCTTGGCTCGCGATTAATCGGAGGCTAGGCGCGATTTTTACAACCATGAAAGGACAACCAACCTGCAAGAGAGAAAACTGTTAGGCGTGAGGATGAGTATTTGTTTGAGAGAGAGCGCGGTTCGGAGGGCGTAATTCCTAGGTTTTAAAAAGCGCACCTTAGGCGCGCACGAGACGACCTGAGGCGCAGATTCGTGCGCCTTATGTCACACAAGGTGCGCAGTGTACAAAAAGCGCGCTTTTTTGGGAAAAAGCCCATGAGACGCACGCTTTTTTGGGAAAAAGCCCCCCGAGGCGCGCGCTTTTTGTACGTGGGGTGTTTTTGTGCTAAAAAGTGTTATACATGTAGCTAAAGAGTTGTACATTTAAGTGAAATTATAAATAAACCTTATTTATATCTATATCTTGGGTTGAAGGATGCTAAAAACCTATAGGATATATAAAAAATTATGTAATCGTCTTGCGCCTTGCGTTCAAAAAGCCCACCGCTTTTGCGCTCTGTGCTTTGCGCCTCGGTTTCAGACCTCATCGCTTTTGTGCGCTTCACGCTTTTTAAAACCAAGCGTAAGTCTCTACCTTCCTTGTATTGTGAGGGTATTTATACTAGTGAGAGATCTCATGTACTTTACTTGTGGTCCCACATGGATTGGATTGATACTTTGGTTCAGCCTGGGTGGTTATACCTCTTCAAAGCCTTTGATTGAATCTTTAAGAGGCCTATTTGATCTTATGTTTCACTAATATAGGCTGTCTTGTAGGTCGTGTATATTTTAAGGATATTTGCATATGAAATCTTAACTAACAGAGTAACAGTGTTGTATGGTGGTGTATATACTGCTTTTTTTACATCGATATGTAGTAGTGGGAGGTTTGAAAGGTTATTATGTTGTCTAAGACTTGAGTTTGATTTAAAAATAAAAATCAGATGCCCATCAGCAACCTTGTAGAAACAGTGAGAATATTGGAGTTTCTGTTATAGCTTTATCGATTGGTGATGCTAATGATTTGGTAGAGGGATTAAAAATTTTAACCATCATTTTGCATTATGTTTGCCCACCAATTGTTCATATTTGCATTTTGCCATTTGCAATCATTTACTTGGAATTTAATTGTTAACCAGCCTAACGGCAGAAAGGAAAGAACATTGTAGTTGTCATGAACACCCAAAAACGGACAAAACGATTGTTTTCATCTAATTAGTGGTTTCGACCTTTCGTAAAGCAAGTGATTACGCCTTTATAAATAGAAAAAAAGCACTATAGTTAACAAAAAATCTAAAGTAAATAAATGTTGCTCAAGTTAAAAGTCTGTGCTGTGGTTTCTTATTTTTAAAGGCATTTCTTTATTCATTATTTTCTTACCTCCCTTGTGTTTTGAGAACATATTCAACATCTGATTTAGCATTTAGTTTAAAGAGATAGTTTCGACTATTGATTATATCTAAAATGCTGTGATAAGTGATAACCTATAAAATGAAGAAATTGTGGGCAAAAGTTAATGTTACTAATATTGTGTGACAATTACTGATATTTAAAAGAAAAGAAGCAAAGGTGCATTGGAAACTTACTGAAAAAGCTTAAAAGCAACCGCTGGCTTATTTTGGACAGCTGAATGTGAGTTGTTGAAAACCAGATATTGATGACATTGTTAAAATGGACACTGGACAGTTTTGACTATTTGTTTAGAAGACGATGGGAGTAATAAATTTATGAAATAAAGGATGCCTAAATAGTAAACAACTATGCTTTCTACTTTGGTGGTTGATCGTGCTGAGGTTTTCTCTACCAATAGTTTCTTTTGTCGTTTAAAGAATATGATCCTTTGTTTTGCGAATCAGCTAGTTACAGTAATATATGTGTAGTTTTGTTAAAATTGTGCTTCGTGCCAATTACAAAGGGTTTTCTTGTCCCAAGTTCTTAAAATTGTAATGGTTTCATACAATCAAGGACAGGCTTGGTAATTGGTATATTTTTAGTTAAAATTTTGTTTTTATGTTGAATTCAGGGCATTTTCAAAAGTATGATGCACGTTTGCAATAGAAAAATTGATAAAGTTCCAACTCCCTCTAGTTTCTCATGAAACAGAACTATGTTTGTTCACCATCAATGTTAATGTTTAGTACTTTAGTTATTCTGGGTTTCTATTAATCAAAACGTGTCTTCTTTCATACTTAAGTCTCCTTGATCTTTAGCTCACTGTAGCAATTATGTATAGTCTTTTTTTGTCATTAGCCAATAGTTAGTCATAAAGTGTCAACATCAGTAGTAAATGTGAATGTATGATTTGGTTGGGTACAAGTAAATGATAAAATTTCAAATTCAAAGTAGCATCTGAATCTGGTCTGAGTTATTATGTTGATATTTTAGAATTCTTATGTTTGTTTTTAACTATGGACAACAGGACAATTCGACTAGTTTTTGTAGTAAACCCTAAACGGTTAATTACATTATTTGTCTGTGTTATTGGTCAAAATACGGAGATCGTCACTACAATTCGTTTATTACGCGAATGGTTATGTGGTTTGCAAAGTTCCTACATAACCTTATGGCCCTTACCCGCAAAGACCATTTTGTTATTTACTTAAATTACAATTTTCATTCATTTTTGGTATGAATCTCCTGACAGATTTAAATTTTATTTCGGTTGTAGGGATGAAAATTAAGACTGATACTCCAATAGCAAAAAAGGCACGTGAAGGAGTGATGGAGTTCCTACTGATGAATCATCCACTGGATTGCCCAATTTGTGATCAAGGTGGTGAGTGTGATCTCCAAGATCAATCCATGGCCTTTGGATCTGATAGAGGTCGTTTTACCGAAACCAAAAGATCCGTTGTGGATAAGAATCTTGGCCCGTTAGTCAAAACCGTGATGACCCGGTGCATTCAGTGCACTCGGTGTGTTCGGTTTGCAACTGAAATAGCCGGGGTCCAAGATCTTGGCATGTTAGGGCGTGGAAGTGGTGAAGAAATTGGCACTTACGTTGAGAAGCTTATGACAAGTGAACTTTCCGGAAATGTAATCGATATCTGTCCTGTGGGTGCACTTACATCAAAACCATTTGCTTTTAAAGCGAGAAACTGGGAGCTAAAAGGAACCGAAACCATTGATGTTACTGATGCTGTTGGTTCCAACATTCGTATTGATAGTAGGGGCCCAGAAGTCATGAGAATCGTGCCACGCTTAAATGAGGTATTAATAGTTATTTTCTGTTAAAGTAAGGGTATTTTTTATTTTTCTTCATCATCTCATGCGAATTTATGTCTTGGCTCAGGACATTAATGAGGAATGGATTTCGGACAAAACGCGGTTTTGTTATGATGGCTTGAAGAGACAGAGGTTGAATGATCCCATGATTCGTGCTAGCGATGGGCGGTTTAAGCCTGTGAGCTGGCAGGATGCTCTTGCTGTGGTGGCTGAGGTCATCAACCAAGTCAAACCTGAGGAAATTGTAGGAGTTGCTGGTAAATTAAGTGATGCGGAATCTATGATGTTATTAAAAGATTTCTTGAACAAAATGGGATCAAATAATGTATGGTGTGAAGGAAATGGTAAGAACACGAATGCAGATTTACGGTCAGATTATCTCTTAAACAGCAGCATCAGTGGACTGGAAAAAGCCGACTGTTTTCTTCTAGTTGGTACTCAGGTAAATCATTCTTCAAAATTTATAAACTCTCTTTGTTTAATTATTCACCCTTAAGTTTTGTATAATATAAAATGCCAGCCACGGACGGAAGCTGCTATGGTAAATGCAAGAATCCGGAAAACGGTTCGAGCCACCCAAGCTAAAGTTGGCTACATTGGCCCGCCAGCTGATTTCAACTATGATCATGACCATCTTGGCACCGGACCAGAAACCCTAGCTGAAATAGCCGAGGGCCGCCACTCCTTCAGTTCTACACTTTCAACAGCCAAAAACCCTGCCATCATAATCGGTGCTGGAGTCTTTGAACGTGAAGATAAAGATGCCATTTATTCAGTCATCCAATCAATTGCCACCAAGCACCCAAATCTAATCAGACCTGATTGGAACGGAGTCAACGTTCTGCTCCTCAATGCCGCCCAAGCTGCCGCCTTGGACCTTGGTCTTGTGCCTGAATCTGACAACAGCATTGAAACAGCTAAATTCGTGTATCTAATGGGCGCTGATGATGTCGATTTAGAGAAGCTCCCAAAGGATGCTTTTGTGGTGTATCAGGGACACCATGGTGATAAAGGTGTGTACAGGGCTAATGTGATTCTTCCAGGAGCCGCGTTTAGCGAAAAAGAAGGGACATATGAAAACACTGAAGGGACAGCTCAGCAAACCGTGCCAGCTGTGCCAACAGTTGGTGATGCTAGAGAAGATTGGAAGATTATCAGGGCACTTTCTGAGGTTTGTGGGGTGAGACTTCCATACGACACCATTAGTGGAGTGCGGTCGCGTATAAGAACCGTTGCACCAAACCTTTTGCATGTGGATGAAAGAGAACCAGCTACATTTTCTGGGTCAGTCAAACCTGAGGGGTCGAGCAAGGTGAGTGCAACACCGTTCGGTGTTACAGTTGAGAACTTTTATATGACTGATGCAATCACGAGGGCGTCAAAGATAATGGCTCAATGTAGTGCTTTGTTGAAGAAGTGAAGTTGGGATTGTTGTTTGAAGTAGTACTAATAAAGGTGTAATTTCACTTTTTGAGTGGTGAAAAACTCTGTTTTGTAATTGTGTTTTTGAAGATTAAAGAATAGAGGGAAGAAAACAGTTGCCTTAAGTAGAGTTGATACTCATAAATGGCAACTTTGACATTGTTTAATTATTTGTAATACATGATTTGATATCCATACTGTTGCTGCTTATTTTCTTGGTTTAATTTAGTGTCACAGACATCTACCTTCACTTGGTTAAATGATTTATAAGCAAGTAGTCTAAGCTTAAGTTCTGTAAAAAAAAAAGACTAAATGCGGCTTTTAATGGTTTAGTTTTCAACTAGTCATCACCATGATGTAACAATCATCGCTGCCGTCTGTTGGTTTCTTCCATAGCCATAACGGAGGTGTTGGTGGCAGCGACAAGGGAGTCGAAATTTAGAAAGAAATGTAAAGAAATTCCTTCCTTGGCCAAACATGTTCAATCATTTCTCCTATGCAGTTGTCTTCTCTACAGGTTTTACAGTCACCTCCAGCAAGTATTTTGCTAAAAATGGAAACAGACCCACTTTTTTTAATTCATCAAACGGTTTTTGCAACCATTCTGTCTAGTAATCTAAATCAACTAATGTAACGTGGTTGTAAGCCCGTCAGGAGTACTTCCTCTACGACCAGCCCGACCTGTGATATGCTTCCCTTGTGATGCAGGAACAGACAAGATTTTATCACAGTTGTATGTTGAAAGACTGTAAAACATTATACGTCTTATTTTAGAGATTTAGGGGGTGTTTGGGATTGATTATTCAAAACAGATTATGCGTTTTGGAAAAGCAGGGGTGGAGCTGCTTAGAAAGCAGTGAATTAACAATCCAATAAAGTGGCAAAACATGTTACCAATCAATTGTACTTAACATGTAAAAATACAGAAGTTGTATAATTATTTTACTCCTTAGAACACGAAGCAATGCCAGTCGATTTATGCGATTTCTCCCAATTCAAACCATCAAATTGCTTGATCTCCACATGGGTCAGAGTTCCAGAATCAACACACTTGTAAGTAATCGCAATTCCATCCGGGTTTGACTTTGGCGTATAAAAAGACGTTATCCCACACACCTTACAGAACGTGTGTTTCGCAGTGTGAGTCCCAAAAGTATAGGTAGTCAGAAACTCTTTCGAGCCTTCTAAAAGCTCGAACCTTTGCGAAGGTACAATAACATGAGTGTTTCCTCTCATGTCACAGTCTGAGCAATTGCACTGCCAGGCCGTAACACTGGCCGGTGCCTGAACCCGCCACCTCACACGTCCACAGTGGCATCCACCATTGTGTATTACCAACTCAGTATCCATTAACTTAGCCTGCAACTATACAACATTGTGGATCTTAACTGATATAGGTTTATCAAGATATTAAGCATATGTTAGGTAACATGGATAAATAATTCCTAAAGAAAACACTACTTTTGATCTTCATAAGCAATATTTACATCTTATTTACAAGATTAAATGCTTCTATCCAGTCCTTCACGGGTAGCTCAGTTGGTGAATGGATCAGGGATCTCTCTTGGAGGTCCCGGATTCGATTCCCACGAAGGACATAATGAGAAATGATGGATGACTCCTGGCCTATGGTCATGAGTTCAAGTGCTGATCTCGCCCGGGTTTTACCAATCCTTCACCGTCGTGCCTACGGGCGGGTGAGGGGTTGGGTTTTCCCCGGTTTCGGGAACTGCATGGGCGGGCCTGACTACGCCAGCCGCCCGAGGTACGTATGGCCCCTCCATTGGGTTGGTCGTGGGGGTCTGTCCATAGTGTTGGGACTCCCCTGGGTAGTCGGGCAGAAATGTTTGTTTGCCGTTCAAAAAAAAAAATCCTTCTATCCAAACACTCAACTACTACACAAAATTAGATCAACTGGTGACCGATTGATCAAATTAAAATTCTAATCATGAACACTTTTTTATTGTAAATAAATTTTAATACCAACTTCAAGAAATTTTGCATATGAGAGTAATTAGGTCAACGCAGAATTGCAGGAATAAAAGTAAGTAGGTCAACGCAGAATTGCAAAGTCAACATTTATGTAATCTTGATTGGAAGATGGATGTAAGTTAGGATAAGATTATTAAGAATGTTAAGATGGTATTAATATGAAAGCATACCTTTAAGGATCCAGAGAGAAACCACCGCCAAAAAGAGTACACAAACAGAGGAAAGACTTAACAACCTTGTCAAATAAAATCTTTGTTCTTTGAGGTTTTCATTAGTTGGGATTTTCTAAATTTGATAACAGGTATTGCCAAATCTTCGAAATTACAAATTGACTGAAACAAATTAAGAATAAAAATATAAATAAAATTGTAAATCACCAATGTACGGGTTATTACATAAAATAGGAAAGCAGTGAAGATTGATAAGATTAGGGAAAAATCTTGATTGACGGAATCAGAGCCTTAAATCAAGGAATTCGGGCCTGGTAGCTAGGCGAAACCGCCTATGACGTTTGCCATGTGATCCGAATCGTCGCCTCATAACTCCAATCGTACCCAAGTTACGCTCGTTTAAAATTTGAACAATTTCTGCCATGTTTTCCGTTATCTAGCTGGACCATGTAGGCGTATGCTAATTCTTGGACTTGCTCGTCATCACTGATTAACTTAGTTTTTTTTATAAGTATATAACATAATACAGCCTCTTATCATATATCATTTATTCAATCCAAGTTCTAAAATTTCATGACATCATTATTTCCAATGTTTCATTAATCCTATATTACTTATAGTATAATCCAATATTATTATAACTGAATATTAATATTTTTGTTTTTAGAAAGACTAAAACTCAAAAACCTCATTTACTATCAAAATATCTTGAAAGTAGATTAGACCATGGATGCAACTAATTTTAGCCACCAACTCTCTCTCTCTCTTTTTTTTTTTTTTTTTTTTTTTTGTTCTTTCAATCAGTTTTAGTGGGCTACTAGCAAGATTGATTGCCTTAAAACACGCTCATTATACAATATATAACCACTTTTGGTGACCACAACCCCATAGTGCATGAGAATCCCACCCATTATTGTAGACAACCTTTGGGAACACATTCCCTCACCTAGTCACACGCCACTTTGTTCCATCCTCTAGACAATGTGACACTCGCAACGACTGGAAACCATCATCCCTAATCGCCCCAACAACTCCACCGTTGGATACATCATCATGGCCGGCCCTTAGTAGGGGCGGCGCGGGCGACGGCCCCAGGCCCGAAAATCCTAGGGGCCCGAAGTTTTTTTTTTTTTGAAGTTTTTATATATATATTTTTGGGTTGTGGACTATTGTAATCATTTCTTTAACATTTACCTACCTAATAAGACGAAAAATCACTAAATTTTTAAACCTAGCAAAGAAAACCCAACCCAAAACGAGGGTTTAAAAGGCAAAAGAGTTTTCCGTTTACACAACCAACACCAAACATTACAGACTTCCAGCTGTAAGCCCGGATTTTTTATAGTGAGTTTTTATATTTCATGATTGGGTTTAAAATATATGGGCCCGGTTTAATTGTTGTGGCCCCAGGCCCAAATTTTTTTTACAGTTTTCGGAGACGGCCCTGTACATCATCCTTCGTATACCAATCTACCCACAACCATCCCATGGTTATACTAGAGCCAAACAAATCAAATCATCACAAAAATTATTCAAAAGCTTAAGGAGACATCGTTGTGGTTAAGTGGTGTACCCTACAACAAAAAGGTTGGGGTTCAAATCACGCAAAGTGTAGGTTGTGGTGTATTATCCTAGAAAAATCTTTGTATGATATCAAGCAAGTGGCTTATACACAATACCAATAGTTTGTTGCATGCATAGCAGTTTATTGTATGTGAATGATACTGTTCTTGACGACTCCTTTAATGTTTCATCACGGAATACTGACTCCAAACCATTATTTTCTACTCCAGTGCTCAGGTTGAATATAACAGGGTCCCTAATGTTGTGACAACATAGACAAATTCTACATCCTTCGTCTATATAAGAAATCAGGCTTGTAATTAGTAACATGTATTGGGGTTTTGGTTATGGACTAGATGACAACTCTACAAATAAGCATTATTAATGGACAAAGCACGCAATATTGGTTAGTATAACACGCTTAATGTTACAAATTCAGTGGTCGAGACATGCAGGCTTCGAAATATGTTGCTTGAGCTTCTGTCCACACTGTTCCACTAAAATTGACCACAAACCCAGTACAAATGTAAACACATATAGAGATGGATTTTTTTTTATGTACAATAATAAGTTTATATGGGTTAACTTAACTCTATATGTTTCATATTCAATCAGAGTTAACATATATGTTGGCATCTACATAAAAGGACTTCCGTATGCACTGTTCATCTATTTTCGTATATATATGAGCATTTGAAATCCGCTAATTCCATCTCAAAATATATAACAATGTAACTGATACTAATAATTAAACCCCCCCCCCCCCCCCCCCCACACACACACACACACACACACCCAAAAAAAATAAAAAAATCACACAACTACATGTGCTCTGAAGGATAAGAAGAAATACGTGTTGTGTAGATTTTTAGAGGCACTCATGAAGAAATAAATTAGCAAATTGGAAGCAATCATATTATTTAAGAAGTGCTCCATTTCATTAAAGAGGACATTATTGGAGGAAAATGACCAATTGGCAGTCTTCAGGCTCGTTAGTCTTTACCCATAAACTTGGTGACCTCATCTCCCCTGGCCCATTAAAATAACTAAAAAATCAAGTGGTCCATTTAGCCCATGTTTCTATTCGAGAGCCCCTACCTCAATCTTAATAACCAACTAGTGTGTTTACCCGTGCGTTGCAGCGAGATCCATAAATGAGTTGCAATATAACATTATGATACTTATGTTTTTTGCCGCAAGTTAAGCAAAAAGAATAGAAATGTGCACACTATATTTTAACAAGTATTTGTAGAAAGAAAAAAAAAAATGTGCACCGCCACTTACAACTGATTGTTGTTCACCACAAAAACCATGTACTCATTATTGAACAAATCTTAATAAACCAAAGGTATGTTACCATAACAGACCAATATGAACATAAATATCACTCTTGTGTAAACTGTCCGGTCATTGCATAGCTACATAACCGTGTCATTAAAGACACATTGCTAAATGATAAAGTTCATTTACATGACAAAAGCATGTAGTAAGAAAATGATATTGTATACACTATCATATGAAGGTTACTGTCCATTTAGAAATTAAAAGTTTTGATTTGTAAGTTTGTAATAAACTTGCCCAACCTGACCCAGTAGCTAAAAAATTGCCCAATGTAGCCAGTGAGCCGAACCATCCCGTCCACTTTACCGCCGGGTAGACACATATATATAAAAATGGTTTATAATATAAGTATTATTATGGCAAAGTTTTAAAACTCATACAAGTTTAGTTGAGATAAGATTATTCATTGTGATAACATAAATTATTATTTTTCATCGCCATTATATGAAATTTGTTCAAAAATATTGTTATCCCGTGTGTTTATTTAGTTTGGGTGAGTTCCATTTTCATATAAAAGTTATCTTCTAGGGGCATTTAGGGAAGAAATGTGGTAAAATTTTAATAATTGTAAAGAAACCCTTGGTATGTGATGTACCGAGAAATTGACATGTTTTTCACACATATTCTCACCTATCTTATGCTCAAAGTCATGCTTTTATCTCTGTTTTGTCATGATTTATCTCTTTTTGTTGATAATTGCAGGATCAGAGGTCTGGAGGTGAAAAGAAGTGAAAAACAACATAAAACGGCATTAACTGACGAAGAATTGAAGACTTTGAAGCTCTGCCAGCTGCAGCACGGCCGTGCACGGTCGTGCAACTGTCCCGGGTCAACAAGTCAACATTTCCAAGTCAACAAAGGCCAAAATCAGTCTTTAAAGATGTGCACGGGCTTGCCCCTTGCTAAGGCACGGGCGTGCTTGCTGAAACGTGTTCCCCAAGGCTTAAACCGACCAAAACTGACAAGACGGTTACATGTACTGGGAAGCACGGGCGTGCCAAGGACCTTGGCACGGGCGTGCTTGACCTAAGGACAGACATCTTCTGCACAAAGGACTCTGCGACAGTGCTGTCGAGCATGGGCGTGCCAGAGTATGAGCATGGGTGTGCTTGAGCTGATTTGCCTATAAATAGAGGCCCCCACCCCACATTTTGAAGCATCCCTTCACCATCCCTTCCCACTTCGAAAACCAACACTTCTCCACGAAGTTTTTGCCCTCTTTAAGGACTGTAGGTGTCCTTTGGAGCCTGAGATCACTCCATAAACATCACATTCAATAGAGAAACAACCTGAAATCATCAAATCCACTAGAAATCTTCATACAAACCTTCACCATGTCTTGTATACAAACCAACTTTGTGAGCTTGTTGTATCAACCATGCTAGGCTAGATCTCTGTTGGTGTTGCTAGGGTGATGATGGAAACTTGGTATGAATTAAATAGTTTATCTTTTATTTAAAAGTGGTGTTTTGTGTTCATAATAATTCTTATTATTCTAACCTTTGTTTAATGAGTTAATTAATAAATCACCTAGTCTTTGATCTTTTAAGTGTCTTGATAGGAAGTGGGAGGACTCATGAGTGTACACATGGTGTGTAACAACCCATGCACTTGTGAGCTAACCTAATCCCGCGAGTAGTGATTGGCCCATTTGTGGGTAGAAATACACACACTTAGTGGCTTAATCCTCTACTATCAAAATCTCACTTAGGGTCGGTACTGTCTTTATACTCGGTCCTGGTGATAAACCAAGACTTGATTGTGTGACTTGGCTTCATTGTCTATGTGAAAGCTTTGGCGCAAGTCAAGGATTGGTGAACCCGTGTTGAAAGAAAACGGTCTTTATTTTCTTTCATTACTATATTGCCACACAATTAGTAATAGACCACTCACTTTTTGATAAATTAATTAAATCAAGTGAAGGATGCACGTGTTCTGGTTAGTCACGACTCCTCTATGATATTAAGTGGTAACTTGTTCGGTCATGCTCCGGCCACCGGCAAGTTATTCATAAAAGTTTAGAATAGTTAGATGTCTATATTGCAACATTGGGGAGTAGGTAATTCGGGGTTAGGTCAACACAGTCTTGAGTCACTTTATTTTCATTGTTGAGAGGTGAGCTACCCGGTTTGGGAGACCCTCATAAAAACCTTAAGAACACAAGTCGTTTATACAGTTATGCGAAAACAGTCACCTCTACAGAATATGTTAATACAACTCAAAGTTAAGCACAAGTGCGCAACTTAAACACACCACTTTAATAAAGATTTACTATTAATTCATACCCGTTTCCATCTGATGCCAAAGCAACACCTTTGTTTTGTTATTGATTTCTCTCACAGTTTACATCTCTCTTCTACTTTTCTTCTCGTAATTTTAAAACTCTCTTTTAAAGTAATTTTTAGGAAACTGAGTAGTAAAAATCGTGTCCTTGGGTTCAATACTCGGTACTTGCACATCTCTATACTACTCACGATAGGTACGCTTGCCTGTTGTGTGGGGTCTTGAACATTGAGAAATTATCGTTTTAGATTATAAATTTAAAACTTGAAATCGTATCACCGTTTTCCAACTTAATTTCCTTTTCACCAAAACTCTCGGCATCTACTTCGGGACTTAGCCACTTTTAAAGAAAAGAAGTTTAAGTTTTGTTAAAACCCCACGACATCAAGTTTTTGGCGTCGTTGCCGGGGACACGACTATTTTAGGAAAGGTTTTCGTAATAGTTTACTTTTATTTTTCTTAGTGTTTTCTTTAAAAAAAAATTTCTCAAAGGTTTTTCGAGTAGTGTATGAACTTGCGTCCCTCACCCAATCTCATACCTCCTCTTGAAGAACCCGAAAGATATTTTAGAGCTAGAAGAAAAGAACAAAAATTAAAAATGGCACAAGTTTATAGAACCATCTCTGACTTTGCTAGACCTTCCATCAATGCTTTGGGACCTAACATTGCTAGACCCGCTGTTGATGCCGACCATTTCGAAATTAAGTCCCATGTCATCCACATGATACAACAAAACTGCACATTTCATGGTCTACCCGATGAAGATCCCCATGCTCATATCGCAAATTTCCTTGAAATTTGTGATACTTTCAAGTTGCAGAACATCACTCCTGACGCTATCCGACTTCGCTTGTTTCCTTTTTCACTAAAGGACCGTGCCAAAGCATGGCTAAACTCGCAACCCGCAGGCTCTATTACCACCTGGGCCGACCTTGCCCAAAAGTTTCTCTCAAAATACTTTCCCCCAGCCAAAACCGCAAAAATGAGAAATGACATCACCACCTTTTGCCAAGAAGAGGGAGAGTCACTCTATGAAGCTTGGGAGAGATTCAAGGATATGATGAGGAAATGCCCCCACCATGGACTCAAAATTTGGTTACAACTTTCATCCTTCTACAATGGGTTGACGAACCAAGCAAGGCAGACACTTGACGCGACTGCAGGAAGAATTTTCAGGAACAAGAGACCGCAGAAAGCTTATGATCTCATTGAAGAAATTGCAGTCAACAGTTATCAGTGGTACAACCCTCGAAGCCGGCCACCAAAGACCGGCCTCTATCAGCTCGATTCCACCACTTCGTTGCAAGCTCAAATTGAGGCGTTGTCAACTCAACTCAACCAACTGAGCAAAGCACAAGTTAACGCCATCACCACAGCAGAGTTGCAGCCGCAAGACGGAAATCTTCCGCAAGCGACCGTAGAACAAGTTGACTTCATTGGTACAAACCGCCCGCCAAACAATCCTTACAACAACACATATATAATCCTGGCTGGCGTGATCATCCAAACTTCGGGTGGAAAAACAACAATAACACCATGCAACCACCCGGATTCAGTCAACAGAACAACCAACAGCTCTCTCAGAATAACGGTTACCCGTCCGTGGATGAAAGACTTGCAAAACTCGAAGCCTGATCAGCAGCACGACTGGACGAGAAGTTCAACAACACCGACAAGAGGCTTCAAGGACTCGAATCCACCATCAGGAACCTGGACGTACAGCTGGGCGTCATGGCCAAGTCTCTAGCAGAAAGACCCGTCGGAGGCCTTCCAAGCAACACTGAAACCAACCCAAAAGCCAATGTGAGTGACATGACTCTTCGAAGCAGCCGCGTTTATCCCGAACCAGCGGTACCTGCCGACAGAGAAGTTGTGCCACCCAACCCACCCACAGTTGTACCCGCTCCAACCATAACTATTCCCAATGTTGTCGCACCAGAAAAATCATCCGCCAGTTCACCATTGCCGGTTAATGAATGTCCCACAGCCAACCAGAATCCTCCAGTTTATTTCCCCCCGGCAGCTCTGGGAGAGTCATCTAACTCTTCACTAGAGGAGTGTTCTTGAGTAACGTTGATTCTCCCTTCACCATTGGAAAGACTACTAATGTGATCATGCTTTTTAGAACTTTTAGTGCTTATTTGATCATATAGATCAAAAAAATTCAAGTGATCTAAATTGTTGAAAACATTTTTATTAGAGCTAAACTTAAAAGATATATGTCTTCATAAAATTTAACATCCCTAGAAAATTCAATTTGTTTTTATTAATCAAATTCCATAGTTTGTATCATTTCTTAAAAACAGAATATCCTCTTAATACACTTTTATCTACTACAAAGTTTATCATCTTAATTTAAAGGAAAAATGGAAATAAATAATCCCAACTATTAACTATTGGCCAATAACAGTCCCAACTACGAAAATCACCAATATTGGTCCCAACTTTCGACATATTGGAAACCAATGGACCCAAACTAACGGAGTTAGCCTCCGTTAGTGTGATGCTGACGTGGCATGCCACGTAGGATGCCACGTTGGATGCCACGTATGATCATTTTGCCACGTGGCATGCCACGTAGGGTCATTTTGCCACGTGGCATGCCACGTAGGATCATCTTGCCACCTAAGCATGCCACTTCAGCATCACAGTAACGGAGTTAGCCTCCGTTAGTTTGGGTCCATTGGTTTCCAATATGTCGAAAGTTGGGACCAATATTGATGATTTTCGTAGTTGGGACTGTTATTGGCCAATAGTCAATAGTTGGGATTATTTATTTCCATTTTTCCTAATTTAAAATAGTTTTAAAACACAAGCACCCAAAGTTCTTTAAATGACGCATAATTGGGGGGAACCTATAAAGTTTCTCATAAGGACTCTTACCATTTAAAATAGATTAAGGAATCCTATTAATTAAATATGCAGTAGTTAGGACACATCCAGACCAAAAATTCAATGGCACATGAATTTGAAACAATAAAGCCCTAGCTGTGTTCAAAAGATGTCTATGTTTTCTCTCCACAACACCATTTTGTTGTGGAGTGTGAACACAGGAAGTTTGGTGTAGAGTACATTTATTATTAAAGAAACCACTCACTTGTTTATTTATGAATTCAGTTCCATTATCACTCCTAAATATTTTAACATGTTTCTTAAATTGAGTTTTCAACAGTTTATAAAATTTGACAATGTTTTCATAAACTTCCCTTTTATTTTTAAGCATACAACACCAAACTGATCTACAATAGTCATCCTCAATTGTTAAAAATACTTGTAGCCTTATTTACTTGTGACCCTATAAGGACCCCATACATCTAAATGAACTAACTCTCCTACTTCTTTAGTTTTATGTTCACTAAGATGAAAAGGATTTCTTATCTGTTTAGTTTTATGACAAACTTCACAAGGATGAGAATTAACTTTCCCTATGTTTAGATTATCTTTAAACACAACTAGCACCTGATCAGAAGGATATCCAAGTCTACTATGCCACAAATTGGACTCAACAACACTATTAAAACAAAACATTGTTATCACTCACATCATCTCCTAGGAAATACAAACCATCATATGCTTTACCAGTCACCAGGACTTTCTTGGACCTGGAATCCTAAACAGAACATTCATGTTCATAAAAAAACACACTCAACAACTATCCTTAGCTAATTTATTTACAAACACCAAGTTAACACAATAAAAGACATCATGTAAAACAACATTATTTCCTAACTTTATATCACCAATCTTTTTAACCTTAGCATTGGTCCCATTGGTTAGCCCCTGAATCCACAATCCATTTAAGTAATAAAGCAGTCTTAGTATAAGTAGAACAACTAGAAAAGTTTTCAAAGATATAAGACAACTTAGATAATACAGATATATTTGAAAAACCACTAACAACAACTCTCTCACCTCTAACATTAGAACTTTGAGGATCACTTCCACTTTTCTTACTTATGAGGTTCATCAGTTTTGAAATCTGTTCAGAGGTAAAAGGAACAGTAGTACCATTAGTAGAAACATTATTACTGGACAAATTAACCTTACCACTAACCATATTACTAGATGAATTATTTTTAAAAGATTAAGAAATATTCTTTTTTCTAAACCTTAGTGGATAACAAACAATTTCATAACATCTATCCACAGTGTGACCATGCATGTTACAATAAGTACATTTAAGATTTGGATTAGGACCCTATTAAAATTTCTCCTATTATTACTCACTTGGGTTTGTTTTAGCAAGAAATGACACATTTGTTCCTTTTATATTACTGTTAGATCCTTTATGTGATTCTTCTCTTGAAACTATTGAGAAGGCATGTTTGACAAAAGATAATGGATCTTGCATCAACATATTTGTTCTAACATGTTGATAAAGTTCATCAAGTCCTATTAAAAATTGCATAGGTTTTATTAAACTACTAAAACTGTTAAATTCTTTTGATGCATCACAAGTACAATATGGTAATTGAACAATGGAATCAAACTGTTTCCACATAGTGTTTAACTTGTGATAACACTCAGACACTGAACTTCCATTTTGAGTTATAAAACAACTTTTTTGATGCAAGTTAAACACAACAGATCCATTTACCTTGTCATAAGTTTCCTTTAAATCAAACCACACATCTCTAGCATACTTAGAAAACACTTGACCTAGGTATAATTCCTCAGTAACAAAATTTAATAGCCATGAAAATACCACAGAATTACACCTATCTCATTGCCTTCCTAATACCTCATCATCAACAGGTCTAACAGAACTTCCATCAATAAAACCATATTTATTTTTTGCTTCAAGTGCCAATTTCATAGCATTTGCCCAAACAGAGTAATTTCCAGTTCCTTTAAATTTCAAACTAATGATAATTAAAGCACTAGTATCACTAGGATGAATATACAAAGGATCTCCTATATCCAATTTGCTAATTAAAGTACCCAAGATATTACCTCTAGGTGGATTACCTCCTCCTGGAGAATTTACCACAGCAGCATCATCACCCATACAAAATAAAAATCAAGAGAATATCATACAAACACACCACAAGATCCTAGAGAGCGAAGCTGTACCATGGGTCAGATCATGGGTTCATCACTCATAGGTGCCCACACAGATCTTAGTACAGGAGCTCTTTTCTAAACAATACTATGATTCAAAGACAAGTAGACAATCTCACAACATTATAATAACTAAACAGACAAAGAAAACAATTAATAACACGAACCCCAATATCACAAAAAGATCCTAACACATATTACTTAGGGGGTGGCTCTCCCTGATACTCCACAACCAGTAGACTAACCCGGCAACCAAAGTCAAGAGATAGAAACGTACCTTTGCTCCAGCAGTAAGCAAAAGCAAGCAATAACAAACAATCAAAAGTAGACAGTAACAAGAAGAACTTACAGGTTGCAAGCTTCCAATCCAATAAACTCACCAGAACACAACTCCAGCAACAAGCCAACGATAGTTGACTATCAAAACCTAGATCCAGAAAGAATAGGTAATAGACAAGATCTAACAAGGTCAAATCTATTACATCAAGATAGACAAGGACAAGAGATATGAAGATCAGATCCTTGATTACAAATACAATGACAACAATAACAGAACCTTAGATCTGATAACAAAAATTAACAGATCAAGAACCAGATCTATTACTTAGACCAGATCCTTGAAAATACACAGCGAAAAGAAAGTAAAAAACACAAAATCATGAGCATAGCTCTGATACCATGTCAGAAACTATAGATCTAATTAACAATATTAACAACACAAACAATAGACAAGGAACACAGGAAATAGCGACAAAACGACCAAATATTATTGATTAACCAACCCAAAGCATTCCCAAACCAAACCTTAGAACTCAACCAAATAGATGAGTTCAAATATAGAGATACAAGATCCTAAAGATTAACCAATCGTTGAGATCAGTTAATACCAAAGAAATACAGACCAAGAAGATAATACACATACTTACAATATGTAAACCCTACACTTGAGAGAGAGAGAGAGAGAGTACAAAAAAATATCTAAACTAAGAGAGGCTTCGAGAACAAGACAAGAGCTTATATAGCAGCTGAATGAGGCGGTGCACAAAACCAAATGGGTTGGGGCCAGCTTCCTTTAAACGTCCAAACTTCATTAAGCCGGATCACAGCTTCTGGCCCAAACTTTTTTTGTTGTATCTATAACCTGTATACTATGTTAGAAATAATAAACTTACGGCTGTTTGGTTGATTAAGTGCTGAATCATTAAGAGGTCTGAATGGTTAAGTGATGAATCATTAAGTTTGACCTTTTAATGGTTAGTTTTCTTGTCCCACATTGTTAGGAGAGCCTCATTAAGGCTCAGTTCAGTGCTTAATGGTTCAACAACATCTCAAGTCTTAATGGTTCAGCCTTAACCATTCCATTCAGAAGCTGAAACAAACGCACTGAATGCTGAATCATTCAGCGCTGAATGGTTCAGAGCCTCATTAAGAGGCTTACCAAACAGCCCCTTAATAAAATGTTTAGTGTTGAATTATATCTTTCAACAAGTTGAAATTCTACTCATGTGATGGACTCAAACTTTAGACATAAAACTCTAAAACATAAACGTCGAATTGCTTCTAAAAAACATGATAGGTTTCATGGAATGCAACCATCCTGATTATTCGTACCTATAACTTATTAATGATTGTGGATTTGCGGTATACAAAAGCTGATGGTTCAAAATGTGGCGACCTTTCAGTAGATGGTTATACACGATAAGAGATAAGAAATAAGAAATTATACTTCTTTTGTGATAAGAAATAAGAAATTCACTTAAGATGCCTATGAGTTTCGTGGCCATTTTAGAGATCTCAAAGACACACATATATAACAACATTCGTACTTCTTTTGTGATAAGAAATAAGAAATTATATGACACCAAACTTGGTTTCGGTAATAAATTACTAACTGTTTGTGTTGGTACAGAACGTTATTTCTACCCACTTGAAATATATATAATTAAAAAAAACATTAAGTTCAATCGACTTATTATCACCTGCATAGTGATGATAATTGTTGCTACAACAAATAACTGCCTAACGTTGGTTCTGAGTCACAAGGGAGGTTCAGGGGTTCAAGGGTTCCACCCTGCCTAACGCAGGTCGCGGTGTCCTTCTACGTTGCAAACGTAGAAGGAGGTTCAAGGTTTGTATTAATTGTTGTATATGCTTTAAGATTCCGGTTTGAGATAAACTCAAAACCAGAAGTGGAAGTTCTTGAGATCCGAGTGAAGAAGATTGTTCTCTTCACGTGCGAGACCAAAAGAATAATAAGAGTGAAGTGAGAGTGATTGAGGTGGTGTCCAGAGCTGAGAATCAGCCTCTGATTTATAGAGAAGAGAGCATTCTATAAGGAGAAAGCATATAACCTTGAGCCTTGTTGCAACTAAAGGACATCCCACAAAAGGTGAGTGGCTGCTATGGACCTGCGGTTTATTGACTGATGTTACTCCATCAGTTTGTTTGTTTTGTTCGATGAAAAAGATGACGGGACAAGTCATCTTTTTTACTTAGGATGCTGCTGGTTGTCGAACCCTTGTAGGCTCCAACCCTTTAAGCATTGTTTGGTAATATCGTTTATTTATTTTGCTTTGAGCTACCCACGTCATCAGCCCCCCAAGTCAGAAGGTTTGATGAGGTATCTTGAAAGCTTCTGACTGTTTTCTTAGTTTATTCCTTGCTTGAAAGGTTCGAGGGTTCGCTGTGATTTGGGCGGTTATTACTCAGTGTTTTAATTTTGATTGGACCCTGATGTGACATGTGGCAGTCTGTTCAGGGTTTATTAGTGCATGTCATAATGACAGTTTTTTAAATTATTATAACCGTTTCCTTTTTTCTTTTTAACCCCTCCACATTTCAATTTTTACTTTACTCTTTTCATTTTCTTCATCTTCTTCTCCACAAACGTTTGATCCATTCTTAGGGTTTCGTGATTTCCAACACACAGGTTAGTCTTTTTTCTTGTTGTTTTGTTTACTGATCATCCTTTTAAGCATAATGGGCGCTAAAAAGGACATGGCCGTTGCTTTTTCAACTCTTTCTCAGAAAGAGGTTGAATCGTTTTGTTCGGAGTGGGACATAGACTTGTCTTTTAATCCAGTGGCTCCTGGCAAACAACTTGCTGTTTCTGATTGTCCCTCTGGTTCCATTGCTTTATATTGTCGCCATTTCGAATTTGCAAACCTTCGTCATCCTTTCTCTGCATTTCTGTTGAATGTTCTTGCATACTATAGGGTTTCCCTTGGTCAAATCCACCCACACGGTATTGGCCGTGTGTTACACTTTGAATGTCTGTGTAGAGCCTTAGGGTATGATCCCACTTTATTGATGTTCAGGCGATTCTTTCGCCTTGCCAGGAATGGTGACTGGTTCACCTTCGAGGGATCATCAGTGGAGACGAACCTTCTTTCCTCCCATGTTACAACTGTTGGGCAGTGGAAGACTAGGTTCTTTTGGGTCTCTGATTCAATTTTTCCTTTTAAGCCTGTGTGGAGGCATCCTGAGGCTGTTCTCAATGAAGGGGAACCTTCAGAGTCTGAACTTGATCACAACTTTCTAACAGCTCTTAGAGCCTGTCCTTCGAGGCTTCGTCCTTTTGCTGAGCCTTTTTTAGTGTTGTCCGGTGTTAGCACTCATTGGGACAAGCCGGGTAGAGATCCTGTTGTGATGAAGGATGATCAGGGTATGAGTTTTTGTTCGTTGTTGATTTCGTTTTTTCTTTTTGTTTTTTCCTTATGTTCTGTATTTTTTGCAGTTATGTCGGCTCTAGACTTTATTAAGGGTGATGATGCTTCGGGTGTTGTTTTTGCTGATGCTGAAGCAGCAGATGGGGAGGATGCTCTGACCAAGTATGAGAAAGGGAGATATGATGGGACCAACTATGTTGCTGTCCCTAATGTCAAGGGTTTTGCTAAGGCAAGTTCATCTAAGGCTTCAACAAGGAGGTCCAGCAGACGTCTTTTAAAGGCTGCCAAGCCTGCTGATCCTTCTGAAGCAGTGATAGTTAGTGACGACATTGAAGAATCTGATGATGAAAAAGATCAGACAGTGGATGATACTCCTGTGGATGTGGTTGTAAAGAAAAGCAAGGGTAAGAAGGTTAAGGTTGTGAAGGAAACAGATGGGTCTGCTAGCTTTGATGAGGAAGGTTTGTATGTGCCTGGGTGGAATGTGAAGTCAAGTGACAACTTCAAGTCTTCGGCTGTTTGTGAGGAGGTTTTGGCGCACTTTGCCACTCCTGGTGCCAAGGCTTGTCTTGAAGGTTTGGATGATGATGCTCTGTTAGCGAAGATGATGGTGGGTACCTGCAACTTGGCTGCTATGCTGCCAGAGGGGATCATCAGGTTTAGGAGGGTTATGGGTGAGTACAGTGAGTTTGCAAAGAAGAAGAAGGAGATGAAGCAGTCTATAGCTGATATGACGAGGGATGCTAAGGAATATGCCCAAAAGGAGATCACTTTGATTGCCCTGATTGATGAATTGAAGAGAGGGCATGAGGCTGAGATGGCAAGGCATGAAGCTGCTAGGCTGAAGGTGGAAGCAGATCAATTGGCCTTGCAAGTAGAGAAAAAGGCATTTGAGAGTGAAAAGAAGGAGTTGGAAGTTTCTCTTGCTGCTGCCCAAAGTGACAACAAGTGGTTAATTGAAGAAGGCTTCCAGCAAGTCGTTACTTATCTCCTTCACTCTGCCGAGTTTAACTCTGCCCTTGGAGAGGTGTACACCAAGCTTTTAACCCATGGTAAGCATGCTGGTTTTATTGCAGGGTTCAAAGCTCATGAGTCTGGCCAAGTCTTAGAAGAATCTTCCCTCTATCAGCCTAACTCCTTGGACGTATTCAAGGAGACTGTCCTCAAGATGGAACACTCCAGCTATCCTTATGTTGCCCAAGTTTCTTCCCTTTATGGGAAACCTTTGAAGGAGCTGAAGGAATTGAAGCCTGCTGGTCTGAACGAAGCAGTATCTGCTAAGGTGCTTCAATCTGTCTCAAGGAAGAGGGCACACTCGGGCGATAGTGAAGAGACTTTGGACGTGACTGAAACACTCTCTAAGGATGCCAGCGTTGAAGCCTCTGAAGCTGGTCTTGCAGAGAAGCTACCGAAGAAGGGGAAGAAGGCGAAGAAAGCAAAAGTGGTCAAGGCTGGGAATGAGGATGAAGCCTCCAAGCCTTCAGGGTCTGGTAATGATGCCTGAACCTTCTATTCGTAGCTTTCTTAGCATCTTGGTTTGTTAAAACAATTAACTATGTGGTTGTGTCTCCAAACACTTTTATCTTTTGTTGGAACCTGTGATGGTTCGTTGATGGTTGTGGGCTGATGCCCTTTGAACAATTATGCTACTATTTGGCTTTGTTAAAAGCCTGTTAATGTTAGGCCTTTAGGGCTGTTGTTTAAGTTTTATTGTTGTTCATCCTTTATTTGTTTCTTGTTGCATTGTGTGTTTGTTTGTCTTTGTTGTTGTTTGGGAATGTTTATCCGGTAGCACCTTCAAAGGTTGAATGCTGCAGTCATTCATCCTTAAGGTAGTCTAGGCAAACATGTCACCAGCAGGGCCGGCTCAACGGTATTAGGGGCCTAAAACGAAATAAAAATTTGAGGCCTCTATTCATTAAAAAAAATTGGATTTGTGCTTCCTAGGATTCGAACCCCAAACAAACCCATGAAAGGAAACCAACTTTACCACCAGACTACAAACAAATTATTGTTGTTGTTGATGCAACTAAATATTATATACATATATCTGCTTCTTTTTTTTTTTAAAATTGGGCCCTAAAAATTTGGGGGCCCAAAGCCCTAGCTTGTTTTCACTTACCCTTGGGCCGGCCCTGGTCACCAGCTATCCTATATACACTTATACAAGTGTTTTTAATGTATTTTCGTAAGTTTGTTCTTTAAACTTAAGGAACGATTGGTGTAGGTTGTTCAAGCCTGTCAATGAGATTTATAAAGTTATTTTTTGTTTATCTCATGGAGTCGAATTGATTTAGGAACTCACCCCTTATATAGGTCTGTTCAACCCTCGAACCTATTGAGCGAAATGGCCTGGGAGCTCATCCCCTTACACGGCCCTTGCCATGGAGTTTCTTGCAAGGTTCTCAACCTGATCATAGGATAGAAAGACAATATTTCCAAAAGAGGATTCAGTGATCCTTTCATTCATTTGATGATAACATTACATTGCTTTGCGAATAGAACACCATTTTCTTACAACTTAAACAAAGAACCTTTTAAGGTTCTTGCCATTCCAATGTCGAGGGAGCTTCTTGCCTTCCATGTTGGCAAGCTTGTAAGACCCTCCTTTGTGGGATTCAAGGATGGTGTAGGGACCTTCCCATTTTGGTCCTAGCTTTCCTTGGTTCTCTTTCTTGCTTGCTTCATTGTTTCTGAGGACCAGATCACCTGGCTTGAAGCGTTCATGCTTGACTTTGGCATTGTAGTAGGACTCCATCTTTTGCTTGTACCTGGGTTCTCTTATTGCTGCCAAGTCTCTTGCTTCTTCTAGTAGATCAAGATTGAGTGACGTTTCACGTTCGTTTGCCTGGATGTCAACATGAAGGGTTCTGGGTGTGGTGACCCCAATTTCAGCAGGTATGACTGCTTCGGATCCGAAGGTAAGGCTGTAGGGTGTCTTCTTGTTACTTGTTTTCTCAGTGGTTCGGATTGCCCAGAGAACGCTTGGTAGTTCTTCCAACCAATTTCCTCCTTGACGACCCAGCCTAGCCTTGATCCCTTCAACCACACTTCTGTTCATCCTTTCAACCTGCCCATTGGATTGAGGGTATGCCACAGAGCTAAAGACTTGTGTTATTCGATACTCTTTACACCAAGCACTGAATGGTTTTTCTGCGAACTGCTTGCCATTATCCGTAACTAGCACCCCGGGCAAGCCATATCGACAGATGATACTTTCCCAGACAAAATCAATTATCTTTTTCCCAGATATTTTTCCCAAAGGCTTCACTTCTGGCCACTTTGTGAAGTAATCAACTGCAACCAACAGGAACTTGACCCCTCCTTTTGCAGGTGGGAAGGGTCCAACGATATCCATTCCCCATTTGTGGAATGGCCATGCTGAAGTAATAGGCACCAAATCATGCTTGGGACTCTTGGGGACAGGTGCATGGATTTGGCAGGCTTCACATTTCTTCAACTGCTCTGAAGCATCACGATGCATGGTAGGCCAGAAGTAACCTAGGTTCATGAGTTTTGCCACAACTGATCTTGGACCACAATGAGCTCCACATATTCCTTCATGAACCTCCTTGATCAAGTACCTGCTTTGTTCAGGACCAACACATTGAAGCAATGGGGCCAAGTACCCTTTTTTGTAGAGTATTCGTCCTGGATTATGTATTGCTTAGACTTGATCCGAATTCTTTCGGCTTCAACAGGATCTGGGGGCAGTTCACCTCTTTGCAGGAACCTTTCAAATGGAGTCATCCAATTTGGTTCATTTTCAGTAATGACGTCTTGAACTTCAATTTCAGATATTGCAGGATGTTTGATTACTTCAACCAACACCTTTTTGGTAAGGTGAGCAAAGTTTAACGAAGCAAGCTTGCTAAGGGCATCAGCCTTCTTGTTATGAGACCTTGGAACCTGTTTAATCTTGCAACATTGGAAGGTGTTCATGATTTCCTTGGCCTTCTCTCTGTACTTTTTCATGTTAGGTTCCTTGGCGATGTAGCTATCGTTCACCTGATTGGAAACCAGTAGCGAGTCAGTGAACACTTGAAGCTTATGAACCATCATCTTTTTTGCAAGCTTGAGTCCTGCTATCAGGGCTTCGTATTCTGCTTCGTTGTTTGTTGTCTGAAATTCCAAACGAAGGGCATACGTGAATTCTAACCCTTCAGGGTTGATTAGTACAAGACCAGCCCCTGATCCTTCAACACTGGAAGCTCCATCCGTGTAAAGCTTCCAGGCTTCAGGATCGATGGGTTCATCTATGGTGATATTAACTTCGGCCGTTTCCACCCTTGGAATTTCAGCAATGAAATCAGCAAGTATTTGTGCTTTTATTGCTTTTCTTGGGACGTAGGTGATTGTGTGTTCACCTAGTTCAACAGCCCATTTGGCTAGCCGTCCCGAAGTTTCAGGCCTTTCAAGCACATTTTTGATTGGTTGGTCAGTGACCACCTGTATGGGATGTGCTTGAAAGTACCTTCGAAGTCTTCTGGCCGTTTGCACTAAGGCTAAGGCCAGTTTTTCCAAAGGAGGGTACTTGACCTCTGCTAACTTTAACTCTTTACTGAAGAAATAAACGGGTACCTGAGCTTTGTCTCTTTCTATGGTGAGAACAGCGCTGAAGGCTTCATCAGTAACGGAAAGATAGACAGAGATCGTTTCCCCTGCTTCAGGTGTTGCAATTGTGGGAAGGGGAGTCAAATGATGTTTCATGTTGTTGAAGGCTTCCTCTGCTTCTTCTGTCCACCTGAAGTCTTTCTTGTCAGTGCAACCTTTGAGGGTCTTGAAGAAAGGTAGTGATTTCTCAGCCAACTTTGACACGAAACGTTTCAAGGCAGCCAGTTTGCCATTCAAGCTTTCAACCTCTTTCTTGGTCTGAGGTGACTTCATGCTGAGAATGGCTCGAACCTTGTTCGGATTGGCCTTTATGCTTTGCTTTCCTACAACGTGACTCAAGAACTTTCCTTCTTCGAAACCAAAGGAACACTTGGCAGGATTCAGCTTCATGTTGATTTCTCTGAGGTTGTTGAAGGTTTCTTGTATGTCGGCGAGCATTTGATCTTCAGTTTTGCTCTTGATGACCAAGTCATCCACATAAGCCTCCATGTTTTTGCCAATCTGCTGGGAAAAGGCTTTGTCAACCAACCTTTGATAAGTAGCACCTGCATTTTTTCAACTAAAGGGCATTTTTCTATAACAGAAAATACCCTTGTCAGTATGGAAGGCAGTTTTTTCTTCGTCTTCCTCCTTCATTTGTATCTGGTGATAACCTTTATAGGAATCCAGAAAACACTTGAAGGGGAAGCCTGTAAGCGAGTCTATTTTCAGATCAACCTCAGGTAAAGGATAACAATCCTTTGGGCAGGCTTTGTTGAGGTCTTTAAAGTCGATGCACATCCTCCAAGAATCATCAGGCTTTCTAACCATCACAGGGTTTGCAACCCATGATTGATATTTTACCTCTCGAAGGATACCGGCTTCAACCAGTTTGTCAACCTCTTGACATGCAGCCTTGCTTCGTTCTGGGGCAAGACTTCTTTTCTTCTGAACAATGGGTTTGACATTGGAGGGAATCCTTAGTTCATGTTCAGCAACATCTCGTGGGATTCCAGTCATGTCACTTGGGCACCAAGCGAAAACGTCAACGTTATCTTTCAGCAATGCTTCAAGCCTTGTGAGGGTATCACTAGGAAGGGTTGTGTTGACCCGTATCCTTTGATCAGGTTATCTGTGGTTGATGCTGAGACCAAGTTTGCTGTGATCTTCATCGATGGTTAACACCGAAGTGGAAGGTTGGGGGGTTGCAACACCCTCTTTGGTGGGGAACTTTGCACTTTTTCGGCTAATGGAGACCGTCATATCGAAGATTACTACCCCAGGCCTTCCAATGATGACGTCATAGCTAGACGGTAAGTCTAGAACAACGAAGATTAATGGTTCAGTCCTTCGCATTTGTCCATCGGAAAAGGTCACATCAAGCGTTATTTCGCCCAGGGGCTTGATGGGTATGTCAGCAATGCCTTTTATGGCAGCTTCAGCAGGCCGTAGCATGGAGCGTTCTTCAGAGCTTAGAAGGTTGAAATATTTGGCAAACATTATTTCAGTGGCAGCTCCAGTATCTATGTAGGCCTTTTGTGTTTTGATGGAACCTACGAAGGCTTCAAGGACAAGTGGATCGCAGTGTTTTTCTCCCTTGGTATAGGGGAAGTAAATGCTTTGTCGTTCCCAATCTTCCAACCTTTGTCGCTTGTTTGGGGTTTCGCTTTCAACAAAGACCATGGCAACGTCTTTCTTCTTGCCATCTGCCATGTTTTCTTTAACACCTTTGACCAGATGGGCTAGTTCCCCAGACTTGACAGCTTCCTCGATTCTTTTCTTGAGTTGGAAGCAGTCGTTGGTGTGGTGTCCCTTCTCTTCATGAAACTCACAATATTGGTTGGAGTTTTCGTTTCTTTTACTTTTTGGTAAGGGACGAGGAGGTCTAAAGGTGTGTTTAACTTCTTCAGTTGCTAGAATTTCTTGAGGAGTTTTGGTGAGAGCTGTGAAATTGACATTTCTATCTCTGCTTGGAGGGTTCCTGCTTTCAGACCTTCGTGACTCAGATCCTCTGGACCTTTTGTCATAGGTGCCATAGTTGCTTCTCTTTCGAGTAGGACTGTTGCTTCTCCAGCTGGAACCCCTTTTCCTTTGTTCCTTGATGTCCACAGCCTCCTCTCCTCGAATGTGAGCTTCAGCTCTTTCTAAGGCCTCTTCAAGGGTTCTAGGGAGACTTTTGTTGAACTCCCTGGTAAGGTACTTTGAGTTGATGGCATTCATGAACCCTGCCACCTTCATCTTTTCATCGGCACCAACATAAGTAAGGCCTTCTTTCTTGTATCTTTCAATGAATCTTTTCAGGCTTTCATCATCTTTTTGTTTAATCTGGAAGATGACGGTTGCATCCTTGACACAACGTCTCTGTTGTGAGAAGTTGGCCAGAAATCCTTTACCAAGCTCGTCAAAGGTACGGATGCTTCCAGCCGTCAAGCCGTTGAACCAGATTCGTGCAGATCCAACAAGGGTTTGCATGAACATCAAGCAACACTCGGGGTCTCCCCATTTCTCGATTCGAGCAGCCCCTGAGAAGATCTGAAGGTGATCTTCTGGATCATCAGTGCCATCATACGTTCTTATATGAGCTGGCATCTTTAACTTGTTAGGAAAATCGTAGTCTGCTATCTCTGGTGAGAAGCAAGACAGGTTGTTTGGCTTGTAGGGTTGGTTAACGGTGTGTTCAACCCTGTTGTTGGTGATTCCTCCAGTGTTTCCTTGTTGTGCTGCGATGGCTTGACTGATGAGTTGTTGCCAAGGGAAGTTAGCCATCATTTGAGATATCATGTAGGGCATGAGGTTGAAGCCTTGAATGCCCTCAGGAGCCACAGTATTGGTTGCCACTGGGAGGCTCATAGAAGCGTTTCTGGCCATGGGGACTGAAGCCATGGCCTGCTCCCAGGAAGTGGCCGTTGGTGGTGGGACATTGGTCACAGGTGACTGTAGGAGTTGATCCAGGGTCATTTCATGTCCTAATGGCATACCAGTGGTGGCAGCTTGAGTGGTAAACAAAGGGAAAGCAGTAGGACTGGACCTTGCTTCGTAGTGTGAAGCAATGTGGGTGTTGCTGGGACCAGCATTGTTGTTTCTGGGTGAAGGTCTGCGTCCATAAGTGGCAGTGAGAGGGGGAGGAGGTATAGGAGAGAGTGAGATCTCTTCCTCCTCGTCATAATCGAGCCGGAGACGAACTCCTTTGTCTCTTTCCTTCATAACATACTGGTTCAAAAGGGACCTAAGCTGCAAGAAGTTTCTCTCCACTCCTTCAGGGGTGAGATCTATGCGAGGTGGAGTTTGTGCAAGATCAGGGAGAGGAGACATCACCCCGGAACGAGTGGGAGGTGGAGTTTGCAGGTTTGCTGACGCAGGGTGAGCAGGTGGGGACTGAGTCCCAGCTGAAGTTCCTCCAGGAGTGGAAAAAGACACAGATCTGGCCGGAGAGGTCTGATCTGTGCTAGGAGAGATCTGGTTGACCTCTTCTTGAGACTCAGGGTCAGACATGGAGAGAGTCGGAGCTACACAACTAATTTCGAGTAAAGAAAATGGTGCAGCCCCACGGTGGGCGCCAACTTGTTGCTACAACAAATAACTGCCTAACGTTGGTTCTGAGTCACAAGGGAGGTTCAGGGGTTCAAGGGTTCCACCCTGCCTAACGCAGGTCGCGGTGTCCTTCTACGTTGCAAACGTAGAAGGAGGTTCAAGGTTTGTATTAATTGTTGTATATGCTTTAAGATTCCGGTTTGAGATAAACTCAAAACCAGAAGTGGAAGTTCTTGAGATCCGAGTGAAGAAGATTGTTCTCTTCACGTGCGAGACCAAAAGAATAATAAGAGTGAAGTGAGAGTGATTGAGGTGGTGTCCATAGCTGAGAATCAGCCTCTGATTTATAGAGAAGAGAGCATTCTATAAGGAGAAAGCATATAACCTTGAGCCTTGTTGCAACTAAAGGACATCCCACAAAAGGTAAGTGGCTGCTATGGACCTGCGGTTTATTGACTGATGTTACTCCATCAGTTTGTTTGTTTTGTTCGATGAAAAAGATGACGGGACAAGTCATCTTTTTGACTTAGGATGCTGCTGGTTGTCGAACCCTTGTAGGCTCCAACCCTTTAAGCATTGTTTGGTAATATCGTTTATTTATTTTGCTTTGAGCTACCCACGTCATCAATAATTAAGGTATATTATTACATGTTATTTTATGGACATTAATACACTGCAAACCCAAAGCACAATGCATGTTCAACTGAACGATAAGAAGAAATTGCTTTTAAGTATGGGGCTTACTTAGTTCGAATAACTAAGTCATAGTCTCGACTGTCAGTTTATTTACTAGTGGAGCTGGTCAGGGAGAGGTACCAGGTTCGAGTCTTGCAAGAGACAAGAATTATTAGGAACTTTCTGTGATGGCAAATGGGATCTCCGCTATCAAACCCCATTCGGTGGAAACCGAAATTCCCACCAAAACCATTTGAATTCCATTTGTTTATTCTGTTGTAACAAACTTGTATTTAGTCAAATATTAGCTAGTTTAGCTCCTATAGAATAGTGATTAGTTTCCTAGTTTATAGTTCCTTTATTTGTATATATTTGCAACTTCCTTTCAATGAGAATCATCAGTTTGATACTTCATAAGGTATCAGCCAGGATTATACATTCAATCCTCTAATTCTTCTTTCCTTTGCGCCGATTAACTTCTACCCAAAATGTCAAACTCCGATAACACTATCACCACCCCTATACCCGCTGCTCCCATCACACCACAAACCATTACTATGGTTAACTTCCTATCCTCTCTAAAACTTACCTCTACAAATTATTTAAGCTGGAAAACACAACTTGAAGCTCTCCTTCAAGGTTTAGATCTATACAAGTTCATTGATGGATCTCACCTTGCACCACCCCCCACACTAAATGCCGATGGATCCACTACTCCCCACCCCAACTACAACACTTGGTACCGCCAAGACCGACTCCTCTTCGGCGCTATTGTTGGTAGCCTCTCACCCGAAATTGTTCCACTCATCACAAATGCCCAAACTTCTCTTGACGCTTGCAAAATCTTGACCTCCACATATGCTTCCCCCTCTCGTGGCCATATCAAACAATTACACCATCGCTTAAAAAAATCAACCAAAACCAATGACCAATCCATCACCACCTTCATGCAATCTATAAAAATCCTGGTCGATGAATTAGCCATTCTCGGAAAACCCATGGATTCCGAGGATGTCACCGATATTGTCCTTCAAGGACTAGACCAAACCACCTATAAACCCGTTATTGAATCGGTCCATGCTCGTGACACACCCATTTCCTTCCATGAACTTCACGAAAAACTTATCAATCACAAACTTACCTTATCTCAAACCACAGCTGATCCGGCCTCCATCCACCAACCCGTCACCGCTTTTGCTGCTCATAGCCGACAATCATTTAAACCTTGGTCCACTCGCTCACCCAACAACAGCCCCGGCATCCTTCCCACTCCCACCTCTAACCCAAACCGTCGTCCTTTTTTGGGCAAATGCCAATGGTGCTTCCTAAAAGGACATTCACTCACCTCCTGCCCAAACTTTAAGAAAACCCATCCCACCATAACCCTTCCCACTTACAATCGCTCCACAACCAACCTCAAACCACAAGCAAACATGATGGCCATGCACAATAACATCGAATCCGATTTATCTTGGTTAAAAGATAGTGGTGCTTCTCACCACATAACCAATGATCTCAATGCACTCTCCATGCATACTCCTTATGATGGTACCGAGGATCTTATCATCGGTGATGGTTCGTCCCTTAAAATTACTCATGTTGGCACTATCACTCTTTATTTTTCTAATGTCCCTATTGTTCTCAAAAATGTTCTTTGTGTTCCTTACATCTCTCGTAACATTATTTCCATATCTCGTTTATGCATTGACAACAACATACTAATCTTATTCTTTTCTTCTTATTTTATTATCAAGGATTTCCACACTCGCCTAACCATTCTTCGGGAAATCGCTAATTGTGGTCTCTATGAACTCTCGTCCACCAAGTCTCCGCATGCTTTCCATTTGCAAACTAATAAGCCGTCTTCTTGGCACCATCGCCTAAGACACCCACATTTAAAAGTTTTACATCATTTAGCTTCTTTTGTTCCTTGTATTTCTAGCAAACATGAATCTTGTAATTCTTGTTGCATTAATAAAAGTCACAAACTTCCATTTCATGTCTCTTCTATGACTTCTACTACCCCTTTACAACTATTATACTCCGATGTTTGGTCCTCTCCAATTACTTCCCTTGATGGTTACAAATATTATATCATTTTTGTTGATCATTTCACTAAATACATTTGGATTTATCCATTAAAACGCAAATCGGATTCTCTTCAAATCTTTATGCGTTTTCAAACCTTTGTTGAAAACTTTTTTCAAACCAAAATAAAACAACTTTTTTCGGACAATGGTGGCGAATACATCAAATTGTCCTCTCACCTTGCCTCTTGTGGCATTTCTCATCTCACCTCACCTCCTCACACACCCGAACACAATGGTTATGCCGAACGTCGACATCGCCATATAGTCGAAACAGGTCTAGCCCTCCTCTCTCATGCCAAAATGCCCCTCACGTTTTGGCCTTTTGCCTTTACAACCGCTACCTATCTTATTAATCGTCTACCCACCGCTACCCTCAATAATGACTCTCCTTTCTTTCGTCTCTTCAAAACTCAACCGAACAATGAAAAATTACATGGCTTCGGTTGCCTATCTTACCCATGGTTGCGTCCTTACTCGAAGCACAAACTCGAGTCCCGTTCAAAACCATGCATCTTTATCGGCTACTCTTCCTCCCAAAGCGCCTATCACCTTCTTGATCCCCTCACCAATCGCATATACACTTCTCGTCATGTTCATTTTGTTGAACATATCTTCCCTTATGAAACTCTTGTTAACAAACCTACCCCCCAACACCTCCACCCGATCAATGGCTTCCTCTTACTACCCAAACACTTCCCACCTCCCCACCCGACACCGTCACTGTTACCCCGCCCTCACCCTCACCCGAAACCACTAACTCCCCCTCAACAGACTCACAACCACACCCTTCCAACTCTAATCTTACTACACCTCCTTCCTCCCCTATCCCTATTCCTTCCACTAGTTCCACATCTACGCCTAATACTCCCTCCAACCCTTATCAAACTCGCACATCCTGCAAACCAAATCCCAAATATCACAACTCCGACTATGTTTTGTATCATTCCGCCGTCCATTCGCTTCCCGATCCCTCTACCATCACTCAAGCTCTCAAACAACCTTTATGGCGTGATGCTATGCAAGCCGAGTTTGATGCCCTCAAAAGAAATCAAACTTGGACTCTTGTTCCTCGTGATCACGCTCCCAATCTTGTCGGTTGCAAATGGGTTTATCGTACTAAATTTAAACCCGACGGTTTCGTTGATCGCCTAAATGCACGACTCGTTGCTAAAGGCTTTCACCAACGACCCGGTCTAGACTATGTTGAGACATTTAGTCCCGTAGTCAAACCCGCCACTCTTCGGCTCATTCTTGCCTTAGCAACATCCTTCAATTGGCCTCTTCGCCAACTTGACATCAACAACGCCTTTCTCCAAGGTAATCTTACCGAGTGCGTCTACATGACTCAACCACCCGGTTTCATTGATTCTTCCCTCCCAAACCATGTTAGCAAACTCAACAAAGCAATCTATGGTCTTCGCCAAGCATCCCGAGCTTGGTACGATGAGCTCAAAAACTACCTTCTATCGGTCCATTTCAAACCCACTATCTCGGATCCTTCACTATTTATAAATAAAAATACCACCTCTCCTATTTTCATTCTCGTGTACGTTGATGATATCATCATCACCGGCTCCAACTCTTCCCTTATTCAATCTTTTATTCAATCTCTCGCCACTCGTTTCTCTCTAAAAGATCTTGGGGACTTATCTTATTTCCTTGGTATCGAAGTCATTCCTCACCAACCGATTATCGTGCATTTGTAGGAGCCTTACAATATTTGTCCTTAACCCGGCCGGACATCGCCTTCACCGTTAATAAACTCTCACAATTTATGCACAAACCCACTACCACTCACTGGGAAGCTCTAAAAAGACTCCTTCGCTATTTACATGGTACCCTCCATCATGGTCTCTTTTTTAGAAGGCACTCCCCACTCCAACTTCATGCTTTTACCGATGCAGATTGGGCCGGTGATCGCCCCTCTTACCGTAGCACCACCGGATACATTGTTTACCTCGGCTCCAATCCGGTCTCATGGAGTTCTAAACGCCAACCTACTCTTGCTCGTTCCTCCACCGAAGCTGAGTTTCGTGCGGTCGCTTCAAAAACCACCGAAATGCAATGGCTCATCTCTCTGATGTATGAACTTGGCTTCAAGTCTACTGCCACTCCATCTATCTATTGTGATAATCTAAGTGCCACTCATTATTCAGCAAACCCGGTATTTCATTCACGCATGAAGCACCTTGCACTAGATTTTCATTTTGTCCGTGAAAAAGTTCGGGATGGAACCATACGAGTCACTCACATTGCTGGAGATGATCAACTCGCTGATGCTCTCACTAAACCTTTACTACGTCAACGGTTCCAGGTTCTAACGTCCAAGATTGGTCTTCTCTCACGATCCTCCATCTTACGGGGGCATATCAAACCCCATTCGGTGGAAACCGAAATTCCCACCAAAACCATTTGAATTCCATTTGTTTATTCTGTTGTAACAAACTTGTATTTAGTCAAATATTAGCTAGTTTAGCTCCTATAAAATAGTGATTAGTTTCCTAGTTTATAGTTCCTTTATTTGTATATATTTGCAACTTCCTTTCAATGAGAATCATCAGTTTGATACTTCATATCCGCCTCTCCGGGTTGGTGGAATGGTGATATATAGGTTATGTTCGGTTTCGGAGAGACTCCTCTCCCATTTAGGGTATGTTTGGCAAGGAGCTTTTAAGAGCTTTTAGGAGCTTCAAGCTTTTAAGAAAAAACTCATACTCAATAAAAAGTCTTGTTTGGTTGAAGGAGCTGGAAGCTTTTAGGTTGGAGAAAAAGCTCTACAGTGAAAAGCTACTAGTACTAGCGTTTAAGAAAAAGCTCTACTAGCTACAAGCTTTTAATTAGTAAATGACACAAATACCCATTCTATTTTAAAAATAAAATAAAAACCTTTTTTACAAGCTTTTAATTATGCCCACTTTGGTCATTTTATACATTTTATTAAAAACTCCAGCTACTCTGCGAAACACCAAAATATATTTAAAAAGCTTCCAGCTAGCTACCAACTTCCAGCTACCAGCTTGCAGCTACCAACTACGAGCTTCCAGCTACTAGCCACCAGCTAGTTTTGCCAAACATACCCTTAGTTGCTCTTTCAAAAAAAAAAAAAACCTATAACTAATATGAACCTTGTGTAACAACTTACATGTGATTTACTATACTTTAAACGAACCGGAAAATGATAGAACCATGACCCCATGCATGCATGGACCAGCTGGCTTAGATGTAGACATAGACTCATGCCCATACCATGTCTTTATTTGCGTGGCTAAATACATTTTGGAACTTACCTTTCCTAATTGCCTATCTAGCTACCTAATAGCAATAGCCAGCCAGACAGGACCAAATTGCCATGCATGGCCACCTTGATAGGAGTAGGTTAGATATCGCCCAATAACAATACAAAAACAATCACCTTCAAGGTCATGATTTATATATAATATGCAAATACGTGTGTCTAGCTTCAAGTGTCTTGGCAAGTTGAACTAATATTCCTACCAGTATTTATGTGTGTAAAATGATGGCCCATTCTTTAGATGTTGAAGGTTCAAATCTCAGGGCAGATAATAAAAATAGAATTAGAAGTAATTAGATTGTTGTAATTAGAAAAAAAAAAAAAAACATAACAGACTTAAAGTTTTTTAGCTAATACTTCAAATCTTAATTAACTTCATAATCCAACATTAATATCCGTCATTTATCAATAAAATGTATAAATAACTATATTAAACTTGCTTTTAAGGTGATAAAGTAATTATATTATACTTACTTTTATGGTGAGGCTATTGATACACTTCTCTTAGTTATTTTGATATTCTCCTTGCTTTATTTGTCTCCGGTTCTATATATAACTCAATGGAATTCATAACTATCTCATTTTTTTCCGTTTTTCTTTTTATTATCTGAATATTCAGGAGCTAAGACCATTCCAATGCTCCCTTTCGCCATGCATAAACTAAACCAACAATTAAGATAAGCACAAAAATTAAAGCTTCTACAAATACAGATACACCTAATACATCGAAACTCATTGCCCATGGATAAAGAAAAACCGTTTCCACATCAAAAACAACAAAAACTAGAGCAAACATATAATAGCGGATTCTAAACTGTAACCAAGCGAGTAAGGGATTCTGGCCAATTGAATGGATCTTCTGATCAATTCAGAGATCATTTTGATTCCATTAGTAATGAGGATTCTCTCCCAATTGGTTGGACCGTTGGTGCGATGATTTACTTCACGGGCGAGGTCTCTGGTTCAAGTCCAGGATGGCTCAGCTGCGCCAGGAAAAAGAATAAAAGAAGCGTCTGACTCCTTCATGCATGCTCCACTTGGCTCGGGGGGATATAGCTCAGTTGGTAGAGCTCCGCTCTTGCATTTGGGTCGTTGCGATTACGGGTTGGATGTCTAATTGTCCAGGCGGTAATGATAGTATCTTGTACCTGAACCGATGGCTCACTTTTTCTAAGTAATGGGGAAGAGGACCGGAACAAGCCACTGAAAGACTCTACTGAGACAAAGATGAGCAGTCAAGAACATCAAGAACGTAGAGGAGGTAGGATGGGCAGTTGGTCAGATCTAGTATGGATCGTACATGGACGGTAGTTGGAGTCGGCGGCTCTCCTAGGGTTCCCTTATCGGGGACAAAATGTATTGTTCTGGGGTATATCAAGGTTTAGTCTCCGATTCATATTTCGTCGACCAATCCCTCCCAATTCACATCTTTGTTGAAAGATTTTTTTTTTGTAAATCCTTAGATAAGGATTCAGAAAATACCGGATCTCCCTCTACACAAGCAAATTGTTGATAAAATTCCAAAATAGCAATTTCTTTTGAACCTATTTTTTTTTATCATTCAGAAAAGATAAAAATAGTTCAGAATAGCAAACATTCTTTAGAATTTCTCTTATATTCAACCCCATTATTGATAATAAAACTAGAATAAATAGTTTTTGTTGCCTACTCATACGAACCCAGAAAAGACAGAGTGAATGGTGTACCAATAGCAAGCTCTATCCTTAACATCACTCATCATAAAAAATAATCTATATTTACATAATTTATTTCGATTAATATATGCTATATGAATATTATATTCAATAGAAAATAACATTTATAAAATATTGTAATTAATCGTATGTTCTTACTTAATGTTTTAATTCCTAAAAAATATATATTAACTGACTATAACAAAACTTTTTTTTTAAGATTAAAAGGACAAGTGACTAAGATTTTTTTGTGAGAAAACTACACCTCTCATTTTTTAAGGTGATTTTGTATGTTGTGGCAGAGTTCATCACAACCATAGCCGCTCTACAACGGTTAGACTATATTGTCTTAACCGAGCCCACGCTGATGCGAGAGTTGCCGGCCCACAAATGAGTCGAGGCTGCGCATAAGGAGCACTAAGGCTTCCACCGGGAAAATTTCCGGCCACCTGCCACTTGACAGATGTTGCACCCTCCACAAGAGGCAAGCCTCTCTGGAGCAAATGCACAGTAGTAGAAAACCGGGGGGCTATTAGAATCGAACCTAACCCCTCTGAAGAAAGTAGACGCAACCATCACTTGGCAAAATATCTCAACTATAAATGTTGGAAGTGGGGATCAAACGCTTGATCACATAAGTGAACAAAAGACCATTTCACCACTCCACCACTATGGCTAGATAAGTATACCTCTCATTGTTGGAACCTTTTATACTCTATCTTTTTTATATAAGATTCGATCAATTTTTACTTTATTAATTTACCCCTTGATTAATTATACTCTAATTTATTAGAAACACACTAAACAATATTTTATTTTTTGATATTAGAAGTAGAGTAAAGATCTTGTACAAAATGTTTTTTTGATAAGAACTGTGAGAATCAAAGGAGCTATTTTTTTTATTTTTTTTTTGAATTTTTTCCCCATATTGTTAAACATGTATTATAGTATTGAAACTAAAAAAAAATTAATTTTTTTTTGGTGTAGAGTAATTACGTGTAGAGTAATTACATAATTACTCTAGTGTAAACTAATGTATTTACTTTAATGATGTAATTACACTAAAAAAAATTTTAAATTTTTTTTTGTATTATTCATCTAGAAAGTATGTTTAAGCACATGAGAAAAAAATTCTAAAAAAAAATAATTTTTTTACCCCCTTTAATTCTCACAGTTCTTACCAAAAAAACACTTTGTATTTGATCTTTACTCATTAGAAGTATGTAACATCTATACTTTAATTGGTGGCCAGGAGATTTCCTTATTACGTTATTGGCGGAAGGTCAATGTCGTTATTTTCCATCCTCGTCTTGAAAAGAAAACAAAGTATTTACTTCTATCGCTTTGCGTCAAGATTGTTAAATCGAATGAACTTAGACATAAAAACTTGTTGAACCACGCACACCCATTGCAGTGTGTTAACGCGTAAAAATTAGACAGATATGTAAAACGTAGAAAAAGAATAAGTAAGTCGACTTAGTATTCGCATGCTGTGACGGGTCGTTAAATGGGAAAAAAGTACATGTAAAACCGTTGAGCCACACACGCACGTTTGCAGTGTCTTAACTAATAAAACTTAGCCTGAAATGTTAAACGAAAAAATTGTAATATATGAAAAAGTATAAGGGATCAAAGCTGAAAGTGGAAAAGAGGTATGATCTTGATTTTCCTTCAAAATTTAAATAAGATAACCATTAATTATTATTTTAAAATTTCAAATATGTAATTAATATTTTTATATTCATCTTTTCCTTATTTTCCCCTCACATTTTTTAAACATCAGTAACTTTTATATACGACATTAAAAAAAATTACACAAAATTAACGAGCGTTTTATTATCTTTCCAATGAGCACCATAATGCTATATAAAAAAACGACTTTTTAGTAGGTTTTGTTAATGCAGAAAAAAACACAATGTGTTTAGTTAATTCATTAATCATGTCTAGGCAAGTCACTAATCATGTTATGATAGTATATATGCTTTTGAACATATTATTACATATAAAAACCCGCTAACTATATATATATATATATATATATATTCACGGATGTAGTCATTTGGGTAATAATCTTTTTTTTTGTATTTGATTGGTGTTGTTAGGAACATTGATTACAAAGGTTGCTAAGCCGGTTAGATAACCTATAATTCTTAGAAATCAGGTAAATCTCTAGCTGACAAGTAATAATTAATCATCCACTATGCATGTCATTTAAATTAAAAAATCAATTATCATTATGACATATCATTTGATACCAATTTGGTTGTTTTTTTCCCAGGTTCACATCACAGCTTTAAAATATCTTGAGGAAGTGACAAAGTTGTAGAGAGGCTTCACTTGAGCAAGATGTGCACACGTAGAATTAGAAGTAGGTTTTATGAGTTATCGAGTGTTGATCTTTTTAAAAAAAAATCCTAAAAAAATGACATATTCCTTTTACAATAGAGTTTGTATTAGATTTGTCTATTCTGGGAAGCACCTGGGGATAATCTAGTAAATATTATGTGATGGCTTTAACGAGATATATTATGTGAACGGTGTTAATATATAGCACAAAGAGAGAGATTAATTATGTGAAAAAAAAAATTTCGCGTAATAAGAAATGATAAGACGGCACATAGACTTGTATGATTTTTATGGGTGACTTGTCATTCTAAAGTTAGATGTGCCATAGATTGTGTGTTGTGGTGCGCGAACGAGCAGCTGCGAGCGGCCAGACGAGCCACGTGGCTCGTGCACAACACCTACACATGAAAGACGACGCGAGCGAGCAGGTGAGACCCTGATCGCATGGGCTAGCAAAGAATGATTTGACCGTTGGGCTATTTTCGACCATTGGCGGCAGAGGCGGATACACTGTTGCAGGTGAGGAACATGTGTGTCTATATATTTTTTCATTTTTTTCCGATGAGCAAGACTTTTGTAGAGATTCTTGTTGCAGGTTTGTGTTTTTAGAAGGAAAAGTGAAGAAGATAACCCAAAAGTAAAATTTTATTTGATTTTTCTTAATCCAAATGGAGTATAAGTTAGTCGAAGTTATGGGTGAATAATAGTGACAAGTACTTAATTTAATATAATAAACTTATTTCTTTTTCTTTTTTACTTTTTTTTTTACTCTATTACTTGTTCTTTTATTAGTTTATTACCTATTATTTTATATAAACTAGATTTTCACCGCGCCGCAACAACGGGGTTGCTTCATCTTTAACTTTTATAATATTATGGATGTCTCTTACCTAGAATGACTTGTAAATGTTTGGGATCTAAGAAACAAATAAAAATTTCAAAAAAACTTTTTTTTTAACTCAATGGGTTCCTTCTTATGTAAAGGTATGACATTTTTTTTATTTTTACTTTTTTTTGGTTTTTTTTATATTTATTAACTTATTGCGGGTGACATTGATTTGTTTTAGTTGAACACCATAAATACCGGCACTCAATTCATCAAGCTAAACCATACTAATTTTAAATAGAAACTTGAGATTATTTTATAACAAATGAAATTAGTTGATAAAATAAATTTGTCTTGCCCACTATAAACAAATTGTGTTTTGGAGTTGTATATGTTAAATGATGTGTACGTGTGGTGATGGTGGTTGAATGAGGATGTACATGTTTGGACTTTGGTGGCTACTCTATAATCCATAACATGAACAGAGAGTAAATAGTGTCATCGATTTGTATGGAAAAGCAAACATTATGACACTACATGCCTAACATGTTAAAATAGTTTTTTTGTAGAGTTCCTCTCTGTACTCTCTATCTCTCCACATATGTCATCCCTTTCTTCTCTCTCTCCTCCTCCTCCCTCTTACTTCAGATCTCAAACGTCACAACCTACCACCACCAATGTCTACGTCTCCACTACTCTTTCATCGGTCACTCTTTCCCTCGTTTCTCTCTCCTTTATTCTCTCTTTGCTTGGTGATGATGAATGTTCTCACTCTTCCATCTCCATTTTCTTTTTCTCTCTCTAAATGGGGAAAGCCAGAAATGACTTAAAATGAGGGAAAATAGAAATGAAAAGAATACACATGTGAAATACATGAAATTACAAAGATTGCCATTTACTGTTAAATCCATGGCCAATAAACAGAGCAAACAAAAATCCAATGGTGAAACTTGAAACCCACAATTCTTCTAAAAAAATACCCTTGGTCATGTGATATTCGTGAGAGAGAAAGATGGGTGGTTGCGGTTGGGTGAGAGAGAAAGATGGGCGATTGTTGTTGGGCGTGGTAGCTGAGGCGCTGGTGATTCCGGCACGTAGCAGAGGCGGTGGAGCTTAAAGTTGGGATGTGGTGGTAGGGCAGATGGTGGCGGTAGAGGCGGAGTAAATCGAGTGGTGGTGTTTACTCTCTCTCTCTACATCTACAGTTGTGCTCTTTCACTCTCTTCTCTTTTATAAAGACTGTGTGGTGGCTTTCAAATGAAGAAAAAAAGAACTTTAAAGACAGAGGTTTAGTGAAGAGTGGACACGTGTAAGGGATGCAACACCTTGCACCATCAAATCCACCATGTTGCACAACCATCTAACACGTTGCAATCAACTTAAGACCAGCTGCCACGTTGCAATGAGGACACACATACCCCTACCCCTGAGAAAGCTGTTAATTACGAAAATGTAAATGAAAAAAAGAAACAAATTGCAGTTGCCTGGTCTCGAACGAACAACCTACTTAGTAGAAAAGAGAACCTCAAACCATTGTACCATGAAACAAACTTGTGCTTTAACATGAAATGAAATGTATTTATTATTAAATGACGTTGAGGAAAACAAAAAAAATATAAAACTACCATCGCCCCTCTCAACCAATTGGAGAGGGGCTGTACTATTCATGCCTTTTGTAATTAATACATAGTAAATTTTTGATCGTTAAGTAGGGATATCTTTGCTACTTAGTTTGTATACTGTGTTACTTGTTATATTTATTTAGTTGGTAATATATTAAATTTGATATACCAATTTCTAAAGTATTTTTCTAAATAATATTTGTTGTAATGTTTTTAATTTTATGTAATATAATGTTTTTTATATTTTTTATTAATGTTAAAAAAATGGATAAAGTCATTGCTCACTTTAAGCCACAACAGGATCAAGTAAGCAGGATTGAAGCTTTACTCAATATCACGTTAGCGCCCAATTGGCAATATATGATAGGATAATATTTGGGTTCACCCTAAGCCACGTCACATGATAAAGCACCAAGTAATCAAAGCTTATTACAAATCTTAACACTTTAACACCCCATGTAAGACAACCGTTCAAAAGAAACCCTCGACTTTACCTCTTGGCTTGACTAGGCTTCGTTGACTAATTACTGCAAGAAACGGGCGGCAAATTCTTTGAGCTTCATATATTCATTCGTCCCAAATACATCAACGTAACATGGACACCTAAAATCGTGTAACCCACGCATAGCCCATGTAATACATTTATTAAAGCAAGTCAAATGGTTTTACAGTTTGTAAACGGGCAGGTTAACCTAATAAATTAAATTTTGTATTCAAGTTTTAACCATTTTAACAGGTGGACACTTTTAGTTAACCAGATAAACATGTCAGCTTTGATATAACTTGTTTAAATGAACATGTTAAAACGAGTCAACCCAAAAATGACTTGCTTAATGATTAAAAGGTTAGTCAAGTCGTATGATGTTGTTTAGGGCCGTATCAGGAATTGTTGCCCTTAATATCAACATTGTTTATATAGGACACATGACACCGTTGTATTAGTCTTCATCCGCAAACATTGGTAAAAAAGAAATCGTCGGTCTGAGTTCGGCTTTAATGAACGTGTCGTAGTAGGTGATTGTGCAGCGATGCCGTCTTATAGCGGTAGCAGATTGGCAAGAAGAGACAGTTACCACCGATTTTAATTCTTTAAATGGCCATGTTAATAAAACTTAAATGCATATAATGTGATACATGATACATTGAAGGTGTGGTAAATTTTGTATTTTGGTGCCACATAGTGTGTACCAACAAAAATCGTGCTTTATTAATTCTGATTGCAGCAATTGGACCCACGGACATCTGAATTTGTCATCCACAATTATGTCTCGTGAAGAGTTGTCTAATGTCATGCATGTACAAACAACCTGAACGATATTTATTAAGGTTTTAAATTATATAAAGAAGTCTGTTTCCTAACCAATTCCAAAATGCTAATTAAGAGCTAATAATATGTATTACTTCTTCAAATGCACCATCTGATAACCACCAACAGAAAACATCTAGCTAGGTTCATGTATATATTGTGAAAGATCCAACACCAACCCGGTATGAAGATTTTAGTTGAAAGAGGTTTATAGTTGATATCGAGATGGAGTGTTAAAGTTGTGGCGATATCAACTTGAAGACTAAAGTCGAAGGACTAAACGAGTAAAATAATAATTAAGTTTGTTTAATTATTATTTGAATTATCTATTAGTGTTAGTATTAGGTTTGAATTATGATTCCTAATGTTTAGATAATTATGTTTAGTATTAGAGTTCTAATAGGATTAGAATAACTAGTCTATATAAACCCCTTGGTTGTAATGTTTTATTCATTCAAGTTAATAAAAAGAGTCGATCAAAAGTTTCGATCAGAATCGTGAGTCTCTTTGCTCGTTTCCAATTTTAACATTTACTAACGCGAATCATTTTTGATTGATTGCACCACAGAGTGGGCAAATGCTCCATTCTTTCAAGAGACTGTTTCTGTTCTTGTTTATTTATAAGGTGTTCAAGGTCTCGTTTGCGGTTGTGACGAACGTTCTAGTTCAAACTGCGGACTACGAATCTATGATTTTGAGAAACGACCAAGATGTCCTGACGTGCAAGAGCAAGACACACATGGTTACTTAACACCATATAGCCTAATTATTTTTTTTAATTTGTTAAATAATAGTATGACAAGAAAGATAAGAAAGGCATTTATGTCCATTACATAAATGAAATCATCAGAAATTGAATGTTACGTGTACGGGTTAAAGAACTATTTATATTATGCTTATCACGATTTGTTATGCATATAAAGAATTTAAAATATTATCTTTGTGATAGGAAATTTTTTAAATTATCCTAACATAAATAGAAACTTACCATTTATATGTTTGACGGAATTGTGGTGTCTCACTGTATTGTCACTCACCCATTGTCTCTTGAAATTGACGTTACGAGTCAAATGTCGCGTTATAAATATCAAAACTATAGTAGATGTATAATTACTAGAAACTTGTAGACAACATGGTACATAAACGAACGCAGTAAATTCTGAACTAAAAATGTATGTGTTGTTCTATCTTCTAGCATCTGAAATAATATAGTTGAGTGCAAATTAAACTACCATGGCTCCACACCTCATCACATTCATCATCGTCATGTGAAATCTGACATTATAGGTGAAATAAGGTAGAAGTCACATAGTCAAGGTTGGGACAATCAACAAGACAAGGTTTTGTGATGGTACAAAGGGATTGGAGCACCAATAATTTGCTGTGTATTCAAGAGTTGGTGACACTAGTAAAATCGATTGGTTACGATTTACCAAAAGTCTGTAGCTTAGTGATATCAATGTGTATTTCCTCCTTATGTGATAGAGGTTTCAAGTTTCATGGTATAGATACTTAGATTTAAGAGTAGATCCCTTTATGGTGTGTGTAAGTTGCCCATTAAAAAAACTAATGAGATTGGTATTGGTAAAACTAGTATGAAATTAATTTAACTGTTGAAAGCATCACTACATCATGTGCGTTCTTTATACATTAAAATTTATGGTTTATTTGAAAGGACAATGGTAAATGTTACGTCAACTGCTACTATCTTCAAGGCATCTGGATCGGAAGGCTTTTATACCATACGTTCGTTAGGTTGTGTGTAGTGGTGGGGGGTATGTGGGGGCTATTGTATTAAAATATTGAAAAGTAATATAAGGGGGGTTATGGAAAAAGAGGGTGTAGTGGGAAAGGGAGTTATGTAGGGGTTATAAATGATTGGATAATTATTGTAGTGGGAAGGTGTAGTGGGAAGAGGGTGTGGAAATTAATTAAAAAATAATATAAAAATGATTTAAACAAAGAAAACGCCCGCCATGTGTATGGCGCCAGCCATCGAAAACGCCCCATAACCCCCAAGGGGGCGGTGTTCGGGGCGCTATGGGGCAATAAAATATTCAAAACGCCCCCCATGGCGCCCCACTACACACAACCTTATGTATTATGCACCGGTGGACTTACGTAAACATTGATAATGGTGAAAAAGTTGATATCTTATATTAATATTTAATACTCATCTTTATATGTTTCTACGTATATGGAAGGGTGTTCAGTACTATAAATCTTCGGCTAAATGTTTCGCACTTTAAATCCTCTAGGCTTTGGACCTCCGATCTGACCAATTATTCCATATTTTAGCTAAATTCTGGATTCTTGTTAGCGGCGATAGAAACCGCGATAGTGAATCACGACACCACAAATGGTTGGATATCAAATCGAAGTGTGAAATTTTTGAAACAATGTTTAAGGCTAAAATGGATGAAGACCCAACCGATCTGAAGAAATTGTCATTGTAGCGACTCAAGTCGACTACACTTTTGAGTTCGGCGAGGAGTCTGAGTATGTTTCGTCGTGTCAAATATTACGCCCTAATTGAATCTAGTTTAATGTTGTAGTTTTATGTATATTTATTTTATGTTTTCTATGTAATGTTTTTTGCTTAATATAAAGATGGACTTTTTAATATAATGGTTTATTTATTAACAAAGACAAATGCAAAATAAAAAAAAAAAGTCAAAAACTGTCAGTTGACACTACCACGGACATACTGTCCACGTCATCACCACTTCGCCGTACTTATTTCATGCCCCAACGATGAGATGCATGCTATATGTCAATCCATGCCCTCACAGGGACATCACAACACCGTGCAATCTTAATCTTACGAGCCAAAATAGAGTTGTTTACAATTGGTTGTCTCTAGCACTCTAGGTCTCTAGCAGTAGTAAGGTGTACATGTGACAAAAAACGACATATAATTAACTATTAAATTATAAATTAGATGTATGTCATCCCATACCAGAATACTTACAAAAACAAAGCAAAAGACAAAATACATAAAAAAAATCTACATGGATGTAAAATATAGAAACAAACATTCTCAACATATGAAAAGAAAGGTGATACCCGTTTTAGGGACAATTCACTTTATTTACCACCCATTTATGGATTAATTTAAAGATCGAACCTCCTTTGTTATCCATATGAGATACTTTAATCATGATTGATTGTTACTAATTAATTAGTAACCACAATTTAAAATCATATTAGTTGTTTAATTATATTAAAAGAAAAATATATTAAAAGAAAAATATATTAGACTAGAGGGAGTGGGGGGAAGAGGGGGGGAAGCGCCATGTGGCACTTGTGGGGTCCATGTGGGGGGGAAAAAATTGTGGGGAGTGGAAGGGGGGAAGAGTGGGTATTGGTGTTCCAAAAGTACCTTTTCGAAGTCCTGGCATTTTTTTTTCTTTTTTTTTTTATAAAAAACTTTAATATATTAATAAATATAATAATAATAATAATATTAATAATTTAATCCGAAAATTTATTAACTTAATAAAATAATAATAAAAAATAATATTTATTAAAAAAATAATTATATTCAAATTTTGAATTTCAAACGGTTACTGTTCCAAATCGTTTGAATTTCAAATTTTCCCCCCCAAACGTTTAAATTTCAAAATTTGAAATTCAAACGTTTTCCCCCCAAACGGTCATATTTCTCACCCTATAAATACAACACTTCCTCCCAATTCTCAGTCACACATTTTCCTCATCCTCAAATCCTCAACACAATGAATAACATGGGCGGTTTTCAACCAGGAGCTGCCGGACCATCTAATGTCCGGCAGTACACTCGCCGAGTCCGGGGACGGGGACGGGGACGGCCCCGGAGACTACCATTCACCCCCTCTCCTCCTCCTCCTCCTCCTCCACAACCTCCTCTTCCTCCTCCTCCTCCTCCACAACATTGGTTATATCCCCCTCCTCCTCCTGTTGTGTAACATCCGGCAAAAATCGATGTGATTCCGTACGTAATTAGTATATGTAATTAACGGTTTAAGTGCATATTTAAATTAATTGGATTAATTTAGCCTTAGAGAATAGCAAATTCCCCATAAGATGCATAGGAATGCATGTGTTTAATTTGAAGCACGGCGAAATCGCGTGCAAATTAACTTGTGTTGGAACGGACGTTGGTGATTACCCGGTAAAAATTTAATAAACAAATATTATCCCGGACACCCAGGATATAAAATAAAGGGGTATTTTCATGAAATGTAATGTGTTTTGGAACTCCAAAACTATAAATGAAAACTTTACATACAAATCTCCCGGTAACGAATAAAGTGCGCGTACCACACCGGTACGCGTATAACTAATAATTTCACCCAACGAAAGCCTAACTAACCAACCAACACTTAAACTAGGCTATGTTTAAGGGTTATTAGAGGCTATTATAATGTCCAAATAACGTACAAATAAAATCCGATTAAAACCCGAAAACAATATATTTAAGTCTCAAAAAAAAAAAAATGGAAGATATTTTTGGTCATGGGACCCATAAAATCCCAACCCAAATCGTTTCCCCTAGATCAAAATCCCACAAAAATCTTGTTGCTTGATTTAGTGTACAAGATATTAGATTTTGGATTGGTTATAAGATTTTTTTGATATTATGTACAAAAATAATCCACAAAATCTAAGCTAAATCAAAAGGTATGGACTAGATTTGAGAAGGTGATATGCATGAGATTATATGTGTACTTGGAGATTTCTAAAATCCTCCATTCCCTTGTAAATCTACGGCCATATACACACCCACACAATCCACTCAAGATCACTAACAATCTAATTGTACACACATTTCCATTTTATATAAGCATTAAATCAAGAAGTGGATCTTATGAAATCGTTTGAGATATGACATGAGCTATAAGAGAGTACAAGGCTTCCACACTTGAACACAACTCTTCCTTTCTTTTCTTCTTGGCCGTGAGCTACCTAGCACCCACACACACTTTCCTTTCAAGTTTTTACACCTTTAAATCACTCAAATCTTCCATAATCCAAACCCCATGGTGTGTTTCAATCTTGGAGCTTAACCCCTTGGAAGAACACACTAAACCTCATCCAAATCAAGTGATTTTGTCTTCCCTAGCCTTGTGCTAGTTGTAAGTATCTTTCATCTTGATCTTGCTTTTAAAAGTTTATGTTTTGAGGTTTTTGATGCAAGTTGTACACAAGTATTTAACAAGGTTTTTAACATAAGATGTGATGTGTTTTATCAAGTTAAAATGGATGTTTAAAACTAGTGTTTTGGGCCATGGGTTTGATGATGATGGATGATGATGTTTTAAGTTGATAAAAGCAAGGTTTTTAAACCCGGACCGGACCGGCCGGTTCGACCGGTCGGACCGGGCTCCGGAAGCCACGCCGGGCCGGGTCGCCCTATAGGACCGCCTCTGCAATGACCCGCCCGATTGGACCGGGAACCGGGTTTGGACCGGGAACCGTTCACTTTTGAACCGGACCGGCTTTGTTTTTTTTCCTTTTTTATCAAAAATATATAATCGACGATGAATTGATGATGATGAGAAGATCGAAACCTGCAATGGTGTGAACGATGATGACTGATTAAGATGAACATGAACGATGATGACAGATGAAGATGAATCAGATGATGATTGATGAAGTTGAAGATGAATGATGATGATTGATGAAGATGAACTAGATGATGATGATGCTTGATGAAGATGAAGATGAGCTGTATATGAACGAAATGATTGATGATGTTGATGACTTTTTGATGGTTGTTGAAGGGTTGGGGGAGGGTTGGTAAAGTAAAATGATCAGTAGACTTTATGGGTACTTGGAATTCCTATGGTTTTTTTTTTTTTTTGAATTGATGCTTTTTATTAATTGGCATATTTTTTTGAATTTTATGAATTATATATATATTTTTATAATATTTATAACGTTGTCCGGTTCTTAAATCCGGTTCAACCGGTCCGACCGGTCCGACCAGTGAACCGGTAGACAGGCCGGTTCGATATCCGGTCCGGTTCTAAAAACATTGGATAAAAGTCACATAATCATGTTTAAAATGTTGATCAAAGCATAGATTGTTATGGTAACTTGAATACACTTGAAAGTGATGTTGATCATCTTAAAATGATTATCTAAAGCTTAATATCATGTTGATCTTGTGAGAAATGTTGAAATATAAAGTTTACATAACATAAGAAACAAACATAATGTTAACATTTTGGGCAAATTGGACTTAATACCCAAATTACACCTATTATTATCCTTAAGTAAGTTATTATGGACTTTGGACAAAGTTAGAACATAATAATAACCTTCCATGACAAAGTTGATTTAATCAAGATTACTAGTTTTGCAAGAAATTGTCACTTTTGGAAGTTCAAGGATAAAAATGTAACTTTTGAAAGTTTTGGGTGTTATTTGGAAGCTTTAAAAGTTAAAGGGTGAAAAGTGTTATTTTAGAAAGTTAAGTCCAAAGATGTGACATTTAAAAGTTTGGTGTTGAAATGTAAACTTGGATAGTCAAAGGTGGATTATGGAAAATATTTCCAAGACTTACAAAAATAATGTATTTTTGTATTAAATGTTATTTTTATAAAATTAGGATTTTATAAAAATACAAGTTACCAAAGGTTTTGAAAAAATAAAAACTAGGGATTTTATTACAAAAATTGGTAATTTTAAAGACTTAGTAAAGTTTTATAAAAATGAACATTTTTATATTTATGGGAATATAAAAATGTTGGAGCGTTTTGGGGTTAAAACAACTAAGTCTTGGTTTTGGAAATACAAAAGTTATTTTATAAATTTCCAAATAAAAATATGGTGAAATTAATGGTGGTTAATTTCGAGTAAATCATATTGTCGGAAATTTGATATGAATAACTAAATACATATATATTTTCGGAAGTAGGAAAATAATATTCGACGTGAAGTATTTATTTCTACAAAATATATATATACGTAACTTATATTATTCGTGGAGCGAAAATATATAAGTTAAACGTTCGGACATGAATATGTTTTAACACGACAAGTTATCGGACAAGATGTAGAACGGACGAGAAAATATATATCGTACGAGGTACGAATATATATTACGTCAAGGAAATATATATCTTATGAGATAGAATATATGAACTATCATGGGTGAAAAATATATATATAACACTTTCCTAAGTGTTGGAACGTATTCGTGGGAGAACTTAATCGTAAAGTGATCTTTAAAGATTGCGCACGTAAAATTAAGTTAAGTCCGAGAACTTAACAAGTTAAAATATAAAATCGAATCGACAAGACCTCAGTATATTTATTTGAATGGGAAAATAAATATATGGAACAGTGAGTCGAGTCGAAAGTTATAAAACGAAAAGTCGAATCGGCAAGATCTTAGTATATTTATTTGAATGGGAAAATAAATATATGGAACAGTGAGTCGAGTCGAAAGTTATAAAACGAAAAGTCGAATCGGCAAGATCTTAGTATATTTATTTGAATGGGAAAATAAATATATGGAACAGTGAGTCGAGTCAAGGGAATATCAAATCGACAAGATCCTAGTATATTTATTTAATGGGAAAATAAATATACGGTAAAGTGAGTCGAGGCGAGTGTCGGAAAATGAAATCTCGATCGACAAGATCCTAGTATAACTACTTAATGGGAAAGTAATTATGCGGTAAAGTGAGTCGAGTCGGAGATAAGTTTATCCGAGTTAGTAAATATATTGAAAACACATATATTAAATAATAAGATCATGATGTGATAAAATCGGGAAATGATCTTAGTTCGCGGCGACGAACCTAACTAACTTCAAGGATAATGTTGATATGTTTATTAAACATAAGTTAAGTGAAACTTATAACGGGGGTAATCCATCACCAACGGACCTAGGCACATGTTTTAAACGGGGAATTGTATAACAATTGTGTTGTTGGGAGTTGGGTGTACAACTTGCCGGTAAAACACACATGATAGGCTTAGTGACTCATACGTCTAAGAACGCCTGTAGGTATTTGACCTTGGATACCTGCTATTCTCTGGTATTTGTGCACGCTGAGTTTGAGGTGAGTTTTCACGGCCCCATTTTAAACTGTTTTTACGTTTTTGGGGGAAAGATATGTTTTGTTAAATTGCTGTAACATGTGGAATATAATATTTAGCACGATGGGTACCTGGGTAACTGGAAACCACTTGGGGTAAGACCTCGCTGTTTACTGTAACCATTAATTCAGGGAAATGAAACCAAAGGGATATCTGGGTAGTACTATCGGTGCCTGACAAGGCCCACCTCTGGTTGATAGCGTCAACCCGGTAAAGACAAGAGGTGCATGTATTCTGAACTGAGTTGTTGTCCAAGAAGCAACTCGCGGGGCAATCTGTTGTATAGTCTTGGTTTGGTTATGGGCCCGGGAGGGAGTCGCCATCGTCATGTAGGAGCTAGCTACTCCACATATTTGACACTACTTATATTATATTTCCGTTACATGCCGGTATTGCAATGTTTTGCTATGTGAAATTAAAACCTGTGAACTCACCAATATGTATATATTGACGTGTCTTTTAAACATATCTTTCAGGCAATTAGGCTGCTGAAAGGAATGGCTAGTGCGGGGGAAACGGGGACGTCGGTCTTTTGGGGGTTTTACTTTTATTTTCCGTAGGTTCGGAATATAGTCGAAAAACCCTTTTGTTTAAATTAAACTTGTATGGATGTGTACGTTTGGGACAACGAAAACATCTTACGACGTCTTAATAATATGATCTTTTCAAAATAATTATTGTTTGTGTTAATCTCGACATTGATATACTTTTCGAGCGTTGCGCCACGTGTTTCCACCGTTGGCGTGGTGTGACAGAAGTGGCACCACCAACCTTCACCCCTCCTCCTCCTGCTGCGGCACCACCAACTCATCCTGAAATTGATGATGACTGGACGGATGAAGATTGGGCCTGGGCCATGGATTATACCATGGCTATTCATCAAATGGACCGACTGATGTTGTCGGCACCACCAACCTTCACCCCTCCTCCTCCTAACCCCTACCACCAACCTATCCCCACCCACCAGACTACCCCCACCCCCTACCACCACCCTATCCCCACCCCCCAGAATACCCCCAACCACTACCACCCACCTATCCCCACCCCCCAGAATACCCCCACCCACCACCACCAGACCACCCCACCCCGTGAATATGGGGACCCAACTCCTGAGGACTTGGAAGCCCTCAGGGAAGTTGAGGAGCAGGAGCGCCTCTGGAGCATGCCTACCCCTCCTCGTGAGTACTACTATTTCCCCTCGGATGCGAGATCCGATGGATGGGACAGCTCACGTTCCCTATCCCCCGAGTACTACACACTCGAGACTGGGACAACTACTCTCCATAGTGGAGAAAATTATGATTAAATAAGTAATTTAGGAATTATGTAATGTTTAAATAAGTAATTTAGGATGTGTGTTTTTTTTAATATTAGTTGTAATATGTTTTAATTTTTAAATATTATGTAATTTGTGTTTTAAATATTATGTGATTGTATGTTTTTAGGATTGTTTTTTTTTATCTAAAAGGTTGATAATATTTTAGTTGGTTAAAAAAAATAAAAAAAAAACTATAAAAGGTTGATTATTAATATTTAAAAGTATTTTTTTTTAATACAAAATACCCAACCAATAAAAACCCTACACCTCACCCTCCACTCCCCCTTCCCGCCCGGCTTTCCCCCACCGCCTATCCCCCCCCCCCCCCGCCCTCCTCTTCCCGCCCCCTAGGGACGTTGTTCCCGCCCGGGGTTCACTTCCCGCCCACCCATTACCGCCCCACTCCCCATAGTCTTAAAAGAAAAAGAGAGATTGATTCTTTCCGGTTGAGGGAATGCCCCGTTTCATGATGATTGTCATGAGTCATTACCAAACAAAGACCTTGTGGAGATTACGAGCCACCCATTGTATCATCATTATCATTATCTATATCCTAAAATGGTGTGTCGGTGGGTAAAAACCACCACCACCCCCAAAGTTTTTGATAATTTCACTTTCCCCCCCCCCCCTTACATTACTACTTAATTTTATACCATCGACGAAGTCTAACGACTTACCTTACACATAATGCCGCATATTTGTGGTGTGTTTTTTCACTTAAACTAAAAGCATTGTGTTTCCACATTTTAATAAGTGTCTTTTACGCATCGTGTTTAACAAATTGTGTGTAATACATTATGTCTTAGGCATATTTTAGACTTCATGTGTTACAGCACAGTTCACCACGTCACGCGCCGCTGCATCGCGCGGCATCAAAATCTAGTTAACTTCTATTTGTGTTTTCGGTTTTGGTATTATTTTAGATCAGGCTTAGCCTGTTTCCTACCCTGGGGTGTCCGGTTTGAATCTCACATCAGTCGGGCTTTGCTCATGTATAGCCCTGAGCGAGATACCGTTCAAAAAAAATTAGATCAATTATATAAAGAAAACGCTATATATGATAAGAAACAACTTTCTTCACTATTAAAGTCACATAAACTTTTTTTCCTTTCTTTCTCACTATAAATTAAAACACTCAAGTTTCAATACAACTCCATAGTTGCAAACAAATTATAGTGTCCGTTATGGATCGCAAACAACCCGGCGCAAGCGAGGTTTCAGTCCGGCGTCACCGCGAACTCCACAACAACCCCAAGCGAACCCTGTCGCGACGACCCAACGTGAGCAGGCTCACGGCGCAAGTGAAACTTTTTCTGTTGGATTTGCATCCTTTGATAACAAGCAGTCGTGCGAACACCACAATTGGTCAAGTGACCGGGTTACTTAAGAGTCACGTTAGTGGCTCACGCCGATGCTCACTCCAGCCACAACGTATAGTCTTATAAATCTCATAAGAAAGCGACATGAGTGGGGAAAAATGGAACTTGTTTACTATTAGCTATAATTATTAAGTTTAACGTGAAATAATAGATAAATGTGAAGAAAAAAGCCACTAAATAATAATCAAGATTTATAAATATTTCATTTAGGTTAATCATTGAAAATAATCATGCAAAAATTCAAAACTACAACACAACATTGAAACTATAGTTGTTTATAGTTAGAAAAAAGTATGAACAATCAATTTTATTGAAGCAGTATTAAAACTTTGTTACCATTAAATAATTTTTGTGCCGTATGATTTATATAAAATTATAAGTTTGGTTTTTTGGATTCAAAAATTACGTGTACCTTGTATATTTCTACAACTTGTTGCCAAGATGGTTTTTTTAGTTAGACGGGCAAATAAATACAAAGTATAGCAAATAAAATACATAACAAATGGAATAATGTATTTAATAATCTTGTGGTATTTAGTGCCACATTGTATGTACCAACATTTAGAGTGGTATATGTTGATTATAATTGGTCCCACCATGCAAAAGAAACATACATATCAAATACCACCATAAAATAAAAATTATGATTGAAGCATTGTTATGGGCTACTTTTAGAAAACGACTATGAGATAAAACATTTATTCATTTCATATATAAGGGGACTGTTTGATACTAGAAATGGGACAGAGACATCACATATGTTCGATGATACATGTGAGAAAATAGTAACTATTAAATTCACACCGACTTATAAAAAAAAAAAAAAACTTGATATATTACAAGCTTGAGTTAAATAATTAAATTGGTCCATTAAGTATTTTAATACATATGTTTCCATAATAAATAATGCAAATTCTTGATCTAAGTTTAAATACACAATCTATATTTGGCGCAGTAGTGGAAATTTACGATTTTCGTAGTTAAATTGAGTCCGCGTTAAGTCCAGCTCCCGCCGATTTGCCACTATCGATCGAAAAAAATTGACCCCCCCCCCCCCCGACTCGTGAATCTATGCTTTATATGAAAAACTAAAAACAAAACGAAAAAAAAAAACATTTTGTACGAGAATTAGCACATACACATATACTTATCGACCAAGGATTTATTAATTCATATTTATAACAAAGTAAGTGAAGTTAATAATTTAAAAGGTGAATAAAGCATATAAAGTTGTATGAACCAAGATGGTGGCCATAGATCAACAACCAACAATCACTATGAATACTAAATGTAACGTAAATATTTGTCTAAATTGCTGGCTACAAGTATTCATACATTAGGTATGCAAAGATATATATTATAGAAAAAGAAATGGAGCACAAAAGGAAAAATAAAAACTTTATCTTTATGGATTCTTGAAATTTCTTAAATTAGAAGAAAAGAGATGAAATATTTAACAGCTGTGTTTCCTTTGTTGTTGACCAATATATGACTGCCACGCTTGTAAACAGACCATTGTCAAACTAATATATACTCAATTATTAATTTATTATTATTGTCTAAGAAAAGAATATATAAGTTAAATCATACGATGTTTGGATTTTGTAGGCGAGTCATATAGGGTATGTGGTGGTTGTAAACAAAGTAACAAACCATTGTCAAACTAATATACGCAATATAATAAATAAACCTGAAGAGGTATAAGCAATTATACCGCAGCTAGTGAGGCACGTGCCTCCTAGGACGTATTAAAGTCCAACAAGTTACAAATAACTTAAGGACTTGGGAAGACTTGAAGAGGTATAAGCAATTATGCCGCAGCCCAATATGGTAAGGCACGGATTACGCTCTAGACGGAACAAAGCACCGTCATCATAAACAAGTACAGTACTCGGACGTAGGTCAATATAGACCGAAGCATAGTACAATGATAGTCCGAAATATAGTACAAAGCCTTGTTGACCACTATAAATACCCTCATTAAAGTACAAGAAACACACGAATGCTCTCACTCCGCACCACACTTTCTCTCTCTACTTTCTCTCACTAAATAAATACTTATCCTCACGCCGGAGGGTGGTTACAGAGAGGCCCTCCCTCCTCCTCTGTAACGAGCCTAACGGTTTGTTGACTTGTGCAGGCTTTAGCTCAGGTCAGAGACAACTCAGATCCAGTTCCTTCGGCCATACCTAGTACCGCACTTCAGGTTCGGCCACTTTTTGGATCTTCAATTGGCGCCATCCGTTTGTACAACCGTTTTCTATAATCCTCAAGGTTAAAGATATCGACGGTTTTTCCCATGGCGGCTTCATCTGAAGGATTCATCATTGAAGACGTAACACACACTGAACCTGACGCTGAGGTCACTGCTGTCACGACCTCTATGGTTACTGTCTCGTCCGTAGGACACTTTAGCACGGACGGACGTTCCAAGTCGTTGCAAGGTTCGGTGGACAATTCCATTCTCAAAAATCAAGATAACAACCTGGAATTTGATAACGACTTCCTTTCAAGAAACCGTGACTTCTTATTGCAACTAAAGACACAACAGGAGAAGGAAGCTATGCTCAAAAGTGTACAGGTAAACTTATTTTCCATTGATGGACCCCAGGCATCCTCTGGACCTACTCCAGGTTTGACCTCACAAGCCACTTACTCTACTGTGGTCACCACTCCCAATTTCGCCGCTGCGCAAGGCAGTTCTCTCCCTACGGGTTTCCGAACCATGACCCATCCGGTCACTCCCTTCACTGAGAAACCAGTCACCACTTCCGCAGAAGATGATCTGACAGCTCCATATCGACCGGCCTATATGGCCGCCTACTCCAAGTTCGCCCCCCGAATAGCCAGCGCCCCCCTACCAGCAAAGCTTAAAATGCCTATAACGGTAAAAAAGTATGATGGTACCACAGATCCTGATGATCATGTTTTCGATTTTGATGGAGCAGCAGAAATCGAACTGTGGCCCATGCCTGCATGGTGCCACATGTTTGCTCAAACTCTTACCGGGGCAGCTAGGGTTTGGTTTGACGGGCTGCAGCCTGGAGAAATAGCCAATTGGACCGAACTCCGCCGAGTGTTCTTGCAAAATTTTTCACAGCAGAGACGATGCTCGAAAGACATCACAGAAGTACATAACATTCGCAGAAAAGACGGGGAGACGTTGGAAAGATTCATTGACAGGTTTAGTAAAGAAAGCATGCAGATCAGTGGTGCAGTGGATCAGCTGCGGATATCAGGGTTCTGCCACGGTGTCCGCAATAACCAGTTGGTAGAAAAGTTGCATGAAGACCTCCCGAAGACTATGGAAGTATTGATGGAGCGGGCACGAGCTTTCGCTCGTGGAAAAAATGCATGCAGCCAGACATATGATAATGAATATCGTTCCACTTCCAGAAACAACTCCTGGAAAAAGGGGTCGGGGGCTCCAAGCGCAGATCGCGGAAACTCATGGGGAAAAAGCAGGCCGCAGCCTTACTCCAGAAGTGAAAAGAGTTCTGTTAGCCGAAGCACCCAATCATACAGGGGAGGAGGCTACTCCGAGCTATTAAAGACCCCCAGTGAAATACTTAGCACAGAGAATATCGATTTTCCTAAACCACCGAGACAGAAGCCCACGTCCGACAAACACACTAAAAAATACTGTGACTACCATCGGGCTAGAGGTCACGACACTGATGAATGTTGGTCTTTAAAACAAGAAATTGAAAAAGCCCTAAAAGCTGGGAAACTGGCACATTTAGTAAAAGATATCAAGGAAGGAAAAGCCAGCACCAACCATATCGCCAACCCCAATGATCAGGCTGGGATCCACATGATCCGTACCTTAGTCAAACAAGGAACAAAAAGAAGCAGTGATCACGTCGCAGCATGGATGTCACAGCCCATAGCATTTCCATCTGTTTCACCCGATGATTATAAAGAAGGTCCAATTATAATCTTCGGGATCGTAGCAGGACACAAGATACACCGAATATACGTTGACGGAGGAAGCGCCTCGGAAATCATGTACCTCCAGTGCTTCCAACAGTTAGCCGAGGCCTCCCAGCAAAAGTTGATTCCTGTCTCCATGCCTCTGATAAGTTTCTCCGGGGAAATAGTGCAGCCAGTAGGACAACTCTCCTTGCCCGTAACATTTGGTTCCGGAGCCTGCCAAAGAACGGTCATACTGACCTTTCTAGTGGTAGGATCCAGATCGGTACACAATGTTATCTTAGGGCGGCCGGCAATGAAAGCCTTTGGAATGGTAACATCTACCATACACGGTGCTCTAAAGTTCCCAACCGAGCAAGGTATTGCGACCCTTGAGTCAGAAGCAGGGCTCTCCATTTCCGAAATCCGACAATCCTCGGACGTGACAAGAGATCCGGAAGACCCAGGAAATTCCGGATCAACCCTCACTGAAAAATGGTCGATCCACCCGAGGTTTCCAGAACAAAAAATCTTGGTTGGGGCACAACTTCCAACCTTGGCTCGGGAAGCACTGTGGAAGTTGCTCTCTAACTCTCTGGATGTCTTTGCATGGGAGAATTCGGATATGACGGGGGTACCAAGGTCGTTGGCCGAACATAGGTTAAACACGTATCCCGGAGTTAAACCAGTGGCTCAGAAGAAAAGGAGCATGGCTCCAGACCGTGTAAAAGCTATCGCGGACGACGTTCAAAACTTATTAAAGGCCGGTATAATTCGCGAGGTACGATACCAGACGTGGGTAGCCAATCCCGTCCTGGTAAAGAAGCACGATGGGGCCTGGAGGATGTGTGTAGATTTCAAGGATCTCAATAACGCATGCCCGAAAGATTGCTATCCCCTACCGGAAATTGATGTGAAGGTAGATGCCGTAGCTGGTTTCAGATTAAAGTGTTTCCTTGATGCCTACAAAGGGTATCATCAAATTCAAATGGCTGAAGCCGACGAAGATAAAACAGCGTTTGTCACCAATGGAGGTTTGTATTGTTACACAAAAATGCCGTTTGGTCTGAAAAATGCTGGAGCCACATACCAAAGATTGATGGACGCAGCATTCAAAAATCAGATAGGCAGAAATTTGGAAGTCTATGTGGACGATGTTGTCATCAAAAGTGTCACGGAAGATACAATGATAAAAGACATTGCCGAGACATTTGAAAAGCTACGAGAGATAAACATGAAGCTAAATCCCAAAAAATGTTCTTTCGGCCTGGAAGAAGGAAAGTTCTTAGGGGTCCTGATGGCTCGAGATGGAATCAAGGCTAACCCCGAAAAGGTCGAGGCTGTGTTAAAAATGAAGCCACCCCGTTGCCTGAAGGAGATGCAATCCCTAAATGGACGACTGGTAGCACTGCACCGATTCCTTGCCAAAGCTGCAGAAAGAACGTTGCCATTTATGAATGTCTTAAAGAAAAGTTTGGGAAAAGAGCAATTCGAGTGGACGACCGAGGCTGATGTCGCCTTTGAAGAACTTAAGAAGTGCCTGATGAACCTCCCCACTCTAACCGCACCAGAACCAGGAGAGACACTCACGGTATATCTCTCTGCTTCGGAAGGTGCTATTAGTGCCGTTCTTGTCATCACCAGAGGAACAATACAGCACCCGGTTTATTACATCAGCCGTGCTCTCCGGGAGTACGAAGTACGGTATCCAATCTTGGAAAAATTAGCTCTCGCGTTGGTGCACGCCTCCAGAAGACTCCGAAGATACTTTCAGGCATTCAATATCGAAGTACAATCCGAGCAGCCAATTCTACGGATCCTCCGTAAGCCAGAAGCCTCCGGCCGAATGACCAAATGGGCCATTGAGCTTGGAGCCTTCGACATTACATACAAAACCAGAGGACCGGTGAAAGGGCAAGCAGTGGCTGACTTCCTAGTAGAAATTCCAGTAACAGCTGAAGCCGAATCTCAGAACGACCCGGCATGTACTTGGCACTTGTACACCGATGGAGCTTCGGGATCCGAAGGCTCCGGTGCCGGGATGGTCCTAAAGGAGGCCGAGGGACAAGAATTACTGTATGCTATACGGCTGGACTTCAAAAGCTCCAACAATGAGGCCGAGTATGAAGCACTCATAGCTGGGCTTCGTTTAGCCATCAAAGTTGGTGCCAAAAAGGTACAAAAGCTTGAAGATAACTCCCTGCTACATGCAAAGTTCACCTTAAATCCTAAAAATAAAATGTCCTATGTGCTGCAGGTCATCTCCCATGTTGACTCGTTACTGGTAGCTAATCAGATATCCGGAGAATATGAGGCTAAAGATGCCAGCATGATTCTTTATCTAGCTGAGGTATGGGGTTTTACCTAACAACCCTCAGCTACGGATGTCAAACAAACCAGAAAACGACTAACATAATACTTTGAAAAAATGCAGGCTAAAAAACTGATGGGGCAGTTCGAAGCATGTCAAGTGGTGCACATACCAGGAAGCAAGAACAAAAGGGCCGATGCTCTGAGTAAGCTAGCCGCATCCACCGTTGACATCATGAAGCAAGAAGTACACTTGGAAGCTCTACAAAGCCCATCCGTCAAGACAACCGACGTACTGGCGATACATGCGGCATCGGACAACTGGATGACTCCAATAGTCCAATATCTTCTAAACGACACCGTCCCAGAAGATAGAGCAAAAGCAAGAAAGTTAAAAGTTAAAGCTCTCCAGTACCAGCTAGTGGATGGTCAGTTATATCGAAAAACATTCTTGGGACCGCTCCTTAAATGCGTTGACCTGGACGAAGCCTCTTATATTATTCAAGAAATTCACCAAGGTATATGTGGCATACATGCAGGTCCAAGAATGGTGGTAGAAAAAGTCATGAACACCGGATACTTTTGGCCGGGGATGCATAATAGTGCCGTCGCCGAGCTTCAAAAATGTGAAGAATGCCAGAGGCATGCACCTGTCAGCCTTCGAGCCAAAAATCACCTCATCCCAGTAACCGCGGCCTGGCCGTTCCAACAATGGGGAATCGATATCGTGGGACCTTTCCCAAAATCAACTGGAGGCATGAAATTCTTGCTCGTAGCCGTGGATTACTTCACAAAGTGGGTAGAAGCCCGTCCTTTGTCAAAGATATCCGGGAAAGAAGTAAAAAAGTTTGTATGGGAACAAATTGTTTGCCGCTTCGGTCTACCACAAACCATCATCAGCGATAATGGGACACAATTCGCAAACAATCCCTTCAAGAAATGGTGTCAGGACCTCCACATCCAGCAATCATTTGCTTCGGTGGCTCATCCGCAGGCAAATGGTCAAGTAGAAAGAATAAATAGAAGCTTGGTAGAAGGGATAAAGAAGCGCCTGGGACGAAAAAGGAGCGGCTGGGTGGATGAACTTCCTAATGTCTTATGGGCTCACCGAACCCACACCAAGACAAGCACAGGAGAAACCCCCTTCAGTTTAACTTACGGAACCGAGGCTGTGATCCCCGTAGAGATCGGTTCTCCATCCCTAAGAGTCCAGCACATCAGCAACAATGAACAAGAGCTCCGGATGAACCTCGACCTACTTGATGAAAGAAGAGAAGCCGCAGCCATAAAGGAAGCACGGTACAAGCAAGAGCTAGAAAAATTTTACAACTCCAGGGTAAAAGAAGTCCGGTTCAAGCCCGGAGACTACGTGTTCCGGAACAATCAAGCTAGCGGGGTAGAGAAAGGAAAGATGGCCGCTTCATGGGAAGGACCATATGTAATCAAGTCAGCTGGGGGAAAAGGCGCCTACACCCTCCAGACCCTAGATGGGAGGAACGTACCCCGCACCTGGAACGGTATTCACCTAAAAAGGTGCTTCATGTGAGCAACAACCAGCAACTCTTTATTTAGTTTCTTTTAACATTGTAATGTGAGATGTGCCATTCCTCACCGTTTTTTATTTCCTTGTTATTATACGGGATGAGACATGCCCCGTTAGAGAAGTATGAAATAAAATGCTGGTTTGTTTAAAATATTCTAAGGTGCAAATGTAAGCCGTGGCTCATAACAGAGCCCGACATACCAAAACCACGTGGTACACAAGGTTACAAAAAAGGAGTAGCAATAGGGCTCGGCCCAAAGTGGACAATTTTTGGTCCGACCTTAAACTAACCTAAAACCAAGCACCTTTACAAAACTCATAAGATATACAAAAGGGGTTAGCTCGGACTTCTAGAACGCAGCATGGATAATAGCTGCGTCCCAGAAAAGAGGACCCCATAAACCATGGTTATCTAACAATACGTAACGTAGCCTAAAGATATGTGGACGCACTATCCAATAGGCTACGAGCTTTCACCTTTTATACTTAGAAAAAATAAAATAACAAAAAGACATAGCATATCACAAACGGTCATAAAAAGGCCGCAGCATTCCCCAGACCTATATAGGTCGAGGGCTTAACCTGTATTAAAAAACCGAACCTCATCAAGAGATTCGGATACGGTGGAACTTGTCTGGAAAATTACAAACCATGCCGGACCACATAAGGGCCCGGATCAAACAAACACAAACAAAATTTAAACAGGAAAATTAAGAAATATCCTTCTTCATTTCTTCAAAGGCTTCGGGAAGGGATTCTGGGGGCCCGGTCACTTGATCGACTAGCTTGGCAACCTTGGGAAAGACAAGCTTATCATAGGCTTGAGCCGCGGCAGTGAGCTCATCAGCAGCGGAGTGCTTGATCAGTGGCATCTCCGCCAAAGGGATGCCCTTCGCCGACGCAGCATATCCAGCCCTCACGCCAACGTTAAAACCCATGGCATTCATGGCGTTGTTAACGTCGCTTACAGCCTTCTTCATCACCGGCCCTTTGTGCACATGATCGGCTATTATTTGAGCTCCGGTAGTTAGAAAGAATTTCTTCAACTCAAATAGCCGATCAATGTTGTCGATAAGCTCTTTCTTCTCGGACCCCCATGCTTCTTCATCCTCAGCCATCTTCTTCTCAGCCGCGGCCAACACCTGCTTAGCCACCTTCTCCCCCTTCAAAGCACCATCCCGCTCTGTGACAAAGGTGTTAAACCAAGAAAAAGTTAAGACAAAAAGCAGAAAAAGGAAAGAAACGTCATAGACGTACCAGCAACTAAAGCATCGGTACCTGTCCTAAGGTTGGCCATCGTTACTTCCATCTGCTTCAAAAGATCATTCGTCTTCTTGGAATCAGCAGCAGCGGCAGCCTCGGAATCGTGAAGCTTTTTCTTAAGTACTTCACACTCTTGAAGAGCCTTATCCCGAGACTCAGCCGCAGAAGCAATGGCGGCTTGGGAAGAAGAAGCCTGGTTCTGAGCATCCCTTAAGTTCCTCTTCAAATCAGCCATGGCCGGTCCATGGTTACAGGAACCCCCCTTCTTCCTCAACCTATCCCTATCCACCTCAGCGTCCGTCCACCGACGATAGGCCTCGGTCACCAAAAAATTCGACTGGGCCTGATTCACCAGCAGCGCCTCAACAAGGGAAGGGGACTCCATCCGGTGATAATAATCACGATCCGCCGGGGTATCCAGGTTGAAGAGCATCATACGGGCCGAAAGGGCATCAATCACCCGATCGCCGTTCTTCAAATCCCATTCGGGGATAAACTTCTCCTCCATAATCGACCCGCCACCACCTACACTCCCTTCAATGGCCGCTGCAAGATTATACAGAGAAAAAGCTTCAGTCTCAAACCATTGTGGGGGAAAAGTACCATCATCATTTCCCACATTGGTTTGAGACAGAAGGGGAGACTGCCGAAACTCACCAGTAGAGTACGCCCGAGTCTGCACGTCCTTCTCCCCAGCCGGACTACGAGGCCCAGAAAACAGATTAACCCCTTCCTCTTCCACGTCATCAGTCTCCATGACCTGAGGATGTGCCACCATCAGTATCGGAGCGGAATCCCGGGAGGACTTACCCCCAAACAAATGATATTCTAAACTATGAAGTAAATTAGGATGTACCTCGGGAGGATCGTCCAAGAACCTCAGATGTTTCCTTTTAGTGTTCTCAGGGGTAGAACCCTTAGAAGATTTTCTCTTTCGGGACCCCCGGGATGCGGCAGTGTCACCAGAAACATCCCTAGAAGAGGGCTTCGAGACTTGGCTCGGCTCGGAAGATTGAGAAATATGGCCCACAGATTGTGGCATCTGAACAGCCGAGATAGGAGGAGGGTTAAGAGGCAGCGCCTCAGCAGAAGAAACGGGCACATCCCCGGTCTGTTGAGCCTCTGTGATAACTCCTGTGGTCAGGCCCTCACCACCAGCCCCGCTTGCACCAGCCTCAGGATTTTCAACAGGAATAATAGGCTGGTGGGACTTCTGCATTTGCTCAACCAGGGGCTTGGTGTTGCCCAAATTCTCGCTGGTAAGCTCCAGAGCCGCGTCATCAAAACGGGCAAGCTTCAAGCAATCAAGCAGCGACATCTCTACAATAAATATAACAGGGAGTTAGTAAAAATAAAGCAAAAAATAAAGGAAAGTATTCTAAAAGGCACGGCTCCTCCACTCACCCACTCCGTTATACTTCACCACAGGCCATCGGTCATGTAAATCCCAGTTCATGCTAACACCACCGAGGCAGAGCACATGCTCCGGATACTTCTGAATATTAGTCTTATTCTCGGCCAAGGACACATATAGGGTCCGGTTATACCGAAACCCCTGAGGCAACTCCCATTCAGAAGACTCGAACCTTTCACACCAGGCCATGTCCTTGGGCAAGCACCGGTCGTCCAAGAAAAAGAATTTATTTTTCCAGTTCTTCAGACTGGTTGTCTGGTAGTCATGACAACTCTCCAGGGACCGACGCTTTTCAAAAGTATACCAGCTACCTATCTTGTTCAACTTATAAAAACACCGAAACACATTCAAATCCGCCCCCTTCTGTAAGGCACGGCAAGACAATTCAAAGTGATTCACTCGGCTGAGACCGAAGGGATTCACCTGAGAAATGTGCACTCCGTGAAACCTCAGAACCTTCATCAGAAATTTCGTGAAGGGGACCCGGTAGTTGGCAAAATCGCAGACGCGAGTGTAAAAACCAAACTTCCCGGCAGGGAAGGGATGAATGACGTCATTTGGGCCTGGTAAAACTGGGTTTAGGTCCCGAGGTATGGCATACTCATCTATAAACTGAGAAAGCTTCTCAGCCGTAAGATTCGAGTGGGTAATGTCCATATCATCCTTTACCATCTTTGAAATAAAAACAGAGTAAAAAGGAAGAAGGAATGGAAAAGGATGAACGCACCTTAAAGGAAAGCTTAAACAGGACAGGAACGGTACACAAAGGCAAGATACACAGTGCTTCGGAAGGAGGTAAGGTGGGTGAATAAAAGAGGAAAACAGTAAAAAGTAAAGAAGAAATGAGTAAAAAGAGGGTTTTATAAGGAAATAGATGGACCGTTGAGATCACTCGGAGGAAATCAACGGTCAGATGGAATGAGCGGTCCAGATCGCCTTGATAAACCAACCGCCATCACGTCAACTGGCGATCATGTGGCCAAAAAACCATCCACGTGTCGGAAGCACATCACACACGCCTTCCAGAACACAGCTGGCATTAACACGTGTACAAAACCCATGACATTCCGAAAGACGTGAAGAGGCATGAGCAACTATACCGCGGCTGACAGACACGTACCCCTTGGTCATACTAAAGTCCAACAAGTTACCAGTAACTTGAGGACTTGGGAAGACCTGAAGAGGTATAAGCAATTATACCGCAGCTAGTGAGGCACGTGCCTCCTAGGACGTATTAAAGTCCAACAAGTTACAAATAACTTAAGGACTTGGGAAGACTTGAAGAGGTATAAGCAATTATGCCGCAGCCCAATATGGTAAGGCACGGATTACGCTCTAGACGGAACAAAGCACCGTCATCATAAACAAGTACAGTACTCGGACGTAGGTCAATATAGACCGAAGCATAGTACAATGATAGTCCGAAATATAGTACAAAGCCTTGTTGACCACTATAAATACCCTCATTAAAGTACAAGAAACACACGAATGCTCTCACTCCGCACCACACTTTCTCTCTCTACTTTCTCTCACTAAATAAATACTTATCCTCACGCCGGAGGGTGGTTACAGAGAGGCCCTCCCTCCTCCTCTGTAACGAGCCTAACGGTTTGTTGACTTGTGCAGGCTTTAGCTCAGGTCAGAGACAACTCAGATCCAGTTCCTTCGGCCATACCTAGTACCGCACTTCAGGTTCGGCCACTTTTTGGATCTTCAGAACCTTAATACATTTGCCACTTGCCAGGCCTATAAAATTTCACTAGTTAGCTAGTTTTTAATTATTAATAGAAATAAAATAATTGAATGTTCTTGTAAGCGGTCAGTCTTATCCGTTAGGACACTATATTGGATAGGGTTTTTGATCGGGTTAGGAAATTTTAATACCCAATTTGAAAACCAACCCAATGACGAACCTAAGATTTACATTATGAGAGAGCGATTGGGGGTCTTAACCAAACTTCCAAGAGAGACTATCAAAGGTCTGACCCTGAACCAACCAGGTTTCCAATCAAAACTTATGAGTTAGGAATTCAAATATTCAAATTTAATTTGAGTGCAAGCTGAATTTCTTTAAGCTGATTCTAACATATTAAGATACTATGTTAAAAATGTCCAGACCTAGTTTCTACTTTTAAAAGTTAAAAAATTCAAATTTTAACTACTTAAAACTAAAGTTAAATTCAAATTTATACATATCAGGATTTTGGGTCAGGTTATTTTAAAATTAAGGAATTTGAAAAACGATCTAAACACGTATTTAGGAATTTGCTCCGTTCCAAATTTTAACTACTTTGAATAATTATTTTGATAGAAGGTTAAAATCAATATAACAAATTTTATTATACCATTATAATTATTTTGATCATTAAAATTTTCTCGACATATAACTAAACATGTAATTATCGAAGATATTTTGTATTTCTTAAGCAAAAGAAAAAAAAAAGTAGGCAACCAAATTGAAGCCATACATGAACTTGAGTGCATGAGAGAGAAAAGCCACGTGTATTTGCTAAATTATTACATTGGTTAAACTTATATGAATGACAAATATATGTTCGTACAAAAAAAAAGAAAAGAAATAAATGAACTACTAAATAGAATTGTTTTAACAGTTGGCAATGGAGCATATATAAGCATAAAACTTTTCATAACTTAAACCAATCTTTCTAGCTAGGAGTAAAGAGGAATAAAACACCAAAAATTCAGAACTAATTTATATCAAATTTAACCACCTATCAACCGTTAATTTTTTCTAACGCCCCCTAATCTTCATATTTAGATACGAGGAATCCTTTATTTCTTCAATTAACCTTGCAACGGGTGTCAAATCACTGTGGAATATCTTCTAGCTTATTTCTAGCTCCCCAGATTGCCCATAAAGCCGTCATCACAATCATCAATATAACCTTCTTACTTTTGCCGAATGGTGTTGCCCTTTAATGAAATCAAACAACTCTCGAATGGAGTTAACCAATGCGATACCCGATGCTTCCACCCAAATTCCCACTACCCACCATATAGTTCTTGCAGCAAGGCAACTTACCAAAATATGATTTTACTGTTTCATCCGCATAACCACAACTGATGCATCTTTGATCAACCATATGAATCCCTCCTAAAAGGCTAAAATGGCCTTCCAAGAAAAAAATGTTGGCTTTCAGGATGGCCCAATTGTTAATCAATTATTTTGGTAGCTTATTAAATGTATGGAACGTTACATAAGTTTAATAACATAGAAGTTTATATATAAGTTCTTAAATTTTATGAAAACACTAAATTCAACTTATATTAAATTGTTATAAACTTAAGTATTTATTTTATTAATGTTTATATATCTGTAAAATACATACAAAGTTTACTATGGAAACAAACTATTTGAAGTGGTTTAAACGTTCTTTCTTTATTTGAGGTAAGCCGGCAAGTCAAGTGAAAAAAAGTATGGACATCCGACATATATATTAACATTGAAGTAAAGTGGTTTAAATATTATCACATGATAAGTAAAAACATAACTTAAGATTTGTCACGTATTAAATTACAAAACTACTATTTGGTAAAGTGTGTAAATGAATTTTAAGAAAAAACCATAAAAGATTTATTTCAATAAATAAATACAAACAAATGGAAAAAAACTAAGTTTCGAGAAACAAGTCTGTAAAAGTAGAATTTTAATAACCAAAATATCAAACATTACATTTAAATATAAAAATTAAAAGAAAATGTTTTTTCAAAAGAATTTAATGATTTTAGCATCAAATAAAAGAACAAAAACAAGGCATGACTGAGTTTCAAGCAAAGCCCAACCACCCAACTATCTCTGAGTCCCCTCCCGACCCATATTCCATAAAAATAAATTAAAAAAAAACGCGTTTTCCTTTTCCTTCCATCTTTCGGCTTTGTATTGTTCTTTTCTAACCCCCTGTCCCCTCTTCAGTTTCAAATATAAATCCCACCCCCTTATTAACTCTTCCAACCCATTCAAACTTCTAACACACCACTCATGGCCACTATATCCACCACTCGCTTATACCTGTTCTTGGTGTTCATAACTTACGCTTCTTTTTTTATACAACACACACATGCGATCAACCCGCGGTTTTTAAACAATTCTCTCTCCTTCCCTCTCACATATCTTCCACTCTCCCACCAATCCGCTGCGTCTAAAATACGTTCCAATTCTATTTTACAACAATCCTCTGCTTCGGGTTCGGGTTCGGGTTCTAATCACCGCTTATCGTTTAAATATTCGCAGGCTCTAATCGTCTCTCTACCGATCGGGACCCCTCCACAAGCCCAACAAATGGTCTTAGACACTGGCAGCCAATTGTCATGGATCCAATGTCGTAACAAAACCCCTACAACGTCTTTTGATCCAACTCTTTCGTCTTCTTTCTCTATACTTCCTTGTAACCATCCTATTTGTAAACCAAGAGTTCCTGATTTCACCCTGCCCACGACATGTGACCAAAACCGGCTTTGTCATTATTCTTATTTTTACGCAGATGGTACTTTGGCCGAGGGTAATTTAGTCAGAGAGAAAATTACCTTTTCTCGGTACCAAAGTACTCCTCCAGTGGCCCTGGGATGCGCTACTGCATCCCATGACCCTGAGGGTATTTTAGGAATGAATTTAGGACGATTGTCCTTCGCTTCCCAAGCTAAAATATCTAAATTTTCATATTGTACCCCTAGACGTCAAAACAATGGTAAAATTAAACCGACCGGGGCTTTTTACCTCGGTCAGAATCCTTATTCGAGGTCTTTTAAATATGTGGCCGTGTTGACTTTTCCTGAAAGTCAACGCTCGCCCAATTTTGACCCCTTCGCGTACACTGTAGGTATGGAAGGGATCAGAATTGGCGCGAAAAGGTTAGATATACCGCGTTCAGCGTTTAGACCGGACGCTGGTGGGTCCGGTCAAACAATGATTGACTCGGGAACCGAGTATACTTATTTAGTAAACGAGGCGTATGACAAGATTCAACAAGAGATTACAAGAATTGTGGGGTCAAGAATAAGAAAAGGTTACGTGTATCGTGGGTCGTTGGATTTGTGCTTCAATGGGAATTCGATGGAGATCGGACGGTTGATAGGGAACATGGTGTTTGAATTTGGTAAGGGTGTGGAAATAGTGATAAGTAAAGACAGGATACTAGATGATGTGGGCCGTGGGATCAGCTGCTTAGGGATCGGACGGTCAGAAAGATTAGGGGTTCCAAGTAATATTATAGGGAACTTTCATCAACAAAATCAATGGGTAGAATTTGATATCGTGAACCGCAGGGTAGGGTTCGGTGGAGCCGACTGTAGCAAATCAGTGTAATGAGACGTGTGGTGGGTCAAAATGTGGTAAATATTATGGTTATAATGTATACACTTGTCTTAAATACCATATACAATCTTAGTGTGTGCTGCTGCATCAGACACTATAGTGTACCTTTTTGTATAAACATACAAGTGAATGTAAGGCTGCTTTTGCTTCATTGATTTGTATATAGGTCTCATTATAGCTACACCCTTGCTTACTAATCTCGTTGTCGTTTGATGTATACGCAAATGACCGTTCAAAATTTAATGGACTATGATTTGACATATATAACTGCAAATGGTTGTTTGACATATATATTCCTAGGGGCCGTTTGAACCAAACCTTAAAGAGGCGTTTGATGGCGGTGTGGGATTAGATTATAGGGGGTGTGAGTATAATCAGTCTCTTTTATATTCACTTTAGAACACTTATAAATATGGTCAATAATAATTTTAATCACAATTTTATGAAATATTTTTAACAAAACACCAAAATTTAATTATATCATCTACTAAATAAAGCGTTTTGACTTTATGACGGTTGAAAGTAATTTAACAGTCAAAAAACGTACATCCGATAGAGAGCACTAGTAGATGGAACTTATCCAAAATTTAAGTAGATTAAAATCGAAATCAATAATCATTTGACAAGTGGAAAGCTTATAAATCATGACAAATTACTCTTGAAACTCATTTATTTGTAGCGTTGGGTCCACGGGTCATTGGGGCCATGCCGACTGAATTTATAGAGAGATAAGATCTAACATCTGTTCTTATTATATTTGTTTTAGATTGATTTTTTTACCATAATGTTATATTATGTAAATCTTAAAAAACATAGTGTTGTATCAATTACAAATTTAGGTGTTTTATGAGGAGATTTGGTATTCATAGTGTTGTATCAATTAAATTCTTTAAACATTTAAGCATGATGTACAACGGTACAAGCACACGTAGTCTGGTTTTGAGAGTTAGTTTTTAATATTATGGCCTAACAAATTTACAATACATGAATACGTCCCACCATTTTAATTAAACTAGTAGGCTTTTTTCCCGCGCTTCGCGGCGGGAACCAAGTCAGCACCAATTCGTTCGCACATCAAATATAGGTGAAAACCCACGCTTTAATGATGTTTCAAACATATAATTTAGGTATATATTTCTTGTAACGTGTAATCAGATCGAGTATTACCTAATCTAATGCCCGTATGACACCTTCAAATAATTTTTATTGATCCCAAACCTGGTATGATACTCGATGGGTTTTAAGTATACCCGTTCAGAATATTTCGAGTATACTCGCAGGGCATGTAGTTTTTTTTTTTATCTCAAATGTGATATGCTGGTTATTATTTATGATTTAATAATGTAAAGATGTTCTATTCTTCATATCTAATTTTGTTAACAAAAAACATGAACTATAATTAAGTTTGATGATTTGAGCCTCTAAAGTTCTTCCAGACTCACGTGTTGCCTGTAGACTGTAGTACATCACCCCAAAAAGAAAACATACTCTCTCACACAGTGACAGACAGACACACTCCCCCTCCCCTGTCTCTCTCTCTATACTTCTAACGTCTTGACCAGCCCCTTCCCCTGCCCTACTGTCCTCCAAGCGGCATTGCTGCCAACGACGTCACCGTCTCTCTCCCACCTCTTCTATCCGATTTGAAGAACCGGGGTCCGGCGTTGTTCTGGTAAATGATGACGGTGTGTGAGGAGGCTGATGGTGGTTGTGGTTCTCTTGCTCTCTTCCCTCTACCTAAAATAATGATGGTGTGGCGTGACGATGGGGCTGGTGCAACGATGGTGATGGTGTGAAGGTTGAGGTGGTTTCTCTCTTCCCTCTACCTCGTCTCTCTACTTCTCTGGCATGAAAATGAAGCCAGCAAAACGTTATTAAATGGGAAAACAGTAAAATGACGACAATAACCTTTGTAGTTAAACAAAATTACGAAGTTGCACTTTTACTGTTCAAATTACCGCATCGTTTAATATATATATATAGAATTTACCATTTAAACCTCACATTTTTAAAACATATATTTTTTTTCTGCCTAACTACCATTGACACATGTTCATCTAAGCACTTATATTTGATGCCAACTTAAAAAATGTGCGTGTATAGTTGTATTATATTCGACAATCAAATTAAAGATAATTAAGTTTCGATTTTATTGCATAACTTTTAAATAATTATTGACTATGTATAAAATTGTTTGAGTGTGAAAATTGATGAATCTTGATCTAAGGGAAAAAATACCAATGAATATTCTCTTAACCTTTTTTACTTTCATATCTATTAGTATAATTTTGTTAACGTCACAATTTTAATCATTGAAATTATATAAAATTTTTTTTTGAACGGCAAATTTATATTACACTATTATTTCACCTCACCTTGCATTTGCAAGATTTTGACCCCCCACAACCTTACTTTTGTAAAGGGAAACACCATACCACTAGACTAAGAGGTCATGGGTTGAAATCATATAATTAACAGTTTAAAATCACTTAATACACTCATTAAACAAGATTATATATATTATACATGTTGATGTTGATGTGGGTGTCTGCTACATTACACACACAAAAAAGTATTCACTTTAGTGTCATTCATCAACGGTAAGGAACACGACCTACAAGCTTTTTGTGACCGTGATTTTTTATGAATATATATGAAATTAAGAAAGCAAAATGGGGTTATACTTTAATCATAGAATAAAATTTGTGGATATAAATGGGACGCGTCATCCAATGGCACCCTACCCTTGGCACAATATAAAAATCTTCATAATTAGCACGAGTAAACTTTTCATGAGGTAAAAAAATTTAAAGATGTGCATACCATGCATTAAAAGTTGTATGACCGTATAACGGGTTAATGTGAAATTTAGTACCGAATTGCGGTATCTTATCATACCGGTTTTGGCTAAACATATACGGTATGATATTTGGTTTTGAATTTAGCACTGATTCGGTATTGATACCATGGAAGACGAAGCTTGTTGAGAATTTTTAATCGTACCTTACCATACAATACCAATTCCTACTGAACATGTACTATACAGAGCCTTATTCGTTTTTTTTTTTATTATTTTAGCTTAATTTTGGTACCAGTATTATGCAATATAATGCCGGTTAGGTTAGGTTTCAGTACCGATTTCATCCCTGTTAGACGCCACTCTTAAAAAGTCCAGGGCTGGATTCGCTAAGGTTGGACAGCCAAGCTACCCCACAATTTTATTTGTATATTATGTATGCCGCTAAGTTTCGATTGATTTGGATTTTTTTAGACATTGGCTACGCATAAATAATTAGAAAAAATATAAAACCAAAGCTTACGAATAGTATAGTAGAGTGGCTAACTCTATTGTTACAAATCAAAACCCACTTTGAAGCATTTCGTTTTAGTATTATTTTTCTGTTGAGTACAAGCCCATTAAGTTACTCTTTTTTACTTGTCTTTTTTACTTTTCTTTAATAATAAAAGACACCATAAACATGGTTTAATCCAAAATAAAATATTCGACAGAAAATCTGAGTCTAGTGGCGAAGCTTGGTTATTGAATTAGTGGGGTCGGACACATTTTTTTTCCGATTAGTAGTGGCTAGGAAGATCAAATCAGTGGGGGCCGGACTCATTTACCTATGAAAATCGTAAAATTCCACCACTGCACCAAAAAACGGTGGGGGGCGGGACCTCCTTGGACCCTCAAGAAACTTCACCCCTGAATATAACCCGATATAATCTCAAGCTGAAAAATCATGACTAGAATGTAGGTCCCTAGGTGGCGATGTGCAAATGAAATGTGGTTACTAGATTTTACCCCGCCTTGTTTTGCGTTATATTGTCGAATAAAAACGTATGTATTGTTACCTAACTTGTTTCCGAATAAAATTCACATTAAAACGCAGACCAACTGAAAATGTAAATAAAAATAAGCACGGAACATGTTGTATTTTTCTGACTTTTTATGAGAAAAAATAGGCCGAAGTAAACTAGTTTGAATTCATACAGACATGTACATAAAAATAAACAAGTAAGAAAATAGTGTTTTTAAGTTAAAGATGAAAGCGCGAAGCGTAAAGTTGAAACTTTAGAAACTCTAGTGAATAAAAATGACATTTTATAAAAAAAATTATAAAAAATAAGCACGTAAAAATTAAGGGTGTTTATGAACTTTTTATGGCCAAATTGGAAAAAAAAAACATGAAAGTATGTTCCCATGGTATTTTAAATATATAGTTAAGTAGTTAACACATAAGTAGAAACTGCACAAAGTAAGTTTCTAAAGTAATCTCGATAATGAAATAGAAACTCGCAATCGTATATTAATGTCATGACAAAATAGTTACAGTAATATAGTATGTCTCATTTTTGTAGTTAAGAGATCCATATCAATGTCACATCAAAATTCATTGATGTAATTAGGATACATGAACTCCAATAATGAGACACTAGTCCACGACTCATCTATGATTTTAATACTTTATTGTAAATAATTTGCCTTTATCAAAGGAAAATAATAGTAAAGTTTTTCTACCTTCATCATGATGAGAACACATATTAAGACGACTAAGAGTATCCGGAGAGAGTGTGTGTGTGTGTGTGTGTGTGTGTGTGTGTGTGTGTGGGGGGGGGGGGGGGGGGGGGAAGAGGGGCAGGAAAGGGAGGAAGGGGAGAAGTCCACTAGTGTAACACCCCGCAAGCCCGTTTTGTTTAATTATGCTAATAGGCTGGATAAATATATATTATATTGAGCCTATTATTAAAAAAAAGGAATGTTTTACGGATAATAAAACGAGACATAATCAAGTCCCGTTAACTACAAACACATGCGGGAACCTTGCAAATTCTAACTTGATTAGTACAGACTAAATACTTATTCAATAATCTGGAAGGGCTAAACATGACAATTGATCAAACTTAAAATAAAGAGGGTTAAAAGTGAAAGAGTGTGTGAGAACACACACTCCTGATCGTCACTTACACACTCAAAAACACACACAAGAGAGCTTCATCCAATTCAGCTCAAATCCTGCAAAAATCAAAGGTTCTTGCTAATGCATGATGAAATTCTTGCTCAATAAATGTCCTAAATATCCTAAGGTAACTCTAGAGCTCTTTTAATTAATCAAAATCCATGGATTATGAAAGAAGATGATTCTAGAGTTGTTATAAAAATGTGATTTCTTGTTATCTAAGAGTTTCTATATGTTACTAGACATCATAAGGACTATAATATGTGATAAAAAGTGTGTATTGATGAAATCCTCATGTTTAAGCTTGAGGAGAGATCTAGGTAAAAGGGTGATCATGTTATTTAGATAACTGAAGGTTACCCTTGTGATGGGGGACCTAAATTATGCCTATAAACGTTATAGAGGTGCTAAATTACAACTAAATATGTGTTGATGATTCTTGAGGTGAAATGGAGAAAATGGGTCTTTGGCCCTTATTCATGAATTCTATCTTGTAATATAAATCATTGTGTGTTATTATGTGCAAAATTGAATGAGTAAGCTTTGGGTGATGAAAATGCCTAATGGTTACAAATAGGGTGGATAATGGTAACATCCATGAAACTTATAGAGTTAGAAACTAAATGGTTAAGTGATGCCTATAATGTGTTTGATGAAACGCCCCAATGACCTTGTTTGCAAATTGGGGTGATAACTCAATTTGAGTAATCATGGAATGACTCGCATATAAAACGTGAAATACATGCCTAAAAGATAAATCACATCATATGCGAAAATGTAGCCTAATGATGATTGGGAAATTGGTACTGCACATGATCATTCTATGGGTAGTTGACTTCTAGAAGTCAAACTGACCCGAGTTTGGAATGTGATATAATGGTGTAAATAAACTCATGAGATGTGTTAGTTATTGGACATGATGACTAACTTGATCCATCTTATGAGTATAGTGAAGGTTGATCTTGTCAAGCTAGGTGCAAACTTGGAAGGAATCGATCAACAAGCAAACGGGTCAAGCTAATACAAGCCTAATTGCAATGAAATGAGAGTGAATACAAAGTAAGTGTTACTTACGCCAATAGACTTAAACATGATAAATATGTGTTCCATATTATTGATTGAGTATCGAGTATGGGATAAAGGTAGGACCCCAAGTGGTGAAACCCACTAATGGGTCTAGACAGGTGAAATCGAGTAGAAACTTGTTTTATAACAATCAATGAAATGACGTGTCACACTCAAGTGGTGGAATTCATCAAACGGGTCACATCACAAAGAGTTATCTAATAACTTGTTTATAACCATTAAAGTAGCGATTTGTTGTAAACAAAAGGAGAGATGCATTTAAATGGGTTAAAACTTGTATAATAGATCAAAACATAAATTTTATGCAAAGCACCAAGGTCTAATGTTGCATTCAATGTGTTTTGTGAAATGTGTCAAATGGTGATGCGTCACCATTTGAACACCAAATACTTAATGCGCGTCGAAGAAATTCTTCCACAGGTAACCATGTTGAAAATATGGTACATGATGCCAAGGTATAATGGAATGGAATCACCAAGGCATGAAAAAGGGGCAAGCGCACCCAGTAAGTCCGTAGTTAAATAAACGTCTTCGGGCGAAGTTATGTGAGTACTAAAACCATCCACAAGCGAGGGTACCAATTAGGTAAGTTATTTCCATAACTAAGTCTATACGCGCTAATGCGCTTAAAATTGGCTAAACCTAGAGAAATCTCGAGAATGGTGAAAATCTAAATCCGTAAGGTTTTAGAGGGTTCTAAACAAGTCATAGAGTCAAAAGCAATGGACTTAAATCAAGTGGTGTCGCCATGGTTGGATAAATAAGAAATATTTGTCTATAAGGGCATTTTGGGAATTTTGAAGATCCACTAAAGGTTAAATCTAAGAACCGAGTCATAATGAAACAAACCGGTTGATGTTTTTAGTTAAAGAAGTGTTCAATGGGTTGACAATATGATTTTTATGCCTTTTGAACGGTCAAATAAGGCTTTGTATAATATATGGCCTTAACGTGTCGATTTGGGTAAAAAAAAAACAACATAATCATTGACTAACCGAAAAGGTATATTTGATTTTGAGAAATAGTATCTTATAAGCATGATAATATGGTATCAATGAGTCCCCAAGTGTTCCCCGGAATGGCTATGGACATAAGTAAAAGAGATGCCAAAAGTGGGGAAAAGCTAGCAAAAACAATGAGTTTTTCAGCACTGGCCAACGTAAGCTAAGTTGGCAGCATAGCTTACGTCAGGCCCTCTCAGGAAATTTGTCCAGTGTCCAGCGTAGCTTACGCCAGGACCTCTCGCAAAATTTGTCCAGTGGCCAGCGTAGCTTACGCTGGCAGCGTAGCTTACGCCAGGCCTTCTCGGGAAATTTTATCCAGTGACCAACGTAGCTTACGCAGGAACCGTAGCTTACGGCGGAATGTAATCCCGAAATATTTGTTTTTCATTCCAAACTCGTTCGTTCCGTTTTGACGCGTATCAACGTGTTAACTATTTAAAAGGTGTTATTATCAACACAACTAACAATTATCTATGTAATGGTGCTAGGTATACCTTTGATGGAAATCTCGGAGCAAGGATCGAGTCGCGAGAAGAACCGAACACACCTAAACACTCATCAAGCTTCCGCATTAGAATTCAAGGAACTCTCGATAAAACGCAAAATCTTAGTATATGTTTTAACTATTAAAATGTATAAATTTTTGGGAATCGAATATGTATTTGATCACAACGGTTTATGTTTCTCATAATTGTAAAAGTTTTAATTGGGAGTGGTTTTACGTAAGGTCAAAATCCGTATGATTAGGCGTTGATCGCGTGATTACGGGTTAGGGTCTTACAACTGGCGTGGGGCGGGGGTTGGGTGTGAGGTGGCACTATTTTATTGGTTGGGTATTTTTTTAAAACTTTAACACAATATAATATTATTTCCTTCCCCCCTCTTCCCCTCTTACACTCCCCACAATTCGCCCCCCCCCCCACGGGTCCCGTAAGTGCCACATGACGCTTCATCCCCCTCTTTCCCCACCACTCCTTATAGACTAAATGAAGTTCAATAATCTTCTAATATTTTTCTTGTAGCACTTTATTTTATTTACTAATATATAACTCTTTATTCCGGTTGAATATTGCTTTCATTTTAAGAGTATTTACCATACACACTCTCTAATCTTACTATTAATGTTGATTAATTCTTTAACAAAACTAATAAAGAGAAGAAGAATAAATCATGTGTACCTGATTAACTAATAACCTCAGTAAAGGAAGTTGACATATTCTTAAGAATGATTAGGTTCGTGTTCAAAGTGTACGGTTAAGATGGCTTAGGCAGGATGGAGATCCATGAATTCTAGAGGGGGCAAAAATATGTGTTGTGATTAGCTGGTTATTCATTGGTTGTAATCCCTCTCTATTGCCCAAGGGGTGGGCCAAGTGGTCGACGACTCCGGACCCGGTCTTCCAATGGGATTGAATTTTTTAAAAAAATGTACATATGTATGTATTAAATTCTATATTTAGGATATATTTTTTTCTTGTAAAAATAGGTGTTGTTAGTGGAGTAGAAAAAACCATACTAATTTAATATAGACTTCTCAAGTTCAAGACTTGGCTCTAGCATCAAATTCTATTTTTTTATAATTTATTTCTCTTTATCAATTTTTGGGGCTATTTTTTATGTTTCCTAAGGCTCAATTTTTTTAGTGTTCTTCGAGATGGCCTTTAATGATGCTTATACATACACCTAATTGATAAAAGACCCATCGAATAGTTACCAGTTAATTGATAAAAGATTATTAAAGTCAATAATCATTAATATATAATGATAAAAACCATTTAATGTATGTATGTATGTATGTGTGTGTGTATGTATGTTGTTACAGCTATATCAACTTATTTGTGTATCATAGGCTCAGAAACCTCAACAAGTTAGAGATGAACATAGTATACATAACTTGATACCGGCCGCTAGAAACCATTTGGTGATTAAATTACTTGAAGTCGGTGTATGATGTTTTTGAAGCTCGTTTATCCAATTGGAAGGCGTCTTGCCTTTCAATTGGAGAAAGAATCACGCTTATAAAATATGTCCTTGAAAGCCTTCTGTGCTACTATTTTTCCTTTTATCATGCGCTGTGTAAGGTTATCAAGGACCTCGAGGGGCTGATTAGAAGATTCTTCGGGGGAGGGGGCGTTCTAGTGAAGCGTCTAAAATGCATTAGGTGTCTTGGGAACGGGTCACTATTCCAAAGAAAGCGGGTGGCCTTGGTATATGCAAGTCGAAGATTAGTAATGTCGCCATTCTTTCCAAGTGGGAGTGGAGGTTTAAAGCGGAGAATAACAGTTTGTGGTCTAAGGTGACCAAGGCGTTGCATTGCACAGGTAGATGTTGGGACTTTATTCCTTCTAACCGGTTGTTGAGCGAAGTGTGGAACAATATTGTGAAAATCATCTCTAAGACGGTTATTTCAAATGTTCATTTGAGATGATTTTTTAAAGGTGTGGTCGCAGATGGGGCGAGTATCGCCTTTTGGTTGGACCCGTGGGCGAGCAATGCTACGCTGAAAGATCTATGTCTGAATTTATTCCGATTGGAGACTGATAAGAGATGCAAGGTGAAGGATAGAGTGGGCGATGAAGATTCGGATTCCGGGCTGGTTCATCAGTGGGATTGGAAAAGGCCGTTGGTTGAAGAGGAGGAATGGGTTGAGTTGGAGTTTTTGTCGGTTGTGGTTGATTTGGTGGTTATATCTTGATGGGGCTCGTCTATTTAAGCTCGCATCGTTACGAGCTCTATGTAAACTAGTCGTCTCAAGTTTGGCTCAAATTAATCTTTTTATTCGCACACACATATATAAACCTTCTACATATAACATATTATGTAGAGTGGCGTAGGATTCAAGGGGCGGGAGGTCACCCGACTCTCCCGAATTTTCGTTTACTGTTCCGGGTATATAATATTCGTATAGAATATTTTTGGTATATACAGTTTCAACCCCCCATTTTAAAACAAAAATAGTTATACAAAACAAAGCTACAGAAAATTTTTTTAGGTCCGGTCCCATTATCGGTCCCTTAGTCCGAATTCTCAAGCTTCACCACTGATTATGTATTATTTAGTTATTTTAATCATGACTAATTATATACTTATATTAAGTATGTAATATACATGCCATTGGGGTTGGTGGTCCAATGGTAAGGCAAAGCCTTTTAATACACTAAAAGTGTGACGTCTTGAGTTCAAGTCTCACAAGGAGCAAGAAATTCGCTTTTCAAAAAAAAAAGTATGTAATATACATTTATTATTTTAAACAAATAACTATATGTATATAGTTAATGGGCTTGTTTAGGCTTGCGAGCATAGCCGAGCTTGGCATATGAAACTTGGGCTTGGATTTGTTTATTTTTTTAGGATTGAACTCGAGCTCAAACTTGTTTACACTTGACTCGTTGCTCCGTTATCATATCAAGACGAACAACTCAACTAGTCCTACTTCATATCAATCAAGTTGACGCAAAAAGTCGTATCTGTAAACAAATATAAATCAGCCGTGACTAACTATTAATGATTGAAGTGTATAAGTGCACGTTAGTTATACTTTAGTGCTCTTTGGAAAATTCAACACTAGTAGTGTGCCACACCTAGTGACATCCATTATTACTAGAAGATACAACTCATAGAGGTAACGAAAGTGGACCAAACTGTCAAGATATTTGTGATTGCAGGTGCAAAGTCCAAATTGTACTATAGACCCAAGTGTATTATGTTGAGTAAAATTTAACACAATTGGTATGTGGACCACAAACAATGAGTTCTATTAAGTGAACTCTTGCCTTCCTTTTAATTCCAAATTGGACTTTAAAAGTATGATTTGCATGTACAACCCCCAACCCATTAATAATTATATGATTTTATAGAACGAAAAAGTTGCACATATGATAAATGGTTTAAGCCTTAATTATGATTCTTACTTCTAACGCATCTAATTAGCATGTTTTTTGAGTTTCGTATTGCATTAATTCTATCATAAATAAAATCTAAAAACATTTTGATTACATTTTTTCACGGCCGTCTTCGAAAATGTTACAAAAAATTTAGGCCCTCGGCAACACAAAAAACCGGGCCCTACTCATATAAACTCACCGGTCGAAAAAGTTTTTAATACGACGATAATTTACCTATGTATTAATAAATGAGATTAATGAATAGTACTTTACATACATGATACATGTTTGATTTTTATTGCTTGAGTTGGGAGGTAGTTGCCACATTGTTTCTCAATACACCACGTGGTTTTAAATTCCAAACGTCTCCAGTCTCCACCATAACGATCAATGGACGGTAACGATCAGTGTCGGATCCAGAATTTTCGTTGATTGTCGGTAACGATTAGTGGGAGATCTAGAGTTTTTTTTTACAGTGGCACAAAATGATTGAGTTAAAAGTTAAAACGATGCAGGTCAAAACAAATCCGGTGATAATGGATGTAGTGGTTTCAAGCCACAGAATGCCCACTTGGAATGAATACCCCATTATTATTATTATTATTATTATTATTATTATTATTATTATTATTATTTGAAAATAAAAACAAATAATACAAAATAAAAACACAAATAATATTAAAAAAAACACAAACAATACAAAAAAAAACCTTTACTAAAATTAAGAAATCAAAACGTAGGTAGAAACTTAATAAAGGGATAAGTTAAAAGTATGACTACTTACAATAAAGGGGTATATTCCGATTAAATGATATAGAAACTTAATAAAGGGATGAGTTAAAAGTAAAAAAAGAATGAAAAAAAGACTAAATAATAAGATTAATCAAATTTGTTGCTTCTTTTTCACCACAGACACCTGCAATTTCATAACTCAATCGCCAAGATCTTCATCCGCCACAAAAAGCTCGAGTATCTTTTTTTTTTACATTTTGCTTTTCTCTTTTCTCACCTGACTCGTTGCTTCCGCAGCTCGCAACAACAAATATTCACTGAATCCGCCACTAACGACGGTCGCTCGCTGCTACGGGCCCTTAAACAATTCTGGCCCTCAGCAATCGCCCACTCCGCCCTTGCTTTGAGCCGGGCCTGCATTTTTTCTACATAAGTTACATGATTTATTTTTGTAATTAACATTAAACTTATATATACTCGAACTCTTAACAAGTACCGGATACATAAAGCTATATGGATATAATTCGATGTCTTATTTAACGAAAAGCATATGACGTAGATAAAATAATACAATTATACATTGTTACAATGTCGGACTTTATATCATAGATGTATAGTAGAAGTAGTTGTCATTGAAACGATGATGAGTTCACGTTTAAGCGTTTGTTGTTCTTCAAAAGACGCTTTATACATGTAGAACACGGATTTTATTAAAAGTTATTAATAAACTAAAATAGTTGGATTATAGTCTATTAGTATAGGTTTCACGAGAATCAAAGGTCGAACTTTGTTAAAAGCTTAGTAATTAAAAACCGGAAAAGAAAGTTGAAAGGCAAAGTATGGTTGTCTCGTGAACTAGAAGTCTTGTCGAATGAACACAACTTCCTCGTGTCAACCATCTTTTGGTTTGTGACATGAAATGTCACTCTCTCAGGTGAAAAGTCATTTGCTAATATACTGTATACATGAAGTCAAGATGTTATGGGTATGTCCGTATGTGTTGAAATAAAAAATATATATATAAAGGATAAGTTTCTTAATTGATTATTATATTATTATTTTAAGTCTTTAATTTACTTTTAGTGCCTAATATCTTAGTTACCAATTAAACGTCATACATTTGTAAGGTCAAATAGGACTGGAGTTGAATAAAAAATGTGAGAAACTCATGAAGAGTTTATTTATAGTCGCTTTCACTTGAAAAGTTATCAAATATAATATAATCAAGAGGTAAAATAGATTTTATATATAGAGAGAGAGACCCATCATGCATACATAAATAGTCAAATACATAATGTCCTAAACAAAATCTTGTTGATAATGCACATCCATTCACAATTTTTTTTAATTATCAAGAACTAGGTAAATTTGTACATTTCATAAATTTTAATAAATGCATACGTATTGCACTAATTTCTAGAAAAATGACTTTTGGTGATGAAAAATTAGCGAGATTATTCTCCAGATGAAACACACCTATATTTTGCAATCACGGAACACTATCAATAGATTCTTTATCCACTTCGTGTTTTTATTACAGTTCCAATTTCAACCACTTACACCTTCAATGAAGAATATGTGTGCCACTAAAATACTATGTTTTTTTATAATGATACATACATACATACATACATACATACATACATACATACATACATACATACATACATACATACATGCAATTACTCTTGTAATCATCATCACTCTTAGGGATAAGCTCGGGACGGTATTGGTACCGATCCCGACAATACCGATACCGAAAATTCCAAAAAACCAATACCGATACCGGTACCGGTGTGGTATCGGTATTTTACCTTAAAATACCGAACCGATACCGATCCCGTACCGATACCGATAATACCGAAACCGAAAACCTCTAAATGTGGGTACCGATACCGATACCGAACACCCTCGGTTCGGTATCGGTTCGGTACGGGATCGGTATTTTTTCGGTTCGGGATCGGTATTCGGGACCGGATGCTCATCCCTAATCACTCTAATAATTCTATAGTTAATGAAAATCAAATAGGATAAATTTAGGAAACATAAGATGGTTAGTAAAAAGGATAAAGAAAATGATTACATAAGTTAGCCGAAAGTAATGTATTGTTGCATAAGAATATGTATGTAAAATAATTGATAATCGAAGCGAAAGTGAAAAGGAAAGTGAGTTGTGAATTGTGAAAGTGCCAAATGTGACAGCGACCCTTCACTAAATATGCACCCTTTAATCCTTATCACGTAACGAACCCTCGGTTTGGTTCACCACGTAGCTTCTTTTCAAGCGTCCTGCCGTCGAAGTCAAGTTTTTTTTTTTTTATTTCTTTGCTAATTGCTAATAATAAATTAAAATTAAGGAACACGATATACTTCATTATTTCATTCCGTTTTCCATCTTATCAAAACACAATTATGAATATTACTATTTTTGAAAATGATAGATAGATACATATAACTTATAAGATGCGCATATTGTGTGACGATGTATCATGTATCATTTTTTTACTCGTGTATCATCGTTAGCGTGTGTGTATGTGTAGAGTTTTAGATATAGATATATGTATGCATTTGTGTGTGGTTATTTGTTTTAGTATCAATCACTTTGTTATAGACCATATGAATTGTTTTTTTTACGTGTTGAATAGTGAGTCTGAAAATAAATAAGTACAAGACAAATTGACGTGGGTATAATAGAGACGAATATGATAAAGTTGGCACTCCATCTCATCAATGATTCACTAATGCGAAATTTGTAATACAAACAAATTTGGTGCACTTATTGATTTGTGTAAAATAAGGTGCACATATATGTTTTGTGCATCCATAGATTATTGTATCATATCTACTATGATTATCATTGTGTTCTACCTATTTCACCCGTCATTTGTGGTGTTTGATATTTATTTGATGGATTGTAAATTAAGTCAATAGAAGAAAAGTAAATTAAACGTATCAAACCATAGTATTACGACCCATTATGTCAACTCATTATTATTTTCATATAAGAATGCATTGCTTAGAAATTAGAATACGAATTCTCCTAAATATGTTGGCAAAGTATTGGGCCTTGATACGTGATTATTAGAAGATGTCAATTATTTCCGCTTCAAGTTAATAGTAGTTTCATTGTTTTAATGATATTATTTCATATTTCAAGAACTCAAATGACAAAAAAATAAAAGTTATGTAACTTTCAAGCATCTCAAAAATCAATACATAATGGCCCAAATGAAATTGTTTTCTGACCCAATTATGTACAATAGATAAAGCCCAATAACCTAGGCTGAGCTTGGGTTGAGCTAGTGACTTTTGGATCAGCACAGTTGCTGAAATCATGTTTTTTGGTTTGCTTGGTGTTTGATGAAAGTTCTCGGTGTTTTCAAGGTTAGGGCTGTTCACGAGCCGAGCCGAACCGAGCGGACCTTTGCTCGTGCTTGGCTCGTTTACAAACCGAACCGAGCCGATCGGCTCGTTTACAATCGATCCGGAAACCGAGCGAGCATTGTTTGAGCGCACATTGTTTCGAGCGAGCGTCGAGCGAGCGACGGGCGGCCAGTGTTTTCGTACAACCATAAATTTGGGATTTTTCCTTTAATATTTTCACTGCCTAGTGATGACTAAGGTTCGACCGTTCGAGAATGAGGCTCTAACTAAGGCCTGTGAGGTGATGAGCATACTACAGAGAACGATTGTCGTGTTTTGGCGTAGGTTGATAGCGGGAGATGATTGACCGTGGATAACTAATGGGAATAGAAAGTCAAGCATGTTTTTTCACGACTTAGGGTTTTACAATCAAACTTAGTGTTAAGTTATCATTGGGTTGACTAGGCCAATAACTATAAATATAATTGTATATATGCATATATTGAGCTAAATCCAATAGAGTAGCATGTATAAAACTATAAATATAATTGGGGTAATTAGTATGTATATATATAATTATATATATATATAATAAACTAATAAAAGTTATATCGAGCCGAACCGAGCCGAGCGGACCCTTGCTCGTGCTTGGCTCATTTATAAACCGAACCGAGCCGAGTGGCTCGTTTACAACCGAGCGGAAAATCGAGCGAGCAATTTCCGAGCAAATTCCGAACGAGCGGCGAGCGATCGGCGAGCGCCGAGCGTTTTGAACAGCCCTATTCAAGGTTGTTATGGGTGGTGGGGTGTGTGTGTGGGGAAAGGGGGGGCAAGTAGAATTGTCTACGGGTACTCTACTACCAGCACGATAACACTGCCGACGGTAGTGCTGGTAGGGGTCCCGTGGACCTTTTGCTGGTTCTATCTAACGGATGTGAACTCGTCAATTTAAATAAAATATTATATATTTCTCTACCACCTTTAGCTAACTATCATCATCACCACCACGCCACTGCCACCGCCGTTCTTGTTCCCAACAATGATGACCTGTCGTTAGGGTCATGCAAAAACCTAAATAACCTAGGTAGCTAGGGTAAGTCAGGTATCGAATCCACGAGGAGCATGTGGTTAGTATTGCACGTTTTGTTTGATTATTTAAACTAAAAAATTAAATCTAACTGAGTTGTAGGTTGTTTTAAGTTTTAAGAAAACGAATTTTATAAGTTGTAAACAATAATATTAAAGAAGTAATCCCCCCAGGCTTCCGGTTCAATGATTCACCCTACCCTTGGTTAAATGATTGGATACCACATAGACATAGTTTTGTTGAACGGTTTAAGTTAAGTGATAATCAAACACAAGTTTTTAATAATAACTCGTACAATTTAATTACCAACCCACGAATAACAACTACCCTCCCGTTAATCAAACTGCTCACGATGCAAGAAAACCGAATGCGAATGACTAAAAGATAAGCAATTGCACAAACGTGACTTGTTTAAATAACTCAAACCACAAATATCTTTCAAACGATTGAAAGACAATCCATAAACCAAATTAAACAAGAGTTAAAGTTTCTCAAATAAACCGTACATCTGAAGGTGATTACAAAGATGTTTAGCCGTGCATCTCGATCATCATAGCTTCTGCTTTTCTGTCTTTGTGCGATCCTCTGTCAGTCGACTAATATCTCCCTCAAAAATATGCGTGACTCCTAGGCAGCCAAAGGCTGCGCCTCTTTGCCCTTCTTCTCGTCCGATCCCTCCATAATAATGATCCTCCTTTTAAAATAAAATATTCCACACCTCGTTTTTTCTACGAGTTGGGCCTAGGTCCAATGTAAGTTTCTTTTTATTATTATTATTATTATTATTATTATTATTATTATTATTATTATTATTATTACTCCATGCATTTGTACCGGGTGTCTGCGACTTGACCAAAGTTCCTTCGTATTAAGCTCATATCTCACGAACACCTACAAAACACATTTACACTATTAAATAACTAAGACCGACTAAAAGTACACAATAAAAGACTAAAATATATACAAAACTAACATATTAACAAGGTGTTTTCACCAACACATCAAACAACAAACTTCATAAACATCAATAATCTCGTGAGTAACTTTCTTGTTCGGTGAAGCATCCCAACTTTCTTGGTTGGAGTTTTAGGGGTAGTAGTGATGGTTACATATGGTGGTGATGATGATAATTGAGGTGGCGGCGTAAAGGGAAATAGGCAGGTGAGGTGGTGGTGGTGACCATGTTTGTTTATATATTTATTTATAGTTAATTGTCAATTTAGTCCCTGAGGTTTGTTAAAAATTGTCACTTTCATCCAAAAGTTTTTTTCCTCATCTGTGTCCCTGTGGTTTCCATTTTTTGGATGAAAGTGGTTTCCACAGGGACACAGATAAGAAAAAAAACTTTTGGATGAAAGTGACAATTTTTAACAAACCCCAGGGACTAAATTGGCAATTAACTCATTTATTTTTATATAAAAAAGAGTTAATAGCCAAAATCGTCCCTGAGGTTTGGTGGTTTTTGCCACTTCAGTCCAAAAATGAAACGTGCTACAACTGGGTCCGCAGGCTTTTGATTTTTTGCCACATTCGTCCCTGACACTAACCCAGTTAACTTATCTCGTTAAGTTAGGGGGTATTTCTGACTTTTTGCCTACACTTTTATTTTTTAATATTTTTACTTAATAAGTGGGACCCCCCTCCCCCACCTTCTTCTCCATTTAGACCTGCCATCATCACACACCACCACCACCCTCACACAACCACCACCCTAAACCCACCACCACCTGCCATTTTTTCAAAACCACACACACATATACTGAATAGAGAGAGAGCAGAGGAATCGAGGAGGGAGAGAGGAATCGAGAGAAAGAGAGAGAGAGGGATCTGAGAGAGAGACAGGCGAGAGAAAGAGAGAGTGGGATCTGAGAGAGTAGTAGGAGGGAGAGAGGAATCGAGGAGGAGCTCCGCCGCCACAACCACCCTAAACAACCATCAGCTCCGCCGCCACAACCACCCTAAACAACCATCAGCTCCGCCACCACAACCACCCTAAACAACCATCACCTCCGCCGCCACAATATTCACGAAACGGGTTAGGAAACACCACCAGTTTCAAATTACTAACAATACGTGACAGATCTCGTTTCACCGTATCCCAAACCGGCTCAGTCAACGTATTGGGAGCCGGTCCGAATCCAGTCAACTATTGATTATTATTATTGTTATTATTATTATTAACATTGCGATTATTATTATTATTATTAATTGGTATGGCTGGAGGAACAGCGGGTTGAACCGGTTTTTGAGAAGGTGGGGGGAGATTGGAAGGGATAAAAGGGGAAGAGGAGATAGGGATGGTTGGGGGTGGGGAGGGTTGGGCAGGAAGGACGGTGGTGGGACGGGAGTAATTGATTAGGTTTTCGATCTCGTCGATGTCTGATTGGGAAGATTGGTTAAGTGGGACGGTGTCTCGTTCGTTGTGTGAAATTTTTTGGTGGTGGATCTGGATGGATGGAGATGTGGTGGGTTTAGAGGCTTGTGGTGGTGGTGGTGTTGATGATGGTGAAGTGTTTATGCAAAAGAAAGAAGTTGGACAGACCTTTGTTTTTATTTTTTTTATATATTTATTTAGCCTTTAAATACAAATGTCTAAAATGCCCTCGATTTTGTAGGCAAAAAGTCATAAATACCCCCTAACTTAACGAGATAAGTTAACTGGGTTAGTGTCAGGGACGAATGTGGCAAAAAATCAAAAGCCCGCGGACCCAGTTGTAGCACGTTTCATTTTTGGACTGAAGTGGCAAAAACCACCAAACCTCAGGGACGATTTTGGCTATTAACTCTATAAAAAAAAGAAAACTTTAAATACATATTATTTATTTAAAGAGTTAATTGCTAATTTCGTCCCTGAGGTTTGTCAAAAATTGCTACTTTCATCCAAATATTTTTTTTTTGTCATTTTAATCCATGTGGTTTCATTTTTTTGTCATTTTAGTCCCTGTGGACTAACAAGGTTTGAATAAAAGTGACAATTTTTGACAAACCTCAGGGACTAAAATGACAAAAAATGAAAACACATGGACTAAATTGACAAAAAAACAAAAGATTTGGATGAAAGTAGCAATTTTTGACAAACCTCAGGGACTAAATTAGCAATTAACTCTAAAATGAAAAATAAATAAACGAATAAGTGGAGTGATGCCTCTAAAATTGTGTTTCAGTGAAGTAATGTGACAGTGTAGGATTGGTAGAAATCAGTGAAGTGAAAAAACCTTACGGGTAGTGCCCCTCCCCCCTTATGAGGCTTGTAACCGGACACAATTGGGTTCTGTTCGTGTTTATTCGTTTAACTATAATTGAACAATTAAGCGATCACAAAGGACATAAACACATGTGCTGTATCGTGTTAGTGTTCGCCTTTGTCCATTAGTTATTATTCTCGAAGAACATATAAATTGTGATAGATACACACTCTAGAATATGTTGGGAGCCAAATTCAACATGCATTCGTGAGGCTTAAAAATTGAGTCTAAAAGGTGGCATGTCCACTGCGGTTTGAATTCTTCTCTTTCCAATTTTGTAACTAGAAATACAGTCTCGCCTAATTCATGCATGTAAGATCATGTTAAAAAATGGATTACCTTCCTTCACCAGTAAACAGATTATACTCAACAAAACTAAGCGACAACTCATGAACTATGGCCAGACAGATAAAAATATCTCTCATCTTAGCATTGCTAAAATTCTAGTTCTGGACCAACGATGAAGAATCTGATTTTCGAGCACATTCATTTAACTTGAACCGACCTCTATTGACAACCAAAAAACTCCCGACAACCGTCACTTGAGTGATGACCGAACCAAAAGCTAAGAACATTAAACGAGAAGCAACACGAACACAGAAACAACCATTTTACTTTCGGTCAATGTTATACAACTAATTGCTCTAAAAAGGTGGAAACAAAAGTCTTGCAACAAAAAGGAACACTCTAGGTGTCAGTAAAATGTAACAAAGATGCAATATTCGATTATGTGGGAAACCAACAATCTACATCTCAACATAAATAGACGCTTACAAATGTAAATGAACGAATGCTTGTTCGTTCAAGTGAACAAAACTTTTATGAACTTTAATGTTCAACAACAAAATTTACAAGCTGATTTTGAGCGAGCTTAGAGCCATAAGCCATTTGAACAACGCTAATCCCATGTCGATTCAACAAATTGTCAAAGGAGAATCCAACAAGCTTTCTGTCCAACATACTAGCGATAAGTTTCTGTACTTGATTTTCAAGGACTTTTTATTAAGCTAAAAGGGGGAAGAAACATCCATCTCGTTTGTATTTTGGATACCTGTATAACCATGGACGGCTGTTGAAGTGACTAATTTCTAGAAATTGGGAAGCGTTGAGAACAAAGAAAACTCAATGAGCTAATGTAATCTCTTATAATGATGTTTAGTGGACCCTTCAACTAATGAGATATAAGAAGCATAATCACTAATAAGACCTTTTTCACTACTCAGTTTCTCAAACAAATTTGGATCTCCATATTTACAATGACCTTCCAAAAGGATATTATAAGTAATGTCATCTGGAAGCACGCCCAAATCAAGCATTGACCGCAACAACTTATTCGCCGTTTTCAATTGTCCGAGTTTACACAACCCGCTCATCAGCACGTTATATGTTATAACTCCAGGTACAACTCCATCCCTGCGCATCTCGTTGAGCAAATAAAAACCCGTCTTAACATCTCCCTTCTTACAGAATCCATCAATGACCATGGTGTAAGTTGCAGCATCAGGTTTCAAACCTGACTTCCTCATTTCCCTCAACGTCTTTTCTGCATCAACGACTAATCCTTCCCTGCATAAACCTGATATAAGTGCTGTGAACGCCACATTATCAAGCTCAACGCCTTCATTGACCATTTTCTCCTTAACCTCAAGTGCCATATCCAAATTTCCCTCCTTGCAGCACCCGTCAAGAAGAGATGTGTACGTAATCTTATCAGCTTTTAACCCTACCCGGGTCATTTCGTAAATTAAATTCCTAGCTTCAGTTATCCTACCGCTCTTGCAAAGGCCGTTAATAAGCGTGTTAAAAGTAATCAAATCCGCTTTCACACCTCTAACCAGCATCTTACCATACATTTGCATAGCCAAATCAACCTTCCCATTTCTACACAACCCATTAATCAACGTTGTAAACATAACATCATTCGGCTTCAAACCTCTTTTACACATTTCATCAAAAATCCGATACGCATCACCTAGCTTCCCTCCTCTACAAAGCCCATTAATTAAAACACTATAAGTAAACACATCAGGCACAAGCCCATTCTCCACCATAACTTCCTTTAACCTAAACCCTTCATCCAATTTCCCTAACTTACAATACCCATTCAACAAAATATTAAAACTAACCAAACTCGGCCTCACCCCCCACTTCGGCATTTCATCGAACACCTTCTTCGCATCACTAACCATACCTTCTTTCACAAACCTATGCATCAATTTATTAAAAATATACAAATTCGGACGAAACCCACATCCCAAAACCTCCAAATAAAAACCCCAAGCAGTCACATTTGAATCCAACTTCAACAAAGATTCAAAAACTCTCTCACAGGATTTTACACAAACCTTAAAGTTTTTTTCTTTTGCTAACCTAATTAACTGAACAGCATCAGAAACAAACCCATGATCCACGTAACAGTTGATTAAAGAACTAAGAACAAAATCAGAGACAACCCCAGTTGTATAATCTTTGGTTTGAAGAAAAGCTTGGAAGACAGAAGAAGCAGAGTGTTTGGCTTTTTGTGAGACAATGGAGTTTAATAAAGAATGGGCTTGTGGGTGCATTTGATGGGTGATGAGGTGTTGGATCACGGTGAAGTAGGATTGGAGAGTGTGACGAAAAGGGTGTTGAGTGGAGAGCCATTGAAAGAAGGAGAAGAGGGTGTGTGGGGAAAGAGAGTGTGGGTTAGTGTTGATTAGGTCGATGATGTGAGAGGGTTTAAGGGTATTAATAGAGGGTTTAAAAGGGGTTGATTTGTTGGTGATGGATTGGGAGAGAGTGGTGAGGAGTGGGTCGATGGGTTGGTGGTTATTGGTGGTGCAGAGGAGGCGGAGATAGGGTGGAGTCGAACGGTGGAGGTGGGGTGGGGTTCTGAAGATATACATTACTCGTAAACACCAAACTGAACTGGTGTCTGGCTCTGCATCTTGTTTAAAGTTTAGAGCATGCGCGTAGTAAAGCCCTCCTTTCTGATTAGTTCACGTGGCTGCTGAGTTAGCATGAAAAGAGAAACTGAAAAAGGGGTGTAGTGGTGGGGCTTTATATATAAATCCTCTGTTTCTGATTGGGCCACGTGGATTTTTTTTAATCTTTTAACTCAAAATAATTAAAATAAAAGGCAAATAAATATAAAAAAATTACAAATAATATTGAAAAACACACAACTAATAATAAAAAAAGTTACAAATAATATTAAAAAAAAAATTACACACCTCCTAATTACTTATTTAAACATTACATATTCCTAAATTACTTAATTAAACACATAATATAATCCTAAATTACTTATTAAAACCTAAACCTCCCACTATGGAGAGTAGTTGTCCCAATCCTCGAGTGTGTAGTACTCGGGGGATAGGGAACGTGAGCTGTCCCGTCCATCGGATCTCACATCCGAGGGGAAATAGTAGTACTCACGAGGAGGGGTAGGCATGCTCTAGAGGTGCTCCTGCTCCTCAACTTCCCTGAGGGCTTCCAAGTCCTCAGGAGTTGGGTCCCCATATTCACGGGGTGGGGTGTTCTGGTGGTGGGGGGTGGGGATAGTCTGGTGGTGGGGGTGGGGGTAGGTTGGTGGTAGGGGGTGGGGGTAGTCTGGTGGTAGGGGGTGGGGGTAGGTTGGTGGTAGGGGGTGGGGGTAGTCTGGTGGTAGGGGGTGGGGGTAGTCTGGTGGTAGGGGGTGGGGGTAGTCTGGTGGAAGGGGGTGGGGGTAGTCTGGTGGTGGGGGGTGGGGGTATTCTGGGGGGTGGGGATAGCAGCAGCAGCAGTTCGGGGGGTGGGGGCCGACAACATTAGTCGGTCCATTTGATTAATAGCCATGCAATAATCCATGGCCCAGGCCCATTCTTCATCCGTGAAGTCATCATCGACTTCAGGATGAGGAAAGGTAGGTGGTGCCGCAGCAGGAGGAGGAGGGGTGAAGGTTGGTGGTGCCGCAGCAGAAGGAGGAGGGGGATATAACCAATGTTGTGGAGGAGGAGGAGGAGGAAGAGGAGGTTGTGCAGCAGCAGGAGGAGGAGAGAGAAACTGAAAAAGGGGTGTGAAGAAACAATAGGTAACACGGAGATTACGTATAATCTACGTGGGGTCAATACCTAAGTCCGTCAGGATTAATCCTTTACCCAAACCGTAAGGTCAAACCCGTTTGATAATAATACAAGTGTGTGTGTGGTGAAAGTAAGTAAGAACACAAGATGTAAGTGGTTCGGTCGAGTAATGACCTACGTCCACTGTAAGTAGCCGATAGTATTATTAATGAAAGAGTACAAGTGAGAATGCTCTAGGCTACAAATAACTATTTTCGGATGCTTTGGCAAGGAGAGGTATCCTTGTATTTGTAGGAGAACTCGTGGGCTTGATCGAAAGGCCCACGAGTAACCATTCTTTATTGGGCTTAGTCCGGGCCCAAGCCCAAGGTTTCCCCTGGAATTGGCGGGAGAACAGGCGTACTGTTCATGACGTCATTCAGGCAGCATGGTTGTTGCTCGAGGCAGACACGTGGCGCTCTGTGGTTGGCAGACGGCACACCTGTCAGTCGTTGACCATGCTCCTGACAGCAGCAAGGGATGTCTGCTGTCACTGTAGACGCTGGTATGGTGGAAGCATGGCTGCAGCCATGCTGCTGTCCTTGTCTTGTAGTTGTTGGACCACTTTTGCCACCTGTTGCTTTGCTATTGGCGCGTACACTGTCAGTGATCTTCATGAATCTCCCTTTTGTTGTCTTCTGTACTTTGTACGATGGTTGTCAAGGGAAGATTCCGCGCGTGACGGTACGCGCTTATAAGGTGGTGATGTTGCTTATCAGTTGCTGCTCTTACGCGCCTTCTTGTATATACTACTGGTTGCGCGCTGTTTCTTCCTCGCGCCGCTGACTGGCGCGAGGGAGCTGACTTATGGGGATAGGGATGCCTCTTCCGCCTGGATTAGGCTCCCTATCCCTTCAAGTCCCCCTAGTCTAGGGCTTCTTCTATTCTTTGTGAAGAGTAGGTGGAGCGCTAGACTCAAAGTATGAGGTCGCGGATGAAGGCTCATCTGCTTATGTGCTTTGAAATTCGTTCGTCTGCAAATTTTGGCGGAGAACGTCTTTTTTGGTTTTACGTCAAATTTGCGCCATGAAAGAAGTTTGCCGCCATGACCTGTTAAGGCGCTGGGCGGAGAACGTCTTTTTTGGTTTTACGTCAAATTTGCGCCATGAAAGAAGTTTGCCGCCATGACCTGTTAAGGCGCTGGGCGGAGAATGTCTTTTTTGGTTTTACGTCAAATTTGCGCCATGAAAGAAGTTCGCCGCCATGACCTGTTAAGGCGCTGGGCGGAGAACGTCTTTTTTGGTTTTACGTCAAATTTGCGCCATGAAAGAAGTTCGCCGCCATGACCTGTTAAGGCGCTGGGCGGAGAACGTCTTTTTTGGTTTTACGTCAAATTTGCGCCATGTTGTGGTTCTCCTGTTGATGCGGAAGTGTTCCAGCAGTTGTAATAAATCTTGAGTCATTGGCATTTAATTTGTCTCTCATAAATGGGAGTTAAGGCGCCTGGAATTCGAATGATCAGTTGCTTCTGATGGAAGCCTGAGGGTTGCTGACGAGTCAACCTCGTCTGCTGTGCTGACTGTTGGCTGTCCCCTCATTATGGTGCAGTTACCAACATTTCGTCTGTGTCAGGCGCGTGTGTTGTCACGCGCCCCACTTGTTGTTTGTGTGGTTATGCTTGTGCCACGTGTCGAGTGGCACGTGAGGTTCGTCAGACGCGTGCTCCTTCACGCGCCTGATCAGTTTAAATTGGTGAGATCTAGTGACACGTGTCAGTCATCCGGTGAGTGACGGTTGGATTGTTTATCTGTGCTTGATCTTAGCCGTTCACTCGCGCATGAGGACACGTGTCGCCTTCTGCTTCTCCTATTTTTGAAAAAGTGTGACGACGGTTGCTTTTCCTTGGGCCCCACTGTCATTAATGCAGTGGGTATATATAGGAGTTGGGAGGCATGTTGGACGGTTACTTGTCCATTTTGCTCATCCCTTCTTCTTACTTGCACTCTTTCACTCTCAAAAACAATCCAGATCGTTTGAAGTTTTCTTTGAATCTTCAAAGATTGTTTGATCAATCTTCAAAGATTTATCGTGAAACTTCTTCTTGATCTTCATCACCTTCTTGTTTGTTTTCAAAGTTTCCTTTGGGTCTGTTGAGTTTTCCGGTGAACCCTTTGAGTTTTCCGGCGAGTCTTCAACCGTTCTTGTTGATTTTCCAGATTTTTCTTTTCCCTTTCTTCATTTATTTGTTAAAATGTCTGAAGCCTCCAACGTTGGGTCTCCCTCCGGTGATGTTACCGGGAAAGAGCCGGTGATAGACGACGTGGAGGAGGAAGTACAGGTGGAACATGGCAAGATAAAAGAGCGAAAGCTTATGACGAACACATTTTGTGTTTGGACTGAGGAGGCTTTCGACCAATTTTGCAGGAGTTATGACATCCTGCCGGAGTGGGAACCGACTCTGCCATCGCCGACGGAGACGGTGCTCTCTGCAGGGCCTGGGCAGCTTGCCCTCTATGAAGCCCATTTCACCAAGTGTGGCTTCCGGCTACCTTGTACTCGTTTCCAGGTTGATACCCTGGTGGCTTATGGCGTTGGGCCCACCCAACTTACCGCCTTTGGGATAGCAGCAGCAGCAGTTCGGGGGGTGGGGGCCGACAACATTAGTCGGTCCATTTGATTAATAGCCATGCAATAATCCATGGCCCAGGCCCATTCTTCATCCGTGAAGTCATCATCGACTTCAGGATGAGGAAAGGTAGGTGGTGCCGCAGCAGGAGGAGGAGGGGTGAAGGTTGGTGGTGCCGCAGCAGAAGGAGGAGGGGGATATAACCAATGTTGTGGAGGAGGAGGAGGAAGAGGAGGTTGTGCAGCAGCAGGAGGAGGAGAGAGAAACTGAAAAAGGGGTGTAGTGGTGGGGCTTTATATATAAAGCCCCTGTTTTTTATTGGGCCACGTGGATTTTTTTTTAATCTTTTAACTTAAAATAATTAAAATAAAAGGAAAATAAATATAAAAAATTACAAATAATATTAAAAAACACACAACTAATATTAAAAAAAAGTTACAAATAATATTAAAAAAAATTACACACCTCCTAAATTACTTATTTAAACATGACATATTCCTAAATTACTTAATTAAACACATAATATAATCCTAAATTACTTATTAAAACCTAAACCTCCCACTATGGAGAGTAGTTGTCCCAATCATCGAGTGTGTAGTACTCGAGGGATAGGGAACGTGAACTGTCCCGTCCATCGGATCTCGCATCCGGGGGAAATAGTAGTACTCACGAGGAGGGGTAGGCATGCTCCAAAGGCGCTCCAGCTCCTCAACTTCCCTGAGGGCTTCCAAGTCCTCAGGAGTTGGGTCCCCATATTCACGGGGTGGGGTGGTCTGGTGTTGGGGGGTGGGGATAGTCTGGTGGTGGGGGGTGGGGGTAGGTTGGTGGTAGGGGGTGGGGGTAGTCTGGTGGTAGGGGGTGGGGGTAGGTTGGTGGTAGGGGGTGGGGGTAGTCTGGTGGTGGGGGTGGGGGTATTCTGGGGGGTGGGGATAGCAGCAGCAGTTCGGGGGGTGGGGGCCGACAACATTAGTCGGTCCATTTGATTAATAGTCATGCAATAATCCATGGCTCAGGCCCATTCTTCATCCGTGAAGTCATCATCGACTTCAGGATGAGGAAAGGTAAGTGGTGCCGCAGCAGGAGGAGGAGGGGTGAAGGTTGGTGGTGCCGCAGCAGGAGGAGGAGGGGGATATAACCAATGTTGTGGAGGAGGAGGAGGAGAGGAGGTGAATGGTAGTCTCCGGGGCCGGCCCCGTCCCCGGACCCGCGCGAGTGTACTGCCGGACATTAGATGGTCCGACAGCTCCTGGTTGAAAACCGCCCATGTTATTCATTGTGTTAAGGATTTGAGGATGAGGAAAAGGTGTGACTGAGAATTGAGAGGAAGTGTTGTATTTATAGGGTGAGAAATATGACCGTTTGGGGGAAAACGTTTGAATTTCAAAATTTGAAATTTAAACGTTTGGGGGGGAAATTTGAATTTCAAACGGTTTGGAACAGTAACCGTTTAAAATTAAAATGTTTGAATATAATTTTTTTATATAATTTATTTTTTTATTATTAATTTTAATTAATATTATTTTTTTATATAATTTATTTTTTTTATTATTATTTTATTAAATCTAAATAATTTTCTGTTTAAATTATTATTAATATTATTATGTTTATTATTATTAAAAAAAAGAATGTTTGACCTTGCCACGTGGCAAGGTCTGATTGGTCCACTCCACAAACACCCGGCGTTATTTTGATGAAGCCCCACATGATTTTTGGTACATAGCGCCCTTATGTGTTGGTGTGGGGGTCGCTAATTTTTAAAAATTTTGACAAATCACGCCCCACTACGCATGGTCTTAGCTACTGTAATCATGTATTCATGTTGGGTTGATAGGTTGATGGAATGATGGTCATTTATTTACATTCACAGGTTGAAATGTGTAACCTGAACTCAACTCGTATTATTTATTTATTTATTTGTGTTAAAGATCTTAATCCTAACTAACACTTGCATAAACTTGGGTCAACCCGAATATGACTCGTTTAAACCCATTTGTATAAGTCATACATGTTGATAAGTTATAAGTGGAGTGTTGGGTTGTAAAATAAGTAGGGTGAATTGCTGAAATTGTCCTTGTGGTTTGGTGAAAGTTGATATTTACGTACATACTTGTGAGTTGTGACTTTTTGTCATAATCGTACCATGATTTCAATTACTTGTCACGTTCGTCACTGGCACTAACGACGTCCACTTAAGTCAGGTTAATTCAGGGGTATAATCGTCAACTCGTGTTTTAAACCTTTTTTTTTTGCCAAATTCGTCCCTCCCCAAATTTAAAACTTTTTTTTTTTTGCCAAAGTCATCCCTCCCCCCAAATTAAAAATTTTAAAATTAAAAGAAATATAAATAATATTTAAAATTTAAGTGGGTCTCACCCCCTACCCCACACATTCCATCTTCTTCACTTCAACCCACCCACCACCCATCTCCACTTTTCACCACCACTACCCACCACCCACCACCCATCTCCATCTTCCACCACCACCAATGATGTATTATAATGATTGCTATGTCACCCTGCATCACTCATTTCTACCACAACGTTAATCACTCCAGCAGCAGGGTTTGATAAGGCTAGCAATACAATCAAGTGACTGTAAATTGGTTGTTATGATGGTGCTGCAAATTGTCATCAGTTTTCAAAACTTAGACCTAATTTAGACCAGGTATTAATGGGTGGTGGTTGTTCTCGGTGGTGAGGGAGGTGGGGGTCCGGTTTATGGTGGTTAACGACCCCTTCTTTAAAAACATGTTTGGTAGTGTTAGGGTTATATGATAATCAGTAGTATCCAATGGATCTTCAGGCACGATCGGTGGCGTTAAGGGCGATGTTGACGGTGATGGTTGTTGCTTTGGAAGTGGTTTTTCGGTTTCTGTCGGTGGTTGTTTGGTGGAGGTAATGGTGGTGGGATGGAGGAAGGCGGTGTGGTGATTGATAGTCTAACATTTGTTCCGATGGAGGTGACAGAGGTAGGTGTTGGGGTTCAACGTGTTTAGGCGGTGGAGATTGGTGGTTGTGGTCGGGAGAAAAGAAGGTGAATTGAGGTTCATAAATTGGTGGCGGTGGTGGTCTATGCGGGGCCGGCTATGGCATGGGGCGACGTGGGCGACGGCCCCAGACCCGACTTTCCCGAGGGCCCGAAGGTTTTTTTTTTTAAATAAAAATTAACATATGTTATAGATATTATATATGCTTATATGTTAGAATAAGAAACATTAAAGCATGTAGCTCAGATGGTTTCATGCTCTCATTGTGTGCGGAGGAACGGGGTTCAAAACCATGGAACTCCATTTCATTTAATTAATTTTTCTTAATTATTTTATCTTTTTCTCTATGGTTTTGTTCTCTGTAGTATAGGAATAAAATCTATTAACTTGGGTTGAGTTTGTACTCTTTCTTTGTAAAATAAAACCTAATATATTTTGCGCTATTAAGGCTCCAAATAACTTACATCTTTAAACCTAATAGTATAAGCCAAACCTAAATCCACTTAACAAGTTTAAGCTTGATTAAGAAACAATTTAGCAGTGTGAAGAGCGGGAAACGATGAGGCATAAGAGAGGCGCACATATAGGCCACAACAATCGGAACAAAGGAGCCAAAGTAAGTTCTTTTAAAAATAATCTCAACGTTCTAATGTTGAGGAATATGATGTTATGGTTTTTTTATATATATGATAATTGAGATCAAATTATGTGGGCCCAATTTATTTAATGGCCACAGGCCCAAAACATTTTAACATTTCTTAGAGACGGCTTTGGGTCTATGTATTCAGTTTGAGATGGGTGGTGGGTGGTGGTGGTGGTGGTGATAGCAAATTTTGGTGACAGTTGCTTAATTTTGTAGTAGTGTTTTGGTCAACTTAGTTTTTGTTGGATTGTAATGTTCGGATAGCACCTTGTTATGGCTTTGACTGTATTTGGTTTTCTTTGGTGAAATGAAGTTGGTTTGGTTTGATTGTTAAAAAAAAAAAAAAAGCTAATCAGGTTATGACCAACGTTTATTTACAAGACTAAGTAAAAACCCACTTAATTTGTTGAATGTAGAATTGTCATACATAATTTATAATTATACGTGCACAAAAACAATAAAATCATCACCAAGTTTCAAGACTAAAAGCTAAATTCTCTATGAAAATCATCATCATCATCATCATCATTATTATTATTATTATTATTATTATTATTATTATTATTATTATTATTATTATTATTATTCGGAATATTCATATTTTCACGTTAAAACGTATTAAAAAGAAATGATCGGTTGTAAATTTGGATGTATGCGTCACTATATAAAACCTCGCTCTCACTTCATTCTCCAAACACTAGAGAAAAAGATAATGGCAAAGGTGACAGATTTCGTGAACCTCAATCTCTCCACCATCCATGACAAGTTCATTGCCGAGTACATTTGGTCAGTTGTTTCCGATTACCTTTTTTTTACCACCATAAACATTACTTTCTTCTTTTATTCTCACTACAAACTTAACGTCTTTGAAAAAACAGATATTTTAAATTTTGTTTTACAAGCTCAATATTGTTAAAGTCCAATAAGAATTGAGCAACGAAAAACATAAAATCAAGATTGTCGTCTATGGTTGTGTACCAAGTTTCTAAATTGATTTTGGTTAACATATTTGACAAAAACAACAAAACTACATCTATTTTATTAAAAATTGGGGCATGTAATACTCACAATTGTAAATGGTAAATAATGCTAACCAAAAAACACGGCAACACCAATGTAAAAGTGAATACCAAGTATTAAATTTGTATTATATGATGTTAGAGCTCTAGTTTATGTTTTCTTTATGATCATCCAAACTAATGATTAATAGTTGATGAAATATACACATAAATATATCAATTTGTAAAGTTCATAATGATATATTGAAAATTTATAAGCATTATTATCATGAAAAGTTATTATTTTTTTGGGAAATGATTTAGTATATTTGGAGGGACACACGTCCCACTCATGCAATGGTTGTTGACAAGTGTTTATCAACAAATATACAAGTGTTGAAACATATTGGACTTCCGTTTCATATTGAAAATAACCAAAATAGTCTTGTTAACAACCCAAATAACCCATGCATTATTACTTTTCTATTTTTATTTTTTAAATTTGAGCATTGTTAAATATTGTTTTAGAATATATTTCTTTTTATAGGATTGGTGGATCGGGTATGGACATCAGAAGCAAAGCTAGAGTAAGCTTTTACTTTTCAAACAAACTAAAACAAAGTGAAATAAAAAGAGTTAATTAACTAATGATTTTAAATTATTAAGTAAATCCATAAATATTTCAAGGCATTTCTTGGTTTTCTATTTCTTTTTTTTTTCGTTTGTGTCCAAGTTTAGACTCTTAGTGGATCATTGAATGATCCACAAAAGCTTCCAAAGTGGAACTACGATGGATCAAGCACTGGTCAGGCCCATGGCCATGACACCGAAGTCATCTTATAGTGAGTAGCTCTCTTCATGACTATTACACATGTAACAATTGTTACTCCTGATTTTATTTCCATTTATTCCTAGTTCTAATTACTAAATAATTTATGATGAATTATATAGTCCTCAAGCTACTTTTAAGGATCCTTTCCGAAGGGGCAACAATATCTTGGTTAGTACTTTCATATATCATTATTTACTTGTGTGTACATAAGTTGAGCTGTTAGGATTTACTCGAGATCAACTCGATAAAATCTAACTTGAGGTTGAAAACGTTAGAAAATTATAAAAAAAAAAATTGTGTCTAATTATTTGTATGATTTGAAGGTGTTGTGTGATGCTTACAACCCAATGGGTGATCCCATCTACACAAACAAAAGGTTTGAAGCTGCCAAGATTTTCAACCATCCGGATGTTGTTGCTGAACTCCCATGGTAATTATCAATTGAATTTTTATTATTTTATTCAAAAACTTATAATATAATAATATATATGGAAAATGAGCAATAAAGTACAAGTATCTAAACATTATATTCACAAAATTAAGAGACTTTAGTTTTTAATAGGTATGGGCTTGAGCAAGAATACACCTTGATGGAGAAGGACAACAAGTGGCCTTTGGGTTGGCCTCGAGGAGGCTTTCCAAGACCTCAAGTAATTAATAAATCTTTTAAGCAAGTTTAGTTTAGTTATTACATTTTTTTTTGATGTTTTAACTTGATACTTTTGTTTGAAATGTCACATTATAGGGTCCATACTATTGTGGGGTTGGTGCTGAAAAAGTGTTTGGGCGTGACATTGTCGACGCGCACTACAATGCCTGTCTCTATGCCGGGATTAATATAGGTGGTGTCAACGCTGAGGTGATGCCCGGTCAGGTAAACTTAATTCGCGAATTCTAGATACAAAGTGCATATGAACTCTTTACGAAGAGAAGTTGATGTGTTTTATGTGCATTTTTTGACATATGAATAGTGGGAGTTTCAAATTGGACCTTCGGTCGGGATCACTGCTGCGGACGAGTTGTGGGTTGCCCGTTATATACTTGAGGTAAATTAGTTAGGTTTCTAAATTAATATTTAACCATTGTTGTGTGTTGCTTGGTAAAAATGATTTTAGTTGTAATGACGGTTAATTAACAGCGAGTCGCTGAGATTGCTGGAGTGGTCGTCTCGTTTGATCCTAAACCAGTCCCGGTTAGCTTTTTATTACAAAAAACCAACTTGGTGTGTGTGCGTGCGTGCGTGTGTTTGGTGTGTTTTGACATGTTTTCAACAGGGTGATTGGAACGGAGCGGGTGGTCACACTAACTATAGGTATAAAAGTTGTACATATATATTAATGTTAGCCTACTTTCATCAATTGTTAGTTGTGCTAATCTAATATCTAACCATGGTTAAAATGTTAGCACAAAATCGATGCGGGAGGATGGTGGATATGAGGCCATCCAAAAGGCTATCGAAAAGCTTGGACTTCGGCATGAAGATCACATCGCAGGCTATGGTGAAGGGAATGAGCGTCGCCTCACCGGGCATCATGAAACAGCTGACATCAACACATTCTCATGGGTACATGAAACCAACCAGAAGTCTTAATTAGTCCTACAAATTAACATGTGCACATGAAACGCCGACATGGCACGTTTCATTTGGTAATGACTGGGATGTGTTTGCGTTTTGTAGGGAGTTGCGAAGCGTGGTGTGTCGATTCGGGTGGGGAGAGACACTGCAAAAGAAGGGAAGGGATATTTCGAGGACCGGAGGCCTGGGTCGAATATGGACCCGTATGTGGTTACCTCTATGATTGCCGAAACCACTATCTTGTGGAAGCCTTGAGCTTGGTTCTATGGGTTGGACCAAAAATTAGCGTTACAGTTTCTAATCATAAATAAGTGGATTTATTGACCGGATAGTATGCTTTGAATATTTACTGACTCTACGTAATGAATAACCTTTACTGCTTCAGTCATATATTTTTTTATAATTTTTTATTACAAATGATGGATAGGATAAAAATAATTTTACATTGTTTTATAATTTTTTATTACATTGTTTGTTTGTTAGCCTATCAGATTAATAAACAAACTTTAGATAAACAAAAAGGCCCAATCGAACCATAAAACCAAGTCACCAACTCTCAAAGTGTGAAAAAAGGCCCAAATTTTAATCATAAAAGCAGTTTTGGATATAGGTGCACAAAACCGGGTTTTTTGAAAATACCCGGGTTCGAGTACGCACCCGGGTTCGGGTATGATCGGGTATTCGGGTAGGGTACAACCGGGTATTACGAATAACCGGGTCGGGTTTGGGTAGGGTATTTTCCTGAAAAACCATACTATATATATCCAGGTTCAGGTCGGGTTCGGGTTTTCAATACCCGGTTTTCAGGTATACCCGGTATTAAATACCCTGTGTTCGGGTAAAAAAACCTTATCCCTGTTTTCGGGTACAAAAAACCTTATCCAAAGATTCACTACTATAACTACTTGATCAATGATACATAATACTGGTTTTTATTCTATTAATTAAAATGTTACAAGGTCAAAACATATGAGAAGTGAAACATCATTAGAGAGTTAAAATTTAACAATGAAAAACACAACAAAATATTAATCTAACATTAAAACTAATACCTGGTGAACAAAGTATATGAAAAGGAAACAAAAAACAATGTACAATTAACACTTTCAAACATTCCGTTATATATTACACAACAATTAATAGAGGAATGTTCCTCCCTAACTTTCGAGATTAGTCGACAAATCATAAACTAACAGCCTGATTATGTTACATCCTGATGACATCGATAACTCAAAGCATTCTTGTAAAACTGCATCACAGACTATTAGAACCCATTCATGATGATCATCAAGATACTTCATGTCAAATGTGCCCACATCTAACTTCAGCCTTTTTGCAACCTCTTGTTACCTGAGTTTGTCGCTACACGGAACCTGATTATATCTTCTTTGTAACTTGCCTTTATCGTTATTGTTTTCATTTCAGTCCTGGCTATGAATGGCTGCACCTTTGGACTAAGTTCTTGTACCTTTTCATGAGATAGTGTGAGCTTCCAGCGTCCTCGATTAACATTATTCCTCTAAAGCGTTATTCGGCTTGTGCAGCTTGAAGAGCATCTGATACCGTGAACTCAGCGACTGCATTCGGTGCTTTGGCTTCAAACGGTTGACTTTCTGTTACCCCGACATATTTCTGAGTATGAGAAACAATTCATTTCTGATTTAACAATAATGCCAGATTTAAGAAAAGGATTACCTTGGCAAGACTTGTGAGAATTTGGGCTACCGGTACTGGCTTCTCTGATGCCAGATGTTTGATTGGCTCGACCTTGATCGTTATTTGGACATGGAACATCAAATGGTTTGGACCCCGGTGAACTTTGTTGGTTAGTTGGTGAACCATTCGGACCTGTTGGCCAACAAGATGGGGACTTTACACCAAGAGGGAGTTGAGTGGTTGCTAAAGAAGGGATAACGAACGTTCCTTCGCCACCTTGTACTGATTCAATAACTCGTTTTAGTTTTGTGAGCGAGCGGTTAACCACTTAACCTTGTTTATCTTACGAGAAGGCCACCTTGAGATTCCATGTTGTTTGTGTAGAGAATATGAATTAGAATATGATAATTGTGAATATATTGTTCTTGTGTATAAGAAACACCAAATGATACATTTATATAAGATCAGAATAATCTAAGAAAGGAAATAAATAAACGGCTCCTTGATTGATCTCAAACGGCTATATGATTGCGTGTACTTAGCTGTCGAAATCTTTGATCCCAAGTGATCCTCTTTCTAACACTCCCCCTCAAGTTGAGTAGTGGGATTTCCGATCCTCAACTTGTGTAGGCAACTATTATAAAGTCTTCTATTGACGGATTTTGTAAGTATATCTGCTAGCTGGTCTTTTGATCGAATGAATTGAAGTTCTATAGTTCCATTTTCGAGTTTTTCCTTGATGAAATGCCTATCGACTTCCACGTGTTTTGTACGGTCGTGTTGGACAGGGTTTTCAGAGATTTGTATAGCTGCTTTGTTGTCACACAAGATCTTGCTTGATTCCTTCTGAGCAAACCCAATTTCAGTTAGGAGCTTGCGTATCCATAGAACTTCTGCTAGCCCCCTCGCAATGCCTCGGAATTCAGCTTCAGCGCTTGAAAGAGCAACCACCTTTTGTTTTTTACTCCTCCAAGTAACTAGGTTTCCTCCAACTAACGTGAAGTATCCTGATGTAGATCTTCGATCCTGCTTATCTCCTGCCCAATCAGCGTCTGTGTATGCTTGGATCTTTAAATGTTTGTTTGGTTGGAAGAGGATCCCGTGGCTAGCAGTCCCTTTAAGGTATCTGATGATTCTTCGTGCAGCATCCATGTGGTTGATTTGCGGTTGATGCATAAACTGACTGACCACTCCAACTGCATATGCGATGTCTGGGCGAGTATGTGAGAGATATATGAGCTTGCCCACTAGACGTTGATACGTCTCTTTTTCTGCCAATTTTGCTCCTTCTTCCATATAGAGTTTTTGGTTGGTCATCATTGGCGTCTCAGCTGGCTTGCAGTCGATCATTCCAGTTTCGGCAAGAAGATCAAGAATATATTTCTTTTGGCATATAAAGATCCCTTGCTTTGATCTCAGAACTTCAATTCCAAGGAAGTACTTTAGTCTTCCTAAATCTTTCATCTCGAACTCACTAAACAGGTTTGCCTTTAATTTCTCCATTTCTTCTTTATCGTTTCCTGTAATAATCATATCATCAACGTATAAAATTAAACAAGTTACGAGTTTACCTCTTCGTTTGAGGAATAAGGTATGATCTGAATTGCTCTGTTTGAAACCGTATTTCTTCATAGCCAAGGTAAATCTACCAAACCAGGCTCGAGGAGATTGTTTAAGCCCGTAGAGAGTCCTTTTTAATCGACACACTTCTTGGTTCTTGAAGTCGGTTGTGAATCCAGGAGGTGCCTCCATATACACTTCTTCTTTCAATTCTCCATGAAGGAAGGCATTCTTAACATCGAACTGATGAAGAGGCCATCCTTCATTTGCAGCAATAGATAACAGGACACGGATAGTATCCATCTTGGCAACTGGGGAGAATGTTTCAGAATAGTCAATCCCATATGTTTGTGTGTACCCTTTAGCTACAAGTCGAGCTTTATATCTCTCGATGGTTCCATCTGGTTTGTGTTTAATTGTGAAGACCCATCGACATCCAACTGGTTTCTTTCCTGAAGGAAGAGTGCATTTTTCCCACGTCTCATTTTTCATAAGTGCCACCATTTATGCTTCCATTGCATTTTTCCATTCCATGGATTTCAAGGCTTCTTCAACTGAGTTTGGGAGTTGTTCATTAAGGAGGGCAGTAGTGAAGGCTTTAGCTTCCTTAGAAAGATTTCCATTAGCTATGTTTGCCATGGGGAATCTGGTTGATCGTGTCTCTTTTTCAGGAGAATATCGTTTTGGAGGAACTCCTCTATTGACTCTTGGAGGTAGTACATATCTCTCAGTTGTCTCTTCACTTGTCTCCTCACTTTCTTCTTGTATTAACTCCTCGTGTTCTTCCTGCATGACCTGTTCTCTTGCTATTTCATTGTCGTTAGATATATCACATGGAAATTCATTATTATTAGTCATACTAGGAGGATTTTGAGGTTCCTCATTTTCAAGTTCACCACTTTGAGTTTCTTCTTCATATGTAGGACAAGGAAAGTCTTGGTTAGTGGTACTAACGGATTGAGAGAAATTAGATGATTCACCTTGGGTACTGTGATTTTTAGCTTCGCTAACAGATGAGGGAGCCCATTTCAGCCAATCCAGTGGATCAATGTGCGTATGCTGTTTCTCCCCCTGACCATTGTGTTGGCAGTTATAGAAAAATTCGGTTTCAAGAAAGTCACAGTCAAGGGTAGTGTACATATGTCGACTTTTGGGATTATAGCATCGATATCCTTTTTGATCAATCCCATAACCTACAAAGACGCATTTTTCTGCACATGGGCCCAGTTTGCCTCGATGATGTTTAGGGATATGAGGATAGACAGTGCACCCAAAAACTCGTGGTTGTAAAGTGAGGGGAGGAGGAATTTTGGTAAAATCAGAGAGAGCTTGAATAGGAGTTTTGAGATTGAGTGCTTTGGTAGGGAGACGATTAATTAAATATGTGGCAGTCGCAGCTGCTTCGGGCCAAAAAGATGTGGGAACCTGAGACTCTATTAAGAAGGCCCGAGTTATCTCTAAAAGAATGCGATTTTTTCGTTCAACAGTGCCATTTTGTTCAGGGGTATAGGGGCACGTTTTTTGATGGATAATGCCTTTGTTTTGACAAAATTGTTTCATAGATTCATTTACATATTCTCCTCCATTGTCGGATCTGAGGATTTGAATATTCGTTTTAAATTGGGTTTGTATCATAGTATAAAATATAGTAAATTTTTCAAAGACCTCCGATTTATGTTTCAAAAAATAGATCCATGTCATACGAGTGCAATCATCAATAAATAAAACAAAGAAACGAAAATTTTGTCCCCCATTAACTTCTGCTGGTCCCCACACATCAGAATGTATAAGAGAAAAAGGTACTCCAACTCTAGTATTATTTAAGTTATATGTATGTCTGTGACTTTTAGCTAAAACACACGTTTCACAATTCAAAGTTTTATTTGAAGGAAAAAGTTTTGGAAATAAAATACGAAGGTAGCCAATAGACGGGTGTCCTAATCTCCTATGCCAAAGCCAGGCTTCTCTATGTGTAGATCCATGAGCGAGCATCACATGTCCCCGTTGAGTAACTTCATCCACATAATATAATCCTGACCGTTCAGTGCCACGCCCAATGATCATTCCTGTCCTGATATCCTGAAGGATACAAAAGGTTGGATGCATCAAGACGGTGCAATTTAACTCTTTTGTAATGTGGCTAATGGATAGCAGTTTATGTGACAGGGATGGAACATAGAGACAATTCTTTAGTTTTAAAGTTGGAGATATTTCAATAGTTCCTCCTCCTTTAACAGGAACGTCCCCCCCATTAGCAGTTTTGATGTTACTGATCCTAGGTTTAGTCCTAGAAATAATATCGTATTTATCATAGGTCATGGTGTCAGTGGCACCACAGTCAAAGATCCATGATTCGTTTGTTTTAGTGCAATGTTGAGCTATATTAGCCTGTCGAGCACTTAAATTTTTATTTTTTAAGAAAGACCTGTTTTTACCTTTTTTTAAAAATGAGAGTTTTTTAATTTTATAGACCAAAGGTTTTCTATGTCTACGGGTATGTTGAGATCCAACCTTAATTTTTAATTTAAAATTTTGTTTTTGTTTATTAAGTGATGATCCCAAGTTATTCTTAAGACTCATCCCATCCACATATTTTACTTTTAAAGAAACAGCTGTATCTCGAGAATCACAAGCTTGTTTTTGTTTATTAGGGAATGATAATCCCAAGTCATTTTGAAAGCTTATCTCGTCCATACCTTTTTTATTAAAAAACGAGTGGTCATCCACAGTTTGTCTAGAAAACGGGTTGTGGTTTTTGTTTTCACTCATACCTTTCCCTCTCCTTTGGTCCTGGTTAAAGTTATTGTATTCATCTTTATTTAATAAATCAAAGAATATTGGAGGAAAAAATTGAGGGTTACAGATCGGATTTGAGGTTAAACCCTCAATCCGGTTACCTCCATCCATAGCATCTTCATCCCATCCGGCCGCCGCCGTATCTGCAAAAGCTCCTTCGGTGTCATCAGTCACGCCGGTAGCTTCTTCCATGCTGCCCGTGGTGACGGCGACTTTTCCTTTCTCCAGGAGATTGAATATTTGCAGTTTGTCTTTTTCACTGCTGTAAGTGACTACCAGAGCATCCCACAACGTTTTTGCGTTAGGGAACTCGGTTAGATTGCTGGCAAGAGTTGGTTCAATATTTTGAATGAGCCATGAGAAAACGATCAGGTCGTCGTGTTCCCATTGCTCGTATGTGTCATCAGTTTGATCTGGAGGGTCTGAGGTTAGGTGTTTTAACAAGCTTTTTGATTTTTCGCCTATAGCGACTCGAATCATTCGAGTCCATAAGGTATAATTTTTACTATTGAGTTTGAGGTTTATTTGCAGGCTGTCGGATAGTTTGGGGTTTTGGGGTTGGAGGTTGAGGCAATTTTTTAGAAGATTGGCTAGTTGCATTGACAGATCAGAAACCGCGTTACCGTCTCCGAACATGGCAGCGAGGGATTTCTGATGAGATACCGGTAAATGATGAGCACGGCCCTAGAATCAGAGAACGCGCTCTGATACCAGGTAGAGAATATGAATTAGAATATGATAATTGTGAATATATTGTTCTTGTGTATAAGAAACACCAAATGATACATTTATATAAGATCAGAATAATCTAAGAAAGGAAATAAATAAACGGCTCCTTGATTGATCTCAAACGGCTATATGATTGCGTGTACTTAGCTGTCGAAATCTTTGATCCCAAGTGATCCTCTTTCTAACAGTTTGCATATTCGTTTCATTGTAGTTGGGCAAACTGCAGACCAATAATAATATAATAACATCAATCTATATTGACTTTTGGTCAAAATGATGGTTGAAATTAGTCTGTTGGTTTTTTATTTCGTCACAAAATGAAAAATTATTATGAATAAAAGGCAAAGAATGTATATACATACCACCAAGATTCTTTGCAGCATCTTTAAGACTTCCTGCAAAATGTTGTTGAAGAACCTCCAAACTAATCGATTTTTCGGCTTTCCCTCGTTTTCTTTATGATTTTTTGGCTGTTTCAGCTGTCTGTGATTTGCCTTTCTTTCCATTTATCGCATTTGGTCCACCTTCGATATAACAGATTATGATACTCGAATGGACTGAACTCCTGAATCAATAATATCACCATTCATAGAGGCTTTAATAATTTCAACAAATCTACCATCTTCTCCTATTTCTTCACCCGACGCAACTTTCAGACTGCGAAAATGCTGCTTCATTGAAGTCAACATTGTTTGTTGATCTTTACAGTCAACCATATTAGTGGGAAGAAAAAACTCCAAAATATAATCATCATCACCTGTATGAGTACTCCTCAAACAAATTGCAAAAGATCCAACTAACCCGAACAGACGGGCATAATGGACTAACGGGTATTCCGTTTTACCAAAATGGGTAATATTTTCACAAAAACATGTACGGGTCGCAAAGGCCCGTCCAGCTACACCTTGGCCTTAGCGTGGAACAACAGAAGTGAGTTGGATCTTTCAAATTATGAGACACAATCTCCAAGTCAAAGTTATCTTCTGGGTTCCATGCCAATGGCTACAGTTGCTTCTGTATTGTTGGCAAGCTAAACACTACATATACCTAACTGGGTATTTAACTATTTATAGTATATTACTTGAGCCGGCATGAAAATTCATATATATTAAAAAAAAACACGTACAAATAGAATTTGTGATGATCATGTTGTTCATTTCATAAATTGACTAAATAACCAGTATTATGACATCCCCTGCAAAGTGACAATAGCATTAAAGACATGAGGTTTAGCATAAACTTACATTTTGCATATATCCGTAAGTTACAATATATATAGAATTAAAACAACTAAAGATGCATTATTCATCAGCATCCATTTATAAAATATTAAAACAACTAAAGATGCACTATTCATCAGCATCGATTTATAAATATATAGGATAATGACTTCAAATCTAAGATATGTTATCTTTTATCATGTCAAGTCAGAAACACAATAATTGATATATAGCTGATTTATGGTTATATCAGATTCGAGTGTACACTTCGGTTTGTCATACTCTGAAAGAGTGAACCGGTCTTTTAATTCTGGAACCCCTCCTAGGACCTGAATGGAAACGCTTCCTTTTACTTAAGTTTGTGCTTAATGGCTCATCGAATTCAGCATCTTCTTCCTGCAAAGTACAGATTAAAAATTAATATGCTTGTTTAATATATAAAATCTTTTGAATAAGAGATTTGGTCTACAACTGTCATGCTTGTTTAATTACCAAGGGAGCTTTATTCTCCATATCTTGATTCCCCCCTGCATCTAATAAAAGAAACAATTAACAGAGTGATTAAATTTCACTGGTTAGTACATCAAATCCAGGTTGGCGCTCTTTGTTACCTCTAGAAAGAATTTTTCTTCTTTTATATACTAATAAAGCATTTGCTCGTTTTGGTAAAGAGTCCAGGGTCTTGAACAAATTATCTGTCATAGCATCTGTTAAAGTGTTAATTTTGCCTTACATTCATTGAGTGTTAAAAACATACTCTACCATTTTGGGATGTTTGGAGTGAAATGGGAGTAGAATTTGCTGATTCTTTTTCCTTCAACCTCCTTTCTGGTTCAATCTTCAATTTTCCATATTCTTGACTAGTAGCAGCAACAGTTGCCAATATCTGAAGTTGCTTCCAGTTAGCATTAACATCGTCATGCATTCCAGTCGCATCAACATCGTCATGCATTCCAGTGGCAGCATCAACATCATCCCTATTCATTTCAGGGTCTGTTTTGTCTTTTGTTGATTCACCATCATCTTTTGTTGTTTCTCTTGCATAAGGAACTATAGCGTATTGCATTTCTTCATCAAATTTAGCTCCAGAAAGTTCCATTTGTTCAATTGATTTAAGTTCTTTAGTAGTCCAATGTAAAATTGCAGGACTCCCCTTTTGTTTTTTAGATACGTGTTGCGCATACCATACCTGTATAAACAAATCAATGGTTTTATCAATATAAATTGTTAAAATAGACGTAAAAACGTTGATAATACAATAATACATACCACTAAGAAGGTTAACGGTCCAGTATACCAACTGTCCTTAGACCATTTATCCTTTGATCTCTTCAGACAGTCAATGACATAGCCACACCAAACCATGTCCTTTATATCATTTTCGTCACTGATCGATCCTAGGACCCTTTGATTGATGGTACCACATGTTATACCTTCAGCCATTACTGTGACAATCGACAACAGTATATCAATTTTGAACATTGACCCCCCTTCCGGTTCACCCTTGATCTTTTTGTATACATCGGTCAGTTTTATTACCTGACTTTCCGTCTTAGGCATTGGGAATCCTAGTTTCCATGTCTTCACTAAATCATTTTCCAGCAAACCCGCTTTTGTCAACAACTTCACTTGTCTATTTCCCATTGGAAATCCTAAGATCTCGTGAACATCTTTCTTTGTTATTTTCATCAATTTTTCACCAACCATCATCTCGCAATTCTTAGCATCTAACCTATCAACCAACAGAAGTGCCAAACGCATTGGTAAAGACTTTATACTAAAGTCGACCATACATCCGAAACCTATTTCTCTCAAAAGAAGTTTTTGTGTGTCTGTTAGACATTTTAAAGTCTTCACTAAGTGATACGGACTCTGTCTTGAAATTAAGTTGGCAGAAATGTTTTTCTTCTTCTTGTTGTTAACCTTTTGTTTTTTTCCTGTTTTAGCTCGGTTGTTGGTTTTCCTTTTTCTTTTTTTAGCATTAACATCGTCATGCATTCCACTAGCATCAACATCGTCATGCATTCCAGTGGCAACATCCTGTTACGTATCAAAGTATGATCGATAACGAGAAAGAAGAAACACAGAGAAAGGAGGAGTTAAACTCAAATCATCGATGCTTATTCTCATTTCAGTCTCAAGTTTATATGCTAAACTAACCAACAGTTAGTTTAGTTCTACATAAAGACCCTTCATCTATTACATATTAACCTAATAGACCCTATATTATTTTGACTCGTAACACATCCATTCCAGCTTTATCTACTCTAAATGCTTCTATTGTTTGTTTATATAACTCAAGATCTTTAAGCCATTTTCCCAAACCACCAATAACATCTAGATCCAAATGACTTTTCAATGATGAAAGAAATTCTTCATTGTTAAATTCATGTAAATTATTATACGTTTCATGTATTCCATGAAAAAAAACCTGCATTATAAAACGTATTCATCATCATCAGCATATGTTAAATTTGACCTGTATGCAAATCTTAAAAGCCATATGTAAATCTTAAAAACCATATGCAAATCTTAAAACCCCTATGCAAATCTTAAATCATGGTGCTTCAAATGATCAATAAACTGCATTATCTAAGTAATAATCTTACTTGCTTCAATTCAGCAGGGTCTTTTGTTGTTTCTCTTGCATAAGGAACTATAGCGTATTGCATTTCTTCATCAAATTTAGCTCCAGAAAGTTAGTCCAATGTAAAATTGCAGGACTCCCCTTTTGTTTTTTAGATATGTGTTGCGCATACCATACCTGTATTAACAAATCAATGGTTTCATCAGTATAAATTGTTAAAATAGACGTAAAAACGTTGATAATACAATAATTCATACCACTAAGAATGTTAACGGTCCAGTATACCAAATATCCTTAGATCATTTATCCTTTGATCTCTTCAGACAGTCAATGACATAGCCACACCAATCCATGTCCTTTATATCATTTTCGTCACTGATCGATCCTAGGAACCTTTGATTGATGGTACCGCATGTTATACCTTCAGCCATTACTGTGACAATCGACAACAGTATATCAATTTTGAACATTGACCCCCCTTCCGGTTCACCCTTGATCTTTTTGTATACATCGGTCAGTTTTATTACCTGACTTTCCGTCTTAGGCATTGGGAATCCTAGTTTCCATGTCTTCACTAAATCATTTTCCAGCAAACCCGCTTTTGTCAACAACTTCACTTGTCTATTTCCCATTGGAAATCCTAAGATCTCGTGAACATCTTTCTTTGTTATTTTCATCAATTTTTCACCAACCATCATCTCGCAATTCTTAGCCTCTAACCTATCAACCAACAGAAGTGCCAAACGCATTGGTAAAGACTTTATACTAAAGTCGACCATACATCCGAAACCTATTTCTCTCAAAACAACTTTTTGTGCGTCTGTTAGACATTTTAAAGTCTTCACTAAGTGATACGGACTCTGTCTTGAAATTAAGTTGGCAGAAATGTTTTTCTTCTTCTTGTTGTTAACCTTTTGTTTTTTTCCTGTTTTAGCTCGGTTGTTGGTTTTCCTTTTTCTTTTTTTAGACAGTCTGGAAGGAGACTGACAACGTGTTGGGGTCGAACTTGATGGTGGTTGCCCGGTGCTCCTCGTTTTCATTTCAAGGAACCTGCAAGCATCAGTTCATTGTTAAACATCCCTGGCCATTCTTTCATAACAAACAAACTAACAACCCTGACGACAAAACATTATATGGTTAAAATACTAGTAATGAAGCCATTAATTAAATTAAACGAAGCAATTCAACTTCCAAGAAAAATCATGTGATTCTTATTATTCTCTTTTTTACATACATATACATTCAGGTTGTAATAAAACCAACACCTAATTCAAGCAACCAATTTCTAAAGAAGGCAATTGAAACAGCAACAAGAGTGTTTCATAAGAATTAAGTAGAATATGTATGAAAAACACGTAAAAAAGTAGGCAGGTAAAAAATAAGTAAACTTACTGGATATTGTGGTAAGCAAAGAAAAGAAAGTATAACCGACACCAACAGTCCAGCTCAAATCCTACATGCAATTGTGAAAGAAAGCGTATTCAGAAGTTTAAGACCAGAAATAAGAGATTTTGCCTCTTAAAACGTGACCAGGTAAGGTAAATTTATTGTGTTGAAATCAAATTAAAGACACTGGTCCTAAGAGACTACTCAAAATGTTAGTATAGGATAATTTCTAAACCCTCCCTAGAGGTTGAAGATGAGAACAAGAAGAAGATGACTTACTTAGTTAAACAAACAAACAAACTTATCAATCAAGTAGAGCTTCCAGCAGACAGGGGTCGGGAATCATAAATCAAGTAGAGGTTGAAGATCAGAACAACAACAAGACTTGTTTACTGCAATATTAACATCAACAAGGCCGGGCGACAGGGTGACATGAGTTAAAAGTAGTTAGAATAAAATCCTATTTATTTTGGGGATTTCAAGTTGCAATTCAGATTTAAGGGAAGTAGCTTCCAAGGGAAGTATCGTTCGTGTAAGGGAACTAGCGGGAAAACAAAATCAGAAGGAGGAGGCCTAACTATGACAAGTGTCCTGCAAATAGCTACAAATAGGTTTAACTAGATTATACCTGGTGGTTGAGAAATCTAATATAACATATTAATTTTACATATGAAATAGAATGATGCGCTTTACAATTACATGCAGAAAAGCTTCGGGTAGCACCTAACCTAAAACAATTAACAATGTATCTCCAATGTTAACGCCTAATCTTAACCAATGTATAACTCTAATATTATTATCTAAACTAAAACAATGTATAACTCCAATGCTAACACATGTTGAAAATAGAATTCATATTTACTGATTTGAACATAATTAGTGACTTGTCTATACATAATTAATGATTTACCAGAACACTTTGTGTTTTTTTTTCATGTATGAATAAAACCCTACAAAAAAATAGTCGTTTTTTCTCCATTTTTTATATAGCACTATGGTACTCGTTGGAAAGATAATAAAACGCTCGTTAATTTGGTGTAATTTTTTTCTTTAAAAAATCTAGTATATAAAAGATATTAACATTTAAAAATTATAGGAGGAAACATAAGAGAGAAAAATCCAATTTTGTTTTTAAATTCTTTTTTTCCTAAAATATCTCAATGCCACATGGGATGACACATGACACACTCAAGGGGGAGAATACCTCTTTAAGTGTCATGTCATTAAAATGACTTTGGTTTATTATATACTAGGTGAAATCCCGTGTGGATACGCGGGAAGTCTATATCATTTTTTTAATAGAAATAGCAAAGTCAAACATCTGTTGCAAACAAAATCTGTTTCAGAGCATTGAGTCTGTTAAGAAGATCTGTCTGAAATAGTTATTGTTTCAAATAGCTAAACAGCTATTTATGACAGATCTCCTTAACAGGCCAACTGCTTTGGAAAAACCTTAGTAAACAGACTTTGCTTGCAAATAGATGATACATTGTCTCTTAAATACAATCCAACCTTCGATAAAGAATATCATTGACTTATTGATGGTCATTGCGAAACATAGGGATAATGTGAATTGACGCCTTTGAAACTTCACTGGAATCTTTTTATCAGATGGTATCATAGTTAATCTAGGCGAAATCCCGCGTGGACACGCGGTTCAACAAATAACATTATTCTAAATGTTTTAACTTTAATATAATTTAAAATTAAATGTGCATACTTGATAGTTGAAACATTGACATATGAGAATATAAACATACTCTACTAAGGTCCGTTCTTCATCATCTGTTGAAGCAAGACCACTATATTATTCATCATCTATTGAATGCAACCACTGCTAAAGCTTCAACAGACATTCTTCACAGCAGACTCTATTTCTTCATCAATAGATATTGTCTTCAACAGTCTTTACATAACAACAGACCTTTCTAACAATCTTACATTACAACGGACTTTGGACTTCAGCAAACTTTGAATAGCTAATTCAAGATTATAACAAACTCACCGCTCTTCTCATTTGAACCCATATCCTGAAAACAAAACATAGAATATTCTTAGATAATAGGTAACAAAGAATCATGATGCGATGTCGGATGCATCGCATTTGTATAGTTTAATTTGCTATTATTATCGTTTGTTATGTGTAGATTTATCCGGAATTAGGTGCTTAACCGACATTATGGGACGACAAGTTAAAAGAGCTAAAATGATGATTTTATGAGCTTAAAGTGCGAAGACGCAAGTCGGAACAGGAACCGGCGCTCGAAACGATCGAAAACGAAAGACAAAACTAATTTTTGTTACACAAACCTCCCCCGCGGACCGCGGGAGGTTTGTATAGACGTCTGCGGTCCGCGGCGTGTTGGGAAATCTGAATTGATTATTATAATCCCCGCGGAGCGCGGGGAGTTTACCTAACTCTTCCGCGGTCCACGGGCGAGAGTTATTCGCAGAAAACGTGTTTGCTTCGCTTTCCAGTCTGTGCCAGCTCGAGATCGCACCTTCTTCTTCCTTAAGAACAACCAGATGCTATTGTGACGAGGATCACTTACGGGACTTGATCCTAGATCAATCCCAAACCACGAAATGAAGTCAAGAAGGTGTAGGAATGATGCTTTTTCGGTTGTAATCATGTTCGGTTAGATTCGTACCTCACTTCCGGGTGACGATTTGTAAGATTTCGGTTTGTATTGATGTTTTGACTATGTATTTTGTTATAATCTGTGATGATATAATTATTGTGTTATGGTCTTGATGTTGGATTGGACTTATTGTATGCTTGGATATGTCTATGTGTTTAAGATCTTGAGATGAATCCCGTCACTTATGGCGTAGCATAATATAGCGGATTTAGTGAACGTAATCGATAAAACATACTATGGTCATAGATGATAATAGTTGATGTCTAAGTTGCGATTCTTTGTCCTCGCGTATATAATAGAGAAATTCATATACTTGTCAATTTATTTTGCATTCTAGGATTTGCCTATTCGATCCCGGGAGTGAGTACTTTAGTTATAATTTAGTTTAGTTACTATTTTGTTACCAAGCCTTAATATAGTTGTTTGTGGCTATTATCGACGCTTTCTATCCAAAACTATAAAAAGAAGAAAAAGAGTAGATTGTTAGAACTAAAACTTCATAATTGTATTTTGTATTTATTTCAATAAAACTAAACAAACAAATAGTTGGTGTAGTACTAACCACATGCTCTTCGTGGATTCGATACCCTTCCACTACAAATAAAATGTCATTTAGTGGCATACACTTTTAGTGACATTTCATCTTTGTGCTACTAATATTGGTTTTTAATGACACTTTACATATACCACATTTTCTTAAGACACATCTTTGGTGGCATTTAGATTTTGTGCTATTAATTTAGACTTATAATGGCACTTTATGTATGCCATATTTATTTGGTACATACCTTTAGTGGCATTTTAGTTTCTTATGACACTAATTCACATTTTCAATCTAACCATGAAATTTCCCTCTTTATGAAACTAATCAAAATTTAAAAACTCAACCATACACGTTTAAAAATTTCCCAAAATTTTAACAACAAATTATTTCCCTCCATTTTAACTCTAATCTTTTCCCAATCCCTCCCATCGCGCTCCTCTTATTCAGATTGTGTTTATCACACATTATTATCAAGAACACCTCTTAGCTTCCTCAACAACCATTGGAGGTAATATGCACCTTTTTTGCAAGGTAACTTATTCTTTAATCTCTTATTTGATAACATTTTGTCCAATTGTAATTATTACACTTTTAGATTTCACAATTATTTTTAATTCACCAGATTAAGTATTAGGAATTTAGGGTTTATGTATAAGATACTTTATGAATTATATAATTATCAAGTTTGATCTCAATGTTTAGGGGAATAAGCCCTAGGCCCCAAAAATTTTGGCCCCCCTTTTAGGGTTCAAATGTTCATCGCATTGGTTGCCTAACGAAGTGACGAGAACAAGGTTATGAAACAAAAGTATCAAATGTTCGTAGCTGTATTATATCAAAAGTCACATATTCTCTATGATTATTTCAAGCAACGGTTTGCTCAGGTGTCTAAAATGATCTTCGTTTCATCTATCTTGTTTGTCATTCTTTTAAAAAGCTTGTAATATTGTCTGATGATAAAAGTTATCATGCCTGTTGGTGCGCTTAATTTATTATAAATCATTCACGTGTCAGAAATCCTGCAATTGATCCACCTAGAGAAGGATTAGTGATGTCACTTGAAGTCAATCTTGGTAAGCGTGGGAACATATTAGAAGCTGGACCTGAGAATGCCTCTCAGGTAAATATAATGATAGGCAATATTTATTTTCTTAAAGTTATCTCCTTCATTATCATTTTCCTAAAAACTTTATGCATATGGTACAATTTTCTGGGCATGTGACTCTATCCAGTCCCGTACTCAATGAAAGTGAGCTTGAATCATTATCTAAGGATCCGATTTTGAAAGCTCAAACTATACCAACATTTTTTGACATACGGAAGGGACTTGATGGTTCGTTGGAGAAAACACTGAATAAGATCTGCGAAGCTGCGGATGATGCTGTTAGAAACGGTTGCTAGCTACTTGTTCTCTCTGACAGACCTGATGAACTAGTAAGCATCGTGTGTGTGCGTGCGTGCTTTTTTAATGGTGAACATAGTGTATAGCTTTATTGATGGGTAAGTGTTGTGAACGAGCTGTTGTGTGTTAACTGTTGCATTATTGTGGTTTCGATCGCTTTGTGTAATGGAACCTGTAGTATGTTAGTATGTGTATATGTGGTTTTGATTTTCATGCAATGTTCAAAAAGAAGTTAATTCTTTTTCTAAGTATGGTGATCTCTGTGCAATGCGCTTAGGTAGTTTTTTAATTTATGTATTATGTTGTGATCATGATTAGATACCCTAAATGACCAAAACCCAATAAAGTATTATGTTGTTTTCTTTTCTTGCTTTGATGACAACTAGCGTAAATATTCATTTGATCACTTATTTGAACGAGCTTGTAAATGGAGAAATAGTTTAGGCGTTTTGTTCGGAAACGCCTAAACATATACAGTTTAGGCGTTTTTAACAAAACACCTAAGCTTATATAATTTAGGCGTTTTGTTTAAAACGCCTAAACTAATATAGTTTGGGTGTTTTGTTTAAAATGCCTAAATATGTATAGTTTAGGCGTTTTAAAAAAATGCCTAAACTTAGTTTGGGCGTTTTGTTTAAAACGCCTAAACTAGTATATGATATTAAAAATAGTTTAACAGAAAGTGTTGGCAAGTCAACCAAACCTGTTTTGATATATTAATATTTATGCTTTTTTGATTTACCGTTTGTAGTGCTATATGTCCTTGGCATTTGAGACATGTCGACAATGGCGTTTGAGCAAGAAAATCTTAAGCCTTATGCGTAATGGAAAAATGCAAATGGTTACAATTTAAAAGGCTCAAAACAACTTCAAAAAGGTCCACCCACATCTTATGAGTTTTAATATTAATTGTTGTCATAAAATTTACAGATTTGCCTCACAAATTAATGAAGCGATTTCTTTTCACATATTTGCGGTTAAATTTGGGTGTTTTTTTTTTTTCAAATACAGGAATGCCTGTTTGCAGAATACTAAATCTCGCCCCACGATAGTCAACTAAAGAGGGGAATCATGGTTATTCTCATTTAACCCGTTACCCTGTTGTGAATTTCATCATAAGAATACATTGTGTTGTCGATGCGTCTGCAGAACACAAAATGGCAAAGAGACTTGCACTATGGAACTTAAAAAAGCTGATTGCTTACAATAACTGTGGTTAGTGCCCCTATTTTATCCGCAAAATTATAGTGTACAGAGGTCGTAAAAAAGTTGAATGAGTTAAAACAAGTCGAACAAGTCAAATTAAGTCCATTTGAATACACTTTGCAATTTGAAATGTGATTTGTCAAGTAGATTTTGGTGCACGTAGTTGTAAGGTCGTTATTGTTATATATGTTTCCGTTGTTTCAACAGATGCATACTCATTTTTGCCTTAAATTTGCTTGATTGGTAGAGAGAGACCTTGATATTTTGTTTAACACATACTGCCTCTTACCATTTTTCTGAAGTTTGTAATAAAAATAGTCTTGCCCTTTACTTACAAATAGGCGCTCATGAGAAAAGACGGACTGTTTTTGGTTATCCTCATGAGAAAAGACTGTTTTTTTACAGAATTTTTGTTGCATATTCGCATCGACATGGTATATCTTGTAAATTATTTAGTTAACGCTTAGGTGTGTGACATGTTTCATAGAAGAAACTGAATATAGCGGTACATTAGAATGTATTGTCTGATGAAATGACCCTTTCTACTTTAACATGTTGGAGGTGTCTCCACCAAGAAGCCGTGTTGTAGTCGGCAACGCGCGACCATGAATAACACTAGTTTATATATTATAGCTTAATGCATACATTTATTCTTCTAGTTTCATATATTTTGCGTTACTAATACTTGACTATATTATTGTTAATGGCAGAGATGACAACATGTACATCATGGGAGAACTACAGATAACAAGATTAATAGACTGCTTGGAGCTAATTTATTATACTGAAAATCGTACTAGAAATAATGTTTTTGACTTCTCTTGTAAACATTTAGAACATGCTTCATATGGAATTTATAATATTATGAGTTCTACGTTGTATTGTTTTTTTATTATGGTGAATAAATAACAATTCCATTATGTATATTTAATTAGAAATAAATTTATGGACGATTTATGTTACAAAAGTCTTTATATCGTGGTAAAAAATAAAGTGCCACTAAAAGTAGAATGGATGTATGTAATCAGGAACAATTTTTAGTGACACAAAATTTGTGCTACTAAAAGCCTAAAGCCTTGCAGCGGCATATTGAAAAAGTGCTACTAAAAGGCTTTAGTGACACCGCTTCTAGTGACACTTTTTTTGTGTGCCGCACATTCTTACGTGGGTTTTTAGTGGCACTTTTGTGGCCTTTTGTGACATTTTTTTGAGTGCCACTACATGGCAATTTTTTTGTAGTGTTCTTACCCTAGCTACCTACGTTTATTAAGGTTTTGTATGACCCGTAACGACCGGTTCATCAAATGGCGCCGTTGCTGGTGAGCTAGTGCGCTTAGTATTGCATTGCGTGTTTGTTTGTATTTTTATTAAAAACTTAAAAAAAAATCAGAAAATTAAAAATATATATGTGTGAAATTTAATTTTATTAGATTTCACTTTGGTTTTAAGTGCTTGTGCAGGATCTCTTTCACAGGTACAAGAAACTATTTTTGATCATGTATAGTAACTTCTATACATGCATATTTTGTGGAGGTCCGATCCATGAAAAGGAATATTGCCTAAGGTGGATCAAGAAAAAAGAGGCAATCCGAAGGTATTTTTTAGCGTATGAAAGATGGGAGAACACCCGGCTTGCATACCCTGACGAATACATGCCAGAACCAACTTTCCAATATTACCAAACTCTAGTGGATGAAAGATATGCGCAAATTGAAAATACACGCTCATATTATTCATACTACGAACCATCTCCACCACCACGCTATCAAGACTATGAGGAAGAAAGGTATTATAATACTTATGCTCCTAACGTGTCTTATTTTTCTAATTGTCAGGAAAGATATGACAACTATGATAGCTATAATGACAATTATCACCAACCGGCCTATGAGGAGCCTCAACAATCCAATAGTCACGAGTATCGAGAACTATGGCTTAAGGTCCAAAACCTTAAGAAAGCTCAAGAAGATTTAGCTATCCAGGTTAACAAGTTAGCCGAAATGATAGCTCAACATGTTCGTGAGCACGAAGAGGCGGCCAAGCATAAAGAAATGCTCGCTTTAAGTGAGCAAATTGATGTGGCCACCGGTTGTGAGGTAGAAGAAGTGGTGGATGAGGCGGTCATATGTCCTCTGAATCAAGAAAATGAAGATTTACAACTTCAAGAAGACATTGCGCCGCCAAAAGAAATGGTGAGTGTGGTACCCGTGGAAAGGAAGGTTGGCTTGCACGATCTTGGGCAAATAATTTTGAAGCGGATCCACAAGTGTTACATGCCGATGCTAATCAAGCATCTCTGGAGGAGGCATGTAAACTACCGAGCATTCCTTGGGAACTCGGTGGGTAAATGTGCATTGAGACCACCTTGAAGGATATATGAGGTAAGGTCCGGCTGAAGACCCATAAACTTAGCGCTTTTGGGAGGCACCCCAAGTTTAAAATTTAATTTTTGTATGTTTTTGTATTTGTGGCGTTTTTGTGTGTTTGTGTGTTTTGAGTATTTTGTAGGTTCACGGACGTGCAAAGTGGACGCAAGATGGATGTTGAGGTAAGTGGTAGGTGTTTGTAATTGATTTGGATATTTTCGGACAGATTTGGAGCGAGTTTGGTCGAAAAGGGGCTGGAAAATAGCTTCTGATGCTGCTGTGAATTTTCTGATAAAAAAGCCACGCCGCGGGCCGCGGAGAGGACATCTGTTTCCTCCGCGCCCCGCGGGCATAAGAAGCCCTAATTCGATCAAATTGGGCAGCGGTCCGCAGGGAGGCTTCTCTCCTCTCCCGCGTTCCGCAGGCCTGTAAAAAAAATTAATAATAATAATAAACCAAACTTGTCGTTCCATTTTAATTCAACTACCTTCCATTTTATCGCCAATCTCCTATTTTCATGACATTGCACCTTTGCTCGTACTCAATCTCCATTCGAGCAAAACACGGATTGAAAATATTAGATTGGAATGTTTAACATTTTGTGCATCTTGTTTTAGTGTTTGTTTTTCGTTCGTGCACCTTAACCACTTTGGATTGCGAATGAAATGCTATACAACCAAGGTGAAGATTTGGACATGGCGACTCCGAGACATCATCATATCAAAAGGGGAGTTGTTCTTGCCCTTATGTTTGTTATTGTTTGCTTTTGTGTGTGTTTTAATTACCATTTCTACATTGAGGACAATGTAACGTTCTAGTGTGGGGGTGGGGAAAAATAGTCCTTGAAAAATTTTTACTAAAGAAAAACAAACATTTAAAATTTTGTCACGATCATTTTTAGGTTGTTTTTGCTATAGATTCTTAATCATGGTTTAATTTGTGATAGGTAATATGAACCGTTTTCAACAAGTATTCTTAAGAAAAATCTTAGAATTGCATGATTAAGTTTAGCAAGCTAGTGAAAACAATTATATGCACATATCGGTAACCCTAGTTCCACTTTTGGTGAGATTTTGAGCCTACTTACATTTGATCACATACATATATTTGTTATAAAACATACATATATTTCAATTGTTGAGAGTAGGCCACTGTTGCTTTGTTATAAAACTTATGTGATTCGATACATGCTACGTGAATATACACTAAATGTTAAAGGCAAATTAGGATACCATTTTCGTTTACACCAAATTATGTGTGCTATACCATGTTTACTCAAAATATAACTATTAGTCGTCAACTTTGAGCCTAAACATTTCGTTTGTCAAAACCATATGTTTCAACCAACCATCCAACAATTTTACCAAACTCTTATGAGATCCAAAGTGAATGTTGTATTGTATTTTTATTTATTACGTCATAAAAAGGAAAAAAAGAAAATGAAAAAAAAGCAAAAAAAAAAAGAAAATATGTGTTATTATTAGTTGTTCAATAAAGGATCAAGAGCGAAGTTCGGTTTCACCACATTTTTATTTTAGCCATTTTTACCCACATTTTCCTACCTTTATCCAAAGCCCAAAACCCATAAGTCCTTTGCATATATGTGTGTTTTTACTAAGTTTGATTGTTATACAAGTTTATATTAACAAGTTTCATTTTTGGTCTTTGAGTGAATAATACTAGCATATCTTTTGTTAGTCCATAAATTATACCGAAAGGAGTGAACATTGTGAGGGGTGTGTTGCATATAAATGAGTTCAAGAGAATGTTAAACTTAATCTAGTTAATTCTATTTTTGGAAAATATATATATTGAGCTTGTTGAATTAACACATCTAATGCTTGTTACAAATGAGGTATGATTTTGAACCTTAAGCGAGAGCCCTAGAAAAGACCAAATTATGTTTGTTACTAAAATTATTTTTATAGAGTTTTTCAGGGACTAAAAAAGATAAGTGTGGGGGTGTGATGCGATGTCGGATGCATCGCATTTGTATAGTTTAATTTGGTATTATTATCGTTTGTTGTGTGTAGAGTTATCCGGAATTAGGTGCTTAACCGAGATTATGGGACGACAAGTTAAAAGAGCTAAAATGATGATTTTATGAGCTTAAAGTGCGAAGACGCAAGTCGGAACAGGAACCGACGCTCGAAACGATCGAAAACGAAAGACAAAACTGATTTTTGTTACACAAACCTCCCCCGCAGACCACGGGAGGTTTGTATAGACGTCCGCGGTCCGATGCTTGTTGGGAAATCTGAATTGATTATTATAATCCCCGCGGCGCGCGGGGAGTTTACCTAACTCTTCCGCGGTCCGCGGGCGAGAGTTATTCGCAGAAAACGTGTTTGCTTCGCTTTCCAGTCTGTGCCAGCTCGAGATCGCACCTTCTTCTTCCTTAAGAACAACCAGACGCTATTGTGACGAGGATCACTCACGGGACTTGATCCTAGATCAGTCCCAAACCACGAAATGAAGTCAAGAAGGTGTAGGAATGATGCTTGTTCGGTTGTAATCATGTTCGGTTAGATTCGTACCTCACTTCCGGGTGACGATTTTTAAGATTTCGGTTTGTATTGATGTTTTGACTATGTATTTAGTTATAATCTGTGATGATATAATTATTGTGTTATGGTCTTGATGTTGGATTGGACTTATTGTATGCTTAGATATGTTTATGTGTTTAAGATCTTGAGATGAATCCCGTCACTTATGGCGTAGAATAATATAGCGGATTTAGTGAACGTAATCGATAAAACATACTATGGTCCTAGATGATAATAGTTGATGTCTAAGTTGCGATTCTTTGTCCTCGCGTATCTAATAGAGAAATTCATATACTTGTCAATTTATTTTGCATTCTAGGATTTGCCTATTCGATCCCGGGAGTGAGTACTTTAGTTATAATTTAGTTTAGTTACTATTTTGTTACCAAGCCTTGATATAGTTGTTTGTGGCTATTATCGACGCTTTCTATCCAAAACTATAAAAAGAAGAAAAAGAGTAGATTTTAGAACTAAAACTTCATAATTGTATTTTGTATTTATTTCAATAAAAACTAAACAAACAAATAGTTGGTGTAGTACTAACCACATGCTCTTCGTGGATTCGATACCCTTCTTACCCTAGCTACCTAGGTTTATTAAGGTTTTGTATGACCCGTAATGACCGGTTCATCAAATCACTTCATTATAAATTTAATTACATCTAGTATAATATAGACAAACCTTGACTTTTGAGCAGCGAGCTGGCCGAGCCATTGCAAGACTGCTGAGATGTACACGCGACCGAACCTTAATTTAATTCAATACAAAAAAAAGATTAAAAATACTCTTGTAGTGATTGAACAATATGTTATACAATAACTATCAGTAACACACTCATGAATAACCAAGTTTGTTTATGCCCAACCCGAGCATTAACTGCTTATTAAATGAGTTAAAAGAAGACCAATAAACAACTCCTTTCACGAAAACCAAAATTGTAACGAAAGCATGTGTCTTCTTAATTTTCCTTAACTAAAGTACATGAAAGGATGCGTGTTTGTATATGTAATTGTTAAATGTTTTAGTCCTTCATTTTTCTTTAGCAATGTTAATAGTTTTTTTTGTAAATTTTTTTATTTATGTTATTTGATTGTTTATTTCATGTTGTAAAACAAAAAAACTTACTAACCTAACTAATTGTTTTCAAAAGATGAAAATACATAAGGGAGCATAATGAGTACATATGGTTTGTTGCATTTATTCTTTATTTGATACATCTATTATATAATAAAATTTAGATGAATTTTACGTCCTAAGAATAGATATAGTTTGATACAATTTTTAGTCCTGCTGCAACTCACGGATTACCCACTAGTTATTATAAATTATTATTACTTGTTTATAATTGTTCTTATTATTATAGTAAATTGATTGGTAACAAAGTTAATAATATATGATTGCTAATGTAAAAGAAAAAAATGTATTATTAATCTGGTTTTGTGTCACTGTGTACGAGTTTTCCAATTCTTTTTTTTTTCAAGTGAATTCATAAAAACTATCGTATTCACGTTATGATTTTCAATTTTATGACCATGTTTTATATATATTTTTTTAATATTGTATTGTATTATATTTTTATTATGTGACAAATTTGATGTTTAACATTCTTTTGTTGATTATATAAAATTCAAGTTATCTTTTTCTGTATGACCCAATCCGACTCAAACCGGCCAAAAAAATTATTATATATCAATAGACAAATGACTCTTATAACTTACGTCTCCCAGAAAAAAATTCATGAGTTTGTCACTACGTGCCACTGATGTGACACATGAGAAAAAAAAAAAAGATGACTTGCTCAGCAAGTGGGTTCTCGTTGTCAATCAGGAGGTGAGCGAATATGAGCCAACGGAGAGTCGTGATGGAAGTCGTCATAAACTGTCATATCCATTCCATATAAATAATAATTATATTAAAACTTATCATTTTCACTCTTCCAAAAATCAATATTTTCAAAAAGGCATTTTAGAGTTATAAAAATGTTTTTCCTTTAATACTTAAAAGCAGTTTCTAAAAGTCATGTTACGTTTTAGAATTCCAAAATTAAAACTAAAAAAAATATATGTTTTTAAGTAACTTTTTCTTATTCGTAAAAACGTTTTTTTTTTAATTTAGAAAAACTTTTAAAATATAAAAACAAAAGAATACATTCTTCGATTCTTGAAAGAAAGGTAAATTATAAAATTGCTTTTGAGTTACAAATCATGAATCACATAAATACGTTTAATCCAAACAAACTGACTAAAACCGTGTGTTTTCCTGTTAGAATGTTCATCAAAATTATCAATATAAATAATTTATTTAGTGTTTGTTAAATATAACCTCTATCCAAATGTTCATACTCCCTCCGTCCCATTAGAAGTGTCTTAGTTTGAAAAACACAAAGTTTTATGCACATTAAATGATTGCTTTTTTGGCTTGCCAAATGACAATAATACCCTTGTCATATGTGGGTCCATCATATTCTTTGTTTATTTTAGTTGTGTTTTTAAGGGTAAATTTGGAAGTTGGCTAATAATTTTTTAAAGTGGACACATGAAATGGGACAAATAAAAAAGAAAATATGGACACTTCTAAAGGGACAGAGGGAGTAGATTTTAATACTTTGTACTTTATGTAATGAATTAGGTATTACAATTTACAAAGTGGCAATTTTGATTCATCATTTATATAAGTCAGTCCTAGCTGGTTTGCAATCATAGTTGCAAAAGTCATCCGAGTTGACCGATTACTCGCCGAGTACTCGCTACAGGGTGGGTCACCGAGTATAGCCGAGTTGGCCAAATATTCCGAGTACTCCCCGCATAGGCCGATTCGACCTCCGAGTACTCGTCCGAATAGGCCGAGTACTCGCAACTCCCCAGTCGACCGAGTTGGTAGCGCCTAGCGAGTTCTACAACCATGTTTGCAATTTACAATGATTTGTTAGGTTTGTCTTGGTACTTGTACGATATTAGTACAAACAAAAGAGAACAATCGAATTCAACGATAAATGAAGTTATACAAACCGGAAATCATAAAATGAATAACGGTACTCCGAGTGCTGACATTATTTGGTTGGCATCAGTCGGGTTCGATAAAAAAAATATTTAAAGAAAACATTTTCGTAAAAGATTTAAACAATTTTTTGAGAAAAAACTAAAAAAAATGTTTCTTAAAATAGAAAAGGTTAATAAAAAAAGGTTTAAAAAACGTTATATATAAAGCTAAAAGAAGATTTTTATAAAACTAATAACAAAGGATAACAAAAATGACAACCAAAATAAAAAGGTTTAAAGTGTATTAATGTGAAACTTAAAGAAAACGAGGGTGCATTTACCAATAGGCTTTTGAACGCGTATGATTCCCATTCTTAACCACACAATATATAGGTGAGAATTCAAACCTTTTCAATAAATTTAAATTAATGCGTATTTGAGTGTAATCTAGTGACCAATTCCTTCCTTCCCTTCCCTTCCCATCCCCTTCTGTTTCACTCGTCTATAGGAAGTTTCATTTCAGCCTTCAAGAATAATCCTCGTAACGTCCTTATATTAGCGTTTTCTCCATTGGGTACCGATCATATATATATATATACACACACACAACACACACACAACACACACACATGCTTCTCATTACCGATATTCATCTCCAAGCTAGCTCATTTCATTTCTTCAAATTCAAGTTACATTACAAAAAAAAAAAAAGTCAACTACTATGTGTAATCCAACATCAATGGTTGTAGATACCACTCACGTGACTGTTGATAATAATAGTCCATGCAATGTTTCTGGCCTTACTCTTGGCTTCAGTTCTTGTTACAACAAAGAAATGGGCTTATTAACTATAATTGGCCACCGCGATTATCCTTATAAGTTATGTAACCTTTCATTCTTAGGTTGTTTATCCAACCTAACAACTATTAGATTCGAGCATGTATCCGTCCCCTCTCTTCAACCCCTCTTTGCATACAGGAATCTAAAACATATTTCTTTTGTTATGTGTGAGATTGGTGATGCTTTGACGAGTTTTTCCACTGAGTCGTCGCCTCACACGCTGCCAAATCTCACACATCTTGAAATTGATATGTGCTATGATCTTAAAGAACTGCCATCAGGTCTTTGTAATCTTGTGCATCTTCAGAAGCTAAGTATTACCAACTGTCATGAGCTTGATGTTCTTCCTAAAGAGTTAGGGAGTTTGTCGAATCTTGAAAGCTTGAGTCTGCATAGCTGCACGAAGCTAAAAGAATTGCCTGAGTCGATTTGAAGTTTGCGAAGTCTGCGTTCCATTGATATATCTGATTGTTTGAGTATAAGTGTGCTGCCTGAAAAAATTGGTGAACTGTGTGGCCTGCGTGTGCTTAAGATGAACGGTTGCACAGGGCTGCAAGAATTGCCAATGTCCACAGGTGAATTGTCGCAGTTAGAAGAAGTGATATGTGATGAAGAGACGTCATATTTGTGGATGGATTTTGGGAGTGATCTTACTAATATGAAGATTAATGTTGTTGGAGAAGATATATCATAAACTTTTATGAAAATTATGCAGTAAGTGTTGGAATCATTTAATCAAGGAATTAATTAATAATCAAACTTATGTTAATTGAAAGTCAAACACAGAAGTCAACTGTGCAGGAAAAGGCACCAAACTAGAAGAGGTGTCTATAGTTATGTCGGTTATTAGGAAGGGTCGTGTCGATTATAAAGTTCGTTAAGTAACCGTCCATTATGTACGTATAAATAGCGCTCATGTATAATCACTTTTTTGTGTGTAAATTAATATTATTGTGTGTATATCATTTGGTTTTCCACCCTCTCTTCTTTACATGAGTCCTTACACAGAATCATGTGCATACTCCTATCATATTTGATGTTCATCCATGATTGATCCAAGATCCGAAGGGGCCTCAACTGTAAACTTTAAGAAAGTACCTGGTGTATATTTCAATTGTTACATTGTAACCTTTGTTTTCTATTTTCTACATTTTGCAATATATAAAATTTCTATGGCTCTATGCTATATATAGTTCACCTATTGATATCTTTATGCTTACTCATCCCACTGGGGTGACAATTGTATTTGGTTGGTGGGCTGACGGGTTTCAGATTCAGCGCTAAACTATGGAGCCGAGCATGACCCATGCATGTGTCGAAGTCTTCAACCCTAACTCATTAAAATCAAAGTAACCTAAATACCACATGTATATTCATTGGCGAAGCTTGAAAAAAATAGTGGCGGGGGCCGAAAATTCATATAAAAACTTTTCCTATAGGTGGGGGCCGGACTCAATTCATATAAAATTTACATACAAAAATCACAAACTACCACCACTAAGTCAAAAAACGGTGGAGTCCGGGGCACCCCTTAGCCCCCATAATCCTTTGCTAGTGTGTATATTTATCTAAACGAGTAAAATGAGTTGACGATTTCTAAATAGTTGGAAATCAAGTTGTAAACATATTGGTTTGTTGGCTTTATAAAATATTTACCTGGCTCTGATACCAGAGATTTGGGGAGGGGGGGGGGGGTTAAGGCTGATCTATATAAGACCAGTAACAGAGATTGGGGGGGGGGGGGTTTAAGGCTGATCTATATAAGACCAGTAAGACTCATGGGAGGGGGAGGACACTTGGTAGTAAAGAAGAAGACTAATGGGACTAAGGACTCAAGAAGACACCGGACTTGTTATACAAGACTCTATATGACTCAAGAGACTAGAGAGAAGTATAAAATAGAATTTTATTTTTTTCCAAGAATGATCTACAAATGAGGGGAAACCTTCCTTTTATAGACCAAGGAAAGGCATATTACATCATCCATGACATCACACACCATTAATACATAAAAGAAAAAATATCTAGTCATGACATAACCATGACATAAGTGCTTACATCACTTTAAGAGTGATTAAAGCCTAACTTATTCTTAACCACACCATTAGCACACTAGCACACATACAATATTAAACATAACAAAGTTTTCCAATTCTTCTTTATTTCGATCATCTTAATATGGATCGTAATGTGGACTTGGGCAGTCTTCAAGATGGTTTTCAAGAAATTCCTTTTCAGCTTCTTCCCATATTTTTACTTGAGGATGGTCCCCTGGCCAGAGCATTGAACCATACAGGATGTGTTGTGGGATAGCATCCGGGGAGTACCCATTTGCAAGAGCCAAATACCTGCGGATTTCTTTCCATTCGTCGGGATGAGTCCTCATGTAGGAAATTCTTGATGGTTTTCCCGCATACCAACCATGAATAAAGCAGTAAGAAGCATGGAAAACAAATGACTGTCGTTTGTTGGGAACTGTTGGGGGTATATAGCAGCCTGGCCTTCGGAAGATAACAAGACAGTATTTTTTATGAGTGGATACCATCTGTCCGGTCCATTGTTGAAGTGGTAAGAACCATTGGAGTAGTGTGAGAGCATGATTCCTTTCTTTGGGGTGGTCTCCAAACTGGTAGTCAATCAAGTACTGGGGGAGTTTTGACGAGTTGAAAGTCATGGCAATGTAGTGGGATTCGAAAAGGTACCAGAAAAAGCACAACGCTTCTTTTGGTAGGTTGTACAGGTCATTGATGTGGAAGATATTAAGGAATGGGTAATCGGGGTGGATTGAAAGACCTTTGATGAACAACCCATTGGTTTTTAGGGTTATAGTGAGGAATGTTTTGTAATTTAATTGAGCTTTCTCCTTGAATGTTCGATCTGCAATTTCTTCTATGATTTCTTCTTGGACCCCTTTGTTTTTGAACTCTTGGTAGAGTGAAGCTTCCTTCGTGGTGCTTGATAAGGCGTTTTCCATCATAAAGATTGCTGGGATGATATGTGGGTGGTGGAGTGGTGATGCTGAACCATTTGGGCATCGTTGCTTTTATAGGCCTTTGGTCTGGACAGAAAATCTGCAAAGATATTCTCTTTTCCTTTTATGTGTTTAACAGTGAATTTCCACTGTCAGAACCAGTTTGCCCATCGTAATAATTGAGATTCTGGGAGCATCTTTCTTTTGAATTGTAACATCTTTGGGAAAGATGACATGTCCATTTCTATAAGAAAATCATATCCAATTAAATGAAATTGGAATTTTTCTATCCCTCTTTTAACAGCTAGGATTTCTTTGTAGGTAGAGTGGTAGTGCTTTTCTGATTCTTTAAACATGCCACTTTTGTATCCACAAATTGGTATGCTTCCTTTGTCGTCTTCTGCAAGTAGGACTGCTGCCCAGTGCTCGTCACTTGCGTTTGTCTGAAGGATTCTTTTGTCTTTTGGTGCAGGAATCTTTAATGGTGGCATACTGTCAGCCAGTTGCTTTATTTCTTTGACAGCTTGCATTTGCTTTTCAGACCAAGTTGGTTGATTCTTTCTCAGCATGGGGAACAAATGTACTGTGTGATTTGACAATTTTGGCAGAAAATCTGCCATATAATTGACCAATCCAAGGAACTGTTGAACCTCCTTTTGTGACGTCAGCCTGTCCGGGAATTGATGTAACTCTTTTGCAATGTGTGGCTGAAGTTGATACTTCCCATCAGCAATCTTCATCCCAAGAAAATCAATGGTGCCAACACCGATTTCCATTTTTTTCTCTGAAAGCATGATCCCATATTGCTGGACTATGGAATGAAATTTTTCTAGGAGTCTTATGTGTGACTCTTCATCCTCCGAGAACAAGAGGATATCATCTATGTATATCAAAGCATTGCTGAGAATTGGTTCAAATATGCGTACCATTGCCTTTTGGAATACTGATGGCGCATTTTTCAAACCGAAAGGCATTACCTTCCATTGATAATGATGGTCAGGAATGCAGAAAGCCGTCTTGTGCCTGTCATCCGGTTTGATACCTAGTTGCTAGAAACCGGCTTTAAGATCAAACTTTGACAAGACTTTTGTGTTTACCAGTGACTGAGATAACGACCTTTTTTGTGGCAATGGGAATTTATCGTCTGCTAAGAAATGGTTTAGTGGTTGGTAGTTAATTACTAATCTTAGCTTTCCCCGGGTTTATTCATTGCGTTTATTGACATAGAATGCCTCACATGCCCACTGGGAGGTTGTTGGCTCAATGAAGTCTTGAGACAGTAATTCGGAAAGTTCTTGTAGGGCAAGTTGGGCGTGTTCAGGATTCATGCCTGGGTGACTAGCTTTTGTAGGATTGATGTCCTCATTTTGTTTGAAAGGCAAGGATAAATCTGGGTTTAGCCACAAAGGGGATTGATGTTTTGTGAGGAACTTAGTATGGCTAGAGGCGCAGGAGGTTTGGACAATTTTAGCTTTTATGGTTTCAATAGGGAGGGGTGAGATCATGTAAAGCCGTCTAACCGAAGTCCATGGGTTGACAAATTTTTTGTATCTCAGACCTTCCTGTCCATATCGTAAATTCCGCAACCGATATAGGATATCAAACCCGATAAGAAGATTTTTGCCATGAGTGTCTGACCCTAAGAATCTGTGCTTGATAGTGCAAGTTGGGAAGATTCTTAAGTGTATTGGAATACTTATCTTGTCAATCGTGAAGTGTTCGCCGTTTGCGACAATAAAAGACCAGTAAGACTCATGGGAAGGGGAGGACACTTGGTAGTAAAGAAGAAGACTCAGAGATTTGGGGGGGGGGGGGTTAAGGCTGATCTATATAAGACCAGTAAGACTCATGGAGGGGGGGACACTTGGTAGTAAAGAAGAAGACTTAGGGGACTAAGAAGGACTCAAGAAGACACCGGACTTGTTATACAAGACTCTATATGACTCAATAACCTAAAGAGAGAAGTATAGAATAGAATTTTATTTCTTTTCAAGGATGATTTACAAATGAGGGAAACCTTCCTTTTATAGACCAAGGAAAGGCATATTACATCATCCATGATATCACACACCATTAATACATAAAAGAAAATATCTAGTCATGAGTTCATGACATAACCATGACATAAGTGCTTACATCACTTTAAGAGTGATTAAAGCCTAACTTATTCTTAAGCACACCATTAGCACACTAACTTAATAATACAATATTAAACACAGTTCTTAGTAGTATGACTACGATCTTTCATAATGGTAGGGTTTCAGACTTTTATGAAGTTCGACTGTCTTCCGCATGTCAACGAATTCTACCGTGAATTCTGGCGGGTCTTGGAGGAATGGATCATCATCTGATGTTGGATCAAAACAGTATTCCCGCCCTGGGTGTTGTGGTAACTCAATCGCCAGTGGATGTGTGAATTCTGGGAGTCTTTGGAAGTAGCCTAATAAAGCTTCTTCCCGTTCTTTTGCCTGTTCGTTATCTTCAGCCCATATGTCCAACTCGGATAGGATGGCGGGTGGAAGTAGCCTAATAAAGCTTCTTCCCATATAGTTTGGTTTCATGATCGGTTTTTACACTTAATTTTTGGTCGGCCGGTTTCAATGTTTCCTAACCATATTGAACGGTTTGGTTTATGGTTTATACAAAAACACCAACCGTATAAAACCAGACCACGCCGTAAAAATTTATTATTAAACTTTTTAAATATTGTTCACATTATTAGCGCCATAACTGAAAGTAAAGTAGTTTTACATCTAACTAAATAACGCAAACCCATTTTTAATTTTTTCGCATTCTTAAATCTTCTTCCACCCCGGTTAGAATTTGTGTGTTTTCAAAATTTCAAGTCTAAAAAACTTTAAAAACAAATCAGCCGTTGAAAACCAAAACATTTTAAACCTAGTTGCTCCCATTCTCTCTATAAGTCGATTATCTTGGTAAGGTATTAACGATTCAAGTATTCAACTCTAATAAGCCCAAACCGGTACGAACGGTTTGGTTTGGTTCGGTTTACAAGTTCTACAGTTTGATTTTGGTTTACAAAAATAAAAAACTGTTACTAACGGTTTGGTTCATAGTTTAACCTAGAAACCAAACCGTGAACACCCCTATCAGAAAGTCAGAAGTTATTGACGCTAGGATTAGGCTGACCGGTGTAAGGGGCATTACTAGGGGTGTAAACGAGCCGAGCCCGAGCATGACTAGGCTCGAGCTCGGCTCATCACGCTCTTTTGAGGCTCGAGCTCGAGCTCGGCTCGGTTTGAGCCTACTATTCTGAGCTCGAGCTCGGCTCGTGGTAATGTAGAAATAATTTTAAATGACCTAAAAGCTCGGCTCGAGCTCGGCTCACCAATATTATTAATAAAAATTGAACAGGTTCAAAGGACAAAATTGCATACATAAAAAAATAATATAACATTTGTTTAGGAGCCTAAACGAGCTTTTTATGTAAGGCTCGAGCTCGGGCTCGATAACTAAACGAGTCATATTTCAGGCTCGAACTCGGGCTCGTTAAGGCTCGGCTCGTTCGAGCTTTTTGCCGAGACGATCCCGAGTAGCTCTCAAACCGCTGCGTGTCATTTACACCCCTAGGCATTACCCCCTCCACCTCAGCTTTTCTTCACAAAATGGCGCATGGCCCCTATTTCCTGGGCGCCATTTGGGGGGGGGGGGGGGGGGGGAGGAGGTTGCCATTTACCAATTGTGAACAAAATTACGGGCGTAAATAGGGTGTCTGGTGGGCCCCATCTCATTCAACCACTCAAATCTTTTTTCCTTTTCTATTTTTGAAATTTATTTAGTTAATGAGATGTTATCTATTTACTGATAGTTATTGAAAGAGGGAAATAAAGCCCCCTTTTGACGTGATGCAATGAAGCAAATAATGTACCTTAAAAATTATTTCTAAATCCGCGCAACTCTATTCTATTGTCAAGTTGTTAACACACACAATCAGATCAGGTGCAATACATGAGATGGTATATTAAAGTCATCGAGGCAATTTTTATTGTGTATGATTCCCATTCTTGACCACACATAGGTGACAATCACAAACAAGAGGACTTTTTTTTTTGAACGGCACAAACAAGAGGACTTGACGAGGACAAAATATTTATCAAGGTTATGAAATTTCAAACCTTTTTCAAATCATTGAAACTCATGCATTGGGCTGAAAACAAACTGAATTTTCAACGAACTGTTTAAGAACCGTTTGGCGGGAAGTTCGTTTGTGTTCGTTCGTTTAATAAACGAACGAATACGAACAAAAAAATATGTTCGTTTAGTTAAACGAACGAGCATGAACAAAGGTTGTGTTCGTTCGTTTAATAAACGAACGAATACGAACAAAAAAATATGTTAGTTTAGTTAAACGAACAAACATGAACAAATGTTGTGTTCGTTCGTTTATGTTCGTGAACGGTCGGTAACGTGTTCGTTTATGTTCGTGAATGTTCGGTAACGTGTTCGTTTAAGTTCATTTATGTTTGATAGTTTAATAGGATTTTTAATTTTTATAATGTTTTTTAAATACTTTAATTTTTATTTATTCTATCCAAATATGTAATATGTAAATAAGTATATGACTATGCAATCAATAAACCCTAGTTTTACTATAATCATTAAATAAATAATTAATAAAGAGTTCAAGTTTAACTAACCAATTAATAAAGACTTTAAGTTTAGGATGTGAGTTTACCAATAGTATATTAAGTATAAGTATGTTTGTATAACTAGGTTATATTTTGGATAGATCTAGTTAATTTCTTAGCATTTGTGAATTCGATATTATTTGGAAGTTAATATATGTCTCTTTGTGTTTGTTTCCGTTCATGAACACTTTGTATTCATACACACATGTTTCTGTTCATTAATGTCTGCAGTGGCGAAGCTTGGTTTCGGAATCGGTGGGGGCCGGACTCAATTTTTTTCGATCAGTAGTGGCAAATTGGTGGGGGCCGGACTCAACCCGGACTCAATTTACCTATGAAAATCGCAAATTTATACCACTGCGCCAGAAAACAGTGGGGCCAGGGCCACCCCTGACCCTTCTTATCCTTCGCCCTTGAATGTCTGATTGTGTTCGTGAGCGTTCATGAACAAAATTAACAAACGAACACGAACACGAGTGTTTTCTTAACAAATGAACACGAACTAAAAATCCCGTTCGGTAAGTGTTCATGAACTGTTCGTGAACATATAATTTTCTTAACAAACGAACACGAACAAGGCTTTGTTTGTGTTCGTTTGCGGTCCTACTCATGCATTTTTTAAAATAATATGTAAATTTCTTCCCTTCCCGTCTCCTTCAGGTTAACTCGCTTTACTCGTCAACGCAAAAATTCAATTCAGCGTTTAAGAATATTCCTCGTAACGTCTTTTACATCAGCAATTTACTCTGAATTGCGGTACCGATGTTTTATATATATATATATTCTGCTCGTTACAGATATTCATCACAAGATCATTGTATTCAGATTTCAAATTACTTTACAAAAAATCTTATTAATTTCTTTGTGTAATAAAATCCTTTCAGCTTTTATGAAGAGTACTTCCATTGTGTTTAATGAGTTAGAAGACAACGTGGATCAACCTCTTCCGGTTACTATTACCACGCGTCGTGTTTCCGGGCTTACTGTTGGCTTAAGTATAACAGGCCACAACGATTGTCCTTATAAGTTACATAACCTTTCATTCTTAGGGCGTTTACCTAACCTAACAACTCTTAGATTCGAGCACGTGTCTGTTCCTTCTCTTCAACCCATCTTTGGATTGAGGAAACTAAAACAACTTTCTTTTGTTATGTGTGAGATTGGTGATGCTTTGAAAAGTTTTACCAATGTGTCACCTCACACGCTACTGAATCTCACACATCTTGAAATTGATATGTGCTATGATCTCAAAGAACTGCCATTAGGAATTTGTAATCTTGTTAATCTCCAGAAGCTAAGCATCACCAACTGTCATGAGCTTGATGTTCTTCCTAAAGAGTTAGGGAGTTTGTCGAATCTTGAAAGCTTGAGTCTGCATAGCTGCACGAAGCTACCAGGATTGCCTGAGTCGATTGGAAGTTTGCGTAAGCTGAGTTTCATTGATATATATGACTGTTTGAGTATAAGTGTGTTGCCTGAAGAAATTGGTGAACTATGTGGCTTGCAAGTGCTAAAGATGAACGGTTGCACAGGGCTGCAAGAATTGCCAATGTCCACAAGCGAATTGTTGCAGTTGGAAGAAGTGATATGTGATGAAGAGACGTCGTATTTGTGGATGGATTTTGAAAGTGATCTTCATAATTTGAAGATAAGTGTTGTTGAAGATGATAGATTAGAAACTTTTATGAAAATTGTGCATTAAGCTTCATGGAAGTACCTATGTATATTTTGCTATATGTACTCTCTATGACATATAGTTCATCCATTGCTATCTTGTTACATTAATAATTTAATATTCAGTTGTGAAGATTGTTGAATAAGTAAATCCGATGATCCTTTAAGTGATGCTTTGTTACGTTAATATTGAGTTGTGAAGCGCTAACTTGTCGCTTGTTAGTTTTAGGAAATATAAGTAAATTTTGAACAAAATGAAGTTATGAACCAAATAAAAGTCTATATGAATTTGGGAAACAAATAAATAACCTTACCTATACTAACGACACGACACTGAATAGACATCTAAACACCGAAAAATTCCAACACCCATAAAAAAAATCATGAAAAAAATGACTTAATATACATAAACATGGAAAAAAAAATGAGAATTGAAATTAAATAATCCCAATTTTACTATGTTGGAAACCAATAATCCTAATTTGAAAGTTGGAATTTAATAGGCCCAACTTGTCATGAATTTTATTCCATTGAACCAAAACTAATTGGGGTTAACTCGGTTAGTTTTATGCTGACGTGGCAGCCCACGTGGCATATGCCGTGTCATAATTTGTTCACTTGGCAGCCAACCGGGCTGTTTTCTGCTGAAGTGGCAGCCAACTGGGTAGTTTTTCTGCTGACGTGGCAACCAATCGGGCAGTTTTCTATTGACGTGGTAGCAAATTGGGCCATTTTTGCCACGTGGGCTGCCACGTCAGCAGATAACTAACTGGGTTAACCCCAGTTAGTTTTAGTCCAATTGAATAAAATCCATGACAAGTTGGGTCTGTTAAATTACAACTTTCAAGTTGGGATTATTGCCTTCAAACCCAGTAAAGTTGAGATTATTTAATTCCAATTCGCCGAAAAAAATTTTTACATGAAAACTAATGTTACAACTCAACATGTCGTAAATATTAAACAAAAACACGAACCTGTTTATACCAGGTTAACACGATAAGACCTATTCAGAAACACTCTAAATATCGAACACGAACACAAAACTGTTTAGAAACACAATAAGACACGAACCTCAGGGATTTAGGGATGGTCTTCACTTTGGTGGCGGATGGATGTGGAGAGTCTTCTGAGTTTTGACTTCTAAGTGAGAGGTGGCTCACTGATTTATGGTTTTTTTTTAAATAGGAAGGTGGTGTATCTAATTACCCATTGCACATCCTATTTTTGTTAATGAAAAATCTTATCATGTACTTAACAGGTAACCATGTTTTTAACCTGTTTAGACACAAAAATTAACAGGTCTATTCGTGTCTACCTGTTTAAGACAATGAACATGTTAAGGCCATACACAATACCTGTTAAGGTTGTATAGATCCGTGTCTTGTAATTATGTTCGTGTCTAAAGTTGTCAGCCTTAAATTTTGGGTACCCTTAGCATTTGTTTGGAGAGACTGATAGGCAATATGAACCCGAGACCGGTTTATTTACACATTTCCTTAGTTACAAGATTGTAACATGTTGGAGAATGATTTCTGTTCCAGTGTTGAACTAGGTTAGTGTACTTTAAGATCTCAGTAGCCCAAACCCATTTATCCAATTCCGAAAACTATGAGTTAGTCAACATGATTACATTTATAATTAACTTAATTTAGATTTTAGTAGTTCACTTAATCAATCATTCACTCGATTTTAAAATACTAGGACTCAATAAAAGTTTAATCAATCGTTCACTCGATTTTAAAATACTAGGACTCTATAAAAGTTTAGTATCGAGAGTCGCTACATTGTGTCCACGGTTCGACATTTGGACTTATTTGCTTTATCACACCACGACCGATACACTTTCCGTTAGTGGAAACTAATTTAGTAACTCTTTTAATTTGGTGCTTTTAATAAAATATAACATCACATCTTCCACGTATCAAGTGGCGTACGTTACTACCAACACACGGGTTTGAAAACAGATCACTGATCCCAGTCATCAATTCCAAGCACATAAAAAACATTGATGTGTGGCTTGGTTTGCTTTGTTTATCCCATGCACTTTCGACGATTATGGGTCTCTGACTAACATTCTGTTCCCATACCAACCTGGTCTTAAGTGCATGACAATACTAAGCCACCTGGATGATTTAAAATACACACCCGTGGCAAGTGGTAACACGCGGGTATTCCCACCGGTAATAAATTAAAAACTTAGGCTTTTTAAAATGACATTTTGAATTAAATAATAAAACTTCAATAAAGATGCAAATATTAATAAATGAACACAATAAGGTGTTTTGTTGTTTTTTAAAAGGTAAAAGGTCTACAGTCTGCGGACCACATCTGTAAACATCTGTAAGAGAAGAGGTGGACCAAAGGTCTGCAGTCTGCAAGAAAAAGACTGTTTGTTTGTTAATGTCTGTAGCGTAACCTAACCATAACCATAATCAACCACAATCCACCATAACCCATCACAATCAAAACCCACCAACACCCACCATAACCACCGTAACCAAAACCCACCATAATCACCGTGAACCACCATAACCATAACCAACCACAACCCACTATAATGGTAGAGAGAGAAACACAAGAGAGAGAGAGATAGAGTTGTAGAGAGAGAGAGATAGAGAGGGAGAGAGCTGTAGATAGAGGGGACGGCGGTGGGGAGGGAAAAGGGAGGAGGGGAAGGCGGCAGAGGTAGGAAGGAAGAGGGAGTTGTAGAAAGAGGGGACGACGGTGGGGAGGGAAGAGGGAGGAGGGCGGCAGGGGAAGGGGAAGAGGAGAGAGAGGAGCACTTACATGTTGATGATGATGTTGAGATCTGATGATGATGATGTTATATGATGAAGATGATTAGAAGAGAAGAGGGAAAAAAAGTGGAGAAGATGTGAGAAGATGTTAGAGGACATGGGTTTATGTCTGCACCAAGAAGAGGTCAGAATGACATTTTTGAGTGAAATGTCTTAAAAAAAAACAGATAATCTGCAAACCTCAAACGTCTTCACGCGTCTAGGCGGCACAATTGAAAGAGATCAGAAATACTTCTGAGCAAAAAACAAACCCCACCTAAATATCCAAAAAACTAAGAATTATAAAAAGCAATGTTGTTATAAATCAACTTATGAACATTCATACATACATATGGCCCGACTTTAAATAATATAATTTTAAAAGTAACGTGATTTGTTGAAGTTTTAAATTGTTCTGGTCTTTTTATAATGAATCAAATCAGTGTAACATCGATTATGTAATTACCATTCTATATCGGTTCTAAAGAACGAGACTAAGAATTGATGTCAAACCTACAGATTGGATCCGGCCCAAAACCAATTTTTTGTTGGATTGATTTCAAGTAGAGGTGTACAAATCGTTTTTTTTGCCAAATCGGTTTCGGTTCCAAAGCGGTTCGCTACAGTACCAGTTCCTTCCCAAATCAGTTTCGGTTTGGAACCGGTTCGGTTTTACACCAATTTGGTCAGCCACAAAATCGGTTTTTTACCCGGTTTCGGTTCTAGTCCGGTTCACTTTCACACTTTTTAAAAATCGTATAAATTACATTAAATTTAACTTTTAATAATTTTTAGGGTTTTTTTAAAGAAGGAAATTGAATTTTAATTAAAAAATAAAAACAAAGTTTTATTTGTGTTTATGGCCAAAAATGTATTTTTTTTTAAACTGGTTTCGGTTTTTTATCGGTTTTAACCGGTTTTTAGCAGTACCGGTTTCGGTTTGGTTCCGTTCGGTTTCTTTTGACCGGTTTTATTGTCGGTTTTAGCCCGGTTTTCGGTTCGGTTCGGTTTGGGATCTTTTTAGTACCGGTTTCATGTGGAACCGGTTTTGGTTCGGGTTGGTTTTGCCTGTTTTGATTCCCGAACCGTTTTTTTTTTTTTTTTTTTTACACCTCTAATTTCAGGTTGAGATGGATTTGGTGGGCTCGAACCATTTTTTCTAAGCTTGACCATTTACTCGGGAACACAGCGTAAGGGGAACGTATAACATAGTGGTGTAAATTTTAGGAAAATGTGTGTGATTTACATTCTTATCCCCAAATAGGTGTCAATCACAAAGACAAACAAAAGACTTGAACAGGACAAAATAGTAATCTATGTACTAACTTCAGTAGTACACGCGCCAATGGAAGTTTCAGTCCCAACCTCACAGAAAAATCCTCGATGATGCCTCCTAACGTCTTTCTCTGTCGACTGCACTATCGTTCATATATATATATTCCTTAAATCATTACCAAACTTCATATTCATCATCACCAATATCGTTTCCATTTCATTTCTTCAACTTCAATTCCTTTACAAACAATCTTATTAATCAGGGCTTCAACTCTTGTGTCTAATCAATCAATCATCAATGGTTGCAATAACCGATACTTCTTTACAGTTTGCATCCAATGACCACATGATGGTAGTAGTTGTAACACAAGCTATACAAACACCCAGATTCAAAACCTCTCTCAAACGCTTTAAAAATACCCTACAATTTGTCTCTTATCTGAAAAAGGAGAAAAGGGTCGTTCTCAAAAGCTCCACCATCACTTCTCTCAGGTTCTTCAATTGTGATGTTGAAGAGTTAAGGTTGGATGCAAGTAGTCAAGATTACTCAATACCAGACTCCATTATTAGAATGGGTCATCTTAAGGTTTTAACTATAAAAGGCCACTGTGATCATCCTTCTAAGTTACATAACCTTTCATTGTTAACCTGTTTACCCAACCTAACAACTCTCATATTCGAGCATGTTTCGGTTACCTCAATTCAGCCAATCTTTGCATTGAGAAATTTGGAAAAGCTTTCTTTTGTTATGTGTGAGATTGGTGATGCTTTGATGAGTTTTAACACCGAGTCGAGTTATAACATGCTACAAAATCTCACACATCTCGAAATCGATATGTGCTATGATCTTAAACAACTGCCATTAGGAATTTGTAATATTGTTAATCTCCAGAAGCTAAGTGTCACTAACTGTCATGAGCTTGGTTATCTTCCTAAAGAGTTAGGGGCTTTGTCGAATCTTGAAAGCTTGAGTCTGCATAGCTGCACGAAGCTACAAGAATTGCCTGAGTCGATTGGAAGTTTGCGTAATCTTAGTTCTATTGATATATCTGATTGTTTGAGTATAAATGTGCTGCCTGAAGAAATTGGTGAACTATGTGGCCTGCAAGTGCTTAAGATGGACGGTTGCACAGGGCTGCAAGAATTGCCAATGTCCACAAGCGAATTATCGCAGTTGGAAGAAGTGATATGTGATGAAGAGACGTCGTATTTGTGGATGGATTTTGAAAGTGATCTTCCTAATTTGATGATTAATGTTGTTGAAGATGATAGACTAGAGACTTTTATGAAAATTGTGCAATAAGCTTAATGAAAGGATCTGGTGTATATTTCAACTTAATGTAGTAACCTCTGTTTATGATTTTGTAGTTGTGCTTTATATACTATCTATGCTACCTATGGTTCATCCATTTCTATCTTTATGCTTACTCATCCCACTAGGGGTGACAATTGTGTTTGGTTGATGGGTTGACGCCTTGACGGGTTTCGGGTTCAAGGATAAACTATGGAGTTGAACATGACCCACAATATTTATTTGTATTACTCTTCGACCCTAACCCAGTGTGACCCATTTATCTACACGAGTAAAATGGGTTGACAAGTTCTAAATAGTTGGTAATCAAGCTATAAATGTGTTCGGTGGGTTGGCCATATAAATGTTTTTTTGTTTTCATCCTAAATTTAAACGGGTTGGTGGGTCAATCTGTTTAAATGAATGATTAAACATGTTAACCCGTAAATGCTCCCTTTAATAAAAGGTTAAATATATCTACCAATAATTGCATTTGTGTCTTGTTTGAATTATGTTTCGGGTCATCTCTTAAAACGGTGTAAATAAAGGTAAGTGATTGGTGCGCCTAGGTGCCCGAGCGAGGTAAGCACCTTGAACCAGGCCAGCCCTGTGTTAGCCACAGAGAAAACAAAGGCCAATGCTAAGTATGATAGATGTTCCTCTCATCTTGTATCTGTGAGTAACTCTTCCTATTGGTTTATTATTTTTATTAAAATGTTATGTGCTCGATGCTTCGCGTCCCATATCAGACAAATATGATATGACTATAACTGGCAAACGGGTCGGGTCGGGTCGGGTTGGGTCGCGGGTCAAAACGGGTTCGGGTCAAAGCGGGTTCGGGTCAAAATGGGTCAATTCAAAAAAAGGGTTGTATCGGTTCGGGTCGGAATGGGTTTGGGTCAAAACGGGTTCGGGTCAAAACGGGTTTCGGGTCGGGTTGGGTCCGGGTCAAAACGGGTTTCGGGTCGGGTTGGGTTTAAAAAGGCTTCTTTTTTAGTATTTACATGTAAAAGAGAAAAAAAAACCCTCAAATTTATACTTTGTTCTAAATGGGTCAAAACGGGTCGAGTTGGGTTGGGATAACCCAAAACAAAATCTAATCTAATTCACCTACTGTTAATATAAGCATAAGAAGTTAAAATCATATCATAATCACCTACTGTTACTCATAAATACATACACATAATTCAAACCAATAAGCTTAAGAAGTTAGAAGAAATCATATTTTGAGCAAATTAATATCCACACACAAACCTTTAATACAAGTGGTAATGATGATAACATTCTAAGCAAAAAGATGTTTTAAGACCACTAATTAGACTATGTGAAAATCCTCTAAATTTAAGCTGATAAACACAAGTATAATCGTGTATATATACACTAACATTGTTTTCTATATCTTCTAGGATGTTCATCAAATCATTAGCTAGAACAAGCACATTAGCTAGCCACTGGCATAATTATAAATTTATAATCATCAACCGATATCAACAATCTATAATCCTTTTCTTCATTATACTCAACAATATCAAGTCATCAACAACAAATAATCTCAAAAGTGTTTTGAGCATAGGTTGTTTACAAGCAACATCAATAATAAAATTACCTTCTGAGCCGTAATATGAACCCTAGAAATCTGAAAGAACCCTAGAAATCAGAAGAGCAGATCTGCTCAGTAAGCAATATGAAGATGAATAGATGATGAACGAGATCTGTAGTCACTGCTCTAGTCTTCAACCCATGAAGTAATTTCTATTTGACCCGTAATGACCCATTCTCCCAAATGTAATCAACCCTATTTGACCCGTGGAGTTTCCTCTTTATTTTTAAAGCCACCCATTTTGACCCCCTTGACTATAACAACTAACCCAAAGCCACCCATTCTAACTTTTTAAATGTCCATACTGACCCATATTGTAGCCTTTGGGTCAGGATTGCCCCCTCTAGATATGACCGATGAGCCAAAATGCTTCCGGTTGTTTCTAACGAAGATTCAGAAAACTGGCATGTATATACACGGGAGATGGGACATGTAACATGTTAAGACTGTTAGTTACAATTCTATGCAACCAAACTTTTTTCATGACGGTAATTGCAACTTATGCCACTTAGACACCGACTTAAGAAACAATGTTTAGGATACTTTATAATAAAACAGTAATCAATGGTATGGCTTTCTTTAGTTCCATTTGTGATGGATAATTTGATAGATTAGTTATAAAAAAATGTAATCACATGTGATTAATTTTAAAAATAAAATGATGTTCTCCTTGCTTTATTATCTGATTAATTAAGTGAAATGTGTATATGTTTGTTCATGGGTTATATCAAAGACCCATATTGAAATGGCCTCAAAACTATATAGATTCATTGCGTACAGAGGTGCAAACGAGCCAAGTCAAGCCGCTTGTTTTTTCATTTGTTTTTCATGTCTCCTTCCACACGTTGTTTTATTCGTCAATGGAAATTTCAACCCATCCTTCAAGAATAATCCTCGTAACATCTTCACATCAGTAATTTTCTGTAAATTACTGTATAATAGAGTGTATATATATACATGTTACTCGGTGCCGATATTGGTCACCAACATATATCATTTGTATTCTGAGTTCATTTCATTTCTTCAGTCTCATATTACTTTACAAAAAAATCTTATTATAACACCAACTTTTGTGCATAACAATCATCAATGGTTGTAGATATCGAAACTATGTTACGACATGCATTCGAAGAAATATTACAAGTAGTTATAGCTGAGGCTACACAAGTCGTCAAATTCAAAACACTTCTCAAACGCCTTGAAAATACCCTCAAATGCATTGAGCCAGTGTTCTACGAAAACCGGAGGTTGATCAAGGCGTTAGATCGTCCTCAAAAAGAGAATATATTGTTCATATCTTATTTAAAGACAGGAAAAAAGCTTGTTCTTAAAAGCTCCAGGGTTGCTTTCCGAAATAGGTACCAAAAACTTCTTCATTCGTATAAGTTGGTTTGGTTGAACAACGAGCTCATGAGGTTCTTCCAGACCGAGTTGCAAGTGAAATTGGCGAGCGGTATAAGCATTCAGATGGAAATTGATGATCCAGAGGACAAAGTGGACCAAATGCTTCCGGTTTTTACTGATCATGTGAGTGTTGGCTTCAATTCGAATCTTGAAGAGTTAAGATTGGATGCTAGGAGTATAAGTTACTCAATACCAGAGTCCGTTAACGAAATGGGCCAACTTAAGGTTTTAAGTATAATAGGCCACTGTGATCAACCTTCTACGCTACATAACCTTTCATTGATAGCGTGTTTATCCAACCTAACGGCTCTCATATTTGAGCACGTGTCGGTTCCCTCAATTCAGCCCATCTTTGCATTGAGGAATCTAAGACAACTTTCTTTTGTTATGTGTGAGATTGGTGATGCTTTGATGAGTTTGACCACTGAGTCGCCTTATAACATGCTACCGAATCTCACACATCTTGAAATCGATATGTGCTATGATCTCAAAGAACTGCCATTAGGAATTTGTAATCTTGTTAATCTCCAGAAGCTAAGCATCACCAACTGTCATGAGCTTGTTAATCTTCCTAAAGTGTTAGGGGCATTGTCGAATCTTGAAAGCTTGAGCCTGCATAGCTGCACGAAGCTACAAGAATTGCCTGAGTCGATTGGAAGTCTGCGTAAGCTGAGTTCTATTGATATATCTGATTGTTTGAGTATAAGTATGCTGCCTAAAGAAATTGGTGAACTATGTGGCCTGCGAGTGCTTAAGATGGACGGTTGCACAGGGCTGCAAGAATTGCCAATGTCCACAAGCGAATTATCGCAGTTGGAAGAAGTGATATGTGATGAAGAGACGTCGTATTTGTGGATGGATTTACAAAGTGATCTTCCTAATTTAAAGATAAATGTTGTTGAAGATGATAGGTTAGAAACTTTTATGAAAATTGTTCAGTAAGTTTGTGACAGGAAAGGCTTTGGTTAATATGTTACATATATAATGTTTATTATAACTATGTATAGGGTGAATAAAATTATATTTCAGTTGGTTATTTAAGTATCTTGATTATATCTACGTAATTAGTTAATCTATAAGACTTAATACTAAGTGATACTATTGGTTTATATTTAGCTTTTCTAAGAGTCTTAGTTATATTAGAGATGGTTACTGAAGAAGGAAATCCCAACACCTAATATTCACCTTGTCTTCTCCGACGAAGATTCTACAAAACATAACACCGTGAGTCTCGTGACAGGAAGAGGGGTCTTCTTGTGACCACCTCCGTTGTGAAAATAAGTACATGATTGGAGAATGAGAGTTGCGATCGAGAGAACATACCTTATCCTCTACTTTCTACTTCCTATTTATAGGAGGGTTATAACTTATAAGGGTTGACATCATGGTGAAATGAGTTGGTCCCTTCTATAACCACAATTGGTTTAGTGGGAACATTACTTCCTCATGATTGTACCTTTTGCAAAGTCATTATGGCTGAATTCATTGAGTGGGCCCGATGCCTGATTTCCTATTGGGCCGATGTTGGGTTTTTCAAATAGGTCGTTGTTTAAATAAACGGGTTAAACTAATCAACCCAAACAAGACGTGTTCAATTACAAGGATTAACCGGTTATTTATGAGCCTAAAATCTAAGCTTTAGCACACCATGCGGCTTTATAATGCATGTAGTGTGTGATACGTGTAGTTGCTAGAGCTATTTTGAGGACTTGTAATCTCTAATGCTCTAAATTAAATTCTAATCTCGGTATACATAAGTAACATAGCTAAATAAGAGAAGTTCATACCACAAATCCGTAATACTGCAATTTGCAATTTTGCATAACCCAGCTCTACTGGCTATCTAAATGGGCCAATATGAGCCCGCTTGATATAAAGGCCTTAGACTAATGTGTAAAGTCATTGAATCAGGTACCTTAGACTATGTTCATGGAAAATAACATTAAAAGAAAAAAGAAAAAATGGTAATAATCTCACAACCCGGTTGGTGCACCAACCAAGGGTTGCAACCCAACAACACATCTACTAACTTAATTACTCAAATAACTTGTTATATTTAAACTTAAAAATAAAACTAAATACACTGTATTTCTTAACTTTTTGTGTGAACATCCTGATATAAATTCTATTAAAAACCAAGCTCGTTTAAAAAAAAACTTTTTTTGGATGATTTAGGTTGTGAATGTGTGTTAAATTTTGAGTAGGGTTGGGATGCGTATGTGTAAGAGAGAGAAATTAGTTTTTTATTTGAAAGTTTAGTTGGATTGTGGTAGTGAATGAGGATAGTCTTATAGGGTTATTCCCTGTGCTTCACACCAAGTGGATTTTGCATAAAAAAGAACGTCACAAAGGTAGGTAAATTTATAATCTAAAAGTTAAATAAGTTAGAAAAATTATGTTATTATGAAAATAAGTGTTAAGGAACACAAACTCTAAGCCAATGATGTCATGGCAATATGGTTGAAGCATATTGGTTTTACCCACGAGACCTGAGTTCGACTCTCACAAGGAGCAACTCACATGCCCTCCCCTTATGTTGGGCTAGTCTTTGTGGGGTTTTTCTGGTGTACTCTGATGTCAGTGTAGGCCCGGTTAAAATAACCTAGTCTGGCCGGAGTGGGGCAGTAGACTACCTGGAAGGGGGTGTGATTAAGCACCACTAAAGCTAAAATTTGCCGTAAAAAAACACAAACTCTAATTTAAAAATAATAATAATAATAAAAACATGATCTCGTCTATTTTATAATGTGTTAATTTTTTTAAAAATGTTCTAAAATAATGTCTTGGAAAAAACTAAAAAGATGTTCCAAACAAAATAGAAAATCTCAAAAGAAACATTTTAATCACATAAACAAACTAAAAAAATATTATATTTAAATTATGTTTAAAAAACTAAAAAAAATGTTCCAAAATATAAAAACATTCTAAAATAATTTAAAAAGAGACATTTTAATAATATAAAAAACTAAAAAAGATTATTTTTAAATATTTATTGTTTTAACATTTTTAGTTAAAATCGTTTCGAAAGAATAGAAATAATATTGATCGACATAGAACTATGTTGAGAGTATTGAGGCCCGAATTATGCCAATTTTGTGCCTTCAACCTTGTTACAATACCTAAGCTTATTCTCATTGACAACACAAGGAATAACTTACAATGTACAGAACGATCAAATCATAAAATAAAATATTAGAGGAAACTTACAAAATTGCAGTTTGTCTCCTTAGCATTTGGTCGCTATCGTATTAACTCATCACAACTCACAACTTGACTTCTTACCTTATCACCCAAAAGATTCGTATAATGAAAGCAAACAACATGCAAGCTTTATAAGCATCACAAGTTTGCGACTTTGTTTGCATTCAAAACCAAAATAGTGCAAAACACGAAACAATGTTCAACTTCCTTAGTATCATACAAAAATTACTATATGTCACATACTTTGTAATTGTCGATTTGGTCGTCTTATAGCTATAAAACATAACTACATGCATGTTTTTTAGGTAAATGATGGAAAAAAGTATTACAAGATAATGAAGAATTTGTCAAAATAATAACAGTTTCGTAAGTTTATTGTCCAAAGTGATACAGAAAATTATAATGGTTTAACCTTAAACACTAACCAAAAGGATATTTGGCTTAGTTGTATCGTATTGTGTAAAATGATGTCTATCAGCATGAGGTCGAGGGTTTGATTTCTAAAATGAATAATAATGTAGATCAGGAGTAAGATTAGATTGTTGTTAAAGAAAACAAGAAAATGCGAAAATAAACATGTTAGATCATTCACGTCTCACTCTTTATCCTTATCCATATAATATGATAACTAAAAATTTAACATTCCACAAATTTATCTTTGTTTTTTTAACTCTCCCAAATCTTTTTCCACATCCACAAAAATATAACATTTTGTTGTAATATATTTCTTTAATATAACAACTCACTTTAGTGTTCCATCTATCTATATACATATAATAAACCAAAGCCATTTTAATGACATGGCACTCAAAAAGGCATTCTCCTCTTTGAGTGTGCCATGTGTCATTCCATGTGGCATTGAGATATTTTAGGAAAAAAATAATTTAAAAAGATGATTAAATTTTTCTCTTTTATGTTTCCTCCCATAATTTTTAAACGTTAGTATCTTTTATACACGAGACTTTTTTAAGAAAAAAATTACACCAAATTAACGAGCGTTTTATTATCTTTTCAACGAGTACCATAGTGCTATATAAAAAACGGAGAAAAAAACAACTATTTTTTTGTTGGGTTTTGTTCAAACAGGAAAAAAAACACAAAGTGTTCAGGTAAATCATTAATCATGTATATGCAAGTCACTAATTATGTTCAAGTCAGTAAATATGAATTCTATTTTCAACATGCGTTAGCATTGGAGTTATACATTGTTTTAGGTTAGATATTAATATTAGAGTTATACATTGTTTAAGATTAGGCGTTAACATTGGAGATATATTTTTAATTGTTTTAGGTTAGTTGCTACCCGAAGCTTTCATGCATGTAACTGTAAAGCGCATCATTCTATTTCATATGTAAAATTAATATGTCATATTAGATTTTTCAACCCCAGGACGTTCCCGGGGTATATAATAAAATATATGAATAAGGTATAAGGATAAAGGTTGAGGAGTTACTCCAAATGCTGCCAAGATATCAGTATCCTTGATTTCACATTCAGGAGGAGTATAATAAGTCAATTTATAATCTTTAACACCAGCTTTGAATCCAACACTTGCTTTAGTCTCTGTTTGTGATGACATAAATTAGGGTTCTTGTTGGTTGAAACCTCGAGTTATCTTGGTAGAAATGAATAGGATTGAATAATACTTATAGATAATTTTGACTTAACGAGTACATATAACAAAAGCATGTCAATCAGACAAAAACACAAACACAAATAGGAATCAACCCCTCCATATTGTTATTCAAAATAAGACATATTGACAATATTCCCAATGGGAAAATCTCAAATCAAATCAAGTAGCTACCATTAGCATTTTGGACTCAAAATGCTTTCCATTATAAAGAACATATGAAACATCAAGTAAAAATAAACAAGCAAACAGAGTAGGATGCACCTAAATTTTAACAAAGTACATATAGAAGGGTTGTTTCCAAATTCCAGTTACTTTTTTTCAATCTCCCTCCATATCAGGCTTCATAATGTCATCATCCAAATCTTGTTATCTTCAAGATTTGTTCCACAAGATGGTGGTCTCAGCAATCATGGAGGTCACCACATATGGATCCATGTTAGATGCCGGCCTTCGGTCCTCAAAGTAGCCTTTGCCCTCTTTCTCAGTGTCCCTCCCGACCCGAATAGATGCTCCACGGTTTGCAACGCCCTGCAACAAATAAAAACATAAAGATCAAATCTTTTCACAACAAAAAATGATTAAATTGTTAAAATAGGTTATTTGTTTATGTGACATGGTGTATGTACCCATAAAAAGGTGTTAATGTCGGCTGTTTCATGGCGACCAGTGAGACGTCGTTCATTGCCTTCACCATAAGCTGCAATGTGTTCCTTGTGCCTTAGACCCATCTTCTCGATGGCCTTCTTGATCACCTCGTATCCGCCTTCTTCCCTCATGGTTTTTGTGCTGAAAAGAGAGTGATTACGAATTTACGATTAGAATAAACATAAAAACATGATTCATAATTTCATATCCATCTCAAATCTTGATTTATGATACAATACCTGTAGTTTGTGTGAGCACCAGCCCCATTCCAGTCACCCTGTTCATAATCAAATCTTTAATACCCATTTCTCATATTCCATCATACACATGATCAAGACTCGAAAATTAAAGAAAACTAACCGGAATTGGCTTTGGGTCGAATGAAACAACCACTCCAGCTATCTCAGTAATCCTCTGAAGAACAACAAAATACCATGTAAATAATTCAAGATTCCCATCAAAGTTTATGTCAAGAAAACGAAAACAAACAGTGTTTATAAATACCTCAAGAATGTAACGAGCCACCCATAGTTCATCGCCTGCAGAGATGCCTACAGAAGGTCCAACTTGAAACTCCCACTGTACAGAAACATGAAAATGTAGTCTTAGTGTTTTATAGAATTAAACATGACAAAATGGGAGACGGGTCGGGTCAAATTGTTTAAAAATGTACCTGGCCCGGCATAACCTCGCCGTTGATGCCACTAATGTTGATACCAGCATACAGACAAGCCTTATAGTGTGAATCAACGATATCACGTCCGAAAGCTTTATCAGCACCAATACCGCAGTAGTACGGCCCCTAAATTAAATGCAATCATGAAAATTAAATTAAATTGTTAGACCATGTGTAGTGGGGGGCTTTATTTATAAAGCCCCCTTTCTAATTGGTTCACGTGGCAGCTGAGTCAGCATGGAGAGATAAAGTGAAAAAGGGGTGTAGTGGTAGGGGCTTTATTTATAAAGCCCCGTTTATAAAGCCCCTTTCTGATTCTCCGCCACGTGTCACGTGGGTATTGGCCACATCAAAATGTGTTGAGCGCTATATAAGTGGCGCTGGAATTGGTTTTGAGGGGGTCGCGCCCCACCGTTTTGACTTTTGGTGTACGGGGCTTTATTTTTCAATTTTTGGGCAAATATAACGCCCACTACGGAGGGTCTTATCTAAAGATTTTAATAATCAATTCGCGTGCAATTTTCGAGCAAGATTAATCACCTGTGGACCAGGGAATCCACCTTGAGGCCAACCCAATGGCCAGTTGACATCCTTCTTCAACAAGGTATATTCTTGCTCAATTCCATACCTATTAACAACAAAAACGTCGAATTTCAAGTCAAATTACATCAACCCTTCAAAAGTAATTCTTGAAATCGAAATAAGAGACTCAACAACAATACCATGGAACCTCCTTCTCGACTTCGGGGTCACTGAAAATCTTGGCAGCTGCACATCTCTTGTTAGTTGGGATCGGCTCACCCGCTGGAGTGTAAGCATCACACATCACCTAAAACACAAACATGTAAAGTTACAATCTTTAACCAGCAAACTAGATCAGGAGCGGAATCATATCAGGGGGTCAAGAGCGTCCGCTGACCCTGACACAAGAATTTGTTGTATTCTTATAAAAATTGTTTTTTTGTCACAGAAAAACATGTGCTGGACCTCAGGTTGTAACCAGCAGACAAAAAGGACATCATGATGACATTTCGACTAAAAAGTTATGGTTCCGCCACTGTATTAGATAAAAAAATCCCAAAACTATAATTCAAGATTCTTGAAAATGTACCAGGATATGGTTGCCCCTTCTAAATGGATCCTTAAAGATGGCTTGAGGGCTATTTCATTCATCAACAACACAATGTTAAGTCAGCACTAAACAAAAAGAACATAAATTTGATTAAATTACAAGATAAATAAGAGGCGACGATTACGCACTATAAAATGACTTCACTGTCCTCCCCAGGTGCTTGCCCTGTTGAAGAGCCATCATAGTTCCACTTCGGTAGCTTTTTCGGATCATCAACCGGTCCAGAAAGAGTCTAAAAGATACAATAAAACCAAACCAAAACAATATCATTTTCCAAATAAAATATAATGAAATCAATTAGCAACCTATGAATAAAACCAAACCAAATCAAATTATATTATATTTAATGATCATAAGGAATAGATAGATCAACTTACTCTTGCTTTGCTTCTAAGATCCATACCCGATCCACCAATCCTGTTTCCAAATTTTAACCATTTTTTATTAGTGAACCAACAGTGTACTTAGTTACATATAGCAATACATAGTTGTTTGTTTCCATATATTATATTATAGTTATATACCTATAAACTTGTTAACTACTGTTTTACTTTTAGTAACCATAGTACATAATTCTTTGACCAAAAAAATCAAACTTTTATTATTTATGTGATCACTGATCAAGAACATAGAAAAAAAAAAAATCCCAGATCAATTTTTTTCAACAAATGTTGAATATGTAAGGATTTGAATCCCACCCATCTCATAGATTCAAGAAACAAATGACACCCTAAAAAGATTATATAAAATAAGTTCACAAAACCATAAAAGTCTAGAAATAATAAACAAAATAGTATAATAAATATATAAAAAAACACGCATACCATATGTATTCTGCAATGATTTTGTGGGTGGAATCAGAGAGGTCAAGGTTGATGAGATCGGAAAGCAGGGCCATGAGATGCAGGGGAGAAAACAGGGGAGATAATAATAATATTATTAAGAGGGATGGGAAATGGAGAGGGGGGTTACTGGGGTTTTATAAGTGCACTTGCTTCTTGTTGATGGTGTGATACGAGGTGATAATAGTAATAATTTAATAATATTTTCAAAACAAGAAATTTTATAAAGATTCTTTTCATATAGGATTTTATTAGATTAATTTTTTTTTAACGGCAAATTTTTTACGCCATTTTTTACACCTTTTTTAACACCCTTGAAATTGAACTTCCAACTTCACCCAAGAAAGGATTTCCTCTCTACTTTAGAAATTCGTCTAATAAAACCAAATTGAAACGTATATTAAATCAACGTTTTTGTTTACTTCTGTACTATATTATATCGTGGGAGCGTCGCAGGTTGAGAAATTTAATATAACACGTCAATTTTACATATGAAATAAACCGATGTATAATTCTAATATCAAAATCTAACCTAAAACAATGTACAGCTCCAATGCTAACGCCTAACCTAAAACAATGTAGAACTCCAATGTAACTATAATATTAGCACCTATCCTAAAGACTAAACAAATGTACAACTCTAATATACTAATGTTGATACGTAACCTAAAACAATGTATAACTCTATTAACTTATTCGGCTCTGGTTGAAAATAGAATTCATATTTACTGGTTTGAACATAATTACTGATTTGCCTATACACGATTGATTAATTACCTAAACACGTGTTTTTTTCCTGTATGAACAATACCCCACAAAAAAATAGTTGTTTTTTTCTCTGTTTTTTATATAGCACTATGGTACTCGTTGGAAAGATAATAAAACGCTCGTTAATTTGGTGTAATTTTTTCTTTAAAATCTTCTAGATAAAAGACATTAACGTTTAAAAATTATAGGAGGAAACATGAGAGAGAAAAATCTAATTTTGTTTTTACACTTTTTTTTCTAAAAATACTTAATGCCACATGGCACTCTTAAATGAGAGAATAACTATATGAATGTCATATATGATTTAAGGCTTTCAGTTATATAATAGACTAGCTTACACAAACTTCTTATGTTTGATAATAACACTAGGAGAGTTATTTCTTTTAATTTATGCAAAATGTTTAATTTTTGTTTTTATTTTGTAGTTTTTAAAGGAGAATTGGATTTTAATAACTTAAACTATTCATAATTGGCCGTTGGCATCCCAAACTAAAAAATTGGCCATATATAACTAGTACTGCTAACCTATTGGATTATGGCACTCAATTTGGGTTAAGTCGCTAACTCAGTTAGATTGGAAGTGCCACGTCAGATTGTGGGTGTCACGTCAGCATGCCACGTCAGATTGGGGGTGTCACGTCAACCAAAACATGAACTGGGTTAGTGACTTAACCCAAATTGGGTGCCAAAATCTAATAGGTTAAACAGTACATGTTATATATGGTCATTTTTGTAGTTTGGGTTGCCAACGACCAATTTTGAATAGTTTAGGTTATTAAAATCCATATCCTAACCCTTGCTAGGAACACGCCGTCTACAACCCTTAACCCCTGCTCTAACCACCATCGAACGATACCCTAACATCCACCTACTAGTACTAACGTTTAAGAAAAAACTCATACTAGCTACAAGCTTTTAATGAGTAAAATGACACAAATACTCATTCTACCATAAAAAAAATAAAAAAACATGCATACAAACTTTTAATTATGCCCATTTTAGTTATTTTATAGATTTATTAAAGGTTCCAGCTACTTTGTTAACATCAAAATATATTGAGGAATTGAATTTTAATAACCTGAACTATTTGAAATTGGCCACTGACACACCCAACTAAAAAATTGGTCATATATAACCTGAACTATTGACTTGTTGGAATTTAACACCCACTAATGGTTAAATCACTAATGCCAATAGTGGGTTTGCTGGTGTGGCAAGATTTGCTGACGTGGCATGCTGATGCGTAATCCACGTGTGCATTTCATTAAAAAAACAAGATCTAGTATATGTTACCACATCATCATCACTTCGAAACCACCACGATTGTTTATACTTGTTAACTACCACCTCCACTCCAAAACCATAACCCACGACTGTTCATCACAACCTACAACTTAATCATCACAACCACTGTTAACTACTACCTCCACTTAAACACCGAAACCCGCGTAACCATTGTTACGAACACGTCGTCTACAACCCCTAACCCTTGATCTAACCACCATCGAACGATACCCTAACATCCACCTTCTATCTCTTGTGTCTGCAACCCTCCCTGAAAGAAAACCTAACCCATTTCTAACCACAATTACGGCCCCTTTTTAGTTTTGAGAAAACCCTAAACCTATGGTTTGATTGTGAAACAATGAGCGAAGGTAGGAAAAGATAAGGGTGACAGAGAGGGTGTGGTTGGCTGGTGGTCAGATGGTGTTGAACGACTAGTGGAGGTGGTTAGATAGGTCGTCAGATGGTGGAGAACAGGTGGTTTTACCTAAAACGCTAAAGGGTGGGGTTTGTTGTCGATTAGGTTGTAATGTGGATTTTGGTTCCAATGGCAGCGACTAGTGTTACCGATGAACAACAGTGAAGGTGGTCAGAGGTAGTAGTTGTAATGGTTTACAGGTTAGGTGTTGGTGGGGGTGACTGATGAATAGTGGCGGTTGGTTGTTGGTGCAAAGGTTCAGGTTTGTGAAGGTGAAGATGATCAATCAAATCTTTTTTTTTTTTTTTTTTTTTTGGAATGATGATGATGATGTGGTAACATATATCATATCTTGTTTTTTTAATGAATTGCACACGTAGATTACACATCAGCATGCCACGTCAGCAAATCTTGCCACATTAGCGAGCCCACTAACGACGTTAGTGATTTAACCATTAGTGGGTGCTAAATTCCAATAAGTCAATAGTTCAGGTTATATATGGCCATTTTTTAATTAGGGGTGTCAGTGGCCAATTTCAAATAGTTCACTTTATTAAAATTCAATTCCCCAGATATATTTAAAAAGCTACAGCTACCAATAACATATTCTAACTACCAGCTTCCTGTTAGTTTTGTCAAATATACCCAAAATTAAAAAGCAAATAAATAATTTAGCTAAATCATTAAATAGCCTAGATGACAAGTTCAATACAAAAGTCCACTAACTTTATTATGGTAACAATGTGTAATATTACACTTTATTGATAGACAAGTTTGACTTAAAACTTTTGAAACTTATAACTATATCTATACTAGGGGTGCAAACGAGCTGAGCGGCTCGCAAGTTACTTGAGATCGGGTCAGTAAAAAGCTCGAACGAGCCAAGCCTTATTAAGCTCGAGCCCGAGCTTGAGCCTGAAATAAAGCTCATTTAGTTATCGAGCCTGAGCTTGAGCCTCGAACGTAAAGCTCGGTTGGGATCGTCGAGCCTTATCGAGCTTTGCTTATTTATGTCAATTAATACTATATAACCCAACTGTATTGCAACCCATGCATTAACTAAATAGCGGTAGTGCCCGCGCGTTGCCGCGGGTATTTACAGGAGTAAATTGTGCGGAGCGGTTTGATATAATTAAATTTCATCTAACACATATCTACATAATAAATATTTATTATATAATTTTCGTCGTCGGCGTTTCAAATGCCAATGTCTAGTCAATGAAACCAATCAGAAATGTAGTAATACAAACAAGTCCTTGTACGATTTTTTTTCCATTAATAACAATTGGACAAAAACATGATGTGAATTTTTGTAATGATTTACCTATCCATAATGTCGTGTACCTCTCTTATAGTGACATCTCTAAACCATTGGAATAAAGAACAACCATCTGAACAGGTTAGCTGTCGCCAGATATGCACTAACTATAACTGTATTAACTTGATTTCTAATTGATCCTTTATTACTAAAGGTGTTAGTGTCAAATTTGTTATAAGAATTTCATCTGTCATATTCAACTATATAGCGACAAATAGGTTAAAAAGTACTCACCTTAAAAGGTTCCTAAGTTTTACTCCGTTTAGAGTTACGAATTTCAAGTTGGTTCACTTACAAATTTAAATATGCAGTTGGATTTTAGTTTTAGCAATTTTGGCTTCACACACACATTTTCTGGCCATAAAATTATGCAAGTTGTAATAGTCACCTTATGCAAGTTAGCTACTTAACCACTCTCTTATACTTGGTAACATTACAAAATGATTTCTTTTCAAATTTTGGCAAGAAAATACCCACTAATATAGATCTAAGTTTTATGGGTGTATCCTATTCATGTTTCAAAAACAATAAAGAAATAGAAATTAAATTATAGGACAAAGTAATCTCTAAAAGGCCATGGATCCTAAGACCATACGGAGGGGGGGGAGGGGCATGAAGCGTCGTGTGGCACTTGTGGAACCCGTGTTTGAAAGGTGAAAATTGTGGGGAGTGGAAGGAGGGAAGAGGGGGGGGGGGAATATTATTATTAATAATAATGTGTGTTAAAGTTAAAAAAAAAATTCCAGCCAATCAAGGCCAAGCATGACCCGCCCCACGCCCAGGGAAATCCCCCCCCCCCCCCCCTCCACGCCATGGGGGTGGTGTAGCATTAGGTGAAGAGCCAATAGACTTTACTTCCGCCACTATCTCCGAGACATTTAGATGCTTTTGGGAAAAGATCCGTTCATTCCGAGCCTTCCATATTCTCCAACACGCCACAATAATTAACCCATGTATAATATCTATTTTATTCTTTGGAGCCGTCATCTGTTGGGGTATGAGCAGCAAATCTTTGACCTCCAATGCATATATAGGAGGAATGTTTAACCACTTTGCTAATGCTTGCCAAACTCCCAATGCCAAAGTGCAATCAGTAAACACATGAGAAGCTGTTTCCTCTGATTCACCACAATAACTGCAGCTCACATCTTGTATATCTATATTTCGTCTTTTAAGTGCCTGCCGCGTAGGAAGTCTGTCCAACAACAAACGCCACATAAAAACATTACCTTTGATTGGAACCCACCTGCTCCATTCCAGAACCTGCTCGTGACCCACTGCAGCCTCTTGTATCATTAATCTTTTCACTGCAGCCACGGAGAATTCATCCTGTCTAAAAGGTAATATTAATTGCAAATGATTCAAAAGGTATCGATTAGATTAAGCCATAATGAAACTAATCAAAATATTGGTTTGAAAACAGTTTGCTCTTCAACCAGACCATGAATAATTTTCATACATTTAGACTAAGACTTCAGCCTAATTCATACGTAAACAATCTTATTTGGGTTAAATTGGATAGGTACAGGATTAAGATTAAGATTAGACTTAAAATTTGAATTCAAAACTTCAAAAGTCTAGAAAGTTAAACAGTAGAAACCTAAAAATGTTAATTTTGACGAATCCTAAAACAAGTAACACTATATAAGATAAAACAACTATGTAATGAACAAAGCAATTATGATCTACCAAAATTAGCATATAGTATTTTTTTTATTCAGATTTTGGACAGTAAATAGGCGACAAAGTCCGAACTATAAATTATTGGCTGTTTTGTTTATTAAACACATCGTTAAGGTGGATGCAAGATACTAAAAGTTATTTTGTATGCTTGTCATTTGTCAATTAGGGGATAAATTAAGGCATAGTGTCTTGTTTCAAATTGTTCTTTACTAATCCATGAAGTTCATTCCTATGATATGGGTCAAATACATAAATAATGAAGTAACAATCAATACCTTCTGGATGCTTTGCATGCAGCGTCTCCCTGGTTCAGCTATAAGATGATTCAATGCATCAATCTTAGTAACAATTAATACTTTAACCATTAATACCTTTTTTTTAAATCACCAAGCAGATTAATTTCTTACAATTCTGTAACTTTAACAATTTGAAGTTTCTAACAAGTTAAACATTGTATTTGTATTGTTTAGGATTACATAATTAATTAATATATTTTTAAGGATGCAGGAATATAGGTTCAAGTAATCGCGTGTCGTGAGGGGAGGGGTATCAGGTTAATTATTTATGAAAAAAAAATTATCATTAAGAACATACCAGTCTTATGTGATCATGCTCCATTCTTGAGTTCCAATAGACTAACCCATAATCCGGTTTGAAGGTTGCACCATATTGTTTCATGTAGCCGTATTAGATTTTCTCGCCAAGTTAAAACAAGTTTGGGTACATGCAAGCAAACAGATACCTTTAACCTGTTCATTCTGCAAGACAAAATCCGAATGAAAAGTTTCTAATTCCAATATAAATAGCAACCTTAGAAATCGCTAGGCGAAGTGATTTTTCTAAATCACAAAGCACCCATAAAAGAAAACTACCCACACCACACGTAAAGACACCCAAGACGAAACCTATCGGAACACAACTAACCAAGGCTTAACAAGAAAAACTAAAAAAAGCAACCCAACTCACAACACACACAAACACCAATCCCACCTTAAAACACACACAAAGACCAAAGCAGCCAACCACGTAACCCCCACCCCATGACACACCATCCCATATCCGACCCTCTAAATGCCCCTAAGCCATTCAGACAAACCCGCCACAAAACTAACCTAAAAAGACCGAAATGACAATTTTTTCCAATACAAATTGCACCCAAGCCTACGCAAATTAGATAAGGGAGCGACAGCTTACTAAAAGGTTATTGCTTTATAAAAAAACTCAACCAAACAGATAAGTATTTTTAATAAGACATCCCAAACACCACAAAATTAAACTACATCTAGCAAAAAACAAGGCCACAGTAAAAAAATTCTATAAAATGCTTCAAATCTATATACAATCATGGTTACAAGACTTAAACGTGGAGCAAAAAAATGATACCCAATGTCAATCTATATCATAAAAAAACATGTCAAAGGGCAAAAAAAACAACGCAATGAAGCACCTCCAATTGGAACCCTAACCGATATCGCCTTCCAAAGCCGTAACCACCAGCGTTGACGTGACCTACAACCACCAAAGAGGTTCTCTGATTTCTTCATAACTTGATGCAAAGAGGTTGGTGAGGGAATGAAGACTGATGATGCTACAAATGTCTTGTTTTATATAAAGAATCAGTTGAGGAGAAGTGAAACGATGCAATTAATCAGCGATCAGTAACAGACGATGATAGCTACAGGGGCAATAAATATTTGCAGGAGAAGTGAAACGATTTGCAGGGTCTCAAGGTCGATTCATTTAGTCTTGGGAGTTCAACATGAGGTATAAGGGTAGTAATGTAAATTTGTTTTCATAATGTAAAGGAGGAGGATGGTGAAATGTCTACATTACCCTCTAAATTGTCTTAATTGTCACATTTATGCCCATAATACCCTTAAATTTCTTGCTTAAATATGTTGTACATGTTGCTTCTTAAGTTTGTACACAAATAAAAATGACTATGTTAGCCATCACTCCTCCTTAATAAGATAATATAGATTAATTTGGGACTTGGGCTTCTTAATTGTCCAAAACGAGCTCATTAATGGTCCAAAACGAGTCCTTAATAGTCCAAAACGGGTTCCTTAATGGTCCAAAACGAGCTCGAGCCGAGCTTGGGCTCGTTTAAACTCTTGCCACATACACTTTGATCGAGCTTTCGAGCCGAGCTCGAGTTCTGAAATATACTATCGAGCTGAGCTCGAGCCCTAAATACAAGGCTCGAATCGTGCTCGAGCTCGGCTCGTTTCACCCCTAATCTATATTTATACTACTATATAATGGGTGCTAGATGGGTGAAGTTGTCATTTCATATTCATATATAAGGGCAAAATTGTAATTTCATTAAAATGACAAGACAAATTAATACTACAATTAAATTCTATTGATTAATACTTATAGTTTAAAAAAAGGCCAAAAAACAATAAATCAATGGTTATTAATACAACAATTAAAATCTATTGATTAACACTTGAAGTTTGAAGAAATATAAAAAAAAAATTAATAGTTATTATTGTAAAAAGAATATGAAAATTCAAACCAATGAAGACAACGGCACATCGATTTTTTTTTTACCGATCGTCCGTTTCATCAACCAATAATTCATCCTGTTAAATGCAATTAAATCTGTTAATAAAAGCTACCGATCACCATACAAAGCATATTTGTATCTTAAGTTTACGATGCAGCTTATAACCCATATCCTTCTATCGACTTTCTACCTCTGCACTTCTCTTTTGGATCAACCACCACCAATCCGGCTCCAGCGTCCACACCACCGAACACACCCTACTCTGGTCCAACCACCATTAGTCGTCATGCACCGCCTTTAACCACCACAGAACATCGTCTATTTCAACTACCACAGCCGTCGACCACGCCGGCGATTTCCCTCATGGTTTGTTCTATCATCGCGTGACGAGTTAACGATTTCCTTTGTGTTTCCATATCGATTAGTTTGGGTTGGGTTAAATTTCGGCGAGTGTTATACGGTTATTGGGTCCCGATTATAGCAAGGGAAGAAGGGTTGTATTGTGTATGTAAATTTTTGTGTGTGTTTTTTTAGATCAATGGTTGTGTGTTTAAGTTGTTGTTGAGTTTGGGTTAGAAAAAAAAAAGGAACAGAGAGTCAACAAATAAAAAAATACTTTATTCTATTTATTAGTTAGTTAGTTTGTCTCTACATGTAATATAATAATATATTGCATGTGTGTGGTATGTTAGGGTTGAGTATATGTATGTACTAAGTGCATCTATATACAATATATTGTATGTGTGTGTAGTTATATATTAATATATTTAAAAGCCAAACTCATAATATTTTGATGATCAAGAACCTAAGTAAGAGGAAACTCATATTCCAAGTTTCACACCAGTCCCCAAACAATATCAAGACTGATTGACTGCACAAAGAAAGGTGGACAGTCAATATGGATAATATAATAGAGGGGTTAGGATCAAATACACAAGACACTTTTTCTAGGAAGGGTGAGAAGGATTGTGATCCATTGATCATATATTTGAAGGGTTGAGATTAGCTTGTTTGAAAAATAATAATAAATTAGAGGAAGGGAATAAAAGGAAAACAACATTTGTTGACTTTCCGTCTCCACATTCAATGCACATGTCAATTTCCCCCATCATTTTAAAACGTCTATAACTTTTTCATACGATATTTTTTTTTTCAAAAAAATTTCACTATATTAACGAGCGTTTTTTATCTTTAATATGAGTACCACATTGCTACATTAAAATTGAAAAAAAAATCGTGCTAAATGGGTTTTCTTCTCCATTGTGTCTTCTGCTCGTTCGTTGTGTTATAGTATGCACGTGTGCTTTATAAATATGTTATTTATGTTTTTTTTAGTCTACACATGATTTAACTTTGTTCATTGTGTTTTTAGTATGCTTTTCATTTTGTTTTATGCAAATGAGTTTTGTATTTAGGGGTACATTGTGTTTTATTATGTTGTTCATTGTGTTTAAGTCTATTATTCATTGTGTTTTAGTCTGTTGTTCATTGTGTCTTTTAATATGTCGTCCATTGTGTTTTATTAGACTGTCCATTGTGTTTTATTAGGCTATTCATTGTGTTTTATACCCTATTGTTCATTGCATATTTAATTGGTACTCATTGTGTTTTACGTTATCTCCATTATGTCTTACGCAACTGGGTTTTCAATTTTTTTTTCAAAAGTATTCATTGTGTTTTAATCTTCGGTTCATTGTGTCTTTATTATGTCGTCCATTGTGTTTTACACAATTGGGTTTTTAACTTTTTTTTTTCAAAAGTATTCATTGTGTTTTAGTTTTCTGTTCATTGTGTCTTTAGTATGTCATCCATTGTTTCTTACGCAACTGGGTTTTAAACTGTTTTTTTTTTTTCAAAAGTTTTCATTGTGTCTTTAGTATGTCGTCCATTGTCTTTTACTAGACTCTTGAGTCTTGATTATGTTTTATTTCATATATTTAATTGGTGTTCATTGTGTTTTACACTCCATAGTGTCTTACGCAAGTGGGTTTTTGAAATTTTTTTCAAAAGTATAACAATATGGTACTCATATTAAAGATAAAAAGACGCTCAATTTTATGGTATATTTTTTTTAAAAAAAGATGACGTATAAAAACGTTACGGACATTTAAAAATGAAGGTGGAAATGACATGTGACTTGCATGTGCATCTGTTTTTTACAAAATTACCCCTCCCACTTGTTTAATTCTTTGGACACATGTCATTTTCTAGTGACTTCTCACTCTTCTCATTTTTGTAGCCCAACCCTATAATAGAGATGTGCAAGTAGTACGACACAACCTAACGTTAATTGTTGCCAGCCTAAAGGCTATGCTTCATTTTGTTGGCTTCATTTAGAGTATTTAACTACTTTTTTTAATTACCGAGGACTGAAATTTTTTCTCCTGCTTTAAGTTTTTAATGTTCTCTTGCATCACTTTATATTTTCTTTTAATCATTATTCTTCACTTGTGTCTTTTGTATTTAGAGAACTTTATGGTCTCATCTTCACACTTTAGGTTACTTTACATCGCATAATATTTACTACAACTTAACGTCTTACCCTACCAGTGGCGGATATAGAAAATAATACAAGGGGTAACATTTTATAAAAATTATTTTAAAGGGTAACAAAAAAATTGTTTTAGGGGTAACATTTTATAAAAATACCTTAAAAAACCAATTTTTTCCACTTCGTCAAGATAATCGAAGGGTAACAGACGTACCCCTTGGTTACACTATACATCCGCCACTATACCCTACTACAATGTCTACATTGTTTCCTAATAAAAATGTATATCATCTGATCATATGTACACATTATTATATAATTGTATAATGTAAAGCATGATTAACCAAACACAACCGCTAAACATAATACTGCCCCGCTGCAACGTGCGAGCTCCTTTTAGTAACTATAAAAATAACAGCTACAAAAATTAAGGCCACCTAAACCACCCTAGTAAATAATATATATTTGATTGATGAATATTCCATATTTTATGTTTATGTAATTGTCTTCATATATGCTATTAAATTTTTCATTAATTTCTTATTTCATTATTTAACATTTTAACATAATCCCGCTGAGTTAGAAATAATTTAACAAGAATTAAAAGATTGAAGGTTTTTAATATCACTTTTTAGGTAAGAATTAAGTTTTTTTCTATCGTGAAGCAAAAGTTACTTAATATTTACTGAAGAGAATAAAACAAACTAAAAGATGCCGTGTACGGGAAAGGACGTCAGTATTGGAGGCTGTAACGTGTTGGTTCGTCCATTAATATGACTGCCACGTGTCCATTTTAATAGGCTGATAACTCGCTTGTGAGATCCACCTCACCTACCACCTCTAATTTCCATATTACAAAAGAAATTAAATTCCTTGGGCCACAGAACCTGGTAAAGATTCCTTCATTGGGACCCCTTGTTTTGCAAAGGGGCATAGTAACGTTGTGGGTCACTGGGTTGTGGTGTGTGAGCGAGACCGCGAGAGCGAGCCCAGGAGTTACGTTCCTCGCGAACACCACCACCACACGTGAATGTGGCTGTGAACAAGCACACGCTACCCTAATCGCGTTTTTTATTTTGACATGTAACCATCATGTTTTTTATTTTGGAATGATGTTTTGACTTGAAAAACACTTAACACAACAATATACAAAAACTTAAAAACACAATCCAATGTATTATAGTCAATAAATTTAAATTACAGATAAAACACCCTAATAATTATTTAAAACACTCTGCTTAAATGTTTTTGACATAGTGTTTTAAGTTTTAAGCCTAAAATACATTATTTTCGGTTATTAATTGTTATGTTTGGTGTTTTTCTAAGCAAAACAATTCAAAACATGATGAATACGTCCAAAAAAGTGATGAATACATATCAATTTTTAATCATTCTTACACTTCTCACACAAACAATTTTTTCTACAGAAACCCTACCCTCTCTTGGGGGGGGGGGGGGGGGGGGGGGGGGAGGGGGTTAATACTCTCGTTATCAAATATCCATCCCTCATTTGCACGCAGAGAGTAATACAACACGCAACTCAGGCCAAGATAAATAATATAAAACAACACGGCATGATGTTTTCATTGTTTGTCCTTCAAAAGTTATGTTATCATCATTATATGTCATATAACAAAAGTGGCAAAGACGTCCACTATCACTAATGAATCCAATACGTGAGACCACCGAAGGTGCATTCCTAATTAAGACACTAGGTAGGCCCTCCTAGTGGATCATAATTCCAACTTTTCCTAATTTCTGGTAATTTCTTCAGTTTCGTAACTTAGTGATAATGGATCGGAGGTTGACACTCTCCAACCCAATGGCTATTTAATTAAAAAGACAACTTACTCCCAACCATATAAAATCTTTTGAAGAATGTATCCTATTTAGTAGTTAAACCAATTTTTAATATAATAACAATTTTACATTTAAATAGAGTTGCATGAAATTTTGATTTTATTACTTTTTATATATAACTTTAACTATATAGAAAGTAAATTCATTAACTTGTTTTTTATATAATTATATGAGTTTTGTTATCCTGCAAATGCTAAAATAAATAAAAAGTGTAGGAAAGCTTTTTAAAGTGACATGTGTCCAAAGAAAAAATAAGTGAGAGTGGTAATTTTGTCCAAAAGAAAAATAATAATAATATGCACATACTTATCACATGACAAGAAACATGCAAATACAAGTCACATGATATCCCTTCACTTTATAAACATTCGTAATTTTTTTATATATAATCTTTTAAAAAAAATACCCCAAAAAATCAACGTATTTTTATCTTTAATATGGGTATAATATTGTTATACTTAAAAAAAATAATCAAAAACTCGGTTGCGTAAAACACAAAGGACATAATGTAAAACACAATGAGTATCAAACCAAAAATGCAATTGACAAGAGTATAAAACACAATGAATAACAAACTAAAGCAACAAACTAAAAACACAATAAACAGACTAAAAACATAATGGACTAGCAGACTAAAACACAATAAACCCTATATTAAAACACAATCTAGAACAAAAACACAAAAGTTCATTATGTTTTACATAATGAACAACTTAAAACACAATGGAAAACATACTAAAAACACAATTGAGAAAATTTAATGATGTATAGACTAAAAACACAATGAAGATATTTATAACACACACATACTTACTGTTAAAACAACAGACGAACATAGGACACAGTGGAGTAAAAAAACCAAGTTAACACGTTTTTTTTTAACTTTTATATAATATCATGTTCATATTAAAAATAAAAACGTTCTTTATAGGCCTGTAAACGAACCGAACGAACACGAACACAGGCATGTTCGTGTTTGTTCATTTTACTTTAACCGAACACGAACACGAACACATAATCGAACACATTTTTGTGTTCGTGTTCGTTCATTAAGAAATTTGTCTTGTTTGTGTTCGTTTATGTTCGTTCATTTAAACCTAAACGAACAGTTCATGAACATAAACGAACACAAATGATCAATATAAACGAACACAAATGAACATAAATGAATACAAACAAAAACAAGTTAATAATGATTCATGAACATAAATGAACGTTAGGGTTAGGGTGGAGAGCGGATGTGAAGTGTGGAGAGCGGTTGATAAGTGGTATGTTTAGAATGTTAGGGTCAGGGTTAAGTTTTAAAAACATATGAATTATAAGCTTACTTAACAAAAGGAAATAAATAATAAAAATAAAGTTAAGTTTAATTAAACGAACATAAACGAACAAAAATAAACGAACATAAATGAACGAACATAAACGAACGTTCATGAACATAAACGAACGTTCATGAACATAAATGAACGAACACAACGTGTGTTCATGTTCGTTCGTTTAATTAAACGAACAAAAAAATGTGTTCGTGTTCGTTCATTTATTTAAATAAACGAACATAAACGAACTTCCCGCCGAACAATTCACGAACAGTTCATGAACGTTCGGTTCGTTTACATGCCTAGTTCTTTAATATGGTGTTTTTTTAAAGTATCGTATGACGAAGTTATAGACATTTTAAAATGATAAGGGAATTGACATATCACTTGCACGTAGAAATAATAAGTGAACGAACATGTGTGGTTTTTCTTTTTATTTCCTCCCCCTGATTTAATATCTATTTCCCCCTCAAACAGTCAAACTAATATCAGTCTCCTAAATCTAAGATCAATGAATCATAAGCCTTTCTAGTTTTCCTAAAAAATAATACTTTGTATCTAATAATAGGGTTAGGATCAAATACGCAGTGAAAAAAACATAGAAAATCGTAGGAAGAGTATCAAATGGACTCCAATTGAACTCATTCAAGTAGCATTGGAACCGTCTTATCGAACCCTACGATCTTACTTTTTAGGTTTTTGCTTTTTGGACTTTTAGCTTGTAGTTTTAGAATTTACGTTATATCATCGCATCTTTTATGTAGTATTGTGTCTTTTTCTTATTTTCATCATTGTGTCACTTTTGCAATTCAATGTGTCTTTTTTCTTCAACATTGTGTTATATTTTTTGGCATTATGTTATATGTTATGGCTCATTGTATCATATTTCATGATCTATTGTGTTTTTTATATCATTCTCACCTTCTCATTTTTGTTATATAGTATAGAATAACTTGACCCTTTAATCATAACCTTTAATTATATAATCAAAGTAAAAGTATATCAATATTTAAAGAAATAAAAACTAGTACTTTGGTAAAAAAAAAAAAAAAACATGAATATATATTCCCTGTCCTATAAATAAGTGTGTACAAACGATTCTCTTCTTTTTCTCTTCTTCAGCTCTAGCAATCTTCATCATCATAATTTCTAGATTAATCACTCAATTAGTTATGGTATGTTATATCATGAATTTAATACATATTTATTATAAGCTACACTATTGGTCATAAGTTATATATAAATATAACAAAGTTTGTCACTAACGTAACATGGTTGGTCCAAGTTAGAGACTAACCATGTTACGTTCATGCATATCTTTTGACCAACCATATTACTTTATGTATAAATTTGGACCAGTGATGTATTTATTATAGTTGTAATATGAACATACCATTATACCACATGTATTAACTATGTAATTAATCTATTTTTCTCATAAAATGTCTACTTCTGGTTTTATCACTATTCACTTTAAAACAACAAATCATGTGTATTTGGTTTTTATTTCTTAATTCTATAAATCATTTGTATTATGCTTCTAATTTCAGTAAAATAATATTGGCCAAATAGCTGGTAAATAGATGTTCAAGGCACAGTTTTGTTTTCCCTAATGATGCTTAAGCAAAAATATTTACTATAAGATAAAACGTACAATCCAATAATCAATGAGCATACCATTGAAAGTATCTTTACACATGGTTTCTATTTTCCGCATCAAATATGTCATAACTACATATAAAAATAATAAGTTTTACATGTCTTGTATAGACACTCTCGTATGATTTTGCACGTCAAGATTCCCAAAAACTTATTTTAAAGTATTGTCACGTTCAATGTTTATGAAAAACCATGATGATTTTTTTAAACATAGTGATCAAAGTAATAAATTAATGGTCATCGCTATGTGGTCTGGCAGTGGCGGACCCAGGATTTTTTTCCACTGGGGTCCCCTTTTTCGATGTTAAGATTTTTTATAACCAAACGTTTAAATTTTCAGGTCGGTTGTCGTTAGGGTCGGTTCGTGGAGGGGCAGGAAACATTATAAAAATAGAGTATTAAATTAAATTATATGACTATTACTAATTAGAAAACACACAATAAAAATATGATGTCATTTGAAATTAAAAAAGATTCCAAAATTGAAAATTTTAAAGTTGTTCTCTACGAAAGTCAAACTTATACAACTCTGCCAAACCTAAAATCTTTTGACCATTCGATGCATTAAAATTAGCATCCGGACTCAAACTACTACACTTAAGTAATTCGGTGGTCACCTGACTAAAACGTTGGCCAAGCTCTCCTATTTGCATATCTAACATTGTGTTGAATTTTTTCTATCTCGTAATAGTGATGATTGGTAACGTTAAGTCATTTCATGTTAGCAATTTCAATCTAAATGTTTTAACAAAAATATTCCACATCTTGGAGTATTTTTATTTTCCTGGTGTTTTGGTAGTGATTTTGGTGTTTGTATAGCTGTTTGGTAGTATATATATTAATCTCTTTGGTGGGTAAAAAAACAAATACCACATCAATCAAGTTTAGATGGTGTGTTATGATGCCTTTAACCTCAAATAATTCAATGTGTAAATGCTATGTGGGTTCCAATAAGAATCTGCAATAATGGCAACATTAAACCTTCTAGGATTATTCAAATATACTAAACGGTTGTAGTTAAAAATAAACCAAAAAGGAGACACTTGAGGCTCGAACATAAGACCTTTATGCTGGTGAACAAGGAATTTACCACCACATCAACTTCACTTTTAGTATTATGGGGTCCAACTAATTATTTTTATGGGGTCCTTAAAAAATTAACATACAGGCTCTACTAAATTTTTAGAAAACATTGGGGTCCGGGGACCCCGACCCACTCCATGTGGGTCCGCCCCAGTGGTCTGGTATAAAAAGGACATATTTGGTGTGTTGACATAAGTTATTCCCGTTTGGAGCATAATTAATTTTTTAATAAGTGAAAAGGTCATTTGGGTGTTGATAAAAGGCATTGTTATATACTAATTATGAAAGGTTAACTTTGATTAATATATTTATGTACTCATAAAGAAAAACATCATACTTGGATGGCTACGATTCAATCTGTTGAAATATATTTTTTTTTTGTTATTTTATTATTTAAATTCATTTTAAAGTCAACTTAAATATCACCTCATATAGGTAAGATGCATGCAGGCGAATAGGAGATTGTTTTGTGGGAGATTTTTAACACTAAAATATTGTAGTTTGTATAGTTGAATTAAAGCGTGAAATTTAATAATTTATATATTAACTTAAGGTACATCAAACATAACCGTTCTTGTAAACGAATAAAATATTGTAGTTCACAAATCTATTTTTTTTTTTTAACGTGTAATATACACAAATCTACAACCGTTGTTTTATTGGAATTCAAACTATTTGTGCATACGTAAGGGATCGTCTAACATAACCTGTACGATCTAATATTTTTAAACAATCTTTTTTCAAGGAATTTGTTGTGGCGCCGACCAATTGAAGGGCACGCCTACCCGGTTGAGTTTTTTTTGAACGGCAAAATCATTTTATATATATATAAAGACAGCAAGCAGCTGAGAACAGAACAACAGGCAAATTAATGGTTGAATCCGCAAGCTAGATTAGTGATTGACATGATTTTGGAAAATACATATTTTAAAATCTTAATTTCATCCGTCGAATTTGTTCGACCATGGAATGAAAAAACAGCCGATTCAATAACAAATCTAGTTATTAAAATATTAACTATGACTAGAAAATATGTCTATTGTATTATGATGACATGATAAGATGAGAACTAGAACTAAATACATGAAAATGAAAATTATCTTTTTCATTTGTCTTATATTTTAGAAAACCAGACAAATTATACTTATTTCATTTGCCTTATATTTGTTAATTACTTTACGGTTTACTTGATATTTTGATATACATATTTATTATTTTTGTATACTAAAATGGAGTTATCTAAACGCGGAGTGATGATAGAAGATTTGGCTTGTCCCATGTGTGGTGAAGATCAAGAGACGTTGATACACTTACTAACCGGTTGTATTATGTCCACGGAGGTTTGGGCTCGTGTGGCTTCTTGGTGTAAAATTAGTCCTTTGATTGTCTTTGATGTGAATGATCTTCTAGCTTTGGCGAACATGCAAGCGACAACAAGGAAGGAGAAGGATATCCTTAGAGGCATTATTTACACTAACATGTGGATGTTGTGGAACAAGAGGAACTTGAGAGTGTTTGGTGGTAAACATCGGCGTGCTTGTGAAATCTTGGCGAATGTAAAGACTGTGTCGTTTTTTTGGTTTAGACATAGATCGAGAATTAAAGGGATAGAGTGGAATACTTGGTGTAATAGTCCTTTGAACGCGATGTAATTGGTTTGGCCGTTGGTCCCCGTTTTGAGATCCATATTCGGCGTGTTGATTTAATGAAGTTTAACTTTCAAAAAAAAATATAATTAAGGTTCATCCATTAAAAAAAATTTAAGGTTCAAAAATAGTCAAGGGTTGCTTTCCAATTTTCATATGCTCAAAGGTCAAAGATAAATAGGGGTTTGATTATGTTAAAGAATCCAAAAACCGAAGACTTGTTAAATTTCCAATATAATGCTTTTCTAGTTTTACCAAGAAAAATCATCCCATGTTACGTATTTCAATATCTTCTTTAATTTTGGTAATACCCGGAGAAGACTTTGGCATGATCTCAAACTCTTCATTATGTTATCATGCATCTTCACTATTTTCTTTAGGAATCCTTTTCTTTAACCGGTAAATGGTTAAATACTTAAATATATTAAAATAGACAATGATATACAGTATATCTTTTATTTTTTCATGTTTAATAGTTGAATTCTAACAAGAGTGACGCAGCTTCATAGGGGCAAGAGGGGGCGCCCAACCTTCAAAATTTTTGCTCCGAAGTTCCGATTATATAATATTCGTATATAATTTTTTTTGTATATACGGTTTCGACCCCGTAACCGGTGACTTCCGACCCCCGATTTTCGCTTAAGCTTCGCCACTGTCTAACCATGATATTATGAATATGTATAGAAAAATAAAAATACATTATGAGAAAATAGAAAGTTCTGTGAACATGTTTCATTATCTCCACGTCAATTGTCATTTATGTTCCTACGTGTTTAGACCATGTGTAGTGGGGGGCTTTATGTATAAAGCCCCCCATCCTGATTGGTCCACGTGGCTGCTGAGTCAGCATGGAGAGAGAAACTGAAAAAGGGGTGTAGTGGTGGGGCTTTATGTATAAAGCCCCTGAATCTGATTGGTCCACGTGGATTTTATTTTTTTTATTCTTTTAACTCAAAATAATTAAAATAAAAGGTAAATAAATTTAAAAAAATTACAAATAATATTAAAAAACACACAACTAATATTAATTAAATTAAAAAAATACAAATAATATTAAAAAACACACCAAAAAAAGGTAAATAAATATAAAAAAAATTACAAGTAATATTAATTTTCATCTCCGCTTTCATCGTACTCTTCTTCTTCTTCTTCATCATCACCTTCCTCTTCACCTTCTTCTTCATCTTCGCCTCCACCTTCGCCTTCATTTGGAATATACCTAACCGACCACGCATGTTGGACCAAATCTGCCGTTAACTCGTCATGGGCTTCATGGTCACGAAGTGCATATGCGTTTTGTATTCTTTCTTCCTGATTGGCTTGCGGTAGATCCTGAACGGCTTCCGGTACATAATTTTGGCCTATCGCTTTACCTCCATCTTCTAGTATCATATTATGCATGATTATACATGCATACATAGCATCTCGCAGCTTGTCTGTGGTCCATGCACGAGCAGGATTTCTTATGTAATGCCAACGCTGTTGAAGAACCCCAAAACATCTCTCTATGTCCTTCCGCGTCGCCTCTTGAACCTGTTTGAAGTGTGCCCGTTTTTCATCGTACGGGTTACTAAAGGTCTTAGCGATAATGGTATACCTCGGATATATACCGTCAGCCAAATAGTACCCGTGTGGGTAGTAGTTTCCATTAGCGTAAAAACACGCCTTTGCCGCCCGGCCAGAAATGAAATCCTCAATAACAGGCGACCCCTCAAAAACATTTAAGTCGTTGCATGAACCTGCAACGCCAAAGAAGGCCGACCAAACCCAAAGATCGACTGAACAAACCGCTTGAAGAATAATTGATGGTCCTTTCTGGTCACCACGTGTGAATTGACCTCGCCAAGCGGTTGGGCAATTATACCAACGCCAGTGACGACAATCAATGCTACCCATCATTCCTGGTAACCCATGTTCATTGTTATGCACCTCGTAAATTTTCTGTAAGTCGTACCAAGTGGGCCTTCTAAGATACCGGGCTCCGTACAACTTTATTATTCCTAAAAAATTAAATACAAAATATATAAAAAAATTGATCTAACTATATATAAAAATATATAAGAAAATTGATCTAACTATATATAAAAATATATAAAAAAGTTATGTACCTTGGCAAAAATACTCCAAAGAATCGCGTGATGTTTTCTCGGCCATTTTTAAATACTCGTCGTTGATATCCGTCGCGTTGCCGTAAGCGAGTATACGCAGTGCCGAGGTGCACTTTTGAATAGACGTGAATCCCATATTCCCCCTAGCATCCGGTTTTTGTTGAAAGTAAGGGAACGCGTTCTCCAAATCTCCGGATATACGTAGAAATAAACGTTTGCTCATCCGGAAACGACGCCTAAACATCTTTGGGTCGGGGTAAGTGGGGTTTTCATCGAAGTAATCTTTCATCAATCGAGCATTTGCCGAAGCCCGATCTCGTTCGTAATACTGCCTACTAAGTTTTGGTGCAGTGGTAGGCGCACTAGTTTGTTCCATATATCTCGACGCAAGCGCAAGCGCACTCGTAACCGCATCTTGCTCCAACTCTTCGTCTGTCGAATCACCCTCGTCGGCTAAAAACTCTTTATAGTATTCTCTCGCAACAGATGAGGACGCGGGGGAACCCATTTTTTTTTAACTGAATGTGGTATTTTGTGTGTGTATTGTATTTGTTGTGTGTTTGGTTAGAAAATATATATATGTATATAGTTTGTGTACAAAATATATATATAAACAAAAAAAAAAAGTTAGCCGTTCAACCAACAACGGTCATATGACCGTTCAAAGCTTTGGCCCACTCGTCCACGTGTCACGTTCCTATTGGTTGAAGAATACAAATACCAGCGTTATGTGTATAACGCTCACCCGGTTTTTTGCACTATAGCGCCCCACTGTTTCAGTGTGGGGGGCGCTATGGTTTAAAATTCTAGTTGGGTGGCGCCCCACTACGCATAGTCTTAGTTTGCGGGTTAAGACGTTGTCAGTATGCTCAAAATGCTTGTGTTTGGTTTGAACCCTAGACACTAAGAGTACGAGTTATATATTATTTTAGAGGGTGTTTGGGATTGATTTTTCAAAATAGCTTATGCGTTTTGGAAAAGCAGGGGTGAAACTGTTTTTTTATTATTGCGTTTTGGTAGCATAAAAGTTCATTTCAAAACTCAACCCCAAACACTAAAAACTTATTATTTGCGTTTTTAAAACGCAATAATCTAAAAATCCATTTCAAAACGTAACCCCAAACACCCCCTTAGTATGTTTGTTTTAAGTGTAAAAGATTTGAAAGCGTATAGTTATTGTCTAACACAATAATGTGACCAAGGTACCCACATAAGGGATTGGCTTTATAGAATCATCTCTATTCTTCTTCTATCATTCTATGAAACTTATAATGTATTTCATTTGCCAATCAAGCGCTGCCCTAAATTTGTATTAGTGACATGTTTATGTCGTTTTTTGAATGTTGCTCATCAAAATATAGTTGATCGTATACTGGTCGATCCGCGGTTTAGCCTTCGTTGGATCATGTTTACAATTATGTCAAAAGAGTTTGTAGTTCAAGTTTGATACTTTCATCCTTTCACACTTCATTTTATAGCTTGTTTATACTTTGATGTTTTCTTTTTATATCAATAATCTTCTAGACGAATAAAAATCTATTTATGTGATTTTAAACTTTTATATTACGCCTGCTAACAATTTATATAGATAGTATATCTAGCAAAACATACAGTTAGACCATGTGTAATGGGCATTAAAGGGGTGTGAATAAGCTTGAAAACGCCCTCAACACCAGGGACGAATCATCTTGGGGGCCAGAGGGTGCCACGCCCCCACCGATTTTTGACGTAGTGGTGGAATTTTGCAATTTTCGTAAGTGAATTGAGTCCGGGTTGAGTTCGGCCCCCACCGATTTGATCTTCCGATCACTACCGATAAAAAAAAATTTAGTCCGGCCTCCACCGATTCGAAAACCAAGCTTCGCCACTGCTCAACACTGTCCCCTTGGTTGTTATGGGGACTTGAAAAGAGAGGGACATTTCTAGTATAATGACTAAACAGGAGAAAAAATATGAAAAGTAATGATTTTAAACGTGTTGTCAGGGGGGGGGGGGGGGGTATGATGCTAATGTGGCGAAAAATGCCTCTTAAGGAGCATTAACTATTATGGCTGCATACAAAATGACAATCCTATAAACTCGTCCATATGGTATATGATCAACGGTATGACGTTCGGGTTTCTTTGCAAAAGAATAAATTTCATTAAAGCTTGCATAAATTCGAAAAAAAATACAAATTAAATTACGAATTGAAATAATGAGAAACAATAATTTAGATGGGACCAAGCTCCCCCGATGACAACACGTTTGAAGTAATAAACAAACTAAAAACTTGTAAATTACGTTTGACTTTATAAATGATGTTGATCCGAGAAGAAAAGACTCCATTTACTTTTAATTATTGATTTAAAAAATTCATATACAAAATATAAGTATTTATATAAAATAAAAAAAGAGTAAATTGCCAAATTCGTCCCTGAGGTTTGACCAAATTTGCTAGATCCATCCAAAACAAGTTTTTTTCTCACCTGGACCTTTCAGGTTTATGTTTAACTGCCAAATCAATCAAAAAAGTAAACCCAGTTAACTTGATTAGTTAAATGGAGGGTGTTATGGTCATTTTGCTTGTTAAATGATGTGTAAATTGGTAAATCTATAACTTATAATAAAAGAATTGAATATTGATGAGGTGGCATTCAATGGAGGCCTCAACCTTCCTTTAAATGTGTCATGTGGCATGTTGAGGTGAAAGTTTTAATTTATTTTTTTTATTTTGTTTTAATCCATTCTCCTACACTTATCTAACCCTAATCTCTTTAAGAATTTAAAAACAAATTTAAAATTTTCTCTCTAATGTTTCCTCCCATAATTTTTAAACATTAATATCTTTTATATACGAGATTTTTTAAAGAAAAAAATTACACCAAATTAACGAGCTTTTTATTATTCTTCCAACGAGTACCATAGTGCTATATAAAAAACGGAGAAAAAAACGACTATTTTTTATGGGGTTTCGTTCATACAGAAAAAAAAAACACAAAGTGTTCAGGTTATTCATTAATCATGTTTTTTCTTTTAAACCAAGTTCTTATATACAATGTTGAAATTTAGCCCAATCGTCATGCTATTATTGGAATTTTACTGTTTTAAAGATGGATATGTATACTTCGTCAAGAGAAGCTAGGAGAAAGAATCGCGCAACACTACAACACATGGTGTCACCTTATAGCAATGTTATTTTTTTATTTATTTAATTACAAGGGTAATAATTATTACTATTAGTATTAGTATTATCAGAATGATTATATTTTTCAACCCCGGAACACTCCCGAGATAAAAGCTAGTTTAGTATATTTAAAAGAAATGACTACTAAAAGAAGGCCTATATTTTTGGGGAAGTATTTCACAAGACTTTGAGAAACCAGAGAGCAAAACAAGATTACTGGAACCACAATGAGGCAAATTGAAAGGTAAAGGGACCCTGCATCAGGTCCAAAAACTAATCTGCCCCTAAACGCAAAGATCTGCAAGAAACCGATAATTATAAAAAAAAATAAAATAAACAATAGGGGTGTTTGGCAATTGCCATTATGTTTACAAAGTCACATATAATTGGTTCCTAGTGTTTGAGTACAGTGAATTGTAATCTAATTTTGTTTTAGAGTTAGTTGCCAATTTAGTCTCTGAGGTTTGTCAAAAATTGCTACTTTCATCCAAATCTTTTTTTTCTTGTCAATTTAGTCCCTATGGTTTCATTTTTTGTCATTTTAGTCCCTAAGGTTTGTCAAAAATTATCACTTTCATCCAAATCTTGTTGGTCCACAGGGACTAAAATGACAAAAAAATGAAACCACAGGGACTAAAGTGACAAGAAAAAAAGATTTGGATGAAAGTGATAATTTTTGACAAACATCAGGGACTAAATTAGCAATTAACTCTTTGTTTTAAGTCTTAAAGTTTGACAATCGCTTTATGAGTAATAAAACAATTTTGATATAATAATCAGAACTTGCCAAACATACAATGAGTATGTTTGGCAAAACTAGCTGGAGGCTGGTAGCTGGTAGCTGCAAGCTGTTAGCTGAAAGCTGGTAGCTGGAAGCTTTTTAAATATATTTTGGTGTTTGGCAGAGTAGCTGAAGCTTTTAATAAAATGTACAAAATGGACATAATTAAAAGCTTGTAAAGAAAGTTTTTATTTTATTTTTAAAATAGAATAGGTATTTGTGTCATTTACTAATTAAAAACTTGTAGCTAGTAGAGCTTTTTCTTAAAAGCTACTACTAGTAGCTTTTCACTATAGAGCTTTTTCTCCAACCTAAAAGCTTCCAGCTCCTTCAACCAAACAAGGCTTTTTATTAAGTAGGAGCTTTTTCTTAAAAGCTTAAAGCTTGAAGCTCCTAAAAGCTCTTAAAAGCTCCTTGCCAAACATACCCAATAACTGATTATCTTGCAGCCCATTTTGTGAGGTTGGTTATCTAATTCTGATCATTCAAATTCACATAATCCGTTTCAAAATACAATGTCAAACATGCACCTCCTACATATTGGTTATCTAATTCTGATCATCATCTACCTTATTCTCTGTCTCTCTGTTACTCCGCGTCTAGAAGGATAACCCAAAAACGCCATATACTGAAAACCCAATCTTGACAGATTCTTGTCCTAAAAAACCAATCTTTACAAATGGCCCAAATCAGATTATCACTTCTTTGAATTCGACTTTACCGTCGGTTTCACCTAAAGGCAAAAAAAATCCAGTCTTGATTATCCTTCTGCTAAAGAACCGATCTTTACAAGTGCACCGGATCAGATTGTTACTGATGACCTGTCGTTAGGGTCATACAAAACCTAAATAACCTAGGTAGCCAGGGTAAGTAGGGAATATCGAATCCACGAGGAGCATGTGGTTAGCGTCACAATGGTTGTTTATTTGTCTAAGCTAGTTACCAAAGTAAATATAAAAAAATACAATTATGAAGTTTGTTATAATAAAGATAACAAAATAATCTAGATAAATAATAAAGATAAATGTAACTTCCACCCGGGATCCTATTCGTATAATCTTGCAACCTATTCGATTTGACCATAAGAACACCACATAGACATGGCCTTGGGATTATTGGTTTGTAACTTTAACTAAAGACGATTTTCAAAAGTAACCAAACAACCTATTAACTAGGGATGATTTTCAAGAGTAACCGAACAACCTAATTATCCTGTCACGATAACTAAGGACGATTTTCAAGCGTAACCGAACAATCTAGTTAAGCTATTACAACCCAATAATCTAGTTATCCTATCTTGTCACCATAACTATTTAGATTGAAATAATAACTAGGGACATGTTTTCAAAGTAAACCGTACGCCTAATTATCCCTTTACAAATATCAACCAACCTCCCTATGATGCCAGAAATCACAGTTAATAGATAAATTGATTCAAATATAAGCAAGGTTTATTCAATCCAACACAAGTAGTAAAAATACTAGTTCATACATAATCAAAACGAGTTCATAATACAAAATCAATACAAAGATTCACCCGGGGGAAATCACATATGAGTTAACCGCTCATGGTTATAGTAGAAGCCTTCATCCCTTTATTTCTTCTCCTGCTGTCCTACCTAAGCAGCCAAAGGCTGCTGCCTTCGTGCCTCTCGTCCAAGACCTCCTGCTGGGCGAATCCCCTAGCAGCCGTCAAAAGAATGATGATCTCCAAAAGTTGTCGTCATCTATATTAATGCTCCCCACAAAGAATAATAATCCAACCTAAGGCCTTCCCCTATGTGTCACGAATTGGGCCTTAGGCCATTTTCACGTTTTCCTTTTTTTTTCTTTTGTTATTATTATTATTATTATTATTATTATTATTATTATTATTATTAAAATATATTATATAGTGTTATTTTATATATATTATTATTACTCCATGCTCTTGTACCGGGTGTCTGCGACTTAACCAAAGTTCTTTCGTATTAAGCTCATATCTCACGAATACCTACAAAACACACGTACACTATTAAATAACTAAGACCGACTAAAAGTACACAATAAAATACTAAAATATATACAAAACTAACACATTAACAAGGTGTGTTTCATAACACATCAGTTACATCTTCATATTTGACTTTACCGTTAGTGTTACCAAATGTCAAAGGTTTGAAGCTTCAAATGGGTGGTTATTCCGCCAATGACCCTGTGGTCTAGTGGTGGAAAGAACTTGGTTTCTCCTTGGAGAGCCAGGTTCGATTCCCACTGGCTGCAGGTGAGGTGAGAGGTTTTCAGGCTTAGTCTGTTTTCTACCCTGGAGTGCCCGGTTCGAATCCCACATCGGCCGGACTATACTCATGTATAGCCCTGAGCGAGATGCCGTTCAAAAAAAAAAATGGGTGGTTATTCTGAGCTTCATGAGGAAGAAAGATATAGAAGCGATGACCATTTACCAATTTGCACTTCATTTAACAAGCAAAATGACAATATTAGCCCCCATTTAATTGACCAAGTTAACTGGGTTTACCTTTTGGATGGATTTGGCATTTAAACATAAACTTGAAGGGTCCAGGTGAGAAAAAAACTTGTTTTGGATGGATCTAGCGAATCTGGTCAAACCTCAAGGACGAATTTGGCAATTTACTCTAAAAAAATCAATATTTTGGTTAGTTATTTTTTTTTTTCCAAAACCGAAGTGACAAGCTACAATATTTCATAATTAGCTTTTATTGTTAAATAACACTTTTATCATTAATTTATATAATTATCATGCTTAGTTAGAACTTTTTATCATGGATTTATATAATCATATGACATGATAGCCAATTACTACAATATAGTACGGAAAAAGTAGGGATGGCAATGGGACGGGTATGGGTCGGGTATGGCTAATCCCAACCCCATACCCGGTTACAAAAACTTGTCCCATACCCGGCCCAAAACCCATCGGGTACGGGACGGGGATGGGTTTTGGGCCGGGTAATTACCCATCGGGTTTCGGGCATACCCGCGGGTTTCGGGTATGCTCATGGGTTTCGGGTATCGGATAACCATCAGGTATATCGAGTAAGAATGATGTATGTTGAGTTTAAACCAATACAAAAGTAGGAATATTATAAAATCCGTAGACTACTACCACCAATTAGAGTCTAGTATTTAAACCAACACAAAGTCAAAAGAAGCAAAGCAGAATGTATATATTCTGAAAGGCAAAATTATTAATAAACTTGTAAAGAGGTATTCAAATCAAGAAGATACCATCGTAAATACTACACTTATAAATATGGATGCAATAATATTTATTAATATTAATTACATTGAGGGCATGTTAACTGGTAAGTGGGAATATATATAATCGGATAATCGGGGCGGGTAAACGGGTATATATAACCGGGTAATCTGGGCGGGTAAACGGGCATACATAATCGGGTAATCGGGGCGGGTAACCGGGTACAACATCAAATCCCATACCCATCCCAAATATTCAAAACAAATCCCATACCCGAACCCATACCCGGTTACCCGACCCCATACCCGTCCCGTATGTTTCGGGTATCGGGTTTTCCCATCGGGTTCGGGTATCGTTGCCATCACTAGGAAAAAGGGAAAACATCAAAGGTAACCCAGAAGAACAACATGGTGGGGTTTGGTGTGAAAGTGGGAGTCGTTCTTTAATTACTACGTTTTTTGGGGATAAAACATGAGAAAATGAAAAAAAAATATGGATTGTGTGACGTTTCATTCAAGTAAACTTCAAGTATATGCACTAAATCGAATGGCACTTTTTTGAATTTTAAGGAGACACAACATATTTAAATAATGGTACTTAGCTAATTCACTGATACTTATCCAGAGTTACATTTATGATAAGTTAAGTATGTTTTCGTCAATGTGGTTTGACCAGTGGCGGACCCAGGATTTTTATCCATTGGGGTCCATTTTTTTAGTATCAAAATTTCCCCAACCAAACGTTAGAATTTTTGGTTCGGTCATCGTTCGGGTCGGGGCGAGAACAAAATAAAATACAATACTATAACAAAGAATTATAATCATTACTCGTGAAAAAACACACAATAAAAATGCTATGTCATTCGAAATGAAAAAAATTGTTGTTCCTACGAACCAAGCAAGACACATCATCCGCTTTTACACTATACTCTAAGAAATCAAATTCCTCAAGCTTTACACTAATATTCAAGTTTTAAAAAACTAAGTCTCAAAATTAGCTTTTACACTATACTCTAAGAAATCAAATTCCTCAAGCTTTACCCTAATATTCGAGTTTTAAAAAACTAAGTCTCAAAATTAGCTTTTACACTATACTCTAAGAAATCAAATTCCTCAAGCTTTACTCTAATATTCAAGTTTGAACAAACTAAGTCCCAAAATTAGCTTTTACACTATGATATATACTGATATAGTGCTTTATGTTAATGCACAAAGACCTATTATATCATTTTAATCATAAATATACCACTACTAATCCTATTCCCATAAAAAAAAAAAACAGAACTATGGAATAATACTTATGGATGCCACTGAACTATTGTAAAATCTAATGTAGCGTGCTAAACTGAAAAAACATTGCAACAGGCCACCGAACTATTTAATTGGTGTGATCCAAATTGCCCCGGAAATACCAAATGAACTTAATATTCTTTAACTCGATTTTACATTCAAAAAGTAAAAAATGAAACTAATATAGATTTCAAGGGCCTTATATGGCAAACTTAAAAATCAAATTCCAATTTAGTTTTGAATATTCACATGTGCAATCATTACGTGTCCATAACAACTTAATGCATTGAAGAAGCACCTGGTCGGGTGGAGGGAGCTGGTCAAATTCCGATTTTACATAGTTATAAAAAGAGCCAAAAAAACGGACTCTTTATGGCTCGAACCAATGAATTGCATGTTATTTTTAAGGAGCTTTACCAACACACCATTCTTTCACTTTGATTATATGGATTCCATCTTATTATTTTTATGGGGTCCTTACAAAAATCAATATACCGATTTTATTACGATTTTAAAAAACATTGGTGTCCGGGTACCCCGATCCACTCCATGTGGGTCCGTCCCTGGGTTTGACTATCTTCACCCTTTTAAGGCTACAAGGGGTGGTCACAACTTTATCACATTCATCACACTATCACACCCAATCAGATTCTGCCACCTTATTTCATCACATTCCATCATTAAACACAAGGGGTGGTGTACACTTTTCATCACATTTCATCACTATTTTTTTTTTAAAAAATCTAAAAACATTACATTTAAATTAAAAAAAATTACATTAACTAAAAAAACATTACATTAAATAAAAAAATATGTTAAATAAAAAACATAAAATAAACCTAAAAACATAAAAAAAAAAATAGAAAAACAAACTTAAAAAGCCGAAAAAAAAAACTAAAAGTTACATGCCCAACCCCACTTGTGGCAAATTTCACGTTTTCGTTCGATGAGAATCGACTTGTATGGTTCTTCGGCGTCCTTGGGCGATTCCTTCAAATCTTTATTTTTTTCAATTTCGGACAAGTGTTTCATGTAGGTGTTCTCTCTTTGTATTTTCAAGTCCGCCAAGTACTTACGCCTTTTCCGATTCTCATCAATTTCCACCATTTTTGCCGACTTGTATTCGGTCATCGCCTCCACCCAAGGTTCTTTCCCTTTGTCGCTTGACGACTCGACACTTTTCCTTCGAGGCGTGCTTCTTGTCGGGGGTGTGTCGACCTCGGGGTCGGGAAATTCATCATTCAAATTAAGTTCGGGCATGTTGGTAGACAGCCCGTCCGTTGATGGTGTACCATTTCCCGATTCCGATGTTTTAGATCGTTTTTTAGAACGACCACCCCTTCCCCTTCCTCCACGTGGGCCGGTTGGCCCAACTTCGGTAACCTCGGGAATATCAATGGGAACCCACATCGAATGAACTCTTGCAACTTCCCAAGAATCCAACGAATTAAAACCAGTCCTTACGTACACCCGTTGATAATCGTTGAGGGCCGCACGTATGATTTCCACATCCGACGCTCCACTTGGCCAAAGACGTTTCTATAATTTATAAAAAAAAATATAAAGTTAACAATTTTTATAAAAAAAAAATTAAAGTAAACGATTTATAAAAAATAACATCATATACCTGTGTGACGTAGATGGCGTTGAATTTACTCATTTTTTTTCTGTAAATCGGTCCATTTACCGGTTATTTGATCCATTCGCCTTTTCCTTAGGCCGGTAAGTTGTTCAAAGTGTGCCTTCACTCGCAGCCAAAAGGTTTCAGATGGTTGTTGATTTCCGACACATTTGTTCTCGGAAATATGTAAAAACGACTTCACCAACACCACTTCTTCTTCTTGCGTCCAGGGAATTCTTTCTTTTGGCACGGTGTTGTCTCCTCCTCTTCCTCTAGCTTCTTGCACTTGTATCTCCTCTTCTTCCTCTTCCTCTACCTTTTGTTCATATTCATCATCATCTTCTTCCTCAGAATCTTGGACCGTATAGTTCTCTGGATCGCGAACCCCATCAATCGGATCGGGAGGTGCTTGAAACACTCCGGATGCGATTTGGGTTGGCATGTTGGGTTGAGGGTAGTGCACTGGATAGGATTGGTTTTGAAGCGAGAATTGTTGGGTTTGAAACATAAGGTTTTGAAAACTTTGGTTTTGAAATGATTGGTGTGTAGGTTGTGGGATTGGTGGTGCGTCTTCACGAAATCGAGCCGGTTCGCCTACGTTAGGCCGAACCTTTGGTCTAAACTTTCGTTTCGTAGCCGATTGTTTCTTGCTTGATCCTTCCATATTTTTTTTTGATTGTATGTTTTGATTGTGTGTATTTTTTATTTTGTATATATATATATATATATAGTGATTTGGTAAAAAAAAAATTATTGGTCAACAGACCGTTGGTGGCCAGCCAACGGTCCTTTTTCAACGGCTCTTTCTTGGCCAACGGCTACTTTTGAACCGTGATGTATATCACGAAAAAATGCTTCACGGCCGTGATAATATGGGGTTGGCCGGTGTTTCGCGGTGACCACGGTATCACAGGGTGGCCATCACAGACCACCCCGGCTAGCCTAATTCGAAAAAGAAATATTATTATGTTAGGTGGAGCAGAATGAGGGGAGGGGGGATGAGACTTTATTTGTTTGAGCTCAAGAGTCCTCGCACAGGAACACTACCTTGTCTTAAGCGGGACGTCGCAGATAAAACCCCGAGCATGAGATATCTACTGACTATACATGTGTTGGTGTTCGCCTTTTTAAACCCGAAGAGCCCTTACACTAACTTTCAAGTTTTTTGATAATTCTGCAAAGCCTTGTCCTTTAGGTTTGAGATTCTCTTTTAATATTTTTCTTTGACCATTTATCAATACTGCTTTTTTTTTGAACGGCGATTGATTCCAACAGGCGAGAGGATCGCACCCGCAAAGTCCGGAGTAGGACTGGCGGGCCCATCGGCCCCCTTGGGCGAGGCATTCGAAAGGGGCCAGGCGCTCCCCGAGAAAATTTCTAGTCGGAAGCTAGTCCCAAGGGAGCATTCCGTTGTGGCCTCTGCACCGAAGCCGGAGTAACCACACTGTAATAGAAAACTCGGGTGTGCTCTAGGATTCGAACCGGAGACCTAAAGCCTCATTGGTCTTATCCCTTCATCGCTGTGCCATTGAGCTATAAGCTCGTTGGTATTTATCAATACTACTAATCCGAAGATACTTATATGTTTTAAACTTTGTATTTATTTTCTTATTATTCAATCATTTTTTTTCATTAAATTAAAAACATTACAAATTACATTAAGATAGCGGAAAGGCGGGCAAGAAGCTGCGCCGCCACCCCTTTCTGAATAGCAAACCCTAACCGACTAAAAATGTAACCTTGCACACCCGGAGCCGAGACACTACTATATATGAATAACTCGCTGGACCCTGGTCAGGAAACGGGTAGCCTCCGGTGCCAATGAGCCAAATGTATTAAAAGCTAGGGGTACGAAAATATATCAATATGGGATGATATATTTTTTCCTATGATCATAACCAACATGTGGAAATATAATGCCACATTTTCTGCATACGGTTTTCACAAGACACAAAGCTACAAAATTTCGATAGAAAATTTGAGATACTGAGAGCGCTAATGGAGTTATGACCAAAGAGATGTAGTCGAACCCTTAAAAACATTGAGGGCTTTCAAAATATCAGACCTCAAGCTTAGGTTTGTTTTTTTTGTACAACTAGTATTTTACCCGCGGGCGTTGCCCCGCGACGCGCGACTATAAAACAAACAGGGGCAATGCTAGCTTGCGACGTGTAAAACAAACAAAAACACCAAAGTGATTGCACCTCGTTGATAGGATTAGTATGTGACTTTATTATACCTTTATGTAAAACATGTTATCGGTGATAGTTAACGTTTTTAACCGTTCATTGAGGTATTTATCATGTAATTTGGCACCAATCCAACATATTACATGAACGCATATTAAGTGAAAGCAGATTTAATCGGTTAACAGTCTAGAATTTTATTTTGGCTATAGCAATAAATAAATAATCCAAACCAATTGTTGTAAATTTTATTTTGGCTATAGCAATAAATAATCCAAACCAATTGTTGTAACCAAATTTGCAGGTATGAAACATTTTTAATCCAAACAACAATCCATTGTTATGGATTTTGCACCAACTCTTGGCCTAAGTGAAGATCCAATTCTATACGGGCCTCTACTGATGAATAAATCAACTTTTGACCATTTTATTTCTCCATTTCCTTGTGAATATTCCAGAGCACCTGGTTTCAAATTTACCACCATTTACAAAAGCATGTGTCACCATCACACCTTATTATTTTGTACCTCACCATCATCACCAAATAACCACGGAAACCGTAACACAACCCCAACACCGCTATCTAACCGCTGACGTCTTTGTTTTAACGAAAGTCGAATGTACGTACACTACCGTCCACCATCGTGAAACCATCATCAACGACAGTCACAACCACATACACGCCATCACCAAACCACCGCCCCTATCTCTTTAACACAAACAACAACAACAACTTCAACCAAGTTCGCGTTCCCGACGGTCGACCGGATTCCGGCGACTGCCTCACCGACTACTCTACTCAATGTTGCACCCATTATCTCCTTCTGTCTCGTACGGGGAGATATCACTCGAGAATAACCCAGCACCATCTCGCTACTCTACCGTCGCCTGCTTCAACTTTCCCCAAAACTCCAACTTCCTTCTTTCAGATACACCACTCCCCACCGCCAATTTTTACAAACCTCTTTGAAATCTGTTGTTAACCATCGTTTCGAAACGCTAGTCGAATACAGAGGTGTGGTGTTTAACACAGACCTGGTCCACCGCACCGCGCGACCGGCGTTTTGGCTATGTTTTCTGGGCGGTTTGGGATGTTTTAAACAATCACCGTTCAGAATAATGAATATATGAAGTATGAATGATGACAACTTTAGTTCTTTCTCTTCGATTTCAAAAGAAGAGTCTAGCACATATAGGTAGACAGAAACAATATAAGGCATAAAAAAACAAACGTGGCAGCAAGGAATCATGCAATGTGTAGAGAAGAAAAGAAGCGACACGTGACATAAGCTGTAAAGGTCAGAAGACGTGTGCGCCGTTAAGTTTAACGGTACTGTTAAAGTACTATTGCAAAGTATTTGGTAAATGTATATATATATATAATGAAGTTGCTCTGATTATAGACACATGGTAAGTATGGATATACTAAAAATGTAGAAAATAACTAAGGGGCTGTTTGGTTGATTAAGTGTTGAATCATTAAGATGGTCTTAATGGTTAAGAGGCTCTGAATGGTTAAGAGCTGAATTATTCAACATCCCTTATTAGCTTAATGGTTCAGCACTTAATCATTCCATTCAAATGCTGAAACAAACAGTCTGAATGCTGAATGATTCAGACCTAAATGATTAAGAGGTTGATTAAGAGGCTATCAAACAGCCCCTAAGACAAGTGTAATGCAAACAAAGGTATATATCTATATAAATAGTAAATAACCATTAAAACAAATCAAAGATACAATTTTAGGTTTCTTAGTAGCGAATATCACTCTACTCCTAATTCTAATGAAAAAAATTACCTGAGACAAGTATAATGCAAACAATATCTTTCTTTATAAATGACCACAAAGACAAAGTCATACATGATACATTCTAATAGCTACCTAATTAGTGAGGGGCTCAAGTTGTATTATATTCTAATCAACGACAAATAATTTAATCTAAATGTGTAGCCAGAACACTAAAAAGGCATACATGTTATATTTAAATAGAAAAAGAACTAGAAGTAGCACTAAAATATAAAATCAATTAGTTGTTTAAGATTATTGGTCTCTTGTTCAAGACCCGTAGCGAATCATTAACTGGACGATACTAGCAAAGCAAGAGCATAAACTGTCTCCCAAAATATGCAGGCTTTATGGATAAGCTAGGATAGGATATGTTGTTTCTCAACATTGTAGATTGTGGATGGACTGACACAACCGAAGAGGCGAAGATTATTCAATGGATATTCATGTTTAAGCAAATTATAGATGTCCTCGATGGGACATTTAGGTGATTAATAGATGTTAATAACTAAAATTTTAGGAGTCCATGTAAAATATAGATTGTTGTGGATGAATCCTAAAGGTTCTATAAATTGCTATGATGATGATGATCGTATATTTAATTCAATAAATCTATATCTATATATAAAAGAAAGCTGTTTTGCTGACGTGTCGTTCAATGGTGCCTCCAACCTCCCCTCTATAGTGCCACGTGGCATCCTTAATGAATGTTTTTTGTGGTTTTTAATTATTTCGTTTTTTAATTAAATAAAAAAAGATAAAGATAAAACTTAATCTCTCAAACCCTAATACCCTTCACGTGATTTCCTCCCAATTTATTCAAGCTTTTCTTTCTCCTAACCCTTCTCTTCCTCTTCATTATTCCCTCTGCCGTCATCATCATAACCACCAAATCTGTGCGACCATTATTCTGCAAGCTGCTACTTTCATCAGTTGCTAATCGTGCCTCCTATTCCTCTTCACCTAACTCCTTTTCTTCTCCATTATTGTTGTGATTCTTCCAAGTATTAAACAGGTGAATCGATCTTCTCCTTATTATTCATCATAAACACCATGACCTTCTCATCTCCACAAATACCTATTAAAATTTGCCCCAATCGATTATCGACTCATCACCTGTTTCTGCACAAGTGTATGTAGCACCACCGCCTAATTTAAAGGGTTCGTTGACGATCACCGATGAAAGAACCGGTAAAAAGTATAAAGTTCCGATTTCTGATGAAGGTACCGTCAAAGCTACCGGTTTAAAGAAGGTATACCAACTGTTTTTTATCTTTCATTAATTGATTTTGATTAATTAGGTTTGTTTGTTGTGAAGTGTGATTAGGTTTTTTGTTTTTTGTTTAGTGATTAGGTTTGTTTTTTGATCGTTTCTCGAGAGATTATTGTGTAGAGTTGCCTTCTTTGGTTGGTCGTCATGTTACTTCCGTGGAATATGTTTTAGTCCTGTGTACTTAACACATATATATGGATCAAATCTATTCTAGATTACATAGGTGCAGCTAGAAAACAATGTTTTTTTTTTAAAAATAATAATAATAAATCGATGGTTAGTTTTCATACGTTTTGTGTAGGTTAGGAATTAGAGGAGTCATTAGAATGTGACAGTTTAGAGAGATCTGTTGAGTTTTTGAATAGTTGCAGCTTACTTAAGTGATTGTTTAGCTGATTACTGATTAGGTTTTAGGTTAGGGAATATGAGTTATTACTGATCAGAATACTATAACTTCTCTCCATTTCGTTTATGGTTACTGTTAAGTAAAACAATATTAGAATTATGGGGTTAGCATTGGATTTATAGATTGATTTAGGTTAGGTATTGAATATTGATATTAGAGTTATGTATTATATAGCCTTTATAACATGTATTAATATTAGAGTTATACATTATATTAGGTTAATTGAATATTGATATTAGAGTTATGCATTTTTTAGCATTTATGATAGGTGTTAATATTAGAGTTATACATTCTTTTAGGTTATGTATCAATGTTAGTATTGTGAGACTTGGTACATAGTTGTGATAAGTTTTTTAATGATTACAACTTCCAACTTAAGTGATTGTTTAGTTGATTAGGTTTGGAATTATAGGAGTCATTAGAGATTGATGAGTTTTTAAATAGTTGCAGCTTACATAAGTGATTGTTTAGATGATTACTGATCAGGTTTTAGGTTAGGGAATATGAGTAATTACTGATTAAAATACTATGGACATGCAGTGATTTAGAGATTTTGTGGTAAGTTAACTTGAGCCATTTGCAATAGGTTATCACGTCATATTATATTTTTCAACCCCGGGACCTCCCGGGGTAATGTGCTAGTTTGTTATATATTAATGAAGGGATATGGACTCAAATCCTTGCACAGAGTCAACTCATATCTCGAAAAAACCCTAAGAAGCAGCTAATGAGTACACAACTGCATGCGTGCCAAGGAAGCTTTTTGACGCATGACTGCAACTGTGCACCAACAATCACTAACAGTGCTCGAAGAAAACTATCAAGTCAGGGCGCACATTCTTACTCATGCACACGATTAGGGAGACAAATAGGACAAAATGATTATTGTGTATGAACCAATCAGAGCCAAGAGACGTGTAGCTAGAATAAGGTGCACGTCCAGCCAATTATCATGATCCAGCAAGAAGATTTCGTCTCAATAATGTGTAGCTGATTAGAGCATGCTAGCGCTGGTGTCAGGTAGCGTCTCACGATCGTGTAAGGCACAAAGAGGACAACAAGTACATTGCCAGCGTTGCTCAACCAATTAGATATCAAGGAGCCATGTCACCAGCAACATTCACTAACAATGAGCGCTAGATAAGACAATAGTACATGGGAAAAGGACAACAACAATCAGACTCCTCGGACATGTAGTCACTCCCGTGGTGCCACCTGTTCACAGCAGAGTGATTACAAACAGAACCGCGCCACGTGGAGAGGGTCAATGCATGCGGTATCTCGTTCCTCTTTCTAAGTGGTTAATATTATTAATTGTCCTATACTAATATTGGGTTGGGGTAGTGGAGGAACCCCCTAAAAAGGCTCAGGCCCACTTCAGGTTACGGGTTGATGATGGCGGCCCATGTGTTCTCCTTAGATGGACACTTTGGAATTATCTCCGATACACATGCTCAGTTCGCAACCACCATTTATATGTCTTTGAACAAGAAAAAATTCTTAGCAGTCACCTCTCTACTCCTTTCAGTGGTGTAGCTTAGTTGGGGCGGGGAGGGGCGGCCGACCCCCCCGAATTTTCGCGCAGAAGTTCCAATTATATAGTATTCGTATAGAAAATTTTGGAAATATAGGGTTTCGACCCCCCGAAACAGGTTTTCGACCCACCCAAAACTAATGACTTCCAACCCCCCGAACCTTCGGGTCAAGCTTCGCCACTGACTCCTTTACTTTCTTTTTAGGTTACTTTCACCATCCTAATATAAATAAGTTTTATAGTTTGTATGAACATGGTTTAATATTTCTTTTTTTCAACCCCGAATTTTATTCTATAATTCAATGGGTTGGAATCTACGATCAACATATTGAAACAACCAAGTGGGCCGAATTGGAGTTGAAGTATCATTCATGATGAACCCGTGCGGGCCATATGTCCATCCATTTGCAATGTTAGGGAACCATCTAACAACCATGCATGATACTATGAAGTGTTGGGGTGGTAGTAAAAGTGTTGGGGTTGTAAGAGCATTCACACTAGCTCTTTCATTTTTCTGTGAGAGTGTCTCCCAAATTATATGGGGGTGGGTTTGAGGGGTTGTGAGTGAAAAAAAATAAGGAATCTACTGTTGATCGGTATACAGGGGGTTATTTGGGAATCTTTTGGGGGAAAACATGAAACTGTATTTATTTTTAAATATTTGTTCAAAGTGGTTGTGAGTGGAGTAAAAAGAAACTGTAAGGGTCTGTTTGGTATGGGGTAATGGAATGGATGGGGAATGGAATGGACGAGGTAATGGAATGGATCATTACAATTCCATGTCTTGTTTGGTTGCCATGTGGAAATGAAAGAAAACATTACTTTGTGTTGTTGGATAGATAGGAAAAGACGAAGTAATAAAATCAGTGGTGAGTGGTTGTGGTGGGTGGTGGCAGTGATGGTGGGTGGTGATATGTGGCGATAGAGGTGGTGGTGGGTGGTTGCAGTAGTGGTGGCGATGGTGGAAGGTGGAGATGGATGGCCGTGATGGTGGGTGGGCGACGATGGTGAAGAGTGGTGGTTGGTGGCAGTGATGGTACGTGGTGGTGGGTGGCGACGGCGGTGGCCGGTGGCGGCGAAGATGGCGATGGGTGGAGGTGGATGGCAGTGATGGTCGGTAGGTGATGGTGGTGCGTGGCGGTGGTGGGTGGGTGAAGGTAGTGGGTGGTGGTGGTTGGTGGCGGTGACGATAGTGGTGGGTGGTGACGGCGAGGGTGGGCAATGGTGGTGGTGGCATTGGGTGGTGTTGGATGGTGGCGGCGGTGGGTGGGTGGTGGTAGGTGGTTTAAGGTAGTGGGTGGCGGCAACGGTGGTGGTGGGTGATGACGACGGTGGTGGGTGGTTGCGGTGGCGGGCGACGGTGGTGGGTGGTGGGCGACGGTGGTAGGTGGTGGGCGACGGTGGTGGGTGGTGACGGCGGTGGTGGGTGGTGACGATGGTGGGGTGTGGTGGTGGTTGGTGGGTTATGGTGTTGTTAGTAAAGGGTGAATGAGAGATGGAATGAAAAAAAAAACATGAGGGGTGGATGGAATGGTTTTGAGGGAATGGAATGCCTTATGGAATGAGTGATTCCATTCCTTTAACTAACCAAACACACTATTTTTTATTACCTCGTAATGGTCCATTCCATTCCCCCTTCCATTCCATCATACGAAACGCTACCTAATGATTTTCAATGTAATATGTGATTGTAATGGGTTGTGACTTGTGAGTGAATGAGGGATGGAGACGCTGATATGAATGCTCTAAATGGGAGGTTGGGAGATCAGACCTCATAAGAGGCATAAAATGGTGTAATAAAAAGGGAAGGAAATTAGTTGTTGAAAAAAAAGGTAGATAACTAAACCTAACAACTAGAGGTGTACAAAATACCCGAACCCGACCTTACCCGTAGGGTATTTTAAAACCCGGGTATTTATTATCAAACGAAGGCGTTAAATAAAGACGATGAATTACTCCATTATCAACGAAGACTTAACTATCTATGTTTTTTTTATCACTTGTACTTAGGGGTGCTTAACGAGTCGGGTTCGCAGGTTGGTGGGTCCAACCCAACCCGAAATTTTTACATAAACCCGAACCCGAAACTTGTGACATACATATGAACTCGAACCCAACCTGAATATTCTTGGTTTGAGCCGAACCCGACCCGTTCAACTTGATTTTTATATTTTTTCGCAAACTAATGTATTAAAATTAAAATTTTACTACAAAAAACACAAATATATATAAAACATTTATGTTTTATTTATAAAATCTCATACCAATTTCTATTTTAAGTTATAAGTATAGCATAAAATACCTAACCAATTTAATTTATAACATAAAACATATTGTAAAAAAACAATATATAGTATAAATAGGTTAAAGGGGTCAACCCGCACGGGTTGACCCGAACCCGACCCGTGTAGCTAAAAGGGTTCGCGGGTTCGAACCGAACCCATTTAGACTAAACCTAAACCCGCTAATTTCGTGTTAGGTTCGGGTCGTATTTTCGGGTCGTGTCGGAAATTCACACGCTTACTTGAAAATAGGTATCTAGTACCCGAAAATGGGTATACCTGAAACCGGGTATTGAAAACCCGAAACCGGGTTTTGAAAACCCGAAACCCGAACCCGACCTGAACCTGGTATATAGGGTATGCCTTTTCACGAAAATACCCTACCCGAACCCGACCCGGTTATTTCGTAATACCCGGTTATACCCTGCCCGGTCAAACCCAAACCCGGGTACGTAACCGAACCCGGATATTCAAAAAACCCGGTTTTGTACACCTCTACTAACAACATCCGACCCAATAATAATCCAGACGACACTCGCCCTGCTATCTGGATCAACAATTGTCCGAATGACGCTAACCCAAGAAGACACCAATAAATCAATGGCACAATACCCTTCCCACGATCCAAATAATAATTGATTTCGACCAAGAACAAAATGCACCGCATTGTACATCAAATATATTATGACATCCACATGAAGTGTGTCAATCAAGAACAACTGATTATCAAATGGGCTTTTATTTGTAGGTCCAACTTCACCAAGAAAGTCATATTTCTGGCCCAAACCAGCCTTAAGTTCATGAAGTATGTTGAAAATTAGGGAGTGGATAATTAAATGTGTATTGATTTAGTTATTAGGTATAATTATCATGTCCTAGTTAATTGGTTAGTTAGCATCCTAAACATGTTAGGTTTAATGTCTAAAATGAACAAACCTAATTGTAGTCTAATAGGTGTTTCGAGATTATAAATACCATGGTTAGTTCTCTAGGATTGTAATTCAAGTTTTGAGCAAGTTTCTTGAATAATAAAACCAGACTGTGTGCTTAGCCAATTTATAATTTTTGTTTCTTGATGTTCCAATTTCTTTACGCTATGTTCCCGAGTTTACTAATGAGAAGAAAAGAAGAAAAAGGGAATTTAGGAGAAAGAGAGGGAAAGGAAATATATAACTTCATTTCGTGTAGCCCGAGTTCGAAGGAAAGGAAAAGAAATTGAATACTTTATGTGTACCCGAACTGAATGGAAGAGAAAATAAAAGTTTAATTTTATGATTATACCTCCATTGTGTATTATAGTAGTTTAAGTATGAGAGTAAAATAGTAAATGAGAAACCTTTTATTTATTTTCCTTTCCCTTCCTATTTTGGAAAGAAAGTTTTATTGAAAGATTTTCCTTCTACTTCCTTCCCCTTCCTTCCACTCCTTTCTTTTAATGAAAGTATGAAACTCTGGAAAACACATATTTTTCACTTTCTCTCTGCTTTCTTTCACTTCTTTCCTTTAATGAATCTCGGGAACACAACGTTAAGGTAATCTTTTATCCAACCGTCCAGTTTATTACAAACGAACCAAAGATTCAATGTAATTTATAGTTCTTTGTATATGAATAAGTTAAAACCGGTGCCTATCTATCTCTATCGGTAAATCACGAATGGGGCACTTGGGGAGCCAAATCGAATCACGTCAAGGTCAGCTTTAGTACGAGCATAAACGGTAAAAATCAGGTTCGGTTCCGAAGATGGTTTTTAACATAGAAATCCATACCCTATGTATACCCGTTGAGTAGGTTTAGGTACGTGTCCAATTCCTAAAAAAAGCCGGTTAAAACTATTCGCAGTTCCATATCTGGTTCCAGTTTTTTTGCGCACCTCTAGCTAGCGGGACACGGTCCATCTATATGTTGGTCCCATTTCATCCAAAAAGAAAATAACCAGCCCAACAAAATATGCTAAAAATCGAAACAAACAAGCCCAATAGAAAAAAGTGTAAACCGAAGGCCCAACACCTAATTTCAAACATTTCATTTCCCGCTACCTAATTCAAAAACCAAATCACATAAAAACCTTCACAAACCACAAACTACTCTCAACAGTTAAACTCACAATGGCCGTTGAAGTTCCTGAAGAGAACCTTCTGATCCAGAAAATCGGTCGGGTTTTCGACGAGGCGAAAGCGTCACGTGCATCGCACATCCGCAAGCTTAAAGAACTCTCTGCTCTCCGTTCTTCGATTCAAATCACTCAATTCTTCTCAGCTTTTACCAAAACCCTAACTCCTGTTTTCACTACTCAGCGCCGTATTGGTTCGGTTGAGCGGATTGTTCAGTTTGTTTCTGTTTTTGCTTGCTTACGTGATCCGAATAATTCGGAGGAATGTGATGTGTTTTTTGAACAGTTTCTTCGGTTTCTTGTTGCTGGTACTGTTTCTGCTAACAGAACTGCTAGGTTTAGGGCTTGCCAGATTATTTCTGAGGTATTTGTTTGTGTTTTGTTTATATTGTCGAATTATGTTACTATAGTAGTTACTGGTTTGGTATTGAATGAAAGTAGGTTTTGTGTGAGAATTTAGTGACTGCTTTGCTAGGATGTAGAAAAAAATTAGGGCTAATTAGATGTAGAAAAAAAAAATAGGGCTAATTAGATGTAGAAAAAATAGGGCTAATTTAGTGAATGCTGTGCTAGGATGTAGAATTTAGTGATGCTTTGCTAGGTTTTGTGTGAGAATTTGGTGACTGTTTTGTGTGAGAATTTAAGCGGTTTGATACTCCGTATAAATTTAGGTAGATCTTTACAGTTATCTCAAATTATGAATTTGAAGGAAAGGAAATTAAACAGAAAGTAAACACCATGGTATGAGTTCTGAAGGTCTTAAGGTCTTACAAGTTTGTTTTCTTTGATAGTGATTATGCTCTGGTTGTAATATTGTTAGTTAAGTAGCTAAAACACAGGAAGGTATAGGAATTGATTCTGTATGTCTATTTTAAGATTGTTATCAGTATCTGCCCTGCAACTAAAGTGTTTATTTGAAGCTTGCTTTCCATAGGGTCTGGTCTAGGGAACGGAATAATGTCATCTTCCGAAGTTCTTTAGTGCTGTATTTAAGCTAATTTCTTTGTTTACTTCTATATTATTAATAAAATACATCAAATGAGTTTGTTGCTCTATCAGTAGTTCAGTCCCTTTTCAAATGTACATGTACCTGTTCCTATTTTTTGTTCCAATCTTTAACCTTTTTACCTTTTATGGAACTTGTACTGTTAGATCATAATGCGATTGCCAGACGATGCAGAAGTCAGCGATGAGTTGTGGGATGAGGTTATTGATTGCATTAAGGTGCGGGTGGGAGATAAGGTTCCTGTAATCCGCACATTTTCAGTCAGGGCTTTATCTCGTTTTGCAAATGATGCAGAGAATAGTGACATTCTTGATCTATTACTTGAAACATTACCTTTAGAACAGAATCCAGTGAGTTCATCCCTACAGTCAATATATTTTTGAACATCGGTTGTATTTTTTAATTGTTGACTGAGTTGTTTGTGACATTTCAGGATGTTCGTAAAACTATACTGCTGTCTTTACCACCTTCTAATCTAACATCAACTGCAATCATTAACTGCACACTAGATGTGAGTGAATCTGTGCGTAAAACAGCCTATGCTGTTTTAGCCAGTAAGTTCCCTCTTCAGAGTCTGAGGTAATATTTAATATAACGTGAACTAGAGTTTCGTAATTTTATCTTTCTAGTCTTAACGTATTTACTGCTGATGAGTTTAATAGCATTAAGCAACGGACAATTGTACTTCAGAGAGGACTCTCTGACCGTTCTGCAGCTGTGACCAAGGAGTGTATTAAGTTAATGAAAGATGAGTGGCTTATGAAGTCCTGTAATGGAGACCCAGTTGAGCTTCTGAAGTATCTTGATGTAGAAACATATGAATCCATTGGGGTGTCAGTCATGGATGCACTTTTGAAGACTGGACTGGTAAAGTTGCATGCTGGTCTAAGTATCAAGCAATTCATATCATCAGACAACAATACAACTGAAGGTCAGCATGTACCAGTTATTACTTTAATACGAGCAGTTTATAGCTTTTCCCTCTTCATTACAATTTTTATAATAAATATCCAAAACCAATGCTGTATGCAAATATTGTCTATATCAGGGTGCTGTACTCAACTAATGGATCCAGAAGTTGCTTTGTATCTAAGAACTTTATGCAAGCATTTACAGACAGAGGCACAGGTATTTGGTTACAATTTGCATAGTGGTTCTTGAAACTGCAACTTGTGTTTAGTTACAATTTGTTTAGTAATCTTGAAAGTGCAACTTGCAATTACTCGTATCTTGTTACCAATATGCTTCTGTTGTATTCCTTACCTTTGAACTTACAACAGCTTACCCAAGTGCATTTGAATGACTTTGTTTCATTTATGCAATTGGAATATTTATATACATTCATTTGTGGTGAAAACAGGCAAAGGGCTCTGATGCTGCCATGACATCAGGCACTGAAGCTGCAGTGTATGCATCAGAAGCTTCAGACAGTAATGATCTTTTGGAAAAGATTCTTCCTGAATCAGTTTCTGAGTATATCGAGTTGGTTAAAGCTCATATTGTTGCTGGTAAGATAATTCACAACATTATTTAACCTTGCACATTATTCTAACTCTATGATTTTTTCAGGGCAAACTAATCGGTTTACAGCTCGCCAACTTCTTTTGCTTGGGTCAATGCTTGATTTCTCTGATGCTACAAATCGTAAGGTTGCTGCAGTCTTCGTGATAGAATTACTAAACAGCCCTCTACCGCATGAGGTAGATGATGATGGGAACAAAGTTGTTATAGGAGATGGAATCAGTCTAGGTGGTGAACGAGACTGGTCTGATGCAGTGTCGGGGTTGGCTAAAAGAGTACACGCCGCTCAAGGAGAATTTGAGCAAGTTGTTTTATCAGTTGTTGCTGAGCTCGCACAACCTTGCAGGGAAAGAACAGCAGATTTCTTGGACTGGATGCATTGTCTTTCTGTGGTCGGTCTACTTTTAGAACATACAAAATCTTTACGTTGGATGCATGGGAACTCTATTGAACCTGCTGAGTTACTGCATTCTTTGTTACTTCCAGGGGTATGCCGTCAGCTGACATTGTTGCTGTTTTGTAGGAGCATCCTTTCACTAATCTAATGCTCTCATTGTAATGCAGGCCAAACACATCCATTTGGATGTTCAGAGAGCTGCTATCAGATGTTTAGGTCTTTTTGGAATATTGGAAAGAGTTCTGAGTGAAGATTTAGTTAAACAGCTAAGGCTTTCATTTGTTAAGGGACCGTCTTTAGTTAGTAGCATGGCTAGTAAAGCTCTGATGGATCTCGCAATGTGGCACGGGCCTCAGGAAGTTGATAAAACCATTAACCGGAATTTGTCCTCACAGTTTAAAGACCATACCAAGACCATTCACCCTGTTGATTGGAGTGATACAAATGAAGACCTAGACATAGAATTAATTGATCTACTGTATGCAGGGTTTGACCGAAGCGATTTCAGTCAACCAGTTGATGCTGATGAGAATGAGTCTGTTCATGCAGTTCTAGCAGAAGGATTTGCAAAGATCCTACTCTTGAGTGAGAACTACCCAACAATTTCTGTTTCATCACATCCTATACTTTTGAGCAAGCTCATCAGTCTTTATTTCAGTAGCAGAACGTCTGAGTTACAGAGGTTTTTAACCTTTTTTCCTGACATTACTATTTGCTACTACTTTCTCAAATATTAAATTACAATTAATTTAGCTTCTTTGTACATGAATAGGTTAAAGCAGTGCCTGTCTGTGTTCTTTGAGCATTATCCATCTCTCTCATTGAATCACAAGGCAAGTAAAGTTTTTTACTTTAGTCCTTGTTTTCTTTCTTTTTTTTTCTTTTTTTTTTGCAGCATTTCAAGTATGCATTTTTTTTATGTATGTACAGAAATGTATATGCAAGGCGTTTCTTCCTGTCATGCGTTCAATGTGGCCTGGAATCAATGGTACTACAGGTGGATCAAACGTGGTTGTGTCCAACATGCGCAAGCGTGCAATCCAAGCTTCTCGTTTCATGCTGCAGATGTTACAGGCTCCGTTATATCCAAAAGAGACGGAACAAGGTGACCAACATGAAAACAACTTGCCAGACCAGACAGACTCTAGTCAGGGAGAAGAAGGGCTTGCTATATGTATTGCAGCCGAGGTAATCTATGGAACACTTAATAATTCACCATATTCTGTTATCTGTTTGTTTCATCTTGTTGAATAATATTTTTGTCATGTGTTACAGATTCTGAGTTTCCAGAAGAAGAAAAATGCTGCAGAGAAATCTTATGTCTCAGCTATATGTAAAATACTAGTATTGCTTCGTTTTAAACAAACAGAACAAGTGGCTGTAAAGTTGATGAGGAGGCTCATGAATCGCGTTGCTGAAGCCGTATCTGCAGATAAGGATGTCATAAAAGAGCTGAAGCAAATGTCTGAACATCTTAAGGCATCTGATACATCCCCAGATGAACCATTGCAACCAGAACAAGCTAATCTTTTATTAGGTAACTCTTTTATTTAAATAGTTTATGGTTTGTCATGTATAGCATTATGTGGCAATATCTTATGTGATCCATATGTGATATAACAGAGAAGTTGGATGTACAAATGGACATTGATGATGAGTTATCTTTGGAAGTAGAGCCCACACCATTGCCAAGGTCTACCAAGCCCGTGAGGGGAAGGAGACGGGCTAGGCAGGAAAAGGATTCATCATCCTCGGATGAAGACGAAGATGAGACTTCTTATAATACCGCTGTTCCTGCTAATCCTGTAACGGTGAGTGTTAGATCACAAAGAGCGAGTAAGTCTGCTGCTTTGTCAAAATTGCTTTCAACCACTAAGCCAGACAGGATTGTCGACGATGAGGATGAGGTTGAGGAGGATGATGACGGTGATGAGTCAGCAGTCACATCTGAAGATGACGATGAATAATAATAATATATTTGAGTAAGTTTTTGTTAATGTTGTCATGTTTGTGTTTTTGAGATAGCAGATGTATAAGCTGCTGGTTGTGTATATGGGACAATCAGCAGATAGTTTGGATTTACACTTTGCATACTCTCTTTGTGAAGTGGAAATATTGAAAGTTGTGCCTTATTTGCTTATCATATCTTTGAATTATTATTAGGGAAAATGGATTTAATTACTCTCAACTATCGCATGATAATACTCCCAACTATCACTTTGGCCATTAGCACTCCCAACTTTCAACTTGTTGGATTTTATCACCCCCAAACTAACTGAGGTCTAACCCAGTTAGTGTTTGTGGCCAAAATGTAAAAAACTAAACTTAAGGGAAAGTTTACGTTGCCAAAATATAAAAAACGAAACTTAAAGGACTTTTTTGAAAATTTTATATTATTATTATAAATCCCAACCCCCCCCCCCCCCCTTTTCTCTTCTTCTTCTGCACACCAGCCTTCTCCACCACCACCCTTCACCCTCCACCACCACCACCCTTCACCCTCCTCCACCACCACCATCACCCCCCACCCCTCATTCTTCTTCTTCTTCAGACCACCCAAGCTGCACCCCTAACCTGCCTCCACCGTCATCCCCTAACCTGCCTCCACCGTCATCCCTAACAACCAGCTTCTCCCTCGTCACCCCCCACAACCATCGTTTCCCCTAACGTCACCCTGGACCACCCCAAGCTGCACCCCTCCAATCGAAACCCTCAAGTGATGTAGATTGTTCTTCTTCTTCTTCATCAAGTATAATTTGGGGGTTAGGGTTAGGGTTACGGCGATTAAGAAGGGTTTTGGAATGGGGGTTAGGGTTAGGGTTAGGGCCGGTGTGGTGGAAGGTGTGGTGGGTGGTGGTCGATTGGGTTTTGATTTGGGGTTTTGTTTATGGTTTAATTAAGTTGCAGATAGGTCGATTGGGGGGTGGTTAAGGTCGGTAGTGGTGGTGGTTTGTGGGAGATGGTTTAGAGAGACAAAAGAGGGGGGTCAACAGAAATTGGGGAAGAGGGGAGGGGGATGGTGCAGACGGTGGTGCAGACGGTGGTGCAAGGTGGTGGTGCAGGGCGGTGGTGCAGGGCGGTGGTGCAGATGGTGGTGCAGGGCGGTGCTCCGCCTCTCTCTCTCTCTCTCTGAACTCTCTCTCTCTCTTCTCCTTTTCTTTAAACAGATTTTTTGTAATAATAATAATAATAATAATAATAATAATAATAATAATAATAATAATAATAATAATAATAATAAGTTTCAAAATGGTCCCTTAAGTTTAGTTTTTTACATTTTGACCACAAACACTAACTGGGTTAGACCTCAGTTAGTTTGGGGGTGATAAAATTCAACAAGTTGAAAGTTGGGAGTGCTAATGGCCAAAGTGATAGTTGAGAGTATTATTCGCAAACAGGCGATAGTTGGGAGTAATTAAATCCATTTTCCCTTATTATTATTATTATAAATTATTTTTATTTTGTAAAATCTATTATTTCTAGAGATGAGTACTGTTTGCGTCTGTGTGGTTTTATCATGGTTTCCAATTGCAATCGAGTCCCCCACACTAACGTAGTAACGTGTCGTTCAAATCTGGTAATACAATAGTTAGAAGTAGTTATAGCTAACAAAAAAACCGTTATGTGAAATGTTCTTTCTGACTTTGCCTGTAAATTGGCTAATCTAATCATTGCTAATGAAGTTGGTAGTGGTATCCAGCATGTTACACTTGAGGTTGGTTGCGCCATTTATGGAAACAAGTTGTTTCATTGTCTCAATCAAGAAGCCGTTCATTTCGTTTGTTAATATAATAATAATATTCGATTGTAACAATAATGTTAAAGTATAATGCACCTTGCTAGAATTACTACAAAAAGAAAAACTTACATAATCATTAGTTTAACGGTATCAATAGGTTTAGATAGCTACAAAGAAATGTCATTCGATAGAAAACTAAGCTATGTAATTAGTTACCCTAGTCTAATTATTATTAAAACCTTAAGTTATATTTGTAAAGCACTACTTATTAATGAAACAGTTCGTATGATTATTAATTTAAAGTTGATTACTAAGCTATGTAACCGGTTACCTACTCTCTTTATAACTCTAATTATATCTGTAAAACAATATTTTCAAATGAATTCGACGTTTCTTAGAGCATTCACAATAACATCTCTATCTTCATTTATATAATTACACTAAAAATCATTATATTTTTTCTTTTCTTTTCAATTAAATAATATTTTTTATACTTTTGTTTTTACGTTAATTACCTCTCCTCTACTTACAACCATTTTCAAATATATTAAAAAACTAAAGAGGGGAAACAATGTCTTACCAATTATATAAATGAAAAATAACATTTCCTCCCTCCATTCATAACCAAGTAACCAACTCACAACCATTTCCTAAAATATGAAAAACTTACAAATATATGAAGAACTTGTTATGACTGCTCTTATAATTGTATATTTAAACTTGCTTTGTACTACACGTAAGTCTATAAATTTTTTCACTGTAAAACAAAATAAAGAGAAAATTATATAGTTTATATAAGTGATGAGACTTACCCCACAACGTTGATGGAGTACCAACCAAAATAATGAAAGTTTGTCCCAGAGTTTGGTTCGTTTGTGATTTTTCATTTTCAAACAGTTTGCTTTGTTAATTGTATATCACACTAGTTTAAAGATATGCTGAATAGATGCTATTGATAATTTAATAGAGAATCATGTTTTGGATATTATAATAAACAGTTTGCTTTCTTAATAACGAGAGTCGTTTTTTCTCCTACAATCAATGTATCATGACGATTACCTACTTCATCTAGAAATAACTATTTTATTATGTTAAAAATAGCTACACTATTGGTCCGGTTAAGTACTCGTAAACTGTTTTTATTTAACGGATATGCATTGTGTTTTTTTAACGGCAAGAAACTTTTATTCATCACCCAACAACATTACAAGAGCGGTATACCAACAAGACGATGGACACCCTCACAACACACCCAAATTTAACAAAATTTCTAAACATACGTCTCCCTATACATCAAAATTGAACACCTATCCCAATCTAACTCCAATCTCTTTGCTCTACGTTTCAACTTCGCTTAACATCTTGAGTACCTCAAACCGTTTTCCAGAAAAAATCAAATCATTGCGCCATTTCCATATATCCCACATGTTGCCAAGACGACGCCTTGTATTATTTTTTGTTTCTCCCCGGTTACCCCACACATGCACTGTGTTTTGTTTATTCCAACCTTGTTGTTTTTTTTTCTTTTTTTAATATTGCAAATTCACACAAAAAATAAAGTACTAAATTCTAATGAGTCGACAAAACAACCCACTTTGATAATTATAAAATTTTATGTTAAGTGTTCGTTTTAAAAGATATACACCGATATTTCTCGATCCTTCACTTACAGTTTTCTAACAATGACTTTGAACTCATAAAAAGTTACCTAAAACATATCATATGTTAATCACATGACTACAGTCTACATAACGAACAAAAGACTTGCTCCTATCGAAGAATTTAAAAAAAGAAAAAGAAAAAACAAACAGTTTGAAAGATACCAATACAAGTTAGAAAAGACAAAAACTTAAAATAATCTTAAGCCAACATGTTAATATTTTTAGTATTTTTTACATATCAGTTATCTATACTATATTATAAAGCACGAGGGAACGATACCAACAAAATTTAAGTAAATATTACATCTTATGCTTATGGTACAACAACTTAATGCAGTTAGTAAAAGGGTAAAATTGTCATTCTACATGAATATTTAACTTGATTATGTAATAGAGTTAAACTTTAGAGTTTAATGAAAATCTAACTAATTATTAATAAATATGAAAGAAATCCAAAAGTCTTAAGAGTTACAAAATCATATGAAAGGCAAAGAGTCACCACTCTTTAATTGCTTCTAACTCTCAATTATTTCAATTAAACCATTCATTATTGCTTTTAACTCAAGCAAATATAACATTATATAAGCCAAGTAAAGCAATAACATTTGATACTCCATTGATCATTACTCTCTGTTTTTTTTTTCTTTAATAAAAGTTTGTTCTCTATACATAGTGTAATCAATCAATGAGATATGTTTTTTTCTTAATCTTTAATTTATTATAATTCATATAGTTTTTTACTTGTTTTATTTAAATTTCACTCACATAACTTAGTGGTACATATGTTTTCATCAATCAAGGTTTGTTGCTTTACTTGGTTCATGGATATTGGAGTTTTGAAGGGGAGGATTTGCACATAATTCTCATGAAGAATGTTCTTCTTGTACATGTTATAATGGGTGCCTGGATGACATGTATGGCCTTGTTTGGGATTCGGATCTTGCAAAAAGACAAAACTTTCTGGTGAGAGTGAGAAGTTTAGAAGTTTTATGCACTTGTTATTGATTTATTATACGATAAGGCCTTAATCGTGTTAGTTACAAGTTTTTTTTATGTGGTCACTGTACCAGGAACAAAGCAGTTTTATGGGAAGAAAATAGGTTGTACGACTACTTTGTGAACCCTAATAAGGTATGAATTTTAATTATTTTTTTCTCATATGTGATTTCGAAAACCTTATGAATCAAGTCAAATGAAAGTTTATTTTATTTTTACTTCTTACACTTTAGTTATAATATTCTTTGCCCCGAGCTTTTCTAAATACCCCAAATTGAAAGTTTTGTGAAAATAATGAATATCTAAACTAAGAAAAAAATATTGTTTTTTTAACAATATACATTTGAGTAAGTTGATTTAAGTTATGGTTTATCCTTAAATGGTCACTTGGTGCGACAGAAATATTTACCTAAAAAGGATTAAAATTGTTAAATGGGTTGAAAGTTGTCCAAAGTGTATATCTAATACCTATGCCACTTAGTTAAAAATAAAAATAAAAGATTATTGTTGTAACAAATACCTTTTGTAATCATATTTCATGCACTACATGTTTATAAAAAAGGACCCGGATGTGTGACTTAACCCGTTTTCAAATCATCATACAAACAACCCATTTCAAATGGTAATGATGTTTACATTAATGTGCCTAATGAAAGCGAATCACAAAGGTTGTGGTGCAAGTCAATGGAGACCATTTGATGATGACTGCACCAAATGGTTTAAAACCAAGTATTCAAACTCAGTTGTTTACGTATCTTTTGGAAGCATGGTGTTACTAACCCAACTAGAGATGGAGAAAATTGCATGGAGTTTACAGAAAGTGGGTTTTACTTTCTTTAGGAAGTTAAAGATTTATAGACACGAAATTTGCCAAAATGGTTTCTTCATTTAACCACATAAGAAAAATGTATTATTATTGTGAGTTTGTGCAACTAGCTTAAAATGTTGTTAATGATTTAGTGGACCAGGTTCTCTTTGTTGTTTTGGATGGTTGGTTTCATGTAGAACCACTCAAAGGAAAAAGTTCAGTTTCATGTATATACTATTTCGTGTTAATGGGTTTGATAACCGGTTTGTTAGTATCAAAGTATATATTTGATATACATCTTGATTTAGATTACCAATATAAATACAATATAATATACTATGAGAGGGTTGTAAACTAGCACAAAATTAGTATCGGGTACTACATTATCGTCACCGTTGCATTGCGTAGGTTTCCGACACTATGTGTTTCAATATATGTCACCCCGCCGCAACGCGCGGGCACCCCACTAGTAGTCGATAAAACAGATAATTTTTAAGAAAATACATTTAATACGTACATTATGTGATAATTATTAAATACCATTTCACCATTTAATACGTACACCGTTAGTCCTTGTAGTTTCCACCAAATTTCAATGTAAGGTACTAAGGTTTTATTGTAACATCTTCAGGTATTAACGTTTTAATTTGTTTCAATGTCGGGTATTAGTCACTAACCTCGTTAAAACTTAACGGACTTGACCCTCACGTGAGTTACATGTGATGGTATTTTGGTCCATTCAATTTTGCCTATTGAAAAACGATTATTAATAAAAAAACCCATATAAAACAACAAATAACTTCTCCTTCCTTCCCCCCTGTTTCAAAACGTTAGACATTCATACTCAATCGATCATCCCAAACACGATAACATCCCACAATCATGGTATTCTGCAAATGCATGAACAATCAATTAAAGAAATGAAAGTGAAGAATTTGAAGGATGAGGTGGCAATGTATGAACAATCAGTTAAAGAAATGAAAGCAACTCATGCCAGGGCTGTTCAAAAGAGGGACATGTGGTTGATCATTAGTTGGGTGTTATTTGTATTGATCCTTGTTGTGGTTTATATGTATGCAAGTTAATGTATTGATCTTTGCAATGGTTTATGTGTATGTAATTTAATGTGGTGTGTAGTGGTAATGAAAAAAGTATGTTTGGTTATGTAATGTGTATTTGGTTATGTAATGTATTGTTACATTTTGTATATTTGACCAAAATGAAGGTCAACATTCCAGAGCAAAACCAACTTGAAGGTGAACACTTGACAGCAGATGACCCATATTGACCCACTAAACCTAGTTGACATCAGTTGACCCATAACAGTTGACCCATATTACACTAAACTGTAGTTTGACAACAGATGACCCATTTGGCAAATAACAATTGACCCATATTACACTAACATATCATGTACAGACTAACAGTGTCACCTAACAGTTTGACCTAACAGTTGAACCATTTGACAGCAGATGACCTATATGCAGAATAACAGATTCAACTGTGTAGACTGACATACTATCAAATACAATCTGAACAAAATAGATCAAAACAGTTCAAATGACATTCAAGTATAGCATCCACAATATGTTTCTTAAGGTATTACAAAAACCACCAACCTGTTTCAACAAAAACAAACCAAAACATGTTTCCAAAGTTAAAAAAAGATCAACATCTTCAATTTCCAGCCTTTCTTTTCTTCTTTCCTGGTTTTGATGTTTTAGCAACGTTTGGAGTAGTTGTTGTCTTCTTCTTTGGAGCTTTAGATGTTTCCAAAGGTACAAAAAGATCAACATCTTTAAAACAACTCTTTATAATACCTGAAAAGTAAAGATTTTTATAAAAACCATGTTTTTTTAATAATTTATCATCGGATCAATCTGATAATAGCATATTGAAACAATGATTACCGTAAACCAACAATTGATACTCGTCTTCTTCCTTTCTGATGTTCCATGAACTCAGCATATTTGCCCTAACTGATGATCGTAGCTATGGAAGATAAAGGGTATAATGGAATACAGGGGTGCAATCGTTATGGGGGTGTTTGAATCGTCTGGGTATTTATCATATTATGGGGTTTCAAAGGTTTGGGGTGAATAGACCAAAATACCCTCACGTGTAACTCACGTGAGGGTCAAGTCAGTTAAGTTTTAACGAGGTTAGTGACTAATACCCGACATTAAAACAAATTAAAACGTTCATACCTGAAGATGTTACAATAAAACCTTAGTACCTTATATTAAAACTTGAAGGAAACCACAAGGACTAACGGTGTAATTTTTTCTTAGAAATATACAACTGTTGAACTTAGTGATTATAATATTATAGCGTTAGGAATATTCTTTTAAATGAACGTCTCTTTTGAGACATAAGAAGCATAATTGATATGTGAAAAATAATGTGAAGGACTGAAAGTGTAATACTTAGAAAGTTAATGTTGAGTTAGTTAGAAGTTGTTAAAAGTTACAAGGGTCTGTTTGTAATAGTTAGAAAGTATGAGGACTGTTAGTGTGTCTTTGATTGACAGTTGTAAAAAACCGTTATAATGATCGTTATAATAACAGTCGCCGGCAACCACTTCGGTTAGCTTGGTTTTGAGATAATCTCCTTCTCTTAGTTTCTTCTCTGTAAATCTAGCTCCTATCATTGGTATCAGAGCCACCGACCCTCGTCGGAGCTCTTAACCATCGTATCACCACCGTTCACCACCGTCTTCTCCGATCAATCACCATCCCTGTTGACTGGTCACTTGTAATTCAATCTTTCTTCAATTCGTTTCAATTCAGATCTTTTTCATTTCATTGCTTGGATTAATCAATTGTTGTGATTAATCTACTCCTGGATTTGATCAATTCGTGATTCGATCCTTCTGTTACGTTTGATTTGCTTGTTCTTTCATTCTTTCGATTCTATTCATTCAATTGTCATAATGACGACCAGTACAAGACAACAGGAACTTGAGAAACAAATTAAAGACAATCAAATGTCTATTGGAAAGATAGAAATAATTGTTCAAGATTTGCAAGCCAATTCACAGTTAATCAATAATAATATGCACTCTGTAACTGTTAGTGCAGAAGAAAACAAAGTTGCAGTTGCTCAAATCCAATTGCAAATACAGTCTATGATCGATAAGTTGACTGTAATTGAGAATAATCGTGGTATAGTTCCTGATGGTGGACATCATGAGCCAAGATTGGCAAGATTGGGCAGATTAGATTTTCCAAAGTTCAATGGTGAGGATGTTGAAGGATGGATTTACAAATGTAACCATTTTTTTGAAGTGGATCATACACCTGAAAACTTGAAGTTGAGATATGCTGTGGTCAATCTTGAAGGCAAGGCCTTACAATGGCATCAAGGGTATTTGAAGAGTAACAATTTAACCATTGATACCATCTCCTGGGATGATTATAAAAGATCAGCAGAAGCAAGGTTTTCCAATGAACTGTTTGAAGATGCATTAGAAGAATTGAAGAATTTGCATCAGACTGGAAGTTTACAAGATTATTGTGATGCTTTTGATGCTCTCCTAAACAGGGTAAGTCTCTCACAAGATCAGGCTGTTAGTCTATTTGTGGGGGGGTTAAAAATGGAAATCAGGTGTTTGGTTAAAGCCTTTAAACCAAGGAACCTGAGAGAGGCATATGCAGTTGCAAAACAACAAGAGAATATACACAATACCTTATTTGGAACCCAACCTTTCAAGAAAACTCAAACCAACAACTCAACTTACTCAAAACCTTCCACTTCAACTTTTAAACCACCCTCAACTATGAATGCAAACTCCCTTCCCTTATTACCTAAACCTAACCAAACTAATCCACCAAGAACAACTAGAAAATTAACCACTAAAGAAATGGCTGAAAAGAGAGAGAAAGGGGAGTGTTTCTGGTGTAATGAAAAATTCACACCCTCCCATAACTGCAGAAACAAGCACTTATTCAATATTGAGATTGTGTATGAGGAAGATGATAATGGTGAAAATGAAGAGGTTGTTATAGGGCCTGAAGAGCCTCAAATTTCTATTCATGCCATTACAGGGGTACCCTCTTATTCTACTATGAAAATTGTAGGATATATGGGAACCAGAAGGTTGTATATACTGGTTGATTCAGGATCAACCCACAATTTTATTAGCCTTAAATTGGTTAAAAAGCTGCAGTGTTTGTTACAATCAGTATCTTCTATGAAGGTTACTGTAGCCAATGGTAATCAACTAGAATGTGGGCAAAGATGTGTAGGGTTCAAGTGGAAAATGCAAGGGGTTTGGTTTAAGGCTGACATGTTAGTAATTCCACTGGATAGTTATGATATGGTGTTGGGAATAGAATGGTTGACTGTATTGGGGGATATTGTATGGAATTTTGCAGATATGACCATGCAATTCAAGATACAAGATAAGGTCTATACCTTGAAGGGAACTGAAACAAATGGTATGAAGTTGTGTTCCACAGAAACCATGTCAAACCTGTTGAATGGTAGCTCAGGGGTAAATCAGTCACAATTATTTGGCCTTCAGTTGAAAGATGAGAATCAAGATCCATTTGGTTCTAAAATTTCTGACCCAATAACCTCTAATGAATTCCAGTCCTTGTTAGATGATTACAAAGAAGTGTTTGAAGTACCTACTACCTTACCACCAAAAAGATCTTTTGACCACAAAATAGTTCTCAATAATGGAGACAAACCAGTGAACTTAAGGTCTTACAGGTATCAAGCTTTACAAAAAGATGTTATAGAAAAGATGACTAAAGAAATGTTGGATTCTGGGGTAATAAGAAGCAGCCAGAGTTCTTTTGCAGCCCCTGTTGTATTGGTTAAGAAGAAAGATGGGTCATGGAGGCTTTGTATAGATTACAGACAACTCAATGAAGCCACAGTCAAGAACAGGTTTCCCATACCCCTTATTGATGAACTTTTGGAAGAATTAGGAGGAGCCACTATATTTTCAAAATTGGATCTAAGGTCTGGGTATCACCAGATCAGAATGTTTGAGCCAGACATCCATAAAACAGCCTTCAAAACACATCAAGGCTTGTTTGAATTCCTGGTTATGCCCTTTGGGCTGACAAATGCCCCTGCAACTTTTCAAGCTCTAATGAATGATACCTTTAAGCCTTATTTGAGAAAGTTTGTACTTGTGTTCTTTGATGACATTCTGATCTATAGCAAAGACAAGGATCAGCATGTTGATCATCTAAGACAGGTACTACAAACTATGAAGGATCAACAGCTGTATGCAAAGATGTCTAAATGCAGCTTTGGGGGTCAAAAAGTGGAATATCTGGGCCATGTTATCACTAAACATGGAGTGTCAACTGATCCAACAAAGATTGAAGCTGTCAAATCCTGGCCAGTACCAACAAATGTGAAACAGCTGAGGGGATTTTTGGGTCTCTCAGGCTACTATAGAAGGTTTATTAAAGCTTATGGTATGATTGCTAAACCACTAACTGACTTGCTTAAGAAAGATGCTTTTAAGTGGTCTAAAGAAGCTGAAGATTCCTTTCAACAACTTAAAAGGGCTCTTTGTTCTGCTCCTGTCCTGGCTTTGCCTGACTTGTCTAAGACTTTCATAGTTGAGACTGATGCTTCTGCTTTGGGAATTGGTGCTGTACTTATGCAGGATCATCATCCTTTGGCATTCATCAGTAAGGCCTTATGTCCAAGACAACAGGTACTTTCTGTCTATGATAGAGAATTATTGGCTATCTTGCTAGCTATCAAACAGTGGCACTATTATCTGATCAGTGGCCATTTTATCATAAAAACTGATCAGAAAAGTTTAAAACACTTGATTGATCAAAAAATAACCACTCCTCTTCAACACACTTGGATGGTTAAACTGATGCATTATGATTTTGAGATCCAATATAAAAAAGGAGCAGAGAATGTTGCAGCTGATGCTCTCTCTAGGCTGCAAACTTCTTCTTTATTTGAACTGGCTATTTCTTCTTTTGAACCACTGTTATTAAACAAAATCAAAGATAGTTGGCAAGGGGACATTAATGTGCAACACATTATTTCCAGTTGTGAACCCACTGGACATAATGGTCATTACACTTGGCAAGATGGTTTATTGAAAAGGAAAGACAAACTGGTTGTGGGTAATGATGAAAGGGTAAGGAGGGAAATTCTACAATATTGTCATGAGTCTTCTATGGGGGGCCATTCAGGGGTGCAGGCCACTTTACAAAGGCTCAAAGGCTTGTTCTATTGGAAGGGTCAAACAAAAGGGGTTAGAGATTTTGTTAGAAGGTGTGGCATTTGCTTACAAGCAAAATATGAAACTACAGCTTACCCTGGGCTTATTCAGCCACTACCCATTCCTACTTGTGTCTTTGCAGACATCAGTATGGACTTTATCACTGGACTTCCCACGTCCAGGGGTAAAAATGTCATTTTTGTGGTAGTTGATAGATTGACAAAGTATGCCCACTTCATTGGTATGACACATCCAATTTCTGCAACTTCTGTAGCTCAAGCTTTCATAGATAATGTCTATAAGTTGCATGGATGGCCATCTACTATTGTTTCAGATAGGGATTCTATCTTCCTCAGTAAGTTTTGGCAAGAATTCACCAGGCTACAGGGCATTTCCTTGGCCATGTCCACAGCCTACCACCCTCAAAGTGATGGCCAAACGGAGGTGGTCAATAGATGTTTGGAAGTTTACCTGAGGTGTATGATTTTACACTATTCTAACTCCTGGTTTCACTGGTTATCACTGGCAGAATGGTGGTATAATACCAATTACCACACTGCAATCAAGTCCACTCCTTTTCAAGCTTTATATGGATATGCACCTCCTCTTCATGTTCCTTACATCCACAGAGATACTAAGGTAGAAGGTATTGACTCTGAAATGTGTGCTAGAGAAGAAGCTATTTCTATCCTCAGGTCTACACTTTTGATGGCTCAGAACAGGTTAAAGCAACAAGCCAACAAGCACAGAACTGATAGATCTTTCACCCCTGGTACTTGGGTTTACCTAAAGTTAAGACCTTATGTTCAAACTACACTAAGAGGTGCTGCTTTCTCTAAAATGTCTCCCAAGTATTATGGTCCCTATTTGATTGTTGAAAAGATTGGTGAAGTGGCATATAAGTTGGACCTGCCTGAAGAATCTCAGCTACACCCTGTGTTTCATGTGTCGCTACTAAAGCAAGCTCAAGGTCCTCCAACTACTGTTACTCCTCTACCACAAGCTGCCAGATTTTCCTTACAGCCTTTGAAGATTTTGGATCACAGGTTTGTCAGGAAAGGAAAGAAAGGTGTGGGCCAGGTATTGATTCAATGGACTGGGCAATCTGTGTTAGAAGCCACTTGGGAGGATCGACATGAATTCATACTCAGGTTTCCTGATTTCGAGTTACAAGTTCAGGATTAACCTTGAGGACAAGGTTCTTAATAGGCCCGGAGTATTGATATGTGAAAAATAATGTGAAGGACTGAAAGTGTAATACTTAGAAAGTTAATGTTGAGTTAGTTAGAAGTTGTTAAAAGTTACAAGGGTCTGTTTGTAATAGTTAGAAAGTATGAGGACTGTTAGTGTGTCTTTGATTGACAGTTGTAAAAAACCGTTATAATGATCGTTATAATAACAGTCGCCGGCAACCACTTCGGTTAGCTTGGTTTTGAGATAATCTCCTTCTCTTAGTTTCTTCTCTGTAAATCTAGCTCCTATCAATAATTATGATTGAGTTTAATAATATAAAGAAATAACAACAATTATATCTATTTTAACCTATGTCTAAATTGACGAGTGTAATCCACAATTTTAAGAGGTAAATCCACCGATCAAATTAACATCTTGACTGAAAATAATTGTTAATTCTTTATTCTCATACTTAAAAAAAAATATAAACCAAACACTATTGGGGAGAGATAACATATAAAGCTTCTTAACGTAAGAAACGTAAGAAGCAATCTCGGTCATTAGATTAACAAGATGTCTGGATGCAGATTAAAAACCCTAATTATACTTGGGTTAAACTAACCAAGGGTAAAATAGGAAAAAACCGTCTAATTTTTTTTTTCAAATCGTAACAACAGAACTAATTTGAACCCTGATTTTTCATTGTTTTCATATCGATTCATGTTCAGACAATTCAAAAACAAAAAAAAATCGATTACAATGAACGAAACGTAAGATCAGTATTTGAATCTAAAAATAATAAAAAACAGAGGATTAAAATAATCATATGAACAATTATGAATCGTAATAGTTGTCGAAATACTCTCGATTTTGTTTCAATAAGGATGATTAAACATAAAAATTAGGTTAAAAAAAGTTGCAGAGGAAGAAGATGAAGTTGGTGAAAAACAGAGCACTTTTAAATCTCAGACGCACTTATCAAATTTACAGACGCACTAATCAAAATTTTCAGACGCACTCATCAAAATTTCAGACGCACTTATCAAAATTTCAGACGCACTCATTGAAATTTAGAAGCCCTCATTAAAAAGTTTGGAAGCACTCATTAAAAATTTAGAAGCACTCATTAAAAAGTTTGGAAGCACTCACTGAAAATTTAGAAGCACTCATTAAAAGTTTGGAAGCACTCATTGAAAATTTTAGACGCACTCATCAAAACCCAACAAAAATTCAAACGCACCCTTTACTATTTTAAACGCACCTTATCATCACCTTGAACTTGAAAACAAAATAAAACAAAACGCACTCCTTCACAAAATGGCTTCATCCTCTCACCCACTCTTCACTTCATCTCTCTGATATTCACCAACCCATCATATTTCACCTTCATCTTTACTATCCAAACAATATTATCCTTCAAAAGCTCCAATCTTTTTATCTTTTCAACAAACCCCATCACTGCCCCTTCTCTTCTCTTCTCCGGCCGTCGTCGCCATCGAAACTTCTATCGCCGTCACCGCCGATGATGTAACAAAGGAGGTGGAGAGCAGGTTTGTGGATTCTGATAGTTTGAACCTAAAAGATTATACATCGGCGGTAGGTGGTAGTGGTGGTGGATTCTGATAGTTTGTGGATTCTGATAGTTCATTGGATATCGGTTCTGCTGGTGCTGGTGGTGCTGGTGAAGGTGGTGGTGGTCAGATCTCGATCGGTTTGTTTCAAAATGAGGATGGGTTAGGTTTAGAACAGGGAAGAGGAAAATAGGTTTAACTGTGGTTAGGTTAAATTGACAGGTGTGAATCTCTGGTGGCTTCTTACACTTCTCACGTTAAGGAACTTTATACCATATATTTTCTCAACACTATTTTTCTATATTGATTTGATGTTATTATTGAGCCAGTTAATTAAGATCTTTTTAACGGCTTAAATTACATTGAATCCGTTTTTACGGGTACTGAACCTTGACCCCAAGGTAGTAATATCTTAGCTCCGATGAAATTGATGTGTATGGAAAATATGTGAGGTGATGAGTGATGACATATATTATCTTCTATTAGGTATATTCTTTTTTCTCTTATTCAAAATTAAATAGTTGATATAACCTATTATATGCATCGTGTTCACGGATCGAATCCAAGACAAAGTTAAAAACCGTGTGACCACATACACCCGAACATAACACAAAGTTCTTATATGATCGTCACAAACTGATAGGGTGACAACATTTTAACTTTATAGACATCCATTGTACTCACTAAACTTAAATTACATGATTTGTAAGTCCCCCCAAAGGAGAAGACATAATTTGTAATTTACCCTAAAAGGTAAATGTACATAAATATGTTAAATTTAAATTATAAAACCAATTATCTTTAAATATTTACATAACATACCTAACATGTTTTTAAGCACTAGTACAATAATTTAATATTCTTAAAACTATACGAATAAATAGTTAACTTATAAATTAGTCAGGTTGAACCAAACATGATCCATTTAGCTCAAACGTATTTGAGTATGCAACACAAACTCGTTTATGCTAAAGATAAACCTGTTTTGTAAATTATATGTTAGTTTATGTGAGATTGTCATCTAAGAAATTCACTCTTGCTTAAATTGTTTTTTTTAGGTTAATTGTTTTTGTTATGCAATAATATAACTTCGACCGGCGCCGCCTACGAGTAAAATATATGCTGCATAGGTCGTATCCTATATATATTAACTTCTAATCACTATCATCCCTCACTCCAAAGTCCAAACAAAATTGTTCTTTTCATTTGTAATGTATAAGATAATATAGGAGTGTATTTAATAAAAACTTATATATATATACTAGATTAGCTTTATCTTAACAATGTACTTATTATATATATCAACATGCATCAAGTCGTCAGCACAAGCACTACTTGTCGTTACTGAATATCACCTTCTGGCCGTCATAGATGATTACTTAATTGGTTTTTGTCGACTATGCAAAGATAAACTTGCCACCATAGCCATGCAACCATTACCTCGACTTATTAAAACGCTAGTGTTAGTGTGTTACCATCTATGGCTTTGCCGGCCAGTAGGCAACCAATAACCAATATGGGCGTTCTTTATGGTGGCCGGGAAGGCCAACGGGCTAGGGCATGTAATTTTAGGGACACATTTTTTTTTCATAAGGGTATGTTTAGTGAGAAAGGTGACAAAACTTGTGAGGGTGACATATGATTAAATCTAAAGGGCATTAGAGTAACTATATATATACCTATTCAAGTTATGGAAATTTCAATTTATAATCAATTTGAGATATTTTCAGGATTTTGTAATATCTTACTTTATATGTTTTAAACTCATGTTAAATACACATAAGAACTTATTGTGTTTTATCAAAAACGTCGTGTGTTTTAAACTCATGTTAAACTACTAGATGGACTTATTGTGTTTTGTCAAAACCATCTGTTAATAACACATTTAAACCTGTTGTGTTTTAAACTCATGTTAACTACTTATCCAAACCCATTGTGTTTTCAACTCAAGTTAAGCTCATGTTAACCAGATGTGATACACATAAAACACAATACCATAAACAATCATTACACACACAGAACACTTAAAAAACAGTGTTTTAACTTTATGTTTTACCACTATCATATAAACGTATAACTAATCCAAAACACATAAAGCAAACAACCACAAATGATAAACTTGACACATATTCAGTAAAACACACCCTTCTAAAAGCTTTATGGCAACGCAATCAACCTCTTTTCAATCATTGACTAACCCCCCCAACACCACTTCCGGACGTGGACTGCTTTGTTTGGTCCGGCTGTTTCGTTAACACATATTCAGTAAAAACAATTCATGAACACCATCTTCTGTAAAACACATCCAGTTTTGTTAACACAAAAATCAACCTCTTTTCAACCATTCTCGCGATCGGAGGCTTACCTGCTCTACACTTTAAATTCTTACCTGCTCTACACTTTAAATTCTTACCTGCAAATGGGGAAATCAAACACCACAAACATTTAACAGATGAATCGAAAAGATGAAGAGAATGAGATGTTTTATTCTTTTACGTCTGTATTTCAAACCATATTGTTTATCTACATCCATGATCCTCAATGATTGTAGTTTCCTTTAGCAAAGGGTTTGAAGACTAAAGTAAACAGTTTGTGCTTTGGAGAGAGAGAGAGAGAGAGTAGAAAGAGAGAGAGTAGAGAGAGATGTGGTGAGAGAAATGGAAAGCTCCTAAAATAGAGAGTTTTAATTAATGAATTTTAATATAAATCAAGTGTATTTACATATATACCCCCATATCATATATTAATTTAATTAGATTATAACATATTTTCCAAGTTCGTCATTCAATTAATCTCATCCATCCATCTATGTGATTTAATGAACACGTTTATTTCTCACCATTCTCACAAAAATACTCCTTTGTATTCGAATCTCTCTCTCTCTCTATATATATATATGTATATATATATATATAGCTTTATATTTTTTAAATAGAAAACTCATTAATACTCAAAATTGAGCACAATAAAACTCAAATATTTTTAAGTTGTTAAGTAACCCATAAAACATTTATAGGCCCAATATCCATTTGTCCATTCGTTAAAGCCTAAGGGACATATTTTTTAATGGCTCGGATAAGACACATAAATCGTCAGGGACGCCACTGGCAACCAACATCTTAACTATTAAAAATGTCATGTCTTTCCTCTCAAAACAAACTGTCCTTGGTGTGCGATTAGACAATAGTAATGCGAGGGTGAGCTAAGCCACTTAGGGGTTGTTTGGTAAGCCTCTTAACGAGGCTCTGAACCATCTAGCGCTGAATGATTCAGCATTCAGCGCGTTTGTTTCAGCTTATGAATGGAATGGTTAAGGCTGAACCATTAAGACTTGGGATGTTGCTGAACCATTAAGCACTGAACTAGGGTTAACCTTAATAAGGCTCTCCTACCAATATGTGACAAGAAAACTAACCATTAACATGTCCAACTTAATGATTCATCACTTAACCATTGAGACATCTTAACCATTCAGACCTCTTAATGATTCAACACTTAATCAACCAAACAGCCCCTTAGTAGAGTAACATGTCTTTTGGGGATGAGGTCACACGTTCAAAATTGGGCAAAAGTGTTTCAAAATTATTAGTGTAAAGTATAACTGAAATTTTTCGTTAAAAAATAGACAATGGTAATATATCAAGATTTCTTTTATATGTGATAGTGTTCATACTTATTAATGATATTAAGATTTTTTCAGATGTGTTATATAGTTACTGTTCAGTTAGTTTCCTAGTTTCGGTTTGTTTGTTTTCCTCATTTATTTATACTTTTTTTTGAATGGCTAATTCCCCCCCCCCCCCCCCCCATTTTTTTACACCTCTTTTTTGCCTTATATGAGGCTTGAACTCCTAACTGTAACACCCTAAAACCATAATACAGAAAATACGCAGCGGAAAATTACCAACCGAAAAAATTCATTTCGTAAAAACAACCTTGAATGTTTAGAAACCGAATCTACTAAGTATTTTTGGTGTTACATCTTAAAATATTTCTTAATACATTCAACGTGACTCATCTCTATTTGATTATGTGATCGTGACCACGTACAATCCTCCTCCTCGCTCGATCTCCATCGTTTCCTTACTCTATTCGGTAGACAAGACAACCTGCGAACACCAAATAACCATTTCGTTAGTTCATTTAGTGACTTAATGCACATTACTCATAATGCGGAATTAATATCCATTGATACTCCATGATCTCGTTCTAACGCCTTTTTACATGTTCGGGTGTGGTACCCCGAACCGAACCTACAAGTCTCATGCATTCACACTTACATACCTGCATCTTCTTTACCATTCACATAACAAAGGTTAATAACCCCACAATTCATACAAATATACAATTCCCTCAATACCCCACAATACATACAAGCATATAATTCCCTCATATAACCCCACAATACATACAAGCATACAGTTCCCTCATATAACTTACTTTGACCCGTCATGTTACTCTTTCTTCGCCAATCTCTAAGACAAATATGACGTTTCCAATCCAATACTCAATCTACATATAATTACCAACCTTTACATACATGAAACTCTCTCTCAAACCCGAGCATGAGTACCCATATGTACGTCACATTTTCAATCTACTTACCGTATTTGATACCATCAAACAACGTATCAATTAAACTACATGCACATGTATCATTCCGTACTAGGATCATATTTGCAAATCCAACATTACTATTACATGCTACACCCTTACATAGCCTTACAAGTCTGAGGAAACATCCTCTGCTCATTCTGCCTCTGGTCTAAACTATCCTCTAGTCACTCAAACCCGAACTCAAGGGAAGTGTGCATCCGGCCCGAGACTTGATCAAGGTATGTGTGGTATTTCTTATAAAGAATCCTCTGGTCATCAGATGGAGAATCCTCTAGTCATCAGATGGAGAATCCTCTGGTCACCAGATGAAGAATCCTCTGGTCATCAGAGGGAGAACCCTCTGGTCTGGACAAATATCCTCTACTCATTTATCCCAACTACCTTCATTACTGTATGGTGAACTATGCTTGTTCACTATTAATGTCCATTCACTTGTCTTACTATAAATTACCATTTCATTCTTATTTCTCATTCTAAATTAATACATAAACATGCATTTACTAAACTAAGAGTTTAGTTCATAAGTCACTTACCTCAAGTCCTCATGTTCTTGTTTGTTTCTTTGCCTCTTCATGATCCATTAACCTTCCATGCTCGTGCCTATCTTGACATAATCCACATCCTTTCATGTCATAATGTTTACAACATCATTAGCATACATGATCATTCATACAAACAACCATTCTCAACCAAATATCACATTGACTTTCATTAGTCAATTTCCATTATACATAAGACATAGATTCATAACCACATTTGTTTGTAATTTTCAACTTACTATCATATATTCCTCATAGACCAACATAAGATTCATCGCATAGTCTTTCTAATCGCACAATCATGTTTGGAAGCCTAACTATGTTATTCTACATTATTGACTTGCCGGAAAGTCAACTGTCAACCATAAAAACTATCTAGTTATAAACATATATCCATATTAATGTACTAGACCACCATAAACATCACATTCACATCTTGTTATCATACATGATAGTTCACATTATCAAATATTCCAACTCCTATGTCATTGTTGACTTTCCAAAAAGTCAACTTCCAATTATACAAACTTCCTACTTAGAAACATATGTCCATATTGATGTACTAGATCATATGAAATTCACCATAAACATCATATTCATACTTCATTACTATACAATATCATTCATCATACTAATTAACCATCACATGGTGTGCATCATAATATTTAAGCATGGTGTACACACTACTAATGCATACTTGTTACCAAATCATATAATTCAATAAATTCCCACATGAATACTCTCTAATACAATCCACATGTCAACCTACTATCAATTGTATCTATTATCACATTACTTTCATATTTGTGAAGTCTTGCATACAAATTCATACATCATACTCATATAGACATTTCATCAAACAATTGGTGTGCATACAACATTCTAAGCTCAATGTACAAGTTCCTAATACACACATTCCACCAAAATGCATAATCACTTCCAATCATGACTAATTTCCACATGCATGTCATCAACTACACATTATTCCTACAATTACATGGGTTTACAACTAATTTAGCAACATCAAAGCTCTAATGAAAACCCAATATCATCATCTTTTGCAAACAAGCAACTTCTAGTGATTAGCTCATCTCTAAACCATTAGAGATGATCAATATCACTTACAATCAAGCAATAATACGAATTTAACATCATTTGCTCAAAACCCACATGTGGGGTTCGAACCCTACACGAATTTAGGGATTAGGGTTCTTACCAAAGCTCAATCCTTGAAGATTAACCTTCTAGAACACACCCTTCATCTACTACTTCAATCCCTTGCATCAACTTCTTCAATTGAGGGATTACTAGGCTAGGTTTTGGCTCTAGAATGCCCCTTTGGGGCTGAATACGTTTTCACCCGAATGGGTGTTCTTCCCCATTTTAATAACATCAAGAGGTTACACTAATAGCCCCTCAAGTTTTCCCTTCTTCCATTTTATTATGAAACTTAACTTTGCAAGTTTCTTTCTAGTGATACTTCCCCATTATAAAGATAATAACTTCTACTTCCCCATTATATGGTAGGGTGGTGGCGTTTATCATAGGGGCCAAGCAGTTTACAGGTGGGGTGTTGGTAGGTGGTGAGGTAGCTAAGAGGGAGGTAGCGTTGTTCCTTCGCCTTAAGGGCATGTGTAGTGGTGGGGGGTTATGTGGGGGTTGTGGTATTAAAATATTAAAAAGTAATAGAAGTGTGGTTATGGAAAAAGAGGGTGTAGTGGGAAGGGGGTTATGAGGGGGGTTATAAATGATTGGGTAATCATTGCTTTTTATTGTTTTTTAATAACAAAATAATAATAATAATAATAATAATAATAATAATAATAATAATAATAATAATAATAAGAGCATTCACAGTAGAGTCTCCATAATTTTGTGAGAGGGGCCTCCATATTAGATACAGTGTGTATAAGTGTTTGTGAGTAGAGGAAATGAAGAATATATAGAGAAGTTACTGTTCATCAGCAAATTTGATATGGAACTGTTCATCCTCCATAATTGTTTAATATTTTTGAAAGTGATTGTGAGTAGAGGAGAGAGAAAAGGTAATGATAAAAGTATAGAATAAATATTATTAAACAGAAAGAAGTGAGAAAAAGTAGTGTTTTTAGAGTAATTATGGAGAAAATATGGAGAAGCTAGTGTGAATGCTCTAATACATCATCTTCTCCAACACAACACTCCAACCCTCCAACCCTCTTCTTCTTCTCCAACCCTCCAACCCTCTTCTTCTTCTCCAACCCTCTTCTTCTTCTTCAACCTTTTACCCCCAATTCCTAAACCCTAATAATAATAATAATAATAATAATAATAATAATAATAATAATAATAATAATAATAATAATAATAAAAAAAAAAGAAGTGCAGGGGTAAAACGCCGCTGTGGCCATGGCGGGTGTCAAGGAAAACGCCCTATAGCGCCCCGGGGGGCGGTGTTCCCGGGCGCTATAGGGCCAAAACGCCGTTATCTTTGTGCCACTACACACGTCCTAAGCATCAAAGAATTTATAGTTAACACCCACCAATGAGTTACCATCTCTAACTGATCGTTCAATGTAATATTTGGTGAATTCCCATACCCGTTAGGTAATTGAAATAAAACTTTCAAATTTCAACAATAAAAATATGTTTAAACTTTAAAATGTCTTACACTATCGTTCCTTTAAGACATCGACAAAAGACCTATTATGCAATATGACACACGTAAGACTATAGGGAGTGGAGGGGGGGAGGGAGGAGGGGGGTGAAGCGCCATGTGGCACTTGTGGGACCCATGTGGGGGGAAAGAATTGTGGGGAGTGGAAGGGGGGGGGGAAGGGGTGAAAAGAATAATATTATATTGTGTTAAAGTTAAAAAAAAATCAGCCAATCACACTTCGACACGTGGCTTCCCCCCTCCCCCCACGCCGGTCTTCTTCTCCCAGCTCCTCACCACCGCCCAGCCCTCCACGCCCTGAAAGCTCCTTCCTGCCCCAACATCCCGCCCCACTCCCTCTGCTCTAATAGGGTGAGTGTCCCCACGCTAAGGGCTGTAGGAAAACCTTACTATATGAAAAGAAATCTCATTGATTCAATATGTTATAGCGTACATAAATAAATTAATAACAACAAAACACCCCCTCCAAAAAAAAAGAAAGAAAGAAAACACTAGTGTAACTGTTAATATAGTGCAAAACATTTGTACCATAAGGACCCATCATTTCATTAAGAGAACGCCGAAGGTCAAGTTTCCATGAATCTTAGATAACTTTGTAACATCCTAGGTTTAGTGTAATACACACCAACGAGAAGGTATCAAGCTCATTTTCTCTTAATCTCATAAACTGAAAATGTAAATATCTAACTATCTAAGATACAATGCAACGCACTCCCCATGTTTATAGTGTAAGACCCGTCCGGACTAAACGGATCTTAACTCATAGTTAATGATAATTTGTCGGATTAAATTTACAAAAGAACTTAAACTTTCATAAATATATGCTTGGCCATTAGTGTGTTAAGCCCATGAACTGTTTTCATTTCATAAATTTTGAATGCAAAATGTTTGAAACATATTTAGAAACCCATCACAACTATTAAAGTTTTTAAAAGTCTAGCGAAAGCGTCAAAAGTTTAGATTTGCATTGCGTTTGGTTCTTCGCGCAGCCATGATCCTTGCTCCGCCCTCTACTATGTCCGAACCTAGCATTAACCACATTAAACATGGTTAGTCAATTAGCAAATTGAACTGACGAGTTGGTTAAACGGTTTAAGATTGGCTTACAGCACAACAAATTTACATATTCTGGCAAATTCGCATATACCAGTGATTTACTATATCCAAAGGATCTTTCACCCTTTTTACAAATCCAGAGGATCCATCATCTGATGACCAGAGGATCTTTCATCCGGTAATCAGAGGATCCTTCGGCTGGTGACCAGAGGATCCTTCATCTGGTGACCAGAGGATCCTTCATCTGATGACCAGAGGATCCTTCATCTGGTGACTAGAGGATACTTCTTCTGATATAGCAAAGATTTTCTTTTAACACAGCAGATTTGCATATATCAAAGATTTGCATATAACACAACAGATTTGCATATACGATGATTTGTGTACATACAACCAATAACCAAGACTTTTCCACCTTGTAATCGATCCGCTTTACTAATTATTAGTCATACATAACTAGTATCGCATAAGCGACTCATTTGCATGCATAATCAAGTGACACCTTCAACTAAGGTTTGTTCCTCGACATGCCACACACATGGTCCGAATAGCCATATATGTAGCTTGCACACGTTCAAATAAGGTTGTTAACATAACGGATTCGCGTTCCACCCGCCAACGATCCAGTTAACCATTTGCGGATCAATTTCAACCATTGTTATCATCGTGTTCATTTCAAGGATTTCAAGGGACACCATCTAATCCTACAAGCTAAATTGGGGTTCTATGATCCTTTAATGAACTCAAATTCTAACTAATACCACATATGTCCAACAAACGACTCGTTTGACTATTCTTGGTCAACCTCAATCCTCCAACTAAAGATGAGGTTGCCAATACTTATCAAACCACCTAATCACAACGAATGACTCGTTTGACTATTCTTGGTCAACCTCAATCCTCCAACTAAGGATGTGGTTGCCAATACTCGTCAAGGCCATTCATTTGTTTGTTTTAGAATAACAAAACACCAATACAACTAGTTAACAACTAATTATGTACGATTTCCACATCTAACATACAACTTAGCAATCTTAGTCATAGGATGTCTTATTTACCGAAACTCCAAGGTCATGTCAAATGACCCATTTGGATTTCTTGGTGCACCATAACCTTCAACTAAGGTCAAGCCTCACTAATACTCTCCCAATGAGCCCTTTTGTAATTGTAATCATGCATCCACCTTCAAAATAGGTGAGTGCAAGTCCATATAAAACTTAGTGTAGACACAATTGTATAGTCTTCTAAGCTACTCCCAAGCCCACCTTGATATTGTACAACTTATCAAGATTAAGTCATAAAATGACTTACGCATATGACCTGTTTGACTTTCTTTGCTTAATCAACTTTGCATCCACTCTCAACTAGGATGGTTGCAATTCAACACAACTCAATATAAACATAGGTGATTCAATGACTCACTATGGACATGCTCATACGCATAATTACAATTCATCTATTTTAAGTCATAAGATGACTTACCTTAAAACACGCCCCTTTTTGTTCAATTACCTTGGCATCTTGGCCTCCCGGAGTTCACTCAAAACATCTATTTGGACAATTTCCATTAGATTATTAGGAGTGAGTTAAATCAATCCTAAGTTCATATCCTTGAGGTTCGTTAACCCCTCATATTAAAGCTTGCACCCAAGCGCACCCAATGACAATGTCTAACCACAATTTGGTCACTTAGATATTTCTTCGAACACTTGGTCTGCACCATTTTCCTTTTATGATTTTCATGGCTAATACATCTTCAGTTAACTACCATTCAACTAGGTTTTTCATCATATCATCTATTCTAATCATTTAACACACATACGTGATATTAATTACATACAAATGCAAGATTTCCCTACACATGAGTGTAGTTCATACCTAGGGCTAAAACTCATTACTTAAATATACAAGAATCATCCTATTTCACACGAAACAAACAACATACATCATTTTATCATCCATATTAGTTTCATTGATGTCTACTAGCATTTAGAAACGTATAGATACCAAGAATTCACGTTTTTACAAACACCCACAATTCACCATCTTCTACAATTCATGGTTTTTGATGAAATAAAAAGTGTCTAAAGATACCTTATGATGAATAGAACTCTAGATGATCAAGAATTTTAGCATGCAATGGAAGGAGCCATGGATTTAAGGCTGAATTGGGGCTGAATTTGAGTTAGGTTCTTGGGTGTGTGTTCTTTTGTGGGTGTAGAAAACAATCTGCATATGTTGATTGACATATGCTCTTTTGTTTAATAACACCCCATGTTTTCAAGCATTATATGCTAACACAATTAGCCCCCTAGTTACAAGGTTAGTTAGTCACTTAAATTACTAACATAGTTAATGCCACAAGCCTACATTATCCATGTAACCGTTTAGCAATTTAACAAGGTTACGTTTGTAAGTTTTGTTTAACTTTCGTTAAGGGCATATAATCGGTTAATATGCGGTTGATCGCAACTTAGGCCACTTAACTTGATTTTGTTGTTAATCCTTAATCCCGCGTATTAACTTAATTAAGCGAAATGGAGTTTCGGGGTGTTACATATAGACATGATGATAAGGAGCCATAAGATGCACCAATAACAATTAGATGTAACAAACTAATATAGCCAACTCCAACTAACATTTCCTACCTGATCCAACTGACTCCGCTAATATGCTCCCACAAGTTGAAAGGGATACACTAACGTGAAGCTTGGACCAACCCTTTAGACAAAATATATGCCAGCTGAACAGAGGTGGACACATAGCAAACACAAATAATTTCGGCCAAAACCATATTGCGAATAAAATGCAAGTCAATCTCTAAGTGTTTCATACACTGATGAAACATATGGTTGAGTACAAGATAAGTGGCACCAATGTTGTAACACCACAAAAGTAGGTGGATTAGAGAAGGGTATATAAAGCTAACTCAATAATGCATAATCCAACGAAATTCAACAACAATGTGAGCTAGTGAATATCACTCAACCTTAGTACTCGAACGTGCAACAGTATGTTGTTTCTTGGAGCTCCAACTAATGAGGTTAGGCACAAGAAAACACAATAGCCATTGGTTGATCGTTTATCATCAGGGCATCCACCCCAACCAACATCAAAGTTCCATCAGGATTATGCTTAATCTACGATGTTTAATCCTATAGACCTACTTATAATCAACAATGTTTGCATCAACGGGAACTGGAACCAGGCACCAAGTCTTATTAGCATGTAAATCACCAATATTGATGTATCATATTCCACCAAATAGACCAATGTCGAGCATATCCAAAAGTAGAAGGCTCAGCAGTGGGAGCAGTAGAGACATGAAAAAGAACATGATCAGGAAACTAGTGAGGTTGCAATGTGTGATCATGAGAACATGTGACCATAGGATGAGTCGGAATGACAGGAGGATGATGAGGAGGAGAAGAAGCAGAAGAGGGGGAGAGGGAGATGAATAAGTAGGATGTGATGAAAAATTAGAAAGATAGTAGAAGGTGGAAAAGAAGAAAGTGGAGGAATGAAAAAGAAAGTAGAAGTGGAATGAGAGGAATAACTCCCTAGAATATCAATATCATCTCATGAAAATGAACATTTCAAGATGAATAGGTACAAGAAGTACGATGATCATATTGGAGCTAACCAAGAGGATTAGGAGCATAGCTATCAAAGATACAAGGGCTAGGTTTGGGTGGGAGTTTATCTGCCTGAGCATCACCAAGAAAAAGATAACATGGACACGCAAAAGTGTGAAGGATAGAATAATCGGGACAAAAACCAAAGAGAATCTCATAAGAAGATGAGTGATTAAGAATCGGTGATCATAACCGGTTGATAAGAAAAGCAACAACGGTATATGCGTCGTACCAGAATTTCATTGGTAATTGAGCATGAAACAATAGAGCTCGAGCTACCCCAGAAAGATGACGTTTTTTCCTCTCAACAACCCCATTATGTTAGGATGTATATGGACATGAGATGCGATAAGCAATACAAGAATCAAAAAGGTATCTGGTCGTAGGGTCACGAATAAGCTCGAGAGAACATCACACAAAAGACGTTTGATGATGCACGATGAGTCGGTTTTAGTAGATAAAAATATGTCATTTGGAAAAAGATGGCAATACTAAAACGTGATCGAGATTTAAATTTATGAGTAAATGATAGTTACTTAAAAACTAAAACTAACACATAGGCAGAGAACCTGATGTGTATAGCATATATTTTATCGTAAGTACGAGTGTCGTATCCAAAGGACACACTTTTCCCTACTCAACTCTTCATCACATAACTAATCGGTTTTTGAATAGAAAAATAAAATTGAGGGGTTTGAAAAATATAATTTTTTGGTTTTGAAAAATGGTTTGGATAAAAAGACAAAATAGTAGGTTAGAAAATTTGCATGTCTTAGATACTCTTTAAATTAGTAGACTAAATATATTAAAAGTAGTAGTAAGTGTAGTTATTGATGTGGAACATATATTTGAACGGTCCCTTCGTTAGTGATGAGAAAAGAAATGAATATGGGATGATGTTCTTACAACTAAATGGGTCACGGGTAGTGCACGTGCATAAGTCCCCATGAAAGTGTTAGGCAAATCCGAAACCACCGCAAAACTGCTCATTTAAGCACAAAGTTTTCTGATATATCTTCCTAAATTTAATTAGAGGAGAGCTCCAGCTAGGATTACTTCTTCCTTCCTTGATTCTTACTTTCTGTGCCTAAGTGGGTGAAAAAGGGCATACTCAGGCACGATGTGTGCATGCCCGTGCACCTGCCCCAGGTACTGTCTTTTGCTTCAGTTGCCCTTATGTTGCAGTTTTGTCTATTCTTTGGGGGTTGCACGCTCGTGCACCAGACAATTGCTGATGTTTTCTTGTCGCCCAAGTTTACTGCTTTGTATTTAGTGCCTGGTGTCACGGTTCCCACAAAAGACAACAACGTGACACTCCAGTGCCCAGTGTTAAACTTTGTGAACTATAACACCTGAGCGATCAGACTCAAGACGACGTTCCGAGTACATGGAATAGTGGAAGCAATTGAACCCACGTCTAAAAACCCGATTGAAGCCAAGAAGGATTATATGGACGTAACATTGTTGTCTCAGGCAATTATTGAAGAACTTGTTCTCCAAAAGGAAAGAATCAGAAATTTAGTAAAAGTTTTTGTGAATTGAATAACCGGGTGAAACATAATAAAGGTGAACCGGGTATACCCATATTAATAAAATTGTGACCCGAAAATTGGAGGCACAACCACACCTTTATAGATTATTTTAAAATCATTTTTTTTTATGTATGACGCCCAATTGTTCGTCACAAAGCCGTTGTTACACGGTAACCATCGAGAAATATGGTTGGGTGGGTTGGTTTTTAAGATATATGGGGGCGTTTCCGTAGAACCCGTTGGTTCCCGATATGTGTTGTGTGCATTTGTGATTTGTGTGTCACAAGTTCACAACACTCAAGCATATGGTTTTTCATGCAGTAGAACAAGAAAACAAGGGTGTGATAGTTAATATTTATAACTACCATCATTTTTATCACTAGTTTTCACTCTACTTGCTTAGATTCAAGCACGCATGAGTTGAACTACTAGAAGCCATTTAGACCCCATTTCCGAATCCCACCTTTTATAGGGGCATAGGTGTTGGGACAATCTAAAACCTCATATTTATTCTTTAAACTTTATGAATATTAAGCCATTGTATCTTGTTAAGAAAATGTTACAAAAGAGAATACATTGTTATTATGAATAATTAACCATGTATCTATAATCTATAATCTATAATCTATAATCTATAATCTATAATCTATAATACATTATAAAGGAGGAGTGATGTACCATATTGTAATTTTGTCATTGGTACAACTTTTAATGCAACAAGTATAAGTGGATAAAGCTTATTTAGTAAGGGTATTATAGGCATAGTTGTGACAATTAAGACACTTTAAAGGGTAATCTAGACATTTCACTCATCCCCTCCTTTACAATACCAAAGCAAATTTACATTAATACCCTTTGCCTCATATTGAACTCCTAGGACTAAATGAATCGACCCCTCTGTGTTAATTCAAGACCTTTTCATTTTCCGTCCAAAGGTAACACCCCTGCAACCCTTCAATAGACCATCAATCTCACCATTCATCCTCTGTTCTGGCCCTATAGTCCTCGTTCACCTTATCTTTGCCCTATAAACTCATCAATCTCACCAGGCCACCATAGATTTCGATCAAAACACTTTTACATTACAGCCCTCCATTTCTCATCTCAGCCCCTACAATGGTGGTTTGTCTTCTTCAAACCTAAGACAACTTTCAATTGTGTTAATTACTGGAAAACGAAGAGACTAAGAGGGCAGAGAAATTAAGCACTTTCATTTGCCACAATTCAATTTTCAATCTTCCCACTCCTCCAATCCCTTTTAACACCGCCACCAGCCACCACCTCTAATCCGTTCCACACCTACCAAACGCAGAACAGGTAACCATCAATCACCTTCACTAATCGTTCATACCTCCTTTTCATTTTTGTCTATTTGTTCTTTGTGTTTGTGTTAATTCGGTAATAAATATGTCGCCACGGAAAGGAAACAATTATGTGGCATACAGGCAAGGTTTAGGGTGGCCCAGGCACACCCTGAAGATCATTTGCAGGAGGAGATGATAAAGAATTATGAAAAGAGGGAAATTTCAGCTTTTAAATTCAATGAACAAGCACCCGAATTTGTGTCCAGTTCGCGTACCACCCAACCTCAAGTTTCAGGTTACTTTTACCATCCTGTAAAAAAACTGCAGTTTTATAGACTCACAATGCGAAAAGGTTATATTTTATCTCTTAACTTGTAATGATAATAATGACATTGACATGTTTCCGTCATTTTCGTCCAAATTTTATAATTAGTGAAGTATTTATTAGTCATGATTATCAGTCTGTCGATTGGAATAGGTTTTGAGTATATGTGTAACGTCACATTATTTAGATTGTCATTCTTCAACATCCGCTTTACTTCTTCAGGGCTTAAACATCTCATGATGCATCTTTAGATATAGACATCATACACACGTTAGCAAATCAATGCTATGCAAGTGCATGGGATGTGTACCTGAAAACACCCGGAAAAAAATATTCCTTTTAGACTTTTATTGAAAACATTTAGGGTCACTCTAGGTCTATGATACCACCTTCGCGATGCATCTACAGCATAAAACCACCGTCAATGTAAGGCTGTGGGAGTTGGCGAATTCACCATAGTTACATGGGTATGGGTGGGAATGATGGAAGTGGGTCAGGTGATTGGATTTATGCTGGTGCTGCTGCTGATCAAGATCAGCAAATGCATGTTTTTACGAACCCAAATGTTATGATAACTAACTGTTCCAAGAATGTCGTCACACAAGATCTTCAACAGAAAATCATCAAACAGGTCCCTTTTGCTTGTTTTTTTTGGTTATGTGAATTTTTGAATATATGATGTGATTTTTATTGGTAATCGATGAACAAGCAGATGGGACAAGGTGTTTTACCATGGGAAGAGGGAAGCCTATTCTAAAAGGTATACCTTAAGGTTTGATGCACCAATTATGCCAGCTATAGTTGTAGTATACACTAGGTGTAAATTTTCATTTATTTTAACAAAAATATTTAGTGACATATAACTTTTATTGGTCTTCCTCTGATTTCAAGCTTCATTCTAAACCAGTTGGTTATCTAACAAAAACAGTTGGTATGACATAAATGCTAACACCATTTAGAACTAAGCATCGTTTGCTTTTCATTATTAACAAATACGTTCTGTTCTGGTCATTGTATTTTGCTAGATATCTCTAAATTGCTTCAAAAACCTTTTGGTTGTTGTAAAGAACACATATGCTACTATTAAATCATACAATCCCGCTGGAAATGGTGGGACAATTGCACTTGTATATATGCAGGTGAGTGTAAATAATTAAAAATCAATGGGATACTCATGGTTGGTAAAATATTTTTTTAAGTAAAATAATTAATGTATTGAATATGTGTTTAGACTCTTGCTCCAACCACACTGGCTCCTGCACGTGATTTCTGGACCTTAAGATACACTACAAGTTTAGAAAACGGAAGTCTTGTGGTATGTTAACAATTACCATTTTACCCCTTTTGTCGATTTTTATATATTTTTATTGATTATTGATACATTTTTTTCCTATGTAAGGTGTGCGAAAGATCCCTCAGGTTCTGGCGTGGGCCCGAATCCAGCTACAGCTGCTCAGTTTGTAAGAGGGGAAATGCTACCAAGTGGCTACCTTATCCGCCCTTGGGAAGGTGGTGGTTCCGTTATACACATAGTTGATCACCTAAATCTTGAGGTAAATGAATTATTTTAACATAAATATTATACCCAAGTACCAATTTAGTATAATGTATGGTTTACAAGATAAAAAAGAGGGATTGTATATTCACCCTGTCAAAAAATTCGACCAATTGGTCATAGACTCGCAAACTAACCAATTTATCAATCTGTATAGAAATATTCATTTATTTGATTTAATAAAAATAAATTTACAATTTATATGCTATATGTTGTTTAGGCGTGGAGTGTGCCAGAGGTTCTTCGTCCGCTTTATGAATCTTCTAAAGTTGTAGCGCAAAAGATGACCATTGCGGTTAGTTAAATATTTTTTTTAAACTTGCCAATTCTCTTGGTAACTATATTTAATCTTTTTTTATCTATCTATTTGGGTGTTGGATGTAGGCGTTGCGCTATATTAGGCAAATAGCTCAGGAGTCATGTGGAGAGGTAGTTTATGGATTGGGAAGACAGCCGGATGTTTTGAGAACATTAAGTCAAAGATTAAGCAGGTATTTACATAATAATTACGTGATGGTTTTTAATCAGTTTGTATCTCTATTATCATAATGTCATATAAATTGTACATTTTGCTTCAAATGACAGAGGCTTCAATGATGCCATAAATGGCTTTAGATGTAATTATTGTTGTGAATTCAACCAATAATCTTAATAATTCCATGAATCCCTCTAACTCCCTCTCATATCTTGGAGGGATTCTCTATGCAAAGGCCTCCATGCTATTTCAAGTGAGTATTTGACGGGCTGGCGGGTTGGGTATGGGAGAAAGCATGTCTACTCTCTCTTATTAAACTTGGCACCTCTTACTCAAAATCACCTTATAGTTAAAGCATTTCTTGAACTTGATTATTTCTTTATGACTAGAATGTGCCACCTGCAGTGCTGGTTTGGTTTTTGAGGGAGCATAGGTCAGAGTCGGCTGACTTTAATGTAGATGCTTATTCTGCTGCACCAGTTAAAGCTAACTCATGTAATACCTATCCCGGAATGAGACCCACCCGATTCACTGGCAGTCAAATCATTATGCCTCTTGGTCATACAATTGAACATGAAGAGGTATGCTTATATATTTTTCAAAAAGTCTCTCTCATATTTATGATTTATAAATATAAGTGTACAAATCTGAGACACATATTTTTTATGTAGATGCTTGAGGTTGTAAGACTTGAAGGTCATGCACTTGGACAAGAATATCCTTTTATGTCACGTGACATTCATTTCTTGCAGGTATTTTTACTTGCATTTTAATTACATCAAAATGCCGTTTTGTACGAACCATTTTTGTTTTAGACAGTGCTTTCAAATGGCAACAAAAGATTTATGTACGATGTAGGAATTTATGATGATGAAGAACATGTATGTTCCCGAAAAGGATTTCATACAAAATAATAATAATGAGTGAAATAGGTTTTTAATAAGAAGATTCACCAACATCTCTCTGGATTAATGATACTCTTTAACTCTTCACATGTCCAGTTTTAGTAAAGTTGATATAATTTAGTATGTTTTTTTACCACATTGTTGACTGATATTGTTTTCAAATAATTATAGGAAACCGGAAGAGATCCTATGGGCCCAAACTGGAGCTGAGTATGTCGTTGAGTCCACTGGTTACTGATAAGGACATACTGCTGCTCATTTGAAGGTATCCGAATCCGATACAAGTTTAAATCTTGCAATTTCGTGTGTTCTTTTATGCAATTTTGCAATATTTTATAAGTACGTGATGATACATGTTTATATTGTTTAGCTGTTTATGCTTCATGGGATTATAAATCTTCTGTATTACATCATGGGAAAAAATTGTGCTATTTTGTAATTTCTCATAAGTTGCTGTAGAACATTAAAATGATTTGATCATCTTTAGTGTTTGGGTACTTCGGATCAGAAATTAGTTAGCTATTTAGTGATTTAACCTATGTCGATTATCGATAGTGCCATAACGTTAAATAAGGTCACTAAATTTTTATTTTTATTGAATTAAGTTTTTTACTTGTATGTTTAGGGTGGTGCTAAGAAGGTCATCATCTCCGCCCCCATTGGGCGTGAACGAGAAGGAATACACCTCAGACCTTCACATTGTTTCAAATGCCAGGTGTACCACCAACTGCCTTGCTCCTCTCGCCAAGGTTTTTGTTCATTAACAATAATCAAGTCGGTGTTTTTTTAACTTCAAGTATGACTCAATTGAACCGTGTGTGTGCAGGTTATAAATGACAGGTTCGGTATTGTTGAGGGTCTTATGACCACTGTGCACTCCATCACTGGTATGTTTTCTGTTTCTTTGTTTTACTTCTAAGGGATTGAGAGCCATTTGAAGTTAACTTGAAAGCTTAGAAGCCGCTTAAATCGCTTTATGACATACAGTTGGATTTTTTGTAAGTTTTTACATTAGTAATTTCGAGAGAAAAAGAACGACAAAAAAAAACTTTTGCGTCTTGGTACAGCCTCGCTTGTTTTGAGTTACACTTACACTTACGCCAACTTCAATGCATTCCCCAACCTGCTGGACCCGCTCATTTCGTCACCAATACTTGTGTATATTGTATTTTTTTTTTTGACATATTGTTGTTGCTGATCTATTTTTCAGCTACGCAGAAGACTGTTGATGTACCATCAGCCAAGGACTGGAGAGGTGAAGGGCTGCTTCATTCAACATCATTCCTAGCAGCACCGGTGCTGCCAAGGTACACCGAAATTCAAATTTCAAAACTTGATAATTTCTGGCAAATTATAACTATTTTTCCGTTCAATATCTAATAGGCTGTAGGAAAAGTCCTCCCTCAATTGAACGGGAAGTTGACCGAAATGTCATTCCGTGTCCCTACTGTTGATGTATCAGTTGTTGATCTGACCGTGAGGCTAGAAAAGGCTGCCACCTACGATGAAATCAAAGTTGCTATCAAGTAATCATATGCTATACTTTATGAGTTTATGCAAAAAAAGTTGAATTTTGCTTTATCAATGGTTCTGATGATTTCATATGGGTCGGGTTGCAGGGAGGAATTTGAACTAAAGAACATCAAATAAATGGATGACTTGGTGTCTAGGTATCCATTTTAAACCAAAACTAAAAGTTTCAATCTATTTGTGCGCCACTGAATATAAATTTGGAGCACAACGGTTGCTCATCAGCTTTGCGCTCAAAAGAGATCCACTTTTGAAGCTCTAGCAAGTGTATTCTATATCCCTTTGACCGGTGAAGATAAAGCATACCCAAAAAATGACTAGCAACATTTGATTACCCATTGGTTTGACAGTGTTAATGTGTGGCAGGCATATATTGACAAAGATTCTAAAAATATTGAACAAGAGAGCTATACGAGCTGAGAATGCGCCTTAAGATGGAAACTTTGCTTTTAATATTTCAGAATTTTGAAATAGTTATGCCACAAGGAACAATCGGTTTAGCGTCAAGCAGTTCCATGTCATCATAACTATACTCCAGGTTAGGATTCTAGCAAATAGGCATTTTACTCGAAGAATTGCGGACTTGGATAGAATACTAGAAAAATAAGTGGAGATGTCAAACTCAATTAAAAGTGAGGTATATACTTCATGTCACCATAAGGAATCATCCATAAACATCATACACACACCACAAATCCCAACTACAGAGAAGTAAACAAACGCACCCGCAGCAACGCGCGGGCATTCCCACTAGTATATATATATACATGGTTTATCTATTAATTAATGTGAATTAATAATGATATATATACAAAGGGAACTTTAATATAATAATAATCACTCGTTCACATATTTTCCGACATTTTTAACTTCTTTTAATTTGAACGATCATATTTCCCCAGTGATGGGTGACTGGAAGGTGGGAGAGAAGTACCTATATGATGCCGTTCACAAAATAAAAAAAAGTACCTATAGGATATTTACATTTCCATGAAGTTTCTTAAAGGACCACAATTATTTTGTCACGTCCACCAACAAAAAAAAAAGAATAAATAATATAAGAGAAAAAAACAAGAAAAGACTGAGTCAACTCTGGTCCAAAAGATAAACCCCTATTAGAAAGTGAAAAGTTTATACCAGGAATTTAAAAAATAACAAAAGAAGATTTATAATTAGCAAGGAAAGGCAGTTTGATAAATTACTTTATTTCATATGAACCTAGTACGAAACAAGAAAGTGGATATATTCGTTTTTCTGAGTTGTTAAACTAGTGAGTTTGAATTAAGCAAGCACTAACTCAAACTCGAATCTGCAACAATATGAGCCAAGCTGCAGGGGCGGACATAATTAAAGAGGAGGGGTTGCGGACGTTGCGGCTCAACTTCGCGCGCGTAGTGGAAAATTAGTAGAAAATTTGATTTTTTTTTTACCAAATTTGGAAAACGTTGCTACTAAAATGAAAAAAATGAAAAACGTTACTACTGATTTTGTGGCCTAGATCCGCCACAGCCAAGCTGACTTCACATGATATTTCCAAACCTACTAGATAGTAACTTAGCTCCTATTGGGTTGACGAGTTGATTCATTTTTCTTAATTTGATGATTTTATGTTCTCTTTCACTTCAAATAGGAAGTTAACAATAATGTCAAGTTGTACAAGTCCCAAATAATATTGTTCCAAAATACAAATATACAATAAGCTGAACCTTCAAGAGCTTGTGTAGCGGTAAGTTGCTTAGTTCCCCTGTAGCAAAGGTCTCCGGTTAGAATTCAACTTCCAATGAATTCGTGCCTAAAGTCCTTGAAGGTCACCTATCAAGCGTAACATGCGGTTTACCTTGTCTCACCGATAGCGGGGATTAATCTGGGGCCGTGAGGTTTTCATGGCAGGTATTGAGCTACTGAGTTACGCAAACCAAATCAACTCGGTTTTTAACTTTTTTTTTTATATGAGCGACCTACATTTATCTTAAATATATCTATGCAAACTAGCAAGCTTGAGCAATATTGGCTTGAGTTTTTAACGAGTTAATTTATACAAATCGGTGAGCGAGTTATGAATTAGCGAGCTAGTTAAACAAATATACATAATAATGACAACATCGGTATAGTTTAGTTGGCCACTTGTGCTATTAAGATTTAGGACCAACTTTTGCCGTCGTATATGACCCTAGTCGCTATTAGCATCAACACAACATCTAACTTTCCCGTTGTTCATGTGATGACAAAATAGAAAGTTTTATGGTAAAATATCCCTTTTAGATAAAAGCGTATTTGGTTGGTATCCGGTGGGAATTCGGTCACTATCGGTTTGGCTTGTTATGGTACCGGCATTCGCTATAATAATTGAAAAGGAAAACCGAAACACCCAAAAGGGATGTCAAGAAGTTATTCACATCAATTGAAAAACATAAAAATGAATGTCGTTACCAAATTTTGATAACATTGATGTCTATACTGGTTAATGTCAAGTTTGTAATTCCACGGTTTTGAATAAGTTTTATATAGAAATGTCTCGTTGCAACGGTAATATGTGGAGGTAATATATCATAACTATCAAACCTGAAGAGAAAATCGTTATGTCAAAACGTAATGTCACAACGACAACATATGAATGCAACAAAATAACTTGGAAACCTGGAATGTCGAACACATTGTAATTTAATTAAATAACATATTCAAATAAAAATAATTATATTTCACCCATTCGATTTTGATTTTTTTATCAAAACATATATAAAAATAAACACGTCAAAATTGTATATTCAAAATTTTATAAAACATTATAGTATATTATATTATTAAAATAACGAAAAAGATAAATGTCGCGTGTGTGTATATATATAAACCGTGAGGTAACATTGATAACATATATGTTTGTGTTGATTTTTTGTGTATTACTATTTACAAGTCGATTTTGATTAAAATTATTATTGAGACGTGGATAAAAATAAAAATATTGCAACTATATATATACACTCAAAATTCTATACAATATCATATCTTAAAAGTTATATATAAAACTTTTTCCGGAAGAGTTGTCTCTTCACAAACTGACCTATAATCTTCGTAGTTAGAGCATCTCCAATCCTGAAGGTGAGTTTATTTTCAGACTTGACACCTTAACACGCCACATTATTCTACATCTCTACCTTAAAAACTTACATTTTGTTTCCAACGCACAAACCTACACAAACTTCCATCTTACACTCCACTTTTACATAAAAATAAAATTTTAAAATATGGCCGTGTGTGGGGTCCCGACCATCTTTGTCTGGTCGAGTCCGCTTGAGCGGACCTAATCAAACCGATCCACCATCTTGAATGTTCCTTCTGTCTGTGATGGAACGTTTGGAGTTATGACCAGTGCTAAGCACTTTGGAGATGCTCTTATTAATCTAATATATTATGCATTTATATATACCGAAATATCGAAAGGTAACCTTCTTTAAATATATACACACACTTTTATATTGTCTGAAATACAATATCTACTATACATTTGATTATTTGATTTTGAGTTTTATTGATGTTATTGACCTTCGTTGTAGGAGCATGTGTAGTGTGGTTCACATCACATCGGCCACCATTGACGCCACACTGGTCACGCCTTTCCCCTCCGCCCCTTCACATGCCCTCCATAACCAAAACTTGCAAAAGTGGTGCGGCTTGTGTGTTTAATCAGATCGATCTATAACACTATATGTGAACCACTATGAATGGTCTAACATGTTGTGAAGCTAGATTTAGAAAATAAAGGCGACATTGATGTTTCATGGTAATGTTTAAAGCACCCCAACAACTTCAAATTTATTCAAATTACACCATTTGGTACTAGTTGCTCTGGACCGGTATCAACTTCCTTCCAAGAATTTTTTTTCCATAGTGAAATTTGGATTTTTCTAAAGTACATATAAGATTTTCGATTTATAATTTGAGGGCTTCCCCTACTAGTGTAGCTCCAAAACCTAAGTTATATGCGACAATATACATCCCAACATTTATAAGTGTTTTACGATAAGTTATTCAGGGTATGTTAACTTACGAATAATTGTTATATGCTTGTGTGTTTATTACTATCTATTCGCTTGCAAGTGACCCATCGATAATTAAATTTGATAAACGGGGTGGAGGTTGGGTCCAATGATAACATCATTTAAAAAAAAAAACCTATTTAAAATAGTACGTCAATTAAACTTAACGTTAAAGAAGATCAAGACAAATTACTTTTCATCAAATATACTAATAAATCAATTTGGTTACATGGAATGAATTTCTAAGCTATTTCAGAAATTATGTCTTTATTTATAGAAATCCATTTTGATGTGCGATTATCTTTAGAAAAGCTTCACATACTCACTTTTTCCAAACCCAAGATTAAGTAATGAACTACTTGGTCAAATCTCCTGTTTTATGGTTCCTTTGCAACTTAAACATGTTAATTTTCCCATCATATTCGGATCAACATAACAATACCTAGCCAACCTATTCGCGTTCCATGAGTTCATATGTTTCTATACAGTATTTGAGTTTTCAACTTGTTTTAACTTTTTTCATCATTTTTCACGAATGCTTTTAACCTCTTGTATCATATTCACCATTTAAAAAGTTCCAACACATTACAACATTTATATACCGATTAATACAATAGTAGCAAAACTGACACCAGGTCAAAACCGGTTAAAATAACTTTTTTTCTAATAGCTTTATCAATCATTCAGTTTTCTCTTTCAACATCCTATACTTCATATTGTTATTCTGAGCCATGATTACGCTAGTTTGTGGCATGATTACGATCTTAAATTCTATAATTGTTTCCCAGAGTATTTTTAAGTATGTTTAGTTGACCGATTGAGATTACATGTGTGAGTTCTTACGAGCTATTAGCTTACGAGTTATGACCATAGAGCTAACCTATGAAGTAGGCATTTTAAATTATATTCTTTATAGACAACTTGAGTGTTAGTATAAAATGTATTAGGGTCGTCCCTGGGAATTACTGAGAACTTGGGAGCTTTTGTCGAGCAGAAAAAATGTGTCCCTAAAATGACCACCAACACATTTTTCACATTCATATGTCTGGTTTTAGATATTTCAAATTAGCCATACCTAACCTATCAATTTAGAGGTTGGCTTTTCAAGCATGATGTGAATTTGGTAAAGCTCGGTGCTTTCATTATATTTTTTTTGTAATGTTGTATCTCATATTGGAATACCTTAAATGGAAAGAAAACAATTACATACTTCCAATTTCAATAGTCAAAATTTCTCCAATTGATAATCATCTATTTTAGTTCCATTGGTATTTTTATTAAATATGATTTTTTAAGAAAATTAGTTTGTTAATTTTACCTTTGATTAAATTAATTTTCTCTGTAATTCTTAATCTATTTCTCGAAACTTTGATTCTTTGTGGATGATGGATGATCTCTCATTCTTGCTCTTTAAATCTTCAAGACTTCATCAATTGTTGTAGTTTGATCTTTCACTTTGGAATATAGAGATTCCTTACACATGGTGAGTCTTACACTTGATGAATATTTAACTTGATGAATTGGTAAACTTGATATCGCGCACTAGTTGATCTATGATCATGACTTGATTAAATCAATGTTTATCGAGATCCTAAGACTTCATCACCATACTTTAATTATACATTAAGTATTTATGTACTTGAGGTATATGTATATTTACAAACGACAACCTATTAACATAGTTTTCTAATTTCAATCATATTGAAACTAGGGATAATTTGTGTTAAATGTTAACATTAACACTAAGGATCTCTCTTGTATTTCTATTTTATTCTTAGACCAACATGTTCAGTGGCAACTTTTGTATTACAAGAAAACCACTATTTATTTGAGAAAGTCATTTCAGTTGTATTGTTGTGGATCGACAAGAAAATATAAGTTGAAATGGTCTTTGGTCGAAGCCATAAACCCAGAGAACCCACCCGCTTCAGTAATCAAATCAATCAATAACTTGGATTTTTAACATGTTCTTGAACTCGTATACGTCTCTAGTCAAGCTAAACAAATCTTAATGGTCAATTGTATCATGGCATCTTTAAAGGATGACATGCATATACGCATATGCATGGCTTATATATGTCATTCTTTTGTATTCTTTGAATTTTATCATCTCATTTGATAGAGAGCCAAAAATACAATTAATTAAAGAAAAATACAAGTCCAAATTATCAAATGTCCATCACCGACTTGCGACAACCTCATGAGCAAGAATTAAATGAATCTTGAAATATTCTACGGTCTTTTATTATTTATATTATACTTTGCTTGGAGCGTTTCAAACCAAACCATACGAAACTCCTGTATGTATACACCGTCTTCGGAAAAAAAATGTAATATTTAATTCTAACCCATAACATAATTTAGTTTAGCAAAAAAAAAAAAATTCAGCATATAACAAACATTAAAATTTGCGAATCTCAACATAGTTTAAATATCATGGGCAGGTCTTTGCATAGGAAAAAAAAGCGTGAGAAGTGTAGTAATCTATATTACATTATAAAGAGTGAGGAATGGGTAAAAAGGTCCAAAATGTCAAAGTTAAGGTGGCAACTTAAAAGTCACAAGTGTAATTCTCTAAACTTGACCACTTTTCTTCCTTTTATACCCTTATCAATGCATTAAGATGCTTGTACCATGTGATGCATTAAGATGCTTGTACCATGTGCTTTTAACAATTTTGACATCAATAATATCACCATAATCACTAATAATATCACATAACTCACCATAATCACTAATAATATCTCATTATGTTGTGACTTTCCACATGTATAACTCTTATCTCTTTATTTACTTATGTATTAATGTAAGTGCCTATATATAGTGACATTTGTATATGATGTTGAGATCAATGAATAAGAATTCTACATTCTCTTTTCTCTCTATAATCTACAATCCTTTTTTGTTACACTTTGTTGGTCGCTAATTTGTTGTTGTTATACAACACGTTATCAGCACGAATGCTTTTAAAGTTGGATCATGTTATCATAAGTCTAAGTATCACTGTTGGATCCGTTTCTTTTTAAATCGACTTTCAAGGAACCTGGAATCCATCAATGTCACATTAACAAGTTTTGTTCGAAAGTCTTACATGGACAAAGATCAAGGTATGATTAATTCAATTTCTCTTTAGTCTCAATTTCTATCAGTTCTTATTTGTTAGGTTGGGTAAGAAATTCTAATATAAGACTTGGTAAGAAAAACTAAATAATATATCTTATAGATATCCAACAGATTATAATTAATTTGATATAGAAATGTATTATCCAAAGTCCATTTTGTTATTATCATGCAATGTATTTTGATTTAGTAATATAACTTAAATTCTATTAAAGTTGACACATATAAGTTACGAGAGTGATTAATTATTATGAAATTACTCATGATTAACCTTAATGTAAAATATTTTTTATTTATTATGTAATTAATTGAACTAAGAAAAGGGTTATCTATACTACATTATAAAGGAGGAGACATGAGCAAATATGTCCAAATTGTCCAAAGTTAAGATAACATATGAAGAGTTCCTTTCTTCACACCTAAGATATCATGAAAATTCTTCCAATACTACCCCTATTTGCAAAAGCAACTTGTATACTTTTTGTGATATTGAATGAAATGGTTAAATACACATTTGCTATGAATGTAGAAAAACTCTAAAGGTTGGATAAAAAAAAATATAGTTTCTTTTCAAAGCTTAAACAATGAAGAGAAATGGATTACTTTCATATAAATCGTTTTATATTCAAAGACAATTTCATATATATCGTTTTGCATTCAAAGACAATGGAAGGAATACAATATATCTGTACACTTTTCCTACAACTTGGTGGGCTAACACGACTACGCTTGTGCATTGTTTAAAAAAAATATACTTATTTTAATCGTCCCGCAGCAACGCGCGGGTTTCCCACTAGTATAACTAAATCTTTTGACTAACTCAATTTTACTTTTAGCAAATTGAAAAAAATAAGTTATATGTTGTCTCTTACGATAAAATAAATTATAAAGTCGAGTCAGAGCCAACTTGAATTTTAATCAAGCTTAACTCGAGTTTAAGAATCTAGCTCGGTTTTTAGTTAGAGCCGACCCAGGCCAACTCAGTATGAGTGAGCCAAGAGTGTCCCCTGTCATATCACGCGGGCACACTTCTAACACACACAGAGACTATATTATAAATTTATAATGCATATTTGAAAGGCAAAAAAAGTAATTTATATGAAACTTAAGAGTTTAATTACAAATATTAAAACCCATTGTAAACCTCTATAAAACGTATAATAATTAACTTTTTATTTAATGTTTAAGCATTAATCATTGTTTTTTGTCTCACATCAGTGAAAAAACAAAAATACGTGGACCACCCACTCCTATAAAATATAGGTAACATCTTGCAAGAATTAACAAATTATGTAAGTTACACACTTAGCTCTTTAGCTAAGGAAAGTTTTATTTTTATTTATTTTGTTATGTACAGTTTTATTTTTATCGCTTTGGTAAAAATAAGTTATATGTAAAGTCGATCCAAATTTAGTCAAGCGAGGCAACTCTATTTTTAATCGAGTCAAACTTGAATTGATTTTAGCTTGATATTAATTTCAAACTGAGTCATCTCAGTTTGAAGTTGGAGACGAGTTTGAAGTGGTGTTCCCAATAGCATCGCAAGGCACCCCACTAGTGTGTATAATTCAGTCAATTTTTTTACAAGTTATTTCTTTTAGCAAAGTTTTAGTATTGTAAAGATTAAAAAAAAGTAGGTAGATCATCGAGCTACACATCTAGGTACATATAACGTTCATACGAGGTATACATAAGTATTTCACGAGTTATATATAACTAACTCTTCGATCTACATATAACAACTTGTTGATCTACATAACTTTGTTTATTTTTTATATTTAATTTTCACGAAGATTAGTAACAAATGAAATAATAAATCTTTTTTAAAATTGGTTTTCTCAAAGTTTTATGCCATCATTCAAGTATATAAAATAAAATAAATAAGTGGAAAAAAAATCAAAGAAATTTAAAACCTCAGTCATTTTCCTCAAATAGATATGGCGACCTCTAGACAGATCCAGTGAATCATGAATACCTTCGATTGGCACCTTAAACCACATTCAAGTATTCAACCCCATTCCCCTCTCTATAGCCGTACTCTAACGCTATGTTCCCGAGTTCACTAAAAAGTGGAAAAAAAAAAGAAATGAGTCAATGACGGAAAATCTCTCCCTTTCTTTTCTTTTCCTCTATTTTTTCTTCCTTTTTTTTCCTTTCATTTCCTCTCAATTTGGAAGGATTAGATTTGCTTTAGTTTTCTCTCTTTTCTTTCCCTTTTTTTTCCAAAAATAAACTCTGGAACACATATTTCACACTTTCCCTCCATTAAAAAAAACTCAAGAACACACCTCTCTTTTTTCTTTCCTTCCCTTTCCTTTCTCCTCTTAAGTTAACTCGGGAACACAGCATAAATAAAAAAATAAATAAAGAATAACATTTCGATTGGGTCGACACAAACTTGTTGGTAGCCATCTGTACGGACGAACGCGCGTTCGTAGAAAGAGTCTAAGGACAGACCCGCACAATAAGAATATCAATGACTATTTCGCCCGTTACAGCCATATCAACTTCTGTGGGGCTTCAGAAATGGTGCTCTTAGTGAATCTTTGTATTATATTCATTTGACAAAATAAAAAACTCGTACCAATGGCTTCACAAAAAAAAAAAAAAAACAGCATACATGTAATGTCTGTTGGTCAATTGGTATGATGAACTCATGTTACCAACAATGCCATGTGCCATACTCCCCCATCTTCGGACTTAAATATGTAACTAATGCGATAATTATAGTTATATTATTATTATATTTGATTGAAAATACATAAGTTTATATATTTTCATTATTACAGCTTTTATATTTAAATAAGAAACAAGGTATAAATAAACCAGATGAGCTTTCTATATACTAATTAAGGTGTGAGTGTGTGCTCTGTGGACAGTGTGTATACTCTTAGTTAATACTTAATATGAGAGACAAAAAACAAAGCATAAAATGTTATCTAAATACGTGTTTCCATTATTAGTAATGATGAGCATCTCAAAACTAGTACATTTGTAATTTTTATTCATTGATCATTTAAAGGGAAAATGATCAAAATGGCTTGTTGATCGTGTGATTTGTCAAAATGACTATTTCCCGTCTCTTTGGAGAGACGGGTTACGGCTCCCAACGAGCCTGAACCGTCTCCGAAGAGGCTTTAGTTTACACCAATAGAAAACCAACACGTGGGTCAAGGACTGTGTGGCGTCTCGGGAGACGGGTCACAGCCGTTAAGACGGCTCCCGTGGGCCCTTGAGACGTCTCACTAAGGGCTCGGCTTCGGTTCGGCTTATAGTAAATCACCACAGCCGACCCACCGAAGACGTCTCGGGAGACGGCTCACATCACATTTCCCCAGCCGTCTCCCGAGACGGCTTGGGGTCCCAGTGAAACGTCCACCATGACGTCTCCGGAGACGTCTCGTGGGTCCCGAGACGTCTCGGGTCTCTTCGTCTCCGGTGAGTCCCGAGGACTTGTCCGACGATTCAATTGTCCACGTCACCCCTATCTATACTATTCTCCGTACCAATCTCTGTCCCATTCCCCGTCCGACTCTCCACTACCTCAAACACTATCACTACCACCACCGTCTCAATCATTCAAAGGAAAATGGCACCCCAACGATGGACTGAGGAACAAGAAATTGCACTAGTTTCAGCGTGGCAACATGTCGAAGATAGCCCACACCAAACAAACAAGCGGAACCGTATCTTACATGAATACAATCGGTTGGTGGGAGGCTCAGACCGAACCATCGACTCTCTTAGCCGTAAGTGGAACGACTTGAACACGAAGTGTCAGCTCTTCAACGGGTACCACTATCGGACACTTCGATCGGTACCTTCAGACATGCCCGAAGACGAGGCGATCGGATATACCAAAAAACAGTATCAAACCAAGCAGCGCAAAGAATTCAAACATGTGTCTACTTGGCAAATGATGAGGGACCGTCTTAACGCGTAGCTTATTTTAGGTTTGTAATAATTTATGTATTTATTTTATGTTTTTATTTAATCCAATGAATGTTATGTTTATTTTATATTTTTTGATGGACTTTTGTTCCTTTATATTATATGATATATTACAAATATTATGTTTTTGATGTTATGTATTTATTACAATTTGCCCAAATATTACAACAATTTTGATTTTCAAAACACAGCAGATATTACAAAAACTATACTATTACACCAACATAAACAAACTCGTTGCACACGTCGACCACGAGACGTATCCGTTGCAGTAGGGGACGCCGACGAGTTCCAGCGACGGACGTAGGGTTGGTAAAGGAAAATAATTTCCCAAATTTACTTGCTTTGAACCATTTGCTTGAATGACGTTTGTGCTCTTCATAGACAAAGAACCGAACTTGGTGACATCTAACGGTTTCCCGAGACGACTCTGAGTCGTCTCACGGTTCCCGAGACGACTCTTGACTTTCACGGTTCCCGAGACGTCTTTGAAAACCGTCGCTTCGTTTAATTTCACCTTCTTACCATCAAATTTTTTGAATATAAATAGAAGACACTGTGGTTAAAATCCACACGAAAGGTAAAAACAAAAACAAACACCTACCAAGCCAAAATATGAACCCGTGGACCGAAGAGGAATAGATGACACTTGTTTATGTTTAATATTTATGTTTTAATTTTATGTTTCATTGAAATGTTTTTATTTATGTTTTATATTTACTTTTAGAGTTGAAAACAAAGAAACTAATTAAAAAAATTATAAAATAAACGGTAATAAAGGGTAAAAATAAAACACTAAACCTTTTCTCAAAACTTTTGTAAAAAAACAAAATATATGGATATATTAAAACCAAAATATATGAGATAGAGTTGAAAACAAAGAAAATAATTAAAAAAAATTATAAAATAAACGGTAATAAAGGGTAAAAATAAAACAATATATGAGACGGTTCAGAGCCTAGCTGGAGACGGCTCAAGCCTAGCCGAAGACGGCTTGAGCTCGGCAGTCGGCGAGACAGTGAGACGTCTCAAGGGCCCACGGGAGACGACTCGGCGGTTCTGACACGTCTCCGGAGATGCGTGACAGTCCTCGGGATCGGTGACGCCACGTGTTGGTTTTCTATTGGTTGTAAACTAAAAGCTCTCCGGAGACGGTTCAGTCTCGTTGGGAGCCGTGACCCGTCTCTCCAAAGAGACGGGGGGGCCATTTTGGTCATTTTCCCTTATTTAAATATTAAACGTGAATTCATTTTAAAATACCTTTCACCACCTCACAGGATATTTGAAGACTTATGCACTCAAGTCCTAACCTGACCATGTAATATAATTTCACTACGGTGGCTATAGACGTACAAAGTAAATGAATTATAGACATGGGTTGACAAATGATAACGATTGCCATATTCACAAAGGGAGATGACACACGTATTTTAGAGGTATGACCTGCTCGATCTTCCTTTACAAACGAAAAGCCTTTGCTTTAGGACATCTGATTTTAAAGGGCCCTAATTTCCTTCTTTGGAATACATATCAGGGTTAGTAGCAACAATGTAATAAGAGTAGTGGAGACAGAGATTGAACTATAGAGACATAGGTTAATTCCGAATTGGGAAGGTGGATTAGAAGTTGATTTTGAGTGGTAATCATTTACGTCGATTTGTTGGATCCGATATAGATTTTAAAATTTTGAAAGAGTATATCAACTAGCCCCGGTAAACTCCCTTGTCACTAGGGGCCTTCGCTCCATGAAGCACATGCCCGTTGTTGACAGAAATCACAATAGTCTCGAAGAAATTTGTACTCCACACCTCCTAACTTATGTCGATATTTATTATCTTTGTGTTTTGATCATAATTAACTCCAAGTAAGTTAAAATGATTTAATGACACTAAAATCACCAACAATTTCTTATGATCATAAACAACTAGCATTCTCACACATGTTTAGTTCTTATGTGAATTTAAAAAATTATATATTAATCACAATAAGTGCCAATAAAATGTGAGACGTAGCACAATATCACACGACTTTGTATTTAGATAATGTAAATACAAAATTCAAACATTTAAGACAATAAGATCCTTACATGTCATAAACTTATAATCGAGACAATTAGATCCTGACATGTTATAAACTATAATCGTGTAATTTACATGATTGAAGCATGTATGTGTTCTCAACTTTTCACACGATAAATCAAAAGTTAGGGTGTGGAAAGGTGAGTTTTACGGTTGCCAAAAGGGTAAATGACGTGAATTGTGGGGGTTGAAAAATGAAAAGACTTATCATGAAAATTTGAAGTTACAAAAGAAAACCAAAACATTAATTAAACTATATTATTTTCAAACTTTTGAATTAAAAGATATACTGATTATTTTCTCCTCGTTCACAAACATGAAGTGACAGTAGAATCTAGAATGTATGGTGTTAGTGAGCCAAGACAAAACCCAGGATAATGCACAGTGAGCATGCTCACCCCACGTTATTATGGTGTTAGTGAGCCATGTGGCTACTTAGATGGCTCGTAACCCCCCCCCCCTCGCTCGCTCTGCCACACACACAGAGTCTAATAGAGACTCAGATACCTAAAACTCATCTAATGAGGTAACTAAGATACATAATAAAATAAAGGCCAAATATCAAACCTATCGATAATAAACCCTTTATAACGTTACTTTTATTGGGGAAAGATCCGGTACAAATATCTTTTTTGGTAAGAACTGTGAGAATCAAAGGAGGGTATTTTTTTTATTTTTTTTTTAAATTTTTTTTCCCCATATTGTTAAACATGTATTATAGTATTGAAAACTAAAAAAAAAAATAAAAAATAATTTGGTGTAGAGTAATTACGTGTAGAGTAATTACATAATTACTCTAGTGTAAACTAATGTATTTACCTTAATGACGTAATTACACTAAAAAAAAAATTTAATTTTTTTTTGTATTATTCATCTAGAAACAATGTTTAAGCACATGGGAAAAAAAATTCTAAAAAAAAAAATAAATTTTTTTTACCCCCTTTGATTCTCACAGTTCTTACAAAAAAACTATATATATTTGATCTTTACTCTACTTTTATTATAGTATAGAAAAAATAACTCAAAAACCACATTACAATAAAATTCTAACCCTCGTGCATAACCCTAAACATGGCTACGTATTTATAGTTGAAAGTGAAACCTAACTTGGTCAACAATAAACATGGGTGATACTATCTAGACAACCTAAAAAAAACCCTAAACAACCTTTCTACAGACCGTGGAGGTCCCTACGTGCCGTTGTGGCCAAATCAGGGAAAAACGACGGGTCGTGGGGGCTTCCACGGCCCGTCATAATACAAAAAAGTGAAAAACGATGGGCCGTGGAGGCCCCCACGACCCGTCCTAATACGATGTACGAGGTGTCAATCTGAAAAGGTCTTTCCCTAGGGGCCGTGGGGGCCCCGACAGCCTGCAAAAATGGATTAGGTTTAGACATTTAATGCCTCTACGGCCTGTGGAGGCCTCGACGGCCCGTAATAATGTCATATTTAACTAAAACGTGATCAGCTTCTTCCTCATTTGAACCAAAACTTAAAATATCACCACCACCAAAACCCTCGTCCCATCTCGACTTCCCGGTCTTACGATGTCATATTTACAAAGCTATTCAACCGTTGACCTGTCTGAGAACGAGTCTTACGTCTCTGAAAGCGTAGGGTATGAACCCAGGGTTCAAGTTGGTGAAGAGGAGCTTAAATCCGGGGTTCGTGGTAATGACGGGAAGATGCTGCCCGATCTCAACCAGGAATATGTAGAGGAACAGGAGTCATTTTTCGTGCCACCAAGCTACCCGCAGTACACGTACGGGACTTACCATTCGCGCGGGAGTGGTGCTAAGGACTTCGAGAAAGATTATAACGGCTCTAACCCGGATGATGACAACCAGAAAGATGCTTATGAAGGTGTTAACATAAAAGTTGAACCTAACCCGGATGTTTCGTATGAAACCGAGCAGGTGCGTTTATTTATTTACACTAGTATATCTTTACACGTTTTAGGGTTTGTTGGATTGAACTAGTATATATTTATAGTAGTATATAATTTAGAGTAGTATGAATTTAGACTAGACTCTTGTATAAATTTTCAGGTATTTGGGTCTGTTGAAGAGATGAAACAATGGGCTTACGATAGAGCCATTGCTAGCGGTTACGTCCTAGTGACCGGACGTTCTGTTTCAAAAGGCACGGGAAATAATGCAAGAAAAATTGGGATAGACCTGAGATGCGACCGTGCTGGCGAATACCAACCTACAGCCACAGTACGGGCTACGGGTAGCAAAAAGATTAACTATCCATTTATGTTAATAGGGAGGCTACGCAAAGACGGTTGGAAGTTGGAGATTAAACAACCGAATCATAACCACGACCCTTTTAAACATGTTGAGGGTCACGCTTTTGCTAGGAGGCTGACACCACATGAAGAAAATATGGTGGAAACGCTTTATTAGAGCACAAAACCCGAATAATGTATGCATTCTACGAGACATACACAATACCATTAGCAAGATTAAACACAGAATTTACGGCGACAAAACTCCAATGCAGGTATTATTATTACTTACTATTATTGTTAATTATTATTATTATTATTGTTATGTAGATACTTGGTTGAAAAGAAATTTACTTACTACTCCAAGCAGAATCCGGAGACAGATGCTGTTGAGAATATTTTCTTTTCACACCAGGTCTCGTACAATCTCTGGCGTGCCTTCCCACATGTGATGCTGATCGACGCCACCTACAAAACGAACGAGTACAGAATCCCGTTTGTTCAAATTGTGCAAATAAAAAACCCTATTGTGTATATAACCGGAGCCATAAACATTAAGCTAAACCCTACGATTATGGGTGCTTATAAATAGTATTTACAATTGTTTATTAATAACTTTTGTTTTTTAGTGCATAGTTGTCGTTTATACCCTGGTTTGTAATAAGTTTAAAATTGCTCCCTCGACTTTAATAAAGTTATATTTTTCTTTGTGTTGATCGTTTTCTAACCGATTTACACTATAGCCCATAAACTTAAATAAAGTTATCATTTTTAGTTTTTAAAAAGTTCTTGTTCTGTGATTTTTACGGGTTTCATTCTATTTATCAAAGCTCCACAGTCCATGCAACTTATTTTTATTTACGCTTCGACGAGAATTTTCATAATATTGTTTCAAAACGGCATGTTTTAAATGTTTTTAAATCCGTTAAGCATTTTGGGTTGCCCGAATCTCATCTCTAAATACTCTATCGTGATGCGTTTTTTTTTTTGTGAATTTTCGTAACATTGTTTTAAAACTGACCAGTTGTGTTAAAAGTCTTTTAGAAATACAACATTGCAACGTGTCTTTTTATCTACGTTTAAACCAACTCGCTATAATTCTTGGTTGTCATGTTTACTTTTAAATACTCTTTGGGGTAAATTTTATTTGAGTAACGTGGATTTCATATGCAACGACGCAACCTTCTCCGTGGTTTTCAATTATACCATCGCGGCGTGGTTTTTCTACGGTTACGTTCACAATTTGCTTATTTTTATTTATGTTTCAAACCCACCGTCGAGTGTGGGTGGTAACCAACTAGCTACCCCTTAGACTAAACGGGATGGTGGCTTGGAAGGGGAGGGTTAGCCCCTCCACGCCAACCACATCACCCAATTCTCATTTGTTTAGGGCGTTGCCTCATGCTAAAGGTAGAATCTTCATGGGCGTTGCCCTTTATTTTCTTTGATCATGTGTTTGAAACTAGATTTTTTTTAAAGTCTCTTCATATCCCAATACCACTCCTTCCCTTTTGTGATGTAGAGGGCAAAGCCCCCAAACTCTACGTGGCGCGTAGATGATAGGGTGGGGGTTTTGCTCTAACCTTTATGACACCGTGTAGAGTCTTAAGCACTAAAACCCACATGTTATTGAAGCTACATGGATTGGCCCACCAACTTGTGTGGCCTAAAATTTAAGATAATTAAATGATGGACGAGTGATATTTCAAGTTAGCTCAACTCGATTCAGTGACAACAACTCCAATTCGAAAGCTTAGAGACACATTTAGATTCGGGTTAATAGCTTCATTCCCAAATCTGCTCTTGCAAGGAGCGAGTTCAGAATATGGCTTTAATTTTGCTTTGTCTTTTGTTACGATGTAGGAGGGAGTAAACGTTGTTGTTGGGTTTGTAGTCGCATTTCTCTAACACTAACTCACATCTGAATGGAATGTGCTTTTACGCTACGGGTCCACGAAATCATTAACTGTCTAAGTTTTACATTCGTCGACATAAGATATATGATCCTTGTTCCAAGTTCTATATGATATACGTGGACCTTTCACCTCCATGTAACGGTGGGACAATAAACATATACACATACACCCATCTGCTTATTGTTTAGATGTATGAAACCGTTGAGTTATGACTAACAAACTTTGACATATGGAATTCAAAAAATAAAGAATCAAAGACAAAAAAATACAAATGAGACGTAACATGTGACGCATATGTTTCAAGAAGCTATGTGTGTGAAGTCGCAGAGGGGATGACATGCGGGTCTAGAATCCTTCACACAAAAATATTTTGATAAATTTTATAAAATATCTAAGACATAATCAAACAAATACCATTTTTAACGTTTGCTGGTTATAATCATGATGAATATAATATGTCGTTTTATTTTACACGTAGTTTATGATCAATTTATTTTATTTTAGATATTTTGAAGAAGATTATATCTTTATAGATAAATGCATATAGATGTTTCTTCTCAAAACAAGGGACGATTAAAACTGTAAATAAACAATCCAGATAATTGATAAGATCACTTCAATCCCCATAAAGATTGGTGAACAATTTCTTAAATAGTTGGAGGTTATTATAAATCTTGCTTCTCGCTAGAGATGAGCTCGGTATCGAACATGCCTAATACCGATTTTCATCAAAACTTGGTACCGATACCGAAAATATACGGTATTGGCATGGTACAGGTACAGGTACAGGTACGGTATCTGTATTTTAAGGTAAAATACCGATACCCTACCGATATCATACTAAATCGATATCGAACTGAAAATACTACTGATACCAATTTTCATCAAAACTTGGTACCGAAAATGAACCGGTATCGGTATCGATATTTAATACCTAAATGTTCATCCCAACGTCTTCAGCCATATATTTTATAGAATGTGTTTTACGTACCCATTTACACTAGGTGTATATGTATTTATGTTCAGTTAACGCGTTTTCATTTGAAAATTTTGTATGTATTTAACCTGACCCCTCAGTTTTAAGGGTATTGTGACTTTCTCCTTGCCCCCTCCCCCACCCGAATTTTGTTTTCAAGCTTCGCCACCTTTTGTGGTTCTGACATGACTATCGGTTGTTGGTGCTGGTGTTGTTTAGGAAGAGGAAGGAGTGTTAAAAAATATCCAATCCGAACTATCCGATATCCAAATTTCGGATATTTCAGTATTTGGGTAGTGATTTTAAAAGATTTCGGTTATAAATTTATTTTTTTTTGGATATCCGAATGATTTGAAAAATATATGAAACTATCCAAAAATATTTGAAATATCCGGTTTTGAATAAATATAAAAAGTATAAAATAAAATATATCATAAAAAGTTGGATATTCGGATATTCAATTCACTATCTGAAATTTCGGATAGTCAAACTAAGTATCCGAAATTTTGGAATATCCGAATTTTTGAATATCTAGTTTTAAACGGTAGGTGCCAATAGGGATGGGCATACAAGGCAAAATACCGATACCGTACGAGGGGTTTCGGGATCGGTACAGTACCCATATTTATGGATTTTCGGTTTCGGTATTACCGGTATCGGTACGGGATCGGTATGGTATCGGTATTTTAAAGTAAAATATTGATACCATACCGGTACCGTACCGTACCGTATGTGTTCGGTATCGGTATTGGTTTTTTGGACTTTTCAGTATCGGTATTGTCGGGATCGGTATCGGTTCGATACCGATACCGTCCCGAGCTCATCCCTAGGTACCAAGGTGGGGTGGATTATTAATTTTATATAAATTATTATTAATGGGATCCACCAAATATTATATTACTTTTTTTATTTTAATTTTAAGTGTATTATACATGGGGTATTTTAGTCACTTATATTTTAGTGAACAACTAAACACCCAACCCTTATTTAATCAAGGGACCATCTAAGTAATACGTGATTAAACTATACGGAGCATACAATTTTTAGAAAGTGAGAACTAAACATGAAATCGTGGACAAATACACGAAGCAAGCGTACATGTGATTTGTTCATAAACAAACATAAATGAACTTTGCGTCAAATAGTTCACGAACAACTCACTACACGCACGGTTCATTTACACGCGTTCTTAAATGGACGTAAATACCACAACATCATCTCTATATATTATATATGTGTGTTTTTATATTATACTCTGTGTGTGTATATCGAGTGATCAAAATTGTCGATTGTCATCATCTCCTAAATTTTGGGCTCTTGGAAATGGAAGGTTAATCACACATACGTGATGCAATGAAATCACAAAGCCGGTAATTCCGTAAACTCATTGAGTTACCTGGAGCCACGTGTCAGTCAGCCACGTCACGCCCACCGGCTCGTGTCAGTCACACCCATATTCCGTGTTATTTAATTTCCCGATTTCTACGTGATTTCCATTAATACCCTTTACAGTATATGGCCCACTGTGGGCCCAGGTTCATCATATATCTAGATCTATATATGTGTTCCATCTTGTTCTCTCCATCATCCAACCTTAACCTCAACAACATCCCACTGAGATCTCTTGCTTTTGTGTTTCAACAGAAATTTTCTGTTTTTTCTATTTTTTATTTTGGTTATCATCGGCCATCAGTTTTTTTTTTTTTTTTTTTTGTTGTATATTTTGTTATCCAAAGATGGTGGCTATAGTTGCTCGTACTGGCAGAGAATTGCAACGTTACCATGGCCTTCAACGTGTAGTCGTTGGGTTAGTTTCTTTTTTCTTTAATCTGTTTATGAATTTTTTTTTTTTTAGATTTGTGTTGGAAAAATTTTGTGTAATTCGAAATGGATTTTTTTCTATTAATTATTGGGGAAATTTGATTAACCAACCATTGAAGTGGCAAGTAAACGGCTAATAAGCTGCGCCGCAACTCTTTCTAGATAACAAAACCAATACAAGTAAAAAGTAAAAACAAAACTTTGGACTAATAAAAGATTACAGCTAATAAGCTGCGCCACAACTCCTTTTAGATAGCAAAACCGATGCAACAAAAAAAGTAAAAACAAAACTTTGGATTATTAGAAGATTACTATGCACCCGCTGAACCCTGTTCAGAAATTCCACAGCCTAGGGGACTAGGGACTAAGGACTAAAACTAGAAGCCAAAATTAGAATTAATTGATTAACATGAACATTTATGGATAATAATAATAATTTTCTAATAATTGATTTATAAATGTTGTGCAGATGCATACCTTATAGATTGAAAGGTAGCATAAAGAAATCAGGAATAGAAGATGCACTCGAGGTGCTAGTGATAAGTGCACAAAGAAAAGGCAAAGGAATGTTATTCCCTAAGGTGAATAGTTTATTTTCAATATTATCAAAAGTGTATCATAGTTCAATTGTTTTGAACTTTATATAAATCTTGTTTTAAAATTCATAACTAACTGATGCTTAAATGATTAACAGGGAGGATGGGAATTAGATGAAGAGATTGAAGCCGCGGCTCTTCGAGAAACAATCGAAGAAGCCGGAGTAACAGGTGAAGTTGGAGGTGAATTGGGAAAATGGTGCTTCAAGAGCAAAGGCAATGATGCATACTATGAAGGTCACATGTTCCCTTTACTTGTGAATGAAGAACTTGATCAATGGCCCGAGAAAGCGATACGCCAAAGACATTGGGTAGGTTTTAAAAGACAAAAAGATTTAAAGTTCAATTAGTTTTTCAGGTATTTATGCTTACAAATGTTTGAATTGTTATTTAGGTGAGTGCATCTAAAGCTAAAGAATCTTGCCAATATGCTTGGATGAGAGAAGCACTTGACTTGCTAGTAGCCCGACTCGAGACACCAAATAAGTTGGATGATATAACTGTTTGATTGAAGCAACTTGGTTTTGTATATATAATGATACTTGAAGAGTTGAAGATTGCACTTTTTGATCAGAAGTCGGACCCTAAGCGAACGATTGTTGGTTCAAAACTTTTGATTATGATCACAACCCCTTGCAATTTCAAAAAAAAAAAAACAAAGAGGATAAAAGACACAGTGAATCGAAACTAGGGAATGCAATGTGTAAACCCGGGCTCATGTTACAATTCGATCCCTTTTTTTCCTAACCTCGAATGAGGTTATGGTTTTTTGTAACATAAGGCCTTGGGAAACAATGCATGGAAAGATGAATCCACCCTTGCAAAGATGAAGAACTCTAGCGATCGGGTCAATCAATCTTCGAATGGATCTCGTCCGTTGATTATTTTTTTCCATGGATCTAAAGAACATGGTTCATTATCAATGGAAGTTTGATTCAGTGCCAGATGAATTTGTTATCATGTTGTATTATTTTCTTGGTGATTTTATGTGTATTTAGGCTGTCTTTGGTTGTTCAATTAAGGTAGGATTAGCTGTGTAGTTTGTGTTAGGCATGTATATGATCAAGTAATCAACTTACCTTATCAATCAACCAATGAATCTTAATGGATTGCTAACCATGTATCTATCATGTATGTGTCTCTTTGTCTTTTAGAAAAACGACCAGATTCATTTTATCAACAACTTGTAACAATATAATATATGTAACAAATATAATATAATTTTATGCATGGAAATTTGCTTTATTATCCTACTAATTTATACAATTTAATTAAATTAATTGGGTATGACAAGGAGATTTGAATGATTCATGTTATTTAATCATAGAAATTTAAAACATCACGTCTGATAAAAAGATGAAAAGGAATAAAACATTATTATAGCTAAATGTGAGGTTATAGATATGTACCTACTACCCAAGTCGTCGTCAATAGGAAGAGGTCGTCCACTACGTATCACGATTTACTTCAAAGGACATGATTGTAGCGGCTCATTCATCTTGTTCCACATGATTCATGGCCTATACACGTTAAATTAGTTGTCGTTTATTATCGGTAGTATGTACCCTTCAAAAATAGAGAATATGAGATGTGACATGCACCAATATATTCGGTTGTGAAATCAATACCAATCCGATTCATGACCGATTCATGAGTTGGTTGATATCGTATTCCATAGAATAACTCTTTTGGACTTTTTCATGTTGCCGAGCTTATTGTCATGCGGTCGTCCTCAGACTCCCCACGTAGATGACTAGGTCTTTTAAGGGTCGGTCATTTTGTCATGCTTATTGATATAGACTGGCTTCTTTTTGTCATGGACTAATCATGCGGTGACCAGGGGGTTAATTTTTTTTAGTTAAACCACAACTCGGTTGTAAAGTACTCCCTCCGTCCCAATTTAAATGTCCTCATTTCCTTTTTTGTTTGTCCCAAATTAAATGTCTCTTTCCAAAAATGGAAATGTAATTTCCAATTTTGCCCATAAAAGACAAAATACAATCACCACTTTTGAGGATATTATTGTCATTTTACCACATACAAACAAAAAATTTCTTAAAATGTGTGTTTTTAGAAGTGGGACATTTAAATTGGGACGGACGGAGTATGAGTTAATTAAAGACCACCACATACATGGCAGTTCATTATTACACTTTTTAGTAAATCACAACCCCCCAACCAAAAATAAAAATAAAATAAAATAAAAGCCGTTATCAATACTCTCTGTGAAATGGTCTAAATCTTAAACATTCACTTAGAGGGTGTTTGGGTTTAAGTTTCAAAACAACTTATTGACTTATTGGCTTTTCCATAAAACCAATAAGTCAACAAGCACTTTATGTAACTCAAAAGCACTTTATGTTTTGACTTTGGCTTTTGGCTTTTAAGGGTGAAAAAGTTGTTTTTAAAAAGTTAGAAATCCTGGCTTTTGACTTTTGGAAAAAAATACAAATCTACCACCCATACAACCAATATTCACAATAAGTTAAGCGAAACACTTAAAAAAATAACATTCTATTGACTTTTTGATGTTTCTTATCCCAAAAGCTAATCCAAACACTTTTTTAAAACTCCGTTTCAAAAACTCATAAGCCAATAAGCATTTTTTTCATTTCCAAACTCAATCCCAAACACCCTCTTATCGTAATCAATGGTCAATAATTTTTTTAATAAGTAATCTAAAAAAAATTAGTCTGTGTTTAATTTTCTTAAACATATATTTGTGTATGTATGGGTGTGTGTGAAAAATTACTTCAACCCCACGAGAAAACCGGTGCTTGGATGCCTTTCAGGGGCCATTGAACAACCCTATATAGGGTTGTTCTCAAATATCTTCTAATGATAATTTCCCTCCGGATGAACCTTGCCTCATTTGCAAAAAAGTCTGTCTTGATAGATTTGGCGAGCATGCGCTCCAGTGCAACGAATTATCGGCGTTCAAGTACCGCTATGACTTGGTCAGAGATGTTCTATGGGATGTGCTTCGACGTGCAGGGATCTCGGCTAAGAAAGAAGCATCAGTAAATTTTTTGACTGATTCGTGCGAGGGGAGATCTACCCTGCGTCCAGCGGATGTTCTTGTGTTTGAATGGGTGGGGGGGGGGGGGGGGGGGGCAAGCAATCAAGCATGCTTGTGTTGACCTTACTGGGGTGTCCCCCTTGGTGGGTTTGCGAGACAACGGCTAATTTGTACCAAAGCAGGTAGTTTTGAGGCAGAAGCTAAGAAGGTCGCTAAGCACGAAGCGGCCTGTTTGGAGAATCAACACGTGTTCCTTCCATTTGCTTTCGATACATTTGAATCTCTAGCCCCTGAGACAGTACGTTTCATGGAACGAGTGCAAAAGGTGATCCACAGTACCTCGCAGGGCTCTAAGAACCAAGGTTTTGTATCTAGCAGAATAGGTTTTACGATTCAAAAGGGAATAGCGGCAAAACTTGTTGTCCGCTTACCCACTATCCAAATGTATGTTGTCTTATTTGAAAGTCCTAATTACATCGTTATTTTAAAAAAAATAGTACTCTAAATCATAAGATTTATGCGTTTTAAGCTGATTAAAACTACGTGTAAGTTAAAGTAATAGTTCTGTACGAATTAACATGTATTTTAAATGTTTTTAGATAAGTTGTCGACGTCAATTTCAGACAATGAGTTTTACGTGTATCTACTTCGAAGAAATTAGTATGATCGAGTGGGCCAAAGATTGAGTTATGTCTTTAATGGTTATCATGTATTAAAATTATTATATTTACACGGCTGAGTTATGTTAGATATGTGATATATAGTCATGTGGCGTCACGTGTCTCAAAGATGGGGCAAATCCGTTTGAAAGAAAAAAAGAGACAAACTCTAGACACGAAAATATATAATCATGATACAGTGTTGTATGGGCTTGCATTTGGTATGGCTAAACGGTTAATATTTACATGTTTTGGCATTGAAGTTGTATCGAGGCATGTTACTTTAATGCATTTTTAGTTCATGTGTAGTGGCCCGTTATAGGGCGTTTTGAAGCCCCATAGCGCCGGGGAACACCGCCGGCGCTATGGGGGCGTTTTGGTGGCGCCCGCTATGGGTATTGCGAGAGGAAGGTGGCGTTTTGGAGTTTCTTCTTCTTCTTTATATTATTATTATTATGAAGATGAAGGTGGGTTTAGGTGGAGAGGAGGCGGAAGGGGAGGAGGGAAGGTGGAGAGGAGGAGGCGGAAGGGGAGGAGGCGGAAGATGAAGGTGATGAAGAGAAGAAGGAGGAGGAAGATGAAGTGTGTGTGTGTGTTAGTGTTTATATAATAATAATAATAATAATAATAATAATAATAATAATAATAATAATAATAATAATAATAATAATAATAATAATAATAATAATAAAACAATAAAAATCAATTATTACCCAATCATTTATAAAGCCCCATAACGCCCCTTCCCACTACACCCTCTTTTTCCATAACGCCCCATAACCCCCCTTCTATTACTTTTTAATATTTTAATCTCCATAACACCCTATAACCCCCCTCCACTACACACGACCTTACATACAGGATAGCGGTGGAAGATTTGGTGATGATTCTCGACCATACACTCATCACATGGAACTTTATACCCATTAAAGGAAAACAAGGAAAGTGATCTAGGCTTAGTTGGAACATTTTGGCACTCACTCAACCTTTGACGGTCATTTAGGGGCGTTTGGTTTCTACCTAGTGTTCCATACACTTGGTGCAGTTTCAAAATAGTTTTAGGTCAGTTTTGATGAATTTAAAGGGGCTTTTTTGGGACTTTTATTCATTCTTGGCTTGGAATCTTCAAGTGCCACAAAGTTCCAATTGAAGATATATCATATGCACTTACGAATCAATTACCGGTTTAAAGTAAGACTCGTAAATTTTCAGTCATGTTCATTGCATGAATGTCTGGACAATTATATATATTTTCATGTGGGTGTCTATGATTGTGTTAGCAGTTTCATTTCTTAGGCCAAGAGGGGTGCTAGATTTTTTTTCCTTTCACTGATTTTAACCAATCCTGCTTTGCCACATTACTTCACTGAAATACCTTTTTGTACGCAGCACTCCACTGATTCTTTTATTTATTTTTTATAATTTCATTAAAATTATTATTATTATTATTATTATTATTATTATTATTATTATTATTATTATTTCACACGGTTTAAAATTAATTACCAAAACTATTTCAACCGTCCCACAACCTCACGGCCAGAATTTAGTATGGTAACCATTCAATCGAATTGAATGGCATTGATACCGTTCCACCAAACCGTTCGAAATTTTTTATATATGAACTTAGCACACGGTGGGGTTAAAACACACTTTTACCACCGTAAATACAAAGAAACACACACGAAGATGACTCGTTGGACCACCGAAGAAGAGATTGCATTCGTGATATGCTACCAAGACACCTCGAACGACCCGGCACTTCAACAACGTCGTTCGCAGGTTTTTTTGGGAACGTGTACTGGCCGATTTCAACCGCCACGTTGGCATCAATGACCGGACAACCGTCAGCCTGCAGCGGAAATGGACCGATCTCACCAATAAGTGTGATCGGTGGACCAGCATGTACCAGAACACGTTGAGGGAGGAGCCGGGCATTGACCCGGAGTTGGCTATCGAGCTCACGCATGTGGACTATGCGGCTCGATATGGCAACAGCTTTGACCATGTCGAGGCATGGCAACTGTTGCGCCAACTCTAGGTTTTTTTATTTCTTTTAATGTATTTTATTTTTAGTTTTTTATATTTAATAGTTATGAATTTTAGTTTTTTATGTTTATTTATCTTTAATGTTCCTATTATTTAAGTAAATTTTAAACAAACTGTTTAAAAAAGATAAAGATATTCATAAAACAAACGGTAAAAATATTTAAAAAAAAAATAAACCAAACGGTTAAATACACAAAAAAAGGTATATATAAAAGTCAAAAATAAAATAAAACACCGGTACCAGAACGGTAAACAGAACCAGCAAAAAGGTCCACGGGACCACTACCAGCGTGTATGGCGGCGGTGGTACCGTGCTGGTAGTTGGTACCCGTGGACAATTCGGGTGGCGCCCCGTCCCCCCTTATATAATTTAGAAGTGCAATTTGTGTGTAGAAATCTATGTTAGTTTCTTTTCACCTAAAGTGACTCTTTGGAGTGTTATAGATGTTATATGGTTTGATATTTGTCATGAATTGTGCTAAAATGTTCATGATTTCGTGTTGGTATCATCCCACTCTAGAGAAGCTTTATATGTGTAGTAGATATATCATTGATGTAATTGTATTTTATTATCCAAGTGATGTCAAAAGTGATCTAAGTTATGTCTATGTAATCTATCATGTACATAAACAAATTCATAAGTCTTGGTAGTAATGATTGAATTTTGACATCGGAAGTGTCTTATCTTCTTAATATTGATAACTAGTTCTAATTGAATTGCATGCCTGTGCACATTAATTTTAATCAAACAACTTTATCCTTCGGACCCTTTGCAAACTATGGTTACATCTCCATAGACCGAGTCGGTCCCAACTTCCCTCCACCATAGCTTGCCTTCTTTCTTTGCATGTTGCTTCTAACCTTCTCTTTCACCACGGAGATTGAGTATAAGATTTTGATGCCAACAATCTCGCTAAAATGCACCATTCATGCCGATACACAAGCGTTACATGTAGACAATATACTAATTTCCTTTCTCGGTTTTGATACCATTTTATTGTTGACATGGTAAAAAAGAAGTGAAGTAGACTTTTCCTTGAATGAACGATTATTTCTTTTTTCAGATAGTGTCGACAAATTAAGCTAAGCGTTTTGACATTTTAAAAAACCGGATCCTAAGTTCTCAAGATTGGCATATAACCAGATTTACTTTTTTAACATCCTACTAAAGCGGACATTGATTAATATTACACCTTTCTACTCCTATTCCATATTCTTAATTCCAGTTTGGTTGGTTCATATCAAGTTAAACCATCAAAGTTTTAGATATTACTTTTCCATGTCTTCAAGTCAACTTAAATTAGAAGCCAACGACTCACTCTTCATGGTTCGACATCATACTTACCATAACTAGCTTTAGGCAAATAATATACATGTACTCTTCATCTTTTATCGTTTCTTCAACGCCCGTTAAATTATTAAATTATCTTTAAACATGGTTTCACTCCTTCAAATATACTCTCTTTAAGATGTTTATATAAATTACGAATGTGATAGTGTTTCAAAAGAAAAATAGAATATATTCAAAATAAAAATAGTAGCAGAAATATAAAATAATTGTTGACATTAAAATTTTCCGTGAATCTAGAAATACTCTATTGCCAAACAATAAAAACATAGAGTAAAGATCAAATACATATAGTTTTTTTGTAAGAACTGTGAGAATCAAAGGGGGTAAAAAAAATTTATTTTTTTTTTTAGAATTTTTTTTTCCCATGTGCTTAAACATTCTTTCTAGATGAATAATACAAAAAAAAATTAAAAAAAAAAAAAATTTTTAGTGTAATTACGTCATTAAGGTAAATACATTAGTTTACACTAGAGTAATTATGTAATTACTCTACACGTAATTACTCTACACCAAAATTTTTTTTTTTTTTTTTTTTTTTAGTTTTCAATACTATAATACATGTTTAACAATATGGGGAAAAACAATTTTAAAAAAAAAATTTTAAAAAAATACCCTCCTTTGATTCTCACAGTTCTTACCAAAAAAGCTATTTGTACCGGATCTTTACTCTAAAAACATAACAGTATTCAAAATTTATATAGCTTTAAGAAAAAAGTATAAAAAAAAATGGGCGCATCTGGATCACAAAAGTTACACAGCATTCAAAGAAATTGGGCGCCTGTCGCGTTCTGAGTTGGCTGAGTCGCAGCTGGCCCGCTGTTGGCGACACCCAGAACCTTCCTCCAAATTTCAGCCCAACATTGTCTGGCCCAATACATGCCCTTCTTGATCTTTGCTTACACTCTAGGCTCGTCTTAAATGATACCCGACAAAAGAGGCAAGACATGACACATACTTGAACAATAAAATTAACTATTTTTCTATTATTTTTTAACTATTCTAAAGCTAGGTTAGAAACCCGTGTATTACATTATACAGGTTCAACCGGTGGTGTTAATTAGAGGGTGTTGTCCAGCGTGGCAGATTCAGTTCAAAGGCGCTAAGAGCCTGATAAAATCAAACTACAAAATTGATTGCAACAAGAAATTAAAAAAAAAAAAAAACTTAATGATATCAACATGCAAACTTTATTTAAAAATTTTATATTTTAGAGATGAAGATCCAAAAACTAGACGTTGATTGATATGAACAATCTGCTAAATTGGTCTGAGCAGGAAAGAAACTTGCAAAACAAGAACTGTTAGGCTCGCCAACGAGGAGGAGGGAGGGCATCTCTGTGACCACCCTCTACACTCCGGCATGAGGATACGTATTTGTTTAGAGAGAGATTTGTAGTTTGGAGTGTAGGAGTGTGTGTTTTTCCTGTACTTGAACGGGGGTATTTATACTAGTCAGAGAAAATGTACTTTCGGTGGACCCAAGTGGTTCGGATCGTTGTACTTCACTTCGGTGGTTTGATCAACTTTTCGAGTCGGACTGGGATCCTTTATATTTGTTCAGGATCATTGTCCTTTACACCGACGGTTTGATCATCTTCCAAGGCAAGAGCTTTTGGTTCAGACCAGGATCCTTTATACGTCTTCATGGAAGAAATCCAAGAATGTATAATCTACTTTCACCATTAATTCACATGTTCTGAGACAAATTTACTTATCTATGTTATTCGTATTGCACTAAATGTTGGAGTGTTTTTAGTGGATCAAGACTTGCTAAGGGTTTAAACCTTTTTTTATCTTATACTAAACATGGTCTTGAGCGGAAACATGTAATATTATTACAACATCTTCGATGAGAGTGTGAGGAAACATTTTACTGTTTATTTAGTAAAATGGTTAGCGAGAACTATTTAGAGGGGGGGGGGGGGGGGGGTTGTGAGATTATAGAGGGTCTCATCGAGGCTGATGTAGCATCGTAACTACTAGTGAACACCGTCCATCATTTATGAAGCATGAAGATCGTGGAAATCTCCACGAAGCCCACGAGATACATATATAATCGGGGGGCGAACCCATGTGGTGCATTGTGATGTGTGTTCACTAGTGAACTTAGAGATGGACAAATCTGTTTTTTTTTTCCCTCAAACCAAACCGGTTTGGGTTGATGACGAGGAAATCAGTTTTTTTCAAAACCTGGTTCGGTTTAAGAACCGGTTTCAAAACCCAATACTCAACCCTATCGGAACCGGGTTTAAAATCGGTTTTTTCTCTCAAATCAGGTGAAAAAAAACCCAAATACCCACGATGCTATCGGTTTTTTGGAAAGAAAAAACGTTTTTTTTTCCAAATCGGTTCTCAAACCAATCCGATGCTCGAAACAACAAACCGACCCAAGGACCGACCGTTAGGTTCAGGTTCGGATCGGTTTCTCCAAAAACCGGTGTTTTCCAAACCGGTTTACCTTTTTTTTTTCGGGCCGGTTTGAAAAACAGTTTTTTTGTCCATCTCTAAGCGAACTACACACAATAGCCTTATTAATAGGCGGCAAAAATCAAGCTCAATTGATTGAATCAATATCTTGGTCAAGGAGTTACATATTTGTTCTTTATGTACAGGAGATTATCACTCCTTAATCTTTGCTATCTTTGTACTATAAATTATTGTAATTGTAATTGTTATCTCAAGGCAAATCATTCTTTCATGGTATCAGCCTAATACCAAAGATCCCTACCTTCTTCTTCTACCCTTTCTCTAAATCCTTTAGGTTGTTCCATGGCAGCCACCACCTCCACAGTCGACATCTCCTCCACTCCTCTTCACTCCCTATGCCATCTTATCACCATCAAACTCACCTCTCAAAACTACCTTTCTTGGCGCAGCCAAGTTCTTCCAATCCTTGCATACCTGCAACTCGCTCAACATGTCATCGACCCACCCGATTCTCCTCCCGAAACCATTCTGTCTGAAAACAAATCTGTCCCAAACCCAGCCTTCCTTGAATGGAAAAACAAGGATCAAAAAGTCCTTCTTCTTCTTCATTCATCTCTGACCGAAGAAACCATGGCAGAGGTTATCGGTCACACCACGGCTCGAAGTGTTTGGCAAGCACTCGAGTCGGCTTACAGTCACACTTCTATTGAGCGAATGCACACCTTGAGAGACTCCCTTAGACAGCTTCTAAAAGGAAACTCCACTGTTTCTGAGTATGGTCGAAAGTTTAAAGGGTTATGCGACCAACTCACTGCGATAGGACACCCGGTTACCGATGAAGACAAACGTCATTGGTTCCTTTGTGGTCTTGGTCCTGCTTTCGAATCCTTCTCAACATCTCAACGTACCATTCATCCTTCTCCTTCCCTTCGTGATCTCATTGCTCATGCTGAAAATCACGAACTCTTCCTAACCACTATTCACCGATCATCCAACCCACCTGCAGCCTTTTCGGCAAATTTCCAGCATTCGAAGTCCTCTCGTGGTCGTGGACGAGGAGCATCTTCTGCCCGTGGACGCTCCCAATCAAACCGCCGACCACCCCACTGCCAACTCTGTCGCCAACAGGGACACTATGCCTCTTCCTGTCCAAATCTGTCCTCTTATGCTCAAAGGGCTTCTCCTCTAGATGCCAATCTAGCGCAAGCCTTTTAAGAAGCGTAGTTTGGGTTAACTGAAAAGTTTTTGTTGTGGCCCCACGTGAAAGAATAATAAAAAGCAAACTCTTTCCCTCTTTCCTTTTATCTTCACACCCGTAACTCGGATGGCGCTACCTTCTTTGGCGTTGGTCCAGGCTTTAACATTAGTGGTGAGCTCGGTACCATACCGTACCGGTACTGGAAATCACTGTATACGGGTATTGGTACAAAAAATACTCGGTACGGTACGGTTGGCATGATATGTGAAGGTAAATCAAATGAAGGTTCCGTTACCGAACTGAAAATACCGATCCCGAAAAACGCCAAAAGTTGGTAAAAAACGTCTCGGTTACAATATTTTCAGTATTGGTACCGGTATGTTTCGATAACCGGTACTAAATGATCATTCCTTTTCACCGCCCACATGGGAGTGCTTTGAGGTGTCACTGAATTGTGTTTGCCCATAAAGAATTAACGGGTAGACATATACATCTTACAGTATAGGTTCCATGTTCACACCTCGCTAAACAATATACATATAAAAGTTAGGATTATGTAACATTTGTTTCATTAAAACACAACTCAGCTATGACCTAAAGATTCACATATACTTCTTCGCCATCAAATTCCTTACTTATTCACTAATCCAGCTACCCAACCCGTGATGATCCTTCTCCAAACTCTCCCAGGGCTTAAATTATATGTTGTGGTTTATCTAAAAAGTTCATCACGCTTTGTCACATCAGTGACACGTAGGCAGTGAAATTTTAACTAACATAACATTTAACAAGCTAGTGTGGGTTAACTAAAAATATGTTGACATGGCACTATGTGATTAGTTAAAAGATTAATAAAAATCAACGTCTCTTTCTCACCCTCACCTTCTCTCTGTCTTGTCAGGTATCTTTACGCCTATTACTAGGCTAGCGGTGCTTTATTTAGAGAGGGGTTGTGAGATTATAGAGGGTCTCATGGAGGCTGATGTAGCATCGTAACTACTAGTGAACACCGTCCATCATTTATGAAGCATGAAGATCGTGGAAATCTCCACGAAGCCCACGAGATACATATATAATCGGGGGGCGAACCCATGTGGTGGATTGTGATGTGTGTTCACTAGTGAACTTAGAGATGGACAAATCTGTTTTTTTTCCCTCAATCCAAACCGGTTTGGGTTGATGACGAGGAAATCAGTTTTTTCCAAAACCTGGTTCGGTTTAAGAACCGGTTTCCAAAACCTAATACTCAACCCTATCGGAACCGGGTTTAAAATCGGTTTTTTCTCTCAAATCAAGTGAAAAAAACCAAATACCCACGATGCTATCGGTTTTTTGGAAAGAAAAAACGTTTTTTTTTTTTCAAATCGGTTCTCAAACCAATCCGATGCTCGTGGTGATGTTTTGGGGTGTCACTCACTGAGATGGAATGGGGAGTTAGCCCACAAAGAACAATCTAAAAGCTAAACTTATTTACTTCGTAAAAGAACTATAAATTGTTAAATATGGCATTATTGGTTAAACACGACTTAGGCTGGGTGGTATGGGCTCGCACCCTTCTCCGCCTTAACCGAATAACTACCAATATAGCCCCCTCTCCATTGCCTGAGCGCCATTGACCTTCTCGTGAGCACAATAATGATGATCAACATCTATCTTGTGGGGCCGGATTCGCATTAAACTTAATAGCAAAAAGGAAAATAGGGGGTATCGTTCTAGGGCTTTAACTCATTTTTTGGATGTTAAAGCATCCACAACGCATGGACTGGTCCAAACCACAACCATTCCAAACCCTACTCTTTTCCTCCAACACTAAATTAATCCAAATCTCCACCTCATTATCCACTTTTTCCTCTAACTTTTCCTCACGCGGGACCCACACCTTACCCTTTTGGACGAGTCTGCTCTAGCGGACTACCCCACTTCGGACCACCTCCTACAACTCCCATGTCATCTGCTTCCCCTTGTTCGAATTCTGGACCTACCTTTCGGACCATCCATTTTAAGTGCTCTTAAAGGGGGCTCTATTAGAGAACCAATTGAATATGTAGTGTTGATGTGGTGCAATAAAGCTTATATGAGCTCCAATCCATATCACCCAACACTAACCTAATGGCATACACATCTTAATAAGGTTCCATATTCAAATCTAAGCAAGTTAAAAGTAATATTAGTAGTAACAATGTAACATTCGTCATTAAAAGAGCAAATTACCAAAACCGTCCTTGTGGTTTGGCCCAATTTATCACTCCAACCTAATCTTTTGAAAATTGCTTGAACAGTCCCTGACTTTTGAGAAAATAGGCCAAAACAGTCCAACGACTTATCCCAGTTAAGTTTTTGACGTTAGTTCAAGGGCATTTTTGTCAACTCACGTTTAAATTCATCTTCTTCCCTAATCAGATCCACCACCTTCTTCACCTTTCACCACTACCACCACCACCACCACTACCCACCATCTTCAGTTTCTTCACTATCAACTTCCCCCAACTCACATCGTTTCACATTCAACATTTTTAATTTCACCTTCAGTTTTACCATCATCGAATATTAATAAAAAAGTTAAAAACCCCTCTTTGAGTCTTTTTCGCACCAAACGAAACCCTAGACTCAGACAAACCTCTCAACACTAAACCATGCAACGGACGGATACGATTAATCAGATGAAACAGAGGTGTAATCAATAAAAACCAACGGAATCTATACACATTCTATATTTTCTGAATCTAACCGATGAAAATTGGGATTAGGCGATTGGGGATTGTACGATTAATTCGGCGGGAATTATGTAAACATGATTGGAGAGAAATTAGTAACAGAGAGCTAGTATGTAATAAAAGCTCTAATTATAGAAATAGGATAATGAATGTTTAATCGATTGAGGTTAGTTTTTTATTGTGTAACAGAGATTGAGAACGGAAGACGATGTTTTTTTATAAAAAGAACAGAAGCATTACACCGATGGAATTGTTGAATTCGGACAGTTTAGTGAAAGGTAATGACAACAGAGAGTGGTGTGTGTGTGTGTGTGTGTTGTATGTGTTTTTATGTGTGTGTTGAAGGTGTAGAGAGAGGGGGCAGAGTTGAAAGAAGGAGGTGGATGAAAATTGAATGTAATGGTACAAACGGTCAGGTTTAAAGGCTTATGGTGGTGGTGGTGGTGAGAGGTGGAGTAGATAGTGGTGGTGGTGGTGGTGATAGGTGAAGATGGTGGTGGGTGGTGGGTATGATTAAGGAAGAAGACAATGGGGAAGAAGATGAATTTATACGTGAGTTGACGAAAATGCCCATGACTTAGCGTCAAAAACTTAACTGGGATAAGTCGTTGGTCTGTTTTGACCTATTTTCTCAAAAGTCATGAACTATTCAACCAATTTTTAAAAGATTGGGCTGGAATGGCAAATTGAGCCAAACCACGTGAACAGTTTTGGTAATTTACTCATTAAATAAAAAAAAAGTAAAATGGAAAGAAAAGAAAAGAAAGGTGCCTAGAGATTCACATATACTTCTCCGCCATCAATTCCTTACTTGTTCACTAATCCACCTACCTTCACCACCATCAAAACCCCATCATCCTCCATCAACCAACCCATCATCAATGGCGTTAGAATGGGTGGTCCTAGGCTACGCAGCAGCAGCAGAAGCCGTCATGATCCTCCTCCTCACTCTCCCAGGTCTAGACGTTCTCCGTAAAGGCCTAATCGCTGTAACCACCAGCCTCTTAAAACCCTTCCTTTCAATCGTCCCTTTCTGCCTCTTTCTGTTAGCCGACATCTACTGGAAGTATGAGACCAGACCCAGCTGTGAATCCGTTAATTGTTCCCCTTCTGAACACCTCCGTCACCAGAAGTCAATCATGAAGAGTCAACGCAACGCCTTGCTTATTGCTACTGCTCTTGTGTTTTACTGGATATTGTTTTCTGTTACTAAGCTTGTTGTTCGGGTTGATCAGCTTAGTCAGCGGATTGAGAAGTTGAAGAATAAGGAGTGATTGGTTGTGTTTGGATCTGGTTATGTTATATTATGTTATGTTAATTGAGTACTTATTGTTGTTGAGTATTGTTTGAATTTGAGGATTGGTGAAATCTACTATTATTGTTATGTTTTGTTATGTGTTACTATGTTTGAACAATTGTTGTTTAATTATAGGATCTGAATTAATGGAGCTGTTTAGAACTTTAGATCCCATCGATGACCTTCCAAGGTCGAGGTCATGGGTTTGAGTCTCGCTAAGTGGGGTTCCTCTGGAATGGTGGCGGGCTAGTCACTAGCATTGGTTGTGCTTGTAGGTTGCGGTGGCCTTTTGCCATTGGGGGTGGTCAGACTTTGTTGGTCGTTTTGAAAGAAAAAAAAAGTACTTTAGATTCAAGATTTCTGACTGATTTTAATCAATGTGGTTTCGCCTAGAGCTTGATTATTAGGTTTTTCGGCTGTTAGATTAACTGAGGAAAACAGTTTTTGAATCCGTTGAGATTGAAAGGGGGTGCGCTTAGTTGAATTTGGTTGAAGTTTGTTTATTAGGATTACCCGAGACTCCGAGAGTGCTTCTCTAGGTGAATCTAGCAATGTGCTTAATCTTTAGGATGGAGTGCTTAGATGAATTATACCATTTTAGTTCTTGAAAAGAATAGTGGACTTTTGCAGTCGGATGATTACCTTTACGTTCAAGGCGTGTAAAATGGTCTCTCCCCATGAGGTCGAGGGTTCGAGTACTGGCAGGTTCAAGGCTTTTGGGTTGGTTGTCCCAAAGCCGACATTAAATTGAGCGATTATAGTGAGCAAAACGATTACACTATTGTGAACTTTATTCATTGGTTGTTATGAGCTGAGCGCTGCTTGTGTTATGCGGAGTGCAGACAGTAGTTGGTTTGTTTTCTGTCTTCTGTGTGAGATCTTATTGTTGTATGGTTGATTACTGATCAGTGATCCCATTCTCATTGATGATCTGGTTTTTATCTTGTGTGTACCATTTTAGTTCTTGAAAAGAGTTGAGTCGACTTTTGCGGTCTGGTTACCTTTTGGTTTTAATTGCCTAAGCAGGGATTAAGAAGACATGTTACACAGTTTGTTTATAACATTAACCGAGATTATGGGAATAGCGAGTTGATGTTTTGATATTGATTAGATGCAATTACCTTTTTAGGAGTTCCAATTGACAAGTGCTTTGTGGTTAATGTCACAAGTTCATGGACTTAGATAAGTTTCTTGTGCCTTCCATGGATTAGTTGATTTAGAATAACATCAGAAATTTCATTTTCTATAACCTCTTGATTTTTTTTGTACTATCAAATTAGGAAAATGATTACAGTCATATGATTGCATTTACGTATAGGAACTAGGAATGAGTGTGTGAGGTTGGATACCAGTTGCCTTTTTTCCTAGTGGTATCAAGGCGTGTAGGATGGTGTCCCTCCCCGTTAGGTCGAGGGTTCGAGTCCTTCAATGTACAGTGGTGTAGAATTATGAGTAGGATTAGATTCGAGAATAAAACCAACCTGTTTGACATTTAGTTTCACAATGCTTTCCAGATCTACCACTGCTAGTTATATAGAGTTAGGTAGTGAGGGTCATAAATTTATGGTTTCAGCATATATAAAACCTGTTTTTCATTTAGTTTTGAAATGCTTTGAGATGTGTGCTGAAAGCCTGAAACCATGAGTTTCTTTGGTTATGTAGTGATCGTGTTAAATTAAGCCATTACAATGACAGAAATGAGTAAAGACTTGTTAACTTCATTTATGAGCACTGCTTGTGTTACCCAGCTGCAGGCACTGGTTGGTTTGCTTTCTTAGGCTTCTGTGTGAAACCTTATTGTTGATCTCCTCTGTTGTCCTGAGTAACGATTTAAAGATTTTAAGTTCGACGATTTTTTTACACGCAAATATCCCATTGTCTTGATCTCCTTGTCATCCTGAGTACCGATTTGTTTTTGTTGTAATGGACCTTATCATTTTTGGACTCGTCAAATACACCAACAGAGCATATATAGCATATATAGGGGGTATTTGCATTATCTGCATATGATATGCCAATATGCCATAGTGAGTTTGCAATTGCTACATAGGCATTCGGCATTCCCCACAAACCGGATAGAGTGGATTTTGTGTTTAGGTTTCTTCTAGCCAAAGCATCCAACGTTGGAAGCCAACAGTTCCACCCAAATACACAATTATTATTTTGGCAGCCAAGACTATCGTTCTTATACCTTACTGCGCGCACTATAAAATCAGCATCCCCTCTTTCAGACCATATCCATTTATCGCAATATCCATTTATTGCAAGCATTCGACATATTCACCTGGCCGAGTAAGGTATGAGAACTTTTCAGGCCGTTGGCGGTACTGGCCGGCGAGGTTGCTAGGACATGGTGGAAGATACGAAATGAGAGAGGTCATCCTCCTACTATGATAATATGCTCGTATTTATCTATGATACGAAATGAGAGTATTCAACCTCATTTTACTATGATTATATGCTCCTATGATTCTCACATAAATCTAACGTTTCTTGTAATGTTTGAAAGTGAGGTGTGACACTATTGAAAATGCTTTGGATGCTAGCTCTACCAAGGTGTATGAAAAAAGTGTGCATTAGAGGTTGAGGTTCAAGTTTCGTAGTAGACAAATGTGTAGATTTAATTTGGTGAGAGAAAACTCTATAACTTTTTATGAGGATGTATATGGTTGTGAGTGAGGAAAAATAGGGAATCTACTGTTATGTGGGGTTATTTGGGAATCTTTTGAGAAAAAACAGAAACTGTATTTATTTTTTAATATTTGTTGAAAGTGGTTGGTTTTTTTTTTTGAACGGCTAATAAATTGGAATCACTCACGGAACACTGGAGTATCATCGTGCCACGCGATCATATTCCACCACCAAGTCACCAATTCAGGAGGAAACTCATAATTATGAGAAAATCCCCTTTGTGAGATTCGAACCCATGACCTTATGGCCCCTAAGTCTTATCTCACCACCAAGATACCACTAGGCTATAATGCCTTGGGTTGAAAGTGGTTGTGAGTAGATGAGAGGGAAACTATAATGACTTTTAATGTGATTGTGATTGGTTGTGGGGGAATGGGAAGCTTCCCCATCCCTTATTCTCTCACAAACAATCACAATCACATATTACATTAAAAATCATTATGGTCTCTTTAGTATGGGGTAATGGAATGGATGAGGGAATGGAATGGATGAGGCAATGGAATGGAGAAGGTAATGAAATGGATTATTACCATTCCATGTCTTGTTTGGTTGCAATGTGGGAATAAAACAAAACATTACTTTATGTTATTGGATAGGCAGGAAAAGAAGAAGAAATAAAATCAATGGTTAGTGGCGGTGGTGGGTGGTGGTCAGTGGCGGTGATGTTGGGTGGTGGTCAGTGGCGGTGCTGGTGGGTGGTGATATGTGGTGGGTGGTGGGTGGTGGTTGCTGGTGGTGATGGTAGGTGGTGGTGGAGTGTGGCGGGTGGCGACGACGACGGCGATGGTGGTGGGTGGCGGCAACGGTGGTGATGGGTGGAGGTGGAGATTGATGGCGGTGATGGTGGGTGGGTGACGATGGTGAGTAGTGGCGGTGGTGGGTGGAGTGGCTGCGATAGTGGGTGGTGGTGGTGGGTGGCGGTAGTGGTAGTGGTAGATAAAGAAAATTGTGGTGAGTGACAGTGGCAGGTGGTAGAGGCGGCGGTGGGTGGGTAATGGTGGTGGGCAGTGGTGGGTGGTGTTGGATGGTGGCGGTGGTAGGTGGGTGACGGTGATTGGTGGCGGCGGTGGTGGGGTGGGTGGGTGAAGGCAGTGGGTGGCGGTAGTTGGAGGCGGCGGGACGGTGGTGGCGGCAACGGTGGTGGGTGGTGACGATGGTGGTGGGTTATGGTGTCGTTAATAAATGGTGAATGAGGAATGGATTGAAAAAAAACATGGGGAGTGGATGGAATGGCTTTGAGGGAATGGAATGCCTTGTGGAATGGGTGATTCCATTCCTTTAACCAACCAAACACACTAGTTTTAATTACCTCGTAATGGTCCATTCCATCATACCAAACGCTACCTTAGAGTTTCTCTTTCCTCCACTCATAACCACTTTCAATAAATATTAAAAATAAATACAGTTTTCTGTTTTCCCCTAAAAGATTCCCAAATAACCTCGAATATACCGATAAACAGTAGATTCCCCATTTTTCTACACTCACAACCACTTCAACCCCATAAAAAGTTATAGGGTTTTCTCTCACGGAGTTTTGAGGGACCAAATGGCAGTGCTCTAAGGACATGAGAGCATTCACAGCAGCTCCATTTTTCTATGAGTGTGTCCCACAAATTATATGGTGTGGGTGTAAGTAAGTGGTTGTGAGTGAAGAAAATGGGGAATCTACTACTTATCAGTATATTTGAGGTTATTTGAGAATCTTTTGGTGAAAACAGGAAACTGTATTTATTTTTTAATATTTGTTGAAAGTGGTTGTGAGTGATGGAGAGAGAAACTGTAATGATTTTTAAGGTAATACGTGGTTGCGATTGGTTGTGAGTAATACAACATTGTGTCTGGCTCAGGTGCAGGGGATTCAAGGCGGCAGAGGTCGTGGGTTTTGACGAGAAGATGGTCTTGATCTTGGTTAAGATGGTCGTGGGCTTTGACGAGCACACAGGCACGTTTCCGAGGCTCTGATTTAGTCAGTGTCACCTTTAAATCTGACCCGTTCAGAGCTATGGTCAGACATTTTTTCGGTTCAGATGCTCCCAGCCAAACAACCCAACGTCTGACCGAGTATCATCGTGCCACGCGATCATATTCCACCACCAAGACACCAATTCAGGAGGAAACTCATAATTATGAGAAAATCCCCTTTGTGAGATTCGAACCCATGACCTTATGGCCCCTAAGTCTTATCTCACCACCAAGATACCACTAGGCTATAATGCCTTGGGTTGAAAGTGGTTGTGAGTGGATGAGAGGGAAACTATAATGACTTTTAATGTGATTGTGATTGGTTGTGGGGGAATGGGAAGCTTCCCCATCCCTTATTCTCTCACAAACAATCACAATCACATATTACATTAAAAATCATTATGGTCTCTTTAGTATGGGGTAATGGAATGGATGAGGGAATGGAATGGATGAGGCAATGGAATGGAGAAGGTAATGGAATGGATTATTACCATTCCATGTCTTGTTTGGTTGCCATGTGGGAATAAAACAAAACATTACTTTATGTTATTGGATAGGCAGGAAAAGAAGAAGAAATAAAATCAATGGTTAGTGGCGGTGGTGGGTGGTGGTCAGTGGCGGTGATGGTGGGTGGTGGTCAGTGGCGGTGCTGGTGGGTGGTGATATGTGGTGGGTGGTGGGTGGTGGTTGCTGGTGGTGATGGTAGGTGGTGGTGGTGTGTGGCGGGTGGCGACGACGACGGCGATGGTGGTGGGTGGCGGCAATGGTGGTGATGGGTGGAGGTGGAAATGGATGGCGGTGATGGTGGGTGGGTGACGATGGTGAGTAGTGGCGGTGGTGGGTGGAGTGGCTGCGATAGTGGGTGGTGGTGGTGGGTGGCGGTAGTGGTAGATAAAGAAAATTGTGGTGAGTGACAGTGGCAGGTGGTAGAGGCGGCGGTGGGTGGGTAATGGTGGTGGGCAGTGATGGGTGGTGTTGGATGGTGGCGGTGGTAGGTGGGTGACGGTGATTGGTGGCGGCGGTGGTGGGGTGGGTGGGTGAAGGCAGTGGGTGGCGGTAGTTGGAGGCGGCGGGACGGTGGTGGGTGGTGGTGGCGGCAACGGTGGTGGGTGGTGACGATGGTGGTGGGTTATGGTGTCGTTAGTAAATGGTGAATGAGGAATGGATTGAAAAAAAAAACATGGGGAGTGGATGGAATGGCTTTGAGGGAATGGAATGCCTTGTGGAATGGGTGATTCCATTCCTTTAACCAACCAAACACACTAGTTTTCATTACCTCGTAATGGTCCATTCCATCATACCAAACGCTACCTTAGAGTTTCTCTTTCCTCCACTCATAACCACTTTCAATAAATATTAAAAATAAATACAGTTTTCTGTTTTCCCCTAAAAGATTCCCAAATAACCTCGAATATACCGATAAACAGTAGATTCCCCATTTTTCTACACTCACAACCACTTCAACCCCATAAAAAGTTATAGGGTTTTCTCTCACGGAGTTTTGAGGGACCAAATGGCAGTGCTCTAAGGACATGAGAGCATTCACAGCAGCTCCATTTTTCTATGAGTGTGTCCCACAAATTATATGGTGTGGGTGTAAGTAAGTGGTTGTGAGTGAAGAAAATGGGGAATCTACTACTTATCAGTATATTTGAGGTTATTTGAGAATCTTTTGGTGAAAACAGGAAACTGTATTTATTTTTTAATATTTGTTGAAAGTGGTTGTGAGTGAAGGAGAGAGAAACTGTAATGATTTTTAAGGTAATACGTGGTTGCGATTGGTTGTGAGTAATACAACATTGTGTCTGGCTCAGGTGCAGGGGATTCAAGGCGGCAGAGGTCGTGGGTTTTGACGAGAAGATGGTCTTGATCTTGGTTAAGATGGTCGTGGGTTTTGACGAGCACACAGGCACGTTTCCGAGGCTCTGATTCAGTCAGTGTCACCTTTAAATCTGACTCGTTCAGAGCTATGGTCAGACATTTTTTCGGTTCAGATGCTCCCAGCCAAACAACCCAACGTCTGACCGAGTCAGACATGCACCCCATTCAGACCCATTCAGATGTAAACAAACAGCCCCTAAATGCTTGAAAAACCGGATGGTCCAACTCTAAAAAATGGACGGCCATAGAGGAAGAGTGAACAATGCAATAGCTACAATCAGTGGCGGATTTAGGCTAAAATTTCAGGGGTAGTGATAAAGTTTTTTACCTTACTTTCCTACAATATAAATCAAACAAAATTAAAAACATGGTAATAAATAAAGTAACATTTATCTAATAGATTTTTCCTCTTTGATTTTTAAAGTTTGAAATCGAGTCATTGTATCCTCTTCTTTTACTTTATCAGATGTTTCTCTTTCAACTGCACAAATTCTAGCATGTTCAATTACCCCTCACCCATTCGATTACGTAAATCCGTCTTGATAAGCTTCATTTTAGGAAAAAAAACATCTTTCCAAGGTTAGGGTTGCAACCGTTAAAACCAACGATAACTTTAATATCTGATAAACCAAAGAAAAAAATATTATGTTTTTTGGTTTCCACCATTACATGTGCAAGGTTCACACATTCCATCCAATTGTGGAAATTTATCATCCTCCTTTAAAGTGTGACAAAAGACCGTAAGATCACTAGAAAGACACCATCTTTCTTCTTTACTAAAATAATTAGGATACACCTCAGAAAATGCACTATCTTAGATATGTCAAACTTAGAAAACGAATCATCCGTTTTCTCTTAGATTATTCAATACTCATTTTGTTCCGTATATGAATTTAGCCGCTTCTAATAAATCTTTGGAGGGTTGTTGTCATTGGTTGCTGCTGCTGTTGGCCGATAGGTCTTTCTTCCCCTAAAAAAACATATTTTCATCATTAAACTTGGGCTTGGGCTTCGAGTTGGGAGTTCAAGCGTGGGCTTTTACGTTTGAACTTTTAAGTGGTGTTTATAGTATTGGGCTTTTATCTAGTTGGACTTTAAATTGGTAATGTGGCGTTGGATTAAAATATTTTGAGGCCTATTTTTTTTTTTTGAGCGGTAACGAAAATAAAAGTTTATGGGTAGCGTAAGGGATAATGTAATACGAAAAACATTAAAACAAAAATTCCACTACTTTGGAGAAGTTGAGGGGGCGCTACCCCTCACAACAAGGTAAGTCCGCCCATAGATAAGATAAAATAAAGAATTTAATTGTTTGGCTGGTCCCTGTGCTTTGCAGATCTTGCAACGTTGGTCCTCATAGTTTAAAAATTACACAGTTGGTTCCGATGGTTTGAAAAATGTTCACAAGTGGGCTTGAGGGTTGCATTTTAATAACATGAATGGTCTTTAGTCTTTACGAGCTAACGTCATTATATTTTAAGGTTAAGTCCGTATAAAATTACCATACTATCCTTAGTTATATATTACAAAAGTCTGAAGTATATATTATATTAAAGTAATTAAAAAAACTTAATTAATAGATAAAACAAAATTAAAAACTTATATGTACATCCAACCCCACCCTCCCCTCCCCTCCCTCGTTTCAACAACACCACCTATCATCGACCAACAACACCACCGTACCACCACCATTGTACCACCCCAATAACACCACCGTAACACCACCCCCACCCTCTCCTTCCTCGTTTCATCAGAACAGGCGAGATGTACATCTTAAGGTGTTCCTCAAATAGTTTTGAAGCTTTCAGAAGGTTTTCGTCGGTCCATTTGAGAATGAGTAGGGGTTAGTGAGAGGATGAAATCAACAGCTTCATGGTAGTTGTGTTACTGGTGAGCAGTGTCAAGTTGAACGTATTCCTCAGAGTTGGGTGATGGTGGTTGTGGGTAGGGTTGGGGGTTTTGACGTTGGTCATAATGTATTAATGATATGAAGATGTTGATGATGGTGTGTGACAGTGGTGATGAAGCTAGGAAGATGTTGATGATGGTGCGTGACAGTGATGATGATGATGATGATGATGATGGTGGTGGTGCGTGACAGTGATAATGATGATGGTGCATGACAGTGATTATGATGATGGTGTGTGATAGTGATGACGATGCTATGAAGATGGTGATGATGGTGCTTGACGGTGGTGGTCAGATCTGATTATAGTGGTGTGGTGGAGAAGGGTGGGGGTTGAAGAAGGGAGATGGTGGTGGTGGTGGTGGTGGTGGGTGTTAACAAGAAGGGTGGGGTGGGGAAGAAGAAGGGTGGAATGGGGGTGGGCCCACTTAAAGTTTTATGTATTTTTAGTATTTATTTTGAAGTGTTTTGTCCTCTAGTAATGGGGTATAATAGTCATTTTATACAGATTTAACGATCAAAACTAACATCCATGGCAAGGACCATCTACTATTATATATAAATAAAAGTATATGTGAGACACCTGGCATGTGCTGAGGGCTTCTTAGATTTTTTTTTCCCGCTCATTTGACCATAGCACTTTTCTTCTTCCTCCCCTGATTTTCCTCACAAACCTCAATAAAAAAAACTAACTCTCCCTCTCCTTTTATATTTTTAAGAATCAAGATCTTCCAACAAAAAATCTGATCCCCTCACTCAATTGATGCTGCCAAGATCTGTGCCTTTTCACTTTTAACTTGAAATCAGAAGATCAATCGACGTCAACCGATCATTTAGGTTTGGGGATTTGTTTTGGAGAGAAAACCTAATTAAGACAGAGGAATTGGGGTTTTCCGAGATATAATTTCCGCGTTCAGTCTTCACATGTCGGCTTCTCCGGTGCGGGATTCTTCATTGAAGAGTGAGTTTGTGTTTGAATTTGATTATTGTTTAGTTATTGTTGTCGGTTAAAGGCATGTATTGACATGTATGATGCGAAAATGGTTTTGAGTATCTATCACGAAAATGGTTTTGAGTATTATTGAAATTTATTGGTCTGATTATTTGTTTAACAACTAACAGTAAGCCATTTATATTGTGTCAAGGCTTGACGTAAATGAAATTTTGTTAAAAGGCTTTGAAGAAGAAAGAGAAAGAGCTTCAAAACTTGAGAGAGATGGAAGAGGTAAAATTTTCTTTTATTATGTGTGAAAATATATAATTTTGATTTTGCTTATGTATGTTCTACCCTTCTTTTTAGTTTGTGGTATTATTAATCTTTTGACTATTTTTACATAGTTGTTCATTGTGCTATCTTGAGAGGAGAATTGGCTCATACCTTAGTTAGAAGCATTTTCTTCACTCCAAAGAATGTAAGTTACTGTTTAATATTGTAATTTGTAGTTTATCCCAGTGGCGGATGGGTTCACGGTTTTTAGATGTTACACTTACATAGAAACGAACGCAAAGATTTTTGGGTCGGTCAATGATTCGGGTCGGATAAGGTTCTTCGCATAGTAAACTGCAAAGTTCAAACTAATAGGAAATTAAGAAATGGAAAGTTTACCTAAGATCTTTGGAAGTTTACCTAAGATATTGGAAGTTTACGTAATTAACAATTTTAAATTAAAAAAAATCAAACTTATAGAAAATTTAGGGTCCATTCAGTTCATGTATTAGAGTGAAATTAGAATTGGAATTGGAAAACTTTCATTTCAAAATGTTAATTTATCTTTTGTTGGAATCGGGTAACGATTTATGATATGAGGGGTAGTTGTTTATATGAGATGAGGAAAGCATGTTTACTTGACGCTGGGGATCGTGGAACCGAATGTGATCCTGTGGCAGCCTTGGATGTTGTTTATCTTGTGTTGAAACGGGTTCGTATTTTCTGCTATTGCAATTCAGTCTATTATTATGTAAGTTTCTATCTCAATCTTGGTTTAAAAAAGCGCGCCTGGGGCGCGCTTTAAGCGTTTGAGGCGTGAGGCGTTTAGAAAAGCGCTTTTTTTGCCAAAAAGCGTTGAACTACATGAAGCGCCGCCTCGAGTGCTTGAGGCGCGCGCTACAGTAGCGCCTCAGCCCAAAAAACCCTTTTAAACTGCTTTATTTGGCCCGCTACAGTAGTGCCTCGGCGTTTTTATGTTTTGAATATGTTTTTTAAGTGTTCAAGGGTGTTTTTTTAATCATGTTTTTGTGCTTATGATTGATTAACATGTAAAAAATGTCATATTGACATATATAAATATTTTTTTATAATTTTTTTAATACTATATGTGAAGCTCTCGCCTCGCGCTTTAAGCCCCGCGCATCGGATTTTGGACCCAAAACGCCTCGTAGCGCCTCTCGCTTTTTTAAACCAAGATCTCAATCTTGATCTCAGTTCTTAATTTGTTGTTCATTGCCATGAATTTGTATGGATGAACTTATACACGCTTTGTTTATAGTTCACTTTTGACATTTGTTTATAATCGCCAAAACCAAAGCCTATTTGCCGGTTTGAAATTGTAATTAACGGCAAGAGTTTTATTTTTTTAAAAAATCATCTTTTGAAATACACAATTTTTATGTATACTAAAAACATAGGCCAACACTTACCACAACTCAGTTGGTAGATGTATCGTCTTATGTTGAGGTCCCAGGTTAGATGATTAACGCTTTTTTTTCATCATTTTAAATGATTAAATATTAAGTGTTTATTTTTTAGATAAATTATTTTTCTCTTGAAATTTGAGATTTTTGTATCATTGTTATAGTATAATTTGTATTTTAATTTTCTTTTTTTAACCTTTTAATCTGTACTCATAATTTATACTATGATGTACTGCTTCATACTCTTGCAAATGTTAAGAAAATGAAGCACCAGGTTTGATTATTCGGAAGAGAAAAAAGGTAGAGGAAAATAAAGGTTAAAACTAAAATATCGGAACCAGTTGAGTAGGAGTATGTTTTGCAGCAGAAGATGTTGTGTGTTGTTGATGCATACAAGAGGAGTAAAGCAATAGATGATGAAGACATGATAGTAGTGTGACTGTTGCAGTGGTTGAAAAAGGATATAACTGAAAAATAAAGGCAAAACAGGTTCTTCATTTTTAAGGTTGGTTGCATGTTGTGTGGTTGATCTTAGTCTGTGAATATTGTTTTTGCTTGATCATATCAAAGTTTGGTTATATGTTGTGTGGTCTATTTAATATGTAATCTTTGTTGATTTAGGTCGATTATGTGATGGCTATATACAATTGAAGGATCATTTGAGATGCTAAGTGCAGATTGTCAACCAAAGACAGTCTGGATTGGTCGTATGTTGCAGTTGATGCATGTATGCTATGAAGATTGTGACTTTCTTTTTCAAACAAATTGCAAAGTTGTTTGAAAGTTTTGATTTATTTGGTCTATCAAATTGAACTACTGGAATATGAATAAGTATAATAAGATACATCTTCTACATAAATCAATAAAAATACAAACTCTTTTGTGTGCCTTGAAATTCTTCATTTCTAACATTACAATTTCCTAATGCATCTACTATTGTTAGTGTAGTTCTAATCTGTAGATCAAAGAATTAGTGTAAGCAATATTTTTATGTCATTGTTGGTTAGAATCATGGTATGTATTAATCCCAATTTGGATAGCCATAGGGATCTTGAATCTAATATGATATTGGGTTATTCTAGAAATCATAGTTTTTATCATATTTTAGTGGTTGGTTTCCTGCATTTTTCTACTGTGTTTGACATTTTAAGTGAGGCATGTAAATAAATTGAACGAAAAGACATTCATTTTCGTTCATTTAACTTTAACCGAACACAATCACAAACATATAATCGAACACATTTTTTGTTCGTGTTTGGTAATCAAGAAAATGGGCATGTTCATATTCGTTTATGACGTTCATTAATGATCAGTTCACGAACATAAACAGACATAATTTAATAAACTTAACAATAATACAAATATATAAGTGAACAAATATAAATAAACACAAATTAGCATAATTAACCAAACATAAACGGACATAGACGGATATGTATTTTTTTTTTTTTTTGTATATTTAGTGATGAACTATGAAAAGTTTCATTAAAGAGCGTATTTTTACTACTAGAAACCCCAATTAAACATATATAAAACTAACAATAAATAGAAAACTATATGGTTAATAATTATATTCGTTATCAGTTATAATGTCCGGAATCCCGTGTAACACACGGGTTCTAAGCTAGTTAATGTTATAAAGACGAACGTACGGGAACACACGTGTGATAAGTTGTAAACATTTAGGATTAAGCCTGTAATTAGTGAAGTTCAAGGATCAAGCATGCAATATCTAGAAACCACAAGGACCAACCAAGCAATTTACTCTAAAATAAAGAGTGTCCAAGTTTTGTGGTATTTACAACCTTAAGTACAACAACTGTATAAGTGGAATAAGTGATATCGACATCTTGAACAAGTCACTTGAAAAATACTATGAGGATCAAAATCAAGCTTTCAAACTTAATATCCTCTGTGTCATTCTCCGACTTAGCTGAAAGTGGCCAATGGTTGAAATGCATGTTGCTTCATGGATCTTAAGGTGAACATAGGCAGATCACCTCACGAACCACAATGCCCGAAGGCAAAGGCAATACGGGCTACAACATTTTTGGCTCGGGATGATAAATTGGATGAAGTGTTGGAAAAGTGAAAAATATTGTGTGGATGTGCCCGTGAAAATTGTTAGAGAGTCGAAACCACACCCCATATCTACGTGATTAAGTAAATGGACATGAATTAAATAAAATATATAAAAAATCATTTTTTTTTTCTTTAAAATCATTCACGAGATTACCTATATGATATCAATCAAATTTAATTTGTTTTATCGTGTAGGCGTTGTGAATTTCTGGAAGTTGTCAATGTGATAGTTTATGTGATGATATTTGCACATAGCATTGTCCCAAAGATTGCGTTAAATTGAGGTAATGAATTCTTGTGGTGGTGCCAACCCATAGCACAAATTAAGTAGGGTTTTAAATTGTTAAAAATACAAAAAAGTGGTTGCACATTGACATGGTTCGAATCCAAGTAACGTAATAAAAAAATTGCATCCCTCGTTTTGGTTGTGTGTTAATATTATTACTTTTCAAAAAGGGGTCATGGGTTGAAATCTCGTCTAAGACAAAAAAAAATAGGCTTAGCCATGAGGTTTTCAGTTTTAGGTTTTATCCTGGGTTGGAAGATCGAGTCACCACGTTATGTTTTTAGGCTGAAGGACGATCTATTTACCAGGGTGATTCCATGTGTCTGCCAGGCTTTTGCTTTTAAAGGTTTTTTTTTCATGAATATAGTGAGACTTCATAGGAAAAAGGTGTCAACTAGGTTATTCATGAATAGATGAATATGTTAAGGGAAACTAGTTCTAATATGTAATTATCATGTATTGCATGATTTGACATGTTAGCACTTTCCATCTATTTTGGCCCCTGACACGTAAATTATTGAATCCATTGATAGGCAGGTGTCAAAGTGTACGTATTATACGAAGTCTAGGGAGGCAGATCTTGTCCTATACATCCAAATCATGCTTTAAAAGATATTCCTTTCTTGGAAGAAATAATCGAAATGGGTCCAAGAGAAAATGTATCTTTTTATTTAGATAATGACCATACAAATGACTGAATAACTAATACAAAAGTCCAAATAATGGTATTTGAGACTTGTAGGGTGGATTTAAGAGTAACATTGAGTGTATGATTTATTGATTTACCTATATACAAAATTATATACGCAGTTTTAAGCCTAGAAACTAGTATAACCTACACCTTAAAATAATAAATTCGAATAGTGGGGTGACATCTAAATTATTTGTCACACCCTCAAATTTTCACTGCGGGGTTTTACCGCGAGGCGCGTGACATATCAGGATCAATGTCAATGGTCGAATGAACGACCTCTATATGCTATCAAACTCATACGTAATAAACCAAAAGTTTTCAAAGTTTAATAGTTCAGCGGAAGCAGTAAGTAAAGTTCATGCAACGTCTCGTAAAACCAATACGAGTTTCCAAAACCAAACACAATAAAATAAAATGTTTGAAAAACTGAAAGATAATGTTTGTGATGCAAGTGAGACTCCAAGTGCATCCTAGCAGCGATATCTTTAGCAACCTGAGAAAACATGCTAAAGTGTGCCAACAATTAAGTTGGTGAGTTCACAGGTTTTAATGTAAGAAAATCCGTTTGTTTGTTTGTCTGCATAGACTCACATCCGTTTACTAATTATATCCCAATGCTAGCTAGACATTAACAAGTTACTAAGCGTACATAAACCATTGCTGACTGTTGGTAGTTGTTTGCCTCCCGCCACCGCTCATTCAACGGTGACGAATGTTTAGGACAATATGCACCTGCTCAACCTCCAGTTGGCACAGGTGGGGCTTGCCAGACCCAATAGATCTATTCACATCTCCTCGTTATGTTACACATATTATGGTTTACAATGTAAGGACTTAAGAATGAGAGTTACGCTATAGTAAACAAGTGATATAATAGTACACGTGATCTACAATGTTCGTGTGTTTGTGTAGCATGTTTCTCCCCCAACAGGAAAACAGTAAAAGGGGCCGTGAAACTCACCTTTGCTTTGCGTGCTAATAAACCAAGTGTAATAAAATAAGTGTCCAACTACTGGAAACCTATAATATAACAACCTATAAATGTTTGTCCAACATCTATGTTTGTCCAATTAATCCATTGACTCCAAATCAATGACTTAGTTTGTGTTTATAAAATCTGTTTGACCAAGTTTGATTGAGTTTGACCTGACGACCCGTTGGTGATCTGTTAAGTGTTTTATGTTTGAACAAGTTGGAAAAGCCTAGAATTACAAGTTACACCCAAACATGCAATCCTAGTGTACTAACATGTTAGCTAAACACATAATATGATAGCTTTGTTAAAATTTTCAAGTTTGGGTTTTAGGCATACAACTTATATCTAGCGTGCCATAACATTAATAAGTCATACAACACTCCACATACAATCTATAACTCACACAACATGCAAAACTTTCCATATTAGGTAACCTATGAAGAAGATGAACACATTGCACGTAAAAAGTTTCCCTTTTTAGTAAGTTATGACTCTAGCTTTGTTTTTAACAAAACGAATATCCTAGTATGCTTAAATAATCATTCATAAGCATATCCTAACATTACATGTTCTATAACATGCTTAGATCTCAATTTCAAAATCTAAAAATCAATAAAGTTTCATTTTTAGGCAGGTTAAGAACAATAATCCAAATCATGTCAAAACGTCATCTAATACACGTTATCCATCTTAAATAATTATAACATCATCATAAAAATACATCATGCAAATTCCAACATCATGGTTTTAACCCAAATATTTTATAACTTGTCTACGGTGCTCAGTCCGCCTAGGGTCGGTCACGGACCTGATCGTGTATTCCCACAACAATAATTATTTCCAACTACTACCAAATAATTCCACGTATGCACATAATTGCAAATAGTATCAAACGAGTTATTTTATGATTATTTGTTTTGACATTCACCAACGTTCGGGGTCTAGTATTCGTGTGTGTTCTGAAATTAACCGAATTATCTGTTCGTATTGTTTCGTATATATTTAACCAATTTAATTCCACCGAATTAAACTAAATATATAAAAGTTAACCAAATTAAATGGTAAATGTTTGTAGAGAGTTAACCCAAATTTGCCGGGTGTCACATTATTATTCAATAAGAAAACCAAGTCCATACGTTGTCGAACCACACCCAGGGCGTCACCACCACCACGACGTAGCCATATCAACCAAACCCGCCACATCCTCATCCCGTCTCTCAAGCATTGAACTAAACGGTGTGGTGGCGGTGGAAGTAATTCCGATGGTGATGAAGAGAGCATCCATTGGTTGGGTTTGCAGGTGATGGAGATGAAGTCTCTCTCTCTCTCTCTCTTCTTTCTCTCTTCAAATTGTTAATGGCGTTGAAGAATGTGAAACCACCCCAAAGTTTTTGGCGTGAAAGGTGGAACGCCCTCTGCTAACATAGGAGACAAATGTCACTCCACGCCCATTCACTCTACTTACCAAACCATGTACCCTTAAAAGGCTTGTGCCCAGCCCTTCATGCATGGTGTTTAGAGCTCATTCATGCCCAAAACCCTACAATAGTAGTGTCACCATTCAGGGCTTTCACATCCTTGACGTCACACCATTACACATAGTCTAATAAAAAAATGTACAATGACAATTAAACTTTATATAAAACCAATAAATAATAAGAATATTATTATATCACAAGAGTTAATAGCCAAAATCATCCCTGAGGTTTGGTCACTTTTGCCACTTCAGTCCAAAACCCAAACGTCTTAAATCTGGGTCCATAGGCTTTTGATTTTTTGCCACATTCGTCCCTTACACTAACCCAGTTAACTTATCTCGTTAAGTTGGGGGGTATTTCTGACTTTTTGCCTACCTTCTTCTCCATTTAGACCTGCCATCATCACACACCACCACCACCACCACCCTCACACAACCACCACCACCACCCTCACACAACCACCACCCTATTCTAGAGAGAGAGAGACAGACGAGAGAAAGAGAGAGAGAGAGACAGACGAGAGAAAGAGAGAGAGAGATCTGAGAGAGGAATCGAGGGATCTGAGAAAGAGAGAGAGGGAGGCAGCGATTCAACCCTAAACAGCCATCACCTCCGCCGCCACAACCACCCTAAACAACCATCACCTCCGCCGCCACAACCACCCTAAACAACCATCATCTCCGCCGCCTTGAACCACCCTAATCGTAACCCTAAACACCCACTCCTCCTTCGATCTATTCTCTCTATCGCTGCTCTCTCTCTATCTTTCTCTGCTCTCTCTCTCCTCTCTCTATCTCTCTCTGCTCTCTCTCCTCTCTGCTCTCTCCCTCTCTGCTCTCTCTCTATCTCTCTCCTCTCTTTCTATCTCTGCTCTCTCTACCTTAAAGTATGTTTTTATTTTTTTTATTTATTCAGCTTTTAAATACAAAATGTCTAAAATGCCCTCGATTTTGTAGGCAAAAAGTCAAAAATGCCCCCAGAGTTAACGAGATAAGTTAACTGGGTTAGTGTCAGGGACGAGTGTAGCAAAAAATCAAAAGCCTACGGACCCAGATTTGAGACGTTTGGGTTTTGGACTTAAGTGGCAAAAGTAACCAAACCGCAGGGACGATTTTAGCTATTAACTCTATATCACAAGGATACTCTAACAAAAGTTTTAGAAAAGAATAAATAGATAGATAGAAATGAGAGAAAGGAAAGTATCCAAGCTCCAATCTCAAAAATAAAAAAACAAAATATAACAATAAAAAAAAAGAGAAAATTGCAGAAAAAAGGTACATAAATATGACCGTTGGAAAAATCCAATTCCTTATTTCGACAACCTAAACCAGGAATCCTGCCTCCATCTGTTTTCACTTGCACCATTTCACCCACTAAATTTACTTCTCCCAACGTTAAAAAAAGTAATCGTACATAAGCCAACGGCTACCAACAGAGATTAATTGTTTTGTTGTTAAACCTGCAGTACATGCAATAATATTCATTTAAATTCTCAGCCGTTAGATCATCTGACACCCATCAAGATCGATGCTCAAAACCCATTCATTCTCTCTCTTTTTCTTGGATATATAAATAAATCCCTAATTCTTGTTCCAATAATTCTACTCTCTTCTTTCACTTTCTTGATTCTGGTTTCTGCTTTGTGGGGTTTACTAAATCATGTTCAAGCTTGTGGGGTTTAGGCTGCTACTGGTGGTCTTATTATTTTCTGTTCTTGTTTCTGCTGATGAAGGTAAGAAGCTTATTAAGAACCTTGTTAATCTGTTTTTTGTGTGTGTGTGTGTTTCACTGCTTATTTACTTTTTAGTTGCATTTTTACATGAAATATGTGTTAGTTATTGTTATGTTAGTCTCAAAGGTAACCATAATATTTAATTTGTAATTTCTGATAGAGGTTAATAACTTTTAATTTGTGAGCTTGGGTTGTGTGGAGTTTATTTGGTCACAATATTTTTAAAAAAATTGGTTTTTAAGCCAATGATACAGTTTAATTCTTTTTCTTTACTCATTTATTGTATTTTGAAGCTTTGAATCTTGGTTACGAACTATGATGCAGTTATTTCATAAATACTCTTTAATTTGTTTTAATATTAAAATCTAATAAACATTTGTATTTTAACTAGAATAAAGCTAAGAAAAATTTCATGCATTCCTCTAGCTAAATTACATATTTCTATAATGTTGCATACTCTTCAATTTAAGGAAATATATAATTTTATAAGTTTGGAGGGAAGATATGAAGTTCCCCCTAAATCAATAAATTATAACGTTAACCCACACTCTTTCTACTTAAGTAATGTACACCTAATCAACATGAACTAGTGGATTATATTTTTAGCTAAAATTGTTTTTTTGTTAATATTTTTTTTATCTTAAAAGAATGGAATAAACATTTCTTATAGTTGGGTTTAATTGGACCAGAACGTGCATATTTTTTGTCACGAATATTGTAGATCTACTCTTGATCGTCTTATTATCAACAACCAATGTTTTAGAAAATGTAAACAACATGCCATGTGACATCCATAATTGTGGATTCATGTCCTTAGTTTTCACTTTTTTAAAAATATTTATAATTTTAGGAATCATGTTAATAAAACGCCTTTGCTCTAACGGTATCTAGGTGTTTAAAACGACGTCCCTACTGATAAGGTCGAGGGTTCGAGTCCCACAATGGACAGTGAGACTAATTAATAACAAACTATTTATTTTTGCAGATGCGTTCATAGGGGTGAACATAGGAACTGATCTTTCAGACATGCCACATCCAACACAAGTAGTATCCCTCCTTAAATCCCAACAAATCCGTCACGTCCGTTTATACGACGCGGATCGCGGTATGCTCTTCGCACTCGCCAACACGGGCATCAAAGTTGCGGTCACCATCCCGAACGACCAACTTCTCGGTATTGGTCAGTCAAACTCAACCGCGGCCCATTGGGTGTCCCAAAACATCGTCGCACATTACCCCGCTACCAACATCACCACCATCTGCGTTGGTTCCGAGGTCTTCAACTCCCTCCCGAATGCAGCCCCGGTTCTAGTCAATGCCCTCAAGTTCATCCACGGGGCTCTCGTGGCTTCGAATCTAGACCGTCAGATCAAAGTATCAACCCCTATCGCGTCCACAATTATCCTCGACTCGTTCCCACCATCACAAGCTTTTTTCAACCACTCATGGAACCCGGTTTTGGTTCCTGTTTTGAAATTCCTGCAGTCAACTGGTTCGTCGTTTATGCTTAACGTTTACCCTTATTACGATTACATGAACTCAAACGGTGTAATACCGTTGGATTATGCACTGTTTAACCCACTGCCATCGAATAAAGAAGCTGTGGATTCAAACACTCTGTTACATTACACCAATGTGTTTGATGCAATGATCGATGCTGCTTATTTCGCTATGGCGGACCTAAACGTGACCAATGTCCCGGTTCTTGTAACTGAATCGGGTTGGCCATCAAAAGGCGATGCAAAGGAACCAGACGCCACTTTAGACAACGCAAACACGTACAACAGTAACTTGATCAAGCACATTATAAACCAAACAGGGACACCGAAACATCCTGGGATCCCGGTTAGTACCTACATCTACGAGCTCTACAACGAGGACACTAAACCCGGGTCCATATCAGAGAAGAATTGGGGATTGTTTGATCCAAATGGGAACCCCATTTACACGTTACAGCTGACGAATGCAGGCCGGACTTTTTCTAATGACACCACGAACAACACTCATTGTACTGCGAAAGAAGGTGCTGATAAGAAAATGCTGCAGGCTGCTTTGGACTGGGCTTGTGGGCCCGGGAAGGTGAACTGTTCGGCGTTGTTGCAGGGTCAACCGTGTTATGAACCCGATAATGTGGCTGCACACGCCACATTTGCTTTTGATAGTTATTATCATATGATGGGTAAAAGTGAAGGGACTTGTGACTTCAATGGTGTCGCTATGTTAACCACGACAGATCCAAGTAAGGGGCCGAATTAATCTTGTTTTATGTTTATTAGACTTTAGTTTTAAGTTTACTAAATTCAGGTTTATTTATTGCAGGTCATGGATCGTGTCAGTTTATCGGAAGGTAAAGAAACTTTGATTTAGTGCATTGTTGCAGGTTAAGTTTTGGTGTTTGTTAATATGCTAACATTTCGGTTTTGTGCATATGTGTAGTGATGGGATGAATGGAACGTTTTTGAACGGGTCGATTGCAGATTTTAACTCTACAAGCTCGAGTTGGAGAGTCCGAGGTAGCTATGCTGGTGGTGGTCTTTTGATCAAGGTTTTATTGGCAATGTTGCTATCGTGAGTGGGCGGGTTTGGAAATATGGCGTGGGATGGTCCATGTGGAGGCGGTTTTTCGTTCTCCCAATTTTGGCGGGTTTCGGAGTGGACCGGGAGGATGTTTATGTACAAAACGACGTAGAATGCGAATTTGTTAATGTTAATTTGTTGTTGTTGAGGGTCTCAGATTGAATGAGATTTAGGGATGTTTGGTTAATTCATCATTCTTTTTGGTTGCAATGAAGCCCAGTTGATGATTTTTTTTGTTTTTGAATGTGACAGTTTCGTCTGAAACATGATTTCCATAACTGATAATTAAAAGTTGTTCTCATTTGAGCAACTCTACAGTGCAATTCAACATCAAACTTGTTCTTTCAACTATGTAAATAAGTAGCTATGGTACATAAGTTTAGTTTATAAACTTTAATTATGTATTTGAGATTATGTTTAAACATGTAATAAGCATATGAGTGTGGATTTAGTTTAGATTACATGATGGCTTGACTCTGGTTTAGTGTAGTTAAGGTGATTAAATTTAGATTCAGTGATTAACTCCACTTTTACATGTCAAATGTGTTTACTAGTTTAAAAATGAACTCAAAGAATTGAAATTGCTAACCACTTGCTCTTGTGGACACGCATTAACATATAAGTGTAACTTCAATCATAAAGGTTGATAACCGTTTCACGGTAGCAAAAGCATCAACTTCAATGACAGAGGTTGTCACAACAACAATTATCATGGCATTGTGGTTACATCAATGATTCTACTCCAATCAAGTTATTTCGGATTTTGAAATTTAAAGCTGGATTCGGATTCATTTTGAAATTAAAATTTATAAAAAACAAATACGAATTTGAGTTAATATCAGAGGCGATTAGAAGATTAGAGTGATTCCACCGTCTTGATTCCGTCTCCCATTTTTTTTAAATTATATCCTTAGAAAACTTGAAAGGGTGAATAGGTTTTCTAACAAAATCTTTAATTTTAGTTAGAAATAGAAGAATTCTTGAGTTTTATATTTCTTGAAATAAACAAACCATGATCTTCAAGTGATATTAACAAAATCATTCTATGTCCTCTTCTTGATTCACTAATCAAAGTTGCCTCACTAATCGTGTCTCTAAAATGATAGATGTCACCTATTTTACAATCATCTCACCAAGTATAGATAGTAATAGCTTATAATCATCTCTCTAAATAAGATATTGATTGCCTCATACGATTATTTGAATGAAACTAATCAAGCTTGATTCTTACATTACTTAGTAACCTAAACCAGCCCAATAACCATAATGCCATAGGCGCGACGGCCATGATTACTGGGTTACCTGGGCCCAAATGAGGAAGACCGGAAGGACACTCTCCTGCCCAATCACGTCTGCATTAAATGTAGACGTGCCTTTCAGCAAAGGGACGACCTGAACAGTGGAAAAACTTGTCTTCTTGTCAGGCGACAGAGGGCTGGTACACCGGCACCAGTAAGAGTGATCGGACAGGGGGGGGGGGTGAGGGGCGGGAAGAGCATATTCAAGCCCAGAACACCGCCCCGAGTCGGCGTGAATTGGGCAGGGAAGGAACCACCTGTGGGGGAGGGGCTTGAATGCCACGTGGCCATTTTTTATTGGGTGGGGCTTGTTGACCGTTTGAATTTAAGAGAGAATTATATAGATAGTCCTTATGGTTTATAAAATGTAACATCTTAAGGTACTAACTTTATTTTTTAACATGTTAAGGGTTTATGGTTTCAGTTTTGTAACATGTTGGGGTACTAAGACCAACTCTGTTAGTTTTTCTAGTTATGTTTTGATAAAATGACTAAAATGCCCTATTATAACTAGATATTCTTGTAATTAACTCTATTTGATTACAAATATAACTTTTGCAACTTATTGAAATTAGAATTAGAATTATCTATTAATGTTATTAAAACATAAAAATTTGAAGTTATAAAAATATATTAAATTAAATAATTATACTTTTTGCGTTTTAATATGTATCTTTTTATAAAACAATAATTTTATCCATATAAACCACCATCTATGAGCGTAACTCGTATATGTCATTAAGCACAACGTCACCTCTCATCTCCACCTCCATTGCTGTCATGCGTTATCTATGTTTAAAACACATAGAGTTGATGTGTTTGTTGCTTGATGTAGAATTAGCTATTAATATTATTAAAGCGCATAGAGTATGTATAATTATTTAATTTTATATATTTATATAATTTAAAGTTTTTAAATAATATTAATCGATAATTCTATGTATTAAAAATATAGACGACCTTGTCAAATATAGATAATGTATGACAACAATGACAGTGGAGATGAGAGTATACGTGGTGCTTAATGGCAAATATGAATTAAGCTTATTGACGATGGTTTATATGGATAGAAGTATTGTTTTATAAAAAATATATACTAAAACGTATATATTATAATTATTTAATTTTATATATTTTTATAATTTAAAATTTCGAAGTTTTCATAATATTAATAGATAATTCTATATATTAAAAAATACAGTTGACCTTGTCAAATATATATAACTCCTAGCGGCAATGGCGGTAGATATGAGAGTTGACGTGGTGCTTGATGGTAAATACAAATTAGGCTTATCGGCGGTGGTTTATATGGATAAAAGTATTGTTTTATAAAAAAACTAGTAAAACTACCCGCGCTACGCTGCGGGAACGTGTCGCGAAAAACGTTAACATAAACATTAACATATGTACTTAGGTATTCTACATGAATCAAAATACAAAGTTGTTCACATTAGTTCCCAAGTACAAACGACGGCTTATGCTAGATCATAATGATTACACGTGCATTGCGGCGAAACAGACCTCCTGATTGACACAGGTTGATCCATAAATTTATGAATGACGAAAACATTATTGCACTGTGAAGATTTAGTCTTTGATAAAGTGGCAGTGGTTGACCTGAATAAGTGTATCAAAATGTGAGCCTACCTTTTAATCCATACGGCTTCGATTGCACCTCTCTGAACTTCAATTGCACTTCTCTGAAAAGATAACGCATAGTATGTATTGCTAGTGAAGTGTGTTAAAATGTAAATTGAAGAAATATAGTAAACTAAAGTTTGGTAGTAAGGTTTCGATAACTATTTTGGATGTATGTTATAGGTGATCTTTTAGCTTTAAGCCTTTAATGTAATACAAAGAAAGCTGCCAAAAAGGGCATGCATGCAATAATTTTGACTATGTCATGTAAAGAAAAGAAACACCAACTATTTTAATTATAGCATCTAAAACTTATTTGAAATCACTAATTATTGATCATATAGACAATTCACAATTGGTCACTCTTAACTAGGGGTGCAAATGAGCCGAGCAGCTCGCGAGCTACTCGAGATCGGCTCGGTAAAAAGCTCGAAACGAGCCGAGCCTTATCGAGCTCGAGCCGAGCTTGAGCCTAAAATGAAGCTCGTTTACTTATCGAGCTCGAGCTCGAGCCTGGCATATGTAGCTCGCCAGGCTCGTCGAGCCTTATCGAGCCTAATATAATATTAGGTTTATTAATATTTTATATTATTTACCCACATTTTAAGTAGTTTAATAAACGAGCCGAGCCGAGCTTTTGACTTATCGAGCCTAAACGAGCCTATTATATGTATTATTTAATTTAATATATTAACTAATAAATACTAAACGAGCCGAGCCCGAGCCGAGCTCGAGCTTGAGAAACTACTAACGAGCCGAGCTCGAGCTTTAAAAACAAAGCTCGAACCGAGCCGAGCTCGAGCTCGAGCTCTTATAAGTTAATCGAGCTCGAGCTCGAGCCTGGTCGAGCTCGGGCTCGGCTCGGCTCGTTTGCACCCCTACTCTTAACTCACCAAATCTGATCAAATATGCATTACCAGTATGAATCTCATAACTCATACAAAACACTTGAGGATCATATTTAACATAGGTAGAAACCTAGTAATTCTATAATGTATATTATATAATAACATCATTGTTTCGAAACTATTAGGTGATCACAAATTCAATATGAATCACCAAATTCCAAATCTAAATGCATTAGAAAGTTAAATAAGTAATCAATATTATATTAACTTGATATTCCAAATCAATATTAACATAACATTAACACATACACCCATAAAAATAACCGTGAGTCTGTTGTTTAAAAGAACAACTATGTGTAAGTATGGTCGACATATTGACATGCCATTGTAGTATTTACTTTGAGCTTGCATTTGATGGTTTCGTACTACTGCTATATCTACAACTTACCTATCCTTTTGGCTTTAGCTTGGTGGCTTTGGAACCGGTATTCTGTTCGTGACCGTGGTTTGGGTTTGTGTTTTCTAACAAAATTCGATTGGTGCATTTGTACGATTTGGTGTATTTACCTTTTCCTAACTAATTTTTGTTTCGTTACATTTTAGGTAAGAATCCAGTCACATTCTCGGTACGTATATCTGCTTCAAATTGAGGATTAAAGCAAAAGAAAATTCAAAAAAAAAACACATTAAAGGAAAGAATTGCAACAGTGATGCTAGCTGCAATTACATTATAAAATCTTCAAGAATATGAAGGCATGTGATGTCATAGAAGATCAAAGCCTAAAAAATAAATCTTAAAAGTGAGTTAATTTTATCATCTAACTATCTAAGATATATATGTTATAATACATGAACATAAAATGAATACATGACACTCATTAATTTCGTGATTATAGAGGTAAAACCTGAGACGAACGGACAGTTAAAGTAGCACAATAATCTGCGTAGAGACGAACAAACAGTTAAAGTAGCACCGCTAACGTCATTCTTTTGAGCAAACAAACTGCGTTCACCGTCTTCAATTTAGTGGTGTTGTTGCGACCACAAACGCCGCCCAACTCCCCTCTGTATCTTGTCACTCACTCTCGGCCTTTCTCTCAACTCCAGTTTCCCTCTCTCTTGGGTGACGGTGTCTTTTTTTATATATAAAAGATCTTAGGCAACCTAGGTTGGAATTACAACAAATAATCTATAACAAAAGGAATCAACAATCTGTTAAATTATAAATCCAATAAACACTCAAGCAAATATGAAATATGGTTGATAGTGGCAATACTTGAAGCACATAAAGCTAACACATGTAACATGTTTAGTGATAACATGTTAAATCAAAAGACGCTTCATATAAGTAGTTAGTGGTAAAGGTAGAAAGTTGCTATTGGGCGACATCCAAACTGAAAATGTATGTGAACCGTAAACTTGAAGATGAGTAACACAAATAAGAGCTCTTATGGAGACACACAAAAGAATTTAATCAACAGAACACGTAAACAAATCAACAATATTGAAAGTCAATTTGGAGTACCACAAATAAAATTTTATTTTCAATTTATTAACACAAAGCAAGAGGTGTCTGGTTATTTTTGGTGGTTAAACAGAAGAACTTTTCTAGCATACAAAACATTGTAAAGAAAATAATGCTTAGAATGTTGAAATTTATCACCTCTGATTGAGGTTAATTAGCGTAAATCCAACATTTAGAAGTGATTAACAAAGCGCACTCAGTTGAGATGTTTGAAGTGCTATGCACATAGTATATAATAATCATAACAATAATAATCAACAAAATAACTAATAATAACAAAACATAACTAACCTCCATTTCTCAGAAGAAGTTCTCACCATGTAACTTGAATATGGCAGCAATTGTAGTCCCTCCAGCGGCCGCCTCTATTAGTTTGTCACTGCAGAACACGAAACACGAATTAGAACTAAACCTGAGTGTTTTTTTAATTAAAAATCAGCCTCTGTTTGTATATTTTTTGATTTTCTTGAATTGGGTTTGCAGGTTTATGCCAAACAGAGATAAGGTGGCGGAAGACGATGACAAATCGGAGCAATATTGAAACAACAAATCCGACAATAGGCAAAATCAAACAAACAACTATAATAAACAGAGAACAGCATACCGATTCCTTAAGTGAAAGAGATGGAGCCGGCTTCAAATCACAGATAAACAAACACCGATTTCGCTCGGTCAAATATGGCAACGGTGGTCATCGCTTTTGTAGAGAGATGGACGATGAATAATCTTTGTCATCTACCCGTTGTTCGTTTATGGAATAACAGTTGTTCATTTATGGAGTCACGGTGGTTGAAATCCTGCGGCGGTATGATGGAGTTTAGGTTTTTCCGCTTTTGTAGAGAGATGTACGGTAGTTATGATGGCGGTGGCGGTGATGGCGTTAGGGTGGGGAAGCAGTGGATCGACGGAGTTTGTAGATAGGTAGGTAGAATGATAAAGGGAGAGATATATGCAGTGTTGGGTTGTACCGTACACCCTGCACGCATTTCAAAAAAAAATTGAAGCGTGTACTGTAGCTGAACAGTGATTTCTCTCTCACTATACAAAGTTAGTAAATATAGCATATTAAATATATATTGAAACGTGTAGAGTATAATTATCTAATTTAGTATATTATTAAAATTTTAAATTTAATAATATTGATAGATAATTCTAATTTCAATAAATTGCAAAAAGTATTTTTATAAATCAAATAGAGCTAAATCGGTAAAATACTGTTACCGTACCGAACATACTAATTTCGAATACGCAATAAATGGGCACCGAATTGTCCAACACTTGTAGCCCAGTTGGTTGAGGGCCTAAAGTTTCCTATGGGATGCTTGGGTTCAATTCCCACTAGCTACATTTGGAGGACATTGGTGGAGGGGAAATGAGGGATGACCCGGCCATTGGCTTGGGTTCGAGTCCTGATCCCGACCGGTTTTACCCATTATTTCACTGTCGTGCTTTCGGGCGGGTGAGTGGTCGGGTTTTCCTGGAAATTGGTGGCAATTGGTGGCCCGGGTACTCTCGAGTACCTGATTCGCCAAAAGGGTGCCCGAGAGTGCTCGGAAATTGATTCGTTGGCCGTTCAAAAAAAAATGGGCACCGAATCGGTAGCAAAACTCATTTGATATGGTAAAGTTAGTATCGGTACATATACGGTACCGGTTCGGTTTAAAAAGGCATGGTCTATTTCAACCCCCCCCCCCCCCCCACTTCTATTTTCACCCCCCTGAAAGCGCCTCGCTTAGGCCTAAGCGAGGCGCTTTCTTTGCTTTTTAACTACCTCGGTACGAGGTCAGAAAAAGCTGATTTTTTACTCGAAGCGCCTCGCTTAGGCCTAAGCGAGGCGCTTCGGATAAAAATTTTTTTTTTTTTTTGGTCTTTTGAGTTTAAGGTTTAACATTTTTTTTTTTGGTCTTTTGAGTTAGTTTTTTTTTTTTTTTTGCAGTCAGACGTTTTTCAAAAGAACATTTTTTATGTCAATGGGTGGGGAAACAAAATCGTCGATCCGACTGTTGATTTCTTTCTGCAACAAGGAACAAAATGTCAGCTTTTTCCTGCCACCTATCAATCTCACTGTCTGAACAACTGAATTTTACTTGCTTGCATGAAAAGTATATTTTAATTGTTCGTTTGACAAACATCTGGCTAACCTGTCCAGTTATCAATCTCACTGTCCAACAACTGAATTTTACTTGCTTGCATGAAAAGTATATTTTAATTGTTCGTTTGACAAACGTCTGGCTAACCTGTACAGTTATCAATCTCACTGTCCAACAACTGAATTTTACTTGCTTGCATGAAAAGTTTATTTTAATTGTTCGTTTTGACAAACGCCTGGCTAATGAATTTTACTGTAATGATCAGAAACATTCCAAATAACTGTTCAATTTCAGCTTTTGTTTAACTATTTTAGCAACTTCCATAGAGAAGTTATCAATCTTACTGTCCAGTTATATTACTCACTGTCCAACAAACTGAATTTTACTTGCTTGCATGAAAAAGTTGTTTTTAATTTTTTTGGGAATATATTTTCTGATCAAATCATGCAAGATCAACCAAATCATTTCTTCAAGTTCATTTCACCAAAAAAGCAAAACTGTAAATATCAGGAACATTCCAAATAACTGTTCAATTTCAGCTTTTGTTTAACTATTTTAGCAACTTCCATAGAGAAGTTATCAATCTCACTTCTCACTGTCCATGTTTACCTTCAACGGTTATGAGTAACCTACTAACCTCTATAATAGACTTCATTTATTCTTCTTCATCTTTTTCTACTTGAAGTAGCAGAGTAGTAACCCTTCATCTTCTCTTGTCGGAGAGATATCTGTCAACGATGAAAGAGGTATATGTACAATGATGTGATTTGTTTTTAGATAAGGAGGTATATGTACAATGAACTTTTTACGCTAAATAAAACTTACACACAACTTTTTGCCCTAGTGGTGGACTTCTATTGTTTCGGGTTCCCTTTCATCGTTGACAGATATCTCTCTGAGATGATAAAGGTAGATCATGGAAAGTTCAACTCAAGAAAACAAAGATGAAACCGATTAATGTTCTAGTGGTGTGCTCTACCTTTACGCAGGTTTGCCAGAGGGTCACTATTCATACACACAACTTTTTGCTCTAGTGGTGTGGTCTACCTTTTTGACAAACACCTGGCTAACCTGTCCAGTTATCAATCTCACTGGCTTTAGTCCTTTACGCAGGTTTGCCAGAGGGTCACTATTCATACACACAACTTTTTGCTCTAGTGGTGTGGTCTACCTTTTTGACAAACACCTGGCTAACCTGTCCAGTTATCAATCTCACTGGCTTTAGTCCTTTACGCAGGTTTGCCAGAGGGTCACTATTCATACACACAACTTTTTGCTCTAGTGGTGTGGTCTACCTTTTTGACAAACACCTGGCTAACCTATCCAGTTATCAATCTCACTGGCTTTAGTCCTTTACGCAGGTTTGCCAGAGGGTCACTATTCATACACACAACTTTTTGCTCTAGTGGTGTGGTCTACCTTTTTGACAAACACCTGGCTAACCTGTCCAGTTATCAATCTCACTGGCTTTAGTCCTTTACGCAGGTTTGCCAGAGGGTCACTATTCATACACAACTTTTTGCTTCTTTATATATGAATAGTGACCCTCTGGCAAACCTGTGTAAAGGACAATATGTGGCTTTAGTCCTTTACGCAGGTTTGCCAGATGGTCACTATTCATATATAAAAGACATTAATCGGTTTCATCTTTGTTTCTTGAGTTCAACTTTCCATGATCTACCTTTACATTATTATTATTATTATTATTATTTACATTATTATCGTATTTGCAACTTAGTTCCTTTGTCTCGAAAAACAAAAACGAAGGTTTGCGCGTTAGCGCCGATCCGATTGTTTAAAGTATCAAGACTATGAAATTAGTAAAACAACTGAATTTTACTTGCTTGCATGAAAAGTTATTTCAGTTCAAACTTTTCAAACACCTGCAACATCTCAAGAGTCGAGGTCCTCTGAAAAAGACATCGTACAATGATTTGGACTTGCAATATTTGAAAATTATCATTTCTTAACATGCTTGGTAACACCTTGATCTGCAATATTTGAAAACAGGAACATTCCAAATAACAGTTCAATTTCATTTCAAACTTTTCAAACACCTGCAACATCTCAAGAGTCGAGGTCCTCTGAAAAAAGACATCGTACAATGATTTGGACTTGCAATATTTGAAAATTATCATTTCTTGACATGCTTGGTAACACCTCTGTAATATTTGAAAATTATCATTTCTCGAAAAGTAATTAAAAACACTTAAAAATGAATTAAAAACAATTGTTGCGAGTTAGGTTTAGTCGGAGGACCACTTACAATGATTCATCAAAGTTGTACAAAGCTGGATGTTTTTACTGGAAAACCAAAACGAGCAATAAACGAAGCGAAACGGAGAGATATAATTTTCTTGGCTTGGAAACAACTTAAAAGAAGCAAAAATGAATTAAAATTATTTTTTGGTGATTAACAGATAATTTTAAATAATTAAAAGAAATTCAAGTTTTTTAAAAAAAAGGCCAAAGCGCCTAGCTTTGGTCAAAGCGAGGCGCTTGAGTGCCTAGTGTAAGACCCTTTGTAAAATATGCATATTTTTCCTTAATATTTAGATACCAAGTAAATCGGGTTCGTCCACATTAATCACGTAAGTTTTACAAGTCATCACGACACTAGTACATGTTTAAAAGTTTGACTTTGTTTCATCAAAAGTGAATAATATTATTTGAACCCGAGTGCAAAATATGAGTGCGGAAGCTTGATTTTTCGTATGCGCTTGATTCATCAAAAGAGAGCTTGATCATTCCCATCTCGGATTCCTTGAACAACCTAAGGTTTTTGACACATGAAAAAGAATCATTAAATCAAGGTTAGAGTGATAATAACTTGTTTAAAAAATTGAATAGGAGTGGAATCGCTAAACGATAAAAACTGGAACGAAGCCCAAAAGAATCCCCACTAGTCGCCATAGGCTACGGCCAGCCAGCCATAGCCTACGGCTGGCTGTTGCTGATAAAAAATCAGATTTTTAGTTTAGCTTGTTGCTGAATTTTATTCAGTTCTGTCCGGATTTTTCATCAACTTCGAAAAATCATATAAAATCAGCCGAGTGTCTGTTTGGGGTGTATTTTATATTGTTGAAAAGCCCCTCGAGTCTACTTTCTAAAAACATTTGGAACACATCAAGATATAGTCGTTAAGTGGGTCAAATAAGCTGATTACAGCAGCTACGTATAAAAAGGCTGCACAAATATAGTGTTTGATGAAAGCTATTATACATGAATATTTGTGTACACATGCGTCAAACCTGATTTGTTGATTTAAACATATTATATCCATGTAGTGAAGAGTGTTCAAAGTGTTTGGAACACTTGTAATAAGGTATGCAAGTACTTGCCTTAACGGGTCAAACGGGCGGATTATTAAATAATAAATTGCATTGATCTTGGTTGATGAACAAAAGATTGTATTGATTCATGGCGTAACAACGTATGAATCCCAACCATTTACCAAGCCTAACAAGACAACAATATACTCAAACGGGTCGTCCTATCCTTTACTCGACTAGGCGAGCCTAAGGTGATACTCCCCTTTTCTGTTATATTTATATATATAACCAAAACAATCAAAAGTTAAATCCCCATAAGACTTCCTTGGGTGTCGCCTAAGGCGCATCATTCCACACCATTGGCGTTTCCATCTAAATTTATTTTAGACCATACTAATCTTGCTTTAACTATCTTGTGTCCCAACCTTTGTACTTTAAATCAACATATTAATGAGAAATACGTGTCGACTTGGTTTTAATTTAGCTAACCAATACAAGACTAAGCATCGTGAGAAATAGAAGTCATAACCTTCGATTAAGGTTGTTTCTATCAAGTTGCATTCTAATACATGCCTCCCATTGTAAAGCTTCCGGGATAATATTCAAACATGTACGTCTTTATCTAAAAGCATATAACTTGATATTTAACGAGATTTAAGTCATCGAGTGACTTACCTTCCTTGCTTTCCAATAATCTCACATCCATACGGTTCCGGCTTCCCGAATCTTCAAGCTTAGCACCTATTAATTGATCAATGCACATAGGTGTTTAATTGCTCGATTATCGCATACTTTAACCATATGATCCCACATATGTTTAGATTAAGCATAAATTGCAAGTACACGAGTCCTAATCACTTAGGCAAGTTTCTAATTGAATACATTTTCTTTCAAGCATTTCATCGAGCACCTTATGTGCACAATTTTACAATTATTTTCTAAGCCTTCTAGATTACATGGATTTTACCATATGCTTAGTTGATCATCAACACATGTATAATTTGGTCCCTAGTACCTTTATGTTGCTTTCACAATAGCTATTTATGCAAGATTATGCAACCAACTCATGGTGTTTATGTCTAGTCTATAAACCCATTACATACATACTTCAAGAATTAACATAACATCACATAGCTTCAAATTAATCATCTATGTGGTGTTTATAAGCATATTTCAGGTTCCTCATCACAAGGAGATCCTCCAACATCATCATATTCGAGTTTTGACAAGAACCCTAAATCACCATCTTCCACATACATGGGTTTTTGGCAAAATAAAAGAGTTCCAAGGTTACCTTATGATGAGTAGAACACTAGATGATCAAGAATTCCCTCATGCATTGACAAAACCTCTTGATTTTAGCAGGGCTTGGGGTTGTTTTGGTTTGAGTTCTTATGTGTGTGTTTTGGGTGGTGAGATGAACGACCAGAAGTGTGTGTCAACACACTTTTTTTTTCATCTTAACCCCCTTTTATTATTACTTTGTCTAAATGGCACATTCAGCCCCTCATATTCCCATGCTAGTTGTGTAAGAATCCCGTTTTAACTTTGTAAATAACGGAACTCCAAAAATTCTTTTACGGTTTAGCTTAAGCGTTTTGTTTAATTTATTCGCTAAGCCCTAGATTTCGCGCGTTTTAACAATAAGTGTATATACGGATTTTGGGGTGTTACACCTAGCTTTGGCCAAAGCGAGGCGCTTGAGTGCCTAGCTTTGGCCAAAGCTAGGCGCTTGACTGGTTTGATTAGACCACAAGCTCCTCGCTTTGACCAAAGCGAGGCGCTTTGGCCTTTTTTTTTAAAAACTTGAATTTCTTTTAATTCTTTAAAATTATCTGTTAATCACCAAAAAATAATTTTAATTCATTTTTGCTTCTTTTAAGTTGTTTCCAAGCCAAGAAAATTATATCTCTCCGTTTCGCTTCGTTTATTGCTCGTTTCGGTTTTCCAATAAAAACATCCAGCTTTGTACAACTTTGATGAATCATTGTAAGTGGTCCTCCGACTATACATTCGATACCCATATTTTTTCAGAACATAATTTTTGCATGTTTAATTGATATGTTTGACTTCCGGACTATATTATAATTGATCGTTGGTGGTTTTCATAGCACCTTGTACATATACCGATAACAACTAACTCAGATCGACTCTCACACTTATGCGTAGATCAAGGAGATTGATGAAGATATCTCTCCGATAACAACTGACTTTTACTTATGGAATCTTTGTACGAAAATCGAAACCATCTCATTCCATGTTCTCCATATCCATACCTTGTTCCAACCACTAATACCAGATTGATGATACTCAATTTCGGTTGATTGTTGAAAACAGAGAGAGATTTAGTTGAAAGTGGATACAAAATGAAACTACATGAACATTTATAACCTTTCTGTACCTGTGGCCAAAAGAACTAGGCTTCAAACACAACTTTTTGCTCAACGTAAATATTACTGTAATATAACATTCATTGACTAGACAGTAAAATCATCTTCTTGTAATTACTTTCAAGTTTCTTAGAATCATTGAAGACAACCTTTCAGTTGTTATCCGAGAGATAGCGGTCAACGATGAAGACAACCTGAAAGTGGATACCATGGATCAGAGAGATTTAAGCTAATCAAACTCATATCTCAAGCCGGTGCAAGTTATGTTGTAGCATCCTTGATCATCTTCTTGTAATTACAACTTTTTCAGTTGTTATCCGAGAGATAGCGGTCAACGATGAAGACAACCTGAAAGTGGATACCATGGATCAGAGAGATTTAAGCTAATCAAACTCATATCTCAAGCCGATGCAAGTTATGTTGTAGCATCTTTGATCATCTTCTTGTAATTACAACTTTTTCAGTTGTTATCCGAGAGATAGCGGTCAACGATGAAGACAACCTGAAAGTGGATACCATGGATCAGAGAGATTTAAGCTAATCAAACTCATATCTCAAGCCGGTGCAAGTTATGTTGTAGCATCTTTGATCATCTTCTTGTAATTACAGCTTTTTCAGTTGTTATCCGAGAGATAGCGGTCAACGATTAAGACAACCTGAAAGTGGATACCATGGATCAGAGAGATTTAAGCTAATCAAACTCATATCTCAAACCGGTGCAAGTTATGTTGTAGCATCTTTGATCATCTTCTTGTAATTACAACTTTTTCTGTTGTTATCCGAGAGATAGCGGTCAACGATGAAGACAACCTGAAAGTGGATACCATGGATCAGAGAGATTTTAGCTAATCAAACTCATATCTCAAGCCGGTGCAAGTTACGTTGTAGCATCTTTGATCATCTTCTTGTAATTACAACTTTTTCAGTTGTTATCCGAGAGATAGCGGTCAACGATGAAGACAACCTGAAAGTGGATACCATGGATCAGAGAGATTTAAACAAATCAAACTCATATCTCAAGCCGGTGCAAGTTATGTTGTAGCATCTTTGATCATCTTCTTGTAATTACAACTTTTTCAGTTGTTATCCGAGAGATAGCGGTCAACGATGAAGACAACCTGAAAGTGGATACCATGGATCAGAGAGATTTAAGCTAATCAAACTCATATCTCAAGCCGGTGCAAGTTATGTTGTAGCATCTTTGATCATCTTCTTGTAATTACAACTTTTTCAGTTGTTATCCGAGAGATAGCGGTCAACGATGAAGACAACCTGAAAGTGGATACCATGGATCAGAGAGATTTAAGCTAATCAAACTCATATCTCAAGCCGGTGCAAGTTATGTTGTAGCATCTTTGATCATCTTCTTGTAATTACAACTTTTTCAGTTGTTATCCGAGAGATAGCGGTCAACGATGAAGACAACCTGAAAGTGGATACCATGGATCAGAGAGATTTAAGCTAATCAAACTCATATCTCAAGCCGGTGCAAGTTATGTTGTAGCATCTTTGATCATCTTCTTGTAATTACAACTTTTTCAGTTATTATCCGAGAGATAGCGGTCAACGATAAAGACAACCTGATAGTGGATACCATGGATCAGAGATATTTAAGCTAATCAAACTAATATCTCAAGCCGGTGCAAGTTATGTTGTAGCATCTTTGATCATCTTCTTGTAATTACAACTTTTTCAGTTGTTATCCGAGAGATAGCGGTCAACGATGAAGACAACCTGAAAGTGGATACCATGGATCAGAGAGATTTAAGCTAATCAAACTCATATCTCAAGCCGGTGCAAGTTATGTTGTACCATTCCTGGTAAACCCAGGGGAAAATGGCTATATTAAAAAACTTCAAGATTATTGTTTTGTTTTGTGGATCAGACGAGGACTTGCCTGTGTCTTTGAAACACAAGGATGACACACGAAGCTTTAGACTCCAAGCGGATCCCTTGATTGCCGCATTTAATGAAATTTAACGCGCATACCGCATTCGGAGTCTGATTGCACCGAATCCAGTCTTCAAGGTGGACTTAAGCACCTGAAAGGGAAGTTGAAATTTTGAATGATGTTCGTCGACTGCACCTTGACATGCCGCATTTAATGAAATTTAACGCGCATACCGCATTCGGAGTCTGATTGCACCGAATCCAGTCTTCAAGGTGGACTTAAGCACCTGAACGGGAAGTTGAAATTTTGAATGATGTTCGTCGACTGCACCTTGACATGCCGCATTTAATGAAATTTAACGCGCATACCGCATTCGGAGTCTGATTGCACCGAATCCAGTCTTCAAGGTGGACATAAGCACCTGAACGGGAAGTTGAAATTTTGAATGATGTTCGTCGACTGCACCGAATCAAGTCTTCAAGGTACCATGGATCAGAGAGATTTAAACTAATTATATATACATACAAATATCAACTTAACGGTTTCTCTACCAACTTAACGGCAATAATAGTATTTTAACGGCGTCACGGTCGCAAACTGTTAGTGGTGAAAGAAACCGTGAGAAGAATTCGAAACATCTACAGATTCTTCCGATCACTTTCCACATAACCGCCACGCTCATAAAGCGTTCCATTAACTGTAAAAAAACCCAAGATGCAACCGCCGCATCCCTTCCGAACAGGCAACCGTCCCCAAAATAGTTCCCGTCACTACAAATTTGAGAATAAGATTACCTTCGCATCCCTTCTGAGCAGGAAACCGTCACAAAATAAAAAACGTCATGTATTATTTTTTTGCCCATAGCCATTGCCAACGATTGTCCAAGAACAGAGAGAGACGGAAACACATCAACCGACGGCTAGGGTTTTCCGTGATGGACACAGAGATAGATCGAAGTGAAGGGAGTGTAGATCTGAGCGAAAATAGGGACGTTGGTCGTGACGAGTTGCAAAAGGAAGTCTGGAAAATTAGTTACCATAGATCCGAACTTTCCTCAGAGAGGGAGAGAGGATTGAGTTTTGGGCCTTTGGGTGCCTGTAGCGGACAACGGTTCGGTGGTGGTTGTGGCAGTTCGGTGGTTGAATCGTTTAGGTTACCATGTCGTTAGATGGTGTGTTTGCAGTAGCGTTGATGGTTTTGTTACTTTTTAGGATTTATAATGCTCACAAACATCAACTAAAATCAAGACAAGATAGCCGTAGATGGTAATTGTTGTAAGAAGAAAAGAAGATTAGATATGAGAAAAAAAAAGAAGGGGTTTTGTGCATCCACATGGTTGGTGTAAGAGGATCAAAGGGATGAGTGAACATTTGAATCTGATCTTACCCAAGCAAAATATCACATGCGTGAGAGGTGAGTTGTAAATAAGAAGGGAACATGCAAGACTTCAACATTTTTTTTATTTAGTAATTTTTTGTAAGAGCACTATTTTTTCTTTTAAATAACATTAGAGTAGTGATTACAAATTAACATTTAATAGTTTTGTTGGTAAGTTATAGGCATTTTTATATAATATAATACTACTAAATCATTAATAATAAACATCATGTCGCATTAATTTGGTGACGCTAAAACATTCATAATTAACATCCGCAGCAACGCGCGGGTTACGTAAACTCGTTAAAAAACAATTGGAAACACAAAGATGGAAAAACCCACTAAAAAGCCTAAAATTTCGGACCCTAACACACACAAGACGAATGTTGCAACATGAGTTCGACCAAGATGACACACGAAGTTTTAGACTCCAAGCGGATCCCTTGATTTGGGTGGAACAAGGTATCATCAATCTAGTATTAAGCACCTGAACGGGAAGTTGAAATTTTGAAGTAGGTTGATGATGTCAAGTTTAAGTTATTGACAATGATTAGGGTTATTACTTTGTTTTTTAAATTTTTTTAACTTTTTATAATTATTAAATTAAAAAAAAATAAAAAAACCAACTCAAAATATCAAAACAATTACCAAAATAAATTACCCCCTCGAAGCGCCTCGCTTAGGCCTAAGCGAGGCGCTTCGAATTTAAAAATCAGCTTTTTCTGATCCTCGTACTGACCGTCTCGAATTTAGATCAAAGCGCCTCGCTTAAGCAGCTTAGGCTTAAGCGAGGCGCTTTGAGGGGGTGAAAATAGAAGGTGAGGGGTTTAAATAATATCACCCTTTAAAAATTTGATACCATTTTTAAGGTATAACAGCGGAAGTAAGGGCATGTTTGGCTCTCCTTTTTTATTTCTACTTATAACTTCTCAAATATAAAAAGTAACTTAATCTCATAAGTAACAATTTGTTACTTATGACTTATCCTCCAAAATCTCCTTTTTGAAACCTAAAATTCTCATAAATTACTTTTCATTCCATCCATCCAAACACTTTTGATTCAACTTATAACTTATTGATTAAGTTATAAGTCATAAGGAGGCTTGTAAAAGGAGAGCCAAACATGCCTTAAAAATGCTTGATTTCGAAAGAGAAAACCTAAGTGAGCAATTGGGCTTGATGGGCTAGCGATTACACCCTACCAAAACCCTAGCGCATCCTCTTTATATCTACTCTTCGCCTGCGTTTTATCTCAACCAAACATTCATCTTCCTTTAACCTGTGTTTTTTTCTTTTTCCTATTCTTTGATTGTTAATTGCATAATAATTTTTTACATATTTTTCTTAGTTTCAAACATATTTGTGCTCAATGATGATTGATTTTGCTTTAACCACACCGAAGAGAAACAGATGTGTTTGAACTCAATTGGATCTAGTTTAAAAGTTCTGATTCCATATAAAACTGGAATCTGTTAACTTTTTTCTCAAATCCAATTAAAGATCATTAACACATCAAGTTTCTCATGTGGAAAAACCTGGCCTTTGTCTGAGAGCGAATATTAATATTTTATAAATATAAAAATAAAAATTTAGAGCCGATGATGATAACCTTTAAGGCTTGTTTCTCAGAGACATTCGCAGTGGCCGCCTAAGATCTTTCGCCTTTCGCCGGGCTTGAGAGATTATGCTGTTTATTCCTTCCTTGGATGTCTGAGGCTAATTTGCTTATTATTATTAGTTTATGTATTTGTTGATTTATTAATTTAATTTTGGGTAATTAGTATAGAAGGATATTGTGTGTTAATGATGATAATCCTAAGGCTTGTTTCTCAGAGACATTCGCAGTGGCCGACTAAGAACTTTCGCCTTCGCCAGGCTTGAGAGTTTATGCTGCTTTTAACCTTCCTTGGATGTCTGAAACATTTTATGTTCTTATGTTTTTTTGTTTGGTTTTTTTGCTTGTTTTTATATGGTTTGATGATTAAGTTTATGGTTTTCTGTTTTATGTAGGTTTGAAAAAGTTTCAGTAGAATCCTTGTTGCAAAACAAGGCTGAGTTGATCAATTACTCTTTGAGTACTTGCTCAAGCGTAGGTTGCCAAATATAGTCGAGTTGTATGAGTACTCCCCGTATGGGCTCATTTGAAGCCTGAGTGATACCTCTATGATAGGTCGCCGAATACAATCCTAGATCGAGTTTTACAACAATGAGTAGAATGACTAAAAGTGCATTGTAACAAAAAATAAAGGCATTTAAAATAAATAAAAAAGGAAGCTTTTGCATAGAGCTACAAATGTCCACGAACATTATCTTATACGAAGAAAATAATGTGTGAACTGTTTAGCAACACCTGTTAATGAATGTGATGAAAGTGTCTGGCTCATTTCAACTTAAGCTAGTTATTGTCCTTTTAATTTGTATTGCCTACATCTTATTAATTTTTAACACAATATAAATACTTAAAGCTGTGAGAATTCAATCCGGAAGTTCAGCCAAGTTGATAACTTGTTGATAGATACACGAAGAACCAGACACTATGTTTAATTTCACCATTTTATTTAACATGATATACGGATGTCCTTTGTTTAAAACTGGTCACGATAGACATTCACAGTAGTGCCCTTGTTTTTTGGTGAGACAAAACCTTATAATTTTTTATGGTGTTAGAAGTGGTTGTGAGTGAAAAAAATGAGGAATCTATTGCGTATCGGTAAATTTTGTGTTCCGTAAATTTTGTGTTCCTTGGAAATCTTTTGTTGAAAGTGGTTGTCAGTGGACGGGAGAGAAACTTCAATGATTTTTAAATGTAATATGTGGTTGTGATTGGTTGTGAGTAAATGAGGGATGTGGAAGCTATTGAGAATGCTTTAACGCTATTTTCCCGAGTTAACTTAAAGAGGGAAAAGAAAGGAAAAGAATTGAAGGAAGGGAAAGGAAAAGGAAAAGAAAGGATAAATTTTCTTTCCTTCCGTTTCCTTCCGAATCGGAAGGAAAACTAAACTAAAGAATTTTAACTAGTTTTCCTTCCATTTCCTTTTTTTTTCCTTCCTTTAATGAAACTCGGGAACACACTATATTTTGTTTTCCTTTTTTTCCTTCCTTTAATGAAACTCGGGAACACATTTTTCCTTTCTTTTCTTTTCTCCCGTTTAGTAAACTCGGGAACACAGCGTAAGTGCAACTAACAGAAGCTGATTGAAACTCGGGAACACACTATGAGCTGTTTTGAAATGAATATTTAGATTATATAATCAGTTTTTAGTGTTTGAGATTGAGTTTTGAAATGAATTTCAAGGCTACCAAAACGTAATAATCTAAGAGCAGCTCCACCTCTGCCTTTTCAAAACGCAGAAGCTGTTTTGATGTAATTGGATTGACTGTTTGACTAATATATTCATAATAAGACATCATTGGGTTAGGGGGTGCGGAGTGTATGCCTATTTGAACTTAGAGGCAAAATCCCTAATGGACGGGGGTCTGAGGGCAGCGCCCCTGGGAGTAAGTTCCAAGCGGCGGCAACCCCTGACGGGTGTCACACCCCAACAGTGCACAACGGAAAGCAAGTCATGAGGTAACGGAAGTTACCACAAAGTTTAGCAAATCACACATTATTAACGTATGGACATCTTGCAAACATCCTCTAGTCTAACATATTTAAGTTTTCGATCCAAGAAAGTTTAAAAACATGTTTTAACCAAGGTGAAACGAAATTACATAAACAATGTTTTACAAAATAAAAACATAGTTTCAAAGTTATAAAGTTTTAAGGTCCTAATATCATGTCCATAAGTAGTGCATGCTAAAACCACACTTTCGACCCCTATGCATCAGTACATGAAAAACATGCTTAAAAATATCAACACAAATGTTGGCGAGTTCACAGGTTTTATGGAAAATAAACATAAACATATTTCCTTGTTTAAAATCGCATGATCAAGTACCGACTAAACTAAGAACCAAGTAGACTAGTTAGGTCATACAAGTATGATCGCAACCTAAGGCTCTTAATCATACCACAACTTTTCTTCCAAAACTTGACCTCCTTGAGGAACTTTTAATAGAATATGCTTTCCCATAAGGCGCAACGCGACTGCCTGGAGATGAGGCGTCAACCCAATAGTTCTACTAACATAATCCACGGCTCTAAACCAAGAGCTAATGAATAAGAACTGCAGGGAAGTATCCTCTCGAAGGGATTGACGGGCATCCAACGCACACGTCGTGCATCTACCAATGGCTATCATATGTTCTATATAGGTCTAGTCTACCCATCATACAAGCATGTTAATCCCCCGATTATAAAATGTTCAAAAACATTTAAAAAGAAAAGGAGTCGTGAAACTCACCTTAAGCGTAGCAATCAAGTAATTCCCTAGTCCAAACCACAATCCGTTTCTACCAATACCCTACTATCCAAAGGGCTATTTTTGCAAACATTCTAAGTACGTCCAAGTTATTCACCAAACTTCCCTCGACTTAAATTAACCAAAAAGATTTGAATTTCCATAAACTCTTACCCCATTGACCCATTGGTGACCTTGACGATTGGTTAAGTTTTAGAGCTCACGTACATGCATATCGCTTCTAATTACTCGTCCCTTAGGTTGTATATGTTTACACATATATCATTTCAAGTCAAATTCCACATAATTCAGCTTAGTAAACCTATCAATTTGTTATAATCAAATTATCCACACATGCTAACACATCGTCTTAACACCTAATAAGAAATGTTTTAGCAATTTTCATAGCATACAAGTTCCCAATGTCTAATGTCAACCTATGAATATTATATGAACTTAATTTACACCCTAGGACCTGCATATAAACCTCAAAATATGACCAAATTTGCTGTTCTAAAACAACCACAAAATCTAGCCGTTATGTACCTCAAACTTGTCGAAAACAAGCGTTTTTGCGCATCTTTTCCAAATACATTTAGGTTTTTACATTAGGAATTTCATGAACACTTAATCACATATTATTTTCCATCAAAATAAGTCATGAAAACCTGATAAAAATCTGTTTTGAAATATCCGTTTCAAAAACTCATATTTTGGCGTTTTAAGCCGAAAAACGTGTCTTGATCGTACATGCAAGGTCTCCCAAGCATGTAGATCCTATTTAAACTCAATATTCACTATTTTATGCTTATCAAAACCCTCAAAACATCATCATGATCAGACCTGTCCTAGACTTTAAATAACTCAAAAACATTATCAAACAATGCACATTACATGAACATATTGCCATATTTCAACAAATACAACCCCATACCATTTACCTAGACCCATCATAAGCATCTAAATTCCATTTTACATCAGACCCTAAACCCTCTTTAAAACTCTCTTGCATGTTATCAAAATCATAGGATCTAAGCATCATTAAGCATCTTATGAACAAAACAACCCATCCTACATACATATATACATACACGGGATACATACATACATATACACACGACACCACATATATGCACACATACACCATCTTTTTTTTTCATTTTTCCATTCCCATTGTTTGATTTATGAAACCATTTGGAACTCCCATCTTTGTTTGGTGAAAGCTAAATCCAAAACAGAAAATAATCAAGATTTTATAAAATTTTTTAGTTCAAGAACATACCCTTGATGAACACATGAAAAATAGTAGGTTTTTGATGGTTTCTCTCTCTATAAATCTCTTGATTCTTGATGGATTTCGCTTCCGAATCACCCAAAACACTTAATAACTCAACAATCCATAGCTTTTTTGTAAAGATATAACAAAAAAAAAAGTATGGATGGTGATGGTGGTTCTCGGCCAAGGAGAAAAGAGAAGAAGTTGAAAGGTTTTTAAGTGTGTGAAATGGAGTGTGTGTAAGAGTGAGAAGGAATTGTATGTGTAGGTGTTTTTATTGTAAGGGATTTGAGTTTATTCTTAATCATTGTAATTAAATAACAACAATAATATAAAGGGGGGGGGGGGGGTTTCTAAGGGCACAAGGGGCGCTCCACTAAAGGTGTTTTCACTTCACTGATTTCTACCAATCCTGCACTGCCACATCACTTCACTGATTTCCTTCACTGAAACATTTTTTTAAAGACAGCACTCTACTGATTCTTTACCCAACTATCAATTATTTTCACAAATAATAATAATAATTTTCTGTAACACCCTAAATTGATTTACAGAAAACTCGCAGCGGAAAAAATACCAACTTAAAAATTCATTTCTTAAAACAACCTTGCATGTTCAGAAACCGAATCTACTAAGTATTTTTGGTGTTACATCTTAAAATATTTCTTAATACATTCGACGTAACTCATCTATATTTGATTATGTTACCGTGACCACGTACAATCCTCCTCCTCGCTCGATCTCCATCCTTTCCTTACTTCATAGGTAAAGAAGACAACCTGCATTCACCACATAACCATTTAGTTAGTTCAATAGGTGACCTCATGTAATCTACTCATGACGCGGAAGTAACATCCAACAATACTCTGTGATCATGTCCAAAAGCATTCTTTCAAGCTCGGGTGGGTTACCCCGACCCGAACCTCCATGTCTCCTGCAATCATACTTACATACCTGCATCTCCTATCATTCTCATAACAAAGGTTAATAACCCCACAATACATACAAGCATACAATTCCCTCATATAATCCCACAATACCTACAAGCATACAATTCCCTCATATAATCCCACAATACATGCAAGCATACAATTCCCTCATAAAATCCCACAATACATTCAAGCATAAAATTCCTTCATTCATTTCCATTCTCATAATAAAAGGTTAATAACCTTACAATACATACAAGCGTACAATTCCTATACACAACTTACCTTGACCCGTCATATTACTCTTCTTTCATGTATTCTCTAGGACCAATATGACGTTTCCAATCCTATACTCAATCTACACATAATGACCAACCTTTACATACATAAAACTCTCGCCCAAACCCGGGTATAAGTACCCATACATATCTCACATTATCAACTTACAAAAGCATAACAAATCTACTTACCGTAGTTGTTACTATGTATACACACATATCAATTTAATTACATACACACGCATCATTCCGTACTTGAGTCACATTTGCAAATCCGACATTCCTATTACTTGCTACACCCATACCTAGCATTCACGAAGCCCAACGATGTTATTCGATGCGTTAAACGCGAATACGGGTTGCGCATATAAGCGAAACATCAAAATACGACAAAAATAGGCAAATAACCAGTGGGGGCGCAAGCTTGCGCCCCTGGAGGGGGAGGTTGCGCCCCTAGAGGGCGCAAATCAGCCCATTTTTCCCATCAGATTCAGGTTGCGCCCGTTCAGGTCACCTTGCGCCCGGACCTGATGTGAGGTTGCGCCCACTATGCACTTTTCATGCTTTAATGGCATATCTTAAACCCCAAACCTCACAAGGTTCTAAGATCATTCCCCATGATTTTCCTAGGCGTTAAACTACCCGGATTACGTGGTATCATCGTGAATGGCGTAACATTTCCTTGATGACCCGTTATCTCCTCTATATGCAACCAAACATGGGTAAATCTATTGTTAACCCATCACCAAGTTTCTTACCTTTGCATAACATTAATTATTTGTTTCCTTCAAGATTCCCATACTACATTAACATATAGATTCGATATCATAATGCAAGTTAAGTTCGGGATCACTTACCTCAAGTCCTCATGTTCTTGTTTGTTTCTTTGCCTCATATTGACCCATTAGCCTTCCATGCTCAAGTCCATCCTGACATGATTCCTATCATTTCATGTCGTCACATTCACATCTTGTTAGCATACATGATAGTTCACCCTATCAATTATTCCAACTCATATGTCATCTTGACTTTCAATGGTCAACCTTTATCATACATAAGACATAGACTTACAATCACATTGTTCACATCTTAAGCAATTTATCTTACCATTGTGTATGTCACATAAACCATTAAACATGTATCACATGATATCCTCAATCTCGCAATCATGTTAGGAAGCATAACCATGTTCATCATAGGTTGTTGACTTTTTCAGAAAGTCAACTATCAAGTATGCAACTTTCAATATTTAGACACCTACATCCATATTGATATACTACCCCATATCAATTATTTTACCCTAAACATTACATTAGCATGTTATAGGACACATATCATGATATGACTATTTTGGTGCACATAGAATTCATTCGACACATACTAGCGCTTTCATGATTCTACAATTGGCACTTACACATCCAAGGTTAGCCAACATCATATAATACCAACATTTTCTTTTCTTAATAAGTTCATATACTTCACAATTAGCACACATTCATTTCTCATCTACAAATAAGAAGTGAATCCAACACTTGGTGTGCATCATACTATTTAAGCATTGTGTACACACTACTAATGCATTCTTCTTACCACATCACACAATCAACCAAGTCCCCCACATAAGATACTTCCTAAGACAATCCTCATGTTTACCTACTATCAATTGTATCTATTATCACATTACTTTCATATTTGTCAAGTCTTGCATACACATTCATACATCATACTTATCTAGACATTTCATCAAACACTTGGTATGCATACAACATTTAAAACACAATGTACAAGTATTTCATGCCTACTTTCTTAGCTCATAACATCAATCATCATATTATCTACCTACACCACATATCCATCATTCCATAGTTATCAAACATAGAAAATCATCACTTCTTTTCAAAATATCCAATAATTAACTAGGAATGGTCTTGGATTACACCAAGACCAACACCCATTTCCAACATAGGTGTAAAACAATCTAATTAGCACATGAATCAAGTATAGCCTCATGTAGTATCATGAATTATGGTTCCTTTAGTGTCTATCAACATCTAGACACCTTCATCCATCCTTGATTCACGTTTTTTACATACACCCTAGATTTTCATCAAATCCAAAATGAATCATAACATCAAAATCTACCAAATAGAAGCTACCTTTGGGTTTGATTGACCTTAAATGGTGCATTTCTGGCTCATGCAATGGTTACTCCTTGATTTCTCACTAGATTTAGCTTGGTTGTTGGGTTGGGGTTGAAACCCCTCTTTCTTCTTTCCTGGTAATCGACCAAAACACACACAAAGTGTGTGTTTTTGGTGTTTTCACCTATTTAACCCTTTTTAATATGGTCTTTGGGCATTTGACAATTCCCACCCTCCAACTTATAACCTCTTGACTCAATATCATTTTTATTAATCCCGTCCATCAACGTCTTTAAATGAAGCGGGTTTTTGGGGCGTTACATTTTCACACATAAAAGTAAAGTTAATAATTACTTTTTTTACCTTTAAAAAAATAATTATTATTTTTTTATGTAATTCAGAAAAAAAAAGCTTAAAAAACCACATAACAATTTACGTAAAAAACCCCTAAGACTTTTATTTTGTTATTAAAGTTCTTTGGATGTTTATACAACTTGTACCACAAAATGACAAAAGACTCCCACAAAATGAAATCACCTAATTAAAACTTGTACCTTATAAGTTTTACCACAAAATGACAAAAGACTCCCACACATTTGTAAACATATACATATACTTCTATATCTATCTCCTTCTTCACAAACCCACTTCAAACCCATTGTTGTAAAAAAAATAAAAAATAGCAGCAACCTGAAACCAAAATAGAACAGAGAGAGAGGAGATTAAAATAATAGAGAGAGAGGGATAAAAAAAATAATAAAATTGTGTGAAAGTTTGTGCCACATCCGTGAACCAGCACGGTAATTAGAACCAGAATTTGGTTCACGGGACCACTACCAGCATGGGTGGCGGCGGTGTTACCGTGCTGGTAGCGGGGCACCCGTGACCAATTCTGGTAGCACCTCGTCCCCCCTAATTTGGTGTGGGTGTTTATTTATTTTTTTTTTTATAAACTTCATAAACATAATGCACACACCTCACATTTTATAAAAACCCCCATCATGTTAAATAACTAAGGTTTTTACCCATTTGGCCAATATTAATATTTCCCACCTAAAAATACTCATTTTAAGTTAATTTGATTATATTATAGGGGACTCCCTACTGTACCGGATCTCGTACTCGCGTTAAAACTCCAAAACGCGCAATAGTTAGATCATAGCGATTTAAAAACTATCACTCATAGTCTTTACTGGTTTTAATGGTGTTTTCATCCCGAAAATATTATTCCATGCCAAACCAAACATTACGGGTCAAAACTAGACTTTTTAAAGTTAATCGGGTCGTCACCAATATCCAATACAGGTAATTTATCGCTCCGTGATACGAAAATTCCTAAAATTCACCACAAATATGTTAAAAATGTTTGGACTTTGCTATTGCATTTTTAAAGACTCTAATTATAACCAATTAAGTTTAAAACGCAATTTTTGATATTATTTTAATGATTATTTAAAACACCCTAAACCTTTTTAACCAAAAATACACAGCGGAAATACGAACCAGAAAATTTCTTGCTTTATAAAAACATTCGCGTATGTTTGGAACCCATAACTATGAGATATTATAGGTGTTTCATCTTTTATTATATCTTATTACATCAAATACAACTCATCTTTATTAGTTTACGTGACCGCGACCTCGTACAATCCGCATTCTCACTAGACCTCCAACCATTTCTTGCTTTGTGAGCTTGACTAGACAACCTGCAACTACCACATAACCATTTCGTTAGTTCATTAAGTGACTTCGTGCAAATATTCACAATATGTAAATAACATCAACAATACTCAATGGTCATATCCAAACGCCTTTTTGTAAGTTCAGATCCGGTCTCCGGATCCTATCCTCCAATTTGCATACATTCATACTTACATACCTGCATTTTTATTACCATCCTCATAACAAAAGGATTAATAACATTACAATACACACGCACGTACAAATACCATGTACAAGTTATCTTGACCCGTCATACTACTCTTCCTTCATGTATTCTCAAGGACAAACATGACGTTTTTGAACCTATACTCAACCTACACATAACGATCAACCTTTACATACCTAATACTTTCACACATTATCGGGCATAAGCAACTATGCACACATTTTATTACACTAGCATCCAATGCGAGATAACTCCCCTTACTAAACGGTTTACCATTTGTGTGACCTTGCATAACTATACAATTCAATCTAAATAGTTACACCCATGATTTAATGTATCCATCTATATATACACGCATAACAATCCGTACATTTTACTATTCATTCTTACGCCATATTTGTTAGTCTTGGGTTTATTTCATGCTTAATCACCCTCCCTTCATTTATCTTTGTTGCTCATTTATCCCAACTACTTTCATTGTTGTATGGTGGACTATACCCGTTCACCAACAACATCAATTCGCTTACCTTATTATAAATTACCTTTTCATACTTGTATCCAATTCTCTATTTATACATAAACATAAAATTACTAAACCAAGAGTTTGCATCATAAGTCACTTACCTTTGCCCGTAGAAGTGTTTTCGCCTTATACGTGTTTGACTTATAGTCCCAAGCTTTTCACCTAGCTCGAGATCATATCCACTTGACCCGTTGACTTTTAAGCTTCTTGTACCTAGCTTACTTTCAAGTCAACATGTCGTGTTAGAATACTAATTTGGAACTTACCTATTCAAACATCAGTATTCATTCTACATCATTCAAACATGACATCAATACATTCAACAACTAGTTCTATTCAATAAGTTTTTCCATATACTACCCGTTCGACCCGTTAGTGAAAATATTTGCATGAACTAGTTGGTAAGTGTTTTTAGACACTTTTTGAATGCCACATAATACGGTATTCTTTCCCTACAATCCGTATTCCAAGACTACTACAAGCGTGTACGTTCTTACACCTTTTCTTATTAAAGATTACATTATAAATGTGCAGCGATTTTCTGCGCAGCTGCTGTTCAAGGCCGTTTTTCCCCTTCTAAACCTCGGAATCAGATCTTGACTATCAAATACAAATTGTGCCTCATTCAAAGACCTTTCCAAGCATATAAAGAACACCTCCTAACGATTTTTCTATGATTTTATATGAATATTTTAAGATCAGGTCAGAAACATAATTTTGACCAAACAGCTTTGCTGTCAAAACTGAAATGTTAACTTTAGATGATGTTTTGACCCACTACAACTCAGAATCAACTTCTTATGACTACATATGAAATGTAATATGTGCAGCAAGCTTTTCAACGATATAAGGCTCGTCTTCTAACTCCTAATAACGAATGAGATATGGTCCTTACAAAATGACTACCTAATGCTATCAAAACTGCATAGCTGCTGCAAATAATAGATTTTGACCCGTTTAACATCCGAACTAGTTCAAGATGTTCAAATATTAAACGTGAAGGACTCAGAGAGCTTTCCAAGCATATAAGGCTCATCTTCACAGGAATTTTCTTGGATTTTATACAATTATTTTTACCAAACAGTCCTGTAACATATTTTGATCAAAACATAAAACTAAATTTCTAACTTCCATCTTCTCTTAGGCATTTTCACAAACACCTAGTGTGCATCATATTATACCCACTTATTTCATAGTTGATACACTTTATGGAATCCTCCATTTCAACAAATTCATCTTTACAACATGTTAGATAGCATTTAGCCTAATGCCTACCCATGTAATCATGCATATTATCATTCATTAGAATGTGGATTTCACCTCTAGGTTGAAAACCCATTTTTCCCACATTTGATTATCTTTCTACTTTGTAATAATCATATAGTTACTACACAATTTAGCATGTGTATGATGATTCTAACATGAGCATAACCTTAATTTACATTCAACATCATCATTTAGCACAAACCCATGATTATCATCTTTCACATAACACATAATTCACCTAAAAGGCTTGAATAGAAGGTTACCTTAGGGTTACATAAACCCTAGATGACTCGTTTTTGGTTCATGCACAGGTTCTCCATTTTGATTTGGCTTGAATTTGAGCACTCATGAATGAACTAGGATATGTGTGTGTGTTTTGAGTGTGTATTCTTCATCTCCTGATGAAGAAGTCGATATACACACACACTTATAATTTATTTTTATTAAGTCAAGTTTAGCCACTTGACAAATTTAGCCCCTCAACTTGATTCCACAACTTTGTTTTCTACAAGGCCTAAACTCGTTAAATCCCTTGAATTGTTTTGCTCACTTTTTGGCTAACGCCACTAACGAGGTTAATTTCCTATTAGAAGTATAACTCTTGTTTTACCGTTTAAGTCCCGTTTTATCATCCATAAAACGTTCGTTTTAATATTTAATTCATTTTCGTTATTTGTTAATCATGGCCAATATCATAATTAAGCGAAACTGAATTTCGGGGTGTTACATTATTATACTGTACGGATAGTACATAAATTTTGGCGGTTGTCACAGCGGGGTCCAAGGGGCAAAGGGACTAAATTTAGCAATTTTGAAACCTTGGAAATTATTGCCTAATAGGCAGTTATTGGGCCAAAATTCATTTACGTTTTTTATGATCTTGGTCATATTCTCTAGTTCGTCTCTCAAACATATACATACAGAAAATTCTCAATCTCTGATTGTATCCGATAGAATATTCCGACTGAACCGTCGAATTGATTCAATATGAAATCGATTACGTGGCTTCATAGATTTCAATTATCCGGTTGTTTTGTTCGTTATTACTGTAAAGCCCCAACAGTAGGTTGTGGCTGGGTCTAAATGGATTTAATGTCACCATGAGTTCAAGTGAGTCTTTGGAGATTGCTTTTTGTCTCAATCATAAATTCCCTTCATTTGAGGGCAAATATAATCGCGCCAAGAAATACTCCCTTTTGAAAGAGAGACAACTCATATAACGATGTTAAATGTCCTTGTGGCCTTCGATCCAAATCTTCACTTCCCCTCCAATGTCAATTAAGCTAAATTCCGTAGACAAAACTTATTAAAGGGGAACAGGGTACGTGTATAAAAGCACTCAACAAACTAAATTTACATCTTTCAAGATGTGGGGTCTGATTTTTGGTGGAAATTGCTTCGCTTGATCTAACGAACAATTATTTTTGACCAACTTCTTACAACAGGTGAAGCATGATTAATGGTGTTGTTTTCAGAATTTGATTTGCAAACCTTCAAAATATTATTGGGCTTATATGACGGCCCAATAATATTTTGAAACTCCTACCTAATTGAGACCGTGTTTCATATGGATCTAATAGATATTCAATGTCAACATATATATTCAACAAGCTGAAACTTGTAATTTTTCAGGCAAAAGAGACTTAAGTCTCGTGTCCCTGATATATAACAAAATATGTGTCTTATGTTATTCCAATGTTAACGTACGTGTTGGGTTCGCACCATGGAAGAGGTATGACCCGGACTGAATACGACCTTGTGGGTACAACAACAACCATACCCAATAAATCCCATAAACAACGTAACTATTGGTAGGATCTAAGAAGGGTGGGATGTAGACAGACCTTAGCTCTATTCCTAAAAAATAAAGAGACTGCTTCCAAAGAAACCATCGGCTCTAGAGGTCACAATAAATAAATACAAGAACAAGAGATATACACAACCAATATCATAGAGATAGTGGAACGAGTACATGGTAGAGATGAAAAAGATATACAACTAAAAACAACTTATAAGCACATGAGACAATCATATGTAAAGTCCAGCAAAAAAGTGTGGGTGAATCGTATTTCCTATGAGACATCTAAAAACACATATGAACATATCCTAACATTCTATAAAATTAATCCTATGTCTCCACAAGCTCATATCCTGGACCATGTATTCAGAGAGGTGTAACTCTAGTAAATCTTTTCTAATCATCTCATCCCAAGTCAATCTGGGCCAACCTCTACCCCTCCTCCTTTCTATAGTGAGGCTTTCCACCACTCTAACTGGCTCTGTCGTCTGCCTCCTCTTCACATGCCCGAACCACCTCAATCTCCCCTCCTTTATCTTATCTGATATACTAGCTACTCTTATCCTTTCTCTAAAAACCTTATTTTTCTTATCCTGACTAACCTCAATCTCCCCTCCTTTATCTTATCTGATCACACATCCACCTCAACATTATTCATAATTCTATTTCTGGATACGACAAGTATATATATGATCACCATAACAACTTGCTACATTTAGCCTTGGCTTATGCTAGCTTCACATCTCCTATAAATACATGCACGAAGCCGATAATCATCACCGCATTATAACACCACATCATCCATATTCTTCTTTACAATTCTACATCCCATCTCCTATAAATACAAGCTAGATATCCATGCATGTAACATTGTAACAACCTCCACAAAAATGAAGACATATTTCTTTCTTTTCATCATCCTCATCTCCACACTCTCACTTTCTTCCGCCCAAGTTCCACCAGTCGTCCTAGACCTCGACCGAAACTTCGTCCGATCAGACCGAAGCTACTACATCTTGCCCCTCATACGCGGTAGGGGCGGTGGCATAACCCTAACCCCAACAACAAGAAACCAAACATGCCCACTAGACGTGGCCCAAGAAAACAATGAAGTGAGCAATGGGCTACCATTAACTTTCATACCAATCAACACTAACAAAAATGGCATCATTCGTGAATCAACTGATCTTAACATTAGGTTCTCGGGTGCAAAAACTTGTGGCCAGCCTGCGGTTTGGAGGGTCGAGGTTGTGAACGGGCAGCGCTTCGTGTCGAGCCGTGGGACCGTAGGGAATCCTGGGTTGGAAACCATAAGCAATTGGTTCAAAATAGAGAAGTATGGTCGCATTGGTTATAAGCTTACTTTCTGTCCTTCGGTGTGTAGCACTTGCAAGCCAGTTTGTGGTAATATAGGTTCAGTGATAGCTAGAAATGGACGTAGAAGGTTGGTTGTGAGTAATGAGCTGCCACTTGTGGTCGTCTTCAAGAGGGCATGATGACTTGTAATAATATGGTTGATATGTCTGTGTTGTGTTCTAGTTACTTGTAATAATAGTGTTGTAAAAGTAAGAATAAAACGCATCCATATATATGTATACAAGGAAGGATGATCTATGTTCTGTATAATTGGTTTTATCGTGAATGAAATAACACAAGTATCAAGCATGAATATAACTCGTTTAATTACTTTATATCTCATGTCTATAATTCAGTTGTATGTTTTATGTAAAAAAATGAAAAATGATGGATCATAGCCTCCTAATTATAATTATTTTTAAAAAGGGTTAAAAATCACATAGTGTATTTTTTTCATCCAAAAGGTGTAATCATGTCAACCATGTGACACCACCTACTATTCAAAGATATATACCTAAGGCCATAGAGAGTGGATCGGCAAAACAACTTCGGCAACATGTGGGGGTGCGGCATGTTCCATTCCTTGTCGATCGGTAAGGGATACTCTGTTGTTGATGCCGATGGAGAGAGAGAGTGGCCCCCTTTCCAACATTAACGAGTCACATATTGTTTTCATATATTTTTTTTTCTAATTTAATTTACAAATTGGTTGTGCCATGAGATGAGAGGCATATGATTTCATGTGACTCGACAAGTTATGGCAAATAACAGACAAACAATGGTCAAAGCTGATGTGACGCTTACGTGGAGGAATGAGGTGTTATGGTAGGTGTGGGATGAAGTCTAAGCACTCCTTGTGGCCTAAGATGAAAATGTGAAGCCATTCCAACTTCGGCTGATTGGTAGAGACTTTACGCCCCACTTATGGTGTGCGCATATAATGTATATATGTGTGGCCCACGGGGGGCAAAAGTAAAGTTGCACTAGTTTTAACTAGACCTGGCAATTTCAACCCATTTAGTTGAGTTTGGGTTATTTTGGGTTTAAAATTTGACTTTGTGGGTTGAAATGGGTTTAGTATAATTTTCAAGGGGGTTAGGATGGGTAATTTTAATTGTAGGATATAGGTAAGTGGGTCAGGATGGGTAAATTAAAAAAAACAAATGGGTCAGGATGGGTATTTTTAGATAACCATATACAAATCTGAATTAAAACTCTCCCAACACCAAAAGCGTTAATGCCTCATAGAAATAAATGTCATTAAAAACAAAAAATTATATCTTTTGCATTTGTTGATAACCCCGGTCGGTTCGAAACCGTTCAGGTCGTTAACGGACGGCCAGGTCGAAACAACACGGGTCGGTAACGAGACCGATCTCATCGAAATGGTTCGAGTCGTTAGCGGGCTTGAACGAGTCGAAACAGTTTGAGTTGTTGACCGGACAGTTCGGGTCAAAATGGTCAGGTCGTTGGCGGGCCCGGTCGGGTCGAAACGGTCCGGGTTGTTACCGGGTCCGGTCGGGTCGAAACAGTCCAGGTCACTACAGGACGGGTCAGGTTGAAACGGTCTGGGTCGTTACCCGGCCCGGTCGGGTAGAAACGGTCCGGGTCGCTACCAGGCCCGTTCGGGTCGAAACGGTCCGGGTCACTACCGGACGGGTCAGGTTGAAACGGTTTCGGTCGTTACCGGGCCCGGTCGGGTAGAAACGGTCCGGGTCGCCACAGGGCCCGGTCCGTTCGAAGCAGTACGGTTCACTACGGGACGAGCCAGGTTGAAAAGGTCTGGGTCGTTACCGGGCCCGGTCGGGTAGAAACGGTTTGGGTCGCTACCGTGCCTGGCTGGGTCGAAACAGTCCGGGTCGCTACGGGACGGGTCAGGTTGAAATGGTTTGGGTCTTTACCGGGCCAGGTCAGGTCGAAACGGTCTGGGTCGCTACCGGGCCCGATCCGGTCGAAATGGTTCGGGTCACTACGGGACGAGTGAGGTTGAAACGGTCTGGGTCGTTACCGGGCCCGATCGGGTCAAAACGGTCCGGTCGCTACCGGGCCCGGCTGGAACGAAACAGTCCGGGTCGCTACAGGACGGGTCAGGTTGAAATGGTTTCGGTCGTTACCGGGCCCGGTCTGGTCGAAACGGTCCGGGTCGCTACGGGACGGGTTAGGTTGAAATGGTTTGGCTCGTTACCGGGCCCGGTCGGGTCTAAACGGTCCGGGTCGCTACCGGGCCCGGTCCGGTCGAAATGGTCCGGGTCACTACGGGACGAGTCAGGTTGAAACAGTCTGGGTCGTTACCGGGCCCGATCGGGTCAAAACGGTCCGGGTCGCTCCAGAGCCCGACTGGAACGAAACAGTCCGGGTCGCTACGGGACGGGTCAGGTTGAAATCGTCTGGGTCGTTTCCGGGCCCGGTCTGGTCGAAACAGGCCGTGTCGCTACCGGGCCCGGCTGGGTCAAAACGGTCCGGGTCGCTACCGGGCCCGGCCGGTTCGAAATGGTCCGGTCGCTAACGGGCATGGTCGTTGACGAGCCAGATCGGGTCGAAACGGTCTGGATCGCAAACGGGCCCGGCCGGGTCGACGCGATTCCGGTCACTAACGTTCCTGACCGGGTCGAAATGGTCCTGGTCGCTAACGGATACGGTCAGGTCGAAACGGTACAGGTCGCTAACGGGTCCGGTCGGGTCGAAATAGTCCGGGTCGTTAACGGCCACGGTCCAGATCCATAACGGGACAGTCGAGTCGAAACAGTCCGGGTTGTTAACCCGCCCGGTTCGAAATGAAATATTTCGGATCCCTTAAGATTTTATTTTTAAATTTATTTTTGTTTTTTATTTTAATTTTTTTTTACTTTTTAAATTTTTAATTTTTTATTGTTATTTTAATCTATTTTAATGTGAGCTTATCCTAATCCAAACCATCCAGGCCCAAACCCATCATGACCCAACCCATCCTAACCTATATTTTTAATTTACCCATCTTGACCCACACCCATCCTAAACCAAACCCATCCTAACCCAACACCCAAACCAACCCAACCCACCCATTTTGCCACCCCTAGTTTTAACGTTATTTTACTAATTTCGTGAAAATAACGTTAAAAACGACGGACGGTTGGTTAATCATGCATCATGTGGTGGCGTTGATAGCCCAAAGACAAAGGGGTACATGCACCGAACGGGTTTGTCCCGATTGCTAAGTGTTCTGTGCCTTATGTCCAAGGCTTGATACCAAACCACATCGAGCCGGGGGTCTCATTGGAAACAGCCTCTCTATTCTTAGGGGTAGAGGTAAGGCTGTCTACATCTTACCCTCCTCAGACCCTATCTTAGCTTTGCTATAGGTGGGATTAACTGAGTATGATGATGATGAATTAGCTTTGAAATACAGCTTCGTTGTTAAAAGAATGACAAAGTTGAAGAGTGTCGTAAAGGAATATAATGAATCTTGAATTTGTTTATAAAGAACAAACTTTTATAAATAATTGAGGTAGTTTTTAATACAATGGTCAGCCCTCCTACTATTGGGTGGGTGAAACCCATATGTTGTGGTGGAATGTTAGAATTTGTATAGCTTGTAAATAATTACAATGGTTTGATCACACAAAAGGTGTACAATGTAACCTAAAAGGTAAAATTATGTTTTATATCGATCAAAAACTATAAAACAAATATTGATATCGGTTCCAATACCAGTACCGATCTCGTTCCGTGTATACCAGCTCAGTTTGTCATTGTACCGTTATTTCTAGGGGTGAGCATTTCGTGGTTCGGACCCACAGGAACCTTGGACCCGACCCGCGAGAACCTTAGACCCGAACCTTTTTAAATATATGGGTCGGTTTCCGGTTCTAGATTTATATGAATTATCGGTTCCGGGTCGGGTCGGTTCCAAACCCACGGTTATAATATAAGAATCACAAGAACCGTTTGTATTTTAATTAAAAATAATCTTTTTTAGTCTTTTCACCATTCGTTTTTACATGTTATTGTAATCGATTTCATGTAATGTTAATACAATATTAAAAATATTATTTATAAGAATAACAATGTATTTTTCTTGAAATATTTTTTGGCTTGATGTATATGCATAGATGTGATATATTATATAATATATATTATATCCAAATTTGAAGTAAATATTTATGTATGTCGCTCTGATGTGTGTTTATATAATATATATTATTTCCAAATTTGAAGTAAATATTTATGTATGTCGCTCTGATGTGTGTGTGTATTTATGATGTATACATAACAGATTCACATATTGTTTCAAGTGATGAGAATGACAAAATTGTTACGAAAACATAAGTCGAGAAACGAAAAGCGAGTTAAAAAATAAACTCATTGGCTATTGTTAGAACCATATGGAGAAATTCTTTTACGACCATGGTAAAAGAATAGGAATATGTAATCCTCTAAAAGTGGCTATTACATTAAAAGGTTCTAGAGGGTCAGACCCTTTACCCGACCCATCAGAACCTTTAGGACCCGGAACCATATAGCCTTTTAAGGTTCGGTTCGTGGTTCATAATTTTAACAATAAAAGGGTATACGGTTCTGGTGGGTCCGGGTCGGGTCGGGTCGGTTCCGGACCCTTTGCACAGCCCTAGTTATTTCGAATACAACTCTGTTATCATTATAATCTATATCAACATGTTAGGATAAAATTAAACACAATCGCGTATTTAGTGGGTGAAACTCATGCATTGTGGTGGGGATGTACAACTCCGTTTTCGGTAAAATGTATACCAGTATATCGAGAGGGGAAAAAATCACAAGACAAACGCGTATTTAGTTTTTATATAAAAAAAACTAATGAAAAGAAAGTTATAAGAGAAAAATATTTCTGCTAGGTTATATTTGTATATTACTTATAGTCCAAGAAGTGAGAGGACATAAAAAAGATTATCCATGATGCGGTGTCATGCGACAAAATTTATCAACTTCATACACATATGAATGTCATACTCAAATGCATACATCAAGCTAAGGCTAAATGTAACCAGTTAGCAACTAGAACCCATAAATAGAATTAGGAATAATGTAGGATACGCATCTATGTCAAAAGTATACATTGTACATGAATGGCTAAACCCAGTGGCAGCGACACACTTGAAAACCCTTAAGATCCGGGTTTAATACGACTCACCTATGCCAAGGCACTTCCAAATAGAAAAAAAGGGTCAAATCTTGCAATTGCAATGCACTATCCAACGATGTCATACATAACTTAAAATTGGTTCCTTATTTCCCCAATGGTACTAGTAGCTTTGGTGCAAACCAAACATGACCTTAAGTTAGAGGCATATGTTCTACAATCTACACAATATATTGACTAGAGAATATTTTATTAATATTAAATATAGTTAACCTTTTATGGATCAAAACATAAGAATTTAGTCTTTCTAAGGCCATCCAAGATTATATTATCTTTATTTAGGAAACCATGCTACTTGGAAGCGTCTTGGCATACGTGAGTCGTATCAAACCCAGATCTTGGGGGTTTTCAAGTGTGTCGCCGCCACCGAGGTTACCCGTTCATATACAATGTATACTTTTGACATAGATGTGTGTCAGACATCATTCCTAATTCTATTTATGGGTTATGTGACTATAAATACTTGCTAGTTGCTAACTTGCTGCATTTAGCCTTAGCTTGATGTATACATATGAGTTTGACATTCATGTGTGTATAAAGTTGATAGATTCCGCCGCATAACACCGCATCATGGATAATCTTCTTTATGTCCCCTCTCCTATAAATAGAAGCTAGCATCCGTGTAACACTTAAAAACGGCCTATAACAAACAACAATAATATCCTTCTTTACAATGAAGATATCGTTCTTCGTGTTCTTAGTCTTCTCCACGCTCTCACTTTCCTCCGCGCAATCTACATCTGCCGTCCTTGACATCAACCGCAATTTCATCAGATATGGCACACGCTACTACATCTTGCCTGTCATAAGTGGCAGGGGAGGTGGCATAGCCTTAACACCCACATCAATAAACAAAAAGTGCCCACTTGACGTGGTCCAAGAAAACATTGACGATAGAAAGGGATTACCATTGAGTTTCATACCAGCCAACACTAAAGATGCCATCATTCGTGAATCTAGTGATCTTAACATTATGTTCCCAAGTGTGACCATTTGTGGGAAGCCTCCAGTTTGGAAGCTCGAGGCTATGAACGGGCAATGGTTCATCTCAAGCCGTGGGACCTTAGGGAGTCCTGGCATGAATACATTAAGCAATTGGTTCAAGATAGAGAAGTATGGTGGCAATGGTTATAAGCTTGTTTACTGCCCTATGGTGTGCAACACTTGCAAGCCGGTTTGTGGTGATATTGGAGTGGCGAAAAGTGGACGTAGAAGTCTGATTTTGAGTAAGGAGCCTCTAATAGTCATGTTTAAGAAGGCATGATGACTTTGTTCTTATCATGAATGGCTTCATGATGTTGTTGTGTTCTAGTTACATGTAATAATAAGAGGTGGTTCATGGTTGTATGTCCTATGTGGATGTTGTAAACGTTATTAAATCATCAATAAAACACAAACCATATAAAGGATTCTATCTTCTGTAGGAAAAACAAAACATACCACCCAAAAAGCTTTTTGTAATTCAAGATATAATTCACAACTTGTCGGTTCAAGATGGTGTATTGTAGATTTAAGATATAGTTTACATTGTTCGTGAGAGTGTGAAATAGATGCCTCCCTAGGGCGATTGCATCTCTTTAGTGAGCTCGCCAAGCAACTACTGTTGCCAAATAAATCATCGTATCGTAGATGTTAGTGCTTGATAGAATGTCACACATGTTATGTTGCCCAACACGGTTGACTCAACCTTTTTGGTTAGGAATTTTCTCATTTATACTGGTACATTTGCTGCAAACAAAAAATAACCTTGGAGACATGTTCATACTACATTGACAAGCAAAATACAAGTAACCATTTTCAGAGACATGTTCATACTATTTTAGTTTTATCTAAAACATTCCTAGCGTGGGTCAAAGAAAATATTAACTTTTTATAGGAAAGCATGCTACATCTGGCATTTATATGTATACTTTCGGCATAGTGGGTTATATGAATTGTAGATACTTGCTAGTTGCTACATTTAGCCTTGGCTTGTGCTTCACATCCGCCATTGATGTACGCTTTTGGCATACATGTGTATGAAATATAGACCACCGCATAACACTACATCATCGATAATCTTCTTCGGATCCCATCTATAAATAAAAGCTAGTCATCCGTGTTAACATTTGAAAACGGCTGACAACAGACGGCAATAATATCCGTCCAAACAATGAAGATATTGTCTTCTCCACACTCTCGCTTTCTAATGCCCTGTCTTCATCTTCTGTTGTTGACATAGACCAAAACTTTCTCAGATCTGGCCAAAGCTATTACGCCTTGCCTGTCCTACACGGCAGAGGCTGCGACATAGCCCTGGCCCCACATCAATAGGTCGGACATGCCCACTTGACGTGATCCAAGAAAACTATGATGTGAAAAACGGATTACCAATGAGTTTCATACCAGTCAACGCTGGCAAAGACAGCATCATTCATGATTCCACTGATCATAAATTCAGTTCCCAGGTTTAACAACCTGTCACCAGCCTGCAATTTGGACTTGGAGGCTTGAGATTATATTAAGGGCAATGGTTCTTCTCAAGCCGCAGGGAATCCTGGAAGGGATACCTAACTCAAATGGTTCAAGATACAAAGGTGTCACGGCAATAATTATAAGCTGGTTAAGGTTTACTGCCCTACGGTGTGCAGCACCTGCAGTTGTGGTGATATTGGTGTTGCTAAAAGCGAACGTAAAATTGTTATTGCGAGCAAGGAGCCTCTAATGGGCAATGTTCAAGAAGGCATGATGACTTTATTTCTCTTCTTGGATGCTAAAAATACCTGTGTTCCAATTACATGTAATAAAACAGGTTGTCAATGTTGTAAACGTTACAAAGAGATCAATAAAACACAACCATATACAAGGATAATATGTTCTGTAGAGAAACATGCCAAGGACAATATCGGGGTTCTACCTACAGAAACATGCAATTAAGCTAAAAAACAAATTTACTCCACAAGTAAAAAAAATCTTCAACCGTTACACTTTAGTAAACTTGAAGAATAACTAAGACTGCATAGCATGGTAGTTTTCCAGTTCCTTGTCGAGTTCATCAGCGGACTTGTCCACAGCTGGCTTCCTCCCTCGACCACGACCGCGCCCACTACTTTGACCCCGACCACGCCCACGACCACCACCAATGCCACCACGCATGTTTGTCATACCACCACGACCGTTCCTTATACCTCCACGGTTTCTATCCATATAAACAACCAATATACAGACAAACATAAAAAATCTCAATTGTTTTCAGGAAATCAGATCATAGTTGGAAATGATATTAAGATTTGTGGATTCACAAAGAAAACACTAAGATAAAAAAACCATCATAAGGACTTACCCGAATGCACGATTAGCTACAATAGCTCCTCTACCCCGACCCAATCTTGACCTGCAAAGGGATTAAGTAACATTAGATCACAATGTTCCCAATATCAAAACCAAAAATAGTAATTGTTAGATACTTAGATTTCCATATGTTTGTGTTTGGAAGAAAATCTCAAAACTCTCTACACAGGATTTAGTTCTTCTGAAAGCATAAACCATTCAAAGAAAAAAAACGGGAGCTTTTTTTTTTCAAACGCTGTCTCAATAGCATCACCTACACTTGATAAACTAAGCTGGTTTCAAATGTTATTCAATTATCAATGCCTAACTCTTGAGTCTTGACATAACAATTAACAAAAATATAAGTCTGGCCGGTAAGAAAACAATTAAATAAATGGCATAGCATAGTGAAAGACTATTCACATTACAAATCCTTGAGCTGTACTGTTTTATTGTCACTGAATCCAAAAACCCTTATAAATTTCTACTACATATCTTTACATCACAATAAATCTGTGGCCAACTTAAATGCAAATCAAGCAATAGGCTAAGTTACTACTTGCTAATTTCACAGAAATGACAAAGATACTACTCATCCATACAAATGAAATTAAACCATCAGAGTACCATGTTGATGTCTAGAAGAATAACCAGAAGTCCAGAGGTACTGTGATATTTGTGATATTAGTTTTGCTCAAAAGCCTTTCATTTAGTTTGAAACTAGAAGTTACCTTCCAAAAGGAAGGTTATCATTATTTTATCATGATGAAAGAAATAAGAGGAAAGCACCGCAAATAAGTAAATAAAAAAACGCATGAGAAAATAAACATACGTCATCACAACAGTCCTCTGGCCATTCAGACCTCCAACAACATTGACACGAGCAGAAACAGGACTGTTAGTGTTGGAGCCTTCAATTTCAATCTTCATAGGCTTCCCATCCAATTGTACATTGTTATACCGCTTCAGTGCCTGAAAAGCATCACTTCTTCTAGCAAACAAGACTTCAGCTGAACCCTGTAAAACAAGAGCTTGTATGTAAGAACTACTATATAAGATACTGCTTAGCTTTGCCCTTCACAATCACAAGTGCCAATTTCATGAACTTACACTTGGACGGCCATATTTGTCATAATGAATTGCATATCTTTTCAGCTCTCCAATCTCAGAGAAAAGTTCCTAAGAGTTTCAAATCCACCATCAAGAAACCAATACAGAAAGCTTGGTAGGATGAGGCACATGAAACACATATAAAAACAAGTTGCTTAGGATGTACCCTAATATCTTCATTTGTCACTCCAATGTCCAAGTTGGAGATATTTAACTTTGCACCATTATCAAATCCTGGAACACCTGCCGCAGTCAAACTCTCTTCAAGCAAATTGCGCTGCCAAGGGGAATTCTTTGGTTTGCGAAAAGACTGGAGCAAGCATACCAAAAAAATCCAAGTTGGGACAAAGTCAGTCTATTAACATAAGCTAAACAATTCACCGTTCTTCATGACTTAATCGTTTATTATGGCATCATGAATGAATCCAGAAACATTCAAATATTGAAATGATGAAATGCTATGTAGAGCTACACTAAACCCACTGCACAAAAAGTTTTGCTATGACTATAGAAACAAGCTCCAGTTCTGAAGTTCAGGCGAAGGAATCCCCTTTGCAAAAACACCATGAACTAGGAGAGTAACTGATTATTTTGCTGGTGAGATATCGCAGATAAAGCAATAGAATCCGTCATACATCCCCCATAGAAAATAAGTAACGATGGGACTAAGTTGACCACAAATAAATAGGCATGATTAGAATTTATAAATGAGTATAGAAAATTTGTCCCCTGACACCCTCTACTGTTGGCAGATATTAAACTGTTTGAACTTTTGGTTATTTGAAATCATGAAGCTCCTTTACATGATGTGGCAAGCAAGCAATCTAACATAGCAATGACATCAAACAACTTCCATATCATCGAGCAGATGCATAAGGAAACCCTCAATACAACCCAAAACAGGGGATTCATTTACAAATGAAGTAGAGAATGATAATTCTTTAGTAGCAGATCTGGTATGAACTTCACCATGAAGATAATCGTGTCATAATACTCCTCACAGTTGATTTTTTTAATACAGTATTATGAGGCCCTCAAGTTTGGGTTCCTACTCAATTCTTAATCAAATGCATAAGATATCCATAAATTTGAGCTTGCCTTGGCAATAGTATAAGCTGATGGCCGAGCATTGACAGCAAGGGGACCTCTGCGAGGTGGCCCTGTTGGTCTTCCACCACCAAATGACCTTTGTGGACCTCGGCCACCACGAGCCCTACCTCGGCCTCTACCTCTAACAGCAGTACGCCTGCTCTTAATCATATCATCAAGCGACATATCCAAAGATGCCATTGCAAAGTTCACAACGTAAACAGCCTGTCAAACACCGAAACTCATAAGTAATATAAAATTTATGTGTCCACTTCCAACAATATCAACAGAGCATAATTACACAAAATGAAAATATGCACCAAAGTTGACAGTAAATGGATGTCACATCATAATAGTGTAATACAACTGTCTAAGCATGCATTATAGGCATATGATGCCATTGCAGCAATGATAAATGAATAATTACTAGTGCTAATTAGTTTAGTTATGCCTATTTAAAAGTGGCAAAACAGGTCAGAGACAATGCGATTAACACAAGTATCAAACATGAATACGACTTGTTACTTTATATTATAACACAATTATAAGTTTCATGTACCAAAAAGGACAAATAATGGAGCCTATATTCCTAATTTTAACTATTTAAAAAAAACATAAAAATCTATAGAGTACCTTTTTATTAAATAGGTTTAATCGTGTCTTAAACAGGTAAGGAATTGCCAGCCCAACAAATACTAAATTCTGAACCTTATATCGTAACAAAGAAACTAAACTCGCATTGGAAAGTTAAACTGCCTAGCATAGTTATATTACTTTTGAAGATTATTATGCTTATTACTTTCGATAAACATCCACCTATGTTTCTTCAACAACTAGCAATAAATAAGCTCAGATCTCATAAACTACAACAAAAACAATCTAGATCTACAGTTAAAAAGCCAATGAACATACAAATCTTACTAAGCAACATACTAAGAAGAAAAAATACATAAATAAATAAAAATCAAATGCGTATATTTCAGATTAATAACACTGCTGAGACAATCTAACAATTATTTCATATGAATATAAAAGCTACATGAAATCGACTAGTAACATGAATTTACCTGAAGAAGGTCACAGATCTGAGTCGGTAGGATATGTGAGAGACGAACTTAGGATGATAGATGCAGGTAGATGAACGATTATACGGTGATTAATGGAGATATTGATGAATGAAGGTAAGTGATTGAATTAGGGTTTGGGTAGAGAGGCGACTGGGATAAAAGATCGAATAGGTTGACGTGGATAATATGGTAAACGGGGCTAGGGTTTTATACAGCCTGCGGGGCTGTTCTGGGCCCTGGTCAACTCTCCCTGCTTTGTTACTTTTCCATCATAGCTGTTGAATTTATCTCATAAGTACATACTAGTCGTTCAAATTGCTCGCTGCTCGTGAATCGCTCGCCGCTTGTTTGAAAAACGCTCGAAAGATGCTTGCTCGATCATCTGCTCGGATGTAAATGAGCCGATCAGCTCGGTTCGGTTTGTAAACGAGCCAAGCACAAGCAAAGGTCTGCTCGGCTCGGTTCGGATCGAATAAATTATTATTTATTTATCATGTATACAATTATACTTACAACCCAAATAATAGTAATATTTATAGTTGTATATATAACTAGTTTTACTCTCCGCGCGCGTTGCTGCGCGTTCACTGTCATTATTTTCTTGGTTTATTAGGATACCAATGCGACAATGTTAGCCTAAGCGATCACAAAAAAAATATGGAAAAATGTTTGCCTCAAATCAGGTCTCGAAACTAAGACATCTGTTTAGGGAAAGACACCTCAAACCACTACACTACCAACCCAATTTGTGTTTAATTCCCAACCCAATTATTTTTAACATAAAATAATGATGTGGGAAAAATATTATATGATGTTGTAAAAGAAAAAAAGAAAAAAAGAAAGAAAATGATCGAGCCTAGAATTGAACTCATAACCTCACTCTTAGGAGGTGAACCTCAAACCAAATATATTTAATATATTAAATGATGTTACAAAAGAAAAAAAGAAAGAAAATGATCCATCAAAGAATCGAACACAGAACCTCACTCTTAGGAAAGTGAACCTCAAACCACTAAACCACCAATCAATCTTTTATTTTAATATGAAACCAAATATATTTAATATTAAATGATGTTGCAAAAAAAAAAATGATCTAGTCAGGAATCAAACTCACAACCTCACTCTTAGAAAAGTGAACTTCATACCACTACACCACAAATCAATCTTGTATTTTAATATGAAACTAGCTATATTTAATATTAAATGATGTAAAAAAATCAAAATGATCTTGCCTATAATGGAACTCACAACCTCCTTCCTAAGTAAGTGAATCTCAAACCACCACACCACCAATCAATTTTGTAATTTACTATGAAACTTACTATATTTATTATCAAATAATGGTGTGGAAAACAAAAAAAAAACAAAAAAATGGCTACTATTCATCTCAAGTTTTCAATAATATATATATAATATTTGGCCCAAGATAAACAAGCTAATAAAATATAACTAGCTCGCTTAATCCAATATAAATTTAACACTAAGTTTAATAATAAACCCAAAGTCGTGAAGTAACAGTCTTGACTTCATTATGTTATTAGTCGTCCATTGCGAACATCGCTTAATATCACCGTATGTCACAATGCGAAACTTGTTCTCTACAGACTACAGTATGCTCATCACCTCACTACCTTCACATAAGCCTCATTTTCGGACACTCGAACCTCAATATCAGGGTCAACAACGGAAAATCTAACCTTGGGTGTCACCCCCGACAACGAAAACATTGAATGAAACATCATAACTTTATGGTTGTCCGAGTTAATCTCTGCTCGTTGTTCGCTCGGCGCTCGCTCGAAAAAATTTACACTCGAAGAATGCTCGCTCGGTTTTCGGCTCGGTTGTAAATGAGCCGCTCAGCTCGGTTCGTCTCGGCTCGTAAACAGCCCTACTCATAAGTAACCCAATAAACATTTTGATGGGTTGAGGTTGGTTAGACTATGCGTTGTGAAACGGTGAGAAGATGCCATATTAACGGCTACAGCACTGTGTCTCTCCGTTATTAGCTATAGTTATTGAAGCCATAGTTATTTGGTTGGTGGATTTTAATGGAAGAAAAAGGGATGATGAGGCCCACTCCAATCTAAACCAATTAAATCTTTTTTATTTTTCTTATTTTATTTAAATGTTAGTTAATCCACTGGTGGGTTGCGTGGGAAAATATTATGAAGTCAAAGAGGATGGGTGGGTTGGGGGTTGGGAGTATTGAGGATCTTAATATGGGGCTTATGGTCAAATGGTGGTGGAGGTACAAAATGTCGAACGAACAATTGTGGTGCAAAGTGGTGAACGCAATACATAGCCGAAGACGTCAAGCTGAGTTCATTCCTATAAAGAAAACGGCTGCTGGTATATGGAGTACGATTGTGTCTATCCAAAATGTGTTTAGTTCCCGGGGCATCGATCTTGAAACAAAATTTTTTTGTAAGGTGGGTAGTGGCGAATCGGTTAGATTTTGGGAGGATATCTGGAACATCGCTGGACGATTAAAAGATAAGTTCCCGCTGTTATATCAACTTGCCAGATCAAAAGGGGTTAAGGTGAGCGAATGTTACAAGAAGGTCAATAATTGCATTTGGTGGGAAATTCCTTGGTCGAGGCTACCTGCTTCAAATGAGGAATTAAACGAGGCGCAAAGATTGTGGTCTATGATTAATGAACAGCGGATCGGCAACTCTGATGATTTGTGGATGTGGGTGACACAGAACTCGGTAAAAGAATTCAAAGTTAAAACCGTTAGATCAGAATTTTCCAGGCTGCAAGGGAACTCGCTTGTACAGCAGCATTTCTGGTGGAACAGAATTGTAACTCCAAAGGTTAGATACTTTGTATGGCGGGCGGCGGATAACAAGATAGCCACGGCAGAAGCTTTGGCTTGTAGAGGTGTAAATTTTGACGATGGTATGTGTCGAAGATGCAGCCTTGAGCTGGAAGATGCGAATCATATCCTTGTTAATTGTTTGTGGGCAAGGTCTTTCTGGTGGAACATTCGTCTACGGCTGAAGATTACTGATGCGGACCCATTTACCTCGATAAATCAGATTTTACAAACCTGCAGGTGCCTCGATAGACCTCCACAGCTGAAAAGAGTGATTCACGCGGTCATCATGCTTGGTATGTGGAAACTCTGGTTGTGTAGGAACGTCAAAATATTCAACAATGTGGATACGGCGACTCCAAAACTAGTCGAAGAAGTTAAGTTAGAATCCTTTTGGTGGATGGTTAAAAGAGGAAATATGGCGGACCTAGACAAGACAAAGTGGTGGGAGTTCTCGGCTCTTGATAACGGTTAAAGGAATATAGGTGCATAGGTGAAGTATGTATGTTTGTTATTGTCTAGTTTCGTCCCTGATGTAATCGTACCTGTGTTTTTTATTGGCCCGGGTAGTCCTCTCGCTAATTGGGCTCGGGTGATCTTGAGGTGTATTTTGGCGATTGAATAAAGTGGTTTCGTTTGATTGTTCAAAAAAAATTTTATTTGGTTTAGTTATTGGGTGAGGTGGTAACGCTTTTTGTCAGTTGTTAGGTGTGGGTGTGTTGTTATTCCACAACACATAGTATTGCTTGTTTTGATGCAAGGTTTATTTGATGGATGGTTTTATCAATATACAAACTAATTATTCGTGAACACATATTTTAAAAAAATAAGAAGAAGAAATGTTACAAACTTAACCAAAAGATATAGTGTTGCATCGTATGTAAATAAAATAACACTTGGTTATGTGATGCGTTAAATATGTTTTACAAAACTATGTATTTGGTTCTCAATGTTTATCAAAGACTAACACATTTGTCCTTTAAACTTATATTATGATAGAATCATAATATTCATCTACTTTTAAAAATAAAATAATAAACCCAAGTCGCTTCTACACACTCGTCCACTTGGTGTTTTTCTCCCTTTGAGCTCATAGTGTGCTATAGTTTGAAACGATGCATACCATTAACCACACATTTTCCACCAAATGGATCATATGATGAACATATTTTTACATTTAAGTAAAAACTCAACAATCATCCCCTTTAGTTTATTTTCGAACTTGGAACAACATACATATACTTAAGCCGTTGCAACTTTACACGCAGATGTCGTGTGATATTATTGGTTGTGAGATACACATACCAATCACAACCAAGAGATCCTAATAGCCGTAGATGAAACAGATACATTTTATTGTTGGCCATGTACCACATGTGAGATCTCATATGTGTTCCACCTTAGCGTGACAACACTAGGCATGTGTAACTTATATGTGCGACAACAGGGGCACAGCTTCATAGGAGCGGGAGGGGGTGCCCGACTCCCTGAAATTTTCGCTCAGAAGTTCCAATTATATAGTATCCATATAGAATTTTTTTTTGGTATATATTGTTTCGACCCCTGGGATTTTTCTCAAGCTTCGCCACTATACGACAACATGTGAAGTATGATCCATAGAATAATACTAAGAATAATACTATTTCAAGAGAGAGGGGGTGTTGGTAAGGTAGATTGATCACTCTTAGGTAGTAGTTGCTGCCAATGATGTTGTAGCTAGTGGTTGCAATGGAGGTGAGAAAGTTTACCCACTTTGTGGGGTTCATGCCCTGGGAGGTCACTGGTTCGAATATCACTTAGAGTATGGTTATTCTGAAATGAGGGGCTGGACCTTGGGGTGGAAGGACCGGACCTGAAGAGTGTGAGGCTTCGTTATGGGTGTGTACCGTTATTTGTTCAAAAAAAGGTAGTTTGCTAATACGACGCCGTATGAAGTTGTTCATTGGCACTCGCTCCTGTTGACTGGCGGCAATTCAACCATACCTTCTTTCCGCCAACGAACTGACGCCGTTAGCTATACCTCACCGACGCAAAACACACCTCCGATTATTATTATCCAATCAAACGACATGAAAACCAGAAATCAATCCAAACGAAACACTCAATCAATCGGTAAACACTTCCATTTTGTTTTCTGTTATTCCACACACATTTACACTACTCCAATTTTGTAATATGGATACAAGCCCTAGGCCAGTTGCCCCCTGTCATTTGATTAAGTTTTCGATTAAGTTTAAGTATCGTACTTGAAGATAAAGAAGGTTAATTTTTTTAATAAGCGATTGAATATTGTAATGCGTGTGTTTATGTTACTAGGTATAAGTTTGGTAGGACAAGTGATGATGAAAAGGTCGATAAAATCATAAAATTTAGGGTTTTATTTTTGTTTTGCAGGTGAAGATGACGTGAGTAGGGAATTTGTACATGACACAAAAGCAAATGGTATTTGTTTTGTTTGGTCGCGTTTATTGCTTACATGAAGTTGGTGATTTTAGTGTTATCAACATGTTATCATGTAACTGGATTTGTAAATTAAGGCTAAAAGAGATTCAATTGTTTCAAGCTAAGTTATAATGCAATAATACGAGTCGGAAATGTGGAGTGTATGCCTGTATAAACTTAACTGAGCTCACTTCTTTAATATATGGCTAAGTCTAGAAATTGAACTTTTACGTTGACCCGATAATGGTCAGTGTATGCATGGCCCTTACACCAACTTCTATACAGATACTTGGATCTGATGTCAGTTCGATCAATTGATTATAATATAAATGTAACTGTTATAAATGATGGTTATTGTAGCTATAAGTTATAACTACCTTTCCCTTTAGAAATAAAAAAAATGGCATCTTGTTGAAAGGATGCAACTAATTGTAACTAGTCATAAACAATTGCAATATTACATGAAAAGGGTGCAACTAACTTATCTCTCTGAGTTTTGCTTAAACCATTGCCTTATACTTTAAATGTTGTTTCTTATATTATTCCATGATCTCTTGATACCCAAGCATTAAGGGGTCAAGATACTACTTTTAGGAAATGATATTCATACACGATATGAGGAAACATATCTAGCTTTTTGTGAAACATCCTTAATTCTGTCTTCTATATTGGTAGATGCACATGGCATTGTAAGTAAAAAAGTTATTGAAGATTTGAAAATGTGACATCTAGATTAAGAATCATGGTAGACCTGTTTGTACCTGAACTAGATTTATTAGCAGTTTCACTAATGCTTGGAGTAATCTTGTATCAGGAACTCTTGCTAATACATCACAGGATGGTGTCAGCAAGTTTCTTAAAAAGGTTGGTTCACGTCGTTCTCGCGGCTTGAAAAAACAAGATAATCACCCTCTTAGCTGGGATGCTGCTGATAAGGTTAGTTTTCTTGACTTCAACTTGTAATCATGCAAAGAAATGTTATTTTTTGAGTGTGTTCAGTATTCAATACTCTTATTTTGTTACTTCTTAATGTTAATTGTAATCATCGGTTCATTTTGCAGTTAAAGGGGAAGGAAGAACAAGTTAAAGCCGACAGCTGTGCAAAAAATGTATTGGAGGTCAAGAATGCTAAGAACTCGTCACCTCTGAACACAAATGATGGAAGTCCTCAGCAAGCTAAGTCTGAACTGGAAGATGTGATGGCTGATTCAGATTGGGAAGATGGATCAAATCCCAATTTAGATTCAGAAAATGCTCATCCAGGTTACATAAACAAGGATATTACTATTGAGTTTGATTCATCACCTGGTACAGCTAAGCGGAAGCCTATACGCCGAGCATCTGCTGAAGAAAAGGTTAATGTTAACAAGATTCTTTTGCTCAAAAATATAGTCAATGTTAAAAATACTTTTAGTCAAGAATCGCCCTTCAACTATAGTTAAGTTAAAAGCTGTTTTTTTGGTACAGGAAGTGGCCGAGCTTGTACACAGGGCCCATTTGCTCTGTTTAATTGGACGGGGACGATTGATTGATAGTGCTTGTGATGATCCTTTAATTCAGGTTATTTTCTTAATCATTAGTCATTACCTACACTTGACATTGATTTGCACTCTTTTTCTGGTACTCATATCGATATATCTGTTCTCATAACAGGCTTCCTTATTGTCACTTTTGCCAGCAAACTTGCTGAAGTTATTAGAAGCCACAAATCTCACAGCGGATGCTTTGACTCCTTTAGTCAACTGGGTACACTGCTTCTTATCCCTTCTAACTTTCCCACTCTTCGAATTAGTATAAAATATGTTATATTTTTTGTTTGAATGGAATCTTTATTACTTGTAGTTCCATAGTACCTTCCATGTCAGAATTTCAAGCAGTGAAAGTTCTTTCCAGTTGGCTTTAGCCAGGGCTCTTGAAACCCATGAGGGGACTTCAGAGGAGGTATTTATCTGAATTTGTTTTGTGCAAAAAAAGTGCATATGGGTTTGAGATAATATGCTATATCTATAAGATTAAGTGAATGTATGAATTAATTATCTGAATATCTTCACACATGAACTTTGATCAATTTTGTTGCAGGTGGCTGCTTTATCTGTGGCACTATTTAGAGCACTGAATCTTTCAACACGGTAATGTTTTTAACATATAATTCAATCACATTGTGTGGTTATGTAAATACAAAAATGGGTTGTTCCGGTTTCAGGTTTGTATCCATTTTAGATGCTGCATCCTTGAAGCCAGATATTGATAAATGTGACGATATGCCTCAAGGAAGAAAGTCTGGTAGGGGGGTATTTGAGTCATCAACTATCATGGTTACTCAATCAAATGAGGCTTCTACATCTTCTGGTAAACACACTGCACCTGTTGTTGACAAGCAGATTGCATCGGAAGCTTCTACAAAAGCTTCAATCCAAAGGAAAAGTAAAAGGTCAAGTCAAAGTCAAACCATCTCTCAAGATACAGATTTCCCCATTGTTGACCAGTCAAATGAGAAAAACATGGATCCTTCTTCTAAGGGCTCAAAGAGGAAGGGGGATATTGAGTTTGAGATGCAGTTGGAAATGGCTCTTTCTGCGACTGCAGCACAGCCACAGACTTCTGAATGCAATCTTGACAATGATGTTAAAAGTTCTAGCATTGCAACATCAAGTGTATCTCCTTTCAAGAGATTGAAGAAAATCAAATTTGATGAATCTCAGGAAATTTCAACTGCGGTTGGATCAAGAAAAACAAGAGCTCCATTGTATTGGGCAGAAGTATACTGCGGTGGAGAGAATTCAACTGGAAAATGGGTTCATGTTGATGCTGTAAATGCAATCGTTGATGGTGAACACAAAGTAGAAGCTGCAGCTGCTGCATGTAAAACTAAGTTGAGATATGTAGTTGCTTTTGCTGGTCAAGGAGCTAAAGATGTGACTCGCAGGTAATGAAACATACCCCCCCCCCCCCCTCCCCCTCCTCAAACCCACCCCAACACTCGCACACAATTTTTGAAGCACTTTAATGAACGGCTAAATCTTATTTCAGGTATTGTGCAACGTGGTACAAGATAGCTTCTCATCGAGTTAATTCAACTTGGTGGGACTCTGTGTTGCGGCCACTTAAAGAGTTGGAGTGTACAGCAACTGAAGGTGTGGTTTTTTGACATATAAGATCGGTAACAAGTAATAATGAATAGTTGCTATATTAAACCAAACTCTATAATTTTGGTTCTTGATCAGGCACTAGCAGAACGCCTAATAATGTGAAAAGGGAAGAAAGGACATATCTTGAGGATATGGAGCTCGAGACCAAAGCATTAACCGAGCCACTTCCAACTAATCAACAGGTTAGGTGCATATATATTTATACCTTTTTTAGTTTATCCATTGATAGCTTTTTCTATTATATTGTCATTAATCTTTTTGAGATTTCATTGATATATCCAGGCATATAAAAATCATCATTTATATGCCCTTGAGAGATGGCTTACAAAGTACCAAATACTTCACCCAAAGGGTCCCATTTTGGGATTTTGTTCTGGTCACCCTGTTTATCCAAGAGCTTGTGTCCAAATGTTGCACACTAAAGAGAGATGGATGAGGGAAGGGCTACAATTAAAAGTCAATGAACTCCCAGCGAAGGTGTTAAAGCGTTCAACAAAAGTCAACAAAGGGAAAGTTCCTGAAGCCGATGAAGATGATGAAAATGATTTTGCAGGGTCTGGAGGCACTATCGATCTTTATGGAAAATGGCAAACTGAACCCTTATATTTGCCTCCTGCAGTAAACGGGATTGTGCCAAAGGTCATAATCATTTCATTAAGATTAAAATATATTTGAATATGATTATAAGTTTATAACATTTTGTGTATTGTTTATTACATTGGTGTTCAGAATGATCGCGGACAAGTAGATGTGTGGTCTGAGAAGTGTTTGCCCCCAGGAACCGTGCACCTAGGATTTCCAAGAATCTTTGCTATTGCAAAGAAGCTGGAGATTGATTACGCACCTGCAATGGTTGGATTTGAATTCCGGAATGGCCGTTCCTTTCCTGTATATAATGGCATTGTGGTGTGTAGTGAATTCAAGAATGTAATTTTAGAGGTAAAGCAATCAACTTTTTATGTCAAATTTATTATTTCTGAATAAGTGAATAATATATATTAGCGGTGTTCAGAATTCGATTCGAATTCGAAAAATTCGAAATTCGATTCGATGATCAAGAATTCGAATTCGAGTTCACTAAATCGAATACGAATTTATGATTTTAAATTCGATTCGATTCGAAATTCGAATAAAAATAATACATATTTATTATACACATACACACACACACACCAATAACTTTAGAACATGGGCTAATCTATGAATTTGACCTAAGTCATAAATTAGCCCACTACCAAGCCCAAGCCTAACTAAAGCCCATAACTTAATTCTTAACCTTAAACGAATTTATTTGAATTCGCTTCGAATTCGAATTGACTTTTTTATTGTATTATGTTAGGTTTGAAAATTTGAAATTCGAGTTTCTAAAACGAATTCGAATTGACTTTTTTATTCGAATTCGAATTGAATTGGTCAGCTTTTAATCGAATTCGAATCAAATATTCAGTAAAAAAAATAAATTATTCGAAAAATCCGATTCGAATAATTCGAAAATTCATTATTCGATTCGATGAACACCCCTAATATATATTATATAGATTGTATTACAATTTATGTACCATTGATGATGATTCTGGTTTTGCAGGCATATGCAGAAGAAGAAATGAGAAGGGGAGCAGAAGAGAGAAGGAAGAATGAAACTCAAGCCATATCCAGGTGGTATCAGCTTCTGTCATCCATAATTACTCGACAAAGATTGAATAATCGATACGCAGACGGAATATCTTCACAGCCTTCAAATGATATTCAAGAAACAAATGATGCATCTCATCATACAAGTGAGGATACACAGAAACTGGTATCCGACCAAGCAAATGAAGATGTTGGTCAACCCGATGTTGTGCCACAACCGTTGTTTGAAGAAGACCACGAACATGTGTTTTTGACAAATGATCCTGGTTCTGATGTAGAGAGTTCCATAAGGACAAAACGGTGTCGGTGTGGGTTTTCAATTGAGGTTGAAGAGTTGTAGCGCGGTGAAAAAGTTTGTTTTTTGTCTGGTGAAAAAGTTTGTACACCGAATGTTAAGGATATGACTATAACCCAACATATTTAGCATACACAACACCAGCACCACCCCTCTAGAATGTTAATATCTTACGTCTTTAGTTTCTTATACCACTTTTAGATACTCTTTGTTTGTTAGAAAAACTATTTCTTAGTAAGTTCTTGTTGCTTTTAACACACTAATGACAAGCTTAGAGTAGAAGTACGAACATATAAACACGGATTTAATGTGGTGTGGGTAGAGTCGTAGATGTTAACTAATCTACCTTAGGTTCACTCCTAGGACTTCACTAAAAGTTTGCTTCTACTAAAAACGTCTCTACAAGTTGGTAGAGCTCAACTTTACAACTTCTCGCTAACAAGGTATGGCAAGTTTAGAGTAGAATAAGTATGAACATTTAAACACAGTTTAATGTGGTGCGGGTAGAATCCTGGATGTTAACTAATCTATCTTAGGTTTACTCCTGTCTTACAACTTCTCGCTAACAAGGTATGATCACCACTTCCATTCTCATCGGTCTTGGTAAAAGCGATCACTTTAATCTCTACTATGTTCTCATGAAAAAAATTTCCAACTCCTTTTACTTTTATATTAGGCCATACGTAGTGGGAGCAAAGTTAGCGCCCCACTCTCCTCCTTTCATTGGCTGCACAAATTTCAAGAAAAGATTTCAAAAATTGAGCGTTATTTTTTTAACGCCTGAACTCATTTTGGGATTTTAAGACCCCAGAGGGCAGTGTAGAGGGTTTTAAGGGGCGCTAAATTTGGATTTAAGGCCCCATTAGCGCTCCACTACACATGGTGTTAACGTTTTCAAAGTTATACTCTTTTATATACTATCGAAGTTTTGTAAAAATTCCAATATAATTGAATTGTTTTATGCAAACTTATTGTTAAAGAACTCCATTCTCAAGGGCTATAATATGTTTTTATTTCTTTAAAAAGTACGCATTATTTTTTTATTTAAACGCATTAATTAGTTTTAAGAATTTTCACGGAATAAATAGTGTGTAAAGAGTAAAAAGAAAATAAAAATATATATGAAGCAGCAATAAAAAAAATTAACTATTTAGATTTGTTTTCCTCTTTTCTCACTAAAACTCTTTTCTAGAATTAGTCTCCCTCTATTTATATAAACCTACACTACCTTTCTATTTGCCTCTCTTTTAAAGTTCTAATTTACCAAATTTCCCAATCAAGTTGTGCTTTTTGGTTTTTAAAAAACAATATTCCATCTTCTTTATACAAAGCCTATAAAAAGCATCTCTTTTGTTCATGTCTTTGATAACATGACCATAATTGCTTTTTCTTTTTCGTTTTTTTTTTAATTTTCTCAGACACAATTGCTTTTCAACTTTTGGTACGCTACACTTGTACATTATGCTATAGAGGTTATATCTTAAATATTTTACCACTTATTTGGAATCTTCTAACTTTAGATGAGGTACTAGCCAATCAAAAAATGCAGGCATACAATGTTAATTAGTTATACTTCCTTTTAAAAGCTGAGCTCCTTGTAACATTATTTATACTTTATGCTTTGTTATGCTATGTATAGTGAGAACTTTTTTATAAAACCAAATAGTAACATAAGATTATCAATCTTAGGGTGGGAGAGGTGGCAACCGAATCAACCCCTTACACAAATGTCTGACCCCCCCCCCCCTCCCAAGGGTTTCCCGCTAGGACCCACTCTTCCGGCGCCACTCCCCACCATGAATGCACGCAAACACCCAACAGTCATTAACACACTTAATCAATGAGTAACATGTTAACTCCCTACCCAATTTTAGTACAGGAATGAGTGGCTCCGCAGCCGGATTGGGGTTACTACACGCAATCCCAATCCAGAAACAATTTGAACAATTTGAGACGTAGCTTTCAAATTCATTGTAGACGAGTCACATCTATTTACATCCAAATGGTAACATAGGAACATAAATAGTTGTAATAGCATTAAATTTTATTTTCTGACAACTGAGTCACACCTATTTATAGCATATCAACATTAACGGTTCGGATCTGAATTCAACATCAAAAATAATGGTCGAGATCTAATTAGATCAACAGTCAAGATCTTTCAAAGCATGCCCAAACCAATCCAAAAAGATTCAAAATAATGAGAACTAACATTATGAATCTTCACAATTAGCACGAGAAAAGTAGATACAAAAACAACACACCAATTCATTCATTATCATTAAAACCTAAATTACATTAAACCACCTAATAACATAAAAACTAACAAAGACAACCAACCACAGGAAGCCTCTTTTTTGTTGTTAAAAGTAACTCTATTATCCATATTCCATCATCACCACCTCACAAAACTCAATTAGCTTCAACACTAGCATGCTCAGGCTGCACCTTCCTTGGCCTCCCTCTTCCTCGCCCGGTTTTCGACCCAGGCGTTGTCGTTGTCGCGGTCGCAGCCTTAACCTTCTTTGCCGAAGGCGGAGCGTTCGGGTCTTTCTTCGGCCGTCCTCTCCCTCTCTTCACCTCAGACCCTGTCTGAGGTGCAGGAGTCAGTGCTGGAGTCTCGGTCTCTGTCTGAGACTCCGTCGCTGGGTCCTTCGCCTTGGGAGGACGGCCGCGCCCACGCTTCGCTGGTGTGGCGGAGTCCGGGCGCATGTAGTTGTTGTTTGAAACAACTAATTCACCGTTTTCAACTAATTTGTTCAGCTGATCTGTTAATATGTTAGTGTGTTCTTCGGGTAGGCTTCCACAGGTCGATTCGATGTAGTTTGAGATTGCTGATGTGCTTGATCCTTCCTTCTCTTTCAAAGCATCAATTGCTGCAAATATCATCTGTAACAACAACATATCCAACTGATTTCAACTTTTAAACCTAACATAATATAATTTACAAACAGTAAACATAATAATATGTATCAATTTACAGCATTAATCGCTGAAGAAATGTAACAAACATCTGAAATAACATATTATACTGATTCATGTTTTTAAACCTAATTTACAAACATATAGCTAAATCTATGCAAAATCAAAGCATTAATAGCTGCAAAAAAATCATCTGCAGAACATATTCGACAGATTTAAAGTTTATAAACCTAATTTACAGACGGAAAATCAATCCATACAAAATCAGAGCATCAATCGCTGCAAAAATCATCTTAAAAACATGTACAACAGATTTCCATTTTTTTGTAACCTAATTTACAAACACAAAACAAAATCTACATAAAATCACCTAAAACTTTACATTAGCTTCAAATAATTTAATTAATGCTATAAATTGCTTGAAATTTGCTCGGCATATCCGATTTCAAATTTCTAATCCTAATCTACAAAAAAATGGACAAAAAATCACCTAAAACTACAAAAAAAAAACTAAAAAAATAAAAATTAGGGCTAGAAATTATTATAAAGCTACCTCAGCATATGGAGGTAGAGAAGGAGGACGGTTAAGTTCTTCACCAGCCATTGAATGAATAAGGTAAATGGAGTGAGAGAGAGCACAGAGGTTAAAGAAGTAATAATATGTCAGCTACAAAGAAGCACGGAAATAAAGTGTGTGCATGTAGACCTTTTGGGGACGATTTATGTGAACATTTTCAGGGTTTCATGAAACAAATCGACGGTCAAGGTTTGTTTTGGTGATTATTATTGATTAGATCAACGGTGTTGGGATTGTTTGTGAATAGGGTCATGCGGATCGGTGACGTGGCTTATGGAGTGTTTTTGTTGTATGAGTGAGTTTTGACGGGTTTTTTTGGGTTTGTTTTTTCTCATTATTTGAGAGCTAGAGAGAGAGTAAAGAATCGTTTTAGTGGATTTTTTTTAGTTTTTTATTTTTTATTTTATTGAGGGATAAGTTAGTGGATTGATTTTAAAATTTAATAATAGTGTGTAATCATCGAGTTCATTAACAATTTATTTAAACTAGGTGGTTTCCGCGCGTTGCGGCGGGGATGGTGGTAATCGGATTTGTTTATGAAGAAAGCTAATCCACTTTGAAAGTTTGCAAAATGTTACCTTAAAAGACAACATTTGTCCTTGTAACCGTTGGCTACACCGCCTTTATTCTGAGACCGACTCCCCATCATCGATGGTGGTGGTGATGATGGTTTTGTGTGATGTAGCGAAGGCTACAAGGGAGGCAAAGGTGAGCAAGACAAGTGTTAGTTTTGCCATTGTAGGTTGTTGTGTTGATTGGATGTGGTGGTGGTAGTTGGATATGTTATTAGAAGAAACATAAGGTGTACCTTATATTTATTTATATTCTAATATGTATGGTGACTTTGGGGTTTGCATGGAGATTCACACGTGGAGTAGTGTCAATAATAAGTATGTTTTTAGGAGTGTATAGGTGTGTGTGTATATATATATATATCATGAAATGGCTCCACTTATATGATTCTTTAATTTATTTGATTCTTAAAAATAGTGCAAATTATACCAATAAGTTGAGTCGGTGAAGAAATGTTAAACGTTGGTCAACGTAGCAGTCAACTTTGGATGGTAAAGAAGACAAAAGAAGCTGACCGTAGTTTAGTTAAGCATAACCAAACCCTAGTTAGTTACTATATAAAGAAGACAAAAAAAGCTGACCGTAGTTTAGTTAGGTATAACCAAACCCTAGTTAGTTACTATATAAAGAAGACAAAAGAAGCTGACCGTAGTTTAGTTAAGTATAACCAAACCATAGTTAGTTACTATTCATGGCCATTTTGTAACTATATTATTATAATAAGTTTATTTTTAAGATTTTTGTCTGAACATAGTTCGAAGTAATTGAGACCTATTAAATTAGAGTTTAGAAATTATTTGGATACATACACTTTGGCTCATATCACACATTACTAGAAGACTGCTACATATTTAGAATGTGATGTCACACACCCTAAAATGTGATGTCATGGGTGTATGAAACCCGTAACCTGAATCTCATCAAGTTCGAATTCGACGGACTAAAAAGGTGTTTATATTTTTATTAGGCAACAATTCTGCGAACTGCAGAACTACAGACATCTGCAGAAGAAGAGGTGGATTAAACCTCTGCGGTCTGCAAAAAGAAGACTGATCGATTATAGAGGTTCAAGAGATGTTAACCACTCTCTCTATGTACTCTGTTTAATCTTCCAATCGAGAGTTTATCCACTAGTCGCCTGCCTTAATCCGGTAAGGATGCCGTTACACAATTGTTTCACTAAGTGAGGTAGTGATACCTTTTACTAGGGGTGCAAACGAGCCGAGTGGCTCGCGAGCTACTCGAGATCGGCTCGGTAAAAAGCTCGAACGAGCCAAGCCTTATCAAGCTCGAGCCCGAGCCTGAAATAAAGCTCATTTAGTTATCGAGCTCGAGCCTTGAATGTAAAGCTCGGTTGGGCTCGTCGAGCCTTATCGAACTTTGCTTATTTATGTCAATTAATACTACATAGCCCAATTGTATTGTAACTCATGCATTAACTAAATTACATTGGGCCTTAGGCTTCTTAATTGTACAAAACGAGCTCGTTAATGGTCCAAAATGAGTCCTTAATAGTCCAAAACAAGTTCCTTAAATGGTCCAAAACGAGCTTGGGCTCGTGTAAACTCATGACGCATACACTTAGATCGAGCTTTCGAGCTGAGCTTGAGTTATTAAATATACTATCGACTTGAGCTTGAGCCCATAATACAAGGCTCGAATCGAGCTCGAGCTTCTGAAAATTATCACGAGCCGTGCTCGATAATGCAAGGCTTAGGCTCGGCTCGTTTGCACCCCTACCTTTTACACATGTCTCACTATATCTAACGTTATGTTCCCAAGTTCACTTGAGGGAGCAAGATCGAGCTTCTGAAAATTATCACGAGCCGAGCTCGATAATGTAAGGCTCGGGCTCGGCTCGGCTGTAACACCCCAAAATTCGATAATTAGCGTTTATGCTAATAAGGTTAATAACCGGCTTAAAATCCCAAGTTATAATACTAAATAATCTCGGATTAACAATAGTTGGGAACTAACCTCGTTACTCACGTTAGGTGAATAACAATATAAAAGGTTGTATAAAACTAACGGGGTTTGCAGAAGTTAACCAAAATCCATACCTGGAGGGACTGAACTTGCCAAGTAATGAAACTTGGCTTTATAACTTGGACAAAATGCAGGGAATGCATTTCCCTTGCTCAAAAACTCACGACCCAAACACCCTCTATCAAACCACACCCTAAAAACTCATAAACAAGCTTGAATCAAGCTCCATTCAAGGGGCTTTTGCTTGGGATAGCAAGAAATCGAACCTACAAACCTCATGTAATCACTAGGTAACTTTTATTTCATCATATTTGATGTATTATAGCTTGCATGACAAGTTGATAATCTAGGGTTTTTACAAAAAGTTGAATTGGGTGTTGGGGAAGGTGTCTCTAGTCCAAGGGAACCTTAATCCCAACAATTTTCTTGAATTCATGCTAGTCTATCAAATTGGGTGAAATCCCTAAGGTAACTTGGTGAGTATTGATGGGTATGAGCAACATGTGTGCTCATAAGCTAAAAATCAATGTTTTGGAACTAAGAATGTGAACTTGGGTTGTCAAATTGTCATCTTATGATGAATCAAGGCTGAATACTTGATTGATAGGCAATTGGCTCATAAAAACCCAAAAAAATTTAGTCTTTATAATTCATGCCCACCAAGTGTTTGTTAAAATGTCCAAATGAATGAATTTGGACTAAAACTTGTTAAATGTGTTGAACATGGTAAAAAAAAATTTAGCAAAAGGTTGATTGATCATGTGTAACCAAGTTGTTAATTATGATCCTAACAACCTAAGTGGATAACAATCTACTAGGTAGTAAAAAGAGAGGCTTCGGGAGGCCTAGAATCGAAGGAAATGCACGGGTAGGAGCATGCACAAAGGTAAGTCACTCGATGGCTTAAATCTTGATATATTCCTAGTACATTCATATGCTTAGTTATAACTTTGTATATGCATTTGGGATCTAGACATTGGAGTGTCATAAAAGAAGCTTAAATGAGATTCATAATTCATAGAAAACGGCCTTAGATGAAGGTTGTCAATATCCCAAATTAGGCGAACGAGTCAATTGGGTCAAACACTAGTTAGTCAAGGACCTAAGCTAAGGGTCAACATTATGGCGATATGGATTTTGTTATTTGCTTGAGCATATTCGTAGACTTTATGTTATAAATCTCAAGTTAGTCTATAATCGATAAGGGGTGTGAACTAGGTTAAGTCATAACTATGACTTTATACATATATGCAAATTATAAAGATCATATCATTGTCATATAAACTGAGATACCATTGTGATTCCCAAGAGATATAATATCTTGAATAAAACCATGTCACGATTCATATGGGCCGCGCGAGTAAGACCAAGAGAAGTGGCACATGTGGCCATGGACACGAGGCATCGCTATGACGGCGGAATGGCTTGGACTAATAATCACTTAGTCAAGTGGAGGCTTGATTAGTCGTGTGTAACTCACAAATATAAACTTGGGAATCATAAAAATGCATGTTTTCAACTTATACAAACCTTAACGGGTCAAGTAGAAAAGGATTTAAATCACTATGGTAATAGTGTTAGAAACCGAATAAGGTACTGCGCTCGAGATTTAGTCACTTATAAACTATGCTTGGTGACCCATAAATGAGTTCTAAGAAGTCCCTAAAATGGTTTTGAAGTTGCATGAAAAGTGCACCCTCGAGCAAGGAAAATGGGCAAAAATGCTAAATAAAAACGTGCAGCCATTTCTGAGCAGAGTAGGGATACGCCCAGGAGAGTAGGGCTACGGCCACTCTGTTGTCAAGTTATCTGAAATCATGGAATCCTGCTGCCATACGCCCCAAATACGCCCAAAACCCCATTTTGAGTAAGAGTAGGGCTACGCCCATGGGAGTATGGATACGCTCCTGGGTGTTTTTCATGCTTATCATTGACTTGTTTAAACTAACTTTTGGGTTGTTTTAACCGTGTTTAACCCCCAGGAAATCATGTATGTGATACGGATGATGATCAAGACTCGAGCAAGAACCGAACGTATCAGACTCGACTGCTTCCGCAACGTTTAAACTTAATCTTTTAAAACTTGGTTTTTGGAAGGCGTTTTGTTGTCGTGTTCGACATTAATTACACTGTACGTATGTTTTGAAATGTGATGCGTATGTGCTAAAAACTTGTAAACCACATTTAACATGTAATGCTTTATTCATAAACTTCCAAACTAAGTTTATTTCCTCATAAATTATCGTTTAATTACCCGTTTATCGGGCGGGGTCTTACAAGTGGTATTCAGAGCCCAAGGTTAAACGAGTTAAGCGTTCGGTTCAAGCTGATCATCAATCCGGTAAGGAATTCATTTCCAAAGTTATCTTAATCTAGTCGAAATGTTATGTATCATGTATGAACATGAAATCAATAAGGAATAAATCATGAGAAATGTGCTTTAAACAATTCAAAACTTGGAAACACACCAATTACACGGTGATGGTGGGCCTAGGCCCAGCCAAAACGGAAATTGGAAAACATGATTGCATTTGCAAAACAATGCAATCCGATAAAAAAACGAAATCAACATACTAAAGCAAATTAACAAAAGAGATTTCATTAAATCAAACAGGCGACTGGGAATTGTCTATTTGGGAAGTATCGTGATGAACGCGACGAGATCACCAGTGTCATGTGCGAATTGCTTACCCTGGCCAGGTAAGTGTTAAACACATGATACGGTGGGCTTCTTGTGTTCTTTATGCATACGTCCCATGTAGCAAGGACTAGGTCGGGAGAAATGGGCATGTGAAACTTCCGACTATATGACTCGCGGGGTCATAGAACGTGGGAGTAATGCCGAACCAATAAAGGTCCGGTATACCGGGTACGTAAAACTGATGCATAAACGACCCGCGGGGCCATATAGCCAAATGTATTACCACAACGTTTACACGGATTAGTAAATAGACTTGAACCTTAATCAAGGTTGAGTCATATACAGATTCAGTTTGGAAATAGGCTTGAACCTTAATCAAAGGTTAAGTCATAATAAAACTCGAACCTTTATAAGAAGTTAAATTCGCAACTTGACTTGAACTTTAAACAAGTTTAAGTCATAATAAAACTTGAACCTTTATATAAGGTTAAATCCGTAAGCAGACTTGAACCTAGCTTGATCAAAGGTTGAGTCATATACAGATTCAGTTTGGAAATAGGCTTGAACCTTAATCAAAGGTTAAGTCATAATAAAACTCGAACCTTTATAAGAAGTTAAATTCGCAACTAGACTTGAACTTTAAACAAGGTTAAGTCATAATAAAACTTGAACCTTTATATAAGGTTAAATTCGTAAGCAGACTTGAACCTAGCTTAATCAAAGGTTGAGTCATAATCACATTCGGACCTCAATAAAGATTAATCCGTAAAAAAGGACTTGAACCTTAATTAAAGGTTAAGTCGTAAACACACTCAAATCGTAATCAAGAGTTAACCCACAAATAGACTTGAACCTTAACCCAAGGTTAAGTCATAAATGCATTCGAACCATAACCGAAGGTGAATTCCTTAATGGAATTGAACCTTAATCAAGGATTAAATCATAGACAAATATGAACCCTATCTAAGGGTAAACACTAAATAAATCTGAATCAAACTCGAGAGGTTAATTCGTATAGCAACGTGAACCACTTAACGAGGTACAACAAGGGTAAGATTCGAACCTTGTTTAAAGGTTGAACTATAAGTAAACGTGAACCTTATTTGAAAGTTTCGTTAAACCTAGACTCGAATCCTATTCGAAAGTTGAATCAGACACCAACTAGAACCTTGGTTCAGTCGGACGAGTAAAGAGTATGAAAAACAATATTGGCTTATCATAGGATAGCCATGACAAATTCAAAACGAAGACTGTAACAGAATCTGTGAAAGCCTACGGGCAAATGTGAACCATGCGTCACACCAAATCATAATGAATTCGTGAAAGCCTACGGGCGAATGTGAACTACGCGTCACACTAAACAGGAAAACAAACGAAAGTAAAAGCCTACGAGGCAAGTGTGAACTATGATTCACACCTCTGAACTAAGAACACGGATGTAAACCGCATGACGATATATTAAATAAATAAAGAGACGAAGCAAATGCTAAACAAAAAGGGGCTCGTAGGAGACCCCAGAAGTCGTAGGTGGACCCTCACCAAGAAAACGATCACAGCTTCTAGCTGCAATCATAAAAGAACAATGATAAATAATGTGACCTAATCGAGGCACGTTAAAGCAAAGAGAGCGGAATTAACCTCATGGGCATTAGCACATGATGGGTGAACGAACAATCAGAGGTCTAAAATATATAGATGGCTTAGAATCGAATAAATGAAGGCAATGCCTTAAACCAAACGCGGTCTGCTAGACCACTATGCATACAAATCCTAAATAAAGAAGACATAAAATAAGTAGACTTGTGTGAATAAACATGGTAATGTAACACCATGAAGCGAAGACAAGTAAGAACGTTCTAAGGAAGCTAAATTGATCTAAGGGTCAATAAGTCCTAAGGGACGTGAATAAACAGAAACGAATCATAAACTAGAAATGAACCCTGTAAGGGTAGACCATTAAAGAAATTGCCTTGGGACCAAAGTGTTCCAAGGGATTAAAAAAAAAATGACCCGGTAGGGGATGTAAAGATGGAGTGTTATATACGAAATAATACCTAGAAAAATAAGAGAGTCGAAAGACTCGGACTAAATCTCAAATAAGATGCTTGTGAGAGTTAAATATATAAATTCGAAAGGCTGGATAAGAAAGGGTCACGAACCCTATATTAATTCTATAGATAGGATGGAAATCCAAAAGCCCGGGACACCGGGGCAAAGAGATAATAGGCGATCAGTCGCCTTGAATTAATTTCGACTAAGAATGAAACTCACATACTAGAATTCGGATAAGATAACATCAACGTGAGTTAAAGAATGCATGAGACAGGCGAAGTGCTAACCAAGGTATTATATGGAGGATTCCATTGAATATCCTAACTCTGACTGAGTAATACAAAATATTCGCCTAGGCGAGGGCCTCTGAACTAGGACACATACACATGATAAACGAAAGATTGGCTTTTATAAAGTCCAACAAACTTAACTCAGAATTTTCGCGATCGGTGTATAGAAACACACCAGAAGTCGCAGTCATTGGATTGGATGACTGACTAAAGCTTGTTGACTTATGAAACTTAAGTCTACTGGTAACCGAAAACTCTGGTGATTTAACCACTCACAGAATTAGTAATCGGATAGTAATAAAACGAACGATAAACCGTTAATAGTCTAGTGATAGCTAGGCAATCACTAGAAGGTTCAAACGGGACAAGTGAAGTCGTCACCACTTGGACCCAAAGGAATGCATAAATAAAACTAAGCCTAGTGACAGGTGAAAACACTATTAAAAAGGACGCGGGGTGTCTAGGACAAGGAAAACATGAGGTACGGAAAGGACTCGACACTTCTCGGTAAAACCATGGCATTATAAGAGGCCTTTGAGCCTAAATCAAACGAAAAGTAAAACCACTTTGAATGTGGGTGACCGTCATTGGGAAGCCGTTATGATAACCAAACCCAATATGTGCCTCAGTGCGTAGAAATGATTCTAAGCAGAGTAATTAATCAAATGTATACCCTAAGCCCTTGGGGACTTGAGGGTTCCAAACACACAAAGGAGTCAAATCGATGACTCTTGGGCAAACCATGACACCTACGGGTGCCTAAACTAAAATAATTTCCAGTAAGGGTGAATGAATGTGTATACATAAACCTAGGGGCGTAATTAAATTCCATTAAAATAACCCTCATCGAGAAGGGATAAAACTCAAGGTTAACCATGAAGCGCGACCCATGGGAATTCATATATATCCGGTTTCGAGGACGAAACCCTCTTTAAGGGGCGTAATTAAATTCCATTAAAATAACCCTCCATTTTATTTCCCTTTCTTTACCTCCCATTTATTTCCAATTTGAAGTGATTGAATTTGGCCTAATGTTCCCTTCTTTTCTTTTCCTTTCCTTCCAAAAAATTTTTTTTCTAGAACACACATTCTTTCATTTCCTTCCTTCAAAAAAAAAAAACTTTGAAACACAAATAATTTTTTCTTTCCTTTCTTTTCTCTCCTTAAGTGAACTCGAAAACACAATGTAAGGAATTGATCACATTCTCCAAACGAATCACTTTTATCAAGGAAATGATCACTTGTTAAGTCTCACTAATCTTAATTCTTAGGTGGTAGTGATAATCACTATTAATAATCACTAAACAAGTTTTGTGTGTACCTAACAAAATTCTTACACTCACAATGTACAAGAAGAATAAGTGTTTAGTTGTAGTGCAACTATTCTTTCTGCTCTGTCTCTTGATCTTAAATTTATCCTTGATTGGATGTTGAAATATCAAGGTAAGTGAGAGATGTATTTAAGAATGTTTATTTAGAAAGTTAAAGCAAAAATGCGTGAATAAAAAAGGTTAGGTTAGCTTGTGTTTATAGGAAAAGCACAACAAACAAGAAAACACAATCAGATGATCTTGCAGTTGATCCCACGGTCTGTACCATCTACCGTTAGGTTTCTCTATTAACCGGCTTTCAACTTTTGAACATTGTGCAATGACTATAATTGGCTACCAACACTTTTTTCGCACTCATACATCTGCTTAAAACTTATCAAATGATAAGTGCCCAACCTATCAACTTTGATGACAACTTTTTAAGCATTGGGTTGAGATTTGGTAAAGCATGGGTGCTTTCTTCCTATTTTTGTAATGTTTTGACTCGTGGCATTAAATAGAAAGAATGCAACTAATTACTTACATTTTCAAAATTCAAAATCCCTCCACTTGATAATCAACTATTTTCGTTCAATTAGGATATTGATTAATAATGATTTTTGTAAGAAAATTAAGTTGTTAGTTTACCTTTGATTAAATTAACTGTCTTTCTAATTTCCAAACAATTTGTTGAAGCTTTGCTTCTTTCTAGATCATCTTTATATTCTTTATCTCCAATTGTTCAAATCTTCGTCATTTGATATAGCTTGAACATTCACCTATTGTTGAAGCTTTGCTTCTTTCTAGATCATCTTTATATTTTTTATCTCCAATTCTTCAAATCTTCGTCATTTGATATAGCTTGAACATTCACCTATCAATATTTATATAGGTTGCACTTGGTGAATCTTGTATTTAATGGATGTTGCAATTGATGACTTGTCGATCTTGATATATTGTTCTAAGTTGATCTTGATATCATGTACCATTTGAGCTTGATCATAACTTGAATTCAATGTTTATAAATATCTAAAAATCATCACTATAATTGAAGTATACATTACTTGTTTAGAAACATGTATGTGGTATATGCACATTTGCTAACAACAACCTAATAACACTAGTTCCTAATTCAACATATCAAAACTAAGAATCATTTATGTTTATTTAGATGTGATCATTATCACTAAAAACATACAATTCAAGTTTATTTCATCATAAGAATAAGAAAAAAGAAGTTTCCTTCATTGTGTATGAGTATAACATCCACTAAAAATTTATTAAATGAAAACATGGATGAATTAGGTTTTTATAGTTAGTGTTCTTCAATTATGAATTTCATGATCATCGTGATTTGATTATCTCTGAAGTTGGAGTTTCTTTAGTGTTGATATCTAATCTTGAACACCATCTCCAATCTTGATCATCCTTTTTGAATTTCACTTTGTTCTTGCTTCTTATTGATGTAAACCAATAAACAGGGGCGGACCTATCCCATTGCTAGGGAAAGCACTCGCTACCCCTCAACTTTCCGGGTATAGTGGAATTTTTTTTACATTTTTGTAAAATGTTACCCTAAAATAAATTTTATGTTACCTCTAAAATAAATTTTACTAAACTTTAAACCCCAATCGAAACTTAATAAACTCCAATTATCAAACTCAACTAAATTCCTATATTTAGCAAATTGCCAATAACCCAAACTACTAAACCAAATTACCAAACCAAACCCAATACCATTTTCCAAGAGTTAATGGCCAAAATCGTCCCCGAAGTTTGGTTGCTACATCACTCCAAAATCGAAACTTTTTATATCTGGGTTCTTCAATTTTACATTTTGTTGTCAAATTTGTCCCTTACACTAACCCCAGTTAAATTATTTCAATAAGTTGAGGGGTATTTATGTCTTTTTGCCAACCCATTTATTTTTTAATACTTTTTAATGAGTGGGACTCACCTCCCCACCAGCATCAAACCATTAATCATATACTAACCACTCTCAATTCATAGATCTTCAATCAAAACCTAAACCGAGAGAAAAGATTAATATTCAAGTTCTTAGAGTATCCACAATGCCTTGAAGTGACGTTGGTTTGGATTTTCGGGCAACCCCCAAGGACCATCCTTACATCGTGTAGTCCTGTTTGGCAGTTCCAAGTTCACAGATGTAAACCCCCACTAACTGCATATGGTGTCCCAAACACATCTTACCCTCTCATACAAATGCTTATATATGGTGTATTATACTATTTTAATGTTTTTAATGGAAGTTTTTGGAGGTTTAATGTTGTGGAAAATAGTTTTAAAATCTAATGCGATATACTAAGGTGAAGGTATGTAGCTCTTTGTGTTGTGGATGTTCTTAACCTCAGGTCATTACCGATACTTTAAAAATAGAGTAATTTACTAAAATTGTTCATGTGGTTTGGCCCAATATGTCATTCTAGCCTAAACTTTTAAAAATTGTTTGAACAGTCTCTGACTTTTGAGAAAATATGCCAAAACAGTCCAAGGACTTCACCCATAGAGATGTACAAACCGGGTTTTTTTTTAAAAACCGAACCGGTTTTTCCTATATCGGTTTTTCCTCAAACCGATCCGGTTTCCAAACCGGTTTTTAGCACCGAAGAGAACCATCGATCGGAACCGATTTGGGTCAGTTTTTAAACCGGTTTTTTTGCCAAACCGGTCATCCTAGAATCAAAATACATTGCCTAAATCGGTTTTTTCGTCAAAAACCGGTTTTTTTTTCCCAAACCGGTTTGTTCCTAAAACCGGTTTTCAACCCGGTCTAATCTCCAAAACCTATAACCTATATAGAACCGGTGACTCGGGTCGGTTTGGGACCGGTTTGAACAAAAACTGGTTTTTGTCTAACCGGTTTTCCGGTTTTTTTTTCCGGTTCGGTTTTCAAAACCGGTTTTTTTGTACACCTCTATTCACCCAGTTAAGTTTTTGACGTTAAGTCAGGGGCAATTTGGTCAACTCACGTATAAATTCATCTTCTTCCTCATTGTCTTCTTCCCTAATCAGACCCACCACCCACCACCATCTTCACCTTTCACCACCACCACCACCACTACCCACCATTCCTCCATCTTCCCAGGCGATTTTTTACCAATTTTGCACGGGTTTGGTTTTTGTTCGTTTAATACTTAACATGGGTTTACGACTCATTTTCCCACTATGTTTTAATGTTATGTAAGTCACTTGATGTTAATAGTTTGTATTCTTTCTTTACGATTTTCCTGGTTTTGGTCGTTGTTTCGTTGCTACGTAACACGGTTTTACGCCTCCATCTTACAACGCTGGTAGCACGGTTTTACGCCCACCTCCCCGCAACACCGGGGGCTTAACACTAGTTTACTCTTAAAAATAAAATAAGAAGCTTAAATATGAAAGAGAATGGTAAATTTAGCACACTCCACTTGCAATTTTCACCCCTTTAGCTCAAAATATATCAAAGTTATAAACAATACATGATTACATTCTTCAATTAATATGCACAAAGACTTTAAAAAAATCAAAATCCTTCCCCTTTGACAACACTTTTGATCATCCAAAAGTAAAACCAATGTCACACTTCAACTCCTACTTTATGTCCTTCCTAATCTTTCCTAGAACATGCTTCTGGTCCAAGCAGAATGAGATGCTTCAGCTTCTTTATCAATTCCCTTATTTAGATCATCTGTCAATGTCATTATCAGTGTGTCATCAAGTTCCTTAAGCTTATCTAGAATCCATAGTCTCTCAATCTCAAACTCTACAATAGATTCCTCATGTTCCCTTAGATTCTTAGAATCTAAAACATTTGTGTCAACTAACAACTCCTTGGTAACACTACACGAATCACGCGCACATTCTGGCATCATTTTCGCCTCATAATCTGAAACTTTTTCTTTGTATTTTTCAAGCTCGTTCTCCAGCTCAAATTTGTCCTTCTCTAGCTTCATAACGAGTTCATTCAAGAGCTGCAAAACCTCTTGATCGTACTCCGCTTGTTCATCCATCATTCTTTGGTTTTGAATGGATTCAATCTTAAGTGCCACCTTTTGTTCTTGAAGTCTGGTAATCATAACCATTGCTTGGCTTGCAGCTACTGCAGAAGCCTTTCGTTCTTTATCTAGTTCTATATATAAGCCGCGTACTACAAGTCTTTCGGCTTTTAGTTCTGCTAGTAAACTATCAATCGTGTCGACTTTACCTTCTTTGTTTTCTTTATCTCCACATGATGATTGCAAGAATCCAAATTCTACACATATAGTGCATAATATTACTATAGGGATAATTAAATCCAAAATTTTCTTTGCATATTATGGAACATTTTTAGATTTTTTTTACAAATATATATGGACACATAGATATTCAATTCATGAGTCTTTTCCTCTTATTTGCTCACTGGAATTGAGTCTAATTTCACTAGTAGACTCCGTAGAAACCATAACAAGTTCAAAAATCATCTAGTAACGCTTATGATTTCGCTAGACCAAGTAATAATAATAAACCTTTTTTTTATAATATTTAATAAAAAAGTTGAAACTTGTAACAATTCAAAACAAGTAGATTGAAAATTATTAACAAAATCCATGTGAATTAGGTTTTTAACTTTTTATAATCTTCTAGGTTTGACTTTGAGAAGTGAAGCATGAAATCTTTACCTTGATCATGATCTTGATCTCCATTTAAACTAGAACTTGTGCTACAACTAGTTGATGAATCAGTCCACTCAAGAGGGATTATATGGTCAAAAACTTGTATGTATGAACTCTTGTTCTCAACAGGAAGATCCATGAAATCTACCCCTCCATTTCCTCCATAATTTGATTTGATCTTTGACGCGCTACCACCGAATGATCTACAACATGAGCACTCATTCTCAGTTGATATCTTTCGACGATCTAGGCAGCCATAATGACTCAAAAACTCAGTTGCATGAGCTTCACAAATGAGATTATGATACGGGCTTACGTTGTTTTTTGGATCAAACAAATGATCAATGGTGGAACACCAAACACAAGGAGGTTTGAGAGTGTAGTAAGTAGCAAATTTTCTGATGAGATATGAGAAGATAGAGTTGAAAAGAAGCATTATTATTAGGATCCATTCTAGCAATGCGTAGGTCAGAACAAAGACTGTTTTGTGGGTTGCAGCCATTGATGTTGTAGCCTGTGGATGATTTGAAAGTTATAAGGAATCAAGAAAAGATAAAGGAGGAGACAAAGGTTGATGAAATTAAGGGAGTTATGATTATGATGACCATGGTGGTTGTGATTAGAGGCAATATTTGAATACATGAGGCCGTGGGTCATGTTATATTTCAAACAAATATTCCCTCAAAGCTTTTTTTTTTTATCTTTAATGAAAGTTATTTCGTTTTAGACGTAAATTGAAAAAAAAGAAACTGCATTTATGTTATTATGAAGGGGCTTATAATATCACTATATTAGTTGATCAAGTTGAACTATAATGTGTTCCATTGTTTGTTAGTTGTGATTAATTGGATTACATTTGGACCAGGAAAGACTACTTTTTAACGGAATTGTGTGTGAGTGTAAATGAATCGAGTGCTCGTAAGCTATTGGAGATCGACTAAAAAAACTCGAACTTGGCCAAGCTTAAACAAATGCAAGCTTTTATTAAGGCCCTTCAATAAACGAGCTCGAGCCGACTCACGAGCTTTTATCTATATAATTTATATATTTTATATTTCTAATACATTTATATAGTAACCATTATTATTATATAAAATTATGATAAGAGTTACTAAATAATATATATTATATTACATATATAAATAAAAGGCAAAATGGAATCTAATAATCTCACCGTTTTGTGGTTAACCGATAAAATCTCACATCAGTTTTTTTCCCTCCATCAATCCCAAGTTTCAAATATTTTACTATCACTGGTCATTCGTTAACTCAAACTAACCCGTTTATTTTTAGATGACGTGGCGACCGACTTGGCAATTGACGTGGTGTTTTTTAAAACTTTTTAACTTATTTGGCAAATGACATGTAAAAAGATGACACCTTTTATAATAAATCACAAACCCACCTCGTATCAGATTCTTGTCAACGATCCCAACCCCAAATTTGAACCCTAGGTTCATCTTCACCAAATCTAACTCATCAATTGGAATAGAAAGGTGAGGATAAACGATGAGTTCATCTTCATCTTTTGGAAATTGTACTTCCTCTTCATCCACTTGAAGCCAGAACCCCAAAATCTTCAGACTTGGTACCTATGTAAATGCTACCAAAATCTGAATTATTTTTTGAACTAATCAATTAGGGAAAAAAGATTTAAGATTTTAGGTTACCTGATGATCGATTGTTGCTGGATTAATGATGATGGCGGTGATCGCGTGTATCTCTAAAGAAGGATTAGGACACTAGGGTTTTTTTTATTGTGGGAAGTGAATAAATTAAAAGGATTAAAAGGTTAAAACCTGTGAATGTTACTTTTAAAATGCTACTGTTACACGTCATTTTCCAAGTAAGTTACAAAGTTTTAAAAAATGTCACGTCAATTGCCAGGTTAGTCTCTACGTCATCTAAAAACAACCAAGGTTAGTTTGAGTTAACGGAGGACCAGTGGTAGTAAAATATTTAAAAGTGAGACCGGTGGAGGGAAAAAACTGAGGTGGAATTAACATCGGCTAACCACAAGAAGGTGGGATTATTAGATTCCATTTAGCTTGAGTAAAATAATTAAATACTTAACAATAAACAGTTGAGCCCGAGCATGAAAAACTACTCACAAGCCGAACGCAAGCTTTAGAAACGGAGTTCTAAACGAGCTCGAGCCCTCTTTAGTTAAAACGAGCCGGGCTCGAGCCTATACGAGCTCAGGCTTGACACAATTTGTTTACACCCATAGTTAAGTAGTGGGCGTTATATGGGGGCTTTATTTTGTAAAATAAAGCCCCAAACACCAAAACATAGGGGCTCCATATTACAAATTCATGCCCAAGCGTTATATATATAACGCCAAATGCCAAAGTGCCCAACCAATCCTCAATTGCCACGTGTACAATATGTGTTTATCAGTTTTTTTTGTATAAATAGCGCCCCCTTTTTTTCCCCCACTACACCCTCTTTTCACTTTATTTCTCCATGCTGACTCAGCTGTCACGTGGACCAATCAGAAACAGGGGCTTTATAAATAAAGCCCCCCACTACGCATGGTCTAACATTGGTTAACGCTCGTCTACACATAAGATGGTTTTAGCTCATTAAAAGGCAAAATCGGTTGCAACTTTCTGAAATCTTGATTGTTAGCCTTTGGCTTCGGTTAAAGGGCTCTTCACAAACTATTAAAGACTCAAAGAATCAATTATCTCTTCTAAGTATCACATAGAAGCATCAAGACGCAAGATTGGATCGTAGGACCACCATTCATAAAATAAAAGAAATACCAGATTTATTAAAGATATTCGGATTACAATACAATAAAGAAAACTTAAACATGATACAAAGACAGAAAATAAAATTACAATAAGAAATGAAAATACGAAACAAGAAAAAGAATCTCGAAGTGACCGATGCACGTGTAGAACACGCTTCCCTCAAAACAGATTTCGGGCCACACAGGTGAACCCGTCTGTTTCCCATGGTACAACAGCCTAAGCAGATTGCACTGTCGGAGAAAACCTAGACTTAAAACAGTACCTGAAACAAAAGCGTGGGTGGCAGAATAATTAGGAAAATCGTCTGAAAGAAGGTGATAGTTCGTGAACATGAATTCTGAGAATTTCTGTGTCTTCCAACAGAGCACACAACTCTGTATTTATCAACTGGATGAAAACCAAGCCAAGAGTTTGTATTGAATACTGAATCATTGATAGTTAAGTCTGTATTGAATTACAAGACTTAATCACACTTGACAGGTTGGGAATTCGAAAGAACTTGTCCACGTTAGTTAACCAATCCTAGCCATAGGCTCGAGCCATACCAGTCTAAGTTCAGTCAAAAATATAAAGGCGGATCTCAAGCGGCGATGCCAAGTGCAAAGTGTCCCATCAAAACACCACATTACGCCCATCACCCTAGCCCCGAGGGCAGGTGCTTCGCACCCTCCTGGCTGCCACTGGGTATGTCCAGATTATATGGTACACCGTACCACGTACCGGATTGGCGTTCTGAATGAGCCTACCCACCCCCTCGTACCGAATTTTACAAATGCACGACTCACGTACCAGTTTTTGTACCGCGCTCCATGTGACTATGCGACAGACCATATATTTCTTTAAGTCATTCCTCAACTTTTGTAAAATGACAAAATTCATCCCTAAAGTTTTTAATTTGAAAAAATACAACTTTCTAATATGACAAAAATGATCTCTCTACTTTCTAACTTGATAAAAAAATGTCCTTTTACTTTTTAACTTCTACTTAACCCTCAAACTTTTGACATGTAACCCGTTCTACCCCCAAACTTTGCTATTATGTCAAAAGTAACCTTTTAGCTTTGTAAATGTCACTTTTGACCCTCTCATGTTTTTAAATTTTGACCTTACCGTAGAACTAAATTTTTACGTTTTTATTTTTACGGATATGTCGGCATAAAGTCGAGTTAATTTTGCTTGAATTCAAGTCGGGTCAAATATAATACATTTTGATTCAACGATTAAATTCGAGTTGACTTATGTTTTGATGCAAAGGGTCGATAATAATCTATACACAATCACACCTCATACTCGGTGTAAATTCGAGTTTGTCTACATTCTGACGTATTTTTGGTATACCTTTTTGTATAACTTTAAGTTTGTCTATGTTTTGACGTAAATTGGGTGTTCGTCTTCGTGTTTTATTTTGTACGTTTCATACGTATGACTCGGGTCACACATTATACGTTTTGATTTCATGGTATAAATTCAAGTTAGTCTACATTTTGACCCCGTCGCGAGTCTGTCTACATTTCGACGTAAATTTGGTACACGTTTTCGTATAATTTTGAGTTTGTCTATGTTTCGACGTAAATTGAGCGTTTGTTTTCATGCTTTATTTTATACGTTTCATACGTATGAATACATAGTCTGCATTTAAAAAACTAGTTATAACTATTACTTTGAAAAAAAAATACAGTAAAATATGCACATGAGGATACGAGGGAACGACGGCGGCAGTTCGTGAAGCAAGTAGCGGCACATGCGTGTATTGAAACATATCAAAGCTAACGGCTAACTTATTATTGGGGTTGGTGGCCCAATGGTAGAAGCAAAGCTTCTAGGAACACCTAAGGGGGAGGTCATGGGTTCAAGTCCCATAAGGAGTAGAAATTTGCCGTTCAAAAAAAAACGGCTAACTTATTAACGCCTAACGGTACACATTTAATAATGCATTCTCTTTGGTTTAAAGTAAGGAAAAATGGAAATAAATAATCCTAACGATTGACAATTGGCCAATAACAGTCTCAACTATGAAAATCACCAATATTGGTCCTAACTTTCGACATATTAGAAACCAACAGACCCAAACTAACGGAGGCTAACTCCGTTAGTGTGATGCTGACGTGGCATGCTTAGGTGGCAAGATGAGCCTACGTGGCATCCTACGTGGCATGCCACGTGGCAAAATGATCCTACGTGGCATGCCACGTGGCAAAATGATCCTACGTGGCATGCCACGTCAGCATCACACTAACGAAGTTAGCCTCCGTTAGTTTGGGTCCGTTGGTTTCCAATATGTCGAAAGTTGGGACCAATATTGGTGATTTTCGTAGTTGGGACTGTTATTGGCCAATAGTCAATAGTTGGGATTATTTATTTCCATTATTCCTTAAAGTAAAGATATGCATGTTAATTATTATCATGTCATGCAAATTCATATGCATTTTGCCAGATCAATTGTTTACCTCGTACATCTTCGCGACTAGAGGTGCAAACGAGCCGAGCGGCTCGCGAGCTACTCGAGATCGGCTTTGTAAAAAGCTCGAACGAGCCGAGTCTTATCAAGCTCGAGCCCGAGCCTGAAATAAAGCTCATTTAGTTATCGAGCTCGAGCTCGAGCCTCGAATATAAAGCTCGGTTGGGCTCGTCGAGCCTTATCGAGCTTTGCTTATTTATGTCAATTAGTACTATATAGTCCAATTGTATTGCAACCCATGCATTAACTAAATTACTTTGGGCCTTGGGCTTCTTAATTGTCCAAAATGAGCTCGCTAATAGTCCAAAACGAGTCTTTAATAGTCCAAAATGAGCTTCTTAGTGGTCCAAAACGAGCTCGAGCCGAGATTGGGCTTGTTTAAACTCTTCCCACATACACTTTGATCGAGCTTTCGAGCCGAGCTCGAGTTCCTAAATATACTATCGAGCCGAGCTCGAGTCCAAAATACAAGGCTCGAATCGAGCTCGAGCTTCTGAAAATTGTAACGAGCTTAGCTCGATAATGCAAGGCTCGGGCTCGGCTCGTTTGCACCCCTATTCGCGACGGCCGTTTGGCAGCAAATTGGCGTGGTGTAACCGTGTAAAGTGCATAATCCTTTCTTTTTTTCGGTCAGAGACATTTTGGAGTTCCATCGGCATGTTGGGTTATCGGGCAAGAGTAAGGATATTTTGCACGGGCTTCTTGATGTGTCGTAAAAGACATCTTTTTTCCTATTTATTTTGTATATTATTTGGTCAAGTTTTTATTCGTTTTGTGTCATTTTTAGTACTTATTTATTTATTTTATTATTTTATAGGTGTTCATGGAGAATGAACTCAAAAAGAAAGAATTTTAATTGAGACACGACCACTTGAGAGCACGTGTTCATGGACGTTGGAGCGTAAACGAGTAACTTTGGTCAAGTCGCGAACACCAGATACGAGATCATGGAGTAGTAGTAATAATAATAATAATAATTAAAAAAAAAAAGAATAGGGATTAGTTGGGCTCGTGGCCCAAACTAAAGAAAGGAAACAAAGTCAAATGTCGGTTACTAAAAAAAAAGATATATGAGATATGGATTTATATATATCTTCGAAGGCAGGACAGAAGGGAAATTAATCGAAGACAGCCGCACGAATCAGAAGCTGTGAACGACCAGGAGGGCTGTGGAGACGGAGAAGGTATCCGGGTGCACTAAAGATTAATTATTTGAAGACCCGGGGGTTTGTTTTATTCGTTTTAATTATTTAGAGACATGATGAATTTGTTTTTTATAGACTTTGAATCTATGTTTCTGATTATAACTATGAACTAGACTTTTATGGTTGCTTAGGTTTATGAACTAGACACGTAATATGCAGTATTTAATGTTTTTGGTTTTTAATTTTGATGTGTAGAATTACATGATTTAAGTTTATTGTTGGACTAGATTATACCCCGGGAACGTCCCGGGGTTGAAAAAATTAATATGACATATTAATTTTACATATGAAATAGAATGATGCGCTTTACAGTTACATGCATGAAAGCTTCGGGTAGCAGCTAACCTAAAACAATTAAAAATATATCTCCAATGTTAACGCCTAACCTTAAACAATGTATGACTCTAATATTAATATCTAACCTAAAACAATGTATAACTCCAATGCTAACGCATGTTGAAAATAGAATTCATATTTACTGATTTGAACATAATTAGTGACTTGCCTATACATGATTAATGATTTACCTAAACGTTTTGTGTTTTTTTTTTCCTGTTTTAACAAAACCCAACAAAAAATAGTCGGGTTTTTTTTTCGTTTTTTATATAACACTATGGTACTCGTTGAAAAGATAATAAAACATTCGTTAATTTGGTGTAATTTTTTTCTTTAAAAAATCTCGTATATAAAAGATATTAACGTTTAAAAATTATGGGAGGAAACATAAGAGAGAAAAATCTAATTTTGTTTTTAAATTATTTTTTTCCTAAAATATCTCAATGCCACATGGGATGACACATGGCACACTCAATTAGAACAATACCTCTTTGAGTGCCATGTCATTAAAATGACTTTCTTTTATGGGAAAATTGCCAAAATGGCCTTTGACCCGAGTTTTTTGCGAAAATAGCCCCCTCAGGCGTCTCGGGAAAGACGGCTCACACTTCCCGAAGCTTCCCAACCGTCTTTGGTGTCAAATCCCCTACGGTCCAATTACCGTCTGCCACGTGTCCGACGTTTCCGAGGACGGCTGGAATTTGTCAAAGAGGGCTCCCGAAATATTGGAGCCGTCTTCGGACGGTTCCCACAGTTTTTTTTACAACTTGATTTTTAGGTTTTTTATAATATGATTGTTTTTCCCTTGTTTTTTATAAGTTTTGTTTTGTTTTTTATAAGTCTAAAATTAAATATAAAAACATAAAAATATTTCATTCATTCAATATTAAACATAATAATAAGAACGTAAATTAAAAACATAACAAAGAAAAAAAAACTTAAAGTTTGGGGTGCAACAATCGCCATGCCTCGACATGTTCGAAATCGTTGCCATATCGAACCCCATACTCATACTGAGTGAATCCGATAGCCAACTCTTCATCAAGCTCCGGGTCTTCGGTAACCTGTTGCTCGTATAAGTTGTTCCACAACTCACATTTGATGTTGAGGTCGGCCCACTTCAACTGGAGGTCACTGACAGTCTTGGTTGTGGTGGTGCCAATGTGTTCAACGAAGTCGCTAAACACCCGAAGCCAAAACCCCTCCGGTGGGAAGGCTGACCCATCGTCCCGGGGTGGTAGGAGTTGAATTTCCGGGTCATTGGATGCGTCCTTGTGGCAGACCACAAGGGCCATCTCTTTCTCTTCGGTCCATGTGATCATATTTTTGGCGGGTGTGTGTTTTTTTTAGTTTGAGAGAATTACACAGATTGTCCTTTAGTTTTACCCAAAATTGCATCCTATGTCCTTTTTTCAAATTTTTAACTCCTTATGTCCTTTGTTTTATGCACTTGTTACACCCTATGTCCTTTAGGCCAAACCAAGTTAAAAAACTCAGTTAACTTGCTCATGTGCCCCTCACGTGAGGGGCAAACCAGTCTTTTCACCTTAAAACATGATAAAACTTAAAAAAAAAACCCTTCAACAATCTTCAACAATCAGACAAACATGATAACCACCACCACCTCCCCACTGTCGAACCATCGCCGGACCACCACCACCTCCCCACTGTCTAACCATCGCCGGACCACCACCACCTCCCCACCGTCGAACCATCAACCACCACCAAACCCCTCATTTAGATCCACCAAACCACCATTCGAACCACCATTCGAACCCCTCATCAGATCCACCCCAAACCCCATCAACAACCACCCAAACCCCTCTGCAAAACACCCACAACAACCACCACCCCTCTCAAAACACCCACAACAACCACCCCAAACCACCTCTGAAACCCACCTTCGTCAACACCACAGCCCCCCTCCTCTGCAAAACACCCTCAACGACCACCATCAACGACCGTCAAACACCCACCACCAAAAAACCACCTCCGTCCCCCCTGCCACCATCATCGTCCTCCGGCGTCGTCGGAATCACAGGCGTCGTCGGAATTACACAGGTAGTCTGAAGCAAGAAAAGGGGGTTTTACCTAGTTTGTCGGAATCCACAGGCGTCGTCGGAATCCACAGGCGTCGTCGGTCACCTCTGCACCTTCCTGCTTCTGAATCCACAGGCGTCGGAATTACTCTGTCACCGCCCTGCTTCGTCTCTCTCTCTCTCTCTCTCTCCTTCTCTAATCCTCTGCTTCTCTCTCCTCTTCTCTGATAACAGTAACGCGGTGGGGGTGGGGTTCGACCACCGGAGAACCACCGTCGGCGGTGGTGGGAGTCCCTCCAGCTCCTCCTCCTTTCTCGACTCCTCTCCTCTCTCTAGGTATTCTTCTCTCTCTCTCTAAAGTTTTATCAGAATTCAGTGTGTTTGTGTGTGTGTGTTTTAGAGAGAGGGGGTGAGAGATAAAGTAGTGTTGTTATTATTATTATTATTATTATTATTATTATTATTATTATTATTATTATTATTATTATTATTATTATTATTATTATTATTATTATAGAGAATTACACAGATTGTCCTTTAGTTATACATGAAATTGCACATATTGTCCTTTTGAGGGTGAAAAGACTGGATTGCCCCTCACATGAGGGGCACGTGATCGACCTAACAGACTTTTTTAACGGGGTTTGGCTTAAAGGACATAGGGTGTAACAAGTGTATAAAACAAAGGACATAAGGAGTTAAAAATTTGAAAAAAGGACATAGGATGCAATTTTGGGTAAAACTAAAGGACAATCTGTGTAATTCTCTCTTTTAGTTTTTATCCGTTGTTTGAATTTTGGTTTGTGTTTTAACCACCGTAGATCTTCTATTTATATACAAAAATGGGGACGGTCTAACCACGGTAATTAATGCGACGCGACGGTTTCCAAACACAATAATTAATGCGACAGTTTCCAAAACCGTCTCGGGAACCCTAAAGGTTTTGCACACGGAACCGTTTGTTTTTATAAATATTAATGTTTTTATTAATCCAAATATTATAATATTACAATTTGTAACACAACAACAATTACAAAAACTGAAATATTACACGAAAGCGTTATAACACTAAATGTCTCGGGAGACTATTGAAGATTAGATCCTAATCCTAATGTTAGATGTTTCCTTCTTTGAACCATTGTTTCGAATGGTGTATGTGCTCTTCATAGACAAATCCGACACGATTCCTCGTTTTATGTAACAGTAGTTTCCAATGTGCACACGTCGACTACCGAGACATAAATTTGGGAGGCGAATGAACTTGCCAATAATGTAGACCACCACATCATCGATGCATTCTACACGGGTTAACCCACGCGCAGATGCAACAACGATCCAAGGAGCTGTACGCAGATGTAACAACGATCCAAGTGTAATCAACCGGACAATATATTCGTAACCCGGTCGGCTTCGGTTGGAAAAGTGGAGGATTTAAAAATAAAAAAGCCATTGATCGGAGAGAGGGTAAAATTTTTGTGAAGTATAGATGTTTGAGAGAGGGTATAAATTTTGTGAAGTGAAAGGGGGTATTTATAGTGTATAAAAAGTCGTCTCCGTGGCGACTTTTGGAGATATATACGGACAAAGTCGGTTCCCTAAATTTAAAGTCGCTTCGGTAATTTAAAGTCGCGTTGGTTATTTAAAGTCGCCTCAGTAATTTCAAAGCCGCCTTGGAAAAGTCGCCACGGAGACGACTTTTCCAACTCAGTCAAAGTCGGCTTGGTAAATTCAAAGACGGCTCGGTAATTTCAAACACGACTTTTCCCGTCGGACACGTGGCAGACGGTAATTGGACCGTAGGGGATTTGACACCAAAGACGGTTGGGAAGCTTCGGGAAGTGTGAGCCGTCTCTCCCGAGACGCCTGAGGGGGCTATTTTCGCAAAAAACTCGGGTCAAAGGCCATTTTGGCAATTTTCCCTTCTTTTATTATATGTATAGATTTGATATATGTGTGTTGGTGTTGATTTTATTTGAAGTTTATTTATTGGTTTTGATGAGCTAGGCATGTAGAGATACTCCCTAGGTCTTGAAATCAATCTAGTTCGTCAACTTAGGTTAGCGTGCTAGTATTTGGAGTTGGAGTACGACACAAGTATAACAAACTAATATAATAAATTAACTAAAACGTGCAGTCCATTCTTGAGGGTGAGAAATCTAACTCAAGATTGTTAGGTAACTAACTAGGCATTGTTCGGTAGTTGACAAGCGCTAGGGCGGGAGTCGCTACTTGTCCGTGTTTAGAGTTTTCCTAGGTTTTCTTCAGTAGAGTTTAAGTCTGCTTCATAGTTTGAGGGTTTTAATCCAGGAGAGGTTTTAATCTGATTTCTGTGGGATTTTGGTACGCTAAGGCGATCCAGATCCATCTTAGCATTTCTACACTTGTCCCGCCTTGATTCTAGCTTGCTAGCCTTACCTGCAGGAGGAGAGTAGTTGGATGAAATTAGGGTCTCAAGTTAATTACCAGATTCAGGATTTATTGCTAGTGTCTAGGGATTTTACCTAAGTAACCAGCCTTCTTCCTATCTGATTTCTCCAAGTTCCTAGTTTCGTATAAGCAGTTGAGGTTATTTTATTTATATTTAGTTTCTTCTAAGTTTATAATTATTAGTTTAAACCCCAATTTAAGTATATATTTATTTAGGCTAGTATTCGGTAGAGGTTGTGATCTAGAGTTGCATTCGCGTCTTTGGGTTCGATACTCGGTCTTATCTGTTTACTGCTTTGCGACCGGTACACTTGCCGTGCGTGTGTAGTTTTTAGGTGAGTCGTTTTAATTAAAGCTTGTGTTATTTTTATATATACATTTACACACATCACTTCTCATCATCGCTTGCTGGAGCATTTGGAGGGCGAGAAATAGGCTTGTTTTTTTACAACACTTCTGCCCGAGTGGAAGACATCCTGGGAGAGATTTAGTCGGTTAGGTTTTTATGGGCCAAGAGTCGAGCTAGATTAGTTTCCTTAAAGTGGGTTGACTGGTGTAAGTTCGATTTCATGAGTTGTATATAGTTGTTGTTTGTTGTGTGCCGCCCCGGTTTGGGGTTTTGGCGTTGTGAATGAAATATTCCTTTCAAAAAAATATGCATTTTGGTAAAATCACAGCCCGTTATAGTTTTATGATGTTGATTTTTATCTATTTATTTCTCCCTCCATAGCCGACTTTGAAGAGGACATGGCCGACAGTAGGGATGAGCTCGGGACGGTATCGGTACCGAACCGATACCGATCCCGACAATACCGATACCGAAAAGTCCAAAAAACCAATACCGATACCGAACACCCTCGGTTCGGTATCGGTTCGGTACGGGATCGGTATTTTTTCGGTTCGGGATCGGTATTCGGGACCGGATGCTCATCCCTAGCCGACAGTGTTGGCTCCTTCAACAAAGGTGAAGGGTGAGATCGAGATTGTTCCGGACAACCTAATATATATGGCGGCGAGTACCGCTTTATGAAAAAAAGGAAACACCTTCACTTTAGGCCCATGCATGTTTGGTTAAACTTATTTCCCCTCCTTATAACTTATTTGCTTTTAAGAAGTTAATAAGGAGAAAATAGTGTTTAGGTAATGTTTTCAAAATGAGTTTTTTATGCTTTGAAAAAGAGATAAGGAGAAGTTAGAAAGTGGTGACTTTTTGAAAAAAAAGGAGCAAAGAAGATAGAAAAGGAGAAAAAGGAGTTGGTTACCCAAACATGCCATTAATGTTAGGGTTCAAAATTTTTGAAAGGGTTCAAAGTTTTGCTCATGTGTGGCAACTAGGGCTGCAAACGAACCGAACGAACACGAACAAGGCCTTGTTCGTGTTCGTTTGTTAAGGAAATCATGTGTTCACAAACAGTTCATGAACACTTTCCGAACGAGATTTTTTGTTCGTGTTCGTTCGTTAAGAAAACACTTGTGTTCGTGTTCGTTTGTTAACTTTGTTCATGAATGTATACGAACACAAACGGACATTAATGAACACAAACAAGTGTTCATGAACACAAACGAACACAAAGAAATGTTCATGAACATAAACAAACACAAACGAACATATATTAACTTTGGAATAAAAATAATTCTTAAGATATCTGCTAGATCCACCCAAAATATAACTAAATTATCCAAACATATTTACCTCACATATATTATTTATTTGGGTAAATATAAGAAAATAAAAAATTATAAACCCAATTGAACTATCGAACATAAACGAACACATTACCGAACGTTCACGAACATAAACGAACGAACGCGGCCTCTGTTCATGTTCATTTGTTTAACTAAACGAACACAAATTTTTGTTCGTGTTCGTTCATTTATTAAACGAACGAACACAAACGAACTTCCCGCCGAACGGTTCATGAACTGTTCGCTGGAAGTTCAGTTCGTTTGCAGCCCTAGTGGCAACGACATATATTTTGCTACTCGGCTTTACTTTTTGGATTCAGAGTGTTATAGGCCCTCAAAATGTACAATCATTCACTAGTGGATCTGGCTTCCTTTTATGGGTTCTCGGGTATTAGGTGGAGCTAAAAATGCATTTTTAGTAAAATGATAGGGTCCGACTTAATACATATAATTTTTTTAGATTTTTTCAGTAAAAAATACATTATGAAAAAAATGAGGGAGAACCTAGTATGCTTTAGAAATAATTACCAAAAGAAATCACAAAAATTGAAAAATAGCGTGTTTCTAAATCTGCCAGTGCAACCATCATTCACTAATTTACAACTTTGTTTTTCTATTAAAAAAAAGAAAGCATTACCAAATTGACGACCCACTGAAGCTTGGTTAGATCCCAACTAAAGAAACCTACACTTGTATGACATGTGGACATTGCACAGATTGGTATGTGTATTATGCTACATAGATGTAGAATGAGTGAACATGGTTGTGTGATGGATAATATTAGTTATGGTGCTATTACAGCATCCACAATGCTATTGAAAATTCAAAATCTAAACCAGCCATATTAGTGTAACATTTCGTATTTTAAATTACGTTTGTCAACCAATAAAACGTCGCGTTTTGACATTCTAGTACGTTCTAAAAATATTTTGAGGCGTATTCGGGCTTATATAATCATATTATATATTTGCGATAATAAAATAATATCTAAATAATTGCAAAAAAATAAAAGGCATGGGCCGGAATCGAACCTGTGCCCATGGCCGGCCCAAACACAACCAACACCTTAACCAACTGAGCTACAACCTATATTGTGACTTTTATCAAACACAAGCATACTTAAACCCTTCTTCATTATACACAGTTGACTCGTGAAAGTCAACTGCGTGTACAATGCTTTCCAAATCAATTCAATCCGCGTCAATCCTGTTATGGAATGTTATGACCGACCTATTCAGCTTGTTTACCACGCAAATTATCATAAATAACTTTCCAAATTGAAGCCGTTTACGCGTATACTCTTTATGACGGGTCAAAACTTCTAAAATTATGAATACGTATTGTGAGTATAAATTGAGGCCATCCCTAGAAGCTAAGAGCACCGATAATTAAACCCCCACAACCCAATTATCCTTAAACGACTCCAGTTCTGCGTTTTTTTGCTTGGTTTGACCTTGCCGTTGATCTCTTCGATTCGTGCCTGTAAACGCATTGTAAGTCCAATTTTTTTGATTGGTTTTGTTATTCGGCTATTAACAAACAATAGCCCCATCGTTGCAGGGGCTATTAGTCGTTAACTGATACGATTAGAAAACTAGGGTTCGTAAGTTAGATTTGGGGAAGATGGCTCACTGCAGAAATCTTTTAAGTTTTAAACAAAACAAAATCAACAACCAACTGAGTCTGCAGACCAGTTGGTATTCACTTGTGCTAAAAACGTAGGAACCGGTCGGAGACCAAGGTTCGAGTCCCATGCAAAGCAGTTTATTCTTTTCTTTTTAAATGAATATAAATCAGATTTCCTTATATTATATAATTAAATTAATCAAAGATTAATCGTTCTCAGGGTCCAGACCACAGTTGGTCTGGGCTTGTGATTTAAAAACGAACCGGCCAAGGGTCCGGGTTCGATTCCTGGCATCAACAACATTTTTTTTTCTTCATATATATATATATATCCTCCTATATTTTTAAAATCAGTTTTAAATACTAAAACAGCTTTATAAATCCTACAAAAATTATTTTATGTTATTCTAGTAGTAGAGTTTAACGTACAATTTTTAGTTTTCCAAAAAATTTTTATTTAATATATATAATAAATAATTCAAGTTTATTCAATTTTATTTATAAAATTCTATAAAAATATCAAAACGATTATATAAATTTTCACAAAAATTATTCTGAGTTTTTATAACATTAAGATTTTCTGAAATGAATTTATTTCTGAAAAATCATTTATTTAATATTTTTAATCAATTTTTGTTAGTTTTTAAATCATAATAAATTCATTTTTCAATATATTTGCACTAAAATTTTATATAAATTATTTCTGATTATTTGGAACAGAAATATAATTTTAAAACTAATAAATCTTTAATTTTAGTATTTTTAAATATTAAAGTTAAATTTTGACAATTTGAAATAAATAGATTTAATATTCTATTTTTAAGAAAATAATTTTATAAAAATTATTTTTATACTTTAAACACATTATTGTGACCATCTTAAATTCAAATGTTATAAAAAGACTTTCATTTATTTAATTATCAAATTTCTCTTATTCCTTAAAACATTTTATTATTAATCCAACAAATGTTTATCCCCAAATCGAAACACTAGAATATACTTGTAGACTAGATAGACTTAGACTTATTTGTTACCTTATACATAGGGTAATACTTGGCAATCTTTTGGGCTACACTCATACTATTTCTCAAGACTTAATACTATACTAAGGTGAGTTTACGTAACCATGTCTATGCAATTCTTCATACTTGCAACATTATACTTAAGCAATTCTACATACATGTCTAGTTGTAAACTTTAATGCCTCATGACTTAGACAAATACTATTAGACTTAAACTTAAACTTACATAATCATTAGCTATGGCCAAGCCGGCGATATTCAATGATAGATCTATTGGATTGACAATCCCACCTAGATTCGTTGACCATCTTTTATGGGGAGCGCGGGTGATTGTTATCGTTCCAACGTGATATTAAGGTGAACCGTGGATGACGGGATGGACCTAAACTTTGTCGGAGGTTTGATTATGTGCATACTATACGTCATGTTTAATCATGTAGACTTAAACTTACATTAGACATATGAATTGCTAAACTTTTATACTTAAACTATTTGCTTAACATGACTTATGTATTCTCACCAACTTCTAGTTGACCCCCCCATTTTTCCAAACTCAACAGGAAATACTGATGCTTGAAGTCTAGAGCTAGCATGAGGAGATACTTGAAGCTTTGTTGATTACTTCATGTAGAATTTAATGTAATTCAATATTGTAATGTATTAAAGGATTATTTAAACATATGTATTACCATGAGCTACTGAACAATCATTCATACGTGACACCTCGATGTTTCCGCCATCGGTTGGGGTGTTACAATTAGCATGTCATATATATCATTCAAAACTCATTTTTTCCTCTAACACCAAACCATTCAAAACCTTTACATCATACCCCAGTTTTACACAACAAGACAAATAAAATAAGAATATATGTGTGTGGTGGTCCGCTTTATGTGGTCTAAACCCAGACGCCCCCATGTTGTGGATGCTCTTATAAGTGGACTTTGCAAAAAGTCAAAATTAGACAAGGCTTGATCTTATTACAATGTCATAGATTTGAAACAAGGAATATCTCGTCGGTAGTCATGCTATTTCACTCATAATAGGGCATACTGTGAGATAACCTATAGATCTGGCTAAGGAGATGATGAACTGCGACATTATATACATTCTGAGGCACGATACTTCCGATTCATACACTTCTAAAAACCACATTATTCTATTCGTACAACACAATTTGTTATAGACTTAAAAAATAAAATTTTGTTTTTTCATTTGTATTCTATGTCAAAACTTATAGATCTAATGAATAAACTCAAACATTCATTAATAAACCCAAACCATTCAATGTTTCCCAAACATACAAAGACTCTTAATCATACAAAGAAATAAACCCTAACACCTATTACACTTCCAGACACTTGATACAAAGAATCAAAAACAGACCTAACCAAGATTCAAAGGAGATGATCTATAACAAGATGTTACGACCTTCTCAAACCCTAGATCTATTCTACTGATAATATCAACTGGAGAAGGTGAAAGTACAGAGAGACTCAAGGAAACGAATGATCTAAACTCTCAAAGGAGGGAAACACAAAGTATATATACTAGAAGCTGGAAGCTTCTATCAAACAAACACACCATCATGAATCTCCAGCCATTGGATCTGATATGATACACAGATTGATGACATGTACGGTAGAGATGTCTTGCAACTTGGCAACTTGATTATAACAAACTTGAACCACATGCACTTGACCCGAACCATAATGAGCTGAACCCTCAAGCTAGCTGGACTCCCAATTTGATAGTACTTCCATCAGCCCAATAATCTACTTAGCCCAATGCTATCCAAAGTCCAATCCTGAAACAAAACAACTTAAGCCGGTTGTCACTAAAACAATTTTATAAAATTGAAAGATAAAATTATAACTATATATAATTTTAACACCTCCCCTCAATTTTATGAAGAAAACTCATCGTACATTCCAATTTTATCACACAAAACCAAATGTTGATGTGTTAATAAACCTTTAGTGAACAAGTCAGCCATTTGACTTGCTGACTCTATTTTAACAGCCTGAACAACTCCTGTTGAAATAAGATCTCTAAGGAAAAACACATCCAACCCAAAATGTTTTGTTTTATCGTGAAATACAGGATTGCCTGCAATTGAGATAGTTGAAGAACTATCACAATATAGTTTAACAGGTAAATTAACCATAACATGTAACTCAGACAACAGATTTTTAATCCAGATTACTTCACAAGTAACAGAACATAAGGCTCGATATTCTGCTTCAGCAGATGAACGAGACACTGTGGATTGTTTCTTACTTTTCCACGAAATCAAACTACTACCCAAAAACACACAAAACCCAGTAACAGACCTTCGTGTTTCTATACACTTGGCCCAATCAGAATCAGCATATGCTAACAAACAAAAAGTATCACTCTTAGTTAACAAAACACCTTTTCCAGGTGCAGACTTAAGATACCTCAACAGTCTAAATGTAACAACCCGACCCGGTGGGGGCTGGTCGAAACGACAGTTTGGTACAGACTTGCACAACGGAAGCAACGATAACTAATATTTATTTGTTTATACAATTTCTAATCCAAAAATATAATTACACAACTTAAATAAATACACTAATAACTATGCAGGGACGAAACGCGGCGGTCGTCGAAGCAGTCGATAGGATGTGATCCGCTAGTTGATCCAAATCTCAAACCATGCTTAGCTCTAGATGCTCTAAATCGTTACGCTAGCATCTTGAATCTTCTACCAAAACAAGCTCTAATCCGTGCTAGCAAGCATATGCCTCGTCTTCAAGACTATCCAAATGCAGTACCTGAACACATGCTTAAAAAGAGTTGGGTCAGCAATTATGCTGGTGAGTCCGTGTAAGTTGTTAAGTAAATCCAAAACAGTTTAATAGTTCCAAAAACAAGTTCACACAGTTAAACACATGGTGATGTACAAGTATCACACCTCAATCCTAACACGAAATCCATCTACTCCCATTATGGATTCCCTACGGCATAATATATGCCGCAACGGTCCGCAGACCTCAGTGGAGGGTTTTCCGGGCTTCCGGATCCACTGTGCGTGGGGGATTCCCCAAGTAGTACTACCCATACATTAAGTGGCCCAACTCCCTTGGGTTAATGAGTGTGCATCTGGTTTTGGGAGCCCTTGTCACATCAAGTAAGTTTACACACAAAACAGTTTACACGTACAAGCATATGTTCACCCCAAAATAGTAAAACAGAAAAAGGGGAAGTACACGAACTCACCTTGGTAGCGTATCACATCACGTCATATTATTACGTGGTATTCCCAAGCCTTGATCCCGCTTATGGTTCGTATCCAAAGTCCTACTATAATTATAGACATTAGTGGTTATAATTGAATACCGTGGTTACACGTGTGGATAGATTTAGGACCGTTTGGTTAAATCATATCGTCTTGTTCTAATTGTTGGTTCCCATAGTCGTTATCCAATTTGTCTAATAGTTCATATAAATATCTATTCACTCAAGGTCTTAGGTGTCTCATTTCCGTTTATGTCATTGGTTTATCTTAAGTCTCGAGTGGTTAGTTATATTCAAGAGTCCATCATATATTTCTGACACACCTACTATCCGAAGTCCCAATCGTACCATGTTAGCGAGTTACATATAACATCTCTAGCTGCTAGTATCTTGTCCTAATAATCAAGTACTACACATTCCAATTGTATATATTATTTATTCATCCATTTTTATATCTAAGTCCCTAATGTTGGATCCATTGTTTGTATTAATATCCAATGCCTATTTGTACATTTATTTGTCTGAAGTTCTATATGTTCTTACAATTTAACTGTCCACATCACCAAGGCATTTATATACATTCGGGTATTACTATAAATACATTCGGGTATTACTATAACACAAGGTTTGCCTTATACATAGTTTATATAGATTCTTATAATGTTTGGTCGGATCGGTCCGGTCTAATATCTCGTCAATGTCCACACGTGTTACACGCAAATAGTATACATAAACATAATATTCGAACTTAGTTATACCTTCCTGGTTTCTCACTCTTAAGTTGACCATGTTGTCTAATGGGTTGACCAAGACCTTCCCTTTGACTTTGGTTTGACCGAGTGTTTGCCTATCCTGGATCAGTGCCTACCAGCCCTTCTGCACCTTATACAATTGCCAGCAATCACTGAATAGTCACCATTTATGATTTCATCTTAGACACCTATAACCATCACTTAATCATCACAAACTACCAGGTAACCCATGAACTGGTGGTTCCATCTCCATCAACTATGATCACATCACAATCTATAAACCACATCTCTACATCAAACAAACAGAATGCATCTAAGGTGAATCTTAAGACTTACCAACCTACTGGAACCCTTGGGTACCACCGATAATCACAACTGAACCATTGTCGCCCCACACCGCTTACCCCTAAACCAGACGCACCGGCCGGTCGTAGACCACGACCGGTTCCTTTGCTTAACTCTCTCTCTCTCGGCCCCTTTCTCTCTCTACTCTTCGTCGCTTCTCTTTCTCTCTCTAGATCAGTATGGTGGTGTACGGTATGGGTGTGGGTGTTTCGGTGTGATCGGGTGTGTGTGTGTGTGATTTGGGGGTGGGTGTGAGGTGGTTGTTGGAGCTGCTTTGCCGGATCTCCGCCGTGCTCCGCCGTACGCGACCAAGGGCCACCGCCCATCTCCTCTTTTCCCCTGACTTCTCTCTCTCTCACAATGTATCTAATATGTGTGTGTGTTGTATAAGACCAAATGGTGGATTTGGGTATAAATATGGGTGAGTGTGTAGATGGTTTCAACAAACCATCTATTGTCTAATGGTTTTGATGGTGTTGTGTCACCACAAGGGGAGGACAAGTGTCCTCCCTTGGTGACTCACCATCTTGGGTTCGGGTCCGAGTTCATTATCGGGTGTCAGTTCGGTCGCGTAACAGGTATTTTCCGGATAATAATATTCTTTAGATAATTATTTGGGTTCAAGTTCAAAACTAGTACTCGCGTGTAATAATTGTTCTTATCTTTTAACATTAGTATTTATTATTTCTTCGTCATTCTAATTATTAGTCGCGAAAAATTTTGGGCCTTAGGTCCGGGTTGTTACATTCTCCCCCCGTTACTGGAATTCCGTCCTCGGAATTATTTTCGATCTACCCATTGGACCTATCCAATATTTTTCGTACTTGGATTCAAGATTCGGGGCTCAACGCTCGTGTGTACATAACTATTTTCATAATTCCAATGATAATTTATATGGTTCCGCACTATGTCTCATGCTACTTTTAGGTCTAAAACAATTGGTTCAAACTATTGACAGACTAGTGTTGGTTATTGGTTTGATTTTCAGTCTCATTTTTGACGCATCATTGGTGTTTATATATAGGGTGTACCGCAGCTAACCCACCACACCAATGACACCTCTTTAATGTACTGAAAATCTTCCCAAAAACTTGACAGAAAGCATATTTGTAAACATAAGGAGTCGAAAAATTCTATGCATATTTCGAAAGTTACTAGTCCTAAAAATATATATATTCTAGTGTCGACTAACTTACCGAAATAGGGGTCTTACATTGGACTATGTTCTTAGAGTTGTATGTTATTATCACAGGTTCTTATGCTTAGTACTGGGGTTGATCTTATCTATATCATCCGCAATATTGTTAAATTCTTAAGCTTTTGAAGTTTTTCTATGATACGTGGTGTAGGATATGACAACAAATTGTTTAGAAGCATGAAAAGGTTTAAGTGTCCAAACTCACTACGTTGTTCTTAACCATGTCAAGGGCACGCAATCCTTCTTTTGTCGTCCTAAATCTTATCTTCTCGTGTGGTTGAATAGTTATCTATGAAAAATTTTCTACCATCATCGACATTGCTTTCTTATTTATATCAATTATTCCTTATAAAAACTTCCACGAACGCATTCGCTCCCCCCGTTAGGGCCTATCTTATATATTTTTAACGGATTCCATACAGATAGTTTCATCACTATATTAGAAAGTTATGTGACTAACTCAAAGGTTTTGGCAATAGTCTAGGAAAAACTTGGGATATTAAGATAACAAAACATATATTAGACCTTTCAATCCTAGTTTCTTTGGTTAGCGAAAGTTGTACAGTCATAGTGGTTGAAAGATTCTTGTACCTAGGTCGTCGTCTTTCCAATCACTATTTTGAAATCCTTAAAACCTATCATGTGGTTACGATTCCAAGACTTTATTCTTGACCAAAATTCATTGTATCCAATACTAATTTTAATCCGAATGAAGGAACTCAGTAACCATTGGTTTAGTTTCTTACCTAACTGATAACGTAAAAGTTCAACCTATATAGACCATATATTGATAAACCATACTATCGACAATAACTATTTTATTAGGAATCTAAACTTATCGGATCATATCTAAAACACGGTATCATGTCGTAGATCCAAGACGCTATATTTGAGCTTAAATTGGTCAAGTTTGGTTAGGAAAATTTAAGAATCAAGGGTTAAACTCGCAACTTTTATCCTTAGTCGATTGGTGGATGCATAGATATGATCCTACGGTTTTGTATGCATGAACCCGATTTACACAATAGTATAGTAGACGATAACTATTTGGTTGAAAGTAAAACTTATCGAATTATCCATTTGCTAGGCAGATCGAATTCCTTCTTGGTATTTTTGGTTCTTTCAAATTGCGGCGCCAAGTTTTGGCGAGGTACCTGGTTCTCATGGTTAGTTCACTTCTTAATCATAAAACTATATTCATTTAAGTTCATGGTACGTATATATATACAAGTCAAGAAGTCAAGTACTACAACGGTCGAAGGTATACACATATATACATATATACTATCGTAACACGCAAATCGTACCAAGTATGTCTAGTTTCAAGCCCTTAATATTGTCATACGAGTATATCACATATTTGTTTTCGTTAGCTAACTTGGTCCGTTTTCTCAAACTTCAATGTCGTTCATTTTCCGCACTTAAGTTCATCGTCTTATATTTTTGTCCTCACTAAAAATCTCTGCGACTCTTCGGATTTCTTAGAACTTTTTCGGGCCTGTAAATTCACAATTACATGACGTCAAATGTAATCGTCAATTTACCTCACGAAATTATTCTAATAATCTCCGTCGTAGTCATCATTCAATTATCTGACAAAGTTCGCATACCGGTTCTAAGTCCTTATAAGCATTTTAGTGTGTTCAGGTACTCAAGTCTCGACTTATTCCATTACTATTCTGATCGGTCTTATATAATTCCAAGGCACTTCCTAGCTAGGTAGTCTTAGAGCCTTAAACGCTAAGTTTTCTATGTTGTTCGGGTGTGGTATAGGATATCTGGAGATATCCTATTTCGCCACAACCGTTGCTCTGATACCAACTGTAACAACCCGACCCGGTGGGGGCTGGTCGAAACGACAGTTTGGTACAGACTTGCACAACGGAAGCAACGATAACTAATATTTATTTGTTTATACAATTTCTAATCCAAAAATATAATTACACAACTTAAATAAATACACTAATAACTATGCAGGGACGAAACGCGGCGGTCGTCGAAGCAGTCGATAGGATGTGATCCGCTAGTTGATCCAAATCTCAAACCATGCTTAGCTCTAGATGCTCTAAATCGTTACGCTAGCATCTTGAATCTTCTACCAAAACAAGCTCTAATCCGTGCTAGCAAGCATATGCCTCGTCTTCAAGACTATCCAAATGCAGTACCTGAACACATGCTTAAAAAGAGTTGGGTCAGCAATTATGCTGGTGAGTCCGTGTAAGTTGTTAAGTAAATCCAAAACAGTTTAATAGTTCCAAAAACAAGTTCACACAGTTAAACACATGGTGATGTACAAGTATCACACCTCAATCCTAACACGAAATCCATCTACTCCCATTATGGATTCCCTACGGCATAATATATGCCGCAACGGTCCGCAGACCTCAGTGGAGGGTTTTCCGGGCTTCCGGATCCACTGTGCGTGGGGGATTCCCCAAGTAGTACTACCCATACATTAAGTGGCCCAACTCCCTTGGGTTAATGAGTGTGCATCTGGTTTTGGGAGCCCTTGTCACATCAAGTAAGTTTACACACAAAACAGTTTACACGTACAAGCATATGTTCACCCCAAAATAGTAAAACAGAAAAAGGGGAAGTACACGAACTCACCTTGGTAGCGTATCACATCACGTCATATTATTACGTGGTATTCCCAAGCCTTGATCCCGCTTATGGTTCGTATCCAAAGTCCTACTATAATTATAGACATTAGTGGTTATAATTGAATACCGTGGTTACACGTGTGGATAGATTTAGGACCGTTTGGTTAAATCATATCGTCTTGTTCTAATTGTTGGTTCCCATAGTCGTTATCCAATTTGTCTAATAGTTCATATAAATATCTATTCACTCAAGGTCTTAGGTGTCTCATTTCCGTTTATGTCATTGGTTTATCTTAAGTCTCGAGTGGTTAGTTATATTCAAGAGTCCATCATATATTTCTGACACACCTACTATCCGAAGTCCCAATCGTACCATGTTAGCGAGTTACATATAACATCTCTAGCTGCTAGTATCTTGTCCTAATAATCAAGTACTACACATTCCAATTGTATATATTATTTATTCATCCATTTTTATATCTAAGTCCCTAATGTTGGATCCATTGTTTGTATTAATATCCAATGCCTATTTGTACATTTATTTGTCTGAAGTTCTATATGTTCTTACAATTTAACTGTCCACATCACCAAGGCATTTATATACATTCGGGTATTACTATAAATACATTCGGGTATTACTATAACACAAGGTTTGCCTTATACATAGTTTATATAGATTCTTATAATGTTTGGTCGGATCGGTCCGGTCTAATATCTCGTCAATGTCCACACGTGTTACACGCAAATAGTATACATAAACATAATATTCGAACTTAGTTATACCTTCCTGGTTTCTCACTCTTAAGTTGACCATGTTGTCTAATGGGTTGACCAAGACCTTCCCTTTGACTTTGGTTTGACCGAGTGTTTGCCTATCCTGGATCAGTGCCTACCAGCCCTTCTGCACCTTATACAATTGCCAGCAATCACTGAATAGTCACCATTTATGATTTCATCTTAGACACCTATAACCATCACTTAATCATCACAAACTACCAGGTAACCCATGAACTGGTGGTTCCATCTCCATCAACTATGATCACATCACAATCTATAAACCACATCTCTACATCAAACAAACAGAATGCATCTAAGGTGAATCTTAAGACTTACCAACCTACTGGAACCCTTGGGTACCACCGATAATCACAACTGAACCATTGTCGCCCCACACCGCTTACCCCTAAACCAGACGCACCGGCCGGTCGTAGACCACGACCGGTTCCTTTGCTTAACTCTCTCTCTCTCGGCCCCTTTCTCTCTCTACTCTTCGTCGCTTCTCTTTCTCTCTCTAGATCAGTATGGTGGTGTACGGTATGGGTGTGGGTGTTTCGGTGTGATCGGGTGTGTGTGTGTGTGATTTGGGGGTGGGTGTGAGGTGGTTGTTGGAGCTGCTTTGCCGGATCTCCGCCGTGCTCCGCCGTACGCGACCAAGGGCCACCGCCCATCTCCTCTTTTCCCCTGACTTCTCTCTCTCTCACAATGTATCTAATATGTGTGTGTGTTGTATAAGACCAAATGGTGGATTTGGGTATAAATATGGGTGAGTGTGTAGATGGTTTCAACAAACCATCTATTGTCTAATGGTTTTGATGGTGTTGTGTCACCACAAGGGGAGGACAAGTGTCCTCCCTTGGTGACTCACCATCTTGGGTTCGGGTCCGAGTTCATTATCGGGTGTCAGTTCGGTCGCGTAACAGGTATTTTCCGGATAATAATATTCTTTAGATAATTATTTGGGTTCAAGTTCAAAACTAGTACTCGCGTGTAATAATTGTTCTTATCTTTTAACATTAGTATTTATTATTTCTTCGTCATTCTAATTATTAGTCGCGAAAAATTTTGGGCCTTAGGTCCGGGTTGTTACACTAAATGCAATTTTCAGATGACCCACTGTAGGTTTGTGCATATACTGGCTAAGATAATGTACATGATATGCTATGTCTGGTCGAGTATGTGACAAGTAAATAAGCTTTCCTACCAACTTTTGATAGCCACAAAAATTACTTAACACTTTGTTATTTGACTCAACCAAATTTGTCAAGACATGATGTTGTTCTAATGGATTAGACACAGGTTTACACCCAAGCATACCATATTCATTGAGTAACTCCATACAATATTTTCTCTATGATAAACACAATCCTTTTTCACTTTTAATGACTTCTATCCCAAGAGAATATTTGAGTTCTCCAAGGTCTTTAATTAAAAATTTTGTTTTAAAATCAGATTTAACTTTTTCTATTTCCTCAACAGAATTACCAGTGATTATAATATCATCTACATATACTAAAAGCACTAAGAACACAGACTTAGTATTTTTCACAAACATAGAGTAATCACAATGGCTTTGTACAAAGCCAAATTCCACCAAGGCATTAACAAGCTTCTCATTCCACATACGAGGAGCTTGCTTTAGGCCATATAATGACTTTTTCAATTGCACACTTTATTATCAGACTCACGTTGCACACCATCAGGAATAGACATATAGACATCCTCATAAAGTTCACCATATAGGAATGCATTGTTAACATCAAGTTGATAGATATTCCAACTATGTTGAACAGCTAGGCTAAGTACAGTTCTAACAGTTACCATTTTCACAACTGGTGAAAATGTCTCATCATAATCTAACCCTTCTCTCTGACTGTACCCTTTTGCAACTAACCTAGCTTTAAACCTATCTATCTCACCTGTAGATTTATACTTGATTTTATAAATCCACCTACATCCTACTTTATGTCTACTCTTAGGCAAGTCTACAATTTCCCATGTGTCATTTCTATAAAGAGCATTTAACTTCTCATTCATTGCTCTCACCCAATTTTCATCTTTAACAGCCTCTTTATAAAACATTGGTTCAGTACTTTTATCTAAAGTGACAGAAAAACATTTATTTTCAAAAGACAATTTTGAAAAATTCACTACGTTTTCAACTCCATATTTTACTTTACCCTCAACCACATAGTCACTCAACCTTTTAGGAAGGTTAGGATTTCTAGCTGACCTTCTAAGTTCTGATCTGTCTTGGATAGTGTCACCCTCAGGATCAGTTCTTAGATCATGTCCAGTAATCACAGATTCAGCCCTATCATTTTGACTTTCACTGGAACTAGGCTGCTGAAGACCAGCCTTGCCCTTAGTTCCATCTGAATGTCCAGATTGCTGATCAATCTGTGTTCCTAGATCCATATTACCTACTCCCTTTCCCTCATCATTGGGATCATTCACTTCCAAGACTGTTGGTGACTCTGTGGTTTCATAAATGTTGAAAAAATTTAGTGAATTAATTTCCTTATCATTATTTGCATCAAATTTATTAAAAACAGACTGTTCTTTAAAAGGAAAACATGTTTCAAAAAACTTCACATCTCTAGAAAATATAATATTTTTACTATCAAGACTATATACTTTATAACCCTTCTTTTCATGAGAGTAGCCCAGAAAAACACATTTTTCTGCTCTACTCTCCAACTTGTTAGACTCATTTAAGATAGTACAAAAACAGAGGCACCCAAACACTCTTAGATGATCTAGAAAGGGAGAAAAACCAAACACAAGTTAATAAGGAGTCTTTCCACCAAGCACAGAAGAAGGTGTCCTATTAATAAGATAGGAAGCCATCAAAACACACTCTCCCAAAAACCTAACAGGTAAGTTACTTTGAAAAAGAAGTGCTCTAGTGACATTTAGTAGGTGTCTATGTTTCCTCTCAGCAATTCCATTTTGCTGAGGGGTATAGGCACATGTAGTTTGATGAATTATACCTTTAGATTTACACAAATTGGTCATTTGATTATTAACAAATTCTGACCCATTATCACTTCTAAAAGTTTTGACACTTTTACCAAACTAATTTTGAAGTATGTTAATAAAATCTGAAACATTTTCAAACACTTCAGTTTTCTGTTTCATCAAACAAATCCATACTGCCCTTGAATAGTCATCTACTATAGACAAGAAATATTTATGACCATCTCTATAAGCTACCCTATATGGACCCCAAACATTTAGGTGAACTAACTGTCCTAATTGAGTGCTCTTATGATTACTCAAAGGAAAAGGCTCTCTATGTTGTTTGGCCTTGTGGCATACCTCACAAGGACCATGATCAACTATAACATCTAAGTTAGGTTTTAAAATTTTTAAGACTTGATCAGATGGATGTCCTAACCTAGCATGCCACATATTAAAATCAATCATGCTATTAAAACACACCTTAGCATAAGAATAGGCATTGCCATACATATACAGACCATCACACTGATCACCAGTCACCAGGACTTTCCTTGTTGACAAGTCCTGTAGGTAACACTTATGTTCATCAAATCCCACAAACAATTTACTGTCTTTTGCTAACTTATGTACAGATAATAGGTTAACAGAATATTCAGGTACAACTAGAACATCCTGAAGAATAACATTTTCAGCTAATTTTAGTTTACCAATTTTTGTAACTAAAGCAAATGTTCCATTAGGATGTTTTACTTTTATGTTTAAGTCAGAAACATCTACAAAGTCAAACAACCCTTTATCATCTTTTACCATGTGTTCATTTGCACCTGAATCTACAATCCAACCCAAACCTATTATCCCTTTATCAGTACTAGCAAAACAATACACTTTGCCACAAATGGAAGATGAACAAAATATTCTACCAAACAAGTTACAACTCTGAGATGATTCCACAGTTCTATCATTCAAGAGACCAAGTAACCTATTCACTTGTTCAGCAGTCAAAGTAGCAGCATTAGAAGAAGTATTATCAGAAGTGCTACTATTACTAACAGAAGTTTTCTTTCCTTGATTCCTCCTTGGTCTTATCCAAGGAGGATATCCTACAATTTTAAACATTTGTCAATGGTGTGACCTACAATGAGTACATTTCAAATTCTGTGTAGACTCTTTAGAAAACTTCTTGTTATTACTGTTATTATTTAAAAACTCATTAGGATTGACTTTTGACACAAAACTAACATTTTGACCAGTTTTACCAGTATTGCTAGAGTTTCTATGGGATTCCTCACTAGAAACAATAGCAAATGCTTCCTTTAAGGAAGGAAGATCACTTCTGATTAGTAAAGTAGTCCTAACATTTTGATATGAATTATCAAGACCCATCAAAAACTGCATCAACTTAATCATATTATTATAACTATTGAACTCTAATGAAGCATCACAAGTACATGAAGGTAATTGCAAGATTTGATCAAGTTGTTTCCACATAATAGTTAGCTTATGATAATACTCAGAAACTGACATTCCACTTTGTGTAAATGAATTAATTTTCTGATACAGATTATACACAACGGAACCATCAATTTTGTTATATGTTTCTTTTAAGTCTTTCCATACATCAGAAGCTAAAGTAGAATATACTTGACCCATATATAATTCTTCAGAAATAGAGTTAAGTATCCAAGTAAGAACAACTGAGTTACATCTATCCCATTGTTTGGCTAACACATCATCATCAGTAGGTTTAATACATTCACCATTTATAAATCCAAGTTTATTTTTAACCTTTAAACCTAAGATCAAAGCATTGGACCAAACAGTATAATTCTCAGTTCCTTTTAATTTGATACTTACAATAGTTAGGTTAGTAGAGTCACTAGCATGTAGATACAATGGATCACTAGCATCCAACTTACTAACCAAAGTCACAGAAGGTCTAGTATTATTAGGATCAGGGACAGGACCAACAATAGGACCAGTCATGATGAATCAAACAAACACAGTAATATCACAAGAATAAAACACACCAGATCAACAACCACAAACAGGAATCAACAACTTCAAACAAGAACACAAACAAAACCAAGACAATTGACACTAAAGAAGATTAACACACACACAGGCGAAGCTACGTGGGGTGTCCAGATCACTGGTTCATCACTCTTGGGTGCCAGTGCAAGTCCTCACGTAGGAGCCTCCTAAACTAGACACACCAGACCTTTTACACTAAGACTGACAAAACACTTAAACAAGAAATAGGAACAGTCTCACCGGGAGTGGTGCCCAAGTTAGGGTTCGCCAATAAATCACAGCTTGTAACCTTCACTTAGGGTTACAAAGCTGTGATGCAAGAAAATATGCTAATCCAACCACACAGCAGTCAACAGTCTCCAATAAGTTCTTGAAGCTGATAATCAAACAATCTCAGATGAAAACCCTAGATTTGACCAGATCTTGATCATCCAACACCAGACAGACGAATATACCATAGATCTGACCCTAACACAACGAAAACCGAGGATGAATACAGCGGAAGACACCAGAATATCAGGCCTATTGCTCTGATACCATGTCAAAACTTATAGATCTAATGAATAAACTCAAACATTCATTAATAAACCCAAACCATTCAATGTTTCCCAAACATACAAAGACTCTTAATCATACAAAGAAATAAACCCTAACACCTATTACACTTCCAGACACTTGATACAAAGAATCAAAGACAGACCTAACCAAGATTCAAAGGAGATGATCTATAACAAGATGTTACGACATTCTCAAACCCTAGATCTATTCTACTGATAATATCAACTGGAGAAGGTGAAAGTACAGAGAGACTCAAGGAAACGAATGATCTAAACTCTCAAAAGAGAGAAACACAAAGTATATATACTAGAAGCTGGAAGCTTCTATCAAACAAACACACCATCATGAATCTCCAGCCATTGGATCTGATATGATACACGGATTGATGACATGTACGGTAGAGATGTCTTGCAACTTGGCAACTTGATTATAACAAACTTGAACCACATGCACTTGACCCGGACCATAATGAGCTGAACCCTCAAGCTAGCTGGACTCCCAATTTGATAGTACTTCCATCAGCCCAATAATCTACTTAGCCCAATGCTATCCAAAGTCCAATCCTGAAACAAAACAACTTAACCCGGTTGTCACTAAAACAATTTTATAAAATTGAAAGATAAAATTATAACTATGTATAATTTTAACATTCTAGTAAAGATAACTTTAATATTTGACAAATTATGAAACGTTTTTCACTTTTTTTGGTAAATTATTCGTCAAAACTTCAAATTTACTGTTGGTTTTTATAATTATTATTTCCGGGTTCCATTTTCCACCAAGCTCACATGTGATCATGCAATGTACAATTATTTTGCGAAAGTAATCATGGTCACAAATCACAATATTTGAACTTCTGAGTTTGTTGTTTTAAAGAGAAACGAGCAATGTTAGTTTTGTCACTGAAAATGATCTACAGATATTACTCTAACGTGAAAGTAAGTAGATAATGAGGTAATAGTAAAAAAGTAAACAACTTTTTTTTTTGAACGGTGAGTTTCATAGGAGTGACCCAATATAATACTGCCTAATCAACAGCCCTAGCCAATGTCTGCCCGGACTACGTATATAATAGTAAACAACTGACAAGTATAATTTCAAATGATACAAATTGGCGAAAAGATAAAACAATATATTAAAATTAAAAACATCATTTTCTAAAAGAAAGACGAAACACAATTTGGTTGAACATCCTAGGTGCAAAAATACAACACATTTCAGCTTATTCCACGAGAACAACTAGACCCTTCAAATATAAATAGTTGTCAATAGAGCCCCTCTAAAGTTTGATATTTTAAAATCAAGGACACTTGGGCTTGCCTTCTTGAGTCTTCCAGTTGTTGTAGCAAGAGCATGACTGTTTGTTGCCATAAACGCCAGCAGGCACACACAAGCATTTGGCACAACACTTTTGGCAAAAGAACATGCATGGCTTCTTGTGCGATGTTGCCGAGCACCTATACGTACATCTCGGTTTGCAATCTGTACATACAACACAAACGGTAGTGAGTTCAAATTACGGGTGTCAATCGTGTCACATTGGTTTACGGGTTGAAATGTGCAACCTAAACCCGACCCATATAATTATTCGTGTCAAAGATTTCAACTCTAACCCGAACACACATAAATTCAGATAAACCCGAACACCACTTGTTTAACCATTTTTTTAAGTATGTCATACATGTTGACGTGTTATAAGCAAGTTGTTAGGTTGTAAAATGAGTAATGTAATTATCTTTTTATAAACGGGTAACAGGTCAACCCAAACCCAATTTGTTTAAAAACATGTTGTGTTACTCGATCCAAAACCTGTTTTTTTTTCTTGTGTCCAGTCCAGGTTGGGTTTATGTCGTGTCAGAAATTACCACCCTAGTTCAAATCCAGTTGGTTAAGTGGTATGTTTCACATCATAAAAGTTACGAGTTCAAATACTACAACATGCATATTATCATATTTTTATTCTAGAAAATCTAGATTTTCTTTTGTAAAAAAAAAACAACATAAACTATGTCAATGCCGCTATAGTAAATTGTAACATACCTTGTGGACGAAGTTTGTTGTATCCCTAAATCACACAGATAAAAAAACCAATTAGCTATTTCACAACATTTCAAAAAACCAAATCAAATCAAATCAATTAAAATATATCGTCACCTGTGCTACATCGGCAAATGCGATCATGAGAACAAACGAGAGAACCAAAAGAAGAGCTGTGGATGAACGTGCCATTGTGTCAAGCAAAATGTATATGTAATGAGAGTGTGAACTAATGAAATGAGTTGTGAGTGTGAGGAAGAGTAGAAGAGCAGAGGGTTATTTATAGAGAGCAGAGGATTTTTTTTTTTTATGGAGATCGGTGATGGAATGTCACATTATGCACAGTAAGTGGGTAGTGGGTGTTTGTGTGTGTGACAGTGATGGAGCAGATCGGTGATTATGATTGATTACGGTGGTGGTGACCACGAGGCGGAGGTTATGGCGTGAAAAGGGGAAATCAGTAACCTACATTTATCTATATTTTTTGTTTTTTTAGGAAAATTTTCATTTCGTTTTAGGCAATTAATCTTTTCTTTTTAAAAAAATCTTTTTTGTGCACAACTAAAAGATTTTTTAAGTGTTGAGCATGTTTTTTGTTACATTAGTTTATATTCCTACTCAATGTGTTTAACATATCAATACTTTAAGTCATGTTATTTTGGTGGAATACTTAAGAGAAATCGAGGTCATGCACATAACATGTCTTCTAATAGCAGTACTTGTAATTGTATGTGTCACATGTTCTTTTATGTGTTTGACCGAAAAGTTTGGTCGCTTTAATTTTTTAACGGAAAATTTGTTTCACTAACGGACCAGTGCAGTATCATCGTGCCATCAACGGAACCACTTGATTATATCAATCTGACCATCTCTAGTAAGCACTAAGCAATAATGTTTATACACTAATTCAAGAGGAAACTCAATAAATTTACGAAAAAACTCCCTGTAGGAATCGAACCTAGGACCAAATGGTCTCTTAGCCTTATCCCAATACACTTGGTAAAGACACTATATGTTTTTTAAGTTATTTGAGGGTTTTATAGGGAATGAAAAGGACTAGTTAATGGATGATTTCATTAACTTGACAAATAAAACACACTTTTTTTTATGAGAAAGTTTAGTGTAAAAAGTAGTTTAACGTAAAAAGTATAAGAAGTATTTTGGGCTTTTGATCAAAATAAATCAATGGATGAGATTAAAAAGGGAAAAGTATACGTTGAGTTTCTAAAAGAGGAGGAGAATGGCAAAATAGGTATAACTCACAATGGTTGAGTTCCACCCCCAACTTTTTAACGTCCATAACTTTTTTCATACGACATTATTTAAAAAAAACACCATAAAAACAAGCATTTTATTCTCTTTCATTTGCATATCATATTGCTATACTTAAAAAAAATTGTTGGGATGATATTACTTGCGTCTAAATGTAAAAACTTGATATTATTACTTGCGTTTAAACATTTTGAATGTAACAATACCTTTTTGTGTTTTTTAGTTTGTTTCCCCACACGTTGGAGTTGTTCATTTGGCTCTTCAGAATGATAAAATTACATTTTATGGGTCTTGTTTTAGGTTTTTTAGGAAGTGTGACTCCTAGCTTGGGAGTTTGATCTGCTTCTATTCTACTTTCAGTGCACCCATCATACCACTTTTGAAGGCCCTTCGTTGCAACTCTAAAATAATAAAATATTTTGTTGTTTGTGTGGCTAAATATGCACCAGTAGGTAAAGGCTTTAAGAGTAAATTGAGAGTTATTATTGTAGGCTTGTTTTTTTAATTAACTAAAAGCATTTAATCTTAGATCATTATATGTATGTAAAAACTTGATATTACCTATTTGCGTTTAAACGATAATAAACAATAATAATTTGCGTCTAAATGTAAAAACTTGATATTACTTACTTTGCATTTTAGCATGTATAACTTGCGTTTTTATCATTTATAACTTGCGTTTGATCAGGTCGTCTTGTCAGGTATAACTTGCGTTTCTAAAACGCAAGTATACCTTCAATAAAATGCAAGTTATCAACCCAACAAATTTTTTTTTAAAAGTATAGCAATATGGTATGAAATGAAACAGGATGAAAAACTTGTTTTTATGGTGTAATTTTTTTTTAAAAAAAAATAATGTCGTATGAAATTGTTATGGCCGTTTTAAAAATAGGGGTGAAAGTTGAAAAAAGTCAACAATTATGGTGATGGACAATAATACTTTTTTTTTGCTAGGGACATGTGTCAGCCCCTTATTGTTTTTCTTACGCTTCTCACCATAAGCTACTTTTTACGTTAGCCTTACCTTTTTTTTCATTTCATAGGAATACTCCATTCTCTTCTAACTCTCATTTATGGATACCAAACATTACCTTATATATCATTCAACAAAACATATTATATGAGGGTGACAGGTTAACGAGCAACAAGCTACGTCGCTACCCATTTCTGAATTGTAAACCATATTCAACTAAAAACAAACTCTTGGTTCTTGAAGCAATATGAATTACTGTGCATTTTTTTTGCACCCGATCCAAGAAACATACTGCTTCAGAGGCTAGAAGTAACGTACTATTGCGTTATTAAAGTCGATTTTTTAATAACGAATTAGATAAAACGTAGTTATGAATAATCAAGTGTTAAGATTAACAACACGTGGCCGATGATGTCCAGCCCAGCTGGTCGGAGGTGGGAGGGTTTACTCCTTAGGGAGGTTCCTGCCCGGGCTTGGTCTCAGGTTCGAGTCCCCCCACTCGCAATAAGGGGTGAGAAATTCAACACCCGCGTTTGGCCTGGATTCGAACTGGGGTTGAGGGGTTGTGCGTCGTTTGGATTCACCGCTGAAACACACCTTCCAAAAAAAAAAGATTAACAACACGTGTTAACAAAAATCATAAATTATAAAAATAAAACATTTTATAAAATATGAGATTACCCGATAAAAGCGGCGCATTGCTTGCACCGTGAATCCTCGCATCCTAATTATTATGTCTCCCATGTTATGTTGTGAAGTTTTTCTTCATAATATTTTGGCATCATTTGATAATAATTTCAATATCAAGATATTTATTTGTTTTTCTCCATGACTTCTTTATCTCTATATATATTTTTCTAAATTTATCTAAGAAGCCCTTAGAGCCTCACTTCAAGAAATAATGGACAGGGCCCTTCAAATTTTATGTGGATCGTTTAATCCTGGATGTATGTGATCATCCATCACTTGAGGAACATCTTCCCACGTAATTCTAAAAGCATGTTTCTAATGGATCGACTTTGAAAGTTTCGAGCTATTTAATTGATGTGTACCAAATTGGATTGAGATAAATAGAAGGATAATACTAATACTGTCTAGTAGAGAAGAATGGAAGAATCGTAGAGAGATTGTGACAATTTTCAATATTCCATGTTAGAAAATCATGCTCTTGATCAAATAAACAAACATCTATCTATACATATAATAAACCAAAGCCATTTTAATGACATGGCACTCAAAGAGGCATTCTCTTTCTTGAGTGTGCCATGTGTCATCCCATGTGGCATTGAGATATTTTAGGAAAAAAATAATTTAAAAACAAAATTAGATTTTTCTCTCTTATGTTTCCTCCCATAATTTTTAAACGTTAATATCTTTTATATACGAGATTTTTTAAAGAAAAAAATTACACCAAATTAACGAGCGTTTTATTATCTTTCCAACGAGTACCATAGTGCTATATAAAAAACGAAGAAAAAAACGACTATTTTTTGTTGTGTTTTGTTCAAACAGGAAAAAAAAACACAAAGTGTTTAGGTAAATCATTAATCATGTATATGCAAGTCATTAATTATGTTCAAATCAATAAATATGAATTCTATTTTCAACATGCGTTAGAAATGGAGTTATACATTGTTTTAGGTTATATATTAATATTAGAGTTATGCATTGTTTAAGGTTAGGCGTTAACATTAGAGATATATTTTTAATTGTTTTAGGTTAGCTGCTACCCGAAGCTTTCATGCATGTAACTGTAAAGCGCATCATCCTATTTCATATGTAAAATTAATATGTCATATTAGATTTTTCAACCCCGGGACGTTCCCGGGGTATAATCTAGTGAGATATAAACTAACTTGTTTGACTCTTTTTATAGTTAATTACCAAAACCGTCTCTGTGGTTTGGGCTAATATGTCAGTCCAGCCCAAAACTTTAAAAATTGTTTGAACAGTCTCTGACTTTTGACGAAATAGGCCAAAATAGTCCAATTACTTAACGGGTTTAACTCAACCTCGTTAAGTCAGGGGCAAAATTGTCCATCTGTGTTAAAAGTTAGTTAGTTGCCAAAATAGTCCCTATTTGTGCTCTCCTTTATAAACCTGATTTTCCCCCCAATTCACTATAAACCTTAAATTTCAAATCAAAACCTTTCAATTGAAATCAGATTAAAGAGATACCACTTCAGACATTTCACATATGTGATATGTTTATAAAGAGAGAACTGCTAAAGCTTCATTCCGATCAGGCTGCCTATGTGGTATTTCCTATCGTTACATTTTGCTTTTTATATTATTAATTAATAGATGGGGTGGGGTATGTTTACACACACAAACGGATGGTTGGGATACTACTGTAGCTAGCAGTGGACTCGTAGCATCGCAACAAGTTTTATTAAATGTTGTGGACTCCTATTTGTTTAAAATTGATCTGCTGATGGGGTTTTCAGTTTCCGTCATGTTGCTGCTGGGAAATGTTGTTTTCTTTTGGAGGAATTTAATTGTTGATATAAGGGTCAACTGTTTTGCTGTTGGTTCTTTCAAACTCAGCAAAGATGAGGATTTCATTTCGGTTAGGCTGCTATGTGGTTGTCGTTTTAGCTTTAAAATCCGAGTCAGCTGGTGTTGGCTTCAACTGTTATTGCCATCTGTCTACTAAAGCTATCTAAAATCACAACAATGGTATGGCATGAACATATTCAATTGATCCCAAAGGTTGCTTACTAGGTTAAGGGTATTGCTGCCACTTAGTTGCTAATATGTTTCAACTAGCTGTTGTAATGGGCTTCAAGTTATTTTGGTCAATATGTCTTTGGCCCTAATTTTTGATGTTTGGTTCTTAAGCTTGCTTAGTAAGTAAGGTTGGTCTTGTATCTTTGTTTAGTGGCTATTGCTGGTGATTATTGTGTATGTTATATCTTGTTTTAGTATTTTGTATAAATTTTCTTAGGGTACATACTCCTTTATCCTAAGGAAACTATGTGCTTTTGCTAATCATCCCATTGATAATCCTTCTGTCAATCATATTTTTATCTATACTATATTAATATGCATATAGAAAGGGCAGAAATGGTCATTTGCCACTGTACAAACCTTAAAAGCATTATGTACAATAGCTTAGTGCATTAAAACTCTTAATTTTTTAAAAGTGCAAACTATAAGGCATCAAGTACAAGTCTATAATGCTAAGGTAAAAAACACGGATACACATTAGGGTTTCTACACAAAACATAACATTCTCATTATCCCGCCCCCATTTCCCCTGCTCTCAGCAGGCGATTCAAGATCTAGGGTTTCTCACCGGGCGATTCAAGATCTAGATTTTCTCAATGACACCATAACGATAAATCTCTCTCTATTCTACACTAGATGACACATGGAACCTAAAACAGAACATTGAAACAAGATGCATCTGCTGAGGTGAAGGCTGGTAAGATAACTTCTTCCCTGTCTCAAAATCGATTCAGATATGGTAATGTAATAACATGAAGTTATTAGTTTTTTTATTGATCCAAACTAGGTGTTGGTTTTGGATGTGTGACTTTAGGGGGGAGTTCAATTTGGTTGCTAAAGTTTCTAATTGATGTATTAGTCTGAGTAAGTCTACTGGCCTGTTTATCAACTAACTTTATTTTTCTTTTTGTAATTTAATGAACAGTCTACTCATTGAGCTTAAGTTTGTGTTGTGCAGTTTAATTTTCTATGGTTCAACGACTTGTTCATTTGGTAGCCTCATGAAGCTAGGTGACTGGCTATTAACACCTCTCATTATTTTTGCTTCATATGTTTTGTCTACTTTTGATTGTTGTTTATAAGTTTTATTAAAAGAAAACAAAATCATGTTATTGAAATCTAGTTGTCTAAGCATCTCATTGAACTATGTATATTTTGATGGGTTCAAAGTTCTTACAGGTAAAGCTATTGAAATTTATATATGAACCAACTTCTACGGTTGATGGAGTCAAATATATTTACGCTATAATATAACTTTACTTCATTATATAGTTGTTGCAGCTTACAGTGACGCACCCGTACGGCCGTACCGGTAGATGTACCACCGAAAGACCCTTTGGATTAGGTGTTTATTCTGTTTGAAGAAGACCTCATAGAAGAAGACGCTCGCTAGACTCTCATTTTTAGCTGTTTGGGACTTTTTTCTGCTGGTTAGACTTGGTTTTGGCTTTTTCAAGCTGTTTGAAACTACTTTTTTTTTGTTTTGATGTGCCTCGACCCTTCTGATTTCCGTTTCCCTACATCCTATTTAGACTTTGACGGATACGATTAATTGTACAACTTTCTTTGTCTAATTGCAGGAAGCTGCAGTAGCTCTCTCTGCAAGCTAGAATATCTGAAGCATCAGAACCGGTGGCTGGATCGGACCAGCTGCTTTTATGTAAGGTGATAAGGTTAGGTATTTTGTGTAGTTTTTTTTTCAAGTTCACTTACCATATGCTTGGATGATTTTCTAATTCCACATCAGGTGACGGCGTGTAACAACCCGACCAGGTGGGGGCTAGACGTTACGACAGATTGGTAACAGACTTGCACAACGGAAGCAACGGTAACAAATATTTATTTGTTTATACAATTTCTAATCCAAAAATGTAAATACACAACTAAAATAAATAAACTAAAATTTATGCCGGGTCGAGACGCAGCAGTCGTCGAAGCAGCTGGCGGGTCGTTATCCACTAGTCAATCCGATCTCTATATGAACACAACTCTAGAAGCTCTAATCCGCTACTAGCTAACAAACGAACATAATCCGTATGCTCCCAAAATCATCCGAATGCAGTACCTGAACACATGCTTAAAAAGAGTCGGTCAGTAATCATACTGGTGAGTCCGTGTAAGTTATCAAGTGGATCCAAAAACAGTTTATAAGTTCGCAACCTAGTTGCACAGTTTAAAACACATTTCAAAACACGTGATGTAACAAGCAACACCTCAACCCTACGTGGACTCTATCTACTGCCATTATAGGTCCTGCAAAATATATGCCGCAATGGTCCCATAACCGTCGTGGAGGGTTTCCCGGGCCCTTACGTCCCGAGTCCACTTTGCGTGGGGGATTCCCCAAGTAGTACTACCCATATATTAAGTCGGCTCTATCCTAGAGTTAATGAGTGTCAAGTATAACCAGCAGCCAAGTATCCCGTTACATCACAACTAGTTTATAAAACACACGCAAGCATGTATTCACCCCAAAACGGTAAAACAGAAAAAGGGGAAGTACACGAACTCACCTTTGGTTGCGTTTCACACGGTCACATAATATTCCTCGTCCAGTTTCCATTTATCGATCATTTGGTAAGATCCTATTCAATGTTCATAAATATTAGCGCGTGTAACCGTCTTCGCGGTTACACGTGTGGGCAAGCTTAGGACCTTAGTTTCTTAACGTTCGTTTGCGATTTCACTATCAAATCATGCAATGTATATTTGTAAATCCGCACTTATAAACGTCGGCTCCTTATCTCTTCTCGTCTTTATATACATTATCCAAATTACAAGTATGGTTTAGATAATTAAGAGTAACGTTATAACACTTATAGACAACTTCGATTTACTAGTTTAGATACACATGATTATATAAAGTCTAAATGTCTCGTGTCACATATCTTAATGTTCGTATCGTTATCCTTGTTCAAGTGGTTGCCTTAAAATACATATATTTATATATACTTATAAGTGCCCGGGTCTAAATCAATATCATCCACTAGTCCATAGACGGGTGCTCAAAAGTTCATGATAATATATAGTTTATTATCTATTATACATAACGTCCGGTTCACATAATGTCATAGTTGGTCCTAGTCCTCATGTTCAAGTTATTTAGTGGGCTTCATATCATGGTTTATATCATATCCGTCCTATGTCCTAACAACATCCATTGTCCAACTCTCGTATACTATATTACTAATATCTTAGTTGCGACACTATATGTCCATAATACATACTAATATCCAATATCATCAAACTATCCCATGCTTAATCAAATAACATAATATACAACACATATAGTTTATTAGATTCTATTAGTCCATAGGTTTGTTCAATGGGTCGGGTTAGGTCCAATATAGTTGATAACTTCCCACACGTGTCAACCGATAAATTATGCTTAATATAGCTAGCTAAGTCGTCGTGTAGTCGTTATACCTTGCTTCTCCTTCTGTCCGTTGACTGGTCAGTTGACTTCCCGTTGACTGTTGACTTCTGTTGACCCGGTCTTGACCCATCTCCTGATTAACTATCACCCGAACCTTCTTCATCATCTCCTCTTGATGACAATAATCGCAACAATCACAGAAACCACAAAAACCACCATCGTGAACCCACCTCGAACCTTACCTCCTGTCTACCACTACTGCTCAACAACGAATCACCACAATTCCACCTCCAATTGCCGCCCCTGTCTTCTGATAACATCACCACAACCTGACAGCCATCACCTAAACCAACTGAATCACCACCATCTTAATCAGAAACCCTAACCAAAACTATCTCCGCTACCCTTAACAACAACCCCTCAACAATCATCCACCAACAATTTATAATCAACATCATCACTTCTAACTATTGTATAATCGTTATAACCATACCTGTAAACCAACTCGAACCCTTGCCGCCGCTGTCACCATCTCCACACAACCAGCTTCACCATCATCTTCAGGGCCCTAATCGGAATCCTAGAGCCACCGCCGCCATACGCGGTGGCCGGAACCCTTGCTGCTACACCTTTCTGTCTCTCTCCTCTCTTTCTCTCTCTACGCTTCTCTCTCTCTCTACCTCAGATTCTCTATCCGATGCGTATGTGGGTGTATGTGTGATAGTAGTGTCGGAGGGAAGGGAAGCCGGAGCTCCGCCGCTGGGTTCCACCTTCTGCGGTGGTGATTGGCCACCCTTCTTTCTCTCTCTCTCCCGAACTAGGTGGTATGTGTGTGTGTATTGTTTTGAAACAAATGGTCAGACACCAGAGGGTGGTTTGGGGTTTTATACCAGCCAAACTTAAATGGTTTTGGGAAACCATTTGATGGTTTCTAAGTATGGGTTGTCACAACAAGGGGAGGACAAGTGTCCTCCCTTGTGACTAAGCAAAGAGGTTCGGGTCTCGGGTTGGGTTCGTTAACGTGTTTCAGTTCGGTCATATGACATACGCTCACGTATAATAATTATATATAATGATTCTAGTTTCAGTTTCGTGTAAAAACGTATTGTTTATTTGTTATAATATTTTTAGTGTCGAAAATCTCTAGGCCCTATGACCGGGTTGTTACATTCTCCCCCCGTTAATGGAATTCCGTCCTCGGAATTATTTTTGTGCTATCTATCGTTGCAATCCCGTATATTCCATACTCGGATCCAACATTCGGGTCTACATGCTCGTGCATACGAAATTCTCTTCTTAATCTAAATCATAAATTTGTAGCTCCACACTAAACCTCACGCCATGTTCATGTTTGAAACAAATGTTTTAACCATTAGACATGCCATGTTTTGTTTTTGGTCGATTTCCAGTTTCATTTTCGAAGCACCGTAGGTGTTTATATATAGGGTGTACCGCAGCCAACCCACCACACCTTTGGTAACTTTGAAAATGTCCTAGAAATTTCATAGTTTAGATTTGCTTTTGGTTTGACTTTTAGTTTTGTTTCCAATGCATCACTGGTGTTTATATATAGGGTGTACCGCAGCTAACCCACCACACCAATGATGCTCCATAAGCGTACTAAAAATCTCCCCAAAACTTGATATAAAGTATATGTACCTAATAGAAAATTCCTATGTGTGATTCCTAAAGTTACTATTCCTTAAAGTCCATATTCTAGTTTTGACTATCTTTCCAAAAAAAAAAATAGGGGCCTCCCATAAGACTACGTTTAAAAGTTTATATACTATTCTCAAAAACTTTTATACTTAAATATTATGGTTAAATCCATTTATATCATCGACTATAATGTTGAATTCTTAAACCTTCAATATTTTTCTTGTTTTGTCAGATATCCCTTACAATAACTATCATCAATGCATTCGCTTCCCTTGTTCGAGTCTATTTATACATTACTAACATATTTCCTACGAACGACTCGCTATTACACTTAAATGGTTACGAACTAATCCAAATGTCGTGGCCTTAATCTAAAGACAATGTGCGATAACAAAATTAACGGAACGTCTATTGAATCTTATGGTTACCTCTGATAGCGTTCAATCTTAGTCTCTTCGGGTCGTTAGTTAGGATATTCCTAGCGATCACTACATTCCTTAAGATTTACTTTACAAAATAGATTGAAAACTATAGCGATTTAGTCTTGTCTTAGTAGTATCGACCTATAAGTGACGCGTCTTGTGCATGGTTGTCATATTTGGGTTTACTCCCCCCGTTAGAGCCTACCTTATATAATCCTAACATGTTTCTTACGGATATCTCATCACTATGGTAAAGATTATAAGGTAAATCCGGAGAGTCCGTTACTATTCTAGAGACCTTGTAGGGTATAAAGTAGTGGAACTTATATAAAACCTTAAGCGTACCTCAAGCGACTTTTAATCCTAATTCCTTTTGGCGCCTATTGCATAGTCATGGTGGTTGAAAATCCTTGAACTTAGGTCACCGCCCTTTCCGATCGATATCTTGCAATCCTTAAAACCTGTTATGTGGTTGCAAATCCAATACACTATACTAAAATTTATTAAATCCCACATAATTTAGATCCGAATGAAGTAACCTAATAATTATTGGTTTAGTTTCTTATCTTCGATATATCATGTATCGCTAAAGTTTAACTTATACATATGTGTAATCTATATAATATTTGAACCATGATAACTATTTTGTTGGATGACAAAACTTATCGAATTATCTATTTACTAAATTGATCGTAACTTACCTTAGTATTCATGTGTTCTTCCCCAATTGTGGCGCCAAGTTCTGGCGAAGTACCTATCTTACAAAGTTAGCTCACATCTTGGTCATAATATTTAAAATTGTTAGCCTTCATTTAAGTTCATGGTATTTAAGTTAAGAAGTTAAGTAAAATGATGGTAAAAAAATACATACATATATACGATCGCAAGTTGTACCAAATATATGTAGTTTCAAACCTTAACTATTGTCATACTAGTGCATCGTATGTCCGTTCACGTTTCCTAACATAGTCCGTCTTCTCTAAAGTCCATGATCATAATTATAACTTCAACATAGTCCATTTTCCTTACTTAAGTTCATCGTTATCCTGGTTACCACCTAAAACCTCGGCGACTCTTCGGATTTCTTAGAACTTTCGCGTGCCTGTAAATTCACGATTACGTGATATCAAGTGTAATCGTCAATTTACCTCACAAGATTGTCCTAATAGTTTCCGTCGTAGTCATCTTTCACGTATCACACGTAGTCCATATACTAGTCACACTGGTTCTAAGTCCCCGTAAGCATTCTAGTGTTCAGGTACTCAAGTCTCGACTTATTTCGTTTCGTACTCTGGCCAATCTTATGTAGTTTCAAGGTATTCCCTAGCTAGGTAGTCTTAGAGCCTTAAACGCTAAGTTCTCTAAGTTGTCCTGGTGTAGCATAGGATATCTGGAGATATCCTATTCCGGTACATCCGTTGCTCTGATACCAACTGTAACAACCCGACCAGGTGGGGGCTAGACGTTACGACAGATTGGTAACAGACTTGCACAACGGAAGCAACGGTAACAAATATTTATTTGTTTATACAATTTCTAATCCAAAAATGTAAATACACAACTAAAATAAATAAACTAAAATTTATGCCGGGTCGAGACGCAGCAGTCGTCGAAGCAGCTGGCGGGTCGTTATCCACTAGTCAATCCGATCTCTATATGAACACAACTCTAGAAGCTCTAATCCGCTACTAGCTAACAAACGAACATAATCCGTATGCTCCCAAAATCATCCGAATGCAGTACCTGAACACATGCTTAAAAAGAGTCGGTCAGTAATCATACTGGTGAGTCCGTGTAAGTTATCAAGTGGATCCAAAAACAGTTTATAAGTTCGCAACCTAGTTGCACAGTTTAAAACACATTTCAAAACACGTGATGTAACAAGCAACACCTCAACCCTACGTGGACTCTATCTACTGCCATTATAGGTCCTGCAAAATATATGCCGCAATGGTCCCATAACCGTCGTGGAGGGTTTCCCGGGCCCTTACGTCCCGAGTCCACTTTGCGTGGGGGATTCCCCAAGTAGTACTACCCATATATTAAGTCGGCTCTATCCTAGAGTTAATGAGTGTCAAGTATAACCAGCAGCCAAGTATCCCGTTACATCACAACTAGTTTATAAAACACACGCAAGCATGTATTCACCCCAAAACGGTAAAACAGAAAAAGGGGAAGTACACGAACTCACCTTTGGTTGCGTTTCACACGGTCACATAATATTCCTCGTCCAGTTTCCATTTATCGATCATTTGGTAAGATCCTATTCAATGTTCATAAATATTAGCGCGTGTAACCGTCTTCGCGGTTACACGTGTGGGCAAGCTTAGGACCTTAGTTTCTTAACGTTCGTTTGCGATTTCACTATCAAATCATGCAATGTATATTTGTAAATCCGCACTTATAAACGTCGGCTCCTTATCTCTTCTCGTCTTTATATACATTATCCAAATTACAAGTATGGTTTAGATAATTAAGAGTAACGTTATAACACTTATAGACAACTTCGATTTACTAGTTTAGATACACATGATTATATAAAGTCTAAATGTCTCGTGTCACATATCTTAATGTTCGTATCGTTATCCTTGTTCAAGTGGTTGCCTTAAAATACATATATTTATATATACTTATAAGTGCCCGGGTCTAAATCAATATCATCCACTAGTCCATAGACGGGTGCTCAAAAGTTCATGATAATATATAGTTTATTATCTATTATACATAACGTCCGGTTCACATAATGTCATAGTTGGTCCTAGTCCTCATGTTCAAGTTATTTAGTGGGCTTCATATCATGGTTTATATCATATCCGTCCTATGTCCTAACAACATCCATTGTCCAACTCTCGTATACTATATTACTAATATCTTAGTTGCGACACTATATGTCCATAATACATACTAATATCCAATATCATCAAACTATCCCATGCTTAATCAAATAACATAATATACAACACATATAGTTTATTAGATTCTATTAGTCCATAGGTTTGTTCAATGGGTCGGGTTAGGTCCAATATAGTTGATAACTTCCCACACGTGTCAACCGATAAATTATGCTTAATATAGCTAGCTAAGTCGTCGTGTAGTCGTTATACCTTGCTTCTCCTTCTGTCCGTTGACTGGTCAGTTGACTTCCCGTTGACTGTTGACTTCTGTTGACCCGGTCTTGACCCATCTCCTGATTAACTATCACCCGAACCTTCTTCATCATCTCCTCTTGATGACAATAATCGCAACAATCACAGAAACCACAAAAACCACCATCGTGAACCCACCTCGAACCTTACCTCCTGTCTACCACTACTGCTCAACAACGAATCACCACAATTCCACCTCCAATTGCCGCCCCTGTCTTCTGATAACATCACCACAACCTGACAGCCATCACCTAAACCAACTGAATCACCACCATCTTAATCAGAAACCCTAACCAAAACTATCTCCGCTACCCTTAACAACAACCCCTCAACAATCATCCACCAACAATTTATAATCAACATCATCACTTCTAACTATTGTATAATCGTTATAACCATACCTGTAAACCAACTCGAACCCTTGCCGCCGCTGTCACCATCTCCACACAACCAGCTTCACCATCATCTTCAGGGCCCTAATCGGAATCCTAGAGCCACCGCCGCCATACGCGGTGGCCGGAACCCTTGCTGCTACACCTTTCTGTCTCTCTCCTCTCTTTCTCTCTCTACGCTTCTCTCTCTCTCTACCTCAGATTCTCTATCCGATGCGTATGTGGGTGTATGTGTGATAGTAGTGTCGGAGGGAAGGGAAGCCGGAGCTCCGCCGCTGGGTTCCACCTTCTGCGGTGGTGATTGGCCACCCTTCTTTCTCTCTCTCTCCCGAACTAGGTGGTATGTGTGTGTGTATTGTTTTGAAACAAATGGTCAGACACCAGAGGGTGGTTTGGGGTTTTATACCAGCCAAACTTAAATGGTTTTGGGAAACCATTTGATGGTTTCTAAGTATGGGTTGTCACAACAAGGGGAGGACAAGTGTCCTCCCTTGTGACTAAGCAAAGAGGTTCGGGTCTCGGGTTGGGTTCGTTAACGTGTTTCAGTTCGGTCATATGACATACGCTCACGTATAATAATTATATATAATGATTCTAGTTTCAGTTTCGTGTAAAAACGTATTGTTTATTTGTTATAATATTTTTAGTGTCGAAAATCTCTAGGCCCTATGACCGGGTTGTTACACGGCGTACAAGCATTTGGTCTTTGTGGCGAACTTGTGAAGCAACTGTACTTTCAGTAATATGCTCTTTGTGTTTCGCCAGCCTACCGCGGCCTTGCCTACAGGTATATAGAAAGAGATAGAGTGATCCATGTACCAATAATCTTACTTCTATTGCATGTCCTTTGTTCGTTATGTCATATATTTGTGTTACGCTTCGAATGGAATTGGCCCCTCTGCCGCTGTTATCAATAATCTTACTTCTATTGCATATCCTTTGTTCGTTATGTCATATATTTTCTGGTTTTTATTGACAAATTTGCTCCGGTGGTATCAAATTTCTAGAAGTTGTAGATGAGGATGATTACCGGAGACAATGGCAGACGGGGATGATTACCGGGAGACAATGGCAGACGAGGAATACGGCTTTACCAACGGGTTTTTCTTTGTGATTTGTGTTTTCGTCGTTACACATGGTTAATGAATACACATTGTGTATAACATAATGCTGGTGATGTTCTTGCAGGTACATACATTTATGCCCACTATATGAAACAAGAGGTAATAACTGGGGTGTTGTTCATCATAGGATCAGCGCATAAAGTTTGTGGCAGAAAGGGTATTATAGGATAGCAACTTATACTTCTCTAAAGTTTTTTAATATATAAAAATTCTACATATTATATGCCAACTGATTTTAGGGCAAACTCATGTATTTATTCTATTTCTGCAGGTATGGTTTCATTGTTCTCAACTAATGAGGAGAAGTAGGTCCTCCGAATTACGGTACTAACGGTTGAAATTTCAACCCATATACTTATTAACGAGTGGATTTGGATTCTGTATTTGTTTTAATGAGTTAAAATGGTAAAACAAATGAATTTTTCCTAAAAGGAAACGGGTCAAACAAATTGAAAGCCATCACTAAGAGTATTTTGAATGCATAATAATATCCTGAGTTCTTTTCCAAATGAATTTCTTAGTTGAAATGATGTAATTTTTGTAATCATATTTGACACAATAATTACGGATACGAAACCTGTCACGGGTTGACCCATATCATTACCCTAGGTGGCTCGTTTGCTGGACACTAATGTTGTCATTTTTGCTTTTCTAGAAAATGCGTATTCGACATTTAAAAAAGTACTATTTATCTGTCTTATTTGTTCTGTATGTTAGTGATGAAAGCACACAGGTGACTTCATGTAGTTGTTAACACCAGTCTTGCTGTTATTGAATTAGATATAGAGTAATTGCGTACAACGAGGGAAGATACCGAATATTTGGAGAGACGGTCAATTTGCTAGAGTTTTAATGTTGTCAAATCATCCAAGTCCAAGTCCAGAGTACAACATGGAGCAGGTATGATGTGTATATTCTCAATACTCTTGATTAGATTTGGATCAGTTTTTGAACATGTTTCGGGATGTTCGTTTGAGTTTCATCTTTCTAGATTGCTATCTTCTAACAGCGTTGTCGGGAGGCGCTGAGTGATAACTTTTTTTGATAGTACTCTTTTAATTATATCAATACTTGTGTAAGTGATTATATTTTTAAAGGTAAACATTTAACGGTTTAAACGTTCAACAACTCACATTTGGGGGTTTAGAAAGAAAACAACATGCTAGCATTTCAAATGGAGAAGAAATTAAGCAGATCAGTCATAGCTTATTTAATTGACAGTCTATAAAGAAGCTTAAGCACTTGAGCTTGATTACAAGTATTTTTTTTTAGTGGATATCAAGTATTTTTAAGCCTCTGGCTTTTAGGGCTTCAAATTTATATGTGTGTTATTTTAGCCTTTTTCTTTTTAGGATTTTAAATACCTAAATCAATTTTAATGCTGTTATGGATAAATTTTAGTTTTGTGAATACTGGATAAATAAAGCAGGTGGATTGTGCAAACATAATCCTAATAATAATTTTAAATCTTTGATGCTCCGTTTAGCTTTTATTGGTAGCTTATTGAAATGAGGAAGAAGTAAACTTTTTCTTGTGTTAGGTCTGTCGGCCTACATACCTTCAGATCTCATAACCTAACTGAAGCTGATATCTTTATTAAAAATTGATTCCGACATCAAATTAGTGTAAAGTCTATTTGTTTAAAGTACATTCAAATTCCTGTAAGATTCTATTTCAAAAACAGTCAAACACATATCAAATATTCTATTAAAAGCATATCTAACATATTGATTTTACTTCATGCATATCATTCTACTTACCAATTTATCATGTATTTTAATTTTCAATTTTGTTCTTTTACTTTTAACACACGGGTCAAATAATTTTTATGTATATGAAGGTTTGGTTCTGGTCATTCCCACATCTTTTGGAGTGTTACGGATAGACATGCTACCAGATGACGAGTCGAGCTTTCTTATGGCATGATTATAGTTATGGGTCAAATAGTTTAAGCAAAAAGGATATGGGTCAAGTGGGTTGAAAAACTTAAAAGGCATTTGAAGTGTATTAAACTGTGCTTAAGCCTCCTTGGTTATCAGGTACACGGTTCATGTTAATCATATTTGCAAAAAGTAGTTTTGTAATCATATTCGTCATAAAGTGTGTGGGTTTGTCATAGTTTTGTATACCTAGGTGCAAAAGCGCAGCATATGCGTCTCCCCTGAGGGTCTATTGGTTTTGATGTGTGGCAAAATGAGCGGGTCAAGTGGGTCGATCCGTCAACAACTAAACCGATGCATGTTGGTGTCCTTGTCTCCCTCTGTCGTTTTATTTGTATTTAGCCGTTTAGTACATGCTATTTGTTTTTAGGCGACATGTCAGGGTGGGATTTGGTATTTATATTTTAAGGAGGTGTCATCGAATGGCGAGGTGGGTAAGTGGATATCGAGTCAAATTGGGTCGGTAAGGTTGAGCAAATGCATATACATATCATAATACTCCATTCAAATCACTAGGGTGGTCATGAACCGTAAAAAACAAGTGGGAAAATAATAATAAAAAAAGTGTAAAGAATATATAATTGTTATATAGAATTAATTATTTAATATTATTCTATAAATATAATAAAGAAAACTTGTTATTATTTCCTTTAAATTAAAAGTCTATAAAACAAAATAAAAATGTTTTGTGTTTTTTTTTCCAAGGGATATGGCTATGGGTATACAAGTCAAAACAAGAATCCATAATATCTCTGCAGACAGCATCCTTCGTACCCATTATGGCTTTTTGTGTATTGTTTACTTTAAATCTCTTTCACAGGAACTAAAATATCTCTGCAGACAGCAAGAGTTAATGGTTGATGAATTATGGTCAAAGAAGACAAAAATGGTCTGCTCACCCTTTGCAATGTCAGACTGTTGCCCCTGTAAAATGTATATGAAGTTTTTTTGCCCTATCACTTAGCTGGCAGACTGATGAAAAATGATCAAACACGGGAAAGGGTAATTGCTTTATCCAAAGCTCAAACAAGAGACTCTCCTTTGAAATCACACCTTTCACTTACCATATTGTGTAAAACATTACAAGTGATTTGATCACCAACCATATAAATTACCATGTTTAGATTGGTCTATTGGCCTATAAGAGTATTCGGTAGCGTACGTTTAATATGCCTTTTGTTAGTATGTCTTGTATACGTTTTAATTGTAGTTAATCAAGTTTTTATTAACGAGTACTTATTTGCTGTATCATTTTTTTGTTACATCTACAATTGTTTAAAAACTTTTATACCATACAGCTTTGAGTAGCAATTGTTTGTATTAACCCAAAATCGTTTAAAAGAACATTTCATTTTACCGCAATAAAAAAGACAAAAATGAAACTTCCTATAAAAAACAAAGGAGTTACCTCTGTTCGTGCAACTTGTTTTGTAGTCATAAAATTTTCAAAGCCATTTACCAATTTTTGGGTTAATATGGGTTGTAAAAAGTTTGTGATTAAACGTTTATTTTGCAACTTACATAATCATATATTGGCCAAATAAGCATAGATTGGCCAAATAAACATAGATATGCATCAACCGTTGATACTTTTTCATCAGTCACACTATGGATTATGTTATTATTATTTAATTGAGATTATACTCCACCTAATATTACGAATAAGAAAACTAACAAAATTGTTGTACGATTTGCATTGTAAATTTTCGTCGCCGCCGCATCGCGCGGGTTTATTACTAGTATATTTATAACCATATATATCACATAAGTTTATTGAAACTCAAATAACTAACTTAACTTGCATCATTATTAACTTGTGTGCTTCATCCAATACAAGTTCTTTTAGGAATCCATATCCGTTCCATGAAGTAGTGAATACCATCTGATTATTCAAGATGTTTGTCTGCACTGTGCATGGTATCTGCCTTTAGGTTCTCTTCCTTCAGAGCTTCGAGTTGAGCATTACGAATTTGGTCAGGTAAACCAGTTTGAATGTAAGTTGTAATGCTCAAACTCGCCTGGGTTTAGCGATTCTTTCCACCTTAAGGCATTGGCTACTACATTAGCCTTACCATGATGATACTTGATTGCATAGTCGTAGTCGTTCAGGAGTTCGACCCAGCGATAATGTCACATGCTCAACTCCTTTTGATCAAAGATATGTTGGAGAGTCTTATGATCTGTGTAAATGGTACACCTAGTACCGTACAAGTAGTGTCTCCAGATATTGAGTGCAAATATCACGGCTCCCAACTCTAATTCGTAAGTTGTTTAGTTCTTCTCATGAATTTTCAAATATCACGAAATATCACTAGATACCACAAAGCATATGTTCCCTCCGGTAAGGATAAGATGGGTGCGCTGCGAAGTTTCTATTTCAACATATGGAATGCAGATTCTTGATTGTCACCCCAGTTATACTTCTTGTCCTTGTATATTAGGGCAGTAAGATGGAGATCTTTGAAAATCTTTGATGATTCAACGATAATAGCCTACCATACATAGGAATTGACTCTTTAGTGCTTCTCAGTTCTTGATGGCTTCAACCCTGGCTGGATCGACATGTATTCCTTTCTCGTTGACTACATGTCCTAGAAATTGGACTTCACGGATCCGAAAGTCACACTTGGAAAAAATAAAAGAAAGTATATCAGGCAAACAATCGGGTCATGTAAACGAGTATATCATTAAATCCTAAACCCGCAAAAAAACTAAAAATAAAAGAAAGAGAGAATCGCATGGTTGGTCCCTGTGCTTTCCAAATTTTGCACTTTTGGTCCTAGTGGTTCACTTATTACACCAGTTGTCCGGAGGGTTGTTAACTTATTACTAACATGATCCAAATGTATTAATTTCGTTACTCTATTGGTCCTTGCCTCTAACGGTCGTTAAAATTCTCTGTTAAATAAATACGAAATGCCCATTTTGCCCTTATTAAAAAAAACAAAACATTATAAATAAATACACCACCCCACCCCACCCTTACCTTATCTTCTTCCCTAACACCACCACCCCACCACTACCACCATTGCCACCCGAACCATTTCCCAAACCATGTCCCTGCCTATGACCAAAACACACACACGTCTTAAGAGTGAGAAAGAGGGAAAGAGCTGAGAGATAGGGAAGCGGTGGAAGATAACTGGCCACCACCACCTGCAACCGGCAAACAACACAACACCCCACCCCACTCCTTTCACCCAACAGTATTCTAGAGAGAGATGGACGACAAAAAGAAACGTAACAGAGAGAGAAAGGAGACGACATCGTCGATGATCTGGGTTCCGATTAGAGTTCCTGTTCTGATTGGGGGACTTCAGGTGTAGATGGTGACTAGGGTGTCGAGCAAGTCAGAGAGACATGGCCGTCTCTTTTCCCCCCGAACAACCACCATTGTTCCCATCCTTCCCCCTGAACCACCGCCGTCACCTTCCCCCTGAAACCCTCACCAGAAATTACTCCCACCTCCGTCTCCTCTCTCCCTGAAACCCTCACCAGTTGTTAACCCAACCTCCAACCCCAACCCCTCTCCCCCTGACCCTCGAAACCTTGGGCCTCTGTAACGACTATTTTTTTGGATTCCTTTTGGATCGAGTTTGGGTGATGGTTGTGGCTGAGGAAGACAGAGGAGGAGGTGTAGGGGTGATGGTTGTGGTTTGGGGAAATGGTGGTGGTCTAAGGAAGAAGAAGGGTGAGATTTTATATTGGGCTAAGACATAAAAAGACTATAATACCCAACGTGGGTGGACTTAACGAGAAAAGTTAACAGTCGTTAGTCATGGGGATCAATCGAGTGCACTTTTATTAAACCTAAATATCAATCTTGTAATTAGTGAACCACTAGAACCAAGAGTGCAAAATTTAGAAAGCACGGAGACTAACCATGCGATTCTCTCTAAAAAAACAAATAAAAATCAATCCCATAACATTTACCTAACCCGAAACCCGTCTCAAAATAAGTTTCGGTTTACTCGTCGAATTCGGGTTTGATTACCCTCCGTCCATATTTGTCATTGAAACCCTATACCTCGACCGTGTTATTCCTATTTCATCATCCCCTCCCTCCAATGGGTTCCACCGTTAACCACCACGAACGGCGTCATCGCAACCGTAACTACTCACCCGAACCTTCTCCTCCAACCCACCGTCGCAGTCCACAATCTTCAAGGTACGGTAACCGTCGTTCTCCTGATTATTCTAGATCCACTTATAATAATAATAATAATAATCATCGTAGCAGTATTAGCCGTAGCAGGAGTCGTAGTCCGGATTACAGTAGGTACAATAATCAACATAGTTACCGCCGTGACCACCGTTCACCTGATTATTCTAGAGTTAGAACCAGCCCTAACCCTAGGGTTCAAACAAATAGGAAATCGAACTACGGAGAACAACGGAATAATCAGTACCTAGACCGTAACGGGAATGGAGGACAGGAGTCTGAATCTGATGAAGAGTTGAAAGGATTGAGTTATGAAGAGTATAGGAGGCTAAAACGTCAGAAGATTAGGAAGACGTTGAGGAATTGTATATGGAATGTTACGCCGAGTCCTCCGAGGGGCGATAATGATTTTGACGAGGTTGAGTTGGAGGAAATTGAAGAGAAGGATGGATTGGAGTTGAAAACGAGGGGCGGTAGGGAGTCGGAGTCGGAATCGGATGAGTCTTTGTCTGATTCGGATGATTCGAGATTGAGGAGGAAGAAGAAGAAGAGTTCTAGGTCTAGGCGTGGAAGGAAGAGGTCTGTGAGTGGGGGTGAAAGTGAGTCGGACGATTCCGTTGATGATTCTGAAGAAGATACTAGGAGGAAGAAGAAGAATTCGAGGTCTAGGGTTAGAAGAAAGAAATCTGTATCTGTGAGTGAGAGTGAGAGTGAGAGTGAGGACTACTCCAGCGATGATTCTGAAGAAGACAGGGGGAAGAAAAAGAAGAAGTCGAAGAGATCTACTAGACGAAAGAGTAGTGGTAGGAGAAGTAGTAAGAGAAAGAGAAGAAGTAGCTCAAGAAAAGGTACAGATAGCGATTCAGAAGAAAGTAGTGAGAGTGATAGAAGCAAGTCTAAAAGAAGTCATCGTTCTTCCTCAAAGAAAAGGAGTGAAAAGGGTAGTGAGGGTTCAACATCAGATGAGAATTCAGATTCTGCAAATGATTCTAAAAGTAAACCCAAGGCGGATGATTTAGTGAAAACAGAGACGGATGGTGAGATGCTTGCGTTTAAAGAGATGATGGAGTCAAGAAAGAAGGTTGCTTTGGATGAGGAACCAGAGGTGGGACCAATGCCTTTGCCAAGAGCTGAAGGGCATATTAGCTATGGAGGTGCACTGAGGCCTGGTGAAGGTGATGCAATTGCACAATATGTGCAGCAAGGGAAGCGTATCCCCCGTAGAGGAGAAGTTGGTCTTTCAGCTGATGAGATTAGTAAGTTTGAAGATCTCGGTTATGTTATGAGTGGTAGTAGGCATCAAAGGATGAATGCAATCCGTATTAGGAAAGAAAATCAAGTCTATAGTGCTGAGGATAAGCGGGCTTTAGCCATGTTTAACTATGAAGAAAAGGCAAAGCGTGAACAAAAGGTCATGGCTGACTTGCAACGGTTGGTACAACGCCACATTGGAGAAGATACCGGCCCTTCTCATGATCCTTTTGGCGGAAAAGCAACAGAGGACCCAGATGCTTGATTGCAACGTATGTTATCTTTCCTTTTGGCTTGCTTGTTATGTGTTGTCATTTGTTTAAAGCATTTTGCATTAAATAATAGAATGTGCCATGTGAACTCAGTATGACTTGGTTACCTTAATTTTGGATTGTGGGACATGCTTTCTTGGTATCATCTGTTCTGTACAATTTCATGATTATACGAATTCATACGTTTACATGCCCATGTCAATCATTCGATGTGGAATTTGCCCCTTTAGCTGTATAGTAATGGTTTTCATTGCAAGTTGTAACTGAAAACTTTAGGTCTTTCCTGATTTTCTTTTTTGGATGGGCATTAGATGTAATCATACTAAAAAACTAGCCTAATAGACTGAAAATAGGGACTGAATAGTGGGAAGTCTTATACAGTTTTGCCTGTATGTGTATTTATATGGATGGTAGTCATTTGCATGGATAACATGAAGATACATTTGAAATCATATCTAACTCATGCATCACTTGTAAAAGAACCAAACGAACACGAATGGGGGCTTGGTGAACAAACAAAAGCACACAAACACTTAAATGAAAGGATTTTTTTGTTTGCACTCGTTCGTTAAGATGTATTGTTTTAATGTTTTTATTAACTGTTTATTCATAAGCAAACAACTGTACATGAAAAAAAAAATACTTTAAAAAGTAGCCTATAAAAATAATAAAGTTAAAATATTCATTTTCTTGAACGAACCTACATGAATGTAAACTGTATTTAGCACTTATGAAACGAATGAACATGAAGCTTGTTCCTGTTTGTTCATTTAAATAAACGAACATAAAATCTTGCTCAAGCTCGTTCGTTTAATAAATAAATGAACATCAACATATAGAGTTGGAACCAGCAGCTGATAGAGAAATCAGTCAGATCTCTACCGTATTTGATGAAGCCGTAGAATTGGAAGTAACACCAGCAGTTTCCATTTCACAAACAACTAAAATCGATACAGAAAGTCAGAAACAATCCCAAATTTCCGAAACTCTGAAAGTCCCAACTTTGAATCCGCCTATTGTAATAATGATATTATACACACTAAATAAGTACAAATATAAATCCTATTCACTAATAGGCTAAGTGGCCAACAAATGGGTTGCAAACAGCTGAAAAGAACATAACAAAAGAAGAAGGCTGAAGTGCTGAACACATTACTTCGAAAAAGAGTAGAACACCATAAATAGAGAAAGAGAACTTACTGTTATCGAGGCTGTCGTTTGCTGAGCCCAAAAGGATTAGTCCAGGTGTAGATGAGAATATGGTAACTGTTGATGAGATCACTTTCACAGCTGCTTCTTAGATGGAGTAGTTTGTTGGTTGAGAGAGCAGCAAACATGAATGTTTAGCCCTTCTTTAATCTTTGTACTTGGGACATTTGGGCCATAAAGATTCTAGCAGATATTAAAAAAACCTATATACCTTTGTATTAATTACTCACTACAACAGACTGGCAGGAAAGAAATTATATGTTGTCGTCTCCTCCAAGTCTCCTGAGTCGCATTTCTCCTGTACACCAATCAACTGCACTACTGCAGGAGTCAGAAGTGCAGAAAACCTTTCCTCAGAGCACCCGTAGTGGGCTCCAAATATAACGCCCCCATCTGATGTGGAGGAAAATGGCGCCCCCACACCATTACAGGGGGGCTCCATTTCACAAAATTTCAGTTGGGCTCCATTGCTATAACGCCGGATCAATTTTTGCCCCTCCAATCAAATGCAGCCACCTCATACTCTCCCTCTCTCTCTTATTTTTTTATTATTTTTTTATTTTAGAAGATATAATAAAATATTATATAAAGCCCCACCACTACACCCCTTTTCCACTTTATCTCTCCATGCTGACTCAGCAGCCACGTGGACCAATCAGGAAGGGGAGCTTTATATATAAAGCCCCCCACTACACATGCTCTGAGAGTGCTTCATTTATTTTCTGAACATTTTTTGGAAAGAGAGAAGAAAACTCATGTCATGCAACCTGCCTCAACTACTTAGTAACTAGTAAAAAATGGTCAAGCCCATTCAATTCAATAGAGTTAGTAATTTATCCTTTGTTTCAATTCCATCAATAGAGATTTAACACTGCCGTCTGTCACTGTCACGACAACCACTTCCGACCATACATGTCATTAGTATTTGAATATAAGGCTTTTGAGAACAGGAAAATGAACATTGTTTATGTGGCTATGTAGAAACCTGCAGATAGAGTGGTTGGAGGAAGTTCGGTTAGAGTTATCAATTGGATCAGCCTTTTTGTGTAGTGTTGGAAAGGTGTTTGATCGATCTTTTAATTGCTGTATTTGGTGTATAGTCTTCATCAAGTGCATGTTTAGATGGCCATTTAGCTGCTTGTTTAGAAAATTTTTTTGGGTGCATAATGTAGATTGTATTATAAAAACAAGCAGGTTGGGTCACATTGTTTTTCTTATTTAATTATATTCATAATTAATGTGTTAAATCCTGTTAATATGATTAAACATCAAGTTAGAGTGATAATGTATGTAGAAAAGCTAACTACGTGTTCAACCTTTTCCGTTAAGGTCACCCTTGGATCGCATTGTCTTTCATTATCTTAAGTAGTTAAAATTGTTTGTCAGGATTCCCATGGAACTCAGTCTCATACACATCCTAAAAACAAACTTGAAATATCAAATTCTTAACCACAATTCTAACATATCCAAATTTTTAATACAATAATACTTTCAAGTTTTTGACTTCAACTAATTCAAAATATTTCTATTATGTTATTTATATGATATACTCAGTTTCGATTCACGTGACAGGAATGGTATTGGTTTTGATGCGGATAAGTGCGTATGGTATTAGTTTTGGGCAATCAGGTGTCTCATATTTATATGCTCATTCGGATAGTTGTACTATGTCTGGTCTCATATTTGTATGTTCATATACCGTACTATGTACACTCTCATATTTGTATGCTCATATTACCGTACTATGTACGGTCTCATATTTGTATGCTCATTCAGATAATCGTCTTGAATGTTTTGAGCTTCAGTGTGTGCTCCTGAGTTTGGGTTATTGTGTCGTCCTTGCACCCATATACAAAAATTATCATTTAAACCATACAAGTATCTTCCATAATTTATTAATTTTATTAAAGAACATGTCATTTTGTGAAATGCTTGTAAATTTTTATAAAGGACAACAATCTGAACAATATACTATGAGTCTATGAGTTCTATGAGTCTATGACAGCACCTATTCAGATATAACCAAGTTAACCGACTTAATTAAACCAAACAATTAACCGATGGTTCAGTTATGCCTTAACCAAATTAACCGGAAAAATGGTTGGGTCTTGGTTTTGCTGTGGGTCATCACCGAATTAAACTAACCGAACCGATCATAATTCATACATAGAGCTATTCAAGATAAGTGATGTTCTTTTATCATTTTATTTTTATTTTGAGCCGGGGGTCTCACCGGAAGCACCTGTCTATCCTCATGGATACGGGAGATGTGTGCCTACATCCTACCCTCCCTATACTCTACCTCGTTGTTTTATCATATTAGAACCAGTTAATTGCAGGCAGCCAACTGAATGCATGTATTAACATAGAAGTTGATTGTATGCATAGTGAATCAGTATTACCAACACATTTTAATATTTTTCATATATATCACATTATATGGGCCTTATCTGATGGTGCTCTTTCTTTATATCAGATAATCTTCTCTTTGTTGATATAGTCGATCTGGTATGCTACCTGGCTTTGTGTGCTGTTGCTATCATGGTTTGAAGTCCAGCTGCTGTTGGATATATTAATTGGAAGTTGCTGATGGAAGCTCAACTATTATATACTCAAGTGTCCTTATTCTGTATGCCATATTATCATGAACCTAGTTTAATGGAGAATGATTGTTGTATTTTTGACATATTAAACAAAATAAGGTACACAAGTTCAGTCGAGCAATATATGTGAAGATGGAAAATGAGTTGCATCTAGTTGTCTAGTTTTGTTCTCCCTGCACTTCTACAATTCGTTAGGCTTTGATTTTTATCCCTCACATTTAGCTCGGTTAGGCTTAATATTCATTTGGGTAATTGGGTTTGATATCTTGGTTAATTTTTATAAAATGTTAACCTTTTAAGCTCAAGTAAACAAATCAATCATTAACCGAAACCAAATTGACCCACATCACTAGTAAGCGATCAACTGAAACTGAATTATCTGAAATCGATTCATTTTCAAAAAACGTCACCAAAATTGTTCTCGGCTTCAGTTGGTGCTCAAGACTGAACCGAATTGCCTCATACGTGCAATATGAATATATATTTTTGTTAAAATGACGAAGTGTTATGTACTTCAACATATTTTGCAACTGCTATGGTCTGTCTACATACGTACGTTAAAAGCTGTACGTGTGTGGCTTGTTACAATGTGACTAACGAACGGACAGAACCAAAGTAATAATCTAACAAAGGCTATAATGATCAGACAGCATAGAGCGTTAGCGAGCAGAAATGATTAACAAGAAACTCGAATTGAAAAACTCCAATACCCTACTAACCAACACGAAAACAATAAAATTGAATATCCTCATCAATCAAGTCATCATTATGCAATTACAAAACAAGTTTAACCAGTAAAACCAAAACCAAGTAACCAAAACAAAAACACCTCTTAACTTTCATCTACAAGTATACTACTCATTTACCAACCATTGAAGAACCCTCCACAATCAACTTCAAACGCTTAGCCAACACATCAAACTCCTCAGCATACTGATCCCTCCACCGTCTCTCGAAACTCATCTCCTTCTCCACATTCACTAATCTCCCAACCTCAAACCTCCTCCTCACCGCCTTCAACGACCGCTCAACCACATCAACAACCGTCGTCCTTGCAAAATGCACAATCCCACTACTCAACTCATCACCAAAACTCCTCTCCACCCTCACTTCCTTTCCCCCTTCATTCCCATTTAAACCACCTTCTCCCATTCCACCACCACCACAACTACCTCTATCAACCTTGTTAAATTTTTCGCTAAAATTCGCGCGATTGCCCGTTTTCTTAACCACAAACAAACCATCTTCTCCTAATCCTCCACCACCACCACAACTACCTCCATCAACCTTGTTATATTTTTCACTACAATTGCCAGTTCTCTTAACCACAGACGGTAATGCCAATACCGCCATCGTATACGACTCGGCCTCAACCCCTACCCCTGCCATACTCTCCTTCCACTTATTATTATTATCATTATCATTATTATCATCATCTTCAGGTATATAATTAAATTTTGGCTCAGGCTTAAACTCGGGTTCCCAAAGCTGTTTCGAAAGATCAAACAACGCACGATCCTGACCCGAAAGCGAATCTTTATCCAACCCATTAGCCAACCGTGAGGAAATCATTCGAAATTTTTTCCTCAACCGTCTCAGCTTCTCAGATAACTGAGACTTGGAATAGGGCTGAGACATTCCATTAGAAAAAATATTATAAAAAATTCCAAGATCTTTAGGAAAGGAGAACCCTTTAGAAGAACAATCAAGGAGACTCTGAAGAAGACGGATCTCGTCGGGTTCGGACCAAACCCGGTGAAATTTAAAAGGAGGGTTGTCGTTATTGTTATTATTATTGGGGAGGGTGAGGATAAGAGAGGAGTTGGAATTGGGATTATTATTATTATTGTTGTTATTGGGGTTTTTGCGTTTGATTGGGAGTTTACGGGAAGAAGGGATAGAGGAGATGGGATTGGCTTGTATTGGAGGGTTTGATTGTGGGGTGAAGTCCATGGTTATTGTTTGTGTGTTTGTGTTTGTGTTGGTGGTGGTGTGGTGAGGTGTGGATTGATGGTTTTGATTGCGGGTGAAGGGGGTGGGTTTGACCCAGATTAGGTGATTAGGTCAAGGTTGGGGGTTAGTCATGATCTAGACCGGGTGAGTTGTGATCCTATTATTACTCGGGGTTAATATTGTGACTCGACCATAAGAATATTTGTTGATAGATAAACAGTTTTTTTTTAATGCTTTTGTGAATATTAGCAGGGGTATTTTTTTTAAATAAATAAAAAAAGACCAATGAGAAAACAAAATAGGGTTTTAACTTTTAACACTTAAATAGATTTTAGACTTTATAAATATAAAATGAAATACATAAATACTTTATGTTTTGATGTCGATTTGTAACGTTAACTAAAAAAGATTAAAAGCTAGTAATATGAAGTCTGATTTTTTTTACCACCATAATAATAACGCATTCTCATTTGAGTAGCTTTTAACACAAACATGCTAATTTTCATATCCACGAAGCAAATTATATAAGTGAAATTTTATAAATAAAAGAAGAATGAAACCTAGTCTAAGTACTTGGTTTGACTTGCTAGTAATAAAGACGGTTGAAATAACATAATTAAACGGGTTATATAGCTGGTTCTGGATCCAATTATGAGAATAGTGATTATCATTTTCTTAACATCAAAAACTTCCTTTAAAGCGAAGATAAGCGACATGTGAATGGTGAGTTATTATGTCAATTCATGATGAAGTCCCTCAAACACCTATTAATGTTTGGACATTGGACTTATGGAGTCTTGAAGAACTTCAAGTGGACCAAATGGATTCTAATCAAGGTTTGTTGTTACATGTGGAGATTGTTAAAGAATATGATGTTGTTATCTCCTTATCCACCGCTGTAGGAGTCCAAATTCAGTCGACAATGTGCATGTTATGTTTTGCATATGAGAAATAGGTCGATTACATATCCTAGACATGTACACTTGTGAGAGATGCATGGCAATTGGTTTCGTGTTGGAATGGATGAGATTTTCTTGGTTCCTTGATCTCACAGCTGCTCAGCGGGTTATTAAGAGCCTCAATGGATAACAGCTAGAAATGATTTTTTTCCCTAATACTCATCTATTCAACACTAGTTATTATGAAAGGCTAGGAATTGATTGATTTTTGTATTATGTAACATTCTTAGACGTAGGTGTTTGAAGACATTATATCTCTATTGTTCATGTGGATTAGGCATAGTTCCAAGGTTAATCAGTTTAGTTGGTTAAGTTTCCACTTTTTTGCTAACATATTTATTTGTTTTATATTTTTATAATATTTTTTTAAATAATACAACTTATACTGCTAATTATTTTTTGTTGTGTAGGTGTCAACCTTTTGGATCCAGATTGATTCTAGCATTGTTTTGGGCTAGTGTGGGGAATAAAAGTCGTATCGCCGACATGATTTCGAGTCATTAGAACGAAATACGTCCAAAGGTCGGTTTATTTGGTAATCTTTATAAAAAAGATTGGCAAACCAGAAAAGCGAAGAAAGTGACTTAAAGTTTACAACTACATGATGGACGAACGTCATGTTTTCTCAAAAGCCTTTGTGGGAGATTTTGAAAAATTCTATAAAGTGGTACTTGGTTCCTATTGTGGTCGATGGTCTATCATCGAAACAAACAAAGACTTCTTTGTCCCAAGATGTTAGCCAAAGTAGTTCCTATGCTTGTACGAGATTCGATCTTAACAACCTCGATGACGAGTTCGAGCCGAACGAGGAACACCAAAGAGGGGGCTAAAAATAAAGGTTTGCAATTTGGCAATGTGACGACCACTTTCAAAGAAGGCATTGAACGTTTAATTACAACTTTGGCTGAATTGTTACCGTTAAAGAAAATTGAGAAAGATATTAAGATATAAACACTTTGGCTATGAATATTGACAACCTTTACGAAGACGATTGTGAGATTTTCAAGATGACTAAGAACAAAATTCGCTAGGTGTACCGGAGGGAAATAACAACCACCACCATTTTTTTTCAACTTATTTATAATTTTTATTTCATGTTGTTTGTGACATAATTTTATTTTTACCAATTTATTGATAGTTATAAATAATTTGTTTTTACATAATTCAAATATAAATACAAAATAATAATAATTAAATGATGATCACCTATTCATCAATCACTCCCCTCCCATTACACTATTGCAAATCTTTTGGGTATTTGTGGGTGTGCAGCGAACGGGGGTTGGATCGGGGAACCAGAGCGGATAAACTTGGGTTTTAAGGTGTTGAGCCAGATTTTGTATTTGCTTTTTTTTTTTTTTTTTTCAAATTTAACTTATATATTTTATGACATCACCGATTCTTACATCCGGTCAAACTGGTCTAATCGGTCGAACCAGTGAACCGGTAAGAAGACCGGTCAATATGCGGTCCGGTTTCGAAAACATTGCTCGTCTAAGCCCGCAATCAAACCTCATAGGCACATAACACATAGCCTTGCACAAGATAAAAATAATGTAGGGACTAGTATCCATGCGCTTCAGTTTCTGCTGACAGACAAAATAGTTACATGCTGTTTCCTGTACTGTAACCGAAGCAGCCATTAACCAGTCAACGTTAACTTCCTCTTCCTCTCTTCGATGCTAATTAGATGGTGGCCGCCCGTCAACTCACCGGTTATGTGCTTCAATCGGAAAATAAGTAGCTGTAACAAACACCTTTACCTGCTTCGATAACATTATTGTTCACACGAATTTCTGGATTAGGTTTTCCCTTATTATTTTCCTTGTTTCGATCCGTTTCATGGCTGTTAATTGATTACCTTAGTGAGTGTGTAGGTAAGGTGTTTGTTGAAATGTCTCAATAGGACTAGTCTTGTTTTCTTTGTTTATTAGAGTTTCGTCGCTGTTTATTGATTCGCCTCGGAGTGCATGTAAGGTGTTCGTTGAAATGCTTCGGCTGATGAAGCCGCTTTTACCCCGAATCATCCATCCGAATACCAAATCCGTTCATTCAATCAACGATAACATTCCTCGCCTTTTAAATTGCCTTTGTATAGCAGCACAATCATCACACACGACAACGGTTGAAGACGAAGAGAAGACAGCAGCAGCAATCACTACCATCTGCAAATCATTTCCCAACAATCTTAACTGGCAGACCCTTAACCAAAATCTCAAGTTTTTCAATATAAAAAACCCATCCATCATCAACAAAGTACTTATTCAACTTAAGGACCCACCAAATGCTAAAAAAGCCTTATCCTTCTTCCATTGGTCCTCACATTTCACCAACACCACACACCAAACACACACTTACACTCTTGTTATTCACATTTTGGTTAAAGCCAAGCTCATCAAAGACGCCACTGCGCTAATTGAATCTGTCCTCACCCGCTCTGTAACCGATGATTTGGTTCATTTGTTTATGAGTAGTTATGAGGTTACAGGTTCAAGTCCATTTGTGTTTGATTTGTTGGTACAAGTTTGTGCCAAGTTAAGGATGATTGATGAAGCTATAGATGTGTGTGTTTGTGTCGGTGAACATGGGTTTGGATTGAATGTGATTAGTTATAATACTTTATTGTATGTGATTCAAAAATCGGATAAAACTAAGTTGGTTTGGAGGGTTTATGAGCATATGATTGAGCGTAGAGTGTACCCGAACGAGAAGAGTGTGGAAATTATGGTCGAGGCGTTGTGTAAAGAAGGGAAGTTGCAGAAGTTTGTTGATATGATAGATAGGATTGATCGGAAAAGATGCTCGCCTAAAGTGGTTGTTAATACTTGTTTGGTTTTTGGGATGATAGAGGAGGGAAGAATCGAAGATGGGTTGGTTTTGTTGAAGAGGATGTTGATGAAGAATATGATTCTTGATACCATTTCGTGTTCATTGATTGTGTATGGTAAGATAAAGCTTGGGGAATTGGAAGCTGCATGGAAGCTGTATGATGAGATGGTTATGAGAGGGTTTAAGGCTAATTCTTTTGTGCATACGTCTTTTATAAGGGCGTATTGTGAGGCTGGAAAGGTTGAAAACGGAGGTGAAGTGTTTGATGATATGGAACGCGAGGGTTTGCAGGTGTATGACGAGACGTACACACATATGCTTGTTGGTTGTTCAAAAGCTGGAAAGGTGGAGGAAAGCTTGAATTTTTGTGAGAAAATGGTGCAAAATGGATTTGTTCCGAGTTGCTTGGCTTTTAATGAAGTGGTTGAGAGGCTAAATGGACTTGAGAGTGTTCGTCGAGCAGATGAGGTGTTGACTCTTTTGTCGGATGAAGGGTTCATGCCAGATGCAAATACGTATTCTTATATTATTGCAGGTTATGGAAGACAAGGTGATGTTGAGGGAGTTCTCAAGCTTTATTATGAAATGGAATATAGGAAACTCTCTCCTGGTGCATTGGTGTTTACCTGGTTAATTGTTGGTCTTTACCAAGCAGGGAGATTGGAGGAATCAGAGAAATATCTGAGGACAATGAAAGCTCGATCTCTAGTCTCGTTGGATTGCACATATGATGCATTCATTTCCAGCCATCTAATGGACAAGGACACCAAGGCAAACCAAAGTTGATCTTAGACATGAACCCGAATGTGACGTTATAATACGCTGAAACAGTTTTACTGCTCCTAGACATTTCTTGTAATTTATGATGACAAGCGATTAACAAAAGTTTTGTTCATGATAAGATGCAGCAACTGACATAGCAGCAACAATTACAGTAGTTTTCGACTAAAATGTATATATGGTTGGTTAAGTGGCAGAGAACACAAACTGCACTTAAGGAACCAAAATCCAAAAGAGAACAGATTTGACACATAAGACTACATGCATTGATATGTGACTACCCGATATAAACTCGTGTTAACCCATGACCTTTGGCCGCCATCCCTCAATTACGTCTTCTGTCAGTGGCATTGTTTTGATGAATGAGTCCAATGAGAACACAGTCTGAAACAAAAACAAGATCAAATCTTAATTAGTGAATCAATTTTTCAACCCGCCTCTACATGCTTCTGAAATACAAGGTGTTATAAATGATCTAGCATAATAAACCCAAATACTAAATTTTGGGTCACTATGGGAAATTATAATAACACTTTCGGTTATTCTGGGTCCTAAGTAAATTCATGATGGGTGTGGATGGCGCATGGGCTAAAGTATACAGAACAAAAATTTTGGTGGGTCACAATGGGCATGACTAAGTTATTGAGCGGGTCAAAATGGGCTCCCCGGAGAAACGTTTCTCGTACACTGTAAATCGTCCTTTTAGTTTTCATCGGCTCAACTTTACCAGAGGTAATCAGGGTCCCAGCTTCTTCACAGTGAGCATTCACATTGCGCCAGTGCAAGTGGAAATAGAGAAGACGGTGGTGGTACCATGGCGGGTCAGCCCCAACCGCTCGGCTGCTGCTCAATCACGCAAGCGTGAAGCCAAGTCTTCAGCAGACACATGTTCTCTTATCAGTTATGACATTTTCCCCACCTAGAGTACCTACTCCCATTTATTCATTTATGTTTGCTGTGGCTTGTGGGTACTTTACTTTGGCAAAGGTTTGGTTTTTGTTCACCTTAAGTCAATCAATTTCTACTTGAATCTCTTTGCTTACAGCTTAATTTGATTACATATGTTCATTAGCAACCCATTTTCCTCGATCAATTCATAATCTCATATTTTGGGTATTGGGATTCTTTATTGAATTTTCAAATCATATTTTGCTGGATCTGCTTTGGGACATTGGTGCTTATATAAATCATGTTCGATTTTAAAAAAGGCCTGTTCTGACCTGAACCCACCCTTACCTGAACCCGTTCTGACCCGTTACCCCGCCCCGCTTGCCAGTTGTGGTCATTATGCAATAATATTATATTGGTTATAACAGATTATGAAAAAGATAAAAGATAAAGAACAGAACAATGAAGATTGCTCACATTAAAAGACAACTTTAGATTGCTCACATTAAAAGACAACTTTATGCAATTCAATAAAGATAAGTGTACCTTCATGTATGTTTTCAGATGGGGAAGTGAATCTGGGATTGACCACTTCTTGTAATGACCCAAAGCAATCTTCATATGGTTCAGCTTTGGACCGACCGACAAGTCTGCAGCAGAGACATTCTTGCCGTTGATAAACGGGCCCTTCAACATAACAGGTGAAACTAAAGTCAGCAAGCTAATTCAAGAAATAGTTTGATATATGTGTGTGTGGAGAGATAGAACAGAACTCACATTTTCTTTAATGTAATCATTAAAAGTAGAAAGCTCATTCAGTAAAGCTTGCTCTGTTCCATCATTAGCATCTTTGCTTTTTAAGAAGGCAATAAATGTTGAAAAAATCTTCGACCCACTGCATATACGAATCAGATTACCATTATTCAACATCAATTTGCAAATATGAATGTAAACTGAACAAAGGGGGCACAAAGAGCATGAGTGTACACAGAAGCTTTCTCAGGCGGAGTCACCAATGACGGGTCAGGAAACTTTTCCTCTACTGTCTGTGTAATAACATCTGAATCTGATATCCATTTGTCATCAAGCTTCGCCAATGGAGCTTTACCTTCTGGGCTAATACTTAAAAACCTAAGTAAAACTAAGGGTGTCACAACTCACACGTAGATCAATTTATAAACAGTTGAAAACACAACTACTTATAAACAGAATACTGTACGATTACCAGTCCGGCTTGTTACGAAGATCAACTAACTTTAGGTCATAAGGAAGATGCTTCTCTTCTAGAGTCAGCAAAACTCTCTGTGTAAAAGGACCTGGAACAACCGAAATATAACAATAAGTGTGGCCCTTGGTAATATGCTTGTGGTTATCATCAAATACAGAAACTGAGAAACACATGCCCATATATGTCTGACTTTCTAGGTTATTAATTAAGGAAAAATATGCATCCAATTACACATTAATCGATAAGGCAATCATCATCTCAGACAAAAGTATTGAACATCGGCACATGAGAGTAACTACTGAATCAAATACATTACTAAATCATTTTCATATTACTGTATCAGCCAAATTAAAGTAATTAACAAACACCTTATCCTAATTTCTTATAATAACATTAGGTACTTACAAACAACTGTACACCCAAATCTTTTACCAACTGTAGCCTTCGGTAATATGCTTGTGATTGGTTCAACATCATTCTTACGAATATCATCAGGTTACAAAAACACATGTCATATGTCTCTAGATAGTCGAAGGCCAATGTTGCAGAAGGCACTAGGCGCTAGGCGTGTGGTGAGGTCTAGCCTAGGGACCAGTCGGGACTAGGCAAAATTAGGCGTTTTGGTATTTTTATACGTATTATACATATACACACACACAAATTTAGGTGTTTTTTGAAAATATGTTAAGATATATACACATAATACTTAGAAATACTTAGATATATACACATAATACTAAGAAATACTTAGAAATTTAAAAAACAAATTAAAAAAATAAAAAAACCACTGCCTATGCCCGCCTAATGGCCAAAACGCCCAGATCTCCGACTAGGGCCTTATTCCGATTTTGTTCACCGACAAGCACCTAGGCGCTGCCTAGGCCGATTTGTACAACACTGTCGAAGGCATTAGTGTCTAGGAGCTCTCAAAAGCGTGAGCGTGTTGTCTAAGCTCAAGACGCTTAAAAAAGTGAGCGCCTTTTAAGCCAGGCTCATAGTATAAACAGTCCATTTTTGGGGATTTTAGACATGTTTTAGGCCGGTTCCAACTTCCAAGCTCTCTTACCTTCAACAGCCCTATTTTCAGGCCATCAAGCACATTTTTCTGGCAAAGTTCCGACGAAATTCCGGGCCAAAGTCGTTGAACAGAACATAACAGAACAGGTCTGACACAATTATAATACCAATCCTAAACAAGCTTGGAATAAACTGAAACCAGCCCTAAAGAAGCATATTCATGTCTAAAACCTAATAACTATTTTTATACTATACACCTCGCCTAGAAAAGCCCTCGCTTTTTAAGCGCCTTCACACCTACGGTTCCGAGCCTTTTTTTATTTAAAAAATTCAGACCAACACGTAATCCTACTAGTCTATGAGCCAAATGAAAGTAATTAACAAACAAACAAACAACTTATTCAACAACATCTTATAACAACAAGTAATGTTGGGTACTTACAATCACCGAGCCTGTTAGGGACAGTGTGAGAAGCTTTAGCGCAGACTTCAACGACGGAGGTGGAAGAAGACATGGCGACAGTTGTTAGGGTTCTTCGTTTGGAACGGAGATGATTGGTGGGGAAAGAAGGGTTGCAGGTAAGGTGTTTTATGGAAGTCGTCAATGACGTGGTTGTGGGTGAATGGATTCTTATAGCCGACATTTGTGGCGAATAATAATAATAATAATAGTTTCGTTACTGAGTATTGGGTTTTGGTGCTAGTGTGGTTGATGGAGATGAGGTTTGTGATTACGTGTGCAAACTAAAACCAGAGCTAGTGCCAGATGCTTCTGGAAAAGAATACCTTAAAAGGTTGGTCGCTAACAACCAATGATATTGTCGGACATCCTAACAGAAAACAAAACATGTGTTCCCGAGTTTCATTTTAGGAACGAAAAGAAAGGAAATGGAAGGAAACAGAAGGAAAGGATATGCATCTTTTCTTTTCTTTTCCCTCCTCAAGTAAACTCGGGAACATAGGGGGCAGGGCGTCATCTGTGTTGTGTTGTCTACGGGTACCTCAATACTCACACGGTAACACGACCGCCGTGGATACTGGTAGGGGTTTGTGGACCATTTTCCTGAGAGTAGCCAATGAGTAGTGAAGTGATTTTTTAAAATGCAACGATCCAAAATTTTGAGTGTTAAATATTTTTGACCCATTAATAACAAAAATAAATTTCTTCCAACAAACCATAGAATTGAAAAACTACAGAAAATCAAAGAATTATTTAACAAGAAACCAAACTGAACATTAATTAAAATGATCTGGTTATAATGAATACAAACAAGAAAGCAAATTTGTAACCAATCAATCAGATGAAAACCATTAGCAAAAACTCCAAACGGAACCACTTGAATAACAAAGTATGTAAAGCGGCAGTGAAGATTTAGTTGTGTTTTGCTGTCACTTTTACATTCTTGATTTTAGGGCTTTGTTTTGAGGAAGGTCGAGAATTTGGGCAAAACAAAGATCTAATCTCCAACGGATCTGCTTGTCTTTGGTTGGGTTGGGGGAAAAATGTTTGTGTGGACCTTACGGGGGTATCCCTTTGGCTGGTTTATGGGAAAACGGGTTTGTAGCTGGACATGCATCAAGAAAGGTGGAATCAAACAAAGTGGATAAGCACGCTAAAGCTTGTGCAGAGAACCAACATGTCGTTGTCCCCTTTGCCTTTGATACCCTTGGCTCTCTAGCACCAAAAACTATTCGTTTCTTGACCATGGTCTAACGGGTTATCCACAGTTCATCTTCAGTGGCGCAGGGGTTTGTATTTGATAGACTAGGGTTCGCAATTCAGAAAGGTATGACGGCGCAACTTGTTGCCCGTCTACCTTCTATTTTGATGTAAATTGGCAAATTTATAAAAAAAAATAAGAAAAACAAAGAGTAGATGCTTTACTTGTTTTTTAGTATATGTGGGACTCCGTTAATTCAACCTAGTTTTTTTATCTTTTATATTTAATTTATAATTTTAAATGGTAAAATGACGAAAATGCACTCACATGACTTGCATGTGACCTGAGTTAACGACACAAATTAACTATGTTTGTGCTAAAGGTTGAAACATATATAAAAAATCTTAGTGAAAGGATAAAGTTTGGAGCCTGCAATTTTGATGAAATATAAATGTTGAATTATGTAATTTTGTCTTTATCTGTGGTGTACCTGTTGTTATGTCCATTTGCACTTAGGACCCAATTTTTTAGGTTTTATAATGTTTGATTCATATCCAATTCTTCCTCCCTATCACAAGTCTACCAGCTTTCAAATTCTAGAATTTGCTGCTAGAAATGTGATTTACATGTTTTAGAAGTCGTATACAAAAATTGTGTCACATATTCTCAGGTGTTAGAATTCTTAGCATCTTCTTTTTTATTATACTAGGACCCAATTTTAGAATCCGTCTTATGATTTCAAAAAAGTTGAGTTCACTTTGCAAGTTGTGGCGATTTTTTAAGATGCAATTAGGGTGTCACGACGATACATGTACTCCACATTTAGAATTTATCTAGGGTGCAACGATGCAATTAGGAAAATTAACAATCATTCTGTAAATTTACGTGTATTCGCTCGAAATTTTAATACGTATTGACCCGCCCCAATCATAATTTAAGGATTCTGTAGCTTTCGTCACCCCATCAATCCACCACTGCACTCAACAATTACTACAAATAAACAATATCACAAAAATAAAATGCACCAATAGTTACAATTCACGTGTCATATAAATACAAAACATACAAGTTAAACGAAAACCTAACCACATCCTGGTTCTAGTCAATGGAACCAACTCGTCTCGAGACGAAAAATAAATAACTACTGTTGATTGTTTTCTTATTTGTCTCGACTCTCGACAGTTACCAAAGGCTGCTCGGCTTCGTAAACTTCCTGTGTACAGTCGCTCCTCGAACTGCCCTGCCCCTAAGACTAAAATTGCCGTCGTTTTGTTCAGTGGGATTTTCCACAACAAAGTCATTCTATCCAAGCTTGAGCCCAGCCCAAAAATATAACCCAACTCTCAATTAGGCTTTTGTGGCTGGCATTCTGGCAATGGTATTGGTGAGTTAGACAAGGTTTACGATAGTACGAGGTTAGGGGTTCGATTCTCATGACACGTAAGTTTAGCCGTTAACAAAAAACTTAGGCTAATCATTTAATTCCGTTTTTTCACAACAGCTCACTTACTTTATATCCAACTTGATTTTGTATCAATAAATCGAAAAGGTTCAATGAATTCCAAGGAAAACCTACATGATGAAATTGTGTGATGACTTTCTTAATCTTTTAATTATTTAGTCACACTTTATTAATTTTTCAATTGTATGATTATGTAACTTTCATCTATAATTCGATTGGGCTTCCTTCTTCCATTGTCTCGACATATATAAATATCACACGACAAAACACAAACACAAAATTCAGTTTGAAACTCAACTCAAGCTAGAAACGAGCGGAGCTTAAAAGAGCTTGAGCCAGAGCCTTAAAACGAGCTCGCTTAGTAAAGCTCGAGCCTGAGATTCGCTTATCGAGCTCGAGCTGGCTTGCGAGCTTAAATAAGCCCATTGTTTATATAATTTTTTTAAATATATTAATTAGAAAATAAATAATATTAATGACTATTTATAAAATAATTAAAAATAACTAAATTATTATAAAATTATAATTATTAATATAAAGTAATTAATTAATAAATAATAAATGACCCAAACCCGAGCCGAGCTCGAGCTTTCACAAGTTAAAGGAGCTCGGCTCAGCTCGTTTGCACCTCTAGTTCTGATTTAGGGTATCTTGACATCCCTAAATTTGTTTGGTTTCATTTTTAAAAGTGGCTTTCATGTTTAATTCAACGGCAGACCCATGATTTATTATCCGGGAAGGCAATCGGGAGCTTATTTGAAATTTAATGGGGGTGATCAGGATTTTTGCATAGAAAATACACTAAACATGCTAAGGTTTATAGCGCATCTAGGAGTGGATAAACATAGTTAATTAAATTTATTATATACTTTTATTTATCATGTCCTAATAACCTAATTTAATAACAACCCTCCAGTCGTGCGCTACCATATCACTACTCTGATTTATTACCCTAAAATACCTATTTGGAGGCAACATTACCCTCAAGTATGGACCCCACCTTTTAGACTATTCTCCTTCTATCTCTCTCCCACCAAACCTGGCTTCTACTACCCCAACCCACTACTCAATTTGAGGTACCCGAACAGGGCAAGGTGCCACCCTTGCATGGGTAGTGGGTACCCAGATGAAATTCTGGTCCACCCCTTCCCCCTATTGGAAGTGGTTGAAACAGATGAGAAGTCGTAACTCATGAATAGCAGTAATATACGTCCTCATTTGCAACTGAACCATAGCTCAGCGCCGAGCAATAGTGGCAGCCGAGCCATTGATAGAGCAGTGGCACGTATCCCACTTGCAACTGATCAGCAGGTCACACTAGTAGCAGGCCCACTACCACAGCAGTGGTCGCGCCTCACAAGTTCCAATTGCAACCAAGCCATTGGCTAGTCGTGACAAATATTATGGATTATTGGATTTTATTACTCCCAACTATATGGTATTGGCCGCTGTCGCTCCGAACTATCACTTTGACTTCCACCACTCCCAACTTAACACCTTGTTTGTTGTGTCACTCTGGATCTGACGTGGAACTGACATGGATCCGACGTGGCAAGTACCTCTGGAGTGACACAACAAACAAAGTGTTAAGTTGGGAGTGACAGAAGTCAAAGTGATAGTTGGGAGTGACAGCGGCCAATACCATATAGTTGGGAGTAATAAAATCCAATAACCCAAATATTATTGGCTTCCGACATGGGCAAATCTAATAAGGGCCTAGGGGGTGTCGAGGATACCCCTCAACTTTTTTGGCGAATCGCTGAACACCCTAAATATACGTTAAAAAATTCTTCATTTTATAAATGTACGGTATTTTTTTTTCAATACCCTTGAATTTTTCTTTATATCAGCCACTTGCTACCAATCCAACATTTAAAAAAAACAAAGGCAACTCTCAAGTTTGTCTCACTGAATTTTTCCCTAGTCGTTGTACTATCCGGGGAAGCACCTGGGCAAACATTAGAAAACCATGGGTTGAAAGAGATGGGTCAAGTTTGGATTAGCTTAATAAAATCGGACAAACCGGCCACGTGAGTCTACATGATGCACCGACTTGATTTTTATTTTTTTATTAGTACCTTTATTTACCATTCTACTAATTTAAATCTTTTTAATAATCCTTGTTGCAGTTAGTTGTTCCATTTTCCTTGGAGTAAGTTACGTCCGTTTATTCTTTTAATTTTCCACTCTTTGTAATCGTATGGAATGAAAAAAAAAGGATATATAGAGTGAAAATTCATTGGTATCCTAATACTTGGCTGTTTTAGAAGGTGATTGGAGTCCTAATTTGGATTACATGTTTTTCTATATCCTAATTCAAGTTCATAAAGCCTGATGAGTATCCAGAATAGTGATTTTCTGTATCTTGGATCTATTTGTTGCCTACCGTTATAATCGAACTACCGAATCTCTGGCCATCATGGGACATATATATTACATCCATCTTTTTTTTTCATAGCTTTGGTTATTCCAATCATCCAACTTCGTGCATTGATATCTCATTCATTTTAGCCCTGTTTTAAATACGGATGGTTCTTTGCGAAGCCATCATATAGTAGACACGTACAACCCATAAACTTTACTTATAAGCAGGGCCGGTTTTGAGGGGGTGCGGGGAGGACTCCTAGCGCGGGCCCAATTTACAGGGGGCACTGTGACCGGAAACGGTGGCGGACAATGGAATAGAATTCATTAAAAAAAATGTAAATGATCTGTGCATAGTCATGTACTCATGTTGGTGTTACACGGTATAAAAGTGGTTATTTTTTGGAAGATGATGGCATAGTGTAAATATTAGAAAACCTAATTGTAGTCTAATGTGTTAGGCTAGATATAAATATCATGGTGTAGGTATCTAGGATTGTAATTCGATTTTATTGAAGAAACTTATCGCAAAACATAAATTAAAATCTTGGATACCCACACCGCAATATATATAATCTAACCCAGCATGTTTAATTATAATTAGTGTAATGAATTAGGGTAGTGATATAGCAGCGCACGACCGGATGGAATCAGGGTACCCCCCCCCCCCCCCCTAAAATGACAATTCCAGTTGACCGATTAAATACGTCTAAGTAAGTGCATTACAAGATTTAATGGGTAGTTTTGGTTTCTAAACCATCATATTGAGATGAACACTTTCTAATTCTTTTTATGCTTTCATTCTATCTCTTTCCACAAGTGCAAAACACCAATAACATGGTGCAAACTCGGGCGCGTGAGGCATTTTTAATAGTACATAGTGCTTTGTCTGTACCCATGTGAGACAAAGGGGCTCTTTTTGAGAATACTCAAAATCTGTTTTAAGAGACCCGTGTTCGTATTGAACACGAATCCTCGGTCATAGTTGTCAAAGGTTTGTTTGTTTAGCGTTATAGTCAAGAATGAAGTAGAACTCAACTCATGGAAGAATATGATTTGAATTTTCTCACTAGTGTAATTTAATATTATGTTTTGCATATGTTTTAATACTATAAGTTTCCACACAAATAATGAGAGTATTGATTGTATAATTATTGAAAGAACCAACTTGAAACAAGTTATTGAACTAACGACCCACAACATGATAAAAATAACCAAGAAAAGGAAAACACTTTGTTGACTTTCGTCCTTCAAAAATGCGTCTCTGACACAAAAGACCATATTGTTATTATTGGGACGACATAAAAGATGATCATTAAACGGTTGTACAATTTATTAGGTTCTGAATTGACCTCTATTTCTGATTATGGAACATGTTCAATGCATAATGAAATAAAGCTTGATTTGATGAGTGTATTGCATTGTTAAATAAGAACATTTGTGTCCCCTCCATTATCCCTTTGTTAATGGGCATATTGTGTACTTAAGCACTTTCATGGTCCATTCAATGCACATGATGTTGTGATATGTACATGGGTTGTTGTGATGTATAAAAATTTCTGTTTGAACGTAACAACTAACAACTAGTTTCATGCTACAAACCGCAAAAGCACACACGACGAACACAAACGGGGAAGGGGGAATAACCAAGAAAATCATACCATAATCGAAGCTAATTAGATAGTCTAGTGTAACAAAATAAGCCATGAAATATGTGATAGTATAGTGTCCTATTTTTAACCTATATTATGGCTGTTGTGGTTTGAGTTCATTGTCCATTAGTAACAAACCTCTAAATCTAGTAGTAGTATTCACAATGGTGGACACTTCTGAAGAGGTCACCCATTCTAGTAATATTCCTACCTGAACATGCTTAACTATGGAATTTTCATGTGCTTCACAGCACAAATAAGCCCAAAACGCATTGGAAATTTAGGAGGCGGGGCATGTCTATGGGATTTTGCCTAGGGTGTCACATTGGTCCAAGTTAATCTTTTCGGTAATATGTTTTCCCATTCAAATAAATATACTAAGGTCTTGTCGTTCGATAATATGTTTTTCTACGCTCGACTCGACTCACCATACCGTATATTTACACTTTGTAAATACACTAGGATCTCGTCGGTTCGATATATTTATATATTTTTTTTCTGCACTCGACTCGACTTACCTCCCCGTATATTTACTTTCCCATTAAATAAATACACTAAGATTTCGCTGAGTCATATATATATATATATATATATATAAATTTTCCTTGTTAAGTCCATACACTTGTTTAACATTTAGTCGTTAGATTATTTACGTTACCTTTCTCCCACGAATATTTTCCAACACTTAGGAAAGTGTTATGTATTTTTCACCCAAATCATATATTTTAAATCCTTAAAATATATTTATACTCATCTTGACGTAATGATACTTTTCTCGTCCATCCGTTTTTACGTGTTAGTTCGTTAACACGTCCAAGTCCGATTACTTAACTTATATATATATATAGTTAATTTTTCCCAAGTTTCCCAATATGTGTATTCTAGAAAAGTTATTCACCTCTTAAATTTCCTACACATATTACTTGGAAGTTTTATAAATACCTTTGTATTTTTAACATAAGACTTGGTAATTTATGTATAAAAATGTTCCAACACTTTTATATTCCCATTTATATAAAAGTGTTCATTTTTATATAAGTTCTCCCAAGTTTTTAATTTGTCTAACATTTTTTTAAAAACCTTTGTTTTTATATATATCCATATGTTAGAAGAGTCCATATTTTTATAAAACTCTATTTTATAAAAATACACCTTTATACAAAATACATGTGTATAATTACTAGTATTTACCAATCTACCTTGGAAAATTATTACTTACACTTTTGACACCAAACTTTCCATGGTTATATTTTAAGACACAAGTTTCTAAAAATATCATCTTTAGTTCCTCAACCTTTAAGTTACAAAAATAGTCTTTTAACTTATAAAAGTTGCATTTTTCCATTCTATCTTTCAAGAATAACAATTTTCTACTAAACTAGTAGACTTTAATGGATCATTTTTGTCATGTTAGTTTATTTATCATCTTATTAAGGCTACTAATAAGTGTAATTAGCGTGTCTTGTCCAACAAGTCCAATTTATACTTTTCAAGTTTGTAGACTTTGTTAATGCAAATTTTGTATAACTTATTTTCTAACAAAAGCAACATTATAACAAGACTTATATGCTTATGTTAAGATGATTAAAACCATTTTTAAGTTCACTCAAGTTCTAATAACAAGTTATATTTAAATCACCATTTTCTTCAAGTATTCATGAACTTTATAAAAAAAAAACTACAAGGATACTTCACATCCATCACCAAATTTTCGGCCCATTCACACTACTTTAACACCATTTTAGTCTTTAAAAATCATATGTTTTATTATGAAAAGCTTATTCAAGTTCACCCCTTGTACAACTTGCTTCAAGCTAATAAACATAAACTTTTTAAAGACAAGACAAGATCAAGAATACTTACAACTAGCACAAGGCTAGGGGAGGCTAGGGAAGCTTTCAATGCTTGATTTTGATGGGGTTTAGTGTGTTCTTCCTAAGTGGTTAAGCTCCAAGCTTGAAACACACAATGGGGGTTTGGAAGATGGATGTTTATGAGTGATTTGGAGATGTTAAAACTTGAAAGAAAATTGTGTGTGTGTTCTTGCAAATCCACGGCCAACAAGAAAAAAAATAGAAGTTTTGTTTTTATTTTGATCAAGTGTTTCTCATAGGATCTCTTATAAGCTTCTCCATGATCTTCCAAGATTGTATGTAATCCCACTAGATATGAATTAGAGATATGTTGTACCTAGTGATCCTTGAGTGATCTTGAATGAATGGTGGAGGGTGTATGGTGCCGTGAGTTTACAAGGAAAGAAGAAGATTGGTGAATCTCCAAGGACATGTGTATCTCATATAATCTAGTCTTGGATCTTAAATCCCTTAAAACATGGAGGTAGTGTACTAATAAATCTTGGATGGATTGCTTTTACTTGTGTTTGGCCGATTGATATAAGAAAGAATGGAGATCTTCGGTGATCTTCCAAGTACTCATGATCTTCTTATATAATCTTCTCAAGATTATCTCACACATACACATGATTCTTTTAGGATTCATAAGATCTCTTACTAGATTCAAATCTTATATAATATAATGCTAGGTATCAAAGGAGCATGGAAGATTTTATGTAATCTTTCAAGTACTCATACTATTATACAAGATATTATCAAATATATACCATATCTCTTTTGATATATCTTAGATTTCTATAGATTGCTTTGTACAAAAGAAAATTTTCAATTATGGAATGGGTTGGGACGGTTCTTGGGTGGGTTTGGTGGGGTCCACACACAAAATATTTGCTAGTTATAAGTTAAGCTTAATCCTTTAACGTTCGGGTGTCGTTCGGGTATTTTTCGGACTTTAATCGGGTGTTATTCGGACATTAAAAGTGCCTCTAATAACCCTTAAACATAGCCTAGTTTAAGTGTTAGTTGGTTAGTTAGGCTCTTGTTGGGTGCATTTATAAGTTGTATGCGTACCGGGTGCGTTACGCGCACTTCATTCGTTATCGGGAGATTTGTATGTAAAGTTTTCACTTATGGTTTTGGAGTTCCAAAACACATTATATTTCGTGAAAATACCCTTTATTTTATATCCTGGGTGTCCGGGATCCTTTTCGTTTATTTAATTTTTATCGGGTAATCACCAACGTCCGTACCGGACAAGTTTATTCGCACATGATCCTATCATGCTTCATCATTAAACGTGTGCATCCCTATGCATCTCATGGGGAATTTGCTATTCTCTACGGCATCAGTTAAATTAATCCAATTAATTTAAACATGCACTTAAACTGTTAATTACATATACTAATTACGTACGGAAACATATCGATTTTTGCCGGATGTTACACACGCCCCCTAGGGCGGTGTTCCCGCCGCCACATCACCTTCCCGCCCTCCTCTCCCGCCCCACTCCCTCCACTCTTATGTCCATTTGCACTTGGACCCAATTTTTTAGGTTTTATAATGTTTGATTCATATCCAATTCTTCCTCCCTATCACAAGTCTACCAGCTTTCAAATTCTAGAATTTGCTGCTAGAAATGTGATTTACATGTTTTAGAAGTCGTATACAAAAATTGTGTCACATATTCTCAGGTGTTAGAATTCTTAGCATCTTCTTTTTTATTATACTAGGACCCAATTTTAGAATCCGTCTTATGCTTTCAAAAAAGTTGAGTTCACTTTGCAAGTTGTGGCGATTTTTTAAGATGCAATTAGGGTGTCACGACGATACATGTACTCCACATTTCCACATTTAGAATTTATCTAGGGTGCAACGATGCATTATGAAAATTAACAATCATTCTGTAAATTTACGTGTATTTGTTTGAAATTTTAATACGTATTGACCCGCCCCAATCATAATTTAAGGATTCTGTAGCTTTCGTCACCCCATCAATCTACCAGTGCGCTCAACAATTACTACAAATAAACAATAGCACAAAAATAAAATGCACCAATAGTTACAATTCACGTGTCATATAAATACAAAACATACAAGTTAAACGAAAACCTACCCACATCCTGGTTCTAGTCAATAGAACCAACTCGTCTCAAGACGAAAAATAAATAACTACTGTTTGATTGTTTTCTTATTTGTCTCGACTCCGACAGTTACCAAAGGCTGCTCGGCTTCGTAAACTTCCTGTGTACAGTCGCTCCGCGACTGCCCTGCCCCCAAGAATAAAATTGCCGTCGTTTTGTTCAATGGGATTTTCCAAAAACAAAGTCATTCTATCCAAGCTTGAGCCCAGCCCAAAAATATAGCCCAGCCCTCAATTAGGCTTTTGCACGCTAATTCACAATTTCACATCCCATTTGGCACTTTGGCAGCCTAAATCATATACGAGGAGATGAACTAGCTTTGATTTTATTGGTAATCAATTCAGTTGGCTAAAATCAACCGGCATTCTGATGGTATTGGTGAGTTAGACAAGGTTTACGATAGTACGAGGTTAGGGGTTCAGTTCTCAGGACACGTAATAAGTTTAACCGTTAAAAAAAAATTAGGCTAATCATTTAATTCGGTTTTTTTCACAAACAGCCCACTTACTTTATATCCCACTTGATTTTGTATCAATAAATTGAAAAGGTTCAATGAATTCCAAGGAAATCTTTTTTTTTTGAAAAAATGCTTTCATTAAAACAAACGCCAAAAAACGGCCCTCAAAACGGGGACCGAAGGCTCAAACCACTATAAACATATACAACGGGAAACGATACCAATCCATCCAAGTAACCGTATGACATTTATATCTACTTTTAACCCAAAGGTACGTGAGGGACTTTACTCTAGCCACGATCTTCTCCACAGTAGGACGCGTACCATTGAAAACCATGTCGTTTCTAGCATTCCATAACGCCCACATAGTAACCACAATAATCCCGTGCACTATATTCTTCTTATTCTTGCAGCCCTGGACTGATTTGTAGACTTCCAATAGATCTTTAACCTCAAAAGCGAATATCGGATTTAACTGGCACCATTTACCAATCCAATCCCAAACCATCGAGGCAATAATACAATCCGAGAGGATATGCATCACGGTCTCTTCACTGTCATTACACCACGCGCACAGCCCATTTTCCATGTTAACATTTCTACGCAAAAGCGCCATCTTAGTAGGAAGCCTATTCATCTCCGCTCGCCAAGCCATAATGGAGCATTTCAAAGGAACCCATGATACCCATTTGAATTTAAAATTGTCCCCAAAATCCGATCTATGCATCAGCATTTTAGTTGTTGCTTTGGTTGAGAACTCCGAGTCAGTTGCAGCTGCCCATACCCATTCATCCTTCCCTGATCCGGCGCTGATCCCATTTATCATCTCACACAAGCTGACCCATTGGACCAGCTCTTCTGTTGAAGCTATATTATCTATCCATTCAGCATTAATAATTCGTTTGCTGCAAACCACTGCAGTCCGCTCCGACACCCAACATTTCTTATTGTTTTCTAGCCTGTACAGCAGTGGAAATCTATGTTTAAGAGCATAATCTCCAAGCCAAACATCCAACCAGAACCTAACATTATTTCCGCAGCCCACTCTAGCTCGTATATAAGTAAACAGCAGCACATTTTCGACTTTCAGACCTGCAGCAACTTTGACTATGGCCTTCCAATTTCCAGACGCATACTTGTTAACCGGAAGTACCTCCCACATATTATTACTCTTGTGACATACCTCAATGACCTTTTTCCAAAGAGCTCCTTCATTAGTGCGAAATCTCCAGACGCATACTTGTTAACCGGAAGTACCTCCCACTTTGACTATGGCCTTCCAATTTCCAGACGCATACTAATCTTTTAATACCCAAACCTCCATATCGTTTCGGAGTGGTAATTCGAGACCAACTCACCCAATGTATCTTATTTCTATCATTCGATCCAGACCATAAGAACTTTCTCATTATTTTTTCAAGATTATCTATCACTTTACGTGGCGCTTTATATAAAGAAAAGTAATAGATAGGCAAGCTTTCAAGCACCGCTTTAATAAGCGTTACTCGACCACCTATAGACAATAATCTCGCTTTCCAGAGGGCCAATCTTGATTCAAACACCTCAACCACTTTCTTCCAACTAGAACACTTGTTCATACTAGCCCCTACTTTAATCCCCAAGTAATCAAAAGGCAAGATATCTCGTCTACAACCCAAAGTCATAGCCAATTCTTCCGTTTCTTCACTGCCCGTTCCCACTCCATACAAGTTGGATTTATTTATGTTTATTTTCAGCCCCGAACAAGCATGAAACACTCTTAGAATTCTGGCCAAGTTTAACACATTCCCACTAGACCATTCGCCTAGAATGAGCGCATCGTCGGCATACAACATATGAGATAGAACCAACCCATTTTTTTCAATTTCCACACCTTTAAACTCACCCACCAAAACCGCTTTTTCTATCACTAGAGAAAGGGCTTCCATGACAACCAAGAAAAGAAACGGGGACAACGGGTCACCTTGTCTAAGGCCTTTATGACAAGCAAACTCAAACGTAGGTGACCCATTTACCAAAACCGCGGATCGAGTCGACTTGAGAATACCCGAAACCCACATACACCATCTTTGAGGAAAATGCATTTGTTCCAACATCAACAATAGAAAACCCCAATTCACATTGTCGTACGCCTTTTCAAAATCGATTTTCAATAAAAACGCCTTTTTAGACTTCCGTTTTAACCAAGCAAGGACTTCATTTAGGACTAGTGGGCCGTCCAAAATATACCTATCTTTAAGAAAAGCTGATTGAGACTCCGAGATCACTGTTCCCATAACCTTCTTCATTCTAGTCGCCAATATTTTGGATATAACCTTGCTTATCATACCGATCAAATTGATTGGCCTGTATTCTTTCATGTTTGTTGGGTTCTTGCATTTAGGCACCAATGTAATGAAAGAAAGGCTACATTCCGGGGATATATAACCATTCTCATAAAATTCAGCGCAAATCTTGAAAAAATCCCCCTCCAAAACATCCCAAAACTCATGAACAAAATGAAAATTAAAACCATCAGGCCCTGGAGCCTTATCCTTACCACAATCGAAGGCTGCACATTTTATTTCTTCCTTGGAGAATGGAAGCACTAATTCATTCCCAAGTTGAGCCGAGACGGTTTTAATTGTATCACAAAAGAGTCTAGGCCGATCCTGACAAACCTCTTTGAAATGGTTGCGAAAAAATCTAAGGACTTCCCTTTTAACAATATTTGGCTTCGTGTTCCACTCCCCATCAATATCAATACCCGGAATAGCATTACTCGATCTTCGGCCATTAATAACTCTATGAAAATACCCGGTGTTATCATCCCCCATAGCCGCCCATTTAACCCGAGAACGTTGCTTCAGGTCTTTATTTTTTGATTCATTGAGTTCCTCAATTTTTGTCTTACACTCCTCCCATATCCATGCTTCTTCATCCGAGAGGCTGCGAGCTTCCAAGATTTTTTCTACCGCTTCCAACTCCCTATTACAGGATTCAAATTTTTGGCTTCCAGCTTAGATCTAATACTCCACCACTTTCTCAGTTCGGACCCTAACAACTTTAACTTTCGATGTAAAACAGATTGAGCCGAACCATGTCCGCCCTCCTTTCCCAAAATACCCCTAACCAAATCAACACAACCCTCTTTTTTGATCCAAGAGTTGAAGAATCTAAAGGGCTTTGGACCAAAATTTTTGCTGACCATATGAAGAATCAACGGACAGTGATCAGAAAAACCCCTCGGGAGAGCTCTAAGAGAAGCATTAGGCCACTTGTTAAAAGTTTCACCACAAACCAACACCCTATCGATCTTACTTTGTTTGTCTCCATTACCCTTCCCCGCCAAAAACGTAAACTTTCTACCTATAAGGGGGTACTCCACCAAACCCGTTTCATCAATGAATGCATTAAAATCCTTGGCCATTGCCTCGTTAAACATCGTGTTCCTTCGTTCATCCGCACATCTAACCGTATTAAAGTCTCCTAATATAATCCAAATACCTTCATGAAACTCCAACAAACTTTTCAAAGATTGCCATACCGACTGTTTTTGTGCTCTCGATTTAGGGCCATAAACATTTATCACATTCACCTTCAAATTACCCTCCTTCAACCAACCACCAATCATCAAGAAATTCCTATTTTTTATCACAATCTGTTTTTCAAAAACGCCTTTATCCCACACCGAAACCAAGCCTCCCGATAAACCCGTCGGATCGACATAATCAAAGTCATAGCTACCGCTACCCCAAAACCGATCTAAAGTAAGTGTACTCAGACCCTGACATTTCGTCTCTTGCATAACTAAAAACCCAACTTCATTCTGGCTTCTAAGGGACTTAACCCACCCATCCTTACCGTCAACCCCCATACCACGAATATTGACACTTAAAAAATTCATTTCCTAACCTCTTGTAAACCTTCCTTTGAAATAGAATCCCGGATTAAATCTTGAAAATTCTGAAGTTCGACACCCAATTTCCTCCCCAACGTAACCGTAGAGAGCACCTCATTCTCCACTGGAGCCCGAGTAGTGACCATACCAGGACTATTCGTTGAAGGATCGCATCCATCATTAGGCAAAATTTCACTTTTATCTGCTTCCTGGTCTCGTTGATTAGTAAGGTTATCCCCAATTATAGGTTCAATTGGTTGATCTTGAGAGGTCTTTTCATGTTCTCCAGCCTCAGCAACTGTACCTTCCAAGACAGAAAAAATATTCGATGTAATTACTGGATTAGGGGTAATAATTTTCCCAGCCTTGTCTCCAACAGCCCAAATAATTGGGTCCAATCCAAAAATGTCTTCCTCCATATGTTTGGGTTCCTTTGTGGGCCTTGCATTCCCACTAGAGGACCCACCCGATCCATTAAGGCCCATGTTTACAAAATTTTTAAATTTCTTTCTTTTTAGAGACTTGGTCTTGGAGTAACCATCTTCATTGACTGTAGCCGAAAATTCCTCAATATTTCCTTGAATATTTTGACCATTACTAAACAGCTCATTGGAATATCTTCCCACATTTTCGGAAACTTCATTACCATTAAATCTATCATTAAAACCTTCCATATGAGGAGACTGTTGACTGATAACCGGAGACATTACGACATCCGGTACCGTCCCCGGTGACTTAGTCATCTCCGGCGACTTCTCCGGTGAATGACCAAAACCGGTTGACTCTCCTGAACACTCATCCTCCATCTCCGGGCCTTGAACGAAATCTCCTATCCATTCTTTGTTCACTTCTGACACCCATACCTTGAAAGAATTACCTCTCCAGCGGATACACACCTCATCGTTGATGATTTTACCATGATTCACCAATACTCCGACAAAATGAAACGAATTGTCAAGAGCTTGATTATCAACTTGGGCTGCTTTAACCACCGTCCCGAACATGCCTCCGATGTCATCCAACACTTTATCATCAGAGATACACATAGGCACACCTCTAATCTTAAGCCAAGCCACCCTTTCAAACTCAAAAGGCTGACCTTCCCAGATCAAAGGGCACTCAAACAGTTCCTTCCTGCCACACAATTCGTCCTTTGCCATGTTCGCATGTTCCTTTGAAGAGAACTCAATTAGAACCGATAACCCTCCCATGCATTTGACCTTTCCTTCTTCCAACTTCATCTCCTTTAGGATAAGTAAAATATTTTGTAGAACATGAATGGACTTCAATCGGACGTAAATACTTTTACTATGCAGCTCCTTACACGCCTCAAAACCGTCATCAATAGTCACCGTTTTACCAATAAAAGCTCCTGTAGACGCCTCTTTAAACGAGAGATTGTTCACCCTTGGCCCCCTGAATTCAGAATTCATCCTATTCGATCCCATATCTTGTGTGTAGTTGCTGCGAGTATTCTTCGGATCATGCTTTTTCTGATTAATTTCACCTTCTTCGAGAACGAATCTTGCTATATTGAACTTGAGTTTAAACTCTCCCATTCTAACCGCTGAGAGTACCGAAATCATTCCTTTACGATCCTTTACATCCAGAAAAGATATGAATCCAAACCTTTTCCCTTCCTTGTCTCTTTTTCGTGCTATGTAGATGTCGAAGATCGTACCAATACCTCTAAGAGCCGCTGCTACATCTGCTCCACTGCAACGATCGGGGAGATTAGTAACGAAATACTTAGTTAACCTAGCCTGAGTTTCTACCGGAATAGGTTTCCGGCGAGTCGCCATCCGTGTATGAGCAGGGTGGTGGCCGGTGGAACTTAAAATAATATTCCAAGGAAATCTACATGATGAAATTGTGTGATGACGTTCTTAATCTTTTAATTATTTAGTCACACTTTATTAATTTTTCAATTGTATGATTATGTAACTTTCATCTATAATTCGATTGGGCTTCCTTCTTCCATTGTCTCGACATATATAAATATCACACGACAAAACACAAACACAAAATTCAGTTTGAAACTCAACTCTAACAAGCTAGAAACGAGCGGAGCTTAAAAGAGCTTGAGCCAGAGCCTTAAAACGAGCTCGTTTAGTAAAGCTCGAGCCTGAGATTCCCTAATCGAGCTCGAGCTGGCTTGCGAGCTTAAATAAGCCCATTGTTTATATAATTTTTTTATTAATATATTAATTAGAAAATAAATAATATTAATGACTATTTATAAAATTATTAAAAATAACTAAATTATTATAAAATTATAAGTATTAATATAAAGTAATTAATTAATAAATAATAAATGACCCAAACCCGAGCCGAGCTCGAGCTTTCACAAGTTAAAGGAGCTCGGCTCAGCTCGTTTGCACCTCTAGTTCTGATTTAGGGTATCTTAACATCCCTAAATTTGTCTGGTTTCATTTTTAAAAGTGGCTTTCATGTTTTATTCAACGGCAGACCTATGATTTATTATCCGGGAAGGCAATCGGGAGCTTATTTGAAATTTAATGGGGGTGATCACGAATTTTGCATAGAAAATACACTAAACATGCTAAGGTTTATAGCACATCTAGGAGTGGATAAACATAGTTAATTAAATTTATTAGATACTTTTATTTATCATGTCCTAATAACCTAATTTAATAACAACCCTCCAGTCGTGCGCTACCATATCACTACTCTGATTTATTACCCTAAAATACCTATTTGGAGGCAACATTACCCTCAAGTATGGACCCCACCTTTTACACTATTCTCCTTCTATCTCTCTCCCACCAAACCTGGCTTCTACTACCCCAACCCACTACTCAATTTGAGGTACCCGAACAGGGAAGGTGCCACCCTTGCATGGGTAGTGGGTACCCAGATGAAATTCTGGTCCACCCCTTCCCCCTATTGGAAGTGGTTGAAACAGATGACAGGTCGTAACTCATGAATAGCAGTAATATACGTCCTCATTTGCAACTGAACCATAGCTCAGCGCCGAGCAATAGTGGCAGCCGGGCCATTGATAGAGCAGTGGCACGTATCCCACTTGCAACTGATCAGCAGGTCACACTAATAGCAGGCCCACTACCACAACAGTGGTCGCGCCTCACAAGTTCCAATTGCAACCAAGCCATTGGCTAGTCGTGACAAATATTATGGATTATTGGATTTTATTACTCCCAACTATATGGTATTGGCCGCTGTCGCTCCGAAGTATCACTTTGACTTCCACCACTCCCAACTTAACACCTTGTTTGTTGTGTCACTCTGGATCTGACGTGGAACTGACATGGATCTGACGTGGCAAGTACCTCCGGAGTGACACCACAAACAAAGTGTTAAGTTGGGAGTGGCAGAATTCAAAGTGATAGTTGGGAGTGGCAGCGACTAATACCATATAGTTGGATTAATAAAATCCAATAACCCAAATATTATTGGCTTCCGACATGGGCAGATCTAATAAGGGCCTAGGGGGTGTCGAGGATACCCCTTAACTTTTTTGGCGAATCGCTGAACACCCTAAATATACGTTAAAAAATTCTTCATTTTATAAATGTACGGTATTTTTTTTTCAATACCCTTGAATTTTTCTTTATATCAGCCACTTGCTACCAATCCAACATTTAAAAAAAACAAAGGCAACTCTCAAGTTTGTCTCACTAAATTTTTCTCTAGTCGTACTACTATCCGGGGAAGCACCTGGGCAAACATTAGAAAACCATGGGTTGAAAGAGTTGGGTCAAGTTTGGATTAGCTTAATAAAATCGGACAAACCGGCCACGTGAGTCTACATGATGCACCGACTTGATTTTTATTTTTTTATTAGTACCTTTATTTACCATTCTACTAATTTATAGAGTGAAACTACTTCAAATTCATTGGTATCCTAATACTTGGCTGTTTTAGAAGGTGATTGGAGTCCTAATTTGGATTACATGTTTTTCTATATCCTAATTCAAGTTCATAAAGCCTGATGGGTATCCAGAGTAGTGATTTTCATTATCTTGGATCTATTTGTTGCCTACCGTTATAATCGAACTACCGAATCTCTGGCCATCATGGGACATATATATTACATCCATCTTTTTTTTTTTTTTTTTTTTTTTCAAATTTCACATCTTTGGTTATTCCAATCATCCAGCATCGTGCATTGATATCTCATTCATTTTAGCATTGTTTTAAATACGGATGGTTCTTTGCGAAGCCATCATATAGTAGACACGTACAACCCATAAACTTTACTTATAAGCAGGGCCGGTTTTGAGGGGGTGCGGGGAGAACTCCTAGCGCGGGCCCAATTTCCAGGGGGCACTGTGACCGAAAACGGTGGCATAGTCATGTTGGTGTTACACGGTATAAAAGTGGTTGTTTTTTGGAAGATGATGGCATAGTGTAAATATTAGAAAACCTAATTGTAGTCTAATGTGTTAGGCTAGATATAAATATCATGGTGTAGGTATCTAGGATTGTAATTCGATTTTATTGAAGAAACTTATCGCAAAAACATAAATTAAAATCTTGGATACCCACACCGCAATATATATAATCTAACCCAGCATGTTTAATTATAATTAATGTAATGAATCAGGGTAGTGATATGGCAGCGCACGACCGGATGGAATCAGGGTACCCCCCCTAAAATGACAATTCCAGTTGACCGATTAAATACGTCTAAGTAAGTGCATTACAAGATTTAATGGGTAGTTTTGGTTTCTAAACCATCATATTGAGATGAACACTTTCTAATTCTTTTTATGCTTTCATTCTATCTCTTTCCACAAGTGCAAAACACCAATAACATGGTGCAAACTCGGCGTGAGGCATTTTTAATGGTACATAGTGCTTTGTCTTTACCCATGTGAGACAAAGAGGCTCTTTTTGAGAATACTCAAAATCTGTTTTAAGTGACCCGTGTTCGTATTGAACACGAATCCTCGGTCATAGTTGTCAAAGGTTTGTTTGTTTAGCGTTATAGTCAAGAATGAAGTAGAACTCAACTCATGGAAGAATCTGGTTTGAAATTTTTCACTAGTGTAATGTTAATATTATGTTTTGCATATGTTTTTATACTATAAGTTTCCACACAAATAATGAGAGTATTGTTTGTATAATTGTATAATTATTGAAAGAACCAATTCGAAACAAGTTATTGAACTAACGACCCACAACATGATAAAAATAACCAAGGAAAACACTTTGTTGACTTTCGTCCTTCGAAAATGCGTCTGACACAAAAGACTATATTGTTATTATTGGGACGACATAAAAGATGATAATTAAACGGTTGTACAATTTATTAGGTTCTGAATTGACCTCTATTTCTGATTATGGAACATGTTCAATGCATAATGAAATAAAGCTTGATTTGATGAGTGTACTGCATTGTTAAATAAGAACATTTGTGTCCCCTCCATTATCCCTTTGTTAATGGGCATATTGTGTACTTAAGCACTTTCATGGTCCATTCAATGCACATGATGTTGTGATATGTACATGGGTTGTTGTGATGTATAAAAATTTCTGTTTGAACGTAACAACTAACAACTAGTTTCATGCTACAAACCGCAAAAGCACACACGACGAACACAAACGGGGAAGGGGGAATAACCAAGAAAATCATACCATAATCGAAGCTAATTAGATCGTCTAGCGTAACAAAATAAGCCAGTATAATGTCCTGTTTTAACCTATATTATGGTGGTTGTGGTTAGACTAAGGGGTGTGGGTGGGGAAAAGGATCGGGAAGAGTGATGTGGCTTCTTTCCCCAAGGGGAACACCGCCCCCCTCATCTTCCCTTCGGTGTGATCGGGACTTTTCTCCCTTCTTCCCCGAACCACTTCTCCGTAATTGTTTTTTGTCTTTTCTTGTATTAATATTATATATAAATATATTTTGTCTTTTTAAAATATTAAAATAAAGGAAAGGGGAAGGGGAAAGAAGGGGGAACCATTTCCCCTAGAAGGGGGAGGAAAAGGGGAAGATGATGTGGCGCTGATGTGGACAAGGGGAAAGATGGGGGAAGAGGAACCACACCCCATAGTCTTATAGTTCATTGTCTATTAGTAACAAACCTCTAAATCTAGTAGTAGTATTCACAATACTGTTATCTGTTACAATATTGATAGTTTATATGTAACATCCAGCCTCGTGTATGACCAATATTGTCTGCTTTGCTCCCGATGGGTTGCCAATCCAGGAGCTCACATGTTGCCCTAGTGGAGACTTATTAGAAGGTCACCCATCCTAGTAATACTACCACATGAGCAGGCTTAACCGTGAAGTTTTCATGTGCTCCACAACCAAGCGTAAAACGCGTTAGTGATTTAAGAGGCGAGGACATGTCTTATGAACCAAGAAATTCTCATGTTTGCAGCCTATATGGGATTTGCCTAGGGTATTACATTGGTCCATGTTAATATTTTTGGTAGTCGGTACTGTTACACCATTTATTTCGTAATTAAACATACAGGACATCAATCGTGAGATGATTATTTCCAAGGTTAGTTTTCATGAAATTGGTAATGCATTTCTTTTGGGTTATGATCTACGATGAGATAGTGTGTGTTTCAGTAACTAATGGGTGTAGAAATGTTGGGAACAATGGTCAATATGTTTTTTTTTTTTTTTGAACGGCCAACAAATTGGAATCACTCACGGAACACTGGAGTATCATCGTGCCACCAGTGTTGCCACGCGATCATATTCCACCACCAAGTCACCAATTCAGGAGGAAACTCATAATTATGAGAAAACCCCCTTTGTGAGATTCGAACCCAGAACCATATGGCCCTAAGTCTTATCTCACCACCAACAATGGTCAATATGTGATGTAGAGCGCATCCATTAAACATTAGGAGATATGATTTTTTGAAAGAAAATGATATATTATTGAATGAGAAAGATTACATCAAATTCTCTCAAGGCTTTTAAATTTGATAATTTTTCTCAAATCTTCAAAATTGAAAACGGGTAATTAATTAGTAAAATTTAAAGGAAAATTAGGCAATTAACAATTTATGTGTTTTAGGGGGAAATCTTCAGTATTGAAAGGGAAGCTCTAACAGGTAGACCATGTAACAACCCGACCAGGAGGGGCCTGGTCGTTACGACAGTTTGGTAACAGACTTGCACAACGGAAGCAACGATGACTAATATTTAATGTTTTAATACAAATTCTAATCCAAAATGTAAATACATAACTTAAATAAGTAAACTAATAACTATGCAGGGACGATTCGCGTCGGTCGTCGAAGCAGTGAGCGGGTTGTTATCCACTAGTCAATCCGATCTCTACACGTCCATAACTCTAGAAGCTCTAGTCCGCAACACTTATAGTCCGAATCTTCTATCATGATAACCTCTAGTCCGCATCTAACAAGCATATACCTCACATTGCCATCCATCCGTTTGCAGTACCTGAACACATGCTTAAAAGAGTTTGGGTCAGCAATTATGCTGGTGAGTCCGTGTAAGTAGTTAAGTAAATCCAAAACAGTTTAACAATTCGAAAACAAGTTTACATAGTTCAGAACATAGTGATGTACAAGTATCACACCTCAATCCTAACACGGAATCCATCTACTCCCATTATGGATTTCCCACGGCATAATATATGCCGCAACGGTCCGCAGACCTCAGTGGAGGGTTTTCCGGGCTTCCGGATCCACTGTGCGTGGGGGATTCCCCAAGTAGTACTACCCATATATTAAGTGGCCCAACTCCCTTGGGTTAATGAGTGTGCATCTGGTTTCGGGAGCCCTTGTCACATCAAGTAAGTTTACACACAAAACAGTTTACACGCACAAGCATATGTTCACCCCAAAACAGTAAAACGGAAAAAGGGGAAGTACACGAACTCACCTTAACAACGTATTATATCATATCGTCACGTAGTTTCCCAAGACAGGAGCTCATCTCTCCTCGACACACAAGGTCCTATGATAATTAAAGACATTAGTTGGTGCAACCGAACATCGTGGTTACACGTGTGGACAAGCTTGGACCCTTCTAGTTTTTAATATCGCTTTAATGTATTTATCTAGTCGTGTCGTTGTATAACTCCTGGTCCAAAGTACTATAATATCAATCTTATCATCTTGGGTCTCATTTGTATATTTTATCCAAGTTACAAGCGGTAACTATCAACTAATATGTGTTTTATGGTACTTATATAATCCGCCATGTCCTAAGTGTCGAGTCATTAGTTGTGCAAATCTACATATAGTTATCTAGGGTCTCAAAGGTCTCAAGTTTGCGGTATGTATATAATGTCCCAACGCTACAATGTAGGTCTTGCTAAATTAATCTAATGTTACATCGATCATCTATTTCATGTATGTGTCATTCGTCTATTATACCATTCCTTATCCTTTAAGTGACCAAACATCCTAGGTACCACATGTCCATATATGTTATTAGTTCTTTTGAGTATCGAGTGGTTAACTATAATCCGTTGTTTTACAGGTAGATGTTTACTAATGGCACCTACAATTGTACTATTATCAAGTCATCCAAAATATATCAATCAGTCCTTTAGTCAAGGTGGTCGGGTCGGTTCAACGAGTTACTCAAGTCCCACACGCGTACACACGATTAATATTAATAATCAAATTATACCATTAAGAGTTTAGATACATGTTCATACCTTTCTTCCACAAGTCATTCCTGACTAATTGACCCATTGACCTACCCTTGACTATTGTTGACCAAGTCAAGTAGGTTGACTTGGCTCCACCCCTTCCATCTTATTTCCTTCTTTACTCCTGTACATATTATCCCCACTACTTTTCCAACCTTTATCACTATCCAAATACTTATATTCTTCCACCATATCCTATCATCTTCATCAATAATCATACAAATCTCTAACTGAACGTCACTGTTACCTTTAACAACAACACCACTAGTCATACTCTAAACCAACCACCAACATTCTGGTTACAACTAGTCTAACACCCGGTCACTACTACCTGACCTGTGATCCCACAACCCGACTGTCACTCGAGACCGTCACCACAACTATTAACCATCTCCATCCTCAACCCAACATCTGACCTAGTCCAACCACCATCGGTCACCATCGTCGTTCCCTTCGTAACCCATTAAACATCCAATTGATATTATTCAAGAGGAATATCAAGGATTAATAATCTTACAATTCTAGTCGATCCCTTAAGCCACCGTTTGATTCCAAAATCACCAGCAAGCCTATGACTAGCCATCGCCTTCCATCGTTAAGTGATACCCTTGGAACCCAGACCACCGTGTGCCGCCGTCATCGCTCCCTCTCCCTAACTCGTCTGTCTCTCTCTCCTCTCTTTTTCTCTCTATCGGCTTACTCTCTTGTCTATGCGTCTCTCTCTACGTTAGTGTGAGTGTGTGTGTTGTATTGAGAGTAGTGCCGCCGGCGAGGTGGGATTGCCACCGTGCTCCGCCACTGTGGCGGTGGAGGTTCTCCAGCTTCCTCCCGTTCCCTTTTTATCTCTCTCTCTTTCTCTTAATATTGTACAGTGTGAGTGTGTGTTGAGAAATGAATAAAGGAAGATGGTATGTGATCTTTTATACAATGTGGTTTTAAATGGTTTTTGAGAAACCATTTGATGGTTTCTTAGGTGAGGTGTCAAGACTTAAGACAAGATGGGGGCATGTGTCATGTCCCAAGAGATGAGTAATAACTATCACAAGTTGGGTTCGGGTTCGGTTCGTATTGCGTATTGGTTCGGTTACTAACGTATATATTATATTTATTTGATCTCGTTCAATCTTTGGTTATAACTATCGGGTTTGGTTTTGTGATGGTATAGATATGTATATAATTTACTTGGTCGACTATTTATACAAAAGTCAGCGTAGTCAAACTAATTTAGACGCGAAAAATTTTGGGCCTAGAACCGGGGTGTTACAGACCAAACCTCCTTGGATGTTTGTCATGTGATCTGGTTCGTTGAGACCTTTCCGTCAACTACTTAAGAGTTTTGTAACTCAACTCGTAGCCAAAGTTATTATCTTTTTACTTTGGGTCTTATCTATCCTGTTTTCTTCTGTCCAATTGCTTCAAGTAGGATTTTGTTAACGACTGGATCAACTCCATATTAACATGATAGCTGGTGGTGTTTAATTGTGTATTTTTTTGTGTATATTTGCTCATTGTATAAATAATATTAATTGATGAAGATGATGATAACAATGAAGATGGTGATAACTATAAGGATGTTTTATGTGATTTGTTGTATACTCCGATCTTGTTTATAATTTTTGTGGTTACTTTTACCGAGTGCCCCCTTTTAACATTTTAATCACTTTTGGTCTATGAGACGCTAGTTAAATAAATAGCATGGCATCAAAGTTCTTTAGCATTTTATGGGAAAAAATTTGGGTACAAAAAACCATATTTCGTAATAATTAAGTATGAGAAGAATTAAGAATTGACACGTAGATATCATATTTTGGATTTAGGCATGATGTTTTGGGTTGTTTTTATTAGAAAAACACTTAACACAACAAATTGAAACACAATATGATGTTTTATAGCTGTGAAAATTTAAAACACAACTAAAAACCATAGCTAAAACACAATAACTTAAACACATATTCTTGGCATTGGCATGGTGTTTTATGTTTTAAGCCGAAAATAATTTGCTTTTTTGTTTTTAGTTGTTATGTTTGGTGCTATTTTAGCCTATACAATCCAAAACATCATTACTAAGAGCATTCACAACCCATCCCCTATTTCCTCCCCCCATTCTTAAAATTTAAGAAGATCCTACAAAAACTCACTCCATCCCAACCCCTATCCCCATACCCTATTTCTAAAATTTGTAAAAAACCTATGTTGAGCCCCCATATATGGGGTCTTCCATACTTCCCCCATCTCATTTAATAATAATAAAATAATACAAATTGAAGGTGGAGTGGTTTGATGTTGGTTGTAAAAAAAGAAAATAATAATAAAAAAAAGCTTATAGGGGATATGAATAGAGAATGGGATGTGAAAGACTTTGAAAAAGTGAGAAGCAAATTTAGAAAACTATGATTTTTCTTTAAATTATATGATTGGGGATGGGGGACGGGCTGTGAATGCTCTAAGGGGGTGTTTGTTTGCCTCTTAATAAACCTCTTAATCATTCAGTATTAAGAGTGTTTGTTTCAACTAAAAAAACATCTGAATGGTTTCATTAAGCTCTTAACAATTCAGCTAATAAACGGGTGTTGAACTATTCAGACACTCTTAATGAATCCGCATATCAGTTTTTAATCTTTCTCACACTTATTACGAAATTTGGCCTTTGTACGCTAACCTCATCCGTATTTTTATGTATTAATCAACATATATTTTTATAAAACTTTTTATGATAATTACCTGAGATCAGTTTTGTAGAACTCGCTAGGCGCTAGTCAGCCATTGGGGTACCGATTAGGGATTAATCGGATTGGATTTATATATATATTTTTCCAAATTTATACATATATATTTCTAATTTTATACCTTATATGTATAAATTTTGAAGTTTAGGGGCCAAATATAAACTAGTGAATATGGAGGGGGGGGGGGGTTAAGTATTAAAATAGCTAAACTTAAATAACCCTAATCACCTCCATCGTTCATCATATCCCATTATTCCTCCCCGTTCCTTCTTTCATCGTAAGAAACCATCAGACGCAACTAGGGTTCATGGAGTTTCATATATTTTGCTTCTAAAACATGGATTTCATCCAATTTTGTAGTAGGAACTTGTTTTATTCGATCGATTTGCTCCAATTTTGACCCATTCAAATTCATTTTTTTTTTACCTATTTTTGAGTTTTTTAGGTCCGACTATGACCAGTTTAGTCCGACTAATCGGTGATTAATCGCGCTCTGATTAATTGAGTAATTAGCCCAAAATTAATCAGTAAAGTGAGGACTATCGATTAATCATCGATTAATCAGTGATTAATTGGGATTTTTACAACCTTGCATGAGATACTAATTTTTAATTCACATCGTATAATTGGTTTGTTTCATATGTTTAATTGATGTTTTTATTTTAGTCATATGCTAAGTATGTGTATATGTTCGTGAGTTCAACCTATTTAGCGTTCTCAAATCACAACACCACCACCACCACTATCTACCACAACAAATATACATACATACATACATGATACGTACAATGCATGCATGCATGCACTATCCATACATACTATAGGATCTAATAAGAATTAAATGATACATGATAACCCGATTTAGATTAATGAATGTAAATGGTATATATCTTGATGTGTTACTGGGTTATTCACATGAATCTCAAAACATACACAAAGATGAGATCAACCTTCTCATGAAATGTTTATTTTTGTGGCTTCAAGTCAACATCCAATTAGGGATGATTGATAGGGGTATTGGTTAACCTCATTATCATGTTAGGGCACATGGGGTAGGAGTAATTTTATCACATTCATCACACTATCACACCCAATCAGATTCTGCCACCTCATTTTATAACATTCTATCACATTCCATCACTAAACCCATGTGGCGGTATTCACACGTCATCACTAATCTTTTTATTTTTTAAAATATATAAAAACACTATATTAAATAAAAAAACATTATATTAAATAAAAAAACATTACATTAAATAAAAAATACATTACATTAAATAAAAAAAATTACATTAAATAAAAAAAACATAAAAATTATAAAGATTAAGTGAGCGGTGGGTAAGGGTCCTCAAACTCGATATCTAAACCACCCACGTGTTCCGTTAGATCAAATTGAAGCTGATAGTGGGTTTGTATATTCCGCAACGCCAAAAGAACATCATCGGGAACGTTTGTTGAGTTGCTTATTTAACTTGCCCTCAGAGTGTGTTTGGGTTGCTTATTTAACATCAAAACTACTTTGTATGAAAGTGTTTAGATTAATTTTTGTGGTCAGAAATGTTAATATGTTATTTTTTACAATGTATTTGTCTTAGCTTATTTATGTAAAATAAATATAAAAAAGTAAAATGTCGGTATTTTGGTAATTTGATATGATCAAAATGTCAAACTCACTTTTAAAAGTCAGGTTTTTGTGACTTTTGAAATACAGTTTTTTAACTCATACCCAAAAGCTAAAATAAAAAGTGTTTTCGTGATAAAAAAACAAACTTATTGACTTATTAGTTTTTTGGAGAAGTCAATAACTTGTTTCTAAACTCAATCCCAAAAATAGCTTTGAACGCAAATAATTATTGGTAATTATCATTTTAAGTATTTCATGATGGTGTTACTATCTCTGCGAATTGATCATTGACGATTGTTTGCTGAAAAAAATATATCTTATGAGGTTTTCAAAGAGGTCATTAACTATTCGAGTTTGTATTTTTAGACCGAGCTAAAACGTGAATATTTCTATTAAGTGTCGACTGTCGAGAGTTTCCCAGTGTGAACGCGCACGCCTGAACACATACAACGACAAGAGATACTATGATAACTTCGACAATGTACAACATCACAAGAACGTTTTCAGGCCATACAACATTATTACCCTGTTCACATTTTGTCACCAATAGACCTTTTTTCATCCAAGAGATATTGATCGGTTGACCCAAGTCTAAGTTAATACATTATTGAAGTAAAGGACTATTCATCATGTGGTTGTCCTACACTCAAATGTCAGCCAATTATTGCCTGATGTAAGAAACGTGGATAAAGCACATTTTCAAGCATACAAGGCCCATCCAAGATATTCTAGATACGGCAATAAATTCTTCCAAGATCTTCAGATTATGAGGTCATTATCACATTCACATTACAATTTTCGACACATAAATGATATGGTGTTTGTCTCTCATATAAAGTCTTACGTAAGAGTGGTGTGAGTTTAGAACGAAACGTAAAACATTGTTGTATAAAAAATAACTAAGTTGAAACGGCCAAAAACATTATTGAAGTTGGTTTGAATTAATGATAATAATAAGCATATATAATCGTTTTTTTTTGTCTGGCCTGTATTTAGACGACTCATATTGTGCCCACCCTATAATATAAATATTATGTTCACTGTCTTTTGTGTCCTAAACATTAAGATAACTGAGAATTCTATATTATTAGCCTTTGTATAATAATGAATAATCTGACTTGGTCATGCTATTACAGATTTTATACGTATGATCTGACTATAATTTTTGGGCCACAATTATCACTTAAGTTAGTGCCTGACGTTAATTTGTTGTTGTGGTAATGACGTGCATTGGTCTCATGTCTAGAAATCAATGTTTAGAAAGGGTACATGCACCTACAAAAATTGATCTTCAAGGGTTTTTATAAATGGTGCCAAAGCACAACTGCACAAATCATTTAAAAAAGGAACCATGATCATACATGCACGTGTAAAATGTATATATATACATTTTGTTAATTGCTCGAATACATATTAAGGAAATATATATTTTCTGTTTGGTACACTTACATCTGATACATGTGCATATTAATTGTTTTATATTTTCTGCAGTTTGCATTTCCTGATTTAATTATACAAAGTGCATGATTAATATTTAATAAGAATTGCTTAAAAATTGACATGCACATGTTGAACAAAAATCCATTTTGGCAATGGAATGACTTTTACTTGTCCATGTGCATGCTAATGAAAGAAAATGTTTAAAGTCTGTAAATGACTATTGCACATGTGCATATCGATAACAAATGATTTTGGCAGAGCAAATTTGTTGCAAGTTTACATTGGAAAATGGTTTGAAGGAAAATGACTTCACATGCAAATGCAGATGTAAAAAAGCGTTTTGACAGGGAACGAGCTTACATGCGCATGTGTATTTCGTCATAAAAATATTCTTACAGATATTACATAAAATAAACAATGTTATCATCCTATAATATTAACCCGATTTAAAAAAGAATAAAAAATCAGTTTTGATAAAAAGATGACATAGTGTTAAGACGTGTCATTTTGGAATCATTTATTAGAAGTATGATAGATATGTGTAATTTATTTAATGAATGCAAACTTTTAACTTGAGGCACCTATCTTTTTTACCGACAAATTTCTTCACCCCAGTGAGAGTTGACACAAGACCTTCAAATCTAGGTGTTCCAAATGGTTTTGCTTCTGCAACCGGACACCAACACAGTTAAGGTGAGTAGAAAGCTGAAAAATCGATTTAACCGAACCGTACAAAAGACCATAAAAAAAGAACCAAAATTAGTGGTTTGGTTTCAGTTTTGCATTTTATAAAAACCGAACAGGACCGAATAACCCAAAAAATATTTTTTTTAATTTTTCTTTTATATTGATTTAGGAGTTATTAGTTTTAATTTTAAGTATTTACAAAGATAACTTTATAATGTTTATTTATTTTTTAAATGATTTATCAATTGCACTTACAAAAAATACCAAAATTTAGCATAAAAATAACAAATTTTAAAGTATTATAAAAGAAATGTCCTAATAAAAACTTTGGAAAACATAAAAATCGTTTAGAATGTTTGGCTTATGTGAACAATACTAATTCAAAAGGTTAAATATATTAACATAAATGTAAACATATAATAAAGATTATTAAATCTTGAATTAGACGTTTAATTTTTAAATTTTACTTAATTATGTCCCCATAACCAAAAGACCGAAAAACGAATTGTTATTAAAACTGAAAAACCCAAAACCGAACGGTTTTCAAACCTGAAAATCGAACACTTTGGTTACGGTTATGGTTTTACTAAAAAAAAGTACTGAATCGAATCGTGCAGACCCCTAAACACAGTGGTATATAGTTAGATGGTTAATTTTTATTTTTGGTAAATTACATTTGTCATCTTTTACGTTTAAATGATTTTTCAGTGGTTGTTCTTTTGCCTAAAAAATCCAAGATTCGTACTTTATGTTTTAAAAACTTTCCAAGTTATGTCCTTTGCCTACGTCCCGTCTATTTTCAGCGTTAAATCTGTTCATGTGGACCCCACATGAGGGCAATACCATCTTTCCTCATCCTTTGATAAAAAAAACACCTTTCTTCATCTCTTTTTTTCTTGATCAAAGACCATAAAAGCTACACTGCTTCTTTCTTCCTCATTATCTTCATCTGTCGATTCTCAAAAATTTGACTAAACCCTAACCAAAATGGGTAAAACATCAATCTTCAAACCACCCTACACACTCCTTTTTCATCTTAGCCTTTTTAAAACTTGTTTTCTACCTCAATTCATCCAATTCAGACATCCATTTGCACCCTACACCCCATCTTCAGACCACCATCAAACAGTTCGTATTTACTTATACCATTTACCCACAAGATACACCTAGGTGCTATAGAAAACTATGAAATCTCACGAGGTGTGAAGCAAATCACTGGCGTCACAACTACTAAAAACAAAGGTGAAGCCTTCGCTGAAGCCTCCTATGCTGTCGGTGGCAAAATTGTTCGCGTTTCGTACACATATTTTGAAATATTATGCAATAGAAACGACTGTGTGTGGACTCATCCAAACAAACTTTGGATCATCCGTTAGGAGTGCAAATGCAAACTAATTAGAAAAGAATCATAGCCACATGGTTCTCAGAATCAAATACCTATAATCGGTTGTAGCAAACTTTGAATCGCGAGATACATCGATTAAACAACTCTTGGCGCTAAATCTGGTAACACGGACTTTGATAGAGTGGGGCTTTAATGACTTAATCTTCTTTTCTTAAAAATGGCAAATGTGCCAAAAAACTTGGTGTTAAACTTGATGGTATTAAACTTGTTTTGGAATATTAAACATGTTTTATGTTAAACCAATTAAACTTGTTTTCAAACGATAAACTATTTTGAGAAGATAAACTTATTGAAAACCAGTTTAACGCACACACGGATTCACCAACATATTTGTTGGCCCAAACTATTTTTAAGCATGTGTTCAGGTACAACTTATGGATGGATGGTGAACGCGAGGTATATTACATCACTTCCGAATTAGAGCATAGAGCTAAGCATGGTTGAGATTGGATTAACTTGTGGATTACACATCATCAACTGGTTCGACGACTGCCGCGATTCGTCCCTGCATATTTATGAACCATTCATTAAGTATTGTATTTATATATTTTTGGAACTAGAAATTGTATTAAACCGTTAATATAATAATTGTTACTTCCGCTGTGCAAGTTTGGTACCAGCCTGTATAACGACTAGGCCCACCTTAGTCGGGTTGTGACACCAGTATACCCTCATTGCCTTTGGTCAGATGACGAACCTACTGCTTCGAACTTTCTCTTGCTATTCCCCGGGGTTTCCACAGCAGCGCCCCTAGGTGGCAGAACACCTTCTTGAACCTTCTGATTGGTTAGCTTATGAGCTAACCTGATAGTGCTCTGAAGAGTAGCAGAGTCATTCGCGGTCACCAGTCCGCGAATTTTCGGCACCAACCCAGCAACATAAAACTCAATACCTTTGTATTCTGGAGTCGCCAAATCTTGGCATAGGAGTGCCAATTCATGATATCGAGTGGTGTATGCCTCGATTTCAGACCCCACCATCTAATGATTCCACATCTCATGCTCTAAACTCTTGATCTCCTCCCTTGGGCAATACTCCCTCTTCAATCAAGACACAAACTCCGTCCACGACATCGCATGGGTCTCACACACACCCAAAGTCTGTACTATCAAATTCCACGTTGTTAAAGCACGACCTTCCAAGGTCCTTGAAGCATACTTCACACGATACTCTGTCGGACAATTACACATGGAGAAAGCAGACTCGATCTTTTCCAACCACCGGAGCAATCCCACTGCTCCCTCAGACCCAGAGAAATTGTGCGGCTTGGAATCCATAAACATCTTAAAGGTGCAAACAGGAGGAGGTGGGTTAACAGTATTACCTGTACCAACACACCAAATGAAACAAAACAAATACCCCACGCAAGATAAAGACAAGAGTAGTAATCAAATTACCACTCAAGCCTTGCTGAACAGCCTGAAAGGCAGCAAGGGCAACAGACACTCGTTGCTGGATCAGATTGTCCAGTTCCTCTTGGGTCATGGTGACGTTACCACCGCCACGACCTCCAGTACGACCACCGCCGTCGCCGCGACGTCCACCAGCACGACCACCACCTCGAGCAGCAGACATCTTCTGCCAAACACAGGACAAGACACTCAGATTCATCACCAACACAAAACCACTAGAAATCAAAAGGTGTTCAAGAATTGGGTCCAACCGTGACCATTGATCCAAACACGAAGTCCACCAGGACTCCCATGCATTTCAACTTATGATTTCGTGTGCACCCGAAATGATAAATTGCTCTACATGGTCCTCTAGGCGTGCTCCGAGCTTGAACTTCAAGCCACCCGATACCCACAACTTAGAAGAAATAACCAACTCAAAAGAATTCCCAAGTGACCAATCACTTAGAGGCATACTACAACGAGTACATGTGCAAGATAGTGTGTGTAAGCAAGTGTGTCCATGGGAACGTAAAAGGAAGATGTCCGAATCCTGGACAGATCAAATGAATACACCGGAACCGCTCCAATGCACGCCACCACCGTGCCAGATCAACAAACCTCTTCATCTTCAAACCCAAAGAAGAAGATAGAATCGACAAAAGAGATAGAACAGACAAAGAACAAAATGGATGATGTAACACATAGATGAGAATGATGATGATACCGACACCCCTGCAAATCCGTAAATGTACTACATAACACGACTCATACTTGTGTGACCGTCTAGTGTGTGTAACTCGGCTATACACTAGACTCTCTACATGCAGTCCTAGTTCACTATAACCATTGGCTCTGATACCAATCTGTCACACCCTCAATTTCTACGTGCGGGGTTTTACCGCAAGGCGCGTGACACACCAGGATCCAAGTCAACGGTCACAATAAACGACAACTATATGATATGAAATCAATGTAAACCTTTCATTTAATTTCTCAAAATGTAACCAAAACAGCGGAAGCATAACGTTATTACATCCCAAAAGTAAAAGTTGTAAGTAAGTTTGATAATGTTCAAAAACCATGCAAGTGAATCCTAGACGCTGTGAGACTCCGTGCGCCTATCGACAGCTGCTACCTTAGCGACCCGATAGATAGATAGTCCCAACTACCGGTGACCTATCATGAAGAGTGTATAAGATGTTAGACTAATAACCCGCAGGTTAATTAGTCCCCAATTGTCCAGACCATAACTGTGTACGTTGAAAATATGTTTGAACGTTAAACTGACCACACCAGACAAGACCTGACATCCCATTGGTGACCCAACATCCCATTGGTGAACTGACATCCCACGTGTTAGCCAAATACAAGATATCATGCAATCATATGCAATTATACACTTAACATGCGCAAAAGTTCACCAAGTCTAGCATACAGTTCAAATAACGCATAAACGAGCCTGAACACTTGTTATTAGGTTATTAGACATGTAACGAGGTTCTAAACATGTTCCTAGATGTTAAACCATGTTTCGGGATCTCAAAATACACTTACAGCAGCAAAACACACGATTAGGAATCAAACAGGCAATTAGGAATCCTAATTGCCCCCTTTACAGGCGAGTAGGATCCTAATTGCCTCTTTTACAGACGAGTAGGATCCTAATTGCCCCTGCAGGTGGCGATTAGGAATCCTCATCGCCTCCTGCAGTCCAAAAGCCACTTTTCGCGCGTTTAACCCTCCAAATCAGATCCGAAACATGTAAGAACACCCAACATCAATCCCAAATCATCAAGCAACATATCCTAAATGAAAACCCCAAAATTTTATCCTCAGTTTAACACCCTAATTGCAAGTATTTCCCAAAATGGAATAACATTATGAAAACATCACATCAAGCATGCACAACTTACCCTAAATGGCAAATATCCAGATTTCATCACATAACAACGTTGCACAACAAAATCCTACTGTTACTACATCATCCTAGAGCAAACCCTAACATCATACAATCAACAAAACATACTACAACACCCTAAATCCTTCTAAATCACCCAAACGGGTCAAAACTCATATTATCATCAATACACAACCACTAACCTTCAAACTCATAGATAAACATCCTACCAACTCATTTATACCATAAATACTTCAAACACATATGAATCTCCATGTTTTAAACCATAAAAATCATTACTTGCATGAATACACCACATAGAACACATATTGAAGGTTTAGACTTGTTTTATAATTGTTTTCAAAGGTTTTCAAAGACATAAACATTATAAAACCAGATCGGGGACCTTTATGGATCAAAACAATAACATAGAAAAGGTTTAGGATGGATGACACACCTTAGGTTATGCTAAAGAGAGTGTGTAGAGCTTGAAAATGGCGGGTTTTAAGGCAAAAACGAGTTACAGAGGTTGATTATAGTGTGGGATAGCTTTGGGGCGAGTTAGGGTTTCACAAATGATGTTTTGCAACACAAGGATGGTATTTATAGGTGTTTCTAGTCGTTTCCGATGTTACACACGAGTAGGAACTGCAGGTGGCAATTAGGAATCCTAATTGCCCCCTTTTCTGGCGAGTAGGATCCTAATTGCCCTTACTGGGGTGTCCCCTTTGGTGGGTTTACGAGACAATGACTTTGTACTAGGGCAGGCGGTTTTGAGGGCGGAAGCTAAAAAGATCGCTAAGCACGAAGCAGCCGGTTTGGAGAACCAACACCCGTGTTCCTGCCGTTTGCTTTTGACACATTTGGATCCCTATCCCTTGGGCAGTGCGTTTTCTGGAACGAGTGCAGGATGTGGTCCTCGCAGAGCTTTAAGAACCAAGGGTTTGTATTTAACAGAATACGCTTTGCGATTTAAAAGGGATTGCGGCACTACTTGTTGCCCGCTTACTCACTATCCAAATGTAACTTGTCTTATTTATCAATGAAAAGTAATAAAGTTTGAATTTAGTATTATCTTATTTACATAGTAGTAGTAATAATAATAATAATAATAATAATAATAATAATAATAATAATAATAATCATCATGGTGGTGGTAGTGGTACCCAAATATGTTCAGCCTTTAAGACATGTCGAGTTAGATTGCCTCTTTAAAAGAGACTTGGTAACAGCCGTCACATCGCGCGGAATAGCCCAGTTGTCTAATACTCACCCCGTCCTAATTTAAATGTCCTGGGTCTAAAAACACACATTTTAAGAAAATCTTTTGTTTGTATGTAGCAAAATGACAATAATATCCTCAAAAGTGATGATTGTGTTTTGTCTTTTATGGGCAAAACTAAAAATTACATTTCTATTTTTTGAAAAGGACATTTAATTTGGGACAACCAAAAAAGGAAAGAAGGACATTTAAATTGGGACGGAGGAAGTATATGAAATTGGTGTTGTAGACTTGTAGTTGACCAAAATGGTCAACCTCTGCTCTAAAAGGTTTAAAATGTCTTCATTAATGAGATTCAGTCCAACATGTTGTTTAGAAAATGATTAAAAACACAATCAATTTTCGGTTACTAACAAACAGGGTGGATTTTGACCAAGTGTAGAAATAACAATTTGCTTAACCGTAGGTGCTTTGCTTGACCCTGGGCCAGTGTTGAAGGAGTTATAGGCTGATTCCACACTCCCAAGCCCCAAGCGATACAACATCATGATTTGGTTGGAATCATTGCCTCACACTTGATATTGAAATTATGCTACAGTGAATTTAGGTTTTAAGCGATAAATTTGTGGATTTTGCTACAACTATGAAGACTATACTTTTATGATTGCAACTCGAAGAAAAACACTCAAATCATTTTTTTCCAAATAAACGTAAAATTATCTTCTTTTTTGCCGAACATTTCATTTTAGAGTTTTAACATAACATTTTCTACGAATTTGTTTATGTATTCACTTAACAACTTACCCGAGACTATAAAGTGTGTAGTGTCTTGTGAAATCGGGAGACTTCGTCTACATTGTACGCGTTCGGTTATTGCACAAGCTACTCTCACAACAATACCTAACGATGTAATACAACATCTTTTGTAACCTATTTTCGTGTCGAAGTTTCATACATTCTAAATTTATACAACTTTCATTTACTCAGAGCGACGTTCATCTAAATGTAACTCTGATATTCATCCAAATGTAACTCATAACCACATATAGCTTAAACTATTACATATAGACTAGCAACACATTTTGTAATTTGTAAACACTTCAAATCACACATTTTGTAAAAACTCGCACATAACTTTATTCGAATAAAGTTTTAAAAAAATATTAACACAACAAAACTAACACCAGTACACAGTACTCCCCGATTAAACGGGCAACAACTAGTAGTGGGAAAAGGCTTAAAAAAACTGACTTTGGTGTTTAAAACATAAATTGCGAAAAGACTTGATTTGACACTATTCATGTCTCCTATTCAACCGCCTTAACTCAACACCGAGTTCACCAAATCGTCCACCGAGTCGACTCACTTCACGACTCGACACTGCCAGGTTGCCAAGCTGAAGTTGCAATCAATGGTCTAGTGTGCCACCCCAGCATCAAGCACCCGTCATTTTCCTCCACCCTGTACCCATCGCCACCCGCAAACAACGCCAAAAGCATACTCGCTTGCTTAAACGCGTTCGACCCCAGATGCACGGGGTCGAACCCGGCTGAGTTCATCCTCGTACGCCACTGAGTCAACGTCTCGTGGCGTTCGACTCGGTCAGGACCTTCACAAGCCACCACGTTGCATATCTGCCGGCCTAAATACACCTCCGACATCGCCAAATCCTGATCGTTGGATTGAGTCAACGCAGAACTTTCCAATGAGTCAAACATTGTGGAATAGTAATGTAACGCCTCGTTGAACCTGTCTAGAAAAACGGCGTCGTTGTGATTCGATTCCTGTTCCACAACCGTCACTATCTTCGGTTTCATGTCCTTGATCGAATTCAACACTTTTTCAACCGCACCTGGCCGTGCGAGGAGGCGGTGAAGCTCGAATACCGAGTTCACCGCCACCACTTCCATTTCCGTTGGGCGGATATCGAGCATCTCAGCGTCGATATCCGCCAACGAATTAGCCACAAATCCACGAAATTCAAATTCAACCCCAATCGTGTCGGCTAATTGAGCTAGTTTCCATCCTACTTGCTGCAACGCGTCAGTATTATCAGGTTGTGGCGGTCCAATCCCTGTCAAACGGAAAGCAGGTGGACCGCCAGTTCGCAAGGCCAGCGCTTGCATAAGCGCTGGCCATTGCATACCTTGATTTAAACTAAAATCAATAACGTGGACGCGAGTAGCGCCCGCGAACGCTTCAAGTATCGCTTGATTCGCCGTGAAATGAGCGAATTTGAGATACGGACAACTTTCATAAAAATGCATCTGTAAATTCTCAAGTGATTCTTTAGGATAGATCTTATAAATTCTTTGAGCCAAAGCTCCAGCGAAATAAGTAGCGACTTTCGCCATAGCACCAGTTTGTGATGCCACCAAAATCCCAACATGTTTAACCAAAGCCTCAGCTAATTTCATATTATCTTGTTGTATAGCTTCAGCACAAGCCATCAACGTGTGCACCAATCGGATTCCCACTTCCTGAGAATCAACCAGCACCACAGGGCGTGGTGACTCTGGAACCACATCAATAACATCAGATCCAATCGCTTTAATTCGTTTCAAACCAATTCTACTCTCGAACGCCTCCTCAGTCGAGCTATTTCCATAAATAGCTCCACCAGGAATAGCTCGTAAATCATACGGATCATCTCCATACATCTGATGTCCAGATGTTACATTATTATTTGCAAAATCAATCATAGTAGTTGAGGATTCGCCAGGAAGAGTGATATCGAAATGAGCCGAAGACGAGCCTTCAGAACCAGTGTTGTTAAGCTCAGAGAGCATGCTCTGAACCCAACCCGAAAGATCAGACGGGTTGTAATGAACAGTATCTGAAAGCTGTAAAACACCGTCTTCTCCCATAACCATTTCTAGCTGCTCAAGCTTCTGAGCTACATCAGCCATGTCAGTTGACTTGACCTTGTAACCCAAGACCTCTAACAGCTCGTCCATGCCACCTGAATCAGGTAACGTCTGGGTTAGGTCCTTAGCCTTTGTAGGAGCCATTGAGGATTCGGACTCTGGTTCTTTGCTACGGTCACGGCCTCTCTTCATGATATTGGAAATTATTATTAATTAAAAGAAAATGTTTAGGGTTTGTAACAAACAATTGGTTGAGGGAAGTTGGAAGAAAGAAAGAAATAAATAAATAAATAAAGAGGAGATTGGGTGGTGTTTAAAAGTAGGGAGTAATAGTTGAATCTTGTTGTGGGTTTGGAAAGCAGGGGGTCGTGTTGGGTGGGGGCTCAAGCTTCAAGAGAGGAAGACAAGATGAACCGGGGAAGAAGATAAGGAAGAGACTGCCACACCGCTTAAAAATAATAATGCAATACAATACTCTTTTCTCTTTCCTTTTTAGTAACCCTACTTTTACTCCATTTTTAGTTACTAAATTATTATCACCCAAACTCTCTACTCTTTGTTTATCACAAATAACACTAATATCTTATACCATTTATTATGTTCACATTGATTGAATTCTATGAAAAAGTATTCTATTGGAGATGGCTAAAATATTTAAAGAAATTATTTGTTAGAATTAGAATTGATTTTGTTAATAATAAAAAAAAAGAGTTACGAAATAATTAGTTGCCTGTTTACCTGCTTATGTGTTGTAAATTTCTAACGGTTGTAATGGGAATTTGAATGTGACATGTTGCCATGTTGAATTATTCGTCTATTATAGAGATTTACTATTTATTCTCTATATGCGTCTCTAATAGTGGTTGTGAGGTTCTTAATTTACGACTTTTAATCTGATTCAACTTATATGAATACACGTGTACTTACACTTTGTAGTATTTAGCTATCTCTAGGATAAACGGATACATTTTAACATCAGGATATCCTTTGAGAAAAAATGTGATTATGCGTGTAGAAAAGATGAAAATAATAAACAAAAGAATAAAAATATATGATTTAGCTAAGTAAAGATATTAGATATATAAGCGTTGTATATGTGAGTTAGAGATGAGTTTACTTAAAAGTTAAAATTATAAATTATACGGTGATTGAGGTTAAATTGCTCATATTTCTAGCTTATAATTTTTCTATAAAGAGTTTATTATTTCAATAAAAGTCATAAAATAAATAACCAATTAGAATAGAATGATATTCGTAGTTTTTAAAAAGCTAATAACATCGAAAACGTAATATTCCAGATCATGTGTATAAATAAAATTTCGATTTATTAAATCTAGTTATTGTTTTATGTTACATGATACCATGAGAAGATACAAAAGGTTCCTTTATTGATATGTTTGTCATTTCCTTGAATGAATTTAAAAAAGTTATCTTCCTTTCATCCTCGATAAGTAACATGCTATAGGAAATACGATTAGGACTTGTAATAAAATTATCATTAGTAACCTTATAGTGTTGAGCTTGTTCAAAAATAGTTTTATAAAAGTTGAGGGGGTAAAAGGAAAATGGAGGAATTGGGTCGCAAAAAAAAGATGCGTGGCTGCACCGCAATGCATTTGTAGAAGAATGGGTGATGCTGATGTGATGCCCCTCATCTCCCTACATGCACTTTCGAGCCCATAATAACCGTACACCATTTTTTTATAACGTGGTAGGCCTCATCGTTTCTTTACAAATGAGATATATGTTTCCTTACTTTCTTCACGCGCCAGTTTCACTTAATTATATCGACGCGCCTTTTCCTCCATTAAACAAAGCCTAATGATCAATTTAAGGATCGCAATCAGTCGGGTTTGGATGGGTATAGATAGTCTTAAAACCATAATCCCAATTAGATATGTGTCTCAAATCCACTATCCGGGTAATTTCTTATCAGGTAATAGGTATAACTACGGATTTCAAATAAACTCATTAATTTAAAAAAATTACTCGTTAAGTGTATCTGACTCAAATCCTATAAGGTAGATATTTATGGATAACTACAAACCAATTACATTAGCAAGAGGGTTGGCTCTTGGGTAAGCAAATTGAAACCTTTGCTTTAGGACTCCGCTCCATAAGGGCCCTTGACTTTTTGGTTTTTCCATCTAACCTTTTGTTATTAGACTTAATTACAAATTTTGTCCTTTAGCTTTATACCCGATTACAAAGAATGTCCTTTACGTTTAAAATTGACGAGTTTTGTACTTTATGTTCCAAAATCTTGCATGGTTTGTCCTTTAACCCTAACCCAGTCAGATTTTAACGTTACTATGAGGGTAAATTCGTCTTTTTACTCTTTTAGTGACTATTTATGTAGCTAACTTAAAATTTTGGACCAAAATGATAACATGTTTATAAAATGTTTCTTAAAAAAAAGTTTATAAATAAAAGAACGTTTACAACATTCTGTTCATCCACCTCTCTCTCCCTCTAACCCTCTCTCTATATTCACCATCCTCACCATCATTCTCCAACACCATCCTCACCCCCACCACCAGCAACCACCACCACCATCACCGTCAACGTCACCATCGTTATCGTCACCGTTACCATCTTCCTTCGCCTCGAAACCCTTCACCGTCACCATCTTCCTTCACCTTGAAACCTTAACCCCACAGCAAACCCACCACTGTTGACCACGAAACAACCATCGTCTTATCCACAAAAAATCACAACTACCCCACCCACCACCAGAGAATCGTCTCCGCTCAACCTTCCTGTTTGTCTCCTCCGATGACCATCAATAGTGGACCTCCGACAACTAACACCTCACCCACCTGACTCCCTCTGATCAGGTCCGAACCCTCTATCCTTCAAAAGCCAACCCTCATCAACAAATCCCTTCAACTGAAACCCACACCCATATCCGTGAATACAAAGATTAATCAGAAGAGATAGAGATAATGAGGTTGTTAGAGAGACGTCGGATTAATCAGAAGAGATAAAACACGGCGTCGGGTAACCATCTTGAAAAAAACCCCAAATACTTAACCTAATCTGCATAGTTGAAATCCTAACTTTATTGGAGATAGAAAGATAGAGACATAGAGACATAGATCGGGATGGGGTAGAGAGAGAAAGGTGGTACACAGAGATAGAAAGAGGAGGATGGTGACGTGGGAGCCAGACATGGGAACAGGGACGGTGATGAAGGGAGGTTAGGGTGGGTGGGGTGACAGAGGCAATGGTTGTGGCGTTTGTGGGGTGGTGGTTATGGTTGATGATGGTGGTGGGTGGTGGTAGCAGAGACTAGAGAGAGAGAAAGAGAGAGAGGTTGATTTTTTCAACTTTTCTTATATAAAGCATATATACATGTCCAAAATTTTAAGTTAGCTACATGAATAGTCCCTAAAAGAGTAAAAAGACATATTTACCCTTATATTAACGTTAAAATCTAACCGAGTTAGGGTTAAAGGACAAACCATGCAAGATTTTGAAACATAAAGTATAAAACTCTTCAATTTTAAACGTAAAGGGCATTCTTTGCAATCCGGGGAGCAGGTTGGGGACCAGAGGGACCAGTAAGAGGACGGGGTGGTCCAGGAGAGAGTGATGCTTCCTCTTCGTTGTAATCTAGTCGAATACTCCCTTTCCTTCATAACATACTGGTTCAAAAGGGATCTGAGATGCAAGAAGTTACTTGTGACTCCTTCAGGAGTGAGATCCACACGTTGGGGAACTTGTGCAGTGTTGGGGAGATGAGACAACCCCCCTGAACGAGTGGGGGTGGAGTCTGAAAGATTGTAAATTCAGGATGAGCAGGTGGAGTTTGAGTACCAACGGGGGTACTTCCTGGAGTGGAAAACGACACAGATCTGTTAGGAGAAGCTTGATCTGTGTTCGGAGAGATCTGATTCACCTCTTCTTGAGACTTAGGATCAGACATGCTAGAGAGTTGGAGCCACACGATTGATTTTACAAAGAGACAATGGCGCAACCCCACGGTGGGCGCCAACTTGTTGCTACAACAAATAAGGGTCTAACGTTAGTTCTGAGTCTTGGGAAGGGTTGAAAGATTAAAGAGTTTCGATCTGCCTAACGCAGGTCGTGGTGTCCTCCTACGTTGCAAAACATAGTAGGAGGTTCAAGATAATATTGTTTAGAGTGTTAGGATTCTTGTTTGAGTATAACTCAAGACCAGAAATGATATTCTATACTCGAATGGTGTGTTGGTGTGATGGAGATATTCTCCTCACGTGTGAAGATCAAAAAGAATAGAAGATGGAGTGTAAGGAAGAATAATCCGGATGTCTAGGTCTGTGGAATGGACCTCTGATTTATAGAGGAAAGATCTTCTTCTTTTGGAAAGGATATTATCTTGAGACATGTTGCAACTAGAGGACATGTCACTTTAAGCCAAGGGTGGCTTTGGACCTGCGGTCCGAGCGATGCAGTGTCTATACACGACAGCTGCTTGTGTTGACCGAGGAAAAGGATGACAAGACAGGCCATCTTTTGATCTGTGCTCCTCCGTCCTTTGAACCTTTGTAGCTTTCAACCCTTTAAGCGTAGTTTTTTGATATTTGTTAATCTATTTGCTTTAGGCTACCCACGTCATCATATCATATTTAGAAATCTGGTTCAAAGCAATTGGGAAAATGTGCGTCATTATATTATCATGTGTTAGAATTGTAAGCGGTAAAAAATTTTTCCGAAAGAGGCCTCGACTCTATAACTCGCTTTAGGCCTCCCGAAAGGTTGAGCCGGCCCTAATTAGCAATATCAAATATACAAAAAACTAGGTTATATTCCGGGATCTTCCCGCGATAGACAAATCTAATATAAAGTGACAAAATGTGTGTTACGATGTAGCATAGAAATTATTATACTATAATATAAAAAGACAACAATTTTAATCATATGAATAAGAACGAAATTGTATATTAAAGAGAGAATTGTAACAACCCAGAGTAGACCCCAAAAATTTTCGCGTTTAATTAACAATTGTTCAAAGAATAACAATTAAAAACATATATAATCAAGGAACCGATATTGGGAGCGTCACATATAAATATATATTTTACAAATTATTATTATATACGAGTAGACGTTGTGATACCGAACCGTTGCCTATAGAATATTCCTAATAAAACGAGTATTAAATCACAAACCCGAGACCCGAATCATTATCTAAAGTATATTATTATACCAAAACACGCGTTACGAAACCGAGCCGATACCGATAACGAACCCACCAACCCCATTGGTGAGTCAATTGGGGAGGACACATGTCCTCCCCTCCCCTTGACACCCACATTTTAACCATTCATAATAATAACCCATCTGTCCTATCACTTCTCTTATAAACCTTCTTTATCTTTTGATAAACACACACAACATAAATACTGTAAAAGATGAGAGAGAGGGAGAGTGTTCGGAGCCTCCCTGTCACCGCCGACGGTGGATCTAAGGCGGAGCCACCACACCACACCACACCAACATCGACATACATACACCCCCACCTTCCTGATATAACCTGTAGAAAGACGAGAGAGTGAAACCGAGGAGAGAGACGCGGAAAGAAAGAGAGAGAGAGAGAGAGAGAGAAGGAGCCGAGCAGAAGAGGGAAGGAGGAAGGAGACGACGATGGGTCACAGTGGTTCGGTGACAGATTTAGAGTTCGGACTGGTAACAGAGTAGCAGGATGGGCAACGATGACAATATAGCTACAATACTAATCTCCAATAACCATGGTATTACACTAACCCTTCTTTCTGTTGTTGTTGATGACGGATGACGATGATACCATTCTAATTGTCGGGTAGGTGGTGATAATTGGGGGTATTATAAAGAGATAGGTTTAGTGGTGATGGTGACTAGCAAGAATTGGAGTATAGAGTATGGGGTCAGTAAGGATTGACCAAGAATAATACTAGTATGAGATGATGACGGTGCAGGGTAATCATAGTGTTAAGGGTGTTCAGTGATGGGGTTTAGTTGTAGCTTTCGTTTAGACCGGTGGTAATCGAGTGATGGTTCGAAGGTTGATGGTGTTGGGTTGAAGTGGTCGTTATGGATGAGGATGGTGGCTGAGGTGGATTGGGTTAACTGAGTCAGTCAATACGTCGGGTCAGAGGTTCGGGTCATAGAGACGGGTCAACCAAAGTCAACAGGATAGTCAACTGGGTCAGCGTTGGTCTACACGAACCAGGAATGAACGAGAGGTATAATCGAAACCCGCTAACTTTGCGAATATAGATATTTAGTTATAAACCATTACATTTATATAACCTCGCGTGGGACTTGACGAGCATTATAACGAACCAAACAAAAGGTTGTGTACATATATATGATAACTCGATTAGCTAACTTGAGTGTTTTTGATTGAATGTATGGTCATGAACTTGGAAACAGGATCATAAGACTTAGGGATATAACTTGGTTGGAAGAGAGGTTACCTTGACACCTTAAGCATTGATGTCTAAAACTTGAACGTAATATATGGACATGGACTTGAAATGTATAAGATCAACTCATATCCTTTAGCAACTAGTGTACGCCAAAACCTTGAATAAAACATTAAGAATTGGACATAGTAATAATAGTACATAAGATTCGGACCATAAAAACCCAAGCTTCGGATATGACTATAATTAGTGCGCACTAAGTGAAACAAATGCGTATTGTAGCGAATACTACCTTGACGCTTAGGAAGGAATATTGCCTCGACACCTAAGACGTGAGTGGATGGATAAGCAAAGGAAAGCGGACGCGACATTAGACACGGACTCATATTGGATTAGAATTAATATACGACGAAATGGATTATATATTGAATGACAGTAATAGTATAACATAGAACCATACGCTTGAGCTCGTCCCACACGTGAGACCTTTACGAATGAACCTAAGACTAATAATGTGTGTCGACATAGGACTTGACCAGGAGAATACCAGGACGTGATCACACGCATTCCGGTTTACACTTATGCACTACATTCAGGTGAGTCTCGTGAACCTTCCCCTCTTTTACTTTTATTAAACGTTTTGGGGTGAACGCATGTTTCCATTTGACAACCAATGAGAAACCAGTATGATGTGGCAAGGTACTCCCGATACCATTCACACTCATCAACCCAAGGGAATTGGGCCACTTAATATGTGGGTAGTACTACTTGGGGAAACCCCCACACACAGTGGATCCGGAAGCCCGGAGAACCCTCCACTGAGATTTGTGACACGTATTATGCCAAGGAATCCATAATGGGAGTATATGGATTCAGTGTCAGGTTTGAGGTGTGGCTTGTACATCACCAGTGCAACCATGTGTTGAACCATATTAATTTGTAAACCTATTTTGGGAATTAAAAACTATTTTGTGGAAAACCATATAACTTATAAACCGACTTTTTGAATGATAAACTTATTTTGAAACCAGTTTAACGCACACACGAACTCACCAACATGTTTGTTGACCCAAACCTATTTTTAAGCATGTGTTCAGGTACCACTTCTGGATTGGAATCGAGGAACGAGGTATATATATATATGTGAGACCAGAGAACGTGTAGATATTTTGGAAGAGCTACATGATACAAGGATTATGCTACTTGAGGATTAGAGCTAAGCATCGGTAGAGATCTAGTGAAGTATACATCCGGGAATGCTTCGACGAGTGCCACGATTCGTTCACGGAGTAGTTTAGTTAAATTATTATTATTTGAGTTGTATTAAACTAGAAAGTGTATAAATTATTATTATTAAATAATTGTTACTTCCGTTGTGCAAGTTTGGTACCAATCTGTATTTTGACCAGGCCCACCTTGGTCGGGTTGTGACAGTTGGTATCAGAGCAGCGGTTGTAGCACACTAGGATTTCCCTTACGGAAAATTCCTAGACTACGACCGAAAGATCGTAGTTTAATATTTAAGAATTACCTAGTTAGGAAATACCTCGACATACATATAACCAGTCAGAATAGAAGCAAAGTAAGTCGGAATTTGAGTACCTGAACACACCAGAGTGCTGAAAATGACTAAGAACCAGTTTAATCAGTATACGAGCGCGGTTTGACACCCGAAATTTATGACTTCGACGGAGATTACGAGAACAATTTCGTGAGGTAAATTGACGCTTACACTTGATATCATGTAATCGTGAATTTACAGGCACGAAAAGGTTCTAAAAAAAATCCAAGGAGTCGCTGAAATTTTGTGTCGAACATAGTGATCGAAAACTTTTGTGATAAAATGAACTACCTTAGAATCGTAACGAACCTAGGACATGTTTGTATGACTATATTTGGGGTTGGAAATCGTTGTTCTATTGGCGTATTTTAATAGTATATATACGGGTACATTTCTAACTGTCGTAATACTCTTACTTTTAACCTATATGTGCGTACCATAAATCTATATAAATGTTATTATTTGTGAATAATTTTTATGCTTAAGTTATGAACTAACCATGGAAACCAGGTACCTAACCAAAACTTAGTGCTAAATCTGGAAAGAAATTCAAAACACCAAGACGAATCTCGATCAACCAAGTGAACAGATGTTCTTAATCCGATAAGTTTTACTTTTAACCAATACTTATTGTCTACCATACATAGTGTTGTCTCCATTTATATAAGTCCGTGTGTTTATAATCATAGGATCATTTGATTACGTTTCTTATGAATTCAGATTCAAATTGCAAGTTAACCTTGGATTACTATATTGTTTTATTTAAGCTTGACTTATACCGACTTCAGTAGGATTAAGACGAGTATAATGTATTGAGTTTTAACCATATAGCAGGTTATAAGGCATACTTTCGGAACATTAGCAGAAAAGTCAACAACTCGGATGCAAAGAAACACTAACTACTATGAACACCCAACCCTTCTGAAACCTAGATTAAACATTACAAGAGGTATTATTAAGATTTACCATATGCTCTGTTACCTTAATGCTCCATAATATTTTTAGAATAGTGTCAAATACCTTTGGATTATCGAATTGTTAAAGGTTTTCAGGTAGAGTTTTTGATCACTTTAGTTTCATCTTGTTCACCTTAGTGTCAAGACCTTTGGATTGGTTCCGTAATATGTATTATACAGAGACGAATTATCAAAAGTTATATAGTTAGGCCCTAACGGGGGGAGCGTCTATGATTAAGATAAAGTGTTATGAAGAATATTAGACAGGAATAAGAAAATGCAGTCGAATTCTAGTAAGGAAAATATTTTATAGAGGGAAACTCAACCATATTAGAAACTAAGGTTAAGAAATCAAAGGAATGTGTACCCTTTATTTTAATTAAGAATGATATATTGTGTTTAGACGTCTGAAACTTCTATACTTCTTGACAACTTGTCATAATATCCCACACTACTCACCATAGAAAACTTTGAAGGCTTAAGAATCCAACCATTGTTCTGACGGTATAGATAGAGTTAACCAAAGTATTAAGCATAAAAGCATATATGAGTGACATGTCTTTAGATCCCGACATCATATTTTAGTGGTTAACTCTCTCAAAATAAGATTATTAAGGAGTAGTAACTCCAGGATTCACATAGGATTTTTTTTTTTTTTTTTTTAAGAATATTTCTATCAAGTTTTTGGAGAGATTTCTAGTACGTCTACGAGATATCATTGGTGTGCTGGGTTGGCTGCGGTACACCCTATATATAAACATCAATGATGTGTCGAAAACAAGACTGGAGATCAAACCAAAAACAAACCGTAATCTCTGAAATTTCTAGTAAATTTTTGAAGTTACCAAAGGTGTGGTGGGTTGGCTGCGGTACACCCTATATATAAACACCTATGGTGCATCGAAAATGAAACTGGGAATTTAGGCAAGGGCCAACCTTTAGTTTGTCAATAGTTTAAACCACTGCTTCAAAGCAAAATGCTAGGCATCATAAGGAGTTCTACTCTCCATTTCTGGAATTTGGCTGTAAGGTTTTGACCCTTTTCCTGATCTTAAGAGATTTTAGCATCTCATAACTGTTACCTTGGCACTCAAATGTTTTAATAAAAGATACCCATACGAACTCATTCGTGCAAATAAATATAAGTAGGAAGTGATTAGTAGTAGCAATACGTAAATTTGAACACCAAACCCAAATATGGAATGTACCGTATGTACAACTAGAGAAAACACGAAAATAATTCCGAGGACGGAATTCTAATAACGGGGGGAGAATGTAACAACCCAGAGTAGACCCCAAAAATTTTCGCGTTTAATTAACAATTGTTCAAAGAATAACAATTAAAAACATATATAATCAAGGAACCGATATTGGGAGCGTCACATATAAATATATATTTTACAAATTATTATTATATACGAGTAGACGTTGTGATACCGAACCGTTGCCTATAGAATATTCCTAATAAAACGAGTATTAAATCACAAACCCGAGACCCGAATCATTATCTAAAGTATATTATTATACCAAAACACGCGTTACGAAACCGAGCCGATACCGATAACGAACCCACCAACCCCATTGGTGAGTCAATTGGGGAGGACACATGTCCTCCCCTCCCCTTGACACCCACATTTTAACCATTCATAATAATAACCCATCTGTCCTATCACTTCTCTTATAAACCTTCTTTATCTTTTGATAAACACACACAACATAAATACTGTAAAAGATGAGAGAGAGGGAGAGTGTTCGGAGCCTCCCTGTCACCGCCGACGGTGGATCTAAGGCGGAGCCACCACACCACACCACACCAACATCGACATACATACACCCCCACCTTCCTGATATAACCTGTAGAAAGACGAGAGAGTGAAACCGAGGAGAGAGACGCGGAAAGAAAGAGAGAGAGAGAGAGAGAGAAGGAGCCGAGCAGAAGAGGGAAGGAGGAAGGAGACGACGATGGGTCACAGTGGTTCGGTGACAGATTTAGAGTTCGGACTGGTAACAGAGTAGCAGGATGGGCAACGATGACAATATAGCTACAATACTAATCTCCAATAACCATGGTATTACACTAACCCTTCTTTCTGTTGTTGTTGATGACGGATGACGATGATACCATTCTAATTGTCGGGTAGGTGGTGATAATTGGGGGTATTATAAAGAGATAGGTTTAGTGGTGATGGTGACTAGCAAGAATTGGAGTATAGAGTATGGGGTCAGTAAGGATTGACCAAGAATAATACTAGTATGAGATGATGACGGTGCAGGGTAATCATAGTGTTAAGGGTGTTCAGTGATGGGGTTTAGTTGTAGCTTTCGTTTAGACCGGTGGTAATCGAGTGATGGTTCGAAGGTTGATGGTGTTGGGTTGAAGTGGTCGTTATGGATGAGGATGGTGGCTGAGGTGGATTGGGTTAACTGAGTCAGTCAATACGTCGGGTCAGAGGTTCGGGTCATAGAGACGGGTCAACCAAAGTCAACAGGATAGTCAACTGGGTCAGCGTTGGTCTACACGAACCAGGAATGAACGAGAGGTATAATCGAAACCCGCTAACTTTGCGAATATAGATATTTAGTTATAAACCATTACATTTATATAACCTCGCGTGGGACTTGACGAGCATTATAACGAACCAAACAAAAGGTTGTGTACATATATATGATAACTCGATTAGCTAACTTGAGTGTTTTTGATTGAATGTATGGTCATGAACTTGGAAACAGGATCATAAGACTTAGGGATATAACTTGGTTGGAAGAGAGGTTACCTTGACACCTTAAGCATTGATGTCTAAAACTTGAACGTAATATATGGACATGGACTTGAAATGTATAAGATCAACTCATATCCTTTAGCAACTAGTGTACGCCAAAACCTTGAATAAAACATTAAGAATTGGACATAGTAATAATAGTACATAAGATTCGGACCATAAAAACCCAAGCTTCGGATATGACTATAATTAGTGCGCACTAAGTGAAACAAATGCGTATTGTAGCGAATACTACCTTGACGCTTAGGAAGGAATATTGCCTCGACACCTAAGACGTGAGTGGATGGATAAGCAAAGGAAAGCGGACGCGACATTAGACACGGACTCATATTGGATTAGAATTAATATACGACGAAATGGATTATATATTGAATGACAGTAATAGTATAACATAGAACCATACGCTTGAGCTCGTCCCACACGTGAGACCTTTACGAATGAACCTAAGACTAATAATGTGTGTCGACATAGGACTTGACCAGGAGAATACCAGGACGTGATCACACGCATTCCGGTTTACACTTATGCACTACATTCAGGTGAGTCTCGTGAACCTTCCCCTCTTTTACTTTTATTAAACGTTTTGGGGTGAACGCATGTTTCCATTTGACAACCAATGAGAAACCAGTATGATGTGGCAAGGTACTCCCGATACCATTCACACTCATCAACCCAAGGGAATTGGGCCACTTAATATGTGGGTAGTACTACTTGGGGAAACCCCCACACACAGTGGATCCGGAAGCCCGGAGAACCCTCCACTGAGATTTGTGACACGTATTATGCCAAGGAATCCATAATGGGAGTATATGGATTCAGTGTCAGGTTTGAGGTGTGGCTTGTACATCACCAGTGCAACCATGTGTTGAACCATATTAATTTGTAAACCTATTTTGGGAATTAAAAACTATTTTGTGGAAAACCATATAACTTATAAACCGACTTTTTGAATGATAAACTTATTTTGAAACCAGTTTAACGCACACACGAACTCACCAACATGTTTGTTGACCCAAACCTATTTTTAAGCATGTGTTCAGGTACCACTTCTGGATTGGAATCGAGGAACGAGGTATATATATATATGTGAGACCAGAGAACGTGTAGATATTTTGGAAGAGCTACATGATACAAGGATTATGCTACTTGAGGATTAGAGCTAAGCATCGGTAGAGATCTAGTGAAGTATACATCCGGGAATGCTTCGACGAGTGCCACGATTCGTTCACGGAGTAGTTTAGTTAAATTATTATTATTTGAGTTGTATTAAACTAGAAAGTGTATAAATTATTATTATTAAATAATTGTTACTTCCGTTGTGCAAGTTTGGTACCAATCTGTATTTTGACCAGGCCCACCTTGGTCGGGTTGTGACAAGAATATATGTTTGGATGAGGTGCAAAGGCTGAAGCAACCATTATAGAGCGTGACTGAGGCGGTGGTTTTGAAGGTGTACTTTTAGTAAGCGGAAATACAAAAAGAATTAGTTAAGATAATCATGAGATTTTTATTTCTTATATAGTAAAGTAATAATAAAGATAAAAAATACAAATTAATAACTATTGGGTTAATTGAGTTATTTACAACCTATTTTTTTTATAGGAATTTAAGGGTGTGGATGGCTACACTGAAGGGATGGGGTCCCAATTCCTAGGGCGGATACAGATCATACCCTATAACATCGTTAACTCACAAGACCTCCACGGAAAGAATCTCCAATGTCATTCACAAAGCTAAGTCTTTAAGGGCAACAAACCTCCGCTGAGTCCAACCTACCCGTGAAGCCAAACATGGTGTCCAATCCATCCGCGCAATGTTCATCGCGCAACACTGCAAAGGATCACCGCGGACGCTGGCCCGCCAAGTCTGAACACCAGCAGTGAAGGTGCAGCCCCCTATCCCCACTGGCTGCACTGTTCACCTTTGTGTCAGGCGTCACCTCAAACGACCTTTCAAAAGGAGCAGACTGTCGCAGTCAGAGAAGATCCGCCTGCAGCCAATAGCATCGCGCCACGTGGACCATTAGCAGGGCGGTACACATTTCTCTCTCTATCCTGCGTTAATTACATTTAGTCTGATTACAATTACCCGGTCCATTACTAACTAATTGGGTCGAAAGGAGGCAAGCCCATAACCCGGGCCCAAGCAGCGTCATAGCTTTGGGTTAATGATGTCCGGACCGTGTACTTCCTATATAAAGGAGCTTACACCTCTGTTGTTAGGGACTTCAGATCATTTGATCAAACACTATCACAACCTACCGGGCCAACACCATTTTTGTGTTTGCTATTATGAGTCATTGTGACTTCCAGGCAGTCACCTCCTTTTGTACGACCCATTTGTTCTATTCTTTCAGGTTTCGGTTCAAGCCACGAGTGGTGAGCAAAGGATTATATCCTGCAGCAACCGCGATAGCAACACAATACTGATCTCCGTTGAGGTAAGTATCACTCGTTGTTTCTTCACTCACCAAGTGCTATGTGTCCCCACCCCAATCGCTTTATTATATCGGGTATCTAATTGGGAAAACGAATATACTTTATCGGGTAAACGGGTATATCGTCAAATCCCAAACCTGCGAAAAAAAACCCAATCCCAAACCCGTTCTAAATGGGTCGGGCTCAATTTTGATTGTCATCCCTACCCTAATCGCTTTATTATATATATAGATTTACAGGATAACTATGTTCAATAAATAGACTTAAATTTAACTGATAACTTTCATTGAATAGACTTTAGTTTGCAAGATTAGATATATATCGGATAAAGGGATAAGGATCAAAGTGTTGGGCAGTTTACATACTTTATGACAAGTATCATTAAGGTTGATCTTTCCCTTATATGCTCATAACACAACAAATCACCAATACATTAATCTTTCTCTGTTGACGAATTATTTTGTCTACTCTATATGAGATTATGAGTGATCTTAATCAAGTAAAATATCGTTTGTGTTCCGTGTTGATTCATCAGCTCCAACCATCTACCTCTAATACTCGCTTTCTAGAACGTTAATATGTAAAAGAAGCTAAAAAAAATTTTACAAATCTTTTGGGTTAACATAAAAGTGATAGTAGCCAAAAGGTCCAAAACTATGTTAGTAATCAGAAAATTTGGGTATCACTTGTTAATAATCAAGTACAAAGGGGTGCTGACGCAACTTGTTGCTCGTCTAACTGCTATTTTGATAGAATTTTCGCTTTTATGGAATGAAATGAATATATTATCACAAAAAAATGTTTGAATATAAATTGAACTCGAACCCGGGTGATCGAAAACAACCAAACCACCTACTCTGAAAAGAGATTTGTTCACATAATATAAAAACAAAACTAAATAGCTTAAAAAAAAGGTCAAAACGGAAAAAAATAACGATAAGTTGTTACCACGTGGCAGCTAACACTATTCATCAAACTTAGTAAACTAACATATAGGATATTTGTGAGCTCCATACGTTCATAACACAGCAAATCACCAAGAAATTAATATTTCTCTCTTAGTTGATGAATTATTTTGTTTGATCTAAGAGGGATCTTAATCAAGAACAATACAGTCTGGTTTGGTTTGCGTTCCATGTTGATTCGTCAATTCCAACCATCAAATCATTTTAATACTCGATCGCCAGAAGGTTACATAAGTAAAGAAGCTAAAAGTTAAATTTACAAAATCTTTTAGGCTGAAATAATAGAGATAGCTACCAAAACAATTAATGGCACTAATCACAATATTTTGTTTGATACAAGTTGTGAGAACCGGTTTAAATCTATTTTTTTTTAATATACATTAAACTGTGAGAAATATTGCATCGCTATGCACACGAAAATTTGGACACATGGTAGTTTATGAAAACAAAGACCGCTATATTTCATGAAAACAAAGACCGTTAAGCTATGGGATATGGCCATATGGATATGGGAACACCCTCCCTCTTCTTCTTCAAGTCCACATCAGTGACACGTTAATCATCAAGTAACTCTTCACTTTTCTTTCACATTTTCTATTTGTCAGCTGCATGCTTGTTATGTTTATTTTTTTTATTACAATCGTCACATGTACAAAAGAACCCATCTAACTAGAAAAATATTATACAATCCAAACCAATAAACACATTTTACTGTTAATATACTTGCATAATAAACACATTTTACTGTTAATAACTAAATTGAAACATAATGATTTGACAAGCAGGGGTTGACCTCTGTACGTATAGTACACGCGCTCCAACAGTGAATCAGGGTGCAAGTAACATTCGAAATCAAGAAAAAAATATTAAGATATGAAAAACTGAGTAGAGAATAGAGATGCAGTGCCCACATGAACAGCACGAGGGGGCAGTCAACTTGTAATTCACGCTCCATGAAGGCAAGTGGTGTGTAGCACGAGATAAGTTGGTGATTAGATGTAAGGGTTATTGAGACACGCGCTAGAGCGTGGAGATTGGACATTGTCCAATGGGACCCATATGATGGGATCAACGGATTCAGACGTCAATATCGTTTCGGGACCATCATGTCTGGACCCACCACTTAATAATCTATTCTAGTATCTCGGCCGTCAATTATTTAACGGACCTCTTAACGACGTCTATTAATACTCTTTCTCTATCTAGATCGGGGAGTTGGAATTTAATGGATTTTTTTTAACGGCAAAACGAATATATATATATATATATATATATATATATAGGGGAGGGTTATCTTGAGAACGCTAAATATTGTGAGAATCGTGAGAACAAGTAAAAAAATCAATCAAAATCAATTTTTTTTAATACAAACCTCATTATAATCAAAATACAACATTAATAAATGAATGTTCTTTTCAAATAATTCATCTTTTCTTGCCAAAACACTTTTAAATTAACTTTTTACACATGTGTAAATGAAACAGTTTACACATGTATAAACAGTAAATTTACACATGTGTAAAAACAATTTTTTTATCGTATACGTTTGAATTTTTACGCGTAAAATGTGTTTTTGGAATTGTATTTTAGTAATAAAGATAAATGTAAAAAGAAATTTTGAATTTGAATAGTTCTAGATGTCGTTCTCGCGGTTCGCACGAAATATAGGTGTTCTCAAATTAACTTTCCCCTATATATATATATATATATATATATATATATATATAGGGAAGGGATATATGGAAAACCCTTGTAAAGTGGAAAACTTTGGAAACTTTATCTCAACCATCCATGGAATAGATCAATGGTTGAGATGCATTGTTTGACTTTTGGGGATAGAGAAACATTATTATATTATAGAAGAAAACAAAAAAGGGTAGTTTAGGTAAATCAACTTCACACTCTCTCTCCCCTATCAATCAAACTTCCTGTCATCCCTCTCTCCTCTCTATCTTCTCCAACTCCATTAAACCCACTCTTCATCTTCTCCATGAGCAACCTTGACCCAATCTATCACAATAACAATAAAACAGTCACCGTCGTTTGTCCTCTTAATGATACATCACCATCATCATCACTAGAAACCCCACAAACCGGAACCCTAGACCACCGCCGCCCTCACAGCCACCATCACTAGAACCCTCTGTTCCCCTTTTCCCTTTGATCTCAGTCTATCCCTCCTCTGCTCTCTCTCTCTCTCTGTCGATTCTTTCTCTCTCTATGGATCTCTGTACGTGTGTATGTGTAGGTGTGAGAGGAGAGAGGTTGTGATGGTATTGTCAGTTGTGGACTGATCGGCCGGAGCTCCGCCACCGGCGGCGGCGGGAGCCCTCCGGCTGCTGCTCCTTCTCTCTCTAAATCTCTCTCTCTCTCTCTAATAATTAGTAAAGTAGATGTGTGTATGTATGTTTATATGTATCAGAGGAAAGGTGAGACACCAAGAATTAAATTGTTGTGAGTTTGAGAAACATTCTTCTTTTGGAGTCACAAAAGGTGAGACACCAAGACTTAAAATTGTTGGGTTTTTACTTTTTTCTGATAACCTATATTTTAATTTGGGTTTTTACTTTTTTTCTTTTCATTTATTCAGTTTTTTTCGTTTTATATAAAAAAATTGAAGTGGTTTTTGGTTTTATTGTGAAGATATTCATCCGAGGTGTTAAAAGGTGACCGGAGATGGTCGGAGAGGATGGCCGGTGTTAACAGAGAAGAAGGGGTTGCAAAAGTTTGCCATGTGCAGATATGGCTGGACCATCTAGCAAGAAAAGGTATCATTGATTGACCACTACTTAGCTTTAACATGTGTTATCATTTTCTTAAGATTGACCATTTTGATAGACTCTTTGTTTAACTACAATAACATGTTTTATAGGCAAAATGTAACCGGAGACGGTCAGAGAGGATGGCAAGTGTATACAGAGAAGAAGGGGTTGAAGGTGTTCTTTGTCGTTGTGTCATTAATGTGGCTGCGTCCTTAAAAGAGTTCTTTGTAGTTGTATCCTTAATGTGTATGTTATTTGTCAGAATATCGTGTAATCGTGTGACAACATTTAACACAAGTTAGTTTACTTTTATGGATCTTCTATTGTAATGTAATGGTAAGTCAAACTCCTAGTACAGTTTATTTTGATTCCCAAAAAAACATGGGAGGTCATATGAGATGGGATAACACATGTTAGTAATAACACATGTTAACACATGTTAGGTACATATTATTTGGTCTGAACCTTTGTAATCGTGTGACAACATTTAACACAAGTTAGTTTATTTTTATGGATCTTCTATTGTAATGGTAAGTCAAACTCCTAGTACAGTTTATTTTGATTCCCAAAAAACATGGGAGGTCATATGAGATGGGATAACACATGTTAGTAATAACACATGTTAACACATGTTAGGTACATATTATTTGGTCTGAACCTTTGTAATCGTGTGACAACATTTAACACAAGTTACTTTATTTTTATGGATGTTCTATTGTAATGGTAAGTCAAACTCCTAGTACAGTTTGTTTTGATTCCCAAAAAACATGGGGGGTCATATGGGATGGGATAACACATGTTAGTTTTTTGTTGTCCCTTTTGTCTGTCTGCTCTTACCCTTTTTTTGTATGTTTTGATCGATTGTGTCGCCGTTTTAAAACCTTTTTATGGATGTCCTATTATAATTCTTCGATTCCCAAAGAAGATGGGATGGGGTATGTGAGATATGATAACACATGTTAATACAAAGATGAGATAACACGTGTTAGAGATAACACATGATGGTAAGTCAGACTTCTAGTACAGTTTATTTTGATTCCCAAAAAAACATGGGGGGTCATATGAGATGGGATAACACATGTTAACACATGATGTATAAAAACTATATGTCCCGACTTTGGTGTCCCCTTTTGATTTAAGTTCCTATTAGTAACTCCCTATTAGTAATGTATGAGCTAGGTTACTGGTTGGTACATATTAATGGCCTGAACCGTTTTAAAACCTTTTTATGGATGTCCTATTATAATTCTTCAATTCCCAAAGAAGATGGAAGGGGTATGCGAGATATGATAACACATGTTAACTCATGATGAGATAACACGTGTTAGGAATAACACATGTTATTTGGTAACATTTATTAAACTTGTATTTTATGTCAGCCCTTTTTACTTCATAAGTTTACTGAGAAAATAAAGCATACAAACTATTAACACACATTATTACAAAGTATCATTACAAACTATTGACCACTTTAATAAAATAAATCTAGTAATTCTATAAATTGAATACCAAAAAGAAGACGTTATTCAAAGTTTTTCTACATATTTTTCTCGGCTTCCTTGGACTTCGTATGTTAACATAACCGGTGGGGGGTCTTCGTTATTAACTGCAAAACAATAGATGAGGTGTTAAACGGTGTGACTAATCCATGCGGTGGGGGATCTTCATTACCTCTGCACCAAAAAAAATGAGGTGTTAACATGTGTTACCCAACTATCATCTAACATACTAACATAAAAAAACTGATTTAAAGCATAGTAAAGCTAAAAAATCTTGTGGCATCATGTGTTGCCAAATAATGATCTATGATACATCCAAAAGTAAACCAGTAGAACATGAGACACATGTTAATACAACCACGAAAATCCATACAGATATATGTTAACACCTGTTAACCCAAAAAATCCAGTTAACATGTGTTACCCAAATCAGCATCTAGCATACTAACAAAAAATACTGATTTAATGCATACTAAATCGAAAAATCTTGTGCCATCATGTGTGCCAAAATCATAAAATATGATACTTACAAAAAATAACAAGTGTAGAATGTGAGACACATGTTAATACAAAAAGGAAAATCAATGCAGAATATGTTAACACATGTTAATACTACAATCCAGTTAAAGTGAGTTACCGAAACCGTCATCTAACATACTAAACGTAAAAAACTGATTTAATTACAAGAACAGACCATCAAAATCCAAACATGTTTTTTTAGAGAAATCACTTCTTAGTCATCCAAACATATAAACAAACATGACACAACAGATTATAACACACGGGAAAAAAAAATACAAACGAAAAAACAAAAATCTATATTAACCGAACAAAGAGCTTTGTCAACCACCCTAAAACATAAACACATAAACAAAAATAAGTAACTTCTAACACAAAAGACCTTATAACTAGATTCCATACAATCACCATTAAACTTCTAACATACTAACAGAAGTAACACATGTTAACCCAGTCGGGCATTTCATCAAACACATGGAGTGCAATATCCAAAACACAAAAAGACATTATAAACAAAAAAACAGAACCAGTGAAAAAGAATCTATTCAACAACAAACAACAAGTAAAACACAACATTACATTCTGCACTTAAATTAACACAAAAACAACAATATTATCCACTTAGGCATTTCATCAAACACATGGAGTGCATAAACTTTAATCAACAAATTTACCTATGATCTTTATGGTAGGTCAAACAATAAGAATAGAGAGCATCAATACAGCTTCAAAATAAAAAATGTTAACACAAAGACGCTGAGACAAAAACAAACCTAAGAAAAAAACACAACTCCAAAAAAGGCAAAAACAAAAAACACTAACCTCGATCCATGTTACTCACCTGGTACATCTTCATCGACTGGGAATCTGCTCTGTTTTGGATATGCTATGTTTTCTGATGGTGGTGGTGGTTAGGGTGGTCGATGGTGGTGTATATGGTGGGAGGTGGTGGTGGTAAACGGTGGTGGTTAGGGTGGTCGACGGTGGTGTATATGGTGGGAGGTGGTGGTGGTAAACGGTGGTGGTTAGGGTGGTCGATGGTGGTGTATATGGTGGGAGGTGGTTCATCATCCTAGAGAGAGAGATGAAGGTAGAGAGAGAGGGTTGATATTTGAATTTGAATATGAAAAAAAAAAATTAAAGAGAGAGAAGAGGAAAACATATATGTATGGAAAGAGAGAGAAGATGTAGTGTACTTGATGACTGACAATGACAAGTGGGTGAGTGGTGACAAGTAGGGTATATAGTGAAATTACTTTCTTACCCTTCTAGTGTTATTATATTGATTTTTGAGATGGGTGATGTGGCACAATTCTAGCCACATGTAAGGTTTCTAAAGTTTTCTAGTTTAGGAAGGTTTTTCATAGATACTTATACTATATATATATATATATATATATATATATATATATATATAGCGCCAGCAAGCGGCTGGAAACAAAACCAAACAACCAAACGAACAGGACAACAACAGAAGCGAAACAGCCCCAGCCCCAAAACGTGTTTGATTTGGGTGTTAGATTAAAATCTCTTAACGTGTTTGATTTCGTAATTTGTTTGAATTGAAACTTTAGTTTCATTTTTAGAGTTCTTGTGAAGAGATTAGAGATAAATTGAAATTGGAATTGAGTTTAATTTAAGTATGTTTAAATTTGTTCATGTAAAAGAAATTACACGACCATGGACTCGGACCACCTTCCCTGAATTATTGGACTAGATCAAACCATCGTCCACTATAGAAGTCGAACCATCGCCAATGTTGGGATCAGGATTGTCGCTACCACACGTAGCTGATCACTATCGCCAATCGCAGTTGTTGTCGTCTCGTTTCTTTTCATGATAATTGTTTTGATCCGAACTAGTTTATCGGGTAGTAACGTGGTGAGTTTTTTGTGTACAGATCTAGCAACCGAGTAGTTTGTCTCAAGGTGTTTCGCAAAACCACAATCTACTACAACCGGTTAAGCTATAGTTTTCACCAAAACCATAATGCTTGGTTTTTGTTTCTATTAGGTTTTACATATGGACTATTGGTGCGTGATCCAAAGTTTGGTTTGGATTGATTCATACACACATAGTTAAAATTTTAAATATTTGTAAGAAACCCACGTAAACTTCGAGCTTTGATATCTCATTCATCTTAGCTCCGAATTTAGACACGGTTTGGTTTGTTGTGATACTCTCGCAATGTAATGCACAAACCCGGAAATAAGTATCTATATAACGCATATATAAATACAATTATTTAAGTTAAAAATTAGTAAAAATCATTTTCACTATCATTTTCCAACATTAACAACCACAATATCTAAAATGTTTACATAATGTACTAAGTTCTTCCTTTTTTTTGCAATATTAGTCGTGGAAGCATGAAATAAGTGTACTCGAAACACGAGTTAGATGACTCGACATGCAGGAGTTAACTAGTGAAAGTCTAAGCTACCTTAACTTATAAACTAAAAGTTCTTGATAATTTGTATCACAAAAATTAGGTGACTCGCGTTTTGATTGACCCGAATTAAACACTTTTACCGCATTAGTAAATAAGCTAACTCATTCAATCTATAATCTATAATCTATAATCTATAACTTATAATAAAAGAATTGAACTTTGATAATGTGGCATTCAATAAAGGCCCTAACCCCTCCTTGAATGTGCCACGTGGCATTATGTAGGATTTTTTAATTTTTGAGTTTTTTTAATAAATCTATATGTATTATAATTATTTTAGGAAAAGATAAGAATTTAAAAATTAAATTAAATTTTCTCTTTAATGTTTCCTCCCATAACTTTTAAACGTTAATATCTTTTATATACGAGATTTTTTAAAGAAAACAATTACACCAAATTAACGAGCGTTTTATTATCTTTCCAACGAGTACCATAGTGCAATATAAAAAACGGAGAAAAAAACAACTATTTTTGTGGGGTTTTGTTTTCAAATATATTTTACTCTACTAATAAATCACAAACGATAAACATAACTTCATAGGCAGAGATTCTTTTTTTTTATATTTGAATATGAGAACTTATGGCAGAAATTTGTTTAAAATAAATAATAATAATAATAATAATATTCATTAATCTAACTCATTCAATATTTAGATAAAACAAATTAAAACGCGTGGGAGATAAAAAAGACACTATTCCTTGATAGCATAATAAGAATTTGGCTCAACACGATTGGATTAATGACACTCTTGACCAATGGCAGATTTTGAACGAAAAGCCTGGTAGGGTCGGGCTCAATCTGATAGGGCCGGACTCAAAACATATACAAAATTTTAGAAATTTTCGGTAAAATTTATACTACGAAACGAAAAAAACTGGGTGGGCTGAGGCCCAGTCGGGCCCTAGTGAAGAACCGCCCATGCTCTTGACTAAGTTATGATTAATTGGGTTAGGGTTTCAAGTTAATCTATAAACACGTTAAGGTGTCATTTTCTCGAAGACGTTTCATTAAAAATCGTTTGCACAAGCTCTTGTTGGTGCAGACTTGGTCAAACAACTAAGGATGGGCATTTCGGTATTGAATACCGAAAATACCGATAACGGTTCATTTTTTGTACCAAATTTTTGCAAAAACCGATATTGGTATTTTCGGTCCTTAAAATACCGTTAACAAACCGATACCGTATCGTATATTTTCGGTATCGGTATCAAGTTTTGGCAAAACTAGGTATCGGTATTTTCGGTATCGGTATCGGTTTGGTTCGATACCGAGTTCATCCTTACCAACAACTTCTAAGATCTTCTAAGTTCTACATAGAGTTAAACTCCACCACCCACCGTCTACCACCACTAGGGGTGTAAATGACACGTAGCGGCTCGGGATCGGCTCGGTAAAAAGCTCGAACGAGCCGAGCCTTAACGAGCCCGAGCCTGAAATATGGCTCGTTTAGTTATCGAGCCCGAGCTCGAGCCCTAGATACAAAGCTCAATTGGGCTCGCGAGCCTAATCGAGCCTTAACGAGCTAGAGCCCGAACCCGAGCCCGAGCCTAAGTTACAGCCGAGCCTAAGTTATAGCCTTAACGATTGGGCTCGCGAGCCTAAGTTATAGCCGAGCTTTTGCGAGCTCGAGCCGAGCTTTTGAGCTCGTTTGAGATTCTCAAATCACCTCGAGCCGAGCCGAGCTCGAGCTCAAGATTGTAGGCTCGAACCGAGCCGAGCTCGAGCTTCACAAAACCTTAACGAGCCCGAGCCAAGCCCAGTCAAGCTCGGGCTCGGCTCGGTTCGTTTACACCCCTAACCACCACCACCACAGTCCACCTCCACCAGCACCTAAATGAATATTGTAAAGGAAACTAAGTCGCTAAATTCTTTAATATGTAAAAGACATCAAATTCGATTTAAATAAGAACTTCATCTACCAAAAGGAGCTTTAGCCTGGTGGTATCAAGGTGTTGGATAAGGGTTTGCCTTTTTAAATAGTGAGGGATCAATTTCCGTGGGTGACAAAATAATTAGCCGTTAAAAAAAATTAAGAACTTCATCTTTGTTCTTTTATCATTTAGCTTCTTAAATCATCATCATCATCATCATCATACTCAGTTAATCCCACCTATAGCAAAGCTAAGGTAGGGTCTGAGGAGGGTAAGATGTAGACAGCATTACCTCTACCCCTAAGAATAGAGAGGCTGCTTCTAGTGAGACCCCCGGCTCGATGTGATTTGGTATCAAGCCTTGGACATAAGACACAAAGCACTTAGCAATCGGGACAAACCCGATCGGTGCATGTACCCCTTTGTCTTTTGGCTATCAACGCCACCACATGATGCATGATTAGCCGTCCGTCGTTTTTAACGTTATTTTCACGAAATTAGTAAAATAACGTTAAAAGTAGTGCAACTTTACTTTTGCCCCCCAAGGACCACACATATATACATTATATGCGCACACTGTAATGAGGCGTGTAGCTTCTTAAATATGTAACGATAACTAAAAGGGTTGTATTATTTAAACCCCCCACCCTTCTATTTTAACCCCCTCAAAGCGCCTCGCTTAGGCCAAAGCGAGGCGCTTTGAGCTAACTTCGATGCCGTCAGTACGATAATCAGAAAAAGCTGATTTTCAAATTCCAAGCGCCTCGCTTAGGCCTAAGCGAGGCGCTTCAAGGGGGTAATTTATTTTGGTAGTTGTTTTGATGTTTTGAGTTGGTTTTTTTATTTTTTTTTTAATTTAATAATTATAAAAAGTTAAAAAAATTTAAAAAACAAAGTAATAACCCTAATCATTGTCAATGACTTAAACTTTACATCATCAACCAACTTCAAAATTTCAACTTCCCGTTCATGCCCGATAACACTAGATTGATGATACCTTGTTCCACCCAAATCAAGGGATCTGCTTGGAGTCTAAAGCTTCGTGTGTCATCTTGGTCGAACTCATGTTGCAACATTCGTCTTGTGTGTGTTAGGGTCCGAAATTTTAGGCTTTTTAGTGAATTTTTCCATCTTTGTGTTTCCAAATGTTTTTTAATTAGCTTAAATCTCTCTGATCCATGGTACCTTGAAGACTAGATTCGGTGCAGTCGACGAACATCATTCAAAATTTCAACTTCCCGTTCAGGTGCTTAAGTCCACCTTGAAGACTTGATTCGGTGCAATCAGACTCTGAATGCGGTATGCGCGTTAAATTTCATTAAACGCGGCTCGCTCAAGGTGCAGTCGACGAACATCATTCAAAATTTCAACTTCCCGTTCAGGTGCTTAAGTCCACCTTGAAGACTTGATTCGGTGCAATCAGACTCTGAATGCGGTATGCGCGTTAAATTTCATTAAATGCGGCAATCAAGGGATCCGCTTGGAGTCTAAAGCTTCGTGTGTCATCCTTGTGTTTTCAAGACACAGGCAAGTCCTCGTCTGATCCACAAAACAAAACATCATTCAAAATTTCAACTTCCCTTTCAGGTGCTTAAGTCCACCTAGAAGACTGGATTCGGTGCAATCAGACTCCGAATGCGGTATGCGCGTTAAATTTCATTAAATGCGGCAATCAAGGGATCCGCTTGGAGTCTAAAGCTTCGTGTGTCATCCTTGTGTTTTCAAGACACAGGCAAGTCCTCGTCTGATCCACAAAACAAAACAATAATCTTGAAGTTTTGTTAATATAGCCATTTTCCCCTGGGTTTACCAGGAATGGGTTGAAAGTGTGTGTTGCACCGGCTTGAGATATGAGTTTGATTAGCTTAAATCTCTCTGATCCATGGTATCCACTTTTCAGACTGTCTTCATCGTTGACCGCTATCTCTCGGATAACAACTGAAAAAGTTGTAATTACAAGAAGATGATCAAAGATGCTACAACATAACTTGCACCGGCTTGAGATATGAGTTTGATTAGCTTAAATCTCTCTGATCCATGGTATCCACTTTTCAGACTGTCTTCATCGTTGACCGCTATCTCTCGGATAACAACTGAAAAAGTTGTAATTACAAGAAGATGATCAAAGATGCTACAACATAACTTGCACCGGCTTGAGATATGAGTTTGATTAGCTTAAATCTCTCTGATCCATGGTATCCACTTTTCAGACTGTCTTCATCGTTGACCGCTATCTCTCGGATAACAACTGAAAAAGTTGTAATTACAAGAAGATGATCAAGGATGCTACAACATAACTTGCACCGGCTTGAGATATGAGTTTGATTAGCTTAAATCTCTCTGATCCATGGTATCCACTTTTCAGACTGTCTTCATCGTTGACCGCTATCTCTCGGATAACAACTGAAAAAGTTGTAATTACAAGAAGATGATCAAAGATGCTACAACATAACTTGCACCGGCTTGAGATATGAGTTTGATTAGCTTAAATCTCTCTGATCCATGGTATCCACTTTTCAGACTGTCTTCATCGTTGACCACTATCTCTCGGATAACAACTGAAAAAGTTGTAATTACAAGAAGATGATCAAAGATGCTACAACATAACTTGCACCGGCTTGAGATATGAGTTTGATTAGCTTAAATCTCTCTGATCCATGGTATCCACTTTTCAGGTTGTCTTCATCGTTGATCGCTATCTCTCGGATAACAACTGAAAAAGTTGTAATTACAAGAAGATGATCAAAGATGCTACAACATAACTTGCACCGGCTTGAGATATGAGTTTGATTAGCTTAAATCTCTCTGATCCATGGTATCCACTTTTCAGGTTGTCTTCATCGTTGATCGGTCAAAGTCTGTTAGCAATGATAACGAAATGATCGTTATCTCTCGGATAACAACTGAAAAGGTGTCTTCAATGATTCTAAAAAACTTGAAAGTAATTACAAGAAGATGATTTTACTGTCTAGTTCTTTTGGCCACAGGTACTGTCTAGTGGTTGGAACAAGGTATGGATATGGAGAACATGGGAACAGACTGTCTAGTTCTTTTGGCCACAGGTACTGTCTAGTGGTTGGAACAAGGTATGGATATGGAGAACATGGGAACAGACTGTCTAGTTCTTTTGATCATCTTTGAAAAGATTCCATAAGTAAAAGTCATATGTTAAAAGTATCAAGACTATGAAATTAGTAAAACAACTTTACAGTTGTTTATCGGAGAGATAACTGTCAACGATGAAGGCAGCCTGATAAAGGCTGAACACGAGTGTAATCAAACAAGGTGCTATGAAAACCACCAACGATCAATTATAATATAGTCTGGAAGTCAAAGATATCAATTAAACATGCAAAAATTATGTTTTGAAAAAATATGGGTATCGAATGTTTAGTCGGAGGACCACTTACAATGATTCATCAAAGTTGTACAAAGCTGGATGTTTTTACTGGAAAACCAAAACGAGCAATAAACGAAGCGAAACGGAGAGATATAATTTTCTTGGCTTGGAAACAACTTAAAAGAAGCAAAAATGAATTAAAATTATTTTTTGGTGATTAACAGATAATTTTAAAGAATTAAAAGAAATTCAAGTTTTTAAAAAAAAAGGCCAAAGCGCCTCGCTTTGGTCAAAGCGAGGAGCTTGTGGTCTAATCAAACCAGTCAAGCGCCTAGCTTTGGCCAAAGCTAGGCACCCAAGCGCCTCGCTTTGACCAAAGCTAGGCGCTTTGGCCTTTTTTTAAAAAAACTTGAATTTCTTTTAATTCTTTAAAATTATCTGTTAATCACCAAAAAATAATTTTAATTCATTTTTGCTTCTTTTAAGTTGTTTCCAAGCCAAGAAAATTATATCTCTCCGTTTCGCTTCGTTTATTGCTCGTTTTGGTTTTCCAGTAAAAACATCCAGCTTTGTACAACTTTGATGAATCATTGTAAGTGGTCCTCCGACTAAACATTCGACACAACAAATTGTTTTTAATTCATATTTAAGTGTTTTTAATTACTTTTCGAGAAATGATAATTTTCAAATATTGCAGAGGTGTTACCAAGCATATCAAGAAATGATAATTTTCAAATATTGCAAGTCCAAATCATTGTACGATGTCTTTTTTCAGAGGACCTCGACTCTTGAGATGTTGCAGGAGTTTGAAAAGTTTGAACTAAAATTTGAACTGTTATTTGGAATGTTCCTGTTTTCATATATTGCAGATCAAGGTGTTACCAAGCATGTCAAGAAATGATAATTTTCATTAACGCGGAAACCTTCGTTTTTGCAAAAACCTTCATTCCTTATTATTATTATTATTTACATTATTATCGTAAAGCAAATACGATAATAATGTAAATAATAATAATAATATGAATAGTGACCCTCTGGCAAACCTGCGTAAAGGACAGTGAGATTGATAACTGGACAGGTTAGCCAGGTGTTTGTCAAAAAGTTAGAGCACACCACTAGAGCAAAAAAGTTGTGTGTATGAATAGTGACCCTCTGGCAAACTGGACAGGTTAGCCAGGTGTTTGTCAAAAAGGTAGAGCACACCACTAGAGCAAAAAGTTGTGTGTATGAATAGTGACCCTCTGGCAAACTGGACAGGTTAGCCAGGTGTTTGTCAAAAAGGTAGAGCACACCACTAGAGCAAAAAGTTGTGTGTATGAATAGTGACCCTCTGGCAAACTGGACAGGTTAGCCAGGTGTTTGTCAAAAAGGTAGGCCACACCACTAGAGCAAAAAGTTGTGTGTAAGTTTTATTTAGCGTAAAAAGTTCATTGTACATATACCTCCTTATCTAAAAACAAATCACATCATTTGAATGAATAGTGACCCTCTGGCACACAACTTTCTTCAACCAAATCATTTCTTCAAGTTCATTTCACCAAAAAAAGCAAAACCCAAGAAAACAAAGATGAAACCGATTAATGTTCTAGTGGTGTGCCAGAGGGTCACTATTCATACGCAGGTTTGCCAGAGGGTCACTACTCATACAAATGATGTGATTTGTTTTTAGATAAGGAGGTATATGTACAATGATGAAAGAAGTTATCAATCTCACTTCTATTGTTTCGGGTTCCCTTTCATCGTTGACACATATCTCTCTGAGATGATAAAGGTAGATCATGGAAAGTTCAACTCAAGAAGTAAGATTGATACCTTCTCTATGGAAGTTGCTAAAATAGTTAAACAAAAGCTGAAATTGAACAGTTATTTGGAATGTTTCTGATCATTACAGTAAAATTCATTAGCCGGCGTTTGTCAAAACGAACAACTAAAATAAACTTTTCATGCAAGCAAGTAAAATTCAGTTGTTTGGACAGTGAGAGATTGATAACTGGACAGGTTAGCCAGACGTTTGTCAAACGAACAATTAAAATAAACTTTTCATGCAAGCAAGTAAAATTCAGTTGTTGGACAGTGAGATTGATAACTGGACAGGTTAGCCAGACGTTTTGTCAAACGAACAATTAAAATAAACTTTTCATGCAAGCAAGTAAAATTCAGTTGTTGGACAGTGAGATTGATAACTGGACAGGTTAGCCAGACGTTTGTCAAACGAACAATTAAAATATACTTTTCATACAAGCAAGTAAAATTCAGGAAAAAGCTGACATTTTGTTCCTTGTTGCAGAAAGAAATCAACAGTCGGATCGACGATTTTGTTTACCCTCCCATTGACATAAAAAATGTTTTTTTGAAAAACGTCTGACTTAAAAAAAAAAATGTTAAACCTTAATCTCAAAAGACCAAAAAAAAAAAAAAAAAAAATTTATTCGAAGCGCCTCGCTTAGGCCTAAGCGAGGCGCTTTGGGTCAAAAATCAGCTTTTCCTGACCTCGTACCGAGGTAGTTAAAAAGCAAAGAAAGCGCCTCGCTTAGGCCTAAGCGAGGCGCTTTGAGGGAGTTAAAATAGAAGGGTGGGGGGTGGAAATAGACCATGCCTAACTAAAATTTTGTATACTTTTGGGTCGATTTTGTCTTTATTAGTGTCTTGTAATAAACAAGCTGTTGAAGTTTTATTATAGTTAATTCTTCTTGTTAACTTTTTTGTTGGTGAGATTAGGAAGTGGTGGGATCAAGAAACCTTTTTAAATTTTCTCCTCAACTAACTCTAGCTTTAAAATATAAATTTTCTTTTTTGAAGGAAGATATTTTGTGTCCAAAAACCAAACCAAAACAAGACTCAAACCCATAAAAATATATTTTCAAAACAAAACAAGTATAACAGTTAAGTGGGTTACGATTAAATATACAATGGAAGAAAAAATAGAAAGTTATATGAATAGTATTAAATGGATTTCAATGGATTTCGATTGAACTCATTCAAGCGACATTGAAACCGTTTCATCGAACTCTATGGTCTTTTGTATTTAGGTTTTTGCTTTTTTGGATTTTTAGCATGTAGTTTTTAGAATTTACGTTATATCATTGTGTTTTTCATGTAGCATTGTGTCTTTTTCTTATTTTCATCATTGTGTCATTTTTCCAATTCATTATTTTTTGATTATAAGTTCTTTTTTTTTAATCAGTAAACCAAAATACGAAAATTACATCATAATAGAGGGTAGACGGGCAACAAGCTGCGTCGCCACCCCTTTCTGAATTGCGAAACCTAGTCTACTAAAGACAAATCCTTGCCCCCCTGGGGATGAAACATTGCTGTGGACGACCCGTTGGACCCTGGTCAAGAAACGAATAGCTTCTGGCGCCAGGGAGCCAAATGTGTCGAAGGCCAGAGGGATAAAGACATGTTGGTTATCTGCACAAGCTTTAGCGTGTTTATCTACTTTCTTTGATTCCGCCTTTCTCGATGCTTGCCCAGCTACGAACCCTGTTTCCCTTAACCCAACCAGCGGAGATACCCCGATGAGGTCCACACAGGCATGTTTCCCCCTCTCCCAACCAAAGACAAGCAGATCTGCGGGTCGCAAGGTGGATCTCCCTTCCGTGGGGTCTGTGAGGAAGTTTACAGGAGCCTCCTTTTTGGCAGAGATCCCAGCTCTTCTCAGGATATCCCACAAAACATCCCTCACCCAGTCATGCCGATATTTGAAACCAGGGAGCTCTTTGCAATGAATTGCGTGCTCCCCGTATTTATCCATGCAAGTTTTACGGCAGATAAGGCATGTTTCATCTTCCGGGTACATAGGGATCATTAATCGGTACTTGAGTATAGCCCTGTACTCCACTGCAGACATGCATTGACCCAAACCCTCAATCGGGATAATGGTCAAAAAATCCTGAGCATGGGGGCCCTTTAGGCATTCAACCACCGCCTTCTGGCGAGAGGACAACTCAAAAACTTCTCCCAGGCTCTGAGCAGTTTTGCTAAAAAGAGCATTCGCCAAAGTTTTTTGTGGCTTTGAGGGGGCGGTGTCCTTGTTAGAAAAACCGCCAATATCGAAGTCCGGGAGATAGACATTTAAGCGTTCGAGCGCCTGTTGATAGTCTGGGTCTAGTCCAATGACCCCACTGTTTCGGAGGATATGATCCTGAAGTTCCCAAGACTGAGCTCTGGACGCCACAAAGGCATAGACCCCAACATCTCGAGCTGAAAGGAGGCCTAAACCACCTAACCGCATCGGCAAGGATGCCAAGCGCCACTGGAGGTCCCCGAAGAAGGGGCCGCCACACACAACTATATCTTCGATAGCTTCACGGAGACCATCATCGAAAAGGGATACCGCATCCACCATGAAGTGAGGTTGACAAGTTCGTAACCCGAAAAGTAACTTAGCGACCCCCATGCATGACCTGAGCAGCAGGAGTTCACTTTGGGGATCTCTAAGGCGGGACAGTAGTTTCATAAGGGCAACCGCACTCGTAGCCCGCCGCCCTGCCAACTCCCCAATAAAGGTAGGATCTCGGCTGACAGCCCCACCAAGGAGCTTAACCCCTTTCATTATGTCTTTTTTTTTCAACGTTGTCTTATATTTTTCGGCATTGTGTTATATTTTGTGGCTATTATGTCATATTTCGTGTTATATTGTGGTTTTTGTATCAATTTCATCTTTTCATTTTTGTTACACTATGTAAGATAAGTTGACCCAGAGAATACTAAAAAACTATTTTTTGATTTTGTTTTGTGAAGTTGTGTATGATGTAAATTATGTAAATATTTGGCATGTCCTTTATGTCTTTAACTTCATACATATTTCTAAAATTCCAAATTCTATAAATATAATTTTGTAAATTTGATAAGACAAAACAGCAAGAATCAACCTTTATGTATGGTTAGAATTGTAGTTTGTACCTTTATATTGTTTAAAAGGCTCTCAAACCAATCTTTACCTTTATTTTTTTTGTTAAATCACTAACTTAGTTTGTTTTTTTTGTTAAGTCACCTCGCATGCAAATAAATAAATATTAAATAGCAATGTAAAAAGACGAAAAGACCCTCAAATGCTTTGCATGTGAGGTGGCTTAACAAAGAAAAAAAACAAAGTTAGTGACAAAGCTTGAATCTCGCAACAAAAAATAAAGTTAAGAGTTGTTTTGAGAGCTTTTTAAACGTAAAAGTAAAAACTACAGCTTTGAACACAAATAAAGGTTATTTTTGTAATTTTGTCATTTCATTACATGCCATTATCTTTTCACACTCAAAGTTTCTTATTTATCCATTTAAAACAAATCAAACTTACTATTTTATTTTACCAACTGGTTTGAGGTAGGGTAGGTTTTTCTTTAGGGGTTCCCATCCTGAGGGTAGGTCACAGGTTTTTATGATGTGCATGGATCGAACCTGTGACCTCATCCCTAACTATTTAATGTAGACTAATAAAACAAATTTTTTTGAACGGTGAATTTCTAAGATGTGACAGAGATAAACACATCCCCGTAGTCCGCAGACCCTAACACCCACACGTGAATTTCTACTAAATCATTTCCAAATTTCACACCCAAGATCATAAAAAGTGTGCTGATGTTGTTTGTCCGCCCAAGATTGTATATCCACATTGATGACGACGAAGATGAAGTTGTGGGATACAAGAAAAGCCTACAAAATTCCCTAGACATGCGAAGAGCGAAGTTCGGATAAACGACAAAGAACTTCCTTTGGCTAAAGTGAGGTGTTATTGCTTCGAAAACATGACAATTGGAATTAGGAATCCATAAATAGTTTTTTTTCTTTTTTTTGGAAAAAGGTGTTTAGACATTACAACTCACTCATGGGTGGAAACGAGCATCCGTTCTAGCAATTGTCTTTAAAATGGGGCAGAATTAATACACCAATGACTGAGTTCAACGGACTTTGGATTCAAGCAATATTAACTACAAAATAAAAAGAGTATTATGAATTGAAAAAAAAATCATTTTCTAATAGATTCAAATCAATCCCTGTTAGTGATCTCTTAAACATTCACACTTATGGTTCTCTTTTAACCATTAAGAGACTACCAAACAGCCCCTAAGACTTATAAAAATTAAATTGTCACACCCAACCGATGACAGAATATATCGGGACGCGATTTGTGAAAGATTGTTCAAATATGTCATAACATTTAATTGTGACTAAAATTAAAATTCAACATTTCATTTCATTTATAAGATTCAACAAAAGTGCAAATTGTTCAAAGATAAAGTACAATAAGCATAATCATAAAAGAAAGGATTGATTGATTCGTTTGTTTCTAAATCCGAATCCTAAATAATATTTTTTTGTCTCATTTCATCAAGCATCTCCTGCAACATGTATAAAATATCCGTCAACACAAATTATGTCGGTGAACATACTAGTTTGAATACATACATAGCATAATGATTGGATAAACTCAAATCCACATGTTATTGTATACTAAATTATGTGACATACTAGCATGCAAAAACTAACTATCAAACCAGAGATTCCACTAGTGTAATCTAACACCGAAGTGAAAAACCGTAAAGTATACTAATCACCAAAGTAAATATGTGATTGATTGAATATTTAACAATGACCCACAGACGGGGCGGTGTGCTACTCCTATAGTGCGATACATGTTCATGGAGGCTTGCAAAGTTAATGATAGATAGCTGAGCAAAATTATTCTAGCATGTATCATACAAGTAGCATAACAAATAAACATGTTGTAAGATTGAGTGTTTGCATAAGATTGATTGTGTGCATGATGGTGAATTTAATAATTGTACATGTTGCAACCAAAGTGTTTTAAAGCGTAAAATTAGTCAAGTATACTCACGGTTTGCGCATGCTTTCCACATTGTGAGCTTGAGTGAGTTTGTATGTTTGAGCACCAAAGTTGCCCTAAAATGGGAAATAAAGGGTGTGAGTTTATGGAGTTGAGGATGAACTATATTCAGAAATCTAATAGTATGAAACTGTGAAAGTTCAAAAAGTTCATCTTATTTAGACATTCATTTGGACACTATGTTTTATTGTGTTTTTATGGGCACCAAGTCACACTTAAAAGTCCAAATTTGAGGAATAAAAAACTAAGATGATATTTTCCTAAACACATAATATTGAACCATCATTTTGGTTGGTATCATGGTTTGATTTTCAGATTTGGTATTCATATATATACTTATATTTTAGTCATGTGTTGTCATGTAAGGGATGTAGGACGAATTCTATCCATTTAACCTCTACAATTTACCAATAATCCAATACACAAACATTGGAATTTTAAATGTAACGGGTGACCAAACAGTTTTATTTACAGACAAAGGAAAATGTAATACACGAACTTTCTTTATAAATAAGATGTTGAAACATATATGAACATTTGTTAATCACTTGTACAAACAATGTACTAAACAAAACTCTCCCTAACAATACCGAGTAAAAGCTTTTGTCATGAATACTCCAAGTCCTCATACCAAATTGATTCATGGAAAAATTACAGAAATTGTCCTTTATGTTTACAAAGTTTTTCAGCGGTGGTCATTTAACTTCAAAACTGATGAGAATCGTCCTTTAGGTTGTAAAATCTTGCAGGTCTCGTCCTTTAGGCCTAACCTGATTAGTTTTTGTGGTTAAGTTTGGTCATGTGGACCCACATGAGGCAAAGTGACAGTCATGCCCTCATGTCTATCATCTTTATCACCACCACCCACTCCCACCACCTCCACCACCAGGCCACACCACCACCTCTACCACCAACCTGCCACTACCACCACAACCTGGCACGAATAGCCCTCTAGCACCACAACTTGCAATCAACAACCAGATTAAGCCTAAAGGACGAGACCTGCAAGATTTTACAACATAAATGGCGATTCTCATCAATTTTGAAGTTAAAGGACAACCGCTGAAAAACGCTGTAAACATAAAGGACGATTTATATAATTTTTTCTTGATTCATTGATTCCTATGGATTAACAAAAGAGAAGACACTTTACGATTAATATGGTTCAATATACCCCCTTCCTCATTGTTGTCCTTGGTACTTGACATACGTAACTTGAGTTAAACTACAGAAGCATGTTCTCAACGTGGAAAACACAAAAAATATTAACACTGATCTATCTTTCATCTCAAATGTCAAGATCCAGCTCTTTGTTAGATGATAAAATTCCTCAATTACATGTGTTGGTTTTGTTGTTACTTGTTAGGTCATCAGTGGTCTTTTGAACATAAGGAACAATTTATGTGTTGTATTGTATTGTATCTAATATGTTGTTTGTTACCACCTGTCAAAATGTATTTTTCATCAGAACTAATAATAATGTAGGAATTATCAATGATGCGTTTACCTTTGGGCAAACAAAGTAATTACTTTTGCCACCGCATATTAGTTGTTCTTTTAAGTAATCAAATAGCCGTAAATAAGCTACATATTTTTTTAACACAAACTCCTAGATTTTCTAAGATAAATACACCATAACCTGCACCCTGCATGATTTTAACACTCGGCTCCTTTTTTTTTTGTGAAATACACCACTTACCACCTTGATTTCTTCTAGAGGACGTAAATAACCTACATGGAAAAACCAATATGAAGATTAAGAAGTATATGCATGAATAGATTGAATACGTTTTTGTGTTGTGTATTTATAACGACACAGGGTAAGCTTGTCTTGTACAATTTATCATAGGTGGCACTTTCATATTTGTTCCTATATTGGGCTGGGTTGAATGGATCGATGGATCTGGGCTTTTAGGGTATGGACTTTTTACCCTCGGTCCAAAAGGTTGGATCATATGGGCCCAGTTTGTTGGATCGATGTGTATTCACTTGTAACATCATTCTGGACGTAGGCTATATAATTGTTAATTTACCTTTTCTAGCTCTTAAAAGGTTTCAATATGCTATCTTAGCTATATAATCGGTATTCGGTAATTGAATTAACAACTGAGTTCTCTAAAATGTTTCATATTACTACTTACGTTCTTCTTGTTAATCAAATTTTATAATTCAACTCTTTTCATCATATCACTGTTTGTCTACTACTTAGTATATATATATATACCTGTAACGGTAAATTCACAACGACATCAGCTGGATAGACGTAACTTACATAAGTGCCTAAGCGACTAGCTTCCACCATGTACCTTAGCGTTCGTGTTCAGACTCACACTACATCAATAACAATCTACGTGGAATCATGTCACATTGTAACTAACTTGACACAATTAACACTATATATATCATGTTATTAGAATATGTTTTTATAAGCAAGATACGAGTAAAATATACAACATTTTGCACATTAGCAATGCATAGACTGTTTGTTTGTAAATTAACTAAAGGAACATATAATACATTTAGACGGCAACCGGCTTTTATATTTTATCACTATTCCTTTGGTCTTAACACCAAACACCACCAAATGTTCCATTTTCTTTGTTTCTACATAATAATATTTCAAATAACAATCCACCAAATGAATAACATATCCGTGAATTCATGATTGAACAATGAAACTGCCGCCCATGCATCATAGCCTCTTCCTAGTCAACGCTCAAGATTCATTCAAAAATATGATCAGACTGTTATAAAATCAACAACATAGTTTTGTTCAACAACATTTCAATCAATAAACACACACATAATACTAGAAAACAAGCCTTTTTCCACAAATGTTTTTGGTGCAAATTAAGTTGTGGGAAATTTGCTTGAAATTTTTGTAGCAAAAAAAAAAAGTTCTCTAGTAGTGTAACTTGTGTAACAAGGATGCGTTTCATCATCGTAATGTTGTTCCTTGTGATCCAAACAAACTCGATTTCGTTCAATTTTTCGAGCTTTCAACCGAACACGCAGATGATTATGTACCAAGGTGATGCTTTTGCATCAAGTGGAATTCAAGTAACTACAAATCAACGTGACAAATCACTCAAGAACAGCGTAGGGCGCGCTTTATACTCTGATCCTGTTCAAATTTGGGACCGAAAGACCCGAAAACTAACAGATTTCATGACCCATTTTACATTCTCAATGAATGCACTCAATGCTACTACTTATGGTGACGGGTTATCCTTTTTTCTTATGTCGTTTGAGCCCGAAATCCCCTCGGGTTCATTCGGTGGTTATCTTGGGTTATTCAGCCCATCTTCGGCTTTCAATTCGTCGAATAATACTGTCGTCGCCGTCGAGTTTGATTCGTTTATGAATCCATGGGATCCTAGTGATAACCATGTTGGAATAAATGTTAATTCAATTGTTTCAGTGGCTAATGTTTCGTGGAATACTAGTATTAAAGATGGAAGGATTGCTAATGCATGGGTTAGTTATGATTCTAGAACGTATAACCTAAGTGTTTTTTTATCGTACGATGAAAATCCTGTTTTTGTTGGGAACTCTAGTTTGTGGTACGTTGTTGATTTGAGGGAAGTGTTGCCCGAATCGGTTCGGGTCGGGTTTTCGGCTGGGACCGGGGACTGGATCGAAACGCACACGGTTTTCTCGTGGACGTTTGATTCGAGTTTGGGGGAGGATAAGACTCGGGTGAAGAAGCACACATGGTTGACAACGGGTTTAGCCACGGGTTCGGGTGCTTTAAGCCTCGTGGTTGGGTTTTTATGGTTTGTTTTGTGGAAGAAACGAGCTTATTTGAGTAGAAGATCGGAAGACATGGCTATAGATTGCGATTTTGGAGGCGATATTGGGCCGAAACGGTACGCCTTTCACGAACTCAGTAAAGCGACCGATGGGTTTTCGGAGGAACGAAAGCTTGGTGAAGGTGGTTTCGGGGGCGTTTACAAGGGCATATTGAGTGGTGTAAATGTAGATGCGAAGTCACTGGTTGCGGTTAAGCGGGTATCGAGTGGATCGAAACAGGGGAGGAAAGAGTATGTATCGGAAGTAAAGATTATTAGTCGATTACGGCATAGAAACTTAGTGCAATTGATCGGGTGGTGTCATGAACAAGGCGATTTTCTACTTGTTTACGAGTTTATGCCAAATGGAAGCCTTGATTCGCATTTGTTTTACTCAAAATCGATACTAAGTTCATCGGTTAGGTACAAAATAGCTATGGGAATTGCGTCTGCCTTGCTTTACCTGCATGAAGAATGGGAGCAATGTGTAGTGCACAGGGATATCAAGTCAAGTAATATAATGCTAGACTCGAATTACAATGCCAAGTTAGGCGATTTTGGGCTTGCGCGGTTGGTAGACCATGATCTGGGGTCTCAGACCACAATTCTAGCTGGGACCATGGGTTACCTAGCCCCGGAATGTGTGATGACTGGCAGAGCCAGTAGAGAGACAGATGTGTATAGTTTTGGGGTTGTTGCTTTGGAAATCGCGTGTGGGCGCAAGCCTATTGACACAAAGGAGGAACCTAGTAAACAAAGGCTGGTAGAATGGGTTTGGAATCTTTATGGTGAAGGAAAACTATTGGAAGCGGTAGACGAGAGGTTAAATGGCGTTTTCGACAAACGAGAAATGGAGTGTTTGATGGTAGTTGGTTTGTGGTGTTGTAACCCCGACAGTAGCGAGAGGCCTTCGATAAAACAAGCAATGAGTGTGCTAAATTTTGAAGGTCCATTGCCTAGGCTCCCGGCTAAACAACCCGTGCCCATGTATTACGCACCACCAATGGCAATGTGTAGGTTCACGTATACGTCATCGGTACTCGGTGATACCACGGTGTGTGAGACGAAAGTGTCCGTGACTAGTAGTGGTGGGTCGTATTCGTCGGCAGCGTCCTCGAAAGCGCTCTTGGAAATGCACAAAAATGCCTTGTAGGATGGATGCATTGTTGACGTTAGATCAACATTCGTGAACAATATAATTCTTTTTATTGTTTTGGTTAATGTTTTATTAAACCGTGATTTGAAATTTATGTTGTAGATTTCGTATGATAAGATCGAACCAACATCAATTAAGTTTTATAGCGATGTATATAACTGAAAAACAGTTGAAAATGAAGTTGTAAAGATTTAAAGGCAATTTTTTTGCTCTCTTACTTTATTATACAGGGAATTTTAATGTTATTTTACTGATTTGATAAAAAGTATGACGGTACTAATCATGCATCATGTGGTGTGTTGAATGTTGATAGTATAAAGACAAAGGGTACATGTACCTTATGTTCAATGCTTGATGCAAAACTACTATCGAGCCTGGGGTTTCACTGAAAACATCTCTAATCCTACGGTGTAAACGTAAGATTGTCTAAATCTTAATATCATACCCTAGTTTAGCTTTGCTATTAAAGGATTTATTAAGTACGATGTTGATAACGATTTAACCATAGGGAATAAAAATACCGGTTTCAAGTGAAGTTTAAAATGTAGTGCATTACATAACGTTCGATATTTATTTTTATTATCTTTTCAAGTGATATTTATTTTTTATTATCTTTTTATATGTTGTTACGTATATATACAACATATATATACATGTACGAGTTGTAACCAAAAGTGAATAATAAAGTAGGGAATGATGGTACATTATGTCTTTTCATTATGATGCATTTAACAATATATTTTTTTTACCTATTAATTAATGTATTTTTTTTTAAACGGCCAACAAAACTTTTATTTCATAAAGGCTAGTGAGGCACTAGCAAAGCAAAACATCCGAAACATGTCCGACAACCCAAAAGTGTCTGCGGTTACATCTACAATATAGACCAAACAAAACATACAACCAGTACATCACATGATCCGTCCGAAAACTGAAACGAACCTACCTCATTTTTGCCGTATCAAACCTTCTCCATGACTCCCACGTCATATCCCCCATCCTTGCGCGATTCTTGACCCATAAGTAGCTCATGGTCTTGATCTCCCCAATAACATTTAGACTAGATACCGGCTTTTAACGAAAGACAACTTCGTTTCTAGCTCTCCAAATGGCCCAAAGGGCTGTTAGTATAACAGAATATAATGCCTTCCTCGGTCTGTCTCCCACAAAAGCCGAAGAAGGGAGAACAAATAAATCTCGGACATGGAAAATGAACAGATTCGGAACACTGCACCAGAGGGAGATCTGCTGCCAAACGTCGAGTGCTACCGGACAGCCCGTAAACAGATGCTCTGTCGTTTCCACATGGTCACCGCAAAACTTACATAGCAAAGAGGGGAGAAAAATATTTCTACTTGCGAGAGCCCCAGCCGTAGGTAACCGATCGAGGTTGGCTCTCCAAGCGACAATACTAACTGAAGAAACAATAGGTATCACGGAGATTACGAGTAATCTACGTGGGGTTAATACCCAAAGTCGTCAGGGTTAATCCTTTACCCAAACCACAAGGTCAAACCCGTTTGATAATGATGTAAGTGTGTGTGTGGTGAAAGTAAGTGAGAACACGAGATGTAAGTGGTTCGGTCAAGTGTTGACCTACGTCCACTGTGAACTGCCGATAGTATTATTGATGATCGAATATAAAGAGTACAAGTAAGTAACACTAGGCTAGCAATGACTATTTTCGGATCCTTTGGCAAGGAGAGGTATCCTTGTATTTATAGGAGAACTCGTGGGCTTGATCGAGAGGCCCACGAGTAACCATTCTTTATTGGGCTTGACCTGGGCCCAAATCCAATGTTCTCTCTAGAATTGGCGGGAGAACAGGTGCACTGTTCATGACGTCATCGGGGCAGCATGGTTGTTGCTCGAGGCAGACACGTGGCGATCCGTGGTTGGCAGACGGCGCCCCCTGTCAGTCGTTGACCATGCTTCTGACAGCAGCAAGGTATGTCTGCTGTTTACTGTAGACGCTGGTATGGTGGAAGCATGGCTGCAGCCATGCTGCTGTCCTTGTCTTGTAGTTGTTGGACCACTTTGCCACCTGTAGCTTTCCTATTGGCGCGTACCCTGTCAGTAATCTTTGTGAATCTTCCTTTTGTTGTCTTGTGTACTCTGTACGATGATTGTTAAGGGAAGATTCCGCGTGTGATGGTACGCGCTTATCAGGTGATGTTATTGCTTATCAGTTGTTCTTGCGCGCCTCCTTGCATGTATTGCTGGTTGCGCTTTGTTGGTTCCTCGCGCCACTGATTGGCGCGCGGAAGCTGAGTTATGGGGATAGGGATGCCTCTTCCGCCTGGATTAGGCTCCCTATCCCTTCAAGTCCCCCTAGTCTAGGGCTTCTCCTATTCTTTGTGAAGAGTAGGTGGAGCGCTAGACTCAAAGTATGAGGTCGCGGATGAAAGCTCATCTGCTGGTGTGTCTTGAAATTTGTTCCTCTGCAAATTTTGGCGGAGAACGTCTTTTTTGATTTTACGTCAAATTTGCGCCAGGAAAGAAGTTTGCCGCCAAGACCTGTTAAGGCGCTGTGCGGAGAACGTCTTTTTTTGATTTTACGTCAAATTTGCGCCAGGAAAGAAGTTTGCCGCCATGACCTGTTAAGGCGCTGGGCGGAGAACGTCTTTTTTGGTTTTACGTCAAATTTGCGCCAGAAAAGAAGTTTGCCGCCATGACCTGTTAAGGCGCTGGGCGGAGAACGTCTTTTTTGGTTTTACGTCAAATTTGCGCCATGTTGCAGTTCTTCCGCAGTTGCAATAAATCTTGAATCATTGGCATTTAATTTGTCTCTCATAAATAGGAGTTAAGGCGCCTGGAATTCGAATGATCAGTTACTTGTGATGGAAGCTTGAGGGTTGCTGACGAGTCAGCCTCGTCTGCTGTGCTGACTGTTGGCTGTCCCCTCATTATGGTGCAGTTACCAACATTTCGTCTGTGTCAGGCGCGTGTGTTGTCACGCGCCCCACTTGTTGCTGGTGTGGTTGTGCTTTTGCCACGTGTCGAGTGGCACGTGAAGTTTGTCAGACGCGTGATGCTTCACGCGCCTGGTCAGTTTACGTTGGTGAGATCTGGTGACACGTGTCAGCCATCCGTCGCGTGACGGTTGGATTGTTTATCCTTGTTTGATCTTAGCCGTTCACTCGCGCATGAGGACACGTGTCGTCATCTGCTTCTCCAAATTTTGAAAAAGTGTGACGACGTTTTTTTCTCCTTGGGCCCCACTGCCATTAATGCAGTGGGTATATATATGAGTTGGGATGCATGCTGGACGGTTACTCGTTCATTTGTTCATCCCTTCTTCTTTGGGGGGGTTATCCCCATCAGTCTGCCTTGGAAAGTTATTGCAGACGGTCAGCGGGTGGCTGACATACCAGTGATGAAGGATTTCAAGAAACAGGCCTGGTTCACCACCCTCACCGCCAACGCCACCAAGCTTGAGTTCAAAAATCTCACAGATGGCATCTTTTGCCTTCTGGGGATGAGTTGTCTGACTCAGGGTCCAGGAAAGGAACCCTACATTGCTGCGGAGGGTAAGCACAGTTTTTCATTTAATTGTCTTTGAATTGTATGTCATATTGTGCTAACTGTTTCTTGCGCAGGTGTGAGCAAGTTTCAATTTTATGCCGCTCGTCAAGAGAAGGGCATAAAGTGGAGGCGCTTGGCGGAGGGAGAGGCGTCTTGCCTTGAGGCGTTTGTGGACAGGTTTTATTATCCTGACCTGACCATTGCGCCCAAGCCCTATTACACCACAGGTGAGTCACACCAACTTTTGTTTTCTAGCCTGTTTGGCGATGATGCCTCTGACTCCTCAGTGGAGATTGTGGAGGTTCAAAAGGCGCCCGCGGGGCGTGGCCGTTGGAAACACGCTCCGCGGAGACGTAAACGTCGCCAACGCCCTTTGACAAGTTCTGATTCGGGCTCTTCCGTTTCAGTAGGTGAAGTGGTGAAGGGGCGGCGCCGAAGGAAGGACGGGCCCGCGTCAGAGGATGAGGAGGAGGAAGAGCCCTCCAAGTTGGAGAAAAGGAAGAAGAGGCGCACCACTGGCGCCACTTCTAGCAGCGCGGCTGCCAACTTGGAGAAAGCTGCTGCTGCCACCGGCGGGGAGAGTGGTGGGGTTGAAACCCCTGTTGCAGAGACCACTGCTTCCCCCTTGTCGCCGGCGCAAGGGGTGGTGCTAGAGAAGAGCTCCAGCGCTGGAGGGGTGACTGCCCCCACTTTTAGTGTGGGTATAGGTGCGGCGCCTACACGTCAGCCTCTGTTCCAGAAGCTGTTGAAGAAGAAAGCCCCTGGTAAGTTAATTTCTTTTTGCTTTTTCTGATGTCTTTTTCTTTAATTGCTCTTAACACTTTGTTGCTTCTGCAGTTGCGCCGAAGATTGTGCCAACTCCTCCTCCCACATCTCCATCTGCGGAGGCGGGTAGGACAGAGGTGGATATGCTCTTTCAAGAGCAAGAGGCAGCGCAGCGGGAGGAAGCCCGCTTGAAGGCTGAGGCCGATGAAGCCCTTCGTAGGGCGGAGGCCAAAAAGAAAGCGGCGGCCGATGAAGCGTTGCGCAGAGCTGAGGCTGAGAAGAAGGCTGCCGCCGATGAAGCCAGGCGAAAGGCTGAGGCGGCTAAGAAAGCTGAGGCGGACCGCCTTCGTCTTCAAGAGCAACAGTTCTTGGAGGAGAAGGCTCGCCAGTTGAAGGAACAAGCGGAGCAGGGTGCTCGTACCAGCGCCGAGGGCTCTCATGAAATGGATGGGTTTGAGAGGGCCCTTTTGGCGTCAGGCGCTGGTGGCAGTGCGGAGGGCTCGCGTCAAGCTCGGCGCGAGTTCTCCAGGGTTGATGATAGGGAGCCATCAGGCGGGTATGATGGCTCCAGGTGGTCCGGGGGCGATGCAATTTGGCGCCCTCGGTGGGCGGTCAGGGAGAATACTTTATTCTCCAACTCCTTGGCCGCCGAGGAGTTTGTTAGGGAGGTGGTGCCTCCCTACGAGCGCGCGCATCAAGATATGCTGAGTCGCGCAGACCTTATGGCTGCGTTGTGCGTTAATCAGGCGACTCAGCTATCTATGGTTGACTCGCTGCGCCGCCGAGATGCGGCGGTGTGGCGAGATATCCAGCGCTTGGAGGCGGAGAAGGCAGACCTCGCTGAGAAAGAGGCTGCCTTCAAGGCTGAAATTACCAAGTACCGTCGCCGCGCCCATGATGCAGAGGCTAAGATCACCAAGTTGGAAGGGGACGCGGCGGCGGATAAGCGCCGATGGACAGAGTCTTGCAAAAAGACAAATGCTGAAACCATGAAGTTAAGGCAGGCTCTGTCCGAGGCGCAAGAGGAGAGCAGGGTGCTGACTCGGCAAGTGGAGGAGAAGAGCAAGGCCCTCTCTGAACGGACTGCGCAAGTCGTAGAGAAGCGCTTGGAGCTTGAGTCCAAGGATGCGGATCTCGTTAAAGCTACTGAGCGCGTCTCCTTCTTGGAGCAGGAGAGGGTCCAGATCCTTCATGCAAAGGAGGATTTGGAGCAAGACCTTGGCTCGGCCGAGGAAGCCCGCGCTGCGGCTGTCAAGGAGTGTGAGACAGCCCAGCGTCTTTTGGAAGAAGCGATGGGCGCCCAGACGCAGACACAGGATGCCATCAAGTGGATGATGACTGATGGGATCACTGGGGTAAGTGTATCTCTTTTAGCGCCTTTTGCATTACCTTTTGAAGTTTTCATGCTAACTTAACTCTTTTTGCAGGTCTTCAAGAGGTTTTGGCAAGAGCCTAATCTGGGCGACCAAGTCGCTGCCATAGCCGCCACCGCCCATGCTTATGGGTATGGTGAAGGCTATGAAGATGGTTTCTTGGCAGCTCAAAATGGTGGGCGGATCGAGGATGCGGAACACTATGGGAAGCCCCTGAAGGATGATTATGAGGCGGAGCTCCTCAAATTTGAGAAGGTGGATTTCCCAATACTTCAAGTGGTTGCAGACTGCAACAAAAATGCTGATCCTTTGTCCGCCCTCAAGTACTACATCGACAAATCTGATGAGCTGACCAAGGAGGAGGAGCGCAAGCGCCTTGAAGAAGAGCGCCAACGAGCCAGTGGCGAAGGCACTTCAAATGTTTAGTTTAATAGGCGCTTGTCTTCTCTTTTCTTTTTGTTTTTTGTAAATATCTTGTAATTACTAAGGGTTTTTAAGTCCCTCACGATGAATGAAAATTTTGTTTTTCCTTATATCTTGTGTTTCTCGTCCTAACTTAACTTATCTAACCAAGTCGTCACCTGATTTAACAAGTTAAAATTAGGCGCGCGTCCTGCTAGATAGTCCGGCGTGTTAAGTATTTGCCTTGAAGACTATAGCGGGGCGCGACTTGTGCCATAAGGTCCGAGTTAAGCGCGTGTGCGCCTTGCCTAGAAGACCCATGACTGCGCGCTGAACTAGTTTGCTCTTTGTCCAACTTGTTTTACAAGTTTAGAAGACAAGGCTTTAAGTTTGTTCTAGCGGCGCGCGTCTTTAAGTCCGGCAAGTAAACTTGTCTTGAAGACCATCTTATGTGGCGTTGGTGTATGATTTTATAAGTCCGACGTGCGCGAAGCATGTCTAGAAGACTTTATCATGTTAGCACCGCCTTGTTTGTGGTCCGACGATAGTTTTGCTCAAGTCTTGAAGACCTTGGCGCGGAAAAACAAGTAGAATGACAGATATAGGGAATAATTTTCATTGATAGACGCGGCATGTGTAGCCGTAATTACAAGTGTTTTACAAGTAGCAGCGGCGCAATTGTGCTGCATTCCAAGATCTGGGGATAGGTGTTCCATCAAGCCTTTCTAGCGCGTAAGCGCCTTTGCCGAGTATTTCTTTTATCTTGTATGGGCCTTCCCAGGTAGGGGCTAGTTTTCCGGGCTTTTCGGCGTTGGAAGCCTCGTTGTTTCGGAAAACGTAGTCGCCGATCTTGAATGTGCAGGCTTTGACGCGCTTGTTGTAATAGCGCTCTAGCTGCGTTTTGTACCTCGCCTCTTTGATTGCGGCGAGTTCACGTCGTTCATCTAGGAGATCAAGGTTTAGGCGGAGTTCTTTGTCGTTGTCTCTTTTGTTGGTCATGAGTACTCTTGCAGAGGGGCAGCCGATTTCGGCGGGTATGACCGCCTCCGTTCCGTATGTCAAGCTGAATGGCGTTTCGCCATTGCTTGTTTTGGTGAGGGTGCGGTATGCCCATAGGACATGGGGTATTTCGTCTACCCACCCTGTTCTCTTGGTACCCAGCCGTGCCTTGATACCTTCAACAATAGTACGATTGGCCCGTTCGACTTGGCCGTTGCCTTGAGGGTGCGCGACAGATGTGAAGATTTGTTGGACACCCATTTGAGATAGCCATTCTTGTAAGGATTGGTCTTCAAATTGTGTGCCATTGTCGCTTACCAATTGCAGCGGTAGACCAAATCGGCAAATGATGAATTCCCAGATGAATTTTTTGACGTGTGCGCCGTCAATTTTTGCTAGCGGTTTCGCCTCGACCCACTTTGTGAAGTAGTCGATGGCGACGATTAGGTACTTTACGTTTCCTGGAGCCGTCGGGAATGGGCCTACCAAATCAATAGCCCATTTTTGGAACGGCCATGCCGCTGTGACTGGCACCAGGTTGTTTTTGGGCCGCAAGGTGTTCGGGGCGTGGCGCTGGCAACTGTCGCATTTGCGCAACTCGTTGACCGCGTCCACGTGCATCCCCGGCCAGTAGTACCCCGCGTTCATTAATTTCGCCACCACCATTCTTGGGCCCGCGTGTAGTCCGCATGTCCCTTCATGTATGTCTCGTAAAAGAAAGGAAGCATCTGCGGAGTCTACGCAGCGCAATAGCGGTCCCAGGTAAGAGCGGCGATATAGGATGCCATCGATGAGTTGGTACTGTAGGGCCTTGTTCTTGATCTTCCGGGCCTCTGACTTTTCGTCAGGCAGGGTGCCGGATGATAAGTAGGCCTTGATCGGAGCCATCCAAGATGCGCTTCCTGTTTGGATTATGTTGACTTGTCGCAGCGGAACAGATGGTTTGTCCAGGATCTCGACGCGGACCTCTTTGGCCATATGCTCAAAGACCGTTGATGCCATTTTACTTAGCGCATCGGCGGGCTTATTTTCGCTGCGCCGGATGTGCTCGACTTTGCATGAGTCGAATCGGCGCATCAGCTGTTTGGCCTGTTCGAGGTATAACGCCATGGTCTCGTCCTTTGCGTCGTAAACCCCGTTGATCTGCCGCGCTACAAGTAGTGAGTCCACGTGTGCCTCCACGTGCCTGGCCCCCATTTTTTCCGCAATGCGGAGGCCTGCCAGCAGCGCTTCGTATTCCGCCTCGTTATTCGTGCTTTTGAAGTCGAGGCGGATGGCGTACGTGAACTCTTGTTTGTCTGGGCTGATAAGGCGCAATCCCGCGCCAGCGCCATCCTCGTTTGAGGCCCCATCCGTAAATAAGGACCATTTTTGTGATGGGTCTTGCGCTAACGCGGGAGTTTCTTCCGCTTGACATTCGGGCACTTTATCTGCGGGAATTTCCGTGGCGAAGTCCGCAAGGACTTGGCCCTTGATGGCGGGGCGGGGCTTGTAGTGGATCGTGTGTTCCCCAAGTTCAATGGCCCATTTGGCCAGCCGCCCCGACAGCTCGGGTTTGGCGAGTATGTCGTTTATCCGGTAGTCCGTGAGGACGTTTATCGGATGCCCTTGGAAGTATCTGCGGAGCCTTCGGGATGCGTGCACCAGAGCGAGAACCAGCTTTTCCATGATTGTGTACCTTGTTTCCGCATCTAGAAGCGTGCGGCTGATATAGTATATCGGCGTTTGCACGTTCTTGCGCTCCACCATGAGGACTGCACCTATTGCGCGGTCCGTGACCGAGAGGTACAGTGTCAATGGCTCTTTGGGGAGGGGCGCTGTTAGCGTCGGAAGGTTCATTAAGCATTGTTTCATTTCTTTGAATGCCGATTCCGCCTCTGGTGTCCAACGGAAATTGCTTTTCTTTAAACAGTTCTTCAAAGTGTCCACAAACGGAAATGACTTTGAAGCGTAGTTGGATAGAAACCGGTTGAGGGCCACGAGGCGGCCCATGAGTGTTTGCACCTCCTTGATGGAAGCGGGTGAAGGCATTCTTTCTATGGCTTGTACTTTTTCTGGATTAGCGCGGAACCCATCGCGCGTTACGATGACCCCTAGAAATTTGCCTTCTTCCATCCCGAAGGAGCACTTGCTGGGGTTGAGCTTCATGCGCACTTTGCGCAACTGTGTGAACGTTTGTTGGATATCCTTAAGCATGTCGCTCTCATCTTTGCTCTTAATTACGAGATCGTCGACGTACACTTCAAGCCGTACGCCGATTTCATTGATGAAGGCGGTGTCCATGAGGCGCTGGTAAGTGGCTCCCGCGTTTTTCAGACCGAACGGCATTTTAGTGTAACAGAAAATGCCCGCGTCTGTGCGGAATGCCGTCTTGTCTTCATCTTCCTTTGCCATTTGGATTTGGTGGTAGCCTTTATACGCGTCTAAGAAGCACTTAAAGCGGTATGGGGCTAAAGAGTCCACCTTTAGGTCGATCTCTGGCAAAGGATAGCAATCCTTTGGACACGCTTTGTTGATATCTTTATAATCGACACACATGCGCCAGCCGCCGTTTGCTTTAGCTACCATGACTGGGTTAGCTACCCATGTCTGGTACCTGATTGGTCGAAGTATACCCGCGTTGAGCAGCTCGGTGACTTGTTCGTTCATGGCCTTTGTTTTCTCCGGGCCCATGCTGCGCTTCTTTTGCACTATTGGTTCCACTGAGCGGTAGACATTGAGTCTATGTTCCGCTATGTCACGCGGGACCCCAACCATGTCGGCTGGTTGCCACGCGAACACATCAATATTACTGATTAGAAGCTGTTTTAAGTGGTTTCGAATGGCCTCGGAGATTTCATGGCCGATGATCACCGTTTGCTCCGGAAATTTAGGGTTAAGAACCCATTTTTCCGGCTCGGCGCGGGTGTCTGTTTTTACCATTTTTGGCGGCTTGGCGGTTTCTGTGGTATGGCAGTCTTTGTTGCCTCTGATGAAAGCGATGCCTGTTTTGGTTGGGAATCCCACCATCGCATGCGCCGTTGAAGCATTGGCATTGAAGCGTGCGATGCCTTCCCGTCCAAGAAGAATGTCGTGATTGGAGTTAGCCGGTAGAACCATAAAATCACATATCTCCGTGCGCTCGTGGGTGCCGTCCGACCATGTTACTGGCATGGACAGCATACCCCGCGGCATGATGGTTTCATGAATGAAACCGGAGATTGGTTCGTTGACTGGTACGAGCTTTGCTTTGTCTTCCGGGTCTAATTGTTGGAAGCATTGTTCGTACATGATATCAGTACTGCTGCCGCCATCTAGGAACATGTAGCGCGTGCGATAGTGCCCAAAAATGGCGGTGATGACAAGAGGGGCTGTGCATGAGGCGCCGCCTCTGATCTTTGGCATGAGGACGTCAGCCTCTTTCCATGAATCAGTTGGAGGTGGCGCTCGGGCGCGCTTTCCTTGGTAGGCGCTTTTGCCCTTCTTTGTCATGTTGCAGTGGTGACGAGGGATCAATGTGGCGGCATGAGTATTCAGGTCGCGGATCTTTTTTCGCGATCCTTCATCTTGATTCTCGTCACCTGTTTGATTCTTGCCCGTGCGGTGCACGTTCTTCACCAGATGGCCGAGTTGCCCTGACTTCAGCGCGGTTTCGATTTCCATCTTGAGGGTGTAGCAATTATCTGTGAGGTGACCGTAGTCGTTGTGATACTCACAGTATTTGCTACGGTCTACATTCTTGCGCTTTGCCAGGGGAGGGGCGGCCTTCAACGTGACCTGTTCAGTCTTTAAGACCTGAGATGGTGTCTTTGTCAGCGGGGTCCAGTCATAGTTTTTCTTTGAATGACCGCGCTGGTCCCGCGTTTGTTTGGGACTGATTATCTGCCTGGCATCCCCGGCTGGGGAATATTTTCCCTCATCCGCGGCGCCAGAGATACGGCTCCAGACTGACTTGTTTTTATTTTTATTATTATTATGATGGTGTTGAAAATTGTGTGTCTGACTGAAGGACTTCTCAGACGAGGCATATATCTTTGCGGAGTGGATGAGTTCATCCCAGGACTCTGGTATGCCATCTTTACCTGTAAGGCATTTCATTAACTCTGGGCTGCGCACGTTATGCACGAACGCTGCCCTTGTGAGTTCTTCCCCGCACCCTATTAGCAGGGCCTCTTTGTTGAACCGAACAATAAAGTCCTCAATGGATTCATTGTCGTTTCGGCGGCACAACAGGATGTGCGCCTTGTCTTTCTTATGCTTGCGCAAATGCGAGAAATGGTTGTTGAATTTGTCGGTGAGGTCGTCAAAGTCTTTAACACTCCCCGCAGGGAGGTTATCGAACCAGACCCTTGCTGCGCCCGTCAGAGTTTGCGCAAATAAATGGCACCAAACCTGTACGGGCCAGTCAACCGACATTCCCGCGCACTCAAAATCGTGCACGTGGTCATCTGGGTCACGCAGGCCATCGTATCTGCCGATGCTGCTAGGGAGTTTTGCTTTTCTTGGTATTGTTGCTGTCGCTATACGAGCGACAAATTTTGACTTTTCGGCGAAAGCCTTTGGTCTGAATGGTTTGACCAAGTCATCATCCTCATTGTCGTGGCGCGAGCGATGATGACTTTTCTTTCCTTTGTAGCCTGAGTCGCTACTGGAGGATTCGTAGCCATCAGGCTCTGCTCGTTGCTTTGCGTAGCCCCGAACCCTGGCGTCTCCGCCGAGTTCCCCGCTACGACCAGCACCCGAGACAGCTGTGTCTTTCCCCTTTTTGGGCGGGATGTCATAAGTAAGGGCCTTGCCCTTTTTCTTTGCTTGTTGCAAGAGCTTACGCTGGTAGATTGCAGCGTTCTTCGTGTTCTGACGGAGGAGCCATTGGTCAAGGTCCTCCTCAGAGCTAGCACTGCTGTCGTCGTCAGTATTAGCGTCCCGAACCTCAACTTCTTGGCTTTGAAGCCTGGAAGTAGGTTTCTTGACGACTGTGGGTGGTGTTATTTGGTCTTCCGGGAGCTGGGTGTTTCCCTCCCCGGAACGATTTATGGCAGCAGTGTTAGGGTTGGGTTCAGCCATGGGTGGGTTGAAAAGATGAGTAAAAGAGCGGTTCTAACCGACGGATGGCGCCAATGAAGAAACAATAGGTATCACGGAGATTACGAGTAATCTACGTGGGGTTAATACCCAAAGTCGTCAGGGTTAATCCTTTACCCAAACCACAAGGTCAAACCCGTTTGATAATGATGTAAGTGTGTGTGTGGTGAAAGTAAGTGAGAACACGAGATGTAAGTGGTTCGGTCAAGTGTTGACCTACGTCCACTGTGAACTGCCGATAGTATTATTGATGATCGAATATAAAGAGTACAAGTAAGTAACACTAGGCTAGCAATGACTATTTTCGGATCCTTTGGCAAGGAGAGGTATCCTTGTATTTATAGGAGAACTCGTGGGCTTGATCGAGAGGCCCACGAGTAACCATTCTTTATTGGGCTTGACCTGGGCCCAAATCCAATGTTCTCTCTAGAATTGGCGGGAGAACAGGTGCACTGTTCATGACGTCATCGGGGCAGCATGGTTGTTGCTCGAGGCAGACACGTGGCGATCCGTGGTTGGCAGACGGCGCCCCCTGTCAGTCGTTGACCATGCTTCTGACAGCAGCAAGGTATGTCTGCTGTTTACTGTAGACGCTGGTATGGTGGAAGCATGGCTGCAGCCATGCTGCTGTCCTTGTCTTGTAGTTGTTGGACCACTTTGCCACCTGTAGCTTTCCTATTGGCGCGTACCCTGTCAGTAATCTTTGTGAATCTTCCTTTTGTTGTCTTGTGTACTCTGTACGATGATTGTTAAGGGAAGATTCCGCGTGTGATGGTACGCGCTTATCAGGTGATGTTATTGCTTATCAGTTGTTCTTGCGCGCCTCCTTGCATGTATTGCTGGTTGCGCTTTGTTGGTTCCTCGCGCCACTGATTGGCGCGCGGAAGCTGAGTTATGGGGATAGGGATGCCTCTTCCGCCTGGATTAGGCTCCCTATCCCTTCACTAACCTTCTTCGGGACCCAGTTGCACCAACTAAAAACCGGGCTGTCCTGCACGTTAGACACCTCAGCAAGAAGCCTTTTCATGCCGCTAACCGAGAAACCCAATGTACTGTTATGATTCCAACACCATGTATCAAGACCCGCTGATAAAACGACATTACCCAGCAGATTCAGCAGGCCCTCGAGTTCCCCATTTTCCTCATCAGAGAAGCCGCTTCTCCTCCACTCCCACCTGAACCTACGCCCTCCAGAGCCATCTAACAACCGATCAGCGACCACACAATGCCTCATTCTTTCCAGCAGAAACAACGTAGGAAAGCATGAAGCGAGCGGTTCCGAACCCAGCCACAAATCCTGCCAAAAAAGAATGTTTTTCCCGCATCCAAGGTTCCCTTTGATTAACAGCCTAGGATCAATGTGGAGATCTTCCAAGGCTCGAGGTACATTTGCTATTTGTTTCCAGGTGCCGCCCATCGACAAATTGCACGGGATGAAATTCCATGCCCGAGAATTCCCGTGAATTGCCCAAATTACTTAACGCCATAAGCTATTTGGATCCGTTTTAAATCGCCACCACCATTTCGTCAGAAGACTCATGTTTGCATCTTTGAGCAAACCAAGCACAACCCCACCATAATCCGTAGAAGCGATAACATGCTCCCACGCGACCCAACTCGTCTTGTCCACTTCATCATTGCCGCCCCAGAAGAATTTTCTTCGGAGCCTTTCCAGATTGCTTATAACCTGGACCGGTGCCCGAAAAAGTGAGAAATAGTAAAGCGGAAGTGAATTTAGCACCGCTTTAAGGAGTGTAATTCGTGCCCCATATGATAAAGTCTTGGCCTTCCATGCCGATATCCTTTTTTTGAATTTTTCTACCACTAGATCCCAACTTCGAACGAGATTCATGTTTGCTCCCACGGGGATGCACAAATGAATAAATGGCAAACGGTCGGCTTTACACCCAAGGACACGAGCCACTTCATCCACCTCAGCGATTTCTGTCCCTACCCCGTAAACACAACTTTTCCCCAGATTTATTTTGAGGCCCGAGACTAGGTAAAAGCAGCGGAGAAGGCGCTTCAAACTTTTAGCATTATCTAGATTCCATTCGCCACAAAAGACCACGTCATCGGCATATAGAAAGTGCGAGAGTAGCGGATTAAACCTGTTAACAAATAAGCCATGAAAGATACCAATGGAACAAGCTCATCGAATAATACAAGAGAGCTCTTCCATGCACAAGATGAAAAGAAAAGGAGAAAGAGGGTCTCCTTGGCGTAATCCACAATGGCAATCAAACTCCATAGTAGGTGAGCCGTTGACGAGAGCAGAAGTCCTCGCACACCGAACAATTGACATCACCCACCCAACCCACTTCCTCGAAAAATTCATTTGGCCAAGCATATCCTGAAGAAAGTCCCAACAAAGTGAATCATACGCCTTATTTATATCGACTTTGAGAAGCATCGCCTTAGATCTACTCTTCTTCAGAGAAGACACTAATTCATTTAGGATTAACGGGCCGTCGAGGATGTTTCTATTCTCCAAAAAAGCGGACTGCTCTTCAGAGATATGAGATAATGCATAACCGTTTTTAGGCGATTGACCAGAACTTTAGAAAGCACCTTATTAATACAACCCACCAAACTAATGGGTCGGTAATCCGAAAGTGACACAGGATCATTCCCCTTGGGTATGAGGGCAATAAACGACGAAAAGCACCCATCGCTAATGCCACCACGTTCCGAAAATTCCCGAAACAACCGAAAAAAATCTTGTTTGAGATAAGGCCAAAAACGCTTGATAAACTTGAAATTTAGACCATCCGGCCCGGATGCCTTATCCCCATCGCACTCCAAAACTGCCCTCGTTATTTCAACCTCCGATAACGGCCGTCCAACCGAATGACATTTTCATCAACAAGTCGTTTAATCCCTGGACAAACAAAACCCGGCCTCAAATACAAGTGGTTAGAAAACTTATGAATAAAATATTCCGCGACTTTATCTTTTACTACCACCGGATCCGAAATCCATTCCTCTCCACATTTGAATCCATGAATCCGATTATTTACCGTATTTTGTCGAATAACACCATGATAATATTTCGAATTTTCATCACCGTCACAGGCCCATTTAACTCGAGCCTTCTGTTTCATGTCTAAGGATTTCAACCACTCATACTCGTAATTAGTTTGTTTTGCCACTAACCTCCTTTCCAATTCTGCTTCAGTCAAGTTTCTAGACTCCACGAGTAGCTCGAGCTCCTCAACCTTTTTCTTATTTTCCGAACATATGCTATCCCTACGAGCCCGTTCCGCATTGACCCAGAGGCTTATACGACTTTTCAACCACTTTAGTTTAGTGGCCAAAGCAATATCCATGTAATTTAAAAATTCGATATGTATTTTTATTGTCTTTTCAAGTGATATTTATTTTTATTATCTTTCTATATGTTGTTACGTATATATACAACATATCTATTATATAATAATATAATATAATAATCTCTACTACATTATAAAGGAGGAGAGATGGCTAAATGTGTCAAAATTGGCAAAGTTAAGATGGCATATCAAAAGACTTGTGTGTAATCTCCAAATTTTTACCCTCTTTGTTCCATTTATACCCTTGTGTACCACTTTTAATAGCAATGGTACAAAATAACAATGCAACTCACAATTCACAAAAGCTAGTTCATTAATGAGCCTAACTCTTCACATAACTCGCAATAAATTGACATTTACATCAGTAAAGAAGCCATAACTTCACGTATTGATTCAGAATACTAGAGTGATCAGTTACCATTTACCAATCCTTCCTTCAATGATATAATCCATGTTTGTTATGCTTTATTGTTCCAATTCCAAAATTGTGATAATTGTCTTTCTGTACAATATGTTTCCTAGAAGGCATGCTTCTCTTGTTCGCACCTTGTATCAGAAAGCTCAGCTGCTCCAAATTTATGTAAGAAAAGTTTTATTTAGTTATTTATTTTAAAATTATTGGTAGATTTGGTTCGTAACTTTGATGCTTTATGGATCTTATGAAGTATGGTAACATTTTACACGTATTTTTGTTTCATTTATGTAGCTCTACGATCTGCTGTTCATGCGTTTCTTAGGGAAGAAGAGTTGCAAAGTCACTGTGCATCCAAAAGAAGAAATAAATTAGATCAGGTTTGTTTTTGTTCTTTCATGGATTCATTCAAAGATTGTTATGTTTTGAAAAAGGTTTTTGAATATTTGATGTTGTCTTCCTGGCTCATGCAGGATAAAAATAATTATGGCGATTTAGCACTTGTGGACCAAATCAGAGGCCGGGGTACAAGGAGTAGGATTCATGTGTTTCAGTATTTAATTACTGATAATGGTCCCATGTTTGAGTTTAGTGGTACGAAGAATGGGTTGGTTTCGACGTCGGTTAGTCCGGGGTTATTGTTGTTTACGGAGGATCCGGATGGGGCGGGTGGGTCGGTTTTGGAGATGTTGGAGTTTAGGAGGAAGATGGTGTCGAAAGAGGACTGAGGGAAGACTGAGGTTAGATTAATGGCGACTGCTGGCAGGCAAGTATATTTAAACGATATGTTTTTAATTTGACAACCATTCAGGTCTGTTTATTGTGTTTTTCATTTGTTGTTTATTGTGTTTTTCATTTGTTCTAGCTTGTGGATTATGTTCTATTGTGGGTTGATGATCGAATTTTTGCAGTTGTGGTAATTTTATTAATTGGTATGTGTGTGTTTTCTTACAGGATGTTTGTTTCTTTGGCTCTCAGTGGGAACTGCATCATTTTTATTGTGTGTGAAACGGTAGGCGTCCAAGAATGTCACCAGAAAGAATACGACGCCTCTGCCACATATGGCGAAGAAACTCCCTGCTCTAGCTAATGTTACGAATCAACAAGATTACCACGGAACTCAAGGGATAAGTCATAAGAATATTAACGAGCATTAGAAGAGGTATAATCTCACAACTCAATTCATCGCCTTTTTTTCATTTTGTTTGATTCTGGTTTATTTTACTAGATGATCGAAGTAAATTCGTCTTGAATATGAATAAGTAATGGGATATATTCATTTTCTATTTGATGCTATGAAGGTATAACTGATGATAATCACTTCCTTCTAATTTTTGGACTTTATAGTTGTTCCTTTGCTTTAATGGAAATTATTTTTATATTTCTTATGTTTCGGATAAGATAGGGGGTGGTCAGTTGCTGCAGTTTTGGATTGATAAATGGGTCGGAAATGAGGCGTTGCGTTTTAAGTACCCCAATTTGTTTAAACTGGAGAGGAAAAAGAGGTGTTGTGTGGCTGATCGCCTGTAGCAAGTTAACGAGGGGATGTGGCTGGTTTGGAACTGGATTCGTAAGCCTCAAACAACATTAGAAGTCAGTGATCTGTTTAACATTAGTGAGGAGACGGCCAGCATTAAAGATTATAAAGTGAAGTTGTCTGAAGATATTGTGCAGAATGGGTCGACTGTGTTTTGGGTCAAATGGGTGCCGAGGAAATGTAATATACATGCTTGGAGGGCGGCCGATCATCGTATTCCAACCAAAGTCGAATTAAGGAGAAGAAATGTTTATGCAGGTTCTATTATTTGTGCAAAGATTATGAAGAGACCTTTGACCACTTGTTCACCAGATGCTGCGTCACCATGGAAGTTTGGTCGAGGGTTGCTACTTGGTGTAAATTAGTGCCGATATACGCCTTCGATGTCGGAGACTTGGTGGTTTTGTACAAGACTGTTGCAGCTAACAAGAAAAGGAAGAAACTTATGCATGGAATCATTATAGCCATGATGTGGTGCATCTGGTTGAATTGGAATGACAAGGTAGTCAAGAGGGAGAGTAGTAGCCCCACGGTTTTGGTCGAAAATATTAAACTTAAGACGTTTTTTTGGTTCAAATATAGGGCTACTTGTAAAAATTTAGTATGGAAGGAGTGGAGGATAGACCCTATGTATTGGATGTAATGGTTTTGGCTTAAAGTCCTCGCTTTGAGGTCTTCACCGTATTTTAATGAAGCTGAATGTTAAAAAAAAAATTATGTTTCTTATGTATATTATCTTGATAATCTCCCACAAAAACTATGCCTTTTTGGGCTGGTTTTTAAATATTTACATACTTCATAATATGCATGTGTTAGCTGTTCTTTTTTTAAAAGAATTATTGAATACTTTTTTGTATATAAACCACAAATGATGCTTTTGATGTTTCGGACCACTTTTAGTTGTGTTCAAGCTAGAACATGATTTGAATTTGTAGGAATCCTACCAGAGCGCCTTGATTTCCGCAAGGCGTTTTGGCTGCGCCTTGGCTCAGTTGGGCGCCTTTGATTATTATGGCCTAAATATGCACTCTCGACTTTATATGATGATTTTTTCTATGTTTTTAGGATAATTATTTTTTTTCAAGTTTGAAAACTATGAAGACAAAGAACTTATTCAGAACTTTGTAGGTGAGGTGTTTTAATGTTGTTTATTATATTATGATTTATACACATCTGAATGTCCTAAAGATATAGTTGGCCCAAGACTGAAATCTTTGCTCTATCACATAACCCAACTTTGTACTTGTTAATATTAAATTGTGTTTTAAAACAATAGTTTTGAGCCAAATATATGGCAGACATGTTGATGAGCTTCATGTTTATTGATCTCATACTTCATATGGGCAAAATCAATAATGTAATAGCTAAGAACAATGGCCAAATGAGAACATATGGATATCTAATAAAACTGTAGGCATTTGAAAAATGGATGTGGTTGTGATGTAATAGAACAGATATCTCACTTTTCATATTTGGTGCATTTTATTATCAAAACATCTCAGCAGATAGTCATTTTATGTGGCGCAAACCGTCTATGTATAATTCTATTTGTTACATTATTCTTATTTAATTAATGATATCATATGTTTGTATACTCATGTGCGGTTCACCAACTTTTAGTTGTTGATCGCTCATGTGCGACTCAGAAGAAGTAATCATTACCTATTTGCCCGTTGGAGATTAAAGATAACCCAAATTGGTTTTTTTTTGTGTAGATTGGTCGTATTGTGGTATTGCCACATCTATGTACGTGTGTATTGGCTTTATGCACACACTATTTATGGAAAGAATGTTATTTGTTAGTCACAAACGCATGACACTTAGGGGCCGTTTGGCAACGTCTGAATGGGTAAGTGCTGACCCAGTAAGATGTCTGAATGGTCAAGAGGTTCTGAATAGGTAAGTACTGAATCATTAAGTGGTGTTTGGTTGGTCATCTAAATACTTAATTAAAAAAATTCACATATATCACACTACCCACCTACCCCTATTGTCTTTCCCCCATACACAGATTGTTATCTCCCTTTGAGATTCTTCATTCTTGATATTCTTCATTCTTTTTTTTTCTTTAACTCACAATAATACACACCCTCTGCTTTTCTTTATTTTTTCTTACGCGCGCACACACACAGAGAAGGAGAGGAGGGTGACGAGGGTTGAGGAAGGTAGGTAGGGAGGAGCGGCGGCGGGTGGAGGAGACGAGGAGCGTTATTGGCGGCCAGAGGAGAGGAGGAGCAACACGAGCAAACGTTCAGTCAGACTTCATCCCAAGCCTGTCCGGGTCAGACGCCTGGTCAGACATCACCTTTCTTTCAGAAGCAGCAGCCAAACGGTCTGACTAGCCCTTGCTCTGGCCGAATCAGACGAGAACGTCTTACTGGGGCGGGTCAGATGCAGGCAAACAACCCCTTAAACTAAATTTATGAATAATTGTTTTTATGTTACCTTCTCAAATGAGTTGTTGAGTTATAGTCAAGTTTTATTTACCCCCAACCCGAACATGACCCGCTTGTTGTAGAGACTAGATATAGTTTAATGCATAGCAAATTGGTATTAAAAAATAAAATACTAAAAATCTGCCATGAAACAGGCACCAAAAAAATATTAGTACCCGCGGCAACGCGCGTGCATTCCCACTAGTAATATATAAAAGAATTGAATGTTGCTTATGTGGCGTGCAATGGTGGCTTCAACCTCTCCATGAAACTGCTACATGGCATCATAATTGAAAGATTTTAGTGTTTTTGAATTTTTTTTAAACCCTAATCATTTTCCCATTCTATTCTCTACATTCTTTGTCTCTTCCATAATTCTCTCACAAACCCTCTCCCCCTCTCTATCTCTCTCGCACATCCTCCAAACCCTTCTATCAATAACAATATTCCAAACAACATAACAATAATAATATTTTCAGCACCTTTTCTCGTAGCCGGCACAAGAGCTCCATGACTTAAGCTTCTCTTGAGATTTCAATATTGTTGAAGAACTCAAAAGGGTCCACGTGGATTCGATCTGTTTCATATTATTATTAAGTGAAAAAGATTAAGTCTTGAAGAGTTGTTAAGATGGGTGTAATCAATACTTTGTTGGGGTTTTCTGGGATTGAAATTGGAGTTTCTGCTGGCTTTGTCATTGGTTATTATTTGTTTCTCTCTTCCAACCTACATATGTTAAGGTCTTTTCTTTCTTTAATTTTTACTTTTTTTATGTTTTTTTGGTGTTGGTTTATGTTCTTTTTTTGTGTTGATCTTGTGTATGTGTTGTTGATTTGATTTGACTGATTGAAACCTCTTTGATTTTGGATGTGTTTTTTATTTGACTTAGTAATTAAGTAAAGATTGGATCGATAATAATGGATAATGTGCTCCGCTTTTTTATTTTTTACTTATTAAAGTTAACTTTTAAGTTTTTTTTATTTAGCTAAAAGGTTATGATTTGGGGTTTTGACTTAATAACTTGATATTTCTCTCTGCTCTCTCTCATCCTCCAAACCAAATATGTTTGTCGACGAGACAGCTGTTGTTCTAATTCTCACAATCACTACCAAGCGAAATTAATATGCTTCTCATAATTCGATCTTCTACTTCTTGAAACTATAATCCTGGTAACTTTATGTATTAAAATTCTTATGGCTATTCATTGAATCTAATTTTTTTGGGGCATTTTTCAGATTGAGATTTTATATTATGTAATTGATTGATTTGGGGATTTGTACGTTTTAGAGAGAAAACCTAATATAAACGGGAATTTGGTGTTCCAGAGATACGTGGATATGAAACTTCAAACCCTAATTTGAAGAAGGTAAATTCTTAGTCTTCGTATTCGTTTTTTGTTGATTAGCGTTGTTCCGATTGAATTTGTGTTAACGTTCTTCCAATCATCTTGAAATCAATGTTACTTGGGGTGGACGATGATACTAACTGCAGGATCAGTATCAATGGTCGCTGGGAGAATGATCGAAAGCTTACGATCAGGTGAGTCTCTAGCCTCTCGTGTGTATATATATATATATTAATCTGTATATGCGTGTTTTTCACTACATTAGCGTCTGATCAGACACTGTATATCCATCCAATGTGTTTAGATATGTTGTTTATGCTATTTAAAGTTCTAATTGATGGTTTCCATAGACTATTAGACTCACATACTGTTCTGGATTGAAGTTATATATATATATATATATATAGGATAAGGATAAAATAGAAACCCCCTTGAGTTGGAGAAACCCATGAAACTCATTTGTGACCCTTGATCAACCAACATCAATGGATGAGATTGATCTACTAATATTATATTATTAAATGAGTTATCTTTTTTATTTTTTTAAAGCAAAAGGGTATTTTAGGAAGATTGCATTTTGTCCATATCTCCTCTCTCTCCTAAATCTCTCTCATCTCTCTTCTCTCTCCTGACTCTCTCTCCTCTCTCCTGACTCTCTCTCCTCTCTCCTCTCTTTTTTCTTTGCTTTTACATTTTTTTCAATTTTTCAACCTTTTTATAGGTAACAAATAAGTCAGATTGATCTGTAACAACTTATGCGTTACGTTGTTACATTGTTACATTTTCAAGTGGTGCTTATGTAATTGTTGATCAATTAACTAAGTCCGCATATTGTTACATTCTTACCACACTGTAAAAAGAGCATTTTACATATTTATATATGTATCGTAATTAATGGTGCTTATGTAACCTGTTTTATATTCAAACTCCAAACAGAAATTTTACATATTCATAAACATGTAAACATTCACAAATTTACAACAAACAATCCCAAAAGCTTAAATAATAACAATAATAATAATAACAATATTCAAAACTTAAATAATAACAATAATAATAAGGCTATCCATAATAATAATACTCAAAACTTAGATCTGTTGCTATCGAGTAATCTCCATCTGAAATGAAAAAATAAAAACAAATAATAATTAATAATAATAATAATAATAATAATAACAATAATAATAATAATCAACTTACCATCAACTTAGATCTGTACATAATTCATCCTCCTTCGACACACACCACATTCCGATTAGCTCAACCAAACGACACCGTTCCGTTAGCCATGACGGAGAAACCCTTCAACCACGTCATCTCCGATGACATTCTACCGCTACCGGTACCACCTCCAATCAACATAATAAACTTCGAAAACTACAGAACCAATAACAACAGTTGGAATAATCACGAAATAACCGAAGAAGTTTTGATTCAGATCTGTCCGAAAGCATCCCTTTCGAACCAACCATCACCTCCAAAAACCAAAAAAAATAAAAAACGAGATCTACGAAAAAACAGCAACACTCACCGTCGTCGTCTTTCTTCTTTGGTCGTCGTCGAACCACCACCACCACCGAAAAGAAAATGGCTGCAATAGGTCAAAAAGTTAAGAGTTCAAAAACAAAACAAATGAAAATCAAAAAGTTAAGAGTTCACCTCCACCCACCTGTCTTCACCACCACGAAAACCACCACCATTCAGATTCCCCAACCTTCGAAAACCACACCATGTTCAGATCCCACCCCCATTCAGATCTGTTTCAGATCCCAAAAGCCACCACCATTCACCCTCGTCTTCTGTCGTGCTATATATATAAACTGAGGTCTTGACTAACAAAAATAGGGGCAAACTCTTTGACTAGATATATACATAGCCAGATCTGAATCGAGAGAGAGAGAGAGAGAGAGATGAGTGTGTGATATAGAGAGAGAGAGAAAGGAGTGTGTGTTTGAGATAGTGAGAGAGGAGTGGATATGATCTTTATTTAAAATGGTAGGTGAGACAAATGAGATGGGTGAAGTTACCATCTTGCCCTTTTGCTAAATGTTAAGAAAGGAGATGTGGAAGCATGACAACCATAGGATGGGTTTCAAAGGTTTCTCCAACTCAACATGGTTTCTTAAGGATACATAGCCTATATATATATATATATATATATATATATATATTATGTGTTTTTTCTGGAAATTTGTTAGTTTAGTTGGTGTTTTTTGTTTCATTGTGGAAAGGATTGTGGTTTTGATCATTGATGATTTCATGTATGTGTGATTTGGTTGTTGTTGTTGCAGAAGTTAGGGTTTGGATTTGAGTTAGGAGATGATGAGTCGGTTTAAAGAGGAAGAGAGGAACAAGAAAGCTATAAGGAAAATCTTAAGCTTCATGAGAATAGGAGGTGTATTAGTGGCTTTAGTTAAGGTCTCATGAATACATAGACTGTGATAAGTCAAGGATGTGGGTATGTGACTTTGAAACTCATGTCTATCAATCATTTTCTCATGTTTTTGCATTTTGGTCTTTTGGTTTTTATTAGTCGTTGTTTGTTAATGTTTATTGATTGATTGTTTCGGTGGGTTCACATATTGCTCGGTTTGTTTATTGGGCAGGATTAGTTCATTTAAAAGAGATCTTTTTTATTTGCTTTTATTGTTTTATCTGCAGCTTTTTTTCTTTTTTGCAAATTTAGTGTCTATTGCTATGTTGTCAAAATATACGCATGGTGATTCAACAAGCAGATAAAACCGATCAACGTCCGTATCTCAATGATGCTTTAACCAGGTTTTCTTCTTTTATCATTTTTTATTAAGTTATATATGATTTTTTAACCTCTACCCAAAGTAATCAGCTAGTATATATATTGGGGTTGGTGGCCCAATGGTAGAAGCAAAGCTTCTAGGAACACCTAAGAGGGAGGTCATGGGTTCAAGTCCCACAAGGAGAAGAAATTTGCCGTTCAAAAAAAAAAAAATATATATATATGTACGAGTTGTAACCAAAAGTAAATAATAAAGTAAGGAATGAGTGTAAATTATATCTCTTCATTATGATGCATTGATGATTTAATTATTTGTATTTGTAACTTCTACATTTTAATCAAGTTTTTTTCTTTAATAAATCTATGTTTTCATCCCTAAATTTTAATAGAGTTATTATACGACTCCTAAAAATTTAATAATTCTTTTTCTTTAATCAATTAATATTTATATCCATGAACTGTAATATGGTTATGAAAAAGCCCTTCACTTTGATAACTTTTAATTTTAGTTATTTACTCTTGCGTATTTTTAACTTTGTTTCAACGATAATTATGTAAAATACTAATGTACAAATTATCAAAATCGTCCCTTAGGTACTTTCTGCCGAATCTACATCCCGACGCAACGTTATACAAAATTCGTTTTTGTGGTTTTTAGTTGACTTTAAAACATCTCCAAATTCTTTTGGGCAAGTTTATTTTTTGGGTTTTCTTTTTTGGTTTTTCTTTTTTGGTTGCTATACCAATGATTGGAACCATACCATATGGATACCGTAAAAAACCAAACCAAGACAGACAGAATTTCCATCATTAACGTTATTTTTACCACCGCGTCTAGGCTTTCATTTTTTTTATATTAGTCCGCTCCCCGCCACAAAGCGCAAGTGTAACCTAACTATTTGTTGTCAAACTCATAGCTAAAAAGTTTAATACAACAACTAAACGGTATAGAACAAACAACAACTAATTAATCACATGAATTGTCGACAACTCACAATTTACTTATTAAGTGGGAATAAAAAGAACTTCAAGTTTAAGTTGAGATTTTTTTTTTCCGGTGTCTATCACCCTCGATCCATGTATGAATACGTTAATTGAGTTATACGGCTATATTTCTCTAGGGCAATATATTTTTGAAATTTTTTGACTTGGATTTACTATGACCATAAATAAAACTAGAGGTGTTTGTAAACGTGGATGTTTGTTTGCCACAAATGGTACTCTTGCATGATCAACTTCACACGACTCATTCTAGAAAGAAATATCACATGGCAACATAAATGTATTAATAAAGACGTTTTACACTATGAATAATACAATCAAATACATAAACATCATAACCTTTTACACTATCACTATTAAAATAAGCAAACTAATATTAATTCAAATATAAAAAAAGTGGTGCAAATGTAAATGAAAAGTTACTAGTTGAGGTTAAGCGGGTGTCGAGTGGATCCAAACAGGGGCGGAATGAGTATTATGTATCGGAAGTAAAGAACATCAGTCGATTACGGCATAGAAACTCAGTGCAATTGATAGAGTGGTGTCACGAACAAGGCGATTTCCTTCTCGTATAAACTCAAGTTTATGTCAAACGGAAGCCTTGATTTGCAGTTGTTTTACTCGAAGTCGACGCTAAGTTCATCGGTTTGGTACAAAATAGTAATGGGATTTGCCTTAGCCTTGCTTTATCTCCATGAAGAATGGAAACAATGTGTAGTGCATAGGGATACCAAGTCAAGTAATATAATGCTAGACTCGAATTACAATGCCAAGTCAGGCGATTTTGGGCTCGCGCGGTTGGTGGACCATGATCTGGGGTCTCAAACCATGGTTCTAGCTCGGACCATGGGTTACCTAGCCCCAGAATGTGAAGATTGACGGAGCTAGTAGAGAAATAGATGTGTATAGTTTTGAATTAGTTGCGTTGAAATTATATATTTTTTTCTTTCTTTTAAACCCAACTTAAATGTTATTGTATTTCATATTCCACAATTTACAAATATTCCATTAGTAGGGTAAGGATCAAATACACAGTAAAAGAAAAATAGGAAGACATAGGAAGGGTATCAAACGGACTCCGATTGAACTAATTCAAACGGTATTGGAACCGTCTTATCGAACCCTACGACGTTAGTTTTTAGGTCTTCGTTTTTTGAGGTTTTAGCTTGTAGTTTTTAGAATATGTGTTATATCATTGTGTCTTTTATGTACCATTGTGTCTTTTTCTTATTTTCATCATTGTGTCATTTTTTCAATTCATTGTGTCTTTTTTCTTCGGCATTGTATTATATTTTTTGGCACTGTGTTATATTTTGTGGCTCATTGTGTCATATTTCTTGATTTATTGTGTTTTTTGTATACTTCTCACCTTTCTCATTTTTGTTATACTGTATAAAATAACTTGACCCTCCATTAGAATTAGAGTTTTATTTATAAAAAACATCCAAAAATAAATAAGATATATTTAAAAGGATACATCATGTTCTTTTATAAAAGTAAGGTTTATAAAAGGAAGGGAGCAACAACTTTGGAGTTTGGACTACACCTCTACAATGTTTTTTTAAAAGGAACGAAAGGCTATCATCCGCGTAATTCAAATATTCAATGGTAAAAGGCCCTACACGTCTGTGGACACAGACGAATCTAGTAACCCAACCCGCCACTATTCTAGGGAAAATTCAACTCTCAAAGGCTAACTATGAAAAAACCTCTGACTTAACCCGGAAAATTTTGCTCCAAGCGAGACTCCAACCCAAGACCTCCACATTGGAAAGTCAACAGGCTGCCAATACATCCACCACAAGGTCATTGGCTACACCTCTATAATAACCACACAGTTGGTGTCTGTTTCGTATAAGGTAATGGAATGAATCATTACATTGTGTTGTTTGGTAGGCAGGAAAAGACGAAAAAATGAAATCAACTGTGGGTGGGTGGTGGCTGTGGTGGGTGAAGGATGTGGGGTGTCGGCGGTGGTGGCGACGATGGCGCTCAAATTGTCACCAACTATATTCCTGCCGAGTGGCGCGGTGAATCCTCAACGCAACACGTTGGTTTTGACGACACTAGTTTACAGTTGTTAAAATTTTGATATACGCCAGGTAATAATGACAGTTTATTTAATTATACATCTTTATTAAACCTAACTTAAAAGTTATTGTTTTTTATTCCTTAGACTATCTGTTGTGGCCTGCGAGACACAACTTTGTACACGTGATTAGCGGTGTCCACAACATCTCCACGTGAAGCTGTCAGCGAGTGATGGGACGTGAGCCAGCTCGCATCCGTTAGCGGGCTGACTAATCTTTTAAAATTCAAATATTAAATTCACCCACCAAATTAATTACCCCTTCTATGTATTTATCCAACCATCTTCTTCTTCATACTCAAACTCTAAAACCTTCAATTTTCAAACCAAACTTCATCATCATGGTGCAGTGGACTGAGGAGGAGGAGGTTTTCAAACCAAACTTCATCATCATGGTGCAGTGGACTGAGGAGGAGGAGGTTTTCAAACCAAACTTCATCATTCGTGCTCAAGTACCAACAAGTCCACAGGGAAGTTGTTTCGTCAACGCGTGGCTATGGGGCTCGCGGCCCACAATGGCATCGGGTTTTGGCCGAGTTTGGTACCCTTGTAGGGGTACCAACCGTACTAATGACTTCATCTCCCACAGGTTTGGAGACTTGAAATCGAAGTGTAAAAGCTTCGAAACCGCGTACAAAGCGGTGAAGGATGATATGCCCGACGAAACCGATGACGTGCTCGTTGCCTTCGCCAAAGTGGAGTATCTTCGGACAGTTGGTCATAACTTCAACCACGTTCGGCGTGGCAAATGTTACGCTCAGGCCTACGTTAGTTTTTTTTTATATTAGTGTAATTTCCTTTTTTTTAGTGTAATATATAATGTTTTTTTTCTTTATTTTAGTGGAATTTCCTTTTTTTAGTGTAATGTAATGTTTTTTTTATTTTATTTTAGTGCAATGGTTTTTTTTAGTGTAACTTTTGTTTTATTTTTAGTTTAATGTTTGTGGTAAAAATTTAAATACATTTGGTAAAAAAAACCTCACTCACCTTGACCCATAACACGCTCTAGCGAGCGACCGCCGGCCGCTACCCAGTGTTAACTAAGCATTGACGTGGCATAATATTATTCGATAAATCATTCACTCACCTCTACCCACAGCGGATAGTCTTACAAATAAGGTATTTATTATCCCAAAGTTATTTACCTATGGTTGAGGTATTCTACAAAGGCTATAAAAAATGAGAAGGGTGAGAAGGATACAAAAAACACAATAGATCATGAAATATGACACAATGAGCTACAAAATATAACACAATGCTGAAGAAAAAAGACACAACGAATTAAAAAAATGACACAATGATGAAAATAAGAAAAAGACACAATGGTACATAAGAGACACAATGATATAATGCATATTCTAAAAACTATAAGCTAAAACCCCAAAAAACTAAGACTTAAAAACTAACGTCGTAGGGTTCGATAAGACGATTCCAATGCCGCTTGAATGAGTTCAATCGGAGTCCGTTTGATACCCTTTTACGACTTCATATTTTTCTTTCACTGTGTATTTGATCCTAACCCTATTTACCTAAAACGATAAATACAAAGAAAATAAATAAAAGTTCAAAAAACATTTCGATAAAAACTATATTTTTTCAACAAAATTTAGAAGGAAATTAAGTAATTAACATCATGTTTCTTTTGGGTTAGACAACTCTTTAGAGGTCAACTGTCAAATGACTTTATATATAACCAATGTTTTAAAAACCGGTTTTTTAATCATACCGGATTCGGCTAAAAAATGGTTCAACCGGTTGAACCGTTTTGTACCGGATGGTTAAACCGGGTTGATTAGTTAGCTATATAATTTTATAAATTACAACATTAACACAAAAATAATCTAATAGTACATAATTACATATAGAGGTTCCGGTACAAAGGACTCTTTTTGTGAGAAGGATAAGAAGACATCTTAGGGTGACACGTGGCATTAATTTTATTTAGGGACAGGGTTAATTAGGTAAATATACACATAATTATCATTTAAGAAATTACAAATTATCATTTATGAAGAGTGATTCACGGGATTCTAATTCAAACGATGCACTCACAATGGGTTTATGCAGTTTTGTAGAGAATTCTTCCAAGAAACTACCCTCCACCAAAGTATACCTCTAATTAACACTTTTCCCTTTTTCGTACGTCATATCACTATTTCACATTTTAGTTTTGATAATATTACGTTTCAACTTCTATCAACAACTTTCACCAGGTATATAAGTATTATTTACCTCAATATCTTTCTTGAATGATTGCTACATATGTACACATTAAACATTTATTTTGAATGCGAGAATTTTCGCAAAAAATTAGATATTTTTTACTTTATTATTATATTATGAGAATGAATCCTACTACTTCTAGTTCTGGGGTTGCCACGCTTGACAAAAAGAACCTGGGGCGTATCGCCCAAATAATTGGTCTGGTACTAGATGTAGCCTTTCCGCCAGGCAAAATGCCTAATATTTATAACGCTCTGGTAGTTAAGGGTCGAGATACTGTTGGTCAACCAATTAATGTGACTTGTGAGGTACAGCAATTATTAGGAAACAATCGAGTTAGAGCCGTAGCTATGAGTGCTACAGACGGTCTAACGAGAGGAATGGACGTAATTGATATGGGAGCTCCGCTAAGTGTTCCGGTCGGTGGAGCGACTCTCGGACGAATTTTCAACGTGCTTGGGGAGCCTATTGATAATTTAGGTCCTGTAGATAATAGCACAACATTTCCTATTCATAGATCCGCGCCTGCCTTTATACAGTTAGATACAAAATTATCTATTTTTGAAACCGGAATTAAAGTAGTAGATCTTTTAGCCCCTTATCGCCGTGGAGGAAAAATCGGACTATTCGGGGGAGCTGGCGTGGGTAAAACAGTACTCATTATGGAATTGATTAACAATATTGCCAAAGCTCACGGAGGCGTATCTGTATTTGGTGGAGTCGGTATCTACAACGGAACTCGGCAAAATAGCCCCGTAACTTCGGGAGAAGGGGCGCAAGGTACGGAATTTCTCGTCAAATATTCAACGCCAACCCTGACAAGGGTTTATGTACAAAGAACGATTTTGAATCAGAAGAGAGATTTCAAGAAATGGATTTTAACCAGTGTGATTCTCTCGCGCTACTTGATCGATACTAGCACTCGCTATAACAATTTAATGATAAAATTCAAAAAATAGAGAAAATTGCTCGAATAGTCCCTGTGGTTTGCTCAGATTTCACCTTTAGTCCCTAACTTTTAAAAATTACAGGTATAGTCCCGAAACAGTGGACTTTTTGCACTCGGATAGTCCCTGGAGCTAACTGACGTTAGATAATCCAGTTAAGTGGGTGTGAAATTACTAAAATACCCTTACTTTAATAAAAATAAAAAATCAATTAAATAATAAGGTGGATGGGGCCCACAATCCTTCATCTTCCCCACCCCAATCACCTTCATCTTCCCCATCCCACCACCACCACCACCACCACCACCTCTCTTTCTTCATCTTCCCCATCCCAATCCTCTTCAATTGCCAGCCAATCGACTTCCTTCCTCCATACTACTTTTCTTGATTCACATCCAAACCCTTTTCTAAATATGCACCAGACATTTCCAAAACCCCCAACCCTCATCACTAGATTATGTGATCTGAAATAAAATTGTTTATTGACTCATCAATTTATGAGATGTATTTGGTTCTCACATTTGTGAATGGTTCAGATCTGGAAACGGGTAACAACAGTCGTGGTTAATGTTTCAAATCTAAAATCTGGTTTTATGCTATAGTGATGATTATTGTACTCGAAAATTTTCTTAACAGATCTGAATCCTCTGAAACGTCACCGGATTTTAAACCCTCTCAAAAGGGATCAAAGACGAAGTCGTTAAAATGAGACAAAGCCACAGTCGTCAGATCTGCAACCTGGAAATGAGAGGTGTGTGTCGCTTGTGGTGGATTCTCTAGTTGGGGTTACAGATGGCAAGACAGAACCAGATGGTGGTGGTTGGTGGATGGTGTGCAGAGGTGGTGGTGGTTGGGATGGGGAAGATGAAGAAAGAGAGGTGGTGGTGGTGGTGGTGGTGGTGGGATGGGGAAGATGAAGGTGATTGGGGTGGGGAAGATGAAGGATTGTGGGCCCCATCCACCTTATTATTTAATTGATTTTTTTATTTTTATTAAAGTAAGGGTATTTTAGTAATTTCACACCCACTTAACTGGATTATCTAACGTCAGTTAGCTCCAGGGACTATCCGAGTGCAAAAAGTCCACTGTTTCGGGACTATACCTGTAATTTTTAAAAGTTAGGGACTAAAGGTGAAATCTGAGCAAACCACAGGGACTATTCGAGCAATTTTCTCCATTAATAAGTAAGCATTTCACAAAGTAACCATAAAACATTAAAGAAAAATTATGTGTTTTTACACCATTGGACCAAACTTCATTGTGTTTTATCAATTAATTTTAAACATAAAACACACAACTAAGTGTGCTATACACTAATGTTTACATGATAAAACACACAATCAAGAAAAATAAGAACTTTCCCTAAAATACGAACTTTTAAACATAAAACACACAACGGAGTCCGAATAAGATAAAACACATCCTTTAAAAACACGTTTAGGGTTTAGGGTTTAGGGTTTAGGGTTTAGGGTTTAGGGCCCGCCATGATGGATGAAGCAGTATCATGTTTTGACAAGGGTCTGCGGGGAGCCATCGAAGACATAGTGGTATGTGGCGGTCCGTTCTTTGGTGACCTACAGTGGCGACTGGCATCCTTGCCGATGCGTTTGGGAGGATTAGGGCTCCTCTCAGCAAAGGATGTTGGGGTGTATGCTTTTGTGGCATCGCGAGCTCAATCTTGGAACCTCCAAGACCACATTTTAAGGAATAGCGGGGTTGTCGACATGGACTTGGACTACGTACAGGCCCTCGAACGGGTAAATGACTATCTCCCAGGTTTTGATATGGACGGTTTTTCTAACAAGGACACCGCCCCACCAAAGCCTCAGAAAACTTTGGCGAATGCCCTTTTTGGCAAAATCGCACAGAGCCTGGGAGAATCTTTTGATTTGTCCCCCCGCCAAAAGGCAGTTATTGAATGCTTGCAAAGCCCCCATGCCCAAGATTTCCTGAATGTTATCCCAATCGAAGGTTTGGGCCAGACCATGTCTAGGGTTGAATACAGGGCAATTCTTAAATATCGTTTGGTGATCCCCATGTACCATGAAGATGAAGTCTGTCCGATTTGCCGTAAGGCATGCTTGGACAAATACGGGGAACACGCGGTTCACTGTAAGGAGTTGCCTGGCTTCAAATATAGGCATGACTGGGTCCGCGACGTTCTTTGGGACATTTTAAGAAGGGCTGGGATCTCAGCCAAGAAAGAGGCTCCCGTGAATTTCCTCTCGGACCCCGCAGAAGGGAGATCCACCCTACGTCCAGCAGACCTGCTTGTCTTTGGATGGGCCGGGGGGAAACACGCTTGTGTCGATCTAACAGGTGTATCTCCCCTGGTTGGTTTGAGGGATACTGGTTTTGTAGCAGGGCAAGCAGTGTGAAAAGTAGAGACGAAGAAAGTTGAGAAGCATGCTAAAGCTTGTGAGGAGAACCAACACGTTTTCGTACCCCTGGCATTTGATACCTTTGGCTCCTTGGCACCGGAAGCCATCCGCTTCCTGACCAGAGTCCAACGGGTTATTCATAGCAGTGTCTCAACTCCGGGGGGGGGGGGGGCAGGGATTCGTTTTTAGTAGGTTAGGGTTTGCTGTCCAGAAAGGGGTGGCGGCGCAACTTGTTGCCCGTCTACCCGCTATCTTAATGTAATTCTTCACGTATTTAATAAAAGATTTATTTAAAAAAAAAAAAAAATTAAAAACACTACCTTTTAAACATAAAATACATAACCCTCGTTCTAGAAGCTGTGTTTTAAAAATATCATCTTTGAATCTTCTATCGATATCTTTTGATTTAGGAGATGTTTGCCATTTTTTGGAGGAAGGAGGAAGTTGAGAGAATCCCTATAATTATGCTCAATAATTGATTGTTGGGTTTTTTCAGGAAGTGCATTTATGTTTAAATTGGGTCTTTTTACATAAATACCCCCAATTGATATATTTATTTATTAAAATTACAACACAATTTACATGTTTGCCACTCCTTTAATCTCATCCATCCAATTACATGATCCAATGGACACATTTATTTCTTACCCTTCTCACAAAACACATCCTTTGTATGCTAACCCCACCCCATAATTACATACTAAAATACTATAAAAAAGTTAATCAATAATCTAAAATATAATCTAAAGTTTTTAATTTTTAAAAGTTATTCCTTAATAAAAAAAATAAATGAAAAATAACCCAAAAACTAACCTATGCCGGTACCGGTATACCGGTTCAAACCGGTATACCGGATTTTACCGGCGGTATAAAATCGATACCGTTTTCCATATTTACCGGAGTGTTTCCTACCGGATTTCCATATGAAAACGGTAATACCGGTATAACCGGGCGGTATATACCGGTTTTTAAAACATTGTATATAACCACTTAAAGTCATTTGACAGTTGACCTCTACCGCCCAGTCCCAGCATCCCATCAACGGTTCGATGATATCAACATTAATGCACACTAAAAGCATCGCTCATATGGTTGGGCAGGTCGCTGGCTTATTAATACCCACCACTCAAACCCTTGTTTCAATCCACAACACCACTCTACAATGGCCACCTCACCTGAATCCGAGCATCCGATCAAGGCCTATGGTTATGCTGCTCGTGACACTTCTGGATCACTCTCTCCTCTCACCTTCTCCAGAAGGTATTATATTATTATTATTATTATTATTATTATTATTATTATTATTATTCCCTCTTTAATTATTCTGTAATTCAGAATTATAATACTTCATGTTGTTGATCACAATCATTATATGTTTACAGGGCTACTGGTGAGAAAGATGTAAGGTTTAAAGTCCTTTACTGTGGAATCTGTCATTCGGATCTTCACTTTGCCAAAAACGAATGGGGAATTACCAAATACCCAGTTACCCCAGGGTACAATTTCCCTTTTCGAGTTTTGTTTCCGAATTTTTAGCGTTAATGGAATTACGTTTTTTATCTGACTTTGTAATAGTGACACGTCGTATTTATATTTATACCGTTAGATTATTGTACAAATGTTTATAATAGTGACTCTGTAATATGTGAGAAGTGAACATTATTTTTTAACGATATAGTTAATCATGCATTTTAGTTAAAAAATCTAGAAAATAAAATATAGATATAATTATTCTAGTAGAGTAATTATGTAATCTCTAAAGTAATTATATAGAGTAATTACTGCAATTACTTTACTAGAGTAATTATACAATTTGGAAACATGCTTGAATAGACGGAATTTTTTTCCCCCTTCACTTCTTACGTTAAATATATTAAGACCTATTTGTATTTGATCTTTACCCTATATATTACTTGTTAGTGTTTGTTAATTAATTTTGTATTCCGATGGTACAACACAGGCATGAGATTGTGGGTGTGGTGACGGAAGTAGGTAGCAAAGTGGAGAAATTTAAAATTGGGGATAAAGTTGGGGTTGGATGCTTGGTTGGATCATGCAGATCATGCCAAGGTTGTGCTACTGACTATGAACAGTATTGCCCCAAGCAGGTTGCAACTTACGGTATGCGCAATTTCGATGGTACACAGACATACGGTGGATACTCTGATCACATGGTTGCAGATGAGCATTTTGTTCTCTGTTGGCCAGAGAATTTGCCACTTGATTCTGGTGCACCGTTGCTCTGTGCCGGGATTACAACATATAGTCCGCTAAGATACTTTGGATTGGACAAGCCTGGTACGAAAGTGGGTGTGGTTGGTCTTGGTGGGCTTGGTCACGTTGCTGTGAAGATGGCTAAGGCGTTTGGGGCGGAGGTTACTGTTTTTAGCACCACACCTGCTAAGGAACAAGAAGCAATTGAGGGACTTAAAGCTGACCATTTCATTAACAGCAAAGACGAACGTCAGATGCAGGTGAAATATATATAAAAATTAAATGTTGGTTGGTAAATGATTCATTTCCTATGTTTTAGAGTTTGATTTGAGTTTTATTTGATCACAGGCTGCTAGGGGTACACTTGATGGGATCATCGACACAGTGTCCGGAACTCATCCGATTGCACCATTGCTTAATGCACTTACACCACATGGAAAGCTTGTTCTTGTTGGTTTACCAGAGAAACCGCTTGATGTTTCAGCATTTTCTTTGATCATGGGTAACAATTTTGATTGTTGAATTATGTTTTGCTTTTAGCTTTTGCAAGCAGATTAAATTAGCTAAACTGGTGGAATTTGGTTTTAATATTTAACAGGGAGGAAGACTCTTGCTGGTAGTAGCATTGGTGGAATCAAAGAGACTCAAGAGATGCTTGATTTTGCAGCAAAGCATGGGATAACTGCTGATATAGAGGTGATACCGATAGACTATGTGAACACAGCGATGGAGAGGTTGTTGAAATCTGACGTGAGGTATCGATTTGTGATTGATGTAGCCAACTCAATCAAGACTGAATAGGTTGAATTTTGAAGCTCTTGATGATTGTTGTATTTCCCTTTGTGGTTTTATGTATTAGTAAGCATATTGTTATAAGGAACTGAGAGGCTAAGGTTTAGGTTTTTTTATGTATGCATTTGTTTAGTAGTTTTGGAATGAAATTGCTTATTGAAAAGGCCTAAAGACTATAAAATCTAACACGACAATGTGTTTGCACATGTGAATTTGGTCTTTTAGATGGGTACTAGGACTGTAATTTTGAAAAGATAGGGATTATAGGTGAAATTGGAGCAAACCATAGAGACTATACAAGCAATTTTCTCTAATATTTATATTGTCCCACAACTTACGTAGTGTAAATTTCCTCGGTTTTATAAAAAAAATTGTATTTTTTGTGTCCGGCTCCTCCAATTTGAAAAAAAAAAGTTTCATGACTTTCGACCTCTACCATTCAAAATTTCAAGCTTCGTCATTGCTATTGTCCCGATAAAAAAACATAACAGTCAAAGAATAGAAAGAGGCAACTAATAAATTGCAAAAACTGACAACTCTCAATTTGTTTTTTTTAGATGGAAAAAAATTTCAATATAAAGTTGACTTGTTGAGATTTAATGTCATTTTCTCACGTGTCTTTCACACTTGATTTCCGTATGAATACGTTAATTAGGTTAGGCCATGGGGTGTTGTTCTCCTTCCCCCTTCTTCCCCCTTGTTCACCTCAGTGTTACGTCACTCTTCCCTTCCCTTCCTCCAAATTAAGGAAATGGTTCCCTCTTTCCCCCGCAATTAACATCAAAGAGAGAGAGAGCGCGCACGCTCGGGCAGGAGGGGGAATTCTCCCCGTCTCCATCGAAATACCATGGGGTGGTGGGTGGGTGGGGGGGGGGGGGGGGTTGGATTTTCCATGACTATAGATAAACCTCAAGGGTAATTGCAAACGTGGATGTTTATATACCAGTATTATTGCCTGAGTAACTTTGCTTTACCCTTTGATCTAGAGATATCAGGTGGAAACAAATATGTATTAGTGAAATAGAGTCTACGGTTTACACATCAAAAGTTTTGTTTACTCATCAAGACTTATGTATTTCATCCTTCCACGTTTTAAAATACTCCAGTAATTACAAAATTTTATATAAATAATAATAAATCAATAATAAATTAGATATGGTTTTTTTTATAAACGGCCAACAATTCAAACTAAGCAATCTTGGAGTATCCACCAGACAAATCGAGTAATCTAAAAATAACTCAAGTAGTCAAACACCACTTTCCGGGAAAATAAAAAAAATTAAGAAACTTTTCAATAAAAACCGAAACGCTTTTAAGAAAATTAAACTTTAGAAGGAAACACATGTTTTTCTCACGAAAAATAGAAAGAAGCAGCAAATTTGGATAAGACAACTATGTAATAACCAAAAAGTATTAAGTTGGTTTGACTATCATTCGTGGCGTCACCAATATTCACATAATTTAAAGGCTTCGACGATTTTAATATGAATGCTCCGAAAAAGTGGCAATAGTCGTATGCCATTGCTTACGTATCCCTGGGTTCTCATTAGCCTATATATATACACGCAATTACGTACCCATCTAATCATCATTTCAATCAACAATCCTCTTCAACACATCAATCAAACAACCCTCTACAAAACACAGCTACAGTATGACAACCTCACCCGAATCCGAGCATCCTATTAAGGCCTATGGTTATGCTGCTCGCGACACTTCTGGATTACTTTCCCCTCTCACCTTCTCCAGACGGTATTCTTTACCCTTTAACTCTTTTGTAGTAGCTTTAGGGATGGCAACGGGTCGGGTATGGTCTGGTTTTGCTAATACCGTACCCATACCCGGTTATAATATCTCATACCATACTCGTCCCATTACCCGTCGGGTATTTTTCGGGTATTACCTGTCGGTTAAAGAGCATACTTGCGGGTATCGGGTATACCTGTTGGTATTTGCATGTGTGTGTATATATATATAGGCTGACTGGTGTAGAACCACACCCCCCCCCCCCCCCCCCCACCACCTCAGTCATTGAGGGCCCGCCATTGGACCATCACCAGCCCAACAACGAGTATCCACATATGTTTATGTGTGGGCCCACTTCAATTTAAACTAATAAAAAACGAAAATAGGGGAGGTGGCGCCACTGGGGGCCTTTATTATGTTTCTTAGGCTTTGTTGGAAGGAGATAATGTAGCCCTTTTGACGTGGTGCTGCTCCGTTCCATACCATATAGCCATGTTAATGATTTATTATATGTTTACAGGGCTACCGGAGAGAAAGATGTGAGGTTCAAAGTTCTTTATTGTGGAATCTGTCATTCGGATCTTCACTTTGTCAAGAACGAATGGGGGGTTACTAAGTACCCGGTTACTCCAGGGTACAATTTCCTATACTTCATTAACCAACTTTATTATCTATTATAGTTATTATTATTATTATTTGAGTTATTAAATCTCAAGTATAAGTATGTTTATAATTTGTTATTAAATCTTAGTTGGTTAGATTTATCATTATATTTTTTTTTATACACAGAAAATATTATTCACTGGTTCAATTTTCTTTTAACTCTTTTGTAATTCAATTGCGTGACACAGGCATGAAATTGTGGGTGTGGTGACAGAAGTTGGTAGCAAAGTTGAGAAATTCAAAATTGGAGACAAAGTTGGAGTTGGGTGCATGGTGGGATCATGCAGATCATGCCAAAGTTGTGCTTCTGATTATGAACAGTATTGCGCGAAGCCGGTTGCTACTTATGGTGGCCGTAATTTCGATGGTACGCAGACATACGGTGGGTACTCTGATCACATGGTTTCCGATGAGCATTTTGTCCTCCGTTGGCCGGATAATTTACCACTTGATTCCGGTGCACCTTTGCTATGTGCCGGGATCACAACTTATAGTCCTCTTAAATACTTTGGATTGGACAAGCCTGGTACCAAAGTGGGCGTGGTTGGTCTTGGCGGGCTCGGTCATGTTGCTGTGAAGATGGCTAAGGCTTTCGGTGCAGAAGTTACTGTGTTTAGCACCACCCCTGCTAAAGAGAAAGAAGCAATTGAGGGACTTAAAGCTGACCATTTCATTAACAGTAAAGATGAAAATCAGATGCAGGTGAGAATTCATATTAAAAAAATATTGATACATTATTCTTGATACATTCACTATGGTTTGGATTTTGATTTGGTTTTGTGTGATCATGTTATTAGGCTGCTAGAGGCACACTTGATGGCATCATCGACACAGTGTCCGCGAATCATCCGATTGCACCATTGCTTAATACACTTACACCCCATGGAAAGCTTGTTCTTGTTGGTGCACCAGAGAAGCCACTTGAAGTAGCAGCATTTTCTTTGATCATGGGTAACAATTTAGACCATTGAATTCTGTTCTGCTTTTAGGTTCTGCAAGCGGATGAAATTAAGCTATAATTGTGTTACATTTGTTTTTGATAGGGAGGAAGCTTGTTGCTGGTAGTAACATTGGTGGAATTAAAGAGACTCAGGAAATGCTCTACTTTGCAGCAAAGCATGGGATAACTGCAGATATAGAGGTGATACCGATTGACTATGTGAACACAGCAATGGAAAGGCTGTTGAAATCTGATGTAAGGTACCGATTTGTGATTGATGTAGCCAACTCTATCAAGGCTGAATAGGTCGATTCATGAAGATCTTGATGGATGTTCTATATAGTTTTTATGTATTTGTGAGCATGTTATAGGAATCAAACTAATAAAATCACATTTTTATGTATTAAAATTTAATTTTGTTGTTCTTATGTAACCACTGGTTACGTTCAACACAACCGCCATCATGACCACCGCCATCACAGGACATATAAAACGCGCCTAATGAACTCCATTACCATAACCACCACCATCATCACCTTAGGCCAACGGAATAATCTCATTCTCTTTTTATTGGCATTACTATAGTGGGATTTCAAAGAAATGGGCTTCATTTTTTAAGCTTCTTATTACCCGTAGGAGTCCCACTGCCATTAGCACCTTTTTTAGTACTCCTTGAGCTAATTTCTTATTGTTTTCGCGCATTAAGTTTAGGAATACGTTTATTTGCTAATATGATGGCCGGTCATAGTTTAGTAAAGATTTTAAGTGGGTTCGCTTGGACTATGCTATGTATGAATGATCTTTTGTATTTTATAGGAGATCTTGGTCCTTTATTTATAGTTCTTGCATTAACCGGTCTGGAATTAGGTGTAGCTATATTACAAGCTTATGTTTTTACGATCTTAATCTGTATTTACTTGAATGATGCTATAAATCTCCATTAAAGTGGTTATTTATTTATAATTGAACAAAAGCGAGTCTGAATGGGTATACTTAGTCGTGGAGCATTCCGAGTATTTGCTTTAGGGATAGTTCCTGCGCATCTGCTTCCTTTATAACAGTTATTGCTCTGGTTCCAGAAGGTATAGCTCTTGCCTCGGCTTCGCCTTGGAAATCGGAGACTGTTCCAATTTCCTACTGAGATAGGCAAGCGGAGGGAGAACTAGACGTATCTTGCTAGGCAAAGACAGGTCAAACACCCAAACTGTAGTGGTGCGAGGCACTCTATCCTGTCAAAAGCTTGTGGAGTAGTGGCAAATACAATATGCTAGCTGGGGGCAAAATATGTATAAAAAATTTGAACAATAAATTAAAATTAACAGTCAAATAAAAAAAACAATTAGGATAAAAACAATTAACAAGGCTAAAAGAATTAGGACAAATAGAGGCAGAAGACAAAAAAGTACATAAACTAAATTATAAATAATCAACATAGAATAAGAAAAAAATTACATTTCCGCAACCTTATCATGCTTATCATCTTTTAGTTTCATTTCCTCTTATAATTTACAAATCTTTTGACAAAATCAAGTTGAAAAACTGTGATTCACAACAATCAATTTGTTCTTGAGATATATGAATAATAGCAATCTAAACGGACATTTAGTGTTCATCATTCACCAAATCGAATTGAAGTCTTAAATTTTAAATGAGTTTTGAAAGACTTTAAGGAGTGTGGACGTTGGCGTATGGTATCTACGATTAATTGATAGATTGATTCAGTTTTGAACCTAGATACTAATGTAATGGTCCCGCGGTAGAATAGGACCGAAGAAAGCGTTCTTGTCAAAGATGCAGGGCCGGCGACCGCCCAGGACCCAATTTTCTAAAAGTATATGCGGTCCCAAATCTTTGGGGTTGCTTTTTCCAATAAACGTTGGTCACATTTCTTTATGTTATATTTTTAAGTGTGTGTATGTTTAAAGTTTTTTTTATATATTTATAAAAAAAGTATTTCAGTGTCCCATTTACTAGTCGCCCAAAGCCTCCTGATTTTGGGGTCAATTATACCTCAACCTTATGTGGACGTACATCACTTTACACATCTTGATGCCAGTAAACTAGTGTCTTTATAAAATTACGTTATAAATCTATTATTACAGAAATACCACGTACCAACTACAGTTAGACGACTGCCTTTGGTTTTGAAATTATATATTTAATGGACGTGATCTTAATTTTTGGATATGCAGCCTTGTTGCAAAGGCTAACCCTTTTAACACTACACATTTTATTGTTTAGGGAAGGGTTCAAATACAAAGTAATGAAAACGTGCGAAGTGTGCGAAGGCTCACTTGCACATGATAATTACGTAATGCCTTCATGAATATACAAAAACATTACGTAATTATCATTACGTAATTATCATTACGTAATTATCATTACGTAATTATCATGTACAAAGTGCATGATAATTACGTAATGAGAATCACGTAATGTTTTTGTAAGTTCATGAAGGCATTAAGTAATTATCATTACGTAATTATCATGTACAAAGTGCATGATAATTACGTAATGCTTTCATGAACATACAAAGATATTACGTAATTATCATTACGTAATTATCATTACGTAATTATCATGTACAAAGTGAGCCTTCGCACACTTCGCACGTTTTCATTACTTTGTAGAATAACCGTAATACTAAAATTGTATGTATCTAACTTGTTAAAAGATAGATGCTAGCTAATGACATAGCACCAGTCACCATCTTCGGTGCCACCTTGAAAAACAAGTTGTGGCCACAACTTTTTATTAGTGCCAGTGTGCCCCTAACATCATGCAACTAACGATTTGGCACTTGGCACCGGTCCCCTTTCGATGATTAGATTGAAATCATGATTCGTGTAATAAACAATGAGCCACGCCTAACTTATGCACTGATGCACATAACAGTATAACACCGCAGTAGGCCCAACTTGGCACGAATTGATGATGGAGCGACAGATATAAGGTGCGCGAAAAGAAGAATGTAGGTATCAATAAATTTGTATGTGAAAGTTCTAGCTTCTCATACACATAATATTAGTTACCTTTAATTAACCATAAACAGATATTTTCATGTGCAAACCCTTTGTCCACAAATTTTACATTAGATTTTGTAGTTTTAGGCCTTTTTTATAAAACAATTTCATTCCAAAACAAATGCATACAACCTTAACCTCAGACTCACTTCCTTATAACAACATGGTCACAAATATATCTATTAAGAGAAATAGAACATTCATCAAGAGCTTCAATCCACCTATTCAGCCTTGATCGAATTGCCTACATCAATCACAAATCGGTACCTTATATCGGATTTCAACAGCCTCTCCATCGCTGTGTTCACGTAGTCTATTGGTATAATCTCTATATCTGCAATTATCCCATGCTCTGCTGCAAAATCAAGCATCTCTTGAGTCTCTTTAATTCCACCAATGTTACTGCCAGCAATAGTCTTCCTCCCTGTTAAAAGTTACAACCAAATTCCACCATTTTAGCTTAATTTCATTAGTTTGCAGAAGCTAAAAGCAACACATAACTCATCAGTCAAAATTGTTACCCATGATCAAAGAAAACGCTGCCACTTCTAGTGGTTTCTCCGGTGCGCCAACAAGAACAAGCTTTCCATGAGGTGTAAGTGCATTAAGCAATGGTGCAGTAGGATGACTTCCGGAGACCGTATCAATAATGCCATCGAGTGTACCCCTAGCAGCCTATGATCAAATAAAACCCAAAACCAAAATCCAAAGCTTAACCAACGAATCAAGTATCAACATTTAAAAAAAAGTTCTTACCTCCATTTGATGTTCATCTTTGCTGTTTATAAAATTATCAGCTTTAAGTCCTTCAATTGCATCTTTTTCCTTACCAGGGGTGGTACTAAAAACAGTAACTTCCGCCCCAAACGCCTTAGCCATCTTCACAGCCACATGACCGAGCCCACCAAGACCAACCACACCCACTTTCGTCCCAGGTTTGTCCAATCCAAAGTATTTGAGAGGGCTATAAACTGTTATCCCGGCACATAGCAAAGGTGCACCAGAATCAAGTGGCAAATTCTCCGGCCAACGGAGGACGAAATGCTCATCTGACACCATGTGATCAGAGTAGCCTCCGTATGTCTGCGTACCATCGAAGTTGGGGACACCATAAGTAAATACCTGCTTAACACAATCCTGTTCATAGTCAAAAGCACAACTTTGGCATGATCTGCATGATCCCACCAAGCATCCAACCCCAACTTTGTCACCGATTTTGAATTTCTCAACTTTGCTACCTACTTCTGTCACCACACCAACAATCTCATGCCTGTGTTGTGCAAATGAATAAAATTTTAACTAAAAAACGCTAACAAAAAATATAAAGATAAATAATGGACTGTCGTGTCACTATTACATTACAGAGTCAGATAAAAAACATAATTCCATTAACGCTTAAAGTTTTGTAACAAAACTTTAAAAGGGAAATCGTACCCTGGTGTAACAGGGTACGTGGTAAACCCCCATTCGTTCTTGGCAAAGTGAAGATCCGAATGACAGATTCCGCAGTAAAGAACATTGAACCTCACATCTTTCTCTCCTGTAGCCCTGTTACCATATAATAATCGTGACCAACAACATTAACTCGTATAATATGAATTATGGAACAACTAAAAGAGGGAATAATATAACACCTTCTAGAGAATGTGAGAGGGGAGAGTAATCCAGACGTGTCGCGGGCAGCATAACCATATGCCTTGATCGGATGCTCGGATTCGGGTGAGCTAGCCATTGTGCAGTTGTGTTGGAGAGAGTTGTGGTTTGAAATGTTGGTTTGAGAGTGGCTATAAATAGGCCAACTAGCACCACAACCTCATAAGCCATGGGATACGATATGATACAAGGTTTTTTGATGTATTCATGTTAAAATCATCGAAGCCTTTGGATTCTTATGTCCATAATGGGCATGTTTGTATGTCACATCGGATTGCATTGTTTGGAAGGATGATGTACAATAACATATTAACATACAAGCTGAATTTCTAATGAACAGAATTTTTTTTAATTAAAGATTTATATTTATATAAATATTTGTTTGCTATACGACAGATGACTCCATTTAATATTTAGTATTTCTCAAAAAGAAATAAAAATTATAATAGTGTAAAAGTAATAGCACATCTATATATCTATATAAAAGAAAGCATATATGGCCATTGAGAGTGCCACGTGGCTTAATAATTGAGTGTTTTTTGTGTTTTTGAGTATTTTTCTAAATTTATCTCTCTATCTCTTAATTCTCAATTACTAAAATTAAATTGAGTTATTTTAGGAAAAAAGAATTTAAAAAAAAATTTAAATTTTTCTCTCTTATCTTCCTCCCATAATTTTTAAACATAAATATCTTTTATATTCCAGATTTTTTAAATAAAAAAAATTACACCAAATTAACGAGCGTTTTATTATCTTTCCAACGAGTACCATAGTGCTATATAAAAACGAAAAAAAACGACTATTTTTTGTGGGGTTATATTCATACAGAAAAAAACATAAAGTGTTCAGGTTATTCATTAATCAAATTGTAACATATTTTAATTTACGTGAAGATGATTATATGTTGAAGGTTATCCTTTTAATACTTTATTATGTTTAATATGGTTTATGCTTTTTATTTTTTTAACTTTTTAAATAAATGTTTTTTAACTAAGATTGATTATGTTTAAGTTATTTACTCTTTTCGTGATTTGAGTTTTCTTTTTTTTTATCATTTTTTATTAAATCATATTAAAATTTTCAACCCCGGGACCTTCCCGGGGTAATCGGCTAGTGTGTATATATGTAAAAGATTACTATTGATTTGATTGTGATCTCCACCAAAATAGGAGATTATGGTTTTGTATCTATATAATGTATTGTACATGATCAATGAAGGAGATCTTGAATATCAATTCCTATATGGTATCAAGTCGGTCGCATCCCTAACCCTACCTCCGCCGCCGGTTCTTCTTCTGCTCCGGTCGCATTCTTTCTTTCTCCTCTCCCGATTCCTATTCTCATCAATGGAATCCTCCCTTCACCCGGCCCTCACGGTCACAAATATCAAAACCTATATCCCCCTCATCCTTGAGAAAGACTCCACTCACTATTCTATGTGGGCGACTCTTTTTCAGGTTCATTGTAGGGCTTATGAGGTCATCGACCACCTGTCGCCTCATCCTGCACCTGCTGCCTCCTCGTCTGCCGACCCAGAAAAGGCAGCCGCTCAGTCCAAGGCTGAAGCTTTATGGTCCCGTCTTGACGCTGTTGTTCTTCAATGGCTGTACGCAACCATCTCTCAACCTCTTCTCCACATCATACTCGAACCCGGTCAGTCTGCTCTTGAAGCCTGGACAGCGGTTCAACATGAGTTCAATGATAACAAAACTACTCGGGCCATTATTCTTGGTCAGGAGTTTGCAAACCTGAGCCTTGACAACTTTCAGTCCATGTCCGAATATTGCCAACATGCTAAGCATATCGCCGATCAATTAGACAGTGTTGGTGCACCCGTCGCCGATCACATGCTTGTAATTAAACTGCTCACCGGGCTAACCGAGCAATACGACGGAATCTCCACAGTGCTGCAAAACAAGGAGCCACTACCATCCTTTACTGAGGTTCGTTCCACTCTCTGCAGGGAATAAGACAAGAAGAAACGACAAACTGCTCGTTCCTCCCGTACCGCCGCCACAGCCCTGGCCACTTCGGTAACCCAGAACCCGTCCCCTTCATCACCATCGTACCCTTCATATCCCACCACAACTGACAAACAGCGTCCCCGTGGCCGACGTGGACGCGGCAAAGGTCGGGTCACCAGCAGCCGCGGCGCCGCTTCGTATGGTCAGTCCTCTCCGGCCAATCATCCGTATATTGTGTTTCCATCTAACTGGACGGCTACTCAATGGGCTGGGCTCCTCAACAATAATCCCTCGCAGACTTGGAATCCTTCACAGGCCCAACCCCCCTGCCCATATCCCTCTCGGCCCAATAGCAATGGAAAGGGAGTTTTGGGCCCAAGGCCTGATGCAGCTCACCACACAGTTTATACGCCCACAGATATCGAGCAGGCTCTTTACACGATGTCGTTGAACCCACCGGATCACGGGCTCATGGACTCCGGGGCATCATCTCATTCGGCAAACCAGCAAGGTATATATTCCCCGTCTAATTTTAATTCGTGCACTAATAAACATATAATTGTTGGAAATGGCATGACTATCCCCGTTTTGGCTCAAGGCAATCAAACCCTACCACCCCCTTTCCCACCTCTAAAATTAAACAATGTCCTATTTGCACCAAATATTATTAAAAACCTTATTTCGGTTCGTCGCCTTACAACTGATAATTTGGTTACTGTCGAATTTGACCCATTTGGTTTTCTTGTGAAGGATCTCAAAACACGGGCTCCTATCCTCCGATGCAATAGCACAGGCGATCTCTACCCACTCACTGAACCACTTCCGCTCAACCTCAACCAACCACAAGCTTTCACCACCATCTCTCAAGATCGCTGGCATCAAAGACTGGGTCATCCTGGCAACAATTTATTGCAATCTTTAAAATTGTCGTCTTTTATCGATTATGGCAAACTTAATAAAACATTGTGTCAATCTTGCATTTTTGGTAAAAGTGTTAAATTACCTTTTAATGATTCTGTTAATTTCACTCGTTTACCTTTTGACATTGTGCACAGTGACCTTTGGACTTCACCCATACTTAGTACGGGTGGCCACAAATACTACATTCTCTTTCTAGACGACTTTACCAACTTCTTATGGACCTTTCCCTTAGCCAATAAATCTCAAGCCTTTACTATGTTCACCCAATTCACCAACCTGGTTCACACACAATTTGAAAGAAAAATTAAACAATTTCAGTGTGACAATGGTAAAGAATATGCAAACAATAACTTTCATAACTTTTGTCATCACCATGGCATGCAATTCCGTTTTTCGTGTCCCTACACGTCGTCCCAAAACGGCAAGGCGGAACGAAAAATTCGTACTATAAATAATATGGTACGTACCCTCCTTGCCCAAGCCTCCCTACCACCCAATTTTTGGCACCATGCCCTTGAAACAGCCACCTACCTACTTAACATCTTACCCAGCAAGCTTCACAAGTTTCGCTCCCCCACCTCTCTCCTATACAATGTCACTCCTGAATATGAACACCTACGTGTATTCGGGTGTCTTTGCTATCCCCTCACCCCTCCACTACAATCCACAAACTTAACTACCGGTCCAACCCATGTGTCTTCCTTGGTTACCCGTCTAACCATCGAGGGTACAAATGTCTTGACCTCACCACCCATCAACTTATTATCTCTCGACACGTCCATTTCGAAGAGACAATCTTCCCATTCACCATCCAATCCTCCACAAAACCTCCCTCTTATGATTTTTTAAATCCTACCATTCATCCTCTTGTTTGGGATCACCTTGCCAAACAACACACCCACCCACCCAATTCCGCTCCCAACCACGGCCCACAACACGGCCCAACTCCCAGCCCACCTCCTCAGCCAACCTCGCCAAGCTCACCCTCCACCTCGTTACCCACCAGCTCTCACTTCTGTCCTGGCCCGCTACCCACCGGTTCTGGCCCATCTCCCTCACCTGACCAGGCCGGTCCGTCTGTCACTCATCCCTCAACTCCAGCCCATACACCCACCGGCCCCACTCCCCAACCGGACTCCCCTCACCCTTCAACCGTCCACCAGCCAACCCCACCACCACCTCCGCCACCACCAGCCCGCACCATTCATACCCGTTCTATGAGTGGCTTCGCCAAACCAAAACAGCCATTTAACCTTCACACTACCACCGTTGTCCCTGTACCCAAAAACCCTCAGGTTGCTTTAGCCACTCCGGAGTGGTACAATGCCATGTCCAATGAGTTTAGTGCCCTTATTAAAAATAAGACCTGGGAACTTGTACCTCGCACTCCTGATATGAATATTATTCGTTGCATGTGGTTATTTAAACATAAGTACAGGTCTGATGGTAGTCTCGAGCGCTATAAGGCTCGTTTGGTTTGTGATGGTCGTAAACAGGAACAGGGGGTTGATTGTGGCGAAACATTTAGTCCGGTTGTTAAGCTGGCCACCATTCGTCTGGTACTTTCTTTAGCTTTGGCGAAATCATGGAAAATCAATCAACTGGATGTCACGAACGCCTTTCTTCATGGGAATCTAGAAGAAATTGTCTACATGCACCAGCCCACAGGTTTTCGACATTAGGATTTTCCTAATCATGTCTGCCGCCTTAAGAAGTCTCTCTATGGCCTCAAGCAGGCACCACGTGCCTGGTACCAGCGTTTTACAGACTTTGTGACTTCTCAGGGGTTTCGTCAGAGCAAATCTAACAATTCGTTGTTTGTTTATAAACATGGAGACGATATTGCTTATCTTCTCATTTATGTCGACGACATCATTCTCACTACTTCTAGTGATGCTCTGCGACGACATCTCTTACACACTCTTGCAGGTGAATTTGCTATGAAGGATTTGGGTCCCCTATCTTACTTTCTTGGCATCCAGGTTACGCGCTCTGGGAACTCGTTGTTCCTATCCCAGCAGTCTTATGCGCGCGATATCATTCACCGGGCAGCTATGGATTCTTGTAAACCTGCCGCCACCCCTGTGGACACTCAGTCCAAACTTTCTGCGGATACTGGACCCCTACATGATGATCCATCCACTTATCGCAGTCTTGCAGGTGCACTCCAGTATTTGACTTTCACCAGACCTGACATCTCCTATGCTGTTCAGCAGATTTGCATGTACATGCATGCGCCTCGGGTCACACATTGGAATGCGTTGAAGCGGATCATTCGTTACATTCAGGGCACCTCTGAGTTTGGTCTTCATCTTGCACCTAGTCAGTCTATGTCTCTGGTTGCCTACACTGACGCAGATTGGGCAGGTTGCCCAGACGCCCGTCGCTCCACGTCTGGTTATTGTGTCTATCTTGGGGATGATCTCATTTCCTGGTCTTCTAAACGCCAGTCCACCATTTCTCGCTCTAGTGCAGAAGCTGAGTACAGAGGGGTCGCTAATGTGGTCGCTGAACTTTGCTGGATTCGCAACCTTCTTCTCGAGCTGCATCATCCAGTCACACGAGCTTCCTTAGTCTATTGTGATAACATCAGTGCTATCTACTTATCTGGCAACCCGGTTTAACATCAACGCACGAAACATATTGAGCTCGACATTCATTTTGTTCGTGAACAAGTTCAGAAGGGTCGTGTGCGCGTTTTACATGTTCCTTCTCGTCATCAGATAGCAGATATCTTCACTAAAGGCCTCCCGCGTGTTCTCTTTGATGATTTCAGGACCAGTCTCAGCATTCGTCCACCGGATGCTTCAACTGCGGGGGTGTAATAGCACATGTGTATATATGTAAAAGATTACTATTGATTTGATTGTGATCTCCACCAAAATAGGAGATTATGGTTTTGTATCTATATAATGTATTGTACATGGTCAATGAAGGAGATCTTGAATATCAATAGTAATCTTTTACATATATACACATGTGCCATTAAAAAGGTTTTGTGATATCTCTAGAAAAGGTGAAGCAAAGTTAATCATGCAACTATGCAAGAATATGTACCGGCGTATAAGCATCCACGTTTACAAGTACTTAGGTACGTTTGGTTCACGGAATTATTTGGGATTGGAATTTAAATATTTCAAAAGGAATTGGAAATTGTTAGATTTGGAATCTCAAATCCTTTATTATTGTGTTTGGTGGTTAATAAATTGGAATCTATCACCCTTGCCACCCACGACCCGCACTGTTGCGACCCATATCGCCCCTAACCGTTTTGACCTATACTGTTTCGATCTATACTGTTTCGACCCGTACTGTTTTGACGTGCACCGTTTTGAAACGATTCAAGTCGAAACGATACAGGTCGAAATGATGCAATTCGGAATGGTATGGGTCGAAACGCTACATGTCGAAACAGTGCGGGTCGAAACGGTACCTGTCGAAACTGGTATGGTCCGAAATGATTCAAGTCGAAACGGTACCGGTGGAAACTGGTACAGTCCGAAACGGTTCATTCCGAAACGGTACGGGTCAAAACGGTTCCAGTTGAAATGGTACAGGTCAAAACAGTGCGCGTCGAAAAGGTACGGTTCGAAACAGTGTGGGTCGAAACTGTTACCGGTCAAAACTGGTACGGTCCAAAACGGTTTGGGTCCGAAACGGTTCGCGTCGAAACGGTACGGTCCGAATCAGAAAACGACGTCAACCGATTTAGAAGATAGTATCTACTTTTAGTGCTTACATATGCGTGACGGTTTACAATTCCATTATCCATCAAAAAGTACTTCAAGTTTTGAAATGGAACACAATATTAGAACAATCTACTCCGTCGCCCCACACATCTCAAATTTTGTCACTCAATATAAAGTTACCCACCCACAGACCCACTTATCTAGCCAAAAGTAAAATACCACGCATTCTTACAACCACACAACCGATGATGATCCATTTTATCATGATTTGACCACCACCAATGTTATAATGTTTACTTTTACCTTACTGAATCGTGGTTTTTTACTTTTTAGCGATGTTTAGCTTTTATAGCTTAACGAGCTTGAAAATATAACAAGATCATATTGATAGCCTAGCTTTACTCACTTAATTGTTTATGACAAAGGAGCCAAGTGTAACCTCGATCTCTCTTACACGTGATGGAAAGAAAAGAACTAGATCTGCAAAAAAGTAACTCAAAACATTGGACTTGAGGTCATTATTTCGTGACAAATGGTTTTTAATTTATAGAAGACTTACTAAGTAATATAGAGATTTGTGTTTCAAGCAGCAAGGCAGTAACAGCTGGATTTGCTTATGATTGGTGGTTTGAGATCAAAATCACATTTTCACCTAACGAATTCATGACAAAATCAAATCTTAAGATCTTAATTCTTAAAGAATCAAGGTTTTACCCTAACCAAAGTTCCGTATAAACACGCCGGTCAGCCAACACGCTTTTACTTTTAACACAATAGCAATACTTTAATTTTCTATGAAATCTAGTTTTCTATAAATTTAGTTTTACAAAATACTTCAGTTTACAAAATGTACATAATACTTCAGTTTTCTATAAAATTTTCAATTATAAAGAATTCAATGTAGTGTTGTTTTAGGTGTGTTTCCTTTTATTTTTTCCTCTATATTATCAAGGAAGTATGGTTACAACCCTTCAATATGAGTGCTCTAATCAACAATCTCATTGTCCATCATGTGATTTAAAAATAAGATTTTTGCAAAACTGTTAAAAGGTTAAGGGTAAGATGTTTTATTCAATTTTATAACTACAATTTATATTTTATATATTTTTGTTTATAGATAGTTGAATATGTTGTATAAGATAATTTTCAGGATATGTTGATTATTGGGCTGGTGATATTATTGGGCTAAAGTCAAAGAGTCCAGAAGATGTTTGTTATAAGAGAGTCCATGTCCAGCTGTCCAGGAGATTAAGTCCAGTTGTTCAAGTCCAGTTGATAAGTTGCTGTCCATGTCATCAATCCGTGTCAAAGTCTTTTAAGAGATCTTGTTCGTTGATTGGATTGCATATTCACCGTTGGATTATTATTGTGCTTGTTCATAGAAGCTTCCAAGAGACACTATATAAGAGAGCCTTCTCTCTCATTATTCGTTTCGAGTCAGTCTCTCTTTGTTTTAGGGTTTTGTATCTAGCTTTCATCTCTTTCGATTGTTTACAGTTCTAGTGTATTATCTCATCTGGATACGTCTTGTATCTGTGAGTTTTCTGTTCTGGTTAATCAATCTTTGTAATAGAGGTTTGGTATTGTTAGGTAGATCAGAAAGAGAGTTGAGTCGTGTAGATCTGTTCTGTTTCTTTGATCAGATCATATCATTCTTTGTTTCTTTAGTTTTGTAACAAGAATTTTGGTTTTATAGTTGTTAAATAAATCTTGTTCAAGTTTGTTCTTTGATTCATGTTCTTGTAACATGGTATCAGAGCCCTAGGTTAGGTTCTTGAGTCTCTGATTCAATAATATTGATCGAGTCTTCCTTGATTTGGGATTATTTCTCTTTAAAGGTCTAAGGGTTGTTTCTTCCGCTGATTAACTCTGAAGATTGGAAGGTTGATCTTGATCTGTTAAGATCAGGGGTTTTTGGTCAGATCTACTTCTTGGATCTGGTACTGGTTGAAGGCCTACTGGGTTGGATCTTGAAGTTTGGAGTTAATATTCTTTAGCTTCAATTGCCTCTCAGCTCTGTACCCTAAGTGAAGGTACAGGCTGGGAGTTGGAGAACCCTAACTTGGGTCCCCCCCCTCGGTGAGATTGTTCTGATTCTTTCTGTTATTTTTGTGTGTCCTCTGTGTTGATTACTTGGTGTTTTAGGTTGTTTGATCTTTGTTTTTTGTTTGCTGTGATTGTGCTTGACTGTGTGTTAGGATATCTAGGGTGAGACTCCTGTGTTAAGCTTGTCCTGGCACCTTTAGAGTGACGAACCAGGAATCTGGCCTCTGACACAGCTTCGTCTCTTGTGTGCTTGTGTGGTTAATTGTTTTAATCTTGATTGTTTGATTGGTTAAAATGGTTGATGGTCAAGTTACTGATGGAGGTCCTACTCCTGGACCTAATGATATTCCTCCTGTTACTCTCATAAGCAAACTGGATGCAAGTGATCCTTTATACTTGCATCCCAGTGATTGTGCTAATCTAAATATAGTTACTATAAAACTTAAGGGGACAGAAAATTACACAGTTTAGGCTAATACATTACAATTAGCTTTACAGGTAAAGAATAAGTGGGGGTTTATAGATAAAACATGTGTTAGGTCTGTTGATGATGAGGTTCTGGGTAGACAATGGGATAGGTGTAACTCAATTGTGTTAACCTGGATTCTTAATTCTATTAGTGAAGAACTATACATGGGACATGTGTTTTCAAAACTTGCTTATGATGTCTGGAATGAACTAAAAGAAACTTATGATAAAATTGATGGGTCAGTGGTGTTTGATCTTTATCAGAAAATTAATTCTTTTAGTCAAAATGGTTTGCCAGTCTCTGAGTATTATCATAAATTGAACATAATGTGGAAGCAATTAGATCAGATCTTGCAGTTGCCTTCTTGCACATGTAATGCTGCAAGAGAATTCAATGATTTTAGTAACATGATTAAGCTAATGCAGTTTCTAATGGGATTAGATAACACATATCAAAGTGTAAGAACTAATCTTTTAATAAAAGAAACTTTGCCTACTGTAAAAGAAGCATTTTCTATCATTTCAAGGGAGGAATCCCATAGAAATGCTAGTGGTGGTTCTAAAAGAAGTCAGTCATTAGCCATGGTTTCAAAAACAAGTCAAGTTCCAGATTTTAAAAGAGGAAACAAGGTTTCTAATCAAAACCTAAAATGTTCTCAGTGTAATAAAATTGGACATACTATAGAAAAATGTTATGAGATCATTGGATACCCATCTTGGATGAGACCAAGGAATGGGCAAAATAAGAAGGCAAATGCAAATCTTAGTATTTCTGAAGGGTCTGATGTTGTTAATGCTTTGACTAGTGATCAAATAAGTAAGCTTTTGAGTTTGATCAATGAGAAACCTGTTGAGTGTAATCAAAGCAGCAGTTTGTCAGGTAGCTTGTTTAACCCTTTCTGTGCTAGTGTGTTTTACAAACCAATTTTTTGTTTTGCTAGTAAATATGGTGGTAAAGGGTATATGGGTTGGATAACAGATTCAGGGGCAAATCAACATATGATAAAAGATGATGTAGATTTGTTTAATTGCATGGATGTTTCTGATTTAAACATAAGAGTCAAGCATCCAAATGGAACAGATGCTCTAGTTACTAAAATTGGAAACAAAGAACTTGCTAATGGTGTCATTTTAAAAGATGTGTTTGTTGTCCCTGAGTATAATGTTAATCTGATTTCTGTTCATAAGTTAGCTAAAGACAATAAACTGTATGTGGGTTTTGATGAAAATAAATGTTATATTCAGGATTTAAAAACCAGGAAAGTCCTGGTGAGTGGTAACCAAGTTGATGGCTTATACTATTGTGGAAACACTTTCTTGAGTAATAAGGTGTGTTTTAATAGTATTGTTGAAACAAATTTGTGGCATGCTAGGTTAGGTCACCCTTCAAGTCAAGTTATGAAAATATACAAGTCTAGATTGAATCTGACAGACTTTGATGACACTATACCTTGTGAAATCTGTCACAAGGCAAAACAACATAGGGAGCCTTTCCCTATGAGTGAGCACAAGTCTGTCAGTATAGGAGAACTTGTACATGTTGATGTATGGGGTCCTTATAGGGTTAGTAGTAGAGAAGGATTTAAATACTTTCTGACTATTGTGGATGATTATTCAAGAGCTGTTTGGACTTGTTTGATGAAAAGTAAAACAGAAGTTTTTGATAATATAAAGGAATTTGTTAATCTTGTTGAAACTTAGTTTAGTAAAAAGGTTAAATGTTTAAGGACAGATAATGGGACTGAATTTGTAAATCAACAAGTTAATAATTTTTGTAAAGATAAAGGTATGGTTCATCAAACAACTTGCTCTTATACTCCACAACAGAATGGAGTAGTAGAGAGGAAACATAGGCACTTGCTAAATGTAGCAAGAGCTCTTATGTTTCAGAGTGGTGTTCCAGTAAAGTTTTGGTCAGATTGTATATTAACTGCTTCCTATTTAATCAATAGGACTCCATCATCTGTGCTAGGTGGAAAAACCCCATATGAGGTAGTTTATGGTTTTGAACCCTTCTTAGATCATCTTAGGCTGTTTGGTTGTCTTTGCTTTAGTACCATTTTAAATGAACATGATAAATTGAATAGTAAAGCAGAAAAATGTGTTTTTCTAGGTTACTCAACAGAAAAAAAGGGGTACAAAATGTTTAGTTTAGAAGATAAAACCACATCTTATTCAAGAGATGTGAAGTTTTATGAAAGTATTTTTCCTTTTAAGGAAGAAAAAGTTTTTAAAACATTTGATGAAAATATTTTTTCTGAAGTTACAAACTTAAATTTTTTTGAATGGTATGAAAAGGACAACCATGATCAGTCAAAAGGTCCCAATGATGAAAGAAGGGAAAAATCACTGACTGATCAAGAGACACATGGATCTCAGCAGTCAGGAGGTACTCATGAACAGACTGATGGCATGGCTACTGATCAGCAGCCCAGTCAACATGAGAAATCTCTTGATAGGGCAGAGAGTGTGAAATCTGGACTTAATGAAACTTCATTTTCTGAGGGAAACCTTGATCAGAGTCCAGATCATCCTAGTGTTAGAAGGTCTGCTAGGAGCACTGTTTTACCAAAAAACTTAAATGATTATGTAATAGATAGTAAAGTCAAATATGGTATAAATAGAGTGGTAAACTATTCTAATTTGACTTTTGAAAACAAGTGTTTTGTGTCTTCTTTAAATAAAGAAAGAGAACCTAGCTCATTCAATGAAGCTGCAAATGATCCTAACTGGATTGCAGCCATGAATGAGGAAATTGAGGCCCTTCATAGGAACCATACTTGGGATCTAGTAGAGTTACCTATAGGCAGAAGTGTAGTAGGCTGTAAGTGGGTATATAAGATCAAGTATAGGTCTAGTGGAGACGTAGAGAGGTTTAAGGCTAGGTTGGTGGCTAAGGGATATAGTCAAAAGCAAGGTGTTGATTTTGAGGATACTTTTTCACCAGTAGTAAAGCTGGTAATTGTTAGATGTATTATTACTATAGCAGTTCAGAATAACTGGAATTTGTATCAATTAGACATAAATAATGCGTTTTTATATGGTGACTTGAATGAGGAAGTTTACATGTCATTGCCTGATGGGTATTTTGATAAAAATGAAAAACGTGTATGTAGACTTAGAAAGTCATTATATGGTCTAAAACAGGCACCACGTATGTGGAATGTTAAACTGGTAAATGTTCTAGTTGAGCTTGGGTTTAGTCAAAGTAGATGTGATTACTCGTTATTTTACAAAATTAATGATTCTGTTACTATATATTTATTAGTATATGTTGACGATATTGTCATAATAGGTAATAATTTTGATGAAATAACTAAGGTAAAAGAAAGTTTAAAAACTAAGTTTTTGATAAAAGATTTAGGAGAACTGAAATATTTTTTGGGAATAGAAGTCTTAAAAGATGAAAAAGGGTTGTGTCTTTCTCAAAGAAAGTACTGTTTAGAATTATTAGCAGAATATGGGTTAACTGCTTGTAAGCCAGTTAGTACTCCCATTGAACCAAATCATGTGTTAGTTAATATTTGTAAACAGAAAAATTCAGTTTTAACAAATATAACAGGATATCAAAAACTTGTTGGTAAACTAATCTACTTAGCACATACTAGACCAGATATAGCTTATGCTGTCCATTTTTTGAGTCAATATATGCACAAGCCTACTGTTGGACATTTTAGAATAGCCTTTAGGTTATTAAGGTATTTAAAAGGTTCACCTGGAAAAGGTGTTTATTTTACTAAGTCATCTGAGTTAAACTTGTGTGCATATTCAGATTCAGATTGGGCGAAGTGTTTAGAAACTAGGAAATCCATTACTGGGTTTTGTGTGTTTTTAGGAAATTCTTTAATTTCCTGGAAAAGTAAAAAACAGACCACTGTGTCCAGATCTTCAGCAGAAGCTGAATTTAGGTCTATGTGTGCAACTACTTGTGAAATAATGTGGTTAATAAGTTTGTTAAAAGAATTGAATATAGAAGTTGCTCTTCCTGTTAACTTGTTCTGTGATAATTCAGCTGCATTGGCTATAGCAGCCAATCCTGTTTTTCACGAGAGAACTAAGCATTTTGAGATAGATTTGTTTTTCTTGAGAGATCAAATCTCTAAAGGAGTAATAAAACCTGACAAGGTGGTGTCTGACAATCAGTTGGCAGACATCTTTACAAAAGGTTTGTTACCTAATTCTCACAATCGACTTGGTAAGTTTCTGAACTTATTTGACCCATTTGGTTTATAAAATTGTGGGGGGGGGGGGGGGGGGTGTTAAAAGGTTAAGGGTAAGATGTTTTATTCAATTTTATAACTACAATTTATATTTTATATATTTTTGTTTATAGATAGTTGAATATGTTGCATAAGATAATTTTCAGGATATGTTGATTATTGGGCTGGTGATATTATTGGGCTAAAGTCAAAGAGTCCAGAAGATGTTTGCTATAAGAGAGTCCATGTCCAGCTGTCCAGGAGATTAAGTCCAGTTGTTCAAGTCCAGTTGATAAGTTGCTGTCCATGTCATCAATCCGTGTCAAAGTCTTTTAAGAGATCTTGTTCGTTGATTGGATTGCATATTCACCGTTGGATTATTACTGTTCTTGTTCATAGAAGCTTCCAAGAGACACTATATAAGAGAGCCTTCTCTCTCATTATTCGTTTCGAGTCAGTCTCTCTTTGTTTTAGGGTTTTGTATCTAGCTTTCATCTCTTTCGATTGTTTACAGTTCTAGTGTATTATCTCATCTGGATACGTCTTGTATCTGTGAGTTTTCTGTTCTGGTTAATCAATCTTTGTAATAGAGGTTTGGTATTGTTAGGTAGATCAGAAAGAGAGTTGAGTCGTGTAGATCTGTTCTGTTTCTTTGATCAGATCATATCATTCTTTGTTTCTTTAGTTTTGTAACAAGAATTTTGGTTTTATAGTTGTTAAATAAATCTTGTTCAAGTTTGTTCTTTGATTCATGTTCTTGTAACAAAAACATACAAGATAATGTATTCAACAAACAATCACCTTCTGCATTATTCGACATGTAGGGTCCGTTTTCATAAGACTTGTGCACGTCATCTTCTCCATAGCTGCTGAGCCACTCATGTTTGGTTTCCTTTACTTGACAAATCTACATGTTGCAAATTTTAAGCTTTAGAAAGCATGTCATCATTGTAAAAAGAAAAAAAATATATACAATAGGCAAATGCCATAGAAAACCAAAGTGTTGGTAAAGTCAAAAAGAACAATTAGTTTTATTCTTGAACATGTTTAAAACATGAAGAAAAATATATATAACAATTGAATGAATAATGATCTCAAGGGAACAAAAAGAATCGCTTACAATAGTAAAACGGTGTAGGTTTTTTATAAGGAAAACAAAAGGCATAAGAAAGAAACGTATGACACAAAGAATTTCAAACAGTTGAGATTGTTCATACGACTTGAGAACTTACATCTGGGAAACCAAATAGAATAGCACCAACTTTTGTCAACGGCTTCCATTATCTCATAAGACCATGTGTAATGGTGGGTTAAATTTGTGAGTGAAATGGATATTAAAGGGGTATTTTATGACATGTGGCATGTGGGGCCAATTTAGTGGGTGAAAGAGGCATTAAAAGGACAAGAGGTGTAATGGTAGGTGAAATTTGGTGTAAGACATTTTTTGACATGTGGCATGTGGGCCACATGCCAATTTATATTATTTTTTTAAAATTTAAATAAACAAACTAGTATATAATTAAAATATTTAACTAAAATAAACATTAAAAAAATTACATTAATTCACTAAATTACCTAATTTTTTTTAAAAAATACGAAACATAAAAAAAAATACGAAACATAAAAAAATACGAAACATAACACTAAACATTAATAATTAAACAATAAAACGACGAATCATTTGCAATGATCGAACATTGGTGATGGCGAAGTCGGTTCCGAACTGCTCCTGATAACTGTCGTTTGTGAGTTGAATTCCCATTTGTTGGCTAATGCCAGGGTTCACCTCAATCGTAGCTTCATAGAGGGTGTTCCATTTCGTACAGTTATTGCGTACGAGAGACCACCTATGGGTGATCTCATCAATGTTGCAATTCTTTGTTTGGCTAATTCGATTATATTCATCCAACACATTGCGTCAAAAACCCGACCTATTGCTTGACGGATTCGCGTTGACATTGATCCAAAACGTCACCAACTGGATCTGCTCTTTGTTAGTCCACGGTGCCATTAATCCGACCTAGTGTTTTTTGATGAATATAGGTGGTGAAGGTTTTTTGAAGTGGAATATGAAGAATATGGGTTGTGAAGGTTCATATGGTTTGATTTATATAGTGGGGTGTAATAATTTAAAAAAAAAATCAAACGGTTAACTTTCAAAAAAATAGAACGTTGGGAATTTTTTTTTTTAATTTAAACCCTGCCACGTGGCAGGATGCTATTGGCCAGAAGAATTTTTCACCCACGCGAAAATATTCGCGCAGGAAGGCTTAATGCCTGATTAACATGGGGGGGGGGGGGTGTAGGCAGGTGAAAGGGGGGCGGAAATCCCCATTTCGCTAGCCATTACGGGTGGCCTAATTCAATTTACAAAAAATAATTTCTTACAAAATGCGAGTTTATTGATACAATTTTACGGTACTTAAATGTTCCTTCTGTAATCAACACATACATTCAAAAATTAGACAACCATCATAAATTAGTGTTTAATAATCTAACAATTGACATTGACTTAGAGTTAAACAAATCACAAAAAACCCAACTTAAAAGGTGTAAAATCAACAACCAATATATCACAATAGCAATTTTATTTCAATACGTGTAAATTTAATGAATACAATAGAACTTGAAACAGTAACAAAGAAGGTTAGAGATCGTTACCACGAGTGATTCTTGATATGGTGAGGTGAAGGAGACGAAGAGGATTTAGAGGCAGTAATTTTTTAATGAGGGGTTTTCGAGAGAGGCGAATTTGAATTGCAAAAGTGATAGAAAGAATTAGGGTTTTTGTTTGGCGGGTCATAAGTGGAACCGGGTCGGGCACATGCATTTATTTGATGGTTTGTGTGATGGACACATGGATGCCTCGTTGGAGCCTACGTGGAGCATAGGTGGATCCCTATTAAGGGGTCATGTGTCTTCCGAGTTACTCCTTTATTAGGGAGGTAGATTAGACGCGAATCATCGATTATTATTTAAAATAAATATTTTTAAAAAGCTTTCATTAAAGCCATGTAGCACAATTTATTAAACTAGTAGGAAGCCCGCACGTTGCTGCGGGAGTAATAATATACAGTGCGATTCTCTATATTTAGTTTATCAATTTTGTCGTGCAGTGGTGTCCTTGAGGATTTATGTGCCCAAAAATTTTGAGCTAACCTTTTTCTTAGCTGGGTGTTTGTTTTTCAACCATCGGGCTAGCTATATGCTTTCGATGTGGGATCATTATATGCGACACTCTTAAGAATCACCATAAAACAGAGATAAACAAATAAAGGAACGAACCCATTACTTTAAAATCGGAAGCTTGCGACACTTCTTATACAAACTCTTATTATTCCCAAACCATTTAATACGAAATTCAAACAAAAAGCATTTTAAATTGACTCATGAGTAAAGACATGGGATCTGAGTTAAAAAGACTTTGTTTATCTTTATTGACTTTTTTAAGTACTTGATCAAATTTAGTGACCCGAACTTGATGGATTCTTGATCTGTTGGAGTTCTTTAGTTTGTTTAAGAATCTTCGCCTCACGATTTGGCCCCGAATCGCCGCTTGAAGCTTCACTACTACTCTTAGTCCGTTTAATACTTTCCATGCCTGTATCATACCATAGATATAGCCTTAGAAAGTATGTTTTGACTTTTAACAAGTCAAAGATACAAGATTTCAACATCAGAAAGGATATGGGATCTAATTAGTTACTAAAAAAATTAATGAGTTACTAAAGGGAACAACGGGGCAAAGGATGTATATAAATTAACGTCAAATAAAGATAGTGTCCGTCTTTGATAACTTTCTTGAGACTGAATGGTACCCAAGTAGGAAAGCAACCGAGCCGAGCCGAGTATATATTGGATAGTAGCTCGTAAGCGGCATGGCTTGTTTGTAACCACCCAAGTGAATCATTTTTATTATGTCATACGTTTCTTTAAGTTTGGGTCCCATCATGACACTGAAACACAAAACAGCAGCAACAATAAAGTTTTTCATTTTATTTTTACTAGGTGTACTACACGGCGCGTTGCGCCTTGTGCAATATCAACCTAAATGCCAAGAAGCGTGGAACACATTTGTTTGCACTGTGACTATATGGATTATGCAAACCAACAAAAAGTACGGTCACACATTCAAACAATGGATATGCCTAATTCTTCCATAAACTCATGTCATATCTTATGCCTGAAATACAACTTAAATAACCCACTAAAAGCCCATTTATATGTTCAAGCTTTAACTATATACTTGCTTGATGAAGAACGAATTTTGGCGCGTCGCAATCCGCGAGTAAAAATAGGTGGTGGACATGACACATCACTACTGAATCAAGTGGGGCGCTTTCTACAGCCGAGAGTGTCGTCTTTACTCACACCATCAAGAATATGCAACCTATAGCATCCAATCAAATCAAATGGAAGAAATCATGAGACAACTGCCTTTAATTTATAGTCAAACTCAAAACTTTTTACTAAGATACTAAAAAGTGCCTTTAAGTTATATTCAAATTCAAAAGTTTTTACTAAGATACTAAAAAGTAGTAGATACCAATCAAGACATGGTTTCATACAACAACTAATAAGAAATTTACTACTATATATGCTTACAATTGTATTTGGTATCATGACTTTAATTCCACCAAAATGCAGCTGCAGAAACATAAAAAGCCAAGAACGTTACTATATCTCAATAAAAACCCAAATATCAAATGTAGGGTCAAGTAACAATAACTGTAACTAAATAAATGCATTGAACTTTAGCTTTTACGTCAACATTTCTTGAAGTAATAGATGTATCGCCAAATTCCGTTTACAAAAATAATTCCGACCATATTTTGTGGTTATTTAAAGGAATGCCCCTTTTGGTATGTGTCAGAACAACTATAAAGAAACTTATACGGGAAGCAAGGTATATTTCAAGCTAGGCAATGGGTGAACATTTTGGTTCGGGTCAAAACAACACTAATAAAAACCAATAAATATTTCAAGCTAGGTAATGGGTTGTTGAAGCTGGTTATATATGCATATAGAACAACAACCTATCATCATCTAAACTAACCAAAAACTGTATACAACAACAGAATCTGGTTATTAACTCCACGTTTTCTGGAATTTGTTGGGTGCAACCTATTTAATCCATTACATCTACATATAACTTTCTATTTTCCTTTTAACTTATAAAAATAGACAAGTTCAGACAACTCCTTACCAATAAACAGTCGTAGAAGCCTAATGTTGATGATTATCTCCAATCACAGCACCAAACTTTCTGATTTTCAAGCTAACAACACTGGTTAGACAATACGTAGCACATACTTAACCGAATAAGCGGACCAAGTTTGCTCAAATAATAGATAAGTTTAGACAACTCCTTACCAATAATAGATAAGTTTGATCAAATAATAGATAAGTTCAGACAACTCCTTACGAATAAGCAGTCTTGTTCTCTTCCTCTAGCGCGAGACTAAACAGCGCGCCTGCAGCGTGTTCCTGAGACTCCGCGCATCCCAACTTCAACACATCAATCAAAGGCGGAACAATCCCGGACCTAACAATGTTAACTTTATTCGTCTTTTCCAGCGACAAATTCACCAAAGCAGCAACTGCGTTTGTTTGTACATCCGCATACCTCGAAACCACACATTCACGAAGCAAACCGAGCAGCCGCGGAGTACAGAGTGAAACCCTAACCTTCTCATACGAAGGTCATCGTGTAAACAAATAACTAAAAGAAGCAAAAAAAAAACATAAAATTAAACCAGCATCACAAGCAAAATAATTTTCCAAACTAATAAGTAAAGAAAATAACATACCTCATGCGACGACAACAAAACATTTGACGTCCCAAGTAAAAAGCGCACTGGAACCTAGGAGCGCATAAGTACAACTTTCTACATATGTGATTATCAAAGATACCTAAAAATGAGACCTATTTATGACCAAGATCTTTCAGGTTGATTGCTTAACCATATATGTTTCTCTCAATATTCGTGTCTTGGGTTCAACAAATAGATAACATATTCAACAACATGGCCTTGCATAATATGAACCTCAATTCAACTAACTTGTACCTGAGCAAATATCTTAATCAATTTCAACTAACTTGTACCTGAGCAAACATCCTCTTCTCAACATAAAAAACTTCACCCGGAAGCACATCCTTTGTGCCTTCAGTCGGTATTCTACGGATGTGTCCTCTTCCGCCGCGTCGATCTCTACCTCTTCGGGCACTGCCTTTACTTAACCCCTCCGTCTCTGCCACTGCTTCTTCCGCAGCTGAATTATCCGCCTCTACCACCGCCATTTCCACGGACACCCCTGACAAAACATATAACAATTGAACATTTAAACTCGGTTCATTTTACATACTAAATTTGTTAGTTCACGAAGTGTGTTCCAACGGCAAAGTATGACTAACTGTGATGACCACCAACCTGTTTGAAGCCAATAACACTTGTAAGTCATCAATAATACACAAATGATATAAATCGACATGTTTTACCGGCTTAAGAAAACATTACCTTTGTCACTCGCTTCAAAGATTTCAGAAAGAACCTCTTCAATAGTATCGTCAACTATAAGAAGATCACAAAACATGTAAACAGTTCTGATGATTAAAGTGCAATAATGTCTTAAAATGCATTTGCTAATTCATTAGTAGACTAAATGTGTGGCAACTTAAAAACTTATATCTCTAACTGGACTTACATAGTGTACCATAGAAGACCAATTAATATTGTTACTTGATTAAGAAATAAATTAGCAACATCATGATACACAACAAATGTTACGGTCATAACTATATATAAATTCATCACAGCCCATCTACAAATTTAAGAAGGTACACGTAGGCGTAAACATAACATTAACAAATAACAACAATATAAGGCTTCAATATGTAATAGGCCAATGACAAACCCATGTCAACCAAAACAACAATCAATACAGCCAACACATATATTCCAAACCACCATAGCGACTGAAGTGGCGGTGTGGACGACCACAACATACAGGTCTGCCACCTTCGTCACCATCTAACGCCAAATGGAAAGCAGAAACACTAACAAAACCTACTTGTTGGAACCATCGGGAACAATGACCGACAACAACTAACAACAACGGTTTTATCGTCGCCTAGAACCCCCAAAACAACAACACCGACAATAACACCATAGTGTACACCTCTCACCATCACCGTGGTGTAAATTCGTCAGCAAAAGCCCTGAATCGGCCACCACCAGCACCAACAAATTAAGCACCAAAGCCACCACATACCATCATTCAATAGATAACAAATACCATCCACGACCACCACATGACCATGGTATAAAGACGCCACCTAAGGTGGCTTGAATCGGCCACCGGCGACGCCTAAAGATGACCCACCAAAACAACCACATTCTGTAGTTTTAAGGCGTATCAGAAACACCAGTCCATAGCATATAAGGCGTAAATACGTGCATTGCTGATTCAAAAGGAATGAAGAGATCATCCAAAAAATACCAAAATGCCTCAAGACACCACCTTATAGAGTTGCTACTTTTTAGCCATCTCGTAAACAGTAAAATGGGGTTCTTTGAACATCTTATCGTTGTAAACAGGGGATGAGTTTCTTATCAATCAGTGTTGTGGCTCAGATCTCGCAGGAAAACATGGCGGGAAGGTGGGTTGCAGGCACACGCCTACCATCCAACACCTATGCAATGCCATCCTCGTCACATGTCCGTATAAATTCGAGATTCATCACTGCCACCAAGTAAAGTGATCCAAATGTTAAAAATGGCAGCAATTAGCATGCAAGTTGATGAGGTGAAACAGTCCAACAACAGCAAACCAGCACAACAGATCAGTGTTAGTTTACTTTTTATACAAAACATCATCCAGTGAACAATCATAACAATGCATTGGCACCAGATCTCAAAACGGCCAAACAAAAAACAACACACAAACATGAATTCCAAACGGCCAGATCTGTTAAAAAAAGGATTAAACCGCCATGGCTGCAAAAAGAGGCTGCAAAAACACTTGCAGACCTCCATTTCTGCCACGCCAAGCTACGGATAATCTGCACTCTTTAAACAGATTTGAAACAAAAGAATAAACGATCAATTGTCTTATTATTAGGCTATAAAGATGCGAAATTACCACCAACTGTAGGTTTTTATAGGGGAAATATACACCGTTTAATATTATTACCATATCTGGTGAACACTTTCCTCTCAAATGGAACTGTACCGACACATTGCAGAAGTATAGAAACCGAATACTGCTTGAAACCGAAATCACCACCATCACTGACGGCACCTCCGGCCAGAAGCCCTAATCACCACCATTGAAACCGAAATCGCCACCATCATCAAGAAGACCCTGTAGTCACCACCATCATCAGATGCCCCAAACCACGAAATTTGACCTTGGGGTTTATCGATCTACACGAAAAAGAGACATGCATCTTGATCCGAATCTTTGTCAGATGGTAACGTGGATGGCATCTTTGTCAGATGATGGTGTGGATGGCGGCGGAAGGTTGGCGGTGGCGGTGACGGGATGGTGGTAGGAATGGGGATGGCGGTGGGTATGGCGGTGATGCTTCATCGAGATGTTTCTCTCTGTCTCTCGCTCTCTCTCTCTCTAATTCCTCTCTTTCTCTCTCTATGCATCAGAGACTGTTGTGTAAGAATGAATATCTCGAGAGATGGAGTGATGCACATATTTGGCTACAAAAGACGCAAATACCCCTGGGTAACACCTAAACTACGCAATTGCCAAAAGTTACTGGACAATACTGTTCAAATCCTTTGAACTATTATTAGTATATAATTTTATAGTTCAATAAGTTTAAGGTACGACCTACACCAACAAGATGTCCAACATGAACAAAACCAAGATAATGAAAAATCTGAAATGGAATTAAATATAAGTGATATTAATTTCTAATTTTAAAATTGGTGGAATTTCAATTAGAGATGTTACTAAAAGTCATAAAACACCGATAGTTTATATTGAGTTATATTTGTTAACTTAGATGTTTGTTAAAAACTAAAGAAATTTAAACCAAAACTATTATGGGACAACCAAGCGCACCTCCACCCAAGTGGATCTTCCACAATACAGAAGTTGAAGAACAATTTTTACTCTTTTACAAAATCTGTTAATTAGCTTGTGCAGCAGGTCGCACTTTTTTAATGACATGTTCTTGTTAGCAACATTTTGGATCAAGGATAGAATATAGTGATGTTACTGCATCAACTATCTTATAACAAATGTTTATGAAAGCACTGAGCTTTTTAAAAAGTCGCATGAAGTTCACATGTGTACCTCATCATGCCAAGTTTTATACAAGTCTTGTATAAGTTCTTGCTTATGAGGTTGAGCACTAACCAGTCCTTCATACTTGTAACTTTTCTGGCTAGTCGTGAGATGAGACAACCTTTTTACAAGAAAAATTGTAAGTACAAGCTCAAAACCTGAAAGACAGATTTGAGAGTTTCAACCACTTCGGCTATGAGTTGTGGTTTATTTCTAACGGGTCAAACTCATAAATTTTTTGTAGTATATAAACCAGAGTTTTTATGGTTACCACAACAATAAATGGGATCATTCTTTGACTCAACCATAAACTCAGCTCCAACTGCCCCCCATGGGATCTATTCCGGGTTCCTAATAATACAATGAAACAAAAACTCAGTTTAATTGAAAGAAAAAAGGAATTCTTAACAAATATTTCTTTTAGTCCTCAAACGGATTGTACCTGACTTTCTAAGTTAATTTTTTTTGAAAATAAAACTTCATTAAAACCAACCAAGACCGACTTCTATTTCCAAGACAGAGACAAAAGCCGAAAACCAAAGAAAACCACAACAATCAAAGTTTAACGTTACATCAAAAGAACACCAACGACTCCAATCCACCACCCCACCCTTAAACCTATGCTTGTACCAAAGAAACCCCAAAGCCTTGATATCCGCCACCAAGTTCACCACGTTCGGGTCTTTACTGTCGAACACCTTCTCGTTTCTAGCTCTCCATAGTCTCCAACAAGTGATGATAATAATACCTTGAAGCACTGCTTTTTTAATAGCCGAACCACCACTCTGCTCGTGCATCAACACCACATCTCTAATATGAAAAACGAACGGTCTCGGGATCATACACCAAGCAGCTATCTTGTCCCAAACCCCATGTGCCACACCACAACCAGTGATAATGTGTTCTATGGATTCTTCATTCGAGTCGCACCACACACAAAAAAGATTATCAATCACCATATTTCTATGAGCCAGCGCCGTCTTTGTTGGGAGCCGATCTAAGTACGCTCGCCACATAAAGATGTTACATTTAGTCGGCACCCAAGAGCTCCAACTAAACTCAAAAGGAGCGCTGTTAACTGGAGAGCCACGAAGCCAATTCTTGGCCGCTGCAACCTCGAAGCCAGAAGAAGAATCCCCATGTGACCAAGACCAAGTGTCATCCGAACCATCTAAGGACACCGAATTCAACAAGTCTTCCACCAGCAGCTTTGCTGCCACTTCATCTGCGCTGTGCGGGGCTCGGGTCCATTCCCATTTGATCCTGCGGCTGTTCCCTTCGACCTGCAGCCGGTCAATTAACTTGACCCGTTTCGATTTTTCAATAGCATAAAGAACCGGAAATGCATCTCTAAGAGGTTCACTCCCCAATCAAGTGTCTAACCAAAAACGAATGCATCTACCATTCCCGGGTTTCCCACGAATAACGTTGTTAACCCCCGTCCCCTCAACCTTATGTTTGTTCCAAAACGAGACACAATTTTTCCAAACCCCCGTAAAAGCATTATTACAAGGCGCCACACCCCAACTCCTAGAAGACCCGTGGATAGAGCATACAACTCTTCTCCAAAGCACGCTTGGCTCGTTGCGAAACCTCCAAAGCCACTTGAGTAACAAAGCATTCTTATTAACTTCAAGAGACGCTACCCCCAAACCCCCATCCTTGACCCGTTTAGTAACAACCTCCCATGCAACCCAACTCATTTTCCGGACCTCATCCGAACCGCCCCATAAAAACCGCCTCATTAAACCTTCAAGCTCACCAATAATCTTCTTCGGCGCCTTGAAAAGGGAAAAATAATACGTAGGCAAACTATCCAACACCGATTTTATCAAAGTCAACCGACCGGCTATGGATAGCGTATTTGCTTTCCACGTAGAAAGACGGCTCTTAAACTTAGAGACCATAGGTTCCAAATTCGATACTCTATTCATGTTGGCCCCTACCTTTATACCCAGGTACGTAAAAGGCAAAGACCCTTGTTTGCAACCAAGCTCTTCAGCCATGCACGCAACCTCAACATCATCGACGCCAATACCATATATGACCGATTTATGGAGGTTAATCTTCAGCCCGGAGCATAAATAGAAAATACGGAGAATACGCCTCATGTTGCTAAAATTAAACGAAGACCACCCACCCATAATCATAGCGTCGTCCGCGTATAAAAGATGAGACAAAGAAGGGTCGTCGTTAGGGAGCTTTATCCCGTGAAAAGCACCAATATCACTAGCCTGATTAAGCATCCCCGAAAACGCCTCCATCAGAATAATAAATAAAAAAGGAGATATCGGATCCCCCTGGCGAATACCTTTTTGACACCCAAACTCGAAGGTAGGCGACCCATTAACAAGCACAGCGGCTCTGGAAGACTCAAGAATACCACGAATCCACTCACACCACGTATCAGAGAAACCCATCTGCGCCATAACAGACAACAAGAACTCCCAATTGACATTATCGTACGCCTTGTCGAAATCGATCTTGAACAAGAAAATCTTCCTATCTCTCTTCTTTGCCCAAGTAATAATTTCACTGATCATAAGAGGGCCGTCAAGAATGTACCTACCAGCAAGAAACACTGATTGTGTTTTAGAGACAACACGACTCATAACCATCTTCAATCGATTTGCCAACACCTTAGAGACCACTTTAATAATACTCCCAATAAGACTAATAGGTCTAAAATCCCCCAAACTCGAAGGATCGCCAGTCTTGGGAATCAAAGTAATAAACGAAGACCCCACCCCCGGACTGAACCGTCTCGTCTCATGAAAATACCCCAAAATGTCCACAAAGTCACCCTCGAAGATACTCCAAAAATGCTTTATGAACCGAAAATTAAAACCGTCAGGACCCGGGGCTTTACCCGCACCACAATCGAACACCGCACGTTTAATTTCCTGAACCGTAAAAGAAGCCACCAACCCGTCGACCTCCTGACCAGTCAAAACGGACAAACCATAGCACACGAGCTTCGGCCGAACACGTAAGGTTTCTTTAAACTTATCCCGGAAAAAAATCATAACCTCCCTTTTAATAATACTCGGATTCATCTCCCACCTCCCATTCACCTCCAACCCAGGAATATGATTAGACGCTTTTCGCTTGTTAATGAACCCATGAAAATATCTCGAATTATCATCCCCGTGAGTGGCCCACCTGCATCTAGCCTTCTGCTTCAGATCGCGATTTTTAAACTCATCTAATTCCCCAATTCGACGCTTAATCTCCGTCAAAGACCATACTTCATCTTCAGCCAGCGATCTACTCTCCACAATTTTATCCAGCACATTAAGTTCCTCGATCAAGACCCTTCGTTCCTCTGATTCGACCGCTTTGACGCCAATCACCCAATCAGTAATATTTTTCCTTAGCGCCTTGAATTTTGACATAAGCCTTGCATCTGGAGCGCCGCTGAAATACCCATCAACTAAAGAATTTTGAACAACCAAGTTGAAATCCTCCCGGCCGATCCAAGAATTGAAAAATCTAAAAGGCTTAGGGCCGAAATTACTCGAACCCGTCTTCAGCAGCATCGGACTATGATCAGATTTAAACCTCTCCAGAGCAGTATACTTCGCACAAGGCCACTCCCAGCTGACAAAAATCCTGTCAATGCGGCTTAATTTATCACCTGCAACAAAAGTAAACCGCCTCCCTTTCAAGGAGTACTCATGTAAATCCGAAGCATCAATAAAATCATTAAATTCAGACGCCTCAACCGCGTTAAAAATAGAGTTCCGCCTTTCATCCGCTTGTCTAACTGCGTTAAAATCTCCGGCCACAACCCATCCCCCCCCCCCTCACCCACCAAACCTTTAATCTCGTCCCACATAATACGTTTAGCAACTAAGTTTTGTGGCGCATACACGTTTAACAAATTAAACGGACACCGACTACCTTTCAATTCCCCCGAAACAAGCAACCAAATAACGCTTTTAACCACCCTTTCCATTTTAAAAACCTTGGGGTCCCATAAAGACAACAAACCTCCCGACCTTCCGGCCGAAGAAACCCACTCGAAAAGAAAATCCCCATGCCCCCCAAAACGCCCAAGGTTAAATTTTCATGTTTAGGCTTTCTTTTCCCCTCTAGTATATTATCCACTTCCTAAAAATAAATATACTCAATAAAACCTTTGGCCACAAGACCATGCCATCCACCTTCCTTAACAAATTCCCTAAATATTATAACAAAAAGGAGTCAAATGCCAAAATGGCCCCTGTGGTTTGACCCAAATTGCCACTTTGGTCACTATTTTGAATTTTTTGCCAAAACCACCCCTCAAGTATCGAAAAGTGCCAAAATGAACCATATTTAACTGAGTTTCTAACTGAGGATGGAAAGTCAGTTAAGTATCAGGGGCATTTTCGTCCTTTCATCCCAACCCCCCATCTTCTTCTTCTTCAAACCACACCAGCCACCACCACCACCACCCATCTCCACAACCTTCACCAGCCACCACCACCACCCTTCACCCTTCACCGTCCACTACCACCCTTCACCCTCCACCACCACCTAGTAACAGATCTAAATCTAACCCACCCTAAATAATCATCTTCCCCAAAAAATTTAATCCTACCTTCTAGTTGTCATCTTCCCCAAAAATACACCCAAACCTAACCCACCCTAAATAAATAAAACCTATCACAAATAAAACCTTCCTCACCTCTGTTCTTGATCCTATCACAAACACATAAATCGACTACCTCAATCGAACCTGTTCGCTCTGTTCTTGGCATTAAGCCTTCGGAAATCGAACCTGACCACCCGCTAGCTTGCTCCTGTTCTTCGCTGCTAGTCGCCAGAACCGGACCGTTTTTTTTATCATCCTGTTCTTCGCTTCGTTCCTTGTGTCTGGTACGTTATACTACAATAGATTCCTTACGTTTTGGTCGTTATCAGTGGGATCTATAACCCCTGTGTTGGTTTCGAATTCGTTACAGTGGTTAATGATTTTTTTAGTTAATTTATCTCCATTTTCGACTTCATCATCTGTCCGTTCAGCCAAGAATAATATTAGACAAGTGACATGAAAATGGAAATGAATTTTACACTTTCTCACTATTTTAGAAACCAACTTTAAGTCAGGCGTATTTAGGGTGGGTTAGGTTTGGGTGTATTTTTGGGGAAGATGACAACTAGAAGGTTAGGTTTGGGTGGTGGTGGTGAAGGGTGAAGGGTGGTGGTGGACGGTGAAGGGTGGTGGTGGTGGTGGAGGGTGAAGGGTGAAGGGTGAAGGGTGGTGGTGGAGGGTGGTGGTGGTGGCTGGTGAAGGTTGTGGAGATGGGTGGTGGTGGTGGTGGCTGGTGTGGTTTGAAGAAGAAGAAGAAGATGGGGGGTTGGGATGAAAGGACGAAAATGCCCCTGATACTTAACTGACTTTCCATCCTCAGTTAGAAACTCAGTTAAATATGGTTCATTTTGGCACTTTTCGATACTTGAGGGGTGGTTTTGGCAAAAAATTCAAAAAAGTGACCAAAGTGGCAATTTGGGTCAAACCACAGGGGCCATTTTGGCATTTAACTCTAACAAAAAGCTATTAATAAATTGTAATCAATATAACAAAAAGGTGTTTAATTACAAAATCAGGAAGTATATATACCCGTTGGTGCAAAGCTAATATATCTATGTTATGAACAATCTTTGTTTCCTTTATATGAACGTCTCTTATCAATCCAACTTCAATGCTTACATCAATCTATAATATCAAAAATCAATTAACAGTTCAATATTCTAACACTTTTATAATTGATTTATAGTCTAAATTATCATTTTAAACACATCTATATCTAACATTTCTATCCTAGGAAGCTCATAGGATACATCAAGACCCATGTGTTCTAACGCAATCAAGTAATCAAGATCACTTAATCTCATTACAAATGAACAAACATACCTGATTAAAGATTCATACAGGAGTGACCTTGAGCTCTTGGTTATAGATCCGATCGAACAAGATGAAAACAAAGAGAACATCTTTAACTATATAAAGGTAGGGGAGTGAAAAGGGAAGAGATTATAACTGATATAGCATTGAATTGGTGTTTTAATAGGTATCATGAGGGGATGAATAAAGGTAGGAGAAGGAATTTGTAACTCATGTAATGTAGTATTAAATTGCGTATTATGAGTGAGGTTACATACCCAAAGGGAAATAAAGTCTGCATTAGATATTTATACCATAAGCATTAGAGGTTGTATGTGAGAGGCATAATTGGAAGAACGTGATCAAAGATTACACATTTGTTAAGAGCCCTTCCAACTCCCATCTTAAAGTTAGTGTAAAATTACCTTTGAAGCCATCTCTCTTCCTTAATAAGGTAACATAGAAACATAGATTAGTTGATTTACTATCCACAAATTAATGCAAAACAAATGGGTTAATTAAATTAAGATGGGCTAATTTCTAGTTTGGATTCACAAGTTGTTTTAACTGGCAGCCCATGAAAAGAACAAATTATTGGGCCAAAATGAAAGGATAATATACTAGAGGGGAAAAGAAAGCCTAAACATGAAAATTTACGAAACGATGACGATATAGCTTCTTTCTTCTTTATGGCTAAGTAGTTTTTTCAAGTGATCACAATCGAAGTGACGGTTTGGTTATCCATTTAACTTTTATGTTTAGTATTTCTATTCGACACATGAACTGAAACAAGTGGGTATGTATACATTTAATGATATGGTTTGCTTATGTTAATTATTGGGCTGTCTTTTTTTACCCAAAACCTAACCCGACTCAAATTTGAAGTCATCCGAACTTGAAAAACCCAAACTCAACCAACCGAAACCTTAAATAGGTTGGTTATCGGGTTCCTTAAATAGGAGGAAGAGAGGGATAAAGAAGGGGGGAGAGATGGAGAGGGAGGGAGGGAGAGAGAAGGTGAGATTTCCAGTGAAAGTTCAGCAAACATAAAGAAAAAAATGGAAGTGATAAACAGATTAGATTTTCACAATTGTCAGGGGACGACGAAGGCTTGTGGTGGAGAATGGTTAGATCTATTGGGCAAGCTTTGGTTTTGCTCAGGCCGAAATAACGTAGAGATGGCTACCAAAAGAGCTAAACCCTGCATGTGGTGTACTCGTCCAAGAAAAAAAAATCCAACATAAGGCAGAAATAAGATTTCAAGCATGGAAAAGTCCTTTGCTGATTGATATCCCCTAGTGGGCAATTGATCTCTCCACTCCCTTTAAAATTCCGATTGTGACTCCTGATTTTCTCTACGCAATTTTATTCAATCATCGAACACTTTTTTTATTTTCTGAAAACAGGGTCCTACTTTTTGACGGGGCCCCAATACCTTGCTTTACCAAAATGTATGATGGGGCCGACCCTGTTACAAACACACATATAATTATTATTAGGAACATGGATATAATCATTATCATGAACCTAAATATGAATAAGAACCTAGATATGAATCTAAAACGTGTTTAGTTTTGAAAGAACAAAATAATCTATTTATATATGTACAGCGGATATAATGTATATATGTGTGGCCCTCGGGGGGGCAAAAGTAAAGTTACACTAGTTTTAACGTTATTTTACTACTTTTGTGAAAATAACGTTAAAAACGACGGACGGTTAATCATGCATCATGTGGTGGCGTTGATAGCCAAAAGACAAAGGGGTAAATGCATTGATCGGGTTTGTCCCGATTGCTAAGTGTTCTGTGCCTTATGTCCAAGGCTTGATACCAAACCACATCGAGCCGGGGGTCTCACTGGAAGCAGTCTCTCTATTCTTAGGGATAGAGGTAAGGCTGTCTACATCTTACCCTCCTCAGACCCTACCTTAGCTTTGCTATAGGTGAGATTAACTGAGTATGATGATGATGATGACAGCGGACTTAAGAGCAATCACACACCAATACTAACTGTGTGGGTTAAAAGTATCAACAAGAAAGATATTGACATACAATTATGCATCCTATATTACAATAAGGCTGGATTACTTTACTAACCTCTAACTTATAGTAGATTTTCCCATACGATTCCTAAATACGTATAGGTTTGGGCGTTACCCTAGGGCCCTCACATGGTTTGTGACATTAAAACTTAAACCAAATAACCTCGCTAGTACTAAATGGATGACACTAATAACACCACATGTGAATTCATGTTTAGTATGATTCGTTGACAAGTGACGAATTTAGGAACATAAGATTTTCAAAATTTATTGGGTTCCTTTTGGTAATTTCTTTTTTAAATTATACAAGGTTATTACTATTTTTTTTCAATCCGAGAGGATTCCTGGAAACCCACAAAAATGGGCAGGATCCACCACTGTCAGGGTAGTTGTATACCTCTAGATATTAGTGTATAAGGATACATATCGACAAATGAAATAAAAAATCTATGTTTAAAATCGCCAAAAAAAAATCAAATTTTATAGATGATAATATGGACAAATAGATTTTAGATGTTTATACATGAAAATAATAAGATGTTGAATCCTTATACTATTATAATAAAATAGTATGTTAAAACATCTTGTGTTATACACGTTGAATAAATGTAACTTTATATATCAAGTAATAAAAAATGTCTTTAAAAAACTTGTGTATCGTACGGGCTAAATAAACAGATGTCCTACACTGGTTGAATAAATATAATGTAATCGTTTAATGCATACAGTCGTCAAGACAAATCTTTTAAATATAAACTTTGATGTACAATTTACATATTTTACTTCGTTTTATTTATTTATTACTCCCTCCGTTCCATTTTAAATGTCATTGGACCCACAAACTCACAGATTAAGAAATCTTTAATTGTTTATTCTCTGAGTTGTAAAATGACAATAATATCATCAATTTATTATTTCAAATCTTTAATTGTCTTTTGTCTTTTATGGGCAAAACTGAAAATTGTATTTTTTTTTTAGAAATTGACATTTAATTTAGGACAACAAAAAATAGAAAAATAGACATTTAAAATGGAACGGGAGAGTATCATGTTATAAACTTGTTTAATACATGTGATTGAATCAATAAAAATCAAATGTATTAATAAGTAAAAAAGTAGAAAAATAGTTAGAGAAAAAAATATCAAATAAATAAATTAAAAGAAATTATGATTTAATATTTTTTTTAATAGGAAAGAAATATAAAACTATATGATTATTATTTAATAGAAGAAAGAGAGAGTAAAAAAATTTTGATTAAATATTATTATTTAATAAGAGAGACGAGAAAATAAAGGTGATGACAACCTAAAAAACGGCATATGTTCTAAAAAAATTCATTTATTAAATATTAAAGATAAAACTTAGATATTAATTAATTATTAAATTAAGTGTCATTAAGTAAAATTATAAAATTAGATATTAATAAATTAAAGGACAGGTACTTTTTCTGTTAAAAAAATTAAGTAAAATTGTAAACAATTTATTAATAGAGAATTACCTATTTATTCATAGCTATTGATCAAGAAAATCAGGAGAAGACTTATTTTTTTGTGATATTTGGAAGGGCACAAAGTGAAATGGGAGTCAAAAGGGACATGACCACTGGATGGAAGTGACAAAAACTCTTTTGCCTGCCACACCCCTAATGTATATGTATGTTGATGCTTTTACTTGTACTCTTCTTAATTTCACTTGTACTCTATATTCCCCTTTCTATTACAAAACTACATATTTTTTTGTTGCATCTTTTGTTTATTATTTATAAACCTTACATTTTTAAATTTCTAAATTGTAGTTATCAGAACTAAAAGCTCATTTATTGTTTGAATTGAATAAGGTGACTTAACGAGTTTTGGTAACACTAAGGGGCTGTTTGGTTGATTAAGTGCTGAATCATTAAGATGGTCTGAATGGTTAAGATGCTCTGAATGGTTAAGAGCTGAATCATTCAGCATCCCTTAATTATTTGCTTAATGGTTCAACACTTAATCATTCTATTCAGATGCTAAAACAAACAGTCTGAATGCTGAATGATTCAGACCTGAATAATTAAGAGGCTGATTAAGAGACTACCAAACAGCCCCTAACTCAATGAGCCAACTAATGTATCTCTAAATCGGGTCTTTATGATCTTCCAGTCAAGTCTTGTCTATTACAATTATCCATAAGTACCGCAAACCAACTACGTTTAGTGAATAGCTCGCGAACCTTCACAGGGAATTTGTGAGTAATAGCTCGCAAACCTTCACCGAGAGTTTGTGTTTGTTCGTTTAATAAATGAACAAACACCCATTCGTTTAGTTAAACAAACAAACATGAATAGAGGTCTTGTTCATTCATTTGGGTTCGTGAACGTTTGGTAACGTATTCTTTTATATTCGATAGTTCATTATGGTTTTAACTTAATTTATATTTTAAAAATCCTATTGATAGACTATTTAACAAATATTTGTGTATTAGATTTTAGTATTACTTCACTTATTTTAATTATGGATAAATGAAGAATTCGGGTTTATTTTTGGTGAATTAAATGAGGAGTCTAAGTTTAATATGATAATTGTGTGTTTTTAGGGACATTAGTTTATAGTAATTATGTGATCAAAATTTAGGGGCTGTTTGGTAGGATCTGTTTGATTAAGTGCTGAATCATTAAGAGGGTCTGAATGGTTCAACATCACTTATTAGCTGAATGGTTAAGAGCTTAATAGAACCATTCGCATGTTTTTTTAGTTGAAACACACTCTTAATGCTAAGGTAGCGTTTGGTATGATGGAATGGAAGGGGAATGGAATGGACCGTTACGAGGTAATGAAAAATAGTGTGTTTGGTTGGTTAAAGGAATGGAATCACCCATTCCACAAGGCATTCCATTCCATCCACTCCCCATGTTTTTTTTTTCATTCCATCCCTCATTCACCCTTTACTAACAACACCACAACCAATCAACCACCACCGTCACCACCCACCACTGCCGTCACCACCTACCACCGTCGCCCACCACCTACCACCAACGTCGTCACCACCCACCAACACCACCATTGTCGCCACCCACTACCTTCACCCACTCACCACCGTTGCCCACCCACCGCCGCCATCCAACACCACCTAACGCCGACCACCACCGTCGTCCACCACATACCACTGTCGCCCTCCACCCACCATCGTCGCCCACCCTCGCCGTCACCACCCATCACTATCGTCACCGCCACCAACCACCACCACCCACTACCTTCACCCACCCACCACCGCCGCGACCCACCACTGTCACCCACCCACCATCACCGCCATCCACCTCCACCCATCACCATCTTTGCCACCACCGTTGCCACCCACCACCACGCTACCGCCACACACCACCACATACCATCACTGCCACCAACCACCACCCACCACAGCCGCTACTCACCATCGTCGCCCACCCACTATCACGACCATCCACCTCCACCTTCCACCATCACCACCACTGCTGCCGCCACCCACCACCACCCCGCTACCGCCACATATCACCACCCACCATCACCTCCACTGAGCACCACTCGCCACCGATTTTGTTCCTTCGTCTTTTCCTACCTATCCAACAACATAAAGTAATGATTTATTTCATTCCCACATAGCTACCAAACAAGACATGGAATGGTAATGATCCATTCAATTACGTTGTCCATTCCATTACCTCGTCCATTCCATTCCCTCATCCATTCCATTACGCCATACCAAACAGACCCTAAATGATTAAGAGCTAAATGACTAAGAGGTTCATTATGAGGCTAACATACATCGAGTATGTTTGGATAATTAGGTTAGTATATCTTAGGCGGATCTATGTAATATTTGTGATGAAAGATTTTAATTCTATTGGAAATTTAATACATGTTGTTTGTTTGTGTTTGTGTTCGTTTCTGTTCACGAACGCTTCCTTGTGTTCCTTGTGTTCATTTATGTTTATGAACGTTCGTATGTGTTCACCTGGAAATTTAATATTCTGACCCGAGTTGTACGTGGGCACTGGCTTAGATCTCATATGAGTTATCAATTGGTATGTTCATTGTCCGTAGTGCTGAGCAAAGTAATGAGAAAATATAACAGGGTTTTGCTCAAAACAGGAAAATATGCGTACAAAATATGTGTTCAAAATACATAATTATAGTATAAAATTTCAATTCGAAAGAACAATGTAACATAAATCGAGTAAATCGCACAATTGCAAAATGAGAGTAAACGAGTTGAATTAATGCACAAAATCAGTGATGTAAGAATAACTGCTAATAAATAGTGCGAGAATAACTGCACGCGTAAGAATAGCCACCATTAAAATAATAATGCGAGAGTAATCATAAATAAGATAATGCGCGAACATAACCTATAAATAAAATGATGTAAGAGTAAAAAATGAAATCTACTGCAAATGAGAGTGCGCAAAACAGACGTATAGTCTACTGGCATGAGGGTGTTTTGCATATATGCACTATACGATAAAAGACATTTAGCAACATTTCGATGAGGATATGTCCAATATTTTATTAAACCAAAAGTTTTGCGATTGAGAGAGTGCAAGTGTAAAAAGAGAAATTTTCAGTTATAAAAACGTAGTTTACTCGAACTTTGTGATATAGTTGAAAGAATAGTAGTAATGCATGAGAATAACTTTTTAGAAATCGAAGAATGTTTTAGATTCAAAACAGGTTCACATGAAAAGACTTCGTAAGTACACATTTTCACGTGTTTACGAGAAGTCGAGTTGAAAGTTGTTACAAGGCATATTATCAGTCGCAAGTTTCTTTTCCCAAAAATATATATTGGATCCGTTATATGAAAACAAGAAGGTTTATATTTGACTTGTAAATATGCAAAACAAGTTTATAAAATGCAAGAGGAAACCATATAACCCAAATGTGTTTCAAAAGACCAAGATTTAAAAATGGCGTGAATGATAAAAACCAAAGTATATGACACGAAAAGCTTATAATTAAATAACATTTCTGAAAATAGATTTCAAGCTTTGAAAAGAAAATCGAGTCACAACAAGGAAAAATGATAAGGATTTCGAACAACGTGTAAGTTTCTACTCTCCACTATAGCCGGTAACCTAGCTTCAAAAACCCAAATCAAAGTTAAAAATCCACGGAGCACAAATTTCTCGTGATGCCTTGATTGAGTGAATTAGCTCGGTATTTTTGATAATATGGTAGAGGTTCATGAGTTGTTTGAAGGCAATGAAGAATCTGGTTTAGGTTGATTCTCCTTGATATTGTTTGAAAGGTGTGGGCAGAACAGGTATGAGGTTGTGAATGATCCCGAAGCAGATACAAAAGGTGATAGTTTAGGGATATACTGTGACATCGATCAACTGAGTTTATAAACATGATGATATAAAACAGGTTGATTAACATGTTTGGGAAACCATTTTCATTTTTAACTGTGTAATGAAGCAACACTCCCAAAATCAAGATGTGGTCGAAGTTAAACATAAAGTTTAAAAATTTGAAGTCATGGGGAAAAATGTTTTAGCAAAAGAGAAGTGGTGCTTTATAGTGTAAAAGTCACAAGGCATAAATGAAATAGTGTAAGTTTTAATGCGATAATATAGCGGATAAAAGTTTTAATAATGATGATGAAAAATCCAAAAGTGAATGATCAATGAATAATAGCATATGAAACAACAAGCGATGAAATTGAGTCTTCAAATGATAAACAAAACATAAATATCAATAACATTAAACATTGGGATTGTTTCCATAGGAAACTTTGACTAACCCAAGTATTTGAAATTTTCTAGTGACTTGTGGGGGCGTGCTTTAGCCTATATGTAACAACCCGACCTAGGGGGTGTCGGTTGGGGCGCAGTTGATACCAAAATTACACAACGGAAGCAACGATGACTAATAATTATTGTTTAATACAATATCTAATCCGAAATATAAATTACACAACTTAGATAAATAGATTAATTTCTAATGCAGGGACGAAACGCGACGGTCGTCGAAGCATCCTCTGTCGTTGTAATCCACAAGTCGACCCATACCTTTACCAATGCTTATCTCTAGTTCTCTAATCCGCAACACTATAGTCTGAATCTTCTACCATGATAATCTCTAATCCACACTAGCAATCATATACCTCATCTTCACGGTCATCCAAACGCAGTACCTGAACACATGCTTAAAAAGAGTTGGTCAGCAATTACGCTGGTGAGTCCGTATAAGTAGTTAAGTGAATCCAAAACAGGTTTGCCATTTCAAAAGCAAGTTTTGGATATTGCCACTTTAGATCCCTTATATTATGGGAAAATCACAAATGTTACACATCACCCCATGTTACATACCAGCACTTGGAATAACGGGGATGTAATCTTGTTGTGAATTGTTTGCATTAATGAGTATCCATTATAAGAAGGCCAAAGATTGTACTTCGCTCGTTGTATATGGAGAATGTAACTCATTATATCAAATTTGTTGCCATTTCATAAGCTTTAAAGAATCCTTTTCTTGTCAACAGATGTCAAAACACATGTAAAATGAAACCTGTCTTGTCTCAATACCAAACAATATTCTTAATTGTGCGTAAGTAAATATTGTGATAATGTTTGAATTGAAGGGTTGGTATGTGTGTGTGAGTGTATATACACACACGCCTTTGAAACTCCAAAGTCCAGCCCCTTATAATGGTACAAAGTACAAACATCCATGTATGATGTATCCACTGAGTTGAAACTAAAATCAAATCGAATCAATTATGCAATGTAAGAGTTAGCTAATAGAACGTATTAGTTCGAGTAGTAGAATATAATTATGTAGAACATAGGTCAACCTGGTATCAAGAAAACATGGTCAAGTGGGTGAAGCTAGCATTGTAATAAACAACTGGTATGCATGACAGAAACATCTCGGACTGAGAGAAGGCCCAACCCACCATGTCGCATCGGTAAGGTTGCGACTCGCCACTGGAGATCCCCAAAATGTGCCCCCCCCCCCCACAATATCTTAAATTGCCTCATGGAGGCCTTTATCAAAACAAGAGACATCACTGCCTACAAAGGGGAGCTGGCATGTTCGTAAGCCGAAAAACAACTTTGCGACCCCCATACAGGATCTGAGCAAAAGGAGCTCACTTTGAGGATTCTGCAGACGAGGGAGGAGCCCCATAAAGTCCACAACCCGAGACGCCCTCTTAGCAGATAAATCATAGATGAAGATAGCATCGCGGCTGACTGCCCCTCCTAGCAATTTGACACCTTTCTCATGTCGTCCAAATCGATCTCTTCATAGATAAAAAGCACGCCATAACCACCTCAAGCGAAAGACGAATCCCGTAGATGGGGAGAAAACAATGTCCAACTCTCTCTTTCTCTCCCTGCTTGATGATGGTGACTGCGGAGGTGCTATGACGGTGGTAACTGATGACGGTGATGATGGTTTCTTGGTGTGACGGTTTGTTGTTGTGATGTCGGTGGCGTTGACGGTACGTGGCGGCTCATGTTATCATAACGGCGCTATTCAATTTAAGCGCCTTTAAACTTATTTGTAATTGTAATAATTGAAATTTTAAGATAAGAGAAAAATATGCAAATAAAACCAGATTCACCCCATATTGCATTTCTCATTATCTCTGATGAGCAAATCGTATCGGGTACTGATATGTATTTTCGATACTAATTCGGTACTGACTTTTGACATTTTTGGTACTGGTACCGGTTCAGTAAGACACTGTTATTTTACTGATTTTACATTCAAAGACCGGTACCGAAAATCATACCGGTACCCATTTTTTACGATTTTCGATACCGATACCGAACTCATCCCTAATGAAGATAGAAGATATGGATATGATTGTTTTCCTTTTAGCGCATAAACATGCATTGGGTCTTGCCACACACACATCCATTATTTTTTGTTTTGGTGTGAAAGTGGGGTGTGAACTCTTTATTGTTATACGAAAAAATGGGTTTAGAATTGTTGTAATTTGAAATGATGTGACAAATCTAAAATCTTGGACCAATTTATTAATGTGGATGCTCGAACACTTACGAGACCACAAATTTATTTCCATGGAATATCGGTAATTAGATATAAAGATACTAGTTACCATTGTTCTCTGGCCACAGATTTAAATATGTTAAACTTAAGATTCGACATGTTTTTGAATCGAGTCAAGGTCTCGTTGGAAAGCAACCTCTCAATTCCTACATGATAGAGGTATGGTTGTCAATAGCTACATCTTACCCTCCCCAGTCCCTATCTTAATTTTGTTATTGATGGAATTCACTGAGTATGATAAGATGATTCGTGTTTGAATCTGGGGTTTGCACCGAGTCAAATAGTTTTTCTTTAATATACAAAATATTTTTTAAACATCAGTTTTTAATAATTACTTTAAAATTCTATTTATAAAAGAATCTTTTATCCACATTACCCTAAATTTATTTGACTCAACCCAACCTATTTTCCCTTATCCCTTCATTTCCCAACTTCATTGGACACATGCTTTCCTCTCTTTTTTTGATCGATCTCTTCTGTTCCATGTGTGTGCATTGTATCCATATATATTTCTTCAAATCTTAACACATTCAAAGATACCATATATAGACTAAAATATAATAGAATTAGAAGCCTTGACTCATTGATGAAGTTCACAAGAACCCTTTCCCATCTATCAAGATCTTGCATGAATCCATTCAATTGACTGCATCTTTGCCCCTTCCAAAGGAAACTGATCAACCCAACACATACCACACCTCTCTCTTTCTCTCTCTCATAACTTATTATTAGGGTTTGCATCAATATCATATATACCCATCAACCAACTGATCTCTATGTTGTCTCACAATATAGCATCAAAACAGACCAACAAAGATGAAGATCAAAGCATGGGTGGTGGTGGACGAAACACATCTTCGTTGAGGCCGCCAGAGCAAATCCTCAAGTGCCCAAGATGTGATTCTCCCAACACTAAGTTTTGCTACTACAACAATTATAGCCTCGCCCAGCCCAGACACTTCTGCAAGGATTGCAGAAGATACTGGACTAAGGGCGGGGCTCTACGCAGCGTCCCCATTGGGGGCAATTGCAAAAAAAACAAGAAGACAAAATATTGTTCCTCCAAATGTTCATCTTCAGACATTGGAGGGATGAAGTTTTTCGGTCTTTCTACACTATATTATAAGCTTGGTGGGCTAAACATCCCTCCTAGGGTTACTAACCATTCCTCTTCTTCACATGGAGAAGCTTCAAGTAATCATTCTTTAGTTAATCATGATCCATTAGGGTATAATATCCCAATCTCATCATCTCAAATTGTGATGAAAGAGAATCAAAATGGAGGAGAGTTAAGTAGTTTCCATCATCACAATACTGATCTTGCTTCTTCCATAGAGTCTTTGAGTTCTATAAACCAAGATTTGCATTGGAAGCTTCAGCAACAAAGACTGTCTATGTTGTTTGGTGGTGGTGGTGTAGGCGTAGAAAACGATCAAAAACCACAGAAAAAACAAGTTCTTGAACCACATCATCAGAAACTACAGCCTATTTTGTTTCAGAATCTTGAGACTTCAAAACCAGCCCAATCCTCTATGGATGGCTGCGGTTTGGCAACCGAGTGGTTCTTCGACAGCAGCTATAATCATGCAGCGGCTAATATGAATATTCGAGCGACTTCGACTAGCAGCAGTGGTGTAGGGAATGATGATCAAAACGGAAGCATGAACAACTGGAACGGGATTCAATCTTGGAATCATTTGAATCAATACGGTTGATAAGTTCCATAGTTTCACGTGAAGATTGGGTCAGGACAAAAAGAACATTATTAATTAATTAAGGTAGTACTTAAATAACTTGTTCTTGTATTATCTTTGTTTCTTTTGTTTTGTTGGTACTATGAGGATGATCAATAATTTCTATGCAATGGAACCTGTGATATTAAAATATATTTAGGGAAAATCACCATATTACCATTTTAACCGACCTAATTAATTAACAAAATAATCATTGACTTTTTAAAATTACCAATGAACCGGGAAGAAAAAAATTCCATCCACAGCATTGTGATGCATGGTGTTGAGACGTGGCATCATATATGTTATATATTGGTTGACAATATTAAAAATAAAATAAAAAATTGGAAAATCTCAAATATAAACATTAACCAAACATAAATATCAAAATTAAACACATGAAAGGTCTTAAGCACAGGAACTTCACACTATCCAACGCTATTAAGAAACTGACATTTGTCCCTGAAGGGATAGGGAGCCTAATCCAGGCGGAAGAGGCATCCCTATCCCCATAACTCAGTTTCCGCGCGCCAATCAGTGGCGCGAGGAACCAACAATGCGCAACCAGCAATACATGCAAGGAGGCGCGCAAGAACAACTGATAAGCAATAACATCACCTGATAAGCGCGTACCATCACACGCGGAATCTTCCCTTGACAATCATCGTACAGAGTACACAAGACAACAAAAGGAAGATTCACAAAGATTACTGACAGGGTACGCGCCAATAGGAAAGCTACAGGTGGCAAAGTGGTCCAACAACTACAAGACAAGGACAGCAGCATGGCTGCAGCCATGCTTCCACCATACCAGCGTCTACAGTAAACAGCAGACATACCTTGCTGCTGTCAGAAGCATGGTCAACGACTGACAGGGGGCGCCGTCTGCCAACCACGGATCGCCACGTGTCTGCCTCGAGCAACAACCATGCTGCCCCGATGACGTCATGAACAGTGCACCTGTTCTCCCGCCAATTCTAGAGAGAACATTGGATTTGGGCCCAGGTCAAGCCCAATAAAGAATGGTTACTCGTGGGCCTCTCGATCAAGCCCACGAGTTCTCCTATAAATACAAGGATACCTCTCCTTGCCAAAGGATCGGAAAATAGTCATTGCTAGCCTAGTGTTACTTACTTGTACTCTTTATATTCGATCATCAATAATACTATCGGCAGTTCACAGTGGACGTAGGTCAACACTTGACCGAACCACTTACATCTCGTGTTCTCACTTACTTTCACCACACACACACTTACATCATTATCAAACGGGTTTGACCTTGTGGTTTGGGTAAAGGATTAACCCTGACGACCTTGGGTATTAACCCCACGTAGATTACTCGTAATCTCCGTGATACCTATTGTTTCTTCATTGGCGCCATCCAACGGTTAGAACCGCTCTTTTACTCATCTTTTCAACCCACCCATGGCTGAACCCAACCCTAACACTGCTGCCATAAATCGTTCCGGGGAGGGAAACACCCAGCTCCCGGAAGACCAAATAACACCACCCACAGTCGTCAAGAAACCTACTTCCAGGCTTCAAAGCCAAGAAGTTGAGGTTCGGGACGCTAACACTGACGACGACAGCAGTGCTAGCTCTGAGGAGGACCTTGACCAATGGCTCCTCCGTCAGAACACGAAGAACGCTGCAATCTACCAGCGTAAGCTCTTGCAACAAGCAAAGAAAAAGGGCAAGGCCCTTACTTATGACATCCCGCCCAAAAAGGGGAAAGACACAGCTGTCTCGGGTGCTGGTCGTAGCGGGGAACTCGGCGGAGACGCCAGGGTTCGGGGCTACGCAAAGCAACGAGCAGAGCCTGATGGCTACGAATCCTCCAGTAGCGACTCAGGCTACAAAGGAAAGAAAAGTCATCATCGCTCGCGCCACGACAACGAGGATGATGACTTGGTCAAACCATTCAGACCAAAGGCTTTCGCCGAAAAGTCAAAATTTGTCGCTCGTATAGCGACAGCAACAATACCAAGAAAAGCAAAACTCCCTAGCAGCATCGGCAGATACGATGGCCTGCGTGACCCAGATGACCACGTGCACGATTTTGAGTGCGCGGGAATGTCGGTTGACTGGCCCGTACAGGTTTGGTGCCATTTATTTGCGCAAACTCTGACGGGCGCAGCAAGGGTCTGGTTCGATAACCTCCCTGCGGGGAGTGTTAAAGACTTTGACGACCTCACCGACAAATTCAACAACCATTTCTCGCATTTGCGCAAGCATAAGAAAGACAAGGCGCACATCCTGTTGTGCCGCCGAAACGACAATGAATCCATTGAGGACTTTATTGTTCGGTTCAACAAAGAGGCCCTGCTAATAGGGTGCGGGGAAGAACTCACAAGGGCAGCGTTCGTGCATAACGTGCGCAGCCCAGAGTTAATGAAATGCCTTACAGGTAAAGATGGCATTCCAGAGTCCTGGGATGAACTCATCCACGCCGCAAAGATATATGCCTCGTCTGAGAAGTCCTTCAGTCAGACACACAATTTTCAACACCATCATAATAATAATAAAAATAAAAACAAGTCAGTCTGGAGCCGTATCTCTGGCGCCGCGGATGAGGGAAAATATTCCCCAGCCGGGGATGCCAGGCAGATAATCAGTCCCAAACAAACGCGGGACCAGCGCGGTCATTCAAAGAAAAACTATGACTGGACCCCGCTGACAAAGACACCATCTCAGGTCTTAAAGACTGAACAGGTCACGTTGAAGGCCGCCCCTCCCCTGGCCAAGCGCAAGAATGTAGACCGTAGCAAATACTGTGAGTATCACAACGACTACGGTCACCTCACAGATAATTGCTACACCCTCAAGATGGAAATCGAAACCGCGCTGAAGTCAGGGCAACTCGGCCATCTGGTGAAGAACGTGCACCGCACGGGCAAGAATCAAACAGGTGACGAGAATCAAGATGAAGGATCGCGAAAAAAGATCCGCGACCTGAATACTCATGCTGCCACATTGATCCCTCGTCACCACTGCAACATGACAAAGAAGGGCAAAAGCGCCTACCAAGGAAAGCGCGCCCGAGCGCCACCTCCAACCGATTCATGGAAAGAGGCTGACGTCCTCATGCCAAAGATCAGAGGCGGCGCCTCATGCACAGCCCCTCTTGTCATCACCGCCATTTTTGGGCACTATCGCACGCGCTACATGTTCCTAGATGGCGGCAGCAGTACTGATATCATGTACGAGCAATGCTTCCAACAATTAGACCCGGAAGACAAAGCAAAGCTCGTACCAGTCAACGAACCAATCTCCGGTTTCATTCATGAAACCATCATGCCGCGGGGTATGCTGTCCATGCCAGTAACATGGTCGGACGGCACCCACGAGCGCACGGAGATATGTGATTTTATGGTTCTACCGGCCAACTCCAATCACGACATTCTTCTTGGACGGGAAGGCATCGCACGCTTCAATGCCAATGCTTCAACGGCGCATGCGATGGTGGGATTCCCAACCAAAACAGGCATCGCTTTCATCAGAGGCAACAAAGACTGCCATACCACAGAAACCGCCAAGCCGCCAAAAATGGTAAAAACAGACACCCGCGCCGAGCCGGAAAAATGGGTTCTTAACCCTAAATTTCCGGAGCAAACGGTGATCATCGGCCATGAAATCTCCGAGGCCATTCGAAACCACTTAAAACAGCTTCTAATCAGTAATATTGATGTGTTCGCGTGGCAACCAGCCGACATGGTTGGGGTCCCGCGTGACATAGCGGAACATAGACTCAATGTCTACCGCTCAGTGGAACCAATAGTGCAAAAGAAGCGCAGCATGGGCCCGGAGAAAACAAAGGCCATGAACGAACAAGTCACCGAGCTGCTCAACGCGGGTATACTTCGACCAATCAGGTACCAGACATGGGTAGCTAACCCAGTCATGGTAGCTAAAGCAAACGGCGGCTGGCGCATGTGTGTCGATTATAAAGATATCAACAAAGCGTGTCCAAAGGATTGCTATCCTTTGCCAGAGATCGACCTAAAGGTGGACTCTTTAGCCCCATACCGCTTTAAGTGCTTCTTAGACGCGTATAAAGGCTACCACCAAATCCAAATGGCAAAGGAAGATGAAGACAAGACGGCATTCCGCACAGACGCGGGCATTTTCTGTTACACCAAAATGCCGTTCGGTCTGAAAAACGCGGGAGCCACTTACCAGCGCCTCATGGACACCGCCTTCATCAATGAAATCGGCGTACGGCTTGAAGTGTACGTCGACGATCTCGTAATTAAGAGCAAAGATGAGAGCGACATGCTTAAGGATATCCAACAAACGTTCACACAGTTGCGCAAAGTGCGCATGAAGCTCAACCCCAGCAAGTGCTCCTTCGGGATGGAAGAAGGCAAATTTCTAGGGGTCATCGTAACGCGCGATGGGTTCCGCGCTAATCCAGAAAAAGTACAAGCCATAGAAAGAATGCCTTCACCCGCTTCCATCAAGGAGGTGCAAACACTCATGGGCCGCCTCGTGGCCCTCAACCGGTTTTTATCCAACTACGCTTCAAAGTCATTTCCGTTTGTGGACACTTTGAAGAACTGTTTAAAGAAAAGCAATTTCCGTTGGACACCAGAGGCGGAATCGGCATTCAAAGAAATGAAACAATGCTTAATGAACCTTCCGACGCTAACAGCGCCCCTCCCCAAAGAGCCATTAACACTGTACCTCTCGGTCACGGACCGCGCAATAGGTGCAGTCCTCATGGTGGAGCGCAAGAACGTGCAAACGCCGATATACTATATCAGCCGCACGCTTCTAGATGCGGAAACAAGGTACACAATCATGGAAAAGCTGGTTCTCGCTCTGGTGCACGCATCCCGAAGGCTCCGCAGATACTTCCAAGGGCATCCGATAAACGTCCTCACGGACTACCGGATAAACGACATACTCGCCAAACCCGAGCTGTCGGGGCGGCTGGCCAAATGGGCCATTGAACTTGGGGAACACACGATCCACTACAAGCCCCGCCCCGCCATCAAGGGCCAAGTCCTTGCGGACTTCGCCACGGAAATTCCCGCAGATAAAGTGCCCGAATGTCAAGCGGAAGAAACTCCCGCGTTAGCACAAGACCCATCACAAAAATGGTCCTTATTTACGGATGGGGCCTCAAACGAGGATGGCGCTGGCGCGGGATTGCGCCTTATCAGCCCAGACAAACAAGAGTTCACGTACGCCATCCGCCTCGACTTCAAAAGCACGAATAACGAGGCGGAATACGAAGCGCTGCTGGCAGGCCTCCGCATTGCGGAAAAAATGGGGGCCAGGCACGTGGAGGCACACGTGGACTCACTACTTGTAGCGCGGCAGATCAACGGGGTTTACGACGCAAAGGACGAGACCATGGCGTTATACCTCGAACAGGCCAAACAGCTGATGCGCCGATTCGACTCATGCAAAGTCGAGCACATCCGGCGCAGCGAAAATAAGCCCGCCGATGCGCTAAGTAAAATGGCATCAACGGTCTTTGAGCATATGGCCAAAGAGGTCCGCGTCGAGATCCTGGACAAACCATCTGTTCCGCTGCGACAAGTCAACATAATCCAAACAGGAAGCGCATCTTGGATGGCTCCGATCAAGGCCTACTTATCATCCGGCACCCTGCCTGACGAAAAGTCAGAGGCCCGGAAGATCAAGAACAAGGCCCTACAGTACCAACTCATCGATGGCATCCTATATCGCCGCTCTTACCTGGGACCGCTATTGCGCTGCGTAGACTCCGCAGATGCTTCCTTTCTTTTACGAGACATACATGAAGGGACATGCGGACTACACGCGGGCCCAAGAATGGTGGTGGCGAAATTAATGAACGCGGGGTACTACTGGCCGGGGATGCACGTGGACGCGGTCAACGAGTTGCGCAAATGCGACAGTTGCCAGCGCCACGCCCCGAACACCTTGCGGCCCAAAAACAACCTGGTGCCAGTCACAGCGGCATGGCCGTTCCAAAAATGGGCTATTGATTTGGTAGGCCCATTCCCGACGGCTCCAGGAAACGTAAAGTACCTAATCGTCGCCATCGACTACTTCACAAAGTGGGTCGAGGCGAAACCACTAGCAAAAATTGACGGCGCACACGTCAAAAAATTCATCTGGGAATACATCATTTGCCGATTTGGTCTACCGCTGCAATTGGTAAGCGACAATGGCACACAATTTGAAGACCAATCCTTACAAGAATGGCTATCTCAAATGGGTGTCCAACAAATCTTCACATCTGTCGCGCACCCCCAAGGCAACGGTCAAGTCGAACGGGCCAATCGTACTATTGTTGAAGGTATCAAGGCACGGCTGGGTACCAAAAGAACAGGGTGGGTAGACGAAATACCCCATGTCCTATGGGCATACCGCACCCTCACGAAAACAAGCAATGGCGAAACGCCATTCAGCTTGACGTATGGAACGGAGGCGGTCATCCCCGCCGAAATCGGATGCCCCTCCGCAAGAGTACTCATGGCCAACAAGAGAGACAACGACAAAGAACTTCGCCTAAACCTTGATCTCCTAGATGAGCGACGTGAACTCGCCGCAATCAAAGAGGCGAAGTACAAAACGCAGCTAGAGCGCTATTACAACAAGCGCGTCAAAGCATGCACATTCAAGATCGGCGACTACGTTTTCCGAAACAACGAGGCTTCCAACGCCGAAAAGCCTGGGAAACTAGCCCCCACCTGGGAAGGCCCATACAAGATACAAGAAATACTTGGCAAAGGCGCTTACGCGCTAGAAAGGCTTGATGGAACACCTATCCCCAGATCTTGGAATGCAGCACAATTGCGCCGCTGCTACTTGTAAAACACTTGTAATTACGGCTACACATGCCGCGTCTATCAATGAAAATTATTCCCTATATCTGTCATTCTACTTGTTTTTCCGCGCCAAGGTCTTCAAGACTTAAGCAAAACTATCGTCGGACCAAAAATAAGGCGGTGTTAACATGATAAAATCTTCTAGACATGCTTCGCGCACGTCGGACTTATAAAAATCATACACCAACGCCACATAAGATGGTCTTCAAGACAAGTTTACTTGCCGGACTTAAAGACGCGCGCCGCTAGAACAAACTTAAAAGCCTTGTCTTTTAAACTTACAAACAAGTTGGACAAAGAGCAAACTAGTTCAGCGCGCAGTCATGGGTCTTCTAGGCAAGGCGCACACGCGCTTAACTCGGACCTTATGGCACAAGTCGCGCCCCGCTATAGTCTTCAAGGCAAATACTTAACACGCCGGACTATCTAGCAGGACGCGCGCCTAATTTTAACTTGTTAAATCAGGTGACGACTTGGTTAGATAAGTTAAGTTAGGACGAGAAACACAAGATATAAGGAAAAACAAAATTTTCATTCATCGTGAGGGACTTAAAAACCCTTAGTAATTACAAGATATTTACAAAAAACAAAAAGAAAAGAGAAGACAAGCGCCTATTAAACTAAACATTTGAAGTGCCTTCGCCACTGGCTCGTTGGCGCTCTTCTTCAAGGCGCTTGCGCTCCTCCTCCTTGGTCAGCTCATCAGATTTATCGATGTAGTACTTGAGGGCGGACAAAGGATCAGCATTTTTGTTGCAGTCTGCAACCACTTGAAGTATTGGGAAATCCACCTTCTCAAATTTGAGGAGCTCCGCCTCATAATCATCCTTCAGGGGCTTCCCATAGTGTTCCGCATCCTCGATCCGCCCACCATTTTGAGCTGCCAAGAAACCATCTTCATAGCCTTCACCATACCCATAAGCATGGGCGGTGGCGGCTATGGCAGCGACTTGGTCGCCCAGATTAGGCTCTTGCCAAAACCTCTTGAAGACCTGCAAAAAGAGTTAAGTTAGCATGAAAACTTCAAAAGGTAATGCAAAAGGCGCTAAAAGAGATACACTTACCCCAGTGATCCCATCAGTCATCATCCACTTGATGGCATCCTGTGTCTGCGTCTGGGCGCCCATCGCCTCTTCCAAAAGACGCTGGGCTGTCTCACACTCCTTGACAGCCGCAGCGCGGGCTTCCTCGGCCGAGCCAAGGTCTTGCTCCAAATCCTCCTTTGCATGAAGGATCTGGACCCTCTCCTGCTCCAAGAAGGAGACGCGCTCAGTAGCCTTAACGAGATCCGCATCCTTGGACTCAAGCTCCAAGCGCTTCTCTACGACTTGCGCAGTCCGTTCAGAAAGGGCCTTGCTCTTCTCCTCCACTTGCCGAGTCAGCACCCTGCTCTCCTCTTGCGCCTCGGACAGAGCCTGCCTTAACTTCATGGTTTCAGCATTTGTCTTTTTGCAAGACTCTGTCCATCGGCGCTTATCCGCCGCCGCGTCCCCTTCCAACTTGGTGATCTTAGCCTCTGCATCATGGGCGCGGCGACGGTACTTGGTAATTTCAGCCTTGAAGGCAGCCTCTTTCTCAGCGAGGTCTGCCTTCTCCGCCTCCAAGCGCTGGATATCTCGCCACACCGCCGCATCTCGGCGGCGCAGCGAGTCAACCATAGATAGCTGAGTCGCCTGATTAACGCACAAAGCAGCCATAAGGTCTGCGCGACTCAGCATATCTTGATGCGCGCGCTCGTAGGGAGGCACCACCTCCCTAACAAACTCCTCGGCGGCCAAGGAGTTGGAGAATAAAGTATTCTCCCTGACCGCCCACCGAGGGCGCCAAATTGCATCGCCCCCGGACCACCTGGAGCCATCATACCCGCCTGATGGCTCCCTATCATCAACCCTGGAGAACTCGCGCCGAGCTTGACGCGAGCCCTCCGCACTGCCACCAGCGCCTGACGCCAAAAGGGCCCTCTCAAACCCATCCATTTCATGAGAGCCCTCGGCGCTGGTACGAGCACCCTGCTCCGCTTGTTCCTTCAACTGGCGAGCCTTCTGCTCCAAGAACTGTTGCTCTTGAAGACGAAGGCGGTCCGCCTCAGCTTTCTTAGCCGCCTCAGCCTTTCGCCTGGCTTCATCGGCGGCAGCCTTCTTCTCAGCCTCAGCTCTGCGCAACGCTTCATCGGCCGCCGCTTTCTTTTTGGCCTCCGCCCTACGAAGGGCTTCATCGGCCTCAGCCTTCAAGCGGGCTTCCTCCCGCTGCGCTGCCTCTTGCTCTTGAAAGAGCATATCCACCTCTGTCCTACCCGCCTCCGCAGATGGAGATGTGGGAGGAGGAGTTGGCACAATCTTCGGCGCAACTGCAGAAGCAACAAAGTGTTAAGAGCAATTAAAGAAAAAGACATCAGAAAAAGCAAAAAGAAATTAACTTACCAGGGGCTTTCTTCTTCAACAGCTTCTGGAACAGAGGCTGACGTGTAGGCGCCGCACCTATACCCACACTAAAAGTGGGGGCAGTCACCCCTCCAGCGCTGGAGCTCTTCTCTAGCACCACCCCTTGCGCCGGCGACAAGGGGGAAGCAGTGGTCTCTGCAACAGGGGTTTCAACCCCACCACTCTCCCCGCCGGTGGCAGCAGCAGCTTTCTCCAAGTTGGCAGCCGCGCTGTTAGAAGTGGCGCCAGTGGTGCGCCTCTTCTTCCTTTTCTCCAACTTGGAGGGCTCTTCCTCCTCCTCATCCTCTGACGCGGGCCCGTCCTTCCTTCGGCGCCGCCCCTTCACCACTTCACCTACTGAAACGGAAGAGCCCGAATCAGAACTTGTCAAAGGGCGTTGGCGACGTTTACGTCTCCGCGGAGCGTGTTTCCAACGGCCACGCCCCGCGGGCGCCTTTTGAACCTCCACAATCTCCACTGAGGAGTCAGAGGCATCATCGCCAAACAGGCTAGAAAACAAAAGTTGGTGTGACTCACCTGTGGTGTAATAGGGCTTGGGCGCAATGGTCAGGTCAGGATAATAAAACCTGTCCACAAACGCCTCAAGGCAAGACGCCTCTCCCTCCGCCAAGCGCCTCCATTTTATGCCCTTCTCTTGACGAGCGGCATAAAATTGAAACTTGCTCACACCTGCGCAAGAAACAGTTAGCACAATATGACATACAATTCAAAGACAATTAAATGAAAAACTGTGCTTACCCTCCGCAGCAATGTAGGGTTCCTTTCCTGGACCCTGAGTCAGACAGCTCATCCCCAGAAGGCAAAAGATGCCATCTGTGAGATTTTTGAACTCAAGCTTGGTGGCGTTGGCGGTGAGGGTGGTGAACCAGGCCTGTTTCTTGAAATCCTTCATCACTGGTATGTCAGCCACCCGCTGACCGTCTGCAATAACTTTCCAAGGCAGACTGATGGGGATAACCCCCCTCTTCACAAAGAAGAATTTTTCCTTAGCCCAATGAAGGGACTTGGGGGTATGGGTGGCCATTGGAGGCACCTTTGGGCGCGGCTTGAACGAGAACCACATCTCGTCACGCGCAAGAAAGTAAAAGACATTGAGCATCTCCACAGTAGGCTCAATGTCTAAGGCGCGGCAGGACGCCTCAAAATGTACCAACCTCAGCATCCCAAAGGCGGTAAGCTGGGTTGGCCCAACACCATAAGCAACCAGAGTATCAATCTGGAAGCGGGTGCAGGGTAGCCGGAAGCCACACTTGGTGAAGTGGGCCTCATAAAGGGCAAGTTGCCCAGGTCCAGCAGAGAGCACATTCTCCGTCGGAGACGGCAGAGTTGGCTCCCACTCTGGCAAAATGCCATAGCCCCTGCAAAAGTTATCAAAGGCCTCTTCAGACCAAACACAGAAAGTGTTTGTCATGAGCTTTCGCTCTTTGATTTTTCCGTGCTCCACCTGCACCTCCTCCTCCACCTCTTCAATCACTGGCTCCTTGCCGGTAACATCGCCGGACGGAGACCCAATGTTAGAAGCTTCTGACATCTTCAAAAAGGAATGAAAGAAAAGAAAAGAAATCAAGGTAACTAACGGGAAATGGTTGAAGACTCGCCGGAAAACTCAAGAAGTTCGCCGGAAAACTCAACAGATTCAACGAACACTTTGAAGATCAGTCGGAATCTTCAAAGAAAAACAAAGAAAAAGAAAGAAACTAAGAACAATCAAAGAAAACGAAGAAGATCAACAAGAAGTTTCACAATAAATCTTTGAAGATTGACTAAACAATCTTTGAAGATTCAAAGAAAACTTCAAATGATCGGAAGTGTTTTTTGAAATTGAGAGAGTGCAAGAAGAAGGGATGAACAAATGAACGAGTAACCGTCCAACATGCATCCCAACTCATATATATACCCACTGCATTAATGGCAGTGGGGCCCAAGGAGAAAAAAACGTCGTCACACTTTTTCAAAATTTGGAGAAGCAGATGACGACACGTGTCCTCATGCGCGAGTGAACGGCTAAGATCAAACAAGGATAAACAATCCAACCGTCACGCGACGGATGGCTGACACGTGTCACCAGATCTCACCAACGTAAACTGACCAGGCGCGTGAAGCATCACGCGTCTGACAAACTTCACGTGCCACTCGACACGTGGCAAAAGCACAACCACACCAGCAACAAGTGGGGCGCGTGACAACACACGCGCCTGACACAGACGAAATGTTGGTAACTGCACCATAATGAGGGGACAGCCAACAGTCAGCACAGCAGACGAGGCTGACTCGTCAGCAACCCTCAAGCTTCCATCACAAGTAACTGATCATTCGGATTCCAGGCGCCTTAACTCCTATTTATGAGAGACAAATTAAATGCCAATGATTCAAGATTTATTGCAACTGCGGAAGAACTGCAACATGGCGCAAATTTGACGTAAAACCAAAAAAGACGTTCTCCGCCCAGCGCCTTAACAGGTCATGGCGGCAAACTTCTTTCCTGGCGCAAATTTGACGTAAAACCAAAAAAGACGTTCTCCGCCCAGCGCCTTAACAGGTCATGGCGGCAAACTTCTTTCCTGGCGCAAATTTGACGTAAAACCAAAAAAGACGTTCTCCGCACAGCGCCTTAACAGGTCTTGGCGGCAAACTTCTTTCCTGGCGCAAATTTGACGTAAAATCAAAAAAGACGTTCTCCGCCAAAATTTGCAGAGGAACAAATTTCAAGACACACCAGCAGATGAGCTTTCATCCGCGACCTCATACTTTGAGTCTAGCGCTCCACCTACTCTTCACAAAGAATAGGAGAAGCCCTAGACTAGGGGGACTTGAAGGGATAGGGAGCCTAATCCAGGCGGAAGAGGCATCCCTATCCCCATAACTCAGTTTCCGCGCGCCAATCAGTGGCGCGAGGAACCAACAATGCGCAACCAGCAATACATGCAAGGAGGCGCGCAAGAACAACTGATAAGCAATAACATCACCTGATAAGCGCGTACCATCACACGCGGAATCTTCCCTTGACAATCATCGTACAGAGTACACAAGACAACAAAAGGAAGATTCACAAAGATTACTGACAGGGTACGCGCCAATAGGAAAGCTACAGGTGGCAAAGTGGTCCAACAACTACAAGACAAGGACAGCAGCATGGCTGCAGCCATGCTTCCACCATACCAGCGTCTACAGTAAACAGCAGACATACCTTGCTGCTGTCAGAAGCATGGTCAACGACTGACAGGGGGCGCCGTCTGCCAACCACGGATCGCCACGTGTCTGCCTCGAGCAACAACCATGCTGCCCCGATGACGTCATGAACAGTGCACCTGTTCTCCCGCCAATTCTAGAGAGAACATTGGATTTGGGCCCAGGTCAAGCCCAATAAAGAATGGTTACTCGTGGGCCTCTCGATCAAGCCCACGAGTTCTCCTATAAATACAAGGATACCTCTCCTTGCCAAAGGATCGGAAAATAGTCATTGCTAGCCTAGTGTTACTTACTTGTACTCTTTATATTCGATCATCAATAATACTATCGGCAGTTCACAGTGGACGTAGGTCAACACTTGACCGAACCACTTACATCTCGTGTTCTCACTTACTTTCACCACACACACACTTACATCATTATCAAACGGGTTTGACCTTGTGGTTTGGGTAAAGGATTAACCCTGACGACCTTGGGTATTAACCCCACGTAGATTACTCGTAATCTCCGTGATACCTATTGTTTCTTCAGTCCCAATAGTCATAAATAAGACTCTTTAATTTGTAATGGTCCCACAAACCAACCAATAGAATGGTGACACGTAGGGGAAAAAGGCTACTAGACGCTTGAATTTTATAGAGTCTTAACCTTAGATGTAGGGATGGCAATGGGTCGGGTTTGGGACGGGTTTAGGTAATCCCAACCCCATACCCGATTAGGTATGCTTGTCCCAAACCCGTCCCGAAACCCATCGGGTTTATGTCGGGTAATTACCCATCGGGTGTCGGGTATACCCGCGGGTTTCGGGTAAACCCATTAATTTTTAAAACTTACCCATCGGGTATATCCGACCATAAACCGGTCAGGTATCTATTGGATAACTACTAACCAATTACATTTAGAATTATTTAATATACGTGTAAATGATTACAATGTATCTATGTAAAATACTTAACTCATATAAAAACACTCTAAGACATAGAAACAAATGGTATACACTATGTTTTGGTAATTTCTAGCACAAGATGGTAATCTAGATGGATAATTAGATATATTATGCATACATATCTAAAAAGATATATAAGAAAACTTATTGGGTATCTAATCGGGTAAATGGGTATACTTTATCGGGTAATCGGGCCAGGTAAACGGGTATATCATCAAATCCCAAACCCGTCCCAAACCCGCGAAAAAAATAAAAACTAATCCCATACCCGGACCCATACCCTATTACCCGACCGCAAACCCGTCCCAAATGTGTCGGGTTTTGAGTTTACCCACCGGGTTCGGGTTTAATTGCCATCCCTACTTAGATGTCAAGCCTGAAGGGTCTTTAACAAACTATGAAACGTCTATGTCAGTCTTTAGCGTCTTAGCTAAGACTCTATCCTTTAGCTCTTGACTCAACTTAAAAGGTTCAAGGTTCTCAGCTCAGACACGAGCCTTTAGCTTCAGACGCTAAACTTGGCTTAAGACTCCATACAACTCACCTAAGACTTAAGACGTCTCTGTACGTTTTTAAGACTTTTCATTTGAACTAAAGACCGTTCCGTACATTATTAAGACTCTAGACAATTCTTAAAAACGTACAAGAGCTAAAGGATAGAGTCATAGCTAAGACGCTAAAGACTGACATAGACGTTTCAGAGTTTGTTAAAGACCTTTCAGGCTTGACGTCTAAGGTTAAGACTCTATAAACTCAAGCGTCTAGTAGCCTATTCCCCCTACGTGTCACTATTTTATTGGTTGGTTTGTGGGACCATTACAAGTTAAAGAGTCTTATTTAAGACTCTTGGGACAAATGTCAGCTTTTTAATATTGTTGGATAGTGTGAAGCCCCTATGCTTAAGACCTTTCATATGTTTATATTTGATATTTATGTTTGGTCAATGTTTATATTTGACATTTTCCCATAAAAAATATGATAGTCAAATGGCTATTTTCAAAATTTTAAAAAGCCAAAGATATTTTGTTAATTATATGTTTGCAATGAAGTTGTAGCCTAGTGGTTGCAATGGAGGTGGGAAGGTTTACCCACTTTGTGGGGTTCCTGCCTTGGGAGGTCTCAGGTTCGAATCCCACTCATAGTAGGGTTATTCTGAAATGAGGGGCTGGACCTTAGGGGGGGCCCGGGGACCGGACCTGAAGGGTGCGGGGCTTCGTTATGGGTGTGTACCGTTGGCCGTTCAAAAAAAAATATATATATATGATGATTTTTCAATTTATTTATGCAAACATGAATGTCTTAATTCCAATGAAGAATATGGAAATATCAATTTACATAATTTTTAGGGTAGAAATGTTGTTTGATACTTGCATTGAGGAGAGGAGTAGGAATGAGAATGAGTTTAAACAAGATGAAATTACGTACGTAGGGACATGTTTTTATTTGTTTTTTAGTGTGACAGAAGTAGCATTCATAGTACCTCTACTCAATCCAGTAACTGCATTACTCAGTCTCAATAGTTTATGCTTTTATGAAACATAAACATGAGCTAGCTACCCACTTTCTATCACTTTAATCCCTTTGCCCTGTCACACACACATACACACTAGTGTGTGTATCGTGTTAATTCAGACTTTAGGAAGCTAGCTCGAACATGTCGACTGTGGGAACAGAAGCAATGATGATCAGACCATAACTAATGTTCATGTAAGGAAGGTACGTATATGCCTTTTAATTACTTGTCTCCCAACACATGAACACCCTCTACAATCTACTTATTTTGTTTCCTTGATGTATTTTTTTGTAGGTTTTTTTTGGCTACTTATAAAACAATGACTAAAAGCACATTTGTTAAAGATACTTAAAAGCTTACGAACTTTGATGATGAATGGAGTTTTATAGTTAGTTTCTTAACCTCATCAACCATGAGGTATAGAGCGGAATCATGAAAGAAATTATAACAAAGATAACTAGCTCTTGAGTGGAACTTTATTTATTTATTTATTTTTCTTGAGAATATAACATTTTCAATTTCATATCCACGAAGCAAATTACATAAGGATAGTAGGTAGGCGCGCAACAAGCTATGCGGACACCCTTTTCTAAATACAGAACCTTAATCTACTAAACACAAATCCATGCCCCTGGGGAGTCGAAAAGTTTGCGTGGACCACCCGTTGAACTCTGTTCAGAAAACGTATTAGGTATGCTAAATGTATTAGGTATTGTCGATTAATCTTCGGAACTAAAATGTGATATAGCTAAATACTGAAATTAAAGACATAAATAAACGTGTAAATTAAGATAGTGATTTAAGCATTTCAAACTAAAAACACTACAAGAAATTGGAGCAATAGCGGCGACACGCCGCGGGTCGCCGCTATTGCTCAAAAGTCTAGTCAGACCTTTTTGACTTAATCTTGGCCGTTGGTAAGATAACTGATCTAACGAACAGGATTTGAAAGTACAAAAAGGCAATAGCGACGACACAAATAGCGGCGACCTGTCGCCGCTATTGGTCACGATCTGTGTGATGTCTCTCTTATTCATTCCTGGCCATAGGATTCTCAACCACCAACACCAAATCTAACGGTTCTCCTTCTCCCCTCCTCTTTTTCTCCTTCTAAAACAAATACATCCTTCATTAACAATCAAACTCCACCACCACCATAGTCAAGCTCCACCACCATCATTATAGTCAAGCTAACTGCTAATGCGTTCCTTTTCTTTTGTGTGTTAGCAAAGAAGAAATGAAAAGGAGAGGAAATAATAATAGTAATAATAATATACGGTAGAAAGAAAAAATAAATAAAGAAACAGAAAAGAGGTGAACAATTAGTGCCACCTTCTTCAACATCCGCCGACGCGCCGTCTTCAACATCCGGGACCGTCAGAGTTTTAAGTTGGAATTTTGTAATGTTTATGTAGGAATTTTGTAATGTATAAGTTGAAATTTTGTAATGTTATGTTGAAAATTTGTAATGTTTAACAAGTTTTAATGAGAAATACTCTTGTTTAATGTATTTTCCGAGTTCAATCCACAATTTTGTGAAATATTGTGATGTGTAATAAGTTTCCGACAAACTTTCAGGTTATTCTCCGGCATAGCCATTAGCGGCGACGACTTTAACAATAGCGGCGACGGGTTGAGCAATAGCGTCCAGACAATAGCAGCGCTAGCAATAGCGGCGACTGTCGCCGCTAATACCAATAGCGGCGACACGCGTCTTCTTTAGTCGCCGCTATTGCTCTTGTTTGTTGTAGTGAAATGAATGATTTAAAAATGGCTTAACTTGAGGGAAATCTTCAATGTTGAAATCGGAACCCTAAATGAAGGATTCAAGTCCGAACCTTAGGCCAAACTTCCTATAATGTTTGCCAGATGATCTGGATCATCAAGACCTTCCCACCATCTATGTACTTATGGTCTTCGTAACTTCAATCTTAGGCCAAGTTATGCTCTTATGATCATAATTAGGACTTTTATGTCATGTTTTCCTCTATTTAGTTGACCTATACATTTACTCCTTCCGTCCCAATTTAAATGTCCTTATTTCCTTTTTTGTTTGTCCCAAATTAAATGTCTCTTTCCAAAAATGGAAATGTAATTTCCAGTTTTGCCCATAAAAGACAAAACACAATCACCACTTTTGAGGATATAATTGTCATTTTACCACATACAAACAAAAGATTTCTTAAAAAATGTGTTTTTAAACATGAGACATTTAAATTGAGACGGAGGGAGTAGTATATATAGTAGTAGTCTGTTAACTCTTAGATCACCTTTCAGTTCATATCATCCAAAATAGTAATCTATATTACGATGCTCATACTTTAAACAACACATATGAAAGAGACTATATGTTACTGTATTAGAGTAGGATCTACGTACGTACTGATCTTAATTGATTCATACACCAATGGGCTTATAGCCTAGTGGTACCCACTACCAATGATAAATGTTGGGCATGAGAGGAGACAAGTTCGAATCTTGTGAGCAGCGCTTTGAGGTATTTTGCCGGGATCATAACCCTTGTGGGGTGGGATGATCGGTATCCAAAATGGATACCATGGGCCAGAGGGTCTCCTCTACATACCCTTTTTTTTTAATTGATTCATACGATCCTACAATTAGGATTTGGAGCCATATCCCGGCCCCCTTCTTGATCCTTGAGTTACATTCCAAAAATTACGTTGCATGCATGCATGTTATAAATTTATAATCTATATACACATACATATGATCAAACAAACAAAAATATTATCTTTTTTAATTATTGACCAGTTTATGAGAAGTTGTCTGGTTAATAATTTAAAAATCCTCCATTAACTCCACGAACGAGTTAATGATCACGATTTTGCATGATGTGGTCTTGAAATGAGTATTATAGTGTGTTACCACCTAACCTCAAAAAGGTCATTAAGCAATCATCACAATTTGTCTTCTTTTCCATTTCAAAAGAGGTACTTATCTAGAGAGAGAAAGTAAACGGGTGTGTGATGTTGCGTGATTAGCGTGATACATGGAAAATATCTAGTGGTCAAGGTGAACACAACACGTGATATATGTGTATGTATATGTATGTAAATGTATATGTATACGCATAGTAGTGGTGTACGCATGCCTACCATGGTGCTTTCAAAACCTGCAAGAATTTCATGACTTTGCATGGAAATTAAATGGTTTGCGTACTTTAGTTTTAGGTTTTTAAAAATCTGTTTTTTTACGTTTTTTTACTTTTTTTAACATATAACTTAAAATATATTGAACTTGTTTTTATATATGCCAATGTAATGTAATTTTCACTTCCTCGTATGTTTATTTAATGTTAAATATAATTATTTTATGATCGACTTCTTGTCATTAGTGTATTATGTAATCCCTACGAAGCATCAACTGTTGGGAAGCTTGACCCGAAATTTTGGGGGGTCGGAAGTCACCTGGGGTCAGAAATCACTAGTTTCGGGGGGTCGAAACCGCATTTACCAAACAATTTCTATACGAATACTATATAATCGGAACTTCTGAGCGAAAACCCGGGGGGGGGGGTCGACCGCCTCTCCCCGCCCGTTAAGAGCTGCGCCAATGAGCATCAATGCGCTAATAAGTAGAAATGTTGTATTTGACTGTCAGTAGGGGTGCAAACAATTCGAGCTGTGCTCGAGCTTGACCAGGCTTGAGCTCGAGATCGATTTACTTTTCAGAGCTTGAGAGCTTGGCTCGGTTCGAGCTATCAAGGGGTAATTGTTGTTTTATCATATTATAATACCTTAGTTTCCATATTAAATCGTAACACACGTTTGTCACTTCATATTATATTTGTCCATCTTGGAAAGCTTCGGCATATAACTTAGTGTTAGATATAATTAATTATATAATAGTGAAGTATTATAATATAAAATAATTAGTTGTGAAACATCAAATTTAAAGATAATAAGAATAATGCAGGAATAGCACATTAATTATTGAAAAAAGTCAATTGGATTTTAATAATTACACATTTTTGTATTGGCCAATAATAATCTCGCGTGAGTTTATTTTTACCACCACTCTAACCTTTTACTCATATTTGTCTCATTTGGTCCTTCGTTAAATGAGACTAACAATGTTTGATTTTTTATGGTATGGCGTATGAGTTGGATATGAAATGACATTTTTTAAATTCCTTTTACCAGTATGTGTGTGAAAAAATTTATTTTGTTGTATGTTTTTAGTTGTAGGTTTAAGTTTGTTTTTTTTTTAATTTTTGTGTGTTTTTATTTATGGGTTTTAATTGTGTTTTTTTAATTGTTGTAAGATGTTTTTTATTTTACAAATGTACTTTTTTAAAATTTTATTTATTTTTGTTTTTTTATTTATTAATATCCTTTAGGTATAAATAGGTGTAATTTTTTATTAATAAGATTATTTAAATAAATTATAAATACATTAAATAAATTATAAGTAGATTAAATATATTAGACTAAATAAAACAAAAATATGTGATGAGATAGATAATGAGTTGGAGGTTTGGAATAGTCTATTGTTGAGGAAAAAGTTGGTTCGGAATGACTGAAGTTTAGAAAAATGTATCATGCTGATGTAGCGGGTTTGGATTTCAAACCCACTCCACTGTCGGAGATGCTCTTATACATGTTTAATTAATATAAAACTAGTGTGTTTAAAGGCGCGTGTTACGCGCCTTACAATTTTGTAGTATCCAAAACACTAAAAACCTATTATCAACCAAGTAACTAACAATTTTCATACCATAATTTAAAAACGACATATCACACAAACATGGGTATATTGGTATTTATTAGTTAATAACATGTTGTGAATAAAAAAAATGGAGTCGCCCTTGCCTTCCCATGTTTCGAACCTAAGACCTCAAACAATAGAAATGCACCACAAACCACTCCACCACTAAGCCATATTATTATTTATTATGAAATCATATATTAAAAAAGTGTTTGGATCGACCTTTAAAAAAACTTGCCCTTCCCATGTTTTGAACGTAAGAGCTTAGAGAATACAAATGCACCACAAACCACTCTACCACCAACTCATGTTGTGATTTATTATGGAATCATATATATTTATTAATAGTAAATAAGTGTTTGAGAAAAAAAAAGTCAATGCTCATTAATGAAGTTACTATTCAATTTCATGAGTGTTAAATATATTTATAATTTACAATGTAATTTTATAATTTTTATAAATAACTAAAATTAGAATTTTAGACTACATCATTTCTCCTTCTGGGTTTATAAACATATAAATAAAATAGTAATAGAAAGAAAATAAATATATATATATATATAGGATCCGGATCATGTGAGAACTCCCCCCAGTTGTGAGAACTAGAGAACTCCATTGGACCATTAAGAGAGTGACACCTCACCAGCTTTATGGTTTTTTGTATTTTTTAAATTAAGGGCAATTAAGTCTTTTGCCCACAATAAATAGGGATAGTTTAGTAATAACATCTCACCCCCACCCCACCCCCACCCATACATATCACATCAAGTCTTTCTCTCTCTTTAAATAACAACAACAACAATAATAATAATAATAATAATAATAATAAAAATATTAATAACAATCTCTCACACCCACTCTCTCACACACATCAGATCTCCCTCTCTCTACCCTTCTCTCTCTCTAACTCTCGTTCTCCCTCTCTCTCTCTCTACCCCTCTCTCTCTAACACACACACACACACGACTCTCATGGTACAGAAAGGAGGAGGACGGTGGTCATGGTGGGGCTGGAGGCGGAGGCCGGTGGTGGGTTGTTGGGTGGTTTTTGAGGCGGATATGGGACGGGAGAGGCGGAGGACGGTGGTGGGTGGGTCGATGGGTGGTTTTGAGGGGCGGATTTGATTCAGACGGTGGTGGAGATGATAAGACGGTGGTGTTTGAGGGTTTTCGACGGAGGTGGGGGGTGGATCTGAAGATGAATGGTGGTCCGGTGATGGTGGTGGCGGAGGGGGGATCTGAACAGGTATGTTTATTATTATTTTTATTATTATTATTATTATTATTATTATTATTATTATTATTATTATTTATTAATATTCTGTGGTGGGTTTGCAGTGGAGGGGGTGGTGGGTCGACGGTGATGATGATGAAGACGACGGTGGAGACGTCGGTGGTGGCTCAGACGGTGCTCGACGGTGGTGATGATGAAGATGATAGTAAGGTTTTTTTATTATTATTATTATTATTATTATTATTATTATTATTATTGTTGTTACTATTATTATTGTTATTATTATTATTTTCCTGTTATTATTATTTTTATTATTTATATTTTCTGTTATTATTATTTTATTTTTTTCTGTAATTATTATTATTTTTTTTTATTTTCTGTTATTATTTTTTTTTTATTTTCTGTTATTATTATTATTATTATTATTATTAAAGCTGTTTTTTTTGTTATTTTTTTTTGTTTTTCTGTTATTATTATTATTATTATTATTATTATTATTATTATTATTATTACATTTATTTATTAATGATGTTGGGGTGAAAAGGTAGGTTTTTTATGTTGAAAGTTTTGGGTGTTTCTTTTTTAGGAGATGATGCCGCGAAGAAGATGATGTTTTGCGTTTAAGGACCCGATGTTGTGGAGACGACGACGAATGGTGTAGTCTCTTTTTTGTAAGAAACCATTGGTGTAAACATCAGTTTACACCGGCGTAAACATCAGTTTACACCGGCGTAAACATGAATGTATAGACGTATTTTATGTAAGAATACACCGTTTAGTTTCACACACTGTGTAAACATTTTTTATTTAAGAAAACACCGATTAGTTTTACACACAGTGTAAGTATGAATGTATAGTCGTTTTGATGTAAGAAAACACTGGTGTAAAACATCAGTTACACCAGTGTAAATATGAATGTATAGTTTGTTTTTTTACACTTTGTGTATTTTTTTTTTGTAAATGTTGTGTATGGCAGATTTTACACCATTTTATGTTTTATTTGGTTTGTTTTCTACACTAGCGTAATTGTTGTAAAATTTTGTATTTTTTGGAAGATTTTACACAAGTGTAAATATGAATGTAAAGCACCCCATCATCTAGTTTGTTTTTGTACAATAGTGTATTTTTGTAGAAGTTTGTGTATGAGTGATTTACACTGGTGTAAAAAATTACACCAGTGTAAAAAACGAGAGTGATACTACAAAATGTTCAATCTGATTTTTTGTTTTAAAAAATTAAATTAATTAAAAAATAAAATAAAGTTTAAAAAATTAAATCAGATTATATTATTTTAATTAAAATAATAAAATAAACTTTAATTAAAAAATAACATAATATTATATTATATATTCTCTCCCATGGCTTTTTACTTAAATGCCCTTAATTGTACTTTAAGATAATAAAAGAATACTTAATATTCAAGTGAAGACAAAAATCCCAACTTTTGATCTCAACCATTGGATCATGAAGATCTAAGGTCCACAATGGTTCTCTAGTTCTCACAACTCATTAAGGTTCTCACATGATCCTAACCCAATATATATATATAAAAGAGTTAAACGAGTCGTTTCTATGTTTGATATTTGTTTTAATTGTGTCATCGCTGACAGATTTAACATTCAAACTTGTTTTAACAACCCTACTTTTGGTCTCCTTTTTTATATGAATTTTATTTAAAAGTAATATTTAGTTATATATTTGTTTAAACGTATAACATTGCATATAGTTATTGAAAAGTAAATTATATATCAAGTGAAAAACTAAAACATCGAAGTGGATTGAAAATGTCAAAGTGGGAAGCACCCAAGTTTTGCAAAAAAAAAAAAAAAAAAAAAAAAGGCCGAATACTTCTAGACTTGGATTTTAGACTCAAATAAGTTACTCTGAGTTCAAGGCATGCTCCAAACATTAGAATTTGTTCGGTTAAAATATGTGAAGTAGTTGAACCAACTAGAACAACAAGAAAAAGAAAGTAATTATAAATGCATCAAAACTTTTTCGTCATAGAAGTCTATGAGATATAAAATCTAATAATGTCTTTTGAATTAGGCATGATGTTAATATATATATTTTAAAAGTTTATAATCCAATGAAATGTAAAAGTCATTTCAATCTCTAGTTGTCAATTCTAATGAATAGCATAATATAGACATATAGTAATTCTAAAGTTTTCCGTGAGTGATTCCAATTTGTTGGCCGTTCAAAAAAAAAAAAAAAGTAATTCTAAAGTTTTAAGTGTTTCTCTACGTAAAAACAAAATACATTAAACTATATGCTTGCTTTCTTTGCTTTTCTTTTTGAGCTAAACCGTTGATGCTATTGGAAATTTACCGAGATCCTTTGGAAAATATTATTTAATCTACAGTTTTGGAAATTTTATGATATAGCTTGTTCCATCATTTGAAATCCTTTAAACTAAAAGATTATAATACATGAATATAGTTTGATGTGAGATTGTGAGATTGGATTATATGTTCATTGTGCAATCTTAATTAACACAATCCATTTATAGAATTTATGGGGTCAACTAATTGTGGAGGTACAACATGCCTTTACGACCCAGTGACGTGACACTATCCATGTATGTTTAATCACTTTAATGCATTTTCACTTTGTTACGTTGGTATATACTCGTAGAGTGGTAGGGGAGTCTTTGTTATTTTGTATCAAAAGATACTTTTAGAGTATTTGGGATGTATATAGGTTATTTGAATATTATTTTGTGGTCATGTGTTGTAGCACCACACACAACTTTCAGTTTTGGGATGTGTTCGGAGTCGTGAATCCATTAGGACGCCCCTCCGGGTACCTGTAATCGGGTAGGTACCCAAATCGGTAACACTGCCCCTACTATTTACCCCATATCAGGTAGGTACCCTAAATCGGTATTCAGTAATGGTGATCGGGTGGTTGTTGCTAAGTTGGGTAGTGGGTGAGTAACATAAATGGGTGTGACATATGTCTTAGGGTAATGTTGCATTTATTAAAATGTTTTGGGGTAGTTTATGGTAAAAGTGAGTTGACAATGTGTGATTTGTGAAACCCATAGTAGTTTGGGGGTGCACCTCTTCCTCCCTAATACTATTCTAACATGCCTGTGATATGAGATACGATATGATTTTGGCACCGTGAACATTCATTTTGGATACTTTCCGTATATGTACACTGAATAAGTAATCATTAATAACATGTGTTATCTATAGTATGTTTTAAATGTAATTGATTGTAATTATCTCTCCATAATTAGTGGAGATATTGTTTTGTATTATATAAGGATATCATATCAATGAAATCAACCAAGTTGAATCATATTCTTTCATGGTATCAATCCAGGTTTCTTAACCCTCTTCCGCCGCCCTGCACCTCTCTTCTCCGGTCTGTCGCACGTCTTCTTCCTCGTGCAGCAGCCTTCACCCTTCTGCCTTCTTTCGGTTCTTCCCTATCCCTTTTATCTAATGGATTCCAAAACCCTCCATCTCGCACTCACTGTTACCAACATAAAGTCTAACATCCCTATAATTCTAGAGAAAGATTCAACCCACTTCATGACATGGAAAACCTTATTCAAGGTCCATTGTCAAGCTTATGAGGTGCAACACCACCTTGCTCCTAAGACACCCGTGACCCCTCCCCCTGCCTCATCCGACCCCGTTTCTGCCGCCACGGCAGAGGCGGCGCTGATTGCTGCTGAGTCCCTTTGGTCACGCCTAGACGCCATCGTCTTACAGTGGATTTATGCCACTATTTCTCAGCCTCTTCTGCACATCATTCTCCAACCCGGTCAGACGGCATACGAAGCTTGGAATGCCATTGAGAGCGAGTTTAGTGATAATCAGAACACTCGGGCTATTTTTCTTGGTCAGGAATTTGCAAATCTATACCTTGACAATTTTTCTTCTATGGATGAATATTGTCAGCAAGCGAAACACTTGGCTGATCAACTTGCGAGCGTTGGCTCACCGGTTGACAACCGCATGCTTGTACTTAAGGTCCTTACGGGTCTCACCGAATCATATGACAGCATCTCTACGGTGCTTCAAAACCAAAACCCGTTACCTGATTTTCGTGATGTTCGGTCTCGGCTAACCCAAGAAGAAACTAAGAAAAAACGTCATGCCACCCGGGCCTCGAATGCGGCTGCTACGGCTCTACACACAACCACATCAACCACCTCTAACAACCCTTCCCAACTCCCCTCATCCACACGCAACAGGCCCACTCGTGGCCGCCGAAACAACAGGCCCAACAACACCAATAACTTTCGTAACAGACCCTCCTCTACCCAGCCCAATAATACATCCCATCCCTATATTGTTTTTCCAAATTCTTGGACCACATCCCAATGGGCCACGGTGTTGCAACAGGCGCAACAGCAGAACCATACAGCCCAATCCCAACCCCCTTGCCCTTACCCATCTAGGCCCAACACAAATAATTCTCAAGGTATTCTTGGCCCTCGCCCGGATCAAGTCAACTTTGCTGCTTACTCTCCGACCGACATTGAACAAGCTCTTTACTCACTCGCTCTCAACCCGCCGGATAATGGTGTGATGGACACCGGTGCCTCTTCTCATTCCGCCAATGCCCAAGGTATATACTCTCCGTCTACTTTTAATAAATGCACTAATAAATTTATTGTAGTTGGTAATGGCATGACCATCCCTGTATTGGCCCAAGGTAACCAAGTCCTACCACCACCTTACCCACCCCTTAAACTTAACAATGTCCTTTTTGCCCCAAATATCATCAAAAACCTTATATCTGTCCGTCGCCTTACCACGGACAATTTAGTGTCTATTGAATTTGACCCTTTTGGCTTTCTTGTGAAGGATCTCAAAACTCGGGCTCCTATCCTACGATGCAATAGCACTGGCGATCTGTACCCATTGACTGAACCTCTCCCACTCAAGTCCTCCCAACCAACCGCCTTAATTGCTGTCCTTCAAGATCGCTGGCATCAAAGATTGGGTCACCCTGGCACTACTTTATTACAGTCTTTGAAATTATCTTCTTTTATTGATTATGGCAAATTTAATAAAACTCATTGTGAACCTTGTGTTTTTGGTAAAAGCGTTAGATTGCCATTTTATGATTCTGTCAATGTTACTCATTCTGCTTTTGACATTATTCATAGTGATTTATGGACCTCCCCTGTACTTAGTACAGGTGGCCACAAATATTATCTCTTGTTTGTTGATGATTTTACCAATTTTTTGTGGACCTTCCCTCTATCCAATAAGTCACAAGTTTTCACCACCTTTACCACTCTTCACAACCTCATTAACACCCAATTTAATTGCAAAATCAAACAATTTCAATGTGATAATGGGAAAGAATATGCCAACAACAATTTTTATAATTTTTGTCATCACAACGGCATGCAATTTCGCTTTTCTTGTCCCTATACCTCGTCCCAAAATGGCAAAGCGGAACGCAAAATCCGCACCAACAATAACATGATCCGCACCCTTCTTGCCCAAGCCTCCTTACCCCTTAACATGTGGCACCATGCCCTTGAAACCGCCACCTACCTACTAAATATTCTCCCTAGCAAACTCCTCAACTTTAAATCCCCCACTACTCTCCTTTACAATTGCATCCCCGAATACGGTCATCTTCGTGTCTTTGGATGCCTTTGTTATCCCTTACACCCATCCACCACCATTCACAAACTCAACTATCATTCCCACCCTTGTGTCTTCCTTGGCTACCCCGTGAACCATCGCGGGTACAAGTGCCTTGACCTCACCACACACCAAATCACCATCTCCCGACACGTACACTTTGAAGAAACCATTTTTCCCTACACTATACAATCCCCCACTAAACCACCCTCCTATGAATTTCTCAATCCCACCATCCATCCACTCGTGTGGGACCACCTACACAACTCACACAACCCAACCTCCCCACCTACGACTTCTCCTGACCCACCTGTGTCCACGTCTCACACTTCCGTCCCACCTTCACTCCCCTCTAATATTCTGAGCCCAAATCCCACCCCACCTGGCCCAATGAACCAATCTGGCCCAATGAACCAATCTGGCCCATCTACTCCCCTCAATTCACAAACAGCCCAGTCCTCCACGGCTCAACTTCCAAACCCAACCAACACCCAGGTCCCACCCACCTCAGAAACACCACCCGTGGCCAACCCAGCCGGGACCAACCCAGCTCCGCTCCCTACACGACCCCACACACGATCCATGAGTGGCATCGTGAAGCCGAAACATCCCTTGAACCTTCACACCACCACCATCGTCCCCATCCCTAAGAACCCTCAGGTTGCCTTGTCCTCTCCCGAATGGTTTAATGCTATGTCCAACGAATTTAGTGCACTTATTAAAAACAAGACCTGGGAGCTTGTACCTAGGACCCCGGACATGAATATTATTCGTAGTTTGTGGTTATTTAAACATAAATTCAGGTCGGGCGGCACTTTGGAGCGTTATAAAGCACGACTGGTGTGTGATGGTCGTAAGCAGCAGACGGGAATCGACTGTGGTGAAACTTTTAGCCCAGTTGTCAAACCGTCCACCATACGATTGGTTCTCTCCTTGGCTCTTTCCAAGTCCTGGCCAATTAATCAATTGGACGTTACTAATGCCTCTCTTCATGGCAACTTGGAAGAAACAATGTACATGCATCAGCCTATGGGATTCCGACACCGGGACTTTCCAGATCATGTCTGTCGCCTTCGGAAATCTCTGTATGGGTTAAAACAGGCACCCCGGGCGTGGTACCAGCGTTTCACAGATTTTGTTACTTTACAGGGGTTTCGCCAAAGCAAGTCTGATAATTCTTTATTTATTTATCATCATGGGACTGACATTGCTTATCTCCTTATTTATGTGGACGATATAATACTGACCACGTCCAATGATACTCTTAAGACTAGACTGTTGCATGACCTGTCTTGTGAATTTGCGATGAAGGACTTGGGATCTCTTTCTTATTTTTTGGGTATTCAGGTGACCAGGGATGGTGACTCTATGTTTTTGTCACAACAGGCGTATGTGAAAGACATCATTCATCGAGCTTCAATGGACTCGTGTAACCCAGTTGCCACACCGGTTGACACGCAATCCAAACTTTCTGCTGATTTAGGTCCCCTACATGATGATCCTGCCACATATCGCAGCCTTGTTGGGGCGCTCCAGTACCTTACTTTCACCAGGCCTGACATCTCTTATGCTGTGCAGCAAATCTGCATGCACATGCATGCTCCTCGTCTTGACCACTGGAACGCCTTGAAGCGTATCATACGCTATCTTCAGGGTACTATGGACCACGGCCTTCATCTGGGTCCCGCTTCCAATCTTTCTCTTCGGACCTACACTGATGCTGATTGGGCTGGCTGCCCTGACACGCGTCGCTCCACCTCTGGGTATTGCGTCTATTTGGGAGACAATCTTATCTCCTGGTCTTCTAAACGCCAGTCTACTGTCTCCAGGTCCAATGCTGAAGCTGAATACCGAGGCGTGGCAAACGTTGTAGCTGACATCTGTTGGTTGCGCAATCTTCTACTTGAACTTCATCACCCTCTGTCTCGAGCCACCTTAGTCTACTGTGACAATGTTAGTGCAGTTTATCTCTCGGGCAACCCGGTTCAACACCAACGCACTAAACACATTGAGCTCGACATTCACTTTGTTCGCGAACAAGTGCAACGAAGACATATTCGGGTTCTACATGTTCCTTCGCGTCACCAGATTGCGGACATTTTCACGAAGGGCCTACCTCGAGTACTCTTTGACGATTTTCGTACCAGTCTCAACATCGGTCCTCCTGACGTTTCAACTGCGGGGGTGTAATAACATGTGTTATCTATAGTATGTTTTAAATGTAATTGATTGTAATTATCTCTCCATAATTAGTGGAGATATTGTTTTGTATTATATAAGGATATCACATCAATGAAATCAACCAAGTTGAATCATATTCTTTCAATCATAATCGTTGCGGGTTCGGCCTTGTATTCTTGTACTCTACTCCGGTGGTAGCAATGGTGTCCGATGAGGAAACGCATTCTTGTTTGAGATATTAAATTCGTGTATCTTTTTTTAAAGGGCAAAGGCCGAAAAAACATTATACCATTAAAAAGAGACAACAAAAAACGTTAGGTGCCTGTACAACATACTTGGTTATCCAAAACATGCTTTAGAATAACCGCAAGTATATATATGTGCCAAAACATTTCATAACATCTAAACATGAGATAAATGAAAAGAAAAAAAATCAAAATACTCAAAAATTATGACTTCGCATGACGTGTGAAATTAATATTTAAAGACCTCTAAGGATGACCTTGTGCCCCATGGCAAATGGTATCAAAGCATGTACGACCCTTTGGTAGTTGGCATATTCACTTATCCCATAAAGTTCTTAGTTTTTTTTAACAGCAAATTAGAATCACTTACGGATCACTGAAGTATCATCGTGCATAAAGTTCTTAGTTGGCATGTTCGCTAATCATGAGACGAAAAGGTTTGCCTCTTGGACTCCACTTAGATGATGAATCGAAGCTTTGTAACATACTCCAATTAGTGTGTTATCTACACAAAACTATGTATTCATGTACATTAACCAGATCAGGTTGAGAGTGGACGTCTGATGAGAACTATTAGGAATTGGAAAGAGACTTCATTTTTTTTTCATTAAGCTTCGAATATTTTGAGTTGGTGTTTATTTTTTTGTAGCCTTGTTGCATGATTTTAGACTTTGTAAACAGGAAGTTTAATATGTTTTGCCGATTTGAGGCGACCTATCATTCTATCGTCGGGATAGAGCCATAGAGGTGTACATCTTTACTCGAGTCCAATGATGGATCTTGCTTGCAACTTGATGATGATGTGAATGTGCAAAGGTGGATATGGGAACAGACAACTTAAAACCACAAGATGAACATTACTAAAATGAAATGGCATTTCAGACATTTTAAGTTGTCAAATAATAGTTCTCAACTACTGTAAATAAGAATTCATGCAAATTATCTTGCATTCAACGCACGATCAGGTCCACATCCTTTTCTTGTTCTCTCGATCTTTGAGCCCTTGAGTTGCGTTACTTGGTCTACCTTGATGGACCACTCTCTGGGTTGCTGCTGCTGCTGCGGCTGGTTTAACCATTCTTGTTGGAGCCCTGTTGGGTTTAGGTGGGTCAGACTTTCTTGACTTGTTTGGATGATTGGTATCAACATTCTCTACTTCACTATTTCTTGACAACCTCTTTCTTGTTACTTCACCTCCGGTACTACCAAGTGAGTCATTTCTCTTTGGCCGACTATAGCCAGCATTCGTTGGCCCCCGGTTCATTATATTTGATCCCCTTAAAATATGTGGTTCTGCCTCGTTATTGTATTTGTTGTCTCTTGAACCGGCACCCATGTATCTGGGCGTTGATTTCATGGAACTAGAGGAATCTGCAATTGTAGCAATAGACGTTCGCCTTTCTTTCTCTTTAAGCTTCTCCTCAAGCTCCTTAATCTGTTTATTCAGAAATACCGCACTATTAGCACAAACATTAACAAAAAAAGATAATAAAATTACAAAAAGGTAATTAAAAAAAAAAAACATGACCCTTAGATGAAGTGAAGTTGAATCAGAATATTGTTCCTGTTCTTTCAGTTTTCTTTCAAGTTCCTCAATCTGAAACAACAACAAAAGAGAGAGGAATAAGAAATCAACCTTAATTTCTCCGTTCGCCAAAATCTCAAAGTTAAAAAAAAAAAAAGAAACATAATCTCTTTTAAATTGTAAACTTTTATGACCTTATCTAGAAGGGTCATAGTGTAGGACTTTGACTCTTTGACTTGGTCTTTCAGTTTGTCTTCAAGGTCCCTTACCTGTTTTCAAAATTCCAACTTTAGTTAAACATCCAAATCTTCAATATTACTTTTACTCATAAAAGTTATCCAAAATTTACCTTCTGTTGGTGTGTTAAAGCACCTAACTGTTCTCGCTCTGTAAGCTTGTTCTCGAGCTCCTTGACCTTCATCATATCATATAAATATGTTTTCAATACGATTGAAGTTGGGTACATTTGACAATCATAATGAATGAGAACGATGAAGTTGAGCTACCTTTTGTTGGAGGCCACTGTTGAGTTCCTCTTTTGCCTTCAACTTATCGGAAAGATGTGACACTTGTTTTTCTAGTTGTGAGTGTAGTCCTTTTTTGGACTCGATTTGGTTCTCGAGCTCCTTAATCTTCTCCATATGGTTTTTATGTACCTGATCTTTACCTTTTATCTTGCCTTCTACATTCTGCAAGCTCTCTTCTAACTTCCTTAAAGACTCGTCTTTCAAGCGCGATTCCTGCTTTGCTTTTTCAAGCTTCATGATGAATACCAAACGGCCCAAAAGTCAAACACTACTTAAAGAGTTCGGTAAAGAGAAAATAATAAGTCATGCTATATACTAACCATCAGTTTCATTTTCTGAAGCTCACTTGTATCGATTTGCTTTCTAGCGGGACCCAACTCAACCCCTCTGACCCTTGTTGCAAAGTTTAGTGAACTCAACGTCTCGCTCAGGTCATGTTCTGAAGGACTAATTTGCACAAACATTAATGTTTTCGAGTCACCCCCTACGACAAAAACATAACTTACATTAAAAATGATTGGAAAAATATAGACAAATGGGTACCAAGAATTTGAATTACCTAATGAATCTTGAAGTAAATGTGTGAGTTTTGAATTTCTGTACGGAATGTGACTGCTTTTATTTGCTAAAGCAGATATTACATCACCAAGAGCAGAAAGTGATCGGTTAATGTTTTGAGCTTCCTTGAGCCGTTCACCTTGAGCTTCCGTCTTTCCAAGCCGCTCACTGCCAGCCAAATCCACAAGCCATAGCTTGCTTCTGGTGCACTCTCCATTTATCAAGTTTTTTGCTTTTACCATAATACAAAGCATACTAAAAAAACACCAAAAAAAAGTAATTTTAGATCTAAAATAAATCATCTTAAGCCAAATATGAATTATGATTACAAAAAATATCATCAGATGATATGGTAAAAATAGGAGTCGGTAGGTATTAAGCAACTAAAAATATAACATTGATCAATCCATTCATGAGTAAAGGGTCAAAATTGACCTCCCTATATCGTAATCATATTTTATAAACTGTAAAAACTTATAAACCAAGATTAATTATTTACCAATGAGAGCGACTGCTATGTTCATTCACATTATTGGACCCCACAGCTCGAGCACTACTGCCAGCTCGCAATACATTCCAGACTTGTTGTATGTTTTCGACTTTTGCTTCAACTAGACCGGGAATATTGTGAAGCCCTTCAGATGCTTGCTTTATTTCCAACCTAAAATTCCAAAAATCATATATATGAGTAAATTGATATTTATGATCATATACATCTTGTTCATGAAGCTAAGTGAGTGAATTGAAATTTACTTCTTTGAGGATGATGTTGTCAGCAGATCTCTTATTTGTTCATTATAGACTTCAAGCACACTAACTGATATATCATAGGTAAAGGTGTCTATTCTTTCTTTTGCAGTTTTAAACAGTTCTTCAAGCGTTCGGTAATTAACTCCACGGTTTCCCTCAGTACCTTCCATGGTAAATGTCTTTCCTGTCCCAGTTTGTCCATATGCAAATATGCATACGTTGTAGCCATCCAAAACCGAGGTTACCAATGGTGAAGCTTGAGAGAAAACATCAACTGTGTAAAGTAACAAACGGTTAATAAGAATATAAGCTATATAATTAGATTAACAATTTAATACGGTTAAAATAAAAATCACAATGAAACCTTGATTGTCATTTGGTGTGAAGACTCTATCAAATTTGAAGGTCTTTTTAGTGGAACCACTATTTAAAATCCCTAGTTCACCATTCGATGCTGCATCGAAGTCAACAACGGTTGAGCACCCGGTTGAAGATTCAGACTTGCTTAGTGGGCGACATCGACAAAATACCCTAATATTTCCTGATAATTACAACAAGTAAAAGTAAATACACAATGACATACATTGTCTTTATAACTAATTGTTATATAAAATAATATTAGCATACCTTTTGCATCCTCAACTTGATTATGAAGCTTTCTTCTCTTTGCCTGTTCCTCATTGTACTTAAATTTAAGATCCTCACACTGTGCAACTACAAATTGATGATTAAGAAGAAAAAAAATGATTAATCTACAGTATAAATATTCATTGGCGGTTCTTAGTGGAGTGGAGACCGGGCCTCGGCCCGCCCAGTTTTTTCGTTTCGTAGTGTAAATTTTACTGAAAATTTCCGAAAATTTATATATGTATTGAGTCCGGCCCGCCCAGATTGAGCCCGGCCCTACCAGGTGTTTGGTTCAAGATCCGCCACTGTAAATATTCGATAAAATGAGTTAACATTTAACAACTATAAAATTAGAGCTTTACCCAATGCTTGAACTGCAGAAGTCATTTTATTTAGATCAGGAATTGAGTCAACACATTGGTGTGCTTGAAGAGAGAGCTGGGAATGGTCTTGTTTTAGAACCTGATTAAAAGATTATGTTAATTAAATATAAATGTAACTTTGAATACGATTTTTGTAATACTTGTGCTAAGTAACTACCGTTATTTTGTGTGATAACTCCTTAACCGCAGCAACCCAAACCTTCTTGTCATGTTCGTATCTACTTGATATATCTCTCAGCATTTCAGATTGTTTCTCCATTGTTTGGTCTATTAAAAGAAATTCAGGAAGTTGTAAGATAAACATACAAAACTAAAACAAATATGTACCCTTTGACTGAAAATAGAAGCGTAATGTTTGACTTCACAAACTTACCAAGAGATGTTGTCTGGAAAAACTTATTATCAAGTTCCATTCGGACCTTCTCCAGCTGCTCGTTTGCTGCAGTCAAAGACATCCAAGCTTGATAACATTCTTCGGTCTTACGTTGACATTGACTGGTCAACTCTTGTATCCTTTTCTCATACTTCTCTACTGATTTCTTTCGCATTATTTTCTTCTGAAATATTCAGTAAGTCAACAATAATTATACTTTAATCAGTAGCATAAACGCATTAACAAGAAGCATACCTGAGCAGAAGGGACTTCTATATCAGCAGCACAGTTTTGACATTTTAGAAAATTATGTTTTTCATCGTCATCTGTGAGTCGGTCAAATCAACAAATAAGGATAGTCAAATTCAAGTCGCTTGTCACAATTACAAGGTTGCAGAAGTCGCTAGGCGCTAGGCAGGCGGTGAGGTCCAGCCTAGGAACTAGTCGGGACTAGGCGAAAATTAGGCGGAATTAGGCGTTTTGGTATTTTATACATATTTTATATATATACACAAATTTAGGTGTTTTTTGAAAATATGTTTAGATATATACACATAGTACTAAGAAATACTTAGAAATTTAATAAAAAAATTAAAAAAAATAAAAAATACCACCGCCTAGGCCTGCCTAGGCTCCGCCTAATCTCCATTTCGCCTAATTCATCACCTAGGGTCAAATTCCGATTTTTTGTTCCGCCTAGGCCGCCTTCTGCAACCTTGCACAATTACATCAATAATTTAGTTTCGATAGGAAGCATTAACTACCAAGAAGATGAGGCGCCTTTCTTATACAGATTCCACTGACCAAAGGGCTACCAGTTATCCCTTCGAACCTAATTACAATCGCCTCACCCATCTTGACTTTGACTCTCGAGTCAACTAACTGTAGTGGTTTATTGGCTCCGACGACAGAGAAGATGTCAAAATCCGCAAGAATCTGTTAAAAACAATACGAATATTCAAATTCAAATTCAAATTTTGTAGTAACTTTATAAAGAGATTCAAAAATTTTAAATGGAAAATTGTACTTACCTTCTCTTCCTGCAAGTATACATTGAACACTCTCATTCCTTTAGGACCAAATGTGTTTATCATCTCAACAAAATGCAGGTCAACATAGTAATCTCCCTCCGGAAAACCGTCAAACCGATACAGAAAGTTCCCTAGTCTTGCTGTGTGGTAAATGAATGGAACATCACCACCCTCAGTTATACACTCATTCGTTTGAAACACATCGCCCCCTTCAAAATACTTATCCGCCACCAAGTTTATAGTTGAATCTGGCTCCACTATGCCTTGAGCTCCAGCATTCACAAACAGAACAATCTCATCCGACGCTAAAACAAAACGAAATAATGTCAACATATTTACAAATTAACCATCTTGTTATCACATAACTTATCGTTTTTTAACTCGAATTGAACATTGAAACAAAGTCTAATACATACATGGTTTAAAAAAACGCTTGAGGCGTGGGCCTCGAGGCGCGCCTCAAGGCGATTCGGTCTGAAAACGCTTCTGAGGCGGCGCCTCAGGTGTTTGAACAGTGGTATGCGCCTCACAGGACTGAGGCGTTATGAAAAGTTGCGCCTCAGGTGCGCCTCAGGGGGTTTTCAGGTATATTTTTGATGTTTTCGACTTTTTGTGACATTTTATGTCTTCTTAATGTGTGTTTTTGATGAATTTGATGATGAAATTAGTTAGCATTTTATTTTTTGAAAGATATATAATTATTTATTTAAGTTTTTAATTCTGCCTTGGGCTTACGCCTCGGTTCGCCTCGAGGCTTACGCCTCGTGAGGCGAAGGGAAAACGCCTCGAGGCTCGTTTCCGTTCTTCTAAACTTTGAATACATATGACGGGTACTAATGTTACATGTTTTATAGCAACAATTTCTCTCCAATAGCCTCAAACTACTAACTTTTGCAGTTCGGTTTCCATAACCCCCTTTAGAACAACCCAAAAACAGTGGCGGATCTAGAAGCAAAATTTAGGGTAACCCAAAATTTTTACTTTTTTACCGTACATTTATATAACCTATTTTTTTTACCATACACTCATACAATGTAAATGCTCAAATCACAGACCTAAATGTGACTATGTCTCTAGCATTTTTAAAACAGATCTAAACCGAAAAAGGCGAAAACCAAAATTTTTACTTTTTTACCGTACATTTATATAACCTATTTTTTTTACCATACACTCATACAATGTAAATGCTCAAATCACAGACCTAAATGTGACTATGTCTCTAGCATTTTTAAAACAGATCTAAACCGAAAAAGGCGAAAACCAAAATTTTTACTTTTTTACCGTACATTTATATAACCTATTTTTTTTACCATACACTCATACAATGTAAATGCTCAAATCACAGACCTAAATGTGACTATGTCTCTAGCATTTTTAAAACAGATCTAAACCGAAAAAGGCGAAAACCTAAACCCCAAAACTATCTTTTCCAAACCCTTTAATTCCTAAAACTAAATTAACCATCTTGAACAACAAAAAATCCAAGATTTAAACAAACACATTAATATAAAAACTAAAAATAAGCCAATATCCTAACCTGCACAGTTAGATTTCACAAACCCAGTTGGAATAAGCCGAGCACCCGAATCGCATACCATCGAATCAAACAAAGACTCATCATCTTCCTCAATAATCGAAACCCTACCCGTCTTTTTTTCGCAATCAAGAACACCATCTATTGGGGTCCCAGCATCTACATCCATCTTGGAATCACCCAATAGCTCCAATGGTTTGTTCCAATCAAACCCATCAGTCGTAACTGTACTGTGCTCCTGATTCGAAACTTCGGACAACATGGTATGGGGGATATGGGCTTCTTGTAAAGTGTCGAACGTTGTTGTTGTGTTGTTTTCCATTGATATTATTAAGGGTATGTGATTGTGGGTGTTTGAAATAGTGAAGAGGGTTTGCAGGGGAGATTATTATTTTATTATTATTGGGGGTTACGCTTGTTCTTTTGGGTTTTTGAAATTTTGGATGGGGAGAGGTTTAATCTTGACCGTTGAAGTAGAGGACCGTTGGTTTGAATGGTATGGGAGATTTTTAAAATATACTACTTTTGTCAAAAGGTGAAAAGGTACCACCACATGGTAAAAAAAGTTTTCATTGTTACAATTTGAAACTTCAAAGGAGAAATTGACGTTATAAAAATGAAATATAAAAGGATCATATGTATGTATACAAGGAGAGAACCGATCGGTTCTGAGAATTTAAGTTTCTTGTACGAGTCGAAGAAAAAAGCCCTTAGGTCCTAACCAATTATATAAACTATTTTTTAAACGATGATTAACAATATAGTATTATAATGATATATCCTAATAATTAATCGATGATTCGAGAAACTCTTTTAGCATTCTTGATAGCAAATTGTTTGATCATCTCTTCATAATTTACACTCTAACATTTCGTTTTAAAAAGATAGTATGCTCATACGCATTTTTTTTCTAACACATAAAATTTTTATGAAAATGTTATTAAATATCAGCCTTATTTAGTGTTTTATGATTAAATTTAAGCAACAAAAATGGCAAACAAATTCCATAATTTGTATTAATGGTAAATTTACATGATATGAAAAAACAAATACACTAAACAATAAGAATGAAAATCAAGAATAACTTTGAAAAGAGCTAAAACAGCCAAAATGGAGGGGAAACGTTTTCGAACTTGCGTCAGACTATGAGGAACGCACCATTTCGCATTTGTTTATTGCTTGTATATATACAAATTGTGCAAAAGAAAATATCAAATCTAGGCCCTAGGGAAAACCGGACATCAGTCGGGGGTGTGGTTCGCACACCCTTGGGACCTGCCCTGTATATAAGTAAAAGAAAACCCTACACAAAATTGGTACAATCTAAACAATTTTCTCCTTGTTTTGCTTCTTCAACTAAACGTAGTGGACCACACACCTAACGCATGACCATGCCCCCTTCCCCCATCCCTCCCTTCTCCCCCACGCCCGCCCCGTACACGATATAAGCCTAAAAAAGTCATGTCATGTTGTTGCTTAATCAGTTGGATCCACGCCCCCTGGTGTGCACCACTAGGTTTTGTTTTCTAGCACACAAACATGGAGTAGAAGTCCTTGTATTTTTCAACTTCACTGATTTTAACCAATCCTGCATTGTCAAATCATTTCGCTGAAACACTTTTTTGGAGGCAGCACTCCACTGATTCTTTTATTTATTTTCATTTAAATATATGTCTAAACTGTTTTTTTTTTTAATTTCTCACGATTTAATAATATTATACGGTTAAAAAAAGTCAAATGCATTAAAACCGTCGACCCAAACGGTTAGTAAAATTTGAATTAAATTCATGTAACCGTTCAAAAACTTAAATTTAGCATTGAAACCGTCCACCTAAACGATCAGTAAAATTAATTTAACATTGAAACCGTGCAAAAAAATTAATTTTATACACGCCAAACCGTCCCCTAAATTTGTATATAAACACACACAACCGTGGGGTTAAAACTCACACCCACAACCGGCGGTTTAAACAAACAAACACCCACACACACTCTACACAAAGATGACTCGTTGGAACGAGGAAAAGGAGATCGCATTGGTGGTGTTCTACAAAGACGCCCAAAGCAACCCGGCTCTACAACAACGCCCACGCTCGAGGGAGAGGGGTTGCGCCCGGAGGGGTTCTAGGACCGCGTGTTGGCCGACTTTATGTAACACCCTAGGCATATCCCACATCGTCCGTGGACAGGAGAGATCTTGGTTCATAAGTAATGTCCTGCCTTATAAATCACCAACGCGTTTTGGGCTTAGTTGGCTGTGGAGCACATGAAAACTCCACAGTTAAGCGCGCTCAGGTGGAAGTAGTACCAGGATGGATGAGCTCCGAAAACGCATGCAGCCCCAATCGGTCCCCCAAAACACTCTAGAACCCCTTGGACCACAACCTGAACCAACCGAACCACATAACCTCCGACAGCCACCATTCACCTGAATCGGACCCCATTGGACCTCCTGAACCTCCACACAGTCAAACTACATCATCACGAACAACCATAACCATGCCTAGACCTCTGTACCGCCGCTGCCTTCAGCAACCACAACCATAACCGGCCCATGCAAACACCACCACTACTTGATCCCACCACCACTCGAACCTGCTTCTACTGCTGTGTGTTGTGTTTCGGGGTCACAGCCCTGTGCCCCATTGTGTTTGCCCATTTTGGGCCTCAACAACATCACGCCGCCGCCTCCACCATGGGAGGTGGTGGTCGGCCGGCTGTCTTGCAAGGAGGAGGAGAGAGAGAACGAGAGGGATAGAGAGAGTAGAGAGAGAGGTGAAAGTTAGAGAGAGAGAGAGGTAAGATCATAGGTGGTGTTTGGTATGGGGTAATGAAGGAAGGAATGGAATGCACCATTCAAGGGTAATAAAATTAGGCATGTTTGGTTGCACAAAGGAAAGCAATCACCCATTACTTACCCCATTCCATTCCCTCTAATCCTACCCTTTTTATTCTAGCGTCCCCCCCCTATTTTTTTTATTTCGTTCCTATAGATAGAGCATTTCCCAAATTTGCCCCCATCCTCTCCTATTTTCCCTCCCCTGTAATCAATACGTATCCTCTAAACAAGGAACTAATTACAATTTTGGTTATATATACCCTTCATCAACTAGCAGAACTTCAACTTTTTTGGAACCCTACTGGTTTGAGATTTTTGTCATCAGACTTGAAACCAGGTGAATATGTTTTTACTTTATCTTTATGTGGTCAATTCTTGTGATTATGTTGATTCGTATGTATGCATTAGAATCAAAAATTAATGTTCTTTTGTTTTAATTTTGATATAAAACATATATGAGTGACAAGTTTTACTTCTAAATACCGATAAATTGAATGCATCGAAACAAAGAAAAAGCTAAATTGAATTTTGTGGGGTTAATTTTGTATGCGACACCTTTTTGTTTGAACTTTAATTGAGAAATTGAACTTTAATTTGGTACGCGACATCTGTTAGGAGGTTTCTTCTACCTTTTTTCATCTTTTATAATTGACTTGTTTTTGGCTATTGTCATTAGTTGACCTTTAATTAACTTGTTCTTTTTAAGTTCCTATGAAGGAGGGTAGTGATACTTCAATATCTACTTCTGTTGGTTTTCATTTGTTGTTTCTGAAACCATAGTCAGCAGTTCAGGCTTAATATTTGTCGAAATTGGCCAAACCAGGCTGAATGCACTCGAATACATTTAGGAAGACCTTCAACCCGTTTGACCCATTGCTTTTCTAGTTGAGTTAAAAAAATGGACCGTTAGTGATAAAAACGCAACCCAAATCGACCAGTTTTTGTAGAAATCGACCAGTCTTGGAACGAGTGGCGTACCTTCAATTTAAGTTTATAGTTGTATGTTTCTGTTCTTGATTGCTATGGTGTAATGTAGTTGTTGGACAAATTTCCCCTTTAGTGGCTTGCTAATATGAGTTTATAGTTGTATGTTAGTTTGCTGTCAAACAAAAAAAAACATAAATATATTGTACAAACAAAAGGAAATGAATGGTCTTTTGATTGACAGCTAATACCTTGAACATGATCACACTAGCCATGATAGTAGATGTGAACATAGTGTAGTAGATAATTTGACAAAAATTGGGAACTAATATTATGTCAGGTGTTTTAGTATTTTGTTAACTCTGATCATCATGATGTGGCTTGTTAGGTTCACAAAAATGCAGGGAGATGGAGATCAAAGAAATTTCCTCATTATTGGGACTTATGTAATGTATTTGGCAAGGATCGGGCAAATGGACGAGATGCTCAAATAGCTGCTGATATTTTATCTGACATAAACAGAGAAGAACAAGAGGTTACTGGCGATGGTTTAGATGATATAGATGTTAATCAGACATTGAACGACCCTTTACATGCTGATTCTCGAGAAGAATCAAGCACCCAACGAAAGAGAAAAAGACGCAACAGCTTTGATTCTCTAATGAACAGCTTGAAAGAGTCTGCGGAAATAATTGGTGCAGAGATTAGGGGGGCTTCAAATACATTTGACAGAGTTTTTGGAACAGAAAGAAATAGAGAAGAACTACGCAACAATCTTTTTGAGGAGATGATAAAGTCGTGGGTTTGAGTATACGTGAGTGTGACAAGGCTGTGTGTAAACTTGCACAAAATGATGAGCTGATGGTAATCTTTTTTAAGGTTGATGAAGACCGCAAACTTGGATGGGTTAGGAACATGCTTGAAGATACTGCTTGACATGATATATAACGACTTTTGAATGATTTCTAATTTTTTTAGTTGAGAGTTTTTGGATAATTTTTAAAACTTATTAGTAGGTAAATTTTGGATGATTTTTATTTATGTTTGTTGGAAACTCTTTAGTTAGATATTTTGTTAGTGAAAATAATTTATTTTTCATAATACAAATTTATTTAAATTTTAATTTGGACCATGTTGTGAAAAAAAAAACGTTAAATATCTTTATTTTGAGACAAGGGCATATTTGTCATTTTTAATAAATAGTATTCCATTCCTTCATATTTTTTGACATACCAAACAACACAAAGTAATCATTCATTCCATTCTTGTAGGTAACCAAACAAAAACAAGGAATGGTAATGATTCATTCCATTCCCCCATCCATTCCATTCCTTCATCCATTCCATTCCCTTGTCCATTCCATAACGTCATACCAAACAGATAGGCTTTTAATTTGTTTGTTGGTTGGAAAGAATGAAGAAGAAAGTGGAAGAATAAGCCTTGTTATAGCTAGGTCTAAAGTTAGGTAGGTGGATACCGCGTATCGAACCCGTTATAACATAAACATCTCGGTTTATATTTAGGCTCGATAATTAATTATAAAAATTAGTCGGTTTAATTCGAAATCTAAAATATAGCTAAACTGAGCAAAAATATAATTATTTTCGACATCCTACGCGTTCTTTCAAAACACCCGTTAGAATCGCGTTAACTCGATCGGTTACTGTTTCCTTCGTCTAAACGATCCGATAGCTTTCGATATTTAATAAATAACATTATTTATAATGAATAATTATTCCGAAAGTATAAATGCGGTTAAAACCACGCATTTCGATGTCCGGTTCTCATATCGGTTACTCCCCGCGTTCTCCAAAACGTTGCGTTTTTATCCGTTCTTCAAGACGATCCACATCCGATCGCTTCAACAGCAAATACGTGCCGTGTTTACATGTAATAACTCTATGTTAGTCCATTCTGACAAATTCTTACTGATGTCAATTCGTTAGCGTTTAAAATGCATAGTCTTTCTTTAGAACATCAAAACGTCCACGAACTCCAAGAAAGACATTGTTGGACTCGTAACAACTTCACTTAATCAAATCAACTTTAATATTTGCTAAACATATAGGAAACGTGATTAAGATCCAGTCAAAGGTTGACCAAAATTTGCCGGTTATCACAGGAAGAAGGTGCTATTGATGATAATAATAATAGTAGTGGGAATAATAATAACCACAATAGTAACAATAGCAATCATAAGTCTGGGACTGTTAAATCGGGTGCTTGTTGATACAAAACTGTTGTTTATGGTGGGTGTTGGTGGGTTATGGTTGGTTATGTTTAGGTTACACTGCAGACATTAACAAACAAACAGTCTTCTTCTTGCACACTGCAGACCTTTGGTCCACATCTTCTCCTACAGATGTCTGCAGATGTGGTCCGCAGACTGCAGACCTTTTACCTCTTCAAAAATAAACACCACCTTAGTCTCTCGCGGTGACCCGATCCAACCCGATTATCCATATAAGAAAACCTCTGACCCATAGTATATTTTGTCCCATTCTATTGAAACATTTTTTCCAAAGTATGTCCCTTGCCCATTCTTAGTTGATTTCCTTCTTAATCATTTAATGGAAAACACTAAATTTACTATTTAGTATTGTTGTATTTTTGTCGATTTGCAGTGATACAGAAAGGTACTTTTGCAATGTATGACTATGGGACTCTGAAGAATGTACTACAGTATGGGTAATTAAAACCGCCAGCATTTGATCTCAGCCTGATCCTTGAATCATTGCCTATATAGATGGCTTATGAAACAGACCTTAGTAATTGGTTTGCAAAGTATGACTATGGGACTCTGAAGAATGTACTACAATATGGGTAATTAAAACCGCCAGCATTTGATCTCAGCCTGATCCTTGAATCATTGCCTATATAGATGGCTTATGAAACAGACCTTAGTAATTGGCGAATATTTTAGTGTTTTATTTTGTTTGTTGTACGTTTTGTTGAGTTATGTTTTTGGTTTGTTATGATTCATGAGTGGGTCTGTTTAGTAAGGTCTATTTCAGAGCAGTGGGTCTTTTAATAAGGTCTGTTTAGTAAGGTCTGTTTAAAACATATAGATAATTCATTTGATCCTAAAATTAGTACGGTCTGTTTAATAAGGTCCGTTTAAAACAACAGATGTCTGCTTTTCGTGAAAAAAATACCAATTGAAGTAGAGGGTTTTTTAGACATGTTCACTTGACCAGCTTAAAATATTTAAGAAAATATGTGGGCTATTCATTAATATATTTAATCTAACATCTCTTAGTACATCAAAAATTAAAATATTAATACATCTAACATCTGTTAGTACATCAAAGTTTAAAATATTAATATATCTTACATCTGTTACTACATATGTGAGCTATGAATTAATATATTTAATCAACACATCAAAGCTTAAAATATTAATATATCTAACATCTATTATTAGTAGATTAAAATATTAATATATCAGTCATTCATTGAATTAAATATAATATTGACGCCAAAGAAAAAAAAACTGAATTTGATTTGAAGTGAGCCGTTAGATCAAAAATTAGGATGATCTTGGCCCTCTAAATTACACTTTTTGGCTTTTGATAGCAGTTAAGAAAAGGATATTCCCGCCTAAAAATTGACTCCATGAACCCATGTCCCATTAAAATAGGACTATGCTGCTCCACTTGTCAACATGAAACTAGGAGTTGTTCCATAGAAATAACCTCCAACCCCACGATCTCTTCCCATAAAAATAGGAGCTGCAGTTGGATTAGTATAAATACATAAGCTATGTCATCTAAATCTAATGATGACGAGGGTACCCAAACCCCCACGTTTAAACATATTTAAGAAGCTATCAAGCTCGGGCCAGGAAGCCGAAAAGCCAGAAGCTGGTGTAAAGAAGCTACCTGCATCGGCTCCTCAGCTCCCTAGCACAGGACCTGCCTTAAACGAGCACAGGACCTGCCTTACAGGAGGTCAGTAATAAAGGTGGGTCCAACATTTATGGGCCAGCCCAGCCCATTACTACAAAGCCCATTAGGGTTTGGGGTTTCACCCTCTATAAATAGAAGGGTCACACCTTCACCCAAACCCATCCCATTTGTCTTGATCTTCACTCAAGACATCTCACTCTATATTTCTCTCTCTAGAAACATTATCTCACTAACTAATCTGCCTAGCTCCCATAGAAGAGCCTACGAGCTGCTAAAGTATCACATCAGCAGCTCATGAACTCTCTATAATTACACACGATTGAGCTGTTAAGCTCCCCTGCTCAACTCACGAGCTCCCCTAACGGAGCTCTGGAGCTACCATATCAACGGTCTACGGATCCATGGTTCTAATAACCAACTTTCAGCCATCGAGCTAAGCATCCCAAAATCACCTCGGCCGCTAGCTAACCGCCGGTTTCAACCATCACCTCCTCTCACACATCGTATCCCTCATTTACTCCTTTCTACTTACTTTTACATACATTTCTTGGGATAAATCACTAATGTTGAGCGTCGGAGGGTGGTCCAGAGACCCCGGTCTCTGGACCCCTTCTAACGAGTTGTTCGTGGTGCAGGTACATGCTCGGAAGGTGCTAGGTCCAACCCGAAGAGACATCCATACCACCTCCATGCCTTATTCTTGTTGTTTCAACATCTAACATATTGAATAGAAAAAAAAACGCAGATTTATAAAGCAGTTTATAAAGCAGTTTGAAGACATGAACAAGAATTTCGAAAAGCCCAAGTTTACTAAGGTTCTTAGTATGTTTAATTCAGGTCTTCAATATACGGGATCCTGAAATTTAATGTTGTTATATGAGTAAGTCGATTGGTGTCTCATATTTTGTTGTTGACAGGTTTGGTTAAAACTGGTCCAGATGGTGCACATAGCGGTTTTGCTGAAGTCGTTCATATGGAACCGGATAATGCATAAGGGTGAATTTATTAGGATTAGATTGCTGGTATTTTTATGGTTATACTGGATTTAATTTAACAGGTAAAATAATATATAAGCATAAAGGCGAACCATGTATGTGAATCGACTCTTTTTGAAGATAAACTCGGGTCTTGATAAGAACGATAGACAAATGTATTCATGTCATAGTAAAGGGTGCAACTTGAATACTTCCTATATTTTCCAATGAATATCTTGATAATATACTGTTTGCATCATTTTCTAAAAGTTTGGAACATGAAGTTTTGTATTTGTTCAGGTGTCTGATACTATAAAATATGGTGAAAGCATGGCTGATACAAAAGTCAAAGTTTGGTCGCATGCAGATGAAATGTAAGTGCTTTGCATCAGATAAAGGTAGGAAAGATAATGTAGGGTACGAGGAGCGTAAGACGTAGACGGCTTCCAGTGAGACCCTTGGCTTGATAGTGATTTTGCATCAAGCCTTTGACATAAGGCCCATAACCGGGACAAGCCTGATTGGTGCATGCATCCCCTTGTCTTGTGGCTATCAACGCACCACATTATACATGATTAACCAACCATCCACCGTTTGTAACGTTATTTTCACCAAATTAGTAAAATAAAATTAAAATTAGTGCTGTTTTACTTTTGTCCCCCTGGGGCCCATGCATATATTCATTATATGCCTACACCGCAAGCGGGGCTCAAGATTTTATCATTAATCAGAACCTTATATTATTTTTGTAAATGAAGATGATTCTGTGCATACAGAAATCAGAATGCTTACATTTATGCTGTCTTGCTTGTAGGTATCATGAAGGTGTTGTTGCTGAACTTGATCCTGATAGGAAGATGCATAAGGTTGTTAGACTGTTTGTTATATTTAAAATAATCTTTTGTTATACCTTTTGTTTAGGAGGTTGTGACAAGTCTAGAGTTATTTAGGTCTCATATGTGGATGGAGATGAAGACACAATAAATATGAGAGAAGAAAAATGTAAAATTTTGAAGAAAATTTATGTCCTAGATGATGAGGTTAGAACATGTTGATTGGTGTGTAATGCTTACTCTAATGCATTCTGTTTGTGCTGATGTTGTTCACTTGACAGGAGCAAAACACTAAGACAATTGGAAAAGATAATGATGTTAAAGAATCTGAAAATGAAGCTGTTATTCCACCTGAAACCGAAAAGGATAAAAGACCATTCAAGAGTTTTCACCAAAAGCAATAGAAAGTAAGCATGTTGCAACTGCAAATGTTTCTTCTCCATGTCAAAGCAACAGTGTTCTGGACGAGAGCTCTTTTCGGTCTAATAAAGAGAAACCGGTCCCACAAGAAGTTGAAACTGCTTTCCCATCTAAAAGCCGTTCCCCTCTCGACGAGACCCGTGTGAACAAGGAGACGAATGTTTCTAAGTCTGCATTAAAATCAGCTTCAAGGGAGGGGAATATAACAAAAACCTCTGGGACTAGTGCAAAACGGAAGCATTCCACAAGCACAGATAAGGTGAATATTGTTAAATTATAGCCTAATGTATTGGATTCATTTGTAAACGTTAGAACATGAAATTTATATTTTCTCAGGTATATGATACTGCAAGATATGACGAAAGCCTGGTTGGTACAAAAGTCAAAGTTTGGTGGCCTGAAGATAACATGTAAGTGCTTTGCGCCTTTGCATCAGATAAAGTTTACAATTTTGCTTTTGTAACCTTATATTATTATCTGTGTAGATGAACATAATTTTGAACATACAAAATGCTTACCTTTATGTTGTATTGCTTGTAGGTATTATAAAGGTGTTGTTACTAAATTTTATCCTGCTATGAAGAAGCATAAGGTCATTACACAGTTTGTCATATATTTAAAATCATCTTTTGTTATACATTTTGTTTTAGAAAGTTTTTACAAGTTAAGAGTTAAGCAGGTCTCATATGTGGATGGAGATGAAGAGATATTGAATTTGAGAACACAACATTGGAAAATTTTGAAGGAATCTTCTTTACGGGATGATAAGGTTAGAACATGTTTATTGGTGTGTAATGTTCACTCTAATATATCGTTGTTTGTGCTGATGTGGTTCAGTTGACAGGAGCAATACACTGATGCTATAATTCTAGCTATGTTTGATCAGGAACAGGTCAAAGGTTAAAATCGTAAAAGATAACTAGAAAGGAAATAGGTCAAATGTTCCCCAAGTGTTACTTTAATGTAACAAAACTACCAAGTTATTTGAATAAAGTTACCAAAATCTTTCCTTCAGTTCATTTATTATGAAAGATGGTCATTTTCGTATTTAAAACTTATATTGATCTGCCCCTCGACATGAAATGACCAAAACACCCGAGAGCAAATTCGTAATAAATGAATTGTAGGAATAATTGTATTTTGACCAAACCACAATGGCGAAAATCATATTTTAGTCTTTACACTATTATCAAAGTAGCATTTTTTTTGTAATCGTATTTGACACACTAATGATCCAGAAACAAAACTAAAAAACCTTGGTCTAAATGTTTTCTGTCAACCTGATGCCCATACTAAAAAGTACCCGTTTGTACCATTACCCAACTTGCCCGACCTGATTATTTTGCCACCTCTTATCACACCTAAAAGTAGCGACTAGGTGTTATGTTATCTGATATCATACTATTGAGTTGACAGTTAAAACACATTGCAATATTACCTTGCATTTTCAGGTTTGGGCAGAGGATGGTGATAGTGATGATTGGCATTGTGTGCAGACTTTAAGTGAAAATTTTATAAGTTTTTGTATAACTTTACTGCACAAACCCGTTCAACATTTTAGTGTACAACCCGTCCAACGGACGGGTATAAAACTAGTTGAATCTTGTTTCCAACTTTAGATGGATTTATTCTTACCCGTGATTTCACCTCCTATATTTTATAGGATAGTACCACCAAAACCTGATCAATCTCACAAGACACTCAACTCAACTCTCTTCTACTCCTCCTCTCTCCGATCTACCCTCACCGTTACCATAATCCCAACAAACTCCCACTGATCCCTCCACACACACACTCACATGTCGGCATCAAAGCCTATTACAATGCCATTCACCTCCATCTCTACAAAACAAGCATTAATATTAATCCTCTCTACCCTAACCTTACTTACCCTCACTTACATCTCCTTCAATTCCTTAGGTTCCTATTCATATACATATCCTTCACCAACCACAACCACCACAACAATATTATCTACTACTCCTACTTCCATTTCTACACTCAAGGTACTCATACTAACAACTAATAATTATTATTATTATTAACTTTTAATTGTTCAGATCTATTTTTACACGCACTTTATATTATTATTATTATTATTTATGTGGAGTTTGAATTGGTTATTAGGTAGATGAGAATGAGTTTACGGATGTGTATCATACACCGGAGGTGTTCAGGTTGAATTACGCAGAGATGGAGAAGAGGTTTAAGGTTTATATATATCCGGATGGAGATCCGAAGACGTTTTATCAGACGCCGAGGAAGCTGACTGGGAAGTATGCAAGTGAGGGGTATTTTTTTCAGAATATTAGAGAGAGTCGGTTTCGGACTGAAGATCCGGATGAGGCGCACTTGTTTTTTATACCGATTTCGTGTCATAAGATGAGAGGGAAGGTATGTGATATTTGATGTTGTTTATTTGTGCTGTAATAGTATATGATGTGTGGAGAATGTGTGTGAGATTGTATGGTAGTAGTTTGATTGGTGATGTGAAATAGTAGGTGGACTTGAAGGATATAAGCTCGTTTGCGGATATAGTAAACGTTATGTGGTTTGAGTTCCGGCACTAGAAGTAGAAAGAAATAGGAAACGTGCAATCTGTTATAATGTTAGTTGTTTACAGTAGTTAGGATTACGACTACGGTTATACTGGCTTAAAACTAGCAGGATCACATATTCTGAGATGTAGGAGTTTAGTTTGCACTGAATCTAGACTTGACAGTTGACAGTTGACAGTTGACACACGTTTATTGAGTGAGCATAATTATAAACTAAATTTAGATAGTTTTGGTAGATGACGAGTTCAATGTGAGTTATTTTTGTTTAAAACAAGGTTGGGGTGCCATGATAGTTTATAAAGTGAAAGGTCTTAGGCAAAACAATGTTCTTAGAACTAGTTGCAGGGCAGCCTAGCTAGGTGCATCACTGGATCCTTATAGTAGGATATTAAAATTATGTTTTAACCTGTCAACTTCATGTGAGAATGTGAGATGTCATGTTGTTGATCCAAAAAGATGTAAGTGCAGTCCAACTATATCTGATAAATACATAAAATAGGACAGTGTGAGACAACATCATATACATATTGCCAGTATGCTGTAGCTTTTATTTTTTGAATTTACTTATGTTGAAATGTATGCTACATGTTACTTTTAGTGATCCTTTGCAATGATATGCAGGGAACTTCATATGAAAACATGACTATCATCGTACAAAATTATGTAGATGGTTTAATATCAAAGTATCCTTATTGGAACAGAACATTGGGTGCAGATCATTTTTTTGTCACTTGCCATGATGTTGGTGTAAGGGCAACAGAGGGACTTCCATTGCTCGTTAAGAATTCAATACGAGCTGTATGTTCCCCAAGTTATGATGTTGGATTTATCCCCCACAAAGATATTGCTCTTCCTCAAGTGTTGCAACCGTTTGCTCTTCCACGTGGTGGAAATGATATTGAAAACAGGTTCTTATACTTGCAATAATTTTTTTCCAATCAATTATTGTAAATAAAATCGTGTCAGTAGCTGCATTAATTTGAACTATTACTACAATGCAGAACGACACTTGGTTTCTGGGCTGGTCATAGGAATTCCAGAATCAGAGTGATCTTGGCACGCACATGGGAGAATGACACAGAGCTTGATATATCAAACAACAGAATAAATAGGGCTACTGGGCATCTTGTATATCAAAAGAGATTTTATAGAACCAAATTCTGCATATGCCCCGGTGGTTCACAGGTGAACAGTGCCCGTATAGCAGATTCAATTCATTATGGTTGTATTCCAGGTACGTAGTTGCATCTTCTTTCTGTACTTGAGTATGTAACAAGTTTGAACCTTATGCTGCTCCCCCTTTTACTACTGCAGAGTTGCAATTTAATCTCCTTTGTAATATTTGGTTGCATTGATTATTCATGCTAACGCATATGTTATAACTTTGAGAGCAGATTGACCCCTTACGCCCCTTAGGTTTGAGAGTAGATTGGAACAAATATATCTGATTTTTTACCGAAGAGATCTAAAACTGTTGTAAGCTAAATCACAACATTGAATCTTCTAATCTCATGCTCCAACATTTTTGTTTCCTATCGCATAATCTAGTTCAGTACAGACCATGACACATATTAGTCAAAAAAATAGATTTTTTTGGATGGTGTCACTATATTAGTGTATACCCTAGAAAAACCTACCCTACAAGGCTACAACTATTTTCTCTATTGTGAGTGCCCTGATAATAAGTGATACAGAGACGAGTCAATACAGTACCAAAGAAACAAAAATGAAGCATGTAAGAAGTCCGAGAAAATATTGAACTTTATAGAACAAAGCAGAAAGCTATGAAACTGTAGGGGTTAACATGAAAACTTTCTAAGCCCTACGTTTCTTTTGTTTTACCATCCATATCAACCAATCAAGCATCAATGAGCCTTTGGCCTAGCGATACCAATGTGTAAATAAGGTGCTCCTCAACCAAAGTGGTTTGAAGGCTCATCCCATCTGGGACAAAGGATTAGATAGGGTGTGTTTGAGTTTGTTTGAAAAAAAAGGAAAGAAAGAACTGGCCACCAATCAATACTATATAGAAGAACGCAAGAAAATCTACATACATGAACCGTAAAAAGGAAATTCCATAGTAAATCAAAAATAATAAATAACCCTTTTGACTCCCAAAACAACCTTATAACTAGAACTACCTCCGGTACCCTTAAGTCGTGAAAGAGATTGAGAGTTTGAGACACAGATTTTTTTGGCAAAATGCCAATATATACATACAAGCAGATTAAAGAAGGATATTTTGTAACACTCCTTAAGATGGAGCGTAACTTGTTAGGAAGGCAATCGATTAAAGTCCAATTAAGGGTCTTCGTAAATAACCCCATTTAGTTGTTTTCCATGCACATCATTTCACAATAAAGTTGAGGTACTTTTTGTCGATCAAGTCTTGTATGGATTATAGAAGGCTGTATGCTGTAAGTTATAAATGAATAGTTGTTTACTTTTTGTGTTCATGAACAGCCTGAATGACCAAAATGACCATTTTACCCCTGATCTGAATAATTGTAGTTTTTATCTTTTTATTGCTGAATGAACAAAACTTGAAAAAGCTTGTTTTAAATGAAAAATAATTTATGAATAATTTGACATGGTCTTTTATCTGTCAATAATTGAATCCCTGGAACTAACACTGGGCTCATTTAAGTAAATATAACCATATCATAACCTTGTTTAGATCAAGTGGCATTGTGGCAATTCAAGATTTACTAGCATGGCCAATTGTTGCCTTTAGCAATATTACGATCACACAAAAACTGTTAATCCTGTTTATGTGTTTTTATATGTTTTCTCCAGATTTGTGTAATTGATAAGAGGTGTGATTATTTTGCAGTAATTCTGTCTAATTACTATGATTTGCCATTCAATGATATTCTTGATTGGAGTAAGTTTTCGGTCGTACTCAAGGAGAAAGACGTGTATGACCTAAAGCAAATTCTCAAGGACATATCCAACGAACAATTTGTCACCCTCCACAACAATTTAGTGCAGGTCACAATCTCGTATTTTTCTGTCACACACACACACGCACGCATTACTCTAGTTTTGTGAATAAACAGAAGGTAATAAATGAATAAACAAAATATGTTTTGCCTGCAGATTCAGAAGCATTTCCAATGGAATACACCTCCCATCCCATATGATGCTTTCCATATGGTCATGTATGATCTTTGGTTACGTCATTCTGTCATCAAATACTGAACTATAAGTTGGTAAGTCATATATGCTTCTAAATGTTGTTATGAGTTACTGTACACATTTTTTCATTTTTTTAAAACTGGTCATATGTAGTAAATATTACCAGGTCCATGTCTATTTCTAATGCTTTTTAAATTGAGCTTTGGTTTGTCTATTCTGGTAATTGATCATGAGATGACATGACATTTAGTTTATGTTTTGATTTTTTCTTCATTACACTGTAGACCTGTATGGGCCATGTTTACTCGGTTGTATGTAAACAGTTCATTTTCTGTAAGACACTGAAACACGATGTTTTTTATGGAACTCGTTTTGTAAGGGTGACATGAAAAACTAAAGTACAAATAGAAGTATCTAGACTGGTCAATACACGCAATGTTTTGTAAGTAAGTTTGTTAACTTTTATTATGTATTGTAGTGTTCAATTTGTCCTTTTATATATATGCATGTGCGTGTGTACATATGACATATCCATGAGCAGCATGAGAAGATGGGGTTGAAACTGGACATGATATGATACAGAATCTCCAAATGTTACTGAACAAGTTCATCTTTTTAGCATGCTAAAGACTTCCTTGTGCCACGAATGTTGGTCCTGTTTGATTACAACATAAACGAGGATGATAGGTTTAGATGCTTTTTGATTTAATTTGTTCTTTGAAGTTATGATGTATTAGCAGTGAGAAATAGTACTAGGTTTGAACCTGAACGGTTTAACCTCCTAGAAAAGACTCCCAAGAAACTAGTTATTCATGTGGGGCCAACTGCACATCACTGCATATGGCGAAAACCCAATCGTATGAAGTGAAAAAACTATGCTATACTAGCAAGCTAAAGGCTCAGTAGCTTATATACTGAGCCAGGCTGAACTCACTGTAGTTACACTTGGTTAGAGAAACCTGAGCTCCCATTCTTTCGAGGAGACATAGTTTTAGGGATTATGATCTAATTGATCAGTCGGAAGGGTTGAGGACTGGATGAAAGGTCTATAGGTATTATACTATTGTGTGCACAATATGGCCACTGCAACTCATGATACTCATTAACCGTAGATGGGTTCTTAAGTCACTCTGGTTGGAGCAGGTGGTTGAGGCATTGCAATCTTGCTAGGCTTTGGTTAGTTGACATTTTTGGCTTAATGCAGATCAATGCTAGGTTTGTAGCAGAAACAGGGTTATGTACTTGATATCGAGTGATAGACATTTGTTTACCAGTGAATCGATTCGAGCGTCACTGGACCGGTGATTGTTGTTGATCTTAGTGTTACAAGGGTGCAAGGAGTGGGTGTGGCAGTGCACCTCGGCAACCATCGTTTTCGTATGGTGAGTCAATTCCGAAACTTTTATGTGTATTGAGTCCCCCTTAGATCTTACCGAAAACTAATCCGTCAATGGATTTGCGAATTATGACTAAAGAGAACTCAAGTTAAGTAAACGACAAGTTAGAAGACGTGATCACTGGAATATGGTTGTCTAAAATTGAAATTAGGCATTAATCTGTTCATACTTTCTAAACTAACGATAAATATTTATTATATAATGTTAGTCAAGCCCATAGTATAGATTTCCAATGTGATAAACATGAATTGACTCGAGACGATTCCCAACCGCATCGTTTATGATTTATCCCTTTATAAACAAAGTGTAAAACGGCACTCCACTATTGAATTTATCGCAATGTAATTGTATAAATCCAAAACCAAAGGCAGCCCAAACCATCCCTGTCCATCATATACAGCAATGGCCACCACCGACTCCTTGGATCACCGTAAGCAGCTTCATGTTGCGATGTTCCCATGGCTTGCTTTCGGTCATATCATCCCTTTCCTCGAACTCTCCAAATTCATAGCCGAAAAGGGTCACAAAGTCTCGTTTCTTTCCACCACTCGAAACATCCAACGTCTCCCCACCCTCCCTTCCCACCTCTCGTCCCTCATAAATCTAGTTAAACTCACTCTTCCACGTGTTCAAGAGCTGCCCCAAAATGCAGAGGCCACAATGGACGTCAGCACTAATGATATTCCTTACCTCAAGAAGGCGTACGACGGTCTTCAACCAGAGGTCACTCGGTTTCTTGAGGAAGAGTCTCCAGACTGGATTATTTATGATTTTGCACCCTACTGGTTACCATCCATCGCGGCTGGCCTTGGAATCTCGCGAGCCGTCTTTTTCATTGTCAACGCATGGTTCGTCGCTTTTGCAGGATCCTCTCCAGATAACTTGATGAATAGTTCGGATGGTCGAACAACGGCTGAGGATTTCTTGACACCGCCGAAGTGGGTTCCTTTTCCGAGCAAACTATGCTACAGGAAACATGAGGCAAATTGGATGATGGACAGTCTTTCTGTTAATGCGTCGGGTGTTTCGGATTTGTATCGTTCGGGAATGGTTCTGAAGGGATCTGAATGTATGTTTATAAGACATTGCTATGAGTTCGAATCTCAATGGCTAACTCTTTTAGAGAAGCTACACCAATTACCGGTGGTACCCGTGGGGTTGATGCCACCCGAAACACCCACCAATGTTGGCGTAGAGAAAGATGACACGTGGATGACAGTCAAGGCGTGGCTGGACGGTCAACAAAAGGGTTGTGTGGTGTACGTGGCATTAGGAAGTGAGGTTATGGTGAGCAAAAGGGAGGTGGCTGAGTTAGCTTTGGGTCTTGAGCTTTCCGGGTTGCCATTCTTTTGGGCTCTTAGAAAACCCGCAGGTCCCACCGAGTCAAACTCGGTGGAGTTGCCAGACGGGTTCTTGGAACGAACTCGTGACCGTGGGGTGGTGTGGACGAGTTGGGCACCTCAGTTACAAATACTGAGCCATGAGTCGGTGGGTGGTTTCTTGACTCACTGTGGATGGAGTTCAATTGTGGAAGGGCTAATGTTCTGTCACCCTCTAATAATGCTACCGTTTTTGGTGGACCAAGGTCTGAATGCTCGAATACTGGTGGACAAACAGGTGGGAATCGAGGTACCAAGAAATGAAGAAGATGGCTCCTTCACCAAGGAATCGGTGGCTAGATCACTAAGGTTGGTTGTAGTCGACGATGAAGGGAGGATCTACAAGGCGAATGCGAAGGGGCTGAGTCAAATATTCAGAGACACTAAGCTGGAAGAAAGGTATATAAACCAGTTCATAGACTATTTGGAAAAGAAGAGGCGTGTGGTTTCTATCAACAATGAAACTTAAGCATATGTAGTGTGTGACCTTTTGAGTTTGTTTACAACTTTACATGATCAAATGTTTGGAATAATTGAAGTATCTGGTTTTGCATGCTCGAGATAACAAGTTTGTCATGTTGAATCATCATGTGTTCTATGTACCTATAGTTTTATTTTATGTTGATTATTCTGTGTCGTTTTGTTTTTAGTCACCTTATTTATTTATAACGAGCAAAAATCAGCCGCGCTACAAGCGGCAATTCGGTTCTTGGCGGTTGGCGGTTGGTTTTACTGCGGGTTGACGGTAGGTGCAGGCTGGATTTCTGGGCGGTTTGTGGCAAGTTGCCGGGCGGTTCTGCTGGCTTTTTCTCGGCGGTTTCATTGCTTTTTGTGGGCGGTTTCTGCTTGGTTTTCGTGGGCGGTTTCATTCCATGGCTTGGCAACTTGGGTGGTCAATGTTTGAATTAGTAAAATAAACTATTGCACCGACGGTTATCGTTTAATATATATAGTAATTAGACACCTTATAGTTGTAATTGTTATTAATTAAAAATGTTCATATATTAATATAATTTACTAAAAGCGTCTTGTTATTGTAACTCACTAGGTGTAGACCCGTATGTTATACGGGCTGAATAAAGAAAATACCATTTTTTTTACAAAATTTTTTGTGTTGTAATTTGACAAAACAAAAGGGTGGGAGTTTGTGTTTTAGGACCAAATTGCCCTTTAATCTTAATTATAAGGGTGGTTCGAGCAGGGTCGTGAAACACGGTTTTCCAGCAGTGATGTCGTGAAACATCGCGGCAAGTACCCTTTTCACGATGAAAAACCCAATTTCCCTATCGTACATCACACTTGTGATAGAGAGGATGGTGGGGTGAGTAGTTTGTTTATGGGTGAGGTGGAATGTTGTGATTGGTTGTTTTTTTTTGTGGTTGGTGGGGAATGATTAGTGATTGAATGTGATGGATGTTGCAAGCGTGATAGTGAAAATGTGATGGATATTGCAAAATAGTGAAAATGTGATGGAATGTGTCCAATGGTGATTAAATATGATACTGTAATGAATGAGATAGTGTGATGGATGCTTCAAGTAGAGTGTCACATGTGATCTTTACAATCCTTCTTAGACAAAACCCCTTTTTAGAGATCTTCTTAAGTTAGTGACACTGAAAAATAATTATCAAAGTGGGTGACACGAAAAACCTATTGTTCATGACTTTGTCTAACTATAAGGGGGGAATGGACACTCTAGGGTAAGTACTCTAGCCTGAGCCAATCATATGCTGTCATGTCAAATTCACTACAAAGTACCTTAGAACCAATGTTTTCATAACCGGACCGGATATCGAATCGGCCACCTTATTGGTTCACTGGTTGGGCCGGTCCAACCGGTCCGACCAAATTTAAAAACCGGATATAAAATAAATAATAGTTAATATAACATATAATAAAATATAAAAATTTTAAAGTATAAAGCAAATAAAAGTTGGTTGAAATAGAAAACTAAAAAATATGAAGGGTTAAAGGCAAAACCTACAACTCTGCTTTTTAAATTTTCACACTTAGGAATTAAAAATTAGTAACTATTTAGAAGTCACTAAAGAGGCGTTGAGGAAAAGGAACATTATGATTGGAGATAGCACGTGTGCGTTTTGTGGTGTTGAAGAAGAGAGCGCTGACCATATTTTCACAGCTTGTGGGTTGGCGACAGGTGTCTGGCAGGCTATTGCTAACTGGGTCCGGGTCCCTCCTATATTCTTATTCTCGGTCAAAGATTTAATCGAGGTGGTGAACCAATTGGGTTGGGCTAAAAGAAGAAAAGAGATTCTAACCGGGATTATTGTGGTCTCTTGCTGGCGGATCTGGAAAGCGAGAAACGAAAAGATATTTAGCCAGAAAAACAGGAACGTGGTTGAGTTAGTCTCGGATATTAAATCATTGTCTTACTTATGGTTCTGTAGTAAGGGGTCTAGTGGGGGTTTGGATTGGACGAGATGGAGAGATTTTTCTTTTGATGTATTGTAATTTGACTTAGGGGTTTTTCCGTCTTGGAAATTCCCCGGTCTGTTTGTGTGTTAATGAAGTTAGCCTTTCAAAAAAAAAAAAAAACTATTTAGAAGTCACAACTTCTCAAGTCTGCATATCCCTTCGTCTCCCCCACCACCTGAAACGTGATATTAAAATCCACCATCGCGGCTGCAGAATCAACTCCTTAACTCCATATTCGACACTCTCAAGACTCCAGCTGTTAATTGTTTCATAGAGTTGGTTCAAATCCATGCCATCGTCACATAAATGTTGCATCAATTTACATATTCTGGTACAACCGCGGAACCGACCGGACCGCCTGACTGTCGTACTGCTCTGAACCGGGTGATTTTTGAGGAGGATAACGATCATGTACAACCGGACCGTCTCCATTGCCGAACCCCGATTGAACCGGCCGGTCCGATCCGGTTGTCAAAACATTGCTTAGAACCACTAAAATACTGGCGACACTTTAGGCAAAGTACCTTATAACTTTTTTTTTAATTTAAAAAAAACAATTAAACTTGGAAACTGAGATTAATTAGAAAACTTAATTCAAATTAAAGCTAATGTAGACCTTAAAATATACCGTCACGACTTTCTTGGACCCCTTCTCACGCATCATTTCGTTTGGTACATCCAGGGGTCTTTCATATTTGGAAACATATGCATGTTTTCATGTTATTCGGTTATTTTTTCAAATCTCATACGTCTTGGTTTTCTATCAAGTCTGTTAAACACATTCCAATATGGTGTCTAAAAACAAACATGTTCTATATGAATTAGAGAAGCAAGATCGAAGGTCCAATAAAAACGCCCACCACACTTGTTCTTTGTGTGATTCGGAATGCACGTGGCCACGTTAGGGACACTAGACGTGGCATCTTTTGACAAAAATGCCAACAACAAGGTGTTCAATGTTTAGGTGACCGTTGACGATCTTGGATATGTTTCGGAAACTGCTACTAGATATGCACTCCCCCTACCATGGTCAGCCAGTGGTAGGCGGAAGTTATTTATAATTGTTATGTAAGGTCATCAGTGATTCAGTGATCACTAAAAGCTAAAATATTGAAAGCTACATTGTAGCTAAGTGTCTTTGTTGCCATTTGGGCTATAGCCCCGTGGTAATACCAAAGGTGTTTGGCTGGAGAAACCATGGTTTGAATCTGGTGCAAGGTGAAAGTTAATAAAGGTGTGAAAGTTTAGCCATTAAAAAAAAGCTATGTGTCTTTGTTCTAAGAGTTCCCTTGTATGGTCAAGTGGAGTGCATTACCTGATACAATCAAGTTTTGGGAATTGGAGGTTAATTTCTTTAAGTCTTCATATGGATTTCCTATGATTTCTTATTAGGGAAAATCATCAAAATGGACAGTTGATCAACAAAAAAAAAAAAAAGCTAAAATGAACATCTGATGCGTCTCTACATTAGGGACCGACTATTCTTCGCGTCTATTAATTAGATGATTACGCGTGTAAAGTTTTCAGACGCCTTGATTTTTAAGGTCCCAACGTCTATACGTTGGACTCGTGGCTATTATTTAGACGTATAAGGTCCCAACCTTTTTCTAAGATGCCTTTAATTTTAAGGTTTGTCTTACGGGTCAAAAGAACAGCCTCGTGTCTAACGTGTAGACGCAAAAACCTTAAAAATCAAGGTATCTATACGTGTAATCATCTAATTGGTAGACGCGAAGAATGATTGGTTCTTGCTAGATAGACGCATCAAATGTTCATTTTGACTTTTTGTGTTGGTCAATTAGTCATTCTCGTGATTTTCCTTTTTATTAACGGTGGTAGTCTGCATGTCAACAACAAATGAATATTATTGTAAAGATTTTAATATAATAAAGCGTTCGTCATTCAACTACTCCTTCCTAAATGATAAATATATAATAGGAAGAAAATTGTAAATTTAGACCATATTGCTTTAGTTGAAATATTCTTCTTGAACTGGCAATATTTTAATTGATTGCTCTATAAATGTATAATCGATCAGTCTAAACAGCCGATGTCATTCACAGCAATGGCTGCCACCGACGATCATAAGCAGCTTCATGTGGCGATGTTCCCATGGCTTGCTTTTGGTCACATCCTCCCTTTCCTCGAACTCTCCAAATACATAGCTGAAAAGGGTCACAAAGTCTCGTTTCTTTCGACCACTCGAAACATCCAACGTCTCCCCTCCCTCCCTTCCCACCTCTCGTCCCTTATAAATCTTGTTAACCTCACTCTTCCACATGTTCAAGAGCTACCCCACAATGCAGAGGCCACCATGGACCTACGCACTGATGACACTCATGATCACCTCAAGATAGCATTTGATGGTCTTCAGCCTGAGGTCACTCGGTTACTTGAGGAAGAGTCTCCAGACTGGATTATTTATGATTTTGCTCCCTATTGGTTGCCGTCCATCGCGGCTGACCTTGGAATCTCGCGAGCCTTCTTATCCATGCCAAACGCATGGTTTATCGCGTTTAGGGGATCGTCGTTTGACTTGATAAATAATACTGATGGGCGAAAAACGGCTGAGGATTTCTTAACACCACCCAAGTGGGTTCCCTTTCCTAGCAACCTATGCTACCGGAAGCATGAGGCTAATTGGATGGTGGACACGCTTTCAGTTAATGCTTCTGGTGTTTCAGATGCATATCGTTCGGCGATGGTTTATAAGGGATCTGATTGTATGTTTATAAGACATTGCTATGAGTTCGAACCTCAATGGTTAACCCTTTTAGAGGAGCTACACCACATACCAGTGGTTCCTGTGGGATTAATGCCACCCGAAACACCCACCAATGATGGCGATGAGACGTGGGTGACGATCAAGAAGTGGCTCGATGATCAACAAAAAGGTCAAGTAGTGTATGTGGCATTAGGAAGTGAGGTTATGCTAAGCAAAACTGAGCTTGCTGAGTTAGCTTTGGGTCTCGAGCTTTCCGGGTTGCCATTCTTTTGGGCTCTTAGAAAACCCGCAGGGTCCACTGAGTTAAATTTGCCAGACGGGTTCTTGGAACGAACTCGTGGCCATGGGGTGGTGTGGACGAGTTGGGCACCTCAGTTACAAATACTGAACCATGAGTCGGTGGGTGGTTTCTTGACTCACTGTGGTTGGAGTTCAATTGTGGAGGGGCTAATGTTTGGTCACTCTCTAATAATGCTACCGTTTTTGGTGGACCAAGGTCTGAATGCTCGAATACTGGTGGACAATCAGGTGGGAATCGAGGTACCAAGAAATGAAGATGGCTCCTTCACCAAGGAATTGGTGGCTAGATCACTGAGGTCGGTTGTAGTGGACGATGAAGGGAAGATCTACAAGACGAATGCGATTGAATTGAGTAAAATATTCGGCGACACTGATCTGGAAAAAGAATATATTAACAATTTCGTAGACTTTTTAGAAAAGAAGAGGCGTGCGTGATTGCTATCAATGACGAAACTTAAACATATATGGAGTACGTGAGTTTTTGGGTTTGTTTACGTTTGATCAAATGTAGTTTGTAATAAGTTAAGTATTATGTTATGCACGTAAGAAATAACGTACAGTTTGATATGCTGATTCAACATCTGTTTTGTTGATCCATGTTTTGGTTATTGTAATGTCTATTAAGTCTTTTAATTTCAACTCAAACCTATAATTTTGTAAAATAACACATTTTTAATAAATGACTTTTGTATATCTATTGTTACAAAAACAGTGTTTATCAATATTTTCATAAAAACATGAAAAATAGCTTTGAGGTGATCATTATATTGGCGTTTGGATTTTTTTTTTTTTTGAAAACATGTTCTAAAATCCATGCAAATTGCAAAGATTTAAAACTTTTCTAAAATCCCTATTCAAAGCATATTACTTATATAACACAGTTCTTTAAAAGATAATGTTTGAGGCATGGTTTTATAATAGATGAGAGCAAATTAGCATCTTATTGGTAATAAAGAACTCTGGACTCCTTTCATATTTTTGATAAACTGAAATTATTTTAGCTGACTTCTTTTATTACTTAACTTATCATACACACAACTATGATTACGATATAGGACAAACCATATTCTTCCTAAAAAAATGCCCAACAGGTAGAAGTCTTTAAAAATTGTTTAAAGTCATTCAAAAGTGGAACTCTTTAAAAATTGTATGAACTCATCATAAAAGAAAAGAAAAGGAGAGGTTAAGATAGGGAAATGAAATTAAATAATTCTAACTTTGTTAGGTCGGAACATAGTAATTTTAATTTGAAAGTTGAAATTTAACAGTCTCAACTTATCATGGGTTTTATTTTATTAGACCGAAACTAACTGAGATTAACTCTATTAGTTTCTTGCTTACGTGGCAGTCCATGTGGCATCTAAGGTGGAAAAATATGTAAAGTTGGCCAAAAAAAACCATGGGCCCACGTTATCCACTTGGCTTTTTCAATTGAAAAAACTTTTAATAATGTTTTATAATTAAATTTTAATTATATATATATATATATATATATATATATATATATATTATACACACATACAATACACACACACACATATACACTATATTTTATCTCTCTCTCACTGTCTACCAACCACCACCACCACAACCATCACCACCTGCCGCCACCACCACCAACTACCCGTTCGACCACCATCATCAAACACCACCACTCTATACCATCGTTCCATCTTACTCGAAACCCTAAACCAGAAGCAAACAATTAGGGCTTCTTCCCCTAAAGCAATTAGGGCTTCACCAACTAGGGCTCTGACCCCTCTACGTACTTGAAAAAGCAATTAGGGCTCAGTAATTACATCTCCCTGAAATTCATCGTACTTGAAGCGAGCGTCTTGAACAATGAATGTCCACACGTTGTCACAGAACCTGTAAGTGTCCACACAGTGAAGATTACATCGTATGTCAACAAGCCAACAAGGATATATCTATCATCTACACAAGGTCTGTTAAATCGGTTCATCTTCAAGATCGAGTGGAGATCGGTTGAAAAGTTGGTGGGGTTAATGGTGGTGGTCGGACGGGTAGTTGGTGGTGGTGATAGGTGGTTGGTGGTGATAATTGGTTATGGGTGGGTGGTAGAGAGAGAGAGATGAAATATAGTGTATGTGTATATATATTGTATGTGTGTATAATATATATGTTTAAAAAAACCAATGAAAAGACACATCTTCATTGTGGGCCCACGTTTTTTGCCAGCTGTACATATTTTGCCACATCAGACGACACGTGGATAGTCACGTCAACTGAAAACTAACTGGGTTAAGCCCAGTTGGTTTTGGTCCAATGGAATAAAATACGAGACAAGTTGGGACTGTTATATTCCAATTTTCGAATTAGGATTACTGCCTTCCAATTTAATTCGAATTCCACAAGATAAAACAATACAATAGGGGCCTCTGGTAAAATTACTTTTTTGTATACGTCGCAAACATCAAACACCAACCATCTACACACCTTTAGCTTCAGCTATCATATTAAATTAGTATTTTGATACTGTAACAACCCGGTTCAGACCCCCAAAATTTTTCGTGTTTTATTACTATCTTATAATAAATAATTAACCAAAATAAATATTAGCTGAGTCGGTTACGTGCGAAAATAAAAACCGAACCATTTAATGTAAACAATATTATTAAAATACACGATACGAGACCGAGTTAAAACACGAAACGAACCTGAACCCGCACCTGATCAAAACTGGGTGAGTCATCAAGAGGAGGACACTTGTCCTCCCCTCTTGATGACACACACACACTTATACTCTCTGTACTCTTTATCTCACAAACACAAATACGCACATATGTTAGAGAGAGAGAGAGAGAGAGAGAGTGAGCTAGAGAGAAAGGAAGATTGGAGGTCTCCTCCTCCGGCGGTGCTTCGGCGACCACAACCCCACAGTCCCTCACTTCCACAATACCCCTACACCGATTATTATTATTATAGAGAGAGGAGAGATCGATAGAGAGAGAGAGAGAGCGAGAGAGTCAACAGAAAGAGAGAAGCAGAAGATAGATAGAGAGAGAGCTCGGTAGAGAAGAAGGGAGGAAGACGATGCTGATAGTGGTGGTGGTTCGGGTGAGGTTCCAATCGGGTCAGATCTGTTCTCAAAGGTAAAACCCCCTCTTTTCTGATAATTTTGGTGATGATTGGCTATGGTTGTCAATGGTGGTTAATGCCTTAATGGCGGCTCAGGGGTGTTTGTCTGGTGAGTATCGATGGTGAGGTGGGGTCCAGGTGGTGGGTTCAGTGGTTCATGGCAGAAGGTTAGTGGTGGTTGTCGAGTGGTGGGTAGCCAATGGTGATGGTGGTGGGGGTTACGGTGGTCACATGTGGCGGAGGCGGTGGCGATGTTGATGATGGCTTGGTAGTGGTGGTGATTGGATATGATAATGGAGGTTAGGATGGTTGGTTATTGAAGCAACGGTTTGGGTCAAGGAAACGAGTCACGAGGTCAAGTCAACAGAAGTCAACCTTTGAGTCAACGGAGTCAATCGGGTCAAATGTGACTAACACGAACCGAGGCTGAGCAGGAGGTATAACCGGACCTATGAATTCGATAGTTTTAAATATTAATATACTTATTGCGTGTGGAACTTGTCGAGCGTTTTAATGAACCAAACATAACAGCGAGTGTGTGTGCATATATATATATATATATATATCTATATATTTATATATATATTAGCATAACCATGAACTTAATCATTTGGGCTTGACACTAGGAACCTTAGCATTTGTGACTTGGAATTTGAATTTGGTAATAAATGACATTAGTTAAGTTAAATAGTGGGAATTGGACGAATACTTGGGACATTAGTGTTCGGACAATAGAACTTAAACATAAATAGGATAAAAGCGACATATTATAGGTTATGATATATGAACATATTAATTGAACCAAAACAATAGGACAATGACTTGGATGTTTGGCGTGGGTACATAGATAATAAGATTTAAGACTTGAACTTAATAACTAAGATATATGATTTGGACATTACCATAATTAATAACAATATGCATAGAGCGGACATTAGTTGTAATATTATGGACTTGATGCTTAGAAGTGGGACACTTGAGACTTGACACACGAACATGGACATTGAACATTTAGAACCTTGTAAACATTACCTCGGACACTTGAACAATAAGATATTGGGCGAGTATACCCAAGCTTCAGACTCGACATATGGACACCTTACTAATTATATAATACCGTTATATAAACTCGCCAAAATATACCTTATGAACATATATATATATGTTGAAATGAACCATAGAGGCGATGCTGGACTTAGGATTCAAAGCGTTGGACGATGACACTTAGATAATATACTCAACAATCAAGACTCGGACATAGACATTAGACTAATATGATGGAAGGAAACATAGATCATATAAACCATTTCGATATATATGAATATAGAAATGACAAGTATTTTAGTACATACATACCAAAGTCTGAAACAACAAAAGAACATGGAACTATATTAAAAACCATACACTCGCGCTCGTTCCCACACGTAATCTTTATGAACAAAAGCAAAGACTAATAATAGTGTGTGTCGACATAGGGCCCAACCAGGAGGATGTCAGTATTCGATACTTAGTATCCGGTTTTATATTTTAAGCTATGCAACCAGGTGAGTTTCATGAACTCCCCTCTTTTTACTTTTAAACTGTTTTGGGGTGATGCATGCTTCCAGTTGTTTTACTTAATTATGGGTGTTAGTTATACAAAACGTGATTACCTGCTTGCTTGTTTTGCATACTGAACCAGGCACTCATTAAACTCTAGGTGAGCCGACTTAATATACGGGTAGTACTACTTGGGGAATCCCCCACGCATAGTGGTTTGGCCTTACATGGAAACCCCCACTAAGACCTACGGGTCGTTGCGGCATATATTTTGCCATGGGGAACCTATGTGGCAAGGCATAGGTTGAGAAGCTATGACAATAATGGGCATAGATTTTGTTGTTACATCTAGGCATGGTTAGGCATGACGCTAGGTGCTAAGGGTTGAGTGGCCAACTTGTATTACTGTAACACCATAACCAGGAAAACGTGGTTGAAAACTGTTAAACTTGTTTGAATAATTGAAACTGTTTTGATAAACTAATTTTGGGCGCCTATGTAACCAAACACACGAACTCATCAACATTAGTGTTGACAAAACCATTTTAAGCATGTGTTCAGGTACTGGATTTGGAGACGTGAAGAGCGTGTGATTGCAACTCATCAACATTAGTGTTGACAAAACCATAAACATAAAGTGTTTGCACATTTGTAGGAAAAGATACACCGTGTCCAAGTTGGTAGATTTCATCAGTGCGCCTCATTTATCAAAGGAAGCTGATGCTAAGATGGACACACTGTATTTTAGCTCACATCTATTGGCTTGTATCATGATGTTTTTTCTTATATAACACACATGCTTCCACATATTGGTTAGGTACTTCCTTTTTTCATTTTCTAGACTACAATAACTGTTCTTTTCATCCGTCAACAATGACATGGTTTACCATATGGTTAACTAATTTACAATATGCAAATTTTAGGTTCAGATTTAAGTGCCGCAACGCGACACCGGGTTAGAACTCTAGTTGTTATTATAAAAATCGAAGAAATTATTTCAAATATTCGATCCATATGTTTTTCCATTTGTTTGGTGTGTCGTCTTCGATTTTGCCTTTGCACTTGCACACAGGGGTGGATAAGCAGCACGGGTTCCTAGGAACCCACTTGGTTTTGAAATTTTAGTGTTAATGTATATAAAAAATAGAGAAGGAACCCGTAACCAAATGCTTGAAGTGGTTCCAGTAGTTTTGAGCTCCTATTTTAATGTTGAAGGCTCCGGTTTGACTCCTGCAGGCTGCTTCAAGATTTTTTTTCTTAAACCTATTTTTCTTAACCTACATTACGGTTTCAATTACAAACAAATGTATCTCATTGCCTTCTCCTCTTCAAAGTGCACCTCCTGTTGGACCTGCTCTACCTCCAAAGTCCTCCGGCCCTCTACCACCCAACCACCCTTTTCTGCCTCCGCCCTCCTCGACTCCTCTGCCACCCAACCAATTGGAAACAATTAATAAAGAAGTGTGATTTGCTCAAAGCGGTTTAATAAAAACTAACTAAATTAACCTAACCTAAACACTCTAAGTTTTAAATTTATAACCTAAGACTTTCTAAATATAAACCACACAACCGACAATTGTACCGGTCAATGCAGTACAACTAAAGTAAGTCCGAGTATCAAACCCATGGGACTCTACTTGAAAAATGTAAACTAGACTCGAAAAGTTATCTAAAACTGAAATAAAATGATTTATTAAATAAAAGGTGGGTTTTACTGAAAACTAAAGTGCAATTAATAAGTAAAATTGAAATAACTGAAAATAAGAACCGGAACTGTAAATGGAATCAGGTGATGGGAAGGCATTACCTAGGCTAGAATCCTACACATGAATGATAAGTTTCTAACGGTTATGGAACTGGTGTGGAACCGGGATCTTAAAATACAAAACTTAAGGTCAACTACGGGAACCCTAACTCTTCTCAGGATATAACCCGTAAAATTCCTAAAAGCTGTCAAACCACTGGTTGAGATGTTACACTCATAGGCTTACCTACTCGAATATTAAAGTACCTGCTAGACAATCTACCTCACAGCGCGAAAGTCAGAATCCACCCGAAAGTGTAAGGGGTAACTACAATATTTCTGATAAGACTTGGCCTATAAGGAATGCTAGGGAAACTAGGAAGATCTTCTCACAAAGCCTCTAGATCTAGCAATTTAACACCCTAGACAGACCAACACTCTCGCACCTCACAACTATTGAGAATTGGTAGAACACTTAGAATTACCTAACTAACAATTGAAACTCCTATGGATAACTTGCAGAAATTAATCATAAACTAGTTGCTAACACCCAGTCCGCAATCTAACCTGCATTCATACATGCAAGACATTCACACAAATGCAAGTGGAGTTTATAAAAATTAATTAAACAAAACTAAATACGCATACACACCAAATCGGAAAATACTAAGTCTTTACTTTTAAATTCACCACAACCAAAAGAAAATAAACATTTCAGCGCAGTCATCTTTAACCTAGGTAGTGATAATAATCTAGCCAACAAGTGTCAAGAAATTTTAACCAAAATCCAATGATAATTGAGCAAACATGGTTTTAAATAATAAAGAAACGAAGGAACGAAGAACCGTGTTGAGAAAACCTAAAAAATCGTCGATGCTCCACCTCCTGAAAAATAAGTACTGCCTTCCTCCCCAAGTCTCTTAGTGGCTGCTGTGTTGTTTTCTTCTCTTCCCCCAAATAATATGTGCCTCTTTTTTCCTTTATACCTTTTTTTGAACGGCCAATGACGTGTGCTAGTGTTTCAATAAAAACTTAACTTCCTTTCAAAAAGAGCAAATCCTGAGAGAGATGCCAAGAGTGGCGACGAAAAGAGTAGGTAAGTTAGAAAACAGAAAAACACTTGCAAGTTTTAAATTTATAATTTTAAAACGATAGTTGCTCAACGTTCTAGACCCAGCACAATAGGCAAGCACACCTATCGTGTTTAGTATAGAAATGTGCAAGTACCGAGTATCGAATCCGTGGACACGACTTTTACTACTCAGCTTCCTAAAATTACTAAAAAGACCTTTTTAAATAGCGTGGAGAAAAAGTAAAGTAAAAAGAGAGATGTAAACTTTTAAGAGAAATCAATAATAAAACAATGGTGTTGCTTCGGGATCAGATGGAACCTGGTATGAAAAATAGTTATCTTTATTTTAAGTGGTGTGTTTGAGCTGCGCACTTATGCTTAACCTAGAATTGCTACGACATTTGCTAGAGGTGACTGTTATCGCAAAAGCTGTACAAACGATTGTGTTCTTAAGGTTATTATGAGGGTCTCTCGAACTGGTAAGCTCACCTCTCAACACTGAAAAGAAAATGACCCGAGACTGTGTTGACTCAACCCCGAATTACCCGCCTCCCAATGTTGCGATATAGACATCTAACTATTTAAACTTTTATAAGTAATTTACCGGTGGCCGGAGCATGACCGAATAAATTACCACTTAATATCATAGAAGATTCGTGACCAACCGCCACACGTGCATCTCCTACTTAATTTAATTAACTTATCAAAAAGTGAGTGATCTATTATTAACTGTGTGGCAATATAATAATGAAAGAAAATAAAGACCGTTTTCTCTCAACACGGGTTAATCAAACCTTAACCTGCGTCAAGTCTGTCACATAGACAATGAAGCCAAGTCACAAGATTAAGTTTCGACTTATCACTAGGACCAAGTATAAATACCGTACCGACCCTAAGTGAGATTTTGATAGTAAAGGATTGAGCCACAAAGTGTGTGTATTTCTACCCACAAATGGGCTAATCACTGCTCGTAGGATTAGGTTAGCTCACAAGTGCATGAGTTGTTACACATCATGGGTACACTCATGAGTCCTCCCACTTCCTATCAAGACACCCACAAGACCAAAGACTAAATGATTTATTAATTAGATCATTAAATAAGGTTTAGAATAGTTAGAATTATTAAGAACACAAAACACCACTTTAAAATAAAAGATAAACTATATTAATTCAAGTTTCCATCATCACCCTAGCAACACCAATAGAAATCTAGCCTAGCAGTGTTGATACAACAAGCTCACAAGGTTGGGTTTGTGTACAAGACATCATGAAGGTTGTATGAAGATTTCTAAAGGATTTGGGTGGTTTTGGTGATCTCTCTCTCTCTCTCAAGGTGTTTATGGAGTGATCCCAGGCTCCAAAGGACACCAAAGATCCTCAAAGAAGGCAGAAACACTCTGGAGAAGTGTGGAGTTTTGAGTGAGAAGGGATGCTTCAAAATGTGGGGTGGAGGCCTCTATTTATAGGCATTTCAAAATGTGGGGTGGAGGCCTCTATTTATAGGCATTTCAGCTCAAGCATGCCCTTGACAACGTTCTGGCACGCCCCTGCTAGACAATGAGTACTGTTGCAGAGTCCTTGCATGCAGAATTGTCTGTACCAAGGGTAAGCACGCCCGTGCCAAGTGACATGGCACGCCCGTGCATGTTCAGAAACTCAACCGTCTTGTCAGTCTTGGTCAGTTTTTGCCTTGGAGAACACGCTGGAGTAAAGCGCGGCCGTGCCATACACCAGAGCACGCCCGTGCTCTTCCTGCAACACTGAAATTGACCTCTGTTGACATGGAAATGTTGACTTGTTGACCCGGAAGGGTTGCACGTCCTTGGGCACGGCCGTGCCATGTTTGGCAGGTCTTCAAAGTCTTCAAATCTTCACCTGTTTTGTGCCGTTTTGTGTGGTTTTTCACTTCGTTTCATCACCGGACCTTTGAACCTGCAGTTATCAACAAAGAAAGATAAATCCTGACAAAACAAAGATAAAAACATGATTTTAGGTATAAAATGGTTGATAATTATAAGTGGAAACATATCAATTTCTCGGCACATCAGCCAACGAAACTTTTATTCAACGGCTAGCAAGGAGCTAGCACCAAAACAATCCGAAAACAATAACCCGAGAGAACATCCAAACAAAAAAAACACAACAAAAAAACACCCGAAAAAATATAACCAAAGCCTAACCCATCTTATCCGTATCGAACAAGCACCACGAAGCCCAAGACATATTAGTCATTCTACCCCGATTTGTAATCCATAGATATCTCATAACTTTAATCTCATCCAAGATCTTCCGAACCGAAACTTGTTTTTGATTGAAGACATATTCATTCCTGGCCCGCCAAATACTCCAATAAGCCATAAGAATTATCCCGTAAAAAGTTTTCCTTACACGAATTCCACTTTTGGCGTAAGATGGAGCATCAACAAATCCCGAACATCAAAAGCGAAAGCATTAGAGACTTTACACCACGCAAACAACACCTGCCATACCTCCAAAAAAACCGGACACCCTGTAAAGAGATGATCGACCGATTCAGCAGTCAAGTCACAAATTTTGCACTGTTGAGTTTCAAGCTGCACATGTCTTCTAACCAAAACTTCCGCAGTCGGAAGTCTATCTAGATAAGCTTGCCATGCGACAATTCCAACCTTCATTGGAACCTAATTACAACATTGAAACGAAGAAACCGGTAACACGTTTGAAGCTTCAAAAATGCAGCGCCTCATGTGCTTTATAGAACACCCATTATTACCCCCAGCCGCCCAGGTCCAAGAATCATTCCCATGCTGCAATTCTACTTCCTGTAACAGCAGCAACAGATCATGCCATTCCTGCTTTTCTTCATTCATAAACTCCAGATCATGCCATTCTTGCTTTTCTTCATCCGCTATCCACTAGTTATACCAAAAAGGACATTATTTCCGCACCTCACATTTGCTTTCAGGAAATGGTCAGCGCCGATATTCATTCTGTCTAAAACTTTAGGAACACTCGCAATCTACTTCCAATTATCCCAAATAGATACCTTCAACGGAATGTAATTCCACCCACGAACACTACCATGTATCGACCACACGACTTTACTCCAAAGTGAGGATCGATTGGACTTTAGGCGCCACCACCACTTGGACAATAAACCCAAATTTGCATCCCTAAGGGATCCTAGCCCAACGCCACCATATTCAACGGGAACCACTACTTTTCCCATGCCGACCAAGACATTTTTTCCGCATCATCTGTACCACCCCAAAAAAAGTTTCGCCTTAATTTTTCCAAAGTGTTTATCACTTGAATCGGAGCCCGGAATAGGGAGAAATTATAGAGAGGGATAGAGCTTAGAACCGATTTCAAAAGAGTCAAACGACCTCCATAAGATAAGGTCTTCTCCTTCCAACTCGATAAACGCTTCTTTACATTACCAATAACTGGGTTCCAGCTTCGGATAAGATTCATGTTACAAGCAATCAACCCTCCTAAATGAGTAAACGGAAATCGGCCCTGTTGACAATTTAAGTCCGGATACAAACTACTCTTTTTGGTACTAATCTTAAGTCCAGATAATAAAAAGAAACCCAGAAGGAGGCGTCACAGATTACGGGCATTAGCATGAGACCACTCCCCACAGAACACAACATCGTCCGCATAAATAAAATGTGAATTGGAGGCCCGAACCACCCACTTTAATATCATGAAATATTCCAATAGAACATGCTCTTCTCATAATACGAGTCAATCCCTCCATGGCAAGAATAAACAAAAATGGGGATAGGGGATCACCTTGACGAAGGCCTCGTTTGCAAGCAAACTCGTATGTAGGCGAACCATTAACCAATACCGAGGCACGCGAGTTCCGAATAATGGACATAACCCAACCCCGCCACTTCACTGAAAAGTTCATTTGTGCCATAATATTTTCCAAGAAATCCCAACATAAGGAGTCGTACGCTTTTGCAATGTCCACTTTGAAAAACATACCTTTCAACTTCGCCTTTTTCAACCATGCTATAGACTCCTTCAAAATCAACGGGCCTTCAAGGATATTTCGGTTGCTTAAAAATGCCGTTTGTTCTTCCGACAAAATATTGGACATTACACTTCTGAGCCGAAGAACCAACACTTTTGATAATACCTTATTTAACACTCCCACCAAACTAATAGGGCGATGATCTGCAGGTGTCATATGGTCCCGAGCTTTCGGAATAAACGCAATGAATGCCGAAACACACCCTTGCTATTAAATCCTTTCGCATGGAAATCCGAAAAAGGCTGACAAAATCTTGCTTCAGCACCGACCAGAATTTTTTTTATAAAGTAAAATTGAACCCATCAGGTCCCGGCGCCTTATCACCTTCGCAATCCCACACCGCATTTGTAATCTTTTCTACTGAGAAAGGAGCATCCAAATTATGAACCTCCTCTTCATTCAAGCGATAAACATCCGGACAAAGAAATGGCGGCGTAGCTGATTCACCTGCACTGAATTTTTCGACAAAAAAGGAAGCAATCTTATCTTTTACCTGGATCGGGTAAGAAATCCAAACCCCATCAGAAGTAATACGATGTATCCGGTTATTAGCCGAATTATGCCGAATAATACCATGAAAATACTTCGAATTTTCATCCCCATCCAAAGCCCATTTGATTCTTGATTTTTGCTTGGCATCTGACACTTTCAACCGCTCCTCTTCGAATAACATTTTCCTGGCATCAACTCTAGATATCAATTCAGCTTCAGACAAAGGCCTGTTATCAGCAATATTCTCCAATTCATCAACAATCTTTTTTACATTCAACACAATTTTCATCCCTTTTTTTTTCGCTCCGCACTCACCCACAAACGGATCCTACCCTTCAACCATTTTAGCTTCGCAGCAAAAGCAATATCCGGGGGACCAGAAGACACAAACAACTCAGAGATATAATTCACATATTCCACGAAACCTGGCAGCTCCAACCAGGAGTTATAAAATCGAAAGGGTGTATGACCATAGTCCGTGCTTTTCAGAGAAAATAATAGAGGGCAATGATCTGATAAGAACCTAGAGAGAGTTGTAAAATGTAACATCCCGTTTTTGTTATATAAATAAAATGTCTTGGATCATATTGATTAGTGAATGAAATGGGTCATTGATCGTCAAAACGAACCAATAACATGTGAGACGAATATTTGTGCATTTAAAATTAGTTAACGAGTAAGTGACAAGTAGTATGATTATTTGAGATATGAGATGTGGACGAGTGGTTAGTATTATAAGAGATCGTTTAATAATAATATAATTATATTTGAACGAACTACGTTTCTAATGAAACTTAGGTTGACGCGTAGATAAAAATTAGTTCGTCTTAACAGTATATTCGTATTTTCATAGTTACATCTTAAACGTTATAAAAGAAAAACGAGTGAAGCAGCTGAATTAAATTATAATGATATAGTAATAATAAATTTAAAACATTAAAAGAATGTACGTGTAGTTTTGTCTAAATTTCAATCAAAATCCTTGGTACGAAGATTTCTTTTCAATTAAGAAAATTCACAAATAATAATAAATAAAAAGAGCCGACGTAGCGAAGTCGGCAACTTCTCTGTATATTAGAACATGCAAGGCCGGCCCTAAGAGGGTGCGGGGAGGACTCCCGGCCCGGGCCTAATTTCTAAAGGGGCACTTTGAGCGGTGACGAGTGTTTTCTTTCTGTAAGTATTTTCTTTCTGTTTTCGACCCAAAAAAGATCTCATCTTAAACATCGCTGGTTATAAACGCAAGAAGGTGAAGAGTAGATAAGAAAGAAGATGAGTCATACATGATAAATTAGATTGGAAGGATACGACATAATTAAAAAAAATTGATGTGTGTTACTTGAGATTGTGTTGTGGTACATTAATTGTGCAGCCTTTGCAGTAACTTTTGAAGTCTAGACATAAAATAATGGCCCTTCAAATTATTATGGAATTTTAAGAAATGGTGGTTTTTTTTATGAGCCAATTAGCCAAACATATTTACATTTATAATTATTACGACACTTTCAATTTTAAGGGTCCGACTAGGGAACCGGTAAGGACACCGGTTCAGCGTCCCCTTCAATTATGAAAACATTGCTTAAAAGACCTAAGATTAAAGGGCATATATTTCTTGGCTCGGCCTGGGCACCTGAATTTCCAGGGCCGGCCCTGAGAACATGTATGACATTCATTAATTCACAATTTGATCACCTTCCTCATTCAAAGCAAAGGTACGTAAAATTTGATGTAAAGAAATAGTAGGAGTAGGGTTAAGATGATGACCCATTATAATAGGGCATATGAAATTAGCATAACATGTCTAGCACGTGCACAATTAGATTGTGATAATATACAACACTTTGATTATGATCGATTAAAAGATGAATCACGAGTTGTAAAAATATTAGGCATAATTAGTAAAGTTATAATTTTGCCAGACTAGAATAGTTGTGCACTGTAATAGCAGTTGTTATGCAAAGGGTTTATTAGAGCTAGAACACCGATTCATAGACTCAAGTAGTAATATGGTGAATTAAATTCTAGATCGTGGTTGAAGTTATAAGAAGCCCAAATAAACAGTGAAGAAATTCTGTTAAGGTGAGTTACTTAAACTATTTTCGAAACCTGATACTTGCTCATAAAATTGTTTTGATGGTGATTGATCATGTATATGCATCGAACCATAGGTGTGGCATCCAGGGTGTTATATATATATATATATTATAATGATCATTATATTTTCCCGGGGCGTGGACATACACTTACAGTCCGATGTGGAATTGGTAGACTGTGTGAGCCTACTGTGGAATTGGTAGGCCACGGGTGGGTCTGCTGTGGAATTGGTAAACCATGTGTGTGAATATATAATGCTTAGTCCGGATTATGATTATGGTGACATGCAAAGAGCTCATACTTGATCAATAAAATGTTTATGTGGTTGTTTTACTGATGAGTCAGTTTATGTGACTCACCAGCTGTGTGCTGACGTATTTTTATTACTCGAGCATGTATCACAGGTTGATGGTGTAAGGAATGGGAGTTCCTAGCTGAGAGTTGGAATACTTTAGAGTTTAGAGAGTTCATCTTAATTATAGTTAAGCTTTGTTTAGCTTAGTGGCACTTGGATCGCACTGGCTTGTAATAAGTACTCAAGTTATGTAATGAGATTACGTTTCCGCTTTAAGTTTGCGCCAACTGGTCACTGTAAGTGCCCCGGCCTGGGCGGGGTGTGACATAACAACATCCAGCCAAAAAGACATAACATCTTTACAAACCAAGAACCTGTCCAACTTACTAAGTTTGTCTCCCTTCCCGGACATGTATGTGTATTTATGGCCACACATATTATACTCAACTAATTCCGCCTCCCCGATAAAATTATTCATAACCATCGCCTACTGGTGAGAAAACTCTGAATTTACCCTTTCGTCAGAACTCCTGGCCTCGTTAAAATCGCCCATCATAATCCACAAACCACATAAAGATTGTCTATAAAACAACATTATTAGTTTTTTTTATCACAAAAGATCGTTAAAAAGCTATCAATTATACAAAATTACATATGAAAATAGATGTGTTTTACGACACATCAAAGAGTAACCACAAATGTAAAATTTAATAATACTGTAATTGAAATCGAAAACATATAAAATAAGTTACCTTCAAAACTTTCACATCAATGCAATCAAAGAAGAACCGTAGGGAGAGCTTCAATGAAAACATAAAAATCTCTATAGAACAATGGAATGGCCGATTCAATTGCATTCAATCAAATATTCAAATGTACGGTTTCATGCTAGTCGATACAGATCTGCAAAATATAAGAGGAATAGATACGATATGGAATTGAAGTGAGATGAAGGAGATGAACATACAATTTATTAATGGTTTCAAGATATGAAATTGCAGTAAGATGAAGGAGATGAACATAATTTATTGACATATATGTAATGGATAGATTGAATTCGTTTGGGTTCATGATGATTAAAACGTCTTGAATTAATATAGAAGGGTCGATTCATTGGTTCTGGGAGCTCATGTGGTACAAGGGTAGGGATGGGGGTAATCGCCATTTCATGTGGAGTGTGGGGCCAGCAAGAGATCATAAGGGTAGGGATGGAAATCTTTTTTTGATATTGTAAAGAAGGATAAAACAAAATAAAAACACAAAAACGTCAATTCGGATAAAACATACAAAATTTAAACAAGTTTTCATGTTCATTCGACCCTTCGTGGGTTCGAATGAGAAACAATGGTGTGTCGAATGAGTTAAAAACATCCGTCATTGATTTGTGAATTATGACTAAAGAGAACTCAAGCTAAGTTAAACGACAAGTTAGAAGACGTGATAACTGGAATATGATTGTCTAAAATTGAAATTAGGCATTAATCTGTTTATACTTTCTAAACTAACGATAAATATTTATTGCAAGCTTCTAGGAACACCTAAGGGGGAGGTTATGGGTTCAAGTCCCACAAGAAGTAGAAATTTGCCGTTTAAAAAAAAACGATAAATGTTTATTATATAATGTTAGTCAAGCCCATAGTATAAATTTCCAATGTGATAAACATGAATTGACTCGAGACGATTCCCAACCGCACCGTTTATGATTTATCAAACAAAATGTAAAACGGCAGTACTCCACTATTGAATTTTGATATTAAGAGGCTTTTTAATTATTGATCACTTGAATGAATTACAATGATCGGAATACAGCCATAACTTATATGGAATTACATTACAATGATCTTAAAAATAGAAGGCTATAATTGGTGGCTGTCAAATTGGGAGGAAACAAAGGAACATAATATTTGCATTTCTAAATTAACGTGAGATGATGCTAAAGTCCACCAATCTCGCTGACCCATATATTTTTCAATCTTTCCTTTTTAACAAATTTATGGCTATGTAATTGTACAAAACCAAAACCAAAGGCAGCCCAAACCATCCCTGTCCATCATATACATCAATGGCCACAACCGACTCCTTGGATCACCGTAAGCAGCTTCATGTTGCGATGTTCCCATGGCTTGCTTTCGGTCATATCGTCCCTTACCTCGAACTCTCCAAATACATAGCCGAAAAGGGTCACAAAGTCTCATTTCTTTCGACCACTCGAAACATCCAACGTCTCCCCACCCTCCCTTCCCACCTCTCGTCCCTTATAAATCTTGTTAAGCTCACTCTTCCACATGTTCCAGAGCTGCCCCAAAACGCAGAGGCCACCATGGACCTACGCACTGATGACACTCACGATCATCTCAAGAGAGCCTACGACGGTCTTAAGCCAGAGGTCACTCGGTTTCTTGAGGAAGAGTCTCCAGACTGGATTATATATGATTTTGCACCCTATTGGTTACCATCCATCGCGGCTGGCCTTGGAATCTCGCGAGCCGTCTTCTTCATTGTCACTGCATGGTTCGTGGCTTTTGCAGGATCGTCGCCAGATAACTTGATGAATAATTCGGATGGTCGAACAACGGCTGAGGATTTCTTGACACCGCCGAAGTGGGTTCCTTTTCAGAGCAAACTATGCTACCGGAAACATGAGGCAAATTGGATGATGGGCGGTCATTCTGTTAATGCGTCGGGTGTTTCGGATTTGTATCGTTCGGGAATGGTTTTGAAGGGATCTGAATGTATGCTTATAAAACATTGCTATGAGTTCGAACCTCAATGGCTAACTCTTTTAGAGAAGCTAAACCAATTACCGGTGGTACCCGTGGGGTTAATGCCACCCGAAATACCCACCAATGTTGGCGTAGAGAAAGATGACACGTGGATGACAGTCAAGGCGTGGCTGGACAGTCAACAAAAGGGTCGTGTGGTGTACGTGGCATTAGGAAGTGAGGTTATGGTGAGCAAACGCGAGGTGGCTGAGTTAGCTTTGGGTCTCGAGCTTTCCGGGTTGCCATTCTTTTGGGCTCTTAGAAAACCTGCAAGTTCCACCGAGTCAAACTCGGTGGAGTTGCCAAACGGGTTCTTAGAACGAACTCGTGATCGTGGGGTGGTGTGGACGAGTTGGGCACCTCAGTTACAAATATTGAGCCATGAGTCGGTGGGTGGTTTCTTGACTCACTGTGGTTGGAGTTCAATTGTGGAGGGGCTAATGTCCGGTCACCCTCTAATAATGCTACCGTTTTTGGTGGACCAAGGTCTGAATGCTCGAATACTAGTGGACAAACAGGTGGGAATCGAGGTACCAAGAAATATAGAAGATGGCTCCTTCACCAAAGAATCGGTGGCTAGATCGCTGAGGTCGGTGGTAGTCGACGATGAAGGGAGGATCTACAAGGCGAAGGCGAAGGAGCTGAGTCATATATTCGGCGACACTAAGCTGGAAGAAAGGTATATAAACCAGTTCATAGACTATTTGGAAAAGAAGAAACGTGTGGTTTCTATCAACAATGAAACTTAAGCATGTGTAGTACGTGACTTTTTGAGTTTGCTTGCAACTTTACAAGTAAATGTTGTTTGGAATAATTGTAGTATCTAGTTTTGCATTTTTGAAATACCAAGTTTGTCATGTTGAATCGTCATGTACACAATTTTGTGTTGTAATTTGAGAAAACAAAAGGATTTATGTTTTAAGACCAAATTGCCCTTTAATCTTAATTATAAGGGTGGTACGAGCGGGATCGTGAAACACAGTTTTCATAGCAGTGATACCGTAAAACATCGTGGCAACGGGCACGTACCCTTTTCACCATGAAAAACCCAATTTCCCTAACGTACATCACGCTTGTGATAGAGGATGGCGGGATGGGTGGTTTGTTTAAAAATGATATGGAATATTGTGATTGGTTGTTTTTTTGTGATTGGTGGGGAGTGATCAGTGATGGAATGTGATGGATGTTGCAAGTGTGATAATGAAAATGTGATGAAATATGATAAAATGGAATGTCTAATGGTGATTGAGTGTGATAGTGTGATGGATGCTTCAGGTACCATAAGGAGTGTCACGTGTCATCTTTACAATCCTTCTTAGACAAAACCCCTTTTAGAGATCTTACGTTAGTGACACTGAAAAATAATTATCAAAGTAGGTGACACGAAAAACCTATTGTTCATAAGTTTGTCCAACTATAAGAGGGGAATGAACACTCTAGGGTAAGTACTCGAGCCTGAACCAATCATACACTGTCATTTCAAATTCACCACATGGTAGCCTATAGCTACCAAAACACTGGCGACACTTTAGACAAAGTACCTTAGAACCTTTTTTAATTAAAAAAAATTAAATCTAACTAAAATTCAAATAACATTAAAATTAAAAGTCTTACATAATTGAAATACACATATAATTCAAATTAAACCAGAAAATCGACATTAATTAGAAAACAAATCATATTAAAGCTAATGTAGGCCTTAAAATCTACCGTCACGACATCCATGGACTCTTCCTTTCCCACATATCATTTTGTTTGGCACATCTAGGGGTATTTAATCTTTGGAAACAACAATAATACATGCATGTTCTCCTGTTATTCGGTTATCTTTTCAAATCTCATACGTGTTGGTTTTCTTTCAAGTTTGTTAAACACATTCCAATATGGTGTCTAAAAACAAACATGTTCTATACGAATCAGAGAAGCAAGATCGAAGGTCGAATAAAAACGCCAACCACACTTGCCCTTTGTGCGATTCGGAATGCACGTGGCCATGTTAGGGACACTAGACGTGGCATCTTTTGACAAAAACGCAAGCAACGAGGTGTTCAATGTTTCGGTGACCGCTGGCGACCTTACATATATTTCGGAAACTACTACTAGATATGCACTCCCCCTACCATGGTCAGCCAGTGATAGGTGGAAGTTATTTATAATTGTTATGTAAGGCCATGAGTAGGGATGGCAATGGGTCGGGTTTGGGACGGGTTTAGGTAATCCCAACCCCATACCTGATTAGGTATGGTTGTCCCGAACCCGACCCAAAACCCGTCGGGTTTGTGTCGGGTAATTACCCATCGGGTATCGGGTATACCCGCGGGTTTCGGGTAAACCCATTAATTTTTAAAACCTACTCATTGAGTATATCCGACCAAAAAGCCAACTGGCATCTATTAGGTAACTATTAACCAATTACATTTACCATTATTAAATATATATGTAAATGATTACAATGTATAAATATAAAATACTTAAATCATATAAAAACAATCAAAGACATAGATAACAAATAATATACACTAACTTTTAGGTAATTTTATCACAAGATGACAATGTAGATGGACAATTAGATATATTATGCATACATATTTAAAAAGATATATTTGAAATTATATTGGGTATCTAATCGGGTAAACGGATTTACTTTATCAGGTAATTGGGTCGGGTAAACGGGTATATCATCAAATCCCAAACCCGTCCCAAACCCGTCCCAAATGTGTCGGGTTTCGGGTTTACCCATCGGATTTGGGTTTGATTGCCATCCCTAGACATGAGTGATCACTAGAAGCTAAAATACTGAAAGCTACATTGTAGCTAGGTGTCTTTGTTGCCAATTGGGCTATAGCCTAGTGGTAACACCAAAGGTGTTTGGTGGGACAAACCAGGGTTTGAACTTGGTGCAAGGTGAAAGTTAATACTGGTGAGAAAGTTTAGCCGTTAAAAAGAGCTATTTGTCTTTATTCTAAGAGTTCTCTAGTTGTGTCTAGTATGGTTATGTGGAGTGCTTTACCTAGTACAATCAATTTTTGGTAATTGGAAGTTAATTTCATTAAGTCTTCATATAGATTTCCCATGATTTCTTAATATGGAAAATCTAATGGACAGTTGACAAACAAAAAAAAGCCAAAATGAACATCTGATGCATCTATACATTAGGGTCCGACTATTCTTCGCGTCTATCAATTAGATAATTAGATGTGTAAAGTTTTCAGATCTCTTGATTTTTAGGGTCTCAACGTCTATACTTTAGACTCGTGGTTGTTATCTAGATGCATAAGGTCCCAACCTTGTTCTCAGACTCCTTAAATTTTAAGGTTGGACTTTATGCGTCAAAAGAACAGCCTCGAGTCTAAAGTGTAGACGCAAAGACCTTAAAAATCAAGGCGTCTGAGAACTTTACACATGTAATTATCTAATTGGTAGATGCGAAGAATGGTTGATCCCTAATAGATAGATACATCAGATGTTCATTTTGACTTTTTGTGTTGGTAAATCAGTCATTCTCATGAATTTCCATTCTTATTACTACTGGTGGTAATCTGCATGTCCACAACAAATGAATATTGTAATGATTTTAATAAAACTATAGGCGTTCGTTATTCAACTACTCCTAACTAAATGATGAATATATAATAGCCCTCATTGCTTTAGTTGAAATATTCTGATAGAGCATACAAGATAATAATCACAAGAAAGATTGCATAAATTGATGATCTTATTCATTCACCAACTACTGCTTAAATAGGAAAACATGTAACGTAAACAAAGACTAGAATTCAAAATGCAACAACTGAAAAAAAGAAAATAGGAACTTAAACAACTAATACGTAAACTCAGGAACCACTTTGACTCATACATGCAACTTCTAGAAACTCCATGCAACGGTAACTTGATTGAATTATTCTCCAATACCCTCCTTTAATTCAATCCTTCGAACTCCAAGTGCCTCCCTCAGATAACAAAATTGATCAGGACGAAGAGGCTTAGTTAATAAATCAGCAATCTGTTCTTGTGTCTTGCATGACTTTCACTCATTTTATTAGTATCAACAAGACTTTTGATATAGTGAAACTCAATATCAATGTGTTTGCTTCGACTATGAAATGCTGCATTTTTTGAAAGAAAGATGGTAGAAACATTGTCACAAAATATCTCTGTTGGTTTCTCCTATTTATAACCAAGTTCATTAAGAAGTTGTCTTATCCAGACAACTTGGCATGCTGCTCCATTTGCCGAAATGTACTCAGTGGATGAAAGGGCCACAACTTGTTGCTTCTTTGAATTCCAGGAAACCACACTACTACCCAGAGATAATACATAGGCTGATATGCTTCGTCTATCATCAAATGATCCTGCCCAGTCAGTGTTCGAATACCCAACGAACTTGACACCAACACCACTTTCATACCATATACCATAATCAAGAGTAGCTTCCACATACCTTAGAATCCTTCTTGCAGCTCCAAAATGCTTTGCAGTTGGTGATTGCCTGCATCTAGTAATAAATCCAACTGCAAATGCCAATTCTAGTCTTGTGTGTGTCAAATACAACAGTCCTCCAACTAGGCTTCTGAACTTAGTACCATTAACTACACCAGATCATTCACCTTGCAACTTCTCACCCTTCTTCATAGGTGTTACAACACATTTACAACCCCACATTCCAAAATTTTTCAACAAATCAGTAGCATACTTCCTTTGGGACACAAACACCCCTCCTTTAGTTTGAGAAATTTCTATCCTATGAAATATGCTAATTTTCCAAGATCAGTCTTGTCAAATTCTTGAATCATCTTTTGTTTAAACTCTTCTAATAAAGTCTGAGATGAACTAGTGTATATAATATCATCAACATAGATGCAAATGATAATTATACCACCTTCATCAGACCTTTTGGCAAAGACTGTAGGCTCACTTGTCAATCTTAAATAAGGATTTTCAGTTAAATAAGAGTTTATACAATCATACCAGGCTCTAGGGGATTGCTTAAGACCATAAAGTGGCTTATGTAACTTATAGACTTTGTGTTCTTCACCTTTAACTTCAAAGCTAGGAGGTTGAGTATCATAAACCTCCTCTTGAAGAGGACCATTTAGAAAAGGCTGATTTGACCTCTAGGTGGAAAATATTCCAACCTTGTTGAGCTGCCAAAGATAAAAAACTCTAATAGTTTCAAATCGTGCCACTGGAGCAAAAGTCTCTTCATAGTTGATCCCATACTCCTGTGCATACCCCTTAGCAACAATTCTTGCCTTGTACCTTTGAACTTCACCTTGTGCATCCAGTTTAACTTTGAATACCCATTTAAGACCAATAGCCTGCTGATCTTGTGGTGGCTCAACCAAGGACCATGTCTTATGATCTTCTAAAGCTTGTAACCCAGATTTCATAGCTGTTCTCCAGCGTGAACTGTTAGCAGCCTCTTCAAAGATCTTGGCTCCATAGAAGATAAGGCTAATTGACATTCATATAATTGCTGAATTTGATTATCATTAAGTGGAACAGTTTCTTGATACACCTGGTCCAAAGACTTGATCTTACCATTTCCACTGCTGTTGCTGCTGCTACTTAATTCTTTAGATTGACTTGTACTTGGACTAGCATTGGTGCTTTCACTATGGTCTGCACCTGGTTCATTGTTGTTAGCCTGAATGACACCACTATCACCATCAATTTCCCACATGTTGATGAACTCAATGGGTAAACCAAATTTATCTTTTTGGTTATCATTCCATTTGGCATGCTCATCAAACTCCAAATTTCTGCTTGTAATCACTCTCCTTTTAACTGGATCATAGAGCCTGTATGCCTTTGAATTTGGAGAGTAACCAATAAAATACATTTGCAGGCCTTCTCTTCTAACTTTCTCGTTTGCTGCTTAGGTATTAAAAGTATGCAACACAACCAAACACTTTTAAATGATGAACTGATGGTATATGATTATACCATACCTGGAAATGTGTTGCCTCATCAAGAGCCTTTGTTGGAGAAAGATTTCTAAGATAAACAGCAGTAGCAACAGCTTCTCCTCAAAACACATTACTTAGATTCTTCTCATGAAGCATGCTTAGAGCCATTTCTGCCACAGTTCTATTTTTTCTTTATGAGACACCATTGTGTTCTCGTGTATAAGGAGGTGTTAAGTCTTTCTTTATTCCTTATTTCTCACAAAACATCATAAACTCCTTAGAACAAAACTCTCCACCTCTGTCGGTCCTGAAGGCCTTAATCTTCTTATTTGCATCCTTCTCCACTTTTGCTTTAAATAACTTGAATTTTCCAAACATTTCATCTTTATTCTGCAAGAAATATACCCAGGACATTCTACTAACATCATCAGTAAATAGCAGGAAGTACCTACTGCTACCCAAAGATTTGGGGGACATTGGTCCACAAACATCTGCATGAATAAGTTCAAGCACTTATGAGGCTCTACTCCCTTGAAACATAAATGGTGCCCTCTTAATTTTTCCACTGATACAACTTTCACATACATTCCAATTCTTGATTTTGGGCAGACCATACACGAGTTGATTAGTACTTAAACTATATAAACTTCTTTCATTTAAATGGCCAAATCTAAAATGCCACATGTATGAATCATCAATAATAGTTGCAAACGCAACATGATTAGAGTTTGAGACATTAAGAGGGAATGTATTATTACCAGCCATAGGAATTATGCAAACTGTTTCTCCATTCACTTTCTTAGTAATTACACAACTACCATCATCAAACACCAGCTTGTGTCCTGATTTCATCAACTGTCCCACACTTAGCGATTGTAACCAAGATCTAGGGCATACTGAACTTCATCCAAAGTTTTAAACTTTCCTCCTGCCACTTCAAGTTGAATAGGCCCCTTACCTTCAACAGTAATTCTTTTTCCATTTCCCATTCTCACAGCAACACTAGAAGTCCTATCTAGTTTCTTGAACAATGATAGTTGACCTGTCATATGTATGGTTTGAACAACCACTGTCTAGAAACCAAATATTGAAAGGACTTGTATTAACTTCTTTAGTTGTTACCAAGACATATTTTTCATCTTCCTGAACATCTTCTTGAATTGCCATAAACAACTGACTTCCCCCTCTTCATATTGATCTCCTATGGCAGGTGAAGCTTGAGGCTCATTCCAACACTCTTTACTCATATGTCCAAACTTGTTGCAGTTGTAACATTGTACTCCAGCTTTCCCTCTACCATTATTTCTTCCTCTCCCTCGACCTCTTCCTCTTGGGATACCTCTTCCTCTTCCTCTCATGAATAGACTGGTATCTTCTTCTTTAGCTTGAAATGCTTGTTCTTCACCCACAATCTCACCTCCTCTATTAACTCTTGCTTCATGAGACTGTAATGATCCCATTAATTGATCAAAGGTTAAGACACTTAGATCCTTTAATTCTTCAATGGTAGCAACTATATGATCCCACTTCATAGGCAAACTTCTCAAAACTTTCTCCACTACCTTCTGATCTGTTACAACTTCTCCATAGGCCCTCTGTTGATTCACAACTATATGATGTAAACCTCTATAAATCAGTTTATCGGCGACGGTTTGTGTTTATTAGACTTGGAGAGAGAAGGATTGGGGGTTTTAGAGAGAGGGTAATTTGGTGGACGATGGTACTGGTGGTTATGATGATCGTAGGGTAATGCGGCACTGAATCAATGATGATGTGGTGATGGTGTTGCTATTGGGAGGAAGAAAGCTTGGAGAGAGAAAGAGATTGCTATTGAGTAGGGGAGAAATACTGTGTGTGAGAGTAGGAGAGTGTGTTTGGGTATTTGTGTGTGAACTGTAAACATTAGGTGTTGGTTTGGTTTACAAATTTTTATTTGTATTTTTCTTTTTTTAACACCAACACTACATCCTCCATTTACGCCTACAGTCATATCCTTTATATTATCATTGTAATTGTTTGTTATATATCATTAATATTTTTAGTTGTACCTTAACATTATTTTTTGCGTAGACAGATTAAATTCATGTTCAACATAACGTTCTCGAAAATTAGCCTGGTTAAAAACAATAATGGTAATTCGTTTACTAAAAAACGATTTCCTTGCATGCTCATTCTTAGGTACGAACCTTTTTATGCATTGTTTACGAATCGTATGTTGACCACCGTTCGTTCTAGCTCAGTTCGTAGAGCCCCTACCTTTTAACCACGTGTTCGTGCGTTTGGGTCCCACGGATGGCCCTTTTTTCGCGGTCATATTTATTCTTACCGGGTTAGATACGTGTCCGCGAGACAACGTCCACAGAGCAAATACTAGTTTATAATCATGATGGACAAAACTTTGATAAGATTGCCGCAAACACATTAACGGATTCTTTTCAATGTCAACTACAAAACTAATTCATGATTGTATTTGCTGAAAACAATTAATTCATGGTTTATCTACTTCTAGAATTTTTTCTTTGGTTCTCTCGTGAAAAAAAAAAAAAACTAAATTTCATTCAACTAATTTATAATCACATGGACAAGACTTTGATAAGATTGGCACAAACACATTTACATAAGATTCTTTTCATGGTCGGCAAAACTTTTTTTTTTTTGAACGGCCAATAAATTGGAATCACTCACGGAACACTGGAGTATCATCGTGCCACCAGTGTGGCCACGCGATCATATTCCACCTCCAAGTCACCAATTCAGGAGGAAACTCATAATTATGAGAAAACCTCCTTTGTGAGATTCGAACCCATGACCTTATGGCCCCTAAGTCTTATCTCACCACCAAAATACCACTAGGCTATAATGCCTTGGGTCATGGTCGGCAAAACTAATTCATGATTTACAGTAAACAATTATAAAGAAAACATTTATGACAACATACTTTTTTATTTATTAAGGGACTTTTAAATCCATTATAACAATAAATTATCAAAGTTGAATTTCATGAATGACTATATATATGATCTAACACTGCTACCACATGTTGATTATATTAATAAGAACATGAATAAATATAAGATTAATTAAACATGTAGATTCAATCATGTATTCCTGATATGCCACACTGTTCAGGAACTGTAGTAATGGAAGACACCATCATCTTGATCACATTCCCTTTAGAGTTTATAGTTCTGATGGCATAAGAGTTCTTGAGTTATAAACAAGTTGAGAGAGACGCGACTAATGGGGACGACTACATTAGATGTTATGGTGTTATGTTTGTGTCAACCTTAATCCCATAATAATCTCTTTCATATATATATATAGTTATAAACCAAAAGATATTATAGTGATTAATCAATATAATATAAATTGGATAGCGTGGGAAAGGGTTATTGGGCCAATTGAGAAAGGGGGTTTGGGTTTGGGTTCACTCAATGTTATTAATGAAAGCTTGCTAATGAAGTGGTGGTGGAGATATAAGATGGAAAAAGGGGCGTTGTGGCATCGTGTAATTTCGGCTATTCACCATAATCCGAACACTTGGTCTTACATGCCGGTCAAAGCTGGAATCTTAGGGACGTGGAACGCAATATTTAAGCTGGAAAAAGAGCTCTCGGATCAGAATGTTGATTTAAAGTGTATCATAAAAGCGCAGGTGGGTAATGGCGAAGACGCTAGGTTCTGGGTCGATTGGTGGATTGAAGATTGCCCTTTAATGCTGAAATATCCAGGCCTATTTATTATTGAGTCGAACAAGAATGTATCTGTGGCTGAAAGAGTGGCGGCTTGGGACTGGAAAAGAACTCCGTGCAGCCCGGCGGAGGTTACCGAGTTGCTGCAGTTATGCAGCCTGATCCAAAGCCTGGTACTGGGTCAGCAAGGGGATAAGTGGGTCTGGACTGAGAGCTCGTCAGGGGTTTTCTCGGTTGCTGATGGCAGAAAGCTTCTTAGTCGTAATGCAGTCCCGTTCTACCCTTTCGAGTGGGTTAAAGGAGTCCCGAAAAAGGTGAGTATCTTTAGTTGGCGGGCGGTTCAAGATAGACTACCAACTCTCTTGGGATTAAAGAAAAGGAAAATTATTCATGGGTCAACTATATGCAAGATATGTGGGGATGCAGACGAGAATGCGGATCACCTATTTACCGGTTGTTACACAACAGCATTAGTGTGGCAAAAGGTGAGCTCTTGGGTTGGCATTCCTCAAATCTTTGCCTTCAGTGTCAAGGATCTTTTGGAGTTGCATAGAAGTATTAATGGGTCAAAAGAAAAGAAGGAAGTGGTTAGAATCATCATCCTGGCGGCATGTTGGGCGACCTGGAAAGCTCGAAATGATTTAGTTTTTAACGGGAAAAGAGTCCATCCGGGTGGAATTTTTGGAGAAGCGCAAAACTTAGCATACACATGGGTGAAGCACAAGAAGAAACAAGCGGGTTGGACGTGGGAGAATTGGGTAGAGTTTAATGTTCCGTTTACGTAATTGTAGTAGACGTAGGGATTGGTGCTCAAAGGGTGTAACTTTTCGATTGTAGTTAGCGTCTTGCTTTGTACAATCATGTAAATAGTTTAGGGTGGAATGAAATGGAAATTTGCCGATCAAAAAAAATATAAATGATAATTACGGCTAGATATAAATATATTAAACATATATATTTATTCTTGATGAGTAGTTTATATATATTCTCGATCATTATGGAAGATAACGAGACACAAAAATCAAAGAGAAGTGACATTCCAACCATAAATTATATTGTAAAATGAAAATGAAAATGATTTATTGCTCAATAAATGTACAAGTCCAAACCAAATGAAATGTGAGTTTTCCAACGATGGCTACCACCGAGACCGACTCCTTACACGGCCGTAAGCAGCTTCATGTGGCGATATTCCCATGGCTTGCGTTCGGTCACATCCTCCCTTTCCTCGAACTCTCCAAATACATAGCCGAAAAGGGTCACAAAGTCTCGTTTCTTTCCACCACTCGAAACATCCAACGTCTCCCCCCCCTCCCTTCCCACCTCTCGTCCCTTATAAATCTTGTTAAGCTCACTCTTCCACATGTTCAAGAGCTACCCCACAATGCAGAGGCCACCATGGACCTACGCACTGATGACACTCATGATCACCTCAAGAGAGCCTTTGATGGTCTTCAGCAAGAGGTCACTCGGTTTCTTGAGGAAGACACTAGTACAAAGTTAATTATAAGTCGCGGTGATTGAAATTAAAAGACGCGGATATATAGTTAACCGCGACTTCAGAAGGCTGAAACAATTTCCAATTTCCATTCTTGAGTAAAAGTCGCGGTTAGTTTAATTAAAGACGCGGACATCTGATGCAACCGCGACTTCCGAACCCTCAACCCCGTCTATTGAACACAACCGCGACTTATTCTCCTTTAACCTAATTAAACACCCAATGTTTCTTCAACAGCCGTCACTGTTCTATTCTTCAATTTCTTCTACCATTAATACCTTCAGCCATTAATAACTTAGAAAGGTTAGTAATTTTTCTATTTAATCATCTTAATGTTTCTTTTTATTTTAATAAATACATGATTTGTTTAACTTCTATACTTTTTACTAAAATTTATATTTTTTACAGTTTTTATCACTAAATTATATATATTTACAAATATATATGTGTGTATGTATATATCTTGCTTTAGGTTAATCCTTTAGAATATACGTTATACCCGTTCAAAATTTATCTAATAGAGATAAATTTTGAATTGTCCCCGTTCGGGACTGCTTTTTGAATATTCTATCTCATTTAGGATATGTATACATTTTAACGAGACGGCATTTAAGAAAAAAAATCGGTTGGTATTTCCTCTACTCCCACGAGTTTGCGGTTTTACGCATGCTTGGGGAGTTAAGGGGAAATGCTGCCGATTTTTTCTTAAATGTCGTCTCGTTAAATGTATACATGTGAGATAGAATATTCAAAAAGTGGGTTAGGATCCACCCCCTTAGAGCACCGATTTACATCATATGCATATGTTTATATAAGTTATTTGCACATTTTAATTTTCAGATGGATCGTGATGACTGGATGTACAAACGAAGTCGTACTGATGCAGTTTATATGGCCGGTGTTCGGAATTTTATTAGCGTCGCAGAAGCTCATAGGGTGAATGCAGGAGATCATTTAATTTTTTGTCCTTGTGCATCGTGTACAAATTTCCAGAAACTTGATATTGAAGATATAAAGTTTCATTTGTTAAGATATGGTTTTATGCCTAGATATACTTGTTGGTCAAAACACGGGGAATCGCTTGCTAACCGTGGCATGTCGTCACTCAATGACACAAGTAATAATAACGAAGACAATATTGATAATGAAAATGACGTTTTGAATGATGACAATGATAACTTAAATGATTTGTATAATGACTTGGAGACTAACATTGGTGATAACGAACAAGATAAATTAAGACAATTACTTGAAGATGATTTAAAACCATTGTATGATGGTTGTGAGAAGTATTCAAAACTTCGTGCTGTTTTAAGATTGTCTACCTTAAAGTCAACACATGGATGGACTGATAAGAGTTTCACAGATCTATTGGTGCTATTAAATGACATGCTTCCTGAAGGTAACGAGTTACCACTTTCGTTATACCAAGCCAAAAAAATGATGTGCCCAATGGGATTAGAAGTCAAGAGAATACACGCATGTCCAAATGATTGTATGTTGTATACAAAAGAGTTCGAGAATGATCATACGTGTTCTAAATGTGGTGAGTCTAGATATAAACGTAAAAGTGAAACAGATAAAGTTGATGACGACGTGTCGAAAAATGGACCACCGGCTAAAATTTTGTGGTATCTCCCTATTATACCTAGACTGAAACGGTTATTTGCAAACGAGAAAGAAGCAAAATTGTTACGTTGGCATTCAGATGACCGTATAAATGATGGAAAATTAAGACATGTGGCTGATTCACCTCAATGGAGAACTATTGATAATAGGTATCCAGAATTTGGAAACGAGATCAGAAACATACGGTTTGGACTTAGCTCGGACGGGATCAACCCTTTTAGAAACATGAGTAGTCGTCATAGTACGTGGCCGGTTCTTCTTTGCATCTACAACCTTCCGCCGTGGTTATGTATGAAAAAAAAATACATAATGATGTCGTTGTTGATTCAAGGCCCGAAACAACCCGGTAATGACATTGATGTTTATTTATCTCCATTGATAGATGACCTTAAAACTCTATGGAGTCCGGGTGTCAACGTATACGATTCTTATAAGAAAGAATATTTTGATTTGCGTGCCATGATTTTTTGCACCATAAGTGATTTTCCAGCATACGGCAATTTGTCAGGATACAGTACAAAAGGTAAACTAGCGTGTCCTGTTTGTGAAGATGACACGAGTTCGATGAGGTTAAATAATTGCAAAAAAACCGTATACATGGGACATCGAAGATTCCTTCCAGACAATCATGATTTTCGCAATAGAACGGTGGAGTTTGATGGAAAAACTGAGCATAGAAATGTAAGGACAGAATTTGATGCGTTTTCACGAGTTAGAAATTTAAAAGTCATCTTGGGGAAAAGAAAGAAAGGAAAGAAAAGAAGTCGATCTTCACGAGCTGTAAAGAAAAGAACCCGTCCTGAACCAGTAGGCATTTGGAAAAAAAAGTCTATCTTTTGGGACTTGCCTTATTGGAAGCATTTACAAGTTAGACACTGCCTGGATGTTATGCATATCGAGAAAAATGTATGTGAAAGCCTACTTGGCTTATTGCTAAACATTCCCGGAAAAACTAAAGATGGGATCAAAGTCCGTAAAGACATGCAAGAAATGGGAATACGTGAAGGGCTCCATCCTGTTGTGCAACCCAAGGGTTTTTTTCTGCCACCGGCATGCTATACAATGTCAACAAAGGAAAAAAAAATGTTTTGTGAGTGTCTACACAATATTAAAGTTCCTTCCAGCTATTCTGCAAACATTAAAAGGTTGGTGTCATTGAAAGACAATAAACTGCTTGGTATGAAGTCTCATGATTGTCATGTTTTGATGACACATATGATTCCTATAGCAATCCGTGGATCTTTACCGGATAAAATCCGTCATACTATCACAAAACTGTGTTTGTTTTTCAACACGATTCATTCAAAAGTGATTGATCCACAGTCACTAGAAAGTTTGCAAAAAGAAATTATTGTCACACTTTGTGAACTTGAGATGTATTTCCCACCGTCCTTTTTTGATGTGATGGTTCACCTGGTAATCCATATCGTGAGAGAAATTCAGGCATGTGGTCCTGTATTTCTCAGATACATGTACCCCTTTGAACGATACATGGGTTTTTTAAAAGCTTATGTAAAAAACCGTAATCGGCCCGATAGGTATAATATGTGTGTATATATGTGTGTGTGTGTGTGTGTGTGTATACTGATGTAATATATGTGTGTGTGTGTGTGTGTATACTGATGTAATATATTATGTTGAGTTTGCAGGACATACCAAAGTTAAAGTGCCCAAATTAAAACGTGTTTCGGAAATGGTGGAAGCAAGCCCGATTATGCACATGAGCCAAAAAAGACGTGTAGATGCGAGCCCAGGTTTTCCTAGCTCTAGTTGTGGTTCGGGTGCATCGCATACAATATATCCAGAAATCGAGGTAATATATATATATATATATATATGTATGTATATGGCTGTAAATTATCAATGTAGCGAATATTTACATATATGCTTATTAAAACAATATATGGTTTTGCAGAAGTTATCCCGATGTCAAATATTTTGGTGTCATGGTGAGAAGAGTGCTGATGAACATATAGCTGACGGCCAGGTCTATCCTACTTCAGATAGATATTTGGATGACATTCTCATCCATGAGCATTGTGTGAAGGTGCATGTCGATTCTGTCCGCGCCGATTATATGCCTATGCCGGTCCCTGACGAGGCACTTAGAGAAGGTGTACGGTATATGAAAAATACATTATTGAAGTTTATTCAATGGCCAAGAAAGGCAATTAAGGTATATTTGGTTGATACATAAATTAGGTATTAGTCTGTCTTTTATTATATTACTATAATATTTTGTTTTAATTTCAGATTTTGGATGAACCGACTCAGACACGCCCTTGTGATTTGACGCCGGCTGTTGAACTTTATACGCCAGAGGTAGTTTATATTGGTTTAGTTTATTTGTTTTATATAAACATTTTGTTTATTGTTTCAGATGCAGCCTTTATCAGAAGATCCTATTGGGTTGGGGGATGATGAGTTTTTTGGTGAAGAATTTTTACTAGATGACGAATTCATGGGCGCAACAGTGAATTTGCCTGCATGCCCTCAAAATCAACAAACGGTAACTAATTTTTTTGCGTGATGTTAGAATTAGAGCAATGGTCGCTTAATTTGTTGCGTAACTTCACTAGTATAAAATCTGTAACGGTGAAACTGATAAATTAAAAAAACATCATTGACTATATGGTTAATCAGAAAACTTGGTCCACATTTAAGTTTGTTTTTGCACTCTGAAAACACAGGTTAGTTTATGCCATTAGGTAAAGCGTGGCGCAATCAAAACATATGAATGATTTACTCACAGTTTCAAAAAATTTAATGCCATATTCATCAGCCTCAATGTTCTGGGTTTCACACTCGCGGCTAAAAAGGCGAACAAGCTGACCCTGCGCAGAATTTGCAACTCATTAAAATTAGATAAACGGGTCGTCTTCAGGGTGTATTAAAACTAAATAGGTCGACCCGTGATTCAAAAGCTTACTTAGTGTAGAATAAGAGTACAAATACGCAAGTGTAATCAGTCAACAGCATGGAAGGCTGGTTGCTGACAGTGTCCATTAAAGTTTCAAGATATGCCAAGCCTAATAATTTGATTTAGATTTTCTTTAATCTTCATCAGCTTAAAATTTAAATACAATGCAGTTTCAAGTGTTTTACTGTCTTAAGTCATCACAAAGGTTTAGTGTAGTTTAACATATATTGTTGTACTTATTTGTGGTAAATGATAATCTGGAAGATCATTCTGTTTAACTAAGTTCATATGTAGGTTATGAGATCTGCTGAAGCTAAAGAAAAACAAGCTAAAGCTCAAGTGACAGATCGAAACAAGCCAAAGGCTAAGCGAAACAAAGAGACGCAGGCGAAAAAATCCAAAGGCAAAGGAAAAGAAAAACAGGCTGAAGCTCTAGTGACAGATGCAGAAAAACAGGCCCAAAAAGTTAGTCTAGCGTTGAAGGTGGTAGAAATAAGAGAAGAGTGGTACCAAAATATGGTTCGCCAACTAGGTGCACACATTCGGGGCGACTGGGCTACCACATTTCCGTTTTCAGCCCACGAAAATATGTTTCCAACCGAGGCTGTTTCTTTTATTGAGGCCGAAGCGATTTTAGCGCTATTCGCCAATGAATGGGTTGATCTCACGATTGTGTTTTGGTTTACTTCGTAAGTTATTACTATTAACATTGTTTATATTTATCTTAAAACATTAAATTTATCATTTTCATTCTTTATTTAAGGTACTTCTATAAGCTGTCAAAGAAGACAAAACTCAACCGATGTGCCTTCTTCAATGTGAACGCAATCATTGGTGATTTGTGCAAAACCAATCCTAAAGAAGTTGAGGAGCACATCTTGAATGTAGTACAATATCATAAAGATAAAGACATTTTTCTTGCCCCGTACTTAGCGGAGTAAGTGTATTTTAATTACTTTTTGTTCATTTATTACTATAATTTACCTAATCAAAAAATCTTAACTTTGTAGTGGGCATTGGTCTTTGTTCGTGATTGCCTCACGCATCCGACAAGTTTTTATTTTGGATTCCACATCAGTGAGAGGCAATAAGGATTCTTCTTGCTATCGGCTCTCAAATCTCATCCATAACGCCTTAGGGATAGATTTACCCTATACAATGGTTCGGGTATGTTTATCTTTTCTATTAATTAGTTATTTGATTTTCTTAAGTTTTTTTAAATAATAAATTGTTAATTTAATGTAGTGTAAACAACAACAAGGCGGATGGGAGTGCGGATACTTGGTTATCCAGCATATGTTTGAGTTCTTCCGTTACTATGTAGACCAATTTCCCATAAGAGTAAGTAATTTATATTTGTCGTACATACTTGATTTAGAATAAGGACCAGCCCCACTATATTTTGGTATGTGATTCAGCCATTTAAGTTATCAAGATATTTAAAACCAGGGAATAGGTTCCAAAACATTTAGCTAGCAGTTTGGTATCTCTTACTCAAGGGGCTTGTTAGTGCCTAAGCCTTATGTACCCAACAAAACCTGTTCAGCAGCCTGTTTTGTTTTGACAGGTGTATCGCCGACCTGTTTTGTTTTGACATTCCCTAAAATTAAGTCCATGTGCAGCAGCCTTATGTTAGCGCCTAAGCCTTATGTACCCAATATCCCATTTTCACTCGCACTTTATGTTAGCGCCATTTGTTATATGTTGTAACTTACACCATTTGCTTTTATTTTAGATGTGGAACAATGCGTGCTATGCTACGGACAAGGATGTGGAACTTATGTTGAAGACTTTAATGCCACCATTTTTTAGTGAATTAGGTATTCGTATATTATCGGGTTGAATTTGTATGGATCGGGGGTAGTTTTGAACACGTTAGGATGATTTTGGAATGTAAGTTGAAACAAGTTTGAAGTATGTATGTTGAAACAAAATTATTTTGGTATGCAAAATGCTTTTGATTTGGAACAAAGCAGGAATTGTATTTAATATGATTTGGAACCAGCAGCAGGAAATGGATTTGATATCCAGTAGCAGCTATTAGCAGGATATGCTGTTAAAAAAAAAAAAAAAAACAAAAGTCGCGGTTACAATAAAAAAATAGAAATAGATATGGTAATCAGAAGTCGCGGACAAAAAAAGTATAAGACGCGGATGAGCCACCGCGACTAATACTCAAATGACTTTAAGACGCGCCTCGTTAAGACGCGGTTGGTTTCCGCGTCTATTTAGCCATATAACCGCGACTTCAGACCTTTTTTTGTACTAGTGAGAGTTACCAGACTGGATTATATACGATTTTGCTCCCTATTGGTTGCCGTCCATAGCCGCTGACCTTGGGATATCGCGAGCTTTCTTCTCCATTGTCACTCCATGGTTCATCACGTTTGGGGGAGCCTCGGCTGACGACATGATAAATAATTCTGATGATCGAACGACGGCTGAGGATTTCATGACACCGCCCAAGTGGGTTCCCTTTCCAAGCAAGTTATGCTACCGGAAGCATGAGGCCAATTGGATGGTTGGTTGCTATTCTGTTAATGCTTCTAAGGTTTCAGATACATATCGTTTGGGGATGGTTTTGAAGGGATCTGATTGTATGTTTATTAGATATTGCTATGAATTTGAACCACAATGGCTAAACCTTTTAGAGGAGCTACACCACATACCAGTGGTGCCTGTGGGATTAATGCCACCCGAAACACCCACGAATGTTGGCGATGAGACGTGGGTGACGATCAAGAAGTGGCTCGATGGTCAACTAAAAGGTCATGTGGTGTACGTGGCATTAGGAAGTGAGGTTATGCTAAGCAAAACTGAGCTTGCTGAGTTAGCTTTGGGTCTCGAGCTCTCCGGGTTGCCATTCTTTTGGACTCTTAGAAAACCCGTAGGCTCAACCGAGTTAAATTTGCCAGACGGGTTCTTGGAACGAACTCGAGACCGTGGAATGGTGTGGACGAGTTGGGTACCTCAGTTACAAATACTGAGTCATGAGTCTGTGTGTGGTTTCTTGACTCACTGTGGTTGGAGTTCAGTTGTGGAGGGGCTTATGTTCGGTCGCTCTCTAATAATGTTACCGTTTTTCGTGGACCAAGGTCTTATTGCTCGAATAATGGTGGACAAACAGGTGGGAGTCGAGGTAAAAAGAAATGAGGAAGATGGCTCCTTCACTAAAGAATCGGTGGCCAGATCAATGAGGTCGGTTGTGGTAGACGATGAAGGGAAGATCTACAGGGCCAATGCGATGGAGTTGAGTCAAATATTTGGTGACGCTAGATTGCAAAAGAAGTACATGGACGATTTCGTAGACTATTTGGAAAATAAGAGGCGTGTGGTCGCATGATCAAATGTTATTTGCAATGTATGAAATAATAAGTTTGTTACGTTGAATTAGTGTCTTGGAGACCCATGTGGTTTTTGTGATTTGTAATTGAAGATCTTCATATCTTTATGTTAATTTTCTTGTCGTTTAATAATTAGACAACTATTAATAATTTTTAATATTAATATATTTATATTACTATTTGAAAAATTAATAAAAGTTTGTTATCACTCATATGTTATACAAAAGGGTTGTATTATTTAAACCCCCCACCCTTCTATTTTAACCCCCTCAAAGCGCCTCGCTTAGTCCAAAGCGAGGCGCTTTGAGCTAACTTCGAGACCGTCAGTACGAGAATCAGAAAAGCTGATTTTCAAATTCCAAGCGCCTCGCTTAGGCCTAAGCGAGGCGCTTCAAGGGGGTAATTTATTTTGGTAGTTGTTTTGATGTTTTGAGTTGGTTTTTTTATTTTTTTTTAATTTAATAATTATAAAAAGTTAAAAAATTTTAAAAAACAAAGTAATAACCCTAATCATTGTCAATGACTTAAACTTTACATCATCAACCAACTTCAAAATTTCAACTTCCCGTTCAGGTGCTTAATACTAGATTGATGATACCTTGTTCCACCCAAATCAAGGGATCTGCTTGGAGTCTAAAGCTTCGTGTGTCATCTTGGTCGAACTCATGTTGCAACATTCGTCTTGTGTGTGTTAGGGTCCGAAATTTTAGGCTTTTTAGTGAATTTTTCCATCTTTGTGTTTCCAAATGTTTTTTAATTAGCTTAAATCTCTCTGATCCATGGTACCTTGAAGACTAGATTCGGTGCAGTCGACGAACATCATTCAAAATTTCAACTTCCCGTTCAGGTGCTTAAGTCCACCTTGAAGACTTGATTCGGTGCAATCAGACTCTGAATGCGGTATGCGCGTTAAATTTCATTAAACGCGGCTCGCTTAAGGTGCAGTCGACGAACATCATTCAAAATTTCAACTTCCCTTTCAGGTGCTTAAGTCCACCTTGAAGACTGGATTCGGTGCAATCAGACTCCGAATGCGGTATGCGCGTTAAGTTTCATTAAATGCGGCAATCAAGGGATCCGCTTGGAGTCTAAAGCTTCGTGTGTCATCCTTGTGTTTTCAAGACACAGGCAAGTCCTCGTCTGATCCACAAAACAAAACAATAATCTTGAAGTTTTTTTAATATAGCCATTTTCCCCTGGGTTTACCAGGAATGGGTTGAAAGTGTGTGTTGCACCGGCTTGAGATATGAGTTTGATTAGCTTGAATCTCTCTGATCCATGATATCCGGTTGTCTTCATCGTTGACCGCTATCTGTCGGATAACAACTGAAAAAGTTGTAATTCCAAGAAGATGATCAAGGATGCTACAACATAACTTGCACCGGCTTGAGATATGAGTTTGATTAGCTTAAATCTCTCTGATCCATGGTATCCACTTTTCAGGTTGTCTTCATCGTTGACCGCTATCTCTCGGATAACAACTGAAAAAGTTGTAATTACAAGAAGATGATCAAAGATGCTACAACATAACTTGCACCGGCTTGAGATATGAGTTTGATTAGCTTGAATCTCTCTGATCCATGGTATCCACTTTTCAGGCTGTCTTCATCGTTGACCACTATCTGTCGGATAACAACTGAAAAAGTTGTAATTACAAGAAGATGATCAAAGATGCTACAACATAACTTGCACCGGCTTGAGATATGAGTTTGATTAGCTTAAATCTCTCTGATCCATGGTATCCACTTTCAGGTTGTCTTCATCGTTGACCGCTATCTCTCGGATAACAGCTGAAAAAGTTGTAATTACAAGAAGATGATCAAAGATGCTACAACATAACTTGCACCGGATTGAGATATGAGTTTGATTAGCTTAAATCTCTCTGATCCATGGTATCCACTTTTCAGGTTGTCTTCATCGTTGACCGCTATCTCTCGGATAACAACTGAAAAAGTTGTAATTACAAGAAGATGATCAAAGATGCTACAACATAACTTGCACCGGCTTGAGATATGAGTTTGATTAGCTTAAATCTCTCTGATCCATGGTATCCACTTTTCAGGTTGTCTTCATCGTTGACCGCTATCTCTCGGATAACAACTGAAAAAGGTGATGAGATAGATGAAAACAACATAACTTGCACCGGCTTGAGATATGAGTTTGATTAGCTTAAATCTCTCTGATCCATGGTATCCACTTTTCAGGTTGTCTTCATCGTTGATCGGTCAAAGTCTGTTAGCAATGATAACGAAATGATCGTTATCTCTCGAATAACAACTGAAAAGGTGTCTTCAATGATTCTAAAAAACTTGAAAGACTTGATTCGGTGCAATCAGACTCCGAATGCGGTATCCACTTTTCAGGTTGTCTTCATCGTTGATCGGTCAAAGTCTGTTAGCAATGATAACGAAATGATCGTTATCTCTCGAATAACAACTGAAAAGGTGTCTTCAATGATTCTAAAAAACTTGAAAGACTTGATTCGGTGCAATCAGACTCCGAATGCGGTATCCACTTTTCAGGTTGTCTTCATCAGTTGATCGGTCAAAGTCTGTTAGCAATGATAACGAAATGATCGTTATCTCTCGGATAACAACTGAAAATGTGTCTTCAATGATTCTAAAAAACTTGAAAGTAATTACAAGAAGATGATTTTACTGTCTAGTTCTTTTGGCCACAGGTACTGTCTAGTGGTTGGAACAAGGTATGGATATGGAGAACATCAAAGTTGTACAAAGCTGGATGTTTTTACTGGAAAACCAAAACGAGCAATAAACGAAGCGAAACGGAGAGATATAATTTTCTTGGCTTAGAAACAACTAAAAAGAAGCAAAAATGAATTAAAATAATTTTTTGGTGATTAACAGATAATTTTAAAGAATTAAAAGAAATTCAAGTTTTTTAAAAAAAAGGCCAAAGCGCCTCGCTTTGGTCAAAGCGAGGAGCTTGTGGTCTAATCAAACCAGTCAAGCGCCTAGCTTTGGCCAAAGCTAGGCACCCAAGCGCCTAGCTTTGACCAAAGCTAGGCGCTTTGGCCTTTTTTTTAAAAAACTTGAATTTCTTTTAATTCTTTAAAATTATCTGTTAATCACCAAAAAATAATTTTAATTCATTTTTGCTTCTTTTTAGTTGTTTCTAAGCCAAGAAAATTATATCTCTCCGTTTCGCTTCGTTTATTGCTCGTTTTGGTTTTCCAGTAAAAACATCCAGCTTTGTACAACTTTGATGAATCATTGTAAGTGGTCCTCCGACTAAACCTAACTCGCAACAATTGTTTTTAATTCATTTTTAAGTGCTTTTAATTACTTTTCGAGAAATGATAATTTTCAAATATTACAGACGTGTTACCAAGCATGTCAAGAAATGATAATTTTCAAATATTTGCAAGTCCAAATTATTGTACGATTTCTCTTTTCAGAGGACCTCGACTCTTGAGATGTTGCAGGTGTTTGAAAAGTTTGAACTGAAATTGAACTGTTATTTGGAATGTTCCTGTTTTCATATATTGCAGATCAAGGTGTTACCAAGCATGTCAAGAAATGATAATTTTCAAATATTTGCAAGTCCAAATTATTGTACGATGTCTTTTTTCAGAGGACCTCGACTCTTGAGATGTTGCAGGTGTTTGAAAAGTTTGAACTGAAATTGAACTGTTATTTGGAATGTTCCTGTTTTCATATATTGCAGATCAAGGTGTTACCAAGCATGTCAAGAAATGATAATTTTCAAATATTAACGCGGGAACCTTCGTTTTTGCAAAAACCTTCCTTCCTTATTATTATTATTATTTACATTATTATCGTAAAACAAAAACGATAATAATGTAAATAATAATAATAATATGAATAGTGACCATCTGGCAAACCTGTGTAAAGGACAGTGAGATTGATAACTGGACAGGTTAGCCAGGTGTTTGTCAAAAAGGTAGAGCATACCACTAGAGCAAAAAGTTGTGTGTATGAATAGTGACCCTCTGGCAAACTGGACAGGTTAGCCAGGTGTTTGTCAAAAAGGTAGAGCACACCACTAGAGCAAAAAGTTGTGTGTATGAATAGTGACCCTCTGGCAAACTGGACAGGTTAGCCAGGTGTTTGTCAAAAAGGTAGAGCACACCACTAGAGCAAAAAGTTGTGTGTATGAATAGTGACCCTCTGGCAAACTGGACAGGTTAGCCAGGTGTTTGTCAAAAAGGTAGAGCACACCACTAGAGCAAAAAGTTGTGTGTATGAATAGTGACCCTCTGGCAAACTGGACAGGTTAGCCAGGTGTTTGTCAAAAAGGTAGAGCACACCACTAGAGCAAAAAGTTGTGTGTATGAATAGTGACCCTCTGGCAAACTGGACAGGTTAGCCAGGTGTTTGTCAAAAAGGTAGAGCACACCACTAGAGCAAAAAGTTATGTGTATGAATAGTGACCCTCTGGCAAACCTGCGTAAAGGACAGTGAGATTGATAACTGGACATGTTAGCCAGGTGTTTGTCAAAAAGGTAGGCCACACCACTAGAGCAAAAAGTTGTGTGTAAAGTTTTATTTAGCGTAAAAAGTTCATTGTACATATACCTCCTTATCTAAAAACAAATCACATCATTTGTATGAACAGTGACCCTCTGGCACACAACTTTCTTCAACCAAATCATTTCTTCAAGTTCATTTCACCAAAAAAAGCAAAACTCAAGAAAACAAAGATGAAACCGATTAATGTTCTAGTGGTGTGCCAGAGGGTCACTATTCATACGCAGGTTTGCCAGAGGGTCACTACTCATACAAATGATGTGATTTGTTTTTAGATAAGGAGGTATATGTACAATGATGGAAGAAGTTATCAATCTCACTTCTATTGTTTCGGGTTCGCTTTCATCGTTGACACATATCTCTCTAAGATGATTGATACCTTCTCTATGGAAGTTGCTAAAATAGTTAAACAAAAGCTGAAATTGAACAGTTATTTGGAATGTTTCTGATCATTACAGTAAAATTCATTAGCCGGCGTTTGTCAAAACGAACAACTAAAATAAACTTTTCATGCAAGCAAGTAAAATTCAGTTGTTGGACAGTGAGAGATTGATAACTAGACAGGTTAGCCAGACGTTTGTCAAACGAACAATTAAAATAAACTTTTCATGCAAGCAAGTAAAATTCAGTTGTTGGACAGTGAGATTGATAACTGGACAGGTTAGCCAGACGTTTGTCAAACGAACAATTAAAATAAACTTTTCATGCAAGCAAGTAAAATTCAGTTGTTGGACAGTGAGATTGATAACTGGACAGGTTAGCCAGACGTTTGTCAAACGAACAATTAAAATATACTTTTCATACAAGCAAGTAAAATTCAGGAAAAAGCTGACATTTTGTTCCTTGTTGCAGAAAGAAATCAACAGTCGGATCGACGATTTTGTTTACCCTCCCATTGACATAAAAAATGTTTTTTTGAAAAACGTGTGACTTAAAGAAAAAAATGTTAAACCTTAATCTCAAAAGACAAAAAAAAAAAATTATTCGAAGCGCCTCGCTTAAGCCTAAGCGAGGCGCTTTGGGTCAAAAATCAGCTTTTACTGACCTCGTACCGAGGTAGTTAAAAAGCAAAGAAAGCGCCTCGCTTAGGCCTAAGCGAGGCGCTTTCAAGGGGGTGAAAATAGAAGTGGGGGGTGGAAATAGACCATGCCATACAAAAACTAGAGTTATAAAATTGAAGACAGAAAAACATGAGTGCATCCTTTGATCATCAGTACTACATAGTCCTACCACACGTCAAATTCTGGACAGAAATAGCTTTTTTTTTTAAAGATAATTTCATTAAACCACCAAACGACACCCTATCTCCAAGGCAGAGACAGGGGCCGAAAACCACAATACAAGAAAAACGAATTACATAATATCAAATCTTCTCTTCTTAGCCCATGTGATGATCTCATTAGTCATAAGAGGGCCGTCTAAGATATATCTACCTGATAAAAAAGCGGATTGATGCTCTGACACAACGTTCCCCATAACCATCCTCAAGCGATTAGCTAAAGTTTTTGAAACGACCTTGCTAATACACCCGATAAGATTAATAGGCCGAAAATCATTTAGAACATTCGGTTCCCCCACCTTAGGAATAAGCGTGATAAACGACGAAGCAACTCCCGGGCTAAAACGGCCCGTCGCATGAAACCGGTTCAAAATACCCATGAAATTTGCTTCGAAAACATCCCAGAAAGCCCGAAGAAAACCAAAGTTAAAACCATCCGGCCCGGGCGCTTTATCCGCACCACAATCAAAAACCGCTCTTTTAACTTCTTGGACAGAGAAAGGATCTACGAGCAAATTAGCTTCTTCCTCGGCCACCTTCTTCAACCCATAACAAATCAACTTCGGCCTCTCCCTAACCTCCTCTTTAAACTTCATCTTAAAGAACTCGAACACCTCTCTTTTGATAACATGCGGCTTGAATTCCCACACCCCGTAAACCATAAGACCCGGCAAATTATTGGCCACCTTTCGCTTATTAATACAACCATGAAAGAACTTCGTGTTATCATCCCCGAAAGACGCCCAATTATTTCTAGCTTTTTGCTTCAAGTCACTTTGACGAAATAAATCAAGCTCCTTGAGACGTCTTCTAATTTCAGTGAGAGACCAAACCTCCTCCTCCGAAAGATCCCGAACCTCCAAAACCGTTTCTAACTCTTTACATTCAGCCGCCAGGATCTCCTGTTCCTCCAATTCTTTTTGTTTACACTCGGCCAACCAACTCCTAATCCGAACACGAAGCATCTTGAACTTTTGAGATAAAATAGCATCAGGGTCACCCACAAAGCAACCGGCTTCCAAAGTGTCCTTCACCATGTCACCAAAACCTTCCCGACCCATCCATGAATTAAAAAACCGAAACGGTTTGGGACCAAAATTCCTTGCCTCCGTCTTTAACATTAGAGGACAATGATCCGATATGTGTCTTTCAAGCGCAACATACTCCGCACTCGGCCAAGCCATAAGAACACTCCAATTAATGAAAATCCTATCGATACGGCTCATTTTTGTACCTGCAACACAAGTAAAACGTCTCCCTTTCAGAGAGAACTCATGAAGATTAGTGTCGTCTATAAAACCATTAAATTCGTCAGCTTCCGCCGCCATGAAAACCGAATTCCGTCTATCCGTTTCACTTCTCACCGAGTTAAAATCCCCAGCCACCACCCACATACCCTCCCCCGAACCCACCAGTCTACCAATGTCCGCCCAAAGCACCTGCTTATTCACCAAACTTTGAGGCGCATACACATTAATAACATGCGCCACCTCCACACAACCTTTGAACCTTCCCGAAACACTCAACCAATTCGCTGATTTAACAACCGTCTCCATGCTAAACACTCTAGGATCCCAGATAGAGAGCAAACCACCCGATCTACCATCCGAAGGAACCCACTCAAACCGAAAATCATTGTTGCCCCAAAACCTACTCAAATCCACCGAATCCAGCGACCCGAATTGCGTCTCCTGGATCAACAGAAAACTCACTTCATTATTAACCCGAATGCCACGGATCCAATCTGCTTTACTAGAAATCCCCAACCCACGAATATTCCATGAAAGAATATTCATAAATTAACATCTTGATAACCTTCGGCTCTCAACACCTCTTTAACCTTAGGAACAAACTTATCCAAGTCATTAACACCCAATGCCAGACCCAATGCCACCGTCGCTGTTGTCTCATTCACTGGAATCCCCCCCTCTACAATATTACCCACCTTCTGATCATGCACATTCTCTCCTAATGGTTGTGTTTCCTCCTCCATCCCACTGTTAGTGTTCTCATCGATGAAATCCTCCTCCCCCAAGTTAACTTTGCAAATATTTTGAACTGGATTAGTAAACACCTCCTCCTCAATCCCATGCGCCTCCTGAGTAGAGTCCCTACTTTGAGACAAGATCCCTATCAACTTGTCCACCCCAAAAATATCATTGTCCTCCCTACAACTTTTCTTAGGCCTACCACCCGACCCCGTAGAACCACTCCTCCGCTGAAATAACGACTTCCTCCTGAACTTCTTGCGCTTTACTGTTTCATTAACTTCATTGACATCAACCGAAACACCTACCCTTTCATTCTCCTCCTCTTTCTTTTGGTCACCCACCTCCCAATTACCCAACTCATCCCTACCCACCTCCCCCTCCTCTAAATCATCCACCTTGGTATCAATGTTGATAAAGGATCCATCGCAAACAATCTCCTCCTTCTGGTCCTCATCTACACAAACCCCCTTCACCTCTCCAACACAATCCGGAACCCATTCACGCACATCCTCATCTATCCAAACATTAAAAGTTTCTCCCCGCCAAGAGATATCCACACGATCAACAATTCTTCCACGCTTCTTAGTCAAAACACCAACATAAGAATAAGAAAAATCATTGTCATCAACCGTCATACTCTCCGATCTCACAACTTTACCGTATCTCTCCCCCACCAAAGAAAAGACTTGCTCAAGAGCCAAATGCACCGGTATCCCGTGCACCTGAACCCACGCCAACCTTTCCTCACCACCTTTCATAGCCCCGTGCCATCCCTGTAAATCTTCGAACCATTGTGACCATACTTCTTTATCCTCCAAGACCCTGGATGCCTTATCTTTATCCTTAAAAACCAACAGCGCATGAAAACCACCCAAGTACTTGATACTTTCCACAGACCACCTAAGACTCACAACCAGATTTTGCAGCTTAATCAGCGTAAAAAAATCGACCACCTTACCTCTCAATGCCACACCTTACCATTGCTCAAACTCAAAAGCCTCCACAACATCATCCACCCTAATAACATCCACCTTATTCCTATTAAGCAACGAATCCATGAACGTCCTGCCACCATCTACCTCCTTCGACCCAGACCCACCTACGTCTGTCACCGCTCCCCCTAAATTAGGGTTTGCATGTGCATGTTGATTGACCGTTTTTGCCTTTCCTTTCCTATCCTCTACCGGTTTATCAATAAAATTCAGTGTAACAGTTCATTTAATACATACTTTAATGAGGGTTGTACTTGAGAATTCGAGAGATCTGTGTGCCGAAAAAACGGTTTCTTGATTTCGAACGGTAACGTATTAGGATTGGCTTCCCTCTTTCATAGTCTAGGTATACATTTATACCTCATACATAGTTACAACCGTCCATTTTAAGTGTGACATTTGACGATAGCCCAAAATTGTTTAACAAGGAAAGTGATTAGCTTGTAAAACCCTTGACTTGCTTTCTAGGAATTCTTTGGCAACAAGATTTGAACACGGATATCTCTCTTTGAGAGAAACACCGAGTGCCGCTGCACCATATGGCCTTGGGCTATCAAATGAAGGACCGATTCTTTCACATCTTTTGTATGCGGACGATGCCAAGGTTATGGGAAGATGGTCGGGTTTGAATTTTGTTAACCTGAAAAGAATTCTACGAATTTTTTTCTTATGCTCCGGGTTAAAAATTAATATACATAAGTCAGTGGCATAAGAAAAAAATTCGTAGAATTCTTTTCAGGTTAACAAAATTCAAACCCGACCATCTTCCCATAACCATGGCATCGTCCGCATAAACCAATAAATCCTAACAAACCCACAACATATCTCCTCTCGGTCTCAAGGTAGGTGACAAACCCAAAACGATGTCAAACATACAATTTCTAGATTCTAAGTCAACAACTCAACCCATCAAATCATCACACGAATCAAATGATAAAAATATGCGACTTCTAATTTAAAAACACTAAGTCAATAAGCTATAGCCACATATGAATCTAAAAATATAACACCAACATCATCCGGGAGATAAATCACAACAAAAACCAATAAAGTTTAGATTTTTATACATAAACAAGTCAAACAAGTATCAATCCCAAAAACAATCAACAATAATCAATAGTCATCCCAAATCTAGGCTACCAACACAAAATCTAGCCACTCATGGTTAATAGCAAAATAAAACAAATAAGTTCATAAACAAAATTCATGACTTGAATAATGAAAATAAACCAATAAAAGCAAACCACAAATAGTGTCTCTTGAGCTCCTCAAACTCCCGAAATCTTGGAGTTTCACATTTTGTTTGTTGTTGTCTCTCGAGAAAGATCTCACTTTATTATTATTATTATTATTTGTATTGTTCACTGTCAAAAATGGGATTGACAGTTCCTCCTCGTACCAACCAGCCAAAAAATGATGCCCTACTTCTTTTTATGGGCCGGCCCAAATATTATTATTTTTTTCTTTTTTGTTTAGCCCTTTAAAGTTGAGATAAAGCCCAAATAAGTGCAACCCATTTAGTCTTGGTTGTAGTTCATGTTCATCTCGTTTTGGGCTCGGGCCCAATAGTTCCTACAACACAAAAGTTAAGTAAGAGTCCATCCCAAATTAAATATTTAATTAGAAGACCCATTCAACCATTAAAATTTTAGTGAGTATTAAATTAACTCAAATGCACCGTTTTAGCTCGTTTACACTTAAAACAGGAAAAATAACTAATAGGAACCAATAAAGAGTAATAATTAGTCAAAACTAACCCAAATATTATTTAAAGTATAGAGAAAATTGATATAAATATATGTATATTTTAGAGGGTATCATTTTATTATAATGATGCGCCTATTACAAGGGTTTCTCAAAAACAAGGAACAGTTGCGTTATCATCATGTGAGGCGGATTTCATGGCGGCAACCGAAGCGGCTTGTCAAGCATAGTGGCTTAGGGGTTTAATCTCGGAGGTAACGGGTGAAAAGAAAGAAATGGTGGTTCTAAAAGTTGATAATTCATATGCAATAGAGTTGATGAAGAATCCGGCGTTCTTTGGTAAAAGTAAACACATTCACACCCGTTATCACTTCATTCGAGAGTGCATTGGACGAGAGCAAATTCAAGTGGAAAATATAAGCAGGAATTTACGAAGGGCATATATTCTCACTAAAGCTTTGCCAAGGTTGAAGTTCAATGGGATGAAAGGAATCATTGGAGTCACAAGATTAGGGGGTTAATTTAATCTTAATCTTGTGTAGGTTTGTTAAAAAGGAGCAAACCCAAAGGGTGTTTTTTGAGATAGTTTTTTGCATCCTAGTATAAGTCAAATAGGTCTCTTATTAGATAATTATTATTGTTTAGATAATTGTTATGAATCCTTGTTAAGTTAGTATTATAGGCTTATAAATAGATGGATCCTTTGTAAGTCTTTTATCACATCAAATAATAAGAGCAAGTTTTGGCTTAATCAATTGTGTCTTTAGTATCAATATTCTAACACTATGTGGGTGTATCTAATAAAATCGAAAGACGAGGACTTCAACAGGTTCAAGAAATTCAAATTGCAGGTGGAGAAGGAGAGCAAGTTTAAAGTTAAAACGCCAAGAACTGACCGAGGGGGTGAATTCAACTCCAACCAGTTCATTAATTTCTGCCAATAAGGAGTTAAGCGTCAACTGACAACACCTTATACGCCACAACAGAATGATTAGGGTAAAAATCCACTACTTACTCGTATCACATAATCATGATTTCTCATGAATCAACAAGCTATTATGATTCGCCACATTTTTATAGTCTCCTTGATGTCCACTAACACCTAGAAGACCATAGAGACTAAGAAATTCACGTTTTTATTAAAACCTTAGAATTTCACCATGATCAAAAATGGATTTTTACATCAAATTGTACCAAATAAAAGATACCTTATTGTGTAATAAGCTTGGATAATCCGGATTTTAGCTCATGCATTGAAACCCCCTTGATTTGGCTTTGATTGCACAAGATTTGTCAGTTGTAGGTGTGATGTGTGTGTTTTTGGGTGTGAAGATCGACTTCTCCTGATGAATGTCGGTCCACCCCTTATTTACACAATATATCCCCATCTCAACTTTAACCAATTGACACCTTTAGTCCCTCAAGTAAATTTCCAAAGTCTTTTATTGTTAAAACTCATTTAGCAAAACTAGTGTTATTTCCATAATAGGACATAACCCAAGTTTTTATTATTCGAGTCTCGTTTTATTATTTTGCTAATCACACCCAATGGCGTAATTAGGGGAAAGGGTGATTTGGGGTGTTGTAGTTAGCGGGTAGTTTTCTAGGCGTTGGAGATGAGGAATGATTTTGTTTACCAACTTTATACTGCAAGAAGTATATTATAGTGTTAGTACAACACTTTCATCATAAATAAACATCACCCACGTCTCCTTAACCACCATCACCAGCATGTCCTCCCCTTTTTACACAAGCACCTACACACACAATTACAAAGACGACCCACCACCCAAACTCCGCTTAATGTGCAGCACCGGAGGCAACATCCTCGCCCGTCCCCACGACAAATCCCTCTGTTACCTAGGCGGCGACACTCGACTAATATCCATCCATCGGCAGACCACTCTCCATGACCTCATTAACCTTCTCGCCAAGACCTTTTTCCCATGAACATCTGCATCACCCACAACATCTTCCTCAAGTGAAGACCACATCAAAAAAAGTCAACATCAAATAGACACAATAAGTTGCTACAGATCTAGCGTTGTTCGGCATAATACGTACCTGGTTTGGGCCTGATTGATCCCCGAGGTCGCGGGAACCACAGTCGACATCGTGGTTGTGTTTGGTGCGGAACCCGTCTCTCTCTGTCGCTCCTTTGATATCTCTGCTCTTTCTCTATTTCTAGATAATCGGGTGTGTGAATTGTTTTGGAGCAGCAGCTGTCAGAGCTCCTCCCTTGCGCCGCTGTCTCCCTCTATCCTCCGGTAATCAGTGAGGCGACGTGTGTGTTTTTATGTGCGTGTGTGTTTAGTGTTTAGAGGAAAGGGGCATGGAAGGTAGATTGGTAAGAAGGAGGGAGAAAACTCTGGCTGTATGAGAGAGAGAGAGAGAGAGAGAGGAATGCGAAGACTTCTATGGAATTTGAAGGAAGTTGCGTGGTCAAATTTGGAAGTCGTAAAATCTACTATTGCACCGACCGTTATGCTTTAGTATATATAACTAGTAGAATTCTCCCCGCGTTGCGGGGCGAGAGGCGTAAAAACATGCTACCAGCCTTTTACCGTTACCACCACATTATAAGGGTTGGGACGTTTAGAGGTATGTTTTTGGTTTCATTAGAAAAAAAATGACGTTTAATAAAATATGTTACTTTGAAATATAACAATAGAATAATTGTGTTTTGTTCTTTATCGCAAAAAGTAACTTAAAATACTTGTGTTTGTGTATTTAATCATGTTTTTTTGTTAGTTATAACCTCAAATAACGTTATTCTTAATTATATGTGTTAAAAGATTAGAAATAAGATAAGTAAAAATTATAACTAAGAAATAAGAAAAGGAAAAGATAAAAAAATGATATAGGGAAGTGGGGATTCTAGATGACAGCCGGTGCTTTGTCAAAGAAAATGGACACTCTTTCAGATCATTAAAAGAAGAAAAATAAGAAATAAAAAAACAAATATCATAGAAGAAAACAAAGCAGTTTTTTTTTTTTTTTGAACGGCAAATTACTATTATCATCACCCAAAAATTACATTGTACAAGTGAGAAACTAACACAATGTAAATCACCTTAAATATACAACAATAACGTCGTATATACTACCCTTATTCCCACCCCTTTACATCACCTCACCCCCTTTAATCTTGACTTGGACTTCTCATACGCCTGAACCGTTTCCTAGATGTTGTCACGCCATTTTTGCCCATTTCCCCCATAGAGCCAAAGAAATAAATATCTCCTTTGTTAGGAGCCTCTAGTAAACCCCACATATTTTCACTTTTATTGGCCCCATTCCACCCTTTATTGTCTCCACCTTTTACATTTTCAAGTTGGTTCCCCCCTTTATTGTCTCCCTCATTCAAGATATGCTTCATGTCTTGCACATGGCTCGAAGTGGAATCCCCCATGCCTTGCACAATGCTCGAAGTGGAAACCTCCATGCCTTGCACACTGCTTGAGGCACATTGGTTTGGCTCATCACTCTTGTGTGCAGTGGTCCCCACAAGCCCAATAATATTGTTGGTATTGATTTCTATATTATTATTATCTAGATCACCACCCAGACCACTGTTGGTTTCCACCTCGATTACTTCCCCAACATTCTCCACATGCACATTTCCATGCATGTTCTCAGGCGGCTTGTCATTTAAAACTTCCGGATATCCATGTAACTTTTGCACTTCACGATGATCACCCGGCCCACCATCCAAGGTCGTTTGAATACCGGCTCCCTGAGAACACGTACCGTTTACGGCCAGCGTAGCGGCCACCGGAGCTTCAGTCCCACCACTCTCCGAGTCCTGACCGATAATAGTGAGATGTTCCCCGATATAATCCGGCAACCACCTCCCTGAACCTTCGGACACCCAGCATTTAAAGACCTCATCCTGCCATCTAATCTTGATTTCCTCCTCGATCTTTCTTCCATGGTTCACCAGAATCCCCACGTAGTTCCCGGATAAATCCGTCTCTGCCACCCCGTTTTCCACCTCCCTAATGATCTTACCGTATGCAGCACCGATTTTTTCGACATTCTCATCAGACCTGAGAGGAAGAGGCAGACCTGAAATCTTCAGCCATGTTAGCCTTTGAAATTCCAGCGCCTGACCCTGCCAGACAAGTACCTCCGATAACCAGTCACTCCATATATCTTCAGCAGCCAAGAAGTCGTTTACTTTGTTCAGAGAGGACAAGTTTATTAACACCCTAAGGCCACCCAGGTACCTTACGACCATCTTTATGCCTTTGAGCTCCTTCAACCCAACATGGAGGTTACTCAGTCTATAGTAATTCTTTGCAAGACAGACTACCGAAGAACCCATCCACGAAACCGGAGGAGACGACTCAGAGGCCTCGAGCTCAAAGACTTTGACATCTTTAATCCCAGACAAAGTTTCTCGGAACGACTGAGTATAACCAAAACCATTGTAGGCTCCATTCCCCATCTCAGCACCATTACCCATGTCATTCCGCCATTCCGCAGTTTTGATAGGCTTAGTAGACTTCCCCTGCCGGACTTCTTGACGTGTTCTGCTGTCTTCCTTACTGAAACGGGCAACCTTAGCGAAGATCCTCCTTCCAAACGGACGGAGGCAGTTTAGAGCTTTCGTCATCTTATCGGCATCCTTAACATCTGCAAATCTCGCAAACGCGAAAATCTTGCCAAACTTGTCACGTTTCCTCGCCACATAGACGTCAGTCAGCCGGCCACAACACCCACAATCACCCTTTAGGTCCTCCGATGTTATGCCTTCAGGAAGGTTCGACAAGAAGAACGTAACCGAAAGACCATTAGCACCCTCTGATGACTCCGGCGGGATCTCCCCCTCTTCAAGGTTGAGAGACATTTATCATTCGCCGAGTAGCTTTTAGAGTAACAGTGGATTCATTAGTTACTACTGATACCCATGAAATAGTTAACCATGATCATTAATCTCACTTAAGCCTAATGCTCATTCTAGCCAAATACATCAAATAATTAAATCATCATAACACTACGACTCGAACAAATCCTGGCCTTAGACATTAATGTATTTACACCCACAACACACTCTCTTTCACTCACTCTCTCCGTCCGCCCATGACCACCCCCACCGACGACAACCACGATTGTTCTGCACGCAAACCTTGAAACCAACGACCGTCGCTCACCGCCATCCCGTTACACTACCGCCGCCGCTGTTGTGTGTTGAGCACCACGGTCATCACTATCGCATGTCGCTGTACTCTGCCAATTTCAGGCGAAAAAAAATGTCGCCCTCGCCACTGTGCTGACTGGTTTGGTCACCGAAAGCCTGAATCGCAACCTGTACCTTAGCCATCATCGATCTTATGAGTTCGTCTCAATTCTTGTACATGCATGATGCATCATTGGTAACCAGATGTAGCTGAATTGCATTCCATCCGTTGTTGACTGGCAAAATACCGGTTTGTTGTCGTTGTGGGTGTTGACTATGAAGGACGTTGATATCGGTTGCGGTGATGGCGACGGTGTTGTAACGGTGCAATTGCAATGCACTGCAGGTGTGCGATGGTGACGGAGCAGCCAAAAGGGGCGGCGATACAGCCGGTGTGTTGGAGCAAACCAGTAAAACGTTGAAGCTGGAAGGGCAAACTTGTAATTTACCTATGCCGACCAAAGCTGGGGACAAAAGCGAAAGAAAGAAACCTTTGTGGTGGAAATCGGGAAACACAAAGCCGGCTGTTGCGCCGACTGTTGTGGTTTAGTATATAGTATAATAATTTAGTTGTTTGACTTTGAATTTTAAATATATTATAAATAGACATCACCGTTTGAATTTTATATTATTATTTTCGAATGTGACCCGCACTTTCAAATATTAAGATATAGAATCATTAAATGGGTTGGACAATTATTAAGTTTATAGCACCAACAAATAAAAATAAAACCACCATTAAATCACCACTTAATAAAAGGTGCAGTTAGATGTATAACCGCACCACTACAAAAATTACGCAGCATCAACAAATCGTTTGTGTAGTAGTGCTGCAAGGATCCAGATAGCATCCAAATCTCTACTCGGTGGCGTTGGAAAAGACCTCCGAAAACTGTTGAGGAAATATTGGAGCTAGAAGATCTATCATACTTGCTTGAACATGTTCTGTTTACTAATGCCAAAGGTAAGTGGGTGTGGTTTGTGGAATGCTCAGGTTATTTCACAGTTTGCTCTATGGAAATCGCCCTTTATAACGCTTCAGCCACTAGTTCTCTGTTTGTTTTGCAGTGGAATACTTGGATACCGAAAAATGTAAATGTGTTCATGTGGAACCCCGAGATGGCTACGCGAAATATTTATAATGGGCCAGCAATATGCAAGCTTTGTGATGAAGTTGATGAATCAGCGGAGCACATCTTAACTTTTTGCTACGTGGTAGCTCGAGTATGGAATAGAATTAGCAATTGGTGTCGCATACCTCAGGTGTTCGCCTTTTCAGTATGAGACTTATTGGAGATACATAAAAATATGTAACTATTAGGGCAAAAAAGAAAATCATACAAGGTATACTTATGGTGGTATGTTGATGCATTAGAAAAAAAAAGGAATGAAAAAATGTTTGGGATGATCAAGGGAGAATACAAAAGATTGTGAAAGAAGCCAAAATACTACTTTTTCTTTGGGTTAAAAGTAGATCGACATTTAAAACGATAACGTGAAATGATTGGTTTTCTTTCAACGTATAGTTTGTATTTTTTTTTTTTTTTTGCCTCTAGCATCTTGCTAGTTTGGCTCATTTAATGAAATCCACCGTTTAAAAAAAAGCAACCCAATATTTTTCATTTTGGGTGCATAAATATTATGGTCTCGTCTTTAAATGATAAAGAGTATTCTAACGGAATATTCATAGTCAAAGATATATATATATATATATGTTGCTGCAACAAGGAAAATGACCGGGATTAGGTTAGGAGATGTTTAAGGCTACGGGTGTATGAAGTTTAGAGGGTCCTTGAGCTGCTGGATTGACCTGCACAATGAAACAGACACTGTTAGCCTTAACGCAGGAGGGGGCCTCCTGCGTTTGGACTCCAACGTGAGAATAAGTATGTATTCGTTTGGAGTCGGGTAAGAGTGAAGCAGAGAGTATAAGAATGAAAAGGGTAAGTATGAGTGTGTGTGAAATGACAACCTAAGGGTCTCCTTATATAGGCAGTGGATTTTTGCCCAAAAGCTCCCATAAGGTAGTCTTCCTACTATACCTGGTAGGGGTTGACTCTCCTTCTTAGTCCCTGCAAAGAAGTTTTGCCCATTTGGTATATTTTCAGCTTTTGCTAATTTCTAGGTTAGGCTTGAAGCTGTGGGTTATTTTTTACTTTTTTGACCATAAGAATTAAAATCTCTTTTTACCTTTCCAATGAAGTTACTATTCACTTTTCAGTGCAGCGTTGCCGTATGGCAGCTTAGGGTACCCTGTGCTGCCCTACGTGGGCTGTTCAGCTCCATTAAGTCAGTCATTTTTAACAGTTTACATTGCTTTATTTTTTAACAAGGGACAAAACATGGAGATTTTAGGACCCACGTCATCAACATATATTTAAAATAAAATTTTGTAATATAGTACAGAAAGTGTCAAAGTACTATGATACCGTGAATTGTATCCACACAAATTCCACGTGCACAATTTACGATTTAATGTTTTGAGCCAAACGGGATATTAAGATGATAAGACCATCCGCATTAATGTGTGGTCCGTTGGAGTGATGCGGACTTTGGACATGAAAATAACAAAGGGCACACCAAACACGTCGGAGGTGGTGGACTTTTTTCGTCCGGTTTGTTCTGCCAAACTAGTCCATTTTGTTTTAGTGGGCTACCCACATACATAATATAATTTTTTTTATGTAAAAGTGGGTAACGTACAGGTTTTGAATGGTTTAGTATTGGAGAAAAATTTGGGTTTGAAATGATATGATGGGTTCGGATTTTCGACTTTGACGGATGTTCTAAATCGATCTCGTATAGAGTTAGTTGAAAGATTGTATTTGAGTTGTCACCTAGTCAATATTGGATGCAATGACCTACAATTGTATAAATTCAAAACCATAGGCAGGCCAAACAACCATTAACAATCCTTTACAGCGATGTCTACCACCAAGACCAACTCTTTGGACGACCATAAGCAACTTCATGTTGCGATGTTCCCATGGCTTGCTTTCGGTCATATCATCCCTTTCCTTGAACTCTCCAAATTCATAGCCGAAAAGGGTCACAAAGTCTCGTTTCTTTCGACCACTCGAAACATCCAACGTCTCCCCACCCTCCCTTCCCACCTCTCGTCCCTCATAAATCTAGTTAAACTCACTCTTCCACATGTTCAAGAGCTGCCCCAAAACGCAGAGGCCACCATGGACCTACGCACCGATGACACTCACGATCATCTCAAGAGAGCCTACGATGGTCTTAAGCCAGAGGTCACTCGGTTTCTGGAGGAAGAGTCACCAGACTGGATTATTTATGATTTTGCCCCATACTGGCTACCGTCCGTTGCGGCTGGCCTTGGGATATCGCGAGCTTTCTTCTCCATTTTCAACGCATGGTTCATCACCTTTCTAGGAGCGTCACCAGATTACTTGATAAATAGTTCTGATACGGTTGAGGATTTCTTGACACCGCGAAAGTGGATTCCCTTACCGAGCAAACTATGCTTCCAGAAGCATGAGGCTAGTTCGTTTGCGGGACACTTTTATGTGAATGCTTCTGGGGTTTCAGATGCATATCGTGTAGGGATGGTTTTGAAGGGATCTGATTGTATGTTTATAAGACATAGCTATGAGTTTGAGCCCCAATGGCTAACCCTTTTAGAGAAGCTACATCAACTACCTGTGGTTCCTGTGGGATTAGTTCCACCTGAAACACCTACCAATGTTGGAGGTGACAAAGATGAGACATGGGTGCCAATAAAGAAGTGGCTCGATGGTCAACAAAAAGGTCATGTGGTGTATGTTGCATTAGGAAGTGAGGTTATGTTGAGCAAAACTGAGCTGGCTGAGTTAGCTTTGGGTCTTGAGGTCTCTGGGTTACCATTCTTTTGGGCTCTTAGAAAACCGCTAGGTTCCACGGAGTCAAACTCATTAGAGTTGCCAGACGGGTTCTTGGAACGAACTCGTGACCGTGGGGTGGTGTGGACGAGTTGGGTACCTCAGTTACAAATATTGAGCCATGAGTCTGTGGGTGGGTTCTTGACTCACTGTGGTTGGGGTTCAATTGTGGAAGGGTTGATGTTCGGTCACGCTTTAATAATGCTACCCTTTTTGGTGGACCAAGGTCTCAATGCTCGAGTACTGGTGGACAAACAGGTGGGAATCGAGGTACCAAGAAATGAGGAAGATGGCTCCTTCACCAAGGACTCGGTGGCCAGATCGTTGAGGACGGTGGTAGTCGATGATGAAGGGAAGATCTACAAGACGAATGCGATGGAGTTGAGTCAAATATTTGGCGATACTAAGCTGGAAAAAAAGTATATAAACCATTTCGTAGACTATTTAGAAAAGAAGAGGCATGTGCTTGAAGCTTAACCATGTTAACCATATATATAATCTGTAACATTCCATCCCGTCATGGACTTATGTGTTACAAAGTTACTTTTTAATTTAGATTTTCAAGCCGTTTACATTTCGTTATTTCAATAATATAATGCTTTAAACATTCCAAGTATAACATGGTGTCTCGTTTCATTTCAATGTTTTGTAATAAGTTGTGTTTGAATTTTTTTAAAGTTTAATACGCAGCTGTATTCCGATATAGCTTTTTTTTAACGGATTCGTATACATTCGTATTTGAAGGTAGATTATAATGAGGACCAACAATGTACCAATTTTATAACAAGTCGAGACCAAATTCCTGACATTTGTTAGTAGGATTTAGCATTTCACATTTCTAGGGGTGCTAGTTTTCCCGTTGAGAACGGGTGCTAAATGTTCTGTTTTAAACAAAAGCTAAACCGAACAAAATTTATTCAAAACTAAACTGCATTACATATTTGGTTTTTCGTTCGATTTTAATACCAAAACCGAGTTGGATTTCAACTTTCAAAAGTCTGAACTCGGTTCAAACCAAATAACAAATAAAGGTTGTCATTAAACCAAATCCAATTACAATATTAGCACGATCTTAGCCTAACTAAAACTAATATAACTCTTCACTTTCTTGATTAAGAACTAAAAGCCAAACCAAATTTGAATTAGGTTTACAGTTTGGTCGTTTGCCGAATTTGGTTCGGTTGATAAACCGTAAAAAATAAATATAAACCAAACAAACCAAATGTATACTCGAAGTACAAGAAAACTAAGTAAAACTCCTTATTTCTTCTATATGGTGTGAAATGGAGCCCTTAGGAGCGTTATTGCGTCACATCAGCGTCACGTTTGCATCACATAGGCAGTGACTTCATTCAATAACACTCAAGCAATAGAAAAACTTCCCCTTAATTAAATAAAGAAAAAAACAAAAAACATGATCGGTTCTTATTTATATGGGCCCCACAATTTAACACTCGTTAACACTCGAAAATGGTGGGCGGGCCCCCAATGGCACTTAGGAAATGCAAGGGCCACCATTATATGTTTTCATGATGTGGCTAGGGATGACGCCTTACACCATAAAGCCTTAATACATGCATGTTTTAATCCTTTTCTCGACTCATATCTTTAAGTATATAGGATTAAATTGCCTGAATTTACAAGTTTTGGTTGGAATATGACCGAAATTTATAAATTTTGGCTGAAATTGCTATACAGCCACCAACTAACGATTAATTGGTGTTGACTCGGTAAACTTCCGAATAGCGATTAATCGGAGGCTAGGCAAGATTTGTACATCCATGCGTGAGAGAGATGGGTTTCTTCTTTTTTTTTTAATTTAATTTTTGTTTTGATTTTTTAATTAAAGTTTTCTAATAGAAAAAGCTAAAATTTTATTGTGGTTTTAGTTTTTAATTTAATTAGTTTTTGTTTTCTAAAAAGCTTTTATATAATTTAAATGTTTGATGATTTTATTATTTTTATTTAATTATTTTTTGAAATATACATGATTTTAAATGTCTTACTTTATTTTTAATTAAGAAAAAACAGAGAGCAAGGAGTTTTAGGGTAGCGGTGCATTAAAATAAGGTGTTTTTGGATGATCGACTTGGGTACTTGGGTGAAACTTTAGTATTTAACTCTCATTGAGTGCTCCTCTTCCAAGTAGTTTGTTCAAATATATAATAATTTGAAGTTTCAAATAAATTATTACAATCTTAGCAAATTTAATAATTAATAAGTTTAACAGTCAAATAACGAGCCAGAATGAATTAAATAAAGTTTTATTGGTGTTAGTTAAAATTAACTCGGATTAGACACATGAGCTCGAAAATTGACTCGATATCAACCTTTTATCTTTAAGCTGAATCTTTATAACTTAATTAATATCATGAGTACTAGGGATGGCCCAAAGCGCCTAGCAACCCATAAAACGCCTAGGGCATCCAAAAACAAAGCCCCCCCCCCCCCCCCCCCCGCGATTTTAACTTATTTTATAATAAATTAGCTTGGTATTTGCCCAGATGAAAAAACAAAAAGTGCCTAATCCTATAGTTGAGCCCAAGTGACGAAAGTTGAAGAAATAAATCAATTAATTAATGAATAATGACAAATCACTAAATGAACGCATCATATGGTGTGGTATTTTGCTCCCATCCTTATTATGTGGTGTCTGATACTAACCTATGTGAAAATGTGAATGACAATGACAGATTGAGGGCGAAACAATAGGATTATCAATCGATTGACGGCTATTTTGATCTCAATAACAAATTCGCATCTAACCGATGTTTCTATAGTAATCTACATCACCTACATTCTATTAATCTATGTATATTCATTGTTGATTTGTTGGCTAGGAAGGCATGATTCAAGTTAGTTATCGTAGAGAAACTACTCAGAGTCCCAAATTCTAATTGCTAATTTAAATTTGTTATTTTGGTATTAGCATGTTAGTGAATCTCATAAGGATTAGTTGTCAAAAGGCAAAAAAAAATTGCTTAGGGAATTAATTTGATATTAATCCTAGTACAACATAAATTAAGTTGTAAGATTAAGAATAAATATCAAGAAAAACATAAATGATTGGGAAACGGAATCCATATATTCCTAATATTCAATCTAATTTATTAAAAATTTAATTATTTGAACTCCCTCGTTATATTTAGACTTTGATTTAGTTATTTGTCAAAGATCTCTTTAACAGGTTGAAAATTAGGGCTTACTCATATTCATATTTCTAGAGCAAATCAAATATAAATAAGCTTATCCTACTAGACATAAAAAGTGAAGGGGATTTTTTTCTTTTTTTTTGAACTTTTTTCCCATCTACTTAAACATTCTTTCTAGATGAATAATATCAAAAAAATAAAAAAAAAGTAGCGTAATTACTCTACAACAGTAATACATAATTACTCTACACCATTTTTTTTATTTTTTTAGATTTCAGTACTAAATTACATGTTTAATAATATGAAGAAAAAAAATTCAAAAAAAAAACCCTTATTCACTCCTCATGTTAAGAGCTATTTTGATGATAAGAACCATTTATAGAAGAACCTTCCTTCAGATTTCTAATATTCATGAATCATGAATAAATGAATAACTAGGTTATGTAAAATCAGTATTTTATATTTTATCCTTGATTCTATCCGAGTTTTATTTATTAAGATCTCCTATAAATATAGATTTTTTTTACCATCCCAATATTTCTCTCCACATTCTCTTTAATATTAAAACAAAGACACTTTAATAGTGTCTTTCTTTTAATATACATATTGACCACTAACTTTTAGCTCTATTTAATTTTCTGTCAATAACTTTTAGATTAACTTTATTTTCTTCTAATTTGACAACCAAACTTAGACCAACAAACTTTTAACTTTTAGGATTTAAAACTTTGACCACTAACTTTTAACTTAACTTTATTTTCTTTGAATTTGACCACCAAACTTTTAGCTTTTAGAATTTAAAACTTTGACCACCAAACTTTTAGCCACTAACTTTTAGCTTTATTTTATTTTCTGCCACTAACTTTTAGGTTAACTTTATTTTCTTCTAATTTGACCACCAAACTTTTAGCCACTAACTTTTAGCTTTATTTTATTTTCTGCCACTAACTTTTAGGTTAACTTTATTTTCTTCTAATTTGACCACCAAACTTAGACCAACAAACTTTTAACTTTTAGGATTTAAAACTTTGGCCACTAACTTTTAACTTAACTTTATTTTCTTCCAATTTGACCACCAAACTTTTAGCTTTTAGGATTTCAAACTTTCACCACCCAACTTTTTTAAACTTGCATTGCGCTTTGGCCAAACTTTTTGTTTTTAATATTTCAAACTTTGACCACCAAACTTTTAGCTTTTAGCCGCGAGTATTTTTTTGAAGCTCACGCTAGAATAACAGTCACTTAATATTATCTTTTATGTCCACGAAACCCTCCACGCAACAGGAGCTCCCACAGCGACGCACGATCTTTAACGTCCGCCAAGCACTCAACGTAACAGGAGCTCCCGTCGCGTTTCGCACAACAGCCGTACCCGCGGCGAAGCGCGGGCAACTTATACCTAGTTATATTTGAAGTTGCCGAGTTTTTTTATTGAAGTTGCCGAGTTACTTTCTCATTTTGGGTGTTTGAAACTTTGAATAGCAGGGGTATGAATATTAGTTGCCGTCTTTTAATGACATTTGTTTAATTCTTCTGCCAAGTGCAAAAATTCAAACATGCTTCCATGTTCCAAATTTGTCAATTAGTGAAAACGATTTTTCTTATAATCTGAATATATATATTAAGGAAAACTACATTGGTGTACACATGATATGACGAGGAACATGGGAACTGGAAATTACTTAGCATGTTAGAGTTAGAGTATTCATATCCCCTCTACCAAATCTCATCCATCAAATTACATTAAAAATTACTATTTCACCCTTAAATCTTATCTCTCCTAATTAAAATAATAATACTTTTTTCATATTTTTATCATTATATTTTCTCTCTCCTCACTCACAACTACTTACAAAAATATTAAAATATATATATATATGGGTGAACAGTAGTTTTTCATATATAGGGTGGAATAGTGCTTTCACCAAATGTTTTCTCTCTTCTCTACTCACAACCATTTACACTCACCCCATATAATTTGGTGGACACACTCACCTATATTTGGTGGACCAAATGTGAATGCTCTTAATATTTTTAATTAAAAAACTATAAGGGGGGATGGGGCGTCACCTGAATTGTCCACAGGTACCAACTACCAGTACGGTAACACCGCCGCCACCCATGCTGGTAGTGGTCCCGTGGACCGTTTTGTTGGTTCTATCTAACGGGTTGGTACCGGTATTTTATTTTATTTTTGAGTTTTATATATACTTTTTTTTGTGTTTTTACCGTTTACTTTTTTTTATTATTTTCACCGTTTGTTTTATAAATATGTTTACCTTATTTTAACCGTTTGTTTTTAATTTACTTAAATAATAAGAACATTAAAGATAAACATAAAAAATTAAAATTCATTCCTATTAAACATAAAAAACTAAAAATAAAATACATTAAAAGAAATAAAAAAACGTAGGGTTGGCGCAACAGTTGTCATGCCTCGACATGGTCAAAGCTGTTGTCGTATCGAGCCACATAGTCCTCAACGTGTTCTAGTACATGGTGGTCCACCGATCACACTTATTGTTGAGATCAGTCCACTTCCGCTGCAGGCTGATGGTTGTCCGGTCATTGATGCCAACGTGGCGGTTGAAATCGGACAGCACACGTTCCCAAAAACCCTCCGAATGGGAGCCCGAGGCCCTCAAGCCTCGACGTTGTTGAAGTGCCGGGTCGTTCGAGGCGTCTTAGTAGCATATCACCAATACAATCTCTTCTTCGGGGGTCCAACAAGTCATCTTCTTGTGTGTTTGTTTGTATCTACGGTGGTAAAAGTGTGTTTTAACCCCACGGTGTGCTATGTTTATATATAAAAACTTCAAACAGTTTGGTGGAACGGTATCAATGTCATTGAATTCGATTGAACGGTTTCCATATTGAATTCACTGACCGTGAGGTTGTGGGACGGTTGAAATAGTAAAAGTATTCCCTCCGTCCCATTAGAATTGTCCATATCCCCTTTTTTATTTGTCTCATTTCATGTGTCCACTTTCAAATATTATAAGCCAATTTTCAAATTTACCCTTAAAAACACAACTAAAATAAACAAAGAATATGATGGGCCCACATATGACAAGGGTATTATTGTCATATGGCAAAGAAAAAAAGCAATCATTTAATATGCCTAAAACTTAGTGTTTTTCAAACCAAGACACTTCTAATGGGACGGAGGTAGTAATTAATATTTAACCTTTAAACCATGTGAAATAATAATAATAATAATAATAAAAGGTTTAACGAAATTATAAAAAATAAATAAAAGAATCAGTGGAGTGCTGCCTCCAAAAAGGTGTTTCAGTGAAGTGAATCAGTGAAGTGATGTGGCAATGCAGGATTGGTTAAAATCAGTTAAGTGAAAAAAACCAGTTATGCACCCCTTGTACCCTAATAATACAAAAAGAATAAAATGGTAGTTTTAATGTATTCTTTTCAATATTAACGTATGAAATGTTATAGGCATTTAAAAATCGTAAGGCACTTGATATAAATGTCAAAAATATATTTTTGTGAATTGTAATGTTTAAAAAATTTATTATCACTTAAACTCTTAAAAATATATATATATATATATATATATATAGTGTTAGGTTTATTTCAGAAGAGTGATTAAGTGCGAGAAGTGCGAGAAGACAAAATCAACCAATCACAATTTTAGATTAGATTAATTTTTCAACTTATACATAAGGGTAAATAAGTAATTATCATAACCACCATTTAATTAATTAGTATTTCCATTTTAGGAACATCACAAGTTACAAATTAGATTACAAGCTACAAATTAAATTGTTAAAATTACTAAGTTCTGTTCGTGTGTTTATATTACTATTTTTTTAGATTCATTAAACCCTCCTACACTTAAATAATAAAACCGTAATATATCCTACACAATTTTAAAATATATCCTACATAGGCTTAAATTTCCTACACAATATCATATATCCTACACAGGTTTAAAAAATAGCTTTTAAAATATATCCTACACATAAATGAATAGTTCACAGGTTTAAAAAATAGCTTTTAAAATATATCCTACACATAAATGAATAGAACTGTAACATATATACATCCTACACACGTTTAAAATATATCCTACAATTGAGGCAGATTTAAAATATAACGTCATTAGTTATGATTGACAATTGGAAAAGTGAGTTAATGAAATATAGAATGTCGTTAATGCCCCTCTTTACAAAGAAATAAGTTGAAAGAGACAAATTAATTACAAACATATACAATTAATTACTATCGTGGATCTAATAAAATCAAGGGAGGAGATTTCTTCTCACACTTCTCGCATTTAAGCATCTTCTGAATAGAACCATCCCCTATATATATATATATATATATATAAGATTAAAACTTGATGAAAAATTGAGTTACTTTAGAGGAAAAAAAACATATGAGTGATTTTCATGAAAACTTGCAAAACTTGATTATCATTTTTTGGTGAAGTTTTCTCTAAAACAAAATATCTAATAAGATGATGATAAATATTAATTAGGGTGGATGGGGTGGTTAGTGATACAATCATACCATCGCACTCAATAATATTGTGTCATCTCATTTTCATCACACTCCATCACATTCAACACTAAAAGCTTGGAGTGGAATGACATTATCACAATCTATTTTTTTTAAAATAAAATACAACATTACATTAAATAAAAAAACTTACATTAATTAAAAAAATTACTAAAAAAAATTAAAATGAAATAATAAAATTAAGTGAGTGGTGGGTACGGGTCCTCGAACACGATATGTAAACTACTAACGTGTTTCGATAGATCGTGTTGAAGTTGAAAGTGGGTTTCTTCATTCCTCAACTCCAAAAGAATATTATCATTAATGATTGCTGGTGTCAGGGGATCCATAGCGTAATCTGGAGATATTGCGCGCCCTTCTTCCTTCAATATTAAATTGTGCAATATGATACACGCGTACACAACACTCCTTATTTTCGCTTGATCAACTAAACGAATCGGGCGATCTATTATGTGCCATATAGATTTCAATGCACCAAACGCTCGTTCAACGTCTTTTCTCGCAGATTCTTGTAGCTTCTTAAATAATATTTCTTTGTCGATTGTTGGAAATGAATAAGCTTTCACAAAAACTAACCAAGTAGGGTGGATACCATCAACAAGATAGAACTCACGTCTATATTGTCTTCCGTTCACCGTAAACGGGCACGTCGGGGTGGTTTCTTGTCTCTCTGTGTCGAATAGCGGTGACTGATGTAGAATGTTGACGTCGTTGTTTGACCCAGGGGGCCAAAGTACGCATGCCAAATTCATAAATCGTTCAACGCAACGATTTCGAGCATGATCGTCGGTTTTTTTTATGGTCACCTTGGCCCCACAAAGCCGTTGGAGAACTTCTCCATTCGATGTGGGTATAGTCGATGCTCTCGACCATCCCAGGAAAATGCCATCTAGCTTCATGTGCGGCTTACGAACGTGTTATGTCGTGTCTAGTCAGTCTTCGTATATACTCTTTACCTCATAAAGAAATAATAGCATTGCAAAAATGGTAAATAGACTTGCTTGAAGTTCTACTCGACGTATTTAAATATTCATCAAATTCGTTAGGAATGTTACCGGTAGCAAGTTGACGAATCGCAGATGTGCATTTTTGTATCACCGTAAAACTCTTTTTTCGTCTAGCATCGTACCCTTCTTGAAACCATTCGTATTTAGCTTCGATGTCTCCGACAATCTTTAAAAATAATTCCTTTAATAAACGGAATCGAGTTTTAAACATCGCGTCATTGTACTTTGGGTTTTCTACAAAGTAATCATGCATCAACACTTAAGTAATCATTCAGTCGTTTTTTCTTTGCGCGTCGCTGATGCTCCGCGGCTTGGCAAATCCTTGCAAAAAATTCCATTGTTTCACCCGACGAGTCGGAAGAACTAGATGAGACGAGTGGATACGAATGGCCTTGCGTTGTTTTGGGTTGTTTGATTGTTGAAGACATTGTTTGATTGTTTGTGGTATTAATTTTGGTTGAAAAAATGAGGTTATATAGAGGTTTAAATTATTAAAAAAATGGCTAGCTAACGGTCATCAGATCGTTGTCAACGTTCCAAAATAGTTGTAATGACCATCACACTTTTATTTCGTTGCGGCGTAATTCAGCGAGCCGGACAGTGTTCGTGACCATCATGGGGTGGCCACCACGTACCACCTCGCCCACCCTTAGACAAGAGTAGAAGATCATTGTATTATATTAGCATAAATTCACACTTTAACGCTCTATTAATACTCAACGAATTATTAATTAACCATTGAACTACTTCATACAACATGATAGAAACAATGTCGGATTCAGGGCCGTCCCTGAGAAATTAAGTGTCGGTTCAAGCCGTGAAATATGGTCCCCTTAGTTTTGTAAATAACGTAAACTATATTTATGTTCTCGATAACTATCATTGTCAATCCCCGTGAAGTTTTTTTAACTTAAGTGTTCTGAGCCTAGGGCAAGCAAAAAATCGGAACCAACATTAAAATAACAGGATAAAGGATTACTTTTAAGTTATTGTTATTGTTAACCTTTAAAAAAAGGATGACACCACAGTAGCTTTTTTTTCCTTTATACATTGACATATTTTAATGTCTATAATACCCCCGTCATTTTTTAGTATTTACACTATGTCATCATCTTCCTCAAAACAACCCCTTTTATACCATGTAACACCAACACTATCAGGTCATTTAGATTTTTCCGATGAATTCTATTCCAGTATTATTCGCTACTATCACCGGTCACAGTGCCCCCTGGAAATTGGGCCTTGGCCGGAAGTACTCCCCACACCCCTCAAAACAGGCCCTGGTTGGATTCGTTGAATTACGCATTCAAACCATCATTATAGAACTTAAATATTGATAGAACTGATTCAAACTGCTTTTATGAATGGTGAACGGTCAACTCAACCCGTATGATCATTGTCGATTTGAATGGAATGCATGCATATTTATTGCCTCAAAATTATTTATAAAATCTAAAGATAAAACAAAACGTTCTTATGTTTAGTATGTACGTATCCACATGTTGCAGGTATTTACATGCAATTATGCAAAACATTATCATGAAACAATAGAAACAATAGAAACAATAGAAACAAAAAGGTAACGTATTTAATTAGACAAAATCTTTTTGTTGGTATTCACTATATGCATTTCTTATTTCTTGTGTAAGCATCTGGATTATGATCATCCAACGAAACTGATGATCGTTTTATAAACTCTAAACAATCTGCAATTGCTTCCGAGTAAAAAGAATTTGTTCTTGCTAACGATTTTATCCTACAGCCATCAAACCTATTTGTCTTGTCTACCAACTCTCTGCGGCTACCGCCATCACTTGATTTCTGGCAATTCATTGTCGTCTTCATCCCGTACAAACGTGACTTCCAAGTTCTGATAACCCTTCTGAAAAAATTGAAGAGCTTTGCGCGTAGTCGTTGGACGCAAAATCTTTTAGAGCTTAACCGGAATCCTTTTGTTGTATTACATCTGTGGCGAACACGAAGGTAAATCAGGCGACCCATTTGAATTTGCTCAAGGTGAAGGTAGAACAAATAGTCGTATATTGTTTGTTGAATGTTTATATAGCCATATATGATGTATATATATATGACAATTGACAAAGAATAGTAAAAGTTGACATTTTGGGGAAGTTGGTGAGTGTGGGGGATATATAGGTGAAATACCGTTAATAATTATGCTTTTATGTGTTGGTGCACGTTTGATTATAAGGTTTTTTTTTTCACGTCAAACTAACATACAAACTCACCCATAAATATTTTTATACTTGCACACCTTGTATGATTTAAAGTTTGAACCATCAAACATTAAGATAGAAAAAATACACTTTACCATCGTATTGTATCACTTGAAAACATTTTCCTTCTTTTAATTTCAAATGCCACTACTAAACATGAAAATTATTTATTAATCTTGGCAAATATATATATATCTTGGGAAAATTTGTTTGTTTGAATTTGCAAACAGCAGCATCCTATAACATCAAGCAACAGCAGATATTTTTTTATGATATTTAATTTTGAAATATTGTGTTTTCCTGTTAAAGTTATTAATTAGGAAGTTTTATAAAATTCCCAATGTGCCGGTATCACCAGTAGCCAAGTCACATTTATCTTTTTTTATTATTTCAATAATGTAATGCTTTTAAAATTCTGAATATGTTGTTTTGATGTGGTTATTTGTATCTTCGACTCAATAAAAGCGAAGGAACAAGTCATATATAACTGGGTTTTTTTCTTCATTATGACTAACCAAACCGATCTACCATCCAAACCACTTCAATAGCAGTACCACAACATACGTTTTTATTATGATTTTCTTTATAAATTTTGTTCCAATTTCGTCAAGACAATGTTGCTAGTTGTTTTCAAAATAGAGTGTTTTTATTGTGTTATAAGGTATTAGTGTTGTGAAGAATCGAACCGATTCCCACAAACAACATCGGTACCAATATTGGCCACGAGTATTCGTTTTTATGTTTTTGACGGCTTTAATTGTTTTGGTTTCTTCTTGATTGCTATACCGAGTGACGGTACCGTATGTTGAAAATAAGGTGAATGTAGATTTAATTATAATTTAGTGAAATTATAATTATTAATTATATTCTTCATGTGGTGGTGAAATCAAGACAAATAAAAATGCTTTATGAGGCTTGAATAGAGTTTTATGGCTAATAAAGGAAATTTAAGTCTCTAATTATATGAGACTTTTCACTAGCTATGGTTCATGTATACATATGAGGCTTTGTACCTCATTTTGTGATATGAGATACATGAAAAAATTACACTAAAAACTCTTGCAACACACATACACTCAAGAGTAGCAACCAAGTATCGATTATTTTTCAGGCAAGTGGGATAGTCCGGCAGTGCAAGATGCGATTTGTAATATATATTATATGTAAAATGATATATTTCTGGACGACGAATTTAATAAGTTATATATATATGTTTGTATATGTGCAAGATGCGATTTGCATAAACACAATGAGCGAGTTGTGATTATGACCCATGTAACTAGTCATAAATCATACATCAAATATACAACCACATCATGAGAGGATCATGAACAAAGTGGCAAGCGTATTGAAGTAAAATGCACGAAAACAAGATATGTCATCTAATGTTGAGAGCATTTACGTAGAAATGCACAAATGTAGTTTTGATGACTATAACATATGATAGAAATACATGTTATTATTCATAAGTCTTTGATAAATATTGCGAGATTTATTATAAAAGACCTAGAATAGTGATGGACGTGTAGAGTTTCTACAAACCATCAATGTTGGTTGAACTATATGGAGGATTCGTGATATATTTTGGGAGAGTCACCCAATAAATAGTTTCAACCAAATATATACATATCACTTAGGCATATGTGAATGTCATGTCGTTGAGTGTCAATCTAATTGACTTGTTGATGATGAATATGTTCATCAAAATGACTTATATTAAGACTTATGTTTAAGTCCTAAAGAGTCAATGGTGAAGCCTTGGAGATTAAAGACAAATGAGTCTTGATCCTAATGGATGGAATTATGGCTTTGAAGCATTCTTAAAACCGAGGTTTTAGAATGGTAAACAAAATCTCATTTTGTGTCTAAATTAAGATGTGAATGTTAGGAAGAGATAGTGAGTTATCTCTTAAGGCTGTGAAGAATCAGAATGAGGCATCTTCAGTTCACATGCTAAGTATTTGTAGTCTAAAGCATGCTAGACTAATAATTGTTAATTTAGAAGCTCCATGTAGAATAAATTAAATTTGAACATTCACACATATGTGACGACATAAGAATGAATTTTGTGAAAGCAAACATATAATTCATTAAAAAATGATGACTGGAAAGGACCGAATAAATAGTTCATTGGTTATGATACTATTTAGCTTAATATGTGGAGAACTCATATAGCTCAGAAAACGGTTCGTGTGAGAAATATGGGTTGAGTAATATAATGGATGACCTCAATAACACAAAGATATAGATAGTCGCTATCTATCACGGGTGTCTAATGTCATCATGAGTGATATTACTCGAACTTAATCAAAGTGCAAGCAATGTGGGGGGAAGAGTCATTTAAGAAACAATCCGTAGGGATGTAAAAATGGTACTTGAGAAGTTTTCAAACTACATATGAAAGTAAGAAACTTTCATCACCCCATTTGGTAGTTATCCAATAACACTTAAGTGTGGAGGTAACTTGCATTTGAAAATAGAAGGTTTGATATGAACGAATGTGATTTTGGGAAGTACAAATCACACGAACCTAGAACATACTTGTTATAAGTCAGTCCTATTATGTGGACAAAATTCTTGAGAAGTTCAATGGGAATGACTCTAATATGGCTAGAACTTTCGTTGACACGAGTCAACGTCTAGCTAAGAATCGAGGTGAGTATGTTAACCAATTAGAGTACTCAAGAATTATTGGCAGCCTGATGTATCTGATGAGTTGTATCAGACCAGACTTAGCAAGCAAGCTAAGTAGATACACGAGCAACCTAAGTTCAATTCATTGAAATTACGTGACACATGTGCTTTGGTAATTAGGATACATACGAGACTACGAGCTGCAATATAAAAGATATCCAGCAGTTATTGAAGGTTACTGTGATGCGAAGTGGATATCTGACACGAATGATTCCAAGGCAACGAGTGGGTATTTGTTCACACTTCGAGGTGCTGCGATAACATGGAAATCATCTAAGCAAATGGTTATTGTTAGATCCATGATGGAATCAAATTCATCGCTTTAGAGGATGAATAGGCATAATGGCTACGTCAATTTGTTAAGGATATACCTAGGTGGCCGAAGCCGGCATTGGCCTAATGCATACGCTGTGATAGTAAATCAGTAATTGGTAGAGCTCATATCACAATGTGTATCATTAAGAACATGTATATAAGACGTAGGCATAATACGGTACGACAACTAATCTCTACAGAAGTTATCACTGTTGACTACATGAAGTCAAAGGATAACATCGCGGATCCGCTAACAAAAGGCTTAAGCAGAGAGTTAGTTTAGAAGTCGTCAATGGGAATGGGGCTAAAGCCCATAAAAGGCTAGGTTTATGCGAAGGAAACCTAACTCAGCTGACTGAAGATCCCAAGATCTGAGTTCAATAGGACAACCTAATTGTATGAACTGGCGAAGGTCACTGTGGGGGAGAGTTGGTGGAAACCCCACGTTTTGAAAAAGGGAGTTTACTATAAATTTAATAAGCTTCCTAGTCCATTCCTAAAAAGTGACAAGGTTGAGGTTAAGCTTATGGCTTTTAGTGATTTGACTGAGGTAACCAGTCCCAGTAGATCACCTATGTGAAAGAGAAGTGGGGTTGCTTCGAAGGGTATTGTTGGGGCACAATACTTAAGAGCTCTCGCAGAACCAGGCACGTGTCCATGACCATAACGGATAAAACTATGAGGACTTGACGTTGTCAGGGAGAGTCTTGTGTGAAGACATCGCGTTCTACTTAGAGCCAGTGGGCTAAGTGCGTTTCATAAGCGAAGGTTCAAAGGGTCACACCTACCTATCGTATGCAAAACTCAACTGTTGAAATTTAATCGGAATGAGGTTGCTTCTCAGAATGACTCCTATTCATATGGGCGTTTGTTCGAAATATGCGTGTTTTGATCAATCTCCATTCATGTGGGGGATTGTTGGAAATAAGGTGAATGTAGATTTAATTATAATTTAGTGAAATTATAATTATTAATTATATTCTTCATGTGGTGAAATCAAGACAGATAAAAATGCTTTATGAGGCTTGAATAAAGTTTTATGTCTAATAAAGGAAATTTAAGTTTCTAATTATGTGAGACATTTCACTAGCTATGGTTCATGTATACATATGAGGCTTTGTACCTCATTTTGTGATATGAGATACATGAAAAAATTACACTAAAAACTCTTGCAACACACATACACTCAAGAGTAGCAACCAAGTATCGATTATTTTTCAGGCAAGTGGGATAGTCCGGCAGTGCACCAACACTGTTAAAGAACCGGTGTACCCTAGGAACAGACCAAGAATCTGTTTAAGGGAATTGTGTCAAACACAAGCCCGGTTCAACTTGTTAATTTGTCTACAGTTATAATTTTGTTGCAGAAGGTGCAACGACTATGATGCCTGTGAACCTCATGTACGAGAGGCGTTGCGGCGATTACTATGTAAGTTTTCTAACACCGTATTAATACCTTATTGAACCGAACAGATATCATCCGAAATATAGCCGCAACATGTAAGGGAGATCCACTAGTTATTTTACATCTTACATAAGATGTAGCGTCCTAATTAGGTCTTCTCTTTAAACTATTTTCTTCTAGTATGTAGTATAGAATACTTAAATTTAACCCGTATATACTAACTTAATCATTTATGCTTTAATACATTATACCCACGTAGATTTAGTCAAATTCACTTTTAGTTAGAAAAAAAAAAAGTTAAATTCTATAACATTGATTGCAACAACATTAGTGACAAGTAGGATATTTTGCAAGATGCACATAACGTGAGCTAGCTACAACTCTCCTAAATTCAAACAGTTGACAAAAATCCTTGAAAATACTTTGGTAGCCAAATCAAAGAACTAAGTTGCATGCAGTTTAGTGAACACTACCCTTCCACGTTTATGGCATGCATATGGTCAGAATTTCCCCACGTTTATAATCTCAAACAACCTTTAGCATGTAATCGGCGTTAACAATCAAAATCATTCAGGTTTGATCACATTTGCCACTTTCATTCAAAATATATATTTTTTTTTTGCTACTGGACCTTCGAGGTTTGCATTTTTTTTGTCATTTGCATTCATTTTCCTATTAATTTTTTTAATTTGGGGGATAAATGTAATTCCATTCACCACGACAAAACAAGTTACATTTAGATGGTGGGTAAGCGGGCAACAAGCTGCGCCGCTATCCCCTTTTAAATCACAACCTATCCTGCTAAACTCAGACCTTTGGTTCTTAGGGCTCTGCGAGTCATTGTGGATCACCTTCTGCACTCGTTGATAAATAAAGCAAAAATATAATCTAAACAATTTCAAGAGGGAGCTCTAAATAATTCTAATATTAAGACCAAAAGCATTAAACAATTAACAATCACAAGCAAGAGCTCTAAATAATTAACCTTTGACTACTTCGTTCTTTTAAAGTCCTCTCGTCTCTAAATCACACCAAAAAGTCTCTAAATCACTCCAAAATACAACAAATTCTAGATTAGTAAATTACAAATATAAAACCTAAATTAAGAGGTTTTTTTTATTATTTAGTATCAGCTGCTATGGGGAGATTTAGATGAGCAATGGTGAGGAGATGGTGACGACGAGGTGATGGGTCGACGGGAAGATTGACGATGAACAGAGGCGACAATGTGGAAAGGGGCAGCCGACGGGAAGAAAGCGACGGCGAGGAAAGGTGACAGTGAGAAGAGGGTGACAGAGAGGGGAGGGACGCAGTCGGCGGTAAGAGAGAGATGAGGATGGTGAAGGGTTGACGACTAAGGATGGTGGTTGTGTGCGGGTGAAGATTTTCAGGTTGTGGTGCTATTTGTGCGAGGGTGAAGGTTATGGTGGTGGTGTAGTTGTGGAGATAGGTGCTAGTGTTGTTCCAAGAAACGGTGGTGGTGGTGGTGACTGTCTGCTGTTCCAGGGAGGAAAAGAGAGAGACAGAGTTCGGGTGTGGGGTGGGTTTTATAACTATATTTATTGTTTTTCATATAAAAGTAAAATAAAAAAACAAAGTTAACAACAAAAATAGTTGGCAAAAAGTCCATACTGCCCTTGAGTTAATGATAAAAATAGACATGGTTAGCACTTAGCATATTGGATGAAAAGGAAATGCAAACCTTAAGGGTTATATTGCAAAAAAAAATATGTACATATAGAGAAAAGAAAATATTATTGATAGAAGTGACAAATGTGATCAAACCTCAATGATGATTTTTTCTGTTAACTCTTAATTAAGTAATCAGTTAAATCATATAACCGAGAAATATTTAAGAGTAAATCTTTAAACTTAGGTTACAGTAATAATCATTTTGTGTTTTACCTTTTGACAATTTGATTTTTATTTTATATTTTTCTCATTGTCCTTTTTCTTTTACCAGTTTAAGTGGCTGTTTGGTAGCCTTTTAATGACCATTCAGAGGCTACCTCTTAATGGTTCATAACCTCTGAATGGTTAAGAGATAACCTTAAAGCTGAATGGTTAAGAGGCAACCATTAAGATGTTACCTCTTAACCATTCATACTTAAGATTACATCTTAATCATTCAAAGGTTATGAACCATTCAGATGTAGCCTCTTAATAACCATTCAGAGGCTACCATTCAGAGGAAGAGAAGGAAAGAAATGGGGGTCTGAACACCCCATAGCTACTTAGGGCCGCAACGCAAAACACACAGCTCACACGGACACGCATGATTTTAGAGAGAGAACCAAAAGATGAAGAAGGACCGGAGACAGCTTCTGGTGGAGCCACATCGGATCGTTGATGGGTTGCGATGTAGGCTTCGCCTGCGCGGGACACCGTCGGATACGGCAAGCAGAATAGCAGATCGAAGGTCCACAAATGACCAGAATCAACGGGGCCAATATTGTATTTTAACGGCGGGGCACGATTTTATGACAGACGAAACGGTGACAACGAGAGTCGAAACGGTGACATGTAAGATAAAATGAGACGCGACAACCAACTTAATTGTGGTGTGCACCGAAGTTGTGTTTTAGTATATATTACCGGAGCGTCGCCGGAGCTGGATGGAACCGGAGCCGTCTAGGCCTGAGAAGTCGTTAAGGGTTTCAGAGGTTCACTTCCACCTTAGCTGTCTCGTCGGTTGACCCAAGGCCGGCGCCAGTGTCGTTGGTGTGAAAACGATCAATATGGTGATTTATAGAGAGAGAAGAGGGAAGATGCTCTGGATTAGAGAGAAACAAAGATGAGACAGAAAGAAGATGATGGAATTGAAAAGAAGCAAAACACAGCAGTAGGCAAATGGACAGATTTGCCCTTGAAAAGACTATAATTTACGCAAATGCCATGCGATGAAGCTAACCAATGGAAGAGCCATGGACATTGAAATTACACTACCTACGTTAGATGTTAATCCGTCTCTCTTCTCGTTAGAGCGTCATAAGAGATGCAACATAGGTGAGCGATTGCAGGTTGAGTTGCCACCAAAGAAAGTATAACTATTGTTGTTGTTTGAGCGAGCGTGCAACTTCTAATCAATGATGATGACAATGAATCGTCCGAACATTGACAAGACGTCCTCCGTTGAAAAGAGACCATGAATCCGTTCATAACCGACTTGTAAGCAATATTTTGCTGAGGATCCACTATACGATGACAACACTTTTTGGCGTCGTTTATGCATGAGTCGGCGACTATTCTTATGAATCGTAGGTGTGGTGGAAGAGCTTTTGGTTCCTTCAAGGGACTAAGGTTCGATCCCCATGAAGTGCAAATGTGAGGTGAGAGGGTTTTATCACCATAGGTGAGTTCCCGCTCGTTTGAGGTCACCGGTTCGACTCCTGGCAGCCCCCAGCAACCTTGGCCGGCCTGGGTGGTTAGGTTATCTTTCGGGGTAACAAACCAGTTTGACGCCATGGCGCCGCTTCGAACCGGGTCGGCATCAGTTATCAGTGGCTCCTCAAAAACAAAAAAAGAGACCACTGCGCTAGCCGATCAAAAAAAAAAAGGTAATATATGCAGCAGCAGCCGTCATTCATAATATAGACAGCCCTCATTCAAATTGATAATATATGCATCTCATTTATTTACTAAAAAGCCCTCTTTCAACTTCATAATATAGGCACCTAAATTCATACGTTTATTTTCTTACAATTTGAACAACAAACTTTTAGCTTTTAAGATTTAAAACTTTGGCTACTAACTTTTAGCTTAACTTTATTTTCATCTAATTTGACCACCAAACTTTGACCATCAAACTTTTAGCTTTTAGGATTTAAAACTTTGACCACCAAACTTTGAGTTTTTTGGATTTCAAACTTTGACCACCCAACTTTGACCACTAACTTTCTTACTAATTTATATACTTTATTTTCTTCCAATTTGACCACTAAACTTTGATAGCCAAACTTTTAGCTTTTAGGATTTCAAACTTTGACCACCAAATTTTTAGCTTTTAGCCGCGAGTATTTTTTTTAAGCCCACGCAAGAATAACAGCCAATTAATATTATCTTTTATGTCCACGAAACACTCCACGCAACAGGAGCTCCCACAGCGACGCACGATCTTTAACGTCCACCAAACCCTCAACGCAACAGGAGCTCTCGCCACGAAGCGCGGGGTAATAGAATCCTAGTTTCATATATATCCAACCAAAACGAAAAATATTATATATATCCAACTTTAAAGATTTTTTATTAAATGACTATTTTACCCCTTTCTTTATATGATTTGTTTATACCCTAATTTTGTTTGAATTTTAATCGAGCAACCGATCCACCATATGTATTTTTATCAGATAATCGAACCGGGTTAGTTTCGTCGCATGTGTTTCAATGTTTCATAGTAGTGTCTATATAATGTTGCATTAGTATAACCCTTTGTTAGCAGATTATTATATTATATATAGTTCTATTAGATGAGGAGTAAATTGAATAATGATTTCTGCCATCTTTGTAATTTTCTTTCTAATGGGGGGTAGTTCAGTAATTTGGTAGGTCATTGTGTGGATGTAGTCTAGCTGGTGAGGACAGGTGGAAAATAAGTGGTGATTAGGTTAATGGGTTCATTGCAACGTTCTCTTCCACCGTTAAAGCTTGCATATTAGAAGGCACGTGGTCTGTTTTATTGTGTTTAAAACCCCCACAAAAGGTTCATGATTCACACATACATTCCGATATCTGCAGACCACCACCGTTAAGCACCACACCCACCCAACACCAATGACCACCACCCAGCCCAGTGCCATCTACCCACCGTCAATTGCCACCCTCAACCAGCACTAACCCACAAACAACGACCATCATCATTATCATCAAAATCCCCCAACTACCGTCAATCAACATCGTCAAAAAAAACCCCAAAAAACCCTCCAAAAAAACAAAAAGAAAAAGAAAACACATAATCCCTTAAAAAAGAAACCATAGAAGGAGAAACATACGGTTGCGAAAGAGAAAGTAGTAAGAAAAGTAGAGTTTAGTTAGAGAGGATAGAGAAAGAGAAACTAGTAAGAAAAGTGATCATGTGTAATTCACTCTCATATTATTTTATAAGAAAAGAATTGGTAAAGTAAAAATGTGTAAACCAATAGGGAATTAACACCGTTCACATTTGATTTTGTTAAGTATAGAATTGATTGTCAAATCAGGCTCTGTTAACAAGATGTTTGCTATTTTCTTGGAATATTTCAAATAATAAATTTACGAGTCTTATGGGGCTTCCCAATTATGATTGTTTTAATTTTGCTTCAATTTTTTATCAATGATTAAACACAACAGATTATATAATTGCTTCCCCTGGTATATATTGCTTCTTTGTTTAATTTCATCGGTTATGGAGATTAGGCAGGAGGCTGTCAGGGAGGAGAGGAACATACAAGTGACTCTTATTTTTATGTTTTTTTCTAAGCTTTTGTTAGATCAATCATGATTCAGGTGATTCTTGTTTTGATCAATCTTAAGTAATAACAATATAATAGTGGGAGTGAACCTGGTTCTCATTGAAGCCTAGATGGATGGTGGTGTTGTTGGATAGATTCTGATGGCCGAGATCAAATCAAAATGTTGGTGGTAGTTAAGAGAGACGGAGAGACGTGGAAGAAAATGAGGGGTTTATAATATTGTTTTTTTAGTTTTATAAAGAGATGGGCAAATAGGTAATTTCACATTAACTTAACTGAAAAACTTAATCTTTATCCAAATCAGGAACCACTGATGTAATAAAAAACAAACTTCAGCCCATCAATGTAATTTGAAAAAGTTTGAGGACTAAATTTTAAATTTGTGTAAATCAGGTGGATCATCATAATACTCTACTCTAAAATTAAGTCACCACACCTATCATAAAAGAAATCGGGGATAAAGTGGTAATATAAGTAAGTAATTACACTTCATTTTAATAGTGGATAATAGTATAGATAAACATTTCGAAAAATATGTATTTACTATTTAAATTTTCACCTAGCTCATAATTTAATTTTTCGTTTGAAAAAAGTACTACCACAAAATAGTCGTGGATTTGGGTCACACACGTCGATATGAAGATATTGCTAGCATGACTCTATATATATATATATATATATATATATATATATATAGGGGAGAGATAATTTGAAAACCCTCCCCACTTAAGAAAACCAAGAAAACCACTTTTATCACCATTGATCATCATGATCCAATGGTTGTCATTGATTCATTATTTTATTCAAAAAGTATAGATGCAAAAGTTATATATATTGAATAAAAAAATAAAGAAGGGCATTATAGTAAAAAAACAAGCACTCTCTCTCTTACTTTTCAGTATTCTCTCTCATCTCTCTAAAACCATTCATTCACTTTTCCAGGTAAAAACATTAGTTTTTTTTGTAACAATTACATATGTTTTCCCAACTGATTTCACCAAAAACATATAAATAAATTGTAACCCAGCAACAAAAACATATGTTTTCACGACTTATCACACAAAAACATATAATAAATTATACCCCAACAACAAAAACATATGTTTTCACAAACTTATCTCAGCAAAACATATAATAAATTATACCCCAAACAACAAAAAACATATGAAAAAAACAAATAAACTTTGATATACAAAAAAATAAATAAATTAAAACTTACAAAAAAAAAAAAAAACAGGATCTAGATCTTGAACACCAAAACCCATCTCCATCTTCATCGTAAACCGGATCTATTAACAGTCGCAAACATCACCGAAAATATTGTCATTCACGACCTTCAAAAATATAAACCAAACACTTCAATGGTCGTCATCATCAAATCATCGTGCAACACTACCCCTCACGACTTGAACCATCTCCATCATTGTTACCAATATATGTCAAAAAAAGTTAAAGCTTGACTTTTGAGATATGCTTTCGACTCGAATTATAATAGGCACCTACAACCATACAAAGAAAATATGACTACAAAGGATATCATAAAAAGACTCTAAAACTAAATTTAAAGAACATGAAAAACTATAAAATAAAAAAAAATAAAAAACACCTAATAGATGTGGAAGTACAGATCATGGTGGATAAGAAAAAAAAAACCAACCTTAAATTAACCCAACAAATTAAAGGAAACAAGCTTTCACAAAATTAAATGAAACAAGCCTTGAAAGTGACGTACCTTATTTTATTTAAAAAAATCATTTTCCTCTATCAGTTAACTATATTCAGAAGGTAAGCTTGATTAGATCAGTTTGTTGATAAATTGTGTTTTGTGGAGTAATGTTTGATGGAGAGGCTCTTGGTTTGATGTAAGAGAGATAAACTCTTCCTCTTCTTCTTAGGTGTAGATGAGATTTGGAAAATTTAAGAGAGAGAGAGAGAGAGTCTTGTGATTGTGTGAGTGCTTTTTGGAATGAAAGAGAGAGAGGACAGTAGCTTTTTAGAGAGAGAGATAGACTTTTACTTTATTGTCATTAAGAATTCTAAAATACCAAAAATAACCTTGGCATCATTTTCAAAAGTCGCATACGTGGCTTAATCACAGCCATATAAATGGGTTTTCTGAGTTTCTTCATCTCAACATGGTTTTCAATTTAGAATTGGCCTATATATATATATATATATATATATATATATATATATATATAGGATTTGGTTCAAATGAGAACCTTTCCCTAAATTGAGAACTGAGAGAACCATTCTGGGCCACACATTTCTCTAAGGCAAAAAATTTTTTTTTTTTTTTTTTTGCAAAAATCGCTGCTTTATATGTAAGAAATTTTTTTTTTATTTTTTTTGAAATTTTTTTTTCACTATACACATGTGTATAATTGCATTATACACATATGTATAGCTGAAAAATGCTATATACACATATGTATAATTGCTATATACACATATGTATAATTGACATATACACATACGTATAAATGAAAAAAAAAATCAAAAAAAATAAAAAAAATTTTTTTCCTTTCATAAGAATGTGCGATTAAAGCAAAAAAAAAAAAAAAAAAAAAAAAAAAAAATTTTTTTTGCCTTTATATGAAATGTGTGGCCCAGAATGGTTCTCTCAGTTCTCAAATAGGGGTTGGTTCTCTTAGGATCCCTACCCTATATATATATATATTTTTTTACAGGAACGACGTGTCAACTATCGTGAGATCGGGCACTGTGGCCAAGGTAGACTACTCGACTGCTGCTATACCTTTGGCTCTTCCAGATGCACGGAAACCCAACTTTCACCCATTCGAAGGCACGACGGTGGAATAATCGGTAAAACCTCGCTTTCCATTTGAGTCGAACCGGTGCTACCCGTATTCGGTCTTCACCTGGATGACACAGAAAATAATGAGAAGAGTGGAAATCGAACATGGGTCACAAGGACACCAAGTCTTTTCCCTAACCATTCCATCACTACCTCATTCGCAATGCTAGCCTGACTTAATTATCTGTTCTGTTAGTTATCATCGGAATTTAACTAAATGTTTCGATGGATAAGAGAAGCGGCATAATTTATCTCAACCTTAGACAATTTTTCATTTGTTGCTTAAAAAATTGCAGATCTACAATAGTATTTTTTTTAATAACGCACATGACACAACCCGTTAAATCTTGTTAGTACATGATGTCCCTAGTCTAGTATATAGGATGTTTGGACGTGTTTCGGGGTGTTTGGAGACGTTTATAAACGTTTTGGGTGTGACTAGGAGCTGAAGGCGATTACAGAAGAGTGGTAGGCGATTACAGCCTATCCACCACTACTGTACACGCGATTGGGAGCCTATCCACTATTAGTTATAGGCGATTAGGGCCTAATCGCCTATAGCTGCTTCCTAATCGCCTTCCCATGTCTGCACGTGTCTGGGAGGTATAAATTGTAACAACCGGCAAAAATAAGGTAATTCCGTACTGATTAATTAATATATGATTAACGTAATTAAATGCAATTATGTGTGATTTAATTAGCAAGGCCTTAGGAGATAGCAATTTCCAAATAATGCATAGGTGTGCATACGTTTAATGGTAAAACATGATTGGATCATGTGCGAATAAACTATCCGGTATGGACGTTGGCAATTACCCGGTAATAATTAAATAAACGAAAAGGATCCCGGACACCCAGGATATAAAATAAAGGGTAGTTTCATAAAATATAATGAGTTTTGGAACCCCAAAACCATAAGTGGAAACGTCTCATACAAATCTCCCGGTAACGAATAAAGTGCGCGTACCGCACCCGGTACGCGCATAACTCATAATTTCACCCGGTAAAAGCCTAAATAACCAATCAACGCTTAAATTAGACTATATTTGAGGATTATTAAAGGTATTTTTAATGTCCGAATAACGCGTGATTAAAACCCGAAAAATACCCGAACGACACCCGAACGACAAGGGATTAAACATAACAAATATTGGGTAAATATTTGAAGTTGTGGACCCCACTTAAACCCACAAAGGGGCCGGCCTAATGGCCACAAAATATCCATGCATGTGGTTAATAATAATAACCTACACTTAGATAAAAGGCATGCTTAAACATAAGACAAAAGGGTGTAAGACATGGAGTACAAAAGTAACCACCCTCTTGTCCCCTCCCTTGTATAATTTTCGGCCCTAGGCCTTAATAAGCCAAAACATTGCAAGTAATCATAGTCTAAGAGCATGCACATGTAAGAGATCTTGTATAAAGATTAAGAAGGATAGATCACAAGGATTTAGCAAGATTTGCAAGCAATCTTCCACTCCTATACATACATACACGGCATCATACACACACACACATATCATATCTTTCCAAAAATCCCAAGTACACAACTCAATCCTCCATAAGATTACTTGAATCTTTGGAATGATTACATGTGATAAGGCTATATAAACATGTGTTAGAGACTTGGAGAATCAAAGCAAAACTCTTCTTCTTCTTTCTCCATTTGGCCGTAGGTTTTCCCCTCCCTTTACACATCATTCTTTCAAGTTTTTACATCTCCAAATCACTCAAAACAATCCATCATCCAAACCCCTATTGTGTGTTTCAAGCTTGGAGCTTAACCATTAAGGAAGAACACACTAAACCCCTCTCAAAATCCAAGGTTTTGTCTTCCCTAGCCTTGTGCTAGTAGTAAGCTTCTTAACCTTGTTTTTGATTATTATTATTATTCATGTATGTGTTCTTAGAAGCAAGTTGTACATGAAGGGTTTAAAGGAGGGTTTGAACATAATCTTTAATAGGTTTTACTTGTGTAAAATAGATGATTAAAGATATGTAAATAAATCATGGGTTTGATGATGATAAAGTAATGAGTTTGAAAATATATAAAGTTTACACTTAAACTAAGTAGGATGATGATTTGGTTGAGATTTGTGGAATAAACTTGAATGTAATAAAAAGTAGTGTTAATCATCTTAAAATGATCATACAAGGTATAATATATGGTGGAACATGTTAGAAGTTCAAGAATAAAGAAGATGAAAAATTAAAGTTACTTACTTAGAAGAATGATATTTTGTTAAAATGGGCAAATACATAAAACACACATACAAGTAGTCTTACATATGGAATATAAGACTAATAAAAGTGTTTTGATACAAAAATAACTTACCAATAAAAAGTTGGATCTTCAAAGTCTACTATCTTGAGTGAAAAATGTTAACTTTGGAAGTTAAAGTGGAAAAATGCAACGTTTGAAAGTTAAGGGACTAATATTGTAACTTTGAAAGTTAGAGGGCTAAAATGGATATTTTAGAAACTATTAGTCAAAAAATGCAAGGATGGAAAGTTTGGTGTCAAAAGTGTAAGTAATAAATTTCTAAGGATGATTTTGGTAAATACTAGTAGATATACTTGGGTATTTTTGTATAAAAGTATATTTTTGAAAGTTATAAAAATATGGATTTTATTAACATAAGGATTTTTATAAAATAGAGATTTTATAAAAATATTAAACAAACTTGAGAAACTTATACAAAAATGAATACTTTTATATAAATGGGAATATAAAAGTGTTGGAAACATTTTTGTAGTTAAGTTAACAAGTTGGGTTAAAAATACATAAGTATTTCAAACCTTCCAAGTAACTTGTGTTAAGAGGAAGAAATATGGATAATATTTCTATAAAACACATGTTGGGAAAAAAACTTGGAGAAATTAACTATTCGAGCTAAGATATCGAACTAAGACGCGTTAACGAACCGTACACGGACAAAACATGAGAAAAATGCCATTGCGGCAAGATAAGAAAATATATATTTTTTTTAGAAGTAAAATATATATACATCGTGGGTGAAAACTAATAAACACTTTCCTAAGTGTTGAAGGAATTATTCGTGGGAGAAAAATATAACGTAAACAAGTAAGACGTTAAACAAACGTATATACTTAACAAGAAAAATTACACATTTATATATATATGTACGCTCGTCTCGGCAAAATTCTAGTATATCTACTTAATGGGAAAGTAGATATGTGGGGAGGAAAGCCGCGACGAGTAGACAAAGATATATATATGTGTATGCCGCGCCGACAAGACCCTAGTATATTTATTTGAATGGGAAAATAAATATACGGTATGGTGAGTTGAATCGGGTGTTAAGAATATACAATCGAACGACAAGATCTTAGTATATTTGTTTAAATGGGAAAACAAATGTGCGGCAAAGTGAGTCGGGTCGAGTGTTGAAATATATATTATATCGAGCGATGCGATCTTAAGTATAATTATTTAAATGGGAAAATAATTATATGTTAAGTGAAGTCGAGTCGATGATAATAAGGTACAAGTTAAGGAAATATTAACAAGAGTAATATATAACTTGTAACGCAAAGGGTAATCTAACGCCAACGAAACCTAGGATACGCGCTTAATTAAACGGGATTTGGAATAACTTGTGGTCGGGAGTTGGGTGTACAACTTGCCAAGGCACATGCACTATAGGGATAGTGACTTATACGTCTAGGACGTTTGTAGGTGCGAAACCCTCTTTGCTATCTGCCTAGTAAGCCAGACAGAGTTTCAGGTGAGTCTCACGGCCCCATTTTAAACTATTTTTACGTTTTCGGGGGAAAGATATGTTAGGGAAAATGTTTGACGGATTTATTACTTGAGGTGTGACCGCCACTCGGGGTTGAGTCCTCGCCTCTATAATCATTTATTCAGGGAAATGAAACCGGAGGAATATTGAATAGTACTATTGGTGCCTGACAAGGCCCACCCCTAATCGATAGCGTCGATTATGCATTGGTGTATGCCTGGGGTGCATATATTCTGAACTTAAGTCGTGGGAAGCCGAGTAACGACTTGGAGCGGGGCATTATTATTATACGTCTTGGTTTGATTATAGTCTCAAGTAGAATTATAGGAATTTGCAACTCCTATATATTGTCACAACATGGTATTTCCCAAGTATTCAAGTTTTAGAAACTAAAAACCTGTGAACTCACCAATATATTTATATTGACGAAATTTTAAACATATCTTTCAGGTAACTAAGTGAAGACTGACATGGCGGGCCGGGTCGTGGAATTCTCCTTGAGGCGTCGGATATTTTGTGGGGTTTCACTCTTATTTCCCAAGGCTATGGGATATATTTGAGAAACCTCATCTATTATGTTAAAAACTATTTACTTGGTGTGTAATATTTGAACAAGATTTGACGCCTAAATAAATGACCCATTTTCTTAAATTACTTGTGTTTAGCATTAACCTTGACTTTATGCTCTTGAACCGTCGCGCCACGTGTTTCCGCCATTGTCGTGGTGTGACAGAAAGTGGTATCAGAGCCAAGGTTATAGCGAACTAGAGTATTTTCTTTAAAAACTAGACTATAACCGGATTTGGTTCAAATAATAAAGTTTTCAAAAGAAAAATATGCTAAACGCAATAAAGTAATTTTTCAAGAAGCGTTGGGCATGAGGAGATTCCGACCAAGCCAGCCATGGGTATTGTTATGCATTAGCGTGAAATTAGAACTTAGGAAGGTTACTGATAACGTACGCCATAACTATCTAATTCAAAAAAAAAAAAAAAAATCATATATGTTAGTACGGTTCTTTTGCCAGGGATGTCAGACGCAGACGCAGGGAGCGTAGCACCGAGCTACGATAGCAGTATTCAGATAATCCCAGCGCCGCCAGCAGAGCCGATCGAGGTTGTGGTACTCGATCCGGAGGATGACGAGATGGAGATTGACGCCGCCGTGGAGGGCGCAAGAGGAGATAGCTCGGATGAGACTGACCCGAGCGAGGACCCGGCGTGGGCCCCCACTGAGGGCGACGTGGCCGACCTACCTATGGCCGAGGCACCACAGGCTGACTTTCCTATAGTGCCATTCCAGGCAGCGCCACTGCCAGTACTGCCCCTCCAGGCCATCAGAGACTTTCCAGAGGGCTGTGCAGGTCCATCGAGGCCTGTCCCCGCGCAGTCAGAGACCGTTGAGTCTCCCTATGACCGACACGCACCTGTCGACCGTGAGCCCTCACCTACCCCACTTATCCCCGTACCCCCGGGCATGATGCTCGTGCCCGTTCCCCGAGGGCACAACGGGTGGATTTCTGATGACTCCGACGATGAGTCGACCGCATCGGTGGAGCACATTGCTGTGCCGATCCCACCAGCAGACCAGGAGGAGCACGTCGCTCCGGTGATCGAGCATGCCACTACTGCACCAGCTACCCTACCCACCATACCCGAGCCCGTACACCAGGATGGGCCAGTTCCTACTGGGCACATCCTGGAGGGGAGCTCTGCCCGCAGCTCGGAGCTGCACCGGGCGGGCATGACGGCATACGCCACTGCGAGCCCTCCCACACCCACCATAGTGGTGTCCACCCCAGAGTGGGCCACTATCTCAGAGCCCCTCTTGGCCCCCTTGGCCGAGCTTGTACCACCACCCACCATAGCCATGACACTACCGATCCCCACGGTGCCCAGCATGCCACCTGCACCGTATCCTCTGGGTGCAGGGGACCCCTACATGATACCCCCATACTTTACCCCCAGTCCACAGGGTTTTGCCCCGATATTTTTCCCCACACCGATACCAGACCCCTTTGGCCCATTCCCGCCAGTTAATCCCGATGTACCCGGACCATCCCATCTTCACGGGATGACACCCCTATCTGGACCGGCATGGACCTCTGCCATCACACTGGAGCGAGACTTTCAGACCCTCGCCAATACGGTGCAGCGCACCGTGAACCAGGTAGAGCAGCAGACACGATTGATGTGGACACGGATGATCGATGCCCGTGATGCCTTAGCGCATTACGCGGAAGAGTTGTTGCGCATGGATGCGCAATGCGGGATTACTGGAGATGCGCATTTGGCGCATCGACAGTTCTTATATGAGCGCATCACGGAGATTAGCATGACTATCAGTGTGCATGCACCGCAGTATCAGTTCCCTCCGCCACCGCCACAGTAGGGATGCATCAGGGACGCACGGAAGAATCACCAGCTCATGTACATAGTAGCAGCAGTATGGTAGTATAGCACGGGTTATGACACTCGTCTGCATTTTGCCTAGCCGTACGGGTACGACGGCACATGATATGATGTTTTATTTATTTCAAAAACAATGTATTGTATGAGGGATGTATTCCCCATTTTGTTATTATGAACAAGCATTGTACTAGTACTATTGAAATTAATGAAAAATCTTATTATTATGATGGTGAAATATGTTGTTGTCTACGATTAATATTGCTTACTCCATATATTGTGATTCGTGTGATTGGGTGGTGATATTGTGTTGATTACTATTTATTCCGTATGATGTGTTGGTATGTTGTGTGATGACATGGTGTTGGTTAATTGTGTTCAGATTCTGGTTTGTTATTTATATATTGTATAAATGTTTGCCAAATTAACCTTTGATAATTATTATTGAAGAAAATGGCACCAGCCACCAGAAGCAACAGCGGTGCAGACGGACTGCCCGCTACACCCGCTGAACTCGAGACACTGATCTCGGAGCGCATAGCCCGCGCCATCGCAGAACATGAAGCCGCCCGCTCTGAACACTCGCATGACAGGACAGGGAGCGAACGACGAGAAACCTCCCCTATTGGTAAGAGGTTTAAGAATAAATGAAAAAGTGATGGGAGAGTATTTCGAAACTCCTGTCCCATAATAACACACTACATTACTATTACAGGAACAGCCTCAGGAGAGCGCGGCTGCACTTTCAAAGCTTTCTTGGACTGTAAGCCGATTAACTTCAGCGGCACTGAGGGATCCATAGGCCTGGTCAAGTGGTTCGAAAAGACCGAGGCAGTTATCCGCATCAGTGGGTGTACCCCTCGACAGTCCGTCATGTACTCCACCAACCTGTTTCTGGATCAGGCACTAACTTGGTGGAATGACCAAGTACAGTCGTTAGGAGATGATGCTGCATACTCCCTATCATGGGCAGCACTAAAAGAACTTATGATTGCCGAATACCGCCCGGCAAGTGAGGTACAGAAGTTGGAAACCGAATTCTGGAACCATACTATGGTAGGAGCAGACGTTACTGGGTACACGTCTCGATTTCATGATCTCGCTCGACTAGTACCTCGTTTGGTTACACCAGAGACTAACAAGATAGAGCGCTACTTGTTCGGGTTAGCACCGCAGATACGCAGCATGGTCACCTCTTCCAAACCCACGACCATGCGCGAGGCTATTGATCTTGCACTAAGCCTCACTGAAGACGCTATCCGAATGGGTACCTTGATCCGACAGGTTTCGGGACTGAAAATTTCTAAAGCAAGCAGTATGGAAGGTAAGAACCAGGGAACAAGTTCAGCAGTGGTGACAAATGAACAGGGAAACAAACCAAGGTTTGGGAAACGTAAACGGGAGGAAGGAAAGAAGGATGGAGCATCGGGTAGCTCCAACAAGAAGGGGAAAGGGTATGTCGCCACAGGGCGTGGGAACGGTGGAAAACAGGGCAACCGGGGGAGAAATAATGGGTTAACTTGTGGAAAGTGCCACCGCACAGGGCACAAGACTGAAGACTGTCGGTCCGGAGCACCGAAGAATGGAGGGGCTAGACCATGCTTTGCATGCGGGTCATTGGACCATTGGAAAAAGGATTGCCCCAAGATCAACAACCAAGCCCGCGGGCGGGCGTTTGTGATTGGAGCCGGTGATGCACGACAGGACCCCAATGTGGTCACTGGTACGTTCCCTCTTAATGGCCATTATGCTTCTGTATTATTTGATACCGGTGCCGATTTTAGCTTCGTATCCATTGAATTTAAAAGATTACTTGGGCTAAAAACTAGTAAACTAGATACACCCTACTCCATAGAACTGGCTAATGGTAAAACTATTGAAACGAGAGAAGTAGCGAAAGATTGCAAATTAGAACTCTGTGGGCACGAGTTTGGGATTGATCTTTTACCAGTCGTATTGGGAAGTTTTGACATAGTTGTTGGCATGGACTGGTTGTCCGCGCACCATGCCGTCGTGGTTTGCAACGATAAAGTCATTCAAGTCCCTCTCGCAAGCGGTGAAACTCTCTCAATTCAAGGGGAAAGACACGGGACGCCGCTAAGGATTATTTCAAGCATGAAGGCTCGTAAGTGTCTAAGAAAAGGGCTTGTCGCATTCTTGGCACACGTAGTGGACAAGAAGGCCGACGAGCGAAAGTTGGAAGACATTCCAGTAGCTAGAGATTTTCCGGATGTATTCCCAGAAGATTTGCCGGGGTTGCCACCACCTCGACAAGTCGAGTTCCGCATCGACCTCGTTCCTAGAGCTGCTCCCGTGGCACGATCGCCATACCGCCTAGCTCCATCAGAGATGCAAGAGCTGTCCAGCCAGCTACAAGAATTGTTGGACAAAGGTTTTATAAGACCGAGTTTCTCACCTTGGGGAGCTCCCGTCTTATTTGTGAAGAAGAAGGATGGCACATTTCGCATGTGCATCGACTATCGAGAGCTGAACAAGCTAACCATCAAGAATCGCTATCCTCTCCCCAGGATCGACGATTTATTTGATCAGCTCCAAGGATCTAGCTTTTACTCCAAGATTGATCTAAGGTCCGGCTACCATCAGTTGCGTATCCAAGAGGAAGATGTACCAAAGACGGCCTTCAGAACTCGGTATGGGCATTATGAATTTTTGGTAATGCCATTCGGCTTAACCAACGCACCAGCAGTTTTCATGGATCTAATGAACCGCGTGTGTAAGCCATACTTGGATAAATTCGTCATTGTTTTCATCGATGACATTTTGATCTATTCACGCACTAAGGAAGACCACGAGAATCACCTTCGATTAATCCTTGAAGTATTACGCAAAGAGAAGCTATATGCTAAGTTTTCAAAGTGCGACTTTTGGATTCGAGAAGTCCACTTCCTAGGTCACGTGGTGAATGAGAAGGGCATACATGTCGATCCAGCCAAGATCGAGGCAATTAAAAATTGGGAAGCCCCTCGAACTCCTACCGAAGTACGACAATTTCTTGGCCTCGCGGGTTATTACAGAAGGTTCATCGAGGACTTTTCTAAGATAGCACAAGCTTTAACCATGTTAACCCAAAAGGATAAGAAGTTCGAGTGGACGGAAAAGCAAGAGGCAGCGTTCCAATTACTAAAAGACAAGCTATGTGGCGCTCCGATACTATCACTCCCCGATGGTACGGAAGACTTCGTAGTTTACTGTGACGCCTCTCACCAAGGATTGGGTTGCGTACTGATGCAACGAGAGAAAGTGATAGCATATGCTTCCAGGCAACTGAAAATCCATGAGAAGAACTACACTACACATGATTTGGAATTAGGTGCAGTGGTATTCGCTCTCAAGATATGGAGGCACTACTTATATGGAACCAAGTGCACGATTTTCACTGATCATAAGAGTTTGCAACACATCTTTGATCAGAAGGATTTGAATATGCGACAACGGCGATGGGTTGAATTATTAAACGATTACGATTGTGAGATAAAGTACCATCCCGGTAAGGCGAACGTCGTGGCTGACGCCTTAAGTCGCAAGGAACGGGTTAAGCCGTTGCGTGTTCGAGCTTTGGGTTTAACGATCCACACGAATCTGACTGAACGAATTCGTGAAGCTCAAGTCAACGCCCTTAAACCCGAGAATGTCAAAGGTGAAAGATTACGAAAGATGGTTGATTCACTAGAAACAAAAACAGATCAGACACTGTATTTCATGAATAGAATTTGGGTTCCAGTATACGGGGGATTGCGTGAACTAGTATTGGCCGAAGCTCACAGTTCTCGATATTCGGTTCACCCTGGTGCAGACAAGATGTTCCACGATTTGAAAGGATTTTATTGGTGGCCAAATTTCAAGAGAGATATAGCAGCTTACGTTGCGCGATGCTTAACTTGCGCAAAGGTCAAAGCCGAGCATCAGAGACCATCCGGCTTGCTCCAGCAACCGGAAATACCTGAATGGAAATGGGAACGAATTACCATGGATTTCATTTCTGAGTTGCCTAGGACAACGAGCGGCCATAATAAGATTTGGGTAATTGTTGATCGGTTGACGAAATCCGCACACTTCCTTCCAATCCGTGAAACGGATGGAATGGAAAAATTGACCCGTCTGTATATCAAGGAAATAGTGTCTAAGCATGGTGTGCCTATATCTATCATCTCCGATCGAGATGGTCGTTTCACCTCAAGATTTTGGGAAAGTTTGAATGATGCCCTGGGTACTCGCCTTGACATGAGTACCGCATATCATCCCCAAACCGATGGTCAAAGTGAACGGACCATCCAGACTCTAGAAGATATGTTGCGGGCATGTGCGATTGATTTTGGCGGAAATTGGGATACACACTTGCCATTGGCAGAGTTTTCTTATAACAACAGTTATCATACGAGCATTCAAGCTGCACCGTTTGAAGCTCTGTATGGACGCAAGTGTCGATCTCCGCTATGTTGGGCGGAAGTTGGAGAGAAACAACTCACCGGGCCCGAAATTGTTCAAGAGACCACGGACAAGGTCTTTTTGATAAAGGAACGCCTCAAAGCGGCCCGTGACCGCCAGAAAAGCTATGCTGATATGAGGCGAAAGCCTTTAGAGTTTCAAGTCGGAGACAGGGTCCTACTAAAAGTGTCACCTTGGAAAGGTGTCGCGCGCTTTGGGAAGCGCGGAAAACTGAACCCGCGATACGTAGGACCATTTGAAATCTTGTCCAGGGTAGGCCCAGTGGCATACAAACTCAAGTTGCCTCAAGAGCTCAGTGGAGTACACGACACATTTCACGTGTCAAACTTGAAGAAGTGTTTATCCGACGAAACCCTCATCATCCCTGCTGAAGAAATCCAAATTGACGACAAGTTACATTTTGTTGAAGAACCAATCGAGGTAACCGATTGGAAGGTCCGAAAACTAAGACGCAGCAAGATCAGATTGGTCAAAGTGCGCTGGAATGCCAAGCGTGGACCGGAGTTCACGTGGGAAAGGCTGGACCGAATGAAGCAAAAGTATCCCGCCTTATTCGAGAAGACATCTATACCGGAGAACTCGAAGTGAATTCCGGGACGGAATTCTCTTAACGGGGGGAGAATGTAACAACCGGCAAAAATAAGGTAATTCCGTACTGATTAATTAATATATGATTAACGTAATTAAATGCAATTATGTGTGATTTAATTAGCAAGGCCTTAGGAGATAGCAATTTCCAAATAATGCACAGGTGTGCATACGTTTAATGGTAAAACATGATTGGATCATGTGCGAATAAACTATCCGGTATGGACGTTGGCAATTACCCGGTAATAATTAAATAAACGAAAAGGATCCCGGACACCCAGGATATAAAATAAAGGGTAGTTTCATAAAATATAATGAGTTTTGGAACCCCAAAACCATAAGTGGAAACGTCTCATACAAATCTCCCGGTAACGAATAAAGTGCGCGTACCGCACCCGGTACGCGCATAACTCATAATTTCACCCGGTAAAAGCCTAAATAACCAATCAACGCTTAAATTAGACTATATTTGAGGATTATTAAAGGTATTTTTAATGTCCGAATAACGCGTGATTAAAACCCGAAAAATACCCGAACGACAAGGGATTAAACATAACAAATATTGGGTAAATATTTGAAGTTGTGGACCCCACTTAAACCCACAAAGGGGCCGGCCTAATGGCCACAAAATATCCATGCATGTGGTTAATAATAATAACCTACACTTAGATAAAAGGCATGCTTAAACATAAGACAAAAGGGTGTAAGACATGGAGTACAAAAGTAACCACCCTCTTGTCCCCTCCCTTGTATAATTTTCGGCCCTAGGCCTTAATAAGCCAAAACATTGCAAGTAATCATAGTCTAAGAGCATGCACATGTAAGAGATCTTGTATAAAGATTAAGAAGGATAGATCACAAGGATTTAGCAAGATTTGCAAGCAATCTTCCACTCCTATACATACATACACGGCATCATACACACACACACATATCATATCTTTCCAAAAATCCCAAGTACACAACTCAATCCTCCATAAGATTACTTGAATCTTTGGAATGATTACATGTGATAAGGCTATATAAACATGTGTTAGAGACTTGGAGAATCAAAGCAAAACTCTTCTTCTTCTTTCTCCATTTGGCCGTAGGTTTTCCTCTCCCTTTACACATCATTCTTTCAAGTTTTTACATCTCCAAATCACTCAAAACAATCCATCATCCAAACCCCTATTGTGTGTTTCAAGCTTGGAGCTTAACCATTAAGGAAGAACACACTAAACCCCTCTCAAAATCCAAGGTTTTGTCTTCCCTAGCCTTGTGCTAGTAGTAAGCTTCTTAACCTTGTTTTTGATTATTATTATTATTCATGTATGTGTTCTTAGAAGCAAGTTGTACATGAAGGGTTTAAAGGAGGGTTTGAACATAATCTTTAATAGGTTTTACTTGTGTAAAATAGATGATTAAAGATATGTAAATAAATCATGGGTTTGATGATGATAAAGTAATGAGTTTGAAAATATATAAAGTTTACACTTAAACTAAGTAGGATGATGATTTGGTTGAGATTTGTGGAATAAACTTGAATGTAATAAAAAGTAGTGTTAATCATCTTAAAATGATCATACAAGGTATAATATATGGTGGAACATGTTAGAAGTTCAAGAATAAAGAAGATGAAAAATTAAAGTTACTTACTTAGAAGAATGATATTTTGTTAAAATGGGCAAATACATAAAACACACATACAAGTAGTCTTACATATGGAATATAAGACTAATAAAAGTGTTTTGATACAAAAATAACTTACCAATAAAAAGTTGGATCTTCAAAGTCTACTATCTTGAGTGAAAAATGTTAACTTTGGAAGTTAAAGTGGAAAAATGCAACGTTTGAAAGTTAAGGGACTAATATTGTAACTTTGAAAGTTAGAGGGCTAAAATGGATATTTTAGAAACTATTAGTCAAAAAATGCAAGGATGGAAAGTTTGGTGTCAAAAGTGTAAGTAATAAATTTCTAAGGATGATTTTGGTAAATACTAGTAGATATACTTGGGTATTTTTGTATAAAAGTATATTTTTGAAAGTTATAAAAATATGGATTTTATTAACATAAGGATTTTTATAAAATAGAGATTTTATAAAAATATTAAACAAACTTGAGAAACTTATACAAAAATGAATACTTTTATATAAATGGGAATATAAAAGTGTTGGAAACATTTTTGTAGTTAAGTTAACAAGTTGGGTTAAAAATACATAAGTATTTCAAACCTTCCAAGTAACTTGTGTTAAGAGGAAGAAATATGGATAATATTTCTATAAAACACATGTTGGGAAAAAAACTTGGAGAAATTAACTATTCGAGCTAAGATATCGAACTAAGACGCGTTAACGAACCGTACACGGACAAAACATGAGAAAAATGCCATTGCGGCAAGATAAGAAAATATATATTTTTTTTAGAAGTAAAATATATATACATCGTGGGTGAAAACTAATAAACACTTTCCTAAGTGTTGAAGGAATTATTCGTGGGAGAAAAATATAACGTAAACAAGTAAGACGTTAAACAAACGTATATACTTAACAAGAAAAATTACACATTTATATATATATGTACGCTCGTCTCGGCAAAATTCTAGTATATCTACTTAATGGGAAAGTAGATATGTGGGGAGGAAAGCCGCGACGAGTAGACAAAGATATATATATGTGTATGCCGCGCCGACAAGACCCTAGTATATTTATTTGAATGGGAAAATAAATATACGGTATGGTGAGTTGAATCGGGTGTTAAGAATATACAATCGAACGACAAGATCTTAGTATATTTGTTTAAATGGGAAAACAAATGTGCGGCAAAGTGAGTCGGGTCGAGTGTTGAAATATATATTATATCGAGCGATGCGATCTTAAGTATAATTATTTAAATGGGAAAATAATTATATGTTAAGTGAAGTCGAGTCGATGATAATAAGGTACAAGTTAAGGAAATATTAACAAGAGTAATATATAACTTGTAACGCAAAGGGTAATCTAACGCCAACGAAACCTAGGATACGCGCTTAATTAAACGGGATTTGGAATAACTTGTGGTCGGGAGTTGGGTGTACAACTTGCCAAGGCACATGCACTATAGGGATAGTGACTTATACGTCTAGGACGTTTGTAGGTGCGAAACCCTCTTTGCTATCTGCCTAGTAAGCCAGACAGAGTTTCAGGTGAGTCTCACGGCCCCATTTTAAACTATTTTTACGTTTTCGGGGGAAAGATATGTTAGGGAAAATGTTTGACGGATTTATTACTTGAGGTGTGACCGCCACTCGGGGTTGAGTCCTCGCCTCTATAATCATTTATTCAGGGAAATGAAACCGGAGGAATATTGAATAGTACTATTGGTGCCTGACAAGGCCCACCCCTAATCGATAGCGTCGATTATGCATTGGTGTATGCCTGGGGTGCATATATTCTGAACTTAAGTCGTGGGAAGCCGAGTAACGACTTGGAGCGGGGCATTATTATTATACGTCTTGGTTTGATTATAGTCTCAAGTAGAATTATAGGAATTTGCAACTCCTATATATTGTCACAACATGGTATTTCCCAAGTATTCAAGTTTTAGAAACTAAAAACCTGTGAACTCACCAATATATTTATATTGACGAAATTTTAAACATATCTTTCAGGTAACTAAGTGAAGACTGACATGGCGGGCCGGGTCGTGGAATTCTCCTTGAGGCGTCGGATATTTTGTGGGGTTTCACTCTTATTTCCCAAGGCTATGGGATATATTTGAGAAACCTCATCTATTATGTTAAAAACTATTTACTTGGTGTGTAATATTTGAACAAGATTTGACGCCTAAATAAATGACCCATTTTCTTAAATTACTTGTGTTTAGCATTAACCTTGACTTTATGCTCTTGAACCGTCGCGCCACGTGTTTCCGCCATTGTCGTGGTGTGACAGAAAGTGGTATCAGAGCCAAGGTTATAGCGAACTAGAGTATTTTCTTTAAAAACTAGACTATAACCGGATTTGGTTCAAATAATAAAGTTTTCAAAAGAAAAATATGCTAAACGCAATAAAGTAATTTTTCAAGAAGCGTTGGGCATGAGGAGATTCCGACCAAGCCAGCCATGGGTATTGTTATGCATTAGCGTGAAATTAGAAGTTAGGAAGGTTACTGATAACGTACGCCATAACTATCTAATTCAAAAAAAAAAAAAAAATTCATATATGTTAGTACGGTTCTTTTGCCAGGGATGTCAGACGCAGACGCAGGGAGCGTAGCACCGAGCTACGATAGCAGTATTCAGATAATCCCAGCGCCGCCAGCAGAGCCGATCGAGGTTGTGGTACTCGATCCGGAGGATGACGAGATGGAGATTGACGCCGCCGTGGAGGGCGCAAGAGGAGATAGCTCGAATGAGACTGACCTGAGCGAGGACCCGGCGTGGGCCCCCGCTGAGGGCGACGTGGCCGACCTACCTATGGCCGAGGCACCACAGGCTGACTTGCCTATAGTGCCATTCCAGGCAGCGCCACTGCCAGTACTGCCCCTCCAGGCCATCAGAGACTTTCCAGAGGGCTGTGCAGGTCCATCGAGGCCTGTCCCCGCGCAGTCAGAGACCGTTGAGTCTCCCTATGACCGACACGCACCTGTCGACCGTGAGCCCTCACCTACCCCACTTATCCCCGTACCCCCGGGCATGATGCTCGTGCCCGTTCCCCGAGGGCACAACGGGTGGATTTCTGATGACTCCGACGATGAGTCGACCGCATCGGTGGAGCACATTGCTGTGCCGATCCCACCAGCAGACCAGGAGGAGCACGTCGCTCCGGTGATCGAGCATGCCACTACTGCACCAGCTACCCTACCCACCATACCCGAGCCCGTACACCAGGATGGGCCAGTTCCTACTGGGCACATCCTGGAGGGGAGCTCTGCCCGCAGCTCGGAGCTGCACCGGGCGGGCATGACGGCATACGCCACTGCGAGCCCTCCCACACCCACCATAGTGGTGTCCACCCCAGAGTGGGCCACTATCTCAGAGCCCCTCTTGGCCCCATTGGCCGAGCTTGTACCACCACCCACCATAGCCATGACACTACCGATCCCCACGGTGCCCAGCATGCCACCTGCACCGTATCCTCTGGGTGCAGGGGACCCCTACATGATACCCCCACACTTTACCCCCAGTCCACAGGGTTTTGCCCCGATATTTTTCCCCACACCGATACCAGACCCCTTTGGCCCATTCCCGCCAGTTAATCCCGATGTACCCGGACCATCCCATCTTCACGGGATGACACCCCTATCTGGACCGGCATGGACCTCTGCCATCACACTGGAGCGAGACTTTCAGACCCTCGCCAATACGGTGCAGCGCACCGTGAACCAGGTAGAGCAGCAGACACGATTGATGTGGACACGGATGATCGATGCCCGTGATGCCTTAGCGCATTACGCGGAAGAGTTGTTGCGCATGGATGCGCAATGCGGGATTACTGGAGATGCGCATTTGGCGCATCGACAGTTCTTATATGAGCGCATCACGGAGATTAGCATGACTATCAGTGTGCATGCACCGCAGTATCAGTTCCCTCCGCCACCGCCACAGTAGGGATGCATCAGGGACGCACGGAAGAATCACCAGCTCATGTACATAGTAGCAGCAGTATGGTAGTATAGCACGGGTTATGACACTCGTCTGCATTTTGCCTAGCCGTACGGGTACGACGGCACATGATATGATGTTTTATTTATTTCAAAAACAATGTATTGTATGAGGGATGTATTCCCCATTTTGTTATTATGAACAAGCATTGTACTAGTACTATTGAAATTAATGAAAAATCTTATTATTATGATGGTGAAATATGTTGTTGTCTACGATTAATATTGCTTACTCCATATATTGTGATTCGTGTGATTGGGTGGTGATATTGTGTTGATTACTATTTATTCCGTATGATGTGTTGGTATGTTGTGTGATGACATGGTGTTGGTTAATTGTGTTCAGATTCTGGTTTGTTATTTATATATTGTATAAATGTTTGCCAAATTAACCTTTGATAATTATTATTGAAGAAAATGGCACCAGCCACCAGAAGCAACAGCGGTGCAGACGGACTGCCCGCTACACCCGCTGAACTCGAGACACTGATCTCGGAGCGCATAGCCCGCGCCATCGCAGAACATGAAGCCGCCCGCTCTGAACACTCGCATGACAGGACAGGGAGCGAACGACGAGAAACCTCCCCTATTGGTAAGAGGTTTAAGAATAAATGAAAAAGTGATGGGAGAGTATTTCGAAACTCCTGTCCCATAATAACACACTACATTACTATTACAGGAACAGCCTCAGGAGAGCGCGGCTGCACTTTCAAAGCTTTCTTGGACTGTAAGCCGATTAACTTCAGCGGCACTGAGGGATCCATAGGCCTGGTCAAGTGGTTCGAAAAGACCGAGGCAGTTATCCGCATCAGTGGGTGTACCCCTCGACAGTCCGTCATGTACTCCACCAACCTGTTTCTGGATCAGGCACTAACTTGGTGGAATGACCAAGTACAGTCGTTAGGAGATGATGCTGCATACTCCCTATCATGGGCAGCACTAAAAGAACTTATGATTGCCGAATACCGCCCGGCAAGTGAGGTACAGAAGTTGGAAACCGAATTCTGGAACCATACTATGGTAGGAGCAGACGTTACTGGGTACACGTCTCGATTTCATGATCTCGCTCGACTAGTACCTCGTTTGGTTACACCAGAGACTAACAAGATAGAGCGCTACTTGTTCGGGTTAGCACCGCAGATACGCAGCATGGTCACCTCTTCCAAACCCACGACCATGCGCGAGGCTATTGATCTTGCACTAAGCCTCACTGAAGACGCTATCCGAATGGGTACCTTGATCCGACAGGTTTCGGGACTGAAAATTTCTGAAGCAAGCAGTGTGGAAGGTAAGAACCAGGGAACAAGTTCAGCAGTGGTGACAAATGAACAGGGAAACAAACCAAGGTTTGGGAAACGTAAACGGGAGGAAGGAAAGAAGGATGGAGCATCGGGTAGCTCCAACAAGAAGGGGAAAGGGTATGTCGCCACAGGGCGTGGGAACGGTGGAAAACAGGGCAACCGGGGGAGAAATAATGGGTTAACTTGTGGAAAGTGCCACCGCACAGGGCACAAGACTGAAGACTGTCGGTCCGGAGCACCGAAGAATGGAGGGGCTAGACCATGCTTTGCATGCGGGTCATTGGACCATTGGAAAAAGGATTGCCCCAAGATCAACAACCAAGCCCGCGGGCGGGCGTTTGTGATTGGAGCCGGTGATGCACGACAGGACCCCAATGTGGTCACTGGTACGTTCCCTCTTAATGGCCATTATGCTTCTGTATTATTTGATACCGGTGCCGATTTTAGCTTCGTATCCATTGAATTTAAAAGATTACTTGGGCTAAAAACTAGTAAACTAGATACACCCTACTCCATAGAACTGGCTAATGGTAAAACTATTGAAACGAGAGAAGTAGCGAAAGATTGCAAATTAGAACTCTGTGGGCACGAGTTTGGGATTGATCTTTTACCAGTCGTATTGGGAAGTTTTGACATAGTTGTTGGCATGGACTGGTTGTCCGCGCACCATGCCGTCGTGGTTTGCAACGATAAAGTCATTCAAGTCCCTCTCGCAAGCGGTGAAACTCTCTCAATTCAAGGGGAAAGACACGGGACGCCGCTAAGGATTATTTCAAGCATGAAGGCTCGTAAGTGTCTAAGAAAAGGGCTTGTCGCATTCTTGGCACACGTAGTGGACAAGAAGGCCGACGAGCGAAAGTTGGAAGACATTCCAGTAGCTAGAGATTTTCCGGATGTATTCCCAGAAGATTTGCCGGGGTTGCCACCACCTCGACAAGTCGAGTTCCGCATCGACCTCGTTCCTGGAGCTGCTCCCGTGGCACGATCGCCATACCGCCTAGCTCCATCAGAGATGCAGGAGCTGTCCAGCCAGCTACAAGAATTGTTGGACAAAGGTTTTATAAGACCGAGTTTCTCACCTTGGGGAGCTCCCGTCTTATTTGTGAAGAAGAAGGATGGCACATTTCGCATGTGCATCGACTATCGAGAGCTGAACAAGCTAACCATCAAGAATCGCTATCCTCTCCCCAGGATCGACGATTTATTTGATCAGCTCCAAGGATCTAGCTTTTACTCCAAGATTGATCTAAGGTCCGGCTACCATCAGTTGCGTATCCAAGAGGAAGATGTACCAAAGACGGCCTTCAGAACTCGGTATGGGCATTATGAATTTTTGGTAATGCCATTCGGCTTAACAAACGCACCAGCAGTTTTCATGGATCTAATGAACCGCGTGTGTAAGCCATACTTGGATAAATTCGTCATTGTTTTCATCGATGACATTTTGATCTATTCACGCACTAAGGAAGACCACGAGAATCACCTTCGATTAATCCTTGAAGTATTACGCAAAGAGAAGCTATATGCTAAGTTTTCAAAGTGCGACTTTTGGATTCGAGAAGTCCACTTCCTAGGTCACGTGGTGAATGAGAAGGGCATACATGTCGATCCAGCCAAGATCGAGGCAATTAAAAATTGGGAAGCCCCTCGAACTCCTACCGAAGTACGACAATTTCTTGGCCTCACGGGTTATTACAGAAGGTTCATCGAGGACTTTTCTAAGATAGCACAAGCTTTAACCATGTTAACCCAAAAGGATAAGAAGTTCGAGTGGACGGAAAAGCAAGAGGCAGCGTTCCAATTACTAAAAGACAAGCTATGTGGCGCTCCGATACTATCACTCCCCGATGGTACGGAAGACTTCGTAGTTTACTGTGACGCCTCTCACCAAGGATTGGGATGCGTACTGATGCAACGAGAGAAAGTGATAGCATATGCTTCCAGGCAACTGAAAATCCATGAGAAGAACTACACTACACATGATTTGGAATTAGGTGCAGTGGTATTCGCTCTCAAGATATGGAGGCACTACTTATATGGAACCAAGTGCACGATTTTCACTGATCATAAGAGTTTGCAACACATCTTTGATCAGAAGGATTTGAATATGCGACAACGGCGATGGGTTGAATTATTAAACGATTACGATTGTGAGATAAAGTACCATCCCGGTAAGGCGAACGTCGTGGCTGACGCCTTAAGTCGCAAGGAACGGGTTAAGCCGTTGCGTGTTCGAGCTTTGGGTTTAACGATCCACACGAATCTGACTGAACGAATTCGTGAAGCTCAAGTCAACGCCCTTAAACCCGAGAATGTCAAAGGTGAAAGATTACGAAAGATGGTTGATTCACTAGAAACAAAAACAGATCAGACACTGTATTTCATGAATAGAATTTGGGTTCCAGTATACGGGGGATTGCGTGAACTAGTATTGGCCGAAGCTCACAGTTCTCGATAGGGGTGTTCAGAATTCGATTCGGATTCGAAAAATTCGAAATTCGATTTAGTTCGATTCGATTACCAAGAATTCGATTCGATTATTAAGAATTCGAATTCGATTCAATTCGAATTCGAGTTCAGTAAATCGAATACGAATCGAATACGAATTTATGATTTTAAATTCGATTCGATTCGAAATTCGAATAAAAACTGAACATGTATATTTTTTTAAATATATATACTCACATTCACATTATTATATACACAAACATACACATTGAAAAAAAGAACTCCCAAATTGGTCAAAATCTAAGAATCCATAGTCTCTACAACTTTTACCATAACCATATTTTACATATTTTCCTTATACATCATAAAACTTTAACAAACTATACTCTCTACTATTTTTACTATTCTCATTTTTGATATATTGTTGTTTATCTATTTTGTAGATTTGTATTTTATATGTTAAAAATAAAGAGTTTATATTAGTTTTAAAACTAAAAGTAAAACAATTTATTATTTATGGTAAATTTGAACTAAATCGAATTATTCGAATTCGATTCGAATTCGAGTTCCTTATTCGAATCGAATACGAATCGAATAAATTGAATTTTAAGCGAATACGAATCGAATACGAATTCAGGTAAAAATATTAAAAATTCGAGAAATTCGATTCGAATAATTCGAAAATTCGTTATTCGATTCGTTGAACACCCCTAGTTCTCGATATTCGGTTCACCCTGGTGCAGACAAGATGTTCCACGATTTGAAAGGATTTTATTGGTGGCCAAATTTCAAGAGAGATATAGCAGCTTACGTTGCGCGATGCTTAACTTGCGCAAAGGTCAAAGCCGAGCATCAGAGACCATCCGGCTTGCTCCAGCAACCGGAAATACCTGAATGGAAATGGGAACGAATTACCATGGATTTCATTTCTGAGTTGCCTAGGACAACGAGCGGCCATAATAAGATTTGGGTAATTGTTGATCGGTTGACGAAATCCGCACACTTCCTTCCAATCCGTGAAACGGATGGAATGGAAAAATTGACCCGTCTGTATATCAAGGAAATAGTGTCTAAGCATGGTGTGCCTATATCTATCATCTCCGATCGAGATGGTCGTTTCACCTCAAGATTTTGGGAAAGTTTGAATGATGCCCTGGGTACTCGCCTTGACATGAGTACCGCATATCATCCCCAAACCGATGGTCAAAGTGAACGGACCATCCAGACTCTAGAAGATATGTTGCGGGCATGTGCGATTGATTTTGGCGGAAATTGGGATACACACTTGCCATTGGCAGAGTTTTCTTATAACAACAGTTATCATACGAGCATTCAAGCTGCACCGTTTGAAGCTCTGTATGGACGCAAGTGTCGATCTCCGCTATGTTGGGCGGAAGTTGGAGAGAAACAACTCACCGGGCCCGAAATTGTTCAAGAGACCACGGACAAGGTCTTTTTGATAAAGGAACGCCTCAAAGCGGCCCGTGACCGCCAGAAAAGCTATGCTGATATGAGGCGAAAGCCTTTAGAGTTTCAAGTCGGAGACAGGGTCCTACTAAAAGTGTCACCTTGGAAAGGTGTCGCGCGCTTTGGGAAGCGCGGAAAACTGAACCCGCGATACGTAGGACCATTTGAAATCTTGTCCAGGGTAGGCCCAGTGGCATACAAACTCAAGTTGCCTCAAGAGCTCAGTGGAGTACACGACACATTTCACGTGTCAAACTTGAAGAAGTGTTTATCCGACGAAACCCTCATCATCCCTGCTGAAGAAATCCAAATTGACGACAAGTTACATTTTGTTGAAGAACCAATCGAGGTAACCGATTGGAAGGTCCAAAAACTAAGACGCAGCAAGATCAGATTGGTCAAAGTGCGCTGGAATGCCAAGCGTGGACCGGAGTTCACGTGGGAAAGGCTGGACCGAATGAAGCAAAAGTATCCCGCCTTATTCGAGAAGACATCTATACCGGAGAACTCGAAGTGAATTCCGGGACGGAATTCTCTTAACGGGGGGAGAATGTAACAACCGGCAAAAATAAGGTAATTCCGTACTGATTAATTAATATATGATTAACGTAATTAAATGCAATTATGTGTGATTTAATTAGCAAGGCCTTAGGAGATAGCAATTTCCAAATAATGCACAGGTGTGCATACGTTTAATGGTAAAACATGATTGGATCATGTGCGAATAAACTATCCGGTATGGACGTTGGCAATTACCCGGTAATAATTAAATAAACGAAAAGGATCCCGGACACCCAGGATATAAAATAAAGGGTAGTTTCATAAAATATAATGAGTTTTGGAACCCCAAAACCATAAGTGGAAACGTCTCATACAAATCTCCCGGTAACGAATAAAGTGCGCGTACCGCACCCGGTACGCGCATAACTCATAATTTCACCCGGTAAAAGCCTAAATAACCAATCAACGCTTAAATTAGACTATATTTGAGGATTATTAAAGGTATTTTTAATGTCCGAATAACGCGTGATTAAAACCCGAAAAATACCCGAACGACAAGGGATTAAACATAACAAATATTGGGTAAATATTTGAAGTTGTGGACCCCACTTAAACCCACAAAGGGGCCGGCCTAATGGCCACAAAATATCCATGCATGTGGTTAATAATAATAACCTACACTTAGATAAAAGGCATGCTTAAACATAAGACAAAAGGGTGTAAGACATGGAGTACAAAAGTAACCACCCTCTTGTCCCCTCCCTTGTATAATTTTCGGCCCTAGGCCTTAATAAGCCAAAACATTGCAAGTAATCATAGTCTAAGAGCATGCACATGTAAGAGATCTTGTATAAAGATTAAGAAGGATAGATCACAAGGATTTAGCAAGATTTGCAAGCAATCTTCCACTCCTATACATACATACACGGCATCATACACACACACACATATCATATCTTTCCAAAAATCCCAAGTACACAACTCAATCCTCCATAAGATTACTTGAATCTTTGGAATGATTACATGTGATAAGGCTATATAAACATGTGTTAGAGACTTGGAGAATCAAAGCAAAACTCTTCTTCTTCTTTCTCCATTTGGCCGTAGGTTTTCCTCTCCCTTTACACATCATTCTTTCAAGTTTTTACATCTCCAAATCACTCAAAACAATCCATCATCCAAACCCCTATTGTGTGTTTCAAGCTTGGAGCTTAACCATTAAGGAAGAACACACTAAACCCCTCTCAAAATCCAAGGTTTTGTCTTCCCTAGCCTTGTGCTAGTAGTAAGCTTCTTAACCTTGTTTTTGATTATTATTATTATTCATGTATGTGTTCTTAGAAGCAAGTTGTACATGAAGGGTTTAAAGGAGGGTTTGAACATAATCTTTAATAGGTTTTACTTGTGTAAAATAGATGATTAAAGATATGTAAATAAATCATGGGTTTGATGATGATAAAGTAATGAGTTTGAAAATATATAAAGTTTACACTTAAACTAAGTAGGATGATGATTTGGTTGAGATTTGTGGAATAAACTTGAATGTAATAAAAAGTAGTGTTAATCATCTTAAAATGATCATACAAGGTATAATATATGGTGGAACATGTTAGAAGTTCAAGAATAAAGAAGATGAAAAATTAAAGTTACTTACTTAGAAGAATGATATTTTGTTAAAATGGGCAAATACATAAAACACACATACAAGTAGTCTTACATATGGAATATAAGACTAATAAAAGTGTTTTGATACAAAAATAACTTACCAATAAAAAGTTGGATCTTCAAAGTCTACTATCTTGAGTGAAAAATGTTAACTTTGGAAGTTAAAGTGGAAAAATGCAACGTTTGAAAGTTAAGGGACTAATATTGTAACTTTGAAAGTTAGAGGGCTAAAATGGATATTTTAGAAACTATTAGTCAAAAAATGCAAGGATGGAAAGTTTGGTGTCAAAAGTGTAAGTAATAAATTTCTAAGGATGATTTTGGTAAATACTAGTAGATATACTTGGGTATTTTTGTATAAAAGTATATTTTTGAAAGTTATAAAAATATGGATTTTATTAACATAAGGATTTTTATAAAATAGAGATTTTATAAAAATATTAAACAAACTTGAGAAACTTATACAAAAATGAATACTTTTATATAAATGGGAATATAAAAGTGTTGGAAACATTTTTGTAGTTAAGTTAACAAGTTGGGTTAAAAATACATAAGTATTTCAAACCTTCCAAGTAACTTGTGTTAAGAGGAAGAAATATGGATAATATTTCTATAAAACACATGTTGGGAAAAAAACTTGGAGAAATTAACTATTCGAGCTAAGATATCGAACTAAGACGCGTTAACGAACCGTACACGGACAAAACATGAGAAAAATGCCATTGCGGCAAGATAAGAAAATATATATTTTTTTTAGAAGTAAAATATATATACATCGTGGGTGAAAACTAATAAACACTTTCCTAAGTGTTGAAGGAATTATTCGTGGGAGAAAAATATAACGTAAACAAGTAAGACGTTAAACAAACGTATATACTTAACAAGAAAAATTACACATTTATATATATATGTACGCTCGTCTCGGCAAAATTCTAGTATATCTACTTAATGGGAAAGTAGATATGTGGGGAGGAAAGCCGCGACGAGTAGACAAAGATATATATATGTGTATGCCGCGCCGACAAGACCCTAGTATATTTATTTGAATGGGAAAATAAATATACGGTATGGTGAGTTGAATCGGGTGTTAAGAATATACAATCGAACGACAAGATCTTAGTATATTTGTTTAAATGGGAAAACAAATGTGCGGCAAAGTGAGTCGGGTCGAGTGTTGAAATATATATTATATCGAGCGATGCGATCTTAAGTATAATTATTTAAATGGGAAAATAATTATATGTTAAGTGAAGTCGAGTCGATGATAATAAGGTACAAGTTAAGGAAATATTAACAAGAGTAATATATAACTTGTAACGCAAAGGGTAATCTAACGCCAACGAAACCTAGGATACGCGCTTAATTAAACGGGATTTGGAATAACTTGTGGTCGGGAGTTGGGTGTACAACTTGCCAAGGCACATGCACTATAGGGATAGTGACTTATACGTCTAGGACGTTTGTAGGTGCGAAACCCTCTTTGCTATCTGCCTAGTAAGCCAGACAGAGTTTCAGGTGAGTCTCACGGCCCCATTTTAAACTATTTTTACGTTTTCGGGGGAAAGATATGTTAGGGAAAATGTTTGACGGATTTATTACTTGAGGTGTGACCGCCACTCGGGGTTGAGTCCTCGCCTCTATAATCATTTATTCAGGGAAATGAAACCGGAGGAATATTGAATAGTACTATTGGTGCCTGACAAGGCCCACCCCTAATCGATAGCGTCGATTATGCATTGGTGTATGCCTGGGGTGCATATATTCTGAACTTAAGTCATGGGAAGCCGAGTAACGACTTGGAGCGGGGCATTATTATTATACGTCTTGGTTTGATTATAGTCTCAAGTAGAATTATAGGAATTTGCAACTCCTATATATTGTCACAACATGGTATTTCCCAAGTATTCAAGTTTTAGAAACTAAAAACCTGTGAACTCACCAATATATTTATATTGACGAAATTTTAAACATATCTTTCAGGTAACTAAGTGAAGACTGACATGGCGGGCCGGGTCGTGGAATTCTCCTTGAGGCGTCAGATATTTTGTGGGGTTTCACTCTTATTTCCCAAGGCTATGGGATATATTTGAGAAACCTCATCTATTATGTTAAAAACTATTTACTTGGTGTGTAATATTTGAACAAGATTTGACGCCTAAATAAATGACCCATTTTCTTAAATTACTTGTGTTTAGCATTAACCTTGACTTTATGCTCTTGAACCGTCGCGCCACGTGTTTCCGCCATTGTCGTGGTGTGACATAAATAGGCCCAATCACAACCCTAATCATTAGTCTTTGCCACACACACTCTCCAAACACCCTCCCCTGGTCTGAGATTGCTTGGTTTGATTATTGTAACACTCGTGCTCTGTTTTAATGATAAAACGTTAATCTTTTGACCCGTTTGTGTGTGATAATTACTCGTTTATCTTTGTTTCAAGTTTGTTTCTGTTATTAGAACATATTCAAGGGATTCCGCACCTTGAATATAACCCTCATGATTGTCGGTAGACACGTTCGTCGATCCTACAAATCTACTTCTAAAATTCACTTGATGTTTATTTTATAGAATTAGAACTCACTATTTTGAGAGAGATTAATACCTGATGCCACTAGACCAACATGTAGATCACCAGAATAGGGATGGTAATCAAACCCGAACCCGATGGGTAAACCCGAAACCCGACATATTTGGGACGGGTTTGGGGTTAGCTAATCGCGTATGGATCCGGGTATGGGATCAGTTTTTATTTCTTTCGCGGGTTTGGGACAGGTTTGTTATTTGATAATATACCCGTTTACCCGACCCGATTACCCGATAAAGTATACCCGTTTACCCGATTTGATACCTAATATAATTTCTAATATATCTTTTTAAATATGTATGCATAATATATCTAATTGTCCATCTACATTGTCATCTTGTGCTAAAATTACCAAAAAGTTAGTGTATACTATTTGTTATCTATGTGTTTGATTGTTTTTATATGATTTAAGTATTTTATATTTATACATTGTAATCATTTACATATATATTTAATAACTAGGTGAGAACCCGTGTACTACACAGGTCGAATGAGTCAAAGTTGTGTCATCTTACTTATCATAATATATCTGAAATGGATTCAAGTGAGAACCCGACAATGCTGTTTATGGAGATGATGTTTCATTTCTTGTCGGGATCTAAAGTCTTCTAAAAATAAAAATACCAAGACAACACCAAAAGCGAACCTAGTTAAGCATTTGAGTCTCACTGCTTATTTGGTAGAAAGATGCATACTTGCCCAATATTCATATGCAAATACAAATTGATAAGAGTTGATATGGTTAGCATAAAAAAACACATGAATATACAACATGAACACAACAATTAACTTTTAACCGTATGATGAAATTTTCTTAAACAAACAACCATCAAAGAGAACAACACACCAATAAGTCGTTAGAAAGAGACATGTTTACAATAGACATAACAAAATCCCCCAAGTCAAACGGATAGAACTAAAACCAATAAGATTTAACCACCAAAAAATAAAACTACACCAACAATTTGAGACTTGAAATTTCATCCAAGACACCTAGTTCCGATTCCGCCTACTATGAACCCGTTGCAATACCTGAGATAGAAAGAGGACCTATTGAAATCCAAAAAATACTTTATGCCGATGCCTGTATATACCGGATAATCCAAGCCAACATAAGAAAACCCCATTCCATCATTTTTGTAACCATCATAAATCTAAGCATATAAAGTGAAACAGCCTAGCCCCCACACTAATGTTTATAGGGAGTGAAATGTGGAGGCACCCCACAAAACGAACATAATAATTAGTATTTTTAAAACTTCCATGGAAAGTTAATTATAGCTAAAAAAACATTGACCACATTCAACTAAACTACAATCATAATACACACCTGATGAATTGGTGGCAAAAACGGTGTTGACCATATGCTCTTGGTTCATCAAAATCAATTTCACCAGTTTTAAAAGGAAGGTGAACAACATATATGGAAAAAAGTGATTAAATGTGCATTTATATTATATTGAAGTTTCATAATCAACATAAACTCCACGATAAAAATAGCATATATTGAAGTTTCACAACCAAGCTGATTCCAACAACCGTGATTCGCAAAAGAACACTCTTTTTAGGCATACACTTGACTTTGTTTCTCATGTTGATGTCAAACCTCATGATTGATCACCTAAAGGTAGATTAATTAGTTGTACATTTGGTTCTCTCTATTGCCAATCACTACAAAACAAAAGAAACATCGACAAAATCTCAAATAATAAAAAATAAAGCTTTGTTTTAATAATATTAAAGCAAGTCGGGTTGACCTCCAGGCCTCTGGTAATGAGCCTCTGGTTCAATAAAAACATTGAGCTGATAATACACATTTTAAATATCCATCGATACTATAACCAACTGTTTAACATTGATTGTTTGATGAAAAAAAAAACCCTCTATTATCTTGCTAAAAAAAACCTTAGCTGAAGTCCTAGAGTACCAAAAACTCATACCATGAACTTAAAAATTAGATCTTACATAGATGGGTTATAAAATCTATAAAGCACAAACCTCAACTATAACAATTAACTATTATTATTAAAATAAAAAAAGAAAATACTCACAGATCACACAGAGCGTTGTTAATGCCACAACATTCTTTTTGAGATGTTTTTTATGTATTCGGTCAATACGGGTACATCCCGCAGACGGTAGATATCCCATAAAGCACCACCATATTCATATGGTATTCTTGATAATCCCTTTGAGAAATATGGGTTTAGATTATTTAGGTGTAACACAATCTCTATAAAAACTGAAGGTTTGTTTGGAAAATAGCCAAAAAAAGTGGATCTAAACAAATGAGCGGGAAAACAAATTGAGAAGCCCCCATATCTTGACTAGTGTCCCTCAAAGAGTTTTATTTATATATTATAGTAGATGGTAAATGTAATTGGTTAATAGTACCTAATAGATGCCAGTCGGGTTTTTGGTCGGATATACTCAATGAGTAAGTTTAAAAATTAATGGGTTTACACGAAACCCGCGGGTATACCCGATACCCGATGGGTAATTACCCGACAGGTTTTGAGCTGGGTTTGGGACAAGCATACCTAATCGGGTATGGGGTTGGGATTACCTAAACCCGTCCCAAACCCGACCCATTGCCATCCCTACACCACAATAGTATTAGTTAATACTTGGTTTTAAAATAACGGTCAAGTTATTTTACATAGTGTAACAAAAATGAGAAGGGTTAGAAGGATACAAAAAACAGAATAGATCATGAAATATGACACAATGAGTTACAAAATATAACACAATGCTAAAGAAAAAAGACACAATGAATTGAAAAAATGACACAATGATAAAAATAAGAAAAAGACACAATCCTACATAAAAGACACAATGATATAACGTATATTCTAAAAACTACAAGTTAAAACCCTAAAAAAACGAAGACCTAAAAACTAACATCGTATGGTTCGATGAGACGGTTCCAATGCCGCTTGAATGAGTACAATCGAAGTCTGTTTGATACCCTTCCTATGACTTTCTATTTTTCTTTCACTGTATATTTGATCCTAACCCTTTAAAATAATAGATAAAAATAAAATAAAATAAAACAACAATCAAAACTATGATATTGTTTTGATGTATTGTCTTCCGTTTGTGGTCGATCACGTTTTTAAAAAATACAACGTACGAATCTCAAGTGGTTTCCCATATCATTGATGCACTAGTGAAAGACATTCAAGTGAAATTACTGAGCTTTTAACCATTATAAAGTTACGCTTGCCACTCCGAACAGAATTGTCCGGTAATCTTGAACATGAAAATAATGTTTCATTGTGTCAAAAGGATTTTTTTGGCTTGTCTTTTTACTACTTAGTTACTAAAAATGTGACTTCGTCGATGCATACAATGGGAAAAAGAAAAAAGTTTTGGTCCAAGAGTCACTATTTCCTTTAAAAGGATTTGTTGCAGTTTTCTGATATCTACTTCCAGTTAATTACAACCTTTGCAACAGACAATAGAGTTGGCAGCGACACTTTTGAAACTTTCATCGATAATTCTAAAACATTGAGTTGCCAACTTGCGTCACTGTATCTGAACCATGGTCCAACTGATTCGAATCATGTCCCTCTCCTATCCATCTATATCAAAATAATTAAGTTTCATCTTGTTGGAGTGATAAAATTGAGTTCGTTTTCCATGACAACTATGTTTTTGACCAAGGATAAACGTACACCCGTAGTTCATGTCTATCCAAAAGAACCCATTCTATCTCCTTTCATTTTCTTTGGTTTTATCCGTTTTCCAGTTGTGTGATTTTTTGTGAATTATGTTCGAAAAATAGTAGTGAAAATGATTTTTCACTAATTTTGAACTTAAATAATATATTTATATATGTGTTATATAAATAATTATTTCCGGGTTTGTGTACTATATGTGAGAGTATCGCAACAAACCAAACAACGTCCAAAATGGAGCTGAGATGAATGAGATATCGAAGTTTGAAAGTTGTAGGTTGGAACAAGCAAAGATGAGAAAATAGATTAATTTTTGGCATACGTTGGTGAGATAACAAAACATGAAGTGGTTTATAAGAAGGAACACACCTTGTATATTGTTTATCTTGAGCCAAACATTAGTAGGGACCCTAAAGGGTGGTAAGCAGGGCGCAATGTCGCGCTTTGATGACGCACTTTGCACTTCGCACACTCGCATCGTCGCTTGAGAGGCGCCTTCGTGTTTTCTGACCTCGTGCGCGTGATCTGGTAGATGGCTTATTCACAATTATGTGTTTTGTTAATTATATTATTAATTAAGTAACTTGTTAATTACAAAATTAAGTGTACATTAAGTGTTTTGTTAATTACATTATTAAATAATTTGTTAATTACAAAATTAAGTGTGAACGATGTTTCAACTTTTCTGGTATATATATAAGGTGAACCTTGGGTTCTTGTATGAACATGAGATACACTATCTCACAAACATATTACTAGAAATATTCAGAACAATTTTTGAGAGGAGTACTCTCAAAACCATATACAACTTTCTTTTTCCTACGTTTCATAAACACCAAAACTTCCGGTGTAATCTCTGGCATGAGAGTCATCTCTAGCAGTACACTATTGTTCTGGTTGTTGTACCTTAGGAGACAGACCTTCTGACAAGAGGTGGAAAATCTATTTTAAGGGTCCTGTATCAAACACGATCCTCAACCAAAACTGTCAACGACAAGTTTGTTTATTCTTGCAGCGGAGCGTTATATAAGATGATTAGGTTGAAGTTCTCTAAAGTCATAGGCTTGAATCAAGATTCGGTATTGTACTTTATATTTCCTACTATAACGAGAGCATCGTTATTATATAATTATTTTAATAAAATAATGAACTCATCTCCTACAAATTATGATGTAATTTTCCGTATATAATACTTATCTTCCATAAATTAAAATCATGGACTTCAAACTTGTCGATCTTCACTTCCACGTTTCTACCATCATTCTTATGAACCGGAACTCAAAAGGTTTGATGTTTTATGTTCTCTCCGATAAACATATGATCAATGATGGACATTTGATTTTTTTTTAAGTGTGTGAAAATAAATGTCACCAACATTTGGTGTTTAGATGTCTATCAGTCATAAATCATTCCTAGATTTTCAGGTCGGGTAAGGTTACATAATAGAAATATATTACCAAATCAATTAAAGCATTCACAATAATGTTTTTTTAATCTCCATTCACATAATTATATTAAAAATTAGGGGTGCTAAATGGGTCGTGTTTGCGGGTTGGTGGTCCAATCCGATCCGGACCGAAAATTTTACAAGAACCCGTACACGACCCGAACCCGAAAAATATGTCATACATATAAACCCGAATCAGACCCGAATATTTACAGGTTGATTGAAACACGACCCGTTCAACCCGACCTAAAAAAAATTATGTTTCAGCTCTATTGATTGCATATTAAAAATGTGGGTCTCACGTGGCTACCAACCGTAAAACCAGGTTTGCCCCTACCAAGGATAAGTACACTAACAGAATCTACAATATCAAGAAGGATAAACAAATCGTGATTTAATGTGACCCAACTGCTCAACGAGATAAATTATTCACAGCGCACTACAATACTTTGTTGCTTTTCTCAAAAACAATAGTCCGTAATCATCATATTGATGATTAGTATATCTCACTAATATCAAGTAGGGTCTGAGAAGGATAAAATATAGACAGTCTTAATTCTACCTTGTAGGAATAGAGAGGACAGCTTCCAATAAAATCACCGGCTTAATAGTAGTTTTGCATCAAGCCTTAGATATACGGTACGTAACACTCAACACTTAGGACAAAGGCTGATTGGTGCCTATCGACATTGTCTTTCAGTTATCAACGTCACCACATGATGCATAATCAATCGCCTGCCGCTTTTAGCGTTATTTTCACGAAACTTGTAAAAAATAACGTTAAAATTAGTTCAATTTCACGTTTACCCCCAACGTATGACTGGTGAGCCCACACGTATATGCATTATACGCCCATACTGCTAGCGGAACATTTCGTTTCTATGCATGTAATATATTAAGCTAACAATCTGTCTAGATGACGCAAGAATCGATTAAGACATTATTTATCTGGCTCAAATCTCATGCAATAAGTCTCTGAAACAATATATTATAAATTTATAATAATTTAGTATCTATGATTTTCGTGAAATACTAAAGTTAAGACTATTAAGTGTGGTGATGATCCTACTCACCGTCACTGCATTATGCATTATTGTCACATAACTCTATCATCCATTACCATCCTAAGGTGTGGTTATAGTCCTCCAATCCCCTTCCTATTTTTAAATCTAAAACTCGTTTAATTTATTTTAATTTGATAAACAACAAATAAAAATAAATTATTTTATTTAATAATAATAATACATAATATTAAAATAAGAAATATAATATTACATATTAAAATTATTGAAACTCCGTGATTTTAAAAATACAAAGAAAACTATCGTCGTTGTTGATATGATCGAATTGTCAAATATTCAATCAATTCCGCACGAAGGATGTCACGTGTAGCCTCGTTGTGTAGCGCCCAAATGTTAGACTCATATCGCCCTTCATCAACTGGTACAACATCCCCATCAATGTCATTTTTATCATATTCACATATTGCGTTACCTTTGTCTTCGATAATTATATCATGCAACAAGATTACAAGCATACATACAATATCTCAATTTTTTGGGTTCATATACACGTGTATGGTTTGCCACACTGTGCCATTCCCCCAAATAACAGTTCAATATCATTTCTCACAGATTCTTGGCAGTTGGCAAATTTCTTCCTTTTATTATCTTCCGGACACGGTATAGTTTTAATGATCGCTACGTAGCTTGGGTATATTCCATCGGCTAGATAAGACTCATGCTTGTTGATGTGTTTGTAAAAACACCACTTATTGTGTTAGTTTTTATATAGTTTTGAGTTGTTTATTGTGTGTTTTTAGTTGGTTTTGTTTATTATTAATTAAAATGTATACGTGTCTTGCAGGTCCTTGTGTGCTAAAAGGTGAAAAACGAGCTTAAATGAAGAATATATTAGCACTTGGGTTAAATTGTAAAAAAGAAATAAGAAAATAAGTTTTTTAAAGTCTTCGAGATGTGCGAAGACATTAGAAGAACTCTCTGAGTATCGTAAAAGCCAGAAATCTTGCACGACTACTTTTTTCGTTTAGCGCCACGCGAATGAACAAGCCAGAAGCCTCTGCGGTATGCGAAAACCTTAAATGTCGAAAAAATTAGGTTTTCACCTATTTAACATATGGAAACCCTACATTACGATTTATCAATCATTCCAACCATTTTTGGGTCTTGAAAAGGGCGATTTCCAATCAGTTTTCGGATCTGAACCCAAATCTTTCATGTAAGATAATTCTAGAACAAAGATTGAAGTTGTGATGACGAACCTGAGTAGCTAGACTTTTTGTAACTCTCCCAGGTGAATGGTTGTTAAGTTTTGCATATTAAACTTTGTTTGATTACTAAAACACTAACATTCTGATGTAGCTGTCATGGGCTAATAAAAACAAGTATTTTTATGACTTAAATACCAATATGAGTACGGGTGAGTAATGTCGTCTTTAAAGAGAATTCGTGCTTAGTGTTTGACTAAATGGTTAAATTAATTAACTACTAATTTTGGTTTGGTGGTTTTAATTAATTGGAAACAAAGCAATTAACTAAGTGAGAAAAAAATCTATCATATTTGAAAAGGCAACTCCCACCCGGATCCAAGTAATATATTTCACCACAAACTCAAGTCAATTGCTAACACACCACCAAGATATGACCTTGGGATTTCTGAATTGAGATAAAAATTAAAGATAGTGTTTAATAATAACCCCACAATCTAGTTGTCCAATCACAAATACGAACTACCCACTTAGTTACCAACCAGCTAACAATGTAAGAAACCGTCAATATGTTTGATATAAGAAATATAGCTAAAATATAAGCAAACATTCAACCAATTCTAACACAAGTAGATATACTAGTTTATAAAGTAATCAAAAACACTTTAATATGCAAAACCTAACAATCGTTCACCTGGGGAAGTTACAAAAAGTCTAGCCACTCATGTACGTCATCATAGCTTCAATCTTTGTTCTAGATTGTTCTTGCATGAAAGATTTGGATTCAGGTATGAAAACGGACTAGATATCGACCCCATCAAGTCCCAAAATATGAGTATAAGGATTGATAAATCGTAACATAAATTAGGTGAAAACCTAATTTTTACAGACATTTAATGTTTTTGTGTGCCGTGGAGGCTTTTGGCTTGACCTTTCACATGGAGCTAAATGACAAAAAGTCGCGCGGGATTTCTGGCTTTTCGTGGTACTCGGAGAGTTCTTCTAAGGTCTCCTCGTATCTCGGAGACGTTAAAAAACTTATTTTCTTATTTATTTATTACAACTTCACCCAGGTTCTCGTATCTCCTCCATTCAGCTCGTTTTTCACTTTTTTAGCACACAAGGACCTGGAAGACACATTACACTAATTAATAAACAAAACCAACTAAAAACACAAACTAAACGACTCAAAATTATATAGAAACTAATACAATAAATGGTGTTTTCACACACACATCACTTGTATTCTATTCCCTAAACCAGAAACCTAGAATCGGGGCAGGTACATCTATTGAGGTCGTGGAAAACATCCCACTTGCCAAGAGCATTTAAGTATTTATTTGAACCAAGAGCACTAAAAAAACATACGAAACCCATAGATCCTTTGAAGCCATAGCTTTTAGAATTAATGTGGGATGACCATGCTCACCTCGTGTAAATTGACCTCACCATGTGTTAGGACAATGACACTACATCCAATGCATGCAATCGATGCTACCAAGCATTCCATGGAAAGCATGTCTACTTTTGTGCGCGTCGTACAACTTTAGGATGTCATTCGTTTATGGTTTTTGCAAATACCTCCTGATGTATAGCTTGACCTTACCCTTTCAAAACTTGTACAAACTGTCTCCTAACGTTCTATTAGACATCTTCAGATATTCATACTATGCATCGCTAGCTATGTTGTAAGTCAATTGATGAATTGCCGATATACGCTTTTCTAAAGTAGTAAACTCCCTTTTGCCTTTAGTATCCTACCTTAATGTGAAGAATGGTAAAAAATTTCCAAATTATCGACTATACATAGGAAAAGACGACGGCTCATTCGGAACCAACGCATGAACATTTCTTTATTGTATACCGGGTTTTTGGGAAAGTAATCGGCCACCAAGCTATCGTGAGCACCTATATTCAATATGAATATTATTTCACTAAAAATAATAATTACAATAAACATAAAAAAAATGATTACAGTCACTACTAGAAAAATAACCTATCTTGAAACACATTTAATGACACGCGAGAATTCATGACACGCAAAAGCGCGTGTCATTAAAAAATCGTCGTCGTTTAAAAAAACTGGTCAAACAATGACACTCTTTTTTGGGTGTCAACAATCTAATGTCAATATTTTAAAAAACATGACACTATAAGAATTGAGTGTCATGTTTGGTGTTAATATTTCACATTTTTCATTTCCCTCTACTCACACCCTCTCTCTCTTCCTCTATTATTGTGCAAACACACTTTACTGATAAACCACCCATTCATCCCTCCCTCTCTCACTTTACTGATAAACCACACACACCAAAAGACCCACCGCCACTACAGTGAAGGAGATCCGGTGGTCGATTCCCTCACCCCCTTACCCCCACCCTCTTCTTACCAAATACAATAGAGAAAGAAAGATCAGCAGAAGATAAGAGACACGGAAAAGACAGGAACCGAAGAGAGAGAGAGAGAGAGAGAGATCTTAGAGAAGAGAGGAGGATTTCGATGGAGGAGCAGAATACAGACGCGGCGGCGACTCCTTCGTCTCCAAAGTAAAACAAGGTAAAAACCCCCAAACCACCACCCACTCTCTTATTCTGATGCTCGTTGATGACGGGGCCTTTTATATATTAGTTAAAGTATGCATATTTAGAAGTTATATTGAGAAAATGGTGAAGCAAACCAATTAAGTTTTAATGTGCAGATTTATTAGATGAAATATATTAATTAGGATTTGTTGCATAGATAAGCTATGTTGTAAATTGTAATTTTTATTAAAGCTAGGGGTTATGGTTAGATTAGGTTTCCTTTGTAATTATCATCATTATACTCCTATAAATAGTTGATCAAAATACACAGTACGTTACGGTGTTTCCAGTATTTCCACATTCTTTGTTAGAAATGTATTATACAAAAAAATTTATTGTGTCGATGCATATTTAATGAATAAAAGTTGTTGTATTCCAATGATTTAACTTGAAACATTTTTTTAAAGTTAATATCGATGGTGGTGTTTATTATCGACGAAGTGGAGGACCACATGGGATTCGGTGGCGGCTAACGGTAGTCAGGTGGTGGGTTCGGGTCAGGGGTTAACTGAAAGGGGCTCGGAGATGGTTAAGGGTTGTTCGAGGGTGGTTTCTGAGGTGTGTTAATGACAGAGATCTGGTCATGGGGTTGGGTCTGGGTTCCGGTGATGAGTAGGAACAGGTGGTGGTGGTTGTTGATGATTATGAGTGGTGGTTGGTGTCAAGTGGTGGATACTGTCATGAATGTATACCGTATGTTTGATAATAATGTTAAGGGTGGGGTGATAGTCAGTTATCAAGAAAGGAGCCCTGACCAGAAGAACTAATATCTCAGTGTTGTAGTTGGAAGAACTAATATCTCAGTGTTCAAATAGGTTCGTACATTTATGTATTCACATTATGTGATTTCTTACTATAAGTTTTCCTTAACCACAGAAAGAAGGACGACAACGTGGGACATGGAATGGGAAGAAGGCTGACAACGATTTCTATAAAAAGATTGTATGTTAAAAATCTTCTTTTTTCCTTGCTTCAGATCGTGTGATATGTCTAATTGTCCATATGCTGTTTTAGGTGGATGCATACGAGGCAAAAAATCAAGAATTGGTTACGGAGAACTCCGATCTAAAGGGCATTGTTACGCTCAATGCATGTATGTTATCTTTCTAATAACGGTTATTTTGGCAAGATTAATGAATTTACTGAATCAGCATGGAACTTGTTTAATGTTGTTGCCAGGCAGGGCAGCTTGTTATTTAAATCTCTATCTAAGCTTTACATGCATGATGTTTAGTACAAAAGTGCTTCTTTCATGAGCTTAGAATTATCTTTCCTTGTTCGATTAATGATAATTAAACTAAGATGAGGCTCATTATGAACAAAAATGAAAACAAAATGCAGACTTAATCTAAAAAGAAGAAAGAAAACAATGAAATAGAGAAAGGGAGAGGGGAGTGGAAGCATACAACATCAAGGTAATAGGTTCGTGTATTGTGGGGGATATTATCAGAAGCTGTTACTAAGAGTTAAACGACGTATTTATGGTTTACATAAGCGGGCGAGGGATCAAGATTACGATATATACCATGAGAATCTAGTAAGATAATAGCGTGATTAGTCTTATAAGGCTATAATTTGAACCAATCCTTACGTTGGACCCATATATCCAATATGCCTAACTTGTCACATACAAGGTATGTGAGATCTTTGTAGTGCATTTTCAATATATTTGCTCTCTAGAATAAACTAAAGTGTCTTGATTAGATGTTTGAGAGAAAATCTTGACTTCATGTTACCTTTTAACAAAGAACATGCAAAATGAGCTAGTAATCTAGTATAATCTATCTTTAGTTTTTTTATTGTAACCTGTGTTACTAATATGGAGTTCTAATTTGAAATAAAAAAATTGAAACCCAAAGCTTTAGTTAGTTATTGACAGTGTGTATGAAAAAGGTGATGCGCAATCAGCTCTCATCACCATGGTTCAAGCACTAAACCATGTCAAAAATGGCGTCAACATTGTGTCTGGCACAAGGGTAATTAAGTTATTACATTTATACGATTCTTGTTTAACCTTTTCATTAATTAGCAAGAATTTCCATTAACAGGTTCGAACTCATTTCGCGAGGCCAAACTGGAAGAAAGTTTTCTCCAAAACTTGTAAAAACATGCTGGTGCCAGAATCACATATCCTCATAAGGTAAGATATCTATGTGTCTCTACCATATTCAATATATTCATCTCTCCATATGCGTTGTTAAAGAGGAGGATGTGTGTTATTGGTGCAGCCGGTGTTGCAGGGGAAGGATACGGACCAGAATGAGGTGAATAAGATATGGTAGGCGGTCAAAACAGGCACCGGTTACTGCAGCAGGCTCTACAACTACAAGAAAGATGGAACCCCCTTTTGGAATCTACTCACCATCACTCCTATCAAAGATGATAACGGTCAAGTTATGTCGCAACCTTCATTTTCATGTGATCCGTATGTTTAGGTATAGACTAACATAATGTATTGACACAATATTTTTGTAACTGTTAATACTTGTAGGATTCGATAAATGCTTATGTTGTAATGGATTTTTTGGTGGTATATATAATAAATGCAGTTCTATTATGTAATTTATTGATTTTGTAATTATAAATTTAAATATAAATCCAGGGATATTAGTCATTTTGCGGAATTTTTTTTAGGTAAAAAAACAATGACACGCAAAATGAGTGTCACAAAGGTGTGTCAAGAATGTATGTCATTAAAGAGTGTCATGAAAACGTGTCATAAATGCGTGTCAAAAAAGCGTGTCATGAACGCGTGTCATTGAAAGATGACACGCGCTTGCGTGTCATAAAAATTTAATGACATGTTCTTCCTTGACACTTTGTTGTGTGTCATAAACACCCTTTTATGATGCGCAATGCGTGTCAATATAGGGGTATTTTTCTAGTAGTGAGTAAAATAAAAAATTTAATCGCCTTCCTGATCCCTATTTAAGCACGTCTTTCGTGTTCTACGTTCTGACGTATTTTCTTCTTCCTCTATATTAATTTGTGCGCTCTCCATACCGTGTTAAAACAATTTTGTTACTTTCATCCGAAGATGATTAAGAAGCCATGAGTTCGGATATAGAAATATAGCAATTGAGGGTTGTAGAGAATGCGTAAAGAATTGAGGATTGTAAAGAACTAGGTTTTAACCCGGCGCGCGCGTTGCGGCGCGCTAAACCGGTTAAAATACTTTGACGCCTGTTGCGTAACGACAATGCTCCATATTATAGCTACTAACACTATGACTTGATGATTTCAAAACATGTGTATAAGTAATGTACATTACCCCAAAACCCAACGTTTACATTGCTAGCATAAAACTAATTTTGAATATTCAACCCAAATGTTTACACATATTCTAATTAGTTAAGGGTAGACACTCCCTCTCCTACACAAAAACACACTCCGACTTCCTCTCTATCAACTCTCTCTAGCCACTCCTCCCTACCCAATTTACAAATAAATAGATATGGGTGTTAAAATTATGTATAGGGCCTCATAGAACTTGAATAAGGACCGTAAGGATTGTATCTTCCCAACTTTAGCTAGTGACTAATGGTAGTGTTTTTTTGTTTTGGTAGTAGAATATTCGTTTTTTGATGGAAAAAAAAATTACAAATAAACAATTCTAACTTTCCAACCTTGTTTATAGTTGTCATCCACTCTCCCTCTCTCATATCATTGCCTTTTTGTTTGGCTGCCACAACTGCCATTGAAGACCACCACAGCTACAGCCACCTCCACCATTTTACACCGATACCACCATACGACACCCACCAAGTAACCGTGACCACCACACCAAATCCACCACTGCCACTGTCACTGACACAACCACCATCAACATCACCTCAATCCTACACCGCCACCACCATAACGGCACCACTACCTAGATGCCGCCGTCTACTTTTCAACAGATCTGGAGGTGGAATCCTCTCTATATACTTCGACACACCTTTGCATGAAACGAACCTCGATTAAACAGGATGGGGCAGATCTATCCGACAAAGAGCCATGCAGATGAAGATAGGTTAAACGGTACTCCACGGAATCTCTTCGCCGACACACCTTCATTACCGGTTGTTCTACTCGAAAATAGCTTCGTCTCTGGCCGCCGTTGCCACCGTCGGTAAACGACTACGGCGGTGGTGATGAATCCGGTCCATTTTGAGTTTTTTGTTTTTATTTATGTTTTTTTAGTATTATTGTAAAGGAAACAGTCAGAGAGATGAACAGAGAAACCGAGGGCCATCGAAGACCCATACAACAGCAAGTGCCACCACCGAGGAGAATCGGAACGACGACGTGTTGATAAAAGGAAATACGCCAACCAACTGAACTGTGTTCGGCACGGTATGTTTTTGCTCGGAAAAAAAAAGAGTTCGACGTAGGAAAGGCTAACCTCGTAAAATTAGAAGCAGAAGGAGTGTAGAATTGTCATTTCAGTGTGTTACTGTTCCGCTACAGTGTTTTCTGTGTGTATAGCCGACGTTGCAAATTGATATATATACAATTTGTAGATTGGGTAGGAAGAGATTGTGTAGAAAAAAAAAAAGATTTTGAGGGGTTTTATAATTAATTAGAACAATCATTATTGAAAAAAACTTACCGTTAAACGGTCGAACGATTCCAATGTTGCCATTGGAAGATTGGTGGATGCCACGATGTCCACGGTTCAACCCCGTGAGGGGCGGTGTTTTGGTTGCTCCACATCCCACGTGTCCCTCACCTCCACACCTACCACCCTAATATTATGTATCTAACAATTATGATCTTTGATGAATGGCGTCAGCGTGGTCATTGGTTTATTTTTTGTTTTCAAGCCTCCTAATTTTTTCCGGGTATAATATACAATGAAGCTCATATTCCACCCAAATTGTTGCTCCAGTCCAGTGGTTGTCTTAATCTTTATCAATGTAAAGCCACAAGGTTAGAATCGCATGCACAACCTACTTTCCTAATTTGTTTCTTTTTTCCCTCCACTTTTAACTTATTTTTTTTAATGCAATGCATTATAAATATATTGTTTATATTTATCTATAAGTTTATAAAAAAATTATTTAAATTCGAGTCGGGTCAAATATAATACATTTTTACTTTTTATATTTTTAGGTTCAATTTGGTTGTCCCTTTTTTACTTTTAATATACACTGTTTTATGAGTCGGGTCATATACAATATATTTTTACCTTTTTATGTTCAATTTAATTATTTTTTTGAACTTTTGATGTATATTGTTTCATAAGATTTTGAATATACCATTGATGCGTGTTTATTTTTATCTACATTTATATAAAAATTAAAAAAAAATCAACATGTGTTTGCAAAACTTTAATGTAATTAGATCTAATCCTACTGTTACGAACATTTTTGTTTTGTTTTTTGTTTCTACATAATTCCCATCGCACCACTTGGAGGAAAGAACCACTACAACGTACGAGCAAACCCGCTAGTTTCGCATTTAAGTCATTGCCTGATTGAGATAAGAGATCCAAATTGTGGTGCGTCTTTCTTTACGTGTGCAGATTTTATTTGTCACTCTCCCTATATCACTACTTTGGGTGTATGAGAAAATTCATATTTTTCGTTCTTACGCAAATCTTAATATACATAGAGAGTTTATTGAGGAATCACTAAAAAGTGGGAAAAACTATGAATTCATGAATTTAAAATGCAGAAAACATATTATACATGTAAAAAAACTATTAATTCATGAATTTCAATAGAGTAGATTTTTCTATTTAAAATGGGGTAGCGACGCAACTTGTAGCTCGTTTACCTGTCGTCCACTTGTAAAACTTGTTAGTTTTAAATGAATCTATTAAAATTAAAAAAAAAAGTCATTTTTGCATATAGTATGTGTGTTGTAGCGGGTTGCTTTTAAAAATCGTAATGTAGATAAAAAATAAATTTTCCTCATGGCGGAAAAAATTAATTCAAAATGTTGACAAAATAATCTTATCGAAAAGGCAAACTCAAAGTTCTATAAAAGATTTTTAAAGTTTGTAAGAGATAACAAATAACTTAGATGACTTGTATCTTTGTGCTTTAATGACTTGTTTTACAGCAAAATGTAGATAAAAATAATCCAGCGTAATGTTTTCATATTTTAAATGTTAAGAAAGAAGAATAAGAATATTGCAGGGGATCAAATGTAATCTGGGTTGGGTAGGTCTCTGTGTTAAACATAGCTATATAGCATCTTGCTAATAGTCAAATGTGTAAATATTGGGTTACTGGAATAAAAAGTTATTTGCCATTCAAAAAAAAAAAAGAATAAGAAAAAATAGGTATGATTGAGCCACGTGGTATACATGGTTTGTTAAAATTTAAAAAAAAAGAGCAAAAAGTTTTGGGTGTGAAGGTAACTATTGAGGGGGACAAGCTATAAGTTTCAAAATTCTTGATTAAAGGGCTAGAACAATAGAGCTTAAACACTTATACCTTATTGTTGGTGTTCCTTTTAGTATTGATATAGGTATATTCAAAATATAGATATACTAGCTGATTACCCCGGGAGTGTCCCGGGATTGAAAATCTAATATTACTTAATAAAAAATGATAAAAGTAGAAAACATACCAATCGTAAACTCAGTCATACGGATCATTAGTTTCCATTTGCGTTCACTGGCCTGAACATTGAAGCAAATGTGGCGATTCATAACTCACTTAAGCAGTAGCTTTGGCTTTCTCTTCATACATTTTTGAAGTTTTCATCGTTTTGGTCTCACTTTAAAGTACTTGGTTATATGATTTTATTAATACATATATTGAATTACAAACATTACATATTTAATTAAAGTAAAAATCCGAACTAATAAATCTATCAGTGTACACGCAATTATCTATTATTAAGGGTATATATGATAATTGTTAAAGTAATCAGTGCTTTGTTTTAAATCTATCAGTGACATCGTTTGTTTTATTTGTCAAAGCAAAAGTTATAATATTTGTGCATTAGATTATTGGTATAAACTTTACCTCCTGATCAAAGGTAGAAGCTAACGGAATGTTCACCTCTATTTATAATATTCATTTAATAAATGCTTGTTAGATAAATTGGAATATAAATCTTTTTATTTAAATTTGAAGATATCCATATCTTATTTGATTTATTTTTAAAAATAATAATTTAAAAAAATTATAAACATATATATATATTAATATAATATGAAAGGTAAACATGTTTATTTTATTTTGAAGATAGCCATATCTTTATAAAATATTTGAATTTATAATAATAGTATATTTAAAATATAAGTAGATTTGGTTTGTGGGAGAATTATGGAATAGATAAAGAATGTAGAGAATAGAATGACAAAAGGATTAGGGTTTAAGAAAAATTCAAAAACACTAAAATCTTTCAATTATGATGCCACATGGCAGTTTTATAGAGAGGTTGAAGCCACCATTACACGCCACGTCAGCAACGTTCAATTCTTTTATATATATTAATAGATGTGATCGGTTCGATAACCAATACAATTTTCAAAAGATAGATATATTAAAAACAACCTATGTAGCAATCGTGCTGGGTTGATTAGTTGAAGTGTTAAATTATTTAGCCTGAACATGACCCATATTGTTATTTTTATCAAAAACACCAAACCAACTCATACACATAAAAATGCATAGCCCTTAGGGGACTCAGTTCACCCATTATATGTAAAGGTGTCAATCAGATTGACAAGTAATAATCAAGTTGTAAAAGTGTTAATTGGGTTGATAGGTTGTTTTCAAAACTAGATATTATAATTACAAGGAGATTGTATTTATGTATATGACATCAGAGATAATATAACGACCATACACACACCATTGATATACTAATCACACGACACTAATACACTATACATGTCGTATGAGGGTTATACCGGGTCGTGTGAGTAATAGCAGCTAATCCTAGCGAGCTACAATGTTTTTATACCAGATGCATGTGGTGGTGGTCTTACAAATTATATGCGCTATATGATGTGTTAGATTGGCGCTTGAGAGACTGATATGACAATCAAGGGATGAGACCTAGCTCCCCAGATTTTTCACTTTGTAGTGTGATTTTTACCCAAAAAATTCAAAAATTTATTTGTATTGCAGCCTCAAAGAATTTATCAAAAAATTAAGTTAAAGATCTGCCAATGATGATAATGCACATTACCGACAAAGGTTAAACGATCCTTGTCAACCGAGAAGAAGTTGAATTATCCGAAGATAAAAATTGTTGGTGACCCGGCTTTGCGTAAACCAATTAATGATTATTTAATTAATATTCACTAGGAATTAAGAAGCCGATACATAACAAAAGGTCCTTGTCAACCAAGAGGTCAAATTTTCCATGCAAAGAAATTGTCTGGAAGTATGAGAAAGTTTCATGAAACCTGGTTTGACGACTTTTGTTGGTTAGAATATAGTGCATCAAAAGATGCTGCATTTTGTTTATGGTGCTATTTGTTCCCTATAGGAAATAAACACGGGGATGATGTCTTTATCAACCAAGGTTTTATAAACAGGAAAAGGCATATGAAAGTTTTCATGATCATGAAGGGGGTAAGAATAGTAGACATAATCATGCTAGAGTTTGGTTCGAGTTATTCAAAAATCAAAGGCATAATTTAAACTATATCTTATCACAACAATGTAAGCAAGATGAGATTGACTATCGTATTCAGTTAATCGTCGTTGTTAAAGTTATTCGGTTCCTTTTAAAACAAGGTTTGGCATTTTACAGGCATGATGAGTCTACGAATTCTAATAATTGAGGTAACTTTCTTGAACTTATAAAATGGTATTGTGAGCATAAAGATGAAGTAAATAAGGTGTTAAATTTAAAAGCTCCTGGAAATCATCAGTTGACTTCACCTAAAATCCAAAAGGAAATTGATAATGCTTGTACTACGGAGGTAAGAAGCATTATTTTGAACGAGGTTAAAGGGAAGTTCTTTTCTATTTTGATATACTAGGCTCATGATTGTTCTATAAAGGAGCAAATGGCCTTGGTTTTGAGATACTTGGCTGATGGTAGGGAAGTGATTGAACGTTTTGTTGGGGTGGTGCATGTTATTGACACTTGTGCATCATCTTTAAAAATTGTTATCGACAACTTCTTTACAAAACATGATTTAACAAAAAAATTTAGATGAAAATAAGTCTAGGTTTTTTATATTCATTGTTTTGCTCACCAGTTGCAGTCAGTAGTGGTGGCTACGTCATCTGAATATGCATCAGTGAGTTGTTTTTATTTTTTTATTAATTTGGGATGATTGTGAATATTGTTGGAGCTTCATGTAAAAGGAAAGATATGATTAGGCAAAAACAATATGACATTTTTGTGAAACATATTGAGATGGGTGAAGATTGTACAGGAAAAGGGAAAACCAAGAAATTACTTTAGCCCGAGCTGGTGACACTCGATGGGGCTCCCATCTTAAAACTATAAATCGACTTTTAGACTTATGGAAACCAATGAGAGAAATTCTTATTGCTTTATCTAGATATGGCCCAGATAGAAAAATTAGGGGCACTGCGCTAAGTATGGCTAAGAAAATGGAAATCTTTGAATTTGTTTTTATTGCTCATTTAATGTTGAATTTATTAAGAAAGACAAATGACTTGTCACAGGCCCTACAGTTAAAGAATCAAAATATTCGTAATGTTGTTCGATTGATTGAACATACAAATTATGATATAATGAAATATAGGGAAGACGGATGGGATTAGTTGATGAAAGAAGTCACCATATTTTGTTCTCAAAGTGATATTCATATGCCTAATATGGAAGATGTCATCCTAAGACGAGTTAGAAGGACAATTGATGATGAACCACAAACATATCTCCATCATTTTCATTATGATATTTTCTACCAGGTACCTTATACTTATACTTATATATTTAGGTGCATTACTTATTACATTTCAACGCCCCACTTACGGTGTGCGCATATAATGTATATATGTGTGGCCATAGGGGGGCAAAAGTAAAGTTGCACTAGTTTTAACGTTATTTTACTAATTTCGTGAAAATAACGTTAAAAACGATGGACGGTTAATCATGCATCATGTGGTGGCGTTGATAGCCAAAAGACAAGGGGGTACATGCACCAATCGAGTTTGTCCCGATTGCTAAGTGTTATGTGCCTTATGTCCAAGGCTTGATACAAAACCACATCGAGCCGGGGGTCTCACTGGAAGCAGCCTCTCTATTCTCAGGGGATAGAGGTAAAGCTGTCTACATCTTACCCTCCTCAGACCCTACCTTAGCTTTGCTATAGGTGGGATTAACTGAGTATGATGATGATGATGACGACTTATTACATTTCATGTTACCAAACTCTGAATTTTCTTCAAACGGTTCTAGGTTGTTGATCTTCTTCATAGTGAAATGAATGAGCGCTTTACTAAGTCAAACTCAGAGTTGCTTGCGGGTATAGCGTGCCTTGATCCTAGAGATTCATTTCAGTCTTTTGATCGTGTGAAGTTATTACGATTTGTTGAGTTATATTTAGAAGATTTTAATGACTTTGATCTTGGTCAACTAAGGATACAACTAGACTGGCATATTTCAAATATGAAAATTAATGAAGTCTTTTACGGTCTTCATGATATTGGACAACTTGCAAAGAAAATGGTTCAGATGAAATATCATATTACAAATTAATGGGTTAGGTTATCCTATACAGTGTAAAAAAATGAGAATGGTGAGAAGGATACAAAAAACACAATAGATCATGAAATATGACACAATGAGCCACAAAATATAACACAATGTAAAAAATATAACACAATGCTAAAGAAAAAAGACACAATAAATCGCAAAAATGACACAATGATGAAAATAAGAAAAAGACACAATGCTACATAAAAGACACAATCATATAACGTAAATTCTAAAAACTACAAGCTAAAAATTAAAAAAGCGAAAACCCAAAAATTGTAGGGTTTGATGAGATGGTTCCAATGCCGCTTGAATGAGTTCGATCGGAGTTCATTTGATACTCTTCCTACGACTTCCTATTTTTTTTCTTTCACTGTGTATTTGATCCTAACCCACGAATGAACTCGTATATCGACTACTTGAGTCGGCTTTGCTCTTGCCTGTTGTAACGGCTACTGTTGAAAGATCCTTAATTTTCCGCGATGAAGTTTATCAAGACTGATTTACGCAACAAGATGGGTGATATTTTTCTCACAGATGCATTGGTGTGCTATGTACAGAAAGATGTTTTTGAAATGGTTGAAACGGAAGTAATTTTGCAAAGGTTTTGAAATATGGGACCTCGAAGATCACAATTACGAAGCGTTGGTAAAAAAAAGTAATTGATGTACGCTAACGAATTATATATGAATGCAAAAAAAAAACTCTATTATGACCCCCTGTTTAAAAATTTCTAGTTCCGTCACTGTGTGAGCCAATTGAAAACTCATTTAAAGCTCTAAAACGTACTAGTCCATTTGTAAGACCAAGACTTATTTAAAACTTAAAACTTAATCTAATGGGTATGTTTTTTAAAAACCCAGATAGAGTACCTAAATCTTGAGAGACGCCCAGCCAACGTCCTCTTTTTTATCGTTTACATGGCCGTGACGATTGCATGTGGTGTACGTAAATTAGCACCAAATAATACGTCCAATGCCGTGTCAGAGCAGTCTATTGCCGATATTATTGATCTGACTCAGCTCTCATCAAGCAATCATGCCTCTTAAAGAAATATCAAATTCTTTTTGTCCACATTGTTATGCATCTCTTGGCATACTCAATTTTATTTCATTTCCTATATCATTTTGTATATATGTGAGTATTTTAGGTTTTAAAAAGGAAAAAAACAAAACAGTACAATAGAAACAATATTTGAATATTGTTACACTTAAATCTTTACAAAGTACTTTTTTTTTTAAAGACCAACAAATAATTTTATTCCAACACTGATTAACAAATCTTTACAAAGTACTATTTTAGTCCAAAGCAACACATCAAATTCTCAAACTTTTCAAAAACCCACAACTTTTCCCGTAATATACAAACTTTTGCTTGCTATATGCGTGTGTGAGAAAGAGAGAGTCAGAGAGAGTGAGGGGTCTCACACATGTCTACAAACCAAGTCCGGTTTCCGGGACCTTGATTTCGGACTTCACAATCAGAAGCCGACCACAACGTGTCTCGAACTTGACTCATGTCCGCCAATTTTGGATGCTCTAACTATAAAATCACTCAAATTTAAATTTCATTGTCATTATATTTTTTAAAGTACTTACAATTATTTAAATCGAATGACCTAGATTTATTTAACTATTATAAATCTTAAATACGTCTACAATGGTGATTTTTATTTATTTATAACTATCTCACGCTTAAGATTAAACATAAAAGATAATCTCAACACGTAATCAAGTCGTACATCCACAAATGAAACAATACTAAAACTTATCTTTATACTTAGAAATCAACACAGAAAAAAACTTGATTACGAAATGTTTTATAGGTAAAAATATTCCCATTTTATAATGAATGGATGTTAATAGACATTTTCACACATGTCATATTGAAAGCAAGAGGAACCTTCCTCTTTTTTCCTTCTTGCATCTTCTTTCATCTTCTCCCTTTAGTATCATGCTTTCATAAGAATATTCGTTATTATTTTTAAATTTCTCCCAGCAATTGGGACTAGCTTGATCCCATCACAGTTTATTAATTTAATTCATTATTATTTATTATTTTCTAAAACAAAACCGTTGTAGTACACCGGTGCAATCAATCCATGGCATTTCTAGATTTGTTTGTGGTAGCACTGATTCCGGTTCTAAAGACCCTTGTGATCACCGCGGTCGGGTTACTCCTCGCTATACCGCGTGTTGATATCTTAGGTGACGCGGCTCGCCACCATCTAAACAATGTAAGTAAAAGTTAGAACATGATAATTGTACATTAAATATCAGTCACTAACTTATCTCCAATGTTTTTGGAACAGGTTGTGTATTATGTCTTCAATCCAGCACTTATTGGAGGTAGCCTTGCTGATACTGTCACAGCCTCTTCCATAGTTTCTCTGTAAGTCCAACTAAAGTAACATAATATTCATTCATGATTTTATTTTTAACAAGTTTTTTTTTTTTTTTTTTTTTTTTTTTGTGGAATAAAAAGGTAACATGAAAATTTGAAGCAAATTGTTGTCTTACGTTTCTTTATTAATTTAATTTCCAATTTACTTCAATTTTCATCTTATTACAATGAAATACCTGGACAACGGACGGGTATAAAACTAGTAATTAATCAGATAGTTTTATAATTAATTAAATAATTCCAATTTGCTTCGGTTTTTATTTTATTACAATGAAATACCTGGAGAACGGACGGGTATAAAACTAGTTGTAATTAATCAGATTAGTTTTGTAATTAACTAACTAATTGATTGATTAAATGTAGATGGTTCATGCCGGTGAACATCCTTCTCACATTCATAATCGGATCAGGGCTTGGATGGCTGCTTGTTAAAATCACTAGAACCCCAGAAGACTTGCATGGTCTAGTCATCGGTTCATGCGCTGCAGGTGCTCTGCTCACCTCTATTTTGCAACAAACTGATTCGTTTATGGTTATTTATATAGGAATTGAAATATTGGTTAATTACTTTCTGTGTTTTGTATAACTAAAAACAGATCTCTATATATATTCAAACTAACCAATAATAATAAATCTAATAGATAATAAACTTTGCTAACAATTTATGATCATGCTCCTTCAGGAAACCTAGGAAACTTGCTTCTGATCATCATTCCTGCGGTTTGTGAAGAGGATAACAGCCCATTTGGGGATAAATTGACTTGCTCGACTAACGGGCAGGGTCTGGTTTCACTATCTATGGCGGTAAATGTCTAGAAATTGATCGCGTGCTTATTTTAATTTCGTGTTCTGGTTAGGAACTGATGCGAATGATTTGCTTTCGTGGGGTTTCAGATTAGTGCGGTTTATATTTGGACATATGTTTTCAATATCATACGAAAATATGGGAATTTGAGTGGCAAAGACATCGTGAAAGCATCGACTATTAGCATTGATTGTTCGGGTAGAACTTTGGATATGTTCAGGGAAAATTACACCGAGGCGTTGCTACATTCTCGGCAGTCGAGTTTTAATGATTGTGAAGCTCCTGATGATGAATATGAAGAGGTGCAAGAAAATAGTATAATACTTGAAGATGCCTCAGACAAAAAGGTAGTAACATTTTTAATATTAAAAATGTCAAGAATTTATGTTTTTACATCATGTTTGTTGTTTGATGAAATGATGAATTTAAGCAGGAGACCGTGTTAACGAAGATTAAATCGCATCTTGATGCCCTTTCGGACAAGATCAATCTCAAGATGTGGTTCACACCTACCACCATTGCGACGGTATATATGATCTTGTAACTGTTTTTCTAGATGTAAGATTTGTTTACATATACGCACTTTTTTCGATCAGATCGTTGGGCTTCTGATAGGAGTGATCTCTCCGATTAGAAAGCTAATGATCGGTGATCATGCCCCCCTTCGTGTTTTTGACGGTTCTGCAAGTATTATTGGGTACACAACTACAGGCATCACTTATCTTTATATTGTAATATTAGTCCAATTTTCGGTTTTGTGTGTTTAATTTTCTTTCTATAATGTTTGATGAAACCAACAGTGAGGCAACAGTTCCAGCCATGACATTGGTTGTGGGAGCCAATCTTTTTAAGGGTATGTTTAATTATTCTTTCTTTTTTTTCATAACTGCCTAGAAACAAATATTTTTGTTAATCTTTTTAATTTCTATTAGGTATGAAGAAATCGGGAGTAGGCTTGTGGCTGATTATAGGAATTCTAGCTGTTCGTTACGTCGCTTTGCCAATCGTGGGCATTGGTGTTGTGAAAGCCGCACAATATGTTGGATTCGTGGGATCAGATTCCCTATACGTGTTTATTCTTTTGATCCAATATTCTGTTCCGCCAGCGATGGCTATTGGTAAGATTATATTTATATATCATAGTAACACCAAAAGAAATACAATTTATAAATTAAAGAAAAGTTTCATAAAAGTAGAACCAAAGGTGTCAAAATGAACAGGTCAGACAGGTTGAATATCAGATGTTGGGTTGGGTTAAGTTGCACCGTTTCCTTATTCAAGTTTTTAGATTTTTTTTATAATAAATACCACGTTAAATATGACCCGGATGTTAAAATTTCAATTAATTTGGCAGGTACAATAACACAGTTGTTTGAGGTAGGTGAAAGTGAGTGTTCTGTCATTATGCTATGGACTTATGGGGTGGCATCAATAGCTCTCACATTGTGGTCCACCTTTTTTATGTGGCTTGTTTCTTGATCATAAGCTGGATGTCACAAGAAAAAGAATTAAGAACCTATATTGTTTTATATGATTAAAATAAGTACGAACCTATATAGTAATGATTGCTTGTAGTTTACTACTATTTGTTGTCAAAATTGTTTATCATGTAGACCAATAAAGCTCTTGTACTTATGATTGTTGCAAAGGTGTATGATGCATTGATGTTCAGCCAATCATGTGGTTTTGGCTCTACCGGCACAAAGTGTTATTGGTGTTTTTGTCAATTATTATCAATTGGTTTACTAAAATTTTAGATTTGTTCTCTAGCTTTACAAAACTATACAGATAGTTCATATAATTTACACTTTATAACATATTTAGTCCCTGACCGTAAATCTAAATGCATTACCAACACAAGGGTCATCCATATATCCTTGAAAAAAGTTCGGGACTAAATTCATTACAAAGTGTAAACCACAAGGCCATCCGTGTACTTTTAGAGAGTTATAGACCAAATTCAAAGTTCTAGTAAACCAACATGAAACATAAATGTATTTTGGAAGGTGATCATGAGGAAGATTAGTTAAAGAATCTTTCTTTTGTTGGTCGTTAATGATGTTAATTTTTGAAACGAGCAAAACACACGGTTTTGGGACTTTGAGGTGGATAAGACATTTAGTGTCAAAGCTAATCACAATTAGACCGGATGGTGTGCAATTGGGGAAGGCAATCGGGGAAGTGAGCTGGACAAGTACCCGATCGGGAACACCGCCCCCCCCCCCCCCCGATTCAGGTTCGGTGCCTTCAGGGATTTCACCCCGTTCCTCCCGAGCTTCTTAATCAGGTCCAAGTATCAATTCAGAAGGCGATTTCCGATATTAAAGCCTTCAGTCTGTTTTGGGGTTAAAGCCAGGGCAAATCAACTGAATCTGGATTGGAATTTATGGTGCTCTTTTAACTTGTATAGAATAGGCTGGTGATGTATGTATGTTTGTTTCGGTTCTTGTATTGGTGATGTATGGTGTATTGCTAGTACCCCGCTAGCTTGGTGGAATATAATTTTGTTGATCGTTCAAAAAAAGATAAACACTATCAAGCTAAGGGGTGTGGTTCCCCCTCCCCTTGTACACATCAGCGCCACGTCATTTCCTCCTTCCTTTCCGGCCAAATAAAGGAAATGGTTCCCCCTTCCCTTTTTTTTATTTTCTAAAAGGAAAAAGACCAAGAAAATAATATATAATAGAAAGTAGTGGGTGACATATATATATTATTATATATAAAAGAAACTAACTAAACATATTATATTCAACGGGGAGAATGAGACAAATTCACCCAAGTCACCGAAATAGGAAGGGGGCGGTGTTCCCCAACGGGTGAAGAGTCCACGTGGGCTCCCCGACCTACTCCCTGCATCCATATCCCATGGTCTCACTCTATTTTATCTTGGAATATATATTAACACACACTAACACTCAGTTCCACAAACACCCATATCAAGTTATCAACACTCGTAAACATATAAATTGAGAGGAAACAGAAGAGAGGTATTGGCGCACGTAGGGGCAAGGGATTAAACACCCATATCACGTTATCAACATACATAAACATATAAATTAGGGGGAAACAGAAGAGAGGTATTGGCACGCGTAGGGAGGCAAGAGCTTAAAGGTAGTGCTTGAGCCTGTTTGTCAAATGAGCTCCAATTCAGGTTTGGATCTAGATACAATTAAGCTTTCTTTGTTTAAGTTTGATTTGATTCAAGTTTTTAGCAAGATAAATTCAAATACTTTGATGTGATTTCACCATACCAGAATCTGTTAGAACTAATCATGTTAATAATCAAAAGTTGGAGGATATAAATGGTTTGGTTTGTTTTATTTTAGAAAGAAGATTTTTTTTAAGATTTATAGTAGTTTTATGAGAATTGGATTTTAATAATCCAAACTTTGCCTCGTTTGTTCGACAATAATCTTTACTTAAAAATCCGCACAATAGTCTCAACCTCCAATGTATTGGCCGACAACGAACTTTTGTTAACTTAGAACTAACTTAGTTAGTGGATTCTGACGTGGACACCAACGTGGCATGCTCACGCTAATGTGGATGATGACGTGGCATGCCAATGCTGACATGAATGATGATGTGGACGCTGACATGGCATGTTGACGCTCGCATGGACGCTAACGTGGATGGTGACATGACATGACATGCCAATGTTCACAAACTTGGTTAGTTTTCAGTTAACAAAAGTTTACTATCAGCCAATACTTTGAAAGTTGGGACTGTTTTGATGATTTTTTTAAGTACAGATTATTATTGGCCAACGAGGCAAAGTTTGAATTATTAGAATCCAATTTCCCTAGTTTTATTATATTTGGGTTCCTTATAAGAATATATTACTTGTTCTCGAAGTATTGTTTATTATAAATAGAGATTGTATGTTTGGTTTTATGCACCTTCAGTTTTAATCAGTTTTTCTCTTGTTAATCTGTTATTTGATTAAGTTAAAAAGGTCTGGTTTTCGAAAATTGGTATCAGAGTGGTTCATTAGTTAGGAGGCTTTTTATCATCATATTGTCAAGGTTTTTGGTTGGACGTTTGACGGTATTGTCGATTGATTCCAACGAAGACGAACAAGAAGCCATTATGAAAAACCCAGCCAGGAACTAGAAATTACAACACAAACATCAAAGAAATTCTAAAAGATAAAATTACACCAAGTTGTCCAATCTATATCTTTCGAATTTCCTCTATGCTTAACACACAAAAATGAAAAATGTTGGATATTTGTAGTCTAGAACATCGAATTCAAACATAAAACAAACCTTGAAATCGAATGGATCTTCAAATAATATGAGTGAAACTTGGATTAATCTTTAAGTCGTATCAGACCTATCAGATAAACCTATTTGCGGGTTACACGCAAAGATTTATCAGATTAGACATAGATACTCTTGAGTGAATTTTGATTTGATATTCTGTGATATTATGTTGATGGTTTCTCTCTTGTATAACCGTATTATGAATGCCTCTCTTTTCTAATATGATCGAGATGAAGAGTTATATATTGTTGCCAATTATTACTATATTGTTCACCACACATTAAATGTCCATATTTAGACTAAAAACTGTTTTTTTTAATTGATCTGAACCATTGATTTGAGGTGGTTAATTATGAGATTAAATCTCAGCCCTGCTAAATAGGCGGTTCTCTCCAAATTTTGACAGTTTATTTTTTTCAAATGCAGTTAACAATTTACCACTCCACTCCTACAAAACTGGGAAGTGGTATGGGTAGTTATTCCCCATCAAACACAACCATCGCTCCCCTTCATACCTTTAGCCAACAAAATTATTTCTGGCCTCCACTTCCCTATTCATGTTCATCTCTTCTCTGCTCCTTCTTCTTAAATGTCATCGTCGTCACCAGCTCCATCTCCACCGTTCGCCTCCACGGTCAAGCTAACTGATTAGGTATGCTTCAACTCTATGAATTTCATCAAATCTTCAACACTTTCTCGGTTTTATCTAACGGTGCTGATTGCAGTACTATTTTCTCATATTATGAAGGCAGTTATTAAGTATTTCTCATTTCCCCCAATTTTTTGTTTGATTGTTGTTAGTCATCGTTGTGTATTTGTTTGATTATTGTTAGTCATCAATTAGGGAGGGGCGGTTCGTGTTTTGGGTCAAAACAAACGCAGTTATGGTTCTGGTTCGAAACATCTCATTAATGGGTGGTTTAGCTTGGGAATTATTCAAATGTGCTGCATCTTTTCTGTTTGCTTAGATCCCGATTTTCAATGGTGAGTTTGTTTAATTTTAATGATTTACTAAGTATGATTATAGATTACTGATTAACGAATAATTTCTTAATATTTTATATTGAAGAGAATGAGTTATTTTGTGTGTACCGTTCTTTGAAGGATGCAATTCCAATTGCAATATGGAGAGTTAACCAGGAGAATGCAGGAAGGCTCGATATTGAAATGTTAGCTATGCTAAAAGAACAATGGTCTTCTTTGTAATGAAGGTACACAACACAATTATATATTCTATTTTACTAAGTTTTGGCTTTTAAAGGTATGTATGTTGTTCTTAATGTTACATAATTTTTTTTGGTTACATACAGGCCTTTTTCTTAAATCATCGTCATTAGTTCTTACAACTTCACTTCAGTCCCTACACTTTAGTTTTTGTCAACTTGAATACCTTATGCTCATTTAATTTTAACATGACCAGATGTTTATTCAATCTGATATGACTACAACAACCATGCTCACCTACGCCTTTAAATACAATGATGGAAAAGGGATTTGCTTTCTTAATGACTATTTGATAATTGGTGTGAACCAAAAAAAAAGTTCTCTTGGATAATCTATGTCAAAGAGATTCTATTAGAGTGAAATATGAAGTAAGAAATTAAAGTATTAATTTTTTTTTAACGAATAGCATTGTGGCTAATGATATGGCGGAAGTGAAGTCGAAGACGTATTTATGGTTGAAGTATAGAAGTAAACATAATAACATTGTTTGGAATGAATGGATCAAATATCCTTTGTATATGATTGTATAGTTTTTGGCGGCTCCGTATTTTAGAGCTTGCCGGTTTTATGAAAGTTTCTGTTAAAAAAAATAGTGGAAGCTCATGTGTGTTATGGTGATCCTCTCCAAAAATGTTCTTTGTAAGGACAATCTTGCTGCCCACATGGTAAATGTTGGGATCTGCATACCTTTCATTTTTGATAATATTATCTAAAATTGGTGTAAGGGTAAGTGTTTGGTGTAATATGTAGGGGTGAGCATTTCGTGGTTCGGACCCACAGGAATCGTGGACCCGACCTGCGAGACCATGGACCCGAACCTTTTTAAATATATGGGTCGGTTTTCGGTTCTAGTTTTATATGAATTATTGGTTCCGGGTCGGCTCGGTTCCAAACCCACGGTTCTAATATAAGAACCACAAGAACCAATTGTATTTTAATTAAAAAAATAAAAAATAATCTTTTTTAGTCTTTTCACCATTCATTTTTAAGTGTTATTGCAATCAATTTCATATAATGTTAATACAATATTAAAAATATTATTTATAAGAATAACAATGTATTTTTCTCAATGTTGTAAAAATCGGCCTAGGCGCTAGGCTAAAGGTTATATCGGAATTAAACCATAGTCAAAGTTCTAGGCGTTTTGGCCATTAGGCGGGCCTAGGCGTTGGATTTTTTTTAATTTCTAAGTATTTCTAGGTATTTCTTAGTATTATGTGTATATATCCAAGTATTTTTAAGTATTATGTGTATATATCTTAACATATTTTCAAAAAACACATAAATGTGTGTGTGTGTGTTTATATATATATATATGTATAAAATACTTATAAAATACCAAAATGCCTAATGCCGCCTAATTTTCGCCTAGTCCCGACTACTCCCTAAGCTGGACCTCACCGCTCGCCTAGCGCCTTTTGCAACATTTATTTTTCTTGAAATGTTTTTTTGCTTGATGTATATGCATAGACGTGATATATCATATTATATATTATATCCAAATTCGAAGTAAATATTTATGTATGTCACTCTGATGTGTGTGACAAAATTGTTACGAAAACATAAGTCAAGAAACGAAAAGTGACTTTAAAAAGAAACTCATTGGCTATTGTTAGAACAATATGGAGAAATTATTTTACGAATATGATAAAAGAATAGGAATATGTAATCCTCTAAAAATGGCTATTACATTAAAAGGTTCTAGAGGGTCAGACCCTTTACCCGACCCATAAGAACCTTTAGGACCCGGAACCACATAACATTTTAAGGTTCGGTTCGTGGTTCCTAATTTCAACAATAAAATGGTATAAGGTTCTGGTGGATCCGGGTCGGGTCGGGTCGGTTTCGGACCCTTTGCACAGCCCTAGTAATATGTGTGTAGGCTATCATAGGGATGTTCAAAATCAGGTTTCATAGGAGAAGTGAGAGTTGTTTTTGCTAATTAATGTAGAGACAACTGAACCAGTGAACGATTTCAGCTTTCCTCCCCCTTAGAGCTTCAAGTTCTACATGTAAGTTCCATATCCAAGATGATTGATATAATAACAATATTTTTTAGTTTTTACTAAAAATTATATGTAATGTGAGACGTGTTCATACATAAAATGCAACGAACTGACTAATTGAGGTGTAAGAAATGTAGTTAATTAATCTAATGTCCTCGCCATTCTACTATTTTTTTATAAGATTTGAGTACTCAAATCTTATAAAAAATAGTAGAATGGCGAGGAACATGTATCGGGAAATCGTGGGTGAGAGGGTTTAACAAAGGTTATTCTTTCCAGAGCAAGAAAAGAAAAAGTGATCATCATAACTTATTTAGTTTCGGTTCTTTCAGGTTAGATTGATTTTTTTTTTTTTTTTTGTAAGTTTCCAAGCTTACAATGATTTCGATTTCATTCCTGTTACTTAGCTTTAGTATTTGTATGTTTTGAGCTATCAAATATTGACATTAAGAGGTAACTGGAGAATAATTGTTAAAGAAGTCGATGATATGAGATTTGGAAACACTCAACTCCTTTGTTTAATCAAAGGCGTCTTGGGCGACGGTTCGAGCATTCGTTTTTGCTGGATTGTTGGTGTGGTGAGGAGAGTTTCAAGCATAAATGGCCTGATCTATACCTGCTGGAAAAAAACAAAAAATGTTCGGTCAAAGATCGAATTGGGTCAGGGGATAGAGTTTGGAATTGGACTCGACGGCCGACGTCTCAAAGCGAAGTGCGTCAGCTGAATGAATGTTTGCAGACATTGGCTTCAGTGGCCTGCACGACATATGCGAACAGATGGAAGTGGCTTAGTGACGGGTCAGGGGTTTTCTCAGTTAGATCGGTAAACAGACTGTTCCTTAAGGGGCACGACTACTCAGGTAACTTCGTTTTTAAATGGATATCTTAGGCTCCAACGAAATGTAGCTTTGTAGCTTGGCGGGCTGAGATGGACAAACTTCCTACTCGAGTGGCATTGGCTAGAAGGAATGTTAGCATTGCGAGTCAGGTTTGTGGCTTCTGTAATTTTGATGACGAGTCAGTTAGTCACATCCAGTCACATCCTCACAGGCTACGGGTTCACGTTTGGCATCTGGATGGGGATAGGGAATTGGTGCAGTTTGGAGCCGCCGTTTGCTTTCTCTATTCGTGACCTGTTGCTTATTTACAAAAAAGCCCAGGGTGGAAAGTTTGGTAAGAATATTGTGCACGGTATCGTGATAGTTACCATATGGTCTATCTGGAAGGCTAGGAATGACGCGATGTTCAATGGCAAGAAAACGAAGGTGCAAGATATAATGGCTAGTGTTAAATCTAGGACTTATTTATGGTTGAAGCATCATTCTAGGCTCAAAGGTTTGGTTTGGAAAGATTGGGTCAAATACTCATTGTATATAATGTAATCGGCTTTCTTGGGCGGTCTTCGTTTTGAAGTTCTATGTTCAAAAAAAATTGACATATTCCGCTATTAAAATCCCTTTGTATTTTAAATTCTTATTGGTGCATAAATTCCTATAACATGGTATCATTTGATTGGTCTATTAACCCATTTATGTTATTACATTTTTAGTTGATTCCTAATTTTGTTATTGAAGTGACTAATACTTATTTATAACCAAGGTCCAAGGTTATATGTTAAGAATGAGAATGCTTCTTTTATTGGGAAAAATAAGTGTTTAAAAAATAGAGTTTGCAATATGGGTGGTTTGGGTAACGATTCAATGTGGGTCTTTTATTGTACCAAGTCAAAACTATTGAATTAATGGGTCAATGTGGGTCTTCTATGTGTGTGTAATGGGATGGCCTGCTTTATGTGAAATGGTGTACATTGAAAACAAGCCATGAATCAAGGTTACCGTTTTAGTAAGTGGGTCAAGGTTACCATTTTTTAGTAAATTAAAATACCTTACCGCCTGTTACGCAATGACAATGTTCCATATTAGGCCGTCCGTTGTGGAGTCGTGAGCGACCGGGCGCGAGTCACCAACGTGACTCTCAAGGAACCCGATTACCTAACCCCGTTGTAGCTGGAGGCGACAGCCCCGATGGCAGCTGATAGAACCCGGGTAGCGTCACTAATTGTGGCTTCTCCGCCCGACGGACACGGTTGCCAGCGTGTATCCTCCGACCCTGCCTCTTTTGATTGTGTTGAAAAAATAAAAACAGGGAACTAATGAATAACCCCATCGAAAACTACATGCAGATTGGAAAAAAGAAATAACAAAAGATGAGTCTCTCTCTCTCCTTAATAAATTCGAGAAGATATGGTTGGATACAATTGTGGGTTTTCAACGTTTTGGAAACAATTACTTGATTTATGATTATACAAGATTTAGTTGTATAGTAAATAATAAGACTATGGGGTGTGGTTCCCCTTCCTCCTTCCTTCCCCTTGTCCACATCAGCGCCACATCATTTTCCCCTTCTCCTCCCCCTTCTAGGGGAAATGGTTCCCCCTTCCCTTTTCCTTTTTATAATAATTTTTAAAACATAAAAAGACAAAAAAAAATATATATAATATTAATATTCTTGGATTTTGGGACGGGACAGACGGGAAGAAAGTCCCGATTACACCGAAGCATCATGGGGGGGGGGGGGGGGGGGGGCGGTGTTCCCCTTGGGGAAAACTTCCACATCATCCTTCCCGAGCACTTTCCCCACCCACACCCCATAGTCTAATAGTAAAGTGTTGCTCTTTTACACTTTTAGAACACTGATTGCAAATATTAGTCAACAATACCAGCCCACAGTAAAGTAAACTGCTTCGAGTACGGGATTTCAAAAACACTATCTTTTATTATAAGCAAAGCTTTAGAAACTCTTCTCTCTACAACAACTACAACCACCACCGGTTGTCATGACTCCTCCGCCACACACACGACCACCACGCTAAACCCGCCACACACCCACCAAAAAGCCTAAAACGGTTCTTTGACACAACCAATTCGCTGCCAGCCTGATCGTTGTGTTATACAAATCCCATCTTCATCCAATCGAAGTATCGAACCCAGAAAATCAAAGATACAAAAGCCACCACTTGACCACTCACGTCGTGACCACCACCGTATCTACCGCCGATTGCACGACTTTGTCGCCGTCATCAGAAAGTTGGTGTTGCCGTTGTATACCAGACTATCATCGACATCACGCTTCGATTGAGCCCCTATAGCAGGCCAAAATTACAAAGTTGCCACCGAAGTTGACCAAGGTCAAAATTAAAGGGGCCACCGATTGGCTGACACGTGGTGAACCGTGATTGAAGAAAATGGACGGCCACCGACGTTGTACTTTAGTAATATACTAGCACAATGCCGTTGGCCGCGCGTTGCGGCGGCGAAATTATGATGTCAACGTTATGGTTAACGACATGTGTCGTCTTAATATATACATTAGCGCTTAGTGGGCCTTTGAAGCCTTAATATATACGTTACATAAAAAACTGTTATGAAAATAGCGTGGATAATGACCGACCGATTTTATAGATATTATAATATCCGTTAATATGTGTATTTTAAACACATTTAAAAACGTTAATATATCGAATATACATAAAATAACATATTAATTTTCATGATATAACCTTTTTATTATGTAGAATTTAGAACACAATGGAATAAAACCATCCCAGTAGCAAAGATCAGACATGTATATAAAATTTATTGCATAAACCTGGTAGAATGATATCTCTTTTACATTTGTAAAAGAACCAATTAAAGATATACGTGTATTCTTTAAAAATACATCTAAGATATTTATTACAATTTTGTATTATTTTATCTTTTTTGGTTTTTTTTTCAGATTAAAAATACATCTAAGATATTTATTACAATTTTGTATTATTTTATCTTTTTTGTTTTTTTTTTCCAAAACCAAGAACCAAAGGTTAATTATCAAACGGGTCAGTCAACGTACATTTCATTTACCCATCATTTGTGGAGTGGTATAGGGAAATGAAAATAAGAATTTGAGGCCATTTGATCTTAAGTTCGAATCCAATCTAGAGAGATTTTACTGCAGTGGCCTTCGGGCAATGGGTTTTTCTCAATGTTTTAAAAACCGGGTTTTTAATTATATCGGACTGAGCTGAAAAATGGTTTAAACCGGTTGAACCGCCCGTTGTATCGGGTGGTTCAACCGGGTTGATTAGTTAGCTATATATAATTTCATAAATTACAACTTTAATACAAAAAATAATCTAAAAGTACATAATTACATACTAAATTACTATCAAAAAAGTTAATCAATAATTAAAAAATAATCCAAAAGATAATCTAAAGTTTTTATTTTTTTAAAAGTTATTCCTTAATAAAAAATAATCTAAAAAAACCCAAAAACTAACCTATGCCGGTACCGGTATAGCGGTTCAAACCGGTATACCGGATTTTACCGGCGGTATAGAATCGATACCGTTTCCCATATTTACCGGAGTGTTTCGTACCGGATTTCCATCCAAAAATGGTAATACCGGTATAACCGGCCGGTATTTACCGGTTTTTAAAACATTGGTTTTTCTACGAATTGATAGCTTAGTGGATTTGAGTTGCCTAGTGGGCAACCATTTATCCAGTACTAACTCACCTGCAATTCAAGTGGTATTTAGTTGACCATTAAAAAAATATATGTACATTTCAATTTCGAAAAAGCATCTAAAAGTTATGGCACATTTCACTTTCAAAAAATGAACATGAACAAAAGTTTTGCCAAAACAACCCATTGTTTTGTTAAAACCATTCACTTGTTTTCAAAAATATCACCAATTTTAGTTAAAGTAATTCATCAACTTCGATTCTATACACACACAACCAAATATTTAATTTTACCAACAACCCATAGCAAAGAAAGTTGAAAGATTTCAACACAATGGCCCTCTGCTTCTTCTGGCAATTCATTCTCTCTCTCACACACACACACAAAAACACTATCCCTCTACTCTATCTACAATCTCTCTACTACATTACCACCTCGTTTCTGCCCGCACACCACCTCCACTACAACATGACCGCCACAGCAACCACCACATTCTACCTCTTCTCTTTCTACAAACCCAAATTTTTTACTTTCTTTCTAAAAAAACCCAGCCACCACCGCCTCTCTCTTGCCTTACCATCATTATCGAATTTCATATTCATATATACAACCAATGAACCAAAGTAAGCCCATAAAATAAGTAAGATGAGTTATTTACGCACTTTTAAATTTTGGCATGGCAAACAGAACCAAAAGAGGAAAACTTACGTTTCTACGCCGATCAAGCTAAAGGTCGTTCGTTTTTTGTTGTCGCCTTGCACTCCGGTGAAACATGTTCTGCTTTTGCTTAATTTTCGGCTGTTCACCAAGTAAAGTGAAGTAAGGTGAACTACCCATGAAGGTCTTCTAGAAACAGAGGTGGTTAAACCACCGACCAATGGTAAGGCAAAAGAGAGGCGGTGGTGGCTGTTTTTTTTAGAAAGAAAGTAAAAAATTAGGTTTCTAGAGAGAGGAGAGGTAGCATGTGGTGGTTGATGTTCGACGGTGGGTTACGATTTTGTAGTCTTTTAGCCATTTGTAATCATCTAGTCACCGTCTTCGGAGAAGATCAGCCATCTCCTCCGGTAACAAACACCACCACCTCCCCGAAGCTAGACGCAGTGGGTTGCGATGTTGTACTTTATGTTGCCTTAGCCGTGTAACTATCAAAGATTATATAGTGCATCCTCGTTAACTTTTGTTCCATAGAAATGAGACCAAGATAGTGCAGAGAGAGTATATGTGAGAGAGAAAGAAAAGTGTAATTCATGGTTTTAAGAAGGGTATTATGGTAATTTCAATAGGGACCACCGACCATGCATTTTAAGATAATCTATCTATATAATAATTGAGGTAAGATTGGGTTGAATGGAGGCCTTAGAGAGTGTTTGAGGTACCCATTTCCAATATGGAGCTCCAACTAGCTCCCTATAAATACTCTATTGGAGATAATTTCTCCTCCAATAATTATGTGGTCAATGGTCAAGTCAAAGGCATAAATCAAGGATAACTTGATTTATGCTATTACTTTCATTTCTTATGTAATTGTTAGTTCTTGTGTTTGCTTATAAATAGCTACTAGGAATTAGTAGCAAAATTGTACCAAAAGATTATCAATAAAATACTTTTTTCACATTACTTCTCTTTACTTCTTGTACCAAACCACCTAGCCATTTTGAGAGTCGTTTAGAAACCGAGCGGCCTCCGGCCACAAGGCCAAACCAACAAACCTAACCAAATAGAAAATTGCTTCCGCTTGAATTTCTACATGGTATCAGAGCAGGCTACTATCATGCTCGGAAGAATAACTGCAAAAAAAAACCAAAAAAAAAAAACAAAACATTGGCGCCGTCACCTTGCAACCCTAACACCACCGATGACGTCACCTGCTCCACCTGAAACAACCACCACCGAAAGCCCCTCTTTCACAGCCCGTCAGACCACCTTCTTCACAACTTTAACCACCAAAACGACGGGTCCCTCACCCATCGAGGCCACCACCGTGTGCCTTCACAAGACCCCGAGCCAAAAAAAAGAGGGGGCGTTGAAAAATAGACGCCGGAGATGCCGCCGCCCTACCATCAACCAGGAAAAACCGGAGTGCCCGCCGGGGCCTCCTGTGGCTGTCGAAGGGAATGCAAAAACCACCAGAGTCGTCTTCGTCAAAGGATAGGCACCGGATATCAAGACCGTTGTACTCCAAAATAAAAAAAAAGGTTGGTGGTTCAATTAAAAAAAAGGCAAATGAAAAAGACAGTTGTATGGAGAAATGAATGTATAAGAGGTGGGTTCTAGATTGTTTAAAGGGAAATGTGAAGAGAATATGGGTTCTTCAAGAAGTTTATTATAAAAAGGGGTGATGGGAATAATAAAAGATGAAGAAAATGGAATTGTAGTGGATAGTGTGGAACACTATCCCCCAGACAAAATGAAAGAATTAAAGAAAAGGTGATGAGTGGTCTGGTGTTTAAAAAAAAATATTAGTGAATGATTATTCAGAAAAAAAAAACGTTTTTTTAAAGCAAAAGGGTTTAAAAAAAAACAGTCGAGTTTTTTAAACTCGCGAGAGGAAAAGTCGGGTTTTTTTTAAAAACCCGCAAGAGAAGAAAAGTCGAGCTTTTTGGACTCGCGAGAAAGAAAAGACGGGTTCTTTTGAACTCGCAAGAACGAAAGTCGAGTTCTTTGAACTCGCAAGAAAAAAAAAAGTCGAGTTCTTTGAACTCGCAAAAGAAAGAAAAGTCGGGTTCAAATCTTCAACCCACGAGAAGAAGAAAAGTCGGGCTCTTCAAGCTCGCAAGGAAAAGAAAAGTCGGGTTCTTTGAATTCGCAAGAAGAAAGGTCGAGTTTTTCAAGCTCGCAAGAAGAAATATTCGAAAAGAAGAAATATTACTTGGCAAGTTGGGCGTTCGTATTCTTCACGCTCCAACTTGAGGGGGAGTATTGGAGATAATTTCTCCTCCAATAATTATGTGGTCAATGGTCAAGTCAAAGGCATAAATCAAGGATAACTTGATTTATGCTATTACTTTCATTTCTTATGTAATTGTTAGTTCTTGTGTTTGCTTATAAATAGCTACTAGGAATTAGTAGCAAAATTGTACCAAAAGATTATCAATAAAATACTTTTTTCACATTACTTCTCTTTACTTCTTGTACCAAACCACCTAGCCATTTTGAGAGTCGTTTAGAAACCGAGCGGCCTCCGGCCGCAAGGCCGAAACAAACTCAACCCAAACACAAAAATGCTTCCGCTAGAAATTTTACATGCTTCTGCTTGAATTTCTACATACTCTTTCTAATTTTTATTTCTACATTCATACATTCTTCCATTACACTCCTCCAATACCTAACTAACAAATCTTCCAATTAACATTATTCACTCTTCTTTTTATTCACTCTTCATTCTAGGTATGTTTTCTTTTTCATTTGGATCGAAGCAAGATCAACCATTGTAACGTTTTCCTATTCGTAAACGTTAAATATAGCCAACAAAAATGGATCTCAAACCTGTAAAACTTTTAGTGATAATATGGAACCAGTTAACGATTTGTGGAACAAGTCCATATTGTCATCGTTTTTATTATTAACGCATGGCTATCTGTAAACAATATTTAATATGTAACCATTTTCATATTTGAAGAGAAAATCTTCATTCTCAGCGTTTTAATTAAATATGGACGTGTTGAATACAAACCGCAATATGGAAGCAAGATCAGATTTTTAAGTCAATAATTGTATATGAAACGGAACAAATATATTAACTGTTGTTTGATCTTTTTTTCATTTGAGATCCAGAGAGGATTCATTGTCATCTTTATGTTTATGAGTCAAATATGATATGCAGCGAATGTTTTGATTGTTTTGTCATTTGAATGCTAGACTACCATCCGAATACAAAGTTGCGAATATGGCTTATCACAAGGGGGAGCAATTCTTCAAGGTCATGCATGACCCTTCCGCAAGAGTTTTGGTATGATTGTAATTTTCGTTTTGATAATTATCTTTGTTAACTTTAAGCAAACTGATTATATTAATTCTCGTAATGATGTTTTTAATGTTTGATCCAGACATTGCCGACAGCTATGAACAAGTTTTTGGTATCTAAAAAAACGCCTATTTAATAACATTAAAAAAATTCAAACCGTATTAGTCATTCCTTAAATATGATTGTAGACATTAATTACTGAAATTATGTAAAAGTTACATTTATTTCGGTTATAGGATTCTAGACATTAATTTCTGTAATTTCCATAATCAATTTACTAATTATAATACAAATTTACGGTTTTAATTATATTAATTAGGTCATATTTATCAATACATAAGGCTAAAAATTAGCAATCTTCATTAAGGCTTTTAAACAAGCGATCAATTTTAGGATATATAGGTGGTAATGTGTCATAATTTCCAATTCGAGTATAAATTTCAAAAAAATAAAAAAACGCCTATTTAATAACATTAAAAAAATTCAAACCGTATTAGTCATTCCTTAAATATGATTGTAGACATTAATTACTGAAATTATGTAAAAGTTACATTTATTTCGGTTATAGGATTCTAGACATTAATTTCTGTAATTAACTGTTTTAAAATCATGGATTGATAAACGGATTGACACATACCATATTAATGAGTATATAAAGATAAAATCTTTCATGTAATCAAAATTCGTAAATTAAGGGCTTTAAACAAGAAGCAATCTTAGGCTAGATAGGTTGTATTGTGTCAGCATTTATTTCCAATTAAAACGGATTGACAAATTCCAATTATTTCCAATTCGAGTATAAATTTCAAAAAATAAAAAAATCGACTATTTAATAACATTAAAAAAATTCAAACCGTATTAGTCATTCCTTAGATATGATTGTAGACATTAATTACTGAAATTATGTAAAAGTTACAATTATTTCGGTTATAGGATTCTAGACATTAATTTTTGTAATTAACTGTTTTAAAATCATGGATTGATAAACGGATTGACATATACCATTATAATGAGTATATAAAGATAAAATCTTTCATGTAATCAAAATTCGTAAATTAAGGGCTTTAAACAAGGAGCAATCTTAGGCTAGATAGGTTGTATTGTGTCAGCATTTATTTCCAATTAAAACGGATTGACAAACTCCAATTATATCTTAATTTCGAGTATAAACAAGGAGCAATACACATGTTGCCTATTTAATAACATTAAATAAATTAAAACCTGTATTAAAACCTGTATTAGTATTCGTAAAAATAGTATTGTTGACCGAATATATTACTAATACTAATTGACATTAATAATAATTGACCGAAGTGAATGTTATTTATTACAATTTTTTAATCTCATTTATTTACATTAATATTACTACGAAATTATGTTTAAACTATCTTTATGAATTATTATTGGTCTTGCCTGCAATTGATAGGATTTATTTAATTTTTTAATGTTATTTAGTATGAGTTTTAATGACATTAATAATAATTGATCGAATTTAGTGTTATATATTATGATTTTTAAGCTCATTTATTTATTATTGACCGAATTAAATTACGAATATATTACTAATACAAAAACTAATATTACGAATTATTATTGGTCTTGCCTGCAATTAATAGAATTTATTCATTTTTTAATGTTATTCAGTATTAGTTTTAATGACACATAATAATAATTGACCGAATTTAGTGTTATATATTACGATTTTTAAGCTCATTTGTTTATTATTGACCGAATTAAATTACGAATATATTATTAATACTAAAACTAATATTACGATTTTTAAATTTAATCCCATTTATATCTTATTGACTGAATTAAAATTTTCTATTACTATTTTTACGAATATATTACTAATTACTAATACTAATATTACGATTTTAGTTTGCTTCAATTAGAAGATATTTCCATTGGCGAATGTTGCGTCTTTAAATGGTGTTCAATCCAGCACAGGTTGTTTGTTACAAAGGTTCCACCACAAGAAGTCATTGATTTTCAAATTAAAATTACGATTTTTTATGTTTGTAATGTAATTTATTTGAATTATTGATTACGATTTTGAGGTTATTAATTAAGATTTATAATCTCATTTATTTATATTACTATGTTTACGAATTATGATTAGTCTTGATTGCAATTAATAAGATTTATTCATTTTTACTGTTATTTATTAAGATGTTTAATATTATTTATTGACATTAATAATAATTGACTGAATTTAATGTTATTTATTAAAATTATTAATCCCATTTATTTATATTACTTTTTTTTGAATTTATGTTTAATAAGATTTAATTATTTTTAACGTATTTTTAGTATGTTAGAATTAATGTTATTTATTGACATTAATAATAATTGACCAAGTTGAATGTTATTTATTATGATTTTTTAATCTCATTTATTTATATTAATATTACTACGAAATTATGTTTAATCTATCTTTATGAAATTATGTTTAATATTATTTATATTACTATTCATTTCAATTATTATTAGTGTTGCCTGCAATTAATAGGATTTATTTATTTTTTAATGATATTTACTATGAGTTTTAATGATATTTACTATGAGTTTTAATGATATTAATAATAGTTGACCGAATTTAGTGTTATTACGATTTTTAAGCTCATTTATTTATTATTAACCGAATTAATTTACGAATATATTACTAATACTAATACTATTATTACGATTTTTAATTTTAATCTGATTTATTTATTATTGACCGAATTAAATTATGAATATTTTACTAATACTAAAACTAATATTACGATTTTTAATTTTAATCTCATTTATATCTTATTGACCGAATTAAAATAAACTATTACTATTTTTACAAATATATTACTAATTACTAATACTAATACTAATATTACGATTTTAGTTTGCTTCAATTAGAAGATATTTCCATTGGCGAATATTGTGTCTTTAAATGGTGTTCAATCCAGCACAGGTTGTTTGTTACAAAGGTTCCACCACAAGAAGTCATTGATTTTCAAATTAAAATTACGGTTTTTTATGTTTGTAATGTAATTCATTTGAATTATTGATTATGATTTTGAGGTTATTTATCAAGATTTATAATCTCATTTATTTATATTACTATGTTTTCGAATTATGATTAGTCTTGATTGCAATTAATAAGATTTATTCATTTTTATTGTTATTTATTAAGATGTTTAATATTATTTATTAACATTAATAATAATTGACCGAATTTAATGTTATTTATTAAAATTATTAATCTCATTTATTTATAGTACATTTTTCAAATTTATGTTTAATAAGATTTAATTATTTTTAATGTATTTTTAGTATGTTAGAATTAATGTTATTTATTGACATTAATAATAATTGACCGAGTTGAATGTTATTTATTATGATTTTTTTAATCTCATTTATTTATATTAATATTACTACGAAATTATGTTTAATCAATCTTTATGAAATTATGTTTAATATTATTTATATTACTATTCATTCGAATTATTATTGGTCTTGCCTGCAATTAATAGGATTTATTTATTTTTTAATGATATTTATTATGAGTTTTAATGGCATTAATAATAGTTGATCGAATTTAATGTTATATATTATGATTTTTAAGTTCATTTATTTATTATTGACCGAATTAATTTACGAATATATTACTAATACTAATATTACGTGCAGAAATTGTTTCACAAGTCGCTAGGTTTGTTATTTGCATATTCAACATTTATGTTTACAATATTCTTATTTTATAATTAGTTACACATTCTAAATTTTCTATACTTAATTCTTTTGTAAAGGTTTACTGTGATTGGATGACCTGATTTGCTTTAATAAAAAGATACTTCCATTGGCGAATATTGTGTCTTCAAATGGTGTTCAATCGAGCACAAAATGTTTGTTACTAAGGTTTCACCACAAGATGTTTTTGATTTTGAAATTTAAATTATGATTTTGTTGTTATTTATGAAGAGTTTTAATGTTATTTATGATAATTTTAATGTTATTGATTTGAATGATTGATTATGATTTGGTTGTTATTTATTAAGATTTTTAATCTTATTTATTGATATTACTAATATTACGAAATTCATTTTAATATCGTTAACCGACTTTAATTTTGATATTACAACTTTCCTTTAATCAATTGTGATGAAACGATATGTTTTTAAACATATACGACTTTCTTTCAAACATTTATTTAAATCTATTTAACAATGTTAAATCTATTTAACAATTTATAATTTAAATATAATCCGAAGATAACAATGTACATTTATTTTCCTACACTTTTATTATTCTTTAAATAATAAATATAATTTAAATATAATTAACAGTTTCCTAAAATATATATAATGTATTCAAAATAATTTTCAATGCTATTACTAATATTACGACCTTAATGTTAATATTGTTGACCGAATCTGAGTAAAAACTTTTTATGTTTTTGTTAAATTGATGGAGGTCAATTCTTTGACTTTATGTCTTTGAATTTGATTGTGCTAATTTTAAGCGTTGTTGACCAATTCACGTCAATTACCAATCCTTCCCTTTTTTCATAATTCAAAAACTTTCCTTTAATCAATTGTCATGAAACGATATTCTTTTAAACATATACGACTTTCTTTTAAACATTTATTAAAATCTATTTAACAGTGTTAAATCTATTTAACAGTTTATAATTTAAATATAATCCGAAGATAGGAGTGTACATTTATTTTCCTACACTTTTATTATTCTTTTAATAATAAATATAATTTAAATCTATTTAACAGTTTCCTAAAATATACAATGTATTCAAGATAATTTTCAATGTTATTACTAATATTACGACCTTAATTTTAATATTGTTGACCAAATCTGAGTAAAAACTTTTTACGCTTTTGTTAATTTGATGGAGGTCAATTATTTGACTTTATGTCTTTGAGTTTGATTGTGCTAATTTTAAGCGTTGTTGACCAATTCACATCAATTACCAATCCTTCCATTTTTATAATTCAAATACATAAATAAATATTCCTACTCGATCACGTCAATCGAGGCACAGTATTTCCGATTTTGCAGAATTGTTCGAGAGACAACAATACTATATAAACCTTAACAAATAATAAAATCATTTAATCGTCATACCAAATTTAACAACGAAATTAAATGATAATATAAATTTTCAAAATGTTACTTTCTGTACAACTAATAATGATTACTAAAAATGTCAATAATAAATTGTTTATAATGGGTAAGGCAATTTGAGACACGGATGATTTTAGTGTCATTTATTTGAATGATGATTACGATTTTGATGTTATTTATTAAGATTTTTAATATTATTTATTGATGTTACTAATATTACGAATTTCATTTTAACATTGTTGACCGACTTTCATTTTGATATTACGACTTTCCTTTAATCAATTGTAACTAAACGATAATCATCATCTTGATTTCAATAAGTGTGCTAATTTTAAGATGTTAATAATAATTTGTATATAATGGGTAAGTCAATTTCAGATGCGGATTATTTTAATGTCATTGATTTGAATGATTGATTATGATTTTGATGTTATTTATTAAGATTTTTAATTGTTAAGTACTATATTTACACAGTTTAAATAATGACGTTTTTTTGCGGCTTTTTGTAACATGTCAAAAGTTGCCTAAAGTGTGTGTACAATGGGTCCTTTTGGCTACATGTTGAAATGGGTCTGGGGTTGATCCTTTTGGTGTCTATTTTTTAATAAAATATAGGAAATTTATATTACAGCATGTGACATTGGACCCATTTTCTTATTAGTTGTTTTTTAGCTATGTAATCGGTTTGAACCATTGGAGAGATAACATGAAAATTTAAGCTACCCATTCAAGTAAGTGGGTTAAGGATTGTTTCTTGATTTACTTATCACCGTATCCATATCTTTACAACAACTATATTTTATGTAGAACACAAATATGGAATACAATGGTGGAGGTTTTCATAAATTATTGAAAATGAGCTGCACTCCTAGGATCGTGATGACAATGATAACAACTTCGAAGGTGAAAAATCAGCTATCAATGAGCAAGAGTTGAAAGATTTTGATTGAAGTAATGAAAATGGACCATTGGTTGAAGTTCGTTAAGCCCCAACTAAATTATAAGTGTTCTATGCTTAAGCTTAGTTATGATTATAATATAGATATTACCCTTACCCAAATGATGTAATGTGTGATATTGGTTGAAGTTCGTTAAGCCCCAACTAAATGATAAGTGTTCTATGCTTAAGTTTAGTTATGATTAGAATATAGATATTACCCAAATGATGTAATGTGTGATATTGTGATAGTATGCTATGTAGTTTGCAGTTGTCAAATTAAACTTTACTTACTCGATATATCCATCATTTTGTTACATTAAACTGTTAGATGACATTTTGCATTTAACATCAAAATTCATACATATTGCATTATCAAACATTTAGTAACCAAAACAAATTGCATAATACAATTCTTATTTTTCTACTTTTTTTTCATTTTACTTTCGGGTGAACCGTGGGTCCCCACGGGACTCTAACCTAGTATACAATATAATGGGCTAGAATGAACTATTTTATTATCGGTCAAACTTATTATTTTTAGTGTCTATTTTTTTGTGAAAATTTGTTTTATATGGTCTATTTTAGGTTTTGATATGAATAATCGACGACTGTTACAGTTTGGTATGCTTATGTTTATCTCCATTAATCTATAATAACTTATAATAAAAGAATTGAACTTTGATGATGTGGCATTCAATGGAGGTCTCAACCCCTCCCTCCTTGAATGTGTCACGTGGCATCATATAGGATTTTTTAATTTTTGAGTTTTTTTAATAAATCTATATATATTATAATTATTTTAGGAAAAGATAAGAATTTAAAAACAAAATTAAATTTTCTCTCTAATGTTTCCTCCCATAACTTTTAAACGTTAATATCTTTTATATACGATATTTTTTAAAGAAAAAAATTACACCAAATTAACGAGCGTTTTATTATCTTTCCAACGAGTACTATAGTGCTATATAAAAAACGGAGAAAAAAAAACTATTTTTGTGGGGTTTTGTTTTTCAATATATTTTACTCTACTAATAAATCACAAACGATAAACATAACTTCATAGGCAGAGATTCCTTTTTTTTTATATTTGAATATGATAACTATGACACCCGGCAAACTCCGGTAATTAACTTTTTGAAAACTCAGTAAGTCTACCTTAGCGAGTCGTGCATACATTACACATGACAGGATCAGTCGAGTCGAGTCGTGCATTATTGGGGTTTTAACACACGCAGGTCTCGAGTCCCGGGAATTGGTGAACGAGTGTGAACGTGTTAGTTTTCATGAATTATGTGTTTATAATCTTTATGTGACTTGTCGGTATGTGTATACGTGTTTACATATGTTAAAACAGTGATTACACGTGATTGTATGACGTTATAGGTGATTACGCGTAATTGCATGATATTAAGGGGTGATTAGCCCTAATTGCATGCTGATAGGGGGTGATTAGCCCTAATTGCATGCTGATAGGGGGTGATTAGCCCTAATTGCATACTGATAGGGGGTGATTAGCCCTAATCGCCTATAGGGTAGGCGATTAGGAGGGTTGGGTAGGCGATTAGGAGGGTAGGCGATTAGGAGGGTTGGGTAGGTGATTAGCCCTAATCGCCTATAGGGTAGGCGATTAGGAACCTTAAGGGGTGATTAGGCCCCTAATCGCCTGATAAGGTAGGCGATTAGCAGCCCTAATCGCCTGATAATGCTGCACAATCGCCTGACGTGTTTTAAACGAGTAGAAACGCCTATAAATACCACCCTTGACCTCTAAAACACCATTTGTGCAACCCTAGCCGTCCCATAACCTATCCCAACTCACAAACACCCTCTGGAACTCGTTTTACATCAAAACAACCATTTCCAAGCTTTACCCATCATTTTCTCCTAAATCCAATGTGTGTTCTTCATCCCCAAACCTTTAAATGATTATGTTTTGTTCCCTAAAAGTCCAGACCTGACTTCTAAATGTTTTTGTCTTTGAAAATCCATTAAAAACCGTTTTTAAACAAACCCAAACCTTTATGCATGTTATATGTGTTATATGTGATTAAAGGTAGGATTTTTATGATTGAAACATGATTGTTCTTGTGTTATTAAGGTGTTTATGGCTGTTATGAGTTAGTATGATGATGTCCTAGGAGTTTGGATGGTTTTGGTTGTGTGTTGTTGATGTTTGATGTTTTGACCCATTTGAATGGTTTTCAATGATTAAGGATGTTATGAGGTGTGTTGTTGATTGTATGATGTTAGGGTTTGCTTTAGGAGGATGCTAGAGCAGTAGGATACTATCGGACAACGTTGTTGCGTGATGAAATCTGGATATTTGCTATTTAGGGCAAGTTTGTGCATGTTGATGTGATGTTTATATGTTAAGGTTACTATTTTGGGAAAACGCTCGCATTCGGGACTGTTAGAATGATGGTAACTTAGGGGTTTTGCTTGAAATATGTTTGTTAATGTGTTAGGATTGATATTGGGTGTTTACACATGTTTTGGATCTGATTTAGAGGGTTAAACGCGCGAAAATGTGTCACGCAGCTGCAGCAGGCGATTAGGAATCCTAATCGCCTGATATGGTAGGCGATTAGGACCCTTAAGGGGCGATTAGACCCATAATCGCCTGATAAGGTAGGCGATTAGCATCCCAATCGCCTGTTGACCATCCCCAATCACCAGTTGACTTTTCCTAATTGCATGCTAATTTCCTAATCGCGTGTACTGCTGCTGTAAGTGTAATTTAGCATTTTGAAACCCGATTTGCCACCTAGGAACATGCTAGGAACCCCGTGACATGCCTAGTAACATAGTAACACGTGTTTGGACTTATTTGTGCGTTATTTGATCTATGTGTTAGAACTCGTTGAACTTTAACACATGTTAAGTACTAAGTTGCATGATTTGTATATGTTGGTGTATGAGATGAACACGTGGAATGTCGGGTCACCAATGGGATGTCGAGTCTTGTCTCACGTAGTCTGGTTGTCGGTCAAACACGTTTTTCAAACACATAATGGTCATGGACTGGACTTAGGGACTAATGAACCCGACGGGTTATTAGTCTAACTTGACACATATCTTATGATAGGTCGCCACTAGTTGGGGCTATCATATCACATAAACGGTTTACTCATTAACAGAAGACGCAACCTAAGGTGAGTTCACGGCCCCACATTTTACGGTTTTTGCTTTCGGGGGAGAAACATGCTTAAACTCTTTTATGACTCATTTTCATGTTATACTATGGCTTTCATCTTATTACTATACGGTTCATCAAAAAGTCCCTTAGAAACCACTAACATGGGAATATGGCGGGAAAATGTGGATAGCGCTATTGGGAACTGACAAGCCCCACTCAACGGCTAGAGGCCGGGCAGGTGCATATTGTCTCTAAACATACAAGGCCTACCGGTGATGACGGTAGTCCATAGGAATTAAGGGTCACTGAACGGCTTAGTCAGCAATGGTTTCACCCGTAGTGGTAATATTATTCTGCGCCTAGCTAGCGTTCTCATAAGCATAGTAGTAACAGTAACAGCAACGGTAACGGTTTTCAAAGGATTGCTTTAAACGTTTAAATAAAACCTGTGAACTCACCAGCATTATATGTTGACTCTTTTAGCATGTTTTCTCAGGTCGCTAAGGTAGCAGCTGTCAGCTAGGCGCACGGAGTCGCACTGGAGTCGTACTCGCGTCTAGGGTCACATATGCATGTTTTGGGATTGTCAAACTCTTAGACTTATGTTTTTATTTACGCATGACTTTTGAAAACTTTAAATGCTTCCGCACTTTCAGATGTTGGTTTTAATCTTATGTTTGGTTTTTATTTACGTATGTTTTTACATTTAGACGTCGTTTATTGTGACCGTTGACTTGGATCCTGGTGTGTCACACGCCTCGCGGTAGAACTCCGCTTGTGGAAATTTGAGGGTGTGACAATAACTTATGGCAGAAATTTGTTTAAAATAAATAATAATAATAGTAATATTATTCATTAATCATGTATTGGCAAATCATTAATTATGTTGTCATATTAGATATTTTATTATGTTATATTAGATATTTTATTATGTTATATTAGATATTTCAACCCCGGGACACTCTCGGGATAAAAGCTAGTTTTTTTATATAATCAAAATCTTGATAGTGCAAGAATTTGTTTGCTGATGTTATGATACTCTATTGACATGTATTGAGAATCTATGTACCCATAAAAATGTTGAACACCAATAGTAATATGATGCACAAATAGCAGGTAAATACAAACTTCATATATAATACAAATTTCACATGCTTATTTTAGGACAAAGATAATATCTGCAAGTAGTTTAATAGCATAAACTAGCAATTTTGTATCTTTTTGTGAGATTTGAACCACTTGAGGACATTATGCAACTCAGGTACATACAACTATTACAATGTTTGTTTCATCTATGACACAAATGCATCACTCACTGCACTTAAAGTAGGTCTTGTCAGCGTCAGGGCCATCGCCTTTGGACACAACACAACACACCACAAGACTAACTTTCACCACACTCACAAAATGCGTTGGCTACTGCTGAGATCTCCAATGGTTGTTGCAGCACAATTGTTCACTGCAACACCATATAGAGTTTTTAGTTGTATATAGTAAATAAACTAATAACATATGTTATGTTTAGTAAATATTATTGTAATTAATGTGTAATTATCTCTCCCCAAAAATAGGAGATCACATTGTATTATTTAAGGATTCCAAATCAATGAGAATTGAAAAGTTGAATCATAATCTTTCATGGTATCAACCTTGGATCCCTAACCTCCCCTCCTAAACTTCCGCTGCCCTACCACCACCGGTCGCTTCTCCTTACGGCGCCGGTTTCTTCATCTTCTCAAACCCTCCGTTTTCTTCTTCTTTCTCATGGAATCCAAACCTCTCCACCCCGCACTCACCGTTACCAACATCAAGTCTAACATACCCCTCATCCTTGACAAGGATTCCACCCACTACATGACCTGGAAGACCCTATTCAGGGTTCACTGTCAAGCCTTTGAGGTTCTGCCACATCTAGACCCCAAACCCCTTGCTGCCCCTGTTCTGTCGGCATCAGATCCTGCCGCCGTGGCCCAGGCTGAAGCGGCCGCTGCTGCCGCCGAGGCTCTTTGGTCCCGTCTGGATGCCGTTGTGCTCCAGTGGCTTTATGCCACCATCACTCAGCCCCTACTTCTTACCATTATTCAGCCAGGTCAGACGGCTCATGACGCCTGGCTGGCCATTGAGCGTGAGTTTAACGATAATCAGAATACCCGGGCGATTTATCTTGGTCAGGAGTTCGCGAACCTTTACCTTGAGAATTTTTCGTCCATGGACGAGTATTGTCAGCGGGCTAAACTATTGGCGGATCAACTCGAGAGCGTTGGCTCTCCGGTTGACAACCGCATGTTGGTACTTAAAGTTTTAACCGGCCTCACCGAAGCCTATGATAGTATCTCCACTGTCCTTCAAAACCAGAACCCACTTCCTGATTTTCGGGATGTTCGGTCGCGTCTCACTCAGGAAGAAACCAAAAAGAAGCGACACGTCACCCGAGCCGCCCAGGCCGCTGCCACTGCCCTACACACTTCAACCACACCCGCCCCTCAAACCCACACCAACCAACCTCCCACCGGCCAGACAACCACTGCTCGCCCCCGTGGCAGCCGTGGGCGTCGCCAAACCAGGCCTTCAGGCCGTAACACCACCTCCAATAGCCAACCCTCTAACCCCTCTCATCCCTACATTGTGTTCCCATCTTCTTGGACAGCCACCCAATGGGCCTCGGCCCTACGACAGCAGCCCTCGGCCCAAACCCCATGCCCCTACCCCTCTCGGCCCAACAATAATTCATCTCAAGGTATACTTGGCCCGCGACCCGATCAAGCTCATCACACCGTCTATTCTCCTACTGATATTGAACAGGCGCTGTACTCTCTGGCACTCAACCCTCCTGACCATGGGGTGATGGACTCTGGTGCTTCCTCTCACTCTGCCAATGAGAAAGGTATATACTCTCCGTCTACTTTTAATAAATGCACTAATAAAAATATTGTAGTTGGCAACGGTATGACCATTCCAGTATTGGCCCAAGGCAACCAAGTCCTTCCACCACCCTACCCTCCCCTAAAATTAAACAACGTACTTTTCTCTCCACACATTATTAAAACCCTGATATCTGTTCGCCGCCTTACCCGTGACAATTTAGTTTCTGTTGAATTTGACCCTTTTGGCTTTCTTGTGAAGGATCTCAAAACACGGGCTCCTATCCTCCGATGTAACAGCACGGGTGATCTCTATCCGTTGACTGAGCCTCTCCCACTCAAGTCCTCCCAGCCATCTTCCTTTGTTGCGGTGACTCAAGATTGCTGGCACCAACGATTGGGTCATCCTGGCACCGCCATTTTGAAGTCTTTAAAATTGTCTAATTTTGTTGATTATTCGAAATTTAATAAAACACATTGTGAACCTTGCATCTTTGGCAAAAGTATTCGCATGCCTTTTTATGATTCAATTAATAATACTCATTCTGCTTTTGATATAGTTCACAGTGATTTATGGACCTCTCCCGTACTTAGTACAGGTGGCCACAAATATTATGTTTTATTTTTGGATGACCACACAAATTTTTTATGGACTTTCCCTCTAACCAATAAATCTCAAGTTTACCCCACCTTCCTCACCCTACACAATCTAATACAAACTCAATTTCACCACCACATTAAACAATTTCAATGTGATAATGGGAAAGAATATGCAAACCAAAACTTTTACAACTTTTGCAACCAACACGGCATGCAATTCCGTTTCTCTTGCCCTTACACCTCTTCCCAAAATGGTAAAGCGGAACGCAAAATCCGCACCATTAACAACATGATTCGCACCTTACTTGCCCAAGCCTCCCTACCACCCAATATGTGGCATCACGCACTTGAGACTGCCACGTATCTTCTAAACATTCTCCCATCCAAACTCCTAAATTTTCAATCCCCCACTACACTCCTCTACAATTGCATCCCGGAGTATGACCATCTTCGCATCTTCGGGTGCCTTTGTTACCCCCTTCACCCTTCCACCACCATACACAAACTTGACTACCGTTCCCACCCATGTGTCTTCCTTGGCTACCCCGCCAATCACCGTGGCTACAAGTGCCTAGACCTCACCACCCATCAACTCATCATCTCCCGCCATGTTCACTTTGAGGAAACCATTTTTCCTTATGCCATCCAATCCACCACAAAACCACCCTCTTATGACTTCCTAAACCCTACCATTAACCCTCTTGTCTGGGATTTTCTTAAAAATTCCAACCACACTCCTTCACCCAACTCGCACCCCCTCAATCCTACAAACAACCCAACTCCTCAGCCCACTCCCACATCTAACCTTCACCCACCCAATACCGGCCCAACAGCCCATCAGCAGCCGGATCCCTCCGCGCATGCTGCTTCCTCTTCGAGCCCAGCCCAACAGCAGCCGGCTCCCTCCGCGCATGCTGCTTCCTCTTCGGGCCCAGTTACGGCCCAATCCTCGGCCCATGAGCAGCCTCATCCGACTTCGGTCGCTGCTCCTCCTCCGGACCCAGTTCAGGCCCAATCTTCGGCCTCTCCACCAGCTCCATTACCCACTGCCATTCCAGCCCAACAGGCCCACATACCTTCGGCCCGTACCATCCACACCCGCTCTATGAGTGGTATAACCAAGCCCAAACACCCGTTTAATTTACATACCTCCACCATTGTTCCCATTCCCAAAAACCCACAGGTTGCCTTGTCCTCTCCTGAATGGTTCAATGCCATGTCAACTGAATTTAGTGCACTTATTAAAAACAAGACCTGGGAGCTTGTACCTAGGACTCCTGACATGAATATTATACGTAGCCTGTGGTTGTTTAAACATAAGTTCAGGTCGGATGGTGATTTGGAGCGCTATAAAGCGCGCTTGGTATGTGATGGTCGTAATCAGCAGACAGGTATTGATTGTGGTGAGACGTTTAGCCCAGTGGTCAAACCTTCCACCATACGGTTGGTTCTCTCATTGGCCTTATCAAAATCTTGGCCCATTCACCAGCTGGACGTCACCAACGCGTTCCTTCATGGTAATTTACAGGAGACAGTCTATATGCACCAACCTATGGGATTTCGGGATCGCGATTTTCCAGATCACGTGTGTCGTCTGCGCAAGTCTCTGTATGGATTGAAGCAGGCTCCCCGGGCCTGGTACCAACGGTTCACTGACTTTGTTGTTTTGCAGGGGTTTCAACAAAGCAAGTCCGATAACTCTTTATTCATTTATCATCATGGACCGGACACTGCGTATCTTCTTATTTATGTGGATGACATCATCCTTACTGCGTCTAACGAAGACCTGCGCACACGGCTTGTCACCAGTCTATCTTCTGAGTTTGCTATGAAGGATTTGGGGCCACTTTCTTATTTTTTGGGTATTCATGTCACCCGAAAGGGTGATACTATGTTTCTCTCACAACAGGCGTATGTTCAGGATATCATCCATCGGGCTTCTATGGACTCGTGCAAACCGGTAAACACTCCGGTTGACACGCAGTCTAAACTCTCTGCAGACTCTGGGCCTCTTCACGATGACCCCTCCACTTATCGCAGCCTTGCAGGGGCGCTTCAGTATCTTACTTTCACCCGTCCAGACATTTCTTATGCCGTGCAGCAGATCTGTATGCACATGCACGCCCCTCGTCTGGATCACTGGAACGCCTTGAAACGGATAATCCGCTACCTTCAGGGAACTGCCTCGTTTGGTCTTCACCTTGGGCCCGTTCCCAATCTCTCCATGGTGGCCTATACAGATGCTGACTGGGCCGGATGTCCAGATACCCGCCGCTCCACATCTGGTTATTGTGTCTACTTAGGAGACAATCTCATTTCCTGGTCTTCTAAACGCCAGGCCACTGTCTCCAGGTCCAGTGCTGAGGCAGAATATCGAGGAGTCGCCAACGTTGTTGCAGACATCTGCTGGCTGCGCAACCTTCTTCTTGAGTTGCAGCATCCTCTCTCTCGTGCGACGCTTGTTTATTGTGACAATATTAGTGCGGTTTATCTCTCTGGAAATCCGGTTCAACATCAACGGACCAAGCACATCGAGCTCGACATTCATTTTGTTCGTGAGCAGGTTCAGCGGGGTCACATTCGGGTTCGTCATGTTCCGTCCCGGCATCAAATCGCAGATATTTTCACGAAAGGTCTCCCTCGGGTTCTATTTGACGATTTCAGGACCAGTCTCAACATCGGTCCTCCCGACGCTTCAACTGCGGGGGTGTAATAACATATGTTATGTTTAGTAAATATTATTGTAATTAATGTGTAATTATCTCTCCCCAAAAATAGGAGATCACATTGTATTATTTAAGGATTCCAAATCAATGAGAATTGAAAAGTTGAATCATAATCTTTCATAAACTAATAGTAGGTATTAGAATGACACAATTGTAACCACCATAGCAACACCATATAACGTTTTTTTTTGTTTTATATAGTAAATCAATTAATATGTTTTGTATATAGTTTGATTGTTCTATCTGGATTGAGACGATTCTATATAATTTTTCATATGAAAATAGCTATATTGGATTGTCAAGGTAGGAGACCAAAAGAAAAAAAAAATATAATATTCATATCCCATATTAAAAAAAAATGTTATCTACAACATAAGCATGTTAGATAAGGTAGACTAATGAAAACAAATTAGTGCTTTACAACTTGTATTGTAAGATGTGATGCTAAATGATTTCAAAATAACGATATGGTTTGATTTTTTAAAACCGTTTCGTTTCGGGTTTTTTTGTTTTCGGTTTTACTAACTGATTATTTTGGTTTATCAAATTTTCGGTTTTGGAACAACATTCCGTAAAATTTGAAAACTAAAACGCATAATTCAATAACTATAAAAAACTTTCTTATATGTTTACATTTATGTTAATAAATTTTATTTTTTAAATTAATATTGTTCACATCAGCCTAACCATCTATATTATTTTCTTTATATTTTGTATTTAATGCTAAGTGATACTACGGTTTTGACTTTTGTATATGGTTTCATATACAAATGTTGTTTTAAAATGTAGTGGTACAAACCAAAAGAAAGAAATACAATGTTTATAAGGTTATGGCCAGAATATGAAAGTTTTTTTTAGCTTGGAGCAGTTAATCAGTTGCCTTATATTTCTGCTATTTTTCCTCCCCACGAAGTCATCAATAACCTCCATCATCGTCATGTCTATTAATATTCGTTGATCATCGTACCTTCAGGCACACATGCCCAAATCGCCTCCCGTCGTCTTAATATTGTCGTTGATGAAGTTGCTGCAACCAGCCATCGCCTGTTTATCTTCCAGGTAACACACCAAGTTTTTATCGCAAAACAATTAATTGATTCGCTAATAGTTTCTGCACAACAGTTTGAACAAACAGGCAAAAATCATAAATCGATTGATAAACATCAAGTTCGGCTATAGGGAAACTAGGGTTAGATGACAACCAAGGGAAAAGAAAAGTAAGTTTGTTTGACCTCTTCCAAGAAAAATCTCACTAAATCATCATTTTTATCCTTGAATCATCTACTTAGGTTACAATTTCTTCACTTTCATCTGTGCTAATTTCTCTAAAGTATTTTTCCTATTTGCACCAAAATTCATCATGGATTATTCCAATTTCAAATATGCGGTTTTCTGTAATGATACTAACATTTTGTCTTCAGGTACTTTATGTGGAGATGGTTTGTACGTCACATTTGGTGAATGCTGGGGTAACCGTCTACCGTTAACGTTACGGTTTAATCTAACTTTAGAAATATTAACTGAGTTTTCCTCGCCATCTTATTCCTATAGGGGAGGTTGTCAGGGGTTATTATTTAACGTCCGTAGTCAACTTCATTTGTATGTTGCTTATGATGGTTATTCTTTCTATTGTGTTGATTTGTGGAAGATGGGTTGTGAAGGGTGGACCAAGGTGTTGTCTGTTCCCTATATTGATGTTGTACCACTGTCAGCATGGTATGCTATAACATATATGGAGTCAAACAATAAATGTCTAATGATCACAGACTGGGGGGTTGTTTATGAATTAGATATGGAGATGAAGGGCCGCCATTGCTTCTTTCATACTATGGACTTCAGTGCATTAAAGGGCGTAATTTACTCCAAGAGCCTTATGTCGCTAAATGCTTAATTCCATCGAGTCGTGTACTTGTCTTTTAGTTGTTTTAAATTCGTTGCTTGTGTTTTGGCATCGAGCTGTTTACTTATTGAAGGGGTAGGGTACTATTCCCTAGCGCTTTCAGGCGCACCCTACCCATCATCCAGATCCTCCGCCTAAACAGCCCAAGCAACACACTTAAGGAGATAGCACAGCAGCGCCAAAGCGCACCGCTCATTCTGCGCAGAAGCACCAGTTGACAGCGCCTGGGTACATCCCCCTTGGAGCCCAACTTGCCACTTCCCATTGTCAGCTGACAACTGGTCAGCCGCCTGACACCGTCTGACAGCAGAAGAAAATGAGTCCCTTCTGCAGAACCAGCCACAGTGCGCCACGTGTAAATGACAGGGCACCGCCCAGCCATCCAACCACGTAGCGCCACGTGGCCCAATCAAAAGCAACCCTCCTCAACTTGGATCACTTTACCTAACTAAGGATTGGGATCCGACTAAATGGGCTCCTGAGCAACCGGTCCGGGCCCAGGCCCATTAACGATCAAAGTGGGCCCGATGACCTCAAGCCCACGCACCTCCTATAAAAGGAGGACTTGGCCTCCTTTCTTATGGCAGTCAATTAACCAATTAGAATCAGTACACTTGTGTCATTACTTGTATTCCATATCAATAAAAGATCATCCCTTTTTAGTGGACGTAGGTCTCACGAGACCGAACCACTTATACCATTGTCTTTTACATTACTCTGCTTATCGTTTATGCACATAACCATAGGTTAACCATCGTTGTGAGCAAAGGATTATACCCTGCAGCGAACACGAGTCATTGCACCCCACTCCTATTATCCCCTTATACTCGTTGTTTCTTCACTTATGTAACCATGTTTTAATTATGTTGCTTATTTTCTTTTGAATTATTTTTAATTGTGGAAACTCTTGATTGTCCGTTTTGAATTGTGATTGCATTTAAGATTCAAACCAAACTAAAAGGTTAATTTTTTTTAGCTTTAGTTGAATTAGAGGGTTTAATAAGAAAATTATCTTTAACTTATTTTTAATTTAATTCAACCATGATCTAAATTTTGGTCAAACAAACAACGTAAACACTACCACTTTTTAAGGGTAGTTGACAATGTGTGATCATGTTTGGTTACGTGATCTCCTAATCACACCCCATATTTTCGGACAATAAAACAATACATTTTCAAACCATTATAATAAAAAAATCTGAAAGAACGAGAGCTTGGTGTGTGTGTATATATATATATATATAATATGAAAGAACGAGAGCTTGGTGAATTAATAAACTTTCACGCTTTCTAATCCCAGTTGAATAAGTTGTTATCAAAATCTTCAATATACACATTGTATGAATGTGTTCGAAAACCCGTCCCAGCGAACGGGTATAATACTTGTGAATTTGTAATCGACAAATGAAAAACCTCTGGCCATTTAATGAACCGGCAATAAGATGTCAATCATAATTGCCCAAAATATAACCAGTCCAATTCCAATTAATTAAGACCATTAGCAATCACCTTTAGTCATAAGCCCATTAACAAACAATTAGGCCCATGTAAATTATTTATACAATAAAATCAAATAAAATTAGAATTAATCAACCCCGCATTCCCGCGTCACCTAACTCGTTTAATCTCTAAAGTTATTTCCTCGATCCATAAGTTAATCCGATATCTTAAAATCGTTGATAACACAAAAATAACCAAATAAAAATGTACAAGTCTTTACCTCCTCCGACACGTTTGTACATCCATGGGACTTGTTATTTAACACCTTTGAATATATAGCTTTTGTATGGATGTATTAGCACAAGCATCTTTTTAAGAGGGATTATGATAATTCCAAGATTGTCCCCACATGCATATTCCTCTTCTTGTTGGCTTTTCTATAAATACCACTACTTTGACTCCATAAGATGTTCTTTGTTTTCTTTTCTGGAATTTAAGATAAAAAAGAGTTTGTATTTTGTTTTACAGATGGGGTTTGTAGATCTTTTTTCTGCCGCTTCTATGCCTGTTCTTAAAGTGCTCATTCTTACTGCACTTGGGTCTTTTCTAGCCTTGGATTCTGTTGATATCCTTGGACAAAGTACTAGGAAGCAAGTCAATGATGTAAGTTCTTGATTTTCCTTTGAGCAATGAAGAAAGTTCAAGCAGGTTATTCAACTCGTACCTACAAATGAAAAAGGAAAAAAAAAACCATCATATTCTATATATAAAAATCCAACAAATTCTTGTAAACGGAGGGTCAGTTAACCTTATTGAACACACCCCGCTTTCGTCCCTGCTTACAAATCAACTATTCCTGTATTCCAATTCAAGAATCATGCAACTTTGTCTAAAGATTTAGTATTTTCGAATAATATATTTTCCTATGTGATCAGATTGTGTTCTTTGTGTTCACTCCGTCACTTGTGGGAAGCAATCTTGCTAAAACAATCACTTTTGAAAGCATCATTTCTATGTAAGTTAAACTTCATTTTGTGTTTTAAACTTGGTGTCACTGTTTGAAACTTAACTATTAAAACTTGTAGGTGGTTTATGCCTGTCAATATTCTTCTTACATACATCATTGGGTCCGCACTTGGGTGGGTGCTTTTGATCATTACTAAACCACCTCAACATCTAAAGGGCCTCATCCTCGGTTCATGTGCAGCAGGTAACAAGCACTAAGGTTATAGGGTGTGAAGGAGACTTATCTTTGTGGGACAGGACAATCCTCTAAGGGATAGTTTGTGGGAGAGGACAATCCTCTAAGGGATAGTCCAAGGGTGTGAAGGATGCCCCCTGTGTTTTTTTAATTTATTAATATTTAAAAAGGTAAAATTAATGTTAATAAATCTAAAATTACACAAAAAAGTACACAACTTCTTAAAAGTAAAAAAAACCACGAATTTCATTTTTTGGCGATCCTCTATTTCATTTTTCGCAAAATGGAACGGTGTTCTTCGAGATAGTCGTTTATGTCGGTTGTCATTATTTTCCATTCTTCTATTTGCGTCGCTTCTTCTTTCAACTGATTGGTATCGTGTATCCCCATGTCGTGAACGGGTTTAGATTCAGGTTGTTTTGGTATGGATCCATGATGAGTGGTGTAAAACAATTAAAGAATTTATAAAGATTAAAGAGAATGTGAGAGTTGGTGTTAAAAATGAGAGGTAAAGGTTGTATTTATATATGAAAAATTAGTTTTTTTAAGGGGTATTGGATTTTAATAATCCAAATTTCTACCCATTGGCCGGCAACAATCTGTACTTCAAAAATTCCCAATAACAATCCCAACTTTCAACGTATTGACTGACAATGAACCATTGTTAACTTAGAACTAACTCAGTTAGTGATGATGATGTGAACACTGACGTGGCATGCTCACGCTAACGTGGATGATGACATGGCATGCCATGTCAGTGTCCACATCATCATCCCACGTCATATACATGTCAGCGTGAGCATGCCACATTAGCATCCACTAACTGAGTTAGTTCTAACTTAACGAATGATCATTTTCGGCCAATACGTTAAAAGTTGGGATCGTTGTTGAGAATTTTTGAAATATAGATTATTGTCGGCCAATAGGTGAAAATTTGGGTTATTAAAATCCAATACCTTTTTTTAAAGATACCATTTTTTCAAACAATTATATCCCCCCCCCCCCCCCCCCGCCCCAACCAATTAATGCACAGCAGTCATATTGACCAAGAGGTGCATCGCGGCCGTTCTCCACACGACGGGGACGTGTCGCTCCAGCACGGGCTCCCCATACCGGACAGCCTAAAGCATAAAAAAAGAAAATGTCAAAACCCTCCCTCTTGATTGATAAAGCCATAAAGGGTTTGGAGGTTGTGATTATGATAATACTTTTTTTATTTCTAGGTGGTCTAAAATTTTAAATCACAAAACTAAACATTTATCACCTTATAATTACAAAATTAAACACATGAAAGATCTTAAGTTTAGAGATTTCACATTATTCAATACTGCTCAAAATCTGACATTTGTCCCAAGAGTCTTAAATAAAGACTCTTTAACTTGTAATGGTCCCACAAATCAACCAATAAAATGATGAAGGCTACTAGACGCTTGACTTTTGTGGAGTCTTTACCCTAAACGCCAAACCTAGAGAGTCTTTAAGAAACTCTAAAACGTCTATGTCAGTCTTATTGTCTTAGCTAAGACGCTATCGTCTGAAGTCTTAAAAACGTACGGAACAGTCTTTAATTTATATGAAAGAGTCTTTGATTTGTACGAAAAGTCTTAAAACGGAAAAGTCTTAGCTAAGACGCTTAGACTGACATAGACGTTTCAGAGTTTCTTAAAGACTCTTCAGGCTTGGCGTCTAAAGACTCTACAAAACTCAAGCGTCTAGTAGCTTTTTTCACCCACGTGTCATCATTTTACTGGTTGGTTTGTGGGACCATTACAAGTTAAAGAGTCTTTATTTAAGACTCTTGGGACAAACGTCAGATTCTGAGTAGTGTTAGTGTGAAGTCTCTATACTTAAGACCCTTCATGTGTTTATTTTTGCAATTATAAGGTGTTTAATGTTTAGTTTTGTTATTTTCCTTTTTTTTCTTTCTTTTCAAGGAATTCCCGGTCAAAGACCACACATATTTTTATGAGTTTTATCAACTCAGCGTATCAGATTTTTTTAAGTCGGTTTTTTAAGAGTCGCTACCTTCCTTAGAAAACAAAACACTTCCAAAATAATAATAATAATGATTGACTGGTTGGCAGGAAACCTTGGAAGCTTGCCTTTGATTATAATACCGGCTGTATGCAAAGAGAAAGGTAGTCCATTTGGTGATCCTAATATTTGTCATGAGTACGGCATGGCTTATGCTTCACTATCTATGGCAGTATGTATATTTACTTAAAAAAAAAAATTAAAGCTAATTTTCTTTTGTTATGGCCATATCCATCATATTCATTCCTAATGATAAAATCATCAGATTGGAGCTATATTTTTGTGGACTTATGTTTACAACCTAGTACGGATTTTCTCGGTTAATTCCCAAGATTCCGGTAACAATGTTGAGGCGTCTGTCATATCGGGAACCATGGGAAACCACTTGACTGAAAGTTTGCTTCCATCACCTTCATCTACTATTAACATGAATGGAAAATGGAAGGTCATTTTTTTCTTGCTTTATATGTTTTTACTTCTTAATTATGCCTCCCTTATTACATTGTAAGTTATTTGATCATAAAATTCTATTAATCAGAATAATAAGAAGGGGACCCAAGGCATTATAGGCTAGTGGTATCTTGGTGGTGAGATAAGACTTAAGGGTCATAAGGTCCTGGGTTCGAATCTCACAAATGGGGTTTTCTCATAATTATGAGTTTCCTCCTGAATTGGTGACTTGGTGGTGGAATATGATCGCGTGGCAACACCGGTGGCACGATGATACTCCAGTGTTCCGTGAGTGATTCCAATTTGTTGGCCGTTCAAAAAAAAAAAGAATAATAAGAATGGGGCTTTTCTTGTAGAAAGAATTATTGGAGATTATAACCACTTGACTAGTCAAAGTAATAATTGTAGTCAAAGTCTTCCTTGCATCATGCCCCTAGACTAGCTCTTTGTATTATGCCCATGATTAGCTCTCCTTGTCTTGTGCCCAAAGTTAAGCTCATTGCTCATTTTATGTATTTCTTTCATGTATTTATAGGAGATTGTTTTCTCCTTTATGTACCAAGCATTACAATCAAATAAATCTTTCATATTCTATCTGTATATCTTTGTACCAAAACCACTTTGCCATTTTGAGAGTCGGTTAGTAAGAAACCAAGCCGCCCTTGGCGGCAGGGTTAAACTAACCAAACCCAATACAAAACGCTTCCGCTAACCAAATACCAAAACGCTTCCGCTCGAAATTTTACATGCTATCAGAGTAGTGTTCTGATCCTTGAACAATCTGCTCGTCAAAAAAAAATCCAAATAAATATCCAAGCACAGCAGCAAAAGAATCAACAAAAACAGTGAAACGAAGATTGTCAACATGACGACTTTCTTTGGGATGTCGCTTGGAGCATTTGTGTTCTGGCAATCAATGGATAAAGTTCATGTTTGGATCTCTCTTCACTAGGACGAAAGGAAAGAAAGCATGGAGAAGTGTGTAGAAAATAAAAGATGAAAAAAGGTGATTTAAAAAAAAAACAAAGGAGGGAGGCAATGACGGGCAAAAGCAAGATGGAGAAAATCGAAGACTAAGAAAAAGAAAAGTCGGGTTCAAATCTACGAGCCCGCCAGAAGAAAAAGAAAAGTCGAGTTCTTTGAACTCGCAAGAAAAAGAAAAGTCGGGTTCTTTGAACCCGCAAGAAGAAAAAGTCGGGCTCCTTGAGCCCGCGAGAAAAAAAAAGTGAGTTCTTTGAACTCACAAGAAAAAGAAAAGTCGGGTTTATTTTAAACTCGCAAAAAAAGGGCGGGTTTGTTGAGCCCGCGAGAAAAAAAAGTCGGGTTCCTTTGAGCCCACGAGAAGAAAGTCGAGTTCTTTGAACTCGCGAGAAGAAAAGTCGAGTTCTTTGAATTCGCAAAAGGAAAAGTCGGGTTTTTAAAACCCGCAAGAAGAAAAGTCGGGTTCCTTGAACCCGTAAAAAATAGAAAAGTCGAGCTCATTGAACTCGCAAGAAGACAAGTCGGGTTCTTTGAACTCGCAAGAAGAAAAGTCGGGTCTTTCGCACTTGCAAGAAGAAAAGTCAGGTTATTTGAGCCCGCAAGAGAAAGAAAAGTCGGGTTAATTGAGCTCGCAAGAAAAAAAAAATCGGGTTATTTGAACCCGCAAGAAAAGTAAACACTCCAACTTGAGGGGGAGTGTTCGAAAGAGAAAAAATATTACTTAGCAAGTTGGGAGTTCGTAACCTTCACGCTCCAACTTTAGGGGGAGTATTGGAGATTATGACCACTTGACTAGTCAAAGTAATAATTGTAGTCAAAGTCTTCCTTGCATCATGCCCCAAGACTAGCTCTTTGTATTATGCCCATGATTAGCTCTTCTTGTCTTGTGCCCAAAGTTTAGCTCATTCCTCATTTTATGTATTTCTTTCATGTATTTATAGGAGATTGTTTTCTCCTTTATGTACCAAACATTATAATCAAATAAATCTTTCATATTCTATCTCTATATCCTTGTACCAAAACCACTTTGCCATTTTGAGAGTCGGTTAGTAAGAAACCAAGTCGCCCTTGGCAGCAGGGTTAAACTAACCAAACCCAATACAAAACCGCTTCCGCTAACCAAATACCAAAACGTTTCCGCTCGAAATTTTACAAGAATTGTTCTCAATCCTATGATTCCTATATCTTCTGTGTGTATACATATTGTAGACCGCAAACCACACTGCTATTTTTCGTTATATAAAGCTCCAGTTGCTGTGATTAAAAAATTGGAGGCATTGATTAAGAAGTTTCTATGGGGAGGAAGTGTGGATGTAAACAAAGTTCATTGGGTTGGGTGGGAGACGGTCACGCATTCGAGGAATTAAGATGGTGGGTTGTGCATTAATAAACTTGAGATATGTAATAATGCCTTGGTTTTAAAATGGCTTTGGCGATATCGTAATGAACAAGACGCTCTATGGAGGAAAGTTATAGATGCTATTCATGGGTCTCGTAGAAGATGGGATATGTTTCCACGTAATAACAAGTTTTTAGGTGTTTGGTCTAAAATAGCTTTGTGTGGTCAAAAATTGAAAGTGGGAGATGTTTCTTTCGCGGGGATGATTAAAGGTAGTGTGGGTAATGGTATTATGATAAGGTTTTGGATAGATCCGTGGATCGATCATATGCCGCTTAAATATCATTTTCCAGCTTTATTTTGATTAGAGGCGGATGTTTGGTGTATAGTGGCGGACAGGTTCGAGACAAGGAATCAAGATGACTCGATTACTTGGGATTGGAAGAGATATCCGGCTACTGAGCAAGAGATGATTGAGGATGTAGAGTGTCATCGGTTGATCAATGGTGCACAACTTTCATAGTCCGAGGACAGTTGGGTATGGCAAGTTGGTGATCTGAAGGCGTATTCAGTTAGAGAGGTGATAGATTGGTTGAAAAGTGATGACTCACATGAGGCTAATAATTATTTTGAATGATGTAAGTGGATTCCAAACAAATGTAATATCTTCATGTGGAGAGCCCTTCTGGATAGAATTCCGATCCGTAGTGCACTTCGAAAAAGAAATATAGGGACTGAAGACAGCTGCTGCGTTTTATGTGAAGAACCGGTGGAGACATCAGAGCATTTGTTTACTGGTTGCAGGTTTTGCAGATGGCGTTTGGCATGGTATCGTTATATGGTGCAGGCTCCCTCCGATGGTTTGGTTATCTGTGGACGACATCCTGCAGTGTGTTGGTAATATGGGCGACTCCAAGAAGAAGAGAAGTATTGTGTATGGGATCTTCATCTTGACGTGTTAGAGAATCTGGAAGGCGAGGAACGAAAAGGTGTTTTCCAACATCACTAGGAGTGTTTGTCAAGTCATTTCTGATGTTAAATCGTTGAGTTTCCTTTGGTATAGAAGTTGGGGTAAGGATGTGGTAGTGGATTGGATAGGTTGGAATTCTTTTAATCTTGACCGGATGTAATTGTGTTTAGCCGCGGTTATCTCCGCCTTGAAGATAGTCGTTTTGGTGTGTTTTTAACGAAGTTTTCCCCCAAAAAAAAAAAAGCAATCTAGCAATCTCAAAGCTCAAATTACCAAAATATAACTCTCTACGTTACTTGCTTTATTTCATTCTTCCTTAAGTTGTTACAAATGAAACAATAATCAAATCATATCTTATAATTATGGTTGAGATTATCATAATAAACCTTAAGTAATATCTTCTAACAATGCGCATCAGGTGACCTCACAAATCATGAAGCAACACTTGGGGAACTTTTCTCGACGGGTTAACTTGAAGGCTGTGTTTGCACCATCAACTATAGGAGCGGTACGCTGCTTGATGTTTCCAAACCTCTGTGTGTGATTATTTATCAGCAAAGCATAACAGGTTGTGTTTTATAATAAAGATTGTGGGCTTCATCATTGGAACAATCACGCCATTGCGCAGGCTACTAATAGGCACCACAGCCCCCCTTAGAGTGATCCAAGATTCTGCATCTTTAGTAGGGTATGGTCAGTAATTTTCATTTTGTGGATCACCGGAAGCCTACATCTTTTCTTTATAATGGATCGTATTAATCATCTTATTGTATTAGGGACGCGTCAATCCCAACCATGACATTGATTGTGGGTGGCAACCTCTTAAGAGGTAAACGTAGAACATAAATCAACATCCAGTGAACTTGAACAAGGTGGCCAGATTTTGTTGGATTTTTTACATAAAAATTTGAGTTTTGTTAACAAAAATATGATTTGGCCCCTTTTCGTAACAAGTAGAGAAGGCTATCTTATGATGACCCCTAGATTAAAAAGTTATGGTTCCGCCACGAAAAGTTTCATGAAATATATATATATAAACATAACTTGCAGGTCTCAAAAGATCTGGCGTCTCATCGTCACTTATCATTGGGATAGTAGTAGTGCGGCTTATCTTGTTGCCATGTTTTGGAATTTTAATCGTCAAAGGAGCGGTTTACTCTAGCTTAGTGCATGTAGATCCTCTTTATCTTTTTGTACTTCTACTACAGTATGCGCTTCCACCGGCCATGAACATTGGTACAAGTTGTGGTGGTTGATTTGGCTATATCTTTTTTTTCTTGCATTTTGGTCACAGTTTGTGAAATTTGTACGTTCATATGATAGGTACCATTACACAGTTGTTTGGAGCAGGTGAGACGGAGTGTTCGGTGATTATGTTGTGGGCTTATGGTTTGGCATCGTTCTCACTTACCTTTTGGTCGATGTTCTTCATGTGGCTCGTGGCTTGATCTTTAAGCCAATGTGCCTAAGTTTTTTTTTTTATCATATCCTGTATCAAAGAATCGTTTGTTGACAAATATTTGCATTATGTGTTGGTTTGAAATTAAATTTGTATACATGTTCCTCCTCTCTTCATTCAAACAAAAAACAATATTAGATACGTACCAGTTTTGGGTATCGGTTTATGATCACCCAACCCGGTTTCAATAGGTTCGATTATTTTCCAACTAAACCTAGTTTCTATATAAACCGATTTTGACCAAACTTAACCAACCAGATTTGGTTTATGACACGAACCGGTTTGGCCAAAAAAAAAAAAACGGCTTTGTCCAGGATAGGCTCGAGCACAAGCTGGAAATTAAACGAGGCAGCTTGAATCGGCTTGAACACAAGCTCGGAGTTAAACAAGCCTAAAATGAGTCAACTAGCCGAGACATTTTGTAACTCGAGCTCGGCTCAGTTACAAAATGTCTCGGCTCAACTCAAGTCATTTTTCGAGCTTCTTCCGAGCGAGCTACGAGTCACGAGCTTTTTGAACAGCCAACGATTTAAGAGTAGTGTGTAATAGGATCAATGGATGATACTTGGGCCGGCTCTTTTCTTTTTATACAATTTTTTCCTTTACGGTCGTAGCCCCACGTTTCATGGGCCGCTACCTGGTAACCTATTCTTTCATGGTCACCAATCCCAAAAAACCAACCAATCACAATATTACACCTCATTCTTAAACAAACCACCCACACTACACACATTCTTTCATGGTCACAATATTGATGGTTTCACCATGATAAAAGGGGGTGTGGTAGTGTATAACGCCCCAAATTTCCATATTTGTATTTTCATAATAATATGTAGGGCTTGCAACTAATCAATAAAGTATAAAAGTAATGCGAAACACTAAACCTCGACATATCTGATGCATATGTCGACCCACACACCTCAAACACACACAATAACACACACTCCCCAACACCTTAAATATCAAGTCAAGTCTAAGCAATTTCTAAGGGATTTCTGCTGCATTAGCCATTCATAAGATCATCTAAGCTAAACTCTCTTTTTGGTTGTTATGGTGTTTTCATGAATGCATGTGATGGGTGATAGGGTTGTTATAAAAAAAACACCCAATTAGGGGTTAATAAGGTTGTTCTAGCATTAGGGACTCTAGCATTAGGGACCTTAATGCATGCTAATTTGGTTAAATGGCAACTCTAATAGGATGATTATGCATTTGGTGGGGTGGGGTGGGGTGGGGGGGGGGGGGGGGGGGCATACGATCTTTGGAAGTCCCGGGGGGAAACCATGAATGTGCGGGTTAGCACAACGGGGAAATGTGAATAGATCTATTGGGAGTGACCAACCCCGCTCGTCGGCTTGGAGGGTCGGGCGAGTGCATATTGTCTCAAACAGGAACAGGTTTACTATTCGGGCACAACATCTGGTTTGCGAGTTAGTAATGGTTTTCCAATCGTAGTAGTAACAAAACATACGCCTAGCTAGCGTACTTTGGTTTACAATTTGATATAGTATGGACAGGTTGAACTTGGTACTTTACATACAAACCTGTAAACTCACAAGCATTTTTGTGCTGACGTAACTCTTACATGTTTTCTCAGGTCGCTAAGGTAGCACTATGGAACTAGGGCGCACGCGTCTACACGGCGTCTAGTTAGGGTTGCATGGTTTTCGAACATTGAATAATTTGGTTTACTTTTGGATTATGTTTTGAGAATAAGCTTCCGCTGTAATTGGGGATTTTAAACTATGTTTTTGAAATTTCATATGCTCATTTAGACTTGTTTATTGTGATCGTTGACTTGGATCCTGGTTTGTCATGCGCCTCGCGGTAAAACTCCGCAAGTGGATTTTGAGGGTGTGACATTAATGACCATATGTATCATGTCGAAAGTTTGATTCTAATAGCCTATATGATTGAATCAATCTCTTAGGTAATAAGAACTAGGCATCGGAAGGCCAAGAATCAAAGCAATCTCGTGGAAAGGAACACGCCTAAAGGTGAGTCCTTTTAGGACTCAAATATTGTAGATTATATACATACCTTGTAAATTATTAGTCAAAGGGTTCCCAAGTGATAAGTGACCGGTGAAATCGACATACCAATGGGCAATATGGACCTGGCATATGAAACCACGTATAAATGGCCCTTTGGGCCATAAACGCTAAGGTAATGCCACAACGACATATTGTCCAAAGGGAAAACTTGAAATCTACCTCTAGTGTTGAAGGGCCAACTTAAATGGGTCACAAGTCACTTAAGGGAGTCATGAAGGGTTATATTATTGTGGATAGTTTATTATGAATCCTTGTTGTAAATGACGTGCGTAAATAACTCTAAACATGCCACGGGTAGGTTTGGGCCGCGGTATGCAAAAGTGAAATGGTAAGCCTTAATCGCGGGTATGAACTTGTATTAATGATAAAAACAGGAATTGGAGTGGCCAACATAAGTCTTTAGTAAGGTTTCAACTCAAACGGGTCGGATGGTTTAGGTATTAAACACCACAGGATGGGCCTTCCGAATAGCATGCCATCGTTGAGCTTGGCATATGCGATAAAAACAAACTCCGGTTAGGACCACTCAGGGTTCCATATGGATAAACTCCAGTTCGTTTTGAGCAAGCGAAATAAGGCATTACAGCAGCTTTGAACCGTAGCTTACGATTGTGACTCGTAACTCCATTGGGAGCAGAAGCTCCAAACCGTAACCTAAGATTGCTAGCCGTAGGCTACGACCTTTGGGTCAAATCTACATGCACAACATAGTCTTGATACCGATCTCGTACCGATACCGATAATACCATAACTGAAAACCTCTAATTGTGGGTACTGATACCGATACCGAACATCTTCGGTTCGGTATCGGTTCGGTACGGGATCGGGATCGGGACGGTACCCGGCTCTATGTGCTCATCCCTAGTAAGAACATACACATCATCTAAAAACACACATATAAACAACGTCACAAAATCAAAAAAGAAAACCAAACATTTACTCGAAGCACCACAGTTAAGTATCTCAAAGAACACCGTACCAGAAGACAACATGCAAATTCGCTATGGGAAAGGGGACCGATACCACCAGTACCCTACCTCCCCGATCACCAAAGATTCTAATTCCATTGGTTTTGGTCCTTTTGGATACCTTTACAATGAGGCACCCAAAAACAAATCCGTGAGCTCTGGATGGGCGACCCATGGGGGCAAAGCGGACAATATTGGTGGTGAGAGGGGCCGGATGTTACAACCAAAGATTCTAATTCCATTGGTTTTGGATACCTTTACAATGATTCCTTAACATGAAGGAATTCGAGTGATTTCATTCTCAAGTGTAATCATTGTAATTGATATTCCATTTCAAACGTATCATTAGATTCAATGCATGAAACCAATGCAAAATAGGATTTAATTTGTTAGTTTTACTTTTCTGCACATAAGCAAGGTCAAGGTTGTTACTTGTAACTGAAAATTGAAGATAGTTGCAAATCAAGTCAACAGTTTTCACCCAAAATATCTTTTTGATGCAAATTTAATGTATCATTATTTGACAGTTCTAATTGCTTTTCTTTGCTATTCTAATTGAATTAAATAATATGTTTGACGATGTAAAGTCTGGGGCAATAAGTATGGGTCAATATAAAGAAAGTAAACTAAAGTGAATTATTGAATGCAACATTAAGTGGTATGATTGGCTACAACGCAAAGTACCCAAACAATAGCCTTTTTAAGAAATGTAATCGCATCAAGATCATATTAAAAAAGTAACTTTATAATCGAAGACCTTTTATAACAAGAGACGAAAAATAGCAATGAAATTAGGTTACAGATTATGAAGCATGAATTTATACTTACAGTTCTCGATTAGATGGAACAACGAAAGAAAACTCACCAGCCAAACATGTAACGAAGAGTCGCCAACATTTGAAGCCCAAACCCAGATACGGAGAAGCCTTAACCCCACGATCGCAAAACCTATATTTACAACTCTAGAATAGATATCCAAGTCATACCAGTAAATCACAACATAATCCAAAAAATACCAAAAACTAAAGCACCCAAAGCCTTGGTTTTAAAAAGCGCGCCTGAGGCGCGCCTAGGCGCGAGGCGCACTGAGGCGCAAGCCTTTGCGCCTTATGTAACCTGAGGCGCACTCTGTGCAGAAAGCGCAGCTGAGGCGCATTTTTTTCTGCAAATCTGCCTCTGAGGTGCGCGCCTCATGTATGGCCCAAATCTGTGTGCAGCAGATGGTGGTACAGCATGCTTTTCAAGTTGTACTAGCATGATATTTCAATATTAAAACATATATATAGCTTATTTGAGTCTTAACATTGGGTAAATAATTCTAGAAACCTATAAAATATATAAAAAAATATACATACGGTGTGCGCCTCGCGTCCGAAAAGCCCGCCGCGTTTGCGCTTTGGGCTTTGCGCCTTGATTTTTGACCTTGTCGCTTTTGTGCGCTTCGCGCTTTTTAAAACCAAGCCCAAAGCATAGGGTTTACAACAAATGAAAATCACAACGTACCACCGCATGCGATTACCTGTGATATTGACCGCCGAAGAGACTGGAACTGCAAAACAGAAGAGACGACGCTATGGATGACGGTGAGGAAAAAAGGTCATGGATGGGAATGGGGTAACAACAGCTACATTTCATACTCGGATTTTACATGACTACTTCAAGTTTCAAAGAGCCTACAAAAGAAACGACGATTGCTAAATGTGGAACTTAACGATCGATCATATTCACACTATAGGTCTGATGACAAATATTGCAATATACTTTATGAAGAAGCAATAACTATGTAATTTACATATACCAAATCCATTACTTTAATTTACTCAACATAAAATAAATCCAATTGGTGGGTATTAGGTTTGATTTCCACCAATATCCAGTGATATATACCTAGTAGATAAGAACATATTACTGACCGTTGAATAAGAGGCATGAAGGATTTCTCTCCTACAGCACTAACTACAACATCTACCTCAAGTGCTTTGTTTGTAAGGAGTATCGTCGAACAGGTTGTAAACCAAAACTTGCGGACCTTTTCTTTCTCCATTACTATGAAACATTCATAGAAAATAACTACATGATACCATTAATCAAATTCATAGTGTAGGTGATGACACTTATCTCAAATTAACAAATTTGCAAACAAACTACACAGAATTCTTCAATATAAGAATTGAAATTAAAACTGCAAAAGTTAAGAACCCTAACCTATAAATTCATAAGATGTATCAACCTCAGATTGTTGGTTTCTTTGGTGCCTCACTAATATACCTTAAGCAACAGTCTTAGATCCTTAATTGTCGGATTAAGAAGTGATTTTTGCAATTGTAGGTTCATAAATGAGAACCGCAAACCCCGAAATATGAGTATACCAGAGATGAAGGTGGGGATGGTACCAGCACGTGGGTTTGTGGAATACACCAGTACATGTCATAAAGCAGAAGGTACAACAGATGAATGCAGAAACGCGCTTTGCTAATTAGAATATTTATAATGACTAATGGTTTGTTTTGACAATTCTGTAGGTGGCTCGAGAGACAACTTAAACTAGAAAATAGACATCACATTAATGGATTGGAGTTTCAAATAGTAGAATGGGCTTTCAGTAGATTGTTTGGGCTACAACATGGACATGAGGAAATTAAAATTCCATGGAAACACGAAATTGGATTTTGTGGCGGTGGTACGAGGGAATTATTATTATATTGTTCAGCATGTATGTAACTGTCAATTTTGCCATCTATAACCGTTTTAGAGATAATCTTGATCGTTCAATTTGGGTGGTTAATTCTCAGATTAAATCTGAGCCACAATAATAGGGTGGTTATGCCAAAAATTTGACGGTTCCATTTTTGCTGGAGCAGTTTGGGAGTTACCCTATTTTCTCGCTACTGTGAGTTTTTGGCAGCAGTTCCTTCCCTTTTTTTTCTCCCCCACGTCGCCGACCTCTATGTATAACCTCACTATTTAATTGAAGAAGACTGCTTATTTCTGATATATCTCCTCCAACCCTTTCTTTAAACAATGGTGTCTGCTTCATTTGCCCCTTCTTCTTAGACCTTGCTTGCGTCTCTCACCGCTTGACAACACTACGGTTATCCATGTCTTCGTCGTAGGATTAAAATCCTTAATTTCTCAGATCATGTTATCATAACTGGTAAACGTTTATCTTTAATCGATTTCTTCCATTGTCTACTTTTTTGCTTGATTGCATTTGTTCGATCTTAAGTTCTTAATTAGGGGTTCTAATTGAAATTGGATTGTATTTTGAATCTATGTTGCAGATAAGAACAGAGATCTACCGCATTGAAGATCCTGAAACCTTACGCTACACGAGGTAATTTTCTAAACATATGCTTGATTATTTTTTATTATCAAATTTATTGTTCAATTTGGATTATGTTGTTAAAATGCTTATACACGGTGGGTCAGGAACTAAATAAAGGTAAATTGGTTACACAAGGTATACTTCTTTACCTATTGGCGACCTTGACAAGTGTTTGAAGATTCGATTAATATATGTTAATGATTGTTAAGCTGCAGGGGTTATAAGATTCAAATTGTTTTACACCGATGTGCTTCTCTTGAGACATATGTGTTTGTCTATGTTTTTTATTAATGATAAAAAATAACTGTTGTTATAGTTTATATGTTGTGCAACTATATGTCATTATATAGGTTTATCAGCAGCAACTTTGTAATCGGGAGTGGCCTCTAACTTCCGTTAAGAGAAAACAGAAGAAGTTATGCACACCAGGTGTTTGAGAAAATGCTCACTTGAGATTCACTTTTAAATTCGAGGTCAATTTTGCTTTTTTAATGCTATATATAGATTCATATAAAATAAAATGATGTTTGTGCATATGTTTCTACGCTGCTATGTCAGTTTTGTTGTACAATTTCTTATGAAATTTAATCATTTATTGTGTGTTTGGACAATATTAGGACAAGCGATGACATGAAGTTGTTGTACATGGGTAGATTAATTTATATATGAAAATGTGAATAAAGCTAAACTAATCATAGTTTCTTTTGTTTTTGTTAAAGCAGACAACAACGAAATATGGAGTTACAGAGTTAGTGAACCTAAAAGATTACAAGATACTAGTGCAAGAAGTGATTGGGGTGATGTTATGTCCAGAAACTCTGGATACTATGACCAGGTTTGACTTTACTAATATACTTTTAGCACTTGCTGATACCACACAAAAAAAAAACCATGTTAAGTACATATTATGGTACCCTCTTTCTTCTTCTTCTTCTTCTTCTTCAGTTTATTTAAAAAAAATGCATAAAGGCTTCATGTGTTATTGATTTTTAAAGGCTAACTTGATGTTGGTGCAACAAATGAGGCGTGTGAGAGGCTGGCTATGGCGGGCTTTCAGACGAATATGATCAGTTTTAATATGGGTTATATTACAGGGTTAGGGCTCATGTTTATGCAAATAACCTGATAGAATGGTTAAATAACAGGTATGAAACTTTTAGTTCATATTCACATTGTTGGGTGATGCTAGATGTTACTCATGTTGAGGTTTGAATCATTTTAGTTCAAATCCACATATCTTATTGTCTTTTCTATTTAAAATCTTGGTGTGTGTAACTGCAATTGTGGTTACCGATTTCATTTTCTTTATTTCAAAGAAACCGAGCCAGTGAAAGTTTTTTCTGAAAATGTGCAGAACCTCCTGCACATATTGTTATTGGGATGCCATCTTTGTCACCTATAATAATAAAGATATGGCATGGATCTGGTTTATTATTTATTTGGTTTCTAACTTTGTTTCATAAACTATGCGTACTTTTGTAGTTATGTGCTTTATTGTAGACTCAAGGTAACATTGCACAGCAGAGGAAGAAAGGATTCAGACTTGTCACTATTATAACAAATTCCTTTTTATGTTATGAATTCCACAAATTGCAAATACAAGTTATTGCATAGAATTTTAGAAATCTATTATTTGGGAGTGATAGTTGTGTGTGTGTGTACAGTGGAAGTTTCATTTTAGATATAATAATATGATTATTTTGATCTAATAGATAGAAGTAGGTGATATCATATCTAAAATCGAGACAGATGAAGCTACTTTTGAATTTGTAGTCTTGAAGACGGGTAACTCTATATTTCTCTAATTCAATATACTATAGAATTGTTGTATAATGTCTTTACATGTCGATTGTGTTCCGGATCGTTATAATATAAGCTGAATTGTAGGGCTCACGTGTAGTTTGTGGTGCATCTCACACTAAAAAAGATAAAGCTATTTAGTCGTATGCACTTTTCTCTTGGCGTTGGTTGTAGTGCTGCTGCAGGACCTGTTGGAAGAGTTTTGTAAGCTAATCTTCGAGCCGATGATAAAGACCCTGGGATGTACTACACTTACAGCGGTAACAAGGTATATACCATCATTATAATTTTCTTATTTGTTATATATCAACTTCCCATTTTGTGTCATTCTATCACAAACAGGAAATCTGAATGCAAGATCAATTGTAGTTTTGGAAGTTGATCTTTGACGCCTAACATGGAAGAGTTCCTTCACTGTTAGTTACTTTTATCACCCAACTATCGCATTGCTATGAAACTTAAATGATGAATATATCACTCCCTATTGTCTTTTGTTTTATTACGCAAAACCTACAAATCATGGGTGTTTCAATTTGATAATGACAATCGAGTGTTGTTTAGTCTAAAAGTGATTTTTGGTTTAGGTGCTTTTGTTGGAATGTCCATGGAAGCGGACATTGTTGCGACAACGATGGACACTAATATTCACTTTTATGGCGATCAGTATCTCACGACCGACGATATATTGATACCTCTTCATGGTCCATGCCAAAAGGTGTTGAACCCTTGTATTTGCTGCCTTGGAAGACCTATACCCTATATTTGTGTGTTAGTTCTCTGTTTAAGTGTCATCAAACTCTTACAGAATATGTACATATTACAACCTTTTAAATATATATACGTAGATATTATAGCCGTACAAACATCCCGACCTAAAGAAAGCAAATATTACTTGTATAAACTTGTAACTCGTGACTTATAATTTGTTGAAAGAAAAACAAAAATAATTGTTTTTGAATATCGCTGAAGAGCTTAGACAAAATGTCTACAAAGCTACTGATGGACATGTAGTTCTGGAGTTGCTCCAAATTTCTTGTGAAGGTGTTGCAAGTGTGAAATGAAGAAATTATGTTTCATCTAATATAATTTTGGTGGTATTGAGAAAGCGTTACTATTCAAACTGAATTTAACTTAAACTAATAAGTATTATTTAGGTGGTGGTTATTGGATTTGTAATAGTAATTTTGATTTGATTCCAAAAATGATTAGGTGTGTTCATTATTTATACATAACCTTAGTTTTTCATGAACCATACCACTCGCGTTGCCCTCCTAACATAAATGAATTTTGGGTTATTGGATTTTAATAGCCCAACTATTACATGTTTTGGCGGTGTCATTGCTAACTAACCACTTGACCACTATCACTCTCAACTTGCAACTTATTTTCCCTTGCCACTCCCAAACTAACTGACCAGTAACCCAATTAGTTTTTTTTTTTTTTTTTGTTGACACGGCAACTACCACATTAGCAAAAAAAAAAAAAAACTGGGTTAGGGTACTAATACACAATCTCATTGTTTACGTATCCTTGTGTATACATGTGATATTTCTAATTATTTTCTTTTTTAGTAAAAAACGAGGCTTCTTGATTCATCATCATGTTAAGCTTTGAAGTTTCAAGCCTTGGTGGAAGCCTCTATTTCACTTTTAGCAGATCAACGCGTAACTTTACTATAATTCATTGTTGTTGCATATCAACTACCAATTGCCAGAATTTCATATTAGGATAGCTATCAACTTATGCCTGTCCCGTTGATTCGAAAGATTTCTCAGAGACCGTAATTCACTTTCATTCAAGCATGCTTTGTCTGATGTAAATATTCTAACAAGTTTCGATGGATTACTGCATGTTTGATAGCACGAGACTGGTGAGATGTTTATTTGGAACCCACCAACACATGCATGTCAAATGGTATCCGGCTAAAAAACTCGTGGGTTATGCAACCCACAATAAAATTTTCCTGGATTATATGTAGATTCTTTGAATGATTACATGCTTTCACAGGTAAAGCGTAGACGCGGTAAAATCTATACATATAATAAACAAAAGCCATTTTAATGACATGACATTCAAAGAGGCATTCTTCTCTTTGAGTGTGTCATGTGTCATCCCATGTGGCATTGAGATATTTTAGGAAAAAAATAATTTAAAATAAATTTGGATTTTTCTCTCTTATGTTTCCTCTCATAATTTTTAAACATTACTATATTTTATATTTTATATACGAGATTTTTAAAGAAAAAAATTACACCAAATTAACGAGCGTTTTATTATCTTTCCAACGAATACCATAGTATCATATAAAAACGGAGAAAAAACGACTATTTTTTGCGGGGTTTTCTTCATACAGGAAAAAAAACACAAAGTGTTCAGGTAAGTCATTAATCATGTATAGGCAAGTCATTATGTTTAAATCATAAAATATGAATTCTGTTTTCAATGTGCGTTAGCATTGGAGTTATACATTGTTTAAGGTTAGGTGTTAACATTGGAGATACATTTTTAATTGTTTAGTTAGGTGCTACCCGAAGCTTTCTTGCATTTAACTGTAAAGCGAATCATTCTATTTCATATGTAAAATTAATGTCATATTAGATTTCTCAACCCCGGGACGTTCCCGAGGTATAATCTAGTGTGGCTTATATAAACTTATAATTGTTCTTTTTGTATCGTTCGGTTATCAACGTAGAAAAATATAACTGTTTTGTACCATTGTAATAAATCTACTAACAAATGTCTTATCTGATTTTAAAATAACACATAGTAAGATGTTATCTGTAAAATGTAAAATTGCGCCAAACAAATAACAAAATTTGAGTTAACATGTGCGGAATTAACCAACTTATACCCTTACTAATCCTATTTTGATAAGACGTTATCGGCATCTTCAATGTACGATACTAATCCCATTTTGAGTAGTGTAAATTTCAAGAACCCGTCCCAGCGGACGGGTATAATACTAGTTAAAAAAGGTTTTAGACGCACGAAGACACGGAGCTTTGGAGGAAGACACGGAGCTTGAGTCGCACAAGAGGAGAAGAATACTAACATCAATGTTTGTGAACGAGATGCAATGCTAGTTTTTCTGTAAGTTTCTCTAACGGACGGTTTGTATAGGTTTCATACTTTATTCAGCATTTATATTTATTGGATCTTAGTTTTTATGTGATGACAAGCATTAAGTTTGATTGAAGTGTTAGTTAATTTAAACAGTTTATTTGTGTTTGGAGTTCTCTCTTTACAATTACATTCAGTTGATGACAAAACCTAGAAGCGGGTTGGGTGACTAAAGGGGGTCGACTTGATAGGGTTTAATAACAAGAATATGTTTTGATTGCTAGTTAACTAATTTTCAGAACTATGTCTATGTGATTCCCGATTAATTAACTGAATTCTGTATGAAACCAAGAACCTGAAATTTAGAGGAGGTTACTTCTTTTTCATTCTTGTTCTTAATCAAAATCAAAGTTATTAGTTTCTCAATTTTCTAAATCTAACACAAATAAATTAATTAGTTAAATAGATAATTTAGGTAAAAACTATTCTATCCACCAACTTCCTGTGGATGCGACTCGACTTTCACTGTACTATATTTGTACTTATTTTTACCGACCAAACGACATCGATCAGGGTTAAATCCGTTTTGAATGCATGTGTTGACGGAGGTCAACCAACTAGTCGGTCAAAATGACCGCACCATGATTCCTTATTACGAAAGTGGACGGATTTCAACAAGTGTGACCAGTGGGACGCCCTATTTGCAGCCACCATGAGTGAACACCCTAATCTTGCTGAGCATATGGCAATCGAGTCACACAAGTCGATTATGTGGCTAGGTACCACAACAGTTTCGACCATGTTTCGGCATGGCAATTATTGTGTTACGTTAAATAATTATGTTTTGTAGTTTAATTATGTTTTTCCTAGAATAATCGTGTGTTTATGTAGTTTTAATATTTGTATTATGTTTAAGATTTATGTTTAGTTTTTGTTTAATATTTATTTTGTTGATTTAAAAAAAAAATTGTAACCTTTAGTATTTGTGGGTTGAAAATTAATTTGAAAGTTCAAAATTTACATGGTTTTGAAACCGTGGTCAAACTCACGGATTTCCTTCACAGACCTACTACCAGCACCACTAACGATCGTGTTGTCGTGTTGGTGGTGGGGTCACTGTGACATATCAGGGCCAAACACGGTGAGCGCCCTATCCTTCCTAAGATATTAAATACCTTAAATTGTAAGTTTAAATTGTTAATGCCCAGCAATACTACTTTTCACAAACTAAAAGGACCAGCCGTGTAATTGAATCTAAGCAATAACTTGATACGTCCTCATTAATTATTTAACAAGTAAATATAAAATATAATATTAGTGCTTTTAAATTATTTACTCTTTCAGATCTTGAACATAGTTTTTGGTAAAATTTGAAAGAGGTGAGCTCAATACATACATAATTTTACAAAAAGTTTCAATAAAATTTACATATACAAATAGAAAAAACAGGGGTGTTGAGGCGACCTAGCCCCAAAAGATCCACCCCTAAGTAGAGACTATCTTTAAAAAAGTTTCCGTGACATTTATTACGAGAATTTTTAATAATCCGATAACTAATTATCAATACAACAAAGTATGGGTATTTCTTATTAGCCAATACCATTGCAGTGCAGTAGTAAATGTATTGGTGGGCAATGAAGACTAGGGGAATTCTGGGTTCGATTTTCGAGTTAGACGGATTTACCGGTATTTTCAGTGTCGTATCTACGGGCGGGTGGGATACCGGGTTTTTCCCCATAATTGGTGTTTGACGACTTGGGTTACTCACGAAGTACTCGACATGTCTGGTGGGTGTCCTGATAGCGCTCGGGTTTGATTTGTTAGCCGTTAAAAAAAAATCATTTCTTACTAAATATCTAATATGAAAAATGTTAATGTATTGGCCGAGTTTCGCAAGTTTCGTTTACGTCATGGTCTGTTTCTTTCCGATGTATATTCACATAAAAACTTGAAACTCCTATGTTGATTGATTTGTTGCTTTCATATAAAAATCGATTTGTTGCTTTCATATAAAAGTTGATTTATTGCTTTCATAAAAACGTGACATGTATACTGTATAAGTGTATAGCATCAAGAAAGTAAAGTTAGGTACTGTTGAAGTCTTTGGGTGGATGTTCGGGACGTTAAGGTGGTGTTTGTTTTTCTCCCAGAAGCACTTCTAACCTCTTTTGTCTGCGCCGCGCAGACGCGGGCAGATGTTTGGGGCGGGCAGACTGTTTGTTTTTTGGAAGACATTTCACTCCAAAAGCTCTTCCTGACTTCTTTTTGGTGCAGACTTGGACCAAAGTCTTCTAAAGTCTTCAAAGGTCTTCTCCTCTTCTCTTCTCCTCACCCACCACCACCACCTACCACCGTCCACCCACCACCACTACCACCACCCACCACCGTCCACCACCACCCACCACCACCCACCACCACCACCCACTACCACCACCACCACCACCACCACCGTCACCCACCCACCACCACCACCACCTAGCATCGTCCACCACCACCACCGTCCATCACCACCACGGTCCACCACCACCACCCACCACCGTCCACCACCACTACCACCACCCACCACCACCACGGTCCACCACCACCACCCACCACCACCACCCACCACCGTCCACCACCACTACCACCACCACCCACCACCACCACCACCACGGTCCACCACCACCTACCACCGTCCACCCACCACCACTACCACCACCCACCACCGTCCACCACCACCACCCACTACCACCACCACCACCACCACCTTCACCCACCCACCCACCACCACCACCACCTAGCATCGTCCACCACCACCGTTCACCACCACGGTCCACCACCACTACCCACCACCGTCCACCACCACTACCACCACCCACCACCACCATCACCCACCACCACCATGGTCCACCACCACCACCACCCACCACCACCACCACCCACACCCACCGTCCACCACCACCACCACCACGGTCCACCACCACCCACCACCATCACCCACCACCTACCATCGTCCACCCACCACCACTACCACCACCCACCACCACTACCACCACCACCCACCACCACCACGGTCTACCACCACCCACCAACACCACGGTCCACCACCACCCACCACCACCACGGTCCACCACCACCACCACCCACCACCGTCCACCACCACTACCACCACCACCACCACCCACCACCACCACCCACCACCCACCACCGTCCACCACCACTACCACCACCCACCACCACTACCACCACCCACCACCGTCCACCACCACCACCCACTACCACCACCACCACCACCGTCCACCACCGTCACCCACCCACCACCACCACCTAGCATCGTCCACCACCGTCCATCACCACCACGGTCCACCACCACCACCCACCACCGTCCACCACCACTACCACCACCCACCACCACCACGGTCCACCACCACTACCACCACCACCCACCACCACCAACACTACGGTCCACCACCACCTACCATCGTCCACCCACCACCACTACCGCCACCCACCACCGTCCACCACCACCACCCACCACCACCGTCACCCACCCACCCACCACCACCACCTAGCATCGTCCACCACCACCGTTCACCACCACCGTCCATCACCACCACGGTCCACCACCACCACCCACCACCGTCCACTACCACTACCACCACCCACCACCACCATCACCCACCACCACCACGGTCCACCACCACCACCACCCACCACCGTCCACCACCACCCACCACCACCACCACGGTCCACCACCACCTACCACCGTCCACCAACCACCACTACCACCACCCACCACCGTCCACCACCGTCCACCACCCACCACCACCACGGTCCACCCACCACCACCACCGTCTACCACCAGACTGGTGTAAAAACTCAGTTTATTTAAATTTAAGTTTATTTCAGAGTCCTGCAGACGTTAACAAACAAACAGTCTTCTTTTTGCAGACTGCAGACCTTTGGTCCACCTCTTCTCCTACAGATGTCTGCAGATGTGGTCCGCAGACTGCAGACCTTTTCCTGCAGAAAAAACAAACATCACCTAAGTGATTCGAAGGCAGAGGCCAATCCGATGGGAGTTAATGTGTCCCTTAATGCCCGCACCAACCAAGTATTTATAGTGAGAGTGAGGGCTACGGATTAATGACGAGTAATCATTTCAGGCGGCGTGAAAACTGACACCCGTCACTGTAGCACCTGACGAGGTATGGTGTTTAATATTATTTTATTGGTTCGGCCATAGGTGTAGGTTACTGTTCCAGTTTGTGTCTATTGGGTAAAAGTCGTCTTTGTTTTACCTGAGGATTAATCCCGTGTCTATTCTATTATCCGTTGAGTAATCCGAATATGGCCTTTGTCGTGGGTTCCGTTCTGTATCTTAGTCATTTTGTTCGGTCGTTCAGTCTTCCGATCAATAGTCATCGGTTATCTTTTTGATCCGATCCTATGGTTACTTTTAATCCGATCCTATGTTTGTTTGCTCCGATGCTATTGCTAATTGATCCTATGTTATTAGGTACGCAAATATGAATGTAAATTTGTTCGCTGAACTTTCGAACAGCCGTGCGTGAGTGCGTGGTAGGTAGCCATTTCAATATTCAATTTCACACTCCGGGTGCCCTTATAGCCCAGGTTTACAAATCGCTCACCATACATTGCACACTATTAAATTCATATTAGAATTAGAATTAGAATATATTAATTAACAAACTTATTTAAATAGTTATGTTTTTTATTTTTATATTTTGGCCATTTTTTTTTTTTTGCTATTTTATTAACTTTTTTTTTATTTTGACCACCAAATTTTTTGTTAAGTTTTTTTTCCTCATTTTGGCCACACAATGTTTTTTTACTTTTTGTTTAAGTTTTTTTTCCCGTTTTGGCCACCAACTTTTTTATTAAGTTTTTTTTTTCCATTTTGGCCCCCGACATAATGCGTTTTTTTACACGATTTCGCACGGGTTCGGTTTTTGTTCGTTTATTATCTATGTATTTAACGACCACGAAATGAATAGCTGCTTCACTCTAACGTACGCAGCCACCGCCGACCACATCTACCGTGCGCCATCTCCACCATGTGCCGCGGACCGCGGGAAATTTCCGGTATTCTCCGCGTAGCCGCTGCCACTTTTGTATTTCTCATTTTCCAAGGTTAGTCTCTATGCCTTTGTCGGTTACAAAAATCCGCATTAACACGTCATGTGAAAAACGCGCAACGCACGTATTAATACACTTAGTTTTCTTAATTTAGAAGTTAATATTTTTCTTTTACGAAAAACGCATTCTAAAAGAGAAATTTATAGAAAGAAAAAAAAACAAACGACAGTTACAATCAATCAAATTCAAAATTTTCCGTCTCTAAACTTTTTTTTTCCTAATCAATTAATCCTCATAAATTGTTTTTTTCCCCAAATTAAAATTCACATGAACTTGTTTATTATAATCTTTTTTTTTATTTCTTGCTTTCATGTAAAAGAAAAATGTAACATTATTTTAGTTGAGAATAGGGTATGAAAAATTAATTTATTTGGCTCAACTTTCCACGAGCCGTGCGTGGTAGGTACCAATATAGCCATTTTACTATTTTATTAAGAGTAGAGTAGAAGGGTGCTTACCGTGAAGCATTCATAGAGTATCTATGATGAACCAATTGTAGCCCGCTAACTGAACCACTACTCGTGAACCCTTCTCACCGGTAACACCATAAGTGAAACATCTATGGAGCTCCTGGTTTCCCTCTCTTCTCTGCATCCGTGAGGTAGACCATGGAAACTCTCCACAGGACTATCAGAATCTCACTACTCGTGACCACGATAGCGGTAAACGCGTATTGGTAGTGAGGTACCGTGCTATGAATTTACAAAATTTTAGAACGTCATCTATACCATGCTACATATTTTGTATTCATATCTATTTAGTTCTCTATATTTTCAAGTTATCTTAGCTATCAATGTCTTTTTGGGACGACAATATATATATTTTTTTTGTGGTGAGTCTACTCGTATTAGACAACATATTAATTGAATCAAGATGTCTAGAGTTTTTGATGTTCGATTTAAATTATGCGTCGTTTGATGCCAATCAACTTCAAGGACATACGATAAATATTAGGGGACATATGGGGTTGAATATCCTAACGAGTCAAGTTTATTGAACCTAAGAAAGAGATGGTGTGTGCCTGTACCTTAACGAGGGGCCTATTAATGAGGAATATAGTGTGTTTTAAACCCACCACATGCAACATTTATACACTTAATATATTTGTAATCTAACCACAAAGTTCTTTTCAAAGATTTTTCAGCTTAAAGGAATTGGTGTACAGGTGTTGCAATAGGACGTGACAATGGATACACCATAGTCACCCAACGAACAAAGTAGAACGATAAAACGGGTCATCCTGCAAACCCGCCCTGGTTAACCCGAACCCGACCCATTTAACTAAACAGGTTCACGGGTTTAACCTGAAATTGACCCGAACCCGTTTAGACTAAACCCAAACTCGTAAATTTGGTGTTAAGTTCGGGCTATGTAAAAAATTCACACCTATAATTGTGTTAGTTACCAATAACATATACTTAATGAACTTAAAAATATAATTTTACTAATGAACTTAAAAATATAATTTTTGCTACAAAGACAGTTATCTCAAACACTTAATAATCCTACTTTTTAATTTATGTATATCGTTCACTATAAAATTTAAACCTTTTACTTCATGAAATGAGACATTTTCACTATACATAATACACTAGTAGTTTGTTACGACTAAGTCACTAAACTACAATCCATTTGATAATTTTGCAGTAACTATTTGTTAAAAATGTAGTAGTTTAATAGCTTAGTAGTTTAAATAGCTTGTTTGTACAAATATAAAATATGTTGCATAAGTGTTGCAGGTTGCTGAGGTGGATTGCTGAGGTGGCTAGGTTGCTGAGGTGGCTTGCTGATTGGGCAGTAGATAGGCATTGCACATGTGGGTGGATGTTGCGGTGGAACAAGTGCATGCTGCTGTTGGACACTAAAAGAAGAGTGGGCTTGACAAGTTATAAATATTATTTTGTCTTGGGTCCAAGTTAAAGTCTGAAGAATAATATGGCCCAGTATTTAGCCCAGTTCGTTTGATTGAAGCCCAAGTCCACTGCCACGTTGGCGATCTGTGGCAAGTAACACAAGTTATTATAAACCGTTGATGATCTCTGTTTCTGGCCGTTGATTAGCTTCTCTTTGTCAGATATATATGGCCTTGTGCTTCTTTGTTGAGATCATAACTCATTCGTTCATCCCTTGTACTCTCTCTCACATACTCTCAAAAGCCTTTCCAGTATTTGTAGGTCTAGTTGATCTTTCCAGAGATTAGATCTGTAAACAACTTGTTTCAGATCATTGTAGTTAGTCTATTGGTTGTATAGATCAGGTGCTAGATTGATTGTTGTTTTCTGGTTGTATAGGTTAGAGTTTTCTTTGTATGTTAAGAGTTCTTGTATGTTCTTTCAGTTTGGTTTAATAAAGTTTAGAGTTTAAAGCTTTGATATCATAATTTTGTCATGGTATCAGAGCTCTAGGTTGTGATCGCTCTCTGATTTTGATTCTACTCGAAGGGGTTGTGTATTCCTTCTGTGGATCTTGGGGGTTTCCGCTGGATTATTGTTCTTGACGAGAATCTGGGTGTATTGGTCAGATCTGTTCAGATCTGTGTGGATTGGTGTTCGAGCTGATATCTGGATTGGAGTTTATTATTTTTAGCTTCAATTGCACCTCCAATCGTGTAACCCTAAGTGAAGGTTATACGATTGTGGGTTAGGCGAACCCTAACTTGGGCTGTGCTCGGTGAGATCTTTCCTTTTCTTTGCACTTTAATTCCTAGAGTTTGTCCTAAGGAGTCTATAGCCAGGGCTTGAGTCCCTGTTTAGCTTTAAGATCTGGTCTAGTCATATCTTAATTAGCTCCCAAGTTAAGGCATGCGCAGGCACCCTTGAGTGACGAACCTGTGATCTTGTCCCTGGCTTGGCTTCGCTAATTAGGGTTTGTGTGGTGTCTTGACTGTGTTTGTTATCTACTGTGTATCTCTGATATTTGTTGTTTGTTGTTTGATTGGTGCTTATTTGTTGATATTGTTGTTTGTCTGATTGACTCTGTGTTTAATATAATATGGGTGACAATTTGAACCAAGGCCTTGGTGGAGATGGTGTCATTGTTCCACCACCACCACCAACTGAGACCTTAGTTAGCAAATTGGATGCTAGTGATCCATTATATTTGCATGCTTCTGATTCAAGTAATCTTACCATTGTTTCTATTAAACTGAAAGGGTCAGAAAACTATACGGTTTGGGCAAATGCTATGACACTTGCACTTCAAGTTAAAAACAAATGGGGATTTGTAGATAAAACATGTGTTAAGTCTGAAACAAATGAAGTTTTGGCTAGACAATGGGATAGGTGTAATTCTGTTGTTTTAACCTGGATTCTCAATTCTGTGAGTGATGAACTTTATATGGGTCAAGTTTACTCTAAATTTGCTAGTGATATTTGGGCTGAATTGAAAGAAACATATGATAAAGTAGATGGTTCTGTAGTGTTTGATTTGTATCAAAGAATAAACACTTTCACTCAAAGTGGTCTAACTGTTTCTGAATATTATCATAGATTGAATATTATGTGGAAACAGCTAGATCAAATATTGCAACTACCCTCCTGTACTTGTAATGCTGCCACCAAGTTTAATAACTTTAATCATATGATCAAGCTTATGCAGTTTTTAATGGGTTTAGATAGTTCTTATCAAGGGGTTAGATCAAATTTATTAATGAAAGAAGAATTACCTAGTGTTAAAGAAGCTTTTGCTATAGTTTCTAGGGAAGAATCCCATAGAAACTCTAGTGGAACTTCTAAGAAAAGTCAAACTATAGGTTTTTTCTCAAAATCTAATCAGTCTTTTGAATCAAATAAGAAGTCCAACAAAGCTTCAAACCAAGGTTTGAAGTGTACTCACTGTAATAAGGTTGGTCATACAATTGACAAATGTTTTGAACTTGTTGGTTACCCCTCTTGGATGAAACCACCAAGAGGAACTCAAGGAAAAAGGGTTGTTGCAAATGCTAGTTGTAGTGATGATAAACCTGATACTTCTATTGGTAACTTGAACAGTGATCAATGGGCTAAGTTGTTAAGTCTGATTAGTGACAAATCTAGTGAAACTCCTCAGAGTCATAATGTGTCAGGTAGCCTATCTGTTCCTTTCTGTGCAAATGTTCATGCTAAACCTATTTACTGTTTTCATATTGGGAATGGAAGGATAAGGTTTGGGTGGATTGTAGATTCAGGGGCAAATCAACACATGATAAATAATGAAGAGTTATTAATAAGCTATATAGATGTTTCAGACTTAAACATACAAGTTAGACATCCTAATGGAACTAGTGGCTTGGTAACCAAGATTGGAAATGTCAAAATTGGAAATGGGGTAGTTCTATATGATGTGTTTCTTGTTCCTGAATACTCTGTGAATTTGATTTCTGTTCATAAGTTAGCCAAAGACAACAAATTATATGTGGGTTTTGATGAACATAGATGTTATATACAGGACTTACACACCAAGAAAGTCCTGGTGACTGGTAGACAATCTGAAGGATTGTATTTTTGTGGTCAGTCTTCTGTGAGTGGTCAGGTGTGTTGTAATTCTAGCAAAGTGTTTGATTTATGGCATGCTAGATTAGGACATCCATCAGATGTTGTTTTACAAAAATTAGAACATGTTATTGGTCACAAGGTTGTTGCTAATGAAAGTCCTTGTGATGTGTGTCACAAGGCTAAGCAACATAGGGAACCATTTCCCTTAAGTGATCACAAAAGTACATGTGTAGGTGAACTTGTGCACCTTGATATTTGGGGTCCCTATAGAGTTCAAAGTAAGGAAGGTTTTAGGTACTTCCTTACTATTGTTGATGACTACTCTAGGGCTGTGTGGATTTGCTTAATGAAACAGAAAAGTGAAGTGTTTGAAAATATTGTTGAATTTACAAGTATTGTGAAAAATCAATTTAATAAACCTATTAAATGTTTTAGAAGTGATAATGGTCTTGAGTTTATAAATAATCAAATGATCAACTTCTGTAAAACAAATGGGATTTTTCAGCAAACTTCATGTGCATATACCCCACAGCAAAATGGGATTGTAGAAAGAAAACATAGGCACTTGTTAAATGTTACTAGGTCCTTACTTTTTCAAAGTAATTTACCTGTTTGTTATTGGACCGAGTGAGTTTTAACTGCTGCTTACTTGATTAATAGGACACCTTCCTCTGTGCTGAATGGTAGAACTCCTTATAAATTAATGTTTGGTTTTGAACCCCTTCATAGTCATTTGAAAATGTTTGGATGTTTATGTTTTGCTACTGTTTTGAATGATTCAAATAAACTAAATAGTAGGGCTGAAAAAGGAGTATTCATTGGATACTCAAATGAAAAAAAGGGATATAAAATTTTAAATTTGGAAAACAAATCTATTTTTTTCTCTAGAGATGTAAAATTTTATGAGGAAATTTTTCCTTTTAAAGAGAAAAATGTTTTCAAAAATTTTGATGACAACACTTTAGATTATTTGAATTCTCAAAACTTTTTTGACTTATATGAAACATCCAAACATCCTGAAGAGCCCTATGATGATGGAAGGGGTCAAGGTAAGGCTGAGTCAGAAACATATGGGTCACAGCAATCACAGCCTTCCACAACAGTTGCTGATCAGCAACTAGATGGTAATGGCATTGATGATAGGGCTGTGGATATGACATATGACCATGAACATAATTCCAGTTCTGAGGGCAAGGACTCAGTCATTTCAAATGAACATGACAATGAACCAAATACTTTTAGAAGGTCTTCTAGGAGTTCTACCTTACCTAAGAGGTTTAATGACTTTGTCCTAGATAATAAGATCAAGTATAGCATTGATAAAGTAGTTAATTACTCAAATTTGACTTATAGTAACAAAGTGTTTGCTTCTGCTTTAAATAAAAGTTTTGAACCTAGAACATATAGGGAAGCTGTTAGTGACCCTAACTGGATAAAAGCCATGAATGATGAAATTGAAGCCTTAAATAGAAACCATACATGGGACATAGTAGATTTACCTAAAGGTAGAAGTATTGTGGGATGTAAATGGATCTATAAGGTTAAATATAAGTCAAGTGGTGAAATAGAAAGGTTTAAAGCTAGGTTGGTAGCTAAGGGCTATAGCCAAAAAGAAGGTATTGACTTTGATGAGACTTTCTCACCAGTAGTTAAATTTGTTACAGTAAAATGTATACTTTCTTTGGCTGTAAAAAACAATTGGAAACTTTTCCAACTTGATATAAACAATGCTTTTTTGTATGGTGATCTAAATGAAGAAGTATACATGAGATTACCAGAAGGGTATTGTTCAGAAAATGAAAATAAAGTTTGTAGACTGAAAAAGTCTCTTTATGGGCTTAAGCAGGCCCCTAGAATGTGGAATGAAAAACTAGTAGGAATTTTAAAAGGTTTAGGATTCAAACAAAGTAAATGTGATTATTCTTTGTTTATTAAACAATGTGAATCCAATATTACTATTCTACTTGTTTATGTTGATGATATAGTCTTAACAGGTTCTGATATTAAAGATATAGAACTTGTAAAACAGAATTTAAAAACAAACTTTATGATTAAAGATTTAGGAGAATTACAGTATTTTTTGGGGATAGAAGTTGTGTCTAATGATAATGGCTTGTGTCTATCACAAAGGAAATATTGTATGGAATTACTAACTGAGTATGGCATGTTAGGATGCAAACCAGTTAGTAATCCTCTTGAACCTAATCATGTTTTGACTGCAATATGTAAAGATCATGATTCTGTGTTAAAGAATATAATTGGTTATCAAAAACTGGTAGGAAAATTGATTTACCTTTCTCATACTAGACCTGATATAGCTTATGCTGTACACTATTTGAGTCAGTACATGCATAAACCTACTGAAGGTCATCTTAGAATTGCTATGAGGCTTCTAAGATACCTTAAAAGGTCTCCTGGAAAGGGAATTCAATTTAATAAAACCAAGTGTTTTGATCTTGAAGCCTTTTCAGACTCTGATTGGGCTAAGTGCACAGAAACAAGAAAGTCTGTGTCTGGATATTGTGTATTTTTAGGTGGATCACTTGTTTCTTGGAAAAGTAAGAAACAATCCACTGTTTCTAGATCTTCTGCTGAAGCAGAATACAGGTCTATGTGTTCAGTAGCTTGTGAAATTTTATGGATTATCAATCTCTTCTCTGAATTGGGGTTGAGTGTTAAGTTACCAGTAAACATTCATTGTGATAGTAGTGCAGCATTAGCTATTGCTGCCAATCCTGTCTTCTTTGATAAAACTAAACATTTTGAACTTGACATATTTTTTCTAAGAGATTTAATTTCAAAAGGGGTTGTTAAAACCTGTAACATTAAGTCTGCAAATCAAGTTGCTGATATTTTTACAAAGGGATTGAACCCTGGACAACATGATGAGTTGTGTAAGCTTTTACAAATGTTTGACCCATTTAAGCTATTAAACTAAGGGGGGATGTTAAAAATGTAGTAGTTTAATAGCTTAGTAGTTTAAATAGCTTGTTTGTACAAATATAAAATATGTTGCATAAGTGTTGCAGGTTGCTGAGGTGGATTGCTGAGGTGGCTAGGTTGCTGAGGTGGCTTGCTGATTGGGCAGTAGATAGGCATTGCACATGTGGGTGGATGTTGCGGTGGAACAAGTGCATGCTGCTGTTGGACACTAAAAGAAGAGTGGGCTTGACAAGTTATAAATATTATTTTGTCTTGGGTCCAAGTTAAAGTCTGAAGAATAATATGGCCCAGTATTTAGCCCAGTTCGTTTGATTGAAGCCCAAGTCCACTGCCACGTTGGCGATCTGTGGCAAGTAACACAAGTTATTATAAACCGTTGATGATCTCTGTTTCTGGCCGTTGATTAGCTTCTCTTTGTCAGATATATATGGCCTTGTGCTTCTTTGTTGAGATCATAACTCATTCGTTCATCCCTTGTACTCTCTCTCACATACTCTCAAAAGCCTTTCCAGTATTTGTAGGTCTAGTTGATCTTTCCAGAGATTAGATCTGTAAACAACTTGTTTCAGATCATTGTAGTTAGTCTATTGGTTGTATAGATCAGGTGCTAGATTGATTGTTGTTTTCTGGTTGTATAGGTTAGAGTTTTCTTTGTATGTTAAGAGTTCTTGTATGTTCTTTCAGTTTGGTTTAATAAAGTTTAGAGTTTAAAGCTTTGATATCATAATTTTGTCACTATTCGCTATCTATAGTATCTAGATATATAGGTTAAATAAATATTTAGACAATGATCCAAATATTAATTTTTATAATATAATTGAATACTTTTATGGGGATATTTCTTATTAAAATAGGTTTAGGTTCCTGTACAAAGGACATATTTCGTAAGAAGTGTGAGAAGGATTAAGAATTGACATGTATGCATCATGTTTTGGATTTAGGAATGATGTTTTAGGTTGTTTTAACTTGAAAAACACCAAACACAACAATCTAAAACACAATGCAATGTATTATAGTTATTAAATTTAAAAAACAACTAAAACACACTACTTAACACTTAAAATACACTGTTTAATGTTCTTAGCATGGTGTTTTAAGTTTTAAGTCTAAAATACATTGTTTTTGGTTTTTAATTGTTATGTTTGGTGTTTTCCAGGCAAAACAATCCAAAACATCATGAATAAGTTCAAAAAATGATGCCTAAGTATCAATTTTTAATCCTTCTCACATTTCTCACGAAATATAGCCTTTGTACAGGAACCTCACCCTATTAAAGTATTGAATAATTGCTTTTTGAACATATATAATTTGATAAAACTGCACCAATTATAATTATAACATATGCCATTGGGGTTGGTGGCCCAATGGTAGAAGCAATGCTTCTAGGAACACTTAAAGGGGAGGTTATGGGTTCAAGTCCCACAAGGAGAAGAAATTTGCCGTTCAAAAAAAAAAATAATTATAACATATAATAAATCTAGTCAATTGCAGTAAATTATTATATTTATGTAATCAACTCTCCACCAGCCCGCGTGGTAGGTAGCAATTTCGCATACCTAATTCTCTGTTCTCTATATATAAATGCATCAGAACTATGAATTTTATATACATAGATCATAACATCATTTTGTTTTTTTGTTTTTTTGTTTTTTTTCTTGAAATAATTTGATCTAGAGACCATGGGTTTTCTTGATCTCTTTTCTGCTGCTTCCATGCCTGTTCTTAAAGTACTCATTGTCACTGCAATTGGTTCATTTCTTGCCTTGGATTCCATTAACATTTTAGGTCAAAGCTCAAGAAAACATGTCAATGAAGTACGTTTGATCACATTATTTATTTATTTATTTTTTGAATTTTTTTTGGGTTATTAAAAAGTTGTGTTCTTTTTGATGATCAGCTTGTGTTCTTCGTGTTCAATCCAGCACTAGTAGGCAGCAATCTAGCTAAAACAATCACTTACGAAAGCCTCATCTCACTGTAAGTTTTCTTCGGTGAGTTGTTACTCCGGACGCGTCTAATACTAGTTAGAATAATAAAACAACATATGAAACATTAGTTAAAAAAACAAAACGGTTGAAATTTGCAGGTGGTTTATGCCGGTTAATATTCTTCTAACATTTATAATCGGGTCGGTACTAGGATGGGTGCTAATATTAATCGCTAAGCCGGCTAAACATCTAAGAGGACTCGTACTTGGAACCTGTTCAGCCGGTAAATATTTGACTTTACTTGTAGCGTACATGTTAAAAAGAACGGATTTAACGGATCTATGATCGTGATTGTGATGGACAGGTAACCTAGGAAACATGCTGTTGATTATTGTACCAGCTGTGTGCAAAGAAAAAGGCACACCTTTCGGAGATTCCGGTGTTTGTTCTGAGTTTGGCATGGCTTATGCGTCATTATCTATGGCGGTATGCATTATTACCGCTTACAATTTTTTAGACAAACTATAGTGGGTGGAACCAAGGTGGCTGTTAGAATTATATATAAAAAATATTGTTAAAAGTTTTAAGTAAGAAAGAGACATTGGACTCGTAGTCGTCCAATAAGAAAGAACTATTTATAAAATATTGTTTTTTTATTTTAACTAAGTTACTAAGGGACAATGGACTCGTGGTATTCGGTATTCAAAACTCGAAATTCTATTCGATTTTTTAGTTTGAATCCGATTCGATTCTATTTGTTTTGTTTTGTTTTGAAATATGAAATCGAATTTGAATTGAATTCTGAATTTGTGATTTTCTTTTTATTCGATTCGATTTGAGATACACGTTTAATTTTAAGCCATTTTATTTTGAGCTAGTTAACATTTGTATTTTAGACGCTACAATTATGATTTTGGACAATTTGATATTTTTATGGTTTTAACTTTATAGATTTGTATTTTGTTTTTTTTTTTTTCATTGTAAAACATAATTCAAGTTTTTAGTAGTCTTGAAAATAAAAATTTGGAAAGCGTATGAATGAATTCGCATCGAATTCGAATCCAAGTTTAAAAAATCAAAATTCGAATAATTTGATCCGGTTAATTCCGGAATTTGATATTCGATTCACTTGAACACACCCTAATCTTGTGTTCAAAGGTTTTTTTTTTTTTTCTATTTTTTTTCTTTAAAGAAAAACGTAAGTTGAACTACTCGGTTATTACACACGTAGATAAAAGAACCTAAAAAATAATTCATGTAAAAAGTGTTTTGGTTCCGCAACTAAAATTTCACTAAATAACATAACCTACTAACCGTTCCGTACTTGTATGATGACAAACTATTCAGATTGGAGCTGTGTTTTTGTGGTCCTATGTGTACAATCTAGTACGTGTTTTCTCCGAAGATTCTAATAGCAACAAAACAGAGACCATAAAGGAAGATCTAACCGTACCTTTGCTTCCTTCGTCTGAGCCCGAGTCTTCCACTACAGAGGGGAAGATGAAGGTTGGTTTTTGAATTTAACATCCATATATTTTTCATTTAATTACATGTACGTTTGACTTTAAAAGTCTACTTGTTGTTTGCTTTAGGTGATGTTGAAAGCGATGAAGCGACATTGGCGAAACCTTTCGAAACGGGTTAACTTGTCGGCAATATTCGCACCATCGACCAGCGGAGCGGTATGCAGCTTTTCCCATTTCCTGATTTAATTAGCTAGTCAAGTTGGATTTTACTAATCTCTAGCGACAACATATTGATGTCACTAGTAACTTTTACTTTTGTTGGCAATAAGGTGAATATTATGGGTGTCATTGGTCACATCACTAGTAGTGAGTACTTTCTACTAATAACTCATAGGATGGCCATTGGGGTTGGTGGCCCAATGGTAGAAGCAAAGCTTCTAGGAACACCTAAGGGTAGGTTATGGGTTCAAGTCCCACAAGGAGTAGAAATTTGCCGTTCAAAAAAAAAAAAAATAACTCATAGGATGATTTATTAAAACCAATTTTGTTAGTACATGTTTATATTAATGTCCCTAGCTTAGTATAGGTGTTCATACGTTATTTCAGTTGTATTTAGCTTGTTTTGTAATGTATGGATATTATGGTAATTACGCAGGGGCGTGGAGGTTTGGATATAAATGACTGGCTTAGCCAATCGTGTATCAAACCAGACGAGTAAGTTATAACCTACTCGCCTTACCCGCTCGTGCCTATCTTAGCCAATCGCCCCTAGGGCCTAGGGCGAGTGGCAGTAGGTATAAATATTTGCAATTATTACCCTAATCATTAGTTGTCATTTTGAGGGGTTTTAGTGTGTTTTTATATTCGATTCGTATTGTATGCACCAGAGCTATGTTTATCAATCGAATAACCATTCAACCGAATCCAACAACTCTTTAGGTGTGTTATTTGATATATTTTGTTGCTAAAACCGATACCCGAGGAGTCTGCACTCACGCCTCGTACAAACCCGTGATATCCAGATCAACCGTGACGATCCTACAAATTTACTATTTAATTATTAAACGATTGAACATAATGTCTTTTTATTGCAATAGATCGTTGGATTCGTGGTCGGAACAATAGGTCCAATCCGCCGCCTACTGATCGGTGACACAGCTCCACTTCGAGTGATCCAAGATTCTGCATCTTTAATAGGGTAAATCTTTTAAACCTTTTCTTAAGCAATCGTTTACGAAACAATGAAAACATGGTAAACTAATGGACCGTGGTCTCTCAGGGATGCAGCGGTTCCAGTCGTGACTTTGATTGTGGGTGGCAACCTCGTTAAAGGTAGGTTTGGCCAACAAGTACATATTCATACATTAAATTTTGGTTTCTTGATCTTACTAGGTATCATACGATTTTCAGGTCTGAAAGGGTCGGGTGTCTCGATACCTCTTGTGTTGGGGATCGCATCGGTTAGATATATTTTCTTGCCACTTTGTGGCATTCTAATCGTGAAAGGAGCACTATATTTTGGATTAGTTCATGCTGACCCTCTCTATAATTTTGTTCTTTTGCTTCAATTTGCCCTTCCACCTGCAATGAATATCGGTATAAGCTCTAGACTACTTCATAGATTTTCTACTATAAATACATCATTATCTGCATTTCGAAGGATTTAAACTCACAACATTTTGGTCGTAGAGCACACACTTAACCACTAGTATAATTTGTATTGATTTGTTATGCTTGCTAATATGTTGCAGGTACAATAACGCAAATATTTGGGGCTGGTGAGAGTGATTGCTCGGTGATCATGTTATGGACTTATGGTTTGGCGTCGATTTCGCTTACCCTTTGGTCAACCTTCTTCATGTGGCTCGTTGCTTAATTCCTTCATTCGGCTAGTCATGTTGCTAACGATTGTTTTGTTAGTTTTCGATAGAATAGAATAGGCAATATCAAAAAAGATTTCAATATCATGTTCAGTTTATAAAAAAAAAAAAAAAAAACAAGAAAAATGGTCTAGAGTGATTGAAACCTAGGGAAGCTATTTTTACCACATCAAAGTTTGAAGTTGCATCACTATGCATGAAGCGACATTGATGGTATACAACCAATTCCAGAGTAGAAATTGATGGAGTCGATTAATTTATATTATTTTTGGTATTTAGTAACGAAAATAATTTGAAAAATGTGTAGTTATTATTGAAATAAATTAATCTAAAATGTGTATTTATTATTCGAATATATTAAACCGTGGTTTAATTTAAACCATGACTTAAAAAAGTTTACAATAAAATTAATCATAAAAAATAAAGGTCATATCAAGTATTATGATTTTGGTTTGATTTATGTAACCTACTTTCTTGTTGCCAGGACCTGGAATATACATTGTAACACTTTTTGAGCTTCCGTGACGTCGTTATTACTTTATTAATATCCTGGAACTCAACGTATTAAAAACTGGCATTAAAGTTTTGGTGTGTCCCCCATATCTCAATAATAAATACAAACAAATAATGGACCATTTTCTACAGAATGTAAAGATGGCATTAAAGCTTTTATCGAGCAGCAACGATATGTTGAATAGTAAAGAGATCTATTTTAAAAAGATACAAAAACTAAAACAATGTTTTATCAAATCTATTTAATACCAATAAAAGTAGTACTGAAAAGAGGTCGAGATTATATATAGAATAGTTTGAATTATTGGAAGTTGGAACATGAAGCAATTACAAGTTACAACGATTTCAATATATGAGACGTACCTCGAATTGACAATTACTAGTCGATTTATTATAATAAATGATTGATATAGAGTGATATGAACTAGTGTGCTACCCGCGCTTCGCGTCGGGTTTTTGGTCGATGGCAGAGTTATGTGTAACACAATATTAACGCTCGGAAAATTAAGCAATAAACATGTACTTTACATTGAGCGAAAACTCAGAAATTGAATGTTGGAACCGGTACCGATGTTCGGACAGTAGTGGGTTGATTTGGCACGGTAAATTTTACGTGTGACCCGTTCAATTTTAAACATAATTTTCAATTGTTTTTTTACAGCTTATATTACATTATTACCAGAATGATTAAAAAGTAACGACCGTCACTTTATAATATAAAATAGTGGTATGAGACCCACATGTTGCGACGGGCGAAAATAGTGTACTTTGGGTAGCACATGAAAAAATAAAATAAAATATATAGTTGTAACTTACCCGCAAGGTGTTCATTAATTGAAATTTAGTTAGACAATTAGAAGAATTATCTTTTTAAATTTAGAAAATAATTTTTGTTAACACGGTAATATAGTCGGAATACATCCGAAAGCTGTTCAATTTATTTATTGTTTTTATTTTTTTTTTAAAATAATATTTATTTCAACAAAAGGGGCAAATTACATAAGAATAGCAGGTAATCAGGTAACAATCACGTACTTCACAATTCACAAATGAGAGACCCTGGTACATACCAATAACCAAAAATAAAGTGTCCTAAAAGAAAAAGGTAAGAACTTATTGTGGTCAAAATAAAAAACCAAGAAGTACACTAGCGCATATGAGTATTGTAAAATGATATATGGTAAATTTTACGTGTGACCCGTTCAATTTTAAACATAATTTTCAACTGTTTTTTTACACCTTATATTACATTATTACCAGAATTATCAAAAGGTAACGACCGTCACTTTATAATATAAAATAGTGGATGAGACCCGCGCGTTGCGACGAGCAAAAACTTAGTCGGTTTTAGTGTACTTTGTGTAGCACATGAAAAAATAAAATAAAATATATAGTTGTAACTTACTCACAAGGTGTTCATTTTATTGTTTCTAATTGACTTTTAGTTAGCAAATTAGAAGAATTTTCTTTTTAAATTTAGAAAATAACTTTTGTTAACACAGTAATATAGTCGGAATACATCTGAAAGCTGTTCAATTTATTTATTGTTTTTATTAAATTTCCGTTAGATAGAAAGAACAAAATTCATTCCAATAATCACGTACCTCAAAACTCACAAATGAAAAACCATGGTACATACCGATCACCAAAAATAAAGTGTCTCAAAAGAAAAAGGTAAGAACTTATTGTGGTCAAAATAAAAAAGCCAAGAAGTTCACTGGCGCATATGAGTGTTGTAAAATGATATATATAATAATTTGTTCGATGCTTGCTCGAGAAAAATATCAATTTAATTAGAAAACCTTACCAATAGAGTCCATGTATATAAACATAAAAGGCCAAGATTGGGCTTCTTTAATATTTTTTACAATTTCCAAAATTGCTCCTTAAGGCTATGCGTTACCGGATTACGTCCCTGTCACGATGGCGTGGCCTGATGTTAAACACTGCCCCAAGCCAAAGTTATCGTGACATTAGAGGCTTCATTATTAAGGCCTTAACGCTGCAACTAGTTGTGTTAAATGTATGCGCACAAAAATTACATGTTCCTTTTTATTTAAGTTTTGCTTTAAAGATTGTTGGGTTCCTTATTGGAACAGTCGCACCAATGCGCAATCTATTAATCAGCACCACAGCTCTGCTTCAAGTATTTCAACATTCCGCATCTTTAGTAGGGTATAATCTTTTTTATTTTCCCACGTTATCTGGTCATGGAACAGAGGAAGCTAACTAACCCTGATCTTGGTTATGTCACATGGACGCATTGATTCCTCTTGTGATGTTAATTGTTGGTGGAAACCTATTAAGAGGTAGTGTTGACCATAAATTCACATTCATACTTTAAGTTATATGGTGTTACTAGTTATCATATGTTTTGCAGGTCTCAAAGGTTCTGGTATCTCATTACCAATCGTGTTTGAAATTGTATTTGTTAAGTATGTTTTCTTGCCACTTTGTGGCATTTTAATGGTCAAAGGTGCGGTTTATTTCGCCTTTGTAGAAATAGATCGTCTTTATGTTTTCGTTCTGTTGTTACAGTTTTGCAGTTCCACCAGCCATGAACACTGGTATAGTTAAACTTTTGATTGTAATATCGGCATCATGTTAAACACGATATACATATTTGTGAAACTTGTTAATTTGCCGGTACAATAATGCAATTATTTGGTGTTGGTGAGAGTGAATGTTCGGTGATAATGCTTTGGACGTATGGTTTGGCATCAGTATTGCTTAGCCTATGGTCAACCATCTTCATGTGGCTTTTTTCTTGACTTTGATTCATTTGACAAAGGGAGTGTTTGGGATTAGTCTGTGAAATATATACCATCTGATTATGTTTATTATTATTATTATTATTATTATTATTATTATTATTGTTTGCTTGTTGGTGATGAGGTGGCGGGCGTCATTGGAGGATGAGTACTTTCCTTCCTCCGTAGACCCCGAGATGTGCGTCCAGATGGACTTCCCTTTATGTTTATTATTATTATTGTTGTTATGATGGTGTTGGGAACAACACATCTGGCAGAAAGATTTTTCAGAAGACGCGTAGATTTTGGCTGCGCGGATTAGCTCATCCCAGGACTCTGGGATGCCATCCTTGCCTGTGAGGCATTTCATGAGGTCCTCACTACGTACATTCTGAATGAAGGCGGCGCGGGTAAGCTCCTCGCCGCACCCTATCTGGAGGGCTTCCCTGTTTAAACGTACAATGAAGTCCTCAATGGACTCATTATCATGGCGCTGACAAAAGAGTATGTGTGCCTTGTCCTTCTTATGCTTCCACAGGTGGGAAAAATGATTGCCAAATTTATTGGCAAGATCGTCGAATTCCGTAATGCTCCCCGCAGAGAGATTATCGAACCAGACCCTAGCGGCGCCCGTCAGCGTTTGGGGCGAAAAGATGGCACCAAACCTGGATTGGCCAGTTTACCGAACTCCCCGCACATTCGAAGTCATGAATGTGGTCATCCGAGTCACGCAGGCCATCGTACTTGCCGATACTGCTGGGGAGTTTAGCCTTCTTTGATATGCTCGCCGTTGCGATGCGGGCGACAAATTTTGATTTTTCAGCAAAAGACTTTGGTCTGTATGGTTTGACCAAGTCGTCCTCCACATGTGTGTGGGTTCCAGCGGTACCCGTCACAGAACGTGAACGGTGTGCGGCTGCGTTCATTGTAGTCGTCGTCACTGCTGGACGAGTCATAACCGTCTGGTTCATCGAGTGACTTCGCGTAGCCCTGAGCATCGGCGTTTTCGCAATGCTCCCCGCTACGACCGTCACTCCGGCCTTCAGTTTCTTTAGCTTTGTGACTTCTTTGGGGTGGTGAGTCATAAGTTAGGGTTTTTCCCTTCTTTTTTGTTTGTTTCATAAGCATACACTGATATTTAGCCGTATTCTTGGCATTTTGGCGGAAAAGCCACTCGTTGGGGTCTTCCTCCGAGCTGCTGCCACTGTCCTCCTCACTGTCCACGTCACGTAATTTGAAAGCTGGTCTCTGAGTACGCGTAGTGGTTTGCTTAGTGATAGTGGTTGGTGTACTAGAGTTCCCACTGATTTGGACCTGAGGGTCCTCGGCTGGGTTGACAGTAGAAGTGTTTGGGTTGGTACGGATGGCGCCAATGAAGAAACAACGCGTATAACAGTGCTTAGAGATAAACATCGTTGGGTTTTATACTCGTGTTCGCTCAGGTACGATCCTTCGCTCACATTGGTGGCAAAACCATAACCCAAGGAGATGAGAAGGTATGTGTGTCGTGTGTGGTGAAAGTAAGAACGCAAGAATATAAGTGGTTCGGTCAAGAGCGACCTATGTCCACTGTAAATAGAAGAATATTATTGCTTTGGAGATTACAAAGATGTTACAAATATTCTCTCTATGCTAGTTCTTGTATGGAGTAGCTGATCCTTTGCAAAGGAGAAGAAGTCTTCTTTTTATAGAGAACTCATGGGCTGAATTAGACGGCCCAAGAAATGGTGTAACTGATCTGGGCCTTGACCTGGGCCCAGATGTCTTCAGACCATAAAAATGACGGGAATCAGGTGACAATTAATGCTGACGTGAGAGAAAGTATGATCTAGTCTGCCAAAGATCCACGTGGCGCCTCCTGATTAGGCGTAGGCGGCGCTTCACTCTGACACAACATGGTTAACCTACCTGCTGGCGTCTGACGTGACGTCTGGCAACAGGCAGACATGCTTGTACAGTACTCTGACCTAGGGGTGTTCAAAAAAACCGCAAACCAAATAAAAACCGAAAACCGAACCGTAACCAAAAAACCAATCCGAACAACGAATTTGGTGTTTGGTTTGGTTTTTGGTTCTACGTTTTTTTTATTTGGTTTATTTGGATAACCGAATAAACTGGTAAAATAATTAATTATTAAATAAAAATAATAATATTTAATGACTCATATATAATATATAAGCCCAAAATATTAAACCCAATCCAAAATAAATAAAGTCCACAAATTTATAAAGGTAATAATCTGATTATAAACTAGTAAACTATGGTTCATTTTACTATTTCTAATTTTTATGATATTTCTGTTTGCGTGATTTGATTTTTTTGGTTTATATTTATTGCAAACTTTCTTTTCGGATTTTGGAACATACAGGTATATAAGTTAGATAAAAAAAACTTTGTTTCAATTTGGTTTTAAACCGAAACCGAACCGAATTCAATTTGGTTGAATTTGGTTTGGTTTTCATATTCTTAATTTGGTTTGGTTTGGTTTTTGGTTTCAGGTACAAAATTCTGAAAACTGAATAAACCGAATCGAATAAACCAAATAAACCGTAAACCGAACCGATGAACACCCCTACTCTGACCAGTACTGTACACGGCAGCATGGGAGCAATCATGTCACTATTCCCTATCATCGGTTGTTGGACTGCTCCTAACACGTGTCGCCAACTGGTTGGCGCAGGACCTGTGCAGATCTGACCAAATTTTCTTAATTTTTTATCGTCCGTACCTCGTACTAAAAGCTGAGGTTGGACGAATATTCCGCGCGTATGTACACGTGCGGAGATTCCTTTCCATTGGTGGTGTTATAGGGCTGACGTCACCTTGTGCGTGAACTAGTTAGGAAGCGTTGGATTAGCTCAGCGGTAGCGCATGATGTTATTGTCCTGCACGAATGGGACTGTGCGTACTGAAGGGGAAGTTTGTTGTTCCAAGGCTTTGCTCCGCAGATTAGGGCCCCGGGGGTTACTTGTGAAATTCATTTTATGGGACTAGTGTGAATGTCCGCGCGTTGCAGCGGATGTATCTGTTTTTTCGCCTTCTAGTTATTGGGGTTTGTGGCATGTGCGTGGGTTATGTGAGGCCGAAAGGTCCACATCTTTATAGTTTAATTCGTTTGTTTTGTGTGTATTTGTGTGTAGATTTGCCCGGAGTTAGATATAATAGCGAGAGTCATGGAAGAAATGCTTAAGATGCTAAAAAGACCATTTTACGAGCCTTAAGCGAGAGTACACGAGCCGGAACGGGAACCTACGCGCGAAACGGATGAAAAACGATTCGGAAACAAAGTTTGGTTACACAAAGCCCTGTCGCGGACCGCGTGGGATTTGATAATGCTCCCGCGGTCCGCCCGAACTCCATTATATCAGAATCAGTTTTATTATCCCACGCGGACCGCGTGAGATTTCTTTAATCCACCGCGGTCCGCGACACAAAGATATGCGATTCCAGGCTGTTTAGCTTTCCAGCTTGTTTCTGCACTTCACCAACTCGATAAAACAGCTCGCAAACGGACTAAAGAGGACGTCTCTGACCTCTGGTCACCTCCCATGGCCTTAGGGTCATGATTTCCACCCAAACTAGGTTCCAATGTTGAAGATTCAAGCTGCTAGAGGTGAAACCGAGCCTGTGATGACAAGCAGACGCGGCTAATCTTCGGTGACGATTCTCTCGGGTGAATATTTGTATGTTTTTGTATCTTGTCTGTGTTTATGTTACTTGAACTAGTATGTGACTATTTGTGTGTATTGATTAAACCATGTTTGCATAAATCAAATTATCTATTAATTACGGTCTTTCGTTGTCGACACCGTAAGGAGGTTGGTGAGTGTTTGCATAGGGATAACTAGACTGATTGGATCTCACTAGTTGTTATTTCAATACTAAAATCCCAAGGCTTCGTGACAGGAAGTGTTCATAGTAACAGTCGAGACCTGTCAGCATAAACATATAAATAGGATCCCGGGAGAAAAGTCATTGTTACCGTTACCGTTACTGTCATTGTTACCGTTACTGTATCGTTACTGTTACCATCATTGTTACCGTTACTGTCACTGTTACTACTACTGCTACTGTTACTGTCACTGCTACTGTTACAAATCTTGATCTTTACTGTGAACCGTGATCTTTACTTTTCTGTTGTCAAAGTTAGTTATTAGGAAACCAAAACCAAACCTTGATCTTTACTTTTCCGCATATTTACTTATTTGTCTATTTATATTTTTGTCAATTAAAAACTTTACGAACAAATAACTAGTACAAAACCGACCACATGCTCTTCGTGGTTCGACAACCCGACTTCCCTATTTACATTAGTTTGTAAGTCTAGGAGTTGCAAAATATAAATTTCTTTTGATCGGGGTACACGACAGCCCCTACGTCAGTGGGGTTTGTCGGTGAATTCTAAACATAACCACATTAAAAAAAGAATATGTATAAAAATAAACGGGTGTTTACACTTTACACAACTTCGATCCAGGTTATAAACTGTTGACCGAACATTGAAACTGTCAAATTCGTACCGTTATCTTAAAGTCTCAAACCATATAGACTGCCAGCTCACCATGAATGGATCATAATAGGTGAAAGCATGTAACATGAAAATAATCTAATATATACCTTAATTCACTTAAATGAATATAGCTAGAAAGCCTAGCGGTATGAAATCATAAAATTTATGTCAAGAGAAACAATAGAGGAAAAAAAAAAACATCTTATAAGTACATTAGGTGGAATAAAATTTTATGAATGTCTTTTTAGGTAAACACCACTTTTCTTCACTATCATTGGCAAACCCTTCCAATAGAACCTTCATCAATCAATACATCTGATCCAAATTCTTGTTTTTCTCTTTCGGTTAATCAAGCAAAAGTGCGGGCACTTCAATTATTAGTACTTCCTTTTGCCCATCAAAATTTTCTATCGGTTGTACTTTGTTCTTTTGTTGTCCTACATTACATGTAGAAAAAAAAACATTATAATTATTCCAATGTTAAAACCATGATAGTCATTAATTGTTATATCTGAAAACAATATTTGTAAAGTGGTCATGATACATGTAGATGTATAATTTTTACAAAGTGATCAATCTTAGAAATGACAAAGATGTTCCAAAATAGTGTTCTCCCGCTACATTTCTTATTTCTTTTTATAGTGGCTAGTTGCAACAACGACGTGTAAGTGGTGAGGTCATAGTCGTGTCGGTGGCACTGGGTAAGTGGTGGTGATGGGTGGCAATCACACAAATCTAGTAATTTAAACAGGTATTCACACAAAATCCACTAATTTAAATTTGTAAATTTAAGTGACACCAACCAACACATAATGCAAACTAGGGATGTTATATAATGCATAAATCAATGCTTCATTGCTTCCGAACATAAGTAATGTAACAAGCAGCTTTGTTACAACATAAACTAAAAGAATATATACAAGAAATTGTTAGGAAATTCCAACAACAAAATAATAAAAAAAAGTATTCAAGACCTTGAATACTTGATGTATTCTTCTTTTGGCGATATGTATTAGCACAAAGGGCCACCATTTTACCAAATATTTATATATTATATTTTAACTGCTTTCATAAGAAAAAAAAATAACATAGTGAAGGTGAAGAGCATTGTGGGGTTTCAAGTATTACAACATTCAATTGAATGTTTATGGTGTTTATGAATGGGTTACATCTTCATGTGGATACAAAGAGTGCATAAGAGATATATACAATTAGTATTAAAGGTTGTACATAAGGGCATAAAAGAAAGAAAATGACAAAAAATTAAAGATTTGTAAAGGACCCTTGGTATACCATCTTAACTTTGAACAATTTAGACATATTTACCCATGTCTCTTCCTTTATAATGTAGTATAGACTTCTATAAGGTTACTTCTCCGCGTTGGAATTAGGTAGCCCTTCCCTTCAGCATGTAATTATAAAAAGAGGTCGTGTAATTATCATAAAAGTTGTGCAATTATTATACAAGTTTGTGTAGTTATGTATATGCGTGATTAGTTGTGGCGTGGATGAATTTCCCTCTTGCCAAACGACAAGTGTCACATCCAGTGACTTTGTAGATAAGACCAAACGTACTCGAGCGTTAATATGCACGCCCAACTCCACCTTGGACCAATAGGCAATGTGCATGTCAAATTCTTCCCAAATCCGGCTTTAATAATTTCACGCCAAAGCCATTTTTTGAAGTATAACGCGCCGGGAGGCGGTGTTCCGGCATTATTGGGGCGTTATGGGGCAATCCACACCTATTTCACCCCATCACTACAGGTCTAAGGGCCCCTTGTACACTAACTCGACTATATGCGAACAAAAGAGGCGGGTTTCCTTGTTTACCACTCACTACCGTTATCAAGTTCCGGTTTAATAAAAAATTGTGACCACATCAATCTTAACCATATAATCGATTTGATTCCAGTTCTTCTACTTTCTAAATAGAATTCTTAATTTCTAAAGTTACTTTCTTAAAGTTAAACTTTTAGTGGGTTTGTTATTTGTTATTTGTCATCTTAAGAATAAAAAAAGTAAACGAGTTGCTTTAGCAATATTATTTTTATAACAATACTTCCAAGAATGTTAGTTTACATAACAAAGTTATTCCCTTTAATGACTTGTAGACTCTTATATATAAGAGTTCATTTATATTCCAAATTTTCAAGAAACAATTTGATTTAGAGATATGGGCTTTCTTGATCTGTTTTGTGCTGCTTCTATGCCTGTTCTCAAAGTGCTTATTGTCACTGCACTTGGCTCATTTCTTGCATTGGACTCTATTAATATTTTAGGACAAAGCACAAGGAAGCAAGTCAATGACGTAAGTTCGTTTAGCGATTTTATTAAAGAAAATTATTAATTTGATTAAAAGATTCGGGCGTTTTCGTCGTGTTATAAAGCTCCATCCTTTGAATTGTGAACAGATGGTGTTCTTTGTGTTGAATCCGGCACTAGTTAGTAGCAATCTGGCTAGTACCATCACTTATGAAAGCATGATCTCAATGTAAGTTTTCTTTTGTGAGTTCTGAATCCTGCTGTGTAATTTTCACTTTTTAATGATCAGGTGTAATTAAAACTGTAGGTGGTTTATGCCTGTTAATATTATTCTAACGTTCATAATTGGATCCGCGCTTGGATGGCTGCTTTTGATGATTGCTAGACCACCTCAACAGCTAAAGGGCCTCATCATTGGCACATGTGCAGCAGGTAACTCGTAGCATACACACCCGAAGCATTAAAGAACATAAACCAGTGTTGATAGGTGGTTAAGTTTTGGTTTTGATCATGAGTTATGGCTGACAGGAAACCTGGGAAACATACTTTTGATAATATTACCAGCTGTATGCAAAGAGAAAGCCAGCCCATTTGGAGATCCTGATGTTTGCTATGAGTATAACATAGCTTATGCTTCACTATCTTTGGCAGTATGCAATTTTACTTTTAATGTTGGATTATTGTTATTTGTCAGTGGCTCCACTATACAAACACCACTGACACACTATTCAGACACCACTGACGTGTCATAAGGGCCATATGTAGGGGTGTTCAATGAATCGAATAACGAATTTTTGAATTATTCGAATCAAATTTCTTGAATTTTTAATATTTTTACATGAATTCGTATTCGATTCGTATTCGCTTAAAATTCAATTTATTCGATTCGTATTCGATTCGAATAAGAAACTCGAATTCGAATAAATTCGATTTAGTTCAAATTTACCATAAATAATAAATTGTTTTAGTTTTAAAACGAATAAAAACTCATTAATTTTAACATATAAAATTCAATTCTACAAAATTGAAAAACAACAATATGTCAAAAACGGGAATAGTAAAAATAGTAGAGAGTATAGTTTGTTAGAGTTTTATGATCTATAAGGTAAATATGTAAAATATGGTTTTGGTAAAAGTTGTAGAGACTATGGATTCTTAGATTTTGACCAAAATTTAGAAGTTCTTTTTTTCAATGTGTATATTTGTGTATATAATAATGTGTATGTGTGTAAATATATTTAAAAAAATATACATATACAGTTTTTATTCGAATTTCTAATCGAATCGAATTTAAAATCATAAATTCGTATTTGATGTACTGGACTCGAATTCGAATTGAATCGAATTTGAATTCTTAATAATCGAATCGAATTCTTGGTAATCGAATCGAACTAAATCGAATTTCGAATTTTTCGAATTCGAATCGAATTCTGAACACCCCTAGCCATATGAAAGGAGTGAAAAGTAGGTAAATGGTCTGTACGATGGGGCGCAAAATGATCATATGGGTCGTATGAGATCCAAATCATATAGCAAGTATAGGGTTTGATTGAAGAAAAAATGACTTATGTGACCAATATTGACAAACTCATATGGCCCGTATGACCTTTTTTGCCCTATAATACAGCCCACTGACATTATTTGACCTCATATGCTCATATGACATCATAGACCCATATGATGTGACGTGCAAGCTGGTGTATACTATTAGGGGTGGTGTTTGTATAACAGGACCCTTTGTCTTGAATCCTAATAACATATTCATCAGATTGGAGCAGTATACTTGTGGCTATACGTTTACAACCTCGTACGGGTTTTTGCGGGCCCTCCCATGGATTCTTGTAACAAAGATGTTGCATCTACAGATGAAATAGTTACCGTGCAAGACGATTTGACCCACACTTTGCTTCCTTCATCTTTGTCTTCCACAAACATCAATGGAAAACCGAAGGTTGTTCTTTTCACTTTTAGAACTTAAAGTCTTACTTGTATGTTCCACCTTAAAAGTCAAGATGTTGGTTGCATTAGGTGATGCTAAATGTGATGAAACAACAATTTGGTAACTTTTTAAGACATATTAACTTGAAGGCAGTGTTTGCACCATCTACTATCGCAGCGGTATGTCTCTTCTCCAACTCTTACGTTACAAAATCAATTTCATGTAGAGAACTCGATAGACAGTTACACATACATAACAATATGTAACATAGTTCAAACAAAAGATACAAGTGTTTATATGGTCTCCACAAGTCTTTATTAAAACTAGTTGTGCACAAAATAACATGTTCCTTTTTTTGTTTTGTTTTAAAGATTGTCGGGTTCGTGATTGGAACAGTCGGACCAATGCGCAAGCTACTAATCGGCACCACAGCTCCGCTTCGAGTAATTCAAGATTCCGCATCTTTAGTAGGGTATATCTTTTTTATTTTTCCTACATTATCTATTCATGGAACAGAGGAAGCTTACTAACCCTGATCTCGATTTTGTCACATGGACGCAGCGATTCCTCTTGTGACGTTAATTGTTGGTGGAAACCTATTAAGAGGTAGTGTTGATCATAAATTCACATTCATACTTTAGGTTTCATTATGTTACTAGTTATCATATGTTTTGCAGGTCTCAAAGGGTCAGGTATCTCATTACCAATTGTGTTTGGAATTTTATCAGTTCGGTACGTTTTCTTGCCACTTTGTGGCATTTTGTTGGTCAAAGGAGCGGTTTATTTTGGCTTTGTAGACGCAGATCCTCTCTATATTTTTGTTCTTCTGTTACAGTTTGCGGTTCCACCAGCCATGAACACTGGTATAGTTAAACTCTTGATGGTAATATTGGCATTATCTTAAACACGATATACAGATTTGTGAAACTTGTTAATATGCAGGTACAATAATGCAGTTATTTGGTGTTGGTGAGGGTGAATGTTCGGTGATAATGTTGTGGACGTATGGTTTGGCATCAGTGTCGCTTAGCCTATGGTCAACCATCTTCATGTGGCTTGTTTCTTGACTTTGATTCATTTGACTAAGAGAGTGTTTATTATCGTGTTTTAATAAGTTTGGTAAAACAGGAAGGCCAGGTGGAGTCAGGTGACGGGTCAAACTAGGTTCAAATCAAAATGGGTCATTTGAAAAATGCATTAACTTAATTCGGGTCAAAACGAATTCAGACCAAAATGGGTTCACCTAATAGGCCAATAGTTAACTTTATAACTTTAAATTTCTCGTGTTGGTATTGAGTATTACAGACAAAAACTTAATTTTGTAAATTTGCACAATCTTTTCACATAATTCGTAATTTGAGATCAGGATAACCTGCTCGTGTTTTATGTCTATCGAATAGACTTTGTAGTGCCTCCACAAACTGACCATGTACTTCTGAGACCTAAAAACAATGTAAAACATAATCATTGGATCATGGATATATAAAAAGTACAATCACAGCCAACTAAACATTCATGTATTTCGAAAAGTAGATAATTTCAAAAGCACCCTTTAAACTAAGATTAAAAACTTGAATACCTCTTCCATGGTGGGTGTCGAATTCTTCTTGAAATGTATTGGTTTACCGACCACCACAAGAATTGGTCGTCGTAAGGGTATAGGAGACCTACACAAGTTTAAGAAAACAGTCACTGATATGTATGATGATAATGTGATTTGTGTAAACCCAACCCAACATAAGATCAAACGAATTGAACATTAAAACATACCACAAAGTACCCCAGAAGACAACAGGCATGAACTTAACAGCACGAGAGAGTTTTAGGAAGAACTTCCCACGTGGTTTCCACCAGTTATAAATGTAGGACTGCAGCATTTAAACATGTTCTTGAGATTTAACTATAATTATCAAAATGACAGCAAAGATCGTAAAAAAGAATTTTTACCTGGCCAAAGGCGAAAACAGGAACTAAAGGAGAATTGGTCTCCATTGCAATGCGTATGAATCCTTTCCTTGCTTTTAAAAATGCAACCTATAGAAATTATGTAGTTTTGATTCTTTTGAATTATATAAAATACGTATGTGCCAAATAATAACATATGCGAGTATTTTTGTGTGAAAGTAATGAAAAACAAACCTCAGAATCATGCTCCATATAAAATGACTCCTGTACTCCACCTGGGATCACTATGCAGCTATACCCAGCTTTTAAGAGAGATGAGAAATTTTCCCTTGTTGCTGCCGTCGCTCCCAACCATGTGCCCAAATGCCTCAATAACGGTGTGTACAACAGCTGATTATTGTTAAAATCTAACATTTATTGGAAACTTAAGAAAGAAACAGAGCTGGCAAATGAGAGCGATGGGCAACTTGGGTAACTAGTCAAAACAAGCACTCTTTTGCACAAATCGTCTTGTCAGGTTCAGTTGACCCGGAACACTTTCTGTCCTAGATTTTTTTTTTTACTTTTAATAAATAGTTAGCACATCAAATATGCTTATAGAAGTTATCTGTAATATCTTAATATAACCTAATTTGTTTGAATACAGTGACTTATGAGTTTTATGCATTAAAATACCACTTTGGACAACTTTCGCCTACTTCCTTACAATCTATATGTAACCATACATGAATTGAGTCAACATGACTCTACAAAAGAACATCACACTACTTAGAACTTTAAAAGATGGAAGGGTAACAAGTCTTACAGCCGTGCTTACAAGGACCTTGAGTTTGCCAGTAGGCATAAAACCTGTCAGAGCAGATAGCATTTCAGCTCCAATTGGCCAAACTGAATGGGGCTCGTATCCAAACACTGCATTAATTAACAAGGACAATTATCATGTAACGCTTATGATAGTTATTAAATCATCTCTATTATCTTCATCTAGATTCAACTTAACTTTAACCAACCGTAAAACGATAATACATAGGTTGTCTAAACAAATTTCAAAGTGTAAATTAATTTCTTATGGATAGTACTAGATGCAGAACATAAGCGAAAATTTACCGTAAGCCTGATCCGGATTGAAATCTTTAATATCCTCAACATATAGAGTAGCGGGAAAATAACTAGGACCATGCTTATATATGTACCTGAAAGTGATGGACATTTCGTGTTACTTAGTGCATGTATATTGCTATGATCAACAACTTTGCTTTTAAAAATGCTAGGAGAGCCTAACCATCTCTTTAACTATTTAAAATAGATCATTTTGCTATACAAATTTTGATTTGTTTATTGTTATCACAATCATTGTCATTAGGGATGAGATCGGTATTGTACCCGTACCGAAAATACCTTTACCGAATTTGAACAAAAGTGGGTACCGAGTACCGTACCGAATATACGGGTACGGTACGGGTACGAATACGGGTATCGGTATCGGTATTTCGGTACAGTACCCGTTTTAGTACCATTTTGTTATTTTTTCTTTTTTGAGTATTCGTACGGGTACCATGTAGGTAAACAATTACGAGTATCAATACTATACGGGTACCAAATTGAAAAATTTGGTATGGGTACCAATATGTTACATGTACCAAAGAGGTAAAATTGATACGAATACCATAAATAACATAATACAAAGTAAAACGTATAATCAAATTCAATAGTATATAGAATTCAGTACCAGTACCATTTGTACCAGTACTCGTACCCGTACCGATACCGGAAGTACCGAATACCAAAATCAGTAAAAGTGGGTACCGATACCTATACCGAGTACTCAAAATCGGTACGGGTACACGTACGCTATGGGTACGGGTATAGATACTCGAGAAAAAATGTTCATCCCTAATTGTCGTATTATTGATATTTTTTATATTTTAGGGTCCATTTTTTCTCCCCGAATTCTCATCTACTTCAATGTTTCCTCTTTTTTCCAAACAATAAAATTGATTTGACTTTCTAAACTGCTTCCTACACATTTTATAAATTTGTTTTTTCTTATTTATATATTATCTTTTTTTTTTTGAACGGTGACTTTCTTAACTGGTGTGGCAGAGATCATCACATCCGCCTAATCGGTAGGCCCTGACCACCCACGCGTCTAGACTATGTTGTCTGAACCGGGTCCACGCTGGTACGGTGGGGGCTGCGGCGTTCGCCTGGAAACCGTACTGCCTCCACACGAGTTAACCTCGCTGGAGTAACAGCCGGAAGAAAACCGGGTCGCCTCAGATTTGAACCTGCACATCCACTGGCTTACAGGCTCTCCTCTTCATTGGCATGCTTGTGCCCGGAGTCGAACTTGGGACCTAAACCGATCCAAGTTCTATCCATCATCCACATGACCACTCCACCATGGAAGGTTAAAAGCTATTAATAAAGTGTGAGTAACATCGCATAGTCACATAGTACACATACTAAAATACCTATAACTTTCCAACAACGTGGGTATCTTTATTCTACAAGTAAAAAATTCTTGAGTTTTTTTATTATTTTATTAAACAAATTTTTATATCTTTTAACAATGTAACATAGGTCCTAATATCACTTTTTACAATAAGGACAAAGAGAATGAACCTGGCTAAAGCTACGCCACATTTACTGTTTTCATCAATTGGAACGAACATAAGCACCACAAGCATCCCCAATACCCTGAAAAACCAAATCACAAATACATGATCAAAACTATTTGGATACATACATATCACTTATAGACAAAGAAAAAAAAAATTACATGTAAAAAAAGAAATACTTACAGTAAGTATTGGTGAAGAGGGAGCAGTAAGAAGGAAGCCATGATGACTATAACTAAAAGATGAACAGAGCCCAGACATATTATTATTGCAAAGAATGTATGAATTGGTGAAACAAGTTGACTTGTAAACACCGCCGGTGTTGGTTCCTGAGGTGGTGGAAGAATTCCATTTGTCTTAGACATGGCTGGTGAATGTGAATTACACCGAAGGCTTTAGGAGGTCATTTAAAATTTTGGCAGGTATTTTTGACTTAGCATTGCATTAGATAGCTTTAGTCAAGACTTGTTGGCACAAGTACAAGCCTTTGAAAATGTGTGTTGGCTAACATATCCTTCTCTCGTATCACAAACTTAGGGGAGAGGCTAGGTGTGTTAGTTTGGTTTTTTCTTTAATTGTGTTTTGGATTTCCGGTTTTTGTTTGAGAAAAAGTAAATTGATAACTGACCCATTTAGAGCTTGGGTTGGTCGGTTATGTTATGATTTGGGTCGGGTTTAATTGGTTTTCGGGATGAACAATATAATGAAAGAAAAGTGTTTTTTTTTCATAAATAATATCATTTAAATTCACCATACTATTAAAACCGAGGACTAAAAATTGTTCAGAATCTTAAACCATACATAATTATAACGAAGGCACCGGCGAAGCGACACGATTTGGAGCTGGAAACTGGGCGAAGCTTTGATTTAGATAAACTTATGTGGTAAATGTATGTTTTAGTCTTTGGTGATCTTATGTTTTAAATCTTTTGTACATTGGGTGATTTTGCTAGTACCCCGCTAGCTTGGGTGATATAAAAAATTTTGTTGGCCGTTAAAAAAAAACATAATTATAACGAATCAATGTTGCCGGGTACTCAAACGTGTAGAATCTTCCAAATTGCGATTAATCTTTTATTCTACAAAATGATGTTGTGAATGTGTCAATAACTAAACAACTAATTAGGTTAATTCAGGTTGAGTTTTATCAGGTTTTGGGTTTTTCAAATTGCGTTACTTGGGTTTTGGCTAGGAGCGGTGAACCAATAACCCACCAATTTAAAGCTTGGCTTGTTCTGGTTTGGGTATTGTGGGTTCAAGTTACTTTTAGTTTCCTCTAGATTGGCTGGCTATTATTTCAGATCGTGTTTTAGTTAAAAATGACATCTTCGGGGAAGAACCACCATTAACTAACTATTCAAATTATGATTTATGTTTTTTTTATTGTGTTTAACTTCATATGGTTGAGTGTCAAAACAGATTTTTCTTTTCATCCGTGTGGTTTTACAAAGAAATTTTTTTTCCTACGACGCAATGTGTTTTCATTTAATTTTTGGATATTTTAATCCATTTTCCCTCTATTTTTTATTTACCATTTCAATCCTTTTCTTTTCCTAGACACATGGTTTCAGTTTGGAGTAATGAAAATAAATAATCCAAACTATTGACTATTGGCTAATAACAGTTTCAACTATGAAAATAACCACTAGCGGTCCTAACTTTTGACATATTGGCCACCAATGGTCCTAGTTAGTTTGATCACTAACGCCGTTAGTTGCATGCTGATGTGGCATCACATCAACAATCCACGTCATCGGACATGTGTGTTAAGTTATGACACGTAGGATGTCACATGAGCAACCCACTAACGGCGGTAGTGATCAGACTAACTGGGATCATTGGTGGCCAATATGTCGAAAGTTAAAACCGCTTGTGGTTATTTTCGTAGTTTGAACTGTTATTGGCCAATAGTCAATAGTTGAGATTATTTATTTCTATTACTCCTTTCATTTTTTAGTCATTCCAACTAATGGTAAAAAAAAGTTGTGTTTCTAAATAAGTACTTGTTTGCGAGAAAGTTTATGTCCAACGGTTGAGTTAACAGTTAATTCGGGTAATTCAATTCGGTTAATTCAGATTTTAGTATCTTTTGGTGGTAACCTAAAACCAAAGCGAACCGAACAAATTGGAGAATTGTCTAACCGAACCGAATATGAATTCGGTTACTGAATTCATCAAAATCAATTTTTTTTCCTTGTTTTAGAACTTGTTTAAGACTCAACACAGCTGCAGCACTTCAAGAAATACAACATTTAACACAACTAAAATCAAGAGTTTGAAACCACACTAAAACATATACAACCCAAAGTAGTCTAAAATATAAGTATATACTTCAAATAGTTCTAAACAAAATTAGTCATAACAAATAAAGAGAGCAAGAGACGATTAAGTGTGAGAGTTGTAGAAGTGATGTATCGAATGAAAGATGGATTGGGCTAGAGTTGATGGATTTGGGGTCGCTGGGCTATTAAATGGACATGGGTTAAAGATTAAGACTAAGAGCCATATAATGCATGGGTTAAGATCAAATACACAGTGAAAGAAAAATAGGAAGTCGTAAGAAGGGTATCAAACGGACTTCAATTGAAGTCATTCAAGCGGCATTGGAACCGTCTCATCAAACCCAACGATGTTAGTTTTTAGGTTTTCGTTTTTTGGGGTTTTAGCTTGTAGTTTTAGAAAATATGTTATATCATTGTGTCTTTTATGTAGTATTGTGTCTTTTTCTTATTTTCATCATTATGTCATTTTTTCAATTCATTGTGTCTTTTTTCTTCGCCATTGTGTTATATTTTTCAGCATTGTGTTATATTATATGGCTCATTGTGTCATATTTCATGATCTATTGTGTTTTTTGTATCCTTCTCACCCTTCTCATTTTTGTTACATTGTGTAGAATAACTTGACCCTATAATGCACACACATATGTGTGTATATATACAGGGATTGTATAGAATGAGAACTCTCTTTTATTGCGAGAAGTCCGACCTCCCATACAATTCTTTTTATTTTTTTTCTAAATATCTTACTTTTACGGAAAAATAAAAACATATGCAAAAAATTCTATCTGTGTATAATTTTATTTACAAGTGTGTGACATTCGTGTAAACGTTGCGTAACATGGTGTAACGTCATTTTACTTACACCTGTGTAAATGCACGAATACAAATTCCTAAAATTTTTTGGCAAATTTCTTAGTTATATATATATAGGGTAGGGTTCGTGTAAAAAGTCCATTTTCCTTAGAAGTGTAAGAAGTCTATGTACGCATTGTGTTTTAAATTTTAGAATAATGTCTTATACTCTTTTGGTATTGTATTATATAGAACAACAACAAAAGTAACAATTTAAAACACAATAAAATGGATTCTATTCATTAAATTGTAAAACACACAGATTATCTTAGAACACACTGATTATATTTATTCGCATCGTCTTTTAGATTTAATCCATTGCATACATTTGATTGTATTTTAAAATTTTAATTGTAATGTTTTTCTATATAACACAATATCAAAAGGCTATAAAACATGTTTCCTAAAATTTAAAACACAATGCCTACATAGACTTCCTACACTTAGGAAAAATAGACTTTTTAGCCAACTCTTTACCTATATATATATATTTAGATGGTTAAAAGATAGCTCGTGAGGTAGGATTTCCAATGGAGTTCTCAAGTTCTCGCAATAAAAAAGAGTTCTTAAATGATCAAAATCATATATATATATATATATATATATATATATATATATATATATATGTAGGGAGAATCAAATGAGAAGAAACTTAAGTAACGTTAGTTTCATGGATTGCAGAGGAATTGGAAATGGAATTCGCGCGAGAACCATAATTTGATTTGGATTCTTGATGTGTTCGTTTCATAAAATAGAATGGAATCTCGATGGAATTGAAATGTGGATTCCCTTCCATATGTTGTTGTGCAATTACAATTTCTTCTTTTGCTGTAACGAACAACATAAGAAGTCGAATACACATTCCAATTCCATTCCCATAAAACGAACGCTACCTTAATGTGATAATAAAGAGAAGAAATGACATAATGGTAAATCATTAAATATCTTGACTTTTATAACAATGATTATTATTTTCACTGATAAACTAGTCATTAACACTTTATCGTATACATTATCAAAATTACACATATCAAAATTTATCCTACATATATCGAATTTGTCATATGTATCCTACACATATAGAAATTCATCGTACAGATATCCTACACATGTCAAATTTATCCTTAACTGTAAATTAAGTTTGCTTTGAAAAAATATATTTTAAAAATAAATTACGAGTTTCTTTTATTTAACTACTTGAGGGGAGGGAATTTTAAAAGTTGGTTATAAGATAACACACACTTTCTATATTATGAAATGTACATGTATGAGACCTATATATACAAATGAATCAGTATGTTGATAACCAACATGTCCCTACAAACTAAAATAACTTCCAAGTGAACCGGTTTGACTAAAACCGATTCTTTATTTATCTAAACTTAGGATATAATATTTATCTATAATACTTAACATATGTACATAATTTTATTAACATATGATAACTAATATGTTTATGTTAGATTAGTGTCTAACAGTCCAATCGTTCATAAAATGAGATCTCTATAGCCAAAGGTGAACAGTAATGGGTTTACACGACCACCATTTACTACTAGCATACCCATTAATAGTATGAATCCATTACTGTTCACCATTTACTAGTAGTAGGTCTCATTTGGTATAGAAGTGTGCTCTTAAAGAATCGGATGATCCAAAAGCCAAGCATCATACTTATGTAGAACATAGACTACGAGGTTCCAAAACCATTTCAACAATTTTAGTTCCTTCATAGACATCTAATTAACAACTTATTCCTTTCACTTGTTTCTGTTCTATTGAGTATTCTAGACATGAACTTAAATCTATAAATTCTCACAATATTGTCACATAATCCGTAATTTAAGATTAGGATATCCTGCTCGCGCTTTATGTCTTTTAAATAGACTTCGAAGTGCCTTCACAAACTGGCCATGCACTTCTGAAACCTATAAAACCATTTATCCAGGTCATCAATTCAATGAAAATACTATTACTACCAACTTAAAATGCACATATGCAATTCAAAAGGTGTGGAATTGCAAAAACACCCTTGAAAGTAAGATTAATAACTCGAGTACCTCTTTCATGGTGGGTGCAGAATTCTTCTTGAAATGTATTGGTTTACCAACAACCACAAGTATTGGTCGCTGTAAGGGTATAGGAGACCTGCAAAGGTTAAGAACCACTTATGTGTAATGATGATAATGTGATTTGTGTGAAATACACAATCATATGAATTGAACATTGAAACATACCATAAAGTACCCCAAAAGACAATAGGCGTGAACTTAATAACTCGATAGAGCTTTTGAACGAACTTACCCCGTGGTTTCCACCAGTTATAAACATAGGACTGCAACATTTCAACATGTTTTCAACATTCCATTTTATCATCCAAACATACATTTATAAAGAATGTGAAATGAGAATTTATACTTGGCCAAATGCGAAAACGGGAACTAAAGGAGAATTAGTCTCCATTGCAAGTCTTATGAATTCTTTCCTTCCCTTTAACATAACAACCTATAGAAAATATATAGTTTTGAATCATATAATCCGTTATATAGGAACAAGAATTGATAACACAATAACATAACTACGTATTTGTATATGAAAAATGAAAAACAAACCTCAGAATCATGCTCCATGTAAAATAACTCCTGTACTCCACCTGGGATCACTACACAACTATATAACCCGCCTTTTAAGAGAGACGAGAACTTTTCTCTTGTTGCTGATGAAAATCCCATCCATGTCCATAAATGCCTCACGAACGGTATGTAGGACACCTGATTAACGCCAATACATAACATTTAGTCTAGTTTAGTTTACCCAAAACACTGTCTAAGATTTTTATTATTTTTAACAGTTAATTAGAACATCAAATATGCTTACAAAATTATATGTACTATCTCAATATAACAATATTTGTTTGATTAAAAGACCACTCTGGACAACTTTTGTTGGTTTCTCTATAAGCTATTTATAACGTAACCCAAATCAACCCACTATGAGTCGAAATTGCCACCTCTACAAAAGAACATTACACCATTCATAAGTTTAAAAGATGGAAGGGTATCAAGTATTACAGGTGTACTTGCTAGGACCTTGAGTTTGCCATTAGGCATAAAATCTGTAAGAGCTGATAGTGTTCCAGCTCCAATTGGCCAAATGGAATGGGGCTCGTATCCGAAAACTGCATTAACAAGGGACAGTTATCTAGTGACAAGATTCTTTATGGAGGTCACTAGATTAAGTTAGCCAACGGCAAAAAATAAACTACATAGGTTGTCTGAATAGATTTCAAATTGTAATTTAATTTCTTTTGAATAGTACCAGATGAAGAACAAAAGCCAAAAGCCAAAAGCCAAAATTTACCATAAGTCTGATCATGAATGAAATCTTTAATATCCTCAACATATAGAGTAACAGGAAAATAGCTACGCACAGGCTTACATATGTACCTGAAAATCATGGAAGGTATTTCATTTTAAGTTACTTAGTCCTTGGATGTGGCTAATTACATGCAACTATGGAGATTACATCACGAATCAATGAGCAATGAGTTTGGATACGAATAACAAAACAAAGAACAAACGAAACCGACAAATGGGTCAATTTCTAATTTGTTGTTCTTCCTTTGTTCTTTGTTTCGCTGCATGCAAGCAACATGTTGTTCGTTGGTTTGTGATGCAAACCCCATAGTTCATGTAATCTCCGATGACAAGACAAATAAGTGTGTTTGCAATGCAATAACATTTAAAAACATGTGATAAAGTGCAAATTACAACAAAATTTAACTCGCATCACTCGCGTAGCGAAACTCATTACAGGAGCAATAGTAATGGTAGACACATTGTTGTAACATTTTTACACACAATAACATAATGATCAACACAACTACGAACTTTTTTTTTTTTTTGAATTATAGCAATACTACACTTACATTAAAACTCATATTAAAGAGAATAATGTTTTCGATTTATGTTATAATTTAAAAAATATATATATTGACCTATATAAAAGTTATTTTTGGTTAACAAAATTCACCAACTAAATCTAAATTAAATTGTACACTTATTCTTTTACTCTCCAACTCTGTAACTTCCAATTAACCACGAAACTATAACCAAGCAATGTTCAAATTGTTTTCATCACTTGTGAATTTTGCTCTTAACTCATATCTCGTCTATGCAACTTCCATAGATATAGGTATAAATAATGAGATTGGGCTAGTTCTTGAGCAAAGAAGTACAAAGAATTGAAAATCCATGTTTATTTTCTTTTTCTTTTTCTTTTTTTTTTTGGATGAAAAGTTTCTCGGGGCCAACATTTTTAGTAATGATCCTCAAATTTTATTTAATTTAACAAGCAAAGTCGAATGTAACGACTTTTTCATATCTAAAAGCACTTAAATTAAAGTCTGATTAAAAAAGTTCGAATTAGAAAAAAAAATAAACAATTTATTAGAACAAATGAAATGATCGAACCTGGCTAATGCAAGGCCGCATTTACTGTTCTCATCAATGGGGATGAACATTAGCACCACAAGCATTCCCAATACCCTGAAATAACAATTTACATAATAATATGAGCAATACTAGAAAACAAGATTAGAGGTAAATAAATAATTACTTACAAGAAGTACATGTGAAGAGGGAGCAATAAGAACGAAGCCAAAATGAGAACTATAAGATGGACAGAGCCCAACCATATTATCATCGCGAAGAATGTATGAATCGGTGAAACATGTTCACTTGTAAACACCGCGGGTGTTGGTTCCATCAGTGATGGAAGGATTCCATTTCTCTCCTGCATTTTCGACATGAGGTAAGTGGCGGGTAAACAGCTTTGAGAGTTGTAAACCTGGTTACAATGTGAAGTCAGGCAAACAAAACAAAGAGGTGACTTATAATTCTGTAATATAAATTAAATGTAAATCTTTTATAGTCTAGTCAAGAAAAAAAAATATGAGAAAGCTAAATGAACTTAATGATCTGTTTTTCTCATCACACCTCAAACATAGCATAGCTCTTAGGCATTAGGCAATGTTTTCTGTAAGGTGAATGGTGGGCAAAAAAATGGCATGTCATTGTCACGTAGACTGAAGTAATACTCCCTCCGTCCCATTTTAGATGTCATTGGGCCCACAAACACACATATTAAGAAATCTTTGTTTGTATGTTGTAAAATGACAATAATATTCTCAAGTTATTATTTTAAATATTTGATTGTCTTTTGTCGTTTATGGGCAAAACTGAAAATTGCTTAGAAATGGACATTTAATTTAGGACAACAAAAAGTAGAAAAATTGACATTTAAAATGGGACGGAGGAAGTATTATCATTCACATTTCACAAAATGTGTTATGATAATATGAAATATGAAGGGTTTATTAAATTAAGAGATAAAAATAATTAAAAAAAATAAAATAAAGGATGATGTGGGCTTGGTTAATTGTCTCCATCAAAATGAAAGAGTGATGTGGTTTTAGGCAGTGTGTGAGATCTGGACCACCCAAAGAGGGGAGCGCCCCTTTCACCCAGGGTGTGAAATGGTGTTCCACGCCTCATCATCCAGGCCACATGGACACGTTTCACACCCCTTTAGTCCTTTTCGTATGCCACAACACATTCTTAGAGGAGAAAACCAACAAGAAATTGATTACATAATTAAGGTTGTATCGAAAGTATTGAGTATAAGCCTGAATAATTATTAAAGTCTTTAGAAAAAATGTGTCGCTCTAAACTTTTAAACACGGTTAGGAGTACCGACCCACATCATCAAGTCAAAAATTCTATTGAAGTTCGATATGTTAAAGCTTCGTTGAAATAATGAATACGCAATATTTAATATTTGTAACAAGTCACGTGTGTTTTTAATTTTAGATATTGGGTCGGTTTGACATATGAGTTAACAATCTAACAAAATATAGCTATGTAATTATTATCGACGAAATGGATGGGGTGAATTTTGAAATTTTAATCTTGCATGATGACTAATAAAATTAAAAGAAACCAGAAACATTATAACAATTATTGTATTGGGCCTTTTCTCTAGCTTATTGTTTGATAACTAGTGGTTTACAACCCGAGCTTTGCGGCAGGTTCAAAGTGTAAATAAAAAAAAATAAGCAAATCACGAATGTGACGATAAAAAACCACATGGATTATATTCAAAAGTCACGGCAAACTCACATAGTTGTATACGAAAACCAAGTTATTCGAACAAACGAAACCTATATAAAAAATTGGTAGGTTTAAAAATATCGTGTGGAGCAAATAAAAAGAGAAACCTATCAAAAATTACATAACAAAAATTTTTGTCAAAAACTTAAATGATAGTTTTATTAAAGTTTAAAGGTTGTAAGGTAAATCGAAGGGAAAAAATAAACTCGCAAAATTGCAAGTGGTGTAAACAAAAATCTAACTTAAGTGTAGGGAGAAAATAAACTCGCAAAATTAGAAGTGGTGTAAACAAAAATCTAACTCAACTGTAGGGAAAAAATAAACCAATAAAATTGTAAGGGATGTAAACAAAATTAAACTAAAATGGAAGTGGTAAAGTTAAAGTTATTAAAGTTGAAAGGTGTAAATGAAACTTTCAAACATGATGGACATGGTCGGCAAATTTGCTTTATAGTTTAGTTTATTTGGTCCAAGTATAATAAATTCGGTTACATTTGGTCCATACCCTAGGACTGACCTGAACCCGAGATCTGCATAATATAAGAACCGAAAACCAGCTTGTTTACATGATAACGGCTAGGCTTTCTGGGTTCGAATGCCGGTTTGAGATAACCAGTCAGGTAAGGGAAAGAAGGAAGTCTTCGATTCGGTTTCGGGTATATATCGGTCCGGATCTCAAGAATTTTCGGGTAGATCCAATTTCTGCTCACCCCTAATTGTACTAAGGTTTCATGAATTGTTATATGTAATAACTAGTGGGTTACCACCCGTGCTCCACAGAGGATTTGAGACGTAGAAACCAATAAGAAAATTGCGAACGTGACGATAAAAACCATGTCACCGTTATACATTTGAAAGTCACGAAAAGTTACTTTGTTGGATACAAAAGCCAAGTTATTCGAACAAACTTACACCAAAACGTATATAAAGATAAGCACAACGACCGCACGTTACAACATCTCGGCTTAAACATAGATAAAAATGCACTTTACAATGGTGTATTTAGAGTTGAGAGTCAGGTGGTTTAAAAAATCCGAATTGTTTAATAAAACGTTTAAAACAACCCGTTGGTTTAAATATAACGCTAGAAAATTCATGTTGAAACGTAACAAAAAATAACTTGCGTGGAGCGTTGATATGAAGAACGAAAGAGTAAAAAAAAATCACATGACAGATCATTCGTTACTAACTCCAAGTGATAACTTTATTAAAGTTCAAGGTTGTAGTGTAAATCGGTTAAAGAAAAAGTAAAAAAAAAAATCTATCAACTAACCTGCTGCAACAGATGTAAACAGTAAATAAGTTAATGTGTAGGGGAAATAAACTTATTAAACTTGAGGGATCATATGAAATGTATATTAAAGATTAGGGATCTAATAGAAAACTATTATATATAACAAACAGGAACATGTGTTTCGTTGACAAAAAATAGCGAGGATGTTCTTTATTAAAACTAGATCATTATAAACATCGAGATGTTGTATAGAAAGTAGAAACAAACTAAAACTTGTACATTAGCATTCACCACGTGTAAAAAAAATCACATTGTAGCAACAATAAAAATAAGTAAATTGCAAGGTCAAGTAAACACATTAAAAGAGAAATTAAAAAATGAATTAAACGTGTTGAAAAAAATTGATAGTTTATGATCGTGAACGTTCGGTAAAGTGTTCGTTTATGTTCATTTATTGTGTTTGTTTATGTTCGATAGTTTAATAAGGTTTTTAATTTTTATAATTTGTCTTGATATTCTTTTATTTTTATTTATTTTACCCAAATAAATAAATAAACAATTTATATGAGGTAAATATATGTATGTGAATTTGATTTTATAAGAAAGTTAATATATGTCCATTTGTGTATGTTTTCGTTCATGAACACTTGTTTGTGTTCATGAATGTTCGTTTGTGTTCGTGTGCGTTCATGAACAAAATTAACAAACGAACACGAACATGAGTGTTTTCTTAACAAACGAACACAAACAGAAAATCTCGTTCGGTAAGTGTTCACGAACTGTTCGTGAACACATATTTTCTTTAACAAACGAACACGAACAAGGCCTTGTTCGTGTTCGTTCGGTTCGTTTGCAGCCCTACTAGCGCCCCCAACTAGGGGTGTTCATCGGGTTTGGTTTTCGGTTATTGGGTTATTCGAGTTTTTAGCGGTGAAAATATTACCCGATAACCGACCCAATCTAGTTAAATGGTTATCGGTTATAGGGTTAATCGGGTTTAGGTTTTTCGGATCGGGTTAATTGGTTATCGGTTAAATGGTTTGGGTGTTTGAGTTACATATTTCCAACCATTTGGGTTGCGTATTTCTATCCATTTGGGCTACAATATTGGTAAAATAAAACCACAACACGGGTTACAATATTTAGTTGCAAATTTGGCTACAAAATCATTACTCCGACATGTATAAAAATATGGAAATTTGATCATTTAATTGTTTTTGAATTGTTAGGGTTATTCGGGTCAACCCGAATCATAAAAAACTAATCCAAAGACCGACCCTAAAGACTCTATCCGGGTTCGGGTATGCACTTAATCGGGTTCGGGTTAATCGGGTAAGGTACTTTCTCGAGTCGGGTCACTTTGGGTTCGGTTCGATTATTGATTATCAGTTAAAAAGAACACCCCTACCCCTAACCACCTCAGCCAATCACGTCCCCTACACCATTTCTCAAGTGCCATTAGAGAGCGTTATTCATCACATCGTAAAGTAGATAATGGAGATTAAAGGATGGAATTGTGGAGCCCATGTGGTTTGCACCAATTGTTTTTTTTTTCTTCTTATTTTATTTAAAGAGGCGCTACTGTTTGTTATTTCATTGCGTGTGTGTCATTGGGAAAAGGCAATGGACCCCTCTGTTTACGTTGCGTTGATGTGGCGTAGTGGAGCCTCTATGGGCTCCATTCTATACCACCCAGCGTAAGTGGATGAAAATCATTATATATAATAAAAAAATTTCTCCGCCAATAAAAAATAAAAAAAGAAGTAAAAATGTGAAATATAGCTAATGAAGCAAAGAGCTAATAAAGCAAAAGTTTGAAGATCATCCTAGGTCTTGGTGTTTCTTTATACTTATTGTTCATTTGATCTGTTTAGTTGTAAAGGTTAATTTTGACCTCAAATGTTGCGTAAATAGTTAAGTAATTCAAGTTGATTAATGTAAATCCAATGCAAGTGTTCTTGTTGAATTTTGGGTTCAATGTTTAAACATTTGATCTTTTGCTGTTATGAAAGGTAAACACAATATTTAAACATTTGTACACAAACCAGACAGAGAAATCAACGACGTTTGAACAATGAATTATCGATAATGATGCCCTCAATGCAAAGATTTGATCAAGATTATGCTAGTGTATGGTTGACTCAGATGAATTGTTCGATAGTGTTCAAGGAGGGCAAAATATATGTCGAAGATGTGTTAGGGTTTTTAATTTTCGGATATGTTTAGTTTTTTTTTTTTTTGAAGGTGTAGTTCAATGGTGAAATCTTAGTCCTGACAACCCCAGGTCCCAAGTTCAAATCCTCCCACACGTCGGTCCCTTTCAACCTTAATGGGTATAATTTTTCGATAGACGAGAATCGAACCTGAGACCTAACCCGAGTGGGAACCCACCTAGGTGGTAAACCCCCCCCCCCCCCCCATCCCCCACCTCCGACTAGCTGGGCTGGACATCATTGGCGATGGTTTAGTTGATGGTGGAAACAGAGGTTTTAATCAGAATAAGGGAAGAAAAGACAAAAATACCCCTTACGTGAGGGCAGGGGGACTAACGAAAGAAGTGACGGCAATCAGGTTCGGGGATGGTTTCTGTTAATACAACAAAGGTAGGGACGATATGTGTTAAGGTTGGACGAAAACTGTTTAATGAAGCAAACATCAGGGACATCGAAAACCGCAGGACATCGAAAACCGCAGTTTACTCTTTTTTATATATATTTAGTAATGAGTCTAAACTAAGTATGGTTACGTCTAATCTTTTAAGGTTGAAAAAGAATAAATTATGGATTACAATGGTGCATCCCTAAATTTAAACTTCGTTTTGATCATTTTCAGGGAGCATGATTTTCACAACAAATTCCATACTCGTTGTTGATCTCTCTAAGAGATTACATGATTCAATATTTATGACCATCAGCGAAAGAAATCACTTTGAAAATGTTTACATGATCTTAAAAGATACCAAAGTAATCACAAATCACAAAACCACCATTAATAGAAATCTAATTAATAAGGGGAATTGGATTTTAATAATCTAAACTTTGCCTCATTGGCCGGCAATGACTTGTACTTAAAAAATTCCCTACAACAGCCCAACTTTTAAACAATTTACCTCGAACGATTTTTTAACTTTCAAATTCTATCAATTTTGAAAATGGGTTAGTTCTCAGTAAACAAAAGCTCATTTGAGGAAAACATTTTGAAAGTTGGGACTATTGTGTGAAATTTCTTAAGAACATATTATTTCCAGCCAACGAGACAAAGTTTGGATTATTATTCCTCAATTAAGAATTCATTTCTTTCACCAGTTGCTATATGATATTGAGTATTCTAGACATAAACTTAAATATGTAAATTTGCAGAATGTCGTCACATAATTCGCAAGTCAAGATCAGGATAACCTGCTTGCTCTTTATGCCTATCGAATAGACTTTGAAGTGCCTCCACAAACTGACCATGCACTTCAGAAACCTAGAAAAGATGTAAAGCCAAATCATTAGATCACCGATTTATGAAAAATCATGGTTGTAAAAGTTGTTAGGCGTTCCCAGGTCAGTCGACTGGGAGGTTGCAAGTACTCGGGACTACTCAGACATGGTAAATTACAAATAAATTAATTTTCAGGAAATTATATATGTCAAATATCAAAAGTTTATTAATTGATTATCAATATAAATAAAAAATGTACGTGTTCAAATACTAGAGTATTTAAAAAATTGATATTTATTCTTTAATATTATAGACATAGTGATTATGTTTTAATTTACTAAGTCAAACTCAACCCGAGTTGACCGACTAGATCCAAAAATGGCCGAGGTTAGTCGATTTTGATCGATTCTGAGTAACTAAGCGGAGTTGAAGAAAATTGCTTCGGCACCCTCCTTGTAGCGAGTACTCGGCCATCAAGGAGGAGTTTTACAACACTGTGAAATACAACCATCTTAACATGCACATATTCAGAAAGTGTGGACTCACAAATCCACCCTTCAAAGCTAGATTAAGAACTTGAATACCTCTTCCGTGGAGGGTGTAGAATTCTTCTTAAAATGTATTGGTTTACCTACCACCACAAGTATTGGTCGCTGTAAGGGTATAGGAGACCTAAAAAGTTTAACAGGAAAAAAATAGTCACTAGTGGGTAACTATGATGATGTGAATTGTGGTGAAATGAAAAATCACATGAGTTGAACATCAATACAAACCATAGAGTGCCCCAAAAGGCAATAGGCATGAACTTGATAGCTCGAGACAGTTTTAGGAAGAACTTCCCCCGCGGTTTCCACCAGTTATAAACATAGGACTGCAGCATTTGAACATGTTCTTAACATTTACTATAATCATTAGAACGTATGAGGTGAATTTATACTTGGCCAAAGGCGAAAACTGGAACTATAGGAGAATTAGTCTCCATTGCAAGTCGTATGAATCCTTTCCTTGCCTTTAAATACGCAACCTGTAGTAAATACTAAATAAATATAAAATCTGCCAAATGAGTAAATTAAGAGCATATTTGAGTATGTGTATGTAAAAAGGGTGAATAACAAACCTCAGAATCATGCTCCATATAAAAAGACTCTTGTGTTCCGCCTGGGATCACTATGCAGCTGCACCCGGCTTTTAAGAGAGATGAGAAATTTTCCCTTGTTACTTCTGACTGTCCCATCCATGTGCATATATGCCTCAGGAACGGTGTGTAGAACACCTGATTTATGTCAATATTCATCGTCTATTGGACATTACAGAAAGAATTAAACATGGCAAATGGGCGGCTTTTAACCAGCTTCCTTTTAAGATATATCTTTTACTCTTGTTAAAGATTTAAAAAAAATAGCCTGAATCGACCCATTAGGCTAGTACGAATTGAAATTGCCACCTCTACTAAGGAGCATTACGCCATTTAGAACATTAAAGATGGAAGGGTAACAAGTCTTACAGCTGTACTAACAAGGATTTTGACTTTTCTCATAGGCATAAAACCGGTAAGATCTGATAGTAGTCCAGATCCAATCGGCCAAACTGAATGCGGTTCGTATCCAAAAACTGCACTAAGAAGTACAATTGTCTAATAACAAGATTTTAGTAGTAAAATCATCAAACTTTGTTCACAGAGGTCACTAAATCATTTTAAACTTTATGAAGCTTATGATATTTTATTGATTAACCTCCATCATCATATAGATTCATGTTAACTTTAAGCGTCGGTAAAAGAAAACTATATATTTTCTATATAAAAATCAATTTGTCAAATGGGAATTTAATATCTTCTAAGATAGAGCCAGATCAAAAATGCACAATATACCGTAAGCCTGATCAGGATTGAAATCTTTAATATCCTCAACATAAAGAGTAGCAGGAAAATAACCCGGACCATGCTTATATATGTACCTGAAATCGATGAAACGTGTTCATTACATGCTCTGCTACAAGTGAATCCAGTTATCAACAAATATTAGTTCAAATAGTCAAACTAAAACAATTCTCATCATTAGAATGCACAAAAAAGCTGGGTTAATCTGAGAACATGAATACATGTAATAGATGGCAATGAAACCAACAAAATGAACACACACTTTACAGTGAAGTGTAACACCCTGTTTTGCGGACAAAAATAAAAATATATGAAACTTATATTTTATATATTGTCGAATGATTGAGTAACGAGTAAGATGGTCATTTGAAATATGAAACACTGGACGTACTCGAGCTAGTATAAGAGACCGTATTGCAATAATAATAAAATATATTATATTTTACCATACTCTATTTTTAATGAAACTTAAGTCAAAACGTAAATAAAAATAAGTTCGTCTTAATAGTGTACTCGTAAATTTATAAAATGTTATATTTTAAAAAGTTATCAAATACAAATGAATTAAGCAGCTGAACTAATTATAATAATATAATATAATATAATATTATAATTATAATTTTTAAAAATTAAGTATATGTATACTAGAATCTTTGTTACGAAGATTTGAATAATCTATAATCTATCTATAATAATCTATAACTTATAATAAAAGAATTGAGTTTTTATGAGGTGGCATTCAATGGAGGCCTCAACCTCCCCATTGAATGTGTCATGTGGCACCTTGAGGTGATAATATTGAATTTATTATTTTAATAATCTGATTTTAATCTATATAAAAATTAAATTTAGTTATTTTAGGAAAAAAATTTAAAAACAAATTTAAATTTTTCTATTTTATGTTTCATCTCATAATTTTTAAACGTTAATATCTTTTATATACGAGATTTAAAAAAAAAAATTAAACCAAATTAACGAACGTTTTATTATCTTTCCAACGAGTACCATAGTGCTATATAAAAAACGGAGAAAAAAACGACTATTTTTTGTGGGGTTTCGTTCATACAGGAAAAAAAAACACAACGTGTTCAGGTTAATCATTAATCATGTTTTTTCTTTTAAACCAGATTCTTATCTATGATGTTGAAATTCAGCCCAATCGTCATGCTATCATTGGAATTTTACTCTTCTAAAGATGGATAGGTATACTTCATCAAGAGAAGCTAGGAGAAAGAATCGCGCAACAATGCAACACATGGTGTCACCTTATAGCAAGGTTATTTTATTTATTTAATTAATTAAAAGAGTAATAATTATTACTATTAGTATTAGTATTATTAGAATGATTATATTTTTCAACACCGGGACACTTCCGGGATAAAAACTAGTAACTTATAATAAAAGAATTGAACTTTGATGATGTGGCATTCAATGGAGGCCTTAACCCCTTCTTGAATGTACCACGTGGCATCATGTAGGATTTTTAAATTTTTGAGTTGTTTCAATAAATCTATATATATTATAATTATTTTAGAAAAAGATAAGAATTTAAAAACAAAATTAAATTTTCTCTCTAATGTTTCCTCTCATAACTTTTAAACGTCAATATCTTTTATATACGAGATTTTTTAAAGAAAAAACTTACACCAAATTAACGAGCGTTTTATTATCTTTCCAACGAGTACCATAGTGCTATATAAAAAACGGAGAAAAAAACCAACTATTTTTGTGGGGTTTTATTTTCAAATATATTTTACTCTACTAATAAATCACAAACGATAAACATAACTTCACAGGCATAGATTCTTTTTTTTTTTATTTGAATATGATAACTTATGGCATAAATTTATTTAAAATAAATAATAATAATAATAATAATAATAATATTCATTAATCATGTATTGGCAAATCATTAATTATGTTGTCATATTAGATATTTTATTATGTTATATTAGATATTTCAACCCCGGGACACTCCCGGGATAAAAGCCGGTATATATATATTGCAAGGGGAGAAATCCTACATGTCATTTATTTAGGCATTCTCTCATTTAAGAGATGTCATGTAGGATCATATGTGGCACCTACTACACCAATTAAAAAAAGCAAATAATATATTAAAACCTAATCTACTAAATTTAAATATTAAACATTTATTATTTTCTCTCTCATGTTTCCTCCCATAACTTTTAAACGTTAATATCTTTTATATACGAGATTTTTTAAAGAAAAAAATTAAACAATTTAACGAGCGTTTTATTATCTTTCCAACAAGTATCATAGTGCTATATAAAAAACGGAGAAAAAAACGACTATTTTTTGTAACCCGACAAGTATTGTGTCGGGTTTGGGATTAGTTTAAAAAAAATTGTGGGTTTGGGTCGGGTCTGGGATTAGGTGATACCCGACCCCATTACCCAAAACCACATACCCAAATACCCGAACTATATACCCGATCATATACCCATGAATTTTTTAACGCATCACATAACCCTTAGACTAATGTTGTCGATATTTACAATATACGTGCACCATCATAAACTAAAAACTTTATAGTATGTAACTAAAATATATTTATGGTTTTTATAATACTATTTCAATAAATAATTTTTTTTCTTATTTCACGTTAGTTCTTTTTAGAATGACCGATTACAGTTTTCCTGCATGTAACTGTAAAGCGCATCAGTCTATTCCATATGTAAAATTGATATGTTATATTAGATGTTTCAACCCGCGACGCTCCTGGGATAAAAGCTAGTCTATTAATAAAAGAATTGACTTATGATGATGTGTTATTCAATGGAGGCCTCAACCTCTTCTTTCAATGTGCCACGTGGCATCATGTGAGATTTTTTAATTTTTGAGTTTTTTTTAATAAATCTATATATATAGTTATAGATAATTATTTTAGGAAAAAAGTAAGAATTTAAAAACAAAATTAAATTTTCTCTCTCATGTTTCCTTCCATAACTTTTAAACGTTTATATTTTTTATATACGAGATTTTTTTTTAAAAAAAATTACACCTGATTAACGAGCGTTTTATTATCTTTCCAACGAGTACCATAGTGCTATATAAAAAAACGGAGAAAAAAAACGACTATTTTTGTGGGTTTTGTTTTCAAACATATTTTACTCGCCTCAACCCCTTCTTTGAATGTGTCACGTGGCATAATGTGGGATTTTTTTAATTTTTGTGTTTTTTTAATAAATCTATATATATAGTTATGGATAATTATTTTAGAAAAAAAATAAGAATTTAAAAACAAAATTAAATTTTCTCTCTCATGTTTCCTTTCATAACTTTTAAACGTTTATATCTTTTATATACGAGATTTTTTAAAGAAAAAAAAATTACACTTAATTAACGAGCGTTTTATTTTCTTTCCAACGAGTACCATAGTGCTATATAAAAAAACGGAGAAAAAAACGACTATTTTTGTGGGTTTTGTTTTCAAACATATTTTACTCGACTAAAAAATCAGTACTTAGGGTTTTTTATATTTGAATAAGAAACGATAAAAATAACTTCATAGGCAGAGATTTTTTTTTTATATTTGAATATGATAACTTATGGTTGTTCAAAATAAATAATAATAATAATAATAATATTATTATTATTATTATTCAATAATCACATATTGGCAAATCATTAATTATGTTATCATATTAGATATTTTATTATGTCATATTAGATATTTCAACTTCGAGACGTTCTCGGGATAAATGCTAGTAATTTAATATAATAATAGGTAGTATCCTTTAGTAACTAGCAAACATGTGCACGTGTGAGGTGTATGTAATTTCAAAAGTTAACATGGAACGATAAGAGATATGTGTCTAGATGAAAAAAAAAAAATCGATGCCAACATGCAAAAATCATATCTAAGTTACCGTATGGTAGTTAACCGATCCTATACTCAAATAGCAAGTGCTAGACTATAAATAGGAGTCAGGATCATTCATTGAAGCATAATCAGAAACACACTTGTGATTGTATTGGTTGTTTACAAAGCACGAGTAGAGATACTATACTAATTTGCTATAGATAATTTTGAGGTATCTTCTCGTATAAGTTATTTTTAGTTAATAATTATTTTATGGGGAGAGATAACGTATAAAGCCTCCTTAACGTAAGAAGCGTAAGAAGCAATCTCAGCCATTAGATTAAGGATGCAGATTAAAAACCCTAACCATACCTGGGTTAAAACAGACGCACGGATTAAAATTCAGACGCACTCATTAAATTCAGACGCACTCATTAAACTTCAGACGCACTCATTAAATTCAGACGCACTCATTAAAATTCAGACGCACTCATTAAAATTCAGACGCACTCATTAAAAAGTTTGGAAGCACTCATTGAAAATTTAAAAGCACTCATTAAAAAGTTTGGAAACACTCATTGAAATTTGGACGCACTCATTAAAATTTTGGACGCACTTATTTGAAAATTTGAAAGCACCCATTGAAAATTTGAAGCACTCATTGAAAATTTGGACGCACTTAAAACAAACCATCTTCTAAAAATTGAAAAAACTTGGAACGCGCCTTGTAAAACTTTGAACGCACCTTTGTAAACAAACCTTCCATACCTTTTATACAAAACGCATGTGTTTCTATCATTTGTCACTATGTGTTTTTTATCATTTCTCACTGCTCCTTCATTCATATAGAACCAACAATGCCCCACTATTGTTTTGTCCCTTTTTGTTGTTGACCCTTCCCTTTTGTCCCTATGGGTCATAATTTCTTTCAAACATACCCTTCTGCAACATAACCTTCATAAATTCATTCGACCACCTCTCCCAGTTTACACAACAATAGAAACACAAAACGCTTATAGGATAATGAGGGCTTTGATACGGTCAGGTACTCGGCCACACTTACATGAGATGAATTTTGCAAGATCTGAAGATAATAATTAAGAACTTGCTTGTAAGAACTAAGGTCTAATACTCTGTTTACATTGCAATTAAATACTCTCTTCTCAACTGCAACCGCATATACGCACCTCTCACTTTCTCAACCGGAAACCCTCTAACCTTCTTTTTCAACCTCCTCTTCAACTCAACCCACGCCTTATCCTTCACATACCTCCTAGGCAAACATTTATGTTTCTCAAGGTTGGTTGTGAAGGTACAGGAAGATGGTGGGGGTGTTGGTGGTGGTGGTGGTGGTCGTGGTGTTGGTGGTGGTGGTCGTGGTGTTGGTTGTGGTTGTCAGATCTAGATTGGTATGTTTTAAAATGAGAATGGGTTAAGATTTGAATAGGGAAGATAGGATTTATTGTGTTTAACTGTGGTTAGGTGTAGTTAGGTTAGATTGACAGGTGTCAATCTCTGGTGGCTTTTTATGCTTCTTATTTTAAGGGGCTTTATACCATATACTTTCTCTTATTTTATTAGCATAGTAGTAATTAAGTATTATTAGTTTTAGACATTAGCAATATTATTAGGGGTGGGTATTGAATAGCCTAGCCTTAGTTAGGCATGGACTGATCACCCGTGCTTAAACAAGGCAGCGTTAACCATTATCCAACCATAATAATAATTAGTTAGGCGTACCATTACCTAACCGAGGATTATATAATTGTGTCAGGACCCTGAGATATTACCTGGCTATACTAGCGAGTGTTGTATAACTGTTAAACATCGTTGAACAAGTGAGTTATCATGTTTGTTTATAAAACTATGATAGTATACTCGTCCTGTCAAAACTGGTAATAAATGGGAATGCTGCAATATGCGTATATCTATGGGGGGTATAAAGGATCCTTGTATGCTTAATGGATATGTTACGAAAAGCTGAAATAGGGCCAGGGGTGTCCAGTATGGAGTAACCATGCGCTCAGTAACGGATTTCATACCTATAGGTGGCTGTGGTGACACTACTGGGGGGTCAGTGTGTCAGTTGTACAGTGGTTATGGGATAGCCAGTACGGTAGTCATAACCCATATTGTGTATGCATAAATGTCAATGTGATGTTTTGTGTAAATTGTATAACATGAGCTCACCAGCATAGCTGACGTCGTTTTGAGTATACTTATCTCAGGTAAACCGTGAGGACAGCTGTATGACTCACTTGCCAGTAGTGGAGCTTGTAAGAGAAGAAGCCTTTAGTTGTTAAGAGTTTGTAAATAAATAATGTTTGTACCAGATTTTATAAGTTGTAATGAAAAATTAGTTTGCTTCCGTTGTAAGTTGTATCAATTGTGCATAATCACCCGAGTTTACGGGTGGGGTGTTACATGAAGGAACCTGGCTAATAATATATAGTAGTTCTAATTTGAAGTGAAAAATTGGCTCATCAATTCAACACGTCAACCCAACATGATTAACGCCTCTGCTCCCAACTAACTGTATTAATCATGCCTGGTGGTGTACCAACTTTATGTACCACATGAAATCACATGTAGAATTTTTTTTTTTTTTTTTTGGCATCTAAAAGCACTTTAAATAAAATTTAATTTAAAATGGTTCTACTTTGCATTTGGAAAATCACTTTAGAATGAACCTGGCTAATGCAAGGCCCCATTTACTGTTCTCATCAATGGGGATAAACATTAGCACCACAAGCATCCCCAACACCCTGAAAAAAACAAAACACATGTTAATGAATACATGTTAATCAAGATTAGAGGTAAGTGAACATTTACTCACAGTAAGTATTTGTGAATAGGGAGCAATAAGAAGGAAGCCACAATGAGAAGAACTATTAGATGAACAGAGCCAAGCCATATAATCATTGCAAGCAATGTATGGACTGGTGAGACAAGTTTAGTGGTAAACACCACAGGCGATGACGCAAGGATGCCATTCGTCTCCTCCTCGGACGTCTTAGACATGAGGAAAATGGCTGCTGAACAGGCCCGAAAGGTTTGCGAGTTGTAAACCAGCAAGGCAAAACAAAGAGATTATGGACACTTATAATAGATGAACATTTGTGTAGTTGGTGGAAATCCTTATTATGTGTCATTGTCAAGATTTACTGATACAACTACAAGCATTTATGTTAGATCAATGGAAACGAATGCTCATTCCGACATAGTAGGAACAAGACAAGATTAAAAATAATAGGAAAATTGGATTGTAATAATCTCACCTTTGTATTGTTGGCAAAAAATAATCTCACCTAAGTTTATTCTTCTCACCAATCCCACATTTTAATTTATTTTTTCTCATTGCACCCGCCGTTAACTCACACTAACGCCGTTAGTTGAAACTCACAATTCTAGGCGATTGTTCACCGGATTTGAAAGAGCATGGTTTGATGGTTTAATTGTCGGTTCCGGTCATCCTCTCCGACAAGAACATCAACCTGAAACCCATCAAACCATGCTTGTTTCTGCAATTGAACATACCAATATCATCGTCTCGATTCCCTCTTTAAGATCCGGTGAACAATCGCCTAGAATTGTGAGTTTCAACGGCGTTAATGTTAGTTAACGGCGGGTGCAATGAGAAAAAATAAATTAAAAGGTGAGACTGGTGGAAAGAATAAACTTAGGTGAGATTATTATTGGCCAACTACACAAAACTACACAAAGGTGAGATTATTATAATCCAATTTTCCAAAATAATAAAGGGATGTGGGTTTAATACACCATCATCAACAAATACACCATTTCTTTTGTGTCATTCAAAGTTTAACTTACTCCCTTGCGAATACACACCAAACTTTTTATTTTCATATTTTTGAACGGCTAATTTTGTTGTCTTCCATAGGATTTGAACTCCTCACTATTTGAAAAAGAAAAATTTTATCCCACACATTGATACCACTAGGCCAAAGGCGGCCTTTTGGTTTTTATTTTCTTTTTGATGTTCCAAATCATTGACTTTCTTTTGAACATTGAATATTAATCTTGTAACCTCCAATTTTTTTTAATGCCAACAAATCAAACTCGAGCACTTTCAGGGCACCCTTTTGACAAATTCAAGTACTCCGAGAGTACTCGAGTTGTCAAACACCAATTTCGGGAAAAGCCAGGTAACCTACCGGCCGTAGGCACGACGATGAAGTTACCGGTAAAACCCGTCTGGCTCAAGAATAGAATCAAGACCCCCCAGGTCTTCTAACATTACCTACCAATGTCTTTACCACTACACTATAACGGTATTGAGTTTAAACATCCATGTTAACATGCATCCATATGTCTATGTATTCCGCCACCTTCCTTTTTATATAGACCATCACCTTACATTTTCTTTTTTTTTTTATATACAGTGAAACGTTTTCTGACCCATGTATGTATTCCTCTCTACTTCTAAGTTCTCACATGTATGCATTATTTTGTTTGTGGACATGTTTTTTAAACTCCATTTTAGATTATTTGTTTTTATAAATGTTAGAGTTATACCATCTTTTTGAAATACAAACACTCTCTAGATTATCTATGTAAAAAATTAGGGGAATTGGATTTTAATAATCCAAACTTTGTCTCATTGGTCATCAATAATTTGTACTTAAGAAATTCCCCACAACAGTTCTCTTTCAAAATATTGACCGACAATAAACTTTTGTTAACTAAAAACTAATCCATTTTCAAAACTGAATGAGTTTGAAAGTTAAAAAGTTCATTATCGGTCAATACGTTGGGAGCATAGATTGTCGTCATTAGCCAAGGTATATTTGTCCAACGGCATGGCGATGTCAACACACACGAGATGACCAAGGACAACCAACGGTTATTCTTCAAGTGGTGGCTTCGCAACCAACGTTTTTCGCGAGTCGACTTTGTTGGAGGATTTCATTTATGGTAGAGCACCAAAGGCATCTTTCTATGCTAATAGAAGCTACTATCCACACGAATACTATTTGGCTAATGGAATATATCCGAAGTATTCCATTATCATGAAGACGTTTAGTAATCCGTATAATAAAAAAGAGCATATTTTATGAAAGTTCAAGAGTCTTCGCGAAAGGACATTGAGAAATGCTTTGGGGTTCTTCAACTGCGTTGACATTATTTGAGAAATCCTTGTCGTGCATGGACCAAAGAAAAAACGAGAGATGTTATGTATGCTTGTATAATAATGCATAACATGATACTAGAAGACGAAGGAAACGCAACGTGCCAAAATTATATACCGGACGCCGCAACGGAATTGCCACAAGCGACAATATCTGAAAGAATCATCAACTTGTATGAGTTGCATAATGAGGATACACAGAACGCTTTAGCGATAGATTTAGTCCAACATGCATGGTCAGTTCGGTATATTCCGCACGAGGGTGAAGAAGAAGAAGAAGACGAGGATGACGACGAAGACGAGTTTGACGAAACCGATGAATTTTAGTATTATTAGTTTTTTTTAGTATTATGTTTATTTTTTTAGTATTATTTAAATGAAATTTTTTTTAATAGTTCGTCTTTTTTAGTATGTTCGTTTTTTTATTTATATTATTTTAATTTTTTTTTATGTTTTTTATTTAAATGAAATATTATTTGTTTTAAATTTAAAAAAAATAATAAATATCATGTGGGGCTTCAAACCCCTAGTGAAACCTACATGTAATTTGTCAAAAAATATTTAAGCAAGAGGCTTAAAATTTCAGACCCCCTTGTTCTTACATAAATGCGTTAATTAGAGTTAAATTTGGTGAGGCGCTTTTGTAATAATAACGCCGCTTCATGCCTACCATCTTTGATTCCTCATTAATGCATTTCTAGAAAAAACAAACCACCGTTTCAATTATCCAGTTGAGCATTAATTAAGTTTGAGCATTAATTTAATTAAGGAGTAATGAAAATAAATAATCGTAACTATTGACTATTGGTCATTAACAGTCTCAACTATGAAAATAATCACTAGCGGTCTCAAGTTATCACTGCCAAGGTAGCCAATCGGATGGCCAATTGGTTTCTACTCCGGCCGGTTCTCCACTTCCGTTTAGCTTGTCCTTTGTGCCTAAGTCTCGGAAGAAGGTTCGACCTAAAATTGATCCTTTGGATTTGTCACTTGGCTTGGCCAGTGAAATTTATAACATGTCCAACCCTGGTGTTCCTTGGGATGAGTCAATTGACGTGGTTGAAATAGAGAATGGCAAGATCCAAGGGAGAAGACGTCGGGTGAGAAAAGGTGTAAAAGTGTCAAGGTTTAAGGTGATGTTTCCGGTCGAGCTAATTGATCGGTTAGCATAGTTTTAGGGGTCTATTGCGCTTTGCTTAGGTGTCTAGGCTTTGGTAATGTCTGTTTCATGATTTTCATTTGCTTTGGTGTACCTCTAGCTTCTTGCTAGTTTGTTGGTGGAATATAAGTTTTCTTCTCTGTTTAAAAAAAAAACTAGCGGTCTCAACTTTCAACATATTGGCCACTAATTGTCCCAAACTAACTGAGGCTAACTTCGTTAGTGTGATACTGATGTAGCATGCTTAGGTGGCAAAATGATCCTACGTGGCATCTTAGGTGGCAAAAATGATCATACGTGGCATGCCATGTCAGCATCACACTAACGGAGTTAGTGATCAGGCTAACTGGGACCATTGGTGGCCAATATGTCAAAAGTTGGGACGGCTAGTGGTTATTTTCGTAGTTGGACTAGGGGTGTTCAAAAAAATTCGAATCCAAAAAATCCGATAATTCGAATCCAAATTATCCGAAATTTTGGATTCGGATCCTGATTTTGAAAATTTTTGGATAATCGGATTATCCGAATCCGAATATTAAATATACACACATATATATATATAAATATATAATATTATATACACTACATAACACAATACACAATCATAAATCCCTAATCCTCCTAACCCTAAGTCCATACTCCTAGAATCCATAACAGCCCCCGTTCACCTCGTCTCCGACCTCCACAACCTACGTCCACTAAACGGTAAGTTTTTTTTTTTTTACATTTGTTTTTTTTCTAGTTTCGTTTATCTAGCTTCGATTTCTGTTTTTTTAACGGGTTCACGTTTTAGACATAAAAGGAGGACATAGTTTTTTTTTTGTTTTTTTTAAGTTTTGGATTATCCCTAGTTGGGACTGTTTTTGGTCAATAGTCAATAATTGGGATTATTTATTTCCATTACTCCTTTAATTAATTAAAGATTTTTTTAACCGTTAATTTCTAGCAATTTTTGCCTCTTGGGAGACTTGAACTCTTAACCTCTCTTTTAAAACAAAACACGAACACCTTTATCACCGCACCATAAAGGTGGACCTTAGTTAATTAAATATATAAAGCGTAGGGATCCTAAGGGAACCAACCCCTATTTGAGAATTGAGAGAACCATTTTGAGCCACACATTTCTTATAAAAGCAAAAAAAAAATGTTTTAGTCGCACGTTTTTTTGCAAAGAATTTTTTTTCATTTATACATATGTGTATATTACATTTTCAGCTATACATATGTGTACATTTCAGTTATATATATGGGTATAATGCAATTATACACATGTGTATATTGAAAAAAAATACAAAAAAATTTAAAAAAGTTTATGCATAAAAAACAACGATTAAAGCTATATATATATATATATATATATATATATATATATATATATATATATATATATATATTTGCCTTAGAGAAATTTGTGGTCCAGAATGGTTCTCTAAGTTCTCAATTTGGCCAAAGGTTCTCATTTGTACCAAATTATATATATATATATATATATATATATAGGGGGCGGTTATTCTACAAAGTAAAAGAAACGTGCGAAGGATGCGAAGGATCTTTGTACTTGATAATTACGTAATGATAATTACGTAATGTTTTTTATGTTCATGAAATCATTACGTAATTATCATTACGTAATTATCATGCACTTTGTACATGATAATTACGTAATGATAATTACGTAATGTTTTTGTATGATCATGAAGGCATTACGTAATTATCATTACGTAATTATCAAGTCATGAAGGCATTACGTAATTATCATTACGTAATTATCAAGTACAAAGTGATCCTTCGCATCCTTCGCACGTTTGTATTACTTTGTATTTGAACCTGTTCCTATATATATATATATATATATATATATATATAGGATCCTGTAGGAATATTGGTTTGTGTGAGAAGTGTAGGAAGGATTAAAAATTGATATGTATGCATATTTTTTTTGACGTATTCATGATGTTTTAGATTGTTTTTCTTAGAAAAATACCAAACATAACAAATTAATAACCGAAAACAATGTATTTTACCAGAGTATTTTAAGTAATTACTAGGATGTTTTAAGCAGAGTGTTTTGAGTAATTATTATGGTGTTTTATCTGTAATTTAAATTTAATGACTATAATACATTGGATTGTGTTTTAAATTTTTGTATATTGTTGTGTTAAGTGTTTTTCAAACCAAAACAACCCAATACATCATTCCAAAATAAAAAACATGATGCTTACATGTCAATTCTTAATCCTTCCTACACTTCTCACAAAAAACAATATTCCTACAAGAACCCTACCCTATATATATATATATATATATATATAGGATCCGGATATTTTGAGAACTCGCGTGAATTGCGAGAACTTGAGAACTTCTCTAGCCCAATAATAATGTGACACATCACCCTCTTAGGATTATTATAATAGGGGGCATTTTTGTCAAATACCATCTCCCCTACCCTACCCCACCCCACCCCACCATCACCCCTATTAAAACTTGTCTGATTTTATTTTAAAACTTATTAAAACTATCTCTCTCTCACACACACAAGTCTCTCTCTCTCTAACACACACACACACACACACACACACACACCTGTCTATCTCTCTCTAACACACACACACTCCATCTCTCTCTAACACACACTACAGATGAACAGAATCTGAAACAGAGGTGGTCGACGGCGGTTTTGTAGGCGGTTGAGATCTAAATCTGAAACAGGGGTGGTTGACGGCGGTTTTTGAAGGCGATTGAGATCTGAATCCGAACAGAAGACGGTTCGTGGCTGTTGAGATCTGAATCTGAAAAAGAGGTGGTTTTTGAGATCTGAATTGATGAAACAGATGGTGGTTCGATGAAGGTGGAGTGACGGGGGTTCGATGTTGATGGTGGTTCGACGAACAGGTATGTTATTATTATTATTATTTGTTGTTTCTGTTTATTAAGCAGGTATGTTAGTGTTAGTATTATTATTATTATTATTATTATTATTATTATTATTATTAGATACTTGATAATGATAAATAACTAGTGGTAATCAAGGCGGCGCGTTGCGCCTAGGTTAAATCGGTATCTATTTCTGTGTATGTAATGCACAACAGTAGAAGGACGACACAATTTCTTTTAGTATTACAACAACCTTTCTTTTAATTTTCTAGTGTCTGTTACCGGTGTATACGTTGCAAGAATATTGGCTTTCGGATCTGATGTAGCGAACCAATAATTGACAGAGTTGAATAGTAACTTGCCGGCATTGAATAGTTACCTGACGGAGTTGGATAGTAGTTGACAGACTTGAGTTGAGTTGAGTAGTAACATGACGGAATTGAGTAGCACCCTAACGGAGTTGAGTAAAGAAAATAAAAAAATGGAGTTAAATAGTAACCTATCGGAGGAAAAACGGAATTGCGGGATAAAATAAATTAAAAGAACAGAGTAAACAGTAACTTGACGGAGTTCAACAGTAACGCCGTTAAGCTAACGGAGTTGAATAGTAGCCTAACGGAGTTGAGTAGTAACCTAACGGCGTTGAGTGGAGTTGAATAGTAACTTGACGGAGTTGAGTCGAGTAGCAACATGACGGAGTTGAGTTGAGTAGCAACATGACGGAATTGAGTAGTAGCCTAACAGAGTTGAGTAAAGAAAATAAAAAAAAATAGAGCTAAATAGTAACCTAACGGAGAAAAAAAACGGATTTAGGAAAAAAAATTAGAAAAACAGAGTAAATAGTAACTTGACGGAGTTGAATAGTAACCTAACGGAGTTAAATAGTAAATCCGTTAAGCTAAATAGCAACTTAACTGAATTAAATAGTAACTTAACGGAGTTGAATAGTAACTCCGTTAGTACTATTCATGAAAGTTTCTAAACTAATATATAGGTAATGATCATCAAGATGATGAGATAAAAAAGCAAACATTTTTTAGGGTCTGTTCGGAATGTTTGGATAAGAACTATAGTTACTGTCACATGGTATATTATTATTATTTATTGTTGTTTCTGTGATTATTATTAATTTTTTCATGGGGTTTTTTTTTGTGTGAAAGAAGATGATGATGGGAAGAAGAAGATGATGTTGAAGATGATGGGTTTTTTTTGTATAAGGTAAAATAAACAGTGGTGTAAAACCTTTGAGTTATGTGTAGTATGGGTGTGTAGCATTAATTTATAGATGTTTTGGTTGTTTACAGTGGTGTAATTTGAATGTATAGATGTTTTTGTTGATGTTGTGGGGCATTTTGCAGTGGTATAATTCGAATGTATAGATGTTTTTGTTGGTAGATGTTTTTTTGTTGGTTTTTACACTGGTGTAAAATAATTACACCCTTGTAAATCATGGTAGATTTACACTGTAATTCGAATGTATAGATGTTTTTGTTGGTAGATGTTTTTTGTTGGTTTTTACACTGGTGTAAAATAATTACACCCTTGTAAATCATGGTAGATTTACACTAGTGTAAATAATTACACCAGTGTAAATCATCCTCATCATATTTATTTGATTATTTGTTTTAAAAAATTAAAGGATTTAAAAAATAATATATAGTAAAAAAAAATTTTTTTTGAACGGCCAAAAAATTGGAATTACTCACGGAACACTGGAGTATCATCGTGCCACCAGTGTTGCCACGCGATCATATTCCACCACCAAGTCACCAATTCAGGAGGAAACTCATAATTATGAGAAACCCCCTTTGTGAGATTCGAACCCAGAACCTTATGGCCCCTAAGTCTTATCTCACCACCAAGATACCACTAGGCTATAATGCCTTGGGTTATAGTAAAAAAATTTGATATTATATATAGTATTAATTTACAAATGGTTTGTGCATTATGGTCTTGTACAATATGCATAACAAGTGTTTTATCCATTAAAGGGTTGTACATTTGCTTTGTAGGTAGTACCCTACTTTGTTTTTTCCTTACTTTTTTTTTAATTTTAACCTTAATACTTTTCATCTTTTACATTTAACTCCCTACATTTTTTTACTTTGAACTTTATCCCATGTATCTCAAAACATAATTTTAGTTTTATGTTTCAATCCAAATTTTTCGAGTTGACACGCCGCAACGTGCGTATGTAGTTCAACGTTTTTACCTGTATTTTTCCCGTCAAACGGTGACGCTGTGTTCTAAGTTTCACTAATTTTTGTGCATTATCGCGCCGCAACGGGTGTGCAGGGTTCACCATTATTTCAGTGTTGTAGGTCGCTGGCAATAATGTGACATCGATGCTACTTGGTATGGTTTTATGTCATCCGCAGCAACGCGCGGTGCTTAACTCTAGTTTTGAATAATTAAATAAAAAATTAGTATAATATTATATTAATTATTTCTCTTTCCATGGTGTTTTTACCAAAACACCCCTTAATGTACTTTATTGTATTAAAATATTCATAATACAAATTAATTAGCATGTGATGACAAAACATCTCAAGATTTAATCTCAACCATTGGACTGAGAAAATCAATGGTTCACAAGAGTTCCTATGGTTCTCCCCTATATATATATATATATATATATATATATATATATATATATAGGGGAAAGTTAATTTGAGAACACCTATATTTCGTGCGAACCGCGAGAACGCCATCTAAAACCATTCAAATCAAAAATTTCTTTTTACACTTATCTTTATTACTAAAATACAATCCCAAAAACACAATTTACGCGTAAAAATTTAAACGTATACGGAAATAAATTGTTTTTACACATGTGTAAATTTACTGTTTGTACATGTGTAAATTGTTTCATTTACACATGTGTAAAAAGTTAATTTGAAAGTGTTTTTGCAAGAAAAGATGAATTATTTAGAAAGAAAATTTGTTTTTTAATGTTGTATTTTGATTATAATTAGGTTTGTATTGAAAAAAAATGATTTTGATTGGTTTTCTCATTTGTTCTCACGGTTCTCGCGATATTTAGCGTTCTCAAAATAACCCTCCCCTATATATATATATATATATATATATAGGGGAAAGTTAATTTGAGAACACCTATATTTCGTGCGAACCGTGAGAACACCATCTAAAACCATTCAAATCAAAAATTTCTTTTTCCACTTATCTTTATTACTAAAATACAATCCCAAAAACACAATTTACGCGTAAAAATTCAAACGTATACGAAAAAAAATTGTTTTTACACATGTGTAAATTTACTGTTTATACATGTGTAAACTGTTTCATTTACACATGTGTAAAAAGTTAATTTGAAAGTGTTTTTGCAAGAAAAGATGAATTATTTGAAAAGAACATTCATTTATTAATGTTGTATTTTGATTATAATAAGGTTTGTATTAAAAAAATTTGATTTTGATTGATTTTTTTACTTGTTCTCACGGTTCTCACAATATTTAGCGTTCACAATATATATATATATAGGGTGTGGTTCAAATAAGAACCATAGCCTATGTAAGAACCATTTTTTAGCCATTGATTTTGGATGGCATGATGGTAAATATATTCAACTTTATTTAAATGATTATTTTAAATTAGGGGCACTCTTGTACTTTTCAATCCCATATTTCTCTCCACTAAAATAACTAATTACTTTATATCTCCTATTTTCTCTCTCTTATTTCTATTACAAATTAATTAATTTATTAACATAAGAAAACACTTATCAGTTATTGTTCCATTTAGAATTACGTAGGTTTTTGTATTATACTTGTTTTACAATTTAGAAACCCATGTACATATATGTACATTATTAGATATTGTTCTTTTATTAAGCTTTTTCAAATTTACATGTCTGATTTTGTAATGTACACATATGTACATGTACATACTTCGTTTATCATCTTATTTAGTATATATACACATGTGTATTATGCCTGTATAGTGGTGTAAAACATGTATATACGCATTCACTTAATTTTCATCATCTTATTTACTATATATACACATGTGTATTATGCTTGTATAGTGGTGCACAACATGTATGTATACATTCATTTAATTTTCAGTTAGTTTTGTATATTGAATGTACATGTAAATGTATAAAAATGTACACATGTGTATACACAAGTTAACTAACAAATACAAATCACATCGTCAAGGTGTTCTATACTTTACCCTAATACACATACTTATGTGAACAAACAAAAATACCACACATATGATAATACCTCGTGAACTACAATATTATCCATAAGTGTTGAATGATTAACTGAAACTATTTACGGATGTTTTTTAACTTACGGACATAATGTTTCATCAAGTGGATGATGATGATTAAGAAATTGTAATTGATATCTTAAATTTAGGGGAGGTAGTTAGTTATTAATCATAAGCGTTTGATAGAAAAATTTATGAATAAATAAAAACTATAATCTATAATTGTAACTTTACATAAATACCCTTTAGATCAAAATGTAAATGGATGGCTAGGATTGGTTCACAAGGTTCACAACTATACCATTGGTTCTTATTTGATCCTAATCCTATATATATATATATATATATATATATATATATATATATATATATAGGGGAGGGTTATCTTGAGAACGCTAAATATTGTGAGAACCGTGAGAACAAGTAAAAAAATCAATCAAAATCAATTTTTTTTAATACAAACCTCATTATAATCAAAATACAACATTAATAAATGAATGTTCTTTTCAAATAATTCATCTTTTCTTGCAAAAACACTTTCAAATTAACTTTTTACACATGTGTAAATGAAGCAGTTTACACATGTATAAACAGTAAATTTACACATGTGTAAAAACAATTTTTTTTCGTATACGTTTGAATTTTTACGCGTAAATTGTGTTTTTGGGATTGTATTTTAGTAATAAAGATAAATGTAAAAAGAAATTTTGAATTTGAATGGTTTTAGATGTTGTTCTCACGGTTCGCACGAGATATAGGTGTTCTCAAATTAACTTTCCCTATATATATATATATATATAGGGTAAGGTTATATAGAAAACCTCAAATATTTGAGAAAACTCAATAAACTCAACCACAACCATTGATCAAGCATGATCAATGTGGTTAATGGTCCCACCATTTGACTAAAATACACCTTCTCTCTCCACCTTTATTGATATTATATTAAGAAAAAGGTAGATTTGTCAATTAATCCACCTTCTCTCTCCACCTATTTTACATTCTCTCTCCATCATTTCATCTTCTCTCTCCACCTTTTTGCATTCTCTCTCCACCTTTCATTTCACCAACACTCTCTCTCCACCTTTTCCTCTCTCCACCTTCTTTCTCCTACTTTTCTCTCTACAATTTCTTTCACATATTAATTTAAAGATCCAAATTTATTAATAACGTATGCCACACGAGCCCTTTAACACATGTTACTTGGTCTCTTCAAACAAACTCATTTCACAGACATCACTAACACGTGTAATTGGTTCAAATAATTATCACGTTAATTTTGGACTAGTATAAAACATAAAAGAACACATGTATATAAAAATTTATTGCAATCGACATTGAATGTTACAAATTAATTTCATATAAATCTAAACAATTAAAAAGATGATACAAAACTATCATAAACTAACAAAAACACATGAAACTTAAAATTATGCTTCATTCTTCAATAGTCGTCTTTGGCGTTATGCTTCTTCTTTATTAGGCATCTTCAGCTTCATGTTTCAATCCTTAGCACTCCATCTCTAGTCGATCCTTGTGCGGAGTAGCCGGCTTGAACTCCGGTGGTTGTTCATAGAACCTCCTACATTAATTATTTTTAACATGTGTTAGCATCACTAGAAAATGTTAACTGGGTCAATTTGGGTGTTAATTGGACATATACTAACATGTGTTAGCATCACTAACACATGTTAATTGAACCCTAACACGTGTTAGTTGGGCATATACTAACAGATGTTAGCATCAGTGACACATGTTAATTGAACCCTAACATATGTCAACTTGAATAAATTCATCAGTAGGCACCATATACACCCTTTTTAGTATCACTAACACATGTTAATTAAACCCTAACACATGTCAATTGGGATAGATTCATCGTAGGCACCAATACAAACATATGCTAGAATCACTAACATGTGTTAATTGGAATAGATTCATCAGTAGGCACTATATACAGACCTGTGTTAGTATCACTAACACATGTTAATTGAACCTAACACATGTCAATTAGGATAGATTCATCAGTAGGCACCAATACAAACATGTGCCAGAATCACTAATATGTGTTAATTGAACCCTGACACATCGGTAAGCACCAAAATAAAAATTCAAAACCTTCACCAAAATCAAACCTTTACTTTAATATATAAAAATACATACATTTTTATGAAACTACTCTAAATATATACATATTTACATATAAACAGTCAAGTTATATTTTGAAAAAAAAAATTAGTTTATTTAATTTTTCTAATTAAAACATTTTTATTCTACCTGTGTTAGCATCACTAACACATGTTAATTGAAACCTAACACATGTCAATTGGGATGGATTCATCAGTAAAAACCAATGCAAACATGTGTTTGGATCACTAACAGGTGTTAAATGAACCACGACACATCAGTAAGCACCAAATACAAAAAAAATCAAGAAAATAAAAATCACATTTGCTATTTAACACATGTTAATTGAACCCTAACACATGTTAATTGGGATAGATTCAGCTCCTAATTCAGAAACTAAAAGACCTTAAACTAAAAATATGTAATAAAAACATATTTACCCAATTCAAAAAATATGATCTTTTAAACATCCAATCTAACATAAACAAAATAATAATAACAATAATAATGATAATAATAATAATAAAAATAAAAAAGGTTAACATAAGGTTTTTTTTCATTCAAGCATTTCATCAAACACTTGGTGTGCAAAAAAATTATCCCCAAAACTGTTTATTTATTATAAAATCATTATAATATCATTCAAGCATTATGAACTTCAAGCATCATGAACTGCAAAAAAAATGAATTTTAAATAAAAAAATTCGCAAAAACTTTCACCAGATTAAAATCCTTTAATAATACACACCCATTAAAGGGTTTGACTTTTAAAGTAATTACTCACATATTAACTTGCAAGAACAAACTGGAACTTTCTTTCATTAAATAATACATAATTATTATTCATTGTTTTCGACGTAAATAACAGCAACTATACACCCATTCCTGCCATTTACAAACTCCAATAGTACAATGAATTAACTTTCATTCAATTTCATAACAAGTGACCAAAACAAATTAGATCTAAACCAGGTTCAGATGTTGAAATGGGTGTTTGAATAACTTACCAGAACCATAGTTGCTGACCCTCGTGCACCGTTTAACACCAGAGGCAACCGTCAGAACCCTAACTCAGACAACATTCTGGAAAACAAGAGCCTATTAATATGTAGGTACTGTGAGTGTGGATCGCTGGTGGTCGGAGGTGGTGGTCGGAGATGGTGGCAGGTGGTGGTGGTGGTGGTATGAGAGAGAGGGTAGGTGGTGGAGGTATGAGAGAATGAGAGAGAGAGAGAAGGAATTATTCTTTATATATGGGTGGGAATGATTCAAACTTTGGAAAAAATGGGGGGAAAGAGTAAATGACAATCATACCCTTGATAATATAATATTGAAGTAATCAAGATGGATGATGTGGCTAAATGTAGGCCAAGTATTGGGTTTACTAGAGTTTACTCAATTTGGGTGGGTTTACTCCCAATACTTCCCCTATATATATATATATATAGGGACAGGTTCAAATACAAAGTAATGAAAACGTGCAAAGCGTGCGAAGGCTCACTTGCACATGATAATTACGTGATGATAATTACGTAATGCCTTCATGAATATACAAAAACATTACGTAATTATCATGTACAAAGTGCATGATAATTACGTAATGAGAATCACGTAATGATAATTACATAATGTTTTTGTATGTTCATGAAGGCATTACGTAATTATCATGTACAAAGTGCATGATAATTACGTAATGATAATTACGTAATGCTTTCTTAAACATACAAAGACATTACGTAATTATCATTACGTAATTATCATGTACAAAGTGAGCCTTCGCACACTTCGCACGTTTTCAATACTTTGTACAATAACCGTCCCCTATGTACAAAGTAATGAAAACGTGCGAAGTGTGCGAAGGCTCACTTTGTACATGATAATTACGTAATGATAATTACGTAATGTCTTTGTATGTTCAAGAAAGCATTACGTAATTATCATTACGTAATTATCATGCACTTTGTACATGATAATTACGTAATGATAATTACGTAATGCCTTCATGAACATACAAAAACATTACGTAATTATCATTACGTAATTCTCATTACGTAATTATCATGCACTTTGTACATGATAATTACGTAATGATAATTACGTAATTATCATGCACTTTGTACATGATAATTACGTAATGATAATTACGTACTGTTTTTGTATATTCATGAAGGCATTACGTAATTATCATTACGTAATTATCATGTGCAAGTGAGCCTTCGCACACTTCGCACGTTTTCATTACTTTGTATTTGAACCTGTCCCTATATATATATATATATATATATATATATATATATATATATATATATATATATAGGGGGCGGTTATTGTGAAAAGTGATAAAAACGTGCGAAGTCACGTAACATACAAAATTACGTAACATAGACAGAATCACTACTAGTTCATGACTAAAATCACGTAACATATAGTGTCATTACGTAATTACGTACCATAAGACAGAATCATTCAAAACTTTACATAAAAAATTTTCCATACCCTTAAAAAACGTAACATACAAAATTACGTAACATAGACAGAATCACTAGTAGTTCATACCTAAAATCACGTAACAAAATTACCTACCATAAACAGAATCACTACTAGTTCATAACTAAAAAAAATCACATATACAAAATTACGTAACTTTTGGTAATGGACTATATGTTACGTGATTTTAGTTAGGGAACTAGTAGGTATTCTGTCCATGTTACGTAATTTTGTATGTTACGTGACTTCGCACACTTCGCACGTTTTTGAGACTTTGTATTTGAACCGACCCCTATATATATATATATATATATATATATAAGGTTATATTGGAAACCCTTTGTTATGAGGTAAACTCTGGAAACTCTACTTCCCGACATTTTTTTATGAAAATTTTAGGGTATGTAATATACATGATTTTAAGCATTTTGGGCAAAAAAATCGAAAAAGCGCCGAGCCGTTTTTTTTAAAACCGTCTTCGGGTAACAAATGGTTAACACGTATTAGTTTCGCTTAACATGTGTTAGTCAAAACTTTATTTTTTTTAAAAGTACTCGGCTTTTGATTTTTTTGACTCAAAATGCTTAAAATCATGTATATTACATGCCCTATTTTAAAAAAAAAAAAAATTGGGAAGTGAGAGTTTGTAACATCCCTTTTTTGGCTATATAAATAAAATGTGTTGGGTCATATTTATTAGTGAATGAAACGGGTCATTAACCGTCAAAGTGAACCAATAACATGTGAAATGAATATGTGTGCATTTAAAAATTAGTTCGCGAGCAAATGACGAATAGCATGGCTATTTAAGATATGAGATCTAGGCGAATAATTAGTATTATAAGAGACCGTTTAGTAATAATATAATATATTATGTCATAATTGCACCCTACTCAGTTTTGAATGAAACTTAGGTTGGCGCGTAGATAAAAATTAGCTCGTCTTAGCAGGATATTCGGAACCCTGTAAAACGTTATATGTTGAAAGTTATACGAGAAAAACGAGTGAAATAGCTAAACTAATTATAATAATATAATAATATGAATACTAAGACACAAATTAAAGTAGTGATGGTGGACATGAAAGGATTTTGAATAAGAATATGAAACTCTTAGAAAAGTTACATATGCCTGTATCCTTATCGAAGAGGAGAAGAAAGTAGTATGTGAATTTGCTTTGTAAGAGAAAGCAAGCAGCCAGGCTGCACTCTGTTGTCCCACATCGGCCCATTAAGTAACTTGAGAGGCTACGATCCCTCTATAAATAGAACTACATAGTTTTATTTAGAAAATATAAGTTTAACTTTGGGAACACTCTACTATAAAGAGGAGCCCGAGCCTACGATACCCCGTTGGGTGTTGTTATTAGTCACTTTTAAAGCACGAGTAGGAGCACGAGTAGGGGAGACTCTACACCAAGTTACCGTAGATAGTTTTGAGGTATGTTTTCCTTAAGTTATGTTTAGTTAATTATTACTTTCTTATTAATAGTAATTTAGTGTTATTATTACTAGGGTTATTATTAGGGGTGGGTATAGGGTAGCCTAGCCTTAATTAGGCATGGACTGATCATCCATGCTTAAATAAGGTAGCGCTAACCAATATCCAACTGTAATAATAATTATTTAGGTGTATTGTTACCTAACCTAGGGTTGTATAATTATGTCAGGACCCTGAGATAATACCCGATCGTATTAGTGTTGTCAACTGTTAAAGAACTGAGAAAGAGGTGAGTTACTTAAACTATTTTCAAAACCTGATACTTGCTCATAAAACTATTTTGGTGGTGATTGATCATGTATATGCATCGAACCATAGGTGGGCATCCAGGGTGTTATATATATTATAATGATCATTATATTTTCCAGGCGTGGACATACACTTACAGCCTCATGGGTGTGTTTTAAGGCTGTATGTGTGAATATATAATGCCTAGTCCGGATTATGATTATGGTGACATGCATGGAGCTCATACTTGATCAATAAAAATGTTTATGTGGTTGTTTTACTAATGAGTCAGTTTATGTGACTCACCAGCTGTGTGCTGACGTATTTTTATTACTCGAGCATGTATCACAGGTTGATGAAGTAATGACTAGGAGTTCCTAGTAGAGCGTGGGATGACTTTAGATGTTTCAGCGAACTATGGTTAAGCTTTGTTTAGCTTGGTGGTACTTGGATCACACTGGCTTGTAATAAACACTCAAGTTATGTAATGAGATTACGTTTCCGCTTTAAGTTTGTGCCGACTGGTCACTGTAAGTGCCCCGGCCTGGGCGGGGTGTGACAGAGTTTCAGAAATTTACCATATAAGAGTGGGTTTCCACATTATCCTTACCCTATATATATTTGTTATTTCTTATAATAAAAAGGTTTCTTTTAAGATCTATCTATGTAATAAAAAAGTAACTAGGGGTGAGGTGGCCCCTATCTAGGGTATCCTCGTCAGCCTCCAACTCATCCACCCAATCTCGCGGAGCTCCAACTTTAACCCGAATATCACTTCTTGACCCAACATATATAAAGAAAGTTCTTTTCTTATCCTCACCTAACACATCCCATCGTTTATCTACCTCCATTATACGTCATTGCAGTTGTCTGTGAATCTCCCATCTTCCTCTTGGTTTGAAGTTGAATCAATACCCTAATCGCATTGATTTTCAGTATTGCACCCCGTTTACCCGTTTTGTTCTACCACTTCCATGAAAGCCATTCTGCCGGTTCTAATGTTAAACCCTAACAAAGAGTGTTCTCAATGCTTCTGACCTTAATCATTATTTGTCAATGTCTGACGATTCAAGCTGATTCTTTGTAATTAATGTCCCCCAAACCCTAATCCTTCTTTTTCAACGGATTGGAATGGGTGTTCTTTTGTTCATTCGGCTTCATGGTTTCTTCCATCGATTTCTAAGGTTTTCACTCATATTTCATTCATGTTAATCCAATTCAAACCCTAATTCAATATTTCAAAACATAAGAATTTCCAAATCTTTCATGGAAGCTTTAGTCGTTGTCTATGTAATCATATACAACCAGCGATTTCTTGCTACCTGTGTCTAGGACGGACGATTATTATGCTCAAAGGCAGAGGCGGTCCACTTTTAGGTAAATAATTTTATCTCTCTTGGTTAGTTATTGAAGAGATATGTACCCGCGCGTGCGCACGGCCCCACATCTTCATACACGTCAGCATGAGAGCTAAGCAAAGCTTCTAGAAGCCTGCTCACATTTACTAGTACATGCCAGCTGTGAGCCGACAAGAAAAATGGACAGGCAACCAATCAGAGGCTGTCATTCCCTACTCCATGATCACCTGCAGGTACGAGGTATAGAGAAAGGATAGAAAGGACGATTGCAGAACATGTGGACCTATCACAGGAAGACAACGCCTAAGCTCCAACGGCTGTCAACCGTGTAGGACTTGCACGGGACAACTGTCATTCTCAAATGGACCAATCGCAGGACGACTGCGAAGCCTATAAATACCCCTTTCTCCTCAAGGAGTAGATTCATTTTGTTTGATACACAAAAACACTTAGAGAATTCTGTGATAGCTGAGAACGATATATTATAGTCGATACATTCAATTGTATTCGAGCATATTGTAATCATCCCAGCAAATATCAATAAAATATCTCTTCGTTGTGCTCGTCTAAATAGTTGTTTAACTCAATCAATGTTTCTCATGCTCCTGTTTTGAATTATGTTCATTATCTATACTATCTTATAAAGCATTTCATAAGGACCTCTTAATTTTTAAGTAACACATAATGCATGTAGTAACTACCTTTTAAGGGCATTTATGTCTTTTTAAACATAACTTGCACATATACCCCCTTATTAGTTACAGTTTCCCCCTTTATCTATCCATACTATATTATAATTTTATACGATACTTACATATTTGCCCCTTCAACTTTACTCAATTTTTGTTTATTTAAATAATAATTACACTTTTACACTTTTTTTTTAACAAACTACCCCCACGATTTTTAAACGTTCATAACTCTTTCAAACGATAATATTTTCTTAATATTATTACACCGTATAAAATAGCATTTTATTCTCTTTAATTTGAGTATATAGTATTGCTTTAGTTTTTTTAATTTTTAAAAAATTATATGCTAGGGTTAAGCAATAACCGAAACGAAAACAAAGGAAAAAACGAAAACGAACAGAAATCATCTAAACTTTATTATAATACATTTCTCAATGATCTCTTAAAATTTAAGTTTTACAAGTATATTGCTTAGAGTACAAAACACAATGCAGATATTAACTACTTTTTTATGGCAAACATGTCTTTTAAAAAAATACTTAGACATGTGCCATTTCATCTTTACTCAACTTTTGTTTATTTAAATAGTAATTATACTTTTGCACACTTAATTTAACCAACTACCCTCATAATTTTAAACATTCATAACTTTTTTCGTGCGTTAATATTTTCTTAATATTATTACACTATATAAACGAGCATTGTATTCTTTTTAATTTGAGTATAATATTGGTGTAGTTTTTTTATATAAAAGATGATATGATAGGTTTAAGTAATAACTGGAACGAAAACGAACCGAATTAGACGAAAAATAATAGTTACATGTTTTCCCTTGTTTTAAGGAAACTACCCCCACGGTTTTTAAACGGCCATAATTTTTTCATACGTTAATTTTAAAAAATATCATAAAACGAGAATTTTTTTTTTAATTTGAGTATAGTAATGCTAATATATTTTTTTTAATTTTAAAATGTTGAGGTATTATGTGATTTACCATGGCCGACTTGACCATTTTAGAGTCCTAAAACGAATTTTAAATTTGAGGCTCTTTTAGCATAACAAAGATCACAGTAAAAAAATCATATCATTGTGTTCCCCGCTGCATCGCGCGGGCACACTACTAGTACCCCTAAAATGATTATTAGGGTCAATTACATTCTTATTTTGGGGAGGGTTTAACATTTTTGAGCTAAAGGTCAGTTATAAACCTTTAGTTTTGTAGTTTAAACGTACTATTGTGCTAGAAAATCAGTTAAAATTTTATCTACATTTAAGCATATTATCTTGCTAAATAGCATTTTCACATTTAACTTCAAACATTTGGTCAACGACTTTTAGGCAGTGTGTGATTATTTTTGCTTGTCTGATTGTGTAGCCTTTGTGGGTGCACAGTTGACAACTTTCAAATGTTTTTTACAAGTTTGTAGCTGCAACATGGCCATTAAAATGATGTAGTGATCTTGGGTTATTTTAGTCTTCCTAAAAAGAACCGTCACAACTTACTACGCATTCTTGCTCGAGAGTACGATCTTAGTCGAACCAAAGTTCGGTATTTGATACTTGTCTTGGGATCCCTAATAGTGAGTGGGGTCTTCTTTTGTCACTATGCATGTTATAGAATTGAAAGAAATTTGAGACCTGCCTTTAAGCCAATGTATGAAGTTTTATTCGAAAGGCTCAACACACATCCTGGTGACCTGAAGTTTTTGCCCTATGTTCGTTCTGATAATTTATCTATCATGGCATAAGGTTATGCCGAAAAGGCCAAAAGTAATTTTGAGAAAAAAAATATTTATCTTGCTTATAATTTGCAGTTTATAATAATTTTTTTATTGGTTTCTCTGTTTTTTTGTAAAATATGGGGAAAAAGTCATGTACTGGCGTCCGACTATATCTATAGGATTAGGAAATGATGAAATTAGGTTTGGCCTTACAGCAAAATACTGATTTCATTGAAGAGAGCAAGAGCAAATGGGTAAATAGGTGAATTTATCGACACGCTTTTATATCTGGAATTTTTGTATCGTAGCTAGACGCAAGTGAACAAATTAATCATTTAGCTGGGATTAGATGGCTTCTAAAGAGGATGTTCTCTGTTAAAGACACGAAGGTTATTTGCTTTCTGATTTATAGTTTTGCTACATCGAATGTTGCTGATAAATGGCAAAATAAAATCGATTGGCTTCATTGAATTTAATTTTGGCTGCAGTTCTTAATTTTGAGGTCAGAAAGCTTTTCGTACTTTTTTTTTCAACCGCATAGATGAAAACGACAGATACAAGCGTGAAAAGTAAGTTTTTTCACATATTTATGTTCTTATATTATCTATATATATAATAAAAGAAAGCAATTTTAATGACATGGCACTCAAGGAGGCATTCTTTTCCTTGAGTGTGCCATTTGTCATGTCATGTGGCAAATTAAAAAAAACAAATAATAATATAAAACCTAATCTACTAAAATTAAATTGAGTTATTTTAGGAAAAAAAGAATTTTAAAACAAATTTAAATTTTAATCTCTTATGTTTCATCTCATAATTTTTAAATGTTAATATCTTTTATATACGAGATTTTTTAAAGAAAAAAATTACACCAAATTAACGAGCGTTTTATTATCTTTCCAACGAGTACCATAGTGCTATATAAAAAATGGAGACAAAAACGACTATTATTTCTGTGGTTTCATTTATACAGGAAAAAAACACACAAAGTGTTCAGATTATTCATTAATCATGTTTTTTATTTTAAATCAGGTTCTTATCTACGATGTTGAAATTCAGACCAATCGTCATGCTATCATTGGAATTTTACTCTTCTAAAGATGCATAGGTATACTTCATCATAAGAAGCTAGGAGAAAGAATCGCGCAACACTGCAACACATGGTGTCACCTTATAGCAAGGTTATTTTTTTATTTATTTAATTACAAGAGTAATAATTATTACTATTCGTATTAGTATTATTAGAATTGTTATATTTTTCAACCCGGGACGCTCCCGGGGTAAAATCTAGTCTTCTATATTAAAAACCAATGTCGGTGATGTTACCAAATTGGTCCCTCCGTTTTGTAGTATTTGTTTCTTTTCCTTTTTTCATCATATTTAGTCACTCCTCTGATTTGCCTATACGTGTTACTTTAGGATTTATACACGTAACCTGGATAAGTGCTCAACGAATTATTGCATGCCTTTGAAAAACCCTTTACTTCTTTTTTCTTCTTAGTTTCAATAGTCTACTCACAACAACTAATTAACCTTTACAAAACAACGTAAACATATGTTGTTTTTCTCGCAAAACCCATATTATATACATATTAATATGTAATTTATATACATATTAAAATGTAATGTCGGTGGGTTGTTTTCCCGCCGACCCTTCAACTTTACAATTTGTCAAATTCAGCCCCTCAACTTTGACATTTTTTGTTTGTAGCCCATTTACTTGGAAAAACTATTTGTTTTACTTAATCTAACCCCCTAACTTTGTCATTTGTCGTTTTTATCCCTTTTACTTGAAAAAACTACTATTTTACGTGTGAATTTTTATATATGTATCGATATAAATACGAGTTTTTCTACGTTTCAACTTAAACTTTTTTTTTTTCGTACCTTACTTGGAAAAAAACTATTTTTTTCGTGCAAATATTTTATATATGTGTCGGTATAAACCCGAGTTGGTCTACGTTTTGACTTAAGCTTTTTTTCTTTTGGAAAATTAAAGAGTTTACTCGCTTCTATACGTTTCGGCTTAGACTTTTTTTTCTTTTGAAAAATGAGTAATGTCATATATATAATACATTTTCGTACTTATTTGATGTTCGCTTCCAGTTGGTCCACGTTTCGAAGTAGAAAACTATTTTTTTACATGTGAAATTTTTATATACTTATCGGTATAAATACGAGTTGGCATATAGTTGAACTTATTTTTTTTCTTTTGAAAAAATTCATGTTTACCCTTTTTCGTACCTTTACTTGGAAACAAACTATTTTTTTACATGCGAATCTGTATATATGTATCGGTATAAATACGATTTGATCTACGTTTCTACTTAAACTTTTTTTTCTTTTAAAAAACGAGTAATGTCAAATGTAATACGTTTTCGTACCTATAAAATGTTTGCTTCCAGTTGGTCCACGTTTCAATGTAGATTTTAGTTCCGAACTAAGTTAAAAGCATTGTATTTACACGTTTTAGTAATTGTCTTCTATGAATTGTGTTTTTACGAATTGTGTGTAGCACATTTTGTTTTACACTTCATGTGTTACTGCACGGTTCAACCTGTCGTGCGCCGCCGCAACGCGCGGCGAGCAAAATACTAGTTATATATGAATACAAATGCATGACATGTAATTAACCTTGTGCTTTCCTATAGGAACATATATCCAGCTTCAAATTGCGCTTCTGCCCTGGGTATCCTGGGCCTGCATGTAACATAACTACTCTATTTTTCTTTCTTTTCTTCTTTTTTTTTTTGCTGCGTTGGTGTACTTCTTTTTGCCTTCAGTAAATTTGATTATTCCACTGACAGTTTTGACGTGTTTTTCATGAATAAGTTGTTACAACTTACAAGTTATGTTTTATCTTGATGGGGCTGTGGATCATGGTGCGTTATATCATTCACAATCTCTTGAAGATTTTTTTTTTTTTTGCAATGTTCAGTCTCATGGTTTTAAGTTCATGAGTTCTACTCAACTTATGGATCATGTTGATTCATGCATAATTCTTTGGTTTCCTACCGTTAACTTTATCCTAGGTGGTTATGCCTCAAAGTCCAAAGAACACAAAAGGATTACTACTGCCCGTATCCGTGATCCAAATCCTATTGTATTTCATTGTGATACTACAAGACTTATTGAAAATTCTTCAGTTGAGTTGCTTGAGGAAAATAAGGTTGGATTGTAAAGTTTGGTTTGACGTATAATGTGGATATTGATTTTGTAATGTTTTTGGTTTGAAGCCTAATACTTTTTTTAAGTAATGATTTATGTTTATTTTCCTTATTGTATGATAATAATTTTGTGGTGTTCTGGTTTGATTCAGTTATTTGTATTTATTGATTTGTAATTTAGGTGCTTTTTGTAATTTCCGGTTGTCGTTTACTACGTGCAGGAACAAGACTTCCATGCTTTGTGATATTTTGCTTTATGTTTTCTTTTAATGGTTTAATCTATATCTATATCTATCACTACTAGAAAATTGAGCAATTGCGATAGCGATTCCGGTCGCAAAGCGGTCGCAATTGTCCTTTTGCGACCGTTTTACGACTGTAAAGGTAGTCGGAAAAACACTCGACGCAAATGCCCTATTGCGTCCAAGTTGCGACCGTTGTTATCTTTTTCCGACCCACATTTTGCGACTATTACATCGGTCGCAAATATTGCGACTGCTGTGAGGTTATGTTTGTAACGAGAAACCTGCGACCGTTTTGCGACAGCTTTTCTTGCAACCGTTTTGCAACCGCTTTCCTTGCAACCGTTTTGCGATCGCTTGTCTTTTGCAACCGCTTTTGCGGTCGCAAAATATTTTTCTTATCTATTTGGTTTTTAGCTTTTTGGAGCTATTTTCTATTTTTAGAATTTAAGCATTTATTGGGAATTCACAAAATTATATAAAACATTCTACTTGAAACATCAATATCTGAGTTAACATAAAAAACACAATCAAAATAAAATGTTTATAGCGTAAGTCGATAATTAGACGTTTTGAAACCTAACTTTTAACATCGCTTCAAGGTTTGCCATCCCTTCGTTCATAGCCTCTTTCTCCGCCTTATCTTTCTCTTTTTCCATCACCAACTCCGCAATAATTCCGTTCAGCCTTTCTTTCTCTTCTTGTTTTTCTTTCACTACATCTTGGATGATCGCGTTCAACTTTTCAATCTAATAAACCAATGCAAAGTGTTAAAGATCAAATTTATTAAATTCAAATTGGAAAAGCTACCCGAACCCAAACTAATGTAACCTGTTATGACCGACCACCCGATCCAAAACTGTTCTGAACCGACCCTGTTTTGACTCGACATGCCACCCAAAACCGTTCTGACCCGACCCGTTATCCCATTTCTCTATCAACAACACAGAACAAAACGTTTAGAATGAAAGGTCGGTTGTTAATCTCAAGCAATTTGCAAAATGCATACCCCAAATCAGCAATCACAATGGTCACATTATCTTGAGAATACTGGTCCTGTAATATAACAAAGTGAGGAATGTAAATAGGCAATAAAGTCAAAAGGGTAAAGATGTCTATGTAAGTCATTACCAAGGCCATTTGGGCTAGAGCTTCAGATGCAACCTGTAGCAAGAATATATTAACAACATATAAAAGCTGATATAATGTAAAATAAATCAGCCAATGGCTGCAACTTACCTGAACATCTCCATGTTCCCTAAGTTGGTTTCTGAAAAAGTTGACTGCATCTGAGCTGAAAGCAACAAATTTTTTTTTGTGGGTATGAAGTTAGACAAGGATAAAAACAATAAGAGAAGAAGAAAGGTAAAACAAGTAAAGAGTGAAGCACCTCTTAATGTAATCCCATAAGCCGTCAGTTGCTAACAATAGTTATGGTAGCTGGAATATAAGTTGTGTTATGATAATCTCGTCTGAGTTCCGACCATTTAAAACATATAAGGTGCTATGTCACATAAACAATAATCGAATCAACATCAGTGATAGTAGAAAGCATGAATGATCAAATGAACAATTATGAATTTTACTAAATAAGAGTTAGGATCTTACTTTAGTAGCTTCTCTAATGATGTGGTTTGATAGGTTGTATCTGGATTCACCTTCTGAATACCTGCCAGCTGTATTTAAACATAAGCTATTACTTATGATTCATCCCAGCTGTCACCAAAATAACAAAGTTGCAATGAACATTTTTTTGCAAAAAAAAGATTACGCATGTCTGGAAGACTGGATGTGTCCTTCTGTATCACATAAAACCCATAGAGAAAACCTAAGATTAATGGGACCGGTAGCACATAAGTTAATTAAACTCTTGGGTACACAGATAAGTAAAGCTAAAATATAAAGAAAGACCCAAAAACTACCAAAGTACCAATATGGAAAGCCCAACAATACCAGGTATGAGAATATTCAATTATCCAGCAATCTATAGCTGCAATAGATAGGTGTATTGGTATGTTACCAGGTATGAGATTAATCTATAGCTGCAAACGGAGCAGAGAGATTCTCGATCGAACAGGAATATTCACATCTTAAAAGAATAAACATACCTCGTGGTCTTGTCTACCATGTAGATATTGATGATACTGACCCATCTTGATCCCAGTTACGAAGGATGTGAAATCTTCGCCGACTCTCAACCTGTGTGGATATAATATGTTAAAATCGTTGTAAATTGTAATCAACTAAAACAACAATGCATGGATGGTAGTGTTTCCGGTGTCACTTTACTCGATGGACTTCATTTGGAAACAATATTAAGCGAGTAAAGGGTTAATGTAAAGAAGAACATGTTCATAAGGTGTATCTGTTATTTCAGTTTCTGACTTTTTAGAAGACTTGAGGTCTCTTTAAGGCTCTCTGTCATGTTAAAGATCATAAAATTCTGCCATCTGTGAACCATTAGTGGTCAGCTGGAAGGGTGCACCCAGTGAGTGTTAAACGACACTGGGACACAAGATTATATAAAAGAGATTCATTTATCAGAGGTGGCGCTTTTATTGTCCATCTCTATCGTTATCCGACCTGCCCGACCTACCTATTTATTGTCCTTGATCGAATAGGAAAACTTCACTAGCGCCACTCTCGACAGTTGCCACATTTCCAGCCTGTTTCAGGCTCCCAAGATGAGTCTTCCTCCCATGGCGAGCAATCCTGATGCAGCCACAAACCACAGTTCTGGCAGAACAAGTCTGGGCACGGGTCGGTTTGTGAACACACCTTACAACATTTGTGGTTCAAATTCCATGTCTTCGTAGTTAACAGAGTCGGCATGAAACCTACAACATTTGTACTCAAACAATTCCATAATTAAGACACTGGATAAAACAATTCCATAATTAAGACACTGGGTAACCAAGAAAAGTCTGATCGGGTCATGAAGACACTGGATAAAACACTAAAGGTGACAAGTAATAAAAAAAACACTAAAAGTGACATAATATTAATAATAACAAATAAGTGGCAATTTGTCGACATGTCATTCTTGGGTCATTATTTACAAAGGAAATTGGTGGCACCTTCACAACCACCGCTTTATATTTATAGGAGTTGGATTATAATCGGAGCAAATTCATTTTTTATATTTATGAATTTCATCTAAAATATATTTAAAGTGTTTATAAATCGTTAAACTAGTCAAATCTGTTTGTTGTTTTAATACTTTGGTCCAGGATTCGAATTTAGGAGTGTAATGTTCAACCAACTGCTTGAAACTGGAACACGCCATTTAACCGTTATTATTTCTTTTTTCTTAACCGCAAGTGTTGCTATTGTTCTACGCTACGTTAAATTAATCTAAACTACATCTTTGTTTGAGTTTGAACGTGAGACTTCCAGACTAACCTCTGCCAACTAGGTTATCCCACATTAGCATTTGACAAATGCGTTACATATTTATGTTATTAAATCATCTTTCGTATTTCGTTTTAATGATGGGATATATAGTCTATAGCATCCTGAATTGGTTCATGTGCCTGCAATATAGTTACACATATTGCATCAGGTTTAGGCAGATAAAAAAGTCTCTTGTGAAAACAATACAGAGTTAACTGTTGAGTGTTCTAATTTTACATCTTACAAACAGTGACATACCTGTTTGCTGCTACGTTCTGCGGTTGTAATATTCCCCTTGTCAAAGGAGACAAAATCACGTTTATGTTGATCATTCTTTTCACCTTTGCAACTCCAGTACTAGTGTAGCTTGAATGATGCCTGTGGCAGGGATAAAGTATTTATTTAGTCACCGTTACAATGTACAACTATCACAGTTCAGTTCTACTGCAGCCATGTATTTGGAATTTAAAACTAAGTGTACCTGTTTGAATTTGGATATTCATTAATTAAAACGTTTGTCAATAAAACGACTTACGGAGGCCCATAGTCATCCTCTGACCCGTTATAGATGAATGATAACTCAAATCGACCCATTTGCATTAACCGTGAATAAATGACTTAGGTGGCCCGTATGACCCACCCTTTGACCCGTTAAAGAGATAAATACTAACCCAAAGTAAATGGGTTGAACAGACTGCATTTACTTGAATTGTGTTGAGTTTTTACCTTTTAACATAGTAGTAACAGAAGTCGGCCAAGATAAACGTTTGAACGGCTTCTGCTATCAAGACTGTTGGCAGCCAAAAGTAACCACTCCCCAATAAGAACAGATACGCCCCAGCAGACTCGTACACCTGATGAATTATAGAACATTTTGAATTAATATATACTCCGTATGCATAAGGAACTGGTTTTTGTGCTTTAGTTCTACGCCACGAATCTCTAGCCTCTCCTATCACACGCACGCCTACAGATCACCATACAAACGACACCGTATCGTCATCAAACAAAAACCATCTCAACACACCTCCCTCCATCACAGTTTTCTTCTCTTTGACATTTTATCAAACACCTAATCTGCATTCACATCACCCACCCCAAAACCATAATAAACCCCTGTAATATATTAAACAGAACATAAAGATTCCAACACATATGTCCAATCAAGATTCTTCTTTAAAACAATCGAACAAGATGAGTTCTCCGTCGTCTGATTACAATCTAAGTCTTTCAGAGAGAGCATTATCAGCTGCAGGCGCCGCCTTTCTATCTGCAATCATCGTAAACCCTCTTGATGTCGTTAAGGTACGTAAATGACACCATATTCAGAGCAACAAACAGTAAGGTAGAGCTAATGTATGAGTTCATACAGAAATATATATCTTAATAATCAACAACGGTTATTTTTTATCCTAAAAACCCTAAATAAGCAATTGAATTTACACAAAAACCTAATCAACCGAAAAACAACATATTATTTGATAAAGAATTGACTGTACAGATACGAATTAGGTTTACCTTCACAATCGAATTAAGAGCTTCAACCGAAGATAATGTAAGAGACGAATTAGATGCTCGAATGTATAGAGCTTCAACCGACGATAATGGTGTTCGGATGTAGAGACGAATTAGGGCTTTCTTGGACCTCTAGAGAGATTCTATGTACAGATCTAATGGTGATGGTATGTAAAATATGAAATGGGGCAAGAGATAATGTGGGGCCCTAATAATAGTGTTATAACATGTAAATGGGCTGAAGGATAATAATATAAGCCCGAAATTGGAGCCCATATTTTAGTTATTATCGCGACCGTCAAGTTAGTCGCAAATTAAGAGGTCGGAATGCGGTCGCAAATCTCATAATGGTGTCCATATTTTCAGATTTTTCAACTGTTTTGCGACTGAAAATAAGCGGTCGCAACAATTGCAACCGTATTATGACCGTTTTCTGATTAATCGCAAATATTGCTACTAATTAGGATCGGTCGGAAAACGATTGCTAATTTTGCGACTATTTTTTACGGTCGCAAATTCTGGTTGCAATTGCTCATTTTTCTAGTAGTGTATATATATAATAAAAGAAAGCAATTTTAATGACATGACACTCAAGTAGATATTCTTCCACTTGAGTGTGCCATTTGTCATGTCATGTGGCAAATTAAAAAAAAAACAAATAATAATATAAAACCTAATCTACTAAAATTAAATTGAGTTATTTTAGGAAAAAAGAATTTTAAAACAAATTAAAATTCTAATCTCTTATGTTTCCTCCCATAATTTTTAAACGTTAATATCTTTTATATACGAGATTTTTTAAAGAAAAAAATTACACCAAATTAACGAGCGTTTTATTATCTTTCCAACGAGTACCATAGTGGTTATAAAAAATGGAGACAAAAACGACTATTTTTTGTGTGGTTTCATTCATACAGGAAAAAAAACACACAAAGTGTTCAGATTATTCATTAATCATATTTTTTCTTTTAAATCAGGTTCTTATCTACGATGTTGAAATTCAGCCCAATCGTCATGCTATCATTGGAATTTTACTCTTCTAAAGATGCATAGGTATACTTCATCATGAGAAGCTAGGAGAAAGAATCGCGCAATACTGAAACACATGGTGTCACCTTATAGCAAGGTTATTTATTTATTTATTTAATTACAAGAGTAATAATTATTACTATTAGTATTAGTATTATTAGAATTGTTATATTTTTCAACCCGGGACGCTCCCGGGGTAAAATCTAGTTAACTTCTATATAATTATTTCAAATTATTTAGAACTTTAGTAACTTTTAATGTTATCTCATATTTAACCGTGAAGTTTACAGGTCTCTAACGTAGTTTATAATAAATGGAATACTATTCACCATTATCAACTTGTGAGGATAGTACGTCCTTAGCCGAGAATGAAGTCGATGTTTCAATTACAAGTGCAGTTCAACTCGCACTTCACTTCAGTTTATGGAACATGTTCTCATCCTCCATGACCGATCATGAAAAGAACGAGTATCGAACAGGATCGTGAAGCTGTGAATGAGCGGTTAATGCGTGATTATTTTTGTGATGACCCACCCTACGGTCCTAAAAATTTCAAACATCGCTTCTGGATCTTGAACTAAAAAAAATCGACAAATGGCTATTGATCTTGAAATTTTGTCTAAACCCATCTCCAATGTTCTAGGACCAAAATGGAACCTTGCCTTGAAATTGCACCAACGAATCAAAAACAAATATGGCCTCGATGGTGAGGATTGAAATATTTTATTTTTTATTGGTTATGTGCTCTTTTTAAAAAAAAAAATGATGCAATATTTTATGTTTTATTAAGTTTTACTTTTTTCAATTTTTAATGAATTATCTTATGTTTTTTCTAAAGTATTTTTAGGTTTATTTTTTTTAATAAATAATTGAATAAAAAGAATGTAATAGTAATTAATCATTTGGTTATGATTAAACGGGTAAGAAACGAGCCTGAACCACTAGTCCACTACACTTTTTTTTGGTTAAAAATTCTCTTGCTGACATGGCGTCCACATGACAAAAAACGCCCCTAAAGAGCTTCATCCACTACACATGGTCTTAAGAGAGGCACTTATCTCATCAATATCGGTAAAAAACAAAACAGGATGATTGTCTCATCCATGTGGTTTCGTGGATATATATGTATTAGGCGGAGGGGTGTGGTTCCCTTTTCCCCTTTTTTGTCCACGTCATTTCCCCTTTCCCCTCTCCAAATGAGAGAAATGGTTCTCCTTCGTCCCCCTATCCATTTTTTTAAGTGTAAAAGGAAAAAAACAAAACAAAACCGTTTATTTCACCAAACACACACACACACTATAAACAAAACCTGAAACATACAGACACCTTCACCCACCTCTCTCCTTCCTCCCCACAACCCCATCTTCTTCATCAACCCCTCATCTCCTTCATCTTCTTCCACCCGACTCAATTTTCTCCACATACCAAGTTTCATCATCATAATCTCCAGCTACGACGACTCATCATCCTACCGCCTTTTTCTTCTTCATCGTCATCATCGGGCCTCTGCCTCTCCCACCATCAACCACCAATATCTGCCCCTTCCCCTTCCATTTTTTTTAGTATTTTATTTAAGAGGGAAAAAGACAAAAGAAGAAGCTCGGGGAGAGAGGGGAAGTTTCCCCGTGCTCACCGAAATCCGGACGGAGGGGGGGGGGGGGTGTTACCGACAGTGACCAAGTGAGGTGGCACCTCCCGGACCCCTTCCCCATTCCCATATCCCATGTTCTTAGTCCAATACTTTTTATCACGATGTTGGTGTTTGTGATTTCTATTTATTGTCATTTTAGTTCAAGAAGCTAACACGATTTGTTTGTTATGTTAAATAGAAGAAGACCATTTAAGTCATTTTATGCCTACGTAACATTTTTATTGTTCATTAAAATAAGTGTCGCTCAAAGCTAAAATCTATCCGGTTTTCATCAAAATGCTATTATATATATGTATATATATAGGGTATGGTTCAAATAATATCCTACAAAGTTGGTTCTCGTATGATCCCTACCCTATATATATATATATATATATATATATATATATATATATATATAGGGGAAAGTTAATTTGAGAACACCTATATTTCGTGCGAACTGTGAGAACGGCATCTAAAACCATTCAAATTCAAAATTTCTTTTTACATTTATCTTTATTACTAAAATACAATCCCAAAAACACAATTTACGCGTAAAAATTCAAACGTATACGAAAAAAAATTGTTTTTACACATGTGTAAATTTACTGTTTATACATGTGTAAACTGTTTCATTTACACATGTGTAAAAAGTTAATTTGAAAGTGTTTTTGCAAGAAAAGATGAATTATTTGAAAACAACATTCATTTATTAATGTTGTATTTTGATTATAATGAGGTTTGTATGAAAAAAATTTGATTTTGATTGATTTTTTTACTTGTTCTCACGGTTCTCACAATATTTAGCGTTCTCAAGATAACCCTCCCCTATATATATATATATATATATATATACAAGATTATACCCCGGGAACGTCCCGGGGTTGAAAATCTAATATCACATATTAATTTTACATATAAAATAGAATGATGCGCTTTACAGTTACATGCATGAAAGCTTCGGGTAGCAGCTAACCTAAAACAATTAAAAATATATCTCCAATGTTAACGCCTAACCTTAAACAATGTATAACTCTAATATTAATATCTAACCTAAAACAATGTATAACTCCAATGCTAACGCATGTTGAAAATAGAATTCATATTTACTGATTTGAACATAAGTAGTGACTTGCCTATACATGATTAATGATTTACCTGAACAATTTGTGTTTTTTTTCCTGTTTGAAATAAACCAAACAAAAAATAGTCGTTTTTTTTTCTCCGTTTTTTATATAGCACTATGGTACTCGTTGGAAAGATAATAAAACGCTCGTTAATTTGGTGTAATTTTTTTCTTTAAAAAATCTCGTATATAAAAGATATTAATGTTTAAAAATTATGGGAGGAAACATAAGAGAGAAAAATCTAATTTTGTTTTTAAATTATTTTTTTCCTAAAATATCTCAATGCTACATGGGATGACACATGGCACACTCAAGGAGAAGAATGCCCTCTTTGAGTGTCATATCATTAAAATTGCTTTGGTTTATTATATGTGTATATATATATAGGGTGTGGATAATGTGAAAACCCATTGTTAGATGGTAAACCTTGGAAACCCAATATGGACCATCACCTCTCTCATCTCTCATCTTTCTTATCATATTTAAAACTCCAAGACAATTATCTCTCTCCTCCCTCCTTCTTCTTCTACATCATCTTCTTAGTTTGTTTTTCAAAAAAATCATCAACCACCTTCCACACTAATGAAAAACAACAAAGCATACACCTTCAAAGAAATCATCAACCACCACCACCGTGGGTTTGCCGGAGCTCCGCCGACTAGTTCATTTCTTATCAACTTCATCATAATAATACATTCTCTCTCCTCTCTCCTCTCTCATCTTTCTTCTCAAAACACCTTTATCTCTCACCTCTCACCCCTTTCTTCTCCAGATATCTCTCACCCATCACCCATTTCTTCTCAAACACCATTGATATCTGGTGGGTGGTGGTTATGGGTGACAGAAGCAAATAACAGGAGGTGGTGGTGCTTCGTGATTCCAGATATCTCTCACCTCTCACCCTTTTTTTCTTAAACACGATTATCTCTCACATCATTGTTCTCCAGATACCTCTCATCTCTCACCCATTTCTTCTCAAACACCGACGAAATGACAAGTTACGGTGGTGGTGGTGGTGTGTGGTGATTCCGGAGGTGGCCGGTTATGGTGATTGATTTTATGTAGTTCAAAAGAAGGCGAATGGTTGTGGTGACTGGTTCTATTGGGTTTGGTCGAAGATGGCTAACATCTTCGTGATGTCTTTTGTGTTTTGGATATATGCACTCCATGTGTTTGATGAAATGCCTGACTGGGTTAACATGTGTTACTTCTGTTAGTATGTTTAGATGATGAGTTGGTGACACCGTTTAACACCTCATCTATTATTTTGCAGTTTATAACGAAGATCCCCCACCGGTTATGTTAACATACGAACTCCAAGGAAGCCGAGAAAAATATGTAGAAAAACTTTTGAATAACGTCTTCTTTTTGGTATTCAATTTATAGAATTACTAGATTTATTTTATTAAAGTGGTCAATAGTTTGTAATGATACTTTGTAATAACGTGTGTTAATAGTTTGTATGCTTTATTTCTTAGTAAACTTATTAAGTTAAAGTGGTCAATAGTTTGTACTAATACTTTGTAATAATGTGTGTTACTAAATAACACATGTTAACATCTCATTAATAATTTGTAATGATACTTTGTAATAACGTGTGTTAATAGTTTGTGTGCTTTATTTCTTAGTAAACTTACGAAGTGAAAACTATAGGGGTAAGTAAGAAAAAAAAAGGCTGACAAAATAAATACAAGTTTAACATATATTACCAAATAACACATGTTAACCTCTTATGCAACATTATCACATGTTAACCTTCATTGCAGTTCATTTGAATGTCAGGGGTAGGTTTTTCTGTGGTTCAATAGTTTGTAATGATACTTTGTAATAACGTGTGTTAATAGTTTGTATATTTTATTTCTCAGTAAACTTATGAAGTAAAAACTATAGTGGTAAGCAAGACAAAAAAACAGGCTGACATTAAATACAAGTTTAATAAATGTTACCAAAAAACACATGTTAACCCAGGGGCGTACATAGGGAAGAAGCAAGGGTCGCGTCCGTTGCGGCTCAACTTCGCACGCGTAGTGGAAAATTTGGTTTTTTTTACGAAATTTGGAAAACGTTGCTACTAAAATGAAAAAAATGAAAAACGTTACTACTGAAAAACATTTCTATATCCGCCACTGTGTTAACCTCTCATGCAACATTAACACATGTCACCCTTACATGCAGTTCATATGAATGTCCTGGGTAGGTTTATCTCTTGTTCAATGGTTTGTAATGATACTTTATAATAACATGTGTTAATAGTTTGTATGTTTTATTTCTCAGTAAACTTATGAAGTAAAAACTATAGTGGTAAGCAAGACAAAAAAAACGACTGACATTAAATACAAGTTTAATAAATGTTACCAAATAACACATGTTAACCTCTCACGCAACATTAACACATGTTACCCTTCCATGCAATTCATTTGAATTCCTGGGTAGCTTTATCTCTTTTTTCAATAGTTTGTAATAACGTGTGTTAATAGTTTGTATGTTTTTTATTTCCTAGTAAACTTATGAAGTGAAAACTATAGTGGTAAGCAAGATAGGGTAACATATGTTAACAACAGGCAACTTATAGATACCTTTGATGCAATTTTTTTTTCATAATTTTTTTATTCACCAGCAAGATGGGATAACACATGTTAGAAAAACTTCATTTGTGCCTATAGGTCTTGGGGGGTAAATTTTATGTATAAGTTAAAAACTAAGTCATGCTTGATCTTAACACATGCTAGAAATGACACATGTTAACACATGATGAAATCACATAACACATGTTACCTTACCATTCATTTAGAAACACTCACGAATATGCACAATAGATAGTTAAGAACAAAAGAGTGGAAAACCTATGTCACGGATACTATCACCTACCATCCATTATAGAGTTATATAAATATTGTTGTATGTACATCACATGTTAAGGTCAATATTTTAGCAAAAGAGTATACAATATAAGATACATAACCCGCAGATAGTGTGTCAAACATCCTACCCTTCTGTGGTTACCCAACTTTATTACACCAAAGGTTTTTGTGTGTGGCGATACCCTTCCAAACCTTCGTTTAGCCCTTTTTGACAGAGAAACCGGCCTCGTCGGCATAATCTCTGTAAATCGCCAAGGATGCGTCAAAAGCTATCAAACGATTGACCAACAGTAGGTGTGTACTTCTTGATAACGTTTGGAATCCAAAACCTGGTTCCGTTGGGAGTTTCAATCAAATATGCGGTAGGGAGGGGGGTCTTCATTAACATCTGGAAAAAAATGTGTTAACATGTGTTACCAAACCATCATCTAGCATAGTGACTTAAAAAAAGTGATTTAATGCATGTTAATTCGAAAAATCTAGTGGTATCAACTGTTACTCAAATCATCATCTGTGGTGCTAACAGGAAACCATAGATGAGATGTTAACATGTGTTACTAACCCATCAGCTAACATACTGACATATAAAAAAATGTTTTAACATTTGTTACCAAACCATCATCTAGCATAGTGACTTAAAAAAAGTGATTTTAACGCATATTAATTCGAAAAATCTAGTAGTATCAACTGTTACTCAAATCATCATCTGTGGTGCTACCAGAAAACCATGGGTGAGATGTTAACATGTGTTACCAAACCATCATCTAACATAGTGACTTAAAAAAAGTTATTTAACGCATGTTAATCCCAAAATCTAGTAGTATAAACTGATGCCCAAATCATCATCTGTGATGCCCAAATCATCATCTGAAATCTAAAAAAAAATAACTAAGTTTCCACCTTCCAATCCAAATCCAAATAAAGCCATGAAGACTTGACTAATTAAAAGCAAACCATGATATTGTATAATTGTATTACTTTATTGTTGCTGGTCAAAAAAAAAAGGAACCATATACAATGTGGACTGAAACAAATTAGAACAAACATAACAGATCTATAAAGATTGATTAAAAATCGAACAGATCTATAACAAATTGAACATATCTATAAAGTTCAACATAAATTACACCAACTACGCTTATCTCAATTCTAAATTAATAATAATAATAATAATAAGAAAATATTACCTTCAAGATCTTGAAGTGGGTCGTCCACTCACCTTAAATCGGGTCGGTTGCAAAAACGAATTCAAGCAGCAAGATCCGACCAAGCCGCCACCCACATCAGATCTGTACATCTTGTTCTATGATACATGGGTAAGAACTCAGAAAATAACCACCTAGCCGCCACCCATCACAACGCCACCACCAAACTGACACAAACAATGGTGTCTCTCTATCCCTCTCTCTATACAAGTGTACAACCACCCACAAAAAAGCAAAGGCACCGCCGCCGACAACCAAAAGACAGTGGCAACCATCCCCACCACCGTTGTTTGCTCTCTCTCTATAAAACCCAGCGACCAACGCCACCATAAACACCACAACCGTCGCCTCTATGTTGTCTTTCTACATCATTCGTCATCACCTAGCGTCACCGTCTTCATTGTGCTTATAAATATAATTCAAATGTTTTTTACGTTTCTGAGTAATGGGGTGATGGAAGAAGAAATTAGATGACAGATAGATAAGGCAAATGAAAAAAAAAAACAACCCCAGGACTCGAACCCGGCCACTTCTTATAAGAGAAGTGCACCCTAACCAACTGGACTACGAATGTTTTGGTTATATTAATGAGACTTAACAGTATAAATACAATGATCAAATGGCCTAAATAATAAAAAATCACTGTTCAAATGCACTTGCTTATTAATATAGTGTAATTATCGATAGTTTCGCAATTCTGCTCACATGTTCGTGGTTGATAATCTGATGATTTATTATGATAGTGGAGTTATGTCCATTGTGAGTGAAGCTTTACTATGGCCACAAGATCGTGGATCGATTTGGTTTGGTATAATTATCTCCCCCTGATTTATTTAATCGATCTTATTACAGTCGTGATGAAAATATGGGCTCCAAAGGCCTGACTTTATTCATGGCAGTTAATAGTTATCATTTTACTTTACCCTTTGGCAGATACTTTGATCTAAGACAAATTGTATACTTTACATGTTTAATAGTCCTTCAGATGGACATTATTTGTATGCTTTATGGTCAAATTTATTCAAATACTTAAGCCCATTGGCCCATGCTCAATCAACATGTCAAAATCTTTCAATCAAAATTAAAAAACTTAAGCCACATTGCAATAGACCATCCAATTTGCTCAAATTCGTATCATACGCGCATCAGCATCATGCATCATTGAGTTGCATCGCGTGGTGTGCGATATCATCACCACATGATGTTGAAGTACGGCAACCAGTGAAGGTCCCGATTGGATTATTGAACTGCGGTTTGGGTGAGGAAAACAGAGAAAGGGGTGGGGTGACGCGAAGGGGTGATCCATGACTTGAAAATCATACAAATTTAAAACAAAGATCAATATCCTATTAACAGAGGAAGGCTAGTGATCTTTCTTCCAAGCGCAGGTTAAACACAACCATTTTTAAAGTAAGCACTAAAAATATAAATAAAAAGTTCATGTACAAAGCTTTATCAGTTTCAACAAGACAATTGATATAATCAATGTACTTCAAAAAACATATCATCTTGGACAACAATTTATTTCTCATCTACTATTCTGTAAATTGCAACTTATAATTAACTATTATTTTAAACTATAAAACCTTCCTTCATAGACATCTAATTAACTTTATTCTTTTATTCTTTTGCTGTTACGAGTATTCTGGACATAAACTTGTAAATTTGCATAATCTCGTCACATAATTCGTAATTCAAGATCAGGATAACCTGCTCGCGCTTTATGCCTCTCAAAAAGACTTTCAAGCGCTTCCACAAACTGACCATGCACTTCTGAAACCTACAAAATATGTAGGCACCAAATCATTAGATCCAATGAAAAATACAATCACAACCAACTTAACATTCACATATTTAGAAAAGTAGGTCATTACAAAACCACCCTTCAGTAACACTAATAACTTGAATACCTCTTCTATGGTAAGTGTAGAATTCTTCTTGAAATGTATTGGTTTACCAACTACCACAAGAATTGGTCGACGTAAGGGTATAGGAGACCTGCACAAATACGTTTTAACAAGCAAAAAACGTCACTAATGTGTAACGACGACAATGTGGTTTGTGTAAAATGTAGAATCACATGTAAATTAAATATTGAAACATACCATAAAGTACCCCAGAAGGCGATAGGCGTGAACTTGATAGCTCGGGAAAGTTTTAGGAAGAACTTCCCTCGTGGTTTCCACCAGTTATAAACGCGAGACTGCACCATTTAAACATTTTCTTAACATTAAACTATAACTATCCGAACGTATGATTATGGTAAAGAATGTAAAAAGAGAATTTATACCTGGCCAAAGGCGAAAACGGGAACTAAGGGAGAATTGGTCTCCATTGCAAGTCGTATGAATCCTTTCCTTGCCTTTAAAAACGCAACCTACAGAATACATACACAATTTTTTAATCATATAAAATCCATAAATGAGCAAATTAGCAACAGGAGTGAGTATCTGTATGTGAAAATAATGAAAAACAAACCTCGGAATCATGCTCCATATAAAATGCCTCCTGTACGCCACCTGGGATCACTATGCAGCTACACCCGGATTTTAAAAGCGATGAAAAATTTTCCCTTGTTGCTGGTGATAGTCCCATCCATGTCCATAAATGCCTCAGGAATGGTGTGTAGAATACCTGATCGACACCAACATTCAACATTTATTGGACACTATATAAAGAAATAGAGGTGGCAAATGAGTATGTTGGACAGTTTGGGTAACAGATCAAAACAAGTACTTTTTGTAAAGGTGTCGATACATGGCTTGACCCAGGACATTTTTTGTCTTAAAACATTTTTTAAGACTATCTGTTGTGGTTGGGTTATCACCTGGCGCAAGCGAGGCCACAAGCCACGTGGCTCACGAACACCTCAACATCCCTGGGCTAACGCCGGCGCGAGTGAGCCTAAGTTACCATGGTCACGGGAGCGAGCAAGAGTTTTGTGTTGGATTTGAGGGGGGCGCAAGCGAGGGTGGGCGGTTTATCCACAACAGGGTCAAGTCAGCGAGCAGGAGCTTTATCTAGAGCCTAGTCAGCGTCCAGGTGGCACAACATTATTTGATAACCCCGACCACAACACACACTCTAATAAATAATTACTTCATCAAATATGAGTATATGTACCGTCTCAATGTAACCTGATTTTTTTTACTAAAGTGACTTTTGAGGTTTTATGCACTACCCATACAATCATGAATCAACAACGCCAACTTTCACCCGTTTCTTTAAGCTATACCTTTTACCCATTTGACTAATAGAGATAAAACATAACTTGAATCGACCCATTAGGCCATCATGAATCGAAATGGCCACCCCCACAAAGAAACGTCACACCATTTAGAACTTTAAAAGATGTAAGTCTTACAGCTGTACTTGCAAGGATTTTGACTTTGCCTGTAGGCAAAAAACCAGTAAGATCTGATAGTATTCCAGCTGCAATTGGCCAAACTGAATGTGGCTCGTATCCAAAGACTGCACTAACAAGGACATTTATATAGTGATAAGATTTTAGATATAAAATCATCAAAATTTGAATATGGAGGTTATGATAATTATTAATTTTTCTCTGCATTATTTAAAATTCTTGTTAACTTTTATCAATGGTAAAAAGAAAACGAAGACTGTCCATATAAATTTCAATTTGTGTCGACCAGGATTTAAATTTTTGCTGAGATGGTAACAGATCAAGAAGGCAAAATTTACCATAGGCCTGATCAGGATTGAAAGCTTTAATATCCTCGACATATAGCGTAGCAGGAAAATAACCACGCCCATGCTTATATATGTACCTGAAATTGATGGAACGTGTTCAATACATGCTACTTAGTCAAGTCCCAATTGGTACTCAAACGAACAAAAAATTATGGCCAACTCCCACAAGATTATCAGATTAGAAAACTACACAAAAACTTGAACTTACAAATCCCTACCTAGTATTGCGGTATATATAGCTAACCTAATGCATTAGACTATAACTAGGATTGTTCACATAATTATCCTAAAGACATCCAAACCTAACTCGTTTAGGATGCTAGATAATTATCTAATTAATTAACCAAGACATGATAATTACAGCTAATAATTAAATCACAAACACATTTAATTATTCATAATTATCCACCCCAAAACCACTGCAAGCTTGGATCAGTTTTATTGTTTGTAATTTTCAACACTTAAGTCTATGGATATTGCGGCAACTGAATTAAGTTATCAACAAATACTATAGCTCAAATTGTCCTTATGAACTGCAAGTGTATGACACCATGATCATATCTCTCACTAAAGGGAGGTTAATGATTAAATGCTTCAGAAAAGTGTCAACTTGATAATCATCATCATCATCATACACAGTTAATCCCACCTATAGCAAAGCTAAGGTAGGGTCTAAGGAGGGTAAGATGAAGACAGCCTTACCTCTACCCCTAAGAATAGAGAGGCTGCTTCCAGTGAGACCCCCGGCAACTCGGATGGAATATGAATTAAAAAGCTACTTTTAAAAAGAACACAAAAAGATAGTGACAATCATGATGATACCAACATCAATATATTATATATATACACACACACTGCATGAAAGCTTAAAAGTTATTATACCTCTTAATGATTGACTTAGAACTAAAGTCTACATTAAATTTAATATTCAGAGATAAGTGAGCACTAAAAGAGCTTCCATCATTAGAATGCATAGAAAACTAAGTTAATCTGGGCACATGCATACATTTCATGGCCCTTGCCTACATGGCAATGAAACCAAGAAAATGAACAAACACATTTTACAGTAAAGGAAGAAAACACTATAATTGGCAATCATTCAGTGGATAGGGTCATTAGAAGGTGACAGAAATCTGTAATATCACATAGTAACATGGTGAAAATGCTAAAAGAACTATAATCTGTGTATAAATAATGAAAACACATGGAGACAGGGCAAGTTTTTAGAGGGGGGCTTCCAAAGTAGAGATGACAATTCCTTGACACATCCAAACACGACAGAATTACAGAAATAATCTTAGGTTTTGAGTTGACGTGTATAAACCAATTAAAAGACATGTCCTATTCGGGTTGACCTGTTTAACGAGTTAAATAAATGGGACCCATTTAAACGATTTGATGGAACAGGCTGACCCAGTTAAGCCGTTTGATGATGCAGGTTGACCCATTTAACCCATTTGATGAAACAGGTTGACCCATCTAAACTGTTTAATACTGACACGTTTAAATCGTTTGATGAAACAGGCTGACTTGTTTTAACCGTTTGATGAAACAGGCCGATCCCTTTAAACCGTTAAACGCTGACCCGTTTAAATCATTTGATGAAACAGGCTGACCCATTTAAACCGTTTGATAAAACAGGCTAACCATAGAAACTGTTTGATAAAAAAGGCTGACCCGTTTAAACCGTTTGATGAACAGGCTGACCCGTTTAAACCGTTTGATGAAACAAGCTGACCTGTTTAGGCCGTCTGATAAAACAGGCTGTGGCCCATTTAAACCGTTTGATAAAACAGGCTAACCCATAGAAACCGTTTGATGAAACAGGCTGACCCGTTTAAACCATTGGATGAAACAGGCTGACACATTTAAACCGTTTGATTAAACAGGCTGACCCATTTATGCCGTTGATGAAACATGCTAACCAATCTTAACCGTTTGATGAAACAAGCTGACCCATTTAAACCGTTTGATTAAACAGGCTGACCCTTTTAAACCGTTTGATTAAACAGGCTGACCCTTTTAAACCGTTTGATGAAACGGGCCAACACATTTAAACCGTTTGATGAAACAGGCTGATTCGTTTAAACCATTTGATGAACCAGGCTGACACATTTACACCGTTTGATGAACCAGAACCAGACTGACACATTTAAACCGTTTTGATGAAACAGGCTGACCCGTTTAAACCATTTGATGAAACAAACTGACACAGTTAAACAGTTTGATGAAACAGACAGACCCCTTTAACCCGCTTGATCAACCAGGCAGACCCCTTTAAACTGTTTGATCAAGCAGGCTGACCTTTTAGTCTAACAAGCTGACTCATTTAATCCATTTAATCAAACAGATTGACCCGTCAACCCATTTAAACGAGAACCATAGAAAAAATTAATTATTGTACAAGTTAAATCAACAACCCATTTATGACAGCTTATTTACACCCTGTCAGCCCGTTTGATCCGTTCACCTAAATGGGTTAAACTAGTCGTGTTCAGGTACATCAACTCAAACCGCCACACCAGCTTTTTTACATCTAAAACCACTTTAACTAAAGTTCCAATAAAAAAAAGTTCCACTTTAAATCCAGCATATCACTTTATTAGTAAAAAAAGGTTCCAGTTTGAATTTAAAATATCACTTTATTAGGACAAAGAGAATCAACCTGGCTATAGCAAGGCCCCATTTACTGTTCTCATCAATTGGTATGAACATCAGCACCACTAACATTCCCAATACCCTAAAAAAAACAAATTACAAATTAAAGATCATAACTATGTAAAATAAATAAATATATAAATAAATAAAGGAGTAATGGAAATAAATAATCTCAACTATTGACTATTTGCCAATAACAGTCTCAACTACGAAAATAACCGCTAGCGGTCCCAACGTTCGACATATTGGCCACCAATGGTCCCAGTTAGTCTGATCACTAACGCCGTCAGTGGGTTGCTGATGTGGCGTCCTACGTGCCATAACTTAACACACATGTCCGATGACGTGTGTGGCTAATGTGACGCCACATCGGCATCCAACTAACGGCGTTAGTGATCAGACTAACTGGGACCATTGGTGACCAATATGTCGAAAGTTGGAACCGCTAGTAGTTATTTTCGTAGTTGGGATTGTTATTGGCCAATAGTCAATAGTTGAGATTATTTATTTCCGTTACTCCCTAAATAAACTAGAAAACAAGATTATAGGTAAGTAAACAAATACTTACATGAAGAATTTGTAAAGGGGGAGCAATAAAAAGGAAGTGACAATGAGAGTAAGAATAAGATGAACAGAGCCAAGCCATATTATCATTGCAAAGAATGTATGAATCGGTGAAACAAGTTTACTAGTGAAAATCGCCGGAGATGGGTCATCGGATGGTGTCGGTACCGGAAGGATTCCGTTAGCATCCTCTGTTATAGACATGAGGAAATGAAAATGGCGGGTAAACAGCTTCAAGAGTTGTAAACCTGCTTACAATATTTTTGTAGTCAGGAAAAACAACATGCAACTCATAACTTAGACAACAATATCTTTCCTACTAATAACAATATCTTCGCCAGAGAGTTCTGCTTCTTGTGGCAGCACAACGAGTCAACGACTATCAAGTGTATGGTTTTATGTGGGAATGCTCAAGCCAAACTTTGAAGCCACGTGAGCCTAGGTAAGACAACATAATCTGGCCAAAATAAGGCAATGGAACACTCTAACTTAAGGAGTGCGGTGGCCAAACACAAACAAAATTTTCGTTCCAAAAAAAATGTACAATTAAAAATATGTTTGTATATAATTCAGAAACAACCTAACTTATATATGATTTTAGAGTAAAACTAAAACATCAAATTAAAAATGTAAAAAAGTGGGTTAAAAAAAGTTTACCTGCCTAAAGTAAAATGATGTTTAGGCACCTTGAAACGCCGAGAAAGGTGAATGAATATCTTGGTGCTAAATTTAATATGATAATAATAATAATAATATTATGATCTTAATAATAGAAAGGAAGGTGATCCATCCTTCCCTGCTCTTTATAGATAACCTCCAATTGTTCGATTGGTGTCTAGAATTTTGGCTCCTTCCCGCCGTTCCAAGACGCGTGGCCACATTGCGTTGAAATTGTGCCTTTTTATTACACTTTCACCCCCCCCCCCCCCCTTTTTTTTTTGAACGGCCAATTTCTTCTCCTTATGGGATTTGAACCCATGACCTCCCCCTTAGGTGTTCCTAGAAGCTTTGCTTCTACCATTGGGCCACCAACCCCAATGGCTCCCCCCCCCCCCCCCCCCCTTACTTCTCTTTTTGCCACGTTTAGTTTTTTTTATTGTTTTTTTAATAGCAAATTTCTTACACTAATCCGTTTTTAGCGAGACTCGAACCAAGGATTTAATAATACTAATTATTGAGGTATCTGTCGATTCCCTACTAGTTATTTCGTTAATATTAAGCAGTACGGATAACTTTACAAGAGTTCTCAGTGATAATTGATAAATCTGATCGTCGGTGATGGTAATTGGTTTTTATGACCTCTATAGACTGCTATCTGTTGGTGCCCATCTTAACCAAGGAAAGTAATTAGCCAGTTCATATTATTCATATTTGTTGTGTTTAAGAACACTTTTTTTTACATACATAATATATCTATTTTTGTATTAGTATTAAAAAATATTGACTCGATAATTTCCAATACGTTTATGCTAGTTAAATAGCGTGGTGTAAAACCCTTTGCTCGTCATGTAGCTTTCCCTTTTTTAAATCTTTTTTGCTAGTCAAAAGTTTTTTCCATGAATAAAATAAATAAATCTTGCATACCTTATATGACATTTCATATGAAAAATATATGCACCTTGCCAATTAACTATTTGATATTTACTAATTTACTAAGCGATGAGTCCTTAACTACAAGCCGTCAAAGGAGAAAATGAGGAACAGATACTTGATCATCTTGTCTGGCATAAAAATCTGCTTGCTACCGAGCATACACTTGTGTTATTATGTTTTCATCAACACATGACACAGTCTGAACTTTGCGATGGATCTCTCCGGTGAAAAATGCAGGTTTTTTAGGTTGTGGCAACACACCCTCACTGACCAGCATTAAAACCACTGACATCATAGTTGGCCTATCTTCCGCACGATGTTGGACACACAACAGTGCAACATGTATTGATCTTAGAACTTCAGGGACAACACAGGAGGTATGTAAAGATCGGCTTATTAATTCAATTGACCTGCCTTCTATATAGAGTCTCCATGCCTACAAGATATTAAAAAAAATCACTAGTATCTAATCAAGATATTGGGATTTGGTCTAACAAGTTAACTTACATGTCCAAGAAGGTTGTCACTCTGGTCTTCATGAACAAATTCTCTATTTCTCTTCCCGCTAACCGTCTCCAACACAATAACACCGAAACTAAATACATCAGATTTTATAGAGAAACGTCCGTATACTGCGTATTCGGGAGAAATGTAACCACTGTACCAAAAGAAACATACAAATTAAAACTAGAGTTTATATGTAAATATTAACTTCGGTTTCTTATATGATTAAGTATTAAAGTAAAAGAGATTCCTTACTGTGTTCCGACCACCTTTTTGGTCTTAGCAACGGTATCATGTCCTACAAAATTTCTAGCAAGGCCAAAGTCGGATATTTTTGGATTCATGTCACTGTCCAGCAATATATTAGCCGCCTTTAAATCTCTATGAATAATTTGAAGGCGGGAATCTTGATGTAGATATAGAATACCTCGAGCCATTCCTTGTATTATATTAAATCGTTGAGGCCAGTCAAGCATCAAATTTTTGGTTTCATCTGCCAAAAGAGAGAAAACTAAGATACTATGTGTAATCATATAGAGTGAGTATATAAAACTTGAAAACAAGATACTATGCGTAATCATATAGAGCGAGTATATAAAACTTGAAAATAAGATACTTTGTGTAATCATATAGAGCGAGTCAAACCAAAGAGAAAAAAGTCCAAGCTTTTGTTCAGCATGTATTCATAAATCATAATCAGTTCGTTTTGATGAATACAATAACCAAGAAGCTTCACAAGATTCCGATGTTGAAGCTTTGCAATGCAAATGACTTCATTCTTGAACTCGTCAAGGCCTTGTTGGGATGTTTCTGAGAGCCTCTTCACAGCTATTTCCCTTCCGTCATCCAACACACCCTAAAAGATTAGGATTACAGATTTTGTTAAAATATCTAAGCTAGATATTATAATTGAATACATTATCCCATAGTAATATGAAATGTTATGTAGGTTGGTAGAATGGTACGTTGGTTGTGGAGTCCGTAATATCTAACCCCCTATCCCATTACTTGGTAATAGTTGTGTGCAACGCTTAGTAGATTATGTATAGTGCTGGTATGTAGAATACATTGAATCTTTAATTTCTTGAATATCTTGTTGGTCTTTATGCATATGATTCCTTTTCCTTGTACCAAATGCTTTATTTCATCGCCTATTCAGAGGCGGACCTACATGTAGTTGTGTGTGTGTGTGGGGGGGGGGGGGGGGGGGGGGGGGGGGGTAGGGGCTTAAAAAATTATTGTGCATGCCAGGCCTCAACAAGTTGTGTAAAAGGTATGACACCCGAGGAAGCAGGTATTTGGATGCTTAGCCTACTTACATATCCTTGCTACAAAATGACCAAGGCTGCCTTCCCCAATTTTGGATTTTAAATTAGGATTAAATTTTCTAATGAAGTAGCATAAAAAATCACATACCTTGTAAACAGGACCAAAGCCGCCTTCCCCAATCTTATTGGAGGCACTGAAGTTACCTGTGGCTCTACCTACTTCAAATAGGCTAAAAATCTGTAAATCATCCAATTGTTCCATCTGCAGACTTGTATTGTTTTCACCAAGCACAAACCTTTTTCCTACAAAATGATATGTTCAATTGCTCTCCGTTACATGGTTACTTATACATTGTGTTATATAAACATGAAGAATTGTCAACATGTAGCTAACTGCTCCTTTGTGTTACCTCGTCCTTTCATGCGAGCAGCCTTTTTCTTTATCTTTCTACAGCCATATACCACTCCAAAGATAAGTGGCACAGCTGATGATATTACAAGCATAACTGCAAATATTCTTTTCTTTTTGTTGAAAGCGGATTGGGAGTCCACATGACCTTTTGTTAAAAAAATAATATATGAGCATATAAGCTAAACACACAAAATATATATTCCAATTTTAGAAGAACAATGTGTACCTTTCAACTCAGAGGCAGCCATTTTTATGTAAATATCTTGATTTACACCATATTCTCTAGTGTCCAAAAGCTCATCAAGCCATAGCAAACATCCACTTCCTCCGTTTCTGATATCTAAACTTGCATAACTTGTACAAGAGCAATTCCTCTTGCAGGCCAACTCACATTCTCTAAGCGTCATGCTCGCATTATACCACGACTTTCGTGTATCTGGTACCTTCACTCCTGAGATTTTCCAAAACCCATCCCCATCCGCATCCCCATTTCCACAATTCAAAGGCTTTTTGCGTATACACCCACTTCCCCAATCAGATATTTCCCATTCTTTTGAATTTCTTGGTTCAAAACCTTCCATACAAGAACAAGGTGGATGCTTGTTAATGCTACAGATTCCATAAGGACCACAGAGTGCTAACCGATCACAACTATCTACAAAAGCATCTCCATACTCAATCCAGTCGTTGATTCTATCAATCCATTGCAAAAACTGTGTCTTGCCATCCCATGTCGTAACCACCCGTTGAATAACTGAACCTTTAAGAACAAACCTATGATATATTTCCTTATCATTCATAACAAACTCGGAGGAGTAAATCTTATTTCCTTTATCAAGAGGAAAGCCACTAAAGCCAAGACCATTCCACGGTCCAAGTCTTGATCGTCTAACCTGACCCTGCCACCCAAAAGTTTGTGGATATCCATTTGTGTCGACTCTGTTACTATACAAACCTATGGAAGGATCATCAGGATTCTTCCAAGATGTCATGTACCTATCTAACCCTGTTACCAAGTCCTTCCCCAATTTTATTCCTGGTAGCATTGTGTCACCCGGATAGTCAAAACTTTGCCAAATCATAATTCGGTTGGTGCTGTTTTCATTTTTGCTCCACAAAACAAGATTTCCAGTATCTAGAAGCTGCACCACCACCACTGGATTACTACTCCCGACCGATACAGTTGAATTGGATGACCAAACCATGGGGTTGCCGTCACTGCATATCACCAGGTTTCCCTGCCTGCTGAGTTTGAGCATGCCTGATCTATCTGCAATCGGTGTCTCCCTGTTAGCAACCCATACCACAGTACCATATGATATTTTCTTGTACCATATCCCTAGGTATCGGTTCTTCGACTTCCCAGGACTAAAAAAGCCCATTTCAAACACTTCACCTTCAGAAACAAGGGTGGCTTTACCATCTTTGATTTCTTGATTTGCAGATATGGTATCAAGTGCAGCACAATCTGATAGAAGCAATATCAAAGCAATAAAGAAGAATATATAAGTGGACTGGTCCCCCATTGATGATATTCTTAGCAACTATTGGAAACCTGCATTTGAGAAGATGAGAAGTCGAACGAAAGATTTTGGTGTATATATTAAATTCATGTCAATCTTTTTAGGATCAGTTATTTTATGCATAGTCCCAAAATAATTGATTTTGATGTATAATAATTGATATTATATTTATATATTTTATGTTCTTTAATTTGTGTATACATAGTTGTCTAAATTAGGTAACTCATTTTATTTACAAGACAAACAATAATGATTTTTTAGTCCATTCAACCAAAACACCAATCTAATTCTAGAGTGGTCAATGAGTTTTTATTCATATGCAAGTTGAATGTCATTGTCATTTTTTTTTATTTTAATAAGGGTGGGGGCACTCCTTTAGAAGCCACATAGCTATTTTATTATAGAAATGGTAAAGAGCAATAAAATATCAAGCACAGTGAAGGATTAAGTTTGTGAGCAGATTAGAAAAAAGAAACTTAATCTTCTATCTTTTTAGTGTTTATATTATATTCTTTTTATGTAACAACCCATTGAGCCAATACCACATTTGTGAACACATACACAGTTTCAATGCAACTATATAATAATAGCAAAATAAATAAATAAATAATGCCATCCCTAATGTAAGTAAATATCTTAATTTGATTTTTATTGAAAGCATATTAGACCTCTTTCATAAAATGAAAATAAAAAAATAAACTGATAATAAATCAGGCTAAATTGAACAAAAATGTACCTTATGAAACATATTGTTGTTGGTAACCTGATGATTTTCTTGCAGTAGCAGCACCAATACACATGGGCCGGGTTGAACAATAAGTTCCATCCATTTCAATCATGGCTTGAGTCTTCTCACTATCGTCTCCAAACCTTACAAAACCATGACCTTTGTACCAGCCCGTATTTGCCTCAATGACAATGTTAGCAAAAGTTTCATGTTGTATAGTATCAGTTACATCTGCAGCAAAATCTCCTACAAATATTGAAAGATCTGAACCGTTGTTTGAAAGTTTGTCTCCCATGTTAAATGTGACTAAGTTCAAACGGAATGGTTGTACCGTGTTAGGGGTAGCAATGCTTGTATAAGTCTCCAAAACCTTTTTGGCTGCATTATGTGAAAAGAAAAACCTCCACAAATTCATATCCTTCTATAAATGACTTTAACTGAAGCAAAGTTTAAAAGTACGGAAACGAGCCTCGAGGCGTTTTCCCTTCACCTCACAAGGTGTAAGCCTCGAGGCGAACCGAGGCGTAAGCCCGAGGCAGAATTAAAAAATAAATTAAAAATTATATATCTTATAAAAAATAAAACACTAACTAATTTCATCATCAAAAACACACATAAAAGAAGACATGAAATGTCACAAAAAGTCTAAAACATCAAAAGCATACCTCAAAACCCCTGAGGCGCACCTTTTCTTACCGCCTCAGGCCTGTGAGGCACACCTAAAACAAAGAACCCCTGAGGCGACGCCTCAGACTCGTTTTTGCCCCAAATCGCCTTGAGGCGCGCCTCAAGGGGTGCGCCTCGACCGTTTTTTAAAACCATGAACTGAAGCAACCTGAAACATAGGTTGAAAGACAACAATGATAAACATACGAAATGCGGTTACATGTATAATCAGTGTTTATCAACATCACAGATCACAGTATAACTGATAAACATCATTTATGAACACCATACAAGACACAAAAAAACCTAGGTTATTCATTCTAGCAATTTCTTTCCAAATAATATTCACCCCTGTAGGTTAAATTGCCTGCAAATGTGAGTACTTAAAAACGAAACAAGTTACAATACCTGAATCATATTAAGCAAATTGTGCCCAATTTAAAAAGGATTAGATGTTGGCGTCTAGGGAATCCACAATGACCACATGCAACATTTGACATTATTATCAGGTAAGGTAATTAATTGTCTCCACATGCACCACCATTTGAATTTATAAAGTATGTGAATTATTGTTATTATTATTATTATTATTATTATTATTATTATTATTATTATTATTATTATTATTATTATTATTATTATTATTATTATTATTATTATTATTATTATTATTATTATTATTATTATTATTATTATTATTATTTACAACAATAATAAAAGCAATTAAGAGGTAGGCACTGCTACTGGAATGTTAATGGCAGAGAAGAACAAATTAGAGTAGCAGGTTGGGTTAAGCCTTGACTATCCGATGGAGTATTACTTAATATATGATGAATAGAGGTCTGTGTGTGTGTGTATTACCTACTAGTGTCTTCATCAAGATGTACTACATTCAGAAAATCCAGCATTATGTTTATCCATTATGGAAACACAGAAGGGAATTTTAATCTTAATTCCATTTAAAATCGAACATTCTAAAATCTTGAAGACGAAATACCTGTAGGGTTGCGATTTGGTTCAGGTGTAGAAGCAGAAGAAGCGGGATAGTAATAGTATGTAAAGAGGAAGGTACACCTATTTTATCCATTTTCTCCTTTAATATAACGCACAGTAGCTAGGGCTGTACATGAGCCGAGTCGAGCCGAGCCAGGCCCAGCTCGAGCTCGAGCTCGAACCTAAACCGAGCCAGCTCGGCTCGGCTCGAAAACCAAACGAGCCACTTCGAGCCGAGCTTTTTTCGAGCGAGTTTCGAGCGAGCCTCGAGTCGCAAGCTTTTTGTACACCCCTAACAGTAGCAGTACTTTACTATAATGTATCCAGCATTTTCGGTAATGATACCGGTACTTAATTTTGACGGTTTTCAAAATTAGTATTTTTACCGAGCTCATCCTTAGTATAGAGGATGCAATTGTTTATGGAGATGAATAGTGATTTTGAGACAAGTGGTGTATAGAGAGATCTGACGTGAATGTTCTTAGGGAACTCGATTGAACAAAAACCTTATAAAAAAATAAGATTGATAATGATAAGACGGAACCCTTAGCCACTTCAAAATTTTGGTGACAAATCTTTTGTTTTATATCTAAAAGGTCAGAGGTTTAAGTCTCGTTATACATATTCTCAGAGGACTGAATTGAACAATGACTGACCCGAAAATATTAACATTTGGTTATGAAAAATCTTAACATCGAAAAAATGGGAACCCATTGGAGAAGAAAAATCTGGGTTTGTCGCTGCCCATGAGTAGTGGCGGATTTAGAAGAAAAGTTAAGGGGTAGCGCGAGCAAAAAAAATATTTGTTCAAGAATGGCTAATTCATAAAACGAAGAGGAACAAAATGCGCACTAAAAATATAATTCGCCAAAAAAATTGATGGGTAGCCGATTTATAAAAATGTACCCAATAACTCCCCTTAGATTCGCCCCTGCCCATAAGTAACAATGAAGCTATGTGAACCCCATAACCAACAAAAGTGAATTGTGCAGTGGGAACAAAGGTCGACAACTGAGAAAGGGGCAACATCGACAAAAACTATAGCCACAAAAAAAAAAAAAAAAAACCTCACCAATAGTCTGAACGGAAAGTAGCGCAAAAGGCTCGACGGAGAATGAACGGGAGTCCCGATAGCGAAGAAAGTTCTATCATATGATTGTTTTCTTAAAAAAGCGGTTAAAAATTCTATTCATGAAACCAAAGACAGATATAGCCACCAAACCATAAGATAAGTAAGCCTCCTATACCAATACTACTCTGGCCATTTTTTGTTCCCAAAATTTCATGATGGTAAGAGCACACATGCTTAACCATATAGTAAGTTCGTCGTTGGCAAAGGAGGGCTTTCGTGATCCTTCCCCGGTGGAATTGCTTTTTTTGAAAGTCAGTCAAGCAAGAAGGAAGACAGGATTAGCTTTCAAGCAATTTTCAAGCATGACATGAATTCAAGCTAGTATGCTTCGGAAAATCTGATTTTACTTTCATGCCACTTTTCACTTCCCCTTGGCGTTGCCTTTGATTCTGGCTTTAGATTAGGGTCTTGCTTACAATAGGAGATCAATCTTTCACTCTTTTTCCCATTTCATTCAGTGCACTCTAAGCTATTGGTCTCACTTTCTCTAGTCTCGTAATCAAAGACTACTAACTCATCCTAATATGTGAATAGCTTAGGTCCAAGAAACGGTTCAGTCATACAGGTGAACTATTCATATCTGTTGTGATTTGTGTATAGGATATTAACTATGAACTGTTTGATACTTCACAACTATGATAAATTAATCCTTGAAGGGAATTTCCAATGTGTATTACCAATAATGATAAACAGTTTTATATCCGTCCGGTGGATGTGTAATTTAATATTATAATAACATAAGTATTTGTTTTCCGCACTCTAACAACAAAAACATTACGTATTACTTATGTAGGATCAAGTTATTCTACACAGTGTAACAAAAATGAGAAGGGTAAAAAGGATTAAAAAAACACAATAGATAAGATATAATATATGATTTGTAAAAAAGGACCAAACTTCTTTTCTAAACAAAAGTCTAGAGATTAGAATTTCCGCTTTTCAGGCTTTAGGCTCTTTCGGGTTTTTGGGCGTCGTTAGCCTGGCCATGTATGGGTCATCTCAGAATATATGACAAACGAACATTTTTCTTATAGGACATTCAGGTAAAACTAAATTTGTTCGAACATTTGTTCAAACTATATCCAGCATATGGTAGTTAATGATCTATGTGGTATCATTATCGTTACACGACATATCTATAAGACTGTAAGTCAATAAGCCATTTCCAAACTCAATCTCAAACACTTTCTTAACATGACTATATAAAATTCAAACAAAGACACTAAAAGTCTAAAAGTGAGAACCTTAATTATTTATCTCAAAATATTATGGATTTTAGAAGGAACATGTAACTTGAAAGTGGATATGAATATATGATAGATGGTGAATTCATATTCGACTATAGTACTGTTACAAGGGCTTTCACCGCTTAAATATTTTGTAAACTATTTCGATTCTTAGTTTTAGAGTACGCATGTGTCAAATTTAAATAACCTACATGTGTTGCGTAATTCAAAACCTACATCAAAATCATTAAAAAAATCATTCTAGTGCATTGCTCCTTTCAATGGAAGGAATGTGGACGCCATTGACCAAGCAACGAAACCCTCCAAGTTGAGGCGGGGGCGCCAAGTACTAATGTCCAGTACACTCAGTCTAAAAAGGAGGTAGACTGCATATAGCATAAAGTGGTGTTTTACACTTTACAAGTTTACATCACAAAAACTCGTATATTCTATTCTATACTAGCATTCTATCATTCTATCCTCTAATCAGAGTCGAAGAATCATTAGGGCCAGGGTCCCCTCCTTTTTTCACGCAAAAGTGCATATTATACCGAAGGTTCTCAAAAGAAAAAAATATGTATCCCCCCTAAATTTTTTAATCTAAAGTCTAACTCTATAATCCCAATAACCTATAGCCATTTACCTAATATAAACTTAAAGCCCACTACACTTAAACAAAAAGACCAATATAGCAAATAATAAACCCATTTTTCTAAAAAAAAAAAAAAAACTAATCGGACCGCTCATATGACCTAGTCAGCCATCTGAACATAGACTACCATCATCCATCGTTCTTTGCTTATTGTTTTGTTTCACTCAATCACTTGATTTGCCTATTTGGGGTCTGGATTTCAAGCTAATCAAGTCGAAATCAAGCGAACCAACTTGTTGCACTACTGGATTTAGATTTGACATGGCATTTTACACTTATTGCCAAGTGGATTTGGGGATTTCGACCTAAATCACTTGTTGAAAGGTAAGTTTTCGATTACTTTAATATAATTATTGAATTGTATCAGTTTTAGGTCTTAATTTTAGGAATTTAGGATAGATGAAAAACAGTAGATTATTGTGTTGTAATTTTAGGATAGTTGAAGAAAGAAAGATTTGTAAGCAAATCTTTAACCTAAAACTCTTATTCATAAAGTAATACTTAGGTCTTGTCTTGATAGTTGTTACTGGCGCCTACTACCACGTAAACAGTCCACGTCATCAAAACTTTACTACATAAGGAAACAGTCTATGTCAGCAATGATTTTTGAAGTTTGGACCGCTGATGATAAATAAGTTAAAAGGTGGACCTTCTGAAATGATTTTTGAAGTTGAGACTGGTGACGATCAATGCTGATAGTTGGGATTATATAAATCCAATATTCCTTTAAAATTGTTTTTTATATGAATACAATAATTTGAAAGGGTGAATTTAGTGTTTTTATTGTTTGACTCGAACCGAACCGCATCGCCGACCCAAAACTTAGCAATAGAAAACAATTTTTAGTCTTGTGACCCCCCCCCCCCCCCACCCAATATCCCGGTAATTACTTTCTGTTATCTCTAATTTTCAAGATGTGAATAAATAAATTGTAACTTATAAATGTCATATCAAAGAATATAAATTCAATCCTTTAAATTCTGCAATTATCTTGATATTACTTTGATTAACATAACATTCAACCATTGCCTTCATGTGCATTTAGCATAATGAAACTTGGATTATTATATATTGAGATACCAATCTAGTCAATATGTTTTGGTTCCTCCATCATCATGTTAGAACCTTTTCCATCACCGTCATCATATTCATGTCTTTTAATGCACCAAGTCTAAACAACCACCACAACATTCTATCGTCCAACACCACCATTTATCACCCAACACCCCATATGCCACTCACCAAATCTATCCAAAAATCTAAAAAAAAAAATAACACATATCTAAATCAATAAATATGAAAACAAATCACATTGACCAAAGATCCAAATCATCACATATTATATCATTTCAAGATCATGTTGATCACTCTGGTAACAAACACAAAATAAAAGATAAAGTTACCAAAATGCCCATCAAACAAGTGATGCATTTAAGTCTGAATAATGTTAACAATATCTAACAGAAGGAAAAGTACATACCCAAATAATTGCAATAATAATAATAACATTCCATTTTATAATTTTGTCCCTTCCTCTAGCCCATGCCCAAATTAGTGCAAGATTATTATAATGATGATGATGCATTGTTTATCACATTATCTGCAGTTCTAAAACAGGATAACCAGTTCGTGCTTTATGAATTTTTAAGTGCCTCCACAAACTGACGGTGTACTTCTGAAACCTAGATTAGAAGATGAAATTACAAAACTATCCTTAACGCGAAGCTATTGTTTAACGTTTAACGAGATGAATTTCATTGTACTCACTACTCTACCTCTCAATATCGTAATCAGGGGAGGAATTTCATTGTAACTATAGTTAGCTTGAATTTGCCCACGTCCAAAGCCAACAATTAACAAATGATTAACTAGATTAATTGAATCATTTTTCTAAAACTGGGTTAAGCCTATAAGATAAACCAATGGTTATGAAAAACTAAAACCCGAAACATAGGTTATAGGTTTGGTTTTTAGTACGTCCATAAATCTAACTGAACCATACTCACCCTAATTTATATAACATTGTTATTTTCCAAAATGTACACTTGAATACCTGGCCATAGTCGAAAACAGGAACCACGGGTGAATTGGCCTCGATCCATTGCAAGGCGTATAAATCCTCTTCTCGCCTTTACAAACGCAACATATAGACACGGTTGAGGCAACCCGTCTCACATTAGAGGAAATGAAGAGTTCAAAAATCTTACAAGCGTTAAATTAGTGAGGCTATGTGTTGTGGAACTTTAAGGAGGGGCTCTAAAGGGGCTTTAAGGAGGAAAAGTGCTACCATGTGGCCAAGGGCGAAGCTTTTGTGAGGGGCAGGGGGTGCTCCGGCCTCCACCGATTTTTGGCTCAATAGTGTAAATTTCCCCGGTTTTATTCAAAAATTTTGTATTTGTTGAGTCCGGCCCCCACCGATTTAAATAAAATTAAGTTTCGTGACTTTCGGGCTCCACCATCCAAAATTCAAGTGGTGCCACGTAGTCATACTTTTTTTCTACCCCCATTTGATTTAAAGAATAAGGGGTGTTGTTGGGGCTTTACGTGAATGTGATATTATGGTTGAGGTGGGTGTGGCTAGCTATGATTGGTTTTATATAATTCCCTTCTATATTAAAACATTGACACATGAATAGTAAAGGTATTCTATTGGTTGGTTGCAATATTTTTATTACTTTATCTCTTTTGTGTTTTAAGACACTTCAATAGTGTCTTAATATTTTATTTATTTTTTTATTTAAATGTTATCTTATTATTGTATCATGAGAGATGAATGGTTGTGAAATTTAGGATATGTTTTGTAGAGTATTAAAATGTTTAGACCAACGAAATACTCTTCGATATCATTGGCCCACCTATTTGAAGAAAATTGTTAACACAATTGAAGATTATTGGCCACGTAATTGACGAAAATTGCTAGATAGCGGTACGGCAATTATCGCTAATAATGTTATTTTTAATGTTTACCAAACCTATAACGACACGAGCGTCCCGCGGCGAAGCGCGGGTAACTAAAACACTAGTTATATTTAAAAGAAAAAAAAACTTAACAAGGGGCTCAAGCCCTCAAGCCCTGCCGAGCCTCACGCCCTGCCCCCCTTTCGAGCCCAGCTGTTGTGTGTTCGAGCCCATCTTTAACGGCCCCCTTGATTTACGTGGCGATGGACATTGGTGGCTTAAAGGCCCACCACGTGAGTATGTGCATGTGAAAGTGAATACTATCAAACCTCATAATCATGCTTCATGTGAAATGCTTCTTGTACTCCACCTGGTATCACTAAAATTAGAGACAAAAAGTTTGTCCTATTAACTATAGATATAGAGACCCCCAACCATGTTCAATAATGCCTTATGAGAGGTGTGTAAAACATCTGATAAATTACAACATCAAACATACATTTCACTCAACACAAACGGTATCAAGGATAACTGTCTTACAGCGCTACTCGCAAAAATCTTGATTTTTGTAATAGGAAAATAGCGCGCGAGATCTAATAATATTCCAGCTCCAAGTGGCCAAACTGAATGGGGCTAGCACTCAAAATGTGGTAACAAAAACAATTATTTGTGGAATGAATGTGATTGTTGCAGTAAACGGTTTCATCAATCGCTAATTTTGTGACGGTAATAAAATGGTGGCTAAATCATGGGATGAAGAACATAAGGTAAATAATTACCATAAGCCTGATCAGGACTGAAAGCTTTGATATCGTCAACATATACGGTAGCTGGAAAATAACCAGCCACATTCTTATATATATGTGCCTGATGTTAAAAGACCTAAATTGTTAATTACATGTCACTTAATCAAGTAGTACCTAAGTTTAATTATCCTATGTATTAAAACAAAATGGAATTTGATGATTGGGCCGCGACTGTTTGTTTTGATAAATAAATTTCTGATGAAGCAAAGATCAAATAAACTATTAATGTTATTCAAAAACAATTATGTATAGATGGGGTGGGTGGTGTAAACGATGCGCATTGACTCGAGAGCAACTCAAGATCGGACCGGTAAAAAGCTTGAACGAGCCGAGCCTTAACGAGCCCGAGCTTGAAAGATGACTCATTTAATTCTAGCTCGAGCTTAACATCCAAAGCTCATATAGGCTCGCGAGCCTAAACGAGCCCAAACAACCATCCTATTAATTTTTCTATGTATGCAATTTTGTCCTTTTGAACAAATTTAATTTTAACTAATAAGTGAGCTCGAGCCGAGCTTTTAGCTCGTTTTAAATTGTTCTCAAATTATCTTGCTCCGAGCTCGAGCTCAAAATAGTAGACTTAAACCAACCAAACTCAAGCTCGAGCCTCATAAAAGCATTATGAGCCAAGCTCGAGCTTAGTCGGGCTCGGCTCGTTTATACCCTAAAGTGGGTTGTAGTGAGTTCTCATCCTACTAAAGTAATGGTTAGGGCTCCTTTACAAAAAAAAAAAAAAAAAGTGAATCAGGATCAATATCTTGAGTTCACGTTTATGTTAATATATTTACTCTTTTGAATTAATATCGTTCACCTAAACGAACATTCTAAACTATTTTTATGTTTATCTAAAGTTTTATTAAGACATTTTAGAAAAAATTACACCGTTAGTCCTTATGGTTTCCACCAAATTTCAATGTAAGGTATTAATGTTTTATTGTTTCACTTTAAAGTATTAACCTTTTAATTTGTTTCAATGTCAGCTATTAGAGACTAACCTAGTTAAAACTTAACTGGGTTTGAGGGGTATTATGGTCCATTCACCTGTTTATAAAGAAACAAAATAAAAACCAAAACCCAATTGTACAAGACTCGACCCTGGGACCTTGGCTTTTAAAAGAACAGGCAAACCAGCTGAACTAAGCTACAAGATGGTTATTATTTCGATCAGATTCTTTATAAATGAAATCGTTGCGGGTCATCTTCCCCAATATCTATGTATGCCCAGTTTGTCCTTTCTGCAATATCAGTCTTTCATAGTTAATTACCTGTATGATTTGGTACTCTTCTGCTGCAGTAATAACTGTGCAAATAAAACTCTTTGTATGGAGAAACTATCTTTGGTACTACCTGAAACACCACCATATGTCCCCCGTCAATTTGGCCGTTGTGCAGTAATTGGTAACTCTGGGGATCTGTTAAAACAAAGTTCGGGAAGGAGATTGATGGCTATGATGATGTTCTGAGGGAAAATGGTGCACCAATCGATGTATGTATCTGTTACATTTGAATTTTAGCACATTATTTTCCTGCTGAAATAAAAAATATTCTTCAACATGGTTTATTAATCCAAATTTCAGCATATAGCTAAACTTATTAACCCCCCTCTCTGGCTGAAATGCAGAATTACACCGAACACGTGGGTAAAAAAAGTACATTTCGCCTACTTAATAGGGGATCTGCCAAAGCTTTGGATAAAGTTGCTGAGTTATATGGTATTCTATTCTTATACTTTTATATGTAATATTGGTATATTATTACTGGAAGCATACTAAGACTTTCACATTTTACAGAAACTGGGAAAGAGGCACTGATTGTAAAAACTACAATCCATGACATCATGAACAAAATGATTCGGGTGAGTACAATCTTTACATGGCACTCATGTGGATGTGTAGTTTTAAGTTAACAGTATATGACAGTTTTGTTGTATCATTTAGGGGACACATGATAGTTACGCAAGTGTTGTGATAATAAATAAATAAAAAAACCCTTATCATTTTACATCATATATTCAAATTTTCCTTTACCATTTTTTTCTGATCGGGTTTGGTTTGGGTTGAATTGGGGAAGATGACCTGCAGCGATTTCATTTATAAAGAATCTGATCGGAATAATAACCATCTGGTAGCTTAGATCAGCTGGTTTGCCTTTAATAAGCCAAGGTCCTAGGTTCGAGTCTTGTACAATTGGGTTTTGGTTTTTATTTTGTTTCTTTATAAACAGGTGAATGGACCATAATACCCCTCAAACTCAGTTAAGTTTTAACTAGGTTAGTCCCTAATACCTGACATTGAAACAAATTAAAAGGTTAATACCTTAAGGTGAAATAATAAAACCTTAATACCTTACATTGAAATTTGGTGGAAACCATAAGGACTAACGGTGTAATTTTTTCGACATTTTATTTTGTAATACTTTAAAAGTTAATTATTTTTGTGCTAATTTTCATTTTTTTTTTGTAGGCAATGGATAACCATTTCAAAAATAAATACACATGTTAATGTTCTTATTATAAATACTTGACATTCAAGAATAAAACTAACAATTACTAAATCAATGTATAAGAAACACTAAAAAATGATTTTTTGGGCTACTCGGTTCGGTTCGGTTTGGTTTTATTTGGCTTTTACAAAATACAAAACTGAAACCGAACAGCTACTTTCGGTCGGTTGTTTTCTGTTCGGTTTTTTGTACGGTTCGAACTTTCGATTTGGTTAACTCGGGTTTTTCAACTTTGGCTTGTTTTTTTTTTTTAGTTTTCTGCTCACCCGAGTGGATGAGAAAGATGAAGAAGTTTGAGGGTGGCTATTATAATTTTGTATTTATAATGTCAACTCATTAAGTTTTCAACCTGAATAATTTTTTCACAACTTATCATGCTTTTTATAAAGTAAATGTAAGTGAATGGATTTCTCACTCTTTTCTTTAATGTACCTAAAAGTGTTAAACTTGATATTTTGGATTATATTTGTTGGTGCTTTCCCTTTTTGCATGTTGACTTTTGGAAGGTCATGATATGTATGATATAGTTTCAAAAATGAAAGGCAATTTGGTCAATCCATAGTTGTTCGCGGGGATGGAGTTATGTGCCGTGCAAACTAAGTCAGCCTGGTCCTTGGAAACAGATTGGTCGCTCGGTTGGGGATTTACTTCGGGTTGGGGTTGATGTATCAGATTTGATTATTGGGAATTTGGGCGGGGGGCTGGACATTGGGTTCTGGGTCGACAAATGGGTTGGGAATGCTCCTTTATGTTCACTATTTCCAAACTTATTTGCTTTGGAGAGAAACAAAATGTGCAAGGTTGCTGATCGGGTGGGGAGGGGGGTTGGGGTTCGTACATGGAATTGGAGACGAGAGCAATTCAACGATGTCGAAGGCCTGGAGTTTCAGCAGTTACTGAATTTGATTAGTTCGGTATCTGTTAACTCTAGGTGTGATCAATGGGGTTGGGCTCTTAATGGGTTGGGTCGGTTCACAGTTAAATCGCTGAAGGATTTCATGGGATCGACAACGAATATGGCTGAAAGTCACAGGTGTAAGAAGAATCATTGGGTGCCAAAAAAAGTGGAGTTACTAGCTTGGAGGGCGTCTTTAAAGAGGCTACCGACTCGCGATGCATTGGCAAGAAGAAACGTGAATGTGGGTTCGACATTATGTCCGTTCTGCTTCGATTACCAGGAAACGACCGAACACGTTTTGGTCGCATGTCAATTCTCCCATACGGTTTGGAGCCTGGTAACACAATGGTGTCGTCTCAAGCCGTTTTTTGCATTCGGGATCAAGGACATTTTGGAGCTAGCTGATTTTGAAGACGGTTCATCTAAACGAAAAAAAACGATTCATGCGATTTGTCTCACAACCTTATGGTGCTTATGGAGGGCTAGGAACAATCTTGTATTTAATCAACAGCAATGCACGATCAGTCAGGTCATCGGGGAGGTGAAGACACTTAGCTTCTTATGGATTAAATCACGGTCGAAACAAATCAGTCTTGATTGGAATACATGGAGAGGCTTGCATCTACACAAGATAGGATGGTAGTGATATTTAATGTTTATATTCTGTATGTTTTAGTTTCTGTTATGAACAATCTTGGTGTAACTTTGTACTTGGTGAATGGCTAGTGCCCTGCTAGCCGATTGGATTAAATAAAAAGTTCGTTGATCGTTCAAAAAAAATGTATGATATAGTGTTTCGTAATGTTCAAAATATCAATATGATGTAATCATCATGGTGTATCTTAAGAAATGTTTATTATATTAACATACATGATGGTCGAAATCTAGAAACCATTCACTATATTATCCTATATGTTAGTTTTCTAAGTTTGATGAATAGTGTTAGCTCTCACGTGGCAACAGTTTATTGGTTTTTTTTCTTTCAGATTTGACCTTTTTAAGCTATTTACTTTTGTTTTTACATTATGTGAACAAATCTCTTTTCAGAGCATGTGGTTTGGTTGTTTTCGATCCACCCGAGTTTGAGTTCAATTAATATTCAAACATATATGATCACAAAATAGATTTGAACCGGTTCTCACAAGTGATACCCAAATTTTATTGATTAGCACCATAAAATGTTTTGGACCTTTTGGCAACTATCACTTTTATTGTAACCCAAAAGATTTGTAAAATTATTTTTTAGCTTCTGAAAAAATATATACCCGCGCGTGTGCACAGCCCCACACCTCTGTACATGTCAGCACGTAGCGCTGACTAAACCTTCTAGAAGTCTGCGTACGTAACCCCGTACATGCCAGTTGTAACCCGACAAAATTTGGTTAATGGGAGTATAAACGTCTTTTAAAATGAAATTATAGTTTCTAAGTTTGCACCATATCCTTATCGATTGTACACTTTCATTGAGGAACATCCACGACTAAAGTTCCCATATATGGGCCAAGTAAATAATTTGCCTTTTCGATTTCTTAAACGTTTTATTTGAATTTTTATCAAATGTCAATCGGGTCAGATCAAAATGAAGCATTTAAAAAACCACATATAATCAACAAAATAGGGCTTGATCGAACCATGCCGTTCGATTAAATAAGTATCAAATGAACAAAAATAACAAATGCAATAAATATATCGAGTAACATGTTATTGTTTTCTAAATACAACTATTAAACCTCATACTTTTAAATAGAAGATTTGGAGAATCACGAGGACATTGTGATATTATGGTTGTAATTAAACTTTGTAAGCTAATAAAGAAAGACATAAAACAATAGTTAATTTTAGCAAGTAAATGATTTTCTCTTCTTCTATCATCATATTTTGCCTCACAATCTATACATATAATAAACCAAAGCCATTTTAATGACATCGCACTCAAAGAGGCATTCTCCTCTTTGAGTGTGTCATGTGTCATCCCATGTTAGGAAAAAAATAATTTAAAAACAAAATTAGATTTTTCTCGCTTATGTTTCCTCCCATAATTTTTAAACGTTAATATCTTTTATATACGAAATTTTTTAAAGAAAAAAATTACACTAAATTAACGAGCGTTTTATTATCTTTCCAACGAGTACCATAGTGCTATATAAAAAAAGGAGAAAAAAACGACTATTTTTTGTTGGGTTTTGTTCAAACATGAAAAAAAACACAAAGTGTTCAGGTAAATCATTAATTATGTATAGGCAAGTCACTAATTATGTTCAAATCAGTAAATATGAATTCTATTTTCAACATGCGTTAGCATTGGAGTTATACATTGTTTTAGGTTAAATATTAATATTAGAGTTATACATTGTTTAAAGTTAGGCGTTAACATTGGAGATATATTTTTAATTGTTTTAGGTTAGCTACTACCCGAAGCTTTCATGCATGTAATTGTAAAGCGCATCATTCTATTTCATATGTAAAATTAATATGTCATATTAGATTTTTCAACCCCGGGACGTTCCCGGGGTATAATCTAGTATTTATATGATTAAAACTCGAATGCGAAAGAAGTCAAGAAGTAGAAAACCGTTTATCACTCCTCTGCTAGTTGACCATTGTCTCATTGTATAATTTTTCTGATTAGACTCGTTAAAAATAATAGTTTACTTTAAAACGACATGCAATACTATGTTCAGATTTCAAAAGAACCTAATTTTTTTTCTTGCACGAATTTTTTTCTTTTGAAGTCAAGATAGTTAATAACTCCCTCACATTATTTTACATGTCCTTTTAAACGTCAATGTGAGTCATGTGACAATGTTCAACTAGCACACCATTTTTTTAGAACAACGATTGAATAAAATACTGCTACTAGCAAGATACATAGAACATGAAAACAAATTTAACTTACATAATAGATTAACATCAACAACACCAGTCCCAATTACTATTTTTCACCATGTTGTAATCCAGAAAAGTGTATTCATCTTGATGTCTTCCACAACTCGTGCAACAGATTTTGACCCTCTTTTGATCAGTTTGTTATTCCTTGCTCTCCAAATTGTCCACGGTGTCCCCATAAACATCGATCGTACTCTTTTCTTCATTGGCTCCTTTCTTAGCCGTTTAGGGATCCCCAATGCCTAAACTACAATATCACTTCAAACCGTTGGCATATCACATTAGGGCGCCATCTTTTTATTTTTTTAACGGCAAGTTTGCAACCGGTGGAGCTTCGGCTAACACCATGGGCCAGCCTGTACTGTACTGATTACCCATCCCACCTGAATGGGGATCTCCCCAGGTGCAACCCCCACATGCGGTAAATATGACTCTAACCGAAATCGAACCCTTAACCTCCCCATAACATCCGCTCTAACTCCCCCCATTTTCACCAACTGAGCTAGGCTTCATTTGTCATTAGGGCGCCATCTAAATCTATATACAACACATAAGGGATAAGGGTGTGTCAAAAGTGAGAAGTCACAATAAAAAATGACTTTTACTTTTAGATATTTTATTACTTATTACTCCGTAATAGCTTAAAATAAATTACACACTCATTTAAAAGAGAGTGCATTTTCTAAATCTACTTTACCAATCCTACGAGTCTATGACTTATCTATACTATATTATAAAGCATTTTATAAGGACTTCTTAAAATTAAGAGGTATAAGTATATTTGCTTGACTACTTTTTAAGGGCAAATTTGTCTTTTGAACTTGTCTTTAATTACACCACATTATAGTTAATGAACCAAAATAATATCAAAGACTTTACATTAGTCATGTACAATTAATCCATTGGTAATATTAAATGTTTGTACAAGATAATATTAATAAGTTTGTCTTTATTTACACCACATTATTTTTTATTTTTTAGATATACTTTCTAATACACTAATAATAACTAGTGGGAGTGCCCGCTCGTTGTCGCGGGTTCGTATGTTTATTTTGCCGCACGTTGCGCCATGGGTTTCACATAATTTACTTTTAAGACCAATTTGCTAAATACAACTATTATATAGACTATACACAAAAGACACCGACCAAAAAAAATGACTAAGGCTCTTTTGGGGAGGGAATCACACCCTACCTGCCTCTAAGTTTTTGGAAAACACTATGGGACGAGGGAGAAACTTTTTATGCCTTGGGAGGGAAAAAAAAAAGCATAATCAAAATTGAACACGTTAAAATCCATGCGGGTTTTGATGCATTTGGATCCAGCTTTTGTTTATCTTCAAAAGGATGGTGTTTCATATCTTTTGACGTTGAGGTTTAGCTAGTGAAGTAACGCTTCCCCTTAATGTGTGTTTGGCTCTACAAAGGAATAACAAAAGAAAATGAGTATAAACACAAAAATAGGTACCAATATATCTTGGATTTTATTCATGACTCTAACTGGAATTTAGTTTTAAGCCCTCCTGTGATATAAAACACTCTAGTGGCTTCCACCCGCGCTTGCAGTGGTGTCAACCAATTTTCAACAAAACTGAAATGAAAATGTATACAATTATTTACGAAAAAAAAATCATATTTTAGTATTATTTTTTACTCAATTTGTATCGTTACCCCTTCGACCCATTATCGAATAAGATACAATTCGAATTGACATTTTCCAAATGAACGGATAGAGACATTGCAAAAACTGAAAACTGCTTTGACTTGTTTGTCCCCAAGAATGATACTATGTTTAATTAGTTCTTAGTGAGGTCAAATACGTTAACCCATCTACAACCAGTCTTATGGCGGTCATGCACGTACAAAAACTTAAAAACATGGATTCAAAGACACATACCTGATCTTGAGAAACATAAAGCTTTTGGTCCATCATGCTAAATTGTAAAGAAGGACAAACGGGTTCCTTTCTTTGATATGCTGCAGGCCGGTCTTGTAATTCTCAAATGTCTTCAAGAATCAGCAAGATGTATATCCAACGATGGTCACCGGGATTTTGCCCACCCAATATAGATATGTCGTCTAACAATAACCTTTTGAAAAGAAATCAAACAATTATGTCAATTTCTCATTGAGTTTCTTACTTTTAGTGCCAAATAAACCATATACAGCCTAAATTATAGAAAGCATCACGTATGCGATATGCCATCAAGCTGGGAAAAATGAAAACCGACAATAAACTCAGTTGCCCATAGCACAAATCAAAAAAGACTAAAATGACATTAAGAGACCCGTAATTGTCAGCAAAAGCATGTTAAACAACTGAATATTAACACACAGCATTGCCACAGAAAGTAAAAACTCAAGTAATAACCTTTTTATAACATCAAACAATCAACATTATAAAAGCTTTTTAAAAATAATTATAAGAACAAAAACACACACGAATCACCATGTCGCCATACATACGCATGATCCAAAAAGTGTCCTAAAATTAGATATCATAACATATAAAAGAGTCATCACTTTCCAAGCATCCGAGGCTGCTTTTGTTGCCTAAAAGACGATAAACTCGACATCAAAACCAACTCTAAATAGCATTATTTATGAGACAATATCAAGACATGACAAATGCTTACAACTTTCAAACCAGAGGATTCGTGATGGGAAGCACCATACTCCTTTATAGCTGCGCTTTCTTTCCTTCTAAAGACCTCGTGAGATTTCATCGTTCCCTTGTTCATCTGACTTTGTCTTTTTTTGAATTGAGTTCTTTGTTTCGCACATTACTCATGACCATAAGCCAATCCTTTGAGACACAACCAAAGATGCTTCTTATTTGGCTACCCGATAAACGCCTAAAGATCTCGTAAAGACATTCATCAGGGAGCACCTAACTGATGCATTGTTTTCTTTATTCGAAAAGAGACTATACGGGTCACTTATTCGCACCCGTTTGTAAGGTCGGTTCTAAAGATCATGAACAACCAACAAACGCGTCGAATCCATGGAACATAAAGATCTTCCCTTGTGATGTTCATCATCACCTACAAATCCAAATTCCAAAATCAACAATCAATGCAATAACCATGGCATTCTTTGCAAAAAAAAAAAGGACAATAAGTTGCATATAAATCACCATAGGTATGTTTACTATACCAAACATAATCATCAAATGTAGCATTTTTTTATTACAATTAGTTATGGTTGAAGAAACTAAGTATGATCCAAAGATTAGTGTTTAACTTCACATTCAAAGTTCATACTTCACATGATAGCATTTTCTTGATTTAAACTTAGTTATATTCTAAGGTTATAAAGTAATAATCATAAAAACTTTTATGTTAATGCTTCTAACATAAATCTAAAGTTACCAGATAAACAAATGCTTAAATCATACAAAAATGTATATAATGAAACTAAAAAATATAATAATAATAAACAAAAAAAACAGAGAATACAGAAATTCAAGAAACACCTAGAAACCCAAATTAAGTTAAGTACCTTGCTTTCTAGGGCTGACCATGAATTCGAGAACCCCTCATCAACCCCTACATAGTGATTATTTAAATATACATGGAATCAAATTCTAGGCTTTCAATAGATCGGTGATGAATAGAACTGCAAAGAGATGAAACTCACCAACAAAGTCATGCAAATCTACTTCACCATCGATACAGTGCACTGGGCATTAACAATTTATCTTTGGCTGTTAACAAAGGGCCTTGAATTATATAAAAGGGGGTGGAGGTTACAAATTATATATATTCTCATTTGATTATCATCATTAGTGAATTTAATCAAAGCAGTTTAATTGTCTATTCAATCCGTTTGAATTGTGCATTCATTACGTTCTCTAATTTGTTAAAGCACATGGTACAAGCATCTTAATGTATCACATGGTACAAGCATCTTAATGCATTGATAAGGGCATAAAAGGAAGAAAAGTGGTCAAGTTTAGACAATTACACTTGTGACTTTTAAGTTGCCACCTTAACTTTGACATTTTGGACCTTTTTACCCATTGCTCCCTCTTTATAATGTAATATAGATAGTAGTGGTATTGGTCGGGGTAGTCGTGGTCGTGGTACTGTGGTAGTAGTAGTAGCAAAAGTGGTGGCAGTGGTACCCAAATATAATCGTTGTTTAAGACAAATCGGGTTAGAAAACACTTTTCAAAAGAGACTTGGTGACACCCGCCGCATCGCGCGGGCTAACCTACTAGTATATTAATTTATATATAAGTATATAACAAGTGATAATATTCACAGTCACGAGTGAAGTTGATGCGAGTAATCTTTTGGGGTTTAGTGACAAACATGTGGCACAGATTCTAATCAGCACAAAAGAACACAAATTTTAGGAATGTTAAAAGAATGTCTGCCATTAAAAATTGTGTTTTTTCCCGTTGTTGCATGCTTGTCATCATTCCCTCCTAACGGTCATTTTCCACCTTTAACTGCAATAATATACAAACCGCACCATCGAAATAGTGACCTTTAAAACGGTCAAAATTAAAAAAAAAATGTTGAAAAGTTAGAAAAAGTTAAATTAGTAAAGTTGGAGAAAAAGTTGACATAATTAAAAATCAATTATCGGGTGATGGCGGTATGGATGATATTATTGATGAACCAAACACTTGTTACATTTTTTAATCTTTATATAGTTGTATCATGAAAAGACAATATTGCAGACCTTTTTGTTGCAAAGCTGAATGTAACATTATGATAGATACTTATTACCCAAAAACAAAGAGAGATAATATATTTTTTCAATAGATTTATGTGTGTGTGTGTGTGTTTAGTTATTTTTCTAACAGTTTTGTGATGATATGTACATGAACAAAATAAAAATAGCATATGAAAGAGAGAAAAATGAATGAACATGATCGTTTTTAATAAATGAACTATACACAAAAAAAATAATAGCTAAATTGGAATTAAAGGTATTCTTTTAAATGGAGTTACTTTAGTTAGGTTAAAAAATTATTATTTGAAAACATGACATTTGAAGTTTATAAAAATAACACTTTATTGATGTAAAATGTTAAACCAAGCATTCAAACAGATTTATACGCCTGTTGTTTACCTTCCACATACATGAAAATTTACAACCTTATACGGATGATCTTTAAACCTCAATGTCTAACATATCTTAATTTCACTTAAGATTACGTAACTTTTCTGAAGTATACATAAACTATCATTTATCTTCGTTGTTCAAAAATAGTTATCATTTATCTTACAACACATTAGGGTATATACATCATGTTAGACGTATAAGTGTGAATTTCTAACATAGCACAAACTTCATGGGTTTTAGTTAGTCTAAACATGTATGGGTGAGTTTTGAGATGAAACACGATCACATTTAGCTAAATGGGCCAGGTTCATGTCATTTTAACAGGTTTGCGAATGAATGTATTTATTTGATAATCACAAGAAACAAGAGCAGTATAATAACTTTAAGTTCTTTAATACTCTGTGCTTTATAAACTGTTTTACTGAAATCCATTTATTCATAGAAATTCGCGAAAAATTACATCAAGATAGCGGGCAGGCGGGCAACAAGCTGCGCCGCCACCCCTTTCTGGACAGCAAACCCTAGCCTACTAAAAACGAACCCCTGCCCCCCCGGAGTCATGACACTGCTATGAATAACCCGTTGGACTCTGGTCAGGAAACGGATGGCTTCCGGTGCCAAAGCGCCAAATGTATCAAATGCCAGGGGTACGAAAACGTGTTGGTTCTCCTCACAGGCTTTAGCATGCTTCTCAACTTTCTTCGCCTCCGCTTTCCGCACCGCTTGCCCTGCTACAAAACCGGTATCCCTCAAACCAACCAGCGGAGATACGCCTGTTAAGTCGACACAAGCGTGTTTCCCCCCGGCCCACCCAAAGACAAGCAAGTCTGCTGGACGTAGGGTGGATCTCCCTTCTGTGGGGTCCGAGAGGAAATTCACAGGAGCCTCTTTCTTGGCTGAGATCCCAGCCCTTCTTAAAATGTCCCAAAGAACGTCCCGGACCAGTCATGCCTATATTTGAAGCCAGGCAACTCCTTACAGTGAACCGCGTGTTCCCCATATTCGTCCAAGCATGCCTTACGGCAAATCGGACAGACCTCATCTTCGTGGTACATGGGGATCACCAAACGATATTTAAGAATCGCCCTGTATTCAACCCCAGACATTGTTTGGCCCAAACCTTCGATTGGGATAACATTCAGGAAATCTTGGGCATGGGGGCTTTGCAAACATTCAATAACAGCCTTTTGGCGGGGGGACAGATCAAAAGATTCACCCAGGCTCTGTGCGATTTTGCCAAAAAGGGCATTCGCCAAAGTTTTCTGAGGCTTTGGGGGGGCGGTGTCCTTGTTAGTGTAAAAAATAATAAAAGTCCGGGTCTATTAGATTATATTCATATGTTGTACCAATATATAGTGTGCGTAGTGTTTGAGTCCATGTTAGTTTGACATGCCAATCTGCTAACACTACCCGTCTAACCTAGCTACACAATCATTTATCCTAAAAAAAATTAGTTAACTACTTTGTATTTCCTATATTAATTAATACGTGTGTGTGGTGTTCGAGTCCATTTTTTTTAAACAGCAAGTAGTGCAACCGGTGGAGCTTCAACTAACACCTTAGGCCAGTTTGTACTGATTACCCATCCACCTGGATTAGAGATCTCCCCGGTTTGAGTCCATGTTGATTTGACATGCCAATCTGCTAACACTATCGGTCTAATCTAGCTACACAATCATTTATCCTAAAAATAAACTTAGTGAACTGTATTTCCTATGTTGATTTGACATGCCAATCTGCTAACAATATCACTTGGGAGAGCTGGAAGAATTTCGAGGTCGTGAGTCTATTGTAATCTGGGGTGTTTCTTCCCAGTTTTGTTGTTGGGAGTGTCGTTTTTTCTCTGTTTCGTTTGTTTTGTATCCCCTCCAGTTTCTTGCTGGGTCTATATATCTATATATATATAGTTTTTGGCCGTTAAAAAAAAAATTTAAAACATGTATAGAAATTCCTTCATTAAATGTCGATGCTCGATCTGACATTTGAGATCTCATCTCCATAGTTGACGGGTCAAGTGGAGGACAGCCACAGGTTGCTTGTTTTTGGGATCAGAATCCTCAACTTGTATTTTCATTTTGTATTTTAAATCAAATAATTTCTAATTTATTTTATTAGGAAACAATAATATATTTTTAGCATTATATCCTGTGACTTCAAACGTGTGTTAAACTTCGTTCCATAATAGAATCATTCAATAACTTTAGTGTTACATAATATAATCATTCCATAATTTATGCAACTTGTTTTCATGTTTTCAGTGTTTCTTGTATGTATCTTCTGAAGCAATTACTTTTTTTTTTCTCCAAATAAGAGTTAAATTAAATTCACAAAAAAAAATATATAAATAAAATAATCAGGACACTAAATTGCAAACCAACTTTAATCGTATAATGAAACTGACAGAACCACCCAAACCAAGCTAAATACGCCACTTCAGCTAGGATAGGAATATGAATATCACGAATCAATTCACGGATCAAAAAACCGGGTTTCACGACTTGAACCAATCCAGTTAACCAATTGGCTGGGATATTCATAAAAAATAAAACCTAAATATTTTACTTTATATAATCTAGGAAAATTAAAAAAAAAAACACAATAATGATAACACATGTATGTATGTATGTATTTTCACTTTCTTTAATCAATGTAATACTTAAAAAGGTAGAACATTTGTTTTTAATGCCTACCATTTTACGGAATTTTTAAGGATACTGAAAACATTGAGAATGTAACACTTACGTGTTAAAAACCCAAACCTTTAAACCGAATCAATTTGGCCGGTCTGTCTAGTCCAGCTGACCTAGCAAACCCAACCGGTCTTGTTTGGTTCATCAACAATAACAATTACCAGTTTGATAAGAAATAACATCAAAACAACCAAATTCTACCGTAAACATCATCCTAGTAGATGGCGTTACAGATTGAAGACTTAATCTTGTATCAGTTTGTTAAAAGGGAGCAAACTTGGAGGGTGTTTTGAGAAAGTTTTTCATCCTAGTTAGAGTCTAATAAGGTTTCTTGTTTAGATAGTTATCAAAATGAATAGATAATTATTATGTATCCTAGTTTACTAAGGATAGGTAGATTATATATATAAGGAAGTTTATGTAATCAAATTCATCCAATAATAATAACAAGAACAAGTTTAGACTCAATATTCAGTCTTTGATATCTAATTTCCAACAAGTGGTATCAGAGCTCAAGGAAAAACGATAAAGGAGGAGATCGAGGTTGAGTGCAGCGAATAAGATCACCGGTAACAGGAGTCCGGCAAGACATCGATTGGCGAAGGACGTGCAAACCGATTCTTGCAGACGGGTTCAAGGTAGACCAGTGATCAAAGGGTAACGGCTGCAATCGCAGGTTTGATCGGGACAGAAGAAGGAAGACAAGGTTGTTGCGATCAAGAGTGCTTGCGACGGGAAACTTACCTATTTTCCGGCGTCAAAGGAACCGACGAGGAATCAGCAACTAGCAGGGGCTCGACGGACCGAAGCACCCTACGGAATTAATCAGACCGCAGCGGCAGAAGGCACAAACCAGGAGTTCTGTTCATCTGGGTTTTTTCGGTGTCAAAAGGAATCGACGAGAAGGAACAAATCTGTTTTAGCCGTCAAAGGATCGACGGAGGAAACTACCAGCTCAGTACGGCACGGCAGACGTTGTTAGGCCAGCAACAGAAGAGAAGGTATCAACCGGTGGTTGCAGCGAGTGTCCGGTCAAGGTCGGAGTTACTGGCGGAACTTGTGGTATTGTGTTTTGAAGAAGAAGAAGACTAAAAGGTTTTGTCTTCTAGTGCTAGTACTACAAAAGAACTTTAACGACATATGTGTTGTTTTTGAAGGTTCGAGAAAAACAATAGTATCACAGTAGGTGTGATTTATTTTTTAAGGAAGGATGGGTGATGTGGTGAAACAACCCGTTATAACAAAGGATAACAACCCGATATCTCTTCAAGTACCGTTGTTGACACCCACGAACTACACGGTGTGGGCAATGAAGATGAAGGTAATCTTGAGTGTCAACAGTGTTTGGCAGATGATCGAACCCGGGACCACAACCGATGCTAGAAAGGATAACATAGCAACCGCGTTGATTTTTCAAGCTATACCCGAAGAATTAGTTCTCCAAATCGGGAACTTAAATTCGGCTAAGGAGATGTGGGACGCAGTGAAAGTTCGACACCAAGGAGCCGAAAGGGTGAAGGAAGCAAGACTTCAAACGCTAATGTCCGAGTTCGAAAACTTGCGTATGAAGGAAAACGGTACTGTAGATGATTTTTCAAGCAAGATTGCAAGTATTGCATCTAAGTCGGCCTCGCTTGGAGAGAAGATTGAAGAATCCAAGCTTGTGAAAAAATTCTTGAACGGTTTACCCAAGAAGTTCATTCACATGGTGGCATCCCTTGAACAAGTCATTGACCTAAAGACCGTGGCATACGATGATATAGTAGGACGTTTGAAAGCCTATGAAGAAAGGATAGGTCCCGAAGAAAACTCTACAGGTTCTAGTTCAAAAAACGACCAACTCTTTTTGACTTATGAGGAATGGGAAGCCAAGAAAAAGGAAGGGTATGATCGAGGCAAAGGAACGACCGAGTCTAGTCAAAGAGGTCGTGGTCGCGGTCGAGGAAAATTCGGGCGTCAAGATAGAGACAAGGAACCGGATCAAAAACCAAAGAAGGACCGTTCAAAGATAAGATGTTTTTGATGTGATGAATTAGGGCATTTTTCATCAGATTGTCCTACACGTAGGAAGGATGAGGATGATGAAAACAATCTTATTCAAGATGTTGAACCGGTTCTTTACTTGCAAACGCATGTTGAAGTTTAACGAGATGAAAGGACTCGTTGGTGTTACAAGATTAGGGGGGTGAATGAAGACTTAATCTTGTATCAGTTTGTTAAAAGGGAGCAAACTTGGAGGGTGTTTTGAGAAAGTTTTTCATCCTAGTTAGAGTCTAATAAGGTTTCTTGTTTAGATAGTTATCAAAATGAATAGATAATTATTATGTATCCTAGTTTACTAAGGATAGGTAGATTATATATAGAAGGAAGTTTATGTAATCAAATTCATCCAATAATAATAACAAGAACAAGTTTAGACTCAATATTCAGTTTTTGATATCTAATTTCCAACACAGATGTAATATCACTATCTATTCCGATTAAAGCAAAACAATAAAAGATACAAACTCTTATCACGCTTATCATAGCTTTCTTCTAAAAATTATTCCATATCAAACCACCACTTGCACTTGTCAGTAGATTATCATATAGAATATAGAATTCCAACAATAACTCAATATATTGATTTTATCACTATAGATTAATCACTTAATACTAAATGTAAATGTACCTCATTATTACACCAACAATTTCAAATCAAATAATTATAGATGTTTGAATACATGACCAGGGTGGTTCAAGCTCAAAATAAATGAGGAAGCTCAGCTCGGCTTGAGCACAATCTCAAAGTTAAATGAGCCGAGCCGAGCCGAACTAGGATCGAGCTCGATTTGGTTAGAAAATAAGTCGGCTCGTCTTATGTGTGGCCCTCGGGGACAAAAGTATGGTTGCATTAATTTTAACGTTATTATACTAATTTCGTGAAATAACGTTAAAAATGACGGGCGGTTATTCATGCATTGGGTGGTGTCGTTGATAGCCAAAAGACAAGGGGGTACATACACCAATCGGCTTGATAGAAAACCACTATTGAGCCAGAGGTCTCACTAGAAACAGGCTCTGTAAGATTAATAGAATATTTGATTGATTCGTTATTAACTAGAGGATTACAATATATAGAGATGATGAAAACCCTAGATACCTAAAGTGGGCCCGTGGGCTCACACTAATAAACATTAATTCCAATACTCCCCCGCAGTTAAAGCGGTAGAAAATCGGACGCTCAGACTGAAAAATACGATAAAACATAAACAAAAAACAATAATAAAAAAAGTAGTTTCAATCTCGGTTCTTGACTTGTAACTCGAAACTTCTGCCAAAATTTCATAAGCTTGCAATCTTCAATCAATAATCTTCAATCCCATAATATTGAATACTTGACATTAATTTGGTCTATGGTTTACCCTGCTTTAATTTCTTTGTTCTTGGAATAATAACACAAGATCGGCAAGATCCCAATCGGCTATGGCTAGAGGAAACAAGGAAGAAAGATGTCGACAACCGGTGACCATGGTCTAGCGCGGTGTGTCAAAGAGAGATGATGAAGGTCGTTGACCGTGGTCAAGCGACGATATCGAAAAGAAGGGAGATCCTTAGATCAAAGAAAGAGAACCGATCAAACTGTGTTTTGATAGGCTGAGATCGGTGACAGCGGACCGGGTCAAGCGAGAGAAGCCGATCAGAACAGAAGCAGGGCTGGGCCGTGTTCCTGTAAAGTAGTGGCGGCAAGGGGTAGAACAATTCTCGGCTGTAAATCGAGAAAGTCGGTTGGCAAGTGGCGGTTGGGATTTATGCTCCATACAACACAAGCAACCAACCTCATACGAGAAAAGCTTGGGCAGGAATTAAATAGAAGAAACCGGCAAGTTTGGTGGTGAGGCAAGCTAGCACACACCCATGGAACTTACGACTTGGATTTAAGAAAGCAAAAGCAAGCAGGTAGCCACAGCCACACACCTCAATTAGTTTTAATTGATCCAGGTGTGGTGGAGAATATTGAAGGAGTTCGATAGAAGATGAGTGGGGCAGTCATAATGGCAGCGGTGAAACTAAACAGTGTTTAGAAACAAAAAAAAATAAGAGAAAAATGAACGGAAAACTAAAACGAACAGTGGACAGGGCGACGGCGGTGGCGGCTCGCCGGCCGCCGCCCTGTCTAGGGTTTTTCTAAGGCGGTGACGGCTAGGGTTTGTATTTTCTGGTGGTGCAGCGGAAACGGTATAGAGCCTAGGCTGGCTCTGATACCATGTAAGATTAATAGAATATTTGATTGATTCGTTATTAACTAGAGGATTACAATATATAGAGATGATGAAAACCCTAGATACCTAAAGTGGGCCCGTGGGCTCACACTAATAAACATTAATTCCAATAGCCTCTCTATTCTCACGTGATAGAGGTAAGTTTGTCTACATCATACTCTCCTCAGATCCTACTTTAGCTTTTGCAATTATTAAGATTAACTAAGTATGATGATGATGATTTTCAAGTTCCTTTTAAGCGAGCTACGAACCAAATTGCGAGTCACGAGCATTTTTTAACAGCCACGGCTCTTGAAATCACATCGCCTCTACGGGGTAGTAGCCCCACATTGTCAATCCCTTATTTAATAGTTTTGGCATCTTCCATGGTGTGGCATGACCCTATCACTCGATTATTCCCCCCACCGTCTCCATTACATATACACACACAGTAACTCTACCCCTCTCACCTCACGCTATACATGTGACCAATCTCCCTCATTCTCTCTCTCTCTCCATAAATTCGTTCTCCCTCTGCAGTAGCGGCAGCAGCAGCCATTTCCTCATAACCCAATGGCTTCTTCTACCTTCCTCTTTTTATATCTTTTATTATTATCTCTGTTTCTTCCACACCTTATCCTCTTCACCCATGCTTCTAAGGTTTATGTAGTCTACATGGGTAGCACTGATAGTCAAGACCCACATGATATTATCTCTCATAACCATAGAATTCTTTCCTCTGTCCATAGTGGAAGGTACTTATTATTTATTAATATTAACATTAATAATACTCTTCATACTTAAAAGAATAAATTCCCATAACAATTTATACTTTTTCCTCTTCATTTAGGTTCTTATTTATTTATTTATTTTATTATAATGTATAGTGTTGAAGAAGCACAAGCTGCTCATTTGTATAGTTACAAACATGGGTTTAAAGGGTTTGCAGCAAAGCTAACAGAGGATCAAGCCCTCAAGATTTCCAGTAAGTATATATACATATACTTATATACTATGTTATGAACAATATTACAAGAAGCTTTTACAAGACGTTAGTGTTGTGGGGTCGTGACATAAGGGTTATGTTGTGATTGCAGAGATGGAAGGTGTGGTGTCAGTGTTTGAGAATACGAGGCGAAAGCTACACACGACACATTCGTGGGACTTCATTGGTTTGGCTGAGGAAGAAAGTATGGAAATCCCAGGTTTTTCGACCAGGAATCAAGTCAATGTCATCATTGGTTTCATTGATACAGGTATCGTTTTCATTTGATTAATGTTTGTGGGGTCAGGTAGAAACAAGTGTATATAAGTGTTTCATGTTTACAATTAGTGTCTGTCATATTCATTGCAGATATTGTTTCAAGATTTTGTAATAACTACTAAGCATCACTTTTTACACAGTAAAAAGTTACTGATATCATTAATGATTTGTTTTGATGTATTATTTTGTAAATGTTGACATAGGAATTTGGCCGGAATCACCGAGTTTTAGCGATGCGGGCATGCCTCCAGTGCCAGCTGGATGGAAAGGGATATGCCAATCAGGGGAAGCATTCAATAGTTCTAATTGCAACAGGTTTCATTCAGTTATTTGACTTATTTCCATATTTGATTTAAAATGAGATGATTAGTATTATTTATGTTCGGCCCGTTTGATTTTCTAACAGGAAAGTGATAGGAGCAAGATATTATCACAGTGGATATGAAGCCGAAGAGCGTTATAATCTGGAAAAGAAACAAGATGGATATGATGATGATCCGAGGAAGAAAGTATCATATCGGTCACCACGAGATAGCAGTGGCCACGGAAGCCACACAGCGTCCACAGCAGCCGGCCGCTATGTGCAGAACATGAGTTATAACGGGCTGGCTAGCGGTGGAGCAAGAGGTGGTGCACCACTGGCTAGGATAGCGGTATACAAAACATGTTGGGATTCAGGTTGTTATGATGCTGATATATTAGCTGCATTTGATGACGCTGTCAGAGACGGGGTCCACATCATGTCATTATCGCTCGGCCCTGATGCTCCTCAGGGTGACTACTTTAGTGATGCCATTTCCATCGGCTCGTACCACGCGGTTAGCCGTGGGATAACTGTTGTTTCGTCGGTTGGTAACGAAGGCACTAAAGGGTCTGCTACAAATCTTGCTCCTTGGCTTATTACAGTTGCAGCTAGTTCAACAGATAGAGAGTTTACTTCTAAAGTTCTAATGGGAAATGGTGTTAGAATAAAGGTAAATATGATAGTCATTTTATATTATTTTTAATCAAGAAAAGTGTCACAGTTAATAAATTCTTTACATTCATATACTTTTTTTTTTATTTATTTTTGGGATTTAATAGGGAGAGAGTCTTAGTATGCATCAAATGAGGGCTCCAGCAAGAATCATATCAGCTTCAATAGCAAACAGGGGTTACTTCACCCCTTATCAATCCAGGTGAAGAAACAGGTACTTTTGTTGATAGTTTACGAAACAGACACGTGTCTTGTGTAAAAGAAGTCTTAAAATCTTCTTTTTTGTGTAGTTACTGCTTAGAAAGCTCGTTAAACTACACAAAGACTAGAGGTAAGGTGTTGTTATGCCGCCACGCAGAGCGGTCAACAGAGTCAAAGCTGGCTAAGAGTGAGGTGGTCAAAGCAGCCGGTGGAGTTGGAATGATATTGATTGATGAAACCGACAAGGATGTGGCAATTCCGTTTGTGATCCCCGCTGTTATTGTTGGAAAAAGAATGGGAAACAGGATTCTGTCCTACATTAATAGTAATACGCGGTCAGTGCCTTCTACCTATATATAGTTAATAATCGTGTTCGAATAACTTTTTTGACATAGTACTAACGCGGGTTTCCATCTCAATATAGCAATGCAACATCAAGGATTTTCGCTTCTAACTCCAAATTAGGAGCACAACCTGCCCCTCGAGTCGCATCGTTCTCTTCTAAAGGTCCTAATGCTTTAACCCCAGAAATTTTGAAGGTAAACAATTAGTGACACTTATGTTGCACATTTTACCACATACATATTTTAGTATAATAATAATAATAATAATAATAATAATATATTAAACTATTTTACCTTTTTTATAGCCTGATATTGCAGCTCCGGGATTGAATATCCTTGCAGCGTGGTCACCTGCAGTTGGAAAAATGAACTTCAACATTCTTTCTGGGACGTCAATGGCCTGCCCACATGTAACCGGGATTGTAGCCTTGATCAAAGCCGTTCATCCGACATGGTCTCCATCTGCTATCAAATCTGCAATCATGACAACGGGTAAAGTTTAAACTAGATGTATTAAGCTTATTAGTTATTACCATCTTTATGATGAAAGATATTGATATAAATATCAATAATGCAGCTACGGTTTTTGACAAAAACGGAAAACCAATGAGAGTTGATCCTGACGGAAGAAGGGGAAATGCCTTTGACTATGGCTCGGGCTTTGTTGACCCTACAACGGTTCTTGACCCTGGTCTTGTATATGATGCAGAGCCCACAGACTACAAATCATTTCTTTGCTCAATCGGTTATACTGAGAAAATGCTTCGCCCAATAACCAGAGACAACAGCACTTGTAACAACCGAGCATTTTCTGTGCCTTCCAGCCTCAACTATCCTGCAATTTTAGTACCAAACCTCAAGTCAACTTTCTCAGTTTCTAGAACTTTGACTAATGTCAACAAGCAGAGACATACGACTATTTACAGAGCGGTGGTGACGACTCCACACGGGATTGAAGTAAGCGTACACCCTCGCAGAATAGCCTTCACCGGTTATGGTCAAAAAGTCAACTTTACCGTCACTTTCAAGATCTCTACACCATCTAAGGGTTATGTGTTTGGTTACTTACAATGGAAACATAGAAACTCGCGCGTGACTACACCTTTAGTTGTCCGAGTTGCGCCTTCTAAGTTGGGTGAGGCCGTATAATCAGGAGCCAAAGGAGGGGGGTATAGCTTGTGGTTAGCAAATATACACATGTTTTTGTTTATTCTGTTTTGTGCACTTTTCTTGAACATGGTATATATATTTAAGCACATTAAAACATTGTAAATTTAGCATCTTGCATTTTCTGTTTTAAAAAGGATCCATGGACAAAACTACCATCACAAGGTTGGTGTGGATGAAAATTTTATCATTCACTGTTACATTGCACTTAAAAGGATAATCAATCACAAACTTTATTTAACAATTACTCAAATCCTGTATAAAGTAAACCTTTTTTATTATCTGATAGGAGTGATAGGACTAATTCTTTCCATTTAGTAGCAATTCATTCACCAAAAACAAAACATTTAATAAACCTTAAACTAAATTAAAGGATGAATTCTATTACAGAAATCACAAAAGAAAACCTCGATGATTTGAAGGATGAATTTAAGAGGATTGGATATCAAAATTAAAATGATGGAAATTAGAAAGTGAATGCTACTTGAGATTTGGGAGTTCTACTGTTTTGATTGAGTCATGGCATTGAAACAAAAATTAATAGGTTATGATCATTAGCCAAAGGGATTATAGCCCAGCGACATCTTGTTGGTGAGTTTACAAGGGGTTTTTCAAATAATTATGAGTTTCCTTCTGAATTGTGGACTTGGTGGTGGAATATGATCGCGTGGTAACTTTGATGACACGATAATACTCCAGTGATCCGTGAGTGATTCCAATTGGCCGTTCATAAAAAAAAGGTTATGCTCATTAAATGGATTAACAAAGAACACAAATATTGGGCTGCCATGGTAGGCTGTTGTGGATCGAGACAACATGCATTAATTGGTTGGACTGAATTAAAAAGGCCCATACGAGAAAAGAAGTCGGTGGAAAATTCCATAACTGAAAAGGAGATATTACGAAGAAGCTGGGGGATTTTTTTGACGGCTGACTCGGGGCATAGCCAAAAGAAGAAGAAAAGAAAGAGGAGTCTTTACGATGAACAAGATGCTCAGTTAAATCTTCCGTAACTTCCTCTAGACGAATAGTTCGATTAGGTTTTGCACGTTTTCTTTTTATTTTCAGTATTGGATTATGTTTTGCTTGTGATGATCAACAATTAAAACATTGGTGATGCATTAGTTAAGCAAACAATTGATTTGTGTTTTGAGTCTTTTATTTACAACTTGTTCGGTTGATGACAAAACTTAGTAACGAGTTGGGTGACATAAAGAGGGTTGGAGTTGACGCTTACAATTGGGTAGTTAATAGGGTTTGATGACAAGAACTTGTGCTACCAGTTAGTTAACTAATTTTCAGAACTATGTCTATGTGGTTCTCAATTTATAAGCTGAAAATTGTGTGAAACCTAAAGTTTAGAGAGAGTTTATTCTTTATTATTATTGTTTTCTATTCGAATAACTTAATCAACTTTTTCAAGTACAACAACATTCTACTTCATAAATTTTTTTTTGAACGACCAATTGGCATCACTCATGAATCACTAGAGTATCATCGTGCCAGCAATGTTACCACGCGATCATATTCCACAACCAAGTCACCAATTCAGGAGGAAACTCATAATTATGAGAAAACCCCCTTGTGAGATTCGAACCCAGGACCTTATAGTCCCTAAGTCTTATTCCACCATCAAGATGCCGCTGGACTAATTAATATTATTTTTAATTAATTAGTTTAATTGATAAAATTGCTATTAACGCTAACCACATACTCCTCGTGGTTCGACAACCCTACTTCCTATAATACAGTTCTTGTAGCTAAGGAGTTGTTTTTAATATAGTTTTTTATTAGCACTCGACACGCGATCACCACTAACTGGGTTAGTTCTTAGTTAACAAAAGCTCATTGTAGGAAAATACGTTAAAAGTTGGGATTGTTGTGGGGGATTTCTTAAATACAGATTATTGCTGGCAAATAAAGCAAAGTTTGGATTATTAAAATCTAATTCTCCTTTTACTTTCAACTTTGGTCCTCCATACTTTTCAACTTTTGCAAGTTTTTCGTTTTACATTTCGTTCTAAATTTTATGAGTTAACACGCCGCAATTTGCATGTGCGGTGCAACTTTTTTTCGTCTATTTTTTCCCGTTTTACAGATCTGTCGCAACGCGTCTATCTTTCCCCGTTTGACAGGTTCGTTCTAAAATATATTCTTTTATGGTTGTAAATGCCAGAATCTATTTAAGGGAAGGAAGCTGAACATAGAGCCGGTTAGATTCGGTAGGGTTGAACCGCTTTGACATGGACGTGCTAGGGTTTAGCGAGTGACGATTGAACCAGCAACCCAATTGTAGTGACTGGACCCGAGTAAAAATATATTTTTAACACTATATATCAGAGAGTGTTTGTGAATCAATCCTCTAATGTTTGTCAATTAATCCCATAAGAGATTACTAACGGCATCTTCATAATTCGTCATCAACATCGTGTCAATTTACATTATGTTACTTCATAATAAGTTGTTTACCGTTTGGATCGGCAGTTGTATGTTTACAATCTAGAAAACTTATTCTAAAAGGAACAAGTGAAGTAGTGAACCAACCATGGTTCATATCTTGTCTGAGCTAGGTGTGTACAACAAGAGTTTTTCAAGAGCTTCACCCGCATGCAACTTTGTCGCGAACCTCAGTTTCCTGTAATCTTCAAAACTGGTAGGAACATACTTGCGCGGATGCTCATCGTCCACAAGTTCCGGTGATGGTTCCACTTTCCCTTTTGGTCCTAAAAGGAATGATGCAACCGACACTCGTATCTTCGAATCTTTGCATTGCACCCTATGCTTCACATTGTGAAATCTTCCATTGCTCCAAACCTTCAATCATGATTAAACACCGGCCATTATCTAAAAACAGTGCTTTCACGGCAATAGAGCAACCAGTGGCAAAACCAGAACTTTTAGTCTGGGGTCATCATAAGGTTCTTTTTTCTATTAGTTACAGTTATTTGGTCCAATTTATTTTTTGTTTAAAAAAACTCACATCTTATATTGAAATATCCAACAAATTCCAATGACTAGGAGTTTAGCAAACCCTCTTGAGCCCCCTCTGGTTCCGCCCCAGGGATATTTAAAAGACGGTTTAAGACGTACAGTTGCCATGTCACCGATGTTAACAAGAAGGGTGCCTGGCCATGGGTCGATGGGAATAAAGTCGTCGGACTTGTTCATGACTTCTAAACCACAAACCTCCTCATCGTCTTGGAGGATTGTAAGGAAACCGGAGTCTGTGTGTGTATTGATGCCGGTGAATCCAACAGTTTCATGGGTGAAGTGGTACTTGTTTATCTTGAACAGATATGTCCAAGTCTCAATACCAATATTTGTTTTAATACCTAAACCTTCAGCTAACTTCTTCACGATCCCCACAAAAAGCTCATATACTGCTTCGGTGTATCTTATGATTATCTCTCTGTTAAATATATATAGAAAATAATTGAAGTCATAAAACTTATAAATTAAAATTTGACATAATTTTTCTAGCGCCTTGCTAGCCCTTTATATTATATATAAAGTGTGTTTGCTGTTAAAAAAAAAATTTGACATAATTTTGTCTGGTACTAGAAAAATGAAAATTCATCGAACAGCTTTTCAACAACGGATAAATTAAAATCCAAATATGTCATTTACGTATTTTTTTTTTTTGAACGGCAAATATTTGTACCACCTTATAGAAAATTATGGCTTTAGGAACATGTTGGCAATATCGGTTGTTGCTAGTTTTATGTTATGGATTATCGACGATTATTAGCTTCACATTAGGTCTTGCCGTTAATATATTTTCTTTTAAATTAGTAGTAATTTATCATCCGTTAATATATTTTTACTTTAAATATCACCAACTTGGTAAAGGCACGTGCTTTTTAGAGAAGGCGTCTCAAAAGTTTAAAACTTAGATTAGAGGAATATTACGTAGTGTAAAGTAGAGTAAGATTCGTTTTTTTTTTTTTAAATATGTCATCGTCCATTTCTTATAAAATTAGTATAAGATCTCTATCAACAAATAAATAATTAACTCTACTTTTAAGTTTCGATTTTCCTATGCGAGAAAAGTTAGAACACCAAAACGGCTTTTGGATATTTTATTTACATCTTTCGTGTGTTTTTTTGTTTTACTCGTATTTTTGTTCTAAATATTAAATTACTAAACAAAATCCATAAAACGGTGCATGCTAATCAACCAAACGGCACCTATTTCTCGATAGGCTATATATCGAGAAATAAAGGCCGTTTGACTGGATTTTTAACGTTCAATGATACCAATGCCCAACTATCCGGAGACCCCGCCACTTAGGTGAAAGCTCCCCATACGCTCAGGTTTACCAATAGCACTAGGTAGCCTAAACCCGCCCGTCAGAAGTAGGCCCGCTGCGGTAAAACCCGGATTGGATCCCCAAGCTCTAACCCTCATTTCCTATCCCACAAATAAATCAACAACTAGTAGCGGTCTTTTCAATACCGGTATTTTGAGTAGTGGTATTTTCAGTATTGGTATCAGTAAAATTTACCTTTGATGAGGTGAGGCGTCCAATTGAGAGCAAAAGTTGTCAACTTGGTGAGGGGAGGTCATGTGATAAAGCCCAAGTGTTTCATGGAACGGATTTGTGGGCGTGGGAGCCTGCATATACCCACTCCCGCGGATAACATCGACATTCCTGCGCTTGATCTCGACTGGTGAATCAAAGAGTGATCTAACAACGGCCTTCATCTCGGACATCAGCGTTGCGGGAAGGACCTCATGGTGGTTGAGCAGCCTAAAACAGCCCCACTCTTCACAGGCTGCGATCAGTTTGGATGTTTGGTTAGGAAAATCATGTAGATCTATCACAGGGATGCTGCTTTCCTTGGCCATGTTGTTTTGCTAAAAATGTGATGTGAAGCAAATTAGTTATTTATGGAAGTGGGTAGGCGGTTCCTTAATTTATGCCATTTTCTGCTTTTTTCCCACAATCAAATTATGTGTCACTATGTCACATTCTTTATTCCCACATGTCTATAAAAGTTTATAGATTTTGTCCACATTTAAATTTACATGGATATTAACTAAACTGACACAATTGTGTAGAGAAATTGATCAAGCATTAATAATAAAATATAAGCTAAGTTGGATTAGTTAAGTAAGGCTGTGATCCATTAGTGACTTAGGTGTTGGTTGTTTTTTCCAGAGGTAAATGTCTGTAGTCTACAGACCACGTCTGAAGAAGAAAAGGTGGACCAAACGTCAGCAGTCTGCAAGAAGAAGACTTTTGTTTTTTAACGTCTGTCGACTGCTAAAATAAACTGGTGGTGGGTGGTGGTGGTGGATGATGGTGGTGGTGGTGGACGATGGTCGTTGTGAACGGTGGTGGTAGTGGACGTGGTGGTGGACGGTGTTCGTGGTGGACAGTGGTGGTGGTGGACGGTGTTCGTGGTGGACAGTGGTGGTGGTGGTGGTGGTTGACAGTGGGTGGTGGTGTTTAACCCTCTGCAGTATTTAGAAGATATTAGAAGTGGCTAGGCCAAGTCTGCACCAATGATAGCTCACGTAAAGTTTTTTTTTAATGAAACGTCTTCGAAAAAACAAACAGTCTGCAGATGCAATGTTTGCGCGTGGTCTGCACGGTGCAAACAAAAAGAAGCTGCGCAGACCTTTTATAGAAAAACAAACAACACCTTATTGAATTTTGGTTTACCAATCTGATAACTGACAGCCATTGTTTTTGGAGTTAACTCAAGTCTTGAAGTCACGACAAGAAAAGGTTAACCGGAGAAAAGTAAAGATTAATTGGTTTGGGACTTTGGGCCATTGATGTAATATTTTAAAGTGGGCTGAATTTATATAAATTATGGTGGATTAATGAATTGGGCTTGGCTGCCAAGAACTAAGAAGGAACCCAAAGAAGAACTTAAAAAAACGGCAGTTTGCAGTTTGCACTTTGACGGGAAGTTGGAGATCACGTTAAGCGTCCGAATGTACGATAGTTGAATAGTGGAATAATCAGTACTATCCGTATTCGCTCTTCACCTGGATGCCGCAGAAAATAACGAGGAGAGTAAAAAATCGAACCTGGGTCACAAGGAACACCAAGTATTTTACCAACCACTCCACCACTACCTCATTGGCAATTGATTATTTCTTTTATGAAAAAATATACAGTGACAATATTTTTTTTTATATTGTAATATTCATTTCATCAAAGGGGTAAAATTACATAAGAATAGCAGGTAGGCGGGCAACAAGCTGCGCCGCCACCCCCTTCTGGATAGAGAACCCTAATCTAGAGAAAACAAATCCTCGCCCCTGGGGAGTCGAGAAGTTGTTGTGGACCACCCGCTGGACTCTCGTCAGAAATCTGATCGCTTCCGGTGCCAATGAGCCAAAAGTGTCAAAGGCCAAAGGGACAAAAGCATGTTGGTTATCCTCGCACACTTTAGCATGCTTTGCCACCTTGTTTGACTCTGCTCTAAGTACCGTTTGCCCCGCCACGAACCCACTCTCCCTGAATCCCGCTAAGGGTGACACACCCGTAAGGTCCACGCATGCGTGTTTCCCATCTTCCCAACCAAACACTAGCAGGTCAGCCGGACGTAAAGTGGACCTTCCTTCTGCCGGGTCTGTAAGAAAGTTAACTGGGGCCTCTTTCTTTGCCGAGATCCCTGCTCGTCTAAGAATATCCATTAAAACGTCCCGAACGAAATCATGCCTGTACTTAAACCCCGGTAACTCTCTACAATGGAGGGCATGCTCCCCATATTTATCCAAACACGCTTTACGACAAACCGGACATGTTTCGTCATCGGGAAAAATGGGAATCATCAAACGATATTTAAGGATTGCTCTATATTCCACCGCGGACATACGTTGCCCCAGTCCTTCGATAGGGATAACTGTTAGGAAATCTTGGGCGTGGGGCCTCTGTAAGCATTCCATGACGGCTTTCTGGCGTGGGGTCAAGCAAAAATTTTTCCCCAGACTTCGTGCGATTCGACAATAAAGTTCATTCGCCAAGGTTTTCTGTGGCTTTTTTGGGGCGGTGTCTTTATTGGAGAAACCGCCAAGATCAAAGTCTGGAAGATATTCATGCAGGTGTTCCAAAGCGCAAACAATATTGGTTTTATCATTTCTGTGATTGTGTTCAGATTAAAATCGGATTTAGGATTTGATTATGCATATGTATTAGATTTAACTTGTGAATTTTTTGTTATTCATGCATGTGTTTTATTATTTTTACTAGTTAATGATTAGAGTATATCATGTGTTTAATATAATTGGGTGTTGAGTAACTTACTATTTTGAACGCTTTATAACATTGTTTCTCATATTTGGTTTTCATCATTAGTGAACAAGGTGTGTTGATTGATAGCGTCGGATAGTATGTTAATTATCGATAAGTGCCCCATCATACATCATAAATAGTTGATTTAGAATCGTTAAAAGATCCCTTGTTTGATTAAAGTGTCCATTGTCCATGAATCACTTATGTTAAACAAGGTTATGTCTATACATCTACTTTTTGTTAACCACATAGACTTGCCATCTCTGCCTCTAAAACAAATGTGGCTCCAGTTAGAATGGGATGATCATAAGGATGTGACCTTAGTGCCTACATTTGAGAGTAATAGATCAATGTTGCTGACACTAAATGTTGGAAATTTTATAGACGGCTTTACGGGTTTAGCGTATTATCAAAACATAAGTTTGATATCACCATGGAGCTTAAGTTTGATGCCACCAACGGGCTTATTATGGCTATGCTCTAACAATACAATATATGTGCGATTGTAGCCAGTTGCGAAGCTTGACCAAAAACTTCGGGGGGTCGGAAATCACTAGTTTCGAGGGGTCGAAACTGTATATACCAAAAAATTTCTATACGAATACTATATAATCGGAACTTCTGAGCGAAAATTCGGGGGGCAGGCGGCAGCCGCCCCTCCCCGCCCCTTAAAAGCTCCGCCATTTGTAGCGAAAGACCATCACCAAGTTGTAGAAGAACGATATCCATGTACTTATTGTTTTAAATGTAATACAGTTCTCACATCTTTGTATTTAAATATGATTTTGTGATATAAATAGAATTAAGGGAAATTGTTCTTGAGATAAAACATCTTAAAATCAGACGATCGACTCCATAAGATTAGATGATAAGAGTGTACAAAGAAAATCGACTTGTGAGTTCTGCTTTAGAAGTTGGGGCATAAACCATTGAGGCTCGCATAGAGTTAAACGCTTGAGTCCCTTAGTAGAGGTTTCAAGTTGGAATCGAGTTGACGTTGGTGTTTAGCATTCTACCTGATCTGATTTGTTAGGAAGGCATTGGTAGTGTCCGCAATTAAATAAAAGGTACCAAATACAACAATCGTGTAGATACCTAAATGTCACACACGAGAAAAAACATGTAAAATCCATTGCATCCAATGCACCATTGTTCTCACCTCTCATAGCTTGGTGTGTACAAGAGTTTTTCAAGAGCTTCACCTGCATGCAACTTTGTTGAGAACCTCAGTTTCCTGTAATCTTCATAAGTGGTAGGGACGAAGACGCGAGGATGGTCATCATCCACAAGTTCTTGTAGCGGTTCTAGTATCTCTTGTGGTCCTAAAAGGAACGACGCAATTGACACTCGTGTATTTGCCTCTTTGCATTGCACCCTATGCTTCACATTGCAAAATCTTCCATTGCTCCACACCTTCAATATCATGATCAAAAACATTATCATAAACAAAATAAAAATATATACACAAGACCTTAAAATTAGTCCAAAAAAAGTTGTTTTAAGCGCACTGTTGCCATGTCACCAAGGTTGACAAGAAGGGTGCCAGGCCACGGATCAACGGGGACAAAGTCACCCGACTTGTCCATAACTTCTAGACCGCCAACGCCTTCATCGTCTTGGAGGATAGTCAGGAAACCGGAGTCCGTGTGCATCGGGCCACCGGTGGTTCCAACACTTTGAGGTGTGAAATGGTATTTATTTATCCTAGCTCGACATGTCCATTTCTCAAATCCTATATTTTCACTTTTCACCCCTAAAGATTCAGCTAATTTCTTTCCAATATCCACAATAAGCCCATGAACAGCTTCAGCATATCTCATAATTGTCTCTCTATCCAAAAAAAAAAATTCATATATACAATTCATATATACCCTTACAAAATTTCTTAATATCAATATATCATATACATCTTGCATGATACCTCTGATCAGGTGAGGCATCCAACTGAGCACAAAAATCGTCAACGCCACCACATGATGTCATGTCATGTAACCCGAGCGCCTCGTAGAGCGGATTTTTGGGCGACAAAGCCACATATCCACCGCCAGCAATGACATCGATGTTTCTACGCTTGATCTCTTCGGGTAGATCAAGGAGTGCTATGACCACTGTCTTCATCTCTACCATCAATGTCTCTGGAAGGAATTGTTGATAGTTTAGCAGCCTAAAACAGCCCCAGTCTTCACATGCTGTGATCAACTTGGATGATTGATTAGGGAAGTCTTGTAGATTGATCACTGGGATGTTGCATTTGTTATCCATATTGTGTTTGGTATGTAGGTGTGGTAAGCAAAATAAGTTTTATTTGTTTCAAATAAAATAAAGAGTTGCCATATGCCAGCTACAATATAGAATACCCACATTAGCCTTCAAAACCATCTAAAAACCCCATATTGCCCTAGATAGTATAATTAAAAAAATAAAAAAAGCTCAAAATGAAGATTACTGTTCAAAGGCAGTCAATTATTAATATAGTATAATAAAGAGAAGGAAAAGAACAAAACCTTTGTATGTGAAGTTGCATATGGCATTATGCCAACACGTGAACAGATCCATTTTTATATTTTATGGCTAAATGTTTGTAATAAAAAATGTTAACATTTAACTGCTACACTTTGATGCTTGAATTTTGAGATGAAGACAAACAAATGAGCATGGAGATATGCTAGAAAAATGTTTTAATATCGTTGTATGTATTAGACAAAGAATATATTAGTGATAGTACAAGGACTAGTATTGTAATATGTTCAATTATATAACTATATAAGCATATCATTTGTCATTTGTGTAACCCTAATTACAACATGCAATCTAAATACAAGGTTTATTTGTGTGCAAGATTTTGAAAGTTCAAAATTATTGATGGAGTAGGGAAAGAAAACAAGACAAATTGTACTTTTTACCAGTCTACTTATCACAACAATAACAATTAGGCTTTGTTCTGGTTCAAATATGTTTAAACGTAAGTGTTTAAACATTTAGACGCAAGTACTATCAACCCAGCAAATTTTTTTTTTAAAGTACAGATATTAATACTAGACTTGTTCTGGTTCAGACATGTTTAAACGCAAGTAATAATATCACGTGTTTATATTTAGACGCAAGTACTATCAACCCAGTAAATTTTTTTTAAAGTATAGCAATATGGTATGGAAATGAAAGAGGATGAAAAGTTTGTTTTTATGGTGTAATTTTTTTTAAAAAATAATGTCGTATGAAAAAGTTATGGCCGTTTTAAAAATGGGGGTGGAAATGTGATGATTTTTTATTATATTTTAAACATGTGTTACTTACTTATTGGTTCTTACGGGAAACCTCTTGGGGAGGTCTCGGAACCTGTGAGCCGACTCTCTGAAAAGATGGGAGGTGACTATTTTAATAAGTTGACCAAGTCAATGGCTAATATGGTGATTCTCCCTTTTTTAAAATAGGCATTGTTTTTCGACTTTTCAAATTTGTTTCGACCAACAAACATACATGACTGGCTGAAATCATACGTGGCTAGCTATTTCAGCCGTTTAACCACGTGGAAGCTCCAACTGATGACATCGATTTTACCGGCTAACGACTTGGATTGGCTATTTGGCTGCTACTTAAGCCGTCTGAGATGACATGGACTTATGATTGATTGTCAATAAAAATGAATTTAATTTTTAATGTCGCATTTTTTTATAACTAATGTGAAGATAATGACTAAAAAACCAACAAGACTAAATTACGTGATTATAATTGTAATAACCAAACTTTTTTCATATAGGATGATAAATGTAACTTGAATGGTTTAATTTGTAAATTTCAAACTTAAATTCTAGAATATCTCAATGGGAGTGTTTGGATTGCATAGAGTGAAAGAAAAACATATCTTAAGGTGCGACCAAAGAGTTAGATGGGACAAAACCATATTGAGGTAAAAAAAAGGGGGGTATTTAAATCATACACCCTCTAATTAGAAAACATACACCCTGGCCCATATCACACATCAATTGAAGGCTGCCACATACCCCAAAATATGATGTCACCCTTCGAAATATGATGTCACAAGGTGTATTAAACACAGAACCCAAAAAAATGTGTTAGCTAATAATCAGCTCATTTAAAGGTGTTAGGTACCTTATCATCTAATTTGAGAGGTGTTTTCCATCTCATAGTTACTATTTGCTATGAATAAATGGGTTTTGAACTAAAGTAAAAAACCAAATGTTTATTAGTTTGCCAACCAAACCCCCCCAAAAAAGCCCCACCACTTTGATGTGATGGTATTAACCTTGACACTCTAAACTTTCTAACTTGGAAGTGGTGAGTACAATCCCCCTTTGAAACACCATTTAACCGTTTAAAAAAAACCACCAAAAACTAATGAGTTTAACGGACCTCCAAATAATAGACCTTTAAGATGTATTTTTTAACATTCTCACAAATTACCATATATGTTTATAGTTTGTATATGAAATATAATAAGAAAAAATAAACTTCAAAAAACAAGACATGTTGCATTCATTAATAAGAAATATAAATTTCATAACATACTATACACATCAATTTACCATACAACATTACCATTGTATTGGAGCCCACCTAGACCACCTCTAACCACTTCCACCTTCAACCAAAATTTCAAACAAATACAACTCCCTTGTGGGTCCAAGCCATACTCAACAACTGCCCAAACCATGGTGCATCAGTGGCCATGACTATCAGACTATGGACTAAACAAAGCAGTTGCGACTCGAATCCTACATCTTTAGTGTTTTGCATGTTAGTAAAATTAGTAGCAAGCTTAAAGAGTGTTTTTTTACTTGACATCCAGAAGATGATATAAATCTACATGGAATGCCGGTTATCGGTTTTATCTTTTGGTATGCGTTCATCTTGGATTTCCACGAGTTCTTCGTCATCCCCTCGTTTGCCTGCCTGCTCCTTCCAATATGCAATTAGCTTCTTTAACCTTGCGACTTCCTTAGACGAAACATTCTTGCTTGGGTCATTGACAATTGAACGCACACGTGATGCATACCTAAATTTTTATTAAAAAAAATATTACAAATATAACTTAAATAAGAAAAAAAAAAGTAAAAAATGATCGATGAAGACATACGTAAGGGAGTTATAAGTCTCATCCAAGTTTGACTCGGCTGGAGAGATGTTAACGAACATCAAAGTCTTGGCATTGCCGCCGAGTGAATCACTCATCAACATTGTGAGTTTATGATTTCTGTAAGGAATATGTTGATTGCCAGAAGATAATGCACTTATCACATCACCAAGGGCCGACAACGATTTATTAATGCTTTGAGCTTCCTTGAGTTGATTACCAGCGGATCCCGACTTTTTCACTCTCTCGGAGCCAGCAAGATCAACAAAACTTAGCTGAATCACATAAATTCAGTAACAGAAGTTTAAACCACCATACAATAATAGAAAATGCCAATTTAACAATTTTTTTAATACCTTTCCACGAGCAACTGATTGAGTTTGGAGGTTTATACTCTCAATGATGATTGATAGAATCAAATGAGACCGTGAGCTTTCCTCATTCATTAGTGTCTCGGTTGTATGGCGTTGATCTATGCCTCTTTGAATAATGTTTTTCAAGTCTTCGTAAGTGGATATGGGTAGAATTGTTGCATTTTCAACTGTCACCATTCCCTAAAAGCCCAAAGTTCCGGTGGTTATTATAAATAAATGTGCAAATTATTTAACTTACAAATAAAACTTCATGTAATCATGGATTAATATCAATATACCATTCAAACAAATTTAGAAGTAAAAAAAGTTACCTTGGAGTCTTTTTTTATCTCTAATTTTGAACGCTTTGCATGCCTCGGAAGTAAAAGATCCACCAAAGTATCTTGATACAACTCCAACATATACGCCTACATATACAAAGTGCGTGATTTATACATAAAACCTCCTTAAATCATTTTCATTGACGAAGTAAACAGTTGTTGGAATAATATAATCTTTCTAATGATATAAGATACATCTGGCTATTAATAAAACAATAAAGTTAAAAGATCAAGACAAAAGATGTTCAATCATCCCAACCCATTTTACTCTACCCAACTCGCCCATTTTGCAACCTAAGGCTAGTAAGAAAAAAGATAAGTGCTACCTTCAAGGAAAAGTTAAATTTGTTGCCATCCCGTCTCAGAATTTTAAATAACTCGGAAGTAGCTAGAGGAGTGAGACCGGGGTTCTTTTCAGACCCGTATATAGTAAAAGTCTTCCCCGAACCCGTCTGACCATATGCGAATACACACACATTATATCCATCCACAGCTGACTGAACCAAATACTGCAAAAAACAAATTATACAAGAATAACTTTACATGTTGGCAAAATAATAAACGAAAAAATTTCAGATCGGTATTTTCTTCAAACTTGCCCGTGTATCATTGAAAACATCTTCTTGAGTTGCATTTCCATCAAACACATGATCATAACAATGTTGTTTGATTTTGTCATCTCTTCCTAAGTGTTGGACGGTGAACTCATCAAGAGTGGTTAGCACATTCCGTTCGTTATCAGATAACTCTTTTGGTGTCAGAGGCCTTAATCTACAATACACTCTGATTTTGCCTTTCATGTCTGGGATGATAGTAAAAAATGTATTAGACACAAAACTTAATTTGAAAAAAAAAAAACCGTTACAAAATGAGAGTGTTCATATATATACCTTCAATGATATTGAAATAACGTTTTCTCAAAACCAACTCTTCCTTATAAAGTGCTTGATATTCAGCCAATTGTGTTGCTTGCATCTTCAATATTGCAGCGGTTTGCTCATTCTTCCTGTCAATATCCTGAAGAAAAAAGAGACATTTACATTTTCCATATATATTAGAAGTCGATACTCGAGAAAAAGATCACAACGAATATCACCTCTTTCATTTCTCTCAGATCTTCTAATTCTTTCAGATTTATATGCAACGTTGATAACTCTGTATTTTTTATTGCTAAGCTAGACTCTGCAGCAGCCAATTTCTCGGTAAGTTCTTCTACCTTTTTCTCAAGCTCGGAAATTCGAGGCTTTGTTGTCCTTCTTTCTTGTTCCAAGTCTTTCTCAAGCAATCGTATCTAAAATTACAAATTACGTAAAACCTCTTGATATATAAAAAGGCAAAGACAAGTATCACTAGAAATATTAAAATAGAATAGAGCACAAATCATTATTATCACCTCATCAACTTTTTTCTTTTCAAGCCTTGAAATCCTTTCTTCTAACAAAACTTTTTCGTTGAACAGTTTTTTCTTTGTTTCTTCAGCCGCGTGTAGCTCTAAGCTACGCGTTCTTAGTTCATCTTGGATCTTTTGTAAAACCTATTAAGAAAATGATCATGTGATTAACTTATGAAACATATAAGATAACTAACATCGAATTTACAAACTTTAACAAACCTGATTAGTTGCTTCGACTAACTCCTTTTTGGTATTGTTCTCCAATTCTCCTTTATTAAGTTGTGAAAGTCTAGCTTCCATGTCCCGTTTATCGATCAATGCAGCCTAAATATAACAACTAATTAGTAAAAGAAATGATACTTCGTTAGAATGTTAGTTTCTGCGTACAATGGAGTTACCTGAAGAGAAGATTCTTTCTCTTCACATAAAGCTCTAAGTTCATTATATTTCGATGATAATTCGTCTAAGTTTTGCTTTTCCGATCTTAACATGTCTTTTAACGTCTCCACCTCTTCTTGCATACTCATTTCTTTTCTCTGTTTTTCACGTAATTCTTCTGACAACTGCATTAGCACAGTAAACCAAAAAAAAAGTTAATTTCTTAATAACAATATTCAGATACTAGGTGTCGCTATTTCTTTATGCTATGTTCTATCTCTAACTAGTTGAATGGATGAAAGAAACGGACGTTCCGACGTAATTACTTACTTGCTTTGCAGTTTTTTGGGATTCTTCGAGTGCTTTTGTTAAATCGTTTGCTCTTTTCTCACCAGCATCCACATTGGCAGGTTTTGAATTAGTAGTAATATCACCATTAATAGGACCTGAATTTGCAGCAGAACGCGCTTTAGAGTACCGGCGCAACATGACATCATTTATATGCGTCTGAAGGGCAACACATATTTCCTCACCCTGTGGTTAAAAAAAGACTATAATCACGAAGGGTTGCACAAATAGCAAATAAAGAAAAAGAAAGAAAAAAATGATAATATTCAAACCTGCTTAGTTTCAAATTGAAATATATGCAAAACACCTGCAACTCTCATCTTAAAAAACACTGCGGTATTGCTGCTACCAAATTGCATTATATCTCTTAACTCAGCCGAGTGCAAATATTCTTTGGGAACTGGACGAAAAAAGTGTACCTATGAAAAGACAATAGAAAATACGTAAATCAGAAATATAACTTACGGATATAAATGTACATAAAAGAAACATATCTTGATTAAAATGACGATCATACTCACCCCACGTTTGTTAATGCCCAATATGATTCTTCCAGGTAGAAGTCCGATAGGGTCATCAATCTTGCGGACACTAAAAAATACTGAATATCCATATGGAAGCATCCTTAAAATTCTCAAAAATTGCTGTCGTGCGTCTTCTTTTGATAGATTTTCCTACACAGTCAGCATTATAAGTTTATATCAGCATCAAGACGCAATTCTTATTAATCAATCAGATATAAGAAAAGGGTAAAGTTCCAAAACAAGAATACAATTATACTTAAGTCTTACCATAGAACGATAACGGTTAAGTATATCCAACTCCCAGTCTTTCTTGGCACGAGTTATAGCAATCTGTCTTGGCAAAAATCGCTCCAAAAGTAAAGTCCAGTCACTACAAAAAAAAAAAAAAAAAAGATTCTTAATTATTTGATTAAAATGCATAATTAGAGTTTGAAGTATAGAAAGAAAACTAACGTGCAGGTTTCAGGTTTAACAACATATCCTATTTCTACTAAAATTTGCAATGCGGATAGCTGTGCAGCATCATCCTTTCCAACCGGATAATTTCCCAAAATATAGTCATGTTGCAACTGCAAAAAAGGAATATGATCATTAGACGTCACATATACCATATACGAACCCATTGTAGAATACACAATATAAAATCATTGGATACCTGAACATATGATAGTTGAACAAACATTGGGTCTGCAATAGCCTCATCCGACTCACGAAATAACTTCTTTTTAAAAGTTAACTTGCATTGTGAAATTTCTCCTTTACTTCGATCCTTTGCCGACTTGAATTCTGCTAAGAGATCTCCAATGTATTTGTTGTCGTCTAACCCAATATACTCCTCTGGCAACAATAATTTATTGTTAAATTACATTACGACAGAACATAAAAGATTGTATAGTAACGAAAATACACTTGATAGGATACCATTTCCAGGTTCAGGTGATTTAGAGGTGGTAACAACTTTACGGCACTCGAATAAACTAAAGCTTGAATATGCTGACAATTTGATTATACCAGCAAGTTCCTGAATCAAGCATGATTAAACAGTTATTATCAGGCTCATTAAGAACTAAGAAGATTCTAATTGGCTCATGATTAACCAATTCGTAGTCATTAACGAAAATCAGCTAAAGGTGTAAATTTTACTATTAGAGCTCTACATGCATAATGTGCTATCCCTCAATCTGTCTAAGATATGCACTTACAAAACATGCACAACCACAGTGAAGCAAAAAAACGTTGGTAAGCGAAATACCTCAACGGCATTAGAAACGGTTGTCGCCATGTCGTACGATATTTCTTCAAAAGTTTCATCCAAGAAAAACACGATGGTGGTAAGCTTTTTACCAATCAAAAGAGCTTCAATCTCTTCACGACATGGAATCGTATGGCGTGGGCCCGCCTTCACCGAACATTTCAGTGCATTTAGAGTATTCATTGCAAAAACTTGCACATCGGGATCTGTATTCACATTGTGTACAACATCATGAATGTACTCTGATAAATATCCAGCAATATCCTTACTAGGTGGCATGCATGATGCACACATATACATGAGTTCCCATGCTCTTATTAAATACTGCCTGTAAAAAAACAACATCGGCAAACAGCAAAAATCAGCTAACAACACAAATTCATTAAAATATGTGATAACGCTGCTGAATATGCATGGCGCATACCTATCAGGACAATTCCTAGTTTGCTTTGAAATTTGTGCAAAAATTTCATCTCGAAGCTCAGAACGTTTCAAAGCTTGTTTGTATAACTTACTAACAAGTTCAATTCTTTCTTCCAATCCAATTTGATTCCCTTTCTCAGATGAATCAATTCCCATGTATTTCAAAATGGTCTGAAATAGCTTTACCGCACGGCTCACAAAGTCACCGTTTATTTTCAGTAGGGATGTCGGAATAGGATCCTATGTCAAGTAAAATATTAAAAAAATGATTAAACACCATAAACAATACCTCATATTGACAAGTGATTACCTTCTGGAAACATAACATATCTTCAAACGTAAACTTATCACGATCTTGAGGTCCTACGGATCTTTTTGAGAAAAATCCACGTTTTCCCGCTGAATTTATCTGTTTTTGCATAGCCCTTAGAAAGCCCTCTACCTAAAAAAAGATTTAAGTAATAATCTTGAGCTCATCACTGGTAAAGTTTCGATTTTTATTTAACAAACGATTAATCCAACCTGAAATTTATCAATCAAAGGTATGGCACCAGCAAGTTCCGCTGGAATCGAATTAGATAGGGTCATTGGCGTACTACAATAAAGCAAGACAACATAGCATCATTAAGTCAACAGTCAAACATATAATCCTAAAAAGCATTCTAATTTTCCTTACAATTATGCAACAACAAATAACAATGATTGACAATCTTTTCAAACACTTACGGTGGTGCGAAATTGGAACCATCACTATCATAATCATCTCCATTAGTAATGGCAGAATAATGAGACTGAGTTTCATATCCATTGCTTGAACTCAATGAAGATCTGCTTGTTCTCCCACTTTGACCGGTCATACCTCCCGGTAGTAAAGTCTGAGGCATCGCCGATTGTACGCTTTGAGACGACGAAACAGACGAAAAATCCATTTCCTCTTTTTTTAAAAAAAAAAAACAATAATTCCAACACTTTCTAATAAAAACCAAATCAACCTCTCATATGTCCCTACAAAACCTGCATCTTTTAATAATTAAAACCATCATAAAAATTAAAACTTTAATAATTCTTGAAATTAACACAAATAAAAAAAAATCTAATATAAATTCTAAAACTCAACCAAACCCCCTTAAATTTCAAAGATCTAAAATACCCACAAAACAAAAGGCAAATGGGTCTCAAAAAAACAACACATTATGAGCTATAAACCTAGCTAAAACAAAAGGCAAGTAATAAAGAGTCTACAAGCATAGATCTTGAACATAAAAACAAACACTAGTGGTACTAGCATACTACAAAACTAATTACATCTACATAAAGATCCACATAAAAAAATACAACAAATTTAAAAAAAAATAAAAAAAAAAGATTAATATGAGAAAATGAACATACAATTGAAAATGGATAGGTGAATGTGCAGAAAGCAAAAAAAAGGGAAGTGAAATAGAAGGAAAAATGTGGAACTGTGTAAAGAGAGTGAGGAAGAAGATAGGTATAATAATATCGGTGCCGTAGAGATGAAGATCTGTACCAGTCGTTTGTTGCCGGCACTGATGAGAGAGAGAGAGAAATAGAGAGAGAGAGAAGGTAAGAAAGAGGTTGATGAGGGTCACGAGTATGTTTTTAAAATAAATAAATTAACTCTCTTTTTCAGACCAATTTGCAATGTAATAAGAGGATTATTTCTTAATTTTATCCCATCAAATTACACTACTAAAAAACTAAAAACTAATATAATACCTCTTTACAAAAAAAATATAATACCTCTTTAAATAAATAATGGTTTTTATATTTTTTATCATAATTTTTTTCTATACTTTCCTCGTAACTACTTTCAAATAATATTAAAAAATAAATAAAGAGGAATAGTATAACCTCAAATCTAGCAATGAACAATAACATTTTCTCTCTCTTCCACTCACAATCACCTCAAAACTTTTTTTAAAACATATAGAATACACTCACAAAAATATGCAGGACCTGGTGTTAATACTCTAAAACCTTTGTAATATTATTTAAATTTTTTTTATGATAATTTTGACGTGTTGGGCCTTCCAGCGTCGCCGTCTCGTCGAAACTTAAAGTAACTCGAATGTGTACTGTTAGATATTTGACATGACTCGTTTCCGAATTAAAGTTACATCAAAAAGTAAACCAACTGAAAATTAATATAAAAACAAACACTAAAATGCATTATATATATATGTGTGTGTGTGTGTGACATTACATCGAAACATAAAGCAATTTCGATTTATACCGAAATGTACTTAATAATAAGAACGTAAGAAAGTAGTGTTTTTGTTTAAATTAAAGAATGGTACCGCATATTACGACGGTGTCGAAACGTAAAATAACTCAAATTTATATCCGCTAGTGAATTCGGTATTATATGTGACCCGACTCGTGTTCGAATGAATTTTATGATTACACGTAGATCAACAATAAACACACAAAAGTAAGCGCAAAAAAACATATATTATATCTGACCCTTATATATAAAAATAGAGGAAGTTTCTTGTACAAATGGTTTTTATCGAACAAATAGCCCTTAACGTGATAAATGAATGAGGTTTTTTTTTTTTTTTGAATTTTTTTTTTCATATTGTTAAACATGTATTTTAGTACTTAAATAAAAAAAATTATTGTAGAGTAAATACGTAATTACGTAATTATTGTTGTAAAGTAATTACATAGTTACTCTAGTGTAAACTACTGAAATTACTCTAATAACGTAAAATAACATTTTTGTAAACATTTTATATGGATAGGGATCCTAAAACAACTAACCCTTATTTGGGAACTGATAGAACCATTCTGAACCATACATTTCTCCAAGGCAATTTTTTTTTCATTTTTTGCAAAATCCCAGCTTTATCTGCAATAATATTTTTTTATTATTTTTTCATTTATACATATGTGTATATTGCACATATATATATATATGTATATATTACATTTTTCAGTTATACATATTTGTATATTGTCAAACATATATGTATGTTATTTATTTTTTAAACTTTAACACGTACACGTATGTATATTAAAATAACATGCCCTTACCCACAATTTTTTTTTCTATACATATATGTGAAATCATTTATACATATTTGCACATGTATATACATTACAAAACAAGTATGTGAATTTACGTAGAACACTAGTTTCTCTAGTTTTAGACACATATATGTATATATGTGTAAAATAAAAAAATATCATTATTGCAAATAAAGCTACGATTTAGAAAAAAAATTGTCTTAGAAAAATGTGTGGTCCATAATGGTTCTCTCAGTTATCAATTTGACCAAAGTTCTCATTTAAACTAAATCCGTGTCAATTCTAAAGTTGAAAAATTGAGTTACACAAAAGGCCAAATTATAAATTACATTTATAATTATAATTTATTAAATGCTAAGGACTATAATTAGAAGTGAATGACTTGCGTGTATGTTGGATATGTGAATCGACGTGCCATTTGTATTGGCACTAAGGCACGTAATGTATTCCACAAAACATATTGTATATTTAATTAAACATTTTAAAATGTTATATTATTTATATATATTTTAAATACATATTTAACTAACTTTAGAGAAATTATTTTGTATTGTTAAAATTTGGAGTTGACTTGCTTAATTGGAGTTTTGTTGATTATCCGTCAAATCATAAAATCAACTCTCATTATTTAATTTGGGATCAAATCAAGTAGGAATTTTTCAAAGCTAGTTATGTTTAATGAGAAAGTATACGGTATAAAGTTTCTTAACGTAAGAAGCGTAAGAAGCCACCAAAATTCGCCACCTGTCCACTCTGGTTAGGTTTAATTAACCTAATTCTGGTTTATCCCAGGGGTAAGGTCGTCTGTTTACACCATCATTCAATTCCTTCAATCACGTTTTAATTAACCTGATGATTCTCAAAAATTAACCAGATTCAAATCATATTTTTTTCAAATCATGATCGTCAACATCATATCAATATGTTATTCATCAAACCAAAGCATAATTTTCGTTTTTTTAGTACTTTGTTTATCGAAGATTAATTTTCGGTTTTTAAATTTGTAATTATATGTTTTGTTTATTATTTTTTTAATGTTTTTGATCGAATTTTATAATATTTTCAGTTTTGATATAAAAAATTCAAGTTTCGAAGGTTTTTCAGAGGTTGAAGATGAACAGAGTTTTGAAGATGTAAGCAATGAATGCGTCTGAATAAGAACTGAGTGCGTCTGTTTCGAAGCAGAAGACTGGATCAATGTACAGAGTTTTGAAGATGGTAGCAATGAATTCGTCTGATGAACAACTGAGTGCGTCTGTTTTGAAGATGAGCAGGAGACTGGGTCTATGAATGCGTCTGATTTCTCAAATGAGTGCGTCTGTTTAACTTTTTAGTTGTGTCTGTTTTTTACTAATGCGTCTGTTTGTAATCATGAATGCGTCTGTTTTTTATCTGTTTCTAATTACTGTTTTACATGTGATTTTTTGGGAAGAGATATTATTGGAATAAGAAAAGGAACAGTAATTCTCGTGATTTTTTTATCCTTTTTGTCATTTTGTTGTTGCTTGTTTCTTTTTATCCTCTTTATATAAGGCCTTTTATTTTTAAATTGATTTGCACATTCAAATTCATATACAGATTATAATTCAAATTGATTTTTCTTTAATGGCTTCATTATCTTCATCTGCAAGATCTGAAATGATCAAAAGGATGGAAGATCAAATTGCAAAAGATTATGCTCTTCAGGGTCGGTTGCCTGATAATTTAAACAGGATAAATGATGGCATGAGTAAGAGAGATGAAATTTCCAAGCTTCTTTTGCGTATGCCTGACTCAAGTCTTCGTGAACTGTCGGTTATGTTCATGATTGATGCAAACAATGGCGATGTTAATATTGTCGAACAACTTACAAAATGCATGGCACTTTTGAGGTGTTCTATTGAATTTAAGATTCAATTTTTAAAGTCTATGTAAACACCACTATGTGTTGTAGTTGCTGTTTTTTTTATAATAAAGGTGTGGTTTGAAGTTACATTTGTTTGAATTCAGAATCAGTTAGTGCGTCTGTTCTATATATGAGTGCGTCTGTTTTTATACCAGTACATATAAAAAAGATAAGTTGTTTTTTATGTGAATGCGTCTGTTTTTTATATGAGTGCGTCTGTTTTGTACAATAGTAGATGTTGCAAAGATCAAGTAGTTTTTTATGAATGCGTCTGTTTTATAGATGAGTGCGTCTGTTTACAAAGATCATTTACATCAGACAATACATCAGAAAGTTAGCATTCAAATTGTTTATAAAATGACATAAGAAAACCATTCAAATTGTTTATAAAGCAGCTACCCTCCTCTCTAATTTTGAAAGTGCATTCTCTAGCATCTTCATTCTTTGTTTATATGGCCTTTTTGCAAACTTCTCAGCTTCTTCACTCATTTCTCCCCTGAGTAGGTTGAATGGGGAGAGTATTATCTTTGCCACGTACTTGAGTCGTAATGCAATCAACTGCTTTTCTTGATGCTCTGATTCGTCTGAAAACCCCGGGTTCCATGACTCATAACCTTTAAAGGTTTCGAGTGTTCTCATGGTGAAGACACCACAGTCTACATGGTTCTTTTCAGTCCTCCATGTCATCTCTCTTCTTGTTATAGGACCTGTTTTAAGTCCTTCTATTGCCGGTGTTTTCGGACATGTCTTTTGCCACACCCGGTACAAAGTGCCTCTCTGTGAATATTTTTATTCAAACAACCATTAGTTTATTTTTTAGTATATTAGTGTGCAGGTATAAGTTATAATTACATACCAATAATTCTGGCACGCCTTTGTATCGTTCTGATGGGATGTCTCCTGCTTTAGAGTTGTCAAGCAAGTCTGTTGTCCCATTTTTGACATCATAAGCCAATGCATAGAAATGCTTGTCAAACCACACCGGTTGAAGAATCAGGTCGAAGTCGTACAAAGAGGTTGCAGTTGTTGCTTTTACATTTATTTTTCTGAAGATATCCTCAAGGTTGCTCATGTACACCTTTTCAATCTTCTCCCAAGGAACACCTACCTCATAGAAGCTTGGAGGCTGAAAATAAAAAATAAAAAAATACAGGAAATAGATGAGTGCGTTTGTTTTTGTTATTGGTGCGTCTGTTTTGGTTTTTTATATTTTTATAAAATAAAGTGCATCTGTTTTGATGTCTTAGTGCGTCTGTTTTGATTTCTATATTTTTTTTGCAGTAATAAAGTGTGTCTGTTTTGATGTGTAAGTGCGTCTGTTTTTTGTTTTTTGTAACTTACTATCATGCAGCTACTCAGAAACAGTCTCCTGATAGGCCCATCCTTCTTCTCCCTCCTTCTCTCAGCCTCCTCATAGTTCAGAATGTCTGACCATACGTCAAGGACATTCGAACAAATCCATATCTCTGGAAACAAACTTTCAAAAACCACCTTCATCACCTCATTCCCACCTTCATCCCAGTAAACTATTTTCTGAAACATTGCATATGAATACAAATTAGAAAAATTGTATATGTTTTTATTAGAAAAAATCTGAATAAAACACTTACATTTAACTCTCTAATTGGGGCAAACATATACTGTGTAATCTTTGTTTCATCCTTAGATAGTTTTTCAACTGGACAGACTTGCCTCCCGGCGTACGGTGATCTTAATGCATAAGAAGGTTTTTTTTCCCTAGCTGGTTTATCATAACCAGCCAAGCCCTTCCCTTTCCCCTTCCCTTCTTGCTGCACTGCTTCCTTCACCGGTGTTTCGTCTTCCTGGGGATTTTTATCTTCATGGTGTTTCTGAATTGCTGCCTCAATCAATGCTTGTGTTTCCAATGATATTTGTGTTGTTTCAGCCACCACTCCTTCCATAGGTTGTTCTTTTGTTGTCTCATTCACATCTACAACCCTGTAAACACCTGGTTCGACAGTTTGCAGCATGTTTATTGCTGTATCACTGATATCAAACTCCTCATTTGTAGCTCCCAACCCTTCCTCGACAGCCCCAGCATCCATTTCCACCTCTTTCCCCCCCTCATTCACATTTTCAGCTTCAACTTGTTCTTTGACAACCTCAGCTTCTTTTTCTTTAGCCTCTTCAACATGTTCCTTGACAACCTCAGCTTCCTTCTCCTTAGCCACTTCAACATTTTCCACCCCAGTCCCCTCCTCATTCAGTTTTGAAGATCCAGGCAAGTCAACATTTTGCTTTTCAGCTTCAACATCTGGTTCTTTGACAACTTCAGCTTCCTTAACTGAAGTGTTCAGGGCGTCCCACCTGTCGCACAATTGCATCAACTCTGGAACCCATAAATACCTGGTCCGTGCCTCCTTTACCATTTCACCCATCTCTTTCTGTATTGCTTCGTATTTCTTTATGTTCTTTTCCATTGTCTTGATCCAAACCTGTGTTTTTTACAAAAGAGCAATGTACATATATTAATGAGTGCGTCTGTTCCATATATGAGTGCGTCTGTTTTTATACCAGTAGATATTAATAAGATAAGTTGTTTTATATGTGAATGCGTCTGTTTTTTTATATTAGTGCGTTTGTTGTACCTTTTTTGCCTTCATTGAAGCTTCATATTCTGCTTCTCTTCCTGTCTCAACCAAACTTAATTGTGGTTGAGTTTCTGAATACTCAAACATTTGTTGTGTTTGAGTACTCATATCATACTGTCTCCAATCTCCTTCTTCTTCAACATCTTCTTCTTCTTCAACTGTGATCCTTTTTTGTGGAGTTTTTCCCAATGGCAAGGTGTAATCATCTTCCATTGGTTTCTCTTGCATGGTTACAAGCATGTTCACCACATCTACCTCCTCGTCCCTTACATTTGCATCCACCTCATCATTCTTATCATCTTCAGCTTCATCATCTGCATCATCTTCTTCAACGTCGATCAACGTAAAAATCTTCTGGTATGCCTTTTCTTGCTGGTTATATAGATGTTCTTCCATTGCCGCTAGTGAACTATTTGTAATGTAAGAAATTGCTGGTATGCTAATTCTTACTTTAGATGGATGCCTCTTGTTATATTCATGTGTGTAAATAACCTGCATGTGTTCAACATATCAAATGCGTTCAAAATATCATTAATGCGTTTAATAATAAAAAAAAGGTGTTTTGAAGGCTTACACTGAGCATTATAACTGGACCATTATACTGGTCTTCTTTCCATCCTGCTTTTGTCCTCTTAAGGCATTCTATCAGGTATGAGCACCAATCCATATCTGGAATCTCATCCTCATTATCCACACCATGCAAAAAGCTTTGATTAATTGTGGTTGATTTTGTGATCTCGCCGAAAACTGTGTTCCAGAGCACAAGAAAATTCAACCTAAATAGCCTTCCACCTTTTTGTTGTGACTTAACAGCGTTGGTTACCATTTTTACAGTCACTTTTCTTCTTTCAAACTGACCCTTGAACTCATCAATTGTAGAGTCAACACCCTTTCTTGCCCTTGTGTACTCTAGCACCTGCTTTTTTCCCATTGGTATCCCAAAAGCTTCATTCACCAATGCAGGTGTGATGTTGATTTTCCAATTTCCAGCATTGAGTTCATTTTTATCCTCATCATAGTTTACTAGCAGCCAATAACCCAATGATGTTGATATTTGATCAATCTTAATGTCTAAAACAGACCCAAAACCCATCTTCCTCACCTCAGCTTTCTGTTCATCAGTGTACTCTTTCATGCTGTCAACAAATTCAGAAGGAGAGCATCTGATTTTTAACTTAATGTCCCTGTATTCAACAAACTCTCGATCCTTTATTTTCTTCTTCTTCTTGGCTTTTTCCACCTTTTGCTTTTTTACAGGCCTTTGAAAATCTTCGTCCGATGATTCCGAAAGGTCAACTACAGCCTGTTGTTTTTTTTATGCAACTTTTGTGTCATCTTTTTCACATCTTCTCCCAACCTCTTTGCAGCTTCAGGGTTGACCTTTTCAACCCTTTTTTTAATATTAATTAAGTTTTTTATTGGTCCATCTTCAAAATCAGAAGCATTCCATGTTGAGTCTGTACATGAACAGACGCATTAAGACATACATACAGACGCATTCAGTAACTAAAAAGTGGAAATATCAGACGCATTAAGACATATATACAGACGCATTCAGTAACTAAAAAGTGGAAATAACAGACGCACTCATTATGTCAAACAGACGCACTCAATAAATGCAAAGTGGAAACAAACAGAGGCACTTATTAACCTCAAACAGACGCATTCAATCAACTTAATTTAAACATCAGTAATCAGACGCATTAATGTTTTTACATGTTCAAAATGAGTACAATACACTAGTTATACTGTGTCATACATACTAAGCATAAAACCCTAGTTATATTAAACAGATTTTGATAAAAAAAAAATAGAATAATGAATTTTTGTTCGTACCTGAAGATGTGTCATGTATGATTTTGCTTCCCTTTCTACCTGTTTTACCTGTAACAATGATTTTTGAAGGTTTTTCTGATTTTAGAAGTTGTAAATGGTAGTCGAAGTAATTTTGAAAGTATGAATATAAGAAACGCACCTTGATTTCTCTTTGAAGACATGTTGATCGACTGTTTTGTGGTGTTCGTGATCGTCTCTGTGTGTTTGTTTTTGTTGATTTCAATCGTCTGTGTGTGTTTTTTGTGTGTGATTGATTTTGAAAAACCCTAATTAAATGAGACGTAATGATTTGTTTTTTAATTTTAGTAACCGTCGACATTTTGGCGCTTCAGATTATGATTGTTTAAAGCAGTTTTTGACTAATCTACCCCTGGTTTCATTTAAACGCTCGGGTTAGAAGGTGGGTTAGAGGATCTGATCTGGGTTTGATCTAATGGTCCAGATTGCTTCTTATGCTTCTTATTTTAAGGGGCTTTATACAATATCTCTTCCCATGTTTAATTAGGGTCGTTAACAAAAAAAAAGTTTATGTTTAATTTGGAAATCCCAATCAAGTCAATTTATCCTTAAAGAAATGAATTTCTTATTTTCATACATTTTGTGTGTTTGACAGAGATATAATTTGTGTGTTGGAAAGGAAAGCAAATTTTATTTATTTATATATTCATTTATTTACTTATGTGTTCTCTCGAGCTCAACAAAAGCAAAGTGGAGATAAAAAAAATTGTGTGTTGGACGCTTGGACAGAGATATAATCTGTTAATTTTATTTTTTTTGAAAGAAAATATAATTTGTTAATTATACATTAAAGTTATATAGTTGGTAACTAACCCGTATTGTGTTTTAGTGTTTGGTAATTCTTATAATTAAACTGGTTTCATATATCGTACCGGGTTGGGCTTAAAACGGTTTAATCGGCAATACCAGGCAATTCAACTAGTGGTATCGTCTCGTTTAAACAAGTTTTTAAAACATTGGTTTTCTCACAAACCCAACTGCAAATAATTTAAATATAATAAAACAAACTTGATGAACTACAATACGTGTGTTAATATATTCTAACAAATACATAAGGTAAAAATAAGATGTATATTTATTTCGAAGAAAAAACAACATAGATGAGAGGTGTTCTCCAATATTATAACAAATGGACAAGCAAGCATAATGCAAAAAGGCAAGAAGGGGCCCCTTTTTGCTGAACGAAGCTGTCAACAACAATAGCATGGTGGTTCATTTTATGAAATCATACTACATTTATGTAGTTAATGTGTATATATATTTATCATCATCATCATACTCAGTTAATCCCACTTATAGCAAAGCTAAGGTAGGGTCTGAGGAGGGTAAGATGTAGACAGCCTTACCTCTACCCCTAAGAATAGAGAGGCTGCTTCCAGTGAGACCCCCGACTCGATGTGGTTTGGTATCAAGCCTTGGACATAAGGCACATAACACTTAGCAATCGGGACAAACCCGATCGGTGCATGTACCCCTTTGTCTTTTGGCTATCAACGCCACCACATGATGCATGATTAACCGTCCGTCGTTTTTAACGTTATTTTCACGAAATTAGTAAAATAACGTTAAAAGTACTGCAACTTTAATTTTGCCCCTCGAAGGCCACACATATATACATTATATGCGCACACCGTAAGTGGGGCGTCTGTGTATATATATTTGTGTTGTAGTCAAATGGAATAAAAAAGGGTGTTGAAGTTATTTTAGACTTAATAATCCCATTTAGAAAGCGGGAAACGACAAGATGTTTTTAAGAAAAGAGTCGAAGGTCATGGATGTTGTGGCTACAATTAAGTCATTGGCTTTCCTTTGGCTTAAAAGTCGGACTAGAATCAAGAATCTTATTTGGAAGGAGTGAGTTTTGTTTCCTTTATATATGATGTATTTGGCCTTGGGGCCGGTCCTTGTTTTGAGGACGCGTTTTGTTTTTAATAAAGTTCACATTTTATAAAAAAAAAGTTATTTAAACTTAACTTAATAGTATTTATTTATGTGGTTAGCATCATATGTATTTTTATCTAGAATTGTAAATAGTAATAAATTTTGATTAACTTTGATAACTAAAAACAACAAAAATAGTTAAGTTGATAGATATTCGAATATCGAATACCATACCACAAAACGTAGGGTTAGGATCAAATACACAGTGAAAGAAAAATAGGAAGTCGCAGAAAGGGTATCAAACGGACTCCGATTGAACTTGTTCAAACGGCATTGGAACCGTCCCATCGAACCCTACGATGTTAGTTTTAGGTCTTCGTTTTTGGGGTTTTAGCTTGTAGTTTTCAGAATATACGTTATATCATTGTGTCTTTTATGTAGCATTGTGTTTTTTTCTTATTTTTATTATTGTGTCATTTTTTCAATTTATTGTGTCTTTTTTTTGTCATTGTGTTATATTTTTCGGCACTATGTTGTATTTTATGACTCATTGTGTCATATTTCATGATATATTGTGTTTTTTTTCTATTATGTTTTTGTATCCTTATCACCCTTCTATTTTTGTTACACTGTGTAGAATAATTTGACCCCAAAACGTAAACCATTGTGCATACTCGTATGTGTTTAACATTTTTTTTCTTATAAATTTGAAAACAATTATCTATATTATACTATAACGTATTTTACAAGGAAGACTTAAATTTTAAGTAATACAAATATAATTGTTTAAGGTACAAGACATAACGCACATGTTAACACATTTTTAACAACAAATCTATATTTTAAACAATACTTACATATTTGTTCCCTCATATTTACACATTTTTTGTTTATTTAGTAATAATAATTTACTTTTGTCCCCTTAATTTAAACCAACCGATTATCATGATTTTTAAACAAATCAATATTTTTTCATATTTTAACTAGATTATACCCCGGGAACGTCCCGGGGTTGAGAAATCTAAAATGACATATTAATTTTACATATGAAATAAAATGATTTGTTTTACAGTTATATGCAATAAAGCTTCGGGTAGCACCTAACCTGTGACAACTCGGGTAAATCTCTCTCTTGGTTTCTATCTTTGGTTTGTTTCTTTTGTTACTCCTTTTGGTACTTGTGCAATTTTCGGGACGAAAATTCTTTTAACGTGGGGATGATGTGACACCCGGCAATTTCCGATCTACACTGACGTGACTTCATGATTTAAAACAAATAAATAAATATTTATTTCAAATATTGCTAATTATTAAATTTCGGAAGTTTACGGATCGTTTTAACAACGGGAACTGCGACCGATTTAATTAACGCGATTTAAACGCGTGTTCTGAAAACACGCGTCGGACGTCGAAAATAATTATAGTTATGCTCGGTTTTGTATTTCGAACAAAACCGACTACTTTTTATAATTAATTATGGAGCCTAATTAGAAACCGAGACGTTTTACGTTTATACGGGTTCGATACGGGGTACAAGTCACCTACCATCAAACCCTAGGTATATAAGCTTATTATTCTTCTTCTTCTTCTCATATTATCATCCAACACACAAACCCTAACCTCCCTCTCTCTCTCTAACCGATCTCTCCCTCTACCCTCTCTCTCTCTCAACCGCTCATCTCTCTCTCTCCCCTCCGTTTTCTGTAGCAGCCGACCACCACCAAGCCTGGTGGTGGCGGCGCGGTGGTTTCTGGCCCAAAAGGGGCTGTGGTGGTTGTTTGGTTCTTAGTGGTTGTCAGACGATGGAGGTGGTTCGTTGGGTGGTGTTTTTATTGTGGAGATTGGTGGTGGTATGACAAGACGAAGGCGGCGGAGGCAGGGTTATGGTGGTGGTTGGGGTCCAGCTGAGGTCACGATGGAGGCTCTGGTCAAGGGGTCGTTCTAGGTAGTGGTGGTTTTGTTGTTGATGGCGGCTGATGGTGGTGGTCAGGTGGTCTGGTGTGGTGGGTTCAGGTGGTGGTCCGTCAGGGCTGTTCAGGTCAGCGGCGGTGGTCAGGTGGCTAGGTCTGATGGGATGGCTGTGTTGTTGGTGGTTCTTGGTTGGTTTGGTCATGGCTCGGGTCTGGTTAGGGTCACGGGTCAGATTTGGGTCTTGGTTGCTGGTACATTTTCAGTTGGTGGTCCGATGGTTTGGTGGTTCACGTGGCTGAGATGGTTCAGGTCCGGTCCAGGTCAGGTTGATTCTGGTTTGGTTGTGCTCGGGTTGCGGGTCTCAGTTTGTTGTTGGTCAATGGTTCGGCTCGGATCAAGATGGGTCTGTTATGGGTTTCGTCAGTCGGGTCAGAATCGGTTTGGGTTCGTGTTCGGGCTCGGTCAAATCTGGTCAACAGTCAACTCGGTTAACACGGCTTTCGAGCAGATTCCGGTTACGCGCATACGATTCGGTATAACTTGTGTTCGAGTTTACTATTTAATTATTTATTTAATTGTAGATATTATGTATTTATAAATATTGTATATTTGTAAATATTATGTATTTATGAATATTATATATTTATAAATATATTGATTCGATGAATTAGTTTTGACTCGCGAACGGACCGAATAATAATAAGCGGTAACTATATAAAATATCGAACGATTTGGTAAACGATTAACTTGACGTGACTTATGGTTTCGAACTCGGACTAAATATAATTGGACTATATTGTCGGACTATATTATATATATATAATGGTATATATATATATTTATAGGATCAAGTATAGATAGATGTCGGAACGTATAGTCTCGTGAATCGGAAATGTGGATTAAAGGAATTGATAACTTGTGTTTGTAAGTTGATTTTGGGGAAAATTGTAGACAACGGGTGTTGTCTGGTTGGTACACAAACAGAGGAAACTCTGCCCGAATTTTTATAAACTCAAAGCGTAACGAACTGCTATTATTTCTATAAGTAAATTCTCCTAAGTGTTTTGGACAAGTGTATTATATACAAAATCAAAATGTTTTCAAAGACTAACTAGTTGTGACAATAAAGATGGTTTTCAAACAATATTTGAGATAAAGTAACAATTGTTATTAATCGGTTTTAATAACTAAACATGTATTTCTTAAAGAGCATTTTTCCTAAAAGTAAGTATACTGGACACACATTTATACGGATTACGAGACGAGCTAGGATTCGGGATAATTATACGTTTCAGGGTGTTAGTCCAACTTGGTTACATACGGATAGCGACAAGTGTGCAACTTGGGTGCTATGTAATACGTGATTTAAGATAAGTCATGATCGGTTCGTCGAGTTGAAACGTTTTGAGACTCGTGTTGGTTAATAAGCTAGGCTTATGTGTGATAGACTGTTAAGGTGTCCTTTATTGGTAATTAGGGCACGAGGAAGTCGGTCGAGGTTTCAGGCTTTGTTTGCTAGCTTAACATGGACATTAAGGTGAGTTCATACCCCACTCTTTACTGTTTTTGTAAATGTTTTCGGGGGGAAGACATGCTTCTGTTATGAAAAAAAACTGAGGAACTTAAAGTGAACAAGGTTTTGGAAAATGAAACGGGTTGCGTGAGTTTACGGCCCCACTTTACTTGGTTTTCGTTTTCGGGGGAGAAAACATGTGTTAAACAACTATTTGGTAACAACTGTCATACTATGGGTTTTCAAACGGTTTACTATACGATCTTTGGAAGTCCCGGGGGGAACCATGAATGTGCTGGTTTGCACAACGGGGAAATGTGAATAGCGCTATTGGGAGTGACCAACCCCACCCGTCGGCATGGAGCGCCGGGCGGGTGCATATTGTCTCAAACAGGAACAGGTTTACTATTCGGGCACAACATCTGGTTTGCGAGTTAGTAATGGTTTTCCAATCGTAGTAGTAATAAAACATACGCCTAGCTAGCGTACTTTGGTTTACATTTAACATAGTATGGACACGTTGAACTTGGTATCTCTCGGTAACACTCTTGGAACATTTGGTAACATTTTGCAAAACTTATGAACTCACCAACTTTATGTTGACTTTTTAAGTATGTCTTTCAGGTTTAAACCTTGGTAACGGCACGGTTGGAGTAGGTGGCAGTTGGGACCGGGGATCCTAGAGGGTTAGAATTGGCGTTCAGGGAACAAGAGTCTTAGATGCATCTTTCCGCTGCGTTGGCAAAGGCACCAAACGTCACAACCGACTAGGGGAAAAGTCGGGGTGTGACAGTTTGGTATCAGAGCCATAGGTTTTAGCGAATTAGGTGTCTGTGTAGATATCTAGGCTTTAACCTGAGTTTGTTTCGAGATAGGGACCAAAATTTCTAAGACGTAATATTTAGCATGAACGCCTAGGAACTGAAATTCCAACCGTTGCCAAGTGTGTTACATGACTATTAGTGTATTTAATTACATTAGCTCAGCGTACGTTTCTTTGTCGAAAGGAACATTTGTTTTCTTATGTGAATAGGAAATCAGAATTTTCTATAATGGTATATAGAAAGGGTAATAACACGTGATGGCTAGGTGTACTTCACGGGTGACTGGTGAGTCATCGCATTAGATATCAGAGTGGTTATTCACATAGAGTAGCTGAGTCATTGTTTCTTGGTATGAGAAACAATTTACGTGTTTATATACTGTGTGTATTTATGTAAAGTATATATAGTACGTATCGCCAATGGTTGTCGACTCAATCTTGGACGTATTGGGAACGCACACATGTGTCACATTTGTTGGACGAGTTTTGCCAATGATGTTGCGAAGCTGGAATGCAGTCGGGAGAAGCACTCGGAAAGGTGGCGCACACGACAAACATTATATTATGTGATATATACGTGCTATTATGTAAATGTGACGCTTGCTTGTGATACAACTCATGATGGAGGTTAATAGGATGATCTTGTGAGGTAAATTTTCGATAACGTAGACGTCACGTTATCGCAAATCTACAGGCACTTGGTAGTTCTAAGAATTTCTATTGTGAGGGTATCTATATTGTTATGTGTTGTAAATATTTATATTTATATATATATATATAAATAATGGATAAGTGTTGATCATTCTTTTGTTGTTGTGGACGTGATTGCCAATTCTCCCCTGTTCGTGTCATTTGTGACTTCGTTTTTCTTAAACCCGTTTAAGATCTTGATGATCTTGTTCCTTGAACTTCTAAGGTTCCTGTTTTAGAACCTAGTTATATCTTTTGGGTATGATTCACTTCTCTCTTCTTTTGTGTTTGTGGCCTTCAACATTCAATCGTAAGGGAATCTAATTTTTGTTAATTCCTTATTCTTTTCACAGAACTAGACACGTCTTTTGTACACACGTGTCAACTATTGTATGCTTGGATTCTTTAAACTTGTGAAGGTCCATTGTAGAGCTTCACATCGAACAACCGTTTCATTTATGATTTGTTTATCATTACGTTGCTCGTAATGCTTGTTTTCTAGTCTTGATATGTCAGGCCGTTGTGGGCAATGAATCTTTTGATACTTCGTCGATGAGTTTCTTTAGAGTCGACACTTCAGTTAAATCGAATTGTTGGAATTTGATACAGCACCTTGTGGTGAACATTCATTCGACTAGGGATAGTGGATGGTTTTATTTGGCTTGCCTCATTTTCATCAGTTTGTTTGTTATTGTCTTAAATCGAGACACGCCTTGCGGTGTGTAATGAAAGGTTGGCAAAGGCACCAAACGTCACAACCGACTAGGGGAAAAGTCGGGGTGTGACAGTTTGGTATCAGAGCCAGGTTGTAGGCATGGATTGGTTGTCTTTGTATCGCGCTGAGATTGTTTGCTACGACAAAGTTGTTCGGATTCCTCTCCCTGATGGAGAATTTCTCTCTGTGTACGGTATCAAGAGCGGTGCTCCGCTAAGTCTCATCTCCAGCATGAAAGCCCTTAAGTATCTTCGGAAGGGTTATTCGACCAATTACAGAGAGTTGAACAAAGTGACCATCAAGAACCGTTATCCTCTTCCCTGTATTGATGATCTATTCGATCAACTCCAGGGTTCTAGCTACTACTCTAAGATTGATTTAAGGTCCGGTTATCACCAGTTACGCGTAAGGGAAGCTGACGTTGCAAAGACTGCCTTTCGGACACGTTATGGCCATTTTGAGTTCTTGGTCATGCCTTTCGGTCTCACTAACGCACCGGTGGTTTTCATGGGTTTGATGAACCGCGTTTGCAAACCGTATCTTGACAAGTTCGTCATCGTGTTTATTGATGACATCCTGATTTACTCCAAGAACAAGGCCGAACACGAGGAACACCTGCGTTTGGTTTTGGAACTTTTGCGACGGGAACAACTTTACGCTAAGTTCTCAAAGTGTGACTTTTGGTTACGCGAAGTTCAATTCCTAGGACATGTGGTTAATGAACTAGGAATTCATGTCGATCCAGCTAAGATCGAAGCGATCAAGGACTAGGAAGCACCAAAGACGCCAACTGAGGTGCGACAATTCCTAGGCCTTGCGGGCTATTATCGTCGTTTCATTAAGGGGTTTTCGAAGATCGCTCAACCCCTCACCACTCTTACTCAGAAGGATAGAAAATTCGACTGGGGTGAACCACAAGAGTCAGCATTCCAAGAACTGAAGTCTAAACTTTGTTCTGCTCCTATTCTGTCCTTGCCTGAAGGCACTGACGATTTCGTTGTTTACTGTGATGCTTCTATTCGTGGACTCGGTTGCGTGTTGATGCAACGCGAGAAAGTAATTGCATATGCTTCTCGTCAACTCAAGGTGCACGAGAGGAACTACACCACCCATGACTTGGAGTTGGGTGCAGCGGTATTCGCGTTGAAAATTTGGAGACATTACTTGTACGGTACCAAATGCACCATCTACACCGATCACAAGAGTCTCCAGCATATTTTCGACCAACAACACCTGAACATACGACAGTGTCGCTGGGTTGAACTCCTGAATGACTAGGATTGCGCCATTAAGTACCATCCTGGCAAGGCGAATGTGGTGGCAGACGCCGTGAGCAGGAAGGAACCAACAAACCCTCGTCGCGGTTGGGCGTTGCAGCTCACCATTCATTCCTCTCTATCTGACCAACTCCGTTCTGCTCTGTTAGAAGCTTTGAAGGAGGAAAACCTTAAAGCTGAGACTATGCACGGTGCCGACAAGCACCTCGAGCGAAGGCCTGATGGCCTGCACTACTTCGCAGAACGCATATGGGTTCCTTTATTCGGGGGACTTCGGGAGGTTGTCATAGATGAGGCTCACAAATCCCGGTATTCCCTTCATCCTGGTTCGGATAAGATGTACCAAGATTTAAAGGTGCTCTACTGGTGGCCAAACATGAGGTCAGATATAGCCTCATACGTGAGCAAATGCTCGACCTGTGCTAAGGTCAAGGTGGAATACCAGAAACCGTCGGGTCTCTTGCAACAACCTGAAATTCCAGAGTGGAAATGGGAACGGATTACAATGGACTTTGTCACGAAACTACCTAAGACACCGAGCGGGTGTGATAAGATATGGGTGATTGTTGATCGGTTGACGAAATCAGCCCATTTTCTCGCCATTAAGAAGACCGACATCATGGATCGTTTGGCTCGTCTTTATCTCAAGGAAGTTGTTTCTAAGCACGGGGTGCCGGTTTCTATTATTTCGGATCGTGACTCCCACTTTACTTCTCACTTCTGGAAGTCTTTGCACAAGGCTTTGGGTACCCAGCTAGACATGAGTACAGCTTATCACCCACAGACTGACGGTCAGAGTGAACGCACGATTCAAACCCTAGAAGACATGCTTCGGGCATGTGTGATCGATTTTGGCAAAAGTTGGGAAGCTCATCTACCGTTAGTAGAATTCTCTTACAACAACAGTTACCACACGAGCATCAAGGCAGCTTCGTTCGAAGCACTGTACGGGCGGAAATGCCGGTCCCCTCTTTGTTGGGCTGAGGTGGGTGAGAGTCAACTCACTGGGCTTGAGCTAGTGTACGGAACTTCGGAAAAGATCGTACAGATTCGTAACCGGTTGGCAGCGGCACGGGATCGGCAAAAGAGTTATGCCGATCAGCGTCGCAAGCCATTAGAATTCCAAGTTGATGACAAAGTACTTCTGAAAGTTTCACCGTGGAAGGGCGTCATACGCTTTGGGAAGCGTGGCAAACTTAACCCTCGGTATGTCGGACCATTTACGATCCTGGAACGGATTGGACCGGTGGCATATCGACTTGATTTACCGATGGAGCTCGGCAACGTACATAACGTCTTCCATGTGTCTAACTTAAAGAAGTGTCTGGCTGACGAGTCTCTTATTGTTCCACTGGAATTCGAATCGAGATATGTTACCACTGCAGCTGAATGAATCTCGGGGCGAGATTCCTTTTTAACGTGGGGATGATGTGACAACTCGGGTAAATCTCTCTCTTGGTTTCTATCTTTGGTTTGTTTCTTTTGTTACTCCTTTTGGTACTTGTGCAATTTTCGGGACGAAAATTCTTTTAACGTGGGGATGATGTGACACCCGGCAATTTCCGATCTACACTGACGTGACTTCATGATTTAAAACAAATAAATAAATATTTATTTCAAATATTGCTAATTATTAAATTTCGGAAGTTTACGGATCGTTTTAACAACGGGAACTGCGACCGATTTAATTAACGCGATTTAAACGCGTGTTCTGAAAACACGCGTCGGACGTCGAAAATAATTATAGTTATGCTCGGTTTTGTATTTCGAACAAAACCGACTACTTTTTATAATTAATTATGGAGCCTAATTAGAAACCGAGACGTTTTACGTTTATACGGGTTCGATACGGGGTACAAGTCACCTACCATCAAACCCTAGGTATATAAGCTTATTATTCTTCTTCTTCTTCTCATATTATCATCCAACACACAAACCCTAACCTCCCTCTCTCTCTCTAACCGATCTCTCCCTCTACCCTCTCTCTCTCTCAACCGCTCATCTCTCTCTCTCCCCTCCGTTTTCTGTAGCAGCCGACCACCACCAAGCCTGGTGGTGGCGGCGCGGTGGTTTCTGGCCCAAAAGGGGCTGTGGTGGTTGTTTGGTTCTTAGTGGTTGTCAGACGATGGAGGTGGTTCGTTGGGTGGTGTTTTTATTGTGGAGATTGGTGGTGGTATGACAAGACGAAGGCGGCGGAGGCAGGGTTATGGTGGTGGTTGGGGTCCAGCTGAGGTCACGATGGAGGCTCTGGTCAAGGGGTCGTTCTAGGTAGTGGTGGTTTTGTTGTTGATGGCGGCTGATGGTGGTGGTCAGGTGGTCTGGTGTGGTGGGTTCAGGTGGTGGTCCGTCAGGGCTGTTCAGGTCAGCGGCGGTGGTCAGGTGGCTAGGTCTGATGGGATGGCTGTGTTGTTGGTGGTTCTTGGTTGGTTTGGTCATGGCTCGGGTCTGGTTAGGGTCACGGGTCAGATTTGGGTCTTGGTTGCTGGTACATTTTCAGTTGGTGGTCCGATGGTTTGGTGGTTCACGTGGCTGAGATGGTTCAGGTCCGGTCCAGGTCAGGTTGATTCTGGTTTGGTTGTGCTCGGGTTGCGGGTCTCAGTTTGTTGTTGGTCAATGGTTCGGCTCGGATCAAGATGGGTCTGTTATGGGTTTCGTCAGTCGGGTCAGAATCGGTTTGGGTTCGTGTTCGGGCTCGGTCAAATCTGGTCAACAGTCAACTCGGTTAACACGGCTTTCGAGCAGATTCCGGTTACGCGCATACGATTCGGTATAACTTGTGTTCGAGTTTACTATTTAATTATTTATTTAATTGTAGATATTATGTATTTATAAATATTGTATATTTGTAAATATTATGTATTTATGAATATTATATATTTATAAATATATTGATTCGATGAATTAGTTTTGACTCGCGAACGGACCGAATAATAATAAGCGGTAACTATATAAAATATCGAACGATTTGGTAAACGATTAACTTGACGTGACTTATGGTTTCGAACTCGGACTAAATATAATTGGACTATATTGTCGGACTATATTATATATATATAATGGTATATATATATATTTATAGGATCAAGTATAGATAGATGTCGGAACGTATAGTCTCGTGAATCGGAAATGTGGATTAAAGGAATTGATAACTTGTGTTTGTAAGTTGATTTTGGGGAAAATTGTAGACAACGGGTGTTGTCTGGTTGGTACACAAACAGAGGAAACTCTGCCCGAATTTTTATAAACTCAAAGCGTAACGAACTGCTATTATTTCTATAAGTAAATTCTCCTAAGTGTTTTGGACAAGTGTATTATATACAAAATCAAAATGTTTTCAAAGACTAACTAGTTGTGACAATAAAGATGGTTTTCAAACAATATTTGAGATAAAGTAACAATTGTTATTAATCGGTTTTAATAACTAAACATGTATTTCTTAAAGAGCATTTTTCCTAAAAGTAAGTATACTGGACACACATTTATACGGATTACGAGACGAGCTAGGATTCGGGATAATTATACGTTTCAGGGTGTTAGTCCAACTTGGTTACATACGGATAGCGACAAGTGTGCAACTTGGGTGCTATGTAATACGTGATTTAAGATAAGTCATGATCGGTTCGTCGAGTTGAAACGTTTTGAGACTCGTGTTGGTTAATAAGCTAGGCTTATGTGTGATAGACTGTTAAGGTGTCCTTTATTGGTAATTAGGGCACGAGGAAGTCGGTCGAGGTTTCAGGCTTTGTTTGCTAGCTTAACATGGACATTAAGGTGAGTTCATACCCCACTCTTTACTGTTTTTGTAAATGTTTTCGGGGGGAAGACATGCTTCTGTTATGAAAAAAAACTGAGGAACTTAAAGTGAACAAGGTTTTGGAAAATGAAACGGGTTGCGTGAGTTTACGGCCCCACTTTACTTGGTTTTCGTTTTCGGGGGAGAAAACATGTGTTAAACAACTATTTGGTAACAACTGTCATACTATGGGTTTTCAAACGGTTTACTATACGATCTTTGGAAGTCCCGGGGGGAACCATGAATGTGCTGGTTTGCACAACGGGGAAATGTGAATAGCGCTATTGGGAGTGACCAACCCCACCCGTCGGCATGGAGCGCCGGGCGGGTGCATATTGTCTCAAACAGGAACAGGTTTACTATTCGGGCACAACATCTGGTTTGCGAGTTAGTAATGGTTTTCCAATCGTAGTAGTAATAAAACATACGCCTAGCTAGCGTACTTTGGTTTACATTTAACATAGTATGGACACGTTGAACTTGGTATCTCTCGGTAACACTCTTGGAACATTTGGTAACATTTTGCAAAACTTATGAACTCACCAACTTTATGTTGACTTTTTAAGTATGTCTTTCAGGTTTAAACCTTGGTAACGGCACGGTTGGAGTAGGTGGCAGTTGGGACCGGGGATCCTAGAGGGTTAGAATTGGCGTTCAGGGAACAAGAGTCTTAGATGCATCTTTCCGCTGCGTTGGCAAAGGCACCAAACGTCACAACCGACTAGGGGAAAAGTCGGGGTGTGACATAACCTAAAACAATTAAAAATGTATCTCCAATGTTAACGCCTAACCTTAAACAATGTATAACTCTAATATTAATATCTAAACTAAAACAATGCATAACTCCAATGTTAACACATGTTGAAAATAAAATTCATATTTACTAATTTGAACATAATTAGTGACTTGCCTATGTATGATTAATGATTTACCTTAACACTTTGTGTTTTTTTTTCCTGTATGAACAAAACCCCACAAAAAATAATCGTTTTTTTCTCCGCTTTTTATATAGCACTATGATACTCATTGGAAAGATAACAAAACGCTTGTTAATTTGGTGTAATTTTTTTTCTTTAAAAAATCTCGTATATAAAACATATTAATGTTTAAAAATTTATGGGAGGAAACATAAGATAGAAAAATTCAATTTTATTTTTAAATTTTTTTTCCTAAAATATCTCAATGCCACATGGGATGACACATGACACATTCAAGGAGAAGAATGACTCTTTGAGTGTCATGTCATTAAAATGGCTTTGGTTGTATCTCTAATGTTAACGCCTAACCTTAAACAACGTATAACTCTAATTAATATCTAAACTAAAACAATGTATAACTCCAATGTTAACACATGTTGAAAATAGAATTCATATTTACTAATTTGAACATAATTAGTGAGTTGCCTATATATGATTAGACTATAAGCTAGGAGTGGATGGGTGGGAAAGAGGGGCATGATGCGTCATGTGACACATGTGGGGACCATTTTGTAAGGGTGAAAATTGTGGGGAGTGGAAGAGGGGGAAGAAATATTATTATTATTTTCTTTTGTGAGTAGGTTCATACAAAAAAAGAAACAACCAATCACAACAAAGCAAACGTGCCCCCCGCCCGTGAAGACTTCCCCGCCAAAGGGGCCACGCCCAAGTTTCATGCCCTTGAGGGGTGGTGTAGAGGGCTAGAAGGGGGGTTTCATGCCCCTTTCCCCGGCCCACTCTCTTCACTCTTAATTAATAACCTGAACACTTTGTGTTTTTTTTTTTCTGTATGAACAAAACCGCACAAAAAATAGTCGTTTTTTTTTCTCCGTTTTTTATATAGCACTATGGTACTCGTTGGAAAGATAATAAAACGCTCGTTAATTTGGTGTATTTTTTTTCTTTAAAAAATCTCGTATATAAAATATATTAACGTTTAAAAATTATGGAAGAAAACATAAGTGAGAAAAATCCAATTTGATTTTTAAAATATTTTTTCCTAAAATATCTCAATGCCACATGGGATGACACATGACACACTCAAAAAGGAGAATGCCTCTTTGAGTGCCATGTCATTAAAATTGCTTTCTTTTATTATATATATAGATATTAAAAAGGTACATAACAAAAACAAACATTATATTCTCTTTAATTTCAATATAGTATTGTAATAGTTTTTTAGATAAAAATATTGATATGTTACGTGATTAACAGTGTATAGGAGATCAAACAATAACCGAACCACTAACGAAAACAAAAATAGATGAAATACAAAATCAACTTATATAACTAAAATCAAACGAAATTATACGAAACAAATCATCCATGTTTTCTTACATTTCTAACTTTTATATCTCTATTTTATGTATTTATTCCTCTATTTCTTGTTTAATGTATTTATACATCCAATTCACATATTCTTTTTAAAAAGAAATTTAAGGATTTGGTTATTAACATAACTAAACAGAAAATTGACAATCTAACCAAATAATCCGAACTGATTAACCAAAAACCGATTGTCTAATAAAGTCTGTTAACCGATAACTTCATATTCGATTGAGTATAATAACCAAATAGAATCAAACAGTACAAACCTCTAACTATGTCTATGTTGCTAGTTTAGAGTAATTAAGATTAGTAAAAACACTATAACATATACATACTTTTATGGCTACGGAGATTGTTGTTTGTAAAGGCAGGCCCATGCCGGCGATTCTTTGACACAAAAGAGGGACCCACATCATCATTTTGATTTTTATAAAATAAGGAGTATGTTTTTTTTTTTCTATTATTATGAAACGGTATATATCTTACTAGCTTTTATCCCGGGAGTGTCCCGGGGTTGAAAAATATAATCATTTTAATAATACTAATATTAATAGTAATAATTATTACTCTTGTAATTAAATAAAAAAAATAACCTTGCCATAAGGTGACACCATGTGTTGCAGTGTTGCGCGATTCTTTCTCCTAGCTTCTCTTGATGAAGTATACTTATCCATCTTTAGAAGAGTAAAATTTCAATGATAACATTGTAACACTTTGTGTTTTTTTTTCCCTGTATGAACGAAACCCATAAAAAATAGTCGTTTTTTTCTCCGTTTTTTATATAGCACTATGGTACTCGTTGGAAAGATAATAAAACGTTCGCTAATTTGGTGTAATTTTTTTCTTTAAAAAATCTCGTATATAAAAGATATAAACGTTTAAAAATGATGGGAGGAAACATTGGAGAGAAAAATTTAAATTTGTTTTTAAATTATTAAAGAGATTAGGGTTAAATAAGTGTAAGAGAATGAATGAAAACAAAATAAAAAAATAAATTAAAAACTCTCACCTCAACGTGCCACGTGACACATTCAAAGGAGGGTTGAGGCCTTCATTGAATGTCACCTCATCAATATTCATTTCTTTTATTATAAGTTATTATGTTATTTCTTAAATGTGATTGTGGAAACTTTTATTATGTTTCATTATGTTATTTTATAACGTATTTGATTTTAAAGTACCTTTTAACCAAAAAGGATAAAAAACAACTTTTTTAAAAACATTGTGATGAATTAAGATAAAACATTAGATGGGTACGTAATGAATGATATGAGTTATGAGTGGTAGCCTAGTACTAGTTATATTTCCATTTAATTTCCTCACGGGAAATAGCCAGTTTGATCCATATCCAAACTTTTTATTGTGGATTAATATTAATATATTTGCTTTATTAATTGGCATATTATTACACCTCTCTAAAAATTTGTTCGGTTTTTATTTGTTTTATTTTTTAACTAGGTTATATTCCGGGACAGACAAATCTAGTATTAAAACAAAATATGTGTTACGATGTTGCATAGAAATTAATTTACTATAATATGAGAAAACAACAATTTTAATCACATGAATAAAAAATAAGATGTATATTAAAGAGAGAATGTATGTTTGGAAGAGGTTAAAGGCAGAAGCAACCATTGCAGGACGTAATTGAGACGGTAGTCATGTATGTGTAACTTTTTTTATCAACAAAATATTAAATGTATTTAATAAGTGGAAATATAAAAAGAACAAGTTAATAAAATAAATAAGAGATAAACGTAAAATTATGATTTAATAATATTATTTTATATGAGATAGAAATAAGAAATCATAAGATTTTTATTTATTATATAGTAAAATAACAATAAAGACAAATATAAAGATAAAAAATATAAATTGATAAATATTAGGTTAATTAGGTTATATATAACCTAATTTTTTTTTTGCGAGAATTTAAGGGTGAGGATAGTCTTACCAAGTGTCATGTGTCCCACCCAATCATTATATATTAGTAAACCAATTATTACTAATATAATTATTAGGGGATGGTGTATTTTAGAAGAGGTTTAAATGTGAGAAGTGCGAGGAGAAGATTAATAATTTATTTTTATCATTTTTTAAAAAAGTAAGGATATAAGAATATAAGAAAATTATTGAAATGTGTTGTTTATTCATATATCTTGAAAATAAAACAAATATATGAAGCAATTTCATTGCTTTATATAACCTACACATGTACAAATTTTGTGTAGGAAATAGTTTAAACCTTAAATTACATTTGAGTACAACAACAACAATCATACCCAGTAAAATCCCACAAATAAAAAAACATTTGATTGTATTAATTAATTAGTTTTTGTATATATAACATAAACAATGATATATAAATTGTAAAAACTTCAAAAATATATAAAACATTACTAATAAAAAAGTAAGATTTAGATTTCTTTTCGCACTTCTCATACTAAAACACTATTGTGAAAATAACTTAACCCATAATTATATACTAGTGGGGTGCCCGCGCATTGCGGCGGGAGCACAACATTTACTAAAAACGAAGCAACAACAAAAATAAATATGTGATGATAAATGCAAACAAGGGTAGGACACGTGTCATATGGTCTTGATGCTTCTTACATGAGACAAAGAAGGACATCATAGACTCATCATGAATGTTTGGCATGATGACCAAGCTTTGATACGCGTGTAAGTTTTGATTAACATATAGTGGTGTAAGGTTGTAAAAGAGAAGTTTGTCATCTCTCATTATTGTTTTTAAATTTTGTGGGTAACCTAAATACTTTATAATATAGTATAGATATAGATAAATGCATTTTAGGAATTTTCTATATCTAACTCTTATAGTCATGTATGTACAAGTATTATCCCCGTCGGTTGAGGAGAAATTTTAACCATTGTGTCTTTCACAATTAAGGAGAAAATTTAAACTATTGTATCTTCTACATCTTTAGTTACTACTAAAGATTTATTGTCTTTACTGTTTTGAATGAAATAGTATTATTGTTTAAGTTTAAAATTATGTAACTTAAACTACCGGCTTGATTATTATGAATTTATTTTTGATCTATTTTTTGCATTTCTTATTTTAACTTTCATGTTTATAAAAAAAAACATAGTTCATTCATTGTTTTACTCTACAAATATGTAGTAAGCTTCCTCATTCCATGCTATGTTTATATCTCAATTTATGCACATTGTTTAGGTTCAGAAATATTAAACTTAAACTATCGGCTTGATTGTTACGAATTAATAATTAAAAATGTATGACATTGATTAATCGGTCCATATGCAAGTTGTTGTCCACAATATATGACATATAATGAATGAGTGTCTTTTGTCAACCAACAACCCAGTTGTGTATACCACTATATAATCGTAAGATGTTATATATTGTATTCAGATCATATGAATACTTTGCGGTTTTTAATTGCAAAAACTTTTTTTATGACAACCCTTAAGAGTTTTTATACATTAACCCATGAGTAAGGCCATAATATGATTATGTTTCTCATGCTTGTCAAAGTCAAACATACAAAACCATCTCACTCTAAGGCCTTATATATCAATTTTCGTATCTTACCTATCAATTTTATAAGCGACTACGGTAGTTCCATGCATCAATATATTATACGATTTCTTTGCCATGAACTTCCTAGATATAAAATTCAACCCTAGATATTAATTGTATAAAATATTATAAAAACAACAAAGTATGGATTGATTGGAGGCATGAACACATAATGTTTGCAAGAATATTTGTTTAATGGTGAACAAAATGTTACCTTAAGATCAGTACCCTATATTTCACAAAATTTTGAGCGACCAATTACAACATAACGGTTATCCGCAATCTTCTCGTACATAGAATCCCTTATGAATCTACAGAAACAAAAGAAAATGGTTCATTAATTGTTTTCATGGTAGAAGGAAGCCATAAGATATTAGTAAGAATAATGTCTCATAAAAGTACAAATTGAAGAAAGAAGCCGGTGACAATGGCTACTAACAAACAAAGATTATAAAGAGAATAAGGAATGAGAGACTTGTTTCATTGAGATGTATATAATAACAACACAATTGCCACTATTTATAGGCCTCTAATAGAAGGTATAGACATAAATGAGACAAATGAGTTAGGAACATGGATAGTCACTAATAACTTGTAAAGGAGTTAGAAACATGGATAGTCACTAACAACTTTATTATTTCATAATCAACTTAATTGCTAATGTAAAAAAGACAACTTCACCCTTTACTACCTTTATTAAGTTATTGTATCATATGCATTATATGTTGTAGTTACTTAAATTTGGTTGGAATCCTTCCCTCATGCTTTGTAATATAGTATAGATACTATTAATTTCACGACACTTCTATGCTAAAGTACGCAGCCACATTCAATTTACTATTATGCCCCCTTCTAACTGCAGAAACTACAGTATTGCCATTGATACGCCGCATACGTCACGAACGACGACACACCGTGCACCACTTGCTGTCATTTTTGTTGTGACGGTGGAGGGGCCTAAAGTAGAGATTGAATAGCCGGCGACACTTTTAGACAAACTGAGACGGCACGTTGAATAGCCGGCGACCGCATCCGGGAACGACTTCGCCGAGCTCTATGGTTGTGATAGTCGTCGTTGTGGTGACGATAACAATGGGGGTTGTGGGTCGTCATACATGGTGTTACGGTGATCAACGATTACAACCTGCAACGTGTTGTGGCGGCGGTTGTGGCCGGTGTGGTGGCTGTGGTTTCTAAAGGTTAATTGTTGGTTGTTTGTTCTCTAACTCAGACGGCCCTGAGAAGCGCAGTGTTGGGTAGATAGAAGGAGGTGTGGTTTGTGGCTGTACTTTTTGTCTTTCCAGCACATGGCTTTCCAAAAACCAAACATATATCATATCTTTAATAAGAACAAAAAGAGAAATGTAATAGCATTTTTTGTTGCAAAATGTTAACAACATATGGAGTAAAATTAAAGTGCAATTACATTTCTTTAATTTTTGGGTTTCAATGTTGGCACCAACCTTTTTTTAATTGTGTACGAATCGTGTGTTAGCCACCATTTTCCTTATATGGTTCCATGAAAATCGTTGTAACTCAGTTGTTATAGCACATACCTTTTAACCACGAGCTCGCGGGTTTGAATCCAATGGATGGCGCTTTGTTTCGCGCCGTATTAGTCTTACCGGGTTGGATATGTGACCGTGGGACGCCCGTAGGTCAAATACTAGATCGCTGGCGACCTAATGTTGTGTTTGAGAGTTGTTTGTCTCGACAGACACAAACATTAGTCCATAATGCGCCATTTACTTCAAACATAACTGTCAACCCCGCGGCGAAGCGCGGTTATCTTTAAACTCTAGTTATTATATATTATTGTTTCAAATAAAAAAAACATCCATCCCCAAAATTTTCCGTATATCAATCATCGTCCATGACCACCACTTGGGCTATGGGGGCCACTATCTATCACGACTATTTCTCATATTTGTTTTTTTTTTGTTTTGTGTTGGAACATGTCATTAGAATGGTGAAAAAAATATGTTAATGAGTGAAATAGAACATTGAAACCCTAAGCTCCTAAACATATGGAAATACCACGGCTTTGATTGGGTGCTTGTTGAAGAATGAGTCAACGACTCATAAGCACTTGCTTGGTTAAGGGAATCCACTTGAGCTGTAGTGAAAGTGAGTCTTCATAGGGCGATTTGTCATCGCTTATGAATCCGAACCTAAGTGATTTATCCATGACCAAGATGAAGCTTGGGTGAAACTAAGTGGAGGTTCGAACCGAATGATGTTGAAGAATCAGCGGATGAGTTGTTGTTAGGGGTGAAATGTCACTCGAATCCAGAGCTAGCTCGTTCTCCCCGTAATGCGTTTAGGCGCATAGTTAACCGTACATCTAGAGGTAAAACACTTTTTCAGTAACATTCACAATAAGTTCCCCATATATTTCCCTATCCCCAAAAATTAGAAGAAATAAAAAAAAAACTTCTACATTTTATTCCACATATGAAACCCATCCACATTCTTCATCCCAATTTTTAGGGGTAATGCATTACCCACAAATTTGAGGGCACTTTTTCACCCCTTAAAAGAAATATATATAAAAATCCAATTTGAGAAGAAAAAGATAAGACAAGACATGTATTAGTTAAGAATGTAGATATAAGAGAGAGAAAAATATGTAAAAAAAATAACATAGGGCAATGAATTGGGAGTGAGACGTAAATGCTCAATTTTATATGAAAACATATATATTTGGTCATAATTATTCATATAAAATTATCCTGATGTTGCAAAATTTAACTATTTTGTTTTTTTTTTTTTTTTGATAAAACTATAATTTTATCATTTCTTCATTGACAAAAAAGGGGTAAATTACATAAGGATGGTAGGTAGACGGGCAACAAGCTGCGCCGCCACCCCTTTTTGAATAGAAAATCCCAATTTGCTAAAAACAAAACCCCGTCCTTGGGGGTGGAAAAGTTGTTGTGCACTACTCGTTGAACCCGAGCCAAAAACCGCACCGCCTCCGGTGCCAAGGAACCGAATGTGTCGAAGGCCAAGGGAACGAAAACATGCTGATTATCCTCACATGCTTTAGCATGCTTTTCCACTTTCTTAGATTCAGCCCTCATGACCGCTTGCCCGGCCACAAACCCACTATCCCGAAGCCCAACAAGGGGGGAGACCCCGGTAAGATCAACACACGCATGATTCCCACCTTCCCAACCAAAAACTAAGACGTCTGTTGGGCGCAAGGTGGACCTCCCCTCCGCGGGATCTGTGGGAAAATTAACTGACGCCTCTTTTTTTGCGGAGATCCCCGCTCTTCTAAGGATGTCTTGTATAATAACTATTACTTTTAAAAATTTAAGAAACGCTTTTATTTGACCATAAACATGATATGTTATTGAAGAAACACCAATCAAACTCTCGATTCCTATCTAATAAACGCACAACCGCTAACACCTCGTTGGAAATTAGGTGATTATTTTAGACAATACAGTGTACACCCAATTGTAAATTTGTATCTCATATTCGTTGGGTGCCCAATCCTTCATTACTCATATGATTCATTTATTTTACGATCATTTATGTTTAAAAAACATAAATTGAAATATTTTGTTAACTAAAACCAATTTTATCTCAACCAAAAAATGGCATACTTTTAACATATTTTGATGTTGTATAATGTAGTAGTAATTAATATTTTTAGTTTCTATTTAGGGTAAACGCCAGGGGTGTTAAAAAAATCCGAATTCGGAATATCTAATAACCCGTATTCGAAATATCCAAAATTTTGGATATCCGAAAAGCGGATAATCTGAAATTTCGGATTCGGATGTGACTTTTGAAATTTTCCGGATATCCAAATTTTCCGAATCCGAAATCTTAAATAAATAATATAAATACACACACACGCATTATGTTACACAACCTTAAGTCCAAACATAAAACATACAACTCCTTCTCCATGACAATTCATCAACCACCCTCCATCTCCAATCCATTCCACCTTCTCATTCCAGCACAACCACCAGCCACAGTCTTCACTCGTAAGGTTTTTTTTTTAATTGTTATTTTGTCCTCCATTATGGGTTGTTTTTTTTTTGTTACCATCCTCACCGCTAAATCTTTTGACATTCCCATTGTTGCATTAGTTTATACTCACAAGGTGGCTCTTTTCTCTCATTTTTTCTATTACTTTTTTGTGTTAATTAATTTGACATGATTCACACTTATTGATTTTTTTTATTTTTTTAAGATTTCGATATCCGTCGGATAATCTGAATACGAATCCAAAATTTCAGATATCCGATTTTCGGATATCCGAAATTTCGGATTTCGATTTGGATTAGTATATCAATATTCACTATCCGAAAACCGGATAATCTGGTTTTGAACACCCCTAGTAAACGAACAAGAGATTAATTTTTGGTGCCTAACAAGTATCACCTAGTTGATCACCTAGTTAATACAAAAGCGACTTGGAAAATATGCATTTTTTATAATAAACTTCATAGATGATTTAGCGCTGGATACCTATTTTATTACATGAACTAAGAATAAACGGTATTTCAGGGTTGGTGAAGGGGCGTAAAGTAACACGTGTCTAACATTTTAAGAGAGGGGGTTTTGCTCTCCAAGCCTAAAAAACCATGGGGTGGTGAAGTGTGGTGGAATGGGCGTTTTTGGTTTTTGCAGAGAGAGATTGTTTTCACCCCCAACCAACTCGCTCCACGCCATCATCACCATTGCCACCACGCTCGGATTCTTCGCCAACATACGCACTTAACAGTAAAAAATAAGTATTGAACATGTATGTTTGATAATGCACGTATATGTACACTGATGTATATGTATAAAGGAAGATTATGTTTATGAACATGTTTTTCAAATGTACATGTATGTAAATACCATGTTTAGAATTAGTGGTACAAGTACTAATGAATTACTCATCTTTACTACCCTTGTTACCGGAGACAATGTATCCACACAAGGGTGTGGTACCCTCATCACACTCCACTCAAACGTAGGGATGGCAATCAAACCCGAACCCGATGGGTAAACCCGAAACCCGACACATTTGGGACGGGTTTGGGGTCGGGTAATCGGGTATGGGTCCGGGTATGGGATTGGTTTTTATTTTTTTATGGGTTTGGGATTTGATGATATACCCGTTTACCCGACCCGATTACCCGATAAAGTATACCCGTTTACCCGATTAGATACCCAATATAATTTCTAATATATATTTTTAAATATGTATGCATAATATATCTAGTTGTCCATCTACATTGTCATCTTGTGCTAAAATTACCAAAAATTAGTGTATACTATTTGTTATCTATATTTAGGGGCTGTTTGGTTGATTAAGTGCTGAATCATTAAGATGGCCTGAATGGTTAAGAGGCTCTGAATGGTTAAGAGCTGAATCATTCAGCATCCCTTATTAGCTTAATGGTTCAGCACTTAATCATTCCATTCAGATGCTGAAACAAACAGTCTGAATGCTGAATGATTCAGACCTGAATGATTAAGGGGCTGTTTGTTTACCTCTGAATGGAGCCATTCAGAGGTAACCTCTGAATCGGTCAGAGGTTGTTGATGTTTGGTTGCAAAAAACTTGCCCTCTGAACTGAACCATTAAGACTGAATGGTTCAGCATATGTGAGATGCTGAATGAAAAACAAGACCCTTATACCCTCTGTGCTTCTCTTGTTCTCTGATGGAGCTAACAACCCTTTCTCCTTTCTCATCTCTCCTCTCCCTTACAGTCGTCATCCCTCACTGGTCAACCGCCGCCGCCGCCACCGTCCGCCGTGGAGTCCTCCCGGTCGTCGGTTGTTGGTCTCCCTTACAGCCGCTCCTCCCCACCCAACCCTCCTCTCCTTCTGCTCCGATTTAAGAAAAAGAAATAGTTGTGTATGTGGAAAAGAAGCAGATAAAGGGAAGAAAGGGAAAGAGGTTGGTGTGGGTGTGGGTTGTCTGGGTAGACAGAGAAGAAGTAGAGAAGGTGGGTTGGTGGTGGGTTGGGTATAAAGTGGTTTTTAATAATAACAATAATAATAATAATAATAATAATAATAATAATAATAATAATAATAATAATAATAATTATGTATAGGGTTTTTATTGATTAAAGTGGGGTTTTCTAAGTTATCGGGGTGTTATTGTTACAGGGATAAAATAGTCATTTTGCACACTCATTCAGACATACAACCAAACAATCATTACTGGTTCAGCACTTACTGGTTCAGAGCCTCTTACCCATTAAGACCTCTTACTGGTTCAGCACTTATTGATTCAGCACTTGCCAAACAGCCCCTAAGAGATTGATTAAGAGGCTACCAAACAGCCCCTTAATAATGCTAAGGGGCTGTTTGGTAGCCTCTTAATCAACCTCTTAACCATTCAGGTCTGAATCATTCAGCATTCAGACTGTTTGTTTCAGCATCTGAATGGAATGATTAAGTGCTGAACCATTAAGCTAATAAGGGATACTGAATGATTCAGCTCTTAACCATTCAGAGCCTCTTAACCATTCAGACCATCTTAATGATTCAGCACTTAATCAACCAAACAGCCCCTTAATCAACCAAACAGCCCCTTAAATGTAATAGGTTAATTAATAGTTACCTAATAGATGCATGTCGGATATTTGGTCGGATATACTCATAGAGTAAGTTTTAAAAATTAACGGGTTTACCCGAAACCCGCGGGTATACCCGATGGGTAATTACCCGACACAAGCCCGATGGGTTTTGGGCCGGGTTTGGGACAAATATACCTAATCGGGTATGGGGTTGGGATTACCTAAACCCGTCCCATTGCCATCCCTACTCAAACGTCCCGGGTACTCTTTGTAAGACACTTTACAATTTTATATTATAGTATTGAGTTTACATATTTTAAGAGATGTAAATCTAATACAATTGATGGGAATGGGTGTACGAGACCTATTATACATCGCGTTTATGGGGCATACGTCCTAGTTTGCTGTGGTATGCCACCTTAGACCATGCGTAGTGGGGGGCTTTATATATAAAGCCCCCCTTCCTGATTGGTCCACGTGGCTGCTGAGTCAGCATGGAGAGATAAAGTGGAAAAGGGGTGTAGTGGTGGGGCTTTATATATAAAGCCCCGGTCAAAGGGTCAAACCCATGCATTTTGTCTTCTCTGCCATGTGTCACGTGAGTATTGGAGGCAAGCAAATGGGGGTAGCGCCATTGCTAAAACGCCTGAACATTTTTTGAGACCATAGCGCCCCCCCTCCCTGGTGTTCCCGGCGCTATACCACCACAAAACGCCCCATCACGCCACCACTACACCCAGTCTTATAATATGTCGGGGGCTCACGATTATACGCCATGTTTTCCGGATATGTTGTTCTTAGTCTTGGGTCTTATATGTTGAGCTTAATGTGCATTATCTTACCCGCTTTATACTAATCTTGTGTGAGTGTGTTCACACTTTTAGGTACAACTCGTGCAGCTAATTGATAGAAGTTTAAGTCTCGTGTAATTGTGTTATTGCATATTTTATGATACACCTTAAAGTATATTTTTGGGGGTAAGCTTACAATGTAAACGGAGTTGATCAAATTCATAAATTGTGGTAGTTATAGTTGATTTATTAAGCAAATGTAAAAGTAATATTCATAACCGACATATTCAATTTGCCTATATTATAATGCATTTCTTAAGGACTTCTTAAAAAAAAAAGGTACAAGTATATTTGCTTATCATACAATACATAATGCACATCTTAACTACTTTTTAGGGGTAAATTTGTCTTTTAAACTTGTCTTTAATTACACCACATTATAGTTAATGAACCATGGTAACATCAAAGACTTTACATTAGTCTTGTATAATTAATCCATTACTAACATTAAATGTTTGTACATGATAATATTAATATTTTTATAAGTAAATATTATTTAAATTTAATATCATCTTATTTAGATATAGTAGTTGTGGTGTTACCCAAATATAATCAATGTTTAAGACAGATCAAGTTCGAAAACACTTTCTAAAAGAGACTTGGCGATACCCGCCGCATCGCGCGGGCTAACCCACTAGTTTATTATAAAGCAGAAGTGTCATTTTATGATACACTTGTATAAAAATGAAATTAATTTGTGTGATATTTGTATCAATATCATGTAAAGCATAAAAATTCAAAAGGTGGTCCTAAAGAAAAGAAGTCGGGCACCACATTAAATAATTTAATTAAATGCTTGAAATCTTCATATAGATTATAATAATAATAGTTAGACTATTGTTCCAATATATATCATACATTAAAGTGGGACAAAATAAATACATATAATCCGTTCATTGTAGAAGTGAATAGAAAGAAAGCAAAAAAGGTTGCATGTTCTTTAATCAAAAGACATAAAATCAACCTTTTTGATGATCAACATTTGATTTGATGGTGCGGACCTTGTATTACTTTTGCCCCAATTATGTAACACAAACACCCGTTGCTTTGTTTTCAATATACGTTGTCTCGTAACATGTCTCTTTTTAAATAAATTGGGTCATCATTTATTGCCACGTCATCATTATCAAGAAACACATGCATGATTATGAATTATTAATCAAATATTACTTTGTACACACCTACTTTAAATAATTGTTTATTGTGATTGTACATTATAACTTGTGGATTGTGTAATTTGAGTAAAAAGTAAACAATTCCAAATATATTCATATTTTATATATTGTGATAGAATGTAAAACCCTTGAGATTTCTCATTCATTATGCAATCATTATATAATACAAGTCTATCTCCTATTTTTGGTATGAGATAATTACATTCAAAATACAAATTATAATACAAGATATATGTTATCTATTACACCCCCGCAGTCGAAGCGGGAGGTGACCGGATGCTGAGACTGTCTCTGAAATCTTCAAATAAAATACGAGGTAGACCTTTCGTGAAAATGTCTGCAACCTGATAACGAGAGGGGACATGAAGAACCCGGACGTGTCCCCGCTGAACCTGTTCACGCACGAAGTGAATGTCTAACTCGATATGCTTGGTACGCTGATGTTGCACAGGATTCCCCGCCAAATAAATTGCGCTAACGTTGTCACAGTAAACTATAGTGGCGCGTGACAGAGGATGGTGGAGCTCGAGAAGCAGATTCCTGATCCAGCAAATTTCTGCAACGACGTTAGCAACACCCCGATATTCTGCTTCGGCACTAGATCTGGACACCGTACTCTGTCGCTTCGACGACCAAGAAATGAGGTTATCACCGAAGTAAATACAATAGCCACTAGTGGAACGCCTGGTGTCGGGGCAGCCAGCCCAGTCAGCATCAGTATAAGAAACCAGCGATTGAGAACTGCATGCATGAAGCGTTAACCCAAACGCGGATGTGCCTTTGATGTACCTAATGATGCGCTTAAGAGCGTTCCAGTGATCAAGACGGGGAGAGTGCATGTGCATGCAAACCTGTTGAACAGCATAAGAAATATCGGGTCGAGTAAAAGTAAGGTACTGAAGTGCACCGGCGAGACTCCGATATAAAGTGGGATCATGAAACAGCTCACTGGTGTGGTCACTAAGCTTGCTGTTCGTGTCAACTGGAGTGGTCACCGGGTTGCACGACTGCATGCCGGCACGGGCAATGATGTCAGTCGCATAGGACTGCTGGGACAGAAACATGGTGTCTTTCTTGCGAGACACATTAATACCCAAGAAGTAGCTGAGAGGGCCAAGATCTTTCATGGCAAATTCATTGGACAGCTTGGCCATGAGAAAATATCTGAGTTTGTCAGAAGAAGTGACCAGAAGAATGTCATCCACATAAAGAAGAAGATAAGCCGTGTGAGGACCCTGATGAAAGGTAAACAAAGAGGCATCGCTCTTGCTGTGACTGAACCCCATGGATAAAACAAAGTCTGTGAAGCGTTGGTACCATGCTCTTGGGGCTTGTTTTAGACCATAAAGAGATTTCTTGAGTAAGCAAACATGATCGGGTAACTGTTTATTACGAAACCCCATAGGCTGATACATGTAGACCGTTTCATTCAAAGTCCCGTGTAGAAAAGCATTGGTGACATCCAATTGGTGAATGGACCAGTGCTTAGACAGCGCAATCGATAAAACGGTACGGATGGTGGCCGGTTTAACAACCGGACTAAAAGTTTCCCCACAGTCAATACCCACCTGCTGTAAGCGACCATCACAAACCAATCTAGCCTTATAACGTTCCAAGGACCCATCCGACCTGTACTTGTGTTTAAACAACCACATACTACGAATAACATTCATGTCTGGATGCCTAGGTACTAATTCCCAAGTTCCGTTTCTAACAAGTGCATCGTACTCAGTAGTCATGGCGGAGTACCATTCCGGTATAGTCAAGGCATCTACTGGGTTTTTGGGAACGGGCACAATGGTGGGTGTAGTGGTGGGTGTAGTGGTGGTGTTAAGGTTAAATGGTTGTTTTGGTTTGAAGATACCGCTCATAGAGCGGGTATGGATGGATCGGGCTGGTGGGGGAGGTGGTGGTGGTATCGGGGTGGTGGTCGCGTTCGGCTGTGGAGTGTGGGTCGGATTGGTGGGCCGGGTAGGAGGTGAGGGCTGGGCATGTAAAGGTGGGCCGGAGGGTGTATGTATGGGTGAAGTGGTATGGGCCGTGGGTAATGGGCTGGTTGGGGATGTATATTGTTGGGCCGTGGGTGTTGGTGTGGGAGTGGTGTTGGATGGGCAGTGTAGGTGAGGAAGTAAATGGTGTGGGAAGTGGTCATCTAGGAAGGTGTATGAAGGTGGTGGGGTGATCGATTGCTTAAAAGGGAAGGTGGTTTCGTCGAAAACTACGTGTCTGCAAATATAGACCTGTTTGGTTTGCAAGTCGAGACAACGGTACCCCCTGTGGGAGGGAGGATAACCGAGAAAGACGCAAGGCTGAGCACGGTTATGAAGTTTATGAATGGTGGTGGATGGGGTGAGTGGGTAGCAAAGACATCCAAAAACGCGAAGGTGATCATAGGTAGGTATGGAATGGTAGAGAAGCTCGGTGGGGGTTTTATGGTGTGTGGCCGTATTTGGAAGAATGTTGAGTAAGTAGGTGGCGGTTTCAAGGGCAAAGGGCCAAAAATAAGTTGGTAAGGATGCATGAGCCATGAGGGTGCGGATGACATTATTTATGGTTCGAATTTTTCTTTCGGCTTTGCCGTTTTGAGAGGAGGTGTATGGGCACGATAAGCGGTAAAGGATGCCATTAGTGGTGAAAAAATTTTGAAAAGATTTATTTACGTATTCGCCACCGTTATCACATTGAAAGGTTTTAATGGTGCGTTCAAATTGTGTTTTAATGGTTGAGGTAAATTGAATAAAAGCATTAAATACATTGGACTTTTGAGTTAGAGGATACGTCCACAAGAAATTGGAGTAATCATCTAAAAATAGAACATAGTATTTATGGCCAGAAGAACTAACAATGGGGGATGTCCATACGTCACTATGAATAATATCAAAAGGTTGAAACACACTATGATTAGAAGAAAAGAAAGGTAACCGAATACTTTTGCCAAAAACACAAGAGTCACAAACATGTTTATCAAACTTATTAAAAGAAACAGAATTATTAGTTGTAAGAGAAATTAAAGACGAGCGTCCTGGATGGCCAAGACGTTGGTGCCAGATATCCGCAGAGATGGCAAGACAGGTTGTAGGAGTGGATGAGGAGGACCCTAGCACCAGAGGGTAGAGATCACCGCTGCTGTTGCATCGCAGGAGCGGGGCCCGCGTCTTGAGGTCCTTCACAAGAAAACCAAACGGGTCAAATTCAACAGACACCCAATTATCTCTAGTAAAACGACGAACAGAAATTAAGTTTTTAACTAGTTTGGGTGAGTAGAGGACATTTTTAAGGACAAAGGGTGGGAAGGGTTTGGGCAGGTATTTGGTGCCTTGTCCTAAAACTGGAATGGTATTGCCATTGCCTACAATTATATGTTGAGGAATGCAAGTGTTAGAAAAAGAATGAAAATCACCTTGGTCATGAGACATGGTAGAGGAAGCGCCAGTGTCCATATACTGAGTCGGGTCAGGTTGCTGCAAAGACATGGTGTAGAGTGCTTGCTCGATGTCGGTGGGACTGTAGGCTGCATAATTATTTTGCTGTGGTCGCGGGCCTAATATTCCAGCTTGCTGTTGGGCTGCAGTGGCGCTACTGTTGGGCCGGCCTGTATTCGGGTAAGGGCAGGGGGGGTAGCGGCCATGTGTAGTTGGGCTGGGGGGTTTGGGCTTGATAATAGTTGAATGGGGCCGGTTGATGTGGGCTATTGGGGAACCAGGGAGTGAAGGATGATGGGAATTGGGTGGACCAGTATTGGTTGGGGAAGGGTTGGGTGCGACCAAACCCACCACGTCCACGTCCGCGACGAGTGAAGCGGCCACGTCCGCGGCCGGATGGGCGGTCAGAGGGGCGGTCAGAGGGGCGGTCAAAGGTGCGGGTATCCTGGTTCGGAGGGCGGTTGGTAGTGGCGGAGAGGGCTGAGGATGCGGTTTTGGACGCGGCTAATGCACGTTCGGCTTTATCGGATTCAGCCTGTATTAATTTCGACCGGGCATTATAAAAGGTGGGGAGTGGGTGTGTGTTTTTAAGAATTGTGGAGATGCTTTCATATTGGTCATTGAGGCCGGCCAACAGTTGTAACACCAAACGATCATTATCTACCGGCGCATCAACATTAGCTAGTTGATCGGCTAGGACTTTCAAAGCCTGACAATACGCAGACATGTTAGCAAAACCATCCAAACGAGTATTGGAGAACTTACCCATAAGATGTATGGCCCGAGCACTCTTGTTGTCATGGAATAAGTCTTTAATCGCAACCCAAGCCTCGTGAGCGTTCGAGATGTTGTTGATAATAGTGTGGAGTAAGTCGTTGGATATGGTGGTGTAAATCCACTGCAATACGATTGCATCAAGGCGCTCCCAAGTTTCATTGGCATCGGACGACTCAGCTTCGTTCGGGTCCGAGGAGGTGACCCGTGGCTTAAGGTGATCCGCAACCATACATGCTTTGCAATGAAGCTGAAATAGTGTAGCCCAAGACGAATACTGACTGGATTCGATTTCAAGAACGATTGGGACATAATTCTTGATGTTCGAAACCGTGGCTGCGGGATGAAGTTTAGATTCGACATTGATAGAGGGGATTATAGTTGAAGAGGTTGCAGGAGAAGACATGATGAACAGAAGGGTTGTCGAAGAATAAGATGGAGCAGAGGAAGGATTACGGTGGGGTGACAACCGGCAGTGGGCTGGTTGTTTGGCCGAGGGTTTGCGGCGAAGAAGGTACAGAGGATCGGAGAAGAATTAGAAGGAGATTAGGGTATGGTCTCTTGATACCATGATAGAATGTAAAACCCTTGAGATTTCTCATTCATTATGCAATCATTATATAATACAAGTCTATCTCCTATTTTTGGTATGAGATAATTACATTCAAAATACAAATTATAATACAAGATATATGTTATCTATTATATTGGAAAATAGATTTTGAGATGTCATGTAAATGAGAATGAAATATAACATAATTCAGTCACATAGATTTCTATATATTTTTTACATATGTTTCCCTTTTCAAACATTATATATTTTTAAAGTTACTCGTTAAGTTCATCTGCCTTATTAATTAAGCAATGCCATGTTGTGATTTTTACTATTAGATGATTGATTATACTTAAATGAGTGTCACAAAACTATATGACAAATGTCTATATTATAGTTAAACTATACTTCCATATGAGGTTTCAAATTATAACTCATACCACCTAAGAATACAAGTACTTTTACAACTATACGGCCATAAGCACAATTCCCTAAAAAAACAAGAATAAAACGAGACCATAAGTGCCAGAAAGAAATGTACCCATTTGGTTATTTTGGATGGTATTTTCAGCATTAAGTAATGTATGTTTAATACATTGTTAGTTTTTTTGTTTTCTGTTCTCTCATTTCTAGCTTCTGGCTAGAAAGAAATGTACCCATTTGGTTATTTTGGTTGTGAAATGAAATCTTCCTCTCTGTTCAAAAAAAAAGTGCCATTTGGGGTCACTTCCTTATAACCTAAAATCAAGATCTGACAGGGGAGTTCATTTCTTCCGACGTGGGATTCATACAAAACTTGTAAGTCATAAACAAGCAGGTGCACATACAAATTAGGTTGTGTCTTAATATGAACAAAGACTAAACGTTAGAAAGATAATGCTCTTTAGAGAGCATCAAGAAGGTGTTATTGTATCACACACTAACAAACCATGACATGTAATGTAAGCACCCCCTGTCTTTAACTCCTCGACACAAAGATTCTCAAAAGCGGACTATTAGCTAGACAAGTAAGCATATGCAAAACAAAGATTATTAATTGGTGCCTTTGTGGGAGGCAAAAACTGGTTCTTCGAAACGAGTACAAGTAACTTTATTAAATCACCAGTTGACTACAAATGACAAATACAAAAAAATCAACTGAATACAAATTAACAAGAGACATGATAGTTCGTTTTGATGAATTGCCATAGCACAACATACAACTAATTATGCACAGAAGGTTTTTACAATATTCTTACTGAATACTTGCGACTTGGCGACTAATTGCCAATTCGGCCGAAGAATGGTGAATGTCTACTTTTTTTAACAATTTTTTTACACATAAATACAATCTATTATTGTACTTTTAAGGTTAAGTGGTGTGGAATAAAGCCCTATTGCGACACGTTAGTGTCACGTAGATAATGGGACTTAACTAGCCCACCCACTCACTAGCATGGTGTGGAATAAAGTCACTTTAACTATTGATAAAAAAAAGAAAAGAGATAAAAGAACAAAAAAATATGTTCTTTGCACATAGGCCCCATTCTTTCTCCTTCTCACGCCGGCTAATACAATGGCAAGGCCTTCTTTGGCACCCCCTTTAGCTATGGTAGGGGGGTGTTAAGGAGCGTTATAGGCTGAGATAGAGGCGGACGTTAATCCACACGACCAAGCCTAAGGATTTAAATACACACGCTATTTAATAAGGGGTAAATATCATACCACTAGACTACTATGAAAATGATTGCCTACTAACATGCCATTTGACCTTGCGAGTTGCACAACCCCTTTTGCTCTCCCAAACACTACAGAATATACGAATAGTGGGCTTTATTAGTTTACTTCAACATTGTGAAGTGCGAGCTATGATATATGGCCTACTATAACACACAATAGGCCTGGTCCACTTGAACCTTTTTTACATTCCTAGGCTCACCATAGCATATGATAGCAGAATATAACAAACTCATAAGTCATAACACTTGCACATTAAAATCTTGTGTAAATCTTTTCAATTAGCACCAAATCATTGTATAGTTATTTCTAAAGTTGAAAACAAATGTGGATCCATGTGAAGCCTGGTTTAGCTGGAATAAAGTTAATTAGACTGGTTCAACTGTTGTAATCACTTTCTGTAGTTAATTATCTTTAGTAGATATTTTAATGATATTTTTTATCATACAAAATGTATGAATTTCCACACTTTTATATGTAAACTAATACGTTGAATTTGTTTTAGTTTACTTTCATTGTTCAATCACCTTAGATAGTTAATTATTTTTAGTAGATATTTTCGTAATAAATGTTAATATATATAATGTGTGATTAGTCACACTTTTTTTAATAAACTAATACGTTGAATTCGTTTTAGTTTAGTTTAAATGTCCGATCAATACCATCAACCACATTCGTTTTAAATATGACTTTTATTTTGTTTCAGGGATATATCCAGAATTGTTTTGTCTCAAGATACACCATGGTTGTGAGTTTTCAGAGTTTCCTGAGACGGTATATGTAAATGGTAAGGTAACTTATGTTGATTTGCTTAACGTTGAGAAGTTCGCTGTTTTGGAATTACAAAACATTGCTAAAGAACTAGGTTTTGGTGATGGGTTAGTTAGGTAGCACTGATGATCCATTGATTAAGGTCCGTCCACGAGTTTCGAACTGCAGCCAGAAGTACACAGTAGCACTGATGATCCATTATTTGAAAGAGTGCAAGGGTTGTGTGTTTGGGTGTTTGAAGGAGTGCATGGGATGGGTTTTCAGACGAATGAAGGGGATGGATTTGAACAATAGTTTTATCTTATACATAAAGTGGATTCGACAAAAGTACCCTAACGTGAGGGATAATCCAGTAAGTATTTAACCCCGTTAGTCCTAAATACTCTATAATGTTAGAAAAACTTAATTTGAAACCTCAACCTGAAACTTAAAAACCTTAATACTCGAAAGTGAAACTTAGGGTAAGCCACAAGGACCATTTGTGTAGTTCTCTCTAAAAATAAAGTAACCTATAACTAGTTTAAACAAAAAAAATCACATCATTTATTTCATCATCCGAAAGTAAACATAATATCTAACGGTGTAAATAGAATAAGTTGTAAGGTCTGTTCAAGAGCATTTTTACAAAGACGTTTCTATCAGTTTAATTGATAAAACGCAGTTTAGGTAAGATGTACACCACATGTGGCTGTAGTTTAGTGGTAAGAATTCCACGTTGTGGCCGTGGAGACCTGGGCTCGAATCCCAGCAGCCACATTAAAGCTTTTTGGCCTTTTCTTTTGTTTAGTGTTTGATAGATAAATGAAAATATTTTTTTATTAAACATTATAATCTCTCTTTTTTTAGCAGAAACAAAACAGGGAACCCTTTTCAACAAATTTAAAATTATTTGCATGACGTAATATGTGTGAATTGTCTTATTTCTATTTTTTATTTAGATATATATAGGGTAGGGATCCTAAGAGAACCAACCCCTATTTGAGAACTGAGAGAACCATTCTGGGCCACACATTTCATATAAAGGCAAAAAAAAAAAAAAAAATTTTTTTTTTTTTTTTTTTTTTTTTTGCTTTAATCGCACATTTTTATGCAAGGAAAAAAAAATTTTTATTTTTTTTGAATTTTTTTTTCATTTATACATATGTGTATATAGCATTTTTCAGCTATACATATGTGTATATTTCAGTTATACATATGTGTATATGCAATTATACACATGTGTATACTGAAAAAAAAATACAAAAAAAATACAAAAAAAATTTTTTTTCTTACATATAAAGCAGCGATTTTTGCAAAAAAAAAAAATAAATAAATAAAATAAAATAAAATTCATTTTTTTTTTGCCTTAGAGAAATGTGTGGCCCAGAATGGTTCTCTCAGTTCTCAATTTGGGGAAAGGTTCTCATTTGAACCAAATCCTATTTATTTGATAAATAAAAGAAAATGGTTTTTTAATATATATTAAACGAAAATGTAATCGCTTTTGTAGCAGAATAGGAAAAGGGAAGACATTTTCCCTTAAATTTCAACTTATATGCATGATGCAATATGTGAAATGTTCAGCTGCAATCGTATGTGCATAAAGAAAAATGTAGCAGTGTAAATGAATGAAACCATTTGTTAGCTACTCAAGATCGGTTCACAAAAACTTGAATTAAGCTCGAATGAGTTTAAACCTAAAAGCGTGCTCGTTTAATAAATGAGCTCGTACGTCGAACTCGACTAGACTGGCCAGACTACAATGAGTCTTAAAATTTTTATAAATATAATAAATATATATTTCTTAATATGACAGTATATATAATACTAATGATAAAATACCTAAATATTATGTAAATATGAAATTAATTATACTTATAAATTTATACAGAACATAATAGTATTTGTATGATAGACCAATTGAAAATAATAAATAATACATGAGCAAAGGCCCGACCGAGCATGAACTTATAAATTTTCTAACGAGCCAAGCTAGAGCTTTGAAAAGTAGAGATCAAGACGAGCTAAGCCCATGCTGTAGAAGTTGAGATCAAAAGAAGCTAAACCCGAGCTATGTTAAACTAAATAAACCAAGCTCGAGCTTTGACCTCATTGACAACCATACAATAACAACTAATTATCGAGCTTTGACCTCGAGCTTTGACCTCATTATCTCGGCGTTACATGTTCGGTTCGTGTGATAGTTCGATTCGTGTGATTTCTTTTGTTGGGGATCTGGGTTACATGTTTTATTTTGGGTATCCAACTGGGTGGGAGTCGGGCTGGGCGCATGGCGGTGGATATGCAGAAAGCTATTATCAGAGTCAGGTGTATGGTCGTGGCGATTTTGTGGCTCATTTTGGATATATATGCTGAAGGATTGGTGGAGCGAAGAGCTTCCTGGCAACTCAATGCAGATTATCGAGATGAAGATATGAGTTTTTTCCAATTGATTATTATACAGAGCATTATATAATTCAGTATGAGCTTTGGCTGTTGAATTGGCTAAAGTGTTAAAGTATTGTAATAGGGGGTGCATGATTAGGTTGAGGTGATTTGGTGTCTGTATAGTTGTGGTATCTCTTGGGGTAGTAACTTGTGGGTTTGCTTTTGGGTGTTTGTTTGAAAACTTTGTACATTGTTTGTGGCTAGGTCCTTGCTGGTCGTTTTGGTTTTGAGTTGGAATATAGTTTCGTTTGGCTTGTCAAAAAAAATACAATAAAAACAATAACAAGGTTTGGTCTTTGGGAACCAATTCAGCAGGCAAGCATAGGCTTTTTATCTGCAGTCAATGGGAATTATGGACCTTAAATCAAACATAGTAAACAAAAGTACTAAACATGACCAGACACGGACAACAAAACACAACGATAAAGTAAGTTTCCCAGAATCTTTGAGCACACAAACACAAAACGTCACATCTGCCACAAATAAAATAATTCAGAGGTAGAATCATCATTGGCTCCAAATATGTTCTAAAGTTTTAAATCTTGTCTAACATTTACTAAACAAATTACCACAATACAGCTAAATTTGATCATAGACGACTCATATACGATACAAAGTAGCACAGCATAAAGACCGGTCAAACGTGACCAAAAGCAACAACGATAACAACAAAAAAGGACCCACAAATAGAACTCTGGTTACAGGTTCACACAAAGAGTTGATTATTCTCAAAAATCAAGTGAACCCATTGATGGATGAAGTCCGGATAGGTGATCTCTACCATCATTTCCAATTCTTTCACCTGAGTTTTGGCTATAGCCTTCCAACTCTTGCTTCCCAAGTTTCTGCACATCCTCAGGAGAAAGTATCTTGATATACCAGACACTATTTACAAATGCCCTGCACACACAGTATACATATTTTTAAAAAATTTAAATTAAAAAAGATAATGATGGGAGGAAAATTTGGTAAGTTTGACGTACTCCCAGGGTCCGTCTCCAAGGAGAAGTACATCATTCTCCCTGTCGACGAATACAAGCTGCCAGCCTGATCTTTGAGGGTCTTCAAGCAACCCTTCAATATTAAACATCTGACCCAGTTCTTCTTTCAGCTCAGGGTAGCTGTTGAAGCGGGTGATGTCTAACGATCTGCCTACCGAACCGGATTTGTATACCTGCACTCACACAAGCACACCCACAACTAATTTTAACATCAGCTTGAAAAAGAATGAACAGTAGATAATAACTGTTTTCAGTTGTTGCACCTTGACAAATGTACGGTTAGGGTTCGGTGGGTCAATTTGTCCTGTATGTTGCAATAACTCGGAAGAGTCTTGCATGTAGCCAAAGTAAGATGCATTCTGAAACCCAGAGGTCCCAGAAGGCATGGTGGTGGTTAAGTCTGTTTCGGCTTGAGAAGTGCCAATGTTTGAGACAGTAGCAGGAAGTAGAAGCCCGGTTGAATCGATATTGGCCCCGCCAAATAAGCCCTGGTTTGGTGCATCCAAACTTGAGGTTTCCTGATCCAGACCGGTGGTTTTTTTGGGGTATTGTAAACCTGTTGGTGCACCTGTAGACACATTGGCTTGTGGTTGAGCGAACCTTGACACCCATGATTGCTCGTTCGGTTGATGTTCGGTTCTTGAGAAACTCAAAAGGTTGCTACTTCCTTCATTGTTCAATGAACCCAACATGTTCTGCATGACTGAAGGGGTAACATTGGAAGTAAACTTAGCACTTGGGTCCATGAATTCTGTTTTTTGAAAAGAGTGAGACGGGACACTCTGTTGTGGCCTTGATTGAAGCTGTTCATGTTGGATTAGATATGACTCGGGGAACAAATTTGACGGTTGTTGACTATTGACCTGCTGCTGTTGCGGCTGCTGCTGCTGATGCTGCTGTTCCTCTTGTTGACTGTTGACTTGCTGTGGTATTTGGGTTTGACCATGCATGAACTGTTGTGGAATTAGCTGTTGAATCGGTTGTTGTGCGTGTTGGAACAGCGGGTTGGAAGTGCTTGAAACTGAATGCTGCTGAGAGAATTGAACTGGTTGCTGTTGTTGCAGCTGATACTGCATTAGTTGCTGCTTTAAAGCATCACCGCTACCTAAATTCTGTAGATTTGCAGCTAATGCAGCTTGGTATTGCTGATTAAGATTACTTTGAAGGAACGATGGGTCCATTCTTTGTTGCATCCAAGGTAACATTCCAACAGATTGGAAATTCAGAGAATGAAGTCCTGGTTCCCCTGTTTCTCCTCTCATCCATGCCATCCCGTTAACTGCATCATCCCTGCTGTCTGTTTTAAGTTGTAACAAAAGCATAAAAAAGGTTGATCACAGTTAGAATTAAAAATAAATAAATAAATAAATGGTTCTATATTTATAAGTGATACCTTGAAAAGAAGACGCACCAGGGTACCAAGGGCGTTTCAGGCGAAGGGGAAATAGTGATGGATACATGGGAAAAGTTGTTAGCGGTTCAATTTCCCATAATGATACGCGTGGTTGTCTCTCACCGGCTGTTGATTCATCCCAACCAACCTACCAAAAAAAAATTGAATATATATGAAGCTTAAATATGTAAAACGAATCACACTTTTACAAATGAATACCAGATTATATTCCTCTGTTTTACCTTCACAGATCGCCAATGAGAATTGGGCCAACGAACAGGATCCAAGTCACCGATGCCCGTTATAGTACCCATATACCTAGACAATAATAAACATCCTAAATTAAGACATAGCATTTACAAGATAAAGATCATACATTACACTAACCAATAATAATGAGACCTCTTGTTATTAGTGTTACATAGAAAATTAATATATTGTTGATGTTGTATGAATTACATATAAGAAATCATATATACATATATAAAATTGATTCCAAGTCAGCTACATTACCTCCGGACACTTGATTCTTCAGTTTCAAAAAGCATCCGGAAACGCATCCCGACAGAAACACGAGTATGATACACAGCTTTGACATATTTCGATAAAGGGATAACAAATTCACATGGACTTGCCCTGTAAACAATTAGGTTTTGATGAAGAAACAGAAGATATAACAAATGGTATGATAATTAATAAACTTCTTTAGAAGACGTTTGTCACCTTGGATTATAGAATATTGTGAAACAACTATTTGTCGCAGCTGCATGAGCAGCAGCAGCAAGAAGGCCAATGTGCATGCTATCGCTTGAAAGAACAGATGATGGCATCACAGTTTGTGGGCGGGTCGCGCGACGGATCCCCAAAAGGAGTTGATTTTTTTCATTCCTAATATTATTCAACACCAAAGGAATTCTATATCACTAGATAAATACAACTAATACGCAACATTATTACATCAATCAAAGAAATACCAAATAAAAAGCACAGAATCCCCTGCAACAAGTCTCTTTGCACTAACAAACACGCTCCATCCTGTGGTAAGAAGATGACGTTTGGGCTGCCCTGCATGTGAAGAATAGAACACGTAACGTTAACATTTATTGGTTATAGAATTGACCTAAATGGAGCAAGATAATTTATATGAGAAGCTCAAATGATGGAAATGACAATAATACCAACCGCGAAAAATATGTCTGAACTTCCATTCGACGTCATGGAGGTCCCTTGCAATGAGTTCCTGTGCAGGTGGCTGCTGAGAGAAATCCTGTAGAACAGAAAGCAGTGTGTAATCTTCCGTGTTTCTAACGCCGAAATAAAAAAGGTAGCGTAGAAAAGTAATACCAATGGAGGGAAAACTTTTTCTGCTGCACGCCGAGGGACAGAGAATCCGCCATGAGTACTCGTATCACTGGCAGTTAACGTCTTGCAAAAGTAATTAGTTGGCTGTCTGCTTGGGGTACCCAGCTCAACTGGAAGAAATGTATCCTTTTGTTCTTGCTGTAAATATATAAATATTACCTCAAAATTATTAAAAAAAATTAGTTAATATTATAATAAACTGCTTGAGACATTAACGAGGGATTACAGGGGTCAACGGCTGCAACGTCATTTGGGCATACACCTCGTCCGTTTCAACATCCGCCTGAAATTACAGAATTGGGCCATATTTTTAAAACCAAAATTAAATTAATAAAACATGAGAAAAAGGTAACTACACTTACATGCATTGTGACATTGTGGAGTTGGCAAATCAATTGAGGAGGCAAGCTTGGATAATTAGGTATGTGAGCATCCACTTCTTTATTAGTAGTGGCAGCAACCTGGCTTCCGGTATCAATTCAGATCACTTAATAATTACTAACCAAAATAGATAATCATACACCAGTTGCAATGCAAATGATGCATCTATATACCTATATATTAATGATAAATTAGTGAGATGAAGGGTCAAAAACCTGCTCACTATGTCCCTGAGGAAAGTAAACCACTCGACTGCCAACGATCGGTAGCGAAACAAGCGGGCCAGCACACGCATGCCACAGCTCTGAATTCAAGCATTTCTTTTCTTCTTTCATATCCAACAAATGATGGCAAGGACACAAACAAACAAATCAGCTCACAAACATCATTCAAACTAAGATACTAAAAATTAATTAATAAAGATTCAATAATAAGATAAAGAATGCCACAAAGATATGGAATGTGTAGGATACAATACAACCAAGAAGAATAATTGAAAAGCAGACACATGTAAAGTCATATTAAATAAAAAAAAAAGAGCTAAAAATCAAGAAGAAAGATTTAAAACAGATACCTTCAGGAGGCTGCTGCTGCTGCTGTTGTCCCAAGCCTGATGTTGAAAGCTTCATATTTTATACAAAACCCTTAACTTATTATATCTAATTATACCCAAATATTAATATTAATATTAATACACCAAACCTCACAACCTTCTAACACCTATATAAATAATAACCTTTCTTGATAATCTTGAAGTTGAAACCCCCACCCACCCACCCCCCAACCCAAACCCTAACCCTAATTTCCCAATATTTGAGCTAAACATCGTAATCTTTTTCACATAAAGCTTACAACTTTAACATGCATTAACCTAACCCAGTTCAGCAAACCAAAGAATCATCATGAACATGAACATAAACAAAAACCCCTTTTTTTATCAATCGCTATCGAGGAAATAATAATAAATAATATTATATAAAAAGGAAAGGGAAGAAAAAGAAAGATGGAAGGTGACGCAAGAAGCTTTTTATACAGGTAGTACCCGACCCGACCGTAGTCGACCTGAGGAGCAGTAGAGAGAGAGAGATAGTAAATAAACTGATGAGAGAGAAAGAAATGGGTATAGAGTGTATCTAAGTAGAAGAGAGAGAGAGAGAGAGAAGAGAGAGAAAATAATAAGATCATGACCGTCGGGAAAAACGTACATGGAGATCGGAACCGTTGATTTTGGAGTGACATGACAGTAGGCATGTGCGACCATGCTTCAGTGGTCGTTGTCAGAGTACGAACCTTTCAATTTTTATTTTTATTTTTATTTTATTATATATAAATTTAGTTTTACTGAAGTGGGTCTTCAAACGATAGGCTTTTTTCGGAACTAGAGATAGTGGGAGTAAGCTTCCTAACACTCTATGTGATCACGTACGTGTGAGATCGTTTTTTTTGTTATTGGATTGTTACACTCGTCGGGCTTTTATTAGTTGGCCGTCATAAAAAATTAATATTATATATTTTATAAATTATATACAATATATAAAAGCCAATAATCTCTAGACCAGTTGGTTTAGGAGAGGTGGGAAATTTTACCTATTTACATAGGGTTTCTGCCCGGAAGATCCCAAGGTCGAATCCCAGGTAGCGCGAAATGTGGCACCGGTTTAACCTGACAATAATCTGCCAACCACGGGATTCCTACTAAGAACATAGGTTATTAAAGGCTAAAGGTTTAATCGTGTGATCTAACCGTCTAGAAAAAAAGTTAGGGGGACAGGGCACTACCAGCAAACGTTGCTGGTACCCTCTACCAGCATGGTAACACTGCCCCGGGTGAAACGGGTAGTGGTTTGCTGGTAGGTTTTGTGGGTACTAGTTAACAGATCGTGAATAAGTTTTTGTGTGTGAGGGTTTTTGTTTTTTATGGGTTGGGTGGTTTAGGGTAGTGTTGTCTCTAAAAATGTGTATCAATGATGTGGCAGTGTAGGATTTGTGTAAATCAGTGAAGTTGAAAATATATCAGTGGAGCGTTCCGCTCCCTGATATACTACATACTACAGTATATACAAATAAATAAATAAATAAAATGCAATTTTTTTTTGTGCAGCTAGTGTAATGTAAGATAAAGTAAGAGAAAGCGTGTAATGAATGGAGTGAGAGAGTCACTGTGGGCGTGAGGATCGAAGAGAGAGATTTTTTGTTTAATAATTGGATTTGAATTTTTGCTTTTGGGGCCATACCACAAAACTGTAACTTTTACCGGAAATTATTAAAAGTTTTTCTAAGGTTTTGTGTACCGGTAATCCGGTCTCCACCGCCACCGTCACCTTTGGAAACCGGTCGAACCGGTTTACCGGTCAAGTCGGTTGTCAATTATCATCTTCTTGGGGTGTAACTATAGATGTTCAAATTAATATATGATCTATGTCGCTTTCGTAATGATTAACCTCTTTAATGCTTTCTTTTCATACGCTAAGATATTTGTGTTGATGAAACATGCAACATTATTTATAGAATTTGTGTTTATGAAAAGCATTATTAAACATAAACTAGAGATCTTTGTGTTGATGAAACATGTAACACTAAAATATTGATTTTAGGTGAATTAGTTATTATATTTTTGGAAACATGATGACCTCTCCATGCTTTGGGTTTTCAAGATTTTATTGATCATTGTGGTTTGGTGGCTTTTTTTAATTCATCATACTTGAGTTTCTTTGTTTATACCATTCACATAAAAACTGGTTATATAAATACTTTCATTGAAAGCGATGGTAAATGTGTGAGGATTATATTTTAGTTATAATTTTAGAAGAATTACACGTTTGGTCCTTTATTTTTACCTCAAATTGCACCTTGTGTTCTTTATCTTTAAAAACTACACGGTATGTTTTTTTTTTTTGAAATTTTTGCACACAAGTCCTTTACACTAACTCCTTTCAATATCTAAATAATTTTCTATAACCCCATCCAATATCTTAGTTATCTTTAATTATAATTATTTATTTTATAGTTCTAATAATGATTTAAAATACATTTACAACTTTAAAAATTCTATAAATTTTAAAGAATCTTATTTACATCCTAAATTTCATTATTTGTATTTTTACTTTCGAAAAATACATTTTAAATATATTTAATATATTTTCTTTTTTTAATTCATTGTAAATCCGATTTGAGTGATTTACAAGCCCAAAATTTGTATAAAAAAATTCTATCATATTTAGCCCTTGTAAAAATTATTTATTTAGAATATACTATATTTTAGTATTTTTAAGCATTTTAAATCAAGTTATTCATTATTAAGAAAAATAAATATGTTTTATATTAAACAAAAACAAAATAACTTTACAAAAATTATTTTTTCAATTTTATATATCAGTTGAATAACTCAAGTATAAATGACAAGAAAATCTTGATTGTGTCACCGGATAATGCAATTTTGAAACTGCTCAAGGAAATAAGCAACAATCATGAGCTTGTGGATGAGCTTATAAGCAACACATTGAATTCAACTATTGCGGATATTAAAGAATTTCCTAGTAACGACAAATTTATTGTTGATTAGACTGATGTTATTGCATAGCTTAACGCTTTCAAGCTCCCTGTGTGCGTACAAGTACTTTACAAAATTATTTTCCAACTTTATACATCGGTATCTCGTAAATGCTTAAAAATATAAAACAAATTTCTAAAGTTGATTTAAAATGCTTAAAAATATTAAAATATAGTATTTTCCAAATTAATAATTTTACAGGGGCTAAATATGATAGGAAAATCTTTATAAAAATTTTAGGCTTTTGAATCACTCAAATTGAATTTATAATGAATTAAAAAAGAAATAATGAAATTTGGGATGTAAATAGGTTTTTGTAAACTCTATAGAATTTTTGGAGTTTTAAATGTATTTTAAATAATTATTTGAACCATTAAATGAATAGGGGTAGGATCAAATGAGAAGAAACTTAATATGAGAAGAAAAAGAACAAATGACATAATGATAAACATTAAATATTTTAACTCTTCTTACATTAATTATTATCTATATAATTAATTAGTCATTAACACTTTATCCTACATATTATCAAAATTTGTCATACACGTATTAAAATTCATCCTACAACATCGAAAATTATCATATGTTTATCCTACACATATCGAGATTATCATACGTTTATCCTACACATATAAAAGTTCATCCTATGCATATCCTACACATGTCGAAATTCTCCTTCACTTTAATTAGGTTTGTTTTGAAAATATATAACTTGAATATTAATTATGAGTTTCATTTATTGAACTAGTTTCGGGGGTTACAAAAAATTAACAATTTATTTAACATTAAATACAATTATTATATGAAAGATTTTTATTGGTTAATATTTGTTCTTTTTCTTCTTACAAGTTATTTTGTTCTCATTTGAACTCTCCACTAAATGAATAATATATAATTAAAGATAACAAAGATATTGGATGAGGTTAGAGAAGATAACCAAGATATTGGATGGAGTTAGTGTAAAAGAGTTGTGGTGGGCAAAAGTTTCAAATAAAGGACACACAACGTAATTTTTAAAGATAAATGACACACGGTGTAATTTGAGGTAAACATAAAGGACAAACGTGTAATTCTCCCTATAAATTTTTTACTTTAACTAGTTTTTTTTTAATAGATGGGTGTTGTAGCGTCGTCTACGTGACATGATAACGTATAGACTGGAATCAACCTGACGCGTTTTCGAACTAAATATACGTTAAAATGTATGGCAACTAAAATTTATAATGTCGAATCAAAACTTATTACATTTGATCCAGTTTTTTTTTAGAAAAAAAACATGTACGTTAAAAAGTAGCTCAAATCAAAACGTATGCAAAATGAAAACATTTTATAACCAACCTAACTCATTATGAAACCAAAATTACGTTAAAGCGTAGATTAACTCGAATTTATAACGACGATCCATAAAATAAAAATATAATAAAGTAGTTTTAGGGTAAGCTCAAAACTTTAAAACTCAAGGGGGTCAAATTGACATTTACAAAGTTAGAGGCTTACCTTTGGCATTATAGAAAAGTTTGGGGATATAATGGGTTACCTATCAAAAGTTTTAGGGTTATAGACAAGTTAGAAAGTATGAGACCTTTTCATCAACTTAGAAAGTAGGAGGGTCATTTTTGTCAACTTAAAAAGTTGATTTTTGTCAAGTTAGGAAATTGAGCGGTGAATTTTGTCAATTTACAAAAGTTGATGGGTGTCTTGGTCGGTGGGAACACCACCGACCTTTACATTTAAGATATATATGTAGAATGTACGAGTATGGTATTTATATGTTGTAAAGTCGGATTTGTTGATATTTGTTAAAAGTGAGGGTTGTTTGTGTTACGTTTGAGTGAAATGTATGTATATCATAAGACGATATTGCCAATGGTGTTGATCCTAGCGGGTCACGCAAACATTTGACTAAAACATATTTGGTGTTATGATTCAAGAATATTAATTTTTATTATTATTATCCTAGACAAATAGTTATAATTAGTTGTAAGTGATAAAAGATAAATAAACGGCTATTTGGAATACACGTTTATTATACTCGTTAAAAAGGTTTATAATATCTATAGAATAAATATGGTTTTCATTCTTATGCTTTGCCACAAGTAACTATTTCAGTTTCAAAAGTTAAAATCTTCTCATTTCGACACCGGATTTTCATAATTCAAAAAAGATTAAGAACACTGAAATCGTCATGATAACATATATCGAACGATGACTTGTAGAAGTGAATTGAACGTTTGAAGATGAAATTGGTTGACAAAGATGAATTGAAGAACTGAAAATGAAGTTGACGATGAAACGACCGTGAAAATATGAATATTGATCGATAATAAATCTATTTGCATTTGACCAGTAACTCTTGTAATTTTAATTTCGCTGCAAAAGGCAATCTAATCATAGAAAAACATGAAAGATATTTATTTGATTACGATTAAGGTTGTTTGTTTGATATGCTAAACTTTACATACTACTAATAACCTAATTTAAAATATGACTTAGTTGTGCTTGTTGAATGTTACATACATATAATATATCTTAATTGCTTTGAAAGTTATTTGCATAATTCAAAATATAAGATTTTCTCTAGAATCTTGAATACAAGTTCTCAAAAACAAAATTTGTCGTGCACTCTTTAATTAGAGGTGAAATCATGATTTCCATATTCCATTAAGGGATGGCCTTAAAGCAAATGATATTGTAGCCTAGTTGTTGATGTTGTAGCTCATGTTGTAGCTTAGGCCTTAGTGGTTGCAATGGAGGTGGGAATGTTAATGTTTACCCATTTTGTGGGGTTTCTGCTCTGGGATGTCACATATTCGAATCTCATTTAGAGTAGGGTTATTCTGAAATGAGGGGCCGAACCTTAGGGGGCCGGGGACCGGACCTGAAGGGTGCGGGGCTTCGTTATGGGTGTGTACCGTTGACCGTTCAAAATAAATAAATAAATAAAAAGGATGGCGTTAAACGTATATGAGGGGACCGACTTGTACTACAATAACAACAATATCTATCAATGCTCCTATGTATTGGTGAGTTGGCTACGTTTTATTGGTAAATTGGCTAATTTTGTTGAGTAAAGTACATATAAAATCAACTAATTAAGTACGTGACGATATTGTCTTTGACGATGGTTATTATCAAAGATTTTTGGTTTGAAAATGTATTTGTTAACAAACTACAAAATGGATTAAAATTTCATTATTAAATATCTAAATATACATGATTATTGTAGCAGATCTAATATTCTTTTTGTTTGTCACTTTAGGTTAGATACATAAAATAGACTAATAGAGTATCCAAAATTATATAACACATAAAATAATTCTACTTGTATCAAACAACTCGTGTACTACTGCAGCATTGAGTTAGGTAACATCTCGTGCGTTACTGCAACGTTGAGTTTTGGGTGTGCAATGGAAAAACCACGCGACTTCATTCCTAACTCCACCGTGTATTCGATAGTACCAAACAAATGACATTTCTATACTAATCAATATTTATACTCTCACCAAAATTGTGCCATTGTGGCATGATATTCAAATCAAATTTGAATACTTGTGTATTATAGCCAACATTTTATTTTCCAATTGTTTAAGACGTGTGGTCCATACTATCTAGGGCAACATGCCCCTCCTCCATAACTTCTAGGGACCATTTTTGTCAAACTATATTAGGTGGATAGACAATGTACCATGTCGCAACTTTTATTTATTTCCTTTTTAAATCAATGCAATTACCTTTTGTTAGACTTAATGATTATTTTATAATTTGATGAAGCGTGATGGAATATTTAAAATCATCAATGGATACGAATAAAGACTTTGTTCTAATGTCAAAACTTAACCCAATAAAACAACTACTAAATTTAAATGTTTTTTGTTACTATGTTTTGCAAATTATTATTTTACAAATATAACCATCGAAAAATAATTTGTTTTATCAATTTTATGACCTAATATTCTTAAATTGGCCGCACATCGCACATGCACTTTGGGTACAAGTGGCAAAGTGTATAAGAAGAAAGGCAGGTCCTGTTGACGAAAATTTTGCATTATTTCGAACTTATTTGTCTTTTTTCTTTAAAGAGATATAAATAATTATATAATTAAATAATACATACCACCGAATTATGATTTTAGTACGATTAAAAGTTAAAACACATAAGTTTATGTAATATAATATCAATAACAAGAAAACAATATTCTAAGATAGATTACTAATGAAAATGACTAGGTGGTGGAGGGGTTTTTTTTTTTTTTTTTTTTTTTTTTTTGGGGGGGGGGGGGGGGGATGTAAGTGAGTTGCTTGTCAAGGATATACCTGGCAAACATCAATTTTGTGTTGTCACTTCACTTTTGTTAGACACTATCATAATACACCTTAATTGGTGGTAACGCTACCTTACATTGTAGATCTCACATTTTTACACTAATTTATCTCTCTCTCTCTCTCTCTCGATCGACACTATTCTCTCTCTCGTACCCACACTCGCATACAATTGGTAACTATCATCAGCTCACCATACCCAATTTCGGGTACTCGGATTGGCAAGGGCGGTGTTGCCAATTTCAGTACATACCTAATTTGGGTACCCGAAGGTGCACCTTTTCCCCATAATTGAGATTGAGTCTATTACGGTACGGTTTAGAGCATTCACAACAACTCATTCAAACTTTCATTTTTAAAGTTTAAAGTAAATGTTTAAAAATCATCATTTTTACTTCACATCGGACCCACCATATTTTTGCCTCATTTTTATAATTTGAAAAACTGCTACATTAACTTTTTACTAGTAGGAAACCCGCACGTTGTGACGGGATCGCAATTTAACATAACACAATGATGTAATTATGTACATAATGCAAAAAAAACGCAAATTAAATAGCATAGGCAATGTTATGTTCCGAGTACTTCCATCTTGAACAAAAACTTAGTTGCTCGTGAATCAACATGTACTGTTTTATTCAGGAATGGTTTCCTTACAAATGTGATTACATAGTTGGAGTTTACCTTTTATTCTTTCCTTAACGTTTTACTACAGAATCAGGTTTTTCCATGCTAATGTGAAGATGAGTAAAAAACATCACACAATGACTGCAACAAATTACAAACATGCATGAACAGTTAAAATGACATGCTTAGTTGTTTTTTGACACATAAACAAGATTCCCAAAATATATGAAGATTATGGAACCAAAAATCCCAAACTCTATTTATCTTAAAAGCTAAGTAGCAACTTGTTTCTTTGGATCTATATCACTCTGCCACTTGAACTCCAACAAAGAACATTAGTTAATGTTGGGTAGCAATTTCAATCTACTTAGATAAATGGATCATCTAGAGTTGTGTTATATCTCTGACATATCCAATTTTTTTTCAAATTAAATTTAACTTAAAATTAAACAAAATCTATCTGATACATACCCAACCACATAAAACTTTTAAATGGTTTTAACAAAACAAAAGTTCCAAGTTACAATTGTAATGATCTAGTTTTCATAATATTGAGCTTAAATCATCATTTATACAACTAGCAGGAACCCGCGCGTTGCGGCGGGGCTATACTTTGTTTGGTGGTTGCGTTTGTGTGATTCATCAATGCCATGGGCCTTACAAATCTCAATGTGGACAATTTTCAATTCAATTGAATTTGGTTCTTTCGAGTTGTGACGGAAGCTTCTTACCGTGTACCGGTTTGGAACAATCAAATGAACTTTAGCTTCTTTTTGTGTCATCAAAACATAACCGTAAGAATATTGTATTTCTGTTATCGATTTCAAATGACTATTGATGTATTTTTATTATGTAACCCCACACGAATCAAACTGATTTTGTTATTATTTTGATGTAACAACAGATAAAATTTTCACTGAATGGACCAGGCATTAGTAGAAAGAAGTGATGAGGAGGATATAGGTCTTCTATAGCCATAAGCAAGTTGGAAACGGTTCTAGTTACTTTGATCCAAACCAAATCGATTTTTAAACCAAACCTGATTGAGCAAATATCCAACATGCGCAAATTCAGTCACATGGACTACCACGGGCCAGATGCTATGAAGTTAATTCTATACACAAAGGGTTACTTTCTGAAATTCTGATGAATAATCATTTTTATGACCATTTATATTTGGTTATTTATACGCTATCAGCAAGATAAAACAAGTGAAATTCTTCCAATGAATTTGGTTATTTGGTTAACATAACATAATCACACATATTTCAACACCAAATTCATCATACACTAACAGAAAGCGGTCATATAGTTGGCCAACAACGTCATCATCTTTAACGACCAAGATTTTAAAGTTCGGAATCAAGTATCTAGGCGTTTTCCCTTCGCCTCACGAGGCGCAAGCCTAGAGGAGAACCGGGGCGTAAGCTAGAGGAAGAATTAAAAAATAAATATAAAATCATTTGTCTTGTAAAAAATAAAATACCAAAAAATTCATCCAATTCTTAAAAAAACACATAGAAAGAACTACATTAGGCGCCGCCTAATACTCGTTTATTGGATGCCTCGCATCAAGGCGCATGCCGTTTTTAAAACATTTAGCTTTTTTACGCGTAGCATTAAAACATTTAAACAGAAAAAGTCTTTCAATCCGCTTACCTGCTTCTATTTTGGTTAAATTTTATTACCCATTTGACCCGTTTGAGGCAAAGTATAACCCCAATCAACCCGTTTACCATTTTTTTTATCAACATTGAACTTAAATCGCCACATGTAGATAACTACCAAATGTTCATACCTTAACCACCAAATCAACATGAGCACCCTTCTGTTTCATGAGCATTAGAAGCGATTATTCAAAACCTCCATGGTAAAATCCTGCAACAATTGCTTCTGTACATGTGTTCTATAATTTATACATTACATATTATTTTTCTACAAAATCTTACAAGACTGTGCCAAACTAAATGTTCAGATCCCTGTATTTCTACACAAGTTTACAACACTTGAACAGTAAAGAAGCACATGGAAGCTTACCCTCACATGTTGAAACTTTTCAGTTGTTGCTAATGGTGGACGTTTCTTTACGTGTTCCGGGATCTCAAACTTCCTACCCCTGCAGAACCGCATCCATGATTTGTTATTGCAGAACCGCATCCATGATTCTAGAACAAATTCAAAATCATATAAACAACAATTAATGAGCCCATATGATAATGAAATTCAACTCCAAATTCGATCAACTACTATTAGACCTCAACATGAACATGTATAATCAAACAAAAACAATTTAATAGCTAGACTTTCGAAACTTCACACCAAATTTGTCGGTTTAATCATTTATTTTTGGACACAGGGGTATCGTGTTATCAACGGTTATGCCATGTAGTGATGTTAATTTTTTATATATTGAAATTTAAATTTTATATCTAGGTAGTATGTAGGCGAAATCAACTTCATATAGTAAACTCTTGAAAATAAACTTGGATAAACCCTAGACCATCGGGAAACACATCGGAGCACGCTTTTTTCTAGTTCTATTTCTAAATGGAATGAAGAAGGCAATAGATGTGTGGATAAGCAACGGGAATTCAAAAGTTTAATTCAAGATTTGGCCGCCAAAAATGAACTTACAACTCATTTTCTACCAAGTGGAACTTTAGAAGTGCACTTAAGGTTTTGTGATTTCCATAAATAATCAAATTTAGTAAAAACAAGGATTGCTGTAACATGTAAATAAACAACTGTAAGACAATATTACATAAATTGTACTAAAAAATATATAAATAAAATATCAATACATATCTAGCTGCTGAAGAAATAAATATATTCAAATCACTTGATATTTAACCAAAATGCAATTCAGTATTCAGATTTAACCAATATATCTTTACAACACTACCTTTTTCCAAAATAATAACCATTTTTTAAACTGCAAATCTTTGTAACTTATGCTAGCATTCAGTTCATACTTTTTTTTTTATCAAGAAACACATAGTTATAAATAACAACCACTAACACATCAATCTAAATGCCGATTTGTAAAATTAAACTATTTTTTTCATATTCAATCTCATCTATCCCACAGATCTCAAATTACACAAACACATTCTATAACTTCACCTAACAGAACTACTTAACTAAATCCTAAATCACTTAGCAACAATCAACACCAAACACATTACCGTCACAACTAAAAACTCACAATTAACTTAAACAACATAACAATTTAAAACAGATGACTACTGCTCACTCTCAAATCAGACGACGTCTTTCATTTAACTCGGCTGTCGCCTTTCAACGAACCGCTACTCGACCCAACAGGAAAACAGAACAGACTTGGACACTTGTCAGAAAAAAATATATTAACCAAGTTGAATGACAAGTTTACCCTTTCTATTAGTGTTAAAACCAATGTTGTAGTAAATCAGTAATATTACCAGTTCAATGCATCCTGAAATTGAAGAACCCTTATTTCAAGTTTCTTTGAACTTCTGGCACTTCATTTCATTAATTCGGGGGGTTCAATAAACAGATTCATTTGAGCAAAATCCACATGATTTTGTAAAGCATTGTTTTTTAGCAATCGGATTGGTTAAACGTAACTGAAACCGTATGTGACATCTCTTCCATCTAACCACTTTCTCTTTCAAATCACAAAGACCTTGAATCACATCAACATAACCCCCCCCCCCCCCAAAGTCCTACATAAACCCCTTAATCTTGATCACTAGTTTTAGCATCACAAACTATCAAGAACACACCTATATGCTGAAACCCTTTTTGTAAATCACCGTCTTCATATCCGCAGTGTAATTCAGGATAAATGTGAAACCCTAATTAACCACTGTATAACTAACCTAGAAAAGATGAATCCAAATTAAATTAAATACCTTGCTTGTTGCTTGCCTTATAACAGAGGAATCGGTAACGGAATCCAAAAATTGAAGCATTGAAATGAAGCGACGTGAATTGAAGGATCGAATTGAAGCTGGCGTCTTAAAGCATACGTAAAGACGCGTCTTACATCCATTGATGTTACCAACGCATAAGGAACGTGTACATCAAGGTTCATAAGTTGTATTTGGTGAAAATTACAATTGTGCCCATAAGAAATACATTTATATATAGTATAGATATTTGAAAAACTGCTATTTATTATCCATCAAATTATTGTGAGTGTATACATGATAAACATAATAAACATGTATTGGTGCGTGAAGAAACAATAGGTATCACGGAGATTACGTATAATCTACGTGGGGTTAATACCTACGTCCGTCAGGATTGATCCTTTACCCAAACCGCGTGGTCGAACCCGTTTGATAATGATGTAAGTGTGTGTGTGGTGAAAGTAAATACGAACACAAGATGTAAGTGGTTCGGTCAAGTGGTGACCTACGTCCACTGTAAGTAGCCGATATTATTATTGATGAATGAATACAAAGATTACAAGTGAGAGTAGTCGTTGTGGTACTCACAGAATTATCTGTGAGGTGACCGTAGTCGTTGTGGTACTCACAGAATTTGCTGCGGTCTACGTTCCTGCGCTTGGCCAGGGGAGGGGCGGCCTTCAACGTGACCTGTTCAGTCTTTAAGACCTGAGATGGTGTCTTTGTCAGCGGGGTCCAGTCATAGTTTTTCTTTGAATGACCGCGCAGGTCCCGCGTTTGTTTGGGACTGATCATCTGCCTGGCGTCCCCGGCTGGGGAATACTTTCCCTCATCCGCGGCGCCGGAGATGCGGCTCCAAACTGATTTGTTTTTGTTTTTATTATTATTATGGTGGTGTTGGAAATTGTGCGTCTGATTGAAGGATTTCTCAGACGAGGCATATATCTTGGCGGAGTGGATGAGCTCATCCCAGGACTCCGGTATGCCATCTTTGCCTGTGAGGCATTTCATTAACTCTGGGCTGCGTACGTTATGTACGAACGCTGCCCTTGTGAGTTCTTCCCCGCACCCTATTAGCAGGGCCTCTTTGTTGAATCGAACGATGAAGTCCTCAATGGATTCATTGTCGTTTCGGCGGCATAACAGGATGTGCGCCTTGTCTTTCTTGTGCTTTCGCAAATGCGAGAAGTGATTGTTGAATTTGTCGGTAAGGTCGTCAAAGTCCTTAACACTCCCCGCAGGGAGGTTATCGAACCAGACCCTGGCTGCGCCCGTCAGAGTTTGCGCGAATAAATGGCACCAAACCTGTACAGGCCAGTCTACCGACATTCCCGCGCACTCGAAGTCGTGCACGTGGTCATCTGGATCACGCAGGCCATCGTATCTGCCGATGCTGCTAGGAAGTTTCGCTTTTCTTGGTATTGTTGCTGTCGCTATACGAGCGACAAATTTCGACTTTTCGGCGAAAGCCTTTGGTCTGAATGGTTTGACCAAGTCATCATCCTCATTGTTGTGGCGTGAGCGATGGTGACTTTTCTTCCCTTTGTGGCCCGAGTCGCTACTGGAGGATTCGTAGCCATCAGGCTCTGTCCGTTGCTTTTCGTAGCCCCGAACTCTGGCGTCTCCGCCGAGTTCCCCGCTACGACCAGCACCCGAGACAGCTGGGTCTTTCCCCTTTTTGGATGGGGTTTCATAAGTAAGGGCTTTGCCCTTTTTCTTTGCTTGTTGCAGGAGCTTACGCTGGTAAATTGCAGCATTTTTCGTATTCTGACGGAGGAGCCATTGGTCAAGGTCCTCCTCAGAGCTAGCACTGCTGTCGTCGTCAGAGTTGGCGTCCCGAACCTCAACTTCTTGGCTTTGAAGCCTGGAAGTGGGTTTCTTGACGACTGTGGGTGGTGTTATTTGATTTTCCGGGAGCTGGGTGTCCCCTTCCCCGGAACGGTTTACGGCAGCAGTATTAGGGTTGGGTTCAGCCATGGGTGGGTTGAAAAGATGAGTAAAAGAGCGGTTCTAACCGTTGGATGGCGCCAATGAAGAAACAATAGGTATCACGGAGATTACGTATAATCTACGTGGGGTTAATACCTACGTCCGTCAGGATTGATCCTTTACCCAAACCGCGTGGTCGAACCCGTTTGATAATGATGTAAGTGTGTGTGTGGTGAAAGTAAATACGAACACAAGATGTAAGTGGTTCGGTCAAGTGGTGACCTACGTCCACTGTAAGTAGCCGATATTATTATTGATGAATGAATACAAAGATTACAAGTGAGAGTATTCTAGGCTACCAATCACTATTTTCGGATCCTTTAGCAAGGAGAGGTATCCTTGTATTTATAGGAGAACTCGTGGGCTTGATCGAAAGGCCCACGAGTAGCCATTCTTTATTGGGCTTGGTCTGGGTCCAAGCCCAAAGTTTCCCCTGGAATTGGCGGGAGAGCAGGTGTACTGTTCATGACGTCATTCAGGCAGTATGGTTGTTGCTCGAGGCAGACACGTGGCGCTCTGTGGTTGGCAGACGGCGCCCCTGTCAGTCGTTGACCATGCTCCTGACAGCAGCAAGGTATGTCTGCTGTTACTGTAGACGCTGGTATGGTGGAAGCATGGCTGCAGCCATGCTGCTGTCCTTGTCTTGTAGTTGTTGGACCACTTTTGCCACCTGTAGCTTTCCTATTGGCGCGTACACTGTCAGTAATCTTTGTGAATCTTCCTTTTGTTGTCTTCTGTACTTTGTACGATGGTTGTCAAGGGAAGATTCCGCGTGTGATGGTACGCGCTTATCAGGTGATGCTATTGTTTATCAGTTGTTATTCTTGCGCGCCTCCCTGCATATACTGCTGGTTGCGCGCCGTTGGTTCCTCGCGCCCCTGACTGGCGCGGGGAAGCTGAGTTATGGGGATAGGGATGCCTCTTCCGCCTGGATTAGGCTCCCTATCCCTTCAGTGCGTAAAACAAAAATAAAAATAAAAATGGTGGATGAGATGTGTAAACTTAAAAAAAAAGAGATAAATTTTAAAAAACGTAATTTTTAATTAAATTATATGAACAAAAGATGGATCCGTTATGAATTGTCTTACTCTTACTCTTACACAATGGACACCCAAGATATATTCTAACACAAGGTCACACACTCAAGCCTCGAGTATTCAAGATACATTTTATTATTATATTAATAGTTAATAGAAAGCACAATTCGTCATGAAGTCTATGAAAAATATGAGCCTTGATAGATTACTTTCATCTATATTTTTTTAGCTTCTTGGATTAGATCAAACATAAAAAAGACATCAACCATTTCAACCCCATAAAAACAATCTAAGTGAACACCATTGATAAAAATCCAAAGATTGTTCAAGTCTTAAACCCTTGGATACCCGTATAAGATGGCCACAAGTTCGATTCTTAACTCATTGCCATTTTTAGGCTTTTTGAACGACTTTTCCTTTTTCTTAATCTAAAACATCCCATTTATATTTAAATTGTTGCCGCAAAAAAAGAAATTGTTATTTATTTATATTTAATCCTCTCGCGAGTCCGAACGCAGCCGCCTCCTATCTCCCATCGATGTTTTATCTTCAAATCATCTCTCATTCGGTTTGTCAATTTCATTCTCAAGTCTGTCCCTATCACAATTTCATTCTCTTGGTTTTAATTTCAATTTAATCTTCAAAGGCTGAATAAGTGAAGCTGAATAAGTAATGATGTTTTTCTTTTATCTTTTGTTTTCAACTCAGGGGATGTTTGGTAGCCTTTTAATAACCATTCAGAGGCTACCTCTTAATGGTCCATAATCTCTGAATGATTAAGAGGTAGCCTTAAGTCTGAATGGTTAAGAGGCAACTATTAAGATGTTACCTCTTACCATTCATACTTAAGATTATATCTTAACTATTAAGAGGTTATTAACCATTCAGATGTAGCCTCTTAATGATCATTCAGAGGCTACCATAAGTATTTATTTTTGAAACTTTGATATGAATATGTGTTTCTTTATGTTATCAAATCGTAAATTTATTGTGTGTTTTCTAATAGACTAATTAGTTATTTATTTTATAATGAAATCATATTTAATTGTGTTAATCGACCCAACCTATACATTTTAACTTTTTTTTTTTGTGAAAAATTTGACCACCGAAAAAAGGATACCTCACAGAAAAAAAATCATGGGTTCACCACTTATATATAAGTCAAGCTCAATACATATTATAAAACCCAAACTAATCACTCAAATGAAACGCGTAAATATATACTCCATCCGTCCCAATTTAAATGTCCTACTTTCCTTTTTTGTTTGTCCCAAATTAAATGTCACTTTCCAAAAATAGAAATGTAATTTCCAATTTTGCTCATAAAAGACAAAACACAATCACCACTTTTGAGGATATTATTGTCATTTACCACAAACAAACAAAATATTTCTTAAAATGTGTGCTTTTTTAACTATGACATTTAAATTGGGACGGAGGGAGTAGGATTTTGCTACAGACTCTCGTTAATTTTACAAAAAGTAAAAACTTAGTCTTTATAAAAAAAGACTTCTCCTTCACATAGGTGCTGTTTGTTTTTTCTGCAGGAAAAGGTCTGCAGTCTGCGGACCACATCTGCCGACATCTGCAGGAGAAGAGGTGGACCAAAGGTCTGCAGTCTGCAAGAAGAAGACTGTTTGTTTGTTAATGTCTGCAGGCTGCTGAAATAAACTTAAATTTAAATAAACTGAGTTTTTATAGCAGTCTGGTGGTAGACGGTGGTGGTGGTGGTGGTGGGTGGTGGTGGTGGTAGTGGTGGTGGACGGTGGTGGGTGGTGGTGGACCGTGGTGGTGGTGGGTGATGGTGGTGGTGGGTGGTGGTAGTGGTGGTGGACGGTGGTGGTGGTGGACGGTGGTGGTGGTGGACCGTGGTGGTGATGGACGGTGGTGGTGAACGGTGGTGGTGGACGATGCTAGGTGGTGGTGGTGGGTGGGTGGTGGTGGACGGTGGTGAGTGGTGGTTGTGGTGGTGGGTGGACGGTGGTAGGTGGTGGTGGACCATGGTGGTGGTGGTAGTGGTGGTGGACGGTGGTGGGTGGTGGTAGTGGTGGTGGGTGGACGGTGGTGGTGGTGGTGGACGGTGGTGGTGGTGGACGGTGGTGGGTGGTGGTGGTGGACCATGGTGGTGGTGGGTGGTGGTGGGTGGTGGTGGGTTGTGGTAGTGGTGGTGGGTGGGTGACGGTGGTGGTGGTGGTGGTAGTGGTAGTGGGTGGTGGTGGTGGTGGTGGGTGAGGAGAAGAGAAGAGGAGAAGACCTTAGAAGACTTTGGTCCAAGTCTGCACCAAGAAGAGGTCAGGAAGAGCTTTTAGAGTGAAATGTCTTCCGAAAAACAAACAGTCTGCCCGCCCCAATCGTCTGCCCGCGTCTGCGCGGCGCAGACAAAAGAGGTCAGAAGTGCTTCTGGGAGAAAAACAAACACCACCATAGTGGAGTAGTAATCCAATAATCTCTACAATTTGGTAGAGAATAATAAATTAAACTATAATAATTAGCCTTAGGAATTGAACAGTATTTTGTGGTATCATTGTAATTTGCTGTATTAGCCAACCTGTTTTGGTCATTTGGCAGGAGTAGTTGCCACCTAAACACTGCGTGTCAAGTTTTGGTCAATCTAAATCATCATCCACACCACGTGTCTTACTCCTCTATGTAGTTCACCACCTGTTAAAGTGCTATTATGAAGTGATCACAATTTTCTCAAATGGATTAGGCATCTCGCACAGCGAGCTTCCTTCGTCCGGCGTATTGGGATGCAGTTCACGACGGCGACGTGGATCTGAACGACATCCATTTTTTTAATCTCTTTCTCTCTCTAGAATAAGTTGTGAATTTATTTTAGGTGGTGTTTGGATATATATGTGTTCTATTGTTGATTGATTAGTGGTTATCTGGTTATACCTGCTTTTGAATTGTGATTATACCACTTATTTAGAATAATTAGGTTTATATAAATGGTTAGATTAAAGGTACATATTTGTTGAATTAAACTGAGAGGTTTAATTTTAAACTATTAGTCTAATTGCAGCAGATATATATTTTTTTTGGGCTTTTTGCACTGATATATAATTTTTGTTGCTCATTTATAAGTTACCCGAATCCAATCTGAAACCCTTATCCTTCCGCAACTAAACCGACCACCTGTCGTTTTTCTTCAGCCGATCACTCTCTCTTTGAGATTTGCTGAGTTATTGGGTTTCCCCTGTACACAGCTTGGTAAGTTTGTGATTCAATTTGGTTTTCTAAGCTTCTATTATAAAGCATTTATTTAATTTGTAGTCCAGAAAAAATAACTTTAGTTGTATGATTTGCAGTTGTATGGCACGATGACCTTGCGTCAAGAAGAGAAAAAATTACAGCAACAAAGTTGATTTGTTGTAGCTTCGATATTGTGATTTGGGAGTTGCTAAGAAACTGGATGTCGTTTTCCCCCCAATTTAAAGGCGTTTTCCTGATTTTCCCTACTAAAATTGCTTTGCTTTATATAAGATCTTCGTCTTCCTGTCTATTGGTAGTCGTCTTAGCTTTCTATTAGTGTAGAGCTGTATGTTTCTAAAGGGATTGCATTACATGCATTCAAACAAACTGATGTTGGTTTAGGCATTCTTTTTTTATCTACAATAATTCGTTATTTTCCGATAATTTGTTGTTTGCATAATACTATGCCACTATTGAGACTGCTTCATTTTTTTGTATTGGAGGTTTTGGATTTTTTGATAATTTGTTGACTGTTGTTTGCATAATGCCTTCTATGCCATTATTAGACAACATTTTTTGTTGTGTTGGAGATTTTATGTTCAAATTGTTTCATGTCATTGATGCTTTTACCCCTCAAACGTCTATTATGATATGATTTTAAGAAGTTCTGATTGGTTGTTATTAACTTCTGTGTTTTCGTTTACAGATATATTTGAGTTATGTGATTTCCTTTCTTCAATCGGCAAAGAGCCTGCTCGCAACACAGCAGCTGAAAGTGTTTCGTATGTTATAAGGTAGTTTCTAAGAAGATGCATGCTTTGATGTTTTTATATAAAAGTTGCATTCGTATGCAACTCTATTATATATTTACATTTAATGTTTCCATACAGTCGTAAAGAAATTTTTTTTCACTTTTTCCCAATGAACGCTAACTTTCTAATCCAAGGTTAAAAAACAAAAATACACTACAATTTACTTACCTTTTGCAAAATAATGGTTTAATTATGTTTAGACGTAGTTAAGAAATACTTTTCATTATACCTTAAGAATACTATAAATATAAGTGTTGATTTATTTGACTTTGATGCATAAAATGTTATGTGAACGTATGATCAATCAACAAAGTTGTTGGAGAGAGGATTATGGTATCTCATCTTATTAGAGAAGAGAGGCCTCAAGTATAATTAAAGTTAATGCATTCATTTCATGTTAATGTTAATTGTAGGTCTGTACGTGGAATCTCGAGGGCACTGATATAATTTCATGATTTGGCAAGGGTAGAAATGTAATTTTACGTCAGTCTTGGCTTACGCCGATACCGTTTTTTTCACTGTTCTTGTAAATTAATATATATATAATAATTTATTGGTTCATTACAACCTGTTTGTACAAGGTGTAGAGGTTATGGTCTTACGGTGAGGATGATGATGGTGAGGTTAGGGTAGGTTGTGGTGGTGTTGTGAAGTAGGAGTTACGGCGATGGTGGTGGTGTTGATTTCGATGACAGCGTCGGGTTTCTGTCGTCGTTCCAATGACTGGTCAATGATGGCTCAAAGTGATGCTGGTTTGCGCTCAACTAACAGCGGATGTGGCCGTTCCGACTACAACTTGGATTGCCGATAAGGGTTTCCTAGCAATCAAACAATTTTTCAGTGTATTAGTGGCGGCGGCTAGGATTTCGGTAAGTAGGCTGTTTAACTTCTGTTCCTCAGATTCTAGCATAAGTTGTTTGGTTCCAACTAATCTCTTTTAGGTTTTCAATTGAGTGTTTAGTTTTTAGTATGACGAGTTTGCAGATGATTGTTGTTTGGTGGTTTATTGATGAGACTGATACCTGCATCAAAATGAATTAAATCACAAAAGGAACTAGATATGGCATAAAATGATCAAAAAGTGTATATAGATATGTATCTTCTCCATCAATATGGTGGTTATAAGAATTCCATATCAGTTTTTTTTGTTGTAATGCGCCACACCCACACACACATATATATAATATAAATCCACCATGTTGCTTAGGTTCATGTTTATAAAAGAAATATTTTCAAAAGAAAGGTACAAAAAACTTTTTTTTTTTGGCACCTCTTTTTTGTTTTGCTAAAGTGGAAGTAGAAATATCACATTTTTTGTTGATGCATTATCCAAATTTTGATGTCCTGCATAATCATATTCATCAAGAATAATCATTCAAATATAATATAGATAATTTCATTCTGTTATCATTGACTAAACATTTGGATTTATTACAATTGGGAGGAAAAGGAGCAAATCTTGCTGAGATGGCAAGCATTGGTCTATCAGTTCCTCCTGGGCTCACTACTTCAACTGAAGCATGTGATGAGTATCAACAACATGGGAAAAAAACTGCCTCCAGGTTTGTGGGATGAGATTATGGAACGCTTACAGTATGTCCAGAAAGAGATGGGTGCATCTCTCGGCGACCCGTCTAAACCTCTCATTCTTTCGGTCCGTTCAGGTGCTGCGGTACGTATTCTGCAATCCGTAATGTATATACATGTTCTTTAGTTCGACCCATTTTTTAAGAATTGGTCGATTTGTCCTTTATTTTTATCCAACATGACAGATAAAAGATTTAGCTAAAAAGAGAACATGTCGAATAGCTTAGAAGTCAACAAAAGTCTTAACATAAATTGTGTTATTCAAACATTTAAATTATCATTGTACTTACGGTTAGCGCATTAGTTATATATAACCAAATTTAAAAATGAATAAGAAATGTGTCTATGGGTCAGACCGACCCATTTCAACATGCATTGGAATTTGTATAATGTGCCTCCTATCTATGTTGATCTAAATTCAGATATCAATTATTTATATTATGATTTTTAATGATTCATGATAGTCTTAAACAGGTTGTGAGGCTGGAGATGGGAGCATGTTAGCAACTTCACTATTGACTACTTTAACACCTATGTTGACTATTTGACTCTGAGTAGGCGGTTTTGTCGAAATTTAAAAAAGAACATGACTGATTTAACAGTTTAGCCTTTCGGTTATATATACCATGATTTTGATCTATATAGCATGTCCGACGTTGGATGATGTACTGAATGCGTGGCTGGTAAACACTCGAGCGACGTTGACGACCAATTCCAAATGTGAAATTGTTTTACCCATTTTAGCGCGATGAAAAGGCGTGCAACGCGCGCCTGTCAAACACACTAGTTTCCTTAACAATGCAACATTTCTTGAATGGAACCATTTATCATTATTAATGTTTAATCCAACTTTTACCTTTTGGCTAGGTAATTATCACCATGATAAACGCTTCTGGCATGCCGGCTCATTAGCATAAGTAATTTGACGCCCTTTTAATCCCCTTTTAACGATTAGTTAAATTACACATCCATCTTTGAAGTATTAAACAATCGTACTATACGTTGACACAACCCATAATTAACAAAACGAAACTAAAGTTTATTAAAATATAGCTGGAGACGAATCTCACTCGTTAATTTTATGATCGTACGGAAGGGTTGTTATTCTAACCTAACAAGATTGAAAACCAAAGAAGAGGACAAGACTCAAGAGTGATGATGGTCGTGGGTTGCATTTTGATTTTGGTTGATAGTGACTAATCAGAAGCGGATCTTCTCTTGGGCCAGGCCAACCCCCTCTCCCATATTAAGTCCGGCATCTTGGTTTTTCGTTCAAGATCTGCCAATATGACTATTGGGTTGATGAAGCATTGCTTTGAGTTTATATATATATATTTTTTCAAAATAAAATGGTTTGATGGTTCTATATAATGATACGGCTTGACGAGTGGATGATCTTAAAACCATAAATTGAGTGATCATCACTCAGTGATGGGCAAATGGCTTTTAAAATGGTAAGGATTCTGACTTATTAATATATGTGATAATTTTATTTGAGTGAATATGTAAATCAACATAAATGAATGGACTTACAATAACAACCATAAAACAAACCTTAAATGAAAAAAACAAGACGTGTTCATGTTCGTTTAGTTATACGAACACGCGATTTTGGTCCATTTTTGTTCGTCTATAAACAAAAAAAATGACTCGCTTACAACCCTATGCAACTTGCGTGTTTCCCCACTCTTCACATCTCTTTAGGCTACAACTACAAGAAACCAAGGCTTATTATGTATGATACTTCCCTTAGACCTTCATATATTTAACCCGTAACAACTGACAAGCATAAGTGTATGAAATGATAAGCATGATTTGGTTCACACAATAGCCTGTTATGAGTAGTATTCCAAATGATCAAATGATTTATTCTCACTACCATTAATAGCCTATAGACGTGATGAGGAAATGATAAATCGATCCATATCAAGTACAATACACTTTGAGTTTAATGTATCATTGTTTTAGCAGTTAAAAATCATAGGGATATTAGATGTAATTTACAAAAAGTCAACTTTATACATATTACTCGCCCATACTAATAAATTCACAACGAAGTTGATCAAATGACACTTTAAATTTATCATACATGCAACTTCTTACCACCACCACCATACGTCTTAGACAAACTATAGTGGGAGTTAAGCGATGGGCCGTTTCCCGCCACATCCTCGTCTCGACGTGGTACCACTTTTGCAGGCGATGGGGCATTTCCGAGGCATGTCACCACGCTGGTGGAGCGTGAGGAGTTGTGAAGAAGGGTGGGCATTAGCTTGGTAACGCCTGAATGGGATGAGGGGTGTCAGGTGGGGCATGAAGGGGTAGGGGTTTTGGTCGACGTGGGTTTGGTAATGTCGATGGGTGTTAATTGGCTACATTTGGTCTTAATGTACAAGCTGAACTTTTAACAAGTAACAACCCACGACCATCATCACTCTTGAGTCCAGGTGATGCCGGTTTGGGTCATAACCGGTACATTAAACAAAATATTATTTTCTTTGTTCGATTGCAACTGATTAGGTGACAAGATGGGGAACCAGTATAGAAACTTACGGTTTGGTTCGAGCAGAAACCTGTTTGGCTCAAACTGATTTGGCAGTGAAAATCAAACCACTTTAGAAATCCAAACCCTTTTTTTTCTTCCATCTCTAGATCAAACAAATAAGCAAATGAAATTATCATATGTCATAGACTCATAATGCCATATTACACTTTTAAAGTGGGCCAAGAGTCTAAAAAACATGTTTGGGCCTTAAAAACAAAAACATAGTTCACACTTCACTACACTTTAAACAATATCAGGCTCCTATTTAACTGACTTGATTCAATTCATACATCATACAACCAATATTTCATACAAACTGTAATGCCAACAATCCAATGTTACTACAAAAGATATCAACTGCTAACAAATACTTTAAATCAAGTCATAAACCACTTTCTTTATTAACTAAACAATGTCTTTCAAGAACACAACTCAACCAAATCCATGCACATCTCATCACATCTGGTTCCATATCTGACCCATATGCAGCTGGTAAACTCTTATTCTCATATGCACAATCCAATCCCACAAATATCCAACATACCCACATTTTATTTAAATCAATACCTAATCATTCAACTTACATGTGGAACACCATGCTTAAAGCATGTACTGAACTGGGTCAGAGTAAAAAAGCTTTGAACTTGTTTAAAGATATGTTTAGTTCAGGGTTTAAACCTAGTAACTACACCTTTTCCTTTGTTCTTAGAGCTTGTGCTGATGTGGGTGAGGTTAATATTGGGTTGGTTTGTCATGGTTTAGCTGTTAAGTTAGGTTGGGAAAGTTATGATTTTGTGGTGAATGGGTTGGTTCATTTGTATGGTGTTTGTGGTTTTTTGGATTGTTGTAGGAAAATGTTTGATGGGTGTTTGAGTAAAGATGTTGTTACGTGGACTGCTGTGGTTAATGGGTATGTGAAGGTTGGGGACGTGGAAGTTGCGCGCCAATTGTTTGATGAAATGCCTGAGAGGAATAGTGTGTCTTGGAGTGCTATGATTAATGGGTATGTGCAAGTTGGGTTGTTTAAAGAGGGGCTTGATTTGTTTAATGAGATGTTGGGTTGTGGGTTCGAGGCGAATCATTCGAGTGTTGTGGGTGCGTTGTCTGCGTGTGGTTTTCTTGGTGCGTTGGATCAGGGGAGGTGGATTCACGCGTATGTTGATAGAAAGGGTATGGAGTTGGATGGGGTATTGGGGACGGCTCTTGTGGATATGTATGCGAAGTGTGGGTGTATTGAGTTAGCTTATCGTGTGTTTGAACAAATGCCGGTTAGAGATGTTTTTGCTTTTACGTCGTTGATTTCGGGTATGGCTAATCATGGAGAAAGTGCACGCGCAATTGCTTTGCTTTCAAGGATGGAGAGAGAAGGGGTTAAACCAAATGAGATTACATTCATTTGTGTGCTAAATGCGTGTAGTCGAATGGGACTAGTTAAAGAAGGGTTAAGAGTCTTCGAAAGCATGACGAACGTTCATGGGATTAAGCCTAGTGTGCAACATTACGGTTGTTTGGTGGATCTTCTTGGCGGTGCTGGAATGCTAGAACAGGCGAAGAAGGTGGTGGCTGAAATGCCCATGGAGCCTGATTCGTATGTGTTGGGGGCGCTGTTGAATGCGTGTAGGGTTCATGGCAATGTGGAACTTGGTTCAGAAATGGTTGAAGGTTTGGCGGAAAGAGGTCTTGATCGTAGTGGAGTTCATGTTCTTTTATCGAATATTTACGCTTCGGTTAACCAATGGGGTTATGTGGAAAATGTAAGGAAGAGGATGGAGGATAAGCAGGTGAAAAAGGATCCTGGGTGCAGTTTAATAGAAGTGGATGGTGTTGCCTGTGAATTTGTTGCTGGGAACAAGTTGGTTACCGAGGAGTTTGAATCATTGTTACTAGGAATTGATAAGCACTTGAGATCCTATTGGATTGATGATTATATAACGTGTGGATCATAGAAACACACTTGTTTTCATTTTTTTTAGATATTTTTCTTATTGTTTAAATAACTAATACATCTAGGACCTCAAACGAACACGAATAATAAAGCCAAATGTGTTCACTAACTAGCATAAGAGTAACTCACAAACTGGAATTGGGCACTGTTGATGACACGAGCAGAAGTCTAGAGACAACTGCTCTCTTTTTACTCTCTCCGTCCCATTTTAAATGTCCATTTTCTACTTTTTGTTGTCTCAAATTAAATGTTAATTTTAAGCAATTTCCAGTTTTGCAGGCAAAAGGCAATAAAAAATTTGAAATAATAACTATTTTTGTCATTTTACAACTCAGAGAATATATAATTAAAGATTTCTTGACCTGTGTGTTTGTACCTACTTAACATCTAAAATGGGACCGAGGATATATTATTTTACTAATAACTAGTATTTAACCCGGCGCGTTGCGGCCGTCGCTTGTTGCAACATGTTAAACAACATAGCTAAATGACTTGAAAATTTTATAGAAAACAAAGGAGTTAAGCATTTGAACAAATCAAAATCTTCAAAGAAGGTAAAAAATCAGACACCAAACAGGAACATTAAAAAACTTAGCATGGTATATGAGAATATTTGTTAGTGGTTGCTCTTATAAAATTGAATAGTAAGTTATGAAATTGTAGATCTTTTGACACCAAACAGAAACATGAAAAAACCTAGCATGGTATATGAGAATATTTGTTAGTGGTTGCTCTTATAAAATTGAATAGTAAGTTATGAAATTGTAGATTTTTTGACACATTGACACTATACGACTTACCCAAAAGATGACTACACACGGTTTACGTAAATTAATTTTATCATAATACATAATATTGTAGAGTAGGGAAAACATAAACGTTATTTTAAATGTAACTTATTATCAAAAATAATATTTATACCTGAAAAGATCAAAGGTTAAAAAGGAAAAATACCAATGGATAACAAAAATATAAATATCACATCAGAATAAAACATAAAGCTATTTACCAGTTAATTTTTAGTTTAAGAAAACATGGCAAAACCAATAAAGTGTAAAAAATATCTTTATTGGAGTTGAGAGGAAATTTGAGAAATTTATAAAAATTCAAAGAGTAAGAATGTAAGTTTAAGAATACCTAAAAAAATTAAGGGTGTCAAAAGTAGAAGAACCAAAATATTGGTGGTGAAAACGTAAAAAAAAATCTTGTGAATAGAAATAACCCTTAAAAACTTAGATATTACATAAAAACCACAAAGGGGAAAGCTTAAGTATTTAGGTGTGGATGACATTTCCATAAATAATAGGAAATTGGGGTCTTGTTGAAATTTTGTGAGGTGAATAGAACTAACCCTTATATATATATAAATTTCATAAATGCCACAAAGGGTAAGGGGCTGTTTGGTTGATTAAGTGCTGAATCATTAAGATGATCTGAATGGTTAAGAGGCTCTAAATGGTTAAGGGATGAATCATTCAGCATCCTTTATTAGCTTAATGGTTCAGCACTTAATCATTCCATTCAAATGCTGAAACAAACAGTCTGAATGCTGAATGATTCAGAGCTGAATGGTTAAGAGGCTATCAAACAACCTCTAAAGCGTAAGAATTTAGAATGGATGGCATTTCTGTAAATAATAGGAAAATGGAGGAACATGTCTCTACTGTAGCACTAAGTTGTGTTTTAATATATAGTATAATATAATGTTTCCAAATTGACTAAAGTCAAGTCTCCCTCTCCCACTTTTTCTAACAGTTTCTTGTTTACTTCCTAATGCCCACACACTCTTTCCTCTCACCTCACTCTTCTACATATTATTCGATACCAAAAGGCAAAAGTAACCACCTCCATTGGAGCTACCTGCTGTATAAACCCTAAACGAATCAATCTAGATCACAATCTACTCAAACCCATCATGCCTACGCTACAGGAAGGATTAATGGAAGAAATGAAGCAACTTTTGTCCAACAAAATCCATAAATCACAGCTCAAACCAGGCGATCACATCTATTCTTGGCGTAAAGCTTGGCTCTACGCCCATCACGGTAATATTTCTGCTTCTTTTTCTTCACGCATTCTCTTTATCAGACGTGTCTTTATTAATCCAAGTTTGTAACTTTCCCCAAACGTATCTTTTTTTTTTAAATCTTATTTGATGTTGAAAATCAAGATTTTATGTAATTACAAGTGAGGAAATTCAGAACATTGTGTGATGGAGGAATAATTGATTGTTTTAATCAGTGGCTTCACTCACATTTATCTCGGTTTCTTAGAAAGTTTTATCATTATGTGGATTTTGTATGCTTAAACGCCCCTTTTGCAGAGTGCACATATAATTTATATGTGTGTGGCCGTGTGGGCCATTGGGAGGAGTGGAATTCCACTAATTTTAACGTTATTTTACTAGTTTATTGAAAATAACGTTAAAAGCGGTGGCCGGTTAATCATACATCAGCTGGTGGAGTTGATAGCCGAAAGGCAAAGGGTACATGCACTAATTGGCATCGGTCCCGAGAGCTGAGTGTTATGTGCCTTATGCCCTTATGTCCAAGGCTTGATGCAAGACTACTATTGGTGAGATTTATTGTGTATGATGATGATGATTTTGTATGCTTGTGGTATGTTATGATATATATGTTAGTGTTCTAGTATAAATGATATACATGTTTCTTTCTATAGTTTTAACCATTGATGTCAAAGACGCTTAAAAAGCGATGTTTAGACATGTTTTAGGCTTGTTACATGCTATTTGTGGATGTTTCAGACCATTTTACCCGGCATTTGGGTACTTTTCCGTAAATTTTCAGGATCCTTGCCTGAATCTAACCGGAATCTCGCCTGAAGTTCGCCGGAGCGTCTGGATGGCAGCAAGGCGTTTTCCTTGCGTCTCTCCTTAGAGCCTAGGCATCCGGCGGAAGGGCTTTTGACGACATATGTCTAAACAACTAGAAGTGTTTTTTCAAAACAAGTGTGCCTCGCATACTGTGATATGTACACCTTCGCCTTCAGAGACCTTATCACGTTGGGATACCTACTTTTTATGGCATAGATTGCAATGCATTCAATCACCCAAACACGCACATTGGGGATAGATTCAACACTCACAGTATTCATCATTTTTATACTAATGAGACGTCACTTCTTTCATCTCACTAGTGTAAGGATTGTGATTTAGAACATAGTTGGTATTAATCTCTTTAGAAAGTGAGTTAAGGATGTTGTTTAGGTGGGTATCTATAAAGTTATGAATTTATTTGTCATGATATGGTAATGAACTAATGATGGTTGACATGCACACAACATTGCTTCCCCGAGCATGGTAATATAAAGCACACCTCAGACCTGAGGGGATGTAGGAGGCAATCAAAATGCTTCAGTTTTTTGAAGCGACATGATCTCAAGTAGTCATGTTAGGGATAGACTCCTTCTGTTACAAATGCAATAATCATTTGGTTTTTCGTTTGCTGCAGGAATAATTGTAGGCGATGATAAGGTGATTCATTTCACTCGGGGTGGTGGTCAAGAAACCGGCACTGGAACAGTGTTGGACCGAATAAGTCTAAGTTCAATGCCACCAAAATCAGGTGACCCATGCTTAAAATGTGGCGACCTGTCAAATGCTGATGGCGTCATCGCTTCATGTTTGAACTGTTTTCTCTCTGGTGGTGATCTTTATCTATTCAAATATTCAGTCTCTCGTGCCACTTTTCTTGCCAAAGCTCGAGGCGGAACATGCACTCTCGCTGTTTCTGATCCTCCCAATGATGTCATTCATCGAGCTCAGTTCCTCCTTGAAAATGGTTTCGGTGTGTACAACATTTTTAAGAATAACTGTGAGGATTTCGCAATTTACTGCAAGACCAGGTTGCTCGTGTACACACCCATCAGTGTGGGGAGAAGTGGGCAGGCTGCATCAGTTTTAGCAGCTACTAGCGCCGTTCTCTCATCTCCATTACGTTACCTGCCCATCGGTATTCCTGGTTTGGCGGTTCTGGGGTGTGGTATTTACTGTGTAAGTAGGTTTGTTGCTGACATTGGGTTTCGCCCGGATACGGATAAAGTTTCAGTTGAGAGGCTCGTTGGCTGCACCCTCCAAGTTTTGGCTGAGACAGGCATCGATCCACAAGCTTATGCGACAAACCGTGAGGCGACTCGGGCCTTGGTTGAGGAAGCCAAGGTGGCTCAAGCTCTTGTTGCAACAGGTAAGGGAGAATGATTGTAAAGGGAATACCATTGCTGGTTAAAGATTTCAACAAGGTGAACAAAAACAAAAATATGTTTGTAGTTGCACTCGTACCTTTTCCTTTTTGTGGTTTATTTTATCTCTAGCAAAAATCAGAGTAAAATCTAATATTCGAACTATGCATAAACATGTTATTTACTTGCCTGTGGCACACATTAAGAACATGACTCATGCCTACAACCTTTATGCAAGGTGTAGACACAAGGACGAAGGTCGAGTCAATTGATAAGGACGATGTGGCTTTTTTAATGGGTCACAAATACGTGATATGTTGTATGCTAGGACAAGAAACGAGCTAGATCATGGGATAAAAGGGATACAAATGTGATGTTGCTGCCTGAGACCAACCGTGTTGATGAAATGACTTGATAATTTGAAGTTTTAAATGGTGATGATAATAAATTTGATGAGCTAGTCGACACATTTGATTTTTAACTAGTACCTAGGATCCGTGTGTTGTGACGAAACCATTAAACTAAACGAACCACGCACGTCTGTTGCAGTGCGTTGAAGCGCAAAAATTATAATGAAACGCAAGACTGAAAAATTTGTATATGATGAAAAGTTTAGGCGACCAAAGTATAAGACTACACGATGTGGGGGGCGTGGAAGGGAATGTGAAGCCCCTCTACGCCACCAACACCACCCTATGTGGCGTGGGGCATGTTGGGTGGAGATTTCCATGGGCGTGAGGGATAGGTGAATGGTTATGGTTGTTTGTTAGATTATGGATGATTGTGATTGGTTGATTAAAGAAAAAAAAAACTCTCCACGCTATCACTACCCCGTGGGTTTTTGAGGGTTGGATAGACGTGGTTACCACATGTCGCTCTATGCTTCCTTCACCCTATGATCACACCGTGTAGTTTAAAATGAAAAGTGTTGGAATTAAAAATGAAAAAAAAAATACCATGTGGCAAATTTTAAAAGAAGAAAAATACAAGGATTGAGTAAAAAAATAAAAAAAGACCACAAAAGGATAAAATAGCTACTATTATTGCTAAGCTCGCAAAATCAGGCTCTACTAATTGCTGGAACTCAAGAACTAATGGACACTAAATGTTTATAACTAAATAGTTGTTGCTTTCTAGATATTTGATCATGTGACCATAACATATCATCCACAAACGTCATTCAAACACCACAAATGTCATACAATAATTACTAGGCAACAAAACAAATGTACCCGTAGCAACGCGCGGTCATTCACTAGGGTGTACTTAATATTGTTCTCTACAAAAGGATTGTGGATTTGTGGGAAGGAGATTGCGTTCTCTCTCTTCCTACGCTCTTTGCGTTCTCTACAACAATGTCAAGAATGACAGTAGGAGGAAATGATATCAACTTTTGTATAACCTGCTCTTGTTGGCGTATCAACTTACTTAAACACTTGAATGTCTGTTCTAGAACATTGGTGTACATAACATCCATCTTGGTTGAGTCGTCATTATCTCATTAATCATTCTCTACTTGAAAAAGTTAAGAGGGTGACTCACACCATGATTTTTTTTTTTTGAAGCTACTAAGTACCTACAAAGTAACCTATCACAAACAGATACTAATAAATAGTGTTTATTTGGAAACTGTTTTTGAAAATCAACAACCTATTTACCCACTATGTCTATATGCAAACATGGGTCAAGCTCAAGAGCAATAAACATTAAGAAGACTGAATCTTTGGAGCAATTTTCTATGTTTTTTCATTAAAAGGAAATACAATGTGGCTTAAATAGAAATTCTTATCCTAGAATAATCTAATCTATATGCACTTTATTAGGAAAACGGTCTACCTTATCCGAGTTATATGGACTATGATCAATGCTCCTAGTACTATCATCATGTATTTGTACATTGCAAACCATAATTCATGTCAATAAAACAAAACCGAAGCTAACGAAACTCTAATATACAATATAACCTTCACTTGTAGGCAGAGCCGGTCCTGAAGATTTAAGTGCCTTGGTCGAGCAGAAAAAAAGGCCCTTAGGCCCAAAAGAATTATATAAAGTAATTTTTTTAACAATGATTAACGCTATAGCTACACGGCGGACTTCGGTCCTTGTCGGTTCGTTTGGTAACACGTCAGTATGGCACCGACACTTGATAATGATATAGCAACTAAAAGAGAAAAAAAAATAAGGTTGTGCAATGACCAAAACGATTTATATATAAGAGTTAAGACACATTACATCTAATAAGGTTCAACTTGCGCTCCAATGTAATAAGAACGTATGTTAAAAATACTCAATTATGTTGAAATGTCATGCATATCTAATTGATTTATTCGTCCGTCAAATTTGAATAAAAAACTATATGAATAATGTAAACGAAAAAAATCTACTTGATTTCAAAAGAATTCTAATTATAAACTGTTTGTTTGTTTAATTTGATTCATAAATCTTGTGTGAAATTATCTAATAAATTTTGTAGAAGAATTAAAAATACCTACACTCGCTAAACTATAGCATTTTAGCCTGGGTTTTAATTTTAAACCAAAGCCAAATGTTTGGTTGTTTTTAAATAGATTTTGGTTATAAATAAAACAAAATGGGAATGGGAGAAAAAATATTGAATAAAAAGAAGGTACTAGACTACTAGTACGAAGAAGGTAAAGGAAAATAAAGACAATTACATAACACAATTAACTGTGTTTCTTTATTGTGTGGCAGTTTTAAAAAAAGGGATACAGATTATGGCTTGTGTGGAAGTTTTAAAAAGAAGGATACGGATTATGGCTCCGCTGAGATTCGAACACTAGATCGGAAACTGGATGGAAAACATGTAAACCACCTGATCTGCATTAATTTTGTAATATTTTCCGCGCAACAAATGCTATAACTTATCAAATAGATTAAATTTTTGGCCCCTCTTAATAACGGGCCTCGGCCGGGGGTGCGGCTCGTCCACCCCCAAGGCCGGCCCTGCTTGTAGGACATTTGTTCTTGTTGTTATTCAATTATAACCGTCATATTTTAGTATAACCACCAAGTTATTATGGCTAAGATTAAATCTGAGAAATAACTACCGAGTAAAACGGTTTGATTTAGCAAAAATGACAATTACTATAAGGGTGCTAATAAGTTAATCTATAGATGTAGACAAAATAAGTGGCAAATATGTTAGAAAGACAGTAGATGTGGAGGATAATAGCATTCACATTATATATTAGTAGTATTATTCTTCACTTCATCTTCAAAATTTAAAAAGATATCAGTAATTGAACTTCAGATAATATACTAATTATATTATAAAGACCAACCAAGAAAGAAACAAATGGGAGGGTTGACGTGCATACACTTACAGTTTCACTACTGAACCGTCAGATTAAGAGAAATCTTCAAGAAGACTGTCATCATTATCTACACATTGTTCTTGCTGGTGATAATTGAAATCACACAAGTTATGCTACTCTGGAGAATAATCAAGAGCCTGCAAAACAATTGATAAACACATATATCTCAAAAGGCATGCATATCTTTTCAAGCATAATTGACATATGATTCCAACCTACTTAAATTTTATACAACACAACGAACAGAATGTGGCTTGCTGAGAAAGATCCATTCACTCAAATTCATCATCTCTACTGGATAACTATACCAAATTCAATAATTCCTGAAAGCGACCGTATTCCACTACCTCTGCCGACCCATCAAGCAGTTTAATCAAAGATGTTGATCCGCCAAACATACCAATGACTCTCTTATTGTGGTCAGTTTAATCAAAATGTTCGTCTATAAAGAAACTCAAATTCAATTGCAATAGCAGTCTAGTGACTACTATCGCTTAACACAATGCCCCAATACACAATGTTAATGCTCAAGTTATGAAAATAAACTCAAACACATGCCAAATTATGAAAACAATCCAATAAACAAAACAAAGTATACAAAAAAAAAAATCAATACCTGTAGATCTTAACACCAACATGATCCTCGACACTTGGAGCTACAAATTAAAAAACGAAACTTTGACCAAAATCAATATACATAAAACATCGATGGAGAATAATTACCGGTGGTTGAAGAGAAGTCAAGATTGTAAATACCGGTACCGTACGGAGTGGAACTTCTGAGAAGGATTAAATTGGATATGGAGTGAATAAGAAGAAAGGAGCCAAATTCATTTAGGAGTGGAAACGCAGGGGGGGATTTAAGAGGATGAATTGTAGGCAGGACGATTCATTTGCAAGCTTTAATTGGATATTATGGTTAGGTTAACTGAAACAGCTTCAGTAGGTGATACAAGGGCAGGTATGGAACAAGATTTTAGTTCTTAACTATACAAGCTTGATAAAATTACTATAATGTCCTCCTAAGTGTCTTAATTGTCACAATTATTCCCATGTCACCCTTAAATTTCTTGCTTTATTAAGTTGTATATGTAGCTTTAAAAATTGTACCCATAACAAAATTACAACATGGCACATCACTCCTCCTTTATAATGTATTATAGATTATAGATTATAGATTATTCTTCACTTCATCTTCAAAATTTAAAAATAACTAACAAAAACATACTACATCCGATCTTTACCTCCACCAACTAAAATTTAACAAAAACTCACACATTTCACTCAAATTTAGAAAGCTACTATTCACCCTTGTATCATCGCCTTCTCACAAACACCTACAATATACAAACACACACAAAAAGATAAACAAATAATAAAAAAACAATGGAAAAACAAACGAATAGAGAGATATGTACGGTGAATGAGATGTGGGAATTTTTTTTTAAATAAGAGATAAATTTTGAAAAATCGGATTTTTAATTAAATTATTATAGAATAAAAGACAATGGAGCGGATGTGAATGCCCTGAAAAGGACAAAAGAGTCTTTATACAAATATAGGGTAAAGATCAAATACAAATAACTCTTAAAGATAGTAAACATGAGAAGTGAAGGAAGATTTTTTTTGTTATTGAATTTTCTCATCTTTTCAAGCATGTCTGTTAATGTGAAAAATAAATAAATACTTTTTATATAACTACTCTATACTAATTGTGAAGATTTCGGAGATCAAACACAAGAACTCTTTATTAATGAAATCTGAACAAATACAACTCAACAGCTGTTCATAAAAAGATGAACAACCAAATACAAATATCAACTGATCTATTAACTCTCTAAATCTAGACACAGATTTGGATCAGGAGATCATCAATCACACGATGAACAAACTTAAACACTGAAACCCTAATCGCCTAGAATATTATTTGAGAGAATACAAAAGACTGAGAGAACTAAACTCTCTAAAGGATGAAACACAACCTATTTATACTACAAGCCGAAGCTTATTAAAACACTACAATCCAACCACCATTTTATACCCAATCTCTATATTATGAAAAATTGTTATCCTAGTTTTTCATATATGAAAAGCTACTATTCATCATACATCAAAATATTGTGAGTGTATTTTAACGAGAAATATAGTAAAATAAGTGTTTGTGAGTAACATAAAGATAATTATGGTGGATGAGATGTGGGAGGTTTTTAAAATGAGAGATACATTTTGAAAAGTATAATTTTTAGTTAAATTATAGGGTAAAAATGGTGAAGGAGACATGAATGCTCTCACAAACGCTTATTTAATTATATTTCTCCTTAAAATACACTTACAATAATTTGATATAGGGTGCATAGTAGCTTTTCATATATAGAAATGTGGTATAAAATGGTGGATGAGTTGTAATGTGTTTTTAATAGTTTTTTTTTTAAAAAAAATTGTAAAGATAATAGAGGGTTTGATGGGTGAGTTGTGAATGCTCTTAGAAGCTAAAATAAAATAATTCTTATACAAGATAACTTTACCACGATAAATACATGAATCATATACTTACACCGAGCAAAACGTGGTGTATGACCACCACATGATACAATTGGTTGCTGGCAAGTCCATCATGTAGGACCCCATGTACCTATAGGCTATACTCTATAGGAATGTGTTTTATGAGCCCGTCAGGATTCATGCATCCCTTGACGTCATATTCTGGGGGTGTGACATCATATTTTGTGGTATGTGACAGCCTCCTATTGGTATGTGATGTGGGTCAGGGTGTATGAATCCTAAATAGGGGGTGTATGAATCCATAATCCATTGTTTATTTGTATATATGAGAGTCTAGTCCACTTCCAACATAAGCTCCCGACCAAATAATTAGAGGGAAAATCATACATATAATTTACTGGACCCTACAAACAATTATTGGAAAATCATACAAATAGTTAATGTATCATACAAATCATTATGTTCATCTAACAAGGTTGACAAAATAACCATTGAAAATATTTTACACCAAAAAGTTCATCCAATGATACATGGTTGCACATCTCTTTTAATTTTTCGTTGTCTGAGCCTCCGCAATTTACTTTGATTTTGCTTTGCACCCTCTCGCTAACGTTGTACGTATTTGTTGGACCTGATGAGTACCTTTGAACACACTTCCGATCCACTAGTGCCTCCGACACACCTCCAAACCCCATCTCTACGATCATGCCTAATCTAGTTTCAGCATATGCCTACATAGATTCAAAAGCGGTAAGACCATGTGTAGTGGTGAGCTTTATATATAAAGCCCTTATTAATATTTTATTTTATCTTTTAAATTAAAAAAATAATAAAATAATAATATATAGAGAGAGAGTATGATGTGGCATGATGTGATTGGGTGGGGGTTTTATTGCCGGGCGTTATTTGTATAACGTTAGAATCATTTTTTCAAAAATAAAGCCCCCCGTAGCGGTGTGGGGGGCTTTATTTTGTAATACAGCGCCCTTTTATTTACCCACTACGGTGGGTCTAAGAGGTAATAATAACTCATGATTAGTGTAGTTTACTTGATATGTAAGGACCAAAACTTGGTACCTTAAAGCTTGACATCATCACATTTAAAAGACTCAAAGCACCATTCATTAAAAGACTCAAAGCACCATTCATTAAACATTACTATATATTTACTACGTAGCGGAAAACATACAATAACGTTATTGGTGAATCTTAAACTTAGGTTTCAGTATAATATGAGGGGGTAGGCGGGAGGGAGGCTCAATTTATATAGTTTTTTTTAGTAAAAAATAAAATATGAATAAAAAAACTAGAAGGCAAGGGCCACCTTTTTCATCATTTTCCTTTTAAAAGGGGAGATTCCCCCGTCCTCCCCGAGCTCTCTTTGCCTCCTTTTTTCATCCTTTTCCTTTAAAAAAAATGATAGAAAATAGAAGGGGTACTATTTCCTTGGTTTGGGGAAAGGGGAAGAATGAAATGGCGTGAAGCTGATGTGGACAGGGGGGAGGAAAGAGTTATATGATTCGGGTGTCTGTTTTGTCTTGTTGAGGGATAGTTTGGGCTAGCTACTAGCTAGCTAGCATAAAATTGTAATATTTGGGTGTGAATAAAATGCTTCTTCGCCTTAAAACAAGAATTACTTAAATTACAAAGTCTCTCTTTTCCAACATTGCATGGTAAGAGGTTGGATCCCTCTCCTAGTCATATGAAATGACAAATGCATTAAAATTTCTTGACTCATTCTACGCAGTCAAACGTTATTTCGGTATTCACCTACCATCAATCCAAGACATTCAAATGAAGTCGAATGCGATAAGGTCTACGGTTCCCTGTTCAACCGGTTTAGATTTTTAAAACATAGACTAATCAGTTTTATAGCACCGATATCATGAAAAGTATGTTAAAATCCATAAAATGGCAAAGAAAAATGATGAGAATCATTTTACAATCTATTGTTTGAACAAGTCATGCTCACCTAATCACCTTGGACACATATACCAATCCTTTAGCTCTAACCAAGTCAAATGTTGACTTCTTAACTTACTAACTAACGAACACGTTACAAGCAAATAACAACTCTTACCAACCATAAACAACAAAATTTTCATTGGTGATGTTTTTAATTTATATATTATCATTTGATGCTGTCCAAAAAGTATATAATTATCCATTGATGGCGTTAATCTACACGAAACTTTATACATAAATATATGTGGAGAAGTTGGTATGGAGTTTTCACAATAATAAAGAAAGCAACAAAAAGAAAAAAAAAACGTTTATCATCCGGAAGTCAAATATAATTTTTTTTTCTGTAATTTTTATAAACAAACATTATACGAATCACTATGGCTCTGTGCACTCTAAAAACACATTGTGATTTATAAATTAATTTATTTTGATAACATATGTTTTATAAGTTCTCTATGGAACATTATGGTTGTAATAGTGTACGCACTTCACAATAAAAATGTTGAGTTTAAATTATACATTGTATAGTGCATGTGTGATGTATTTAGCCACCCGAGTTAGATTCGACTTTTTACGGGATACCCCATGTTTTTAGTATATTCTCGAAGTGCATACTTTTGAATTTTGCCGGTAGATGTCTTTGGAAGTTCCTGTTTGAATACAACTGACTTTGGAACCATGTAACCCGGCAACTTGCCTTTACAAAACTTCATTATCTCCTCCGCGGTCGGCTGTGGTTTTCCGCTCTCATCCTTCAAACACACAAACGCACACGGCGTTTCACCCCAAAACTCATCAGGCCGAGCAACCACCGCGGCCTCATTCACTGCGGGATGCAAGTACAACACCGACTCCACTTCCACACTGCTAATATTCTCTCCTCCACTTATGATCACGTCTTTTGACCTGTCCTTGATTTCTAAATACCCGTCCGGGTGCATCACGCCCACGTCACCAGTGTAAAACCACCCGTTTTTAATGGATTTGGCCGTTGCCTCGGGGTCCTTCAAGTAACCCAACATTAAACAACCACCTATATTGATTGTATATAGTAGAATTAGAAGTATATTAGATAAGTGTACACCACTCTCAAAAAGTAAAAGTAAAAGCAAAATTAAACACATACCTCTTAGCACTATCTCTCCTTGAGTCAACCCGTCTCGAGGCACGCTCATTCCCGACTCGGGATCCACGATATCCACCGCGGTCATCCCAATCGTTCTAACCCCTTGTCGCGCTTTTAGCCGTGCTTTTTCCATCACTGGCAACCGGTTCCATTCGCTCTTCCACGAACACGCAATGGCTAGCCCACTCGTTTCTGTCAACCCATACCCATGAGTCACATCAAACCCAAGAGACTCCGTCCGCAACAACACCGCAGCAGGTGGTGGCGCGCCAGCCGTCAATATACGAACCGTGTGGCTTAACCGCTCCCCAATATTGGATAACATGTTGAGCACGACCGGCGCACCGCACATGTGTGTCACGTGATGTGTACGAATTGCATTGTATATAGTAGAAGCATCGAACTTACGTAGACAAACGTTGGTTGCACCAACTGCAGCCATACCCCAAACATAACTCCACCCATTTGCGTGAAACATTGGTAAGGTCCACAAATATACCGGTTGTTTTGGGACCCCCCACTCCAGGAGAGAATCACAGGCTACAATAAAACTGCCACGGTGGCAGTGGACCACCCCTTTTGGTGCGGAGGTGGTCCCCGACGTGTAATTTAACGTTAGGGGATCCCAATCAGTTTCGGGTCGAACCCAAATGAATTCCGGATCCCCAGCCTCCACCATAGCTTCAAAAGTATTAATAAATTTACCTGTATGGTAGGTGGAAAATAGTATATCATTTACGAGTAGATTTAATGAATAGTGTACGTGTGAGTTAATATATCTTAAAAAAATAAAAATAAAAAAAGATTACCTGTAGGTAAAGAAACTGGTCCGTCATCTATGATTAGGACCAGTTTCGGGCAAGGACAATGATCCGGTAGTAAGGAGATCGCTTCTTGAATAACATGAGTGAGCTGGTAATCAACAAACACAAGCTTGGCCTCGCTGTGTTGGAGGATGACCGCAATTGTTCGTGCGTCTAAACGAGTGTTGATGGTGTTTATTATTGCGCCAGTCATGGTGATAGCAAAATGAAGCTCGTATATAGCGGGTATGTTGGGAGCGAGTACAGAAACAACGTCGCCTTTGCCTATGGCGAGACGGGTGATTGATGACGCTAGTTGTCGACATCTACGATAGGTTTGGGTCCATGTGTAAGTGAGATTGTTGTACACAATTGACGTAGAGTTGCCAAATACGGTGGCTGCTCGTTCAATGAATCCTAGAGGTGTGAGAGGGCTTGAGTTTGCACAGTTGGGCTTTTTCAATGCATCCATTTTTTCACTCCTTTGTTTTTTGGTTACAAGAGCAATAGTTGAAGAAGAAGATTTGAAGTTATGACGTGAGAGTTTGGTTTGATTTCAACTTTTATATTAAAGTAGACACAAAATATTTATTATTTTAATTAATAAGATCATTTGAATATAGCGTACCCTTTTGAAAATTGCATAACAAACAAAGGCCTTGTAATAATAGTCGATGTTTATGTTACATAAAATGTAGTTATCTTGAGGCTTACGGAATAAAATTAGTATTATACTTAAATATTTTGTTTTAACCATAGTCACCTATATCACGGTTCGCTCCGGTACGGAAACGCGGTTCAGGTATGCGGTTCGCTACGATAGACAAATTCGGTACGGAGGGGTATGTTCATTTTGGTACAAAGCGGTACGGTGTACCATGGAATACGGTTCGGTGTACCCAAATTAAAACATAAATACCTATTTATAATTTATATATATATATATATTTAATGTTAATTTTATACTTTTTTACTATAAATTTATTAGTTAAAGTACCAAATGTAAACTAGTAAAGATAGAGTGGGTTAAGTGTTTAAATACTCAAAGTTATTTTACACTTTTTAAATAAAAAATTACAAATTTTAGGAAGTAAATGTATACTGATAAATGATAAAAGGTAAAGTGGATAAATGTTGAAATATCCAAACTTATTTAACCCTAATAGGTTAAAACACATGTGCAGCAGCCGCTCTACCTACTGATTCTTCTTCCTTCTCTTTGCCTTTGACCTGCTTCTTCTTCCTTCTTCTTTGCCTTTGATTATTGCTGAAAACATCTTACAATTCGTGTTTCCAATACTATCCACACACGTATAAAATCGATCCTTTGAACGTACCACACAACGATTGGATCAATTGGAATTTTGATATGGAACACCGTACTGAAGACGATCAGCACGCTTGCGAATTCCGATCTGATACATTTCGTACCAATACAAAAATCATGGTATATGGAGCAAATTATGTGACTATGGTTTTAGCTTGTTCAAGTACTCCTTAATATTGTTTTGAGAAATTAAGTTTAAAAAACTAATGTGAAGATACCTCTTTATTGTCAACGCTAAATAAAAAAGATACATATGTGTTTTTTTTTGGACGGCAAGATATATATGTGTTATTATTAGAAAAAGGAAAATTCATAATAAAAAAAAAAAAAAAAAAAAAAAACAAGATCGAGTCTTCCATCAGCTAGTTGTTATAATATTTTCTGAATAATACAGACAAGGTGCAATAAACAAACACTACTCACAATCCACGCATATCACATATGAAGATAAGACATTAACTCATTAAGACAGCACATAATTAACACAAAATATATTTAAATATTTTCTTGATTGTTTCCAACTCTACGAGTCTACGATGTTAATTTTACCTTTACCCTTTCAACTTGTTTAGGTATGTGTTATGGTTTAATTTTTTTTTTTTTTTTTTTCACATCACAAAGTAACAATGGCCGACACTAGACATGGGATGATGACTTGAGGCAATCCAGAGGAGTCTTACGTTGTGTTCCTGAGTTAACTTAACGAGGGAAAAGAAAGGAAAGAAAAATTTGAGTGTGTTCCCAAGTAGAGGTGAGCAAAGCATAAGAACCGACCCGACCCGACCAATACCCGACCCGACCCGAAACCCGATCACAATACAAAATCAGAACCGATTTACAGACCTGGTAATAGTGGTCGGTTTCGGTTCTTTGTGCCAGCAGTCCTACGGTTCCAAATCCACTACCCGAAACCGAAACAATACCTTCCATTTCTTCCAGTTTCTTGATCAGTAGTTGTTTTCTCTTGGATTTATTGCAGGTAAACTGCTCTGACCCATGAAATCGAACAAGAATTAGTTACTTTTTGTGAGATTATGAGGATTAAATATATTGTTAACAACAACCCTGATGAGGTTTTTCTCATAACTTTGACTACATTCATCATCTCATGATTAAGTGTTTGTTATTGTTGGTTATTCAAAATTCATGATTGATATCAAATTCAGTATGGTAAAACAAAAAATCTTGATTGATATCCTTGTTAACTCTTGATTTTGTTACAGGAAAACCATTATGCAGTTGATATCCTTCAGCTTCCAATCTTGTGATTTGATGTCTATTGATTTATTAGAAGAGAACATACACCTTGTGAACATAAGCACTCAAGCAAGGAAAGAAGCAGCCTAGATGGAAAATTGACGATGAATGAAGCAGCAAGGGAAACTTATGATTTAGGTTGAAACAAACTATTGGGCTGGGCCCATTCTACTTGTGTTAAAATTCGGTCCCAAATGGTTTATTCGGTTTTCTTAGGGTTCTGGACCGGAACCGACCCGAACCCAAAAAGGGCCATAAAATAGAACCGATTATTTACCCAGGTCCAATAAATCGGGTCGGTTTCGGTTTATTTTCGGTCCATTTTTCGGGTTTTTTCGGTCCGACCCTATATTTGCTCACCTCTATTCCCAAGTTTCATTTAAGGAAGGAAAAGAAAGGAAAACAAAACATGTTGTGTTCCCGAGTTTCATTTAAGGAAGGAAAAGAAAGGAAATGAAAGGAAAACTAGACCAAATTCTTTAGTTTAGTTTTCCTTCCGATTTGGAAGGAAACGGAAGGAAATGATATGTATCATTTCTTTTCCTTTCCACTCATTTCCTTTGATTATTTTCTTTTCTTTTCACTCCTCAAGTAAACTTGGAGCATTGTTAGAGATCAGGAAGTCTACGATTGAAGAACCTGTAACACCTCAGATTTTAAAATTAACCTTATGCATTCTGTGCTATCAAGAGATAAGTAACGGAATCCAGTACAACAGACACTAAGACATGAGCTAATAATAATACGTGAACGACCAACCCCATTAGGCAAGTTAGATAATTTATTAAAGGAAAAACATAGAAAGCTTATCTAGGTTAGGTGTTAGCAAATAAAATGTTGAGAGTTAAAACGAAGGGGCGAAATATGTGTATGTGTCAAAGTAGACCAAGATAAAAAAAAGGAGGTCGATTCTTTTCATCAGATATCGACCCCCCACCCACACACACACACCCCACACAGACAAGCCCTGATTGCTCTATATCAAGCTAAATCAAGGGAAAACCAAGTGAAATTTTGGCGCATGAAATGAAAACTAGTCATCTAAGACTCAATAAACCCTAAAGCATGGAGATCTAGTCTTCAGTAAATCAAGGAGTGAAGGATTTGCGAGGAAAGGGGCACGCATAAGGTAATTCACATGATGACTTGAATCTTGCTAGTTAATGGTTGTTGTTGGCTTGAGTATATTCGTAGACCCTTATGTTAATAATCTCAATCTAGACTTGGACTCAATAAACCCTAAAGCATGGAGATCCAGTCTTCAGTAAATCAAGGAGTGAAGGATTTGTGAGGAAAGGGGCACGCATAAGGTAATTCACATGATGACTTGAATCTTGCTAGTTAATGGTTGTTGTTGGCTTGAGTATATTCGTAGACCCTTATGTTAATAATCTCAATCTAGACTTGGACATGGATTAACTATGAACCTTATTTGCGGGTTGAGTATAGGGTTGGGCAGAGTACCGAAAAAACCAAACTGAAACCGAAAAACTTGATTTAACCGAACCGAAAAAAATGAAACACACAACAAAATGGAAAAACTGAATTATAAAAAAAATTGAAATTAGTAGTTTGGTTTCGTTTTTGCATTTTATAAAAACTGAAAAAACAAACCAAACTGAATAACTCAAAAATCATTTTTTTAATGTTTCTTATACATTTATTTAGGAATTAATAATTTTATTCTAGAATGTTAAGTCTTTATAATAAGAACATTTATTTATTATTGAAATGATAATAGAAAACTTTATCATTAACATAATTAATTTTCAAAGTATTACATAAGAAATGTTAAATAAAAACTTTGGAAAACCATAAAAATAATTTAGAATATTCGGTTTCTGCGATCATCATTAATTCAAAAGGTTAAATATATTAACATAAATGTAAACATCTAAGAAAAATTTGTAAATCTCGTATTATACAATTTATTTTTTAATTTTATTTAATTATATCCCAAAAACTGAAAAGACCAAAAAAATCAAATCGAACTGTTACTAAAACCGAACGGTTTTTAAAAACCAAAAACTTCGGTTACAGTTATGGTTTTACCAAAAAACCTAACCGGACCGAACCATACACACTGCTAGTTGAGTGTTACACCAGTATGGCCAAACGGGTCATTTTGTGAACTCGGAAATTATCAACATTAATTGAAGGTTAAGTATTACACCAACACAGTCATTTGGGCAATTTGGGAAACTAGTTAAAGACAACCTTATTTGAAGGTCAAGAATAATACCAATTAGACTAAACGAGTCAATGAGTCGTGATAATAATAATAGCAGCAGCAGCAGGAGCAGGAGCAGCAGCAGCAGTAGTAGTAGTCAAAAGACAACCTTATTTATAAGTTAATTCATGTTGATACATATTTTTTTTATTAAACCAACCAGCTGATTTAGATTCGGCTTTTTACAGGAAACCCCATGTTTTTCACATATTCTCGAAGTGCGTTCTTTTGAATCTTGCCTGTAGATGTCTTTGGAAGCTCCTCCTTGAAAATAACCGTCTTTGGAACCATATAGCCTGGTAGCTTGGCTTTGCCAAACTGCATTATCTCCTCTGCGGTTGGCTGCGGTTTCCCGCTTTCATCCTTTAGACTCACAAACGCGCATGGCGTCTCCCCCCAAAATTCATCAGGCCGTCCCACTACTGCAACCTCATTCACCGCAGGATGCAAGTACAACACAGACTCCACTTCCACGCTGCTAATATTCTCTCCGCCACTTATGATCACATCTTTTGACCTGTCCTTGATTTCTAAATATCCATCCGTGTGCATCACGGCCACGTCACCAGTGTAGAACCATCCATTTTTTACGCATTTGGTCGTTGCTTCAGGGTCCTTCAAGTAACCCAACATTAAACACCCACCTGTTTGGTATGGAATAGAATTAGAAGTATATTAAATAAGTGTGTGAGCTGTTATTCTAAAAAATAAACACCCACCTCTCAACACGATCTCTCCTTGTGTCAACCCGTCGCGAGGCACACTCACTCCCGATTCAGGATCCACAATATCCACTGCAGTCATCCCAAGCGTTCTAACGCCTTGTCGCGCTTTTAATCGCGCCTTCTCCATCATTTCCAACCCATTCCATTCTCTCTTCCACGCACACGCAATGACTATCCCACCTGTTTCCGTCAACCCATACCCATGGGTCACATCAAACCCGAGAGACTCCGCTCGTAACAACACCGCAGCAGGTGGAGATGAGCCAGACGTCATTATATGAACCGTGTCGCTTAACCGCTCCCCATTCGACAGCATGTTGAGCACAACCGGGGCACCGCACATGTGCGTCACATGATGTATGCGAATTGCATTGTAAATAATATGCGCATCGAACTTACGGAGACAAACGTTGGTGGCACCAACCGCAGCCATACCCCAGATGTAACTCCACCCATTTGAGTGGAACATTGGTAGGGTCCACAAATATACCGGTTGTTTAGGGACCCCCCACTCAAGGAGAGAATCACAAGCTACAATGAACGTGCCACGGTGGCAGTGGACCACGCCTTTTGGTGCGGAAGTGGTCCCCGATGTGTAATTTAATGTTATTGGATCCCAGTCAGTTTCAGGTCGAACCCACATGAATCCCAGGTCACCAGCTTCCACCATAGCTTCATAAGTATTAATATATTTACCTGTATGGTACATGGACATTAGTATAATATTTACAAGTAGATTTAGTGGACGTGTGAGTTTAGAGTTTTCATAAAGAAAAGATTACCTATTGGTAAAGAAATTGGTCCGTCATCTACGATAAGGACCAGTTTCGGGCAAGGACAATGATCCGGAAGCAAAGAAACCGCTTCTTGGATAACACGAGTGAGTTGGTAATCAACAAACACGAGTTTACACTCGCTGTGTTGGATGATGACGGAGATCGTACGTGCATCCAAACGCGTGTTAATAGCGTTGACTATAGCCCCGGTCATGGGGATAGCATAATGAAGCTCGTATATAGCGGGAATGTTTGGAGCGAGGACGGAAACGACGTCGCCTTTGCCGATGGAGAGACGGGTGATGGATGAAGCTAGTTGGAGACATTTACGATAAGTTTGGGTCCATGTGTACGTGAGATTGTTGTATACGATTGATGGAGAGTTAGCGTATACGGTGGCTGCTCGCTCAATGAAGCCGAGAGGTGTTAGAGTACTTGAGTTTGCACAGTTAGGCTTCTTTAAAGCATCCATTATTTGTTTTTTTGTTACAAGAGGATATGAATTAAGAAAATGTTATGTAGTTATGAAGTGAGAGTTTAGTTAGATTAGAACTTTTTATATTGAAGTAAACGAATTTTTTTATTCAATAAAGTAGGTTTTAAATGGCTTATACTTGTATAGCAAAAGGCCTAATAAAGAAAATGTAAGTAGAAGACTAAGAATAGTCTTTGTTTACGTTAAAGGAAACCGTAGGCAAATTGGGATCACTAAAGGATTACTGGAGTATCATCATGTTACTAGCAGAAACATCTTGAGGAAACCCAATAAATCTGAGAATTTTTTTTTTTTTGAATCAAACCCATAAACAAATGGTCTCAAAGCTTTATCCAACCCTCTAAAATTTCACTAGGCTATAAATACTTAAATTGTTCAAGACTTCAAGTAGTCATTAAATAAACTTTATAGAACGTAATCAACTCTCAAGGCTTTTAAATATGTTTGTTAATCTTAAATTGTACAAGTAGTCATTAAATAACTTCGATAGAACGTAACTAGCTGGCTAAAATATACTATACTTGTATTATTTTAAGAAATTAAGTTAAAAAATTAATGTCAACACAATGTTTGTTAGAAGGCTACGCGTTGTTGATGTAGTTCCGATACACGAGGTCTAGATCTGATGCCTCTTTATCGTCAATGCTAAATTAAAAAAAAATGATTACAATAATAAAACAAGAACCGAGTCTTCCATCACCTATTCCTGATCCTTTCTTTTTCTGAATAATAGAGACAAGCAGTCACACAAGTCACGTATATCACATGTAGATAAGACATTAACTCATTAAGACAACACATAACATATAACATTTTGGGGTTAATTCAAATCAATATAGTTGTATCAAACATTCAAACAGGTCCTAGCGATTACAACATCAAGAAGAGTGTAAAAATATGTGGTAGTTCAAGTTATTGGGTCAAATTATATTTGGGCTTGTATCGCATTATTGGGTTTATTATTGACTTCCATCTTGTTGTGGGCTAATTGTTTTACAGCTTTATCAGGTGATGGCCCGTAGCCCAACTCATTGAAACAAGTGGGCAAATATTATTTCGAAGTATAATCTGACCGTTGGATTCATTTCATCTCAGCTGTTGATCTTAAGTTAGTTGGGAAAGTTCTAGAGCTGAATATAAAAGCCCTTGTCTCTCTCTGGTCATTCATTCAGTCATCTTTGTATCTCTCTCTCACTTTGTATTAGGGTTTCGTACAATCTGTATCATCTCTTTTTATTGTCTTGTAAGTTTGTATTATTTTCTATTCATCTTTATCTGCTGATAATGGTAATCAGCAGCTGATAGACTAGACTTTGTATCATTGATTGAACTCAGTAATTTGCTGAGTTCTTTGAGTTTGGTTGGGTAACTTTTGGGTTAGTTAAACAAGATTTTAGTCACTGTTTTGTCGTCTATATCTCCTGTTCTTGATTGAGTTTGTGTTGGCTCTTTATTCTTTGTTGTTTGTACAAACCCTAAATGGCATCAGAGCCCTGAGGCTCTTGATCCTGGTGTCTTTGTGTTTTTCGCTTTTGTCTGTCTAGATCGTCTTATTTTCTGATAGATCTGAAAGTTTAGATTCAGATCTGTCTGTATCTGGTTGTGCTTGTCTTAAGTCTGGTTAGGGTTTTGATCTTTTTAATAGATCTTGACCTTTCTGTACAATAGTAGACCTGATCTGTTTAGATCTTGTCTAATATTTGTTACTAGTATAAATTGTAGATCTAGGGTTTGATCAACCATTGTTGGCATTAGCTCGGGATCTTGGATCTGGTGAGGTATTTGGCTGGAAGCTTTGAAACCTGTAAGTTCTTCTTGTTATTTCTATTCTTTTAGTTCTTTTGTTGTTACTGGCTTGCTGTTGGAGTTCCTGTAAGTCTTCTTATCTCTTATCTTGTGTCTAGGCATCCTAACCGGGTTGGGGTAGACCGATATTGTTGGTATTGTCTATCTGTCTTGTCTAATCTGTGTGATCTTGTTTGATTGGTTGTTTTGATTGTCTTATATCCTATTATATTCGTATATTTTCCTAGTTAATAAGAGGACTCATGTATTAAGATCTGGGTGGGCACCTATAAGTGATGAACCCACTATCTGAACACTGATACACTTTCGTCCTTCTAGGGTTTATTATTGTTTTATGTTCTGTGTGGTTGATCGTGTGTATTATCTGTGATTCTGTCTTGTGATTTATCTGAACACTGATACACTTTCGTCCCCTTCCTGGTAATGATGCTTCTGTTGGTACACTAATAAGTAAATTGGACATTCGTGATCCTCTTTACTTACATCCAAGTGATACCAGTAGTTTATCCATAAACACTATCAAACTTAAAGGGTCTGAAAATTACTATGTGTGGTCTAGTTCTATGAAACTTGCTTTAAAGGCTAAAAACAAGTATGGTTTTATAGATGGTACTTGTGTGAAGTCTGAGAGTGATGATATTCTTGCTAGGCAGTGGGATAGGTGTAATTCTATGGTGTTGTCTTGGTTACTTAATTCTGTGAGTGAGGAACTGTTTCTAGGTCAGGTTTTTTCAAAATTGGCTAGGGATGTCTGGCTAGAACTTAGAGAAACATATGACAAAGTAGATGGATCTGTGGTTTTTAATTTGCATCAAAAAATAAACCCCTTAACTCAAAGTGGTAGTACTGTTTCTGAGTACTATCATAAACTTAATACTATGTGGAAGCAATTGGACTCTATAGTTCAATTGCCTACATGTTCATGTGTTGCTGCAAACAAATTAAATGATTTTAATAGTCTAATAAAATTAATGCAATTCTTAATGGGCATAGATGATGTTTATCAACCTGTTAGGTCCAATCTTTTAATGCAAGATCCATTATCCTCTGTCAAAACTGCTTTCTCTATTATCTCTAGGGAGGAGTCCCATATAGGGGCTAGCAATAGTTCAAAAGGTCAAAATATGTCTTTCTTGTCTAAGTTAAATCAACCTTTTGAAAATAAGACAAAGGCTGTTAATAGAGGACCCATCGCTTTTTTAAAAATGTACACATTGTAATATGTTGGGTTATACTGTTGATAGATGTTATGAACTAGTTGGATATCCTCCTGGTTTTAGGAAGAAACATGTTGGACAGACTCCAAGGTCAAACCTGTCCAACAACTTAGGAAGTAATGGTAAATCATCTATGTCAACTGCTTCTGTTTCTGGTTTGCCTTTTTCATCTGAACAGATCACCAAGCTTATGTATCTGATCAGTGAGAAAGGAAATAGTGATCCACAATGCTCTAATTCAGAAGGTAAGAGTGTTTTCATAAATGGGTTTTCCGGTGTATCAAAAATTTCTAATTTGGAAAATTTGGTTAAAAATTTTTCAAATTGTTCAAGGTCTATAAAAGGGGCCATCTGTTTTGGGTGGATCACATATTCAGGAGCCAATCAACACATGACTAAAACTTAGAAATATATGTTTAACTGTGTTGATGTTTCTGAGTATAATGTTGAAGTTAAACATCCAAATGGCACTTGTGCTAAAGTAACTAAAATAGGAGATGCTAAGTTAGCTGATGGAGTCATTCTGTATGATGTGTTCTTGGTTCCTGACTACCGTGTTAACCTTCTGTCTGTTCACAAATTGGCTAAGGATAATAGGCATAATGTCTTATTTGATGAACAATATTGTTATATCTAGGATTCCAAATCAAAGAGGGTCCTGGTGAATGGCGATCAATGTGAAGGTCTCTATTTTGTAGGTGACAATGTGAGTGTCAATTTGTTTTTCAATAGTATTAGTGATTCTAATTTGTGGCATTGTAGGTTAGGTCATCCATCTAACCAAGTTCTGGCTATATTAAAACAAGATTTAAAAATAGGGAAAGTTGATTCTCAGCCTTGTGATATTTGTCACAAGGCAAAACAGGTTAGGTTACCCTTTCCTATTAGTGAACATAAGACCAAACAAATAGGTGATATTGTTCACCTAGATGTTTGGGGTCCTTATAAAGTAACAGTAGAGAAGGGTATAGAGTTTTCTTAATAGTTGTTGATGATTTTTCTAGAACTGTATGGTCTTATATGTTAAAAAAACAAAGGAGAAGTGTTTGAGAATTTATTTGTTTTTTATGAGGTATTTGAGAATTTATTTGTTTTTTATGAGCTTATGAAAACTCAGTTTGAAAAAAGAGTCAAAGTTTTTAGAAGTGATAATGGTAGTAAATTTGTTAACAAACAAATGGACTTGTTTTTTTTAAAACAAATGGTATTATACATCAAACTTCCTGCACTTATACACCACAACAAAATGGTGTAGCAGAAAGAAAACATAGGCATTTGTTAAATATGGCTAGAGCCTTGTTGTTTTAGAGTGGAGTACCACTTACTTTTTGGTGTGATTGGGTATTAACTGCCACTTATGTGATAAACAGGGTTCTTTCTTCTGTGCTTTTAGGAAAGAGTCCATATGAGATTATGTTTGGGTCCCCTACCCCCCACTCTTGGTTATTTAAAAACTTTTGGGTGTATATGTTTCAATACTGTTTAGATGATAATGATAAACTTTTAGTTAAAGCTGATAAATGTGTTCTAATAAGGTACTCACACTTTAAAAAAGGATATAAACTTTGGTGTTTTGACACCAAACAAGTGTTTTTTCTAGAGATGTTAGGTTTTATGAGGAAATCTTTCCTTTTAAACAAAATGAGTTTAAAAATGTTGTGTTTCAACCTGATTTAGAAAATGTTACACACTTGAATTTTTTTGATAGTATTGAGTCTGACACCCAAACTAATTTACAAATGAATGAGAAAAATATTCCCAATGATGAAAGGGGAACCAATAAGTGTTATAATGATCCTACTAGTTTGCAATCAGGGACTTCTCCAGGGCTGTTGGGTAGGGGGTAGACCCTATTGGTCATCAACAGGGACAACAGCCTGGTAGTCCAGGTAGTAGGAGTTCTGATAGGGCAGACAATGATGTGGGAACATCAAATGATGAGACAATCCCATCTGAGGGAAGTGTTAGAAAGTCTACCAGAGTGGCTAACTGGCCTAGGAAGTTTAATGACTATGTGGTTGAGGGCAAGGTCAAACATGGATTGGAAAAAGTTGTTAATTATTCAAAATTGTCTAAGGAAAATTTTTGTTTTATATCTTTTTTAAACAAGACTGTTGAACCACTTCCTTTTATGAGGTTGCCAAGGATCCCAAATGGGCTGAGGCAATGAACTCTGAAATAGAGGCCTTACATAGGAATCAAACTTGGGTTCTAACAGACTTACCTATAGGCAGAAAGGCTATAGGTTGTAAATGGGTTTACAAAGTCAAGTATAAGTCTGATGGTGAGGTTAAGAGATATAAGGCTAGACTAGTTGCTAAGGTGTATAACCAAATAGAAGGGTTGGACTTTGGAGAAACATTCTCTCCGGTTGTTAAAATGGTAACAGTTAGGTGTGTTTTGAGCATTGTTGTTCAAAACAACTGGCCATTGTTTCAACTAGATATTAACAATGCATTTTTGTATGGTTCAATATATGAAGATGTCTATATGTCCTTACCAGAAGGTTATTACTCTAAAAATGAAACAAAAGTGTGCAAACTAGTCAAGTCCTTGTATGGTCTAAAACAAGCTCCTAGAAAATGGAATGAAAAGTTAACTAATATCTTGTTGAATATAGGTTTCACTCAAAGTGTTTGTGACCTTTCTTTATTTGTGAAATCTGAAAAGAATGTGTTCATTATCTTACTTGTTTATGTTGATGACATTGTGTTGACTGGAAATTGTGAATCTGAAATCTACAGTGTTAAATCTGTTCTTACGTCTAATTTTCAAACAAAGATCTAGGGAAGTTGAAATATTTACTAGGTATAGAGGTATTGTATTCTGGAAAAGCTATTTGCCTATCACAAAGGAAATATTGTCTTGAACTCTTAAGTGAGTTTGGTTATTTGGGGTGTAAACCTGTGAGCACACCAATTGAGCATAGTTACATAGTTTATGCTAAACATAAGAAACCTGAAATTGTTCTTGAAAATATTACAGGTTTTCAAAAGCTAGAGGAAAATTAATTTATCTGTCTTTAACTAGACCAGACATTAGCTACGCAGTACAATTCCTTAGCCAATTCATGCATAAACCAACACAATTTCATTTACAAGTTGCTTTAAGGCTTCTTAGATATTTGAATTGTCACCTGGTAAAGGAATTGTATTCAAAAGGTCTGATCAGTTTTGTCTCAGTGCCTATGTCGATGCAGACTGGGCAAAATGCATAATTAACAGAAAGTCCATAATTGGTTATTGTGTGTTCTTAGGTAGTTCACTTGTTATTGGAAAAGCAAGAAACAGAGCATAGTCTCAAGATCTTCAGCAGAAGCTAAATAACGAGCACTGTGCTCAGCCACCTGTGAAGTCATTTGGCTTAAAAATCTTTTAAGTGAATTAAAAATCAATATACAGCTACCTGTTAACCTGTTTAGTGATAGTAAGGCTGCAATTTCTATTGCAGCAAACCCTGTGTTTCATGATCGTGCTAAACACTTTGAAATAGATCTTCATTTCATAAGGGAGAAAATTTCAAATGGTGTTGTGTGTGCTATTAAAGTTGATTCCAGCAACCAAGTTGCTGACATCTTTACAAAGGGATTAGATGTCAAACAACACAATGTGTTGTGTGAAAAACTTGGGATGTTGGACATGTTCAATACTTGAACTAAGGGGGCATGTAAAAATATGTGGTAGTTCAAGTTATTGGGTCAAATTATATTTGGGCTTGTATCACGGTTTATTATTAACTTCAATGTTGTTGTAGGCTAATTGTTTTACAAGCTTATCAGGTGATGGCCCGTAGCCCAACTCATTGAAACAAGTGGGCAGATATTATTTCGAAGTATAATCTGGACCGTTGCATTAATTCATTTCATCTCAGCTGTTGATCTTAAGTTAGTTGGGAAAGTTCTAGAGCTGAATATAAAAGCCCTTGTCTCTCTCTGGTCATTCATTCAGTCGTCTTTGTATCTCTCTCTCTCACTTTGTATTAGGGTTTCGTACAGTCTGTATCATCTCTCTGTATTGTCTTGTAAGTTTGTATTATTTTCTATTCGTCTTCATCTGCTGATAATGTTAATCAGCAGCTGATAAACTAGACTTTGTATCATTGATTGAACTCAGTAATTTGCTAAGTTCTTTGGGTTTGGTTGGGTAACTTTTACGTTGGTTAAATAAGATTTTAGTCCCCGGTTTGTCGCCTATATCTCCTGTTCTTGATTGAATTTGTGTTGGCTCTTTATTATTTGTTGTTTGTACAAACCCTAAATTTCTACAAAGAGAAATATATTTAAAAAAAAAGAATCAAATAAGTAGTTCTAGAACAATATATTTGTCCACCTGCGTGCAATGCCTTTAGCCGGAGCTTCAATATATGTATGAAGATAAGATATCTATATTTTACATTATAAAGAGGGAGAGATGGGTAAAAAGGTCCAAAATGTCAAAGTTAAGGTGGCAACTTAAAAGTCACAAGTGTAATTCTCTAAATTTGACCACTTTTCTTCCTTTTATGCCCTTGTCAATGCATTAAGATGCTTGTACCATATGATGCATTAAGATGCTTGTACCATGTGCTTTTAACAATTTTGACATCAATATTGTGCATTTAATTGGATGTTTTCAATGATAAAGGTATTGAAAGCAATCAAATGTTTTATCTTATTCTACACACTTTAATGAAAAACTATATCTATAATCTATATTACATGTAGAATAGTTATGCCTTCTATTTTTAGTTGATTACTAACTAATTATCATTTTTTTAAATGTGCATTGTGTGTGAGACTGAAGTGAATAAGTTTGCTTTTTCATTCACCACATCAATAAGCAGATCATAAAGCTAACAAAATGGTCATGAGTTCACTAACTATGGAGATAAAATATTCTTTTTTTTTTTGAGTTTTGCTTGAATACTTTGTTCAAGAGACGTAAGACGCGACCTTATAGTTTCTTTAAGACGGCAGTTACCTAATGTTAATTATAATGACATTTAATCATTCGTAATTGATTGATCATCATCCGTTTCATCAATAAATTAGATTATTATTATTATCATCAACCATTTCTATTGAATCCGCTGTTCTCATACTTTCTGAAGAAACCATACCCACTAAAGACAATGGGTAGCCAGCGAAGACGATGGTTTATTAATCATCAAATTCTGTAAATTCGCCGAATTCCCCACGGTGGGTTCAAGTTATAAACTTCATTGCAATAATAATATGTACGTTTGTTGTCAATCTTTCCACAATCTTTCTAATGGTATGATATTCTCATTTTATATGTTATAGTCTTTGTGTTGATCACTTGATCATTTTATCAACTCAAATTTTTGGATTTCTAATTCGGCATGTAGCCTTGCATGATCATGACATTGGCGGTATAGCCTTCTATGGAATATTCTATCCTTAGAAAGGTAAATCATTTCTTTCATTTATTTTTAACAATTAATTTAGTTTTATGTAAGATACAATTGGCCTTTGTTGCAGACCATAATATTGTAATTTCAGTTTGTTAACTCCAATAAAGAAGTTATTTTATGCAGGCATGATTTTTTTTTTCGGACACTAGAGGGCTGTCTACTTCCATGCTAACTTCAAAATCAAGTGAAGGCTTATTCCTCTCTGATCTACTATCCATAAAACAAATTTGAACTCCTGAACTTACTATAGGTAACTGCATAAAATCATCTCAACCCCCCTTCACCCTTTTAAGTATCCTAAATTCTTATTTACAGTTACCTAAGTGCCATATTTGTATACTTATTCCTTTTGTTGATCTACTTACGTGCTTTCTTACAACTGTAGTAAAAGATTACATATAAGATGAAACAGAGGTTAGTGAAACATTTATATCTCAATGTAATAGTTAGTGATTACTTTTAGTAAATATTATGTAAAATATTTCTTTATCTGTTCATAGTTTGCATATCAACGATAGTTTTGCTGAGATCAGTTGACAAATTTTCCTCGCTTTAGGCCAAGATTTCCTGGTCTAAAATTAGTATCTATAGGTTAATATGCAAAATGTGTTCTTATATGATATATCACTTAAGTTTTATTGTTGCCGTTGTTTCTTTAATATGTTTAAGCATGTATCTGCTGTTTTTTTTTTTCTTTAAATGAATGCATTACTTACTTTATTGTTTTAAATAAATATATAAAAATGTTTACTTGTAATCAAGTATCACAATATGCATATTATCAGCTCGCTGATCATTTAACTTCTAGAACTATAATTTTATAATTTATTGTTTGTGTTGCTATGTTCAACATTTGGATGGTAAGACATACTTCCAAATTGGAGTTAACACGTCAAACTTAGTCAATAGGAAATAAAGGGGGTGCAAAAGTAATGATATTATTCAACTTGATCACACGACACTTCACGAGTAGCTAAGTATTTTTTTAAAGAATGGTTTATTTGAAACACATATTAAATAACAAAAGGAAAATTGAAAAACCAAAAACGAGTCTTCTATCACCTATTCTCTATGTTTTCCAATGATACAGACAAGGTGCAATACACAAAACAGCCACGCATACTATTTTTATGTAAGGCAACACATATATAATTATTGAAACAAAATGTGCTATCATATTCATGTGATAAGACTCCTCAGCAAAAGGCAATTTCATACATGCTTTTAGAAAGAAAAAAAAAGGTGTTTCGATGGTGAAATACTCTTTAAATAACTAAAATTTTACTATAATTCGAATGAATTTTTTGGAAGTCACTCACCACTTAAGGTGCTAACTGGCTGTGTTTGCAGATTGACTTTACAACCCGACTTCAATTTGAAAATTTTATATGAACGTGTACACGACCCAAACTCAAAAACTATGTTTGACATGCGCACCTAAACGCGATACGAATTTTCACGGATTGACCCTAACCTGATTTAAATATTTGCAGGTTGAACCGAGCACAGCCAACCCAAAAATTTTTACTTTAAGTATTTTTTATTTTAAAATTAAAATTTTACAATAAAAAATACAAATGTATATAAAATGGTTACATTATAATAATTAAATTTCTTGTCAATTTATCTTTTAAGCTATAATTATGGAATAAAATACCCAACCAATTTAATTTATGACAATTAACATGTTTATTTAAAAAAAAATAAAAAATATATAAAGCATCTTTATGGCACGAACCCGACCCATTACCTAAACGGGTTCGTAGCTTCAACTTGAAATTAACCTAACCCGTATAAATTAAACCCAAACCCGTGAATTTGGGCTGTTTGGTTGATTAAGTGCTGAATCATTAAGAGGTATGAATGGTTAAGAGTTCTGAATGGTTAAGCGCTGAATCATTAAGTTAGACCTCTTAATGGTTAGTTTTCTTGTCCCACGTTGGTAGGGGAGCCTTATTAAGGTTCAGCCTAGTTCAGTGCTTAATGGTTTAGCAACATCCCAAATCTTAATGATTCAGACTTAATCATTCCATTCAGAAGCTGAAACAAACGCGCTGAATGCTGAATCATTCAGCACTGAATGGTTAAGAGCCTCATTAAGAGGCTACCAAACAGCCCCTTAGTTTCATGTCATGTTTTCGTACCGTGTCATAAATTCACACCCCTGGCACCGTTGCTCCAATCAACTTCAAACGCAATTTCCCCAAGTTTCTATGGTATATTGGTATGTGGTTTTCAACTCGACGATGATTTTGACCCTGTTAAGTTGTTTATATGAAAGAATCATTTTATGGTTTTCAACTCGACGATGATTTTGACCCTTGAGTTGGGCTTGCTAGACTCATGGTGCTTCTAATATAATTCATTAATAATTGCTGTTTAAAAAGCCCATAAACATCACTAAGTAGTTTTAAGTTATAAACTTGGACTGGATCCACTAGACGACTAGAAAGACTATGTCATTGATTGTTACACTTTTGTTTATATTCTAACAAACATCATCACTGAACTGTCAACTGTGTACAAACAATGTTGTACACTTCACGACTTTTTATTTTATTGAACTTTGACAAAAAAATGTTTATATTGTAAAGATATTATACTTGACTTTGATAAAGACTTTATATTTATCAAACTACGATATCACAATGCTTGAAATTTTGTAATTTGTAAAACTAGTTTTTCAATATATAATTGTTTGTCAAAGTTTGTTATTTATCATGTATGTTTGTCAAGGTTTTATATTTTTATAGGATTTAGACACAAAGTACAAAATAGAAATATTTTTTTTTATTAATATTTTAAATAACCTAAATTTTACATTCGACCTTTCCTTATTGGTCCCATTTTCTTGGCCATTTCACGAAGGACAAACTTCTTAATTTTTCCAGTCGATGTTTTCGGCAATTCGTCTTTAAACACGACCGTTTTCGGCACCATGTATCCCGGCAACTTGCCTCTACAATAATCGATGACCTCTTTTTCGGTCACCTTCCCCGTCATCTCCGCCTTCAAACTCACAAACGCGCAAGGCGTTTCGCCCCAAAACTCATCCGCCCTTGCCACAACCGCTGCCTCATTTACCGCGGGATGCGTGTACAATATCGATTCCACCTCCACACTACTCAAATTCTCGCCACCACTAATAATCACATCTTTTGATCGGTCCTTGATCTCCAAGTACCCGTCGGGGTGCATTACCGCCACGTCACCAGTATAAAACCACCCGTTTTCCCTCATACTTTTCGTTGTCTCCTCCGGATCTTTAAAATACCCCAACATAAGACACCCACCGCGTAACACGACCTCACCCAAAGTCGACCCGTCCCGAGTCACACTAAGTCCTGACTCGGGGTCCACAACGTCCATATCCGTAAATACAACCGTTCTCACCCCTTGTCGCGCTTTTAGTCTAGCGCGCTCCGTAGCGGGAAACCGGTCCCACTCTTTTTTCCACGCGCACGTCACTACCAACCCACCCGTTTCCGTCAACCCATACCCATGACTAATAACAAACCCAATCGACTCCGCCCGGGCCAAAACTGCCGCGGGCGGAGGCGCTCCAGCCGTCAAGATATTAACCGGATTTTTTAACCGCTTCACCCCGGGAGCATTCGATAACATGTTTAGGACAACCGGGGCTCCACACATGTGCGTGACGGCGTGTTTATCAATTAAGTTGTAGATGATGGCCGCGTCGAATTTGCGCAAGCAAATGTTAGTCGCGCCAACCGCGGCCATGCCCCATGTGTAGCTCCATCCATTAGCATGGAACATAGGCAGAGTCCATAAGTACACGGGTTGTTTAGGAACAGACCACTCTATAAGAGAGTCCACGGCTATGATGAACATGCCACGGTGGCAGTGAACCACTCCCTTAGGAGACGAAGTCGTGCCCGAGGTGTAGTTCAATGTGATTGGATCCCATTCGGATACGGGTCGGATCCAGTTGAAATTTGGATCACCGTTTTCCACCATGTTGTCATAAGTACATTCGAATCCTGCCAAAATTATTATTATTAGTTAGGTATATTAATATATGTTAAGAGTTTGTTACTTCATAATACTTGTTAGTAATGCTCCAAAAATTATTATAAAGTTTGTATGATATTTTTTTTAAGGATCTCACATATAAATAATATTTCTTTTTCTTTTTAACAATTCTTTTACAGCCAGGGACGGACCTAGCTTGAAGCTAGGTGCCGCGTCCGTTGCTACTCAACTTCGCGCGCATAGTGAAAAATTAGTGGAAATTTTGTGTTTTTTTACGGTATTTAGAAAACGTTACTAGAAAAAAATGAAAAACATTACCACTGAAATTAATTTCTAGATCCGCCAAACAGCTAATTAAACTTTGCAAGAATTTAAGTTTATATATATTTTTCGTATGAATAAATGCTATACTAGGAGACCACTAGACAGTATCACGTGTCTCATAAATCATCAAATAATTAAATAGAAAATAAATTGTAAACAATATTAACATTTACCTCTTGAGTCTTCAATCAAAACTCCATCGTCAATAACTAGGACAAGCATCGGTTTAGGCATATTATCCGTAAACATAGATATCGCCTTACGAACAATAGAAACCGAATCATAATCAACAAACACAAGCTTCGATCCACTATGTGCTAGAATAACCGAAACTGTACGGGCATCAAGACGAGTATTAATAGAATTAATAACCGCACCCGCAAAGGGTATGGCAAAGTAGAGCTCATACATAGCAGGAACATTTGGAGCAATAACTGAAACCACATCTTGTCTCTTTATTCCTAGTTTGGTAATAGAAGAAGCCACTCTAAGACACCTTTGTCGTGTTTCGGTCCATGTATAAGTCGTGTTACCGTATACGAGGGACGGACAGTCCCCGTATACGGTAGCACATCGGTCTAGAAAGGTGAGGGGAGTTAGAGGGCTAGAGTTGGCTGGTCTAGGTTGGAACTGATCCATGGTTTGTTATTTTATTTTTTAGAACAAAGGTTTGTTATTTATAAGGTTGAGGTTCAATCATTTAAAAAGAAAGATAAATTCATGTTTGACTTGTCATGTAAAGGACTCGACAGATCCAACGGATAAGGCTCCGCCACGTGGCATTTGTCGTTATAATATGCATGTGATTGTGATAGGATAAAATATACCTCGTTCTTTGTGGTTATCCGACTACTAGATTATATCTCGGGAGCGTTCCGGGTTGAGAAATCTAATTTGAAATATCAATTTTACATCTGAAATAGACTGATGCATTTTACAGTTACATGCAGGAAAGCTTCGGGTAGCAATTAACCTAAAACAATTAACAATGTATCTCCAATGTTATTACATAACCTTAAACAATGTATAACTCTAATATTAAAACCTAACCTAAAACAATATATAACTCCAATGCTAACACATGTTGTAAATAAAATTCATATTTACTGGTTTGAACATAACTAATGACTTGCCTATACATGATTAATGAATAATCTGAACACTTTGTGTTTTTTTAGTATGAACAAAACCACACACAAAATAGTCGTTTTTTGCTCCGTTTTTTATATAGCACTATGGTACCCGTTGGAAAGATAATAAAACGCTCGTTAATTTGGTGTAATTTTTTTCTTTAAAAAATCTCGTATATAAAAGATATTAACGTTTAAAAGTTATGTGAGGAAACATTAGAGATAAAAATCTAATTTTGTTTTTAAATTTTAAATTATTATTTTTCTAAAATAAAGTCATTGCCACATGGGATGACACATGACACACTCAATGAAGAGAAGACCCTCTTTGAGTGTCATGTCATTAAAATGACTTTGGTTTATTATATGTATAGATACGTATAAAAAGTTGTCGGTGCGTAGGCCATCTCCATCCATCCCTTTAATTATTTTAGCATCTTTAGGCTGAGTGAATAAAGATGGGCCTTGATAAAATACTGCAATTTTGAGTACTTGGCACATGTTTTGCATTGTTTTTGGTTTAACTGAAAGATATAGGTGCTACCCATTGATTTAAAAAAAAATGTGTAGATCAATTCAAATTAAACAATGGCTCAATTTAGGTTCACTGAAATTAGACATCAGGTCAAAACAACTAGCTTTTATGAAACTGGTTAAGCTAAGGTTATAAGGGATGGTCCGTGATGACTGTGATGATCGCCCGATCAAAATACGATGGTTGTGATTGATGGCTTTCGTGATAGTCATCGCGGTGCAAATGAGAACGTTGCCAACGGTCATATGACTATTTGGCATTAAAAAAAAAGTTTTTCCCAAATGCCATATATATACTCCATTTTAAACCAAAAATCAATACCAACAACAACAAAAAAAACCTAAACCTCAATCAAAATACATTTCAAGCTTCAAAAAAAAAAATGAAGGATCGAGCAAAAAAAGTGTCAGCTAAGAGGCGAAGGTTTCGACCAAAGGTTGTGTCTAATCTAGGCGAACCGAATAGGGTTCGTCAAGACGAACCACAAACGCTACAACCTACAAACCAATTGTTTCAAACCCAACATATTCAAAGTTTTCAAAACCTTATGTTTCAAACCCAACAATTTTCGTCTCAACAATTTAATCAATCGATTCCATACATCCACAACAATACGCCCAATGGATTCTGGCAATGCAATGTAGTTGGATTCTCATGTCGATCTGAACAAATCATCCTTTCCACGGAGGCATATCTTTGCATGTTAGGTAAGGGGATAGCAAGTTACAAATTCTGTCCTATTTTTGCAATAATTGCTTGGTCTACGGCAGGATTAACCCAACATGCCAACCCAAGTTGCATTCGGCGTGTTCCACCTACCTTTCGACCCGATTGATGAGCCAATGATGGTACCAGTCGACCGTTTTGGGTATAACAAACTGGGTTACCAAATTAGAATGTATCGTAACCTGGTTCTCGGTCAAGATTCGGATGAGAATGACGATGAAGAAAAAGAATACGCTTTGGAGGACGAGGAAGAGGAAGCGATACAAGTGCAAACCCCTATTCCAAGCCGTCAGAAAAATAAAAATAAAATGACAAACACGAGGCTAAAGCAAAGTTGGTCGCAAGAAGAAGAGGTGGCCTTGGCAAAGGCGAATTAACATATTTCTAAGGATAAACACGTCGGAAATCAACAACCAAAAGATACCTTTTGGAGGCAAGTCATCGCTCACTTTGAACAACTAACCGGTGGAAACACACGCCGCATGGCTCAAAATAACTGGTAAATGGTCCGATTTAAATAAAAAAATGAGTCACTTCAATGGATTATACGTTACCCAGGGGTATTAATTATCATTTTTATATTTTCTTGTATTACTTTGTTACAATTTTTTCTTTTTTATATTTTTACTTATTTTTAAATAGAAACCTCTTTGACCAAATAGATCGAGTGATGGGGATATCATACGAGCGGCCCTCGGCTATTATAAGAAAGTCTGCATAAAGAGTGGGTTACATTCCTTGGATGCGTGGGAAATTGCAAGAAATCATCCCAAGTGGGATCCTGTTGATATTTCGGGGGTGACCGAACATGGGCCAACGGAAACTCGTGGTGGAAGTCGTGGTCGTTCTAAAAACGATCTAAGACATCTGAACCGGGAAATTGGACAACATCAACGAATGGGTTGTCAAGCAACATTTCCGAAATCAATTTAATTGGCGACTTTCCCGACCCCACCGATGACACAACACCGACGAAAAGCACGACTCGAAGGAAAAGTATTGAGTCGTCAAGTCGTAAAGGGAAACAAACTTGGGTTGATGCGATGATCAAATTCAAGTCGGCAAAATTGGTTGAAATGAAGGAGAATAGAGAACGGCGCAAGTTGTTGGCAGACTTGAAAATAAAAAGAGAAAACACCTTCATGAAACATTTGTCTTAAGTTGAAAAGAAAATATGAAGGTTGTGAAGGAATCGCATAAAGACGCCGAAATGACAAAAAATGGGAAACCTCAGGGACACAGATGAGAAACAAAAATTTGGACTAAAGTGACATTTTTTGTCAAACATTAGAGACTAAATTGGCAATTAACTTCCTTCGTCTCATTTTAGATGTCATGGGACCCACAAACACACAAATTAAGAAATCTTTGATTGCATATTCTCTGAGTTGTAAAATGACAATAATATCCTTAAGTTATTATTTCAAATCTTTGATTGTCTTTTGTCTTTTATGAGCAAAACTGAAAATTACATTTTTATTTTTAGAAATTGACATTTAATTTAGGACAATAAAAAGTAGAAAAATAAACATTTAAAATGAATTTAAAATGAGAGTATTATTTGTCCAACACTTGTAGCCCAGTTGGTTAAGGGCCTAAGTTTTTATGAGAGGCTTGGGTTTAATTCCCACTAGCTACATTTGGAGGACATTAATGAGAAATGAGGGATGACTCCTTACCTATGGTCAGGAGTTCGAGTCCCCATCTCGCCCGGGTTTTACCGGTTATCCACAGCGGGTCTTCGGACGGGTGAGGGATCGGGTTTTCCCCGGTTCGGAAACCTCGTGGGCAAGCCTGGCTACCTTGGCCAGCCCTTTGCATGGTCTTGGGGGATTCTTGGGTTCGCTAGTTTACGGATCCCATGAATAGTTAGGCAGAAACGTTTCGTTGGCCGTTCAAAAAAAAAATAAAAAATAGAAGAAACGTTTAGTTGGCCGTTAAAAAAAAATGAGAGTATTATAATAATAATATATTGCTTGTATGAAACGCATGCCTTGTAGGCAAAAGCGTCCATCATTACGATTACGTTTATCCAAATTCCCCCAAATTGTTATCATTCATTCCTCACAATCCCTTAGCCCTAAAAAAACAAAAACCCTAATTCCTACCCAATCAACCTAATTAGCCTTCAATACTCTCTTAACAGATCACAAATCCACTCATAATGGGTCGAATTTCAGTGGAATCCGCGAAGACGGTGTTGGAGGTGGCAGAAGTAGCGTTCAAAGCCGTCGAATTCTCCCACAAGCATCCTATTCATTACAAGAACGGTCATAAAGATGAATCTGATCATAATCAGGAAGAAAGTAAACCTTTTGATGTGAAAGAAAAGGAATTGGAGGGGTTAAGATTGGAGAATCAACGGCTGAGAGAGTTACTTGAACAGAATCTTGAACTTTTGAAGAATATATCGGAATCGCCTTGCTTGTTGGAGGATTGTCCTCCTGATGTATGTTCTTTATTGTTATTATTACTAATATTATTATATTATTATAGTTGCTAGTTATGCTTGTGGGTAGATATGTTATGTTTTTATATAGATGCAGATGGATTACTTCTTACTAATATTCTTGGTATATGTATATGTTTGGGGATTGTTTTAGAGTTATGCGTAGAGGTGGCAAAATGGGTGGGTTGGGTTGGTTTGGGTGTTGGGTTAGGATGGGTTTGGGTTAGGATGGGTATGGGTTAGGATGGGTAAATTAAAAAAATAGGTTAGGATGGGTTGGGTCTGGATGGGTTTGGGCCTAGATGGTTTGGATTAAGATAAGCTCACATCAAAATAGATTAAAATAACAATAAAAAATTAAAAATTTAAAAAGTAAAAAAAAATTAAAATAAAAAACAAAAGTAAATTTAAAAATAAAATCTTAAGGGATGCGAAATATTTCATTTCGAAGCGGGCCGGTTAACAACCCGGACTGTTTCGACTCGACTGACCCGTTATCGATCTGGACCGCGGCCGTTAACGACCCAGACTATTTCGACCCGACCGGACCCGTTAGCGACCCAAACCGTTTATACCTGACCGTATCCGTTAGCGACTAGGACCGTTTCGACCCGGTCAGGCACGTTAGTGACCGGAATCGCTTCGACCAGGCCGGGCCCGTTTGCGATCCAGACCGTTTCGGCCCGATCTGGCTCGTCGACGACCGTGTCCGTTAGCGACCCGGACCATTTCGAACCGGCCGGGCCCGGTAGCGACCCGGACCGTTTCGACCCAACCGGCCCAGGTAGCGACACGGCCTATTTCGACCAGACCGTGCCCGGAAACGACCCAAACCATTTCAACCTGACCCGTCCCGTAGCGACCCAAACCATTTCAACCTGACCCGTCCCGTAGCGACCCGGACTGTTTCGACCCAGCCGGGCCCGGTTGCAACCCGGACCGTTTCTACCCGACCGGGCCCGGTAACGACCCGGACCGTTTTGACCCGATCGGGCCCGGTAACGACCCAGACCGTTTCAACCTGACTCGTCCCGTGGTGACCCGGACCATTTCGACCGGACCGGGCCCGGTAGCGACCCGGACCGTTTAGACCCGACCGGGCCCGGTAACGACCCAGACCGTTTCAACCTGACCTGTCACGTAGCGACCCGGACTGTTTCGACCCAGCCAGGCCCGGTTGCGACCCAGACCGTTTCTACCCGACCGGGCCCGGTAACGACCCGGACCGTTTTGACCCGATCGGGCCCGGTAACGACCCAGACCGTTTCAACCTGACTCGTCCCGTAGTGACCCGGACCATTTCGACCGGACCGGGCCCGGTAGCGACCCGGACCGTTTAGACCCGACCGGGCCCGGTAACGACCCAAACCGTTTCAACCTGACCCGTCCCGTAGCGACCCGGACTGTTTCCACCCAGCCGGGCCCGGTGTTTCTACCCGACCGGGCCCGGTAACGACCCGGACCGTTTTGACCCGATCGGGCCCGGTAACGACCCAGACTTTTTCAACCTGACTCGTCCCGTAGTGACCCGGACCATTTCGACCTGACCGGGCCCGGTAGCGACCCGGACCGTTTAGACTCGACCGGGCCCGGTAACGACCCAAACCATTTCAACCTGACCCGTCCCGTAGCGACCCGGACTGTTTCAACCCAGCCGGCCCCGGAAGCGACCCAGACCGTTTCTACCCAACCGGGCCCGGTAACGACCTAGACTGTTTCAACCTGTCTCGTCCCGTAGTGAGCCGGACTGTTTCGACCGGACCGGGCCGTGTGGCGACCCGGACCGTTTCTACCGAAACGGGCCCGCTAATGACCCAGACCGTTTCATCTTGACCCGTCTCGTAGCGACCCGGACCGTTTCTATCCGACCGGGCCCGGTAACGACCCAGACCGTTTCAACCTGACCCGTCCTGTAGTGACCCGGACGGTTTCGACCCGACCGGACTCGGTAACCACCCGGACCGTTTCGACCCTACCGGGCCCGCCAACGACCTGACCATTTCGACCCGAACTGGCCGGTCAACAACTCAGACTGTTTCGACTCGTTCAAGCCCGCTAACGACTCGAACCATTTGGATTAGATCGGTCTCGTTAACGACCCGTGTTGTTTCGACTTGGTCGTCCGTTAACGACCTGAACGTTTTCGAACCGACCGGGGTTATCAACAAATGCAAAAGATATAATTTTTTGTTTTTAATGACATTTATTTCTATGAGGCACTAACGCTTTTGGTGTTTGGTGAGTTTTTAATCAGATTTGTATATGGTTATCTAAAAATACCCATCCTGACCCATTTGTTTTTTTTAATTTACCCATCCTGACCTACTTACTTATATCCTACAATTAAAATTACCCATCCTAACCCCCTTGAAAATTATACTAAACCCATTTCAACCCACAAAGTCAAATTTTAAACCCAAAATAACCCAAACTCAACCAAATGGGTTGAAATTGCCAGGTCTAGTTATGCGTATTGATGTTTTTATTTGGATGTTATTAAGATCAAAGTGATAGCTAGTATAACTTGGTTTTCTCCAAAAGCCACGTGTTGCCTTTTAAGGGCATACGTTATACTCACGGGATGGGGATGCGGGTTGCTTATGTGGACTGTGTGTGTGTGGGGGGGGGGGGGGGATTGTGCCGCTCTCCTTATTCCGCAAATTTGCGGTGCAAGCGTGAGCCCTGTACTGCTGGTAGTTTGAAACAAATGAGATTTTGGGATGATGCGGGGATGGAAGCTGTTGTGGTGGTGTGCGGTGACATGCATAATGCATGGAGCAGAGCAGGGTGGCACCACAAGTTAAACTTTAAACTGATATTGATGCTTTATATATTTGATTATTTATTTTTGGCAAAGTATGGTAATTTTAGTATATTATAAGTAGTTAGATAGTTATCTTTTTTTATTTTTGGTAATTGTCGTTTTGCAAAGACATATAAATAATTTTATTGCAGCTACATACTCGTATTGTGGATACTGTTGAATCTCCAAAGTTCTTGATTCAACTTAAGACTCTCCAAAAAGATTCGGTTGATGGAATACCTGGTAAGTTTTATATTGAGGATACCTCATGTTTATATTACTTTATTTAATAAGATTTAGTTCATCTGCTTGTGTGGTTTCGGTTTTTTTTAACTTGCATCAAATGATGTTGTTAGGCATTGATCTTGAAGGGGATGAAATCTTAATCAATGTTGGGCGTGAAGAACCAAGCTTGTGGATTTGGGTCACTGAGGAGATGGTACATGGTAATGTTGAAGAGAAGAGTGGGATTGATAGTGAGAATTACGTAGTTATTAATCAGGAACAGGTGGTGGATGGAATTGCCAATTTTATGGCCAGATGTGTTCTCTTAAACCCAAAAGCAAAGGTATAGAGCATTCGAACGCTTGTTTATGTTTGAAATTTACTTAGAGTTCTTTTCACGAGTCTCTTACTGTTTTTATCCTTTGTGGAAATGCAGAATTTGACACCAGAGGAGATGCAAAAGAGTAAGTTTGTTAATTTATGTTCAATACATGAAATGGTGGGTAACTGTGTTCATTTTTTTGTTTAGTGTAATAATTGGCGCCTGCTGAAAGAGCTAGTTATTATCCTTACCATAGTCACATAAATCGCTCAAATACCCACGATTTTCGTATTGGATCGTTTCGTACCGGATCGGAATTCGCCACCGTTCCGATCGAGTATGATACGGCGAACCAAACAGCTGCAATTCACGATCCAACCTTTTAAGGGAATGTGGATCCAGGAGAGAGTAATTCGCGTTCCATATGACAAAGAAATCGATTTTCTTAGACCTAAAAACGTGAATTGAAGGAATCTGATTTTCTGTTTGGTAAAATTGGCTGCAGATTGCCACTGTTACTAACTCACTACTGCAAGTGGCTGGATTGTTAGAAAAATACAGGTCATGCATTCTGTTTTGGTAACTTTGAGTGTTTGACACTCACTGAAGAAGAGTGGTCATGCATTTTTTAGACTCTAAAAGATACAACAACATCATTGTTGCCTAATTTGTGACTTTGTTCCAGAAACAAAATTATATATAAACAAAATTATAGCAACATCCCTTAGTGGTGAATATCATTAAAATTTATATCGGGTACATCTAACCGGACTATACGGAAAACCGTACCGGATCGTACCGGTACGTACCGAAATGAACCTACCCCCTCCCTACCGAATTCGTCGAGCCTAGCGAACCGCGTTCCCGTACTAGAGCGAACCGCGATTTAGGTGACTATGATCCTTACCTTTGCTGGCTGTTCTTGAAGACTTGGGGTTCCCTTTTTACTGTACTTAAACAAATACAACTAGAACGAGAAGAATAGATTTAAAACGTAAAGTTCTAATTTGCATTTTGATTGAATAGGAAAATTTATTAAAAATCTATCTTTTCGACCTTTAACCATCAAGTCGGGTTTTGCTTCTGCACTTTATCTATATCTGTAATTTGTTTCAAAATGTTGTTATGTATCAGCAGAAAAAAAGTAAGGTAAAGATAGATCATAGATACAAACTTTTTATTCGTATGTTTGTTCTATAGAGGATGATTTATGATCACATTTCCCAAGTTTTGATCATGTTTCGCCAATTGTAATTGAATAATCAATGTGAGGAATAAGCCAGTCCAATCAAAGATGATCATTGATTTTAAGTAGTTGTAGTAACCCTAACTGGTCTTGATCTTCTAGTTGAAGATAGGGCATCTAATCTAATATCTCTTAAAAGTTGAAGCATTTATTAATTTTGTTTCCTCGGTTATTATTATTACTTTTAATCTAGATTCCGGTACATGTTTTAAACGTTTGAATTTGCAGAGCTGACCAAGGCATTGGGTGGCATGAGCAAGTTTGAGAAGGTATTAGAAATATGGCATGCTGGCCAGATTTTCTATTTGATGGCAACTTGGGGACTTGCTATAGCAGGGTAAGTTCTTGCTTTTTTTGGCCCGGTATTTCCGTTTAGATTTGAAGTGAAGGAGTATGGTAACCTGTGACTATTCTAAGTATTTATATATAATACTTCTATATACATTTTATTTATTATGTTTAGTTAGTAATAAAAAAAAGGTTAAACGACGTTGAAGTATGTTCGGTTTAAACATCAAGGATAAACCAATGGGAAACTAAATCTTTTTGTTATAACAGGTTGTACCAAAGTCGAGCAGTGTTGCGAGTTGCTGCAAAGGGAGTCCATGCAACAAGCAAACTTGCTATGAAGGCTCTTTAAGTTGTGAAAACTCAAAACAGGAAGCCTGAAAAGTGTAAATACTGTTTGTATATGTGCAAATTGAATAATTGTTTGTTATCTTGATTTTCATTTCACTCTGATTGTAAGATTTGATTGCTTTAATTAAAAAAAAATGTTATTGTAAATATATCATTGACTAGTGTGTTTCACCTTGGATTCCTTAATCATGTACTTTTGACCAAAATCATAACTTATTGATTTAATACTTCTCTCTAGTACAAATGTACGACTCCCTTTAACTTTAAATGAGCTTTCATGTTCAACTTTATATTTTTTAATCTTTAAATATGAACTTTCTAATATAGAATGGGTTGATTGTGATGCACATGTTTAACAAGAAAATGTTTAGATTTGATTGATGCATCATGCATAAACTATACATCAAACTGCATACTTTAGATTTCATACATGTTAATAGGCATCAAAATTGCACCACACATTTGATTGAACATGTAAAATTGTTATGTTAGGTCAAGAGAATTTATAGATGGTTGGCCCCTTTCATAGAAATTTTGATTTTACGACGCGGTACACCTGTCCAAACACAATTAAGAACAATTATTGACATCTATTTTTATTTTCTTGTTTGCATGGTTTCATACTACCAAACAACATAAATGTGTGAAGAAACCAAAGACAGACATAGCTTGCTGGTGAAGGATTGTTCTTTCCTAGCATTTTCCAAAATTTATGAAAGCAATGACATAAAGTCCGTAAACTATTGCCACGACTGCTCTAACGCGTATGCAAATCTGAAAGATTACAATAAAACAAGGGCCTTAGATCCTTAAAACTTCTATTTCAATGCTCTAAAAGTTTAGTAATTTTAGTTAATTTTTTAAGTTTAAATTAATTTGACCCATGCTAAATTTTGAAGGGGTTAAAAAGATGTATACAATAATACAAACATTAGACTTATTGGGTAAGTTTACAAGAAATGTGACAGTTAAAATTGGAAGAAACAGTTGTTCTTTTGGAAAGTAGATCCTATTGACTTGGAGTCAACTTGGCATATCCTTTCCTTAACAACATCATCCTACTTTAATTTATTTATTCGTCATTTATTACCCGTTAACCGCTTTAAATGATTAATCGTTGGCGCTTTTGTATATATAAGGCTTAATCTGGTGCCTGTTTTGTATGCAGCATCACCATTTCTAGTGATCAAGAAAGTAAATTATTACAATAAGTCATATAATTAGTTTGCTGGTCTAAAATTTGATCTGTCACGGATATGGCATCGTTTAGTAGCTGGAGAAAACCAGAAATAAAGAACCGAGAGTTGATCGATGTGGTTTTTGCTTGGTCGATTACTGACATACTCGACAAAGATTATTTTAAGTACAAGGTTAGTTGTTATATTTACATGCATTAAGTCATACTTTGGTTTAACAAAAGAAAACTAAATAAGTCATTTTGGCATAAATGTATCTATGAACAGGTTAGCAAAATCCCGGAAAGATTTTCATCATCAACTGAATACACCAAGTCGTTTATCGACCCACTACTCGAAGAAACCCACGCTGAATTGCTGTCCAGTCTGAATGGAATCTCTCGAGCGCCTACTCGTGGGATCAGTGTTAGATCGGATACAAGAGATAATAAGTTATATAGCGTAGTATTGGAAAAGAAGAGTAGAGGCGAATCTTACGAGCCTGAGGTTGGAGATCTCATTGTGTTGACAGATGCCAAACCAAGACGCGTTAATGATCTCAGGCCCTTTGTCATTGCTTCGGTCCAAAAGGTCCAGAATGAAGATCATGCCACAACCCAAGTTATTTCCTCAAAGCCGATATTATTTTCTTGGGACGAATCATGCAAAGGAGGCAAATTTATGTATGCAATTAATCTTATGAATCTGACGACGAATACGCGTATCTGGCAAGCTTTGCACTCTAGTTTGGATGGGACAAACATGAAAATGATCAATAAAGTGCTTCAAACTGACTCAATGGTAACAACTTAAGATTCAAATAATCTGTTTTCACATAGTTTGAATGCCTATGAGATTAATATCATGGAGTGTTTGTTTTAATTTTCAGGGTGAAGAAAGATGTTCAATTTGTTCCATTGAAGATACTAAGAAATCTGTTTCACCAGACTTACAAGAAGCCATGTGTGGATTTGGCTTGAATACGTCGCAACAGACCGCAGTCTGGAGTTGCGTTACTGCTAGAGAATGCCGTCATCAGGAGAGTGTAAACCTGATATGGGGTCCTCCAGGGACAGGAAAAACAAAGACGGTCGGTTGTCTTTTATTCGCTCTATGGAAACTGAAATGCTGCACACTAACTTGTGCCCCTACAAATAATGCGGTGCTAGAAGTTTCGAAACGTTTCATGAGTCTTGTAACCGGCTCACTTGAGTACGATACTTATGGTTTTGGAGACATAGTTGTATTCGGGAATGGTAAAAGAATGAAAATCGATGGTTTTCAAGAACTCAGTCAAGTGTTTCTTGACAACCGCGTGTCTGCTCTTGCTGTTTGCTTGTCTCCTATTATAGGTTGGCGAAGCAAAGCAGAATCACTGAAAAGTTTGCTGAAATCCCCAGAAGATGAATACAATTTGTACGTACGTGGTGAAAGAAATGTGGACGACGATGATGAGGAGGGGGAGTATGAGACTGTCGATACTCTTTTCGCAGGGCTAATAACGGTTAAGGAAAAGGTGATGAAAAAAAGATTATCTATTAGGGAGTTTATCACAAACAGATTCAATGTTCTTGCAGATAAACTGACAAGTATGCTTCGAAACTTATACACACACATGCCAACTTCTTTTGTTAGTTTAAATCTAGCAAAGAAAATGATGACAGTAATCAGCTTGATTCAGTCGGTCGGTGATTCAGTTATCCAACCGTTTGCCATTTCTGAACAAACGGAGACAAATTTCACTGAGTCTATCGTCACGAAGGATCTCTTTCAAACACTTAATGAAGTCCTTCGTGAAACCATTTCTTTCCCTAAATTCACGGACGATCAAGAAGTTGGAAATTTTTGTTTGATGAATGCGTGTTTGGTGTTCTGCACTGCCTCGAGCTCAAGTAGATTGCACACCCTTGATCAGACCAATATTGAATTATTGGTAGTTGATGAAGCTGCTCAACTTAGAGAATGCGAATCTGTTATTCCTTTGCAACTCTCCGGTCTTCGTGACGTTGTACTCATTGGAGATGAACAACAACTCCCTGCTATGGTTACAAGCAAGGTATGTATGTAGGAATCATTAATATACAATTTTTAAATGTTTAATGCATTATTATTTCATTAATGACCTGAACTTTGTAGATATGTAAGGAAGCACAGTATGGAAGGAGTTTATTTGAAAGATTAGTGTCGATACAACACGCGACACACTTACTAAATGTCCAGTACAGAATGCATCCAGATATAAGCTTGTTTCCAAACAAAGAGTTCTATGGTGACAAGCTGTGTAATGGTCCAAATGTAGAAGAAAACAGCTACAAAAAACAGTTACTTGAAGGAGACATGTTTGGATCATACTCTTTTATTCATTTAGCCCATGGGAAAGTCGCGTTTGACGGATATAGCGGGAAAAACATGGTGGAAGTTGCTGTCATTGTTGAGCTGCTTGCAAAACTTCATACAGGTACCTCTTTTCACTACAATTTTCTATGAAGTTTTTTTTTTTTTTTTAAGTTGATGCATAAACAATAACTCTGACTAATACATTCTCTATAATAAAAAATATACAGAATCTGTGAAGAAAAAACAAAAGATTAGTGTCGGTTGCATTGCACCGTACAAAGCTCAAGTTAATGCAATAGTTACTGCAATACAAAAGAAACTTGGGGACAATTACCAAACAAAAGACTTTTCTGTGAAGATTGGAACTGTTGATGGATTCCAAGGGTGTGAAGAAGATGTGATAATCATATCAACTGTGACTGGTGTCGGGAGTGATTCGATTGGCTTTTTTAGTCAGAGTCAAAGAGCGAATGTGGCTCTTACACGAGCAAGGTAACCTGCATAAACAATGTTTTCACATAGATTTTTAAAAAAATTATATGAAAAGTAAATAAGAAAATGAAATCTGGTCGACGGCTCATCCCGTCAGTTTATAAAAATAGTGGTTTAGTTAATTTTTTCATTTGTTAAGGCATTGTCTATGGATATTGGGAAATGGAGACACTTTGAAGTCTAGCAGCCCAATTTGGGAGCATTTAGTGGACAATGCGAAGGATCGTTGTTGTTACCACGAGGCCAACCAGGACGAGTGTCTAGATCGATTGATCAAAGATACCATAGAAGAACACTATGATGGGTAAGAATTTTCCATTTATTAACATTGAAGCTTATAAGTTGAGAGATACCAAAGTTTAATGATTTTTTTCATTTTCTTTTTCTGAAGGGATTTAGAGGTACCAAAGATTCGGTCGAAGGTCTACGAGAATGGGTGGTTATCAAATAAATTTGGTGCAATGAGTTTAACAAAAAGGGCAGGATCGTCTTCTTCATCGTCATGGAGGTCCAGCCAAAACCATAGGAAATGGTGATTGTTATTATAATTTGTATGAAAATATTACAAGACTTGTATTCTTGTAAGAACTATGTTAAACCAAGCTCATAAGTTGGAATGTTTGTATTTATATGGTCATTGATAATGTACTTAAACTTATATTTATGTCGATAAACTGTTTAATTTTCAAGTGCTGCTACTTTCTTTCAGTGACTTCAACATAAGCCGGGTAAAATAAGCTGGCCGGGTGGGCTAGATAACTGTCAAGCTCTCTGTCCAGGTTAAAATGACCCGTTTTAAAAAATATTAAATTTTTTTGGGTCAGTATGAGTTCTAACCAAAATTTATTCGTGTTGAAATGAGTCGCTTTAGGGAAAAGAACATAAAATTAGGTTCATCAGTTTCATGTGATGACGGCGGTGGTGGTGGTTAATTTGAAAAAAAGAAAAAAAAAACAGAGAACGCTCTAGCGCGTGTAGAAATAAATCAAGGCCTTTAGATACTTTCATCTAAATTTGAAAGCCCTGAAATGTTTAATAGCTATAATTAAGTGAGAAGGTTAAAATGCATAGATCAACTTGGGAGCACTATTGTACACCAAATGAGACTGCTAAATTGGAAAAAAAAAAAACTGTTCTTTTGTAAAGTTGATTGCTTTATATTTCTTTTGTTCACTAGGAGTCAACTTGGTATCTTCTTTGCTTAACAACTAACAACATCATCATACTTTTTATATCTTTATTCATAATTGTGTACCTTATATTCGCTTTGGCGCTTTTTAAAGTATGTTCTTCGGTTCTTCCCATCAGTGGTTTGCTGGTCTTAAACTTGATCTGCTTTGGAAATGAATAATCAAGAGTTGATAGATGTGGTCTTCACTTGGTCTATTGATGATGTACTCAATACAAATCTTATCAAGAACAAGGTTAGTCAACCAGTCAGTTAGTTAGTTAGTTAGTTGTTTATATGCGCTTTGGTTTAATAAAAAAAATCTATCAACAGGTTACCAAAATCCCACAAAAATTCTCATCCTCAACTCATTACACCAATTCGTTTATCGGTCCACTACTCGAAGAAACCCATGCTCAGTTACTGTCCAGTATGAAAATAATCTCTCGAGCAGCTACTCGTGGGATCAAGGTTAGATCAGAAACAAAACATCATAAGTTCCCTGATTATTATTCGTATAACATATCTTTGGAAAGCAAGAGTAGAGGTGCAAATTATGAGCCTGAGGTGGGAGATATCTTTGTGTTGACAAATGTGAAACCAAGATGCATTGATGATCTCAAGCCATATGTCATTGCATCGGTCAGAAGGGTCGAGAATGAAGATGAGGGCATATTCCAAGTTATATCCTCACAGCCCATGCCGATTTCTGGAGAACAATCACATGAATATGTGCCTTTTGCAGTTCATCTTATGAACTTGACAACGAATACTCGTATCTGGAAAGCTTTGCACTCTGATTTAGATGAGAAGAAGAGCATGAAAATGATCAATAAAGTGCTTCAAACTGACTCAATGGTAAAAATCCCTTTTCACATATCTTTATGCAATGAGAATTTGCATAAAGACTAATATGATGGAGTGTTTATTTTAATTTTCAGGGTAATGATAGATGTTCAATCTGTACCGTTAAAGATACTAAACAATCTGTTTCTAAGAATTTGCAAGAAGCCATGTGCAACTTTAAACTGAATTCATCCCAAGAAAACGCAGTCTGGAGTTGCATCGCTGCTAGAAACTGTGAACATCAGGAGAGTGTTAACCTCATATGGGGTCCACCAGGGACAGGAAAAACAAAGACAACCGGTTGTCTTTTATTCGCTCTATGGAAACTGAAATGTTGCACACTAACTTGTGCCCCTACAAATAATGCCGTGCTAGAAGTTACAAAACGTTTCATGAGTCTTGTAACAGGTTCACTTGAGTATGGCACTTATGGTTATGGAGACATACTTGTATTTGGGAATGGTAAAAGAATGAAAATCGATGATTTTCAAGAACTCAGTCAAGTGTTTCTAGAAAACCGTGCATCCGCTCTTGCTAAATGTTTGTCTCCTACTTCTGGTTGGAGAAGCAAGGCAGAATCAATGAAACGTTTGCTGACGTCCCCAAAAGATGAATACAATTTGTACGTCCGTGAGTTTGAGACCAGAAACGCTAAGGAAAAGGATGCTAAGAAGGAAAAGGTGATCGAAAAAAAATTATCTTTTCAAGAGTTTGTCCCCAAAAGATTCAATATTCTTACAGAAAAACTAACCACCATGGTTAGAAACCTGTATACACACATGCCAACTTCTTTGGTAACTTTACAACTGGCAAAGAAAATGATGAGAGTTATCAGCTTGGTTCAATCGATCGATATTCCAGTCATTAAACTGTTTGGATTTTCTGAAGAAACAGCGGCCATGAAGGAGTTCCTTCGAATACATGAGGAACTCCTTCGTGAAACTGTTTCTTTCCCTCAATTCACAGGTTCTCAAGAAATTGGAAACTTTTGTTTGAAGAACGCTTGTTTGGTGTTCTGCACTGCCTCGAGCTCAAGTAGATTGCACACCCTTGATCAGACTAATGTTGAATTATTGGTAGTTGATGAAGCTGGTCAACTTAGAGAATGTGAATCTGTTATTCCTATGCAACTCTCTGGTCTTCGAGATGTTATACTCATTGGAGATGAAAAACAACTCCCTGCTATGGTTACAAGCAAGGTATGAGCGGGTTGAGTCACGGTTCAAAACATTTTTATACGAGTTAAATGAATTATTTATTGTATGGGTTAAAACGGGTCGGATGGGATTGACACTTTATTACATCATTAATAATAATCTGAACTCTTTAGATATGTGAGAAGGCAGACTTTGGAAGGAGTTTATTCGAGAGATTAGTGTCGCTAAAACACTCGACACACTTACTAAATGTCCAGTACAGAATGCATCCAATGATAAGCTTGTTTCCAAACCAAAAATTCTATGGGAATAAGCTGCGTAACGGTCCAAATGTACAAGAAAATAGTTACAAAAAACAGTTTCTCGAAGGTCGAATGTTTGGATCATACTCTTTCATTCATTTAGCCAAAGGGAAAGTTGAGTATGACCAAACTAGTAGTAGAAAAAACATGGTGGAAGTAGCTGTCATTGTTGAGCTGCTCGCAAAGCTTCGTAAAGGTACCTTTTTTTTTTGTATTACAACAATATACTCAGACATATGTATTCTCTCTAATAACATATGTACAGAATCTGTCAAGAAAAACCAAAAGATTAGTGTTGGCTGCATTGCACCATACAAAGCTCAAGTTACGGCGATACAAGAAAAACTTGGGAAAATTTATCAAACGAAAGAAGCAGGAGGCGACTTCTCTGTTAAGGTCGGAACAGTTGATGGATTCCAAGGTTGTGAAGAAGATGTGATAGTCATATCAACTGTGACTGGTGTCGGGAGTGAATCGATTGGTTTTCTTGGTACGCGTCAAAGAGCGAATGTGGCTCTAACCCGAGCAAGGTAACCTACATAAACATTCCAAAATTTCGTATGGCAATGTTTTTGAAATGAAGTTTTCTAATCGAAAAGTCACCTAATTCCTAAACTTTGTTTTTGACTCGTTTAAACTTCGTTTTTACATTGCATAAACATTAGCCATTTGGTTAATATCACTATTTCAACATGTAAACACTCTTTAACTACATTTATATGATATTAGGGTTAATTTGTTAATCTATTCATTTGTTAAGGCATTGTCTATGGATACTGGGAAATGGAGACACTTTGAAGAATTGCAACCCGGTTTGGAAGCATTTAGTGGACAATGCCAAGGTTCGTGGTTGTTACCACGAGGCCGATCAGGACGAGTGTTTAGCTCAATTGATCACACATACCTTAGTTGAGCATGCTAGTCACGAAACAATATTGAACCATAACAAAGGAAAGCACCATATAAGGTACTACGTATTTTTTATATGTACGTGTTATTTATTACATAGGGAAAATTGCGAATCTAGCCATTGACCGAGTTGTTTTGCCAAAGTAGCCCCCTCAGCCGTCTTTGGAAAGACGGTTCCCAGTTCCCGAGGCCTCTCAGCCGACTTCTAATTCTCTTTTCCTACGGACCGATGAATCCCCGCCACGTGTCCGACAAACCTGCGAGACGACTTAAAGTCGTCTCATTCGTCCGCGAGACGACTTAAAGTCGTCTCACTCGTCCGCGAGACGACTTAAAGTCGTCTCATTCATCTCGGGCTGAGGGAAGTCTCAAAGTCGTCTCGGGAAAAGGGACGAGTTAAGTCGTCTCGCAGACGAGTAAGACGACTTTAAGTCGTCTCGCAGGTTGTCGGACACGTGGCGGGGTTTAATTGGTCCGTAGTAACTCAGAATCTAAGGACGTCTGAGACGCCTCGGGAAACCGGGAACCGTCTTTCCAAAGACGACTGAGGGGGCTATTTTAGCAAAACAACTCGGTCAATGGCTAGATTCGCAATTTTCCCTTATTACAAAAAAAAAAAAAAAAAACAAATTGGCTCAATAACTTGGTTCAAATTACATTGAAGCTAACTTGAGTGTTGTGAAACCTAAATGTGTCTTTTTTACAGGAATTTGGAGGTTCCAAAGATTCGGCCGAAGGTGGTAGAGAATGGATCCTTATCAAATCAATTTGCTGCAATGAGTTTTAAAAATGAAGTGAGATCTTCTTCGTCCTTAACAAATCAATATGCTGCAATGAGTTCTAACAAAGAAGTGGGATCTTCGTCTTCTTTACGGCCATCTCGGTCAGCCAAAACAAGTGGTTATTCTTGTCAAATATTGTAAGTTGTATGAAAATGTTATGAGGCTTGTAAGAATTATGTTAAACCAAGCTCATTAGTTGGTACGTTTGTATTTATATGATCAATCATAATGTACTTAATGTAATATATAGGTTTGGAATTGTTTTAGTTTCAAATTGTTAATGCTTTCTATTAAGTGACTTTAAGTTAAGACATGTAAAACTTAAGTTTTAAAAAACGTACTAATTTAGTAAGGTCAAGTTGAAACGAGTCGTTTTAGAGAAAAAAAATGATCAACTTGAATTGAGTCATTTGTCTATTAGCTAGTGGCGATGGAGGCAGCGCGCAGTGAAGATGGCAGAAGCCGTGTGGCAATGGAGGCGGCATCATGGTGGTGCCAGCAAGGCGTGATGGTTGTAGAGGTGACGTTGATGTTGGTAACACCTTGGTAGTTCCGGTGATGGCAAGCGTGATGGTGTCGGAGGTGGTGTCAATGGTGGTGGTGATGTCGGTGTGCATGGAAGAGAAGGATATAAGTGGTGGCGATGGTGATGGTGGTGTTGGCGACAAACTATGGTTGTAGGTGATGTTGGACTACTTGACCATTTAAGTTAATATGTTTTATAAGAGTGACATATCGTATAACTCGAATTTTGGGGCTATCAACTTTTTTGGGTTGAAACATATTTCATTGGTGAGTGTTGTTCATCTAAGTTGTGCACTAAACCATCATGTTACTTAAAGTTATATTAGGGTCAAATTGGTCAAACCTTATCAAGAATACACATGTAAAACTCAATACAGACAAAATATTAATTTCGGATGGATTCTAAGTTCTAACTGTTATTAAAAATCATTTGTAATATTTCCAAGTCATTAAACACCATATAACTCATAACTTTTAGAAGGGAATTAGAATTAAATAATCTCATTTTTGTCGGGTTGTAAGGCAATAGTCCCAACTTAAAAATTGGAATCTAACAGGCCCAACCTGTCTTGGATTTATTTCAATGGACTAAAACTAAATGGGTTTAACCCAGTTAGTTTTCTGCCTACGCGGATGCCACGTGCCAGATTATAATTCATTTTGTTTAAAAATGTAACTTTTAAAAAATGATCACATTCTGTTTCGGAAAGAAAAAAAGAAGGAAGAACCGGTCATCGGAGGTGTGGTCGCTGGAAAAGGAGAGCACCAGTCACCGAAGTTAGTGACCCTCCAGTGACTGGTGCTCTCTGGTGACTAGTGCTCTCCTTCTTAATAGTTAGAATCTTCTCTTCTTACCTCCCTCCCTTTTTTGACATTTTTAAGATGGTTTCACGAGTCAAATTGGAAATGTGTGTCCTTCACCCTCAAGTTTTCAAAAATTCATAAGATTCACTTTGCCCATATGATAACTACTCTGACTTATATGTCTAACCTTGACCTACAAAAGCAGACATTTACTATATTGACCCTAAAATTATATTTTTGACACCTGGGTCAAATTATAAATACCTTGGTTGAGCATCATAATGACGAAACATTGAACTGCTGCAATATTGAAAAATTGGGATGTTACATCGAGCTGGTTTGAACGAGGAATGTTCATATACCCTTAACCAATTAGAGCCAAGGGGTGTGTCGCAAGAATGAAGCACACGACCAGCCAATCATCATTTGCTAGCAAGAAGATTCAAATGTCTCTCTTCGTACTAAGGAGACAAAGGTACACATGACAGTGACATGCGGCCAATTAGAACCTGCCGTCGCTGGTGACAAGTAACGCCCCATGATCGTGCACGGCGTATAGGGAACAACAGGTACAATGCCAGTGTTGCTCAACCAATCAGCTACCACGAAGCCACGTCATCAGCAACCTCCACTAATGATCAACGCCAGATTAGACCATAGTATAATAAGAAAAGGACAGCTAGGCAATCAAAGGCTTCGAACGTGTGGCCACCCCCGCAGTGCTACCTGTCCGCAGCAGAGCAATCACCAACAGAACCTCACCACCTGAGAGGGTCAAGGCAGTAACTTGTAGCTCTCTCTTATTGGTTAATTTTCTTATTTGTCTTATACTAATATTGGGTTGGGGTAGTGGAGGTACTTCCTAACTGGGCTCGGCCCACTTCAGGTTAGGGGTTGTTGATGGCGGCCCATGTGAGTCATATTTAAGGATAACTCCTTTTCCCTAGATGGACATTTTGGAATTATTCCGAATCACATGCTCAGTGCACAACTACCATTTTTGTGTATGCAAATATGAAACAATTCTTAGCACTCACCTCCCTAGTCCTTTACTTTTTTTTCATGTTACTTTCACCACACAACCTTAGACGTTTAGTGAAGGAGAAACCCCGTGAAATCATCAGTTTAATCATCCCTAACAGGAGGTTAGACTAGTGTTTCTTTATACAAATATTTTTTATGTGATCGGTTGGTAAACTAGTATGTATTGAAGGACAATTATGATTCGGTGGATTAAGCATAAAGTTTAAATGGGTTACGGATAATTCAAGTGGGTTTTAGACAAATATAGTTTAGTTTATTTATTTGAATTATCAGTAAAGTAGTTACGTTTATCTAGTTTGGTTTAATTATTAGTTAATTGGTGTTAGAGTCAAATTAGGTTTGGATGTAGTTTAGAATAAATAGATGGTTAGGGTAAGTATATTTTGTGTACCGAATAATAAAAGTCTTCTTTCTATTTCGTTTGATGCGTGATTTCCCAACATAAATTTGGCTCAAACTCGTGAAAACTTTTCATACTACTTTCATATCTTTTTTTTTTGAACGGCCAACTAAACAACGCCGGGTATTTCGTACGCGGCCCCCCAGTGGCAAAGACAGGGGCATAGCCCGGCCCACCCCAGACGCACGAAGCCCCTAGCCCGCCTGACAGCCCGATTCCAGGGAAAACCCGACCCACATACCCGCCCGAAGGCACGACAGTAGTGAACCGGTAAAACCTGGTGAGATCAGGACTCGAACTCATGACCAAAGGCCATGAGTCATCCATCATTTCTCATTATGTCTTTCGTGGGAATCGAACCTGGGACCTCCAAGAAAGATCCTAAGTCCATTCACCAACTGAGCTACCCGTAAAAGACTACTACTTTCATATCTAATCACATATTCTTTTTTTTCGAACAGCAAAACACTTTATATATTGATATAAAGAGCCAGCAAGTGGCTGGGGAACAAAACGAAAAGGAAAACAGGATATACGAAGAAAACGGAACTGCCCAAACGGGCTCAGCCCAAAAACAGAAACGAAACTACAAACAGGCCACTATGTCAAAGTCTACCCAATTCTCCCAAGACGGCTTCGAAATGCTAGACCGGTTGCGAATCCAAAGAAACGAGTCTTCTTTAACGAGGTCGACCACCTTGCTAACCGGGATAAATTTACCGTCAAAAATTTTGGAGTTTCTGGTGAGCCAAAGTCTCCATACCGTAGCGCTTGCTATAGAGAGAATCATTCTTTTCCACGTCTTCGAGACCGGGCTTCCTTTGAGACGGGTCATGAAATCCTTGAAACAGGTCACATCTGATGGGAAAGGGATCCGAACCCACACTAAAATCTGCCACCACACAGCCTTGGCAAGGATACAGTTCCAGAAAGCGTGATCAACATCCTCAGTCACGTACCCGCAGCGAGCGCAAAGCGGATTGTCCAAAGGAATACCCCTTTTCAGCAGCTCAACGTTGACAGCAATTCTACCGAGGGCGGCTCTCCACACCAGAAGGTTACATTTGGGAGGAATCCAGGAATCCCACCAGCCCACATCTTCGGACAGAGAACCAAATCTGGCAATGTCCAGTTCGTTGCGAATGCTTTTAACCGAAAAATCAGCCCCATCGTCATTTTTCCAGCTCCACGAGTCATGGTTACCATTAAACGAGAACCCACTGATCAGTTTCAACATGGCGGTGAAAGAGACCCATTCACTGGCTGAATTAAAATTGCGTTTCCAGCTCCCGAACCACTGGATCGAAGCATTAATCTTAGAGAAAGAGGCTGCCACTGTGGCATCTTTATCCGACGCTAACTCGAACAGATCTGGGAAGCGTTCCCTGATCGGCTCAGGGGTGAGCCAGCGATCCTTCCAGAACCGGGTCAGCGCCCCGTCTCCAACAGACACCAACAACTTATCTTCGACACGAATACCTTCTTTGGCCAGCACCCCATCGACTTTGCTAATATCCTTCCAAAGACCCGGAATAGACTCTTTAACCGGAACGAGTTTCGCCTTCAACTTATTGCCGTGAATAGCTAAAACAACTTTGGCCCACAATTGACTTGGATCACTTCTCAATCTCCACCACCACTTTGAAAGCATGGCGAGGTTAAAATCTCTAATACTACCCAGGTTTAGACCACCGCGTTTTTTGGGACGCAACAACTTATCCCACTTTATCCATCTAACCTTTTGCCCTCTATTCGAGCAACTCCAAACAAAGTCCCTTCTAATCCCTTCCAGCTTCTTTAAGACACCCTTAGGGGCAGCAAAAATCGAAAGATAGTAGGACGCTAAACTCCCCAAAACCGACTTAGCGAGAGTAACACGACCCGCTAAAGATAGGTGACGAGCTTTCCAAGCTGACAACTTTTTAGTACATTTCTCAATAATAGGCAACCAGTGAGTGGCTCTTTTCATGTTTGCGCCAATAGGCACCCCAAGATATGTAAAAGGAAGAATACCCTATTCGAGTATCATTTACTTCGAGTATCCTTCCTGAATATTTCAATTTTTATTTTACATGTGGGGTTCTAGTCTCATTTACTTCCCTATTTAAAACCTTCTGTCTTATTTAGTTGATGCAATAAAAGAACCATGTTACATGTGATTGGTTTAAAAAATAATTAAAGGTGTACCAGGATTTTTTTTTTTCTAAATAAATAAAGTAAAGCTAAAATCCAGGTGTTAAGACCAAACATACGCTTTGCCTGAATTCGTAAGTGATAGCCGTTGGGTCCACTCAAATGAACGATAATCTTTTGTCACATTCACACCCTATTTAATTTGCATATCACCTCTACCATCTTTTTTAGGCATTGCTTTACATAATAAAACAAAACTATGTTAGTTCAATAAGCGATCAAATATTATTATCTTATGTTTTATTAAATTAACTTTGCTTTGATATTGTTAGATTCTACAGAAGTATATAATTTATTTTTTTACATTAAATAGTAAGTGAAAGTATTATGTTTCTATTTGATATATTATGCACAATGTTTTGAAAGCAATGAAACCCGAAATGATGATGCGACGTTTTAATAGAGGATGATAATCAAAACAAAGAAACAATAATATTAATGTTGAAAGTGACAAACAAGATATTGTGAAATATGAACTAGTGTACGAGGACATGTGAAATATCAATCGTGTTCTCGTGATGAAGGATATATAAAGATCAACAAATTTTATAATGATGGAAATATATTTACATAGACGATGGTGGAAGAATTTGTGAAGGGGCCATAATTTGAACGGTTGAATAGTATGTGTACAATAGAAAATGTAGATGTGAAAAAGAATTTTTTTTACACTATTTATGGTTGAAAATAGTGTTCAAATAAGAGTCATATGAGTACCGTTTAAACGATTTTTTTGAACGGCCAACAAATCAATCCTGGCCACTCTCGAAGTACCCACTGGACAAATGATTATTCAGATAGTAACCAGGGTCCACCAATAATTTCACACCAGTTCTCGGAGAAAACACGCCGCCCGAAGGCCCACTGCGGTAAAACCCGGCCCACCCGCAGCATTTTGGTGCCGGTAGGACTCGAACTCCCCACCTCCCATAAGAAAAGCAAGAAGGGTACCACTTCACCACAAGGGAATTGACATGGAAGGTGACGCCAAGGAGAGTAGGTAGTGGACATCTGAATTTTGTAAATATTCTATAAAAATAACTTTAAAACAATACTAAGTGTATAAATATTTTACAGAAATGCCTCCAAATTTTGTACTATAAACTTTCATAAGCAATAAAATTGGATAATATAATGCTGCTACGTATTGGGACATTCCTGGAACGTTGAGGTCCATCAATGTCCGTCCACATCACATTGCAACCGGCACAATATGGACGAAAGGGACGGGGCTGCACATGCCTATTCATTTATTTTTATATTTAAAAGAGAGAGAGGTCCACACCAAGCCCTTACTTTATCTTTTAGGTGATGAGCCTTCCCCCCCATCGTAACATGACGATTGATGTGAAGGCTCATCCCCGATTGATGAGGCTCCTACACACCTGCCCGCCTAACAACCATGTGATGTTGATTTGGTATAAAAGATTACCGAAAAAATAGTTAATGACGGTGTGAACATCAACTTGGTGAGAAAGTAGAGAAAGTGGTCAACCACCAAAAGTATGGGCTGAACGTTAGGCCACCGACACAACCGACGGTGACTCTCATCAGTCCCTAAAGTTTTGCCATATATCGCTTCAAGTCCTTCTAGTTTTAGAACGACAATACAAGTCCAAATAACTTACTTATTTTCAGTTTCCTTAATTTTGTTTTTATGTTGATCTCGTTGTTAGGTGTTTTTTGATGGCCCATATTTTAAACTTTCCGTATTTACTGTTTTTGAAACCATAGACATATTGTATATTTTTTTTCATTATTTTTATGTAATAATAATGTGTGAGTCTAATTAAGTTAATTTAAATCAACGTTTTTAATCTAATTTTATATTTCATCTGTATTATGTAGGAGACTAACTTAATATTGAAGGAGTACGTATTTTACTAAAAATATGATTTTTAAGTACTTTTTATATTTATATTTATGAATGTGTATTATTCTCAAACCATTTTGACATAGTTTAAATACCCAGATATTTTATAATTAATAAATTTTGTTTTTTAATTAGGGGTGTGAAATTGCCGGGCTTGAAAATACGATCTAACTAACCACCCATAAAGTCATAAACTGGAGCAGTTTCAAACACAAGTATTCGATCGATCACCAGCTTTGATTTCAATAAAATTTCAGTTTTGGTCTTCATATCGGGCCACATTAAGCCAAAAAGGCCAAGTCATTCAAAGTGGCACGGTTACTTGATAGAATTAAGTTTATACGCACACGTTTTGTTTTTGGTAATTAACTGATCATAATCGAAACCGAATCGATAACCGACACATTAACCTAATTAACCGAAACGACTTAATTGACCAGCTTCCATTATTATTTTTCCTAAAACCAAACTTCGATTATCAATTTGCCCATCCCTATTCAAAACAATGAAATACCAACCCAAACATAACACACGGACCAATCTTTTACAACTCCAAAACCAAAGACAAACTTTTAAAACAAACCCAATCTACAACACCCTTTCAGCAATTACCCCAAAACCATGCTACAAAAACTGTCCAATCGTTCCTCATCACAACCCTGAATCCTAACCACTTACCATCCCAATCATTTTCAGATCACAACCCAAAAAAATGACCGAATTGGTTCAACTTTTGCCTAGAGAATATGGTTACATTATTCTCAACCTGGTAGCCTATTATTTCCTCAACTTTTATATGTCCATTCAAGTGGGCAAGGCCCGAAAAAAGTAAGTAATATTTCCGGTTTTTAATTCCCTTACGGGTTTGGTTTTACTCTGTAAATCGCAGTTAATAAAAAATATATATAAATTCTAATATTTCTTCTTTTCTTTTTTTTATGATGAAGGTACAATGTTATGTACCCTGCACTCTATGCTACCGAAGCAGATACCAAGGATTACAAACTGTTCAATTGTATTCAGGTTTGTATACATCTTTTTAATTATTAGATCAATTTGTTGGGGGCGGGGAGCCCGAGGAGGGTCAAGACGGTCCGTTGACCCAGGCCGTAGAAAAAACTTGTTAGGTTTTTATATATAAGATGAAAAATTTTTCTTTTTCTTTTTTGTGCTAATCTAATGATTCATTAATCGCAAACAGATACATTTAGATAGTGGGTAAGCGGGCAACAAGCTACGCCGCTGTCGCTTTTTGAATCGTAGCTATCCCTATTTAAAAAAAAACATGACTTGGATGGATGCTCTGGGGTTAGTGTATTTTATAGGCGAAAATCCCAATCGCACCGCTTGAAAGTTTGGAAAAAAACCCGACACACCGCTTGAAAAAAATTCCTGGATCCGCCACTGAACAAGCTGTGCCGCTATCCCTTTTTAATCGCCGCTATCCCTATTTAAAAAAAAAAAACATGATTTGGACGCTCTGGGTTAATGAAACAGTAAATAAAAAAGTTATGGTTCCGTCAGTGTGGGTGGTTGAATATGGTTGTTTGGGATGTGCAGAGAGGGCATCAGAACTCATTGGAGACACTGCCGATATTCTTTGTTATGATGGTTGTTGGAGGGCTTAAACACCCGTTGATAAGCAGTGGTTTGGGATTGGTTTACACTGTTTCGCGCTATTTTTATTTCACTGGTTACTCGTCCGGTGATCCTAAGGGCCGGCTTCCCATTGGGTATGTTGATTCAGCTTATTACATTTTTAGTGTGTTGTGATTTGTTGTTGAAGTTAGGATCATATAGTTTGGTTTGTGTTGACTTTTTGGTGGAAATGGTTGTAAACGGGTTAAATAGGTCAATCTGAATCTGGGTTTTAAAAAGCGCGCATAGGCGTAAGGCGCAGCCTAGGGTGCCTCAGGGCTTTGCACCTACCCAATAATTTCCTAAAGGCGCACGCCTCAGGGGCTTTTTTGGCAAAATTTAAGCCGCTTTTGACCCTGAGGCACGCGCCTCACGTACACCATGTATTTTTATGCATAAAAATGTTGTACCTTGGTGTTTTTGACTTGTACATATAGGTAAAATTACATAAAAACCTTATTTACAGGTATATTTTAGGTAAATGAAGCTAAAAACTCATGAGATATATAAAAAAATTATATAATTAGTGTGCACTTTGGGTACGAAAATCTCACGCCTTTTGCGCTTCACGCGATGCGCTTAGACCTCGTCACTTTCATGCGAGGCGCGCTTTTTTAAACCAAGATCTGAATATGACTTGTTTATTAGACGGGCTGGAAATGACAAGTGAAAATCTGATTGTTTTCTGCCATGATTTGTTACTGAAATTATGATCCTAAAGTTTAGTCGGTGTTGACTTTTTTGTGAATACTGTTTTAAACAGGTTAAATAGGTCAACTTGAACACGACCTGTTTATTAAACGGGGTGGAAATGATAAGTGAAAAGATGATTTTGTTATTGAAATTACTTAAGATCATAAAGTTTGATATGAGTTGAAGAGCTTTAAAAAAACATATGGCCTGCATTGACTTGGTAGCCATTGACTTGGTAGTTGAGAAAATGGTGGCCTTGTAGGAATCATGATAAAATAAAATAACATTAATATTTGGTGGTTGATGGTGGAGATAGGACCAGAGGAGAAATTTTAATTTTTAATTGCATTGGCATATGGTATTTGGGTTGATGATGGAACTATTTTAAATGGGGTAAACAGGTCAACCCGAGCATAACTTATTTATTATACCGGTTAAAGATAACAACTAAAAGTTTGATTATTTTCATGCTGTGTTTGTGTAGCGTAAGGATTTAGTGCCCTTTGTTGTTATTGAGTATGCTGTGTTTGCAGGGGATTCAATAATTTGGCACTGTTGGGGCTGGTGATAGTCAACATATGGTTTGGAGTGAGTCTTTTGAAGGCGTAAATCAGAAGCAGTGTGAAGAAAATCATGTTATTTGGGACATGAAATAACTTCTTTTGATTCCATTTTACTTTTGTTGGTCATGTAGTGTTGTAGACTTTAGTTGACCTGTACCATAAAGAAGGTTGGCTTGGAATGATAGTTCCAAACACCTTTCTAGTTGCAACATTTGATATTTCATTGATCACACCTTTCCTTATCTTGATATTTCATGTTATGGTTTTTATTTTCTTTTTAAAGATTCACGGGTTTGGTCTTCACTGTTTGCTGGCCCATAACACGGGCATTGGCCACTTAGCAGGGAGCAGGGCCCTTTGGCGAGGGTCCTAAGCGGGATCCAAGGGACAGAGCTCCTAGTGAGCCAACGAGCGAAAATTGATTACTATGTGTAATTGCGTATAGAATTTGCTTTTGTTCTGGCGTATTGTGTGGTTCATCACTCATCGGTGGTATATAATTGTTAGTTTTAACTGATCAGCAGTACAAGTTGGGACTTCATGAAGACGTTGAACGGTTCTGGGAAGGACATATCAACCGGATTTTAAGAACCGGGTGAAACCAAGGGTGACATTGGTTGATGTGGGAGGAGAGGACACATATAAAACCAGCTCTATGTTGTTGACAGATTATACAAACTGCATCTTTGATTCGAGAAATGTTACAGAGAAAGAGAAATGGATGGTTAAATTCGACTAGGTTCGTGAAAATGACTAAAAGCGTTACGCAGATAAAAAAAATGATACTAAATTGAAATCTAGAAAAGTTGGATCAAAACCATTAATATAACAAGTGACAATACTCGCGCCCCGCAGCGGGATTTCGGACGGTATTAGTTCGGTTCAATACGCTATTGGCACTCAGAATAACAACAAAAAGGGATAAGCCCAAGAGTATAGATACACAAGTTTTACATCAATTGAAAACCACAAAAAGTGGATACCGGTACCAATGTTGTTCGGTCGGCATCATCGTTACTGTAACGGTACTTGCAATATCTTATGGTACCAAAAAGATACTCTATTGCAAATACAACTCCACTTTCAATGAACTTTATACCACCTTATCAAGAAAACCATAAAACGAATACAATACCAACACGACTGTTGTTCAAACGACAACAGTTTTGTTCCTCATGGTAAAGAAACAAAACATCTATATTTAACCTGTTCGATTAAAGTTATAAATGAAAAACTATATTGAAAAATAATTATAATAATAGAATGTTATAATAATTAAATATTAAGTAAAATTAAATATATGAAAATATGATAAAGAAAATTTGAAATTAAAAAAAAAAGAATAAAAAATATATTACTGCAGCTAAGCTTTGTTTAACTAAATAATACATAGTATAATTATTAAATTGCATGAAATAATTTATTACTTGCATATAATTAGAGCTCAGCGGGTGCCAAGGGGGCAGGTCGATTAGGACTGTTGCCAAGAAACGAATTCCAGTTACACTGGTTTTGGATGAAAACTGATTTGAGTGTTGAATGAGTTCGGGTGAAAATAAGCTCAGATTAAAACAAGTCATTTTAGGAATAAAAATAACATAATAGTTTCACCAACTATGCTATATATATTTTAAAGGCGATTTGTGGGAGCGGTGGACCTAAGACGCATGTTGGCCAGTGAAGACGGTAGTTGTTGCTATGGTGGTGTTGGTTGATCAATATATTTTATACGTAGTTATTTATGTATTGATTGATTATTGAATGCATCTATTATGCTGTGAGATATGCTACATTAATGTTTTTTTGGTTTTTATGTTTTGTAGGTTACTATGAGAAAATGATCTAAAATGATAAATTGAGAGCAAATGAATGATTAGATAATTTAAATTCAATCATGATGATCTATGAAGTATATAAAAGAAATGAACCAAAACGAAAATAAAAGAAAAACAAAAGTCTCCAAATTTGTGGAGTCCAGAATCCAGCAACAGGAAGCAAGTTAGAGTCTAATGGGCTACAGTATCATCTAAATGGGCTTCACTGAAAACTAGATGGATAATCATTATCTACTAACTAAAAATGAGTTGGAATATGTCATCCCCTACCATCGACCTCACCAAACCGCCCACATGACGGTATCTCCCAAATGTTGACGGAGTTGGATAAAGATTACATTCCAAAATGATACGGTTATGCGTGTTGGCATGTCTTTGATGAGATTCTGATAGGGCTTGTTAGTTAGAGAAAGAATCTAAGAGAGAGAGAGGTTACTTCACAACAAGCTACCCAAGGCGGGAAGCTTCAATTGCCATTTAACAACCTTTCGAATACAAGTTACAGACTTGACACAAACAGTCCCTAGACTATTATTCTTTTACATTTTGACCCTTAAACTTGTAACTAACATATCAATACCCCCCCCCCCCCATATGAAAAATTCCTTGTCCACAAGGAAGTACAAAATCAAAAACCAACAATACTCAATCAAAACGAAAATCTGGAAACCTCAACTGGAAATCATGCTTCACCTCCCAAGTGGCATCAATCAAAGACTGACCCATCCATTGCACTAAGACCTGAGAAACTGCCTTGTTACCTCTTCTTACAACTCGTTGATCCAACACCTTAGCAGGTTGTAAAGAGAATCTGGGAACTTGAGGAATAGGAGTAACTTGAGTAGGAGGGCCATTTGCAGCTTTTAAAAGAGAGACATGAAATACAGGATGAAGCTGGGAATCAGGTGGCAGGTCCAACTTGTAGGCCACCTCTCCAATCCTTCCAATAACCAAATATGGACCATAGAACTTTGGGGAGAACTTATTATATTGAGCACCTCTTAGAGTAGACTGAATGTAGGGCCTTAACTTCAGATAGACCCATGATCCTTCTTCGAACTGTCTATCACTTCTCTTTTTATTTGCCTGCTGTCTGAGCCTGTTTTGGGCCATCAATAGAGTCTCTCTCAGGATAGTGATAGCTTCTTCTCTTGAACACATTTCGTCATCTAAGGCAGCAACCTTAGTATCCCTATGAACATAAGGGACATGAATTGGTGGAGGGATACCATAGAGTGCCTGAAAGGGAGTGGTCTTAATTGAAGTGTGGTAATTTGTATTATACCACCATTCAGCCAATGACAACCAATTGGCCCAAGAATCAGCATAATGCAGGATCATACATCTTAAATAGGTCTCCAAACACCTATTTACCACTTCTGTCTGGCCATCAGTTTGTGGGTGGTAAGAGGTAGACATATTAACAGCTATGCCTTGAATTCTGGTAAACTCTTGCAAAAACTGCTAAGAAAAATTGAATCCCTGTCAGATACTATTGTTGTGGGCCACCCATGCAGCTTATACACATTGTCTACAAACATCTTGGCCACAGAACTTGCTGAAATTGGATGAGTCATTCCCATGATATGTGCATACTTTGTAAGTCTATAAACAACCACAAAGATGACATTTTTACCCTTTGACTTAGGAAGACCTGTAATAAAATCCATGCTAATATCAGAGAATATGCAAGTAGGAATAGGGAGTGGCTGAATCAACCCAGGAGAAGCCATTGTTTCATACTTAGAATGTTGACATATGGTACATTGTCTGACCCATTCTCTTACTGCTTTAGACTGCCCTTTCCAATAAAAGAACCCTTTAAGTCTTTGAAGAGTAGCATGGTACCCTGAATGACCCCCAACTGTTGAATCATGGCAATGGCTTATTAAATCTTTTCTGAGCTGCACATCATTCCCAATTACTAACTTCCCTTTCCTTTTCAACATCTCTTGTTCCCAACTGTAATGATTAACTTGTTCCCCATTTTTCAATTTTTCCAAAATACCCTTCACACTGTCATCAACTTCCCAAGACTGTTTAACTCTTTCCATCATCAATGGTTCAAAAGTGGAAACAGATAGGGTGAATAGAGAAGAACCTTGCATTCTAGAAAGTGCATCAGCAGCTACATTGTCAACACCTTTCTTATATTGTATTTCATAGTCATAATGCATCAGCTTAACCATCCAAGAATGTTGAAGAGGGGGTGGTAATCTTCTGATCAATCAGATATTTAAGGCTTTTCTGATCAGTTTTAATGATGAAATGGTTAGCAATGAGGTAGTAATGCCATTGTTTAACTGCAAACAATATGGCTAATAGCTCTTTATCATAAACAGACATAGCTTGTTGTCTAGGAGACAAAGCTTTGCTGATAAAGGCTAAGGGATGATGGTTTTGCATTAAAACAGCACCAATGCCCATTGAAGAGGCATCAGTCTCAACAACAAACACTTGTTGAAGATCAGGTAAAGCTAACACTGGGGCAGTGCTCAATGCATACTTCAATTGCTGAAAAGACATTTGAGCAGATTCAGACCATTTGAATGCATCCTTCTGTAACATATCAGTCAGTGGCTTAGCTATCACCCCATAAGACCTAATGAACCTTCTGTAGTAACCTGCTAGCCCCAAAAAACCCCTCAACTGTTTAACATTTGCTGGAACAGGCCATTGAGAGACTGCTTCTATTTTTGCTGGATCAGTGGACACCCCTGCAGCTGTTATAACATGACCCAAATACTCCACTTTTTGCCCCCCAAAACTGCATTTAGACTTCTTTGCATATAACTGATGGGCTCTTAATGTGTCTAAAACTTGTCTTAAATGATCCACATGTTGGTGCATATTCTTTCTGTACACCAGAATATCATCAAAAAACACCAACACAAACTTTCTAAGAAACTGCTTGAAAGTTTGATTCATGAGGGCTTGGAAAGTAGCTGGTGCATTTGTCAGGCCAAATGGCATCACCAGAAACTCAAACAGACCCTGGTGTGTCCTGAAAGCAGTCTTATGAATATCATTGTCAAACATTCTAATCTGGTGATATCCAGATCTCAAATCCAACTTAGAAAACACAGTTGCCCCACCCAATTCTTCTAGCAACTCATCTATCAGGGGAATAGGAAATCTATTCTTTATAGTGGCTTCATTTAACTGTCTATAATCAATACACATTCTCCAACTGCCATCTTTCTTCTTTACTAACACAACAGGTGCAGCAAATGAACTTTTACTGCTCCTGATCACACCAGAATCAAGCAATTCTTGTGTCATCTTTTCAATGACATCTTTTTGCAGAGCTTGATATCTGTATGATCTCAAGTTAATAGCCTTTTGCTCATTAACAAGGGTTATTTGGTGGTCACATTCTCTCTTAGGGGGTAGGGACTTAGGTACCTGAAAAACATCATCATAGTCTTCCAAAATTGCTTGTAAATTGTCATTTAATACTGGATCGGATACAATTGACCCAAAGGTTTCCTCCCCTTCTATTTGGCATAGTTGCAGCCCATAAATTTGAGACTGAACTACCCCTGTCATAGTACTCAACATAGTAGACATCTTATCATTTGAACATATCTTCATTTTATTGTTTTCAGTCCCTTTTAACACATATTCTTTCTGATCAACTGTAAACTTCATTGTTAAATCAGTAAAGTTCCACACAATATCCCCTAAAGTGGCCAACCATTGTACCCCCAATACCATATCATAATTTTCCAGTGGTAAAACTAAAACATCAGCCATAAACCATACCCCTTGCATCATCCATTTAAAATTCTTACACCTTAAACCACATTCTAACTGATTACCATTAGCCACAGTGACCTTCATTGGTTTGACCTTTTGTAAGTCAAACTTCAACTTCATAATCAACTTAATATCAATGAAGTTGTGGGTTGACCCTGAATCTGTTAGAATTAACAGTTTCCTGGTACCAATGGACCCAGTAATTTTCATTGTAGAGAATGAAGGTATACCTGTGATAGCATGCAAAGAAATATGAGGAGTCTTTTCTAAAACCTCCTCTTCTGTAATAATCTCCTCTTCTTGATCATCATAAAGTTCCAAATTGAACAACTGTTTGTTCTGCAGTTGTGACTGGGAGTAAACTTTTCATTACACCAAAAACACTCTCCCTTTTCTCTCTTGTCAGCCATTTCTTTAGTGGTTAATCTTCTTGTGGTTTTGAGGTGCAGTGTTTACAGGTTTTGGACTAGGAAGTAATGGTAATGCATTTGCATTCATAGTGGGTGGTGGTTTCAGGTGAGTGTTAAAAGGTTTAGGGTTATAGGAAGAACTATATTTCTTGGTAGAGAGGGATCCAAATAAGGTGTTATGAAGGTTTTCTTGTTGTTTTGCAATTGCATAAGCTTCTCTTAAATTGGTTGGTTTAAAAGCTTTCACTAAACATCTCAACTCCATTTTCAGACCACCAACAAACAGACTCACAGCATAAGCTTGAGACAGGGTTACCTTGTTCAATAAGGCATCAAAAGCATCACAGTATTCTTGTAAAGTGCCTGTTTGATGTAAATTCTTTAATTCTTCCATGGCATCTTCTAAAAGATCCATAGAGAACCTAGCAATGGCTGATCTACTATAATCTTCCCAGCTTATAGTATCAATGGTCAGATTATTACTTTTCAAATAACCTTGATGCCATTGTAAAGCTTTTCCTTCTAGGTTAACAACTGCATATCTCATCTTATGATTATCAGGAGTACGATCTACTTCAAAGAAATGGTTACATTTGTAGATCCATCCATCAACATCCTCTCCATCAAACTTTGGAAAGTCCAATCTGCCCAATCTTGCCAATCTTGGTTCCTGATTACCTCCAGTAACCATTCTATTGTTTTCCATTACATTCATCTTATCAATCAAAGATTGAATTTGCAATTGAATCTGGGCAACAGCTGCCTTATTTTCTTCAGCATTTTGATTAACTGTTTGCATGTTGTCATTGATCAATTGAGAATTAGCTTGCAAATCTTGCATAATAATCTCAATTTTCCCAATGGTCAACTGATTATCTTTAATTTGCTTTTCCATTTCTTGTTGTCTAGTACCAATCGTCATAACGAATTGAAAGAATTGAAAAGAATACAAATGAATCAAGAAAAACAATTCAGATGAACCGAATCACAAATTGATCAAGTCCAGGAGTAGATTAATCAACAATGATTAATCCAGGTTATGAAATGAATTAAGAGCAGAAAAGAAACGAAAGGAAGTGAAAATTGATTGAACACAGAGTAACTGGCCGGAGAAGACGACTGTTATGGTGGTTAACGGTGGCGGATGGTGGTTGAGTGGTGGATAACGACGGTTAAGAGCTCCGACGAGGGTCGGTGGCTCTGATACCAATGATAGGGCTTGTTAGTTAGAGAAAGAATCTAAGAGAGAGAGAGGTTACTCCACAACAAGCTACCCAAGGCGGGAAGCTTCAACTGCCATTTAACAACCTTTCGAATACAAGTTACAGACTTGACACAAACAGTCCCTAGACTATTATTCTTTTACATTTTGACCCTTAAACTTGTAACTAACTAGTAACTAACATATCAGATTCACCCAAGCCGTAACCAAGACTATTTCTTCTTCTTCTTCTTTGGTCCAACGCCTCCTTACCATTTGACAGAGGTTAAAAAACTTCGTGTAAGAAAATAATGAGAATGGTGTAGGTAAAAATGTTTATGTTCTTGTGTATTTATTTTAAAAAATGATTTATTTTGTATTGTTGTTTTTTTATTTTAAATGCCATATGACTGTTTGAGACACCCTACTTCCCCGATGACAGTTGTGCACTGATCACTGTATTTCATTGAATAAAAAGTCCTTGAAACCGGGGGCTGATGTTCTCACTCCCGTGGCTGTGTGTCACCGACCCTCCAGACTCAATTCGCCTGCGGTCAAACTCTATTTCTTCTCAAAGAAGTCTATTCATTTCTTTTTGTTTAATCTGTTCATAGTTCACAGTTTCACACCCACACGTACATATAATTGTTTAAAATTTAGTAATTAGTAGAACATTTAATTTTTTTACGTAGTAATTAAATGTTTTCACAAATTACTTATCATGTCATTGTCATGTGCATTTCATACAGAATCAACTATCCCGATCACTAGGACTAGGTGGACCAAAGTCGTTAAAGTAATGCGTGGTAACACCTAACTTGAAAAAAGTAAGTTTTTGACTCATAAATCATTAAAAGAAATGATATTTTAATAAAAAAATATTATGACTCAAAAAAGTCTACCTCATCTTAATAAATTTGGTAGGATAAAATATTTAATGTTTAATCTACTTCAAGCTTAATTTTGTTTGTTTCTCCTGGCTTGTGATTGTCGACCAAATCGAAACAAACCATGCATTGACAATTCACTATTAGATCAAACCGAATAGTAAACGCCTTTAAAGCAAGATAGGTATGTTACAAACCCATTCAAAGAAGTAAATTTTACAACTAGACACAAAACATGATGGTTGATTTACTAAGCACTTACGTGAAATTATGTTAATCAAAGGTTGAGTGTAGTGTACCGTTCATTTGAACTCACATGTGATCGTGTTATGCACTATATGTTATATGGAATAAACATGAGTTTAACATGAATGATTTGTTGTAGACATGCATATCGTGTGTTTAACCAAACAAAACAAGGTATGATATAATCGAGGTGTAAGCATACATAATGTGGCTTTATTGATCCAAAAGTAGCACCACGTACGGAGAATTGTAGTGTCGTCTATTCCTTAAAAACATTGATAGCCTCACTCCGAGGATTTTTTTCATAGCTGATTACCACAGTAGAGTAAGCATAAGCATTTTACATATGATGGATAGTAAATGATTTTGGTAATATGCAGTGAAAGTCATACTTAGTCGATTGTTCTGGAGTTGGTACGGTTTACATATAACCAAGTTTGTCTTTCTTCGTTCGATGAAACATTCTGATTGGTACAACCTAGTATGGCTTGAACAAGGTCGTATATGAGAATCTCCGAAATGTTTTGGGCCTTAGGCGAGTAAAAAATCGGCCCCTACAAATTTCAACGTTTAATTTTCAATTTTTAGATATCAATGATTTAACTTTTAATTATCAAACATCAATAGTTAGAATAAATGTATTATATTAAAAACCAAAGAAAAGTTAGGCTTACTTGAACCAAAGTTCTCCATCTTGAAATATAATTAACTAGCTAATTTATCTACTGCTTTGTTATCATTTTCTACAACAAAATAATTTAAATACAATTTATACATAAAATATATTTAAAATTTTAAAATTCCAGGCCTCCCGAGAGTTTGGGCTTTTGGTCGTCGCCCACCACGTACATGCATGAAACCAGGCCCGCTTGATGCGAGACATGATGACGTCACATATCATTATTTTTTTGCCAGGTCGCATTATGGTGGCCTTCTTGAGTTCTTGTCAAGGGTTGGCCCGATAACAAAATGTTTTTAGGTAAAAGTCGAAAAATTCATGTTCATAAAAGTTTGGTTAAGCTATAATCCAAGTCTGGTGTAATGCTACAATCCTAACGTATGATTTCCTTTGGCTAAACATTTATTCATTTACCGAACATACCCCATGTATCAACCTGGTTTAGACATAATCACTCAAACACAACAACATCGTAAATATAAAACGCCCACACTTGATATTTTTTTATTATTATTTTTAATGTAATTTTCATTCAAAGTGAAGACACGTTGAATTTGATATAATTATTACAAAAACTGTAAAAGTATGCTTACTTTAGCTTTAACTTTTTAAGATTTTTGAAAATCAAATACCTTTTTAAACCATTAACTTTTATTAAAGACTTTTAAATCCTATTTAAAAGTTTAAAACCATATATACTCTCTCCTTCAAGACGCAATAATTTATTTGGGCTAAAATTTACGATGAAATATTGTAGGTTTTAAAGTATTAAAAAATTGTTCAAAAAATAATTAACTGAATACAAGAAAGAATAAAATTGTCGCATAAAACAGACCGACTACCAAACTCAAAGCCAGATCCACGACCCACATGCGATTCTGATTCCTTTTGCTTTTGTATCCCTAGATGACCGTTGTATCTCTCGTTTGTTTTTAAATTTATCCAAAGTTACACTTAAAACCCTCGAAATAGATATATTTACACTCCTTACCTATACTTACACGAATTTTGTAATTCTAAATGTAGTCTATGTGGTGGTTTTCCAAAAGTGTAGTTTGATAGATCGCGATTTAAACAATTAGTAAAATCGTTTCTTTAAAGGTCTCTCAAAAATCCAACTAACAATATGTGTTTACATATTTGACGTTACTGTTTCAACAAAGTATATGACCAAAATGTTAAATATTTCAAAACGATAGAACTCTTTCGATGGATTAGATTGTGAATCTAATTTGAATGGAAACAAAAGAAATATAAAACCACAAAATAGGAAAATCATAAAGAAGAAAAAGCTACACAACCTTTTCATCTTGGAGTAAAAGACCATGTAGCCTTTTTCTTCGAAGTTGTGGGATACACGTTGACAAAAAAATGAGACATGTATCACTTTTGTAAGAGATAAACCCAGTCGTGATCCATGAAATGGCTAAGGGCCACATGAAAGTGTTGTGTAACATTTTCCACTTTTCTTCTCTCAGAGTTTTCAGATGGGCATAATGTTTTCATATGATAATATTTATAAAAAAAATACTGCAAGTTATAGAACATTTTGTTCTCTTTAATTTAGTGTAGTTTTTTTTTTTCTAAATGTTATCGTATGAAAAAGCTATATATTTTAAAGCAATGGGGTAAATAAAAGAAGAAAATATTACATAGTCTTTTCCCATTCATTTTGGCTTGATCAAAGTTTATTCGTTATTATTTTCCCTAAAAGAAAGTAAGGTAGAATTAAGTGTTGATTTTGAAATTTCAATAAGTTGGGAGGCATGCAATAGAAGTATTAGAAAAGTTACACTTTCCCCCTTTAAGTTATTCCAAACTAACAACGGCTAGTTTTCTTCACACAGTCAGTCAAATTTTGAAATGTATCTAATCTAATTTAAAACCAAACCACCATCCCCTTCCTCGGTCACTGAACCCTTTTCCTTCTTCCACCCCTTCTCTGTTACTAACCTCAAACAACCATGGGTACTTGCTGTACCAAAACCAGTCATAATAATAATACTATACCAACAACAACTACAACAACCCCTACCCCACCAGAACCCAAACTCATACCAAACCTTAACAAACCAATCCACAACACCAACATTACTTCCATTGTTAAAGAACAAGAACCTCCAAAGAAAGAGGTGTTTGTAGTCAAACATCGAAAGAGTTCGGAAACCGAAAGGCATTCGGATAAACAATTAGATCAAGTAACCCGAAAATCGACCGATAGGAAAGAAAAATCCCCTAATTCCGTTGTAAGTACAGATGTTGGTCATCCGATTGTGTCGAATAGTGAATTGGGGAAGCCGGTGAGTGCTGGGGTGAGGACGTCGAGTTGTACAAAGGAAGAGGTGGATGCTATATTGATTCAGTGTGGGCGGTTAAGCCGGAGCAATTCGGGTGTGAAGACGGGTGGGGAAACCCCGAATCGGGGTAGGCGGTATTCGGGTTCGAAGAGGAGTTTTGATTTTGATATGGAAAGTGGTTTGAACAAGGATAATGTTGATGATGATGTGAGAGTGCCAAGAGAGGTTAGGGGTTTGTCTCCTTCTGGAAGGAGGAGGAGTAGGGAAAGATCGGGTAGTAAAGAAAGGGGAAACGGGTCCGGGTCCGGGGCGGGTGGACGGAGGGTTAGTAGATCCCCAAATAGAAGATCTGAGTCACCTAATGGTAACTCGAATGGCGGGTCGGGTAGTGGTGGGGGTGGGGGTGGGGTTAATAGGCCTGGGAAGATGGTTTCGGTTCCGGCTACTGATAAGAGTAACAATGCTGGTGGTGGAGAGGTGGCTGCTGCTGGTGTGAAGAGGATTCAAGTGAAGAGGAACGCGGGTGAGGGGACCGCTGCCAGGACTGCAGCTTCTCCGCGGTCTAGATCGCCAGCTAGGATGAATGTTAGGGTTTTGAATGAGAATCAGAACCCGCAGCCGGTGACTCTGAGTCGAAGTAATTCGAGGAAGGCGGAACAGTCTCCTTATAGAAGGAATCCGCTCGGTGAGATTGACACCAATGCGGTCGGATCTGAGCAACCGGGCAGCAAAGTAAGTGTTTTTCCCCTTGTCTAAGCTCAAGCTCGGCTCAGGCTAAACACGTTTATTATTCACTAACGTTATTTTATATTTTACATTATTTAGGATTATAAATTTTTTACATGATATATATTAAATAAAAATTAGATAAATAAAAGCCTTGTGTGTGCTGACGAGCAGACTCGAGCTTGATAAGTGAAGCTTTTTAGACGGAATCACTTTTAAGTTTTGTTTGACTTTATCTTGGTGGATTTATAGAGATTGACTTTATCTTGCAGAAACAAATCTGTGAGAAGACAGTAAACAACAAAACCAACAATGTTGCTGTTAAGAACTGCATAGCCAAAGAAGCCCAAATGACTGATGAGATTAAACCCACAGTCGAAAATCCAAAACAAAATCAAATCGCATCACGAACGCGGTCTTCAAGGCTATCTCGGGACCTAGACATCAACCCTGAAGCATTACTCAGCCCGAATCCCAACCCGCCATCCTATGCTAGTTTACTACTCGAAGACATCCAGAACTTCCACCAAAAGAACCCGACCAATGCCACCGCAACTACTACAGCAGCACCGCCAGCTTTCTCCCTCCCTGCTTGTGTCAGCAAAGCGTGCTCGATTATGGAAGCTGTAGCTGACTTGAACTCCGCCACAAGCTGCAACGATCGACAGTTCAAGAAAGAGAATCTTGTTGAGTCTGAGAAGGATGTTATTGACGATTTGACGGAGCCAAGTTTTCACAAGTATGTGACTGTTAAAAGGGGTGGTGAAGCAGACGCTGAAGAGCAAGAATCATCAGGGAGCAATAGCTTTGCTGGCAGTCAACAGTTGAGTTGGATGTCATCTTCCTGGGAGCCAAATTCAGGTGATTCCGGTTGGAGTTCGAATTCAAGGTCAAATGGGCGAGATAACGAAGTACAAGGGCAAACGCTAGACTATCCGAGGAATGGAATTGGGCGTGGGCGATTGGGGGTACATGGTAGAAGTGCTTATTCACTGCCAAACAATGCTACTACAGTTGCTTCAACATGATATGTTTGTTGGTGTTGAGTAGAGTAGATCTATTTTGTTTGTTAGTTTGTTGCATACTTGCAACTGTGTAATGCATTTGATTCTAGTTTTTAATCTTAAAGAACAATGGTTGTTTATTGATCAAGTATTCAAGTGTCAAACACCTGTTCTAGTTGAACTCTACATTTGACCTCTTTGCTTGACCTGTGCATGTTTACATGTATCTAAAATGGTTAACTTTGATTCTTAATGTACCATTTCATTTAGAATATTTGTTCTTTTGACTGCTACTCTTTTTTGAGAAAGAAAATTAAACAAGATGGCATGATCGCGAGCAAGATCTTAAGTTAATATAATCTTTTTTACATTTGTCATAACTATTTTAATGGTTCTCATTTGAACTAAAACAATCCATTACCACAATTGCAGTGGTCATGTAAGTAACTAAAGAGATGAGTGTGACATGCTTTATGAACTCATCTTATAGTGATAATCTACTTCTGAACATAAAATAAAAATAACGACACTGAAAAATCAATAATAATCAAAGATTTAAAAAAAAACGCCGTTGCCGGGGATCGAACCCGGGTCACCCGCGTGACAGGCGGGAATACTTACCACTATACTACAACGACTGGTTGTGTCATTTGGTAGCTTCAGTAATTAAAGTCTCGTTATAAAATTTCAAACGAGGCGCTACAAATCATAAAATATGAAAAGCTAACTAGGTGAAGCCTCTTGGATCTATTAATCTATTATAGATATTTTTTTTATGATTTGGTGAGGACTTATACTTATAGAATACAAAATTATAATAATATTTTAAAAATTATTTTTTGATTATTAGTATACTAGGTTAGAGACCCATATACTAAACAATTGAATAAAAGATGATATGCCAAATAAAAAAGTATAATTATAATATGATACAACTCTTGAGCTAGTGACAGGACATACATATGATGCACCCATTTCTACACAAACAATTTAAGGTTGCTCTACTTATGCGAAGGCTAATTAATGTTGACAGGATAGACATGTAAACTAACCGAACGTTTAGTGAATTGTGCGTTAGAAAGTTCGATTATATTTGTTTATTTAATAAAGAAAAAAAAACATGAACAAACTATTTTGTTCATTCAATAAATCGTAATGAACATGAACACATGTTTCATTAGTGAACTTTCATGTTCGTTTATTTTTTACATTCTTTTAAATATGAAGAAAAAAAATCTAGACACACAAATATTTATATTATATAATACAATACAAAAGTTCATTTATATTCATTTGTTTTCGTTTATATTATTGAATCGTTCGTTTAGGATGTAACAAATGAACATAAATATAACACAAGCATCTTCATTTCTTTAACAAACAAACATGAATAAAAATATCCTTTTGTTTAATTGCTCACGTTAGGTTCATTTACAGACCAAGATGGAGATGAAGTCAACTTTTATTTGTGGTTTTAAAGAAAGAAAAAGGTAAATAATGACTAGAATATCATACTTGTTTATCAAAAAAAGAAAAAATGAAAGAAATTGTAAGGCTATCAATTTTTTTTTTCTTTTTGAATGACCATGCTTTTTTTACTTGCAATGTTACACCCCTACCTTACATTAGAGTAATATCTAATTAATGGCATGTGACTCGATCTACCAAGTGGGCTAGGCCGGCTAGCACATATTGGCGTAAAGCCAACAAGTGACACTTTGGTTTTCACACTATTTAAAAATTGTCATGTTCCCGACCAATATTTTTCGTATGAAGTTGTAGGAAATGGCTAACTCTAGGGATAAGCTCTATACCACCAAACCGATACAAAAAATACTGGTATTGAAAATTGTTAAAAATGGGTATAGGTAATGGTGCAAAAAATGCTCAGTACGGTACCGTACCAAAAGTAACGGTGCCAAAAATGCCAAAAAGTTGGTACAAAAAATGATTTGGTGATGGAAAATCGATACCAATAACGTTTACTCATCCCTAGCTAATTCCAAGAAATTTTCGACCAAAATTATTTCGTCGGAAAAACTAACAAGAGAGTATTTCCGAACCAAATTTTGTTCATAGGAAAACAGACAGTTTCCTAGTAGTGTCAATCCGCGTATTCTTTTTTAATTATCTTTTATTTTAAAATGGCTAATTAGCTGGTTGGGTAAAAAGTTACAACTTACAAATCATTACAATATGAATGTTATCTTATTTGCTTGATTAATTTATATCACTTTTATTTATTTCAATCAACTAATAACTAAAACTGATTTAGGGACTAAGAAAGATGAGACATATGTGTTTAGTGTGACTTAGGAATCAAATGGTCCAAATAGATGAAAAAAAAACCTGATTGAAACTGAGTGTTCAGGAATCTTGAGTGATTACACACTAAAAATATGTTGAAATGGTACTACTGGAAAATATCATTTGAACTTACTTCTAAGGAAACTGTAACGTTTTCATAGAGGACACAATATTATCATAATTTGGACTTCCTGGAAACCATGCAAGTCTATTGATTCCATGACCCTTCATCTTCTTCAGCTCTTTAATAAGAGTTCAAGAACAAAGCTGTATGCATGTTTTGATCTAAACATCGGTCAAACTGTGGTCAAAAGTCTAAGGTACATATTCTTTTCTTTCTATTTTCATTGGTTTTATGTACTAGAATTGTGTATCTTCTGCACAGTCTGATGATCATTGCTTCAGAGCCAAAAAAACCTTTAACCTTTTTTTTTTTTTAATAATATTGTTGTTAAGGATCTGAAGCAAAACATAGAAGTGGGAATTAAGGATATGATGACAAATACTGATAAGAAGAAACCTGAACTCAAGGGAAACAGATTGGTTGCTGAGGTTTTTTCTTGGTCTCTTAGTGATGTTCTTAACAGAAATCTCTACAATGGCAAGGTTTGTTAACAAAACAAGAAATTTTTAAAGATTCTTTTTTGTTCTGTTTTAAGTATCATTGCGTATTTTTTTTCGTTGTGGTCTAGCAAAATGATCTGAATTCATGTGGCAAGTGAAATCCTAGAAACCGAAACAAGTTTAAAAACCTCATAAAACACTTATGATTTTGCTAGACCAAACTTAGAATTTTTTTTTGTATCCTTGCCTGTTTTAAACCTTGTACTACTTTAACAGGTATCAGTGATACCGAAGACATTTTCTTCGGTATCTGACTACACCAACTCATTCATCTATCCTCTTTTTGAGGAGACTCATGCCGACCTTTTTTCCAAGATCCTTGGAGTCAACCGTTGTCCTACCTTAGAGATTTATGGTGTACAACCAGCTAAAGGTTTTTTACTTCACAAATCATTGGTATACACCCTTTTGCTTAGAAATGGTCTAGGATCGTATGTACCTATTGTTGGAGATCTTATCGCGTTGACTGATGTAAGACCAAAATGTGTGGATGATCTCAAGAGGCCAAATATGTCTTACCTTGTAGCTATAGTTCAACGTATGAAGGTGAAGAGTGATACACTATATGAACTTCATGTTTTATCATCAAAGCCAATCAATCGAGATGGTTTTGGGTATGATGTGAAAAGGTTTGCTGTGTGTCTTACAAACTTGACAACAAATATACGCATTTCACAAGCGCTTCACGCCGAGGTAGGAGAGAAAAAGAAGATTTTTGATACATTGCTGAGAGTTGATTTTTCTGTAAGAATTTCAAGCATGTTTTTTTTTGTTCAAACAAAATGTTGCTTTTTTTGGTAAATAAATTAATAAATTTACAATGTTTTAACAGGTTGAAGAAAGTTGTTTTGAATGCTGTATTGATAGAACTAGAGACATGTTTTTATCTAAGACGAAAGAAGCTCTCAAATCTTTTCAGCTTGATAGCTCACAAGAGGCTGCGGTTTTGAGCTGTGTTGCTTCAAGATATTGTGGTCACAAAAATACGATAAAATTAATCTGGGGTCCTCCAGGAACCGGAAAGACAAAAACAATCAGTTCATTGTTATTCATGTTGCTTAGGATGAAATGTAGAACTCTAACATGTGCTCCTACAAATATTGCCGTTTTAGGAGTTACTAAACGAGTTATGAGCTTAGTGAGGGATTCTTTGGTATATGATACTTACGGTTTAGGAGACATAGTTTTATTTGGGAGTAAAGAGAGAATGAAGATAGACGAATGCGAAGACCTTTCTGATATATATTTAAATTTACGCGTCAAGATTCTTGCTGACTGTTTAGCACCGTTATCAGGTTGGAAAGGTTGCAGTGAGTGGATGATGCGTTTCCTTGATGATCCTGAGGAACAGTATCGGCTGTACTTGAAGGAAAAGGTAACGGTTGATGAAAGTGAGAGTGATGATGATGATGAAAAAGATGATAGCAACATCGAAGATGATAATTACGAAAATTTGCATACTGAAAAAGAGGAGTCGAGTGACTTGCATAAGAAGAAAGCTTTGAAAAGTAAGAACTGGAAGACGATTATTGTAAGTACTTTGAAAGATGAAAAGAACGGTAGAAATAACAAGTCCACAAATGAAGATGAAGATGAAAATGAGCAGTCTTCAAAGCAAGATTCAGATAAAAAGAATTGTAAACAAGATCTTTTGACATTTGAGGAGTTCGTGACAAACGGGTTTGGGTTTCTTGGAAATCATCTAATATCTTGTATCGAAGGCTTGTACACACATATGCCAACATCTTTCATTCCAGTTGAAGTTGCAAAAGAAATGGTAGTGTTTGTTGAATCTCTTAAACGTATCATTAAATCATTGAAAGAAATAGTTGCATCAAAAGCAAGGTTAAAAGAAGCCTTCAGATTCCAGTTTTCAAAACTCGGATACCTTCAAACGACACTGAAGTTTCCAGAATTCAAGGAAGATTATGAAATTAGGAGATTCTGTTTGGCAAATGCTTGTTTGATATTTTGCACGGCGTCAAGCTCCATTAACCTGCATACCGAAGAATCGAATCCTTTGAAATTTCTTGTGATCGATGAGGCTGCTCAGTTAAAAGAATGTGAATCTGTTATACCTTTGCAGCTCAACGGTCTTCGCCATGTTATACTCGTTGGGGATGAAAGACAACTTCCTGCCATGGTTCAAAGCAAGGTTTGAAATTTTTCTAAAAATGTATTTTTGCTTCTGTGTTTTTTATTATTGATGTTTTAACAAATTAATTTCAATGTTTTATAAGATCTGTGAAGAGGCTGACTTTGGAAGGAGCTTATTTGAGAGGCTTGTGTTACTCGGGCATAAAAAGCATCTTCTAAATGTACAGTACAGAATGCATCCATCCATAAGCAAGTTCCCAAATAGGGAATTTTACAACAAAAATATCTTGGATGGTGCGAATGTCAAGAGCAAGACTTATGGGAAGCGTTTTCTTGATGGAAATATGTACGGATCGTACTCGTTCATAAACGTTACTTCTGCGAAAGAGGAGTTTGATCAGAGCCACAGCATGAAAAATGTGATGGAAGTAGCTCTTGTTGGTGAAATTGTTGCAAGTCTATTTAAACGTACACGCCTCTCACTGTCTTTTTACTTAATCTATTATGCGTTTGGTATTTAACTTTCGTTGATGTCTTCACAGAAGCTGTTGAAAGAAAACAAAAGGTAAGTGTTGGTTGCATATCACCATATAAGGCTCAAGTAAATGCATTACAAGATAAGATAGGTAAAAAGTACACCGGATATGAAGATTGTTTCACTGTAAATGTCCGTTCAGTTGATGGATTTCAAGGCAGTGAGGAGGATGTAATTATTATATCCACAGTCAGATGCAATAGCAAAGGATCAGTTGGTTTTCTTTCAAATCATCAGAGAACAAATGTGGCGTTGACCCGAGCCAGGTAAATAAACATATCAGTTAATCTGGTTTGTTCTTGATCTTGATCTTTTACTTTCCAGTTACATAATCTTTTTTATTAATTCTTTTCGATGTTTATGTAGATATTGCATGTGGATATTGGGGAATGAATCAACTCTGGTGAATAGTGGCACTATTTGGAAGCATTTGGTTGTTGATGCAAAGAACCGTGGCTGTTTCTACAACGCTAACGAAGACAAAAACTTGGTTCAAGCTGCTAGGAATGCTTTAGTTGAACTTGGCCAATTTGATAGCTTATTCAGCACGGATTCGTTACTCTTCAATGACGCCAAATGGCAGGTATGAAAGCATGCTAGTACCGAGTAATATTATCTATAATCCACTATCAAACACATTTTAATACTGTTTTTTGGCTTATTATAGGTGAAGTTTAGTGACATATTCTTGAAAACAGTAGCAAGACTTACGGATCAAGAGATTTGTAAGAAAGTGGTCTCTCTGCTGGTCAAACTTTCTGGCGGTTGGCGTGAACCAGAGAAATCTGGAAACCTTAAAGCGAATACAGGAGGAACATGTACTCTTCTTGAGGAGTATAAGGTTACACAAGACTTGTGTTTGATTTGGGCAGTTGATATTGTTGCACAAGATTCTGTTTGCATGCAGGTGTTAAAGGTCTGGGATGTTTTACCTGCCACTAAGTTTGAAGAACTTTCAAAGATGTTAACTGAAAAGGTTTATGGAAATTATACGGTAAATATGTTGAACCGCTGCAAGGAAAGACGCATTGAAGGGTACATTTGAATATACAGACTTTGATCATGAGTTATTATTGATTTGAAATAGATTAATGTTTCTCAAACAATTTTTTATTTATTTATTTATTTATTTTTTTGTAATTGTCAATAGGAATTTAGTGCTTCCAATTTCGTGGCCTATGAACTCGGACACTGATCAAAGTTGGTCATTGACAAGTCGTTTAGCTGCATTGAGCTTGAGTAACCAGCCTACAACATCATCAAGAGCATCAAGTGACTGGTGAGTGATTGAAGCATATATGGTTGATGGCTAATAAGTATATGTATCTTACACAGGTCTGACCGTTTCATCTTGATGTGTTTTAGGGGGTTTGGTAACAGGAAACTCAATAGGCATGGTGATTCAAGGTCTCATGGGAGGGGAAGCAGGTGGTAAAGACTGTAATGAAGATTGTGTGAAATATTTGGCACCGTTTGCGAAAACATAGTTGTAATGTCTGTCCAAGTTTACAACATGGTTGTTTTGAAATTTAATCAATGTGTTTTGTTCCTTGACACTGAGATGAAGTACCTTGTTTGCTATTAAAAGATTGTGTGATTCTCATTTACTAATATTGCTCATTAAGTCATTAGGATAATAAATTAAATATTTACTCAAAATCTTAAATATAGCATGCCAATAAAATTCATAGTTATTTCAAAATTCAAATTACGTATTACTTTTCTCACTTAGAATCAAAACTTGGGAGATTTGTAATGTAACGTCCCACATCAGCTGTCAATGAACAGCTTGAACGAGACTTCAGACTTGGAACTGAAGGCGATATTGCGGATGAGGTTATTAATGTTCATATGGTGATTGAATGCAATTTAAACATAAATGGATGGTTTCAAGAAAATGTTAGAAGAAATCTGAAGATTTTAAAGTGGATACTTCCTCATGTTACAGTGGTGTTTTAGTTAATTAGTTCTGATAGTAAAATAAAAGTATTGACCGTTTAAATTACGTTGGAAAAAAAAAGGCGCCGTTGCCGGGGATCGAACCCGGGTCACCCGCGTGACAGGCGGGAATACTTACCACTATACTACAACGACCAATTGTTATTTATGTAAGTGTAAACACTTAGGGGCTGTTTGGCAAGTGCTGAACCAGTAAGTGCTGAACCAGTAAGAGGTCTTAATGGGTAAGAGGCTCTGAATCAGTAAGTGCTGAACCAGTAATGGTTGTTTGGTTGTATGTCTGAATGAGTGTGCAAAATGACTATTTTGTCCCTGTAACAATATCACCTCAATAATTTTAAAAAAACCCCTAATCAATAAAAATCCTACTAACCTTTATTATTATTATTTCCTTTTAAAAACCCATAACCAAACCACCTAGTCACCTACCCAGACATAACACACACACACACAACTCTCTGCTTTCTCTTTTCAATCAAACACACACACACACCCAAGAAAACCTTTCTTTCTCTTTCTTAAATCAAACACACACACACACAAAGCTTTATTTTTCTTAAATCAAACACACAGACACACGGTTGTTGGAGGTCAGAGGAAGGTTGGATGGCGGCAGTTGGAGGTCGTCGGAGGAGGAGCGGCGGCGGCGGTTAGAGGTCGGAGGAGGAGCGACGGCGACGGTTGGAGGTCGGAGGAGATGAGCAACAAGGAGGAGATGAGAAGGGTCATCACGGTCATTTTTTCCATTCAGCATGTGTTCATATCTGACCCATTCAGTGCTGAACTGAATCATTCAGAGATGGGTTTTCATGAACCAAACACACCTACCTCTGACCGATTCAGAGGTAGGCTCTGAACTGAATGATTCAGTTGTGAAACAAACAGCCCCTTAGTGTTGTTGTCCTGGGGAATAACGGCCAACCATTTATTTCCAATGGGGCGCTACATAACTAACTAGTTTAAAAGAAAGATTTGTAGGTTGTGGCATGAGGGTTGTAATGGTGATAAAGCATTGATTTGCTTTAATTTTAGCCTTTTAGGTAACCAAAAGAGAAATCACAAAGTTATTAAAATGCATCATTCTTTGTGTTAACATTAGGCTATAGGGTGAACAGACACCAAAAAACCCATGTCTCAGTGCCACGTAGGCTGCCACATCACCAAAGTGGTGTCTCACCATTCTTGAGACATGGGCGGGGTGCGCAGACATGAAAAACCCATTTCTCAAGAAAATCTCCTATTGGTCTATTACCCAACATTTAAACAAAAAAAAAAAAGAAAAAAAAAGAAAAAATGTGATTGGTGCGTCCGGTACGTCCCTGGGGAGACGGGGGGGACGGGGCTGGGTTGGGACGGGGCATCCGGTGGGGTGTGCAGCTTGGGGACGGGGGAAATTGGGTGGGACGGGGGTGGGTTATGTTTGTTCACCGTCTAGCCTTAGTAAATGTTGCCTTTAAAGGAGCAAAACAGAGGATATGAAAAAAGACAAAATAGAGAAGACGAACATGATACTGTTAAATCTGTAATTTTGATTTATGGTACAAGATGATGATAACTAAGGAGGCCGAAAAAATGTGTGACCTTTGTTGTCCACTTGTCCTCTATATACATATTATGAAGTTTGAAAGTGTTATGCTTTCGTATAATCTATACTACATTATAAAGGAGGAGGTATGGGTAAGTATGGGCAAATATGTCCAAGTTGTCCAAAATTAAGATGTTATACCAAGGATCATTTACAAGTCTCTAATTTTTTTTTTTTTTTGTCATTTTCTTACTTTTATGCCATCATGTACAACCTTTAATACTAATTGTATATATCTCTTATGCACTCTTTGTATCCATATGAAGATGTAACCCCGTTCATAAACACCAAAACACCCAATTGAATGTTGTAATCTTTGAAACCCCACAATGCTCTTCACCTTCACTTTCTTCAAGACCTCATAAATTTTCTACAAGATACAACTATGAAAGGCAATGAAAGGCGGAAGCATTCTTTTAAACAAGTCTTCTTTTGAGTTATTATGCATTGTTGACTAAACATATTTTTTAATCTTTCATTTGTTTAATACTGCTAATCCTCTCCTCACATTTTGTTTGCAGAAATCAACAGACTTTTTGGCCAAAAAAGAACACCACATCATGAAGGTTACCTAACTACACAACATTGTACGTGATGGTAAGATGTTCCATGACAGCCTGGCCTATAAGCAGGTGTATTATTTTTTCTACACGTATAGAACTATAGATATGTTGACATTGTCATGTACATAGAGTTTACATAAATATTTTTAGGACATACGGATAGGTTCTTCATTTTAAATTCATCTTATGTAGGTGTATGTTGGATGCAACCTTACCAAATTATTCTAATGCACGTCATTTTGCGATCTTATCCCTCATAGTAGAATGTGAGCACAACTAAGGTATCTCTACAACCAATTTTTAATAGATGTCGATATGGGTAAAAAGAGGCTGAACCAAGGAAGCGACCATACTGACTGAAGCTAGAAGAAGCGCGGGGACTGACTATCAGACAAAACAGAAGATAGGGAAGGGAGCTCAACCGTCACTTGCGAAGCGAACAAAAAAAAACAAAAAAAACGCTTAAACAAGCCCTCTGATCCTGAGGTGAGGGTCCGATGCGCCCTATCGAAATCACAAAAGGTGCAAAACCGCATCCGCGTTAAATGAAAAGTGTCTTGGCATCGGCCGATTCCGTTTCCAAAAAAAGCTTGTTATGATCCGGGGTCGGACTCTTTTATTTTATCCATTTGAAAAACTTATGAATGATTCTTGTAGAGCACACATGCAAAGCTTGGTTGTACTCAAGGCTGGTTTGCGACATCTCTCTTCCTACCTTTATCAAAGTGAGTTCTTAACTTGGAAAGTGTAATTATTAAAAAGAAAAGGAGACTCGAGTTGCAATCGGGTTGGTTAATATAATGCACACTGGAAATCATGACCAATTCAAGAAATGATCGAGTTCATTTGGGTCTTATCAAATCATACAATGGATCAAAATAAGTGGTTCTTATGAGAAGGGCCCCAACTTGGTAAGGTTATGTTTGAGTCCAAAATTGTAGAATGGGTATTTTACTATTTAGTTAAAAAAAAATTAAACTTGATTTTTTTTTTTGTTTAGACACACCAAATAAGATTTGAGTTCCATAACGGTGTAGCAGACTACATATGTATGCGGATGGATGGGAAATAGGGCTGTTCACGAGCCGAGCCGATCCGAACGGAGCTTTGCTCATGCTTGGCTCGTTTACAAACTGAACCGAGCGGAGCGAAAACCGAACGAGCATTCTTCGATAGCAAATTTTCCAAGCGAGCGCCGAGCGAGAATCGGGCGGAGAAAAATTTGGACGATCATAAAATTAGGAATCAATGTTTTCATTTGTCGGGTGACAACTAAGGTCGAACTGTTCGATGATAACACTAATGTTGAGACCCAAGTGTCCGAGGATGAGGTTTAGATTAGGCTGGTAAGGCGATGAGGCTTAGATTAGGCTGGTAAGGCGATGAGCATATGTCAGAGAACAGTTGTTGCATTGTGACATAGGGTGATATCAAACGACAATTAGTGATGGACGACTAATAATATAAGGAAGTCAAGACTGCACCTAATGACTTATAGTTTTACTATTAAATATAGTGTTAAACTTTTTATGGAGTTAAGTGGGCTAGTTATATTTTGTTGCATATACTAAATCAAATTCAATAGAATGTTATATATAAAGCCATAAATTTATCTGTAAATTGTGTGTATATTTATAATTAAATATCTAATAAATAAACAAAAATTTATTTGAACCGAACCGAGCTGAACGTACCTTTGCTCGTGCTTGGCTCATTTACAAACCGAACCGAGCCGATCGGCTCATTTACAACCGGGCCAAAGATCGAGCGAGCGAAGAGCGATCCACGGGCGACGAGCGATTTGAACAGCCCTAAATTGTGGAACCGTGGAAACAACCTCGCCCAGTATTAGATGATGACAATGACATGACTATTGATTTCTAACAACCCAAACGAGTGAGGATGCTTACAACAAAAAAATGCATTTTAAACAACGTTAAAGATTCATCAACAACATAACCTCAAGATCAACATGTCGAGTTAGATTGTGTTATCCAAACGAGCCTCGTTAGATTGGGCCAACCTACTAGTGATACAAAACGATCAAGAAGTGAAAGCACATTTTGGTAAAAATAAAAGGTTCTTTTGTGATTCAAAAGTAAATTGAGCTATTGATTCTCTAGTATTTCACACACACATAAAAAAAATAACCTTTGTGAGTAATTTGTTACCACTCGATTTTTATAAGTTTGCACATGGTACAAGTACAGGTGTGCAACCCTTCATATTATATATAGAACATTAGCTTTTTAATAGAGTGCTAATATTCAGAAATCCCAAAATGTTTGGACACCCCTATACAACTCGTAGTGGCCTATACAAGTCGTATATGGATAAAGTGCATAAATTGCAACTCCTTTACGACTCTACAGGCCTCTACGAGTTGTAGAGGTACGAGAAAGTATGAGATTCTTGATTGAACTCCTTGCATTGCAGGATGTTAGTCTAAAAAGCAACCCTTTACGACTCGTAGAGAAGTCTGGTTGGTGTCTGCATTAAACCCTATATGAACCGTATAGGCCTTTACGCTACCTAGAATTCATGCATTACGGGCACCATTTAACTAGCAAACTAAACAACCCGATCAAACATTTTGTATCACGATGTCCTATTCGTCTTGAAGTTATGCTTTTCACGAATATTCGCACTAGTCTTACGTATCCGAAAGCGTTTTCGGACCTGAAGCTAAACGAGGTGAGAAGTATTTTGTATCCGTGGTTTGTTGTAATGATGGGAGAGTGCTGCCATATTTGAACCAGGAGTAAGTTGATGAAGCGGTGTCATTTTACATGCCGTAAAGCTATCCGTTGCACGCATATAGGACTTACCATTCGCAAGTGGAAGAAAAATACAACGAGTACAAGGAAGTTTCTAAGGACTTCGAGGAAGATGATAACGTCTTCGAGGAAGGTCATGGCGATGAGAATGGTTTTAGCGACGAGGAAGGTGCTAACATTAAAGCATAACCTAACCCAGATGTTTCGTTTGAAACTAATTAGGTGTGTTTATGATATAAATATTTGTTTTATTCAATCAATACATATAATTTTAATTTAGGGTTGTTTCAGTAATTTGGGTCTCTCCAAAAGTTGAAGGATTGGGTTTATGACATGTCACTTGAGAGCGGTTACGTCATTGTGACCTGACACACGATCACACGATTTCAAAAGGCAAGGGGTCGTCAGCATAAAGAGTGAAGATATGGCTGCAATATGACCGTGGTGGCGAACACAATAATACAACCAAAGTTCAGGTTTCTGGTAGCAAAAAATGTTAATTATCCTTTTAAACTGATGGGGAGACTAGTCGCCGATAGTGGTACTTGGAAGTTGGAGGCTGAGACCGGACAAAGAACGTTTGGTGGAGAGGCTTTATTTTCAAAACATAGAGCCAACAAACATACATTTACCCATAAGACAACAAAATTCACAGAGCGTGTCTTTTCTACGAGATAAATACAATGTGATAAAAAAGATTAAACACAAAATGTACAGCGTTCGAACTCCAATGCAGATGCTAGAGAACATGTTGATTGAAAAGAAATTTGTTTACTACACTGGTAGAATCCCTCCACAAATGCGGTTGAGAGGTTTTCTTTGTTCATCTTTCCTCGTACAATTTGTGTCATGCATTCCCCTATGTGCTAGTGATTGACGACACCTACAAAACAAACGAGTATAAACTTCCGTTTGTTCAAAATTGTGGATATGACATGAACACACAAGTTCTTTTGTGTCGCTCATTCATTCATCTCCCAAGAAAAACAAGCTAACTTTGTTTGGTCATACGGAGGGTCAAAGACTTGCTACAAGTGTGTATGGAGCCGCATGTTATAATAACGGATAGGGGTCTAACTTTGATGAATGCTTGCAATGTAGTATTCCCAAAGTTTTTATGCACGTGGTATATCGCACAAAATATTATGAAAACACTACAAAAAGGCTTTTTAGAGGAATACTGGAAATATTTAAGCTTTCTTGGTCTTGATTGTGTAAGTCTGGCACTACGAATCTATACTAGTACAATCTTGAGCGGCTCTTTGTGCGACTGTGTGACGACGATAAAAAAGGTACATATTATACTATATCAGTTTGCATGCATGCACACATACATGTGTACCTATATACACACACATTATCGATCGATATATTCCATTTTTTACAAATGTTATGGGCTATTTAAATGATGTCTGGCTAAAAGTTACAAAGAAAAGTTTGTTTCAGCATGGACAAACACAAACCTTAACTTTGGTCACCAATCATTACTCCTTCTCTCATAACCAAGTTTTCGAATTCATGTCTTAAACCTTGCAATTTTACAGCTTGGACTTGTGAGTCCCCTTGGAACTCCATTCTTAAAGTATCCCATGCTTTTTGCGATGTTTCAGCAGCATCTATTCTGGAAAACAAGGTGTCATGAACACCTTGTTGAATGACTGCTAGAGCCTGTGCATCTCTTTTCAGTTCTTTCCTTGTTTCTTCAACGTTCTCATCATATGATCTCTCATCCCTAAATTCACCATGTCCCGCATGCCTTTGGATCTAAGAATGGTTTTCATTCTTATACGCCAATGCTCATACCCTTCCCTTTTAAACATGGGTAAAGGAGTGTGAGCAGGGTTAGTTGAATTGATTGCATCAGCCATGAATCGAGCTTATCACACACACAGGCTCTGATACCACGTGTTGGTATGAGCACACTAGAATTCACACAAGAACAATATAGATGAACACTCAAATGACTGCAATGCACGATTTTATTATTGCTGAATATTGAGAGTACATACTTGAAAAGAGAAAATAACCACAACTTAAATAAGCAAGAAACAAACGGCTAATAGCTAAAGTCTAGGATCAATCACAAGACCAGGACTTCACCATAATACCCGGACAAATACTAACAACCTGAAACGACTACTTTATTGACTTGATCATCTACACGTGCATGCATGAGAATGACCCGGGAACTTTAATTAATTCACAACAATTTCTACGGGCGTGGGGCAAAGGTGAGGGTGAGTTGGGGTTTGTTCTTGGTTTATGGATGACTTTTGATTGGTTGGTTGCTTATAAAAAAAGCTCCTAATGCCACCACAACCCGGTGGTTATTTTGGGGTTGAAGGGGAATGACGTGGCTGCCAGACGTCGCTTCATGCCCCCTTCACTCCATGACCACGCCGTGTAGACTTAAAAAAAGGGAGACTTGTTTGTTTGAGAATATATAATTTTAACACAAGAAAATTGTCACATTTTTTATTTTTACTAATGACACATAGAATACCTTAACCTACCCATCAAATATTTAAGTTTAAAACAAGCAATGCTAAGCTAAGAAATACGAGTACTCTAGAAGATAAAATTTAAAAATTGTTATAGCTATTGAAGAAACAAAAATTATGTCTGCTGGCGTGGTACTGGAAAAATATCATTATAGTTTATGGGAAATGTAACGGTGTTATGGAAGATACAAATAACCAGAGTTCCTTGGTAGATAGTACAAGTCTATATATTCATGCCCCTTCATCTTCTTCAATTCTTTATTATTATTAAGAGATTTCAAGACACATTAATTCAACACCTGTATGCATGGTTTGAGATAAACATCCATCAACAACTGTGGCCAGCAGGAAGACTAAGGTACAAATCTTCTTTCTATCCATATTGTATTCTTCTCATTTAACTGGTTTCTGTTCTAGAAGGGTGCACCTTCCTAAACCATAGTTTTTGATATATTTGGTCTCATATAAGGCAAAACCTGAAAACAAAGTGATCATTACAATGGAAGAAGATGGAAGCGGCAGCGAAGAAGGGATCATGATGGAAGATACTGATCCGAACAAACTTGAAACCAATGTAAAAAGTTTGGTTGCTGAGGTTTTTTCTTGGTCTCTTGGTGATGTCCTTAACAGAAATCTCTACAATGGCAAGGTTAGTAAAATAATGTAGAATTATTTACAACTTTATAAGTGCAATACTCATGTATTAATTAGTATGTTGTGTTCCTGTTATTTTTTATGTATCTTTGTCATGCCTTTGAATCGTGTACAAACTTATCAGGTATCAGATATTCCGAAGACATTTTCTACTGTATCTGACTATATCAACTCATTCATATATCCACTTTTTGAGGAGACACATGCAGACCTTCTTTTCAAGATCCTAGGAGTCGACCGTTCTCCTACGTTAGAGATTTCTGGAGTAGAGCCGGCTAAAGATTTTATACCTAATAAATCACTATTATACACCGTCAATTATGAAAGTTGCCACGGATCTTATGTACCTGTGGTTGGGGATCTTATCGCGCTGACTCGTGTAAGACCAAAATGCGTGGATGATCTCAAGATGCCAAACATGCCATACCTTGTCGCTATAGTTGATCAGGGGAAAGTGAAAATGAAGGGTTTATCGTATAAATTTCAAATTTTATCATCACAACCAATTAGTTGGAATGATGCTAGACATTTTGTTGTGCATCTTACAAACTTGACAACAAATGTTCGTATTTTGCAATCACTTAACTCCCGGGTAGGAGAGAAAAAGAAGATGTTTGAAACATTGCTGAGAGTTGATTCATCTGTAAGAATGCCAAGCATATTTTATAATTTGTTTGTTTACATGTAGACCTATAGGACACATAGAGTGTTATATGTGTCATATAGGTCCCAAACTTTTATATAGGACGTATAGTGTTTTATGTGTCATATAGGTCTTCAATATTTTATGTATTGCCAAAATTTGCAACACTTAATATTTATCGGGTTTAAACATGTAATATGTGGCGTATGTGTCATATATGACGCATATAAGGTATTATACGGCATATAGAAAAAAATACAGATTTGAACTTGATGTGCCACATATAGTGTAATATGTGGCGTATAGGGTTTGAAAAGGGCCCCACAGTAGTCATGTTGTGCAGTCTTGTGTTCTGTGTAAATCCTATATGACACATATAGCACTATATAGGTTGTCAATTTACTAAAATTTGGTGTTGCTTTTAACACATCTCATGATTTAACATGTTTTAACAGGTTGAAGAAAGTTGTGCCGAGTGTTGTCTTGATGAAACTAGAGACTTCCTTTTATTAGATATGAAAGAATCACTCAAATCTTTTCAGCTTGATAGCTCACAAGAAGCTGCTGTTTTGAGCTGTGTTGCTTTAAGAGATTGTAGTCACAGGAACACGATTAAATTAATATGGGGTCCTCCAGGAACCGGAAAAACAAAAACAATCAGTTCATTGTTATTCATGTTGCTTAGGATGAAATGTAGAACTCTAACATGTGCTCCTACAAATATTGCGGTTTTAGGAGTTAGTAAAAGAGTTATGAGCTTAGTAAGGGGTTCTTTGGTACATGATACTTACGGTTTTGGTGACATAGTTTTATTTGGGAACAAAGAAGGAATGAAGATAGACGAATGTGAAGAACTTTCTGATATATTCTTAAATTTACGCGTCAAGATTCTTGCTGATTGTTTAGCTCCGTTATCAGGTTGGAAAGGTAGCAGTGAGTGGATGATTCGTTTCCTTGAGGATCCTGAGCAACAGTACAATTGGTACTTGATGCAAACGGTAATGACTGATGAAGGTAAGGCTGAGAAAAATGATAACTTGCATATGAAGAAAGCATTGGAAACTAAGAATTGGAAGAAAATCATTGAATTAAGTACCTTGAAAGATGAAAAGAACGGTGGAAATAATCGTGAACATGATCATATTTTAACATTTGAGGAGTTTGTGACGAATGGGTTAAAATTTCTTGAAAATCATCTAGTATCTTGTATTGAAGGTCTGTACACACATATGCCAACATCTTTCATTTCAGTAGAGGTAGCAAAAGAAATGATTGAGCTCGTTGGTTCTCTTAAAGGTATCAGTAAATCAATAAAACAAAAAGGTGCAAAGAATATAGGGTTTAAAGAAGCCTTCAGATTCCAATGTTCAAAACTCAGATACCTTCAACAGACACTACAGTTTCCAAATTTGAAGGAAGATAATCAAATTAAAAGCTTTTGTTTGGTACATGCGCGTTTGATATTTTGCACAGCATCAGGCTCCATTAACTTGCCTACAGGAAAATCAAAACCTTTAGATTTTCTTGTGATTGATGAGGCTGCTCAGCTAAAGGAATGTGAATCTATTATACCTTTGCAGCTCGACGGACTTCGCCATGTTATACTCGTTGGGGATGAAAGACAACTTCCTGCCATGGTTCAAAGCAAGGTTTTCAACTTTTCTAAATATGTATTATTGCTTGTGTTTTCTTTTTATTATCAAAGTTTTAAATCGATCCCAATGTGTTTTAAGATTTGTGAGGAAGCTGGATTTGGAAGGAGCTTATTTGAGAGGCTTGTGTTACTAGGTCATAAAAAGCATCTTCTAAATGTACAGTACAGAATGCATCCATCCATAAGCAAGTTCCCAAATAGGGAATTTTATGAGAACAATATCTTGAATGGAGTAAATGTCAAGAGCAAGACTTACGAGAAGCGTTTTCTTGATGGAAATATGTATGGACCATACTCGTTTATAAATTTAACTTATGCTAATGAGGAGTTGGATCAGAGTCATAGCATGACAAATGTCATGGAAGTTGCTGTTGTTGCTGAAATTGTTGCAAGTCTTTCTAAACGTACATGCCTCACCGTCTTTTTACTTAATCTATTATGTGTTTAGCATCTAACTTTTTCTAATGTCTTTACAGAAGCTGTTGCAAAAAAACAAAAGGTAAGTGTTGGTTGCATATCACCATATAAGGCTCAAGTAAATTCTTTACAAGAGAAGATTGGCAAAAAGTACACCGGATGTGAAGGTTATTTCACTGTAAATGTTCGGTCAGTTGATGGATTTCAAGGGAGTGAGGAGGATGTAATTATTATATCCACAGTTAGATGTAACAGCAAAGGTTCAGTTGGTTTTCTTTCAAATTATCAGAGAACAAATGTGGCATTGACACGAGCCAGGTAATATATGAACTAGTCTGGCTTGTTTTTCTACTGGATTTTTTTTTGTGTTTTCATAAATCTGTTTTGATGTTTATATGTGTAGATATTGTTTATGGATATTGGGGGATGAATCAACTCTGGTGAGTAGTGGCACTATTTGGAAGCATTTAGTTGTTGATGCTAAGAAGCGTGGCTGTTTCTACAACGCTAGCGAAGACAAAAACTTGGTTCAAGCTGCTAGGAGTGCTTTGGTTGAACTGGGACAACTTGATAGCTTATTCAACATGGATTCATCACTGTTTATTGAAGCCAAATGGCAGGTATGAAAGTGTGCTACTAATGGGTAATATCATCTCTAATCCACTATCAAACGTGTTCTTTTTATTATCATTTTTTTGCCAATTATAGGTGAAGTTTAGTGAAGCATTTATGAAAACGATTGCAAGACTTACGGACCATGAGGTTTATAATCAAGTGATTTCCCTACTGGTCAAACTTTCGGGCGGTTGGCGTGAACCAGAGAGAGCTGGAAACTCTAAAGTGAATATCGAAGGAAGTTGTACGCTTCTTGAGGACTATAAAGTTACACAAGACTTGCATTTGATTTGGGCAGTTGATGTTGTAGCACAAGAATCTGTTTACATTCAGGTATTAAATGTCTGGAATGTGTTATCTGCCGCTAAAGTTGAAGAACTCTCCAATATATTAATGGAAAAGGTTTATGGGAATTATACTGTAAACATGATGAACCGCTGCAAGGAAAGACGCATTGAAGGGTATGTTTGGAATATTGATTTTGATCTTGAGTTACTGTTTAATTTGGAATAGATTACTGTCTATCAAACAGTTTTTATTTTATTTTTGAAACTGTCAACAGGAATTTGGTGCTTCCAATTACATGGCCTATAAACTCAGATACTGATAAGAGTTGGTCATTGACAAATCATTTAACTGCGTCGAGTAACCAGCCTACGTCATCGTCAAGAGCATCAAGTGACTGGTGAGTTATTGGAACATAGCTAATGGCTTATAAGTCTTTGTATTGTAAACGCGTCTGATGGTTTCATTTTGTTGTGTTTAGGAAGTTTGGTAAGAGGAAATCCAACAGCTATGGTGGTGATTCAAGGTCTAATGGAAAGAGAAGGAGGTGGTAAAGGAAGTCTTTTGTGAATCAAATATGAACACTTTTAGGGTGGTGTATTGAAATTTTATCAATGTCTTTTGTTCCTTAAACCACTTAGATCTGTTTGCTGCTAAAATATTATGTGATTTTGAAATGTCTAATCTTGCTCATTATAAGGATAATAATTTCAACACTTAAAAATCTTAAATTGCAAATCAATAAATGATGCTGGAAGGAAGCAATCAAAAGGCTCACAACTCCTAAGTTCACAAAAAGCTTTAAAACTCTTATAAAAAGGTTCTTGAATAATTTTTCAATCTCAAACCTTAAGTCTCCCAAAACAACAGACGTCTAGATGATTCAATACAAGCTAGTGTTCGTTTCACAAAATGGAATGAAATTCGGATGAAATTGGAATGTATATTATTCCACTCATTATGTTATTTGTTTCAAAAAAAAGAAGAAATTGTGATTGAACAACAACGCATGAAAGGGAATATTTCCAATTCCATCGAGATTTCATTCCATTATGTGAAATGAACACACCTAAATTCTAAATCAAGTTATAGTTCCCGTGTGAATTGCAATTTCAGTTCTATTACAATCCATGAAACGAACGCTACCATAATTTTCTACAAACCAGAATCGTAGATAAACATTAAAATATAGAAATAACCATGAAAAAGAAAAACAATAAAATATGATAAATAAATGCAATAGGAAAACAAGATATTTTCAACCCCACAATATCAAGCTTTGTTTGTTTTCTCTTATTGATGCTTTGCACCATACTTTACGTCTTCGAAGAAACTCGTCCCTTGCTCGTGAACCAAAGTCACCTGGGTTGAAGGGAAAAAATCATTCTTGAAATTCATTTAACCTATTCGTCAGGATTATCTACAGCCACTAATAGAAAATTGGGCAATTGCCACAAAACAAATGGTCGCAAAATTAGTTATTTTTTCTGACCGAAATCTTATTGGTAGCAAATTCTATGACACAGTCACAAAATAGTGACAAATATTGCGATCATTTATTTTTGGTCACAATTTGGTGATAAATATATTATATATATAAAAATAATAAGTTTTGTAGGAGTTGCGACTGTGTTCATAATGTCTGGTTTATGACCGTCTAAGCGGTAGCAATATTAGTAAAAGTGTACGCAAAAAATAGTAAATTTTCCAGCGCCTGTCTTTGATTGCTCCCTAAATATTAAGCGGGTCGCATTCATTCAATTGCTCTGAAACCTAATTGCCCTCAATTGAACCATTTACCGTCCTCTGCTCCATCATCATTACCCACGATATGGTGATTCTAGCGCTCTATTGCTCCGAACCATAACCACACCCTCAATCGATCTAAAACCCTAAATGCCGGCAAAAGTAAGGTTTCAACAACATTGTCCAATGATTATGGCAATTTAGACTTCGGATTGTATTTCAAGATCTTGGACTCGTTGACGGAGCCGGGTGATCTCTTCATGATCTCGGACTTTGTTTTCTATGTCATTTGATCTTAAGATCCCATGGGTGAAGATTGACTTCATCACTACCACGATCGACGACTATGCGAGTAAGGTGTCGATCATCACCACAAGCACGTGGGTAGTGAATAACTCTGTCGTTACCACTGTCAACGGTTCTACAGTCTCGGGGGTCTTTTCATCCATGTAGAGCTATATGACAACCAAGAGTTCTGATACCAAATGATATACAGAAACAAAAGAAAACCCTTCGAGTTGTACTCATTTTTTGGCTACTCTTGTGAATACTGAAAATTAAACGAACTTAAACCCCAAATGATCAACCATTCAAATCCAATTTATGAAACACAAAGATAAATTCTTTATTCCTACATTTTCTAATTTGTTGACAAGATCAAAACTTTCATAACCATGTTCAAATAATCAGAAAATGTATAGGTTTAGTATATATATAATTAGTAAATTGGGGCCCCTAAAATGTGAGAGCCTAAGGGGCTTTTTGTTTTTTATCCAGAAGCACTTCTGACCTCTTTTGTCTACGTGGCGTAGACACGCGCAAACATTTTGGGTCTGCAGATTGTTTGTTTTTTAGAAAACCTTTCACTCAAAAAGGTCTTCCTAACCTCTTCTTGGTGCAGACTTGTTCCAAAGTCTTCTAAGGTCTTCTCCTATGCTCTTCTCCTCACCTACCACCACCATCCACCACCACAGTCCACTACCCACCACCACTACCACCACCCACCACCGTCCACCACCACCCACCCACCACCACCACCACCTCCACCCACCAACGTAGCTACAACCACTATCTACCACCACCGTCCACCACCACCACGGTCCACCACCCAACACCACCTACCACCACACCACTGTCCACCACCACCACCACGGTCCACCACCCACCACGGTCCACCACTACCACCGTCCACCACAACCACCACCACCACCACCCATCACCCATCACCCACCACGGTCCACCACCACCCACCACTACCACCACCACCACGGTCCACCACCACAACCACCCACCACCACCATGGTCCACCACCACGGTCCACCACCACCGTCCACCACCAGACTGCTGTAAAAAATCAGTTTATTTCAGCAGCCTGCAGACGTTAACAAACAAACAGTCTTCTTCTTGCAGACTGCAGACCTTTGGTCCACCTCTTCTCCTGCAGATGTGGTCCATAGACTGCAGACCTTTTCCTACAGAAAAAATAAACAGCACATAAGCCACAACTTATCTTTTTATATTGTCGTGCCACCCCTGGACATCAAACACCATTTTATAGGTATAGGACTAGAATTACCAATACCTATCCTATAATGTTTCAAACACACAATAGGATAAATCAAGAATGTGTCACGGAAATGTGAGCTAATAAGAACCCATCGGTGGATCTTACATTAAACAATACAAACCATACAATTTGATACCATGTAAAATTGTTTAAATCGCATATGGATTGACACAAAACACATTTTGGTATTTTTAAGAATAAAGAATGTCTATACTGTTAAGCTGGGGGGTAACGCCCCTTAGCCATCTTAGTTGGGTGGCACCCCTAACACCGCCCACCCTTGTTAAAAGGGGCCCATCTTTCTCCTCTACCAAGCCATTATCGGGTATGAATGGCTGAAACAGTGGGGGCCATATGATATACAACCAACATTTTATTTCTTTTATTTTTTTATATTAATGTGAAGGGGCGTAACTCACAACATGGTTATTAAAGCCATAGTTATCAAAGGCGTTAGGCGCACTCAAGGTGCGCAGGCCTTGCCTAGGGTCTAGGCCCAAGTCGTAAAAAAACAAGAGCCTCAGATAAAAAAAAGGCGAATACGGAAAAAAAGTAAAAATATATTATGTATTAGAAAAACAATATTATCTCTCAAATAAAAAAAAAACAAAAGCTATTATATAACATTTAATATCATCTAATTAGTATCAAAAGTTTTAAACTATTGGTGTATAAAAGTAACTTTTCTTAGAAATCTATATGGAATCTAGCCATAATTTAGAGATTTTGGCTAGAAACTCTATTGTGTTTAAGAATCTTGCCGAAATCTACGCCTAAACCATCACATGGAGAATTAAAGCGCAATTCCCTCGCCTCACCTTAGAAATGGGCATAGGTGCAAGAGGTGATCACTTTAATAACTATGATTAAAGCATGGTGGATTTAAAGCCCCTAGTCTACGTGAAGCAGACGTGACATCTACATGGCACAATAACTAAGAGGGGGCTCCAAACCACACCCCCAACCTTAGACTACATGGTGTGGGGGCGTGAGAGGGGGTGAAGCCCCTCCATGCAACCTACATCACCCCATGACCTGCGTGGAATCAGGGGCAACCGGGTGAACTTCTCCACCGGCGTGGGGCTCCTTTGGTATGTGACGTGGCACGACAGGGTTGGCTCGGGGTTTTAACCGTTTGCAACCGGGTGAACTCCACGCTATCACCACTCCGTGGGTTTTTCAGACTTGGAGGGTAATCCCCCCTTTGCTAACGTGGCTGTCACATATCGCTCTATGCTCATTCTCTCATGACCACAATGAGTAGCCTTAAAGTACAACAAAAAATGATATAAAATAATTCTGAAACCCATAACACTTTTACAACTAGAATACGTATAGAACAACGACCATGCTATTAGGGCACAAAGGGCACTGCTACTGTTTGCTTTTTTCTTTCACTGATTTTAACCAATCATGCACTGCCACATCACTTCACTGATTTACTTTACTGAATCACTTTTTGTAGGCAACACTTAACTGATTCAATTCACTGAAATCTTTATTTTTTTAGTTTTTTAAGAAACATTAATTAAACATATTATTTAAACTAATAAAATAAACTTACAATATTAAAAGCAAATAAAAATACAAATATAAATACACATAAATTAAAAATAAACTAAATAAAAGAAAAACTATTCGGAGTCCTCCACTTCGAGGTACGGTAGATCAAGTCCGTCTAGATGTTGCACGAGATCATTTCGAAGTCGGAAATGCTTATCGGACTCTGTCAACTCCGCAAGTGCTTGGTCGTCGAAGAACGGTTGGATTGGGGGATCGTGTATGTGGACCGGTGATATCGCACGCCCCTCGTCTTTAATTATCATGTTGTGCAATATCATGCACGTATAGACGATGACGCTACACCTAGCAACAATTTTCGGCCTCAAGGGTCGTGCGGTAATTCCCCATTTCCCCTTTAATACTTCGAATGCTCGCTCAACATCCTTCCTTGCCGACTCTTGCACCTTAACGAATTTCTTTTCCTTAGGGTTGGTCGGATATCGAAATGCTTTCACAAACGTTGACCAGGTTGGGTAGATGCCATCAGTAAGATAATATCCACGTTTATATAAGTGGCCATTTAAAGTAAATGGACACTGTGGCGCCATTTCGTTTCGTTGGGTAAGAAAAACTGGGGATTGTTGGAGGACATTTATGTCGTTCTGTGAACCGGGGGGGGGGGGGCAAAAAATCCATGCGAAAACCAAAGATCTTGCGAAGCAACCGCTTCTAGCATGATCGTAGGGTATTGGTGATCGCCTCGCATATATTGTCCTCGTAATTCCCTAGGGCATGCTCACCATACTAAATGAGTGCAGTCAATGCTACCGATTATGCCGGGAAGGTGATGTTTTTTTTCTTGTGCTTCATACAAACATGCAATGTCGTGGCTTGTCAAAACTCAGCCCCGTATAACTTAATGACAACATTGCAAAAAAAAATTGTAAACATTCGCGCGACGTCCTCTCAGACATACATAAACACTCATCGTATTCATCTGGAGGATTACCGGTTGCCGGTTGTTTTACTGCTGAAGATACTTTTTGCATGGGCATAAAACTCTTTCTAAACCGATCGCCATGCTCTCTCTGAACCATTCGAAGTTTGCTTCAACATCTTTTACAATACTTAGAAGTAGATGTCTCGACATGCGATACCTTTGTTAAAATTATGCGTCGGTGTATTTTGGTACTTCAGCAAAGTAGTCATTTATTAACCGAGCATTGCCTCCCTCGCGATCACGGGACACGTATCGTTTCTTAGATGTTGCTGTGTCTTCATCTGCCCGCCGTGCAAGGTCCGTGAGAAACTCAAGGCTACTATCGCCTGAGTGTAAAATCGGGTGCACTTCCAGCGAGGGAACAATTACTTGATCATCTTCTACGTCAACGTCACTCATTTTTTTAGAAGTATTGATTTGATTTCTATGTTTTTGATACAAAACCGTGGGAATGAAATGTGTTTATAAAACCTTTGATAAAAAAGGTCACAAATAATATGACCGTTTGAAAGTCAAAAAGGAATCAAAAACATTAAAAACGGTAAAAAATGAATAAAAAAACCTTAAAATCTGGACCGTTGCCAAACTACCAGCCCGTTAGATGGAGCCAGAAATTGGTTCACGGGACCCCTACCAGCACGTGTGGCGGCGGTGTTACCGTGCTGGTAGTATGGTACCCGTGCCCAATTCTGGTAGCGTCCCGTCCTCCCTGGTAATTTCAAAATATCTAACAACCTTCATTTTAAGTTTGAAACGAGCAATGCTAAACTGGCATTGAATTTCTAGCGGACTGTGTAACGGTTTAATGGAAAATATAATTTGGACTCCTTGGAAACTCTTAAGTTTATTAATTCCATGCCCCTTCATCTTCTGCAATTCTTTATTAAGAATTCAAGAACCGTGTATGCATATGCATGTATGTTTTGATCAAGAACCGTTGCCAGAAGTCTAAGGTACAAATGATCTTTATTCTATCCATCTTGTTTTGTTTTTCATATTCACTGGTTTCTATACATGAAGTCTGCATCCTTAGGAACATTATGATATTATATGTTGTCATGTTATTACTCATGTGTTGATTGTTGCATGGATTCTTAAGGATCATGATGTCAGATTCTGATGATGAGACACCTGAAAACAAGATAGTAAGTGATCTTGTTCATGAGGTTTTTTCTTGGTCTCTTAGTGATGTCCTTAACCGAAATCTCTACAATGGCAAGGTTTGTTAAACATTAACACTTTCTTCTTTTTTGTTGTTTTTCACGAATCTTAATTTGCCACCTTTAGAACTAATGCTAATTAATTTAACAGGTTCTAGAGATTCCTAAGACATTTTCTTGTTTTTCTGACTATACTGAGTCATTCGCCTATCCGCTCTATGAGGAGACACATGCAGACCTTCTTTCCAAGATCCTAGGAGTCAATCGTTCTCCTACCTCAGAGGTTTTTGTACGACCACCGCCTAAAGGTGTTAAGCTTCCCAAATCACTGTTATACACCGTCTATGTCTTTTGCCGCAATGGATCATATGTACCTGTGGTTGGAGATCTTATCGCGTTGACTGATGTAAGACCAAAATGTGTGGATGATCTCAACAAGCCAAACATGCCTTACCTCATCGCTGTAGTGGTTCGCATAAAAGAGAAAAGTTCACCGTATGAAGTTCTAATTTTACCATCAAAACCAATATTATTCAGTGAAGGTCATAGTGAGAAGGATGCAAGACATTTTGCTGTGTATCTTACAAACTTGACTACGAATATTCGTATTTCACAGGCCCTTCACTCCCAGATAGGAAAGGAGATGATCGAAACTTTGTTGAGACTTGATTCTTCTGTAAGATTTTTCTTTAGTTGTTCAAACAAATGTTGCTTTTTTGGGATATAAAATATAATAATTGGCATGTTTTAACAGGTTGAAGAAAGTTGTGTCGAATGTTGTGTTGATACAACTAGAGACAAGCTTTTGTTAAAGATGAAGGAATATCTCAAATCTTTTCAGCTTGATAGCTCACAAGAAGCTGCCGTTTTGAGCTGTGTTGCTTTAAGAGATTGTGATCACAAAAATACAGTAAAATTAATTTGGGGCCCTCCAGGAACCGGAAAGACAAAAACAATCAGTTCACTATTATTTATGTTCCTGAGGATGAAATGTAGAACTCTAACATGTGCTCCTACCAATATTGCGGTTTTAGGAATTACTAAACGAGTTATGAGATTAGTGAGGGACTCTTTGGTTCATGATACTTACGGTTTAGGTGACATAGTTTTGTTTGGGAGTAAAGAGAGAATGAAGATAGACGAATGCGAAGACCTTTATGATATATACTTAAATTTTCGTGTCAAGATTCTTGCTGATTGTTTAGCTCCATTATCAGGTTTGAATGGTTGCAGTGAGTGGATGATTTGTCTCCTTGAGGATCCTGAGGAACAATACAGGTTGTACCGTGATGATGCTAAAGATAATAGGAGCATTGAAGATGATAATGACGACAATTTGCATACTGAAGAAGAGGAGTCAAGTGACTCGCGTATGAAGAAAGCTTTGAAAACTAAGAATTGGAAGATTTTCATTGCAAGTAATTTGAAACGTAACGCACCAAATGAAGATGAAAAGAATAGTAAAGACGAAGAACTTTTGACTTTTGAGGAATTCGTGACAAACGGGTTCAAATTTCTTGGCAATCATCTAATATCTTGTATTGAAGGATTGTACACACATATGCCAACATCTTTTATTTCAGCAGAGGTAGCAAAAGAAATGGTTGATCTTGTTGGTTCTTTTAAATGTATCAGTAAATCATTAAAACAAGTAGTCGCATCGAAAGCAGGGCTAAAAGAAACTTTCAGGTTCCCTTGTTCAAAACTCAGATACCTTCAAACGAAACTGAAGTTTCCAGACTTTAAGGACAATTATGAAATTAGAAAATTCTGTTTGGTAAATGCTCGTTTGGTATTTTGCACGGCATCAAGCTCCATCAATTTGCATACAGAAAATTCAAATCCTTTGAAATTTCTTGTAATCGATGAGGCTGCTCAGCTAAAAGAATGTGAATCTGTTATACCTTTGCAGCTCAACGGTCTGCGCCATGTTATTCTTGTTGGGGATGAAAGACAACTTCCTGCTATGGTTCAAAGCAAGGTTTTCAACTTTTCTGTATGTATTACTGATTCTGTGTTTTATTATTTAAGTATTAACTAATTGATTGCAATGTGTTTATAGATTTGTGAGGAGGCTGAATTTGGAAGAAGCTTATTTGAGAGGCTTGTGTTACTAGGTCATAAAAAGCATCTTCTAAACGTTCAGTACAGAATGCATCCATCCATAAGCAAGTTCCCAAATAGGGAATTTTATGAGAACAATATCTTGAATGGAGAAAATGTCAAGAGCAAGACCTACGAGAAGCGTTTTCTTGATGGCAATATGTATGGACCATACTCGTTTATAAATTTAACTTCTGCTAAAGAGGAGTTTGATCACAGTCATAGCATGACAAATGTCATGGAAGTTGTTGTTGTTGGTGAAATAGTTGCAAGCCTTTGTAAACGTATGCGCCTCTCACCCACTTTTTTTGTCTTTTCATTATTAGCCATTTAACTTTTGTCGATGTTCTCACAGAAGCTTTTGCAAGAAAACAAAAGGTAAGTGTTGGTTGCATATCACCATATAAGGCTCAAGTAAACGCGTTACAGAAGAAGATTTCCACAAAGTACACGGGTTATGAACATTACTTCACTATCAATGTCCGGTCAGTTGATGGCTTTCAAGGTAGTGAGGAGGATGTGATTATTATATCCACAGTCAGATGTAACAGCAAAGGATCGGTTGGTTTTCTTGCAAATCATCAGAGAACAAATGTGGTATTGACACGAGCCAGGTTAATATATAAGATCTAATTTGGTTTGTTTTTCTTCCACATTTTTTGTTCTTTCCAGTCAAAATCTTTCTATTAATCTCACTCGTTGTTTATATAGATACTGTTTGTGGATATTGGGGAATGAATCAACTCTGGTGAATAGTGGCACTATTTGGAAGCATTTAGTTGTTGATGCGAAGAATCGTGGCTGTTTCTTCAACGCTAGCGAAGACAAAAACTTGGTTCAAGCTGCAAGGAATGCTATGGTTGAACTTGGCCAACTTGATAGGTTATTCAACACGGACTCATTACTTTTTACTGAAGCCAAATGGCTGGTATAAAGGCTTGGTATTATAGTCATCTATAAATACGCTATCAAACACATTTTAAAAAGTGGTTTCTTTCGCGTATTATAGGTGAAGTTTAGTGACACATTCTTAAAAACAGTTGCAAGACTCACTGATCATGAGATTTGCAACAAAGTGGTTTCTTTATTGGTCAAACTATCGGGTGGTTGGCGTGAACCAGAAAAGGCGGGAAACTCTGAAGTTAAAGTAGAAGGAAGTTCTACGCTTATTGAGGTGTATAAGGTTACACAAGACTTGTATTTGATTTGGGCAGTTGATATTGTAGCACAAGATTCTGTTTGCGTCCAAGTGTTAAAGGTCTGGGATGCTTTACCTGCCACCAAATTTGAAGAACTGTCAAAGATGTTAATGGAAAAGGTCTATGGGAATTATACTGTAAATATGTTGAACCGCTGCAAGGAAAGACGCGTTGAAGGGTACGTTTGAATATACAGACTTTGACGATGAGATTGATTTGAAGTGAATTTCTCAAACAATATTTTTTTTTGTAACCGTCTACAGGAACTTGATGCTACCAATTACATGGCCGATGAACTCAGACACCGATCAAAGTTGGTCATTGGCAAACCATTTAGCTGCATTGAACTTGAGTAACCAGTCTACATCATCATCAAGAGCATTAAGTGACTGGTGAGTTATTGGAGTATAGTTGATGGCTATCAAGTCTTTGTTTTTAAACACCTCTGACTGCCGTTTCATCTTGTTGTGTTTAGGAGGTTTGGTAACAGGAAATCAAACAGGCATGGTGATTCAAGGTCTCAAGGAAGGGGAAGCAGGTGGTAAAGGAAGCCTTTTGGGAATCAAATATGAACATTTTGGTGTCTTGTATTTTTGTTACTATGTTTTGTTACTTAAAATATTAAAATGAAGTACCGTATTTGCTGCTAAAGATTATATAATTCCAAATTTCTGATCTTGCTCATTAGGATAATGATTTCATCATTTTTACTAAAGAATATTATATGTAGTGAATTAGTAAGCTTCAAACATATGTCTAAAAAGTTATTATTACCTAAAATCAAACCTTAGCAATTTGCAACATCCCTCGTCAGCTGTCCATGAAGAACTTTAGCACGAATGCAGATGTGGAACTGATGGTGAAGTTGCAGGAGGTTCATTCAGAGAGTCGCAGATGAGATTAGTATAAGCAAAAAAATTGCCATTTGAAATCAGATTTGTCATATTGATCGAATCCGCTTAAAAATCAGAAAACTAGATTTAGAGTTTAAAAACGCCGTTGCCGGGGATCGAACCCGGGTCACCCGCGTGACAGGCGGGAATACTTACCACTATACTACAACGACAACTTGTGATTGCATAGAGTTTAAACACTTAAAGTCTCGTTATTCTGCATTGACACTTGGCAACACTAATTCACTTCAAATGAGGCGCTACAAATCATAAATACGAAAAACCAACTATTTTAAATTTTAAGCCTCTTGGAACTATTTTTTTTTTATTTTCTATGGTTTGGTGAGGAGTTATACCAATTATAATAAATGTATATAACACGTAAAAACTGTTTAGGTAGAAAGATATATAAGTTGTGGCATGAGTGTTGTAATGGTGATAGAGCATTGATGGGTTCAATTGTAGGTGACCAGAAGAGCAATTACAAAGTTCTTAAAATTAAAATGTGTCATTCTTAGAGGGTGTTTGGGATTGAGTTTCAAAACAACTTATTGACTTATTGGCTTTTTCAAAAAGCTAATAAGTCAATAAGCTGTTTGTGTAACCTAAAAGCACTGAGCTATTGCAGCATCATCAAGAGCATCGAGTGACTGGTGAGTTATTGCAGCATAGTTGATGGCTAATAAGTTTTTGAATCTTACACAAGTGTGACTGTTCAGTTTATATTGTTGTGTTTAGGAGGTGTGGTAACAAGAAATTCAACAGGTATGGTGATTCAAGATCTCATGGAAGGGGAAGCAGGTGGTAAAGGAAGCTTTTTGTAAAGATTAAATATATTTTGAGGTGGTGTGTTGGATCTTTATCAATGTGTGTTTTGCTACCTAAAACATTGAGATGAACTACCCTGCTTGTCAGCTTGTGTGAAAAAAAAAAGGCTGAAATGTTTTTTTTTTTTTTTTTTTTTTGTCTAATTTATCCAACATGGTGATGGATTTATGGTCTTGTTTAGAATACCATTTACTGCCTCAATCATACTGCACACAAACTGTAATTTTATTTTTGTGGTATCATATCTGACAATTTTCACTTGACATATATTTGAATTAGGATTAATCTTAAATACTACTTCCTGACATTTAAATTAGTTTTCTTCATCATATCTTCTTTTTAGTGCAGGTTGAGGTCACACAGTTATATATAAAGTTTACTACAAATTGGGTCAACAGGCAATTCTCTAGTTAATCACATCTCACTAATATGAACAGCGTAAAATCGTCGCCACCTGTAGTCTGTAGATATTACTTAAAATGTATATGAAGTTAAAAGATTGAGTTGTAACATGATAGTTAAGCGTAAAATAGTCGCCATTTATAAAACATTTTTGCTTTTACCATTAATGTGAACTTCTAGTTGTTATACAAAAACTTAGTACGTAAAAGATTTGCTTTGCTTTTAAGTTCTATAAAAACACACATTTTTACATGATTAAAACTTAACTTTTAACCTATCTTTAAAGTTGGTAGGTATGTCTTTTGCTTCTCTTTTAGTCAATTGTGTGTTTAATCTTTTAGATATATGTTTCTAATACAAACATTGAATACAGATATCAAAATTTGTCTCACATTAACAGCAACACATAAATATACCAAAAAACTAATTACTCTCGTGATTTTATCGAACGAGAATATGTCATAACCGATGGCATATAATGTTGGCACCCTAGATCCTACACAGCACACATATACCTCACCATCTATTAGAACATGAACAGAGTACCATCTTTATAGCAAGAATTATCAACATATGACAGTTATTTGCACATCATATTCAACTTTAAACAAGAAATGCAAACCAAGCCCATCACAAATTCACAATCTTTATCACACATTAGAAAATGCCCATATTCCACGAAACCGTAGGCTGCTTCCACGTGTGTATCACAGTTACAGAGAGTTAAATCATACCTGTCATCAGAGTTATATCTGGTATCATAACAAAGTTACTTGTTTAATATTCATAATTCATTCAGAGGTTCAAGTCACGGGTCAGGCTAGCAAAAAACACGTAACTAACAAGGTCAACTAGCCACGTTAACCTTTTATTGATATAAAACTTTGATGCTATTCCAGTAGAATTTCAAACAAATGTGCATAAAGAAAGAAAGCCGCTACAACATATAATATCAATCGAGAATAAAAGCATTACTTATGAACAGCATGACGCAGCTCGGGCTCCTTCAGCTGGTCTGTCAACAAGAACCATGCCAGCTGGGTTTTGAGTAGGTTGAGCTCTAGGGAGTCTCTTAGCTGTTACAAACAAAACAACACACCACTCTCAGATCAGATATTTTGAACAAAGTAAATACAATATTAAATAAATTATCTAAGGATGAATTATAAGGTTTGTATTTGTAGAAATGGGGATATTATTAAGAATTATAACTTCAAAGGTGTGAGTTTACAAAGCTTCTAAACGGCTAAGTATGCATACCTATTTCATGGAATATGTCATTAACATTTGCAGCAGTTTTAGCAGACGTCTCCATGAAGAAAAGACCATTCTCATCAGCATATGCACGTGCTTCCTGCATGGTATATTATTAATTGTTGTAGGAGATGAGGGTATTTTAGGTACTTGGTTTGTATATTACTTTTTATTTAATTTGCATGCAATGCCTAGTATTACTATTATTATTGGACATGCAAGTTAAAACTAGCCATAATTAGAAGTCCAATCAGATGTGTAGTTCAAAAATTATTTTTGCATCAACTGGACGCACTTCTTTTCAGAATGCAACACATCCTTTTAGAGATCCTTTTTCCGTTGAATGATTTAAAACTTTCTGTATCATTAACTTTCAATGGATGATGTCATATGACTTAGTCTTAGACATATAAAGAGTAGGCAGTTTGGATAATAAGTAGTTAGTATAATATATATGATCCATACTCTATGTGACATGGCAATGCAGAGAAATGCACAAACTAAGAATTTACTGTCACGGTTTGGATGTGATACTGGAGGAAAAGTAACGACACACTGTAAAATATATACAAATAATAGTAGAGGCAGAAGTCTAACAACATGTCAGTTAAGTTACGCTCAGGGAAGAATCATATATGCATATTGCATAAACATAACAAGGACTGCAAATACATAGAATTAAACATACTAAAGTAAAACAAAATGATACAGATTAGTAATTTCCAGTTATTAAAGGTGGAGTAAACATATCAGCCGAGTTCAAGATGTAAAGTAAAAAAAATGAGTTTCTTTAATCTTTCTCCTAACATGAACAACCTCCTAAAAGTCAATTTCAAATATGTAAAAAACAGGGAAGAAATGCATACTTCTGCGGTCACTTTCCTCTTCTCTTCCAGGTCAGCTTTATTGCCAGCAAGTGCCATAACCATGTTAGCATTGCCTGAACCAGCAACACATTAAAATATAACGTCATTCAAGAATTAGCAACAGTAAAAAAAAAGCTACAAAATATGGAATGGACACCAATCAAATAGCAGAAAAGTAGATAACGCGTAACCGGGGGTATGCAATCACACTTAAAATACTATTGAATAACTTTAGACTTTCTTCTAAATTATTACTCCCTCCGTCCCAATTTAAATGTCCTTATTTCCTTTTTTGTTTGTCCCAAATTAAATGTCTCTTTCCATAAATAGAAATGTAATTTCCAGTTTTGCCCACAAAAGACAAAACACAATCACCACTTTTGAGGATATTATTGTCATTTTATCACATACAAACAAAAAATTTCTTAAAATGTGTGTTTTTGGACATGGGACATTTAAATTGGGACGGAGGGAGTATTTTTTTTCTTCGAACGGCGGCGTATTCGGGCTCAGTGACATGCCTCTTCATAGCCCAGGTATATATCCATACCTCATACAGAATTACAACCGTCCATTGTTATTTTGACGCTCAAGGATGGCGCCAAACCATTCCAGGAGTTTCCTCCTGGCTCATAGAACCCCCTGACCCGAAGTACATAACATGTACTCACCTTGCTTTTGAAGCTCTTGCACCCACTTTTTAGCACGCGTAAACGAATCCTAAACATAATCCCAAACACATAACAATTAACCCAAATTCTATCACAAACCAACATATCCACAATCAACTCAAAAACCATATATAAACTCAACCACATAACAAACCAATACCGCGGTAGTAATATCGTAGACGATAATGGCCGCAGCAGCTCCCCTATAATACATAGGAGCCAAACTATGATACCTTTCTTGGCCAGCAGTATCCCAGATCTCAAACTTAACAGTAACATCATCAACCGCTAAAGTTTGGGAAAAGAAAGCCGCCCCGATCGTCGATTCCTATCAATATCCAATACCCACAAATTCAAACAACCAAAAACCCATCACAAAACAATCAAACCCAAAATAGTCAACGTCAAAAGTCAAAACAAAAAACTAACACAATCAACAAACAATAAACAATAAATAATAAAAAAGAAACCTGAAATTCAAGAAACTGGCCTTTGACAAAGCGTAAAACAAGACTTGATTTACCAGCTCCCATGTCTCCAAGTAAAACCTGTAAAAGTGTTACAGTTAGATAAGATTTAATAATAATGAATTGGGGGTATTGAAAGGAGTGTGGTTACTAGTTTGGCGTTGAGATTATTGTGTCCGGTGGTAGCCATGGTGATGCGATCGAGGTGGGTTTGCTGAAGAAAAGGGGGGTTTTGGTTTTGCAGGTAAAAGACGTAATAATATGGTTTGAGGACAGGTGGTGTATAAAAAATGTGGCGCAAAACTAACCAACCTCTATAAATAATAAGAAGAGAAGGGGTATAAAATGTGGTGTATATATGAAGTAATGAAGCTTCTTTTAACGTTTGTCTCCCTTTGTTATTTTTAAGTCTCAATATTTGTGTCGGTCACTTGATTTTTTTATGGGAAGTAACGATAATGAACTTTGATCAATCGAGAATCAATTGAGAAAGAGAGAATAAACATGGAAAGAGGCTAAGGTGTATAGGGGTTCATGAAGTACAACGGGTTTTAACGAGTGATATTTGACTTAGAGACTAAGGCGCTAAGTTGTAGCTGTTTTTAAAAGCTAGCGGGACCCACAAAAACCATCAAGAATTATGACACGTGACACTTTTTAAAGGAAAATTCTATGTAGGTGCGTAAGTGTGGGGAAACATTCGCACAGACGTTTTCTCTGCTATGTAGTATGTAGACTGTGGACATTTCCCAAAGCTTAAGCGGATACATAGACTTTTCCTATGGAAAAGCTACACTTCTGCTACCTAGCATGTTAAGAGAAAACGACTATGTAGACATTTCCCCATGTTCAAGCAACTAGATAGAAATTTCCTCTCAAATTATAGCACATGTCATAATTTAATTGGTTGTTTTTAGGGTTCCACCAGTTTTTGAAAACAGGTACAGCATAGCTTCTAGGTTAAGTGTCACTCACTTCCCATTGTATTTGTTTATCCTCGCTTTATTAAAACTCAATAAGGATATAATAAAAAAATGAAAAATTAAAGAAAGCTTAAACGCTATTTAGGACCTTAACAACAAAACGGTTCCTGGAACCGAACCGGTAGAACCAGCCCGACCTGAACTAGTGTGGGACCGGTATTTCAGGAACCGGTTTCGGTCCGAGATACAAGTCGCCGGTTCCCCCATCGATTTCATATATTTTCCCTAGAAACCGAACCGGGACACAAACCGGTCCGAAACCGGTTTGGAAAAAAAACAGGTTCGAAACTGGTACGAAAAACCAGTATTTATTTATTAAAAAGATTGGAATTTTATATAAAAAGATTATATATAACAAAAATTATACAAAAAGTTTTCTACACATACAAATATATACCATACACCTTAAAAAATTGTAAAGTCGAACTTTACGTAAAAAATAATAATTTGTGATGCCTTTTCTTAAAAAAAAAAGGGTGCGCATGAATTGGTTCTCGAACCGAACCAAAACCGGTCGGACAGGAACCGGCCCCAAACACGAACCGGTTTGAAACCGGTTCGGTTCCTAAAAAAAACCAAAGTGTGCACGTCTACTTTAGGGTGGTGGGGTGGTGGGAAATTATCACTTGGCCTTGTGCTGTTGGGTTGAACCTTTAAGAGGTGACATTGAACTTTAAGCTTTTGTGATTATGCAACAATGTAACAAACTAACAAATGCTTGATGTTATATTGTATTTTTAACTGTAACCTAAAATTTTATTACTTTTCTTGGTTCAATCATTTTTGGTAGTGATTCAAAGCTCTTGTAAAATTTAGCTTCATCTAAACCCCTAATTGCTATCACAAATGAATCACCATTCAAACTCGAATCCAAAACTAGCAACCATAATGGTGAAATGCGTTGTAGGGGGTGATGGAAATTAGTTGAGGTGTTGGCAGTTATGATGGTGAGTGGAGAGGCAATATATACTTTGTTGTTTGTTGCATGTGTATAGCCAGAAAAGTAGTGGGAGATGTAATCGTCATTATAAATGGTTTGAGAAAGAAGCCGGCGATGAATAAGTGGAAGATTGATATCAACACGAAAATGTAACTGAAAACGGGTCAAGGGTTGAAAATACATAAGAGCATCTGCAATGGGGTTTGTCAACTCAACCCTACAGTCGCTAGTGTGGATGATAGATGGCTTAACTGGAGGAGAGGCGGAATTTGTGAAGGAGAGCGGGAAGAATATGGGCATGGAAGGTCTAAGAAGAAAGAGTCGGGTTATGTGAGAGGGAGGTTTGTGGGTTTTAGTTGTCATCGGTAAATTCTTTTCCAATAAGTGGAAAGAGGGGATCACTGACTTCGTGAGCCCCACAACAAATGTTTTAATGGACTTGGTTTCGGCATACAATCTATAGGTCACCATATTACAAAAGTATAATTACAATAGTTTGCTTAAACAATCTTTTACCTATATATAATCTACATATTAGATATGTTTTACATAAGTCCAAGATAAACATGTGTTACGTTTATGAGTCTATAGACTTTAGAGTTCATTGAAAGCATCCATTTTTCCCCTCAAATGCATTTGTTTTTGTTTTTCCAAAACTCAGTATGTGCTTTTTAGCGTCCCTTTGTTTAACTCATGTCATTTTTTGCTTTTTGGTTATTTACATATTTTTAAATTGAAAGAAATTATATGAAAGTAGTACTAGAGATATTACTATATTAGAGATATATGGTAGCATTATTGATAGGTGCAGACTGCACTAGTAGTATTATCTTATAGAATCACTTAAAACGAATAATCCAATAGCTGGTTTTTGTGGTTTCAAATTGCAATAAGGTGATAATCAATTCCTAAACTCAAATCCAAACACCCATCTAAAGCAAGCTCGCGTTTTTTTAAAAAGTATGGCCTGAATAAAATTAAGCTGTAAGATACTCACTGGCCATCTACTAGCTGAGCTTAGTTGTGTGACACCTTGTTGTGCTTCATCAAAGAAGGCTCTTGCCCTTTTCATCTGTTTTTTCATGAAAGCTCTCCATTCGTCAGTTACCTTCCCGGCAAAAATGTCCTCGTCTGATAATCCTGCTTGTGCTAATTCATCATGTGGTAGATACACTCTTCCTCTTCTTGCGCTATATTAAAAGCAAGCGCACTTAAACCATTTCTGTATGTGTATTTTTAAGTTTTGTAGAATATTTAAAAAATAAGAAAGAAAAAAAAAGTTGTAGCACTTACTCTTCTCCCACATCTCTGAGAATGTTGGTGAGTTGATTAGCAATCCCCAATGCTAAAGCAGCATTGTATACGCTTTCGGTTGTTGCTTCAGATTCACGAGCAATTCCCATTATGGGTACACTCATCAATCCAACTGTACCAGCCACATAATAGCAGTACAAATACAGCTCATCAAAATTCTTGTATCTTGACTTTCTAAGGTCCATCCTCATTCCTTCAATGATCAATCATATCCTTAAATGGCTGCAAACGCCAAAAAAGTTAACATATGAAAAAACAATCCAACTTTTCAGGAACATTCATCATTTGAAGTGGTTATAGACGTGACAGGCGGGTTAGATAACTGGCCAAAACTGTCCTGACAACACTTTTTTTGTCCAATTTTAAACGTTTTTTTATTAAAAGTTAATGTGTTAATTATGATTAAAAAAACTACATTGTATAATAATAAGCTAAATCTCTGAACCGCGATAGTTTAGGTTTATTGATTTGTAGATTTTGACCTGAATGTCTATGGGAAATTTGGAAACGGTATCTCATAATGCAGCATCAAGCATGTCAAACGGTCGACCATTGAAAAGATCTTCTAGCCTTAATTCCCATCTATCTAGGGCTTTTGGTGTTATATGTGATGCATTAGGCCCATCAACAAGTTCATCAGTTCTCCTACACCACACTGTTTCAAGCCAAGAAAAAAAAAGTCAAACATGAAAAGTACAGATTTATAAAGAGCAACATTAAAACTTGTTAAGTGTTTTAGTTTTAAGTATACAAATTATAAAGTAACAATCTTTAGCAATGACTGGTAAGTTTAAATTAATTTTAATAAACTGATTTTTATACCATATAATAAAAGTAACGGTCGACCCAGATTGACCCGCCCCAGTTTGACCCACCGAACCCACTTGACTGTGTTTTCAACTCGACCTGTCATGACCCGAACCCACTTGAATGTGTTTTCAAAGCGACATGTCATGACCCAAACCCATTTAACTATGTTTTCAAATGCAAAATTGTACTTTAAGTTGACCAAGTAAGTAAGTTATTTTCTTGAAAATGACTAAAAACTTGTTCACCTAATCACATGTGAGTTGCAACCAACAACATTAAGATCTAACAACAGAAAAAGGTTTCTACTCAACAATCTCTTTTCTTGGACCCACGGATGGAGAAGCAAGAGTGGGACCCGTAACCAAATAATCAAAACATATTATTCTCAATTTATCATCAACGAATACAATCGATGAAGATCCTTACCATAAATCGCCCAGATAGCTTTTCGCCTCTCAGGTGTCATTAGCAGCGTTCCTGTACACGTCACATTATAAATAATTCAGTTAAACAAATAAGTTTAAGAAAACAAATTTCAAATTATTTCAAGAAACTTAAGAAAAAAAATTCTAACCAACCTAAATAAAATGTTTTAGCATACTCTGCACAAACTTCACCACACCTATCATAAGCTTCACTCAACAAACCAAGTGTTCCAGGAAGCACAATATCCGGCTTCACCTCAATATCTTCTTTAGCTCTAATCTGATCTTTAACCAAAGCTGCTTGCTTTAAAACCACATCATAAACCAACTGTTCTGACGAAACAGCCAATTCATCCGTCGGATTACCCACCACCCTCGAAACCACATCCGATTTTCTTCCCAAGTTACTAAAACAATGCCTGGCATCTGCATTCATATTGCAGGAACTGCACTTATGTTTCTGACCAACATTCTTGATTTTCCTTGTCCTCAAAAAGTTTCTTGATTTTGTTAAATCTGCTAACTTGGTTGTCTCAAAGAATCCCAATCCATTGCAGAGCTCAGAATAATTAGATGAAACCATCCAAAACAAAGCAGCTGACATCCTAATTTTTTTTTTTTCTAAAAATGTGTTTTCTTTTTCTTTTTTTTTTTTATAAAAATCCCACTTCACATTTGGTGGAAAGATGATGAATTTCCAACAAAGGTTGCAAATTTATTCAAATTATGATTAAAATTCAAACCATACAGCAAAAGTGGAGAACACAACTCAAAGAAAATATGGATCTTTATGAGGATTATATACATATATACATGATCTTTCAACAGAGATACTTAAACAAATAAAATAAAATCACTTCAGTATATTCCAGTTTAAAAAAAATTATAATATGGGTATCAGTCATTTAATGGAAACTACGAAAAAAATAACATTACCAACATAACAGAAAAAGCAAACAATGACCGCTGAATTTAGACTCTGTCACCATAAGCTTCACACTCTTTTCTTGTTTTTGACAGTTAGGGTGTTAGTTTTATTAAAAAATTGTTTTTCTTTCCTTAATACATGGTTACTTACATGAACACGTATCGTGGAATGTGGTTTGTCATCTTAATCAACTTTAAAGTAAATTATATAAAAACCTTTTAATATGAGTAGTGCCCTTGTCCAACTCAGCTAGTTAAGAGTTCAAAACTAGAGATGGCAAACAAAAAATCTCGATCCTTTGGACTGTTGGAGATGTTGCCTTCAGCCCACTTATAGGCCCAAACCGTTTGAAGCCCAGTATGGTTAACTTGTTGAGCAAGATTAGCATAGGGTTTAAACCCTAATTTATGCCTATAAATAATCTCTTGTACTTGTAATATTTACGTATCACTCAATAATAAGAAACCCCAGTTGCCCCCGTGGACGTAGGTCAGTTTAGACCGAACCACGTAAATACTTGTGTTCGTGTGCGTGTGTGTGTTCTCGATCCTAACAACTGGTATCAGAGCTCGGGCTCTAGATCAGAGAAGAACACATACCAGTAACCACCCCAGCCGCCGCCACCACCTCAGCACCGCCACCCACCTCCGTCGACCAGAACCTTCTGCCGCCTCCCACCTTCAGCCGCCGCCACCCTAGCCACCTGCTAGGGTTCCGCCGCTGAACACCATCCTTCAGAGCCGCTGCCACTGCACCTAATCTGTCGATTAGGGTTTTGGCCGTCCACCATCTTGAACCGATTAAGGTTTCAGGTAGTCAACCATACTTACCGTCATCTCATTAAGCTTTGTGAGGAGCCTTCTTGTTTCTTGTGCCATAAAGAGAAAGAAGAAGACAAAGAGTTTATTTCTTTTATTGTGTTCTCGTTAATACATAAAGAGAAGAATAGTTTTGTTCTTTCTTGAAAGCCTACAAAGAATTAAAATATAAATCTTTTGTAGAGCTTTTCTTTTTGGTCAGTGCACACAAGAAAAAGGGGTTGGCTAGTTTCCTAGATATTTAGACAAGAGATAATGTCTGAAGAAGGAAAAGTCAAGGTTGAGAAGTTTGATGGGAAGAACTTTGGTTGGTGGAAGATGCAAATCAAGGATTTGCTTATACAGAAGGAGTTAGATGCTGCACTAGACCCTCCCCCTGAGACCATAACGAAAGAATGGACGAATCTTGACAAGAAAGCACAGTCAACGATTCGGCTTACTCTCTCCATGAATGTAGCTTACAACATTCTAGAACAAACCACAGCGCGTGGGATTATGGAAGCTTTGTCAGACATGTACGAGAAGCCGTCTCCTGCTAACAAAGTGTTTCTGATTCGAGAGTTAGTCAATATTCGTATGAAAGAGGGAAGTTCTGTTACTGAGCATATTAATTTATTTAAATCACATTTGACTCGTTTGTCTTCTGTGAATTTTAAGATAGATGATGAATTGCAGGCTTGTCTATTGTTATCCTCATTACCTGACAGCTGGTCAGGCACAATCACAGCAGTCACAGGGTCAGTTGAGACTCTCAGTTTTGGAAGAGTTCGTGATTTGTTACTGAATGAGGATTCCAGAAGAAGGAACAATGGAGAATCAAGCTCGTTGCTCAGTACTGAAGGAAGAGGGAGAAGTAATAACAGAGGAGGAAATAAGGGTAGATCGAAGTCAAAACGCAGGAGCAAGTCAAGACCTGGAAAGCCAAGGAAAGACATACAGTGTTGGAACTGTAAGGAGTTTGGGCATTTCAGAAGTCAGTGTTCTGAACCTGCGAGAGAGAAAAGGGAGGTGAATGCTACTACATCCTCAGATTCAGAGGATGCTCTTATTTGCTGTATCGAGAGTTCTGTTGAAGACTGGATTATGGATTCAGGAGCGTCTTTCCATGCTACGTTCAGCACGAAGAAGATGAAGAATCTACGAACAGGTAACTTTGGTAAAGTTCGTTTGGCTAATAATCAGAGTCTTGATATTACAGGAATTGGTGACATAGACCTTAAAACTCCATTGGGAACCATTTGGACCTTGAAGAATGTTCGGGTCATTCCTGGTTTGAAGAGGATGCTTATATCCATCGGTCAGCTTGATGATCAGGGATATGATGTTCACTTTGGTAGTGGACAATGGAGAGTTGTTAAGGGCAGTATGGTAGTTGCTAGAGGCAAGAAGAGAGGTAGTTTGTACATGGTTGAAGCATCAGCCAATGGGGTGAATGCAGTATCGAGTGACCAGAGTCAGACAAAGTTATGGCATCAAAGACTCGGGCACATGAGTGAAAAGGGGATGAAGATGCTTGTTGCCAGGGGAAAACTTCCAGAGTTGAAGAAGGTTGAGTCAGAATTTTGTGAACCGTGCATCCTAGGCAAGAAAAAGAAGGTGACTTTTGTGAAAACTGGGAGAGCACCGAAAGCTCAGAAATTGGAGCTTATTCACTCAGATGTATACGGACCGACATCAGTAGCTTCACTTGGAGGATCTCGCTACTTTGTGACCTTCATAGATGATTCAACACGCAAGGTATGGGTTTACTTTCTTAAACATAAATCTGAAGTTTTCGATACTTTTAAGAAATGGAAATCTGCTGTTGAACTTGAAACTGATTTGAAGGTGAAATGCTTGAAGTCGGATAACGGTGGTGAATATATCAGCAAGGAGTTTACAGATTATTGTGCTGATAGAGGGATCAAGATGATAAAAACAGTTCCAGGAACTCCGAAACAGAATGGAGTTGCAGAGAGGATGAACAGAACATTATGTGAAAGAGCCAGAAGTATGAGATTGAATGCAGGGCTCCCAAAGATGTTCTGGGCTGATGCAGTTAACACAGCAGCGCATCTTATCAACCGTGGACCCTCAGTACCGTTAGGATTCAAGCTTCCTCAAGAAGAATGGAAGGGTAAAGCAGTTGAGTATGATCACCTGAGAATCTTCGGGTGTAGTGCTTATGATATCAACCCTGAAGGTGACAAGTTGGATGCTAAAGCAAAGAAGTATATCTTCATTGGATATGGGGGTGATAAAATGGGCTACAGGCTTTGGGATTTTGAAAGCAGAAAGGTAGTCAGAAGCAAGCATGCTGAGTTCAATGAAGAAGAGTTATACAAAGACAGAAACTTAGATAAGTCAAAGGTTCAGAAAGAAACAGTTGAGTTTAGTGTTGAAAATCAGAAGAAAGAATCTGTCACAGAGCCCGTAACAGAATCTGAAGATGACACAGAACCTGAGACTGAAGATGGTGAGAATGAAGAGTCAGTGGGAGTTTCCAACAGTGGGAGTTCAGAGTCTGAAGACGAACAGTCTCCACAGCAGCCTGACCAGTCTGATACTTCGGTCAGGAGATCCACCAGAGTTTCTAAAGCGCCGGACAGGTACAGTCCCAGTCGCACCGGCCCCTCAGTTAATTATATTCTCTTGACAGAAAATGGTGAACCAGAGAGCTACTCTGAAGCAGTCAAGATGAAGGACTCGTTCCAGTGGGAGCGAGCAATGAAAGAAGAAATGAGTTCATTAGACAAGAACAAGACTTGGGTTCTTGTAAAGCTTCCGCCAGACAAGAAAGCTCTTCAGAATAAATGGGTTTTCAGGGTCAAAGATGAGCATGATGGTTCTAAACGGTATAAAGCCCGTTTAGTGGTCAAGGGATTTCAGCAGAAGAAGGGAGTTGATTATGATGAGATCTTCTCTCCAGTGGTGAAGATGACCACCATCAGGTTAGTTCTGAGTATTGTAGCAGCAGAGAATTTTCATCTAGAGCAGCTAGATGTGAAAACAGCATTTCTACATGGTGACCTTGATGAAGATATTTACATGGCACAGCCTGAGGGATTCCAGGTTATTGGAAAGGAAAATTGGGTGTGCAAGTTGAAGAAGAGTCTATATGGTCTGAAACAAGCGCCAAGGCAGTGGTACTTGAAGTTTGATAATTTCATGGTGAAGACCGGTTACAAGAGATGTGAAGCCGATCACTGTTGTTATCTGAAGAAGTTCAAGAGTTCGTATATCATTCTACTTCTGTATGTAGATGATATGTTGATTGCAGGATCAGATATGAATGAGATAAGCAAGTTGAAGAAGCAAATGTCCAAAGAATTCGAGATGAAGGATTTGGGTGCAGCTAAACAGATACTCGGGATGAGTATCACCAGGAGCAAGAAAGATGGATCTTTGACACTGTCCCAGGAGAAGTACATCGGGAAAGTGTTAGAGAAATTCGGTATTAACAGTGAGAAGACCAAGCCTAGAAACACACCCTTGGGGAGTCACCTCAAGCTTACCAAAGATCAGTGTCCCAGAACTGAAGAAGAAAAAGCTGATATGGCTAGAGTTCCGTATGCATCTGCAGTAGGTAGTTTGATGTACGCTATGGTGTGTACAAGACCTGACATAGCACACGCAGTCGGAGTTGTCAGTCGGTTTATGTCAAATCCGGGAAGAAAACATTGGGAAGCAGTTAAATGGGTACTTCGTTATTTGAAAGGAACATCAAAGAAGGGGTTATGTTTCAAAGGGAAGGATTCAGTTCTCAGAGGTTATACAGATGCTGACCTGGGTGGCTGCAAAGAGACATTTAAAAGCACCACAGGTTTTGTTTTCACAGTGGGAGGAACTGCAGTTAGTTGGATGTCCAGACTTCAGAAAAGCGTGGCTTTGTCCACAACAGAGGCAGAATACATGGCTATAGCTGAAGCTAGTAAGGAGCTAGTATGGTTGAAAGCTTTTCTAGAAGAGTTAGGGAAGAAGCAGACTGAGTGCTTGTTGCATTGTGACAATGAAAGTGCAGTGAAACTTGCCAAGAATCCTGTGTATCACAAGAAGACGAAGCACATCGGGATAAGGTATCACTTCGTGAGAGGATTGGTTGCTGATGGCACAATCAACTTGAAGAATATCTCAGGTGCTAAGAATCCAGCAGACATGTTCACTAAATGTGTGACGTTGGATAAGCTGAAGCTGTGTGGAGCTTCAGCTGGTCTCCAGGAATAATGTTGAGGAGATCGGGGTAACTGGAGGTGCATTGAAGATCAGAGGGTAGATCTTATTTACAGAAGTACAGAAGAGATGGTGCAGTTCGTGGTCCGAAGACACCAAGTGGGAGATTGTTGGAGATGTTGCCTTCAGCCCACTTATAGGCCCAAACCGTTTGAAGCCCAGTATGGTTAACTTGTTGAGCAAGATTAGCATAGGGTTTAAACCCTAATTTATGCCTATAAATAATCTCTTGTACTTGTAATATTTACGTATCACTCAATAATAAGAAACCCCAGTTGCCCCCGTGGACGTAGGTCAGTTTAGACCGAACCACGTAAATACTTGTGTTCGTGTGCGTGTGTGTGTTCTCGATCCTAACATGGACGCTATGCGACTGATTTGCGGACGTGTCGAGTCCCCATGGATCTGTGATGTTGACCTTTTGTTGATGTGGAGTTTGAAAGAATGGATCACGTTTGCCAATCGGTCGTATGTCTTCGGCGCGGATGATTTGAGTCAAATAGTTCAAAGATTTATTTGAAAACGCCATTTTAGAGGTATCTTCGAAATTTGTACACTTAATTTTTTTTCCCCAAAAACCAGTGTATACTGATCTAGTTAACAAAAGTCAACTGTAGGTGATGTTCGGACAAAGTCAGACTTAAAACGGGTCAAAAGTTGACTAACATTGACTTCCACACGTATGACAGATATATCACATATATGAGAGAAGTTCCACGCATAGGACTGATGTAACACACGTATGAGGACCACCCGTATGAAGAACAGGCGTATGAAAGGCACACGTTTGAGGATCTAGGCGTATGACAAGTGATACGCCTGATTAGTGACACGTATGAGTGTCATACGTGTAAAGAGTCACACGTATGATGTGATATGCGTGGATAATCAGGCGTATGACAACTGCTCAGGCGTATGATTGTTCTTCATGTTGATTTTGATGATTTTTGGTCAAAATGGGTATTCGGATGATCACATGATTAGGTTATGTGCGAGATATGATTCATAACAAGGTTCCAATGCCCAAATTGATTCAAAAACAACAATTATCATCCAAAATTATGAAAAACTATGAAGAACACAAAACTTATGGGTTTTATGCAAAATCTCATATCTTATTCAAATTAACGTTGTTTAACACCCAATTTTGATTCAATAAGTTTCCAAAACAACTTTGTAACATGAAACAACGATCAGATCATCAAAAAACATTCCAGGTTAATGATTTCAAGCCAAAAACCATGATGAACATAAACTTGAAGTTTTTCAAGCCAAAAACAACAATCAGATCATCAAAAAACATTCCATGTTAATGATTTCAAGCCAAAAACCATGATGGACATAAACTTTAAGTTTTTCCCAAAAATCTCAGATCTGATCCGTTTTGATGAAAATTTGATTTGGTTATGATCAAAAACAATTTCTAAACACAATTTCACAATCAAATCAATGATCAAAACATCAAACACACTAAAAAAATCTCTAAAAACCATGTTTATGCACCAAACGGGCCAAAACAAGTTTTCAATGAACAATTGCTCAAAAACCTTTCAGATCTGATGCAAACCACTATAACAACACGCGTGATATGACCTTTGGCTCTGATACCACTTGTAGGATCGACAAGAATTTAGCATCGTGCGCGTAATGGATTGAAGGCGGAATCAATGATCCGATTAGTTGTTACAGGTGTTTGTTTATGAGTTAGAATAATATGGAGATGATAGAGAGCACACACACAAAAACACACACTAAATGAGCAGCACCTTGTTAAGATTGGGCAAAAGTTACAAATGTGGTATTTATAAGGCATGGTTCATACGCCTGATTCATTACAAAATCCCTAAAATACCCCTACAACACTCTAAATGCTACCCGATAACATCCAAAACGTACACAAATGATCCTATTATAATGCCTACGACTAATATCAACCTATCACTAGCTAGGGACATACACGAAGTGCACTAACATAGTGCCTACTAAAATTTTTAGGTTTGGGTCGTGTCATGTATTTAGGTCAAATTGCAAACACGACATCTTTAACACCCTTGTTTGGCGGTAGGGTGTAAAAAAAACATGGTATATAAGCTATACCAGAAACACACAAACAAACCACCCACCCCCCACCCCCCCCCCCCCCCCCCCCCCCCCCCGCGGAAAAACGGGTTCGATACCCCGATCACTTTCTCTCCATAATTAGTTCCATGCCCGCCCAGTTATTTTCAATACCCTGTTTTATACCTTCTTAACCATACCCGGAACCCGTTTTTAAAACGGGCCACATCCCAATTTGGTCAATTGACTTGTTTGCTTCCACAGGGTTTCCGTCGCAGTTCCGGTGGTTACAGCGACAGACAGAGATGTCGGAAGCAGAAAACCTCAAAAACTTCATAGAATGGTCAACCACTCTCAAAATATCAGACTCTCACAATATCCACGTCAGCAAACACCACCAACACAATCATCAAACCCTTTCTTCTTGCTTGGGCCAATCTCTCTCCATATCCTATTTCCCTAACGCCGGCGGGTAACTAACCCCTCTTCAATTATTATTATATTAAAATTTTCAATTTTTATGTCTAATTTGTATTATTTAACCTTCAGGAGAGGATTATGTGCTGTTCGTGATCTTCACAGAGGCCAATTGATATTAAAAGTTCCAAAATCAGCTTTAATGACCTCCCAAACCCTAATGTTGAATGATCATAGGCTTGCTTTCTCTCTTTCTAAATATCATCTCTCTTCTACTCAGGTTTACTTATCTTATTGTTTGTTTAAGTTTAAGATTAGGCAGTTTATTCCGTTAACCGAGTTTATTATCTATCCTAGTTAGGAGCTGTTTGGTAGCCTCTTAGTGATTCCATTGACCTGTGAATCGGTCAGATGTAGTCGAGTGTCTTTGGCTCACTTATTACGATATCATTAGTTAGGTTTTTCACTAGTTTGTTAGCTTTGTGATCGACCTTTTCATTGTAATCTCTCGTGTAAAAAGATCTTGTTTTCATATGTTCAACGGAGATAAAATATTATTTTTAGCGGTGTTGTTTTGTTCTTCGTTTCATTTCTTTCGATATTGATGTGAATTATTGGATATCATGTTTTTTCAAAGTTGATACTACAATACAATAATCCATGAGTGCATTCTGTAGGTAGCTTTCGTTTCATGGAATGTAATGGAAATGGAATTCGTGTCGTAACTGTAATTTGATTTGGAATTTAGGTGTGTTTGTTTCACATAATGAACGTAATCTGGATGTAATTGGAACGTAGATTCCATTATGTATATTGTTGTTTAATTACAATTCCTTCTTTTGTTGAAATGAACAACAAAATAATGGAATATACATTCCAATTCCATCCGGATTTATATCCGTGAAACGAACATTACTTAAATCTCCATGGTGGTTCTTACCTTGCAGAGCTGCTTCGGCTACAATTGAGCACATTTAGTTTTAAAAAAGTCATGAATGAGAGTAAGACTGAAGCATTTTATGGTGCAGATATTGACTGTTGCGTTGTTGAATGAAGTTTCTAAAGGGAAAAGGTCTTGGTGGTACCCGTATTTGACGCAGTTTCCTTCTGGTTATGATATATTAGCAAGTTTTGATCAGTTTGAGAGACAAGCTTTGCAAGTGAGAATACATTTTTTTTTAATTTTTGTTTATGAGTATGTAAAGAGTCACATTGCTTGAATGAAATATGTTATTCTGAAGAGTTTTAAGTAAACTGTAGGTGGATGATGCTATTTGGGCTGCAGAGAGGGCGTTGGAGAAGACAAAAATGGAGTGGGAAAGTGCGACTGCTGTTATGGAAGAGCTTATGTTCAAACCACATTACATGAGCTTCAAGGCGTGGATCTGGGCTTCTGCATCCGTAAGTGTTTAATGATATTGATAAGCTTTTATTGATATTTATGTTTGTCACAGTTATATTTTTATCATGTTTAACACTCATTTGAGATGTAATGGTATATGATTATGGTTTTTTATGTGAAGATATCTTCCCGCACAATGCATATTCCATGGGATTCCGCTGGTTGTTTTTGTCCGGTGGGTGATTTTTTCAATTATGCTGCACCTGAAGATGAGCAAGTTCTCCATGAAGATTTAACAGCTGCTGACATGGCTGCCAAGCCACTGAGGTTGACAGACGGTGTATTTGAAGAAGAATCCGATGCATACTGCTTCTATGCTAGAAGAAGCTACAAGAAAGGCGACCAGGTATTGCTTTACAATATTGATAAACTTTGAAGCGTAAATTGTTTAATGAAATTTATATTATTTGTTGCTCTTATTGCAGGTTTTATTGAGCTATGGAACATATACTAATTTAGAACTTCTAGAACACTATGGTTTTATTTTAGATACGAACCCGAATGACAAAGCGTATGTTCCTTTACCCTCTGATATCTATTCTCTATGTTCATGGCCATTAGATTCGCTATACATTCACCAAAATGGTAAACCGTCTTTTGCTCTGCTTGCTGTTATGCGATTATGGGCGACACCAACACACTTACAGAAATCAGTGCGACATCTTGCTTATTCTGGATCAATAATATCAAATGAAAATGAAATTATTGTTCTGGAATGGTTATCAAAGAAATGTAGTCTTGTTTTGAAGAGTTTACCAACATCTGTTGACGAAGATGAGTTATTGTTGTCTGTTATGGATAAAAACTTTGGGTCAGTAATGGAGGTCAAGGATGAATTGTTAGGATTGACGGATGAGAGTCGCACGTTCCTGAAAGTAAACGGTTTACTTGAAGATGAAATTAGTGATGGCATGGCTTTGCCCAGAAAGACAATAAGGTCGATGGATAAATGGAAATTGGCGATTTGGTGGAGGCTAAAGTATAAAATGATGTTACATGATTGTATTTCATATTGTGCAAGGGTAATAAATGATTTTTCTTGAGAACATATGGATATCGTACTTGTTTGTGACCTTTTTGGTTGTTGGTAAGAGTAATAGCAGCCGGTCTTGGTGATGATGCGGAGCAGCGGAAGTGCGTTGAGTGAAGATCAAACGACTGTCTTCATCCAGGTACCCGTTACATGATCATCACATATCTCCATTTCATCAAACGCCAATATATTGTTATTATATGACAACTAACTAATGTTTTAAACAGAAAATAAGTTAAAACACATACTAATTTCAGTATTTTAGAAATCATTAACTATAACCATATGTTTGTGCTGAACTCCTAACCACTTGAATAGGCGAATAGCTACAACCTTTACAATTACCATAGTTGAAATCTAATGTTTTAAAAGTCATTGCTTAGGTATGCTTAAGCATGTGCAGCTTAATCAGCCATTTAACTCATCTTAGTGCCAAGAGATGATTTGTACACCATGCTTACAATATGCTCAAGGCGCTTCTAGACGCTTAGGTTTTGAAAGTCGAGGCAAGGGCATCCAAGTACGTGAGGCGCCATGTATTCATTATATGTGTAGCTTAATTCTAGATTAACATTTTCACTTACCTGTAGCAACATTCTCTACTTGTTAATCCTTAAATTATTCCGACTTATAATAATAAAAAGAAATACACGCAATTTGTTGATAAATAAGTTATGATTTTATTGTACAACCAAAGATGCTTAGAAGATAAAAAGAGATTAGAGGTTCCTTTAAACTTTGGTGGTAAAAGATTTGACAAGTTAAATTGACAATATGGACGTTCAACATACATTTCCTTACAACCTCAAACTATGTTTGATTTCAGTGTTAAAAGCATTTGTATATGTTTTGAGCATGGTCTCAAAAACCAAACCCCGGGTCAAACAATGAACCGGTAACTCAACAAAATTAGACTGACGAGAACAAAAGCATACTGAAAGAAGTTAAAACTATTCAAGCGTGAGAATGTAATTCTCTTTAGCATAGTTATCATTATCCATTAAAACATTTTATAAGTTTGACATGCATCTGGTTTAACGTTTCAACTTTAAGCCGTTGTATTTTTGAAACCAAAGTTTATAAACAGAATGTATTTGATGTAGAGGTGCACACATCGTTTTTCTTTTTAAACTGAAACCGGCTTTTTAAAACTGTTCTTTTTTTTTTGTAGGGGACAAACTGATTATCTAAAACCGTTTTTTAATGAAACCCCCAAGCCTAAACAACCAAGTTAGTGAAAAAAATGCAAATTGTAAAAGTCAAAGTATTAAAAACGTAAATTATAAATGATAAATAGAAAAGACTAAAAGTGCCAATACCGTATTTATAAATTTACTTGTGTTATCACTTTTACATACAAAGGGGTTGTATCATTAACAAGACCTAATGCTTCAATCAAATGTAAAAAGAAAAAAAAAAATCAAGAGGCTGACACTTAGACTATTAGGTGTGGAGGAGGCCCATCATCCATGATGGTCCTCCACCTCAGCTGCCACGTCAGCGTGGGGTAGGAGCATCCATGAGATGATGGTCCTAACGGTGTGGAGAGGCCCATCATCATTTAATGCTATTTTTTTTATTAAATAATATTATTAATAATATAAAAAGTAAAGATGTATTTAAATAAAAAACAAACACTTAAATAAAAAAAAGTACTCCTAAAATTTTTAAAACGTCCAACACTTAAATAAATAAAAAAACGTACACTACAAATTAAAAAAAACAAACACTTAATAAAAATAAAAAACAAAGCGATCCTTCATCTTGAGCAACACGGGACGGTCTGCTTCGGGGTATTCGTTGATGTCTGCTGTCATTATTCGTCATTCTTCTATTTGCCTATCTTCATTCTTTTGGCGAACGCTTTCCTCCACCCTCTTTTGCTTTAAGCGAAGCTTTTCTTCGACCTCACGTTCCTTCAATTTCTTCTTCTCCGCTTGAGTTTCGCTAAAGGTATTTTTGAAAGATGCCAATTCAGCGACCAAACCTTCAAGCATTGACCCGCTCCCACTCCCTGACGCGGCTTGTTTTTTTGCAGCCGCTTGCTTTTTAGCTTTGTCCCTCCTTGTGGGTCGTTCCTCCTCTTGAACTTGAACGGTATTATCCTCCAACTCTGGGTCTGGGTCGTCGTTTATATTTATTTGACAACGACCGGTCGACCCGCCTCCCATGCTATAATCGCCCGACTCTGAAGTTTTGGTTCGCTTGACGCTTGCAACCTCGTTTGGAACCGGTGCCCATTTGGCACTTGTCTTCAAAACCGTCCATGCACGAACATGGGGAAAAACATGGCGATGCTTGTCTTCATATTTACGCATCGCCTCCTTGAAAATCATTTCCTCGTTAAACCCACTTGGAGGATTCACATACAACGGGTTATAAAACTTGATGAACTTCCCGATTGTAGTATTCATTTTCCTCCACTTAGAACTTATGGCCTCTTGTTTGCAATAAACTCCTTGCTCCATCAGGTCGTGAAATTTCTTTCCTACTTCAAGGTATAAACTGTCTCCCGTTTGATTAGTACCTACATTTTTAAATAAAACGTATATTAGAGAAAAAAAATGTAACAAGTATTGTATAGTAATAAAAAAATTAAAAGTAACAAATATTGTATAGTAATAAAAAAATTAAATGTAACAAGTATTGTATAGTGATAAAAAAATTAAATGTAACAAATATCGTAATTTTTTTACCAATTATGGGATCTTTCGAAGTAGCCAAATAGGCCTTCGCTAAAGCTTCTTCTTCTATTTTCGTTCATGGGAGTTTTTTGGACGACCCTTCTTCTTTATCTTGACCTTGCTTTTTTTCCCCTTCCCCTTCGAACGTTCGACTTGTGTTTCGGGCACAACCTCCTCCACCTCATCTTCTTCTTCATCTTCGGGTTCAAAAAATGGGTTGTCGTTGTGGTTTTTGTGACGTTTGTGTTTGGAGAGATGGGTGGAATGGCGGAGTTTGCAAAAGTTGGGTAAAAGATTGAGGGTTATGGTGCATTTGCATATGACTAAATTGGTTAAAAGTAGTGGGGCTTTGGTGCATTTGGGAATATTGGGAGAAAGGGTTGGGACTTTGTTGGAAACCCGAAAATGTAGCCCAAGTTGGATCAATTGGCATCGTGTAACCCGGTGTCGTGAACGGGTTTGGAGTCAGGTTGTTTTGATTACGTTGTGGTGTTTGATTCGGGTTTGGGTTGTTTTGGTAGGGATCCATTGCAAAATATAAAAAATATGAATGAGAGAGAAGTATATTTATAAAAGGAGTGGTTGATTGTGGGGAAATATGGAATATATGTTGGGTTTATATAGGATTTAAAAAAGTTTTTTTTTTTAAACGGTCGAATACCCCTCAAACGGTCACATCCCCAACGGTCCTTTCTCAATTTTTGGCCCGGCATGAACGGCAACACAATGCCTCCTATGCCGCCCCTAGCCCATGCCGCCCTAGGGGGGTGGTGTAGCGAGGCCCGGCAACACAATGCCTCCCCTATGCCGCCCCCCACACCAACCAGTCTTATGGGATACAGTTCTTGACACTTCACTGGTTAGGAGTTAGACTTGTTCATACGAGTCCAAAGCATGGTGAAACAAGATACTTAGGATCATATGCCAGAACGAAATAACTTGTCTTTAGAATCAAAATGTCCCACGCCGCTCACATTAAGAGTCAGCTGCATACATAAAACTCTAGTAAATCAACAAGTAATTGGATTAATTCTTAAATCCAATAACATATGATGCAATCTAAAATATTAGTGACTCGTTTAAGAAAAAGTTAATAATATGATGAACCATATAACGCTGTGACACTTTATGTTAATAATATAGAATGATTTTTTTGTATTTTTTTTAAATACATTAATGAATAGCTTGTTTAACTCTTCAAAATATTTAGCTCGTTTATAACTCCTTGAAGTATTTACCATCCTAATTAACGAACAAATATTGAAGCTGAGTGAAGTTTTGGTAGACATTGGTATAATAATTAAGTATGCTATGACATCTTAAAAAGAAATGTAGAAAACAAGATTGAACCACAAGACTTATGTCCTTCAAACTAAGAATCAAAACATGTCCCCAACAACAAAATTCCTTTCTTATTGTCCACAAACATTTCTCAAAACCATCTCTTCCCAAATGCTTGACAAAACCATAAGCAAAGCAATCTTTTTTATACAAACCAATCAATCTAACATTATACACATTTGCCTATCCTATAAATCCCACAAACTTCCTCCATCCTAATCAAATAAACTCAAATACTTGCTTTGCATTCTTAATTATCATCTCATCACATCATGGCAGCTGCTTCGAGTTCATCCATCATGAAACGATCTGACTCAATAGTCGACGCCATGCCAGACGCCTTGAGGCAGAGCCGCTATCACATGAAAAAATGTTTTCTGAAATATGTTGAGAAAGGAAACCGGATGATGAAACGACAACATCTCATGCAAGAAATGGAGACCGTCATTGAGGACAAGGACGAAAAGGCTCGGCTCTTGGACAGCTTAATCGGCTACTTCTTGTGCACAACTCAGGTCTTATACCATATATATACATATTCATATACATAGACATTATTTCTATACTTTCTATAAATGAAATATATTTGGTATAACAGGAAGCAGCTGTTGTCCCTCCTTATATTGCCTTAGCTATTAGGCCGAATCCCGGATCATGGGAGTTTGTTAAAGTCAACTCTAACGATCTATCGGTTGAAGGGATCACTGCCACCGATTACTTGAAGTTCAAGGAAACGATCGTTGATGAGACATGGTATATATACATATTGTTTTGTTGAAAACATACATAACTTCTAATAATGTTCAAATCTTTCAGGGCTAACGACGAAAACTCATTGGAGATTGACTTCGGGTCAATGGACTTTAATCTGCCTAACATGTGTTTACCTGATTCGATTGGTAACGGAATTGACTTCACATCAAAGTTCATCACTTCTAAGCTTTATGCACAATCTAGCAGCCAACAGCAGCTTGTTGATTACTTGCTCTCATTAAATCATCAAGGAGAAGTATGCAATGATCTAAAACATATATAACTTATATAAAACTCATAGGTTTTATTATTAGTTTTGTAACATTTGCATAATCAAATGTGCAGAACCTTATGATCAATGACACACTTAACACAGTTTCAAAACTTAAAGCGGCTCTAATCGTGGCTCATGCCTCCCTTTCTTCGTTACCCAACGACACGCCATATCAAAGCTTCGAGCTTAGGTAAAGTTTAAACTTTAAATCTTTAATTCTTATTTATATACTTTTCCTTAAACTTAACCACATGAAGCTTGAAACAACGATGCGCATATACAGATTCAAAGAGTGGGGGTTTGAGAAGGGATGGGGCGATAATGCACAACGAACAAGGGAAACCGTTCGGTGTCTTTTGGAGGTTCTTCAAGCACCCGACCCTGTAAACCTCGAGGCTCTTTTCAGCCGGATTCCAAACATATTCAACGTCGTTTTGTTTTCTATCCATGGGTATTTTGGTCAGTCCAATGTTCTTGGCTTGCCCGATACCGGCGGCCAGGTAGTTTATGTTTTGGATCAAGTGGTAGCTATGGAAGAAGAATTACTCATGAGGATCAAACAACAAGGACTCAACTTCAAGCCTCAAATACTTGTGGTAAGAAAAACACCACTGCTGGACCAAACAAACCGGTTTAGTTCCTATGGGCTAAACCATTTGTTGGACCAGCTAGCGAGTAGTGGTTGAACCGGTGACCAATTCCATGGCCATTGATGGTTGCAACCTAGGGATGAGATTTTTTAGCCGAATACTGGTACCGTCAGCTATCATACCCACCAAACACCAATAGTAACAATACCAAATTTTGTTTCAAACAATTTCGGTTTAGGTATTTTTTGGCATTGTCAATGATACCGGGGTACCAGTACCAGTACCAATACCGATCTCATCCCTAGGACCCACTCACAATCTCAAATCACTCAATCCTTGGCACCAAATTTTTAAATTTTACTAATCAATATTTGTTCACATTTTGACCCGAATTAAACAGGTGACCCGACTTCTTCCTGATGCAAAAGGAACAAAATGCAGCCAGTCACTTGAACCAGTAACAAACACAAAGCATTCAAACATACTAAGGATTCCATTCAGGACAGAAAATGGTGTTCTACGTAAATGGGTATCTAGATTCGATATCTATCCATACCTCGAAAACTTCACTCAAGTATATCCTTGATCTCTCAATTCTAATGTCTAATAAGTGTTGGTGTTCAGTTTTGTGCTGTTCATAACATTTTGACTACTCAAACTTAATTAATAGGATGCAAGTGCAAAAATCATTGAAATGATGGAAGGAAAACCGGATCTAATAATCGGAAACTATACTGATGGAAATTTGGTTGCGTCTCTTATGGCGAACAAACTCGGAACCACATTGGTATGAAAATGTTTATACAAACGTTATAAATATTTATTATGTACATTGTGCGACCCACTGGCGATTAATCGGGATAAATATGGATTAATCGGGATTAATATGGAATTGGTACTTTTGTATATATACACAAATGTTTTGTAAACTTTATATATAATTTTTCAATCTTTTTTATTAGATTGGATTAATAACTATCAACTGTATAATTTTCCAAATAAGTCAAAGATTTTGACCAATTTTCACTGAAAGTTGACTTATTTTGACTGGCTTTGACTGATTACCAATTTTAGGTCCAACTAGGTGAAAATTAATATGTAAATGCCCATTTCAGACTAATCAGCGATTAATCCCGATTTTTACAACACGGGTGCATATAATCAAATTGACTATAAATTTTGGCAAATTTACAGGGAACAATTGCACATGCTTTAGAGAAAACTAAATATGAAGACTCAGACATGAATTGGAAGCAGTTGGATTCAAAGTATCACTTTTCATGTCAGTTTACAGCGGATATGATTGCGATGAATTCGGCTGATTTTATTATTACCAGTACTTTTCAAGAGATTGCTGGAAGGTTTGATATTAAAATGCAATTAAATTGCTTGTTTTGTTGCTGATTTTGATTGAAAAACTGTTTTTGTTGTTGTTGTTGTTGTTTTCAGTAAAGATAGGCCTGGACAATATGAAAGCCATGGAGCTTTTACACTTCCAGGCTTGTACAGAGTTGTTTCGGGCATTAATGTGTTCGATCCTAAGTTCAATATTGCTTCTCCTGGAGCTGATCAAACTGTTTACTTTCCGTATACTGAAACAGAGAAACGTTTCACCAGATTTCGGCCTGCCATAGAGGAGTTGCTCTTTAGTAAAGTTGAAAATGAAGAGCATATGTAAGATGGATGCATGTTATTGATTTTATGTTATTTGTAATGATACTTTGATTATGTACTTAACATGTTAACATCATTGATAATATTAACAGTGGATACTTAGAAGACAAAAACAAACCGATCATTTTCTCAATGGCACGGCTTGACACTGTGAAGAACATCACAGGACTAACCGAATGGTTTGGACAGAATAAGAGGCTTAGGAGCTTGGTTAATCTTGTTGTTGTGGCTGGTTTTTTTGATCCGTCGAAATCAAAAGATAGAGAAGAAATAGCGGAAATAAAGAAAATGCATTTGTTCATAGAGAAATATCAGCTTAAGGGTCAAATAAGATGGATAGCTGCACAGACTGATAAGAACAGGAACAGTGAGCTTTACCGTTTTATTGCTGACTCAAAGGGTGCGTTCGTGCAGCCGGCTTTGTATGAAGCGTTTGGGCTCACGGTTATTGAGGCTATGAACTGTGGTTTACCGACTTTTGCAACTAATCAAGGTGGTCCAGCTGAGATTATTGTTGACGGTGTCTCTGGCTTCCAGATTGATCCTAACCATGGTGATGAGTCCAGCAACAAGATCGCCGACTTTTTCCAGAAATGTAAAGAAGATCCCGGGTACTGGAACAGAATTTCAGAAGGCGGTTTGAAGCGTATATACGAATGGTAGTTGACTATCTGAGCCTTGATATATATGGTAGTTGAAAATTGAAATTAAATCGTCGTTAGTTAACAGTTTCTGATTTTTCAGCTATACTTGGAAGATTTACGCGAATAAAGTGTTGAATATGGGGAACATTTACTCGTTTTGGAGGCGGTTAAACAAGGAACAGAAAGAAGCCAAACAAAGATACATTGAACTATTCTACAATCTACACTACAAGAACTTGGTATATATCATTTAATTCATTTTCATTGAATAAAACAAGTTTAGTTATCAAAAGAAAGGGTTTATATAAATTGTTTTTGCATATTATCAATGTCACAGGTTAGGACAGTGCCCATTGCTAGTGATGAAGCTCAACCTGCACCAGCGCCAAGGCCAAAACCGACAACACAGCCTACAACAAGGCGAGTTATCGAAACATTTCTTAATTTATAGCAAAAATATTGATCTTTTATAAAAAAAAAAATATAGTAAACGAACAACAAACTGATAAACTCTTTTTCCCCTTATTTTCCTAACAGGCGTACGAAATCCATGCTGCAAAGGTAATTCTATAACCCGTCTTTGACATAAAGAAAACAAGTTTTGGATGACACGCTAAAGCTTGATACGTATTCTTTCTTACTTTATTTCAGGCTGTTAGGAGCTTAAAGGATTGATGGCAATGCACCACAGTTAACTTCATGTGACTTCATAACAAAAAGATTTGTATACATAGAAAATACATGATTAAATAAAAAATATAAAACGCCTGTGAACCGTCTTTGAATGATAGATAACATGTATAATAAGAAGCGAAATAATGAAATTCACATTCTTTGTCTATGCTGTCTATTTCTCTAGAAACTGAATTCTTAACCCGAATTGAGATTGAATACACACTTTTAATATGAAAAATGGATCAAAAATCTAAACCATGGTAAAGTTTGGATGCCTTAAGTTCTTTAGTCACGTTAAAGTACCGAATCACATCAAGCCATTGATCCCATCGTTTGAGCCTGTGAACGGCTATTGTATTGGGAATAAGCTCGTGCGAGCATCTCCCATTTGTACCTGGATAATCATACATGGCAGGCTTGTTAGAAAACCTGTTTCTTGCTTTATGTCCTGCATTTAACCATCTTCCAACCACTTTATCCTCAGGACCAAAAGTGTCGTTTTTAGGAATATCCGAATTTGCAATCCATTCCACCAAGTCCCATGATAAAACAAACCCCATTCCCGACATATACGACACAAAGGGATTCATACTTTGACAAGGGATCACAAACCCGTAGTATAAATCCGATCTTGGTAGTGGCTGCAGTGATAATGCCAGTGGCAAAAGCCGAAAAAACACATCATCATCCGCCTTCATGACATAATCATAAGATTGAGATAGAATGTGTGGAAGTGAAGAGAAGTATGTATATGTTTTCCCATTGTTCATGTTTTCAAAACAATTGAGAATGATGATGTCGTTGAATCTGAGGATCTCTAGCGATATCAGAACTCTTTGCTCTTGTTTTGTGAGGTTGCAGAATACAAACTTGATGTCTATTTGCGCGAACGGATGGGACTGGATTCCATAAATGAGGCGAAGGAAATGGCGGCGATCATAATTATCTGCTCGAGTTAGGATTCCTATCAGGAGACTGAATTGCTTTGGTGATGTTAGATTTTGGACATTCGATGAGTATAAAAACGGGGTTTTTACACAAAGGTTGAAGACGATGAAGATCGCAATAAGGAGAGCCGAAACCATTAAAGGTAACATAGAGAAAACAAGCCGTTTTTTATTCATTTTCGACACAGGGTTGTCTGGATTCATGATGTTGCTTATGCTTGTCTAGTGCTTGCAGAAAGTTTGCTTTTCATAAATTTCATGCTTTATGCATCTACAAAATTTGGTTAAAGGAGGATTTCTGGTGAAAAAGTGAATCTTGAAGTGTGTTTCACATGTTCCACAAGGTTCATGTGAAGGTTATTTGGCATACTACATATATTAATCATGATATATTTTATAATAATTGAGTTAATTTTAATACTTATATTTGGTAAATGGGTTGATCTTTATCTACTTAAATTATACCTCTTTATTATGGTTTATGTCTATAACACAAATATTATTCAACATCAGTACAATATTTGGTTTCCTCTGTTTCTAAAACTCTGTTTTATTAATAGTGTAATATAATTCGGGTCGCCACTAATTTTATAAACACAAAGTAACAAAGCAGAGTCTCTAGTAAGAAAAAAATCATTGACAATGTCTTCTATGTGCAGGCTATCGTAGTTGGCTCCATGGCAGTAAAAGTATCGCGGTTGCAGTTTTCAAGACCAAGGATTGTAACCTCTTCTCCCTGCATTCATATTAATGTACAAAATATATAAGTTAAAATGCAACATTATATGACTGATCATAGGATTTCAAGTACCTTTAGGAGGTTTCTAAAGTAAGTTGTCGTGTAACTCCCCGTTGGAAATAGCATTTCTATTAGGTCTGCAAGGACTAGCTGCGGTTGGGATACTGCTCCATCGAACCAATCTTCAAAACAAATGAAGATAATATCAAGTTGATTTCAATGATGCATTATAAGATTGTTATTGTATTGGTTAGCGTTCATAAACTCATAATGCTTCGTTAGAACATACCAAGAGCCATGTCAGTTGAAAGGCGTTTATCATGTCTCCACACACTTTCATGTGAAAGAAAAGCTAAACAAGATTGATCCTCTATATTGAGGTTTTGAAGAAACATGGTTCCATTGTAGTCAAACGGGTCTGGAGTTAACGTTCCATCAATCAACACATCTACAGTCTAAAAAATAATAATAATAATAATAATAAGAATCGGTCTGAGTATATGTTTAACAACGAATATGAATATGATTGAGTGAAACTTACACATAAGATAGCATGAAGTTGTTCCATTTCTTCAATAGATGTTATGTTGTATGTTATTTGGTTTATGGACGCATCCAAGTTCTCTCCACCCGCATCTTCTATATACTATTGTACAAGTAACATAATGTTAGGTTTTGACGGTTAGTTTAATGACAGTTATTTGAAAAGCAAACCTTTAGCTTGTATGCATCTTTGGTGAAAGTCCAAACACCCTGCAACAACACAAAGATATGATGTAGATGGAGATGTATGCCTTTATATTCCTTAGAAATAGTTTCTAGCATTATCAAAGTAGACTTGATAAAGTTTGCCATGGTACCGTCCCTTTTACTACCCCCCCCCCCCCCCAAATAAAAAAAATGCAGGTTCTGTACATGGAAAACATATCGTTTTCTATAAAAGCATAAATACCATACTTACATCATTAAACTCCATCCAAGCCACTATGGGTCGGATTTTTTTGCTTGCAGCCGATTTAACCAAGCACTGGTAATTGCTTTTCACCTGCAAATTTACAAGCATAAAATGTAACAAGCATATGGCCAGTTATGACCGGTGGCACTCTCGCCCCACTGTCACTTTTGATCAATTGTTAAAGATTCGAGTTCATCAATAGATATATAGAAAACCAGACAATGCTCTCACTTACAGCATCATAGATTTCATTAGCTCTCGTTTCCACATTTGCAAAAACTCCCAAGTACTTGATCCACTCGGCCCTCTAACAAACCAACGACTCATAATCATGAGATATCTAAGACTCTAGAGAGTAAAAAATATTTGTGGGGTGTTTGGGATTGCGTTTTAAAAGTGATCATCTAATATTGGATACTCGTAAACAATGTCATCACTTTTAACAAACGCAATGCCAAACGCCCTCTTAAAGATATAGAGACAAGGAGGTACTTGTAGAGGAGTTTGCTCGCCAATGGGGACAAATGTAACGTAGTTGCACGACTGAGTTTGTTGATTGGAGTTATAGTTGATAAAATGTGCGGTATAATTAGAAAATTGTTGCGGCTCAGTTTTGTTGAGCATTTGAAGTTCTCCCTCATTATATAGTTTAAGGAGACATGGAGAAGCTATCCTTTCTGATGTGATGCCTTTCAATGATGGCATGAGCCCTAGAAGCTGTTCATGTTTTTGGCAATCCGATTACTAGCTCAAAGTAGCAAATATTTAACGTAACCCAATTTTTGGATTTGGTAAACGACAGTTTGTTTGTGACACGTCATGTAAACATGACATGACGTTAGACAACGTTAAAAACTAGTTATTGTTTGGGGTAACGGGTTAACATGCTAATAAATTACTAAAACATGTGTAACTGGTTCAACATATTTACGACATGCCTATTTAACATGTTTGGCATATCATGTTAAAGAGGTTATAGGTTGACATGACCCGTTAATCAAAATGGTTTCAAATAATTCGTTAGATTTTTATAATAGCCAACACTTAATTATCTCAAAGAAAAGGGCATGATATAATCATTATAAATATGATGAAATTATAAAATTCTTATAATGCACTTATACGTAGTGTGTCACACATGCGGTCAAGTTAGAAACATAGTATATAGAGAACGATAAGACTTACAAACAAATGGATAATCTCACCTCAAAGAATGAAACTGCATAAATTTAAACAAAACAACCATAAATGAACTATACAATATAATTATCACATACATATTTGGAATATAATTTCCTTGGTTGTTTATATGTCAGATTTAATTTATAAAGAAATAAGACATATAATTTAAAAATGAACCTGGAAAATAACTGACATCCATGGAGAAGTTCGCTAATGGGATGACAAATGATTTGATCCTTGGCGTGCAATATTTGGTCTTTATCGCCATCTTTGAGTCACTCTGCAAAGTATTAAAAATAATAGCTCACAAGTTCAAATATATGAATTTTTCTAAGTGCAACTATAAACTGTTTAAAGAAAAACTCTGGGCCCTCGAGGATGTTAAACCTAGGGTTGTCGCCCTCCTTGCCCACCCCATCGCCAGCCTTGATTATATGTGTATGTTGGGGTCGTAGAACAAAAACTACATTAATTTGAGAGTCATGTGAATCACTTTCAGATTGAATCAATTCGAAGGTACACTCGAATTTCTCAATTGGATAACACTCTATTAAAAATATTAATATATATTTGTATATTTAGTAAATTGATAATGTATTGATTGTAACCAAATCTCCACCATATTAGGAGATCATCTTTTGTATTATAAATATTGTCAATATCAATGAAACATTCAAGGGTTTCAGTATCTTTCATGGTATCAAGAGTCTAGGTTCCCCAACCCTAGGCCACCCTCCTCAATCGTTCGCCCACTGCGATCGATCTCCCACCTTCCGCTGTCTCCTTTACCTCTTCTCCTCGGCGCCGTTTTTCTTCTTCCTTAATGGCGTCCTCTTCCTCCTACCTTCACCCTGCCCTTGCAGTCACCAATATCAAATCCAACATCCCTATCATACTCGAAAAAGACTCTCCCTCCTACACCACATGGAAGGAACTCTTCCAGGTCCACTGCGAAGCCTATGAGGTCGCTGACCATCTCCTTCCACGACCTGCACCCACCCGCATTCCTCCCTCTTCCTCTGACCCTGCAGCCGTGGCCAAGGCGGAGGCGGCAGCCCTTGCTGCCGACCAGTTATGGTCCCGTCTTGACGCGTTGGTCAAGCAATGGATTTATGCTACCCTATCCCAACCTCTTCTTCGCATTATTATCCAACCCGGACAGACCGCTTATGAGGCTTGGATGGCCGTCGAACACGAATTTAACGACAACCAAAATACTCGTGCCATCTTCCTCGGTCAAGAGTTTGCCAATCTCTGTCTTGAAAATTTCTCATCCATGTCGGACTATTGTGATCATGCCAAGCTACTAGCCGAACAACTTGCCACTGTCGGGTCGCCGGTTGACAACCGAATGCTTGTTCTCAAAGTGCTTACCGGTCTTACGGAACAATACGATAGCATCTCAACGGTCCTTCAGAACCGTGATCCCCTTCCACCGTTTAGTGAGGTCCGTTCCCGCCTCACAATGGAGGAAAATAAAAAGAAACGCCAACTTACCCGGGCATCGCAGTCGGCTTCGACCGCCCTCGCTGCCACTTCTCACACTCAACCCAGACAACCCTTTTCCCAGCCCAATAACCCTACTGCCGCTACCCAGCCCACTGCTTCCAATCCTCGGCCCAGAAATACTCGGGGTAGGGGACGAGGCAGGCCCAACTCGAACCAGCCCAGAAACACCTCCAACACCCCTTCTGGCCCAAACCACCCGTATATTATTTTTCCTCAGAACTGGACCGCGGCTCAATGGGCTTCTGTCCTGAAAAACACTACTTTATTTTTCCTCAGGTACAACGTGGTCACGTTCGCGTTTTACACGTCCCCTCACGACATCAGATAGCAGACATCTTTACTAAAGGACTCCCTCGCGTACTGTTTGAAGATTTTCGGTCCAGTCTCAGCATCGGTCCACCCGACGATTCGACTGCGGGGGTGTATTAATATATATTTGTATATTTAGTAAATTGATAATGTATTGATTGTAACCAAATCTCCACCATATTAGGAGATCATCTTTTGTATTATAAATATTGTCAATATCAATGAAACATTCAAGGGTTTCAGTATCTTTCAAAAAAAATATCGAAGAACAAAGTATGAAATCTTTATGATTTCGTGAACGAAGGAGCCAAACCAAAAGGATCAATTTTGTATTTGATTGTTGTGGGGCTTGTAACTGCTATCAAGCAACATATTAAGCATTTTCATTTTTTGTAATTCAATTTTCTGTATCCCTTGGGCCTTGCTTCTAGGGACTCTATCCTCGGACATTGCCCCTAAGAACCAGCGAGGCTCCTAGGAATATAAAACCATAATAAACTCTAACAAGTGTGTACTTCGGATTCTTTTAACTTGTTTGATATATGTTGTGATACACTTTGGTTAAAACAAGTTAATCTAATTACATTAAAATCATCAACACAATAAATATGAGGGTTAATATGGTTTTCACCATTCCCTACATATTAAAATTTTTTTATATACAATACTAAATGGTTTCTCAAACTTGGTAAAGGTAGCAAGATTGAAGCCCTTATGGGTCACCATGCACCAAATTATAACAAAATACGGATAAACAAGTTCTAGTTAAAAATATCTAGAATTTTAATTTACATTTAGGAACAAAATACTTTATATGGGTATCTAGGGTGACCCCGTGACTGGATAGATTATTAGGTGATGTGAAGTTTTTAAACCCGTGATGCGTACCCGACAAAGTGGGCCGAACTTCTTAATTCTCTTTTTACTAAAAACAAGACAAACATAATGGTATGACACAAACCCCCCTATTTTATTATATGTGTGTCTTTAGGAAAAATAAATAAATCTCAAGAACAACTTTTTATTTTTTTAAAACTCAATAGAGTAGGAACTAAATAACTTAGTAAAACACCGGTCTTAGGATGATTTCTAAAGGCATATGCGTCAAGACGCTACTTAGGGAACGTTTGGTTCACTAAAATTCGATGAAATCGAATTCTGAATTATAATGTGTATATGCTTAGTTACCACAGACACAACCTCCACCGTCACTTGCGCCTCATCATTACAGTATTCACAACCATCATTGTCGTCACGTTTTAACTTCTTTAAATCAAACATGATTATTTTGTCAGACAAGTGTGCGATGAGTACTCGTAGCTTTCGACCTCTTTTCCACTAATTTATGACCATGACAAAATATATTTGGCTTTATACTATATGTGAAGGGTATATACCAATGCAATTTAGTAATGATTTTCCACTATCCCCTTTGTGGAGTAATGTTAAATTTGATGAGGTTTCACAACCACTTTCTTACCTTTTTTTTCCAAAGGTTTCTAAGGTGTCACCAAATGCCCAAATATCACATAAGGTGTAGCATCGATAAGTTACAAGTGTCGAGAAGCAATTAAAAAACTAATGCTAAAACTAATCAGTTGATAATAATTATAGAACCTCAATAACTACCTAATATTTAAACTTGATGTAATAATAACTTACAAACACTTAAAGATAAATAGTAAATCAAATTAAAATTTTTAATAGATAACAAACTTGGCTAATAACAAAATCCAAGTTGATAAGCAACGATTAATAACGGTGACATATAGATAGATAGATACCTGGATGAGAAGATAGCTCTTGCCGTCGAGATCATTTTTTATGACTTTGAAGGTCTTACCATAATATATACGAAAATAACTAGCATCTTCTATCTTCGAAATGTTACCGGTCACTTGGACAGCGGCACCCTCGGCCACCATCACGCCGCCATTGAGAATCAAAAGCCCGCCCAAAGCCGACGATAAAACCAACAAATACATTAGCAACATGATGACTATGTATATATATAAGAAGTTGGAGTCTCACCCTCTTCACAAATATAGAGAGAGAGAATGTGATGTCAAGAGAAAAAGACTTGGGAATATATATATGAATGCTCAATAACTATAAGGGGTTTGTATGCATTGTGGGGTTGGGCCTTTGTGAATGTATATGTATGTATATATAATGCTAAGTATTTTATGAGTCAGGTAAAGGCGAAGGCAAAGGGAAGTGGGTGGTGTAGATCTTACCCGTGATCTGCCAAGTATGTATGTATATAATTTTTTAGTTAGGATATTAAGGGTTTGTCTTTAGGGAAAATGACCGATATAGCCCGTTGACCGGGCCATTTGCACAAATAACCCTTGCACCCCCCTTAGGAGAGACGGGACACGGCTCCCAATGAGCCTGAACCGTCTCCCAAGGGGGCTTACCGTTTCAGCCAACAGACGACCGCCACGTGGCGTTGTTGATCCCGAGGCTGTCCCTGCCGTCTAAAGCCGTCTTGGGATCCGTCTGAACCGGCTCAAAGTGTTTCGGGAACCGGCTTTCGGGTCTTTCGGGAACCGGCTTTTTCAGCCGGGTCACATTTTACAATGGTGACTCGCCGTCTCCCGAGACGTCGTCTCCGGTGAGTCCCGATGGTTCGACCGACGCTTCGGTGTCCAGGTCACCACCTATAAATACCGTCTCCCGTCTCCCGTCAGAACATCCAAACCACCACCACCGTCTAACAGTATCCAAACCACCACCACCACCGTCTAACAGTAACAGCACCACCACACAACCACACCGTCCACCACCACCGTCTAACAGAAATGGCACCCCAAAGATGGACCGAAGAACAAGAGATTGCACTTGTATCGGCTTGGCGCCACGTTGAAGAGAGCACCCACCAAACGAACAAATGGTTTCGTATCCAGCACGAGTATAACCGGCTGGTTGGAGGGTCTGACCGGACAACGGACTCACTTAGCCGGAAATTGAATGATTTGACAACGAAATGTCAAATCTTCAACTCGTACCACAACGCGACACTTCAGGATGTACCCCGTGGCTTTCTCGAAGACACGTCAATTCGACACTCCAAAAGACAATATAAAAACGGGCAGGGCAAAGAATTTAAACATTTGTCCGCCTGGCAAATGATGAGGGATTATCTTAATTAGTTTATTTTGTAATCGAATTTTATTTAATGTTTATTAATGTTTATTTATGTTTTTTTAGTGTTTATTTATGTTTATTTATGTTTTTTTTATTAATGTTTATTTATGTTTTTTTTAGTGTTTTTTTTATATAAAAGTAAATATTTCGTTAATATTACAATAACAATATTATTACAAAAACAATAAACAAACTATACTATTACAACAAACTTCCCAAACTATACTATTACAACAAACTTCCTAAATTTACTTGCTAAGAACTAAGAACTTTGTTTGAATGGTGTATGTGCGCTACATAGACAAAGAACTCTTCTTGCAAATAAAATAGACTACCACATTGTCAATGCAAATTACACGGGTTAACCCACGCGCAGATGCAACAACAATCCAAGTAGTCGTACGCAGATGAAACAACAATCCAAGTAATCGGCCATTATTTTCGTAAGCCGGTAGGCTTCGGTTGGCAAACCAAAAAACATTTTGGAAGATGAAAGGTTTGGACGGTGCAAGTTTTGTTAAATGAAATCCGGTATTTATATACAATTTTCAGACGGTTTAGCCGGTTCAGACGGTTCCCAAGACGGCTTTAGACGGCAGGGACAGCCTCGGGATCAACAACGCCACGTGGCGGTCGTCTGTTGGCTGAAACGGTAAGCCCCCTTGGGAGCCGGTTCAGGCTCATTGGGAGCCGTGTCCCGTCTCTCCTAAGGGGGGTGCAAGGGTTATTTGTGCAAATGGCCCGGTCAACGGGCTATATCGGTCATTTTCCCTTGTCTTTATGTTCTTGTTGTTTGTTTTTTTTACTTTTTACTTTTCATATTCTCTAGCACGTTCTATAAAAATATTTATGCATCTCGATTTTATAATTAGATACATCATTATGTAATGTATTCACGGCGAGTTACAACTAGTAGGTTTTATAATATAATAGGGAGATCGATTTTGGTAGTGCTTAGATTTTCTATGGGTTACCTTCAATTATATATAATATTGACGTCAACACTTTGTAACCATTTTAGGTTTGAATCTAACTATTGGATCAAAAAATTACAAGATCCTAGCCCTTTAAATTAGGTAGTTAGGGCAGTTACCAAATAAATGATACCGCCAAAAACCTGTTCCCTCGTAAATGCTCTCCTTATATTTCACACCACGTTCACCCGCATTTTCCCCTTTGAAGGTTATATATGATACGGTTCTAATCCAATGTTATTCTTAGCCAGATTGATTGATTGCAGCGAGCAACCATCATCAACTTCATCCGATTATAATTCATGATAAGAATCTTCCCGGACGTTTTGGGCTGAAAGAAGGAAGACGGCCGCCTATGTTATCAATCGTCTTCCTCAACAAAATCTAGATTACAAGTCACCATATGAAATAATGTTGAACATTAAACCTAACGTGAGCCACTTGAAAATATTTGGATGCGCCTGTTATGTGTTCGTACCAAATCATATTAGGCACAAGATGGAGAAGAAGGCTATACAATGTATATTCGTAGGGTATGACGAAGAACGCAAAGTTGGGAGATGTTGTGACTGTTAGGATCGTAGAACACACACACGAACACGAAGATTTACGTGGTTCGGTCGAATCTGACCTACGTCCATGGGGGCAACTGGGGTATTCTTATTATTGAGTGATACAAAAATTACGAGTAAAAGAGATATATTTATAGACACTAATTAGGGTTTATCCTATGCTAAATTTGCTCAACAAGTTAATCATACTGGGCTGGGCCTATATGTGGGTTGAAGAAGACAACATCTCCAACAATCTCCCACTTGGTGTCTTCGGACCACGAACTGCACCATCTCTTTTGTATAGCTCCTTACTGGCTTCAGCTATAGCCATGTATTCTGCCTCTGCTGTGAACAAAGCCACACTTTTATGGAGTCTGGACATCCAACTGACTGCAGTTCCTTTTCATTGTGAAAACGAAACCTGTGGTGCTTTTAAATGTCTCTTTGCAGCCACCCAGGTCAGTATCTATATAACCTCTGAGAACTAAATCCTTCCCTTTGAAACATAACCCCATCTTTGACGTTCCCTTTAAATAGCGAAGCACCCACTTAACTGCTTCCCAGTGTTCTCTTCCCGGATTTGACATAAATCGACTTACAACTCCGACTGTGTGTGCTATATCAGGTCTTGTACACAACATAACGTACATCAGACTACCTACTGCAGATCCATACGGAACTCTAGCCATATCAGCTTTTTCTTCTTCAGTTCTAGGACACTGATCTTTGGTAAGCTTGAGGTGACTCCCCAAGGGCGTGTTTCTCGGCTTGGTCTTCTCACTATTAATACCGAAACTCTCTAACACTTTCCCGATGTACTTCTCCTGGGATAGTGTCAAATATCCATCTTTCTTGCTCCTGGTGATACTCATCCCGAGTATCTGTTTAGCTGCACCCAAATCTTTCATCTCGAATTCTTAGGACATTTCCTTCTTCAACTTGTGATCTCATTCATGTCTGATCCTGCAATCAACATATCATCTACATACAGAAGTAGAATGATATACAACTCTTGAACTTCTTCAGATAACAAGAGTGATCGGCTTCACATCTCTTGTAACCGATTCTCACCATGAAATCATCAAACTTCAAGTACCACTGCCTTGGCCCTTGTTTCAGACCATATAGACTCTTCTTCAACTTGCACAACCTATTCTCTTTTCCAATAACCTGGAATCCCTCAGGCTGTGCCATGTAAATATCTTCATCAAGGTCACCATGTAGGAATGCTGTTTTCACATCTAGCTGCTCTAGATGCAAATTCTCTGCTGCTACAATACTTAGAATTAACCTGATGGTGGTCATCTTCACCACTGGAGAGAAGATCTTATCATAATCAACTCCCTTCTTCTGTCGAAATCCGTTGACCACTAAACGGGATTTATACCGTTTAGATCCATCATGTTCATCGTTGACCCTGAATACCCATTTATTCTGAAGAACTTTCTTTTCTGGCGGAAGCTTTACAAGAACCCAAGTCTTGTTCTTGTCTAGTGAACTCATTTCTTCTTTCATTGCATGCTGCCACTGGAAGGAGTCCTTTATCTTGACTGCCTCAGAGTAGCTCTCTGGTTCACCATTTTCTATCAAGAGAATATAATTAACTAAGGGGCCGGTATGACTGGGACTGTACCTGTCCGGCGCTTTAGAAACTCTAATGGATTTTCTGACCGAAGTATCAGACTGGTCAGGCTGCTGTGGAGACTGTTCGTCTTCAAACTCTAAACTCCCACTGTCGGAAAATCCCACTGACTCTTCATTCTCACCATCTCCAGTCTCAGGTTCTATGTCATTCAGATTCTGTTACGGGCTCTGTGACAGATTCTTTTGTTTGATTCTCAACACTAAACTCAACTGTTTCTTTTGCCTTTAACTTATCCAAGTTTCTCTCTTTGTACAACTCTTCTTCATTGAACTCAACATGCTTGCTTCTAACTACCTTTTTGCTTTCAAAATCCCAAAGCCTATAGCCCATTTTATCACTCCCATATCCAATGAAACTGTACTTCTTTGCTTTAGCATCCAACCTGTCACCTTCAGGGTTGATATCATAAGCACTACACCCGAAGAATCTCTGGTGATCATACTCAACTGGTTTACCCTTCCATTCTTCTTGAGGAAGCTTGAATCCTAATGGTACTGAGGGTCCACGGTTGATAAGATGCGCTGCTGTGTTAACTGCATCAGCCCAGAACATCTTTGGGAGCCCTTCATTTAATCTCATACTCCTGGCTCTTTCACATAATGTTTTGTTCATCCTCTCTGCAACTCCATTCTATTACGGAGTTCCTGGAACTGTAATTATCATCTTGATCCCTTTATCAGCACAATAATCTGTAAACTCCTTGCTAATATATTCACCACCGTTATCCGACTTCAAGCATTTCACCTTCAAATCAGTTTCAAGTTCAACATCAGATTTCCATTTCTTAAAATTATCGAAAACTTCAAATTTATGTTTAAGAAAGTAAACCCATACCTTGCGTGTTGAATCATCTATGAAGGTTAAAAAGTAGCGAGCTCCTCCAAGTGAAGCTACTGATGTCGGTCCATATACATCTGAGTGAATAAGCTCCAATTTCTAAGGTTTCGGTGCTCCCCCAGTCTTCACAAAAGTCACCTTCTTTTTCTTTCCTAGGATGCACGGTTCACACAATTCTGACTTGACCTTCTTCAACTCTGGAAGTTTTCCCCTGGCAACATGCATCTTCATCCCCTTTTCACTCATGTGCCCGAGTCTTTGATGCCATAACTTTGTCTGACTCTGGCCACTCGGTACTGCATTCACCCCATCAGTTGATGCTAAACCATGTACAAAATACTTCTCTTCTTACCTCTAGCAACTACCATACTGCTCTTAACAACTCTCCATTGTCCTCTACCAAAGTGAACATCATATCCCTGATCATCAAGCTGATCGATGTATATAAGCATTCTCTTCAAACCAGGAATGACCCGAACATTCTTCAAGGTCCAAATGGTTCTCAATGGCGTTTTAAGGTCTATGTCTCCAATTCATGTAATATCAAGACTCTGATTATTTGCCAAACGAACTTTACCAAAGTTACCTGTTCGTAGATTCTTCATCTTCTACGTGCTAAAAGTAGCATGGAAAGACACTCCTGAATCCATAATCCAGTCTTCAACAAAACTCTCGATACAGCAAATAAGATCAACCTTTGAATATGAGGATGTAGTAGCTTTCACCTCCCTTTTCTCTCTCGCAGGTTCAGAACACTGACTTCTGAAATGCCTAAACTCCTAACAGTTCCAACACTGTATGTCTATCCTTGGCTTTCTAGGTCTTGACCTGCTCCTGCGTTTTGACTTCGACCTACCCCTGTTTCCTCCTCTGTTATTACTTCTCTCTCTTCCTTCAGTACTGAGCAACGAACTTGATTCTCCATTGTTCCTTCTTCTGGAATCCTCATTCAGTTGCAAATCACGAATTCTTCCAAAACTGAGAGTCTCAACTGACCCTGTGACTGCTGTGATTGTGCCTGACCAACTGTCAGGTAATGAGGATTACAATAGACAAGCCTGCAATTCATCATCTATCTTATAATTCACAGAAGACAAACGAGTTAAATGTGATTTAAATAAATTAATATGCTCAGTAACAAAACTTCCCTCTTTCATACGAATGTTGACTAACTCCCGAATCAGAAACCCTTTGTTAGCAGGAGACGGCTTCTCATACATGTCGGACAATGCTTCCATAATGCCATGCACTGTGGTTTGTTCCGGAATATTGTAAGCTACATTCATGGAAAGAGCAAGCCTAATCGTTGACCGTGCTTTCTTGCCTAGATTCGTCCATTATTTCGTTATGGTCGCAGGGGGGGGGGTCTAGTGCAGCATCTAACTCCTTCTGTATAAGCAAATCCTTGATTTGCATCTTCCACCATCCAAAATTCTTCCCATCAAAATTCTCAACCTTGACTTTTCCTTCTTCAGACATTATCACTTGCCTAGATATTTTGGAAACTAGCCAATAAATACCAAACACTTAAAAAAAAGGCCTGACCTTTTTCTTGACTATATGAAGTCCTCTTTTTAAGACCTACTTCAAACAACCAAACACCCAAAAAAAATTCCTGATCAACACCCACTTATCCACTACTACTTTGACCTTTATAAAAAGAAGGAACGTGCTTTCCCAAAAGTACTCCATTACTCCAACTTCGAACCCCTATCTGGGTGGTGGTTTGACAGAACCCAAAAAAAACTGTAGCGGCGACAGAGTGGTAAAGGTGGTCTAGGGTGGCGGCGATGGTTGTTAGAGATGGGCAGAGAACCCTAATTGGGTCTAGGGAGTGGTAGCAGTTGAGGGTTACGTGGCTAGAGGGGTGAGGAGCGGCGGCGTAGGGAGGAAGGTGGCGGCGTAGGGAGGAGGGTGGCGGTGGCGGATGGCTGAGGTGGGTGGTGGGTGACGGATCTGACGTTACAGGTGTGTATTCTCTGATCAAGAGCCCGAGCTCTGATACCAGTTGTTAGGATCGTAGACCACACACACGCACATGAACACGAAGATTTACGTGGTTCGGTCTAATCTGACCTACGTCCACGAGGCAACTGGGGTATTCTTATTATTGAGTGATACAAAAAATACAATTACAAGAGATATATTTATAGACACTAATTAGGGTTTAACCCTATGCTAAACTTGCTCAATAAGTTAATCATACTGAGTTGGGCCTATATGTGGACTGAAGAAGACAACATCTCCAACAGTGACCCAGTTACCAATCGGTGTTATACGTCTCGCAACGTGGTGTTTGATGAGAATTCTTCTTGGTGGTCCACAAATAAGGAAACATTGCCTGATTCTGATGAACTAAAAGAAAAGTTAGAAGCATCAAAAGTTAATTTAGTTCTTGATGAGAATGAGTTGTTTTATGAGGAACCTATAACTACTAAGAATGATCAACCATTATCGGTCAACACCGGCCCGCAACAACAGCCATGGCGGACCAGTTCATGGCACTGGTCAGGCCACAGGTGTCGATCCACAAGCTGTAGCACCAAGAAGGTCAGGAAGGGTGCACAAGCCAAATCCTAAGTACGTGGTTAACGTTGCTACAATTGAGGATAATGAAACTGAACCAGAAAGTTTTGAAGCTGCATGTTTGAATTGGTTAAAAGCCATGCAAAATGAGATAGATGCCATGCACAATAATGAGACATGGGTACTCGTACCGAAGCCAGAGAATGTTAAACCAGTGTTGTGTAAATGGGTCTATAAAATCAAGAGAAAAGCCGATGGAACCTTAGATCGATACAAAGCCCGCCTAGTAGCCCGCGGGTTTTCTTAGCAATTTGGTATGGACTGCGAAGAGACGTTCAATCCCGTAGTAAAATTAACTACAATTCATGTAGTTTTAACTGTGGCAGCGAGTAATGGATGGCCATTGAAGCAAATGGATGTGAGCAACGCTTTCTTGTACGGTGATTTGGACCACACGATCCACATGGAGTAGCCGAAAGGATTCGAAAGTAAAGATCGTCCAAACTATGTATGTAAATTGAAGAAGGCAATTTATGGTTTGAAGCAGTCTCCGAGGGCGTGGTATGGTAAGATGGGAGAATTCCTTCAGCATAGCGGGTTTGTAGTTTCGCAATCAGACGCAAGTTTGATCGTCAAGACAATCGGAATGAAGATGGTAGTAGTACTAGTTTATGTCGACGACTTAATCATAACCGGAAGTGATAAGGAAGGCATTGAGAAATTAAAAGAGAATCTAAGTGTAAGGTTTCATATGAAAGATCTAGGAGATTTGAAGGATTTCTTGGGTCTGGAACTAGATCGAGAAGAAGGAGCAATGGTATTGCATCAAAAGAAGTATTGTTTAGACCTCTTGGCCAAATTTGGCATGGTTGATTGCAAGCCATCAGTAGTATCTATTGATTCTAATGTAAAGTTTGTGCAGACAAAGGAAAAGAGCTTGAGGGCTCGACTATGTAACGGAAGATTATAGGTAGACTTATTTACCTCACTCTTATGTGACTGGATATAACGTTTGTTGTGGGAGTTTTGAGTCTTTACATGCAAAGCCCTCGTAAGCCTCATCTTCATGCTGCTCGCAAACTGCTAAGGTATGTTTAAGGCACACTCGGATCAGGTATTAGGTTCGAAAAGGGAGTTAAACTCAAGCTAGTAGGATATTTTGACACAAACTATGCGGGAGATCTTGATACAAGAAGGTCTACTACTGGTTATGTATTTATGTTTGGTCGAAGTGCCATTACTTGGTGTAGCAAGAGGCAACCGACAGTTTCATTGGCTATGACTAAAGCTGAATATAGATCGGCTGCTATGGCAGCCCAAGAACTCTCATGGCTTAGGTTGTTGCTGAAAGAGTTGAAGCAAGAAGCAACAGAGAAAGTAGTAGTATTATGTGATAATTTGTCATTATTCATCTTGCAGAAAATCCGATGTTTCATGCTCGGTCAAAACATATTGAGGTGCATTATCACTTCATAAGGGAAAAGGTTTTAGAGGGAGAAATCGATTTTAAGTATGTTAGTACCGATGATCAAGTGTCGGATATTTTTACCAAAGGATTGTCAAGCGCGAAGATGTTAAAATTCTGCAAAGGAATGAACATGAAGGTTGCTAACATTGAGAGGGAGTATTAAACGTGACAATATTAGCAACAAGGGTGGTTCGGGATCTCGAGGGGCGGTTTGGTGGAGATCTAAAGTCGAAGGACAAAACAAGTAAATAATAATTAATTTTGGTTAATTATTATTTGAATTATCTATTAAGTATTAGTATTAGATTATTGTTAGGTTATCTTTTGTTTGCAATGTTGGTCTTGAAACATCGGATCACATTTTTGTTGGATGTGGATTCACTTTTGGTATATGGTCCAAAATTTGGTCATGGTGCCGTTTGACCACAGCTTACGATTTACAGATTAATGACATGCTCCTTCTATACAAACAAGCTCGAGGCGGAAAATGGGGGCAAAAGGATCGTCCATGGTATTATCTTGGTAACATTTTGGTTGATATGGATAGCAAGAAACGACAAGAGTTTTAACAACAAGGATCCAAAGGTCATGTGCGTCATTGGTAGTATTAAGTCTATGTCGTTTTTGTGGTTAAAAAATAGGTCCCATTTCAAAGATCTTAGATGGGAGGATTGGTGTATTAACCCGTTGTACATGATCTAGTTTTGGGTGTTTGTCCTCACTTTGAGGACTTCCCCTTGTGTTTAATGAAAGTTAATGTTCAAAAAAAAAGTTATCAGTTTCGTTTAGAGTCATAGAAGAGGTAGAATTGCTTTGTCTATTTAAAGTCTTTTGTATTATGCATTATTCATTCAATTGAAAATAGAGTCGATCAAAAGTTTGATTAGAATCGTGAGTTTCTTTGCTCTTTAGATTTATCATAGGCCGTCCAACTCGGGAGGGTTACATGATGTAGTATCTAGACCGGAAGCTATCGACTGTGGATGAGAAATGAATTCAAATAGGCGTTAATGCAATCATTTACCTAAATCCTAACATGTTAGTTTTTAACGAGAAATCATGGCATATGAAGGGTACCAGCCTACAAGGAAATAACACGTATAACTTTTCAGTGGGTAAATATAAAGGGAAAATGGATTTAATTACTCCCAACTATCGCCTGTTGGCGGATAATACTCCCAACTATCACTTTGGCCATTAGCACTCCAAACTTTCAACTTGTTGGATTTTATCACTCCCAAACTAACTGAGGTCTAACCCAGTTAGTTTTCGTGGCCAAAATGTAAAAACCAAAACTTTGGGCCATTTTTGAAACATTTTATTATTATTATTAAAAAATAACTTATTACTTATTATTAAAAATTATTATCTTTTAAAAATTTTAAAAATTTTATAAATCCCAACCCCCCCCCCCTCCTTTCCTGTTGACAGACCCCCCCCCCCCCCCCCTCTTTGTCTCTCTAAACCACCACCACCACCTCCACCTCCACCATCACCCAACTTCATCTTCCCCAAAATCAAAACCCCAAATCAAAACCCTAAATCAAAACCCATTTATCCATATCCAAACCCATTTATCCATATCCATATCCATATCCATATCCATATCCATCTTCAACCTCAACCACCACCTACCTGCAACCACCACCACCGAACTGACCCGCAACCACCACCACCGACCTCAACCACCACCAACTGCAACCACCACCACTGAACCGACCTCAACCGTCACCGACCTGCAACCACCACCACCGAACCTACCTACACCCACCACCACCGACCTGCAACCACCACCAATTGGCCACCTACCACCACCATCGAAACCCTAGCTAAAATCCACCAAAAACCAATCTTTAACCAACCCCAATCGAAACCCTAACATTAATATTACCTTGGTGCCCCAATCGAAACCCTAACATTAATATTACCTTGTGTAACCTGTCGGGAATCCTATGTGCTATGTGATGACATCCAACCTGAATCCCCGTCTATACCATTGACCGTTTGATTTACATCAATTGCAGGGGAAGAGAAAGGGGAATCGAAGAGAGAGAACCAGAGGAGAGAGAAAGAAATCAACGGAGAGGAAGAGGGAGACGGTGATTGTGGGGGTGACGAGGGAGACGGTGGTTGTTGGGGGTGACCGGAGGAGACGGTGGTCGTTGGGGGATGACGGTGGAGGCGGTGGTTGTTGGGGGATGAGGGTGGTCTGAAGAAGAAGAAGAGAGGAGAGGGGGGGGGGGGGGGTCTGGTCAACTGAAGAAGAAGAGGTGTTTTATAATAATAATAATAATTAAAAGTTTCACAAAAGTCCCTTAAGTTTAGTTTTTCATATTTTTGCCACATAAATTGTCCCTTAAGTTTAGTTTTTTACATTTTGGCCACAAACACTAACCAGGTTAGCCCTCCGTTAGTTTGGGGGTGATGGAACAAACTAAGTTGAAAGTTGGGAGTGCTATTGGCCAAAGTGATAGTTGGGAGTATTATCCGCCAATAGGCGATAGTTGGGAGTATTTAAATCCATTTTCCCAAATATAAAATCATTAAAGTTTAAAGAAAAATAGGAGGAAAATGATCATAATTAATGAAATAGATCAAGTTGGGTAAATAAGATGATTTAAGTATTAGAAAATGCTATATTTGATATTTTAAAGTTTAGTTCTGTATATATATGAAGTTTAAGAGGATGACAGGATGTAACAAATTAATTTTCATAATAATAGTAACAATAGTAATGGATATATAGATTACAACCATCCCCCTTGTATGATTAAAACGAATAATATTTAAAGAAACATGCATACAGATATTATATAATTCAGCAACAGATTAAATCCAGGGAAAGCTAAGTTTTATCTTTTCCTATAGGTATACAGCATCACTTTGTATGGTTAGAGACAATATTCAAAATAAAATTAATAGTTTAGAAAACTTGTAATTAGTAATTATGATGAACCCAGATGGTAGAAAATGCCAAAGCCAAAGTCACACATGGCCATATAACCTTCTCCAAAACCACACTAGAAATGCTCCATTCTTCATCCTTCTCCTCTTCTTCAGGTGAACCATCATCATAATCTTTCAGCAACTTCATATGACCATGATCATCTTCTGTTGATTCTTTAAGATAAAAGCAACATATCCATAGAAGCGAAACCAAGTTGACAAAAGGGCTCATTGTCTTCTTGCTATCACAAATCATTCCCGGGTTTAATTGGACCTTGACCGTTTGGGAAGGGACAATTTGGTGAAAGAAGGTTTTGGAAACCAGTCCGGTTGACACAATCAACCCGTGACTGGATTTGGTTTTCTCGTAGATTTCAAAGCTTGAAGTTGTGGTGAAGTCATCCAAATCGCCTTCGTCTAAGAAGTTATCGTTGTTGTGATCTTCGTTCACAAATCCAAGTGAGAAGTGGTCTTCTGTGTTTTCCAAGTTGTTGTTATGGCTGCTTTCTCCTGCAACTATTTTTCAAGTTGTTAGCGACACGGGTATAACTAGTTAGGATTGTTCAAAAATCTTGTGGTATGTGGCATGGTCGAAAAAAAGCTAAACAAAAGCTCACTCAAAATTGGCTTGGTTGTAAACCGGCTGAGCCAACACGCTCAACTAAGTTTGTAAGCGAGCGAGACAAGGTAAGCTCATTCGTTAGCTGCCTCATTAGTTAGCTAAGTTAGCTCGTTAATACTACAGCCAAAATTTAATATGTACGCACAGATACATAGATATAAAATTTATAACACAAAACTATAACATAAATTTTAATATATATTTATACTTTTTGTTTTGGTTTTCTTTATCAAGATTTGTAAAAATACGAAATTTAATTAACTAAATGAGCTGGCTAAAATGTTTACGAGTGGAACTCGAGCTCAATATTCCAACATGTTAAGATAAACGAGATGACTCGGGTTGGCTCGATTCAGTACACAGCTAGCTATAAGAATAAAAATGTGTATAGTAACTAAGGCTTAATTAGTGATAATTTGTACCTTGCACCTCTTGTTCCTCCCTCTTAAAATTTGGTATATTTTCCACTGGAACAGTCTTGTAATCTTCCCAAAACGTCTGTAAATATCAGGAGAATCATTGTAAATTTTATCTAAAATTTTAGGGTTAAAAAAGCTAAACTAGAACCCACAAATGTTTAAGTTCATAATTAAACTTGTTTGGACAAGATGTCCTAATGTTTCCTTCATTTTTCTTAATAATAATAATAATGATAACATGAACTAGTAAAAAGATTGATCATTACTACCTCAAGATCTTTGTTAGACATACCAACCCATCTCAAATTTTCAACCATCCTATTAGGTCCGAGCTGGTTATCAGCACCACCAACCTCAATAGACCTCATATTCTGATCATCTCCCATGAACCTAAAGGAACCCACATCATGCATTTGATTATTGCTATTATTATTAGCCATAAACGAGAAATCATCTTCATGATGACCGGAATAACCTCCACCCCAAGTGTTTTGATTGATGAGATCCTGTGAAACTTGCGCAACCGAAAGGATTTCCTGCAAAATGTCTTGCTGAGGACCGTTCGAATTTGAGAAGTCACGCATGCTGCTGCTTGTCTGTGGCATATTCATCAAATCTACATAGCTTGTAGCCCCTTGTTGTGGGATATCTTGATACTGCAATGGAGGCATTGATAACCTTTGTTGCAGCCTTGCACATTCTAATGCTATGTCAACCTGAGAAAATATTATGTGATATAATAATGTCAATAACACACAACATTGTTTGCATTAATCATGGGTGTAGACTAGCAAAACGCTCGTGAATTACTCAAGCTCAGCTTGCTAAAAGTTCGAATTAAGCCAAGCTTAACAAGACCGACTGAAGCATAGAAATAAGCTTGTTTAATAAACGAGCCAAAGTACGTACATGCTTCATTTATCGAGCTCTAGTAGACTAGCGCATGCAGGGTACTGGTACCAAAGATGCTCGGTACGATACGGTATTTTAAGGTAAAAATCAGTAAAATACTAGTACCATACCAAACGAGTACCGAACTGAAAGTACCGTTCCCAAAAACGTAAAAAAAAATGGGTACCGAATTGGTACCTAAAGTACCATTTGGTAACGGTACCAAATTGCGCATCCCTATGCTAGCGAGTCTAAATGAGCCCATTATTTAACGTATCGAACATGTATTTAATTACTTAAAAAATATTAATATATCCAAATTTTGACAAACTATTTATAAATTTATATAAAGGTAATTTAATTTTATATTAATTAAAAAATTAATAAATTATAAAATAGAGCTTGAAAAACTACTCAAGAGCCAAGCTCAAGCTATAGAAATGCATCTTGAAACGGGTTGTGGCTGAAGAGCTCAACTCTTTGGCACCCTAGTTTGTATGCATGCATGGGTAGAAAAATAAAACTTAAATGTTCTCATATATAATGTGTAGAAAAAGAAATATTTTTGTGCCTAGTGGGTAATCATTAAGAATAAACATATAGTTAGCATAACCCTAGAATTCAGAACTGTTCAAAGACTTGGTTAGACATCATTTGGTATTAAAAAGCAATATGAAACGTTTAAATGTATTAAATGCATTACATGTTAGTTTGTACCTTGGTTGGGGGATAAGAAACATTCCCACAGTTGGTGAAAGATGGATTTGGAAAAGTGAATGCTTCTTCTGATAGGTATTGCATCCATCTACCATCACTTGTTTCACTTGAGATATTATATGGGGTACCATGGTTGATATGATCAGATGTAGATGAAGCCATTGGTGTTGGATAATTACAAGTTTCCATATCTTCTCCACCCCTTCCTCCCTCTGAATACCGGTCCATACTTGATGAGCGATCACTTGCCGCCGCGGCATAATGCACTCCAACATTTGTCTTTGGAGCATTCAAACTCTTCTTAAACACGCGGCATAGCGAATAAGCATCTTGCAACTTTTAGAGTCCCAAAAATAAACATAGTTCATGTTAAATTACTTTCATGAAAACTTTTGACATATTAATACCCATCATTAAGTTATTAGGAAGAAGGTTCACCTTGAGCCCAGATTCACTTTCGCATTCGCGCTCATCAAGGCGATACTCGTGCATAACCCAATCGCTACGTGCACCATGCGGTGCTCTCCCTCTGTAATAAACCAAGGTTTTCTTCATCCCCACGGCCCTAGATTGCGAGTTCACATTCCTATCCTTACCCGTTGCCTTCCAATAACCACCTTTTGTGGCTCGATTTGTCCTTGATCCGTTCGGGTATTTACGATCTCTTGGACTAAAGAAGTACCACTCTAGATCTTTGCTTGGCAATAGCGACTTCCCTGAAGACAAATTTAAATAAACATGTTACATTGCAAACATATCATTGCAAAATATATATAATAAAGTGTAAACAAAGAGAGTGACAATTGTAGTCCAAATGAAATCTAACAAAAATAGTACAAGCTTTGGTGTGAAAATTGTAAACACGGATGAACAAAGTTAATTCTATAAATGAAAATATTTCTGGAACAAGATATGGTGAAATAATAAAAGGAAAAGTTGGTAATGATATCTATCTTTGAAAGAACAAGTAAGCGTAGTCAATATCTTTCCTCTTTAATTTGCTTTTTGACTTCATTCTTGTCAGCTAATTACTAAAATTTGTTCTTATACGAGTTTAAAAGTTGTAGGGGCCACCTTAATTCCCTTTAAATATTAACTTTCCCCACTAACTAAAAATCATCATCATGATCTTATTTTCAGTTTTTGATCTTAAAAGTTTCAATCAAATTTGACTGGTCTTTCATATATGCAAGAACATAAATATGTGTATGTACAAAAAATCATGGATTATAAGCCATAGAAACTTGAGACAAATATTTTTTTTTTTATTGGTGAACCTTTTTTGTGGGTTGTATAATCTTAACCGGCCAAGTCCAAGGTGGAAGCACGCGTAAAGATCAATTGAGAACCTTCATTTTTTTGCCTTTGGCCACAAAAAATAGAGATTAAATCGAAAGAATATAATTGAAAGACCCTTTGACAAGAATCTTAATTCATGAATCATGATCATGCTCATATTGCTTTTTTATTTTATGCTTTTTTGTTTAGTACACTTGTAATACAAATGCTGAAAATGGTTAATCCGTATTAATTAATGAATTGTATGTATAATCAATATATGATCAAGGTATTGAATTGGTTTCTTATTTTATAAGCCATGTATGCAATTGTGTATAAACCTAAAATATGTATTGAATTAATACATTATATATGTTGTATTTATAAATAACAAAACCCTAACCATGACATTTGTTTTTGATATTTTTAATTTTCCATAAATTCATATGTATTATAGTTGTAGAATATTTTGTGATACTTGAATAAACTAGAAAGCAACCTAAATTCGATTAGCATGAATAATCTTCTTTTTTTTTTTCATATGATAATTAGAAGAAAAAAAGAAAAGAAAGTTACAAAATATCATGCAATGTGTATATATATACCTGGTAAATCCCATGGTTCGCACTTGTAGAGATCAACTTCAGGTATAACTTCGAGTTCGATTTTGTGTCCATTTATCTTCCTCTTGAGATAGTATGCAACAAGCTCTTCATCAGTCGGATGAAAACGAAAGCCAGGAGGCAATGAAACTGGGGCCATTTATATATGTGAATATTATTGTTTTAGTTCTCGTAAAATCTTTAGTCTTTGATCTTCTTCTGGTTATAACCAGACCAATAATAACGTTTCTTCTAGGTATTTAAAAGCTTGTCTGGTTGTCGCTAGAAAGATGATCAAAAACACTGCACAAGAAGTTGACATAGATAATTAAATATTAGTCATCAAGCATACCCTTACACCACACAGAGACATATATATATATATATACACAGTTATATATATGTATAGAGGGAGAGACCTTAGGGGAAGAAGAAGATCTAGAGAGAGAAATGATCAGGAAGAAAGAGGGAGGGAATGAAGGGGTGGGGGTTGAGGGTTTTTGATAGAAGGAAAAGAGGTGGTGAGAAAAAGCAAATGGTGTAGGAACACGTACTTTATCTTTAAATAAATTTATTTTTTTTTCATCGGCTTGATGCTTTTTTTCTTTTGTGAGTCTTCTTGATCCTCTCTCTAAATTTTTATAAATATCTTTCTTAATATAAATACTAATAACTTAGGTCTAGTAATTAGGACAAACTGTTCAGAAGACATGATTACATGTGAACATTTGAGTCATTTTGTTTTACTTTATTAAAAGACAATAATGTTATAATCCCGTGGCTTTTGATTAGTTTTAAGTTTGTAATATATGTGTTGTACGTTCTAGAGTTAGATGTAACAACTTGACGCAAAATGGGTACGTCGTAATGAAAGGCATGTAAGATATTAATACTTCAATATTTTTTTATTTTTTTTTTGTAAAGAGACTTTCATTAAAAACACGGCAAAAACTCATCTCCAAGAAGGAGAACGAGTAGTCACAAAACACTTACATCAAAGTAAATGTACACCAGGAAACCCAATCACACTGATTATCTTTGTATCTACTTTTGTACTATAAGTAACCACATGTTTTCACCTCCGCAATAATGTCCGCTACTTTAGGATCTTTGCCTTTAAACAATAAATCATTGCGAGCTCGCCATATACTCCAACAGGTTATAATCACAATACCTTGAATTGCTTCCCGATACTTCGGTGGTCGGCCACAATTCTTGAAAATTTCCATCAAGTCTTTTACATCAAACGCATAGATGTCCGAGATACCAACCCATTTAAAGACCACTTGCCAGACTCCAGTCGCTAGAAAGCATCCTGTGAATAAATGAGAAGCAGACTCCGTGTTCTCCCAACATAACGGACAGCTTAAGTCTTCAACATATATATTTCTTCGCGCCAATGCTGTTCTTGTAGGAAGTCTTTCAATCGTTGCTCTCCAAATAAAAATGTTGCACTTTAAGGGTACCCATTTGCACCATTGAAGAATATAATTCGTAGCTGTCAAATCCTTCTTATTCAGCCACTTTTTCACTGCAGCAACTGAGAAACCCTCCGACGACCCTTGCCAAAGCCATCGGTCCTCAGCCTCATTCAGCCAGACACCTTCAATATAATAAGTTAAACTTATATACATGAAGCTTTTAGTTGATAGAATAATACAAATTCACGAGTTCAGAAATTATCAAGTTCTTTTATATGCATCTTCTGTCTTCTAATAAGCGGATAAACGATATGATGATGAATTGATGATGTAAATAATCAACTGATTGTGAGAAAGTACTTCAAATTTAAACTTAACTATTATTAAGCCCCCGCGTTACGGTGATGAGCATCAAACTATGCCAAGTACTAACACCAATATCACATCGTTGTTAGCGATCATCAACATCGAAAAAACTTGTAAAAACTAAAAAAACAAAAGAAATCAAAAAAGAAAAAAAAACACCGGACGAAAAGTAGATGCATTAGGAGTACAAGCCTGTCAAACATGAAAAAATTGACAAAAAAACGTTGAACCCCACACGAACGTTGTGGCGTGTTAACTCGCAAATTTTAGAATAAAACGTAAAATAAAGAGCTTCCGAAAGGTTAAAAGTATGAGAATCAAAGTTGAAAGTAAAAATGTGTTGAGCTTAAATAGCAAAAGATGAAAATATTTGGGTTAAAAATGGAAAATTCAACTCAAAAGGGATTGATTTGCAAAAGTTGAGTTAGAAATAAAAAAAAAAATCATTTTTTTAAAAAAAAACACCCAAAAACATGGTGTATGAAGGGATAGGGAACCTAATCCAGGCGGAGGAGACGCCCCTATCCCCATAAACAGGAATCCTGACGCCAGACCCCGGCACCAGGCTTCCTCTGCAGCGCTGCCAACACAACATGCAGCGCAGCGCGCAAGGTTACCAATTGATAAGCAACGAACAGCACTTGATAAGCGCGTACGACCACGCGCGGTACCTTCCCTTATCACTTTTGGTACAAGGTACAAAAGATAACAAAAGGAAGATTCACAAGGATCTTTGACAGAGTACGCGCCAATGAGAAGGCGACAAGTGGCAAGGGTGGTCCAACCACCACTGACAAGGACGGCGACATGACTGTGCCCACGCTTCCACCATGCCATCATCAACAGTGACAGTAGACATCCCCTGCCGATGTCAGACGACAGAGGCATGGTCAACGACTGTAGCCAGCAGAGAGGCGTCGTCCGCCAATCAGAGCTCGCCACGTGTCCGCCTCGAGCAACAACCATGCTGCAGAATGACGTCATCCACAGTAACCTGGTTTTCCCGCCCTTTTTATGGGAAGCTTGGACTTGGGCTTTGACCAGGCCCAAGTAAAGATAACTTCTCGTGGGCTTCTCTACTAAGCCCACGAGTTCTCCTATAAATAGAAGAAGTCATCTCCTTGCAATGGATCCGAAATTATTCATTGTAACCTAGCATTACTCTCTTGTAACTCTTTATACTCGATCGTTAATAAGATTCCGGCTGGTTACAGTGGACGTAGGTCATACTCCGACCGAACCACTTATATCTCGTGTCTTTACTTATTCAGCTCTCACACACACGTTCCCACTTCTTATTCTCATCAGGGTTTAACCTAGAGGTTTGGGTAAAGGATTACTCTTGACGAAGATAAGTATAAACCACACGGTGATTGGTAATAACCACCGTGATACTTATTGTTTCTTCAGTGTACAACACAATAAAGCACAAAAAACTTGTAAATTAATATTTTGGAAATTTTAGAATAAAACATAAAATGAAATATTTTCAAATGATGAAAATTAATGGGGACCAAATTGAAAGTAAAAATGTGTTGAGGTTAAATAGCAAAAGAAAAAAAGACTTAGATTAAAAGTGAAAAACTTCAACTCAAATGGGTTAATTTACAAAAGTTGAAAACTTTTGAGTTGGAAATGAAAGATCAACTTATTTTTTAAAAACACCAAAAGCTAAAAAAAAAAAAAAAAAAAAAAAAAAAAAAAAAAAAAAAAAAAACTCGTAAATTAATACTGTGAAAATTAATGTATCATTATCAAAACTAACTATTAGTATTTTTATTTATAAAAAGCAATTTAGTTATTGTAAAAAATGTAAAAGATGATTTTAATTATCATCAAACAATTTAGTTATTGTGTAGTAGATTAGGGTTCACAATCCAGAAAATGGTGACGGTGCAGCTTGTTGCACTGCTATCTACTATCTTAATGAAATTTTTAAAAGTTTGGAATGAAAGTTTGATGATTAAAAAAAGATTGATTAGTAACAGTTCTAGTTTAGTAAAGTGTGACATATCTAATTGAAAATAAAATCTTATTTAGATTTCTTTCCAACCAGAACAAATGTTTTAAGTATTTATGAATGTTTGTACTAGGAGATGAGGAGATATATAGCGATGTAACCCATTGCGTTCAGTCATGTGATGTAGGTGGAAGTAGCCTCTCGGGTATTGACTCAAAGACCCTTAATTCCATTTCTGTTTCTACCCTCTTTCTATGAGCATTCCAGATTTCGACTTCATGGGTTGATGACCTAATTTTCTTGTACACGATTGAACAAAAATGGGTGGTCGTCCGAGCGATGTCGTTTGGTCAGTCAGAAATAAGTAAAAATAAATAGTAAAGGGAAGTCGAGTCGTCTCCACAAAAAACTGGTGGAAAGTATAGTTTTTAACTAGTTAACTAATTGGTACTTGAATTTTAATTTGATTGGGTTATTAATTTGTGAAAAGAAACGAAACTTTAAATTGTATTTAAAAAGAATATATAAAAAGAAGATATATCTCCAAAGTTTAGATTGTGAAGCAATTCGATCAACCTGGTTGTTACTAATTGGAAATCACATAAACATGATTTGTTAACCTACATGTTTTTAAACATTTCAAAAGATAATATATTTGGCCACAATGATCCACGATTCAAACAACCGAAGCATTAATGTAACTCAATAGTAACCTAAGGAATTACCACATATAGGTGTCAAAACATTACTGAATTCAATGCTTAAAGGTTAAAAAACAATGACAACTTAAAATCTAATACCAAGATGAACAAAACTAAATAATTGATGAAAACAAGTAAACCCAAAAGTGTTTAGTCAAAACAAATGAACATATAGACATAAAAATCCAGATACAACAATAAGTAACAACTAAGAACAACAAAACCTAACACAAATCTTAGGCCCGAAGTTGATCAAAGTCTTCTAACCGTTCATGGTTATGTTGAAAGCATCAATCTTCATGTTTTGGTGATCTTGCGTCAAAGAGGTGGATTGGTACTTGATTGCAGGTGTGAAATCGTCCTAAAGAAGCTCCAAGTCGACTAGAATGATGAATGAATTGAAAGATAGTTTTTCCTTGTACTTAGTTAAGTGAAATCCTAATTTTTGCAAATATAAACTCCCTTCACAGAACGCGGAGAGTTATTCTGTGGTTGTTCGTGTGGTGGGTCAAGACAAAATAGTCATGCTTGATTCCTGACCTTCCGTGGTACGCGGAAGGTTCTTCTTTAGGCTCTGCGATACATGAAGACCATAAAACTTATTTTCTTTATTTTTTATTGTCATTTCACTGTTTGTATCTTATTCATTTAAGCTTGTTTTTCACCCATTTAGCAAACAAGGAACTGCAACATGATCAACTACTAAGTACAATCTAAATTAACTAAAAACGTAATATAAATAACTAAAATATGTATAAAAACTATTAATTAACATGATGCGTTCAACAACAAATCATCATCTGCCTCACCCCACATAGTGCTATTGGCCACTCCCTATGGGTGTAAAAAGAAAGGAGAAGCACGAAAGCGGGTTCAAACGCATGTCAAACCATTGATCTTGGGAAAAATGTAAATGAATAATCCCAACTATTGATTATTGGCCAATAACAGTTCCAACTATGAAAATCACCAATATTGGTCCCCAACTTTCGACATATTGGAAACCAACGGACCCAAATTTACGGAGGCTAACTCTGTTAGTGTGATGCTGACGTGGCATGCTTAGGTGGCAAGATGATCCTACGTGGCATCCTACATGGCAAAATGATCCTACATGGCATCCTACGTGGCTAAATGATCATACGTGGCATCCTGCGTGGCATGCTACGTCAGCATCACACTAACGAAGTTAGCCTCCGTTAGTTTGGGTCCGTTGGTTTTCAATATGTTGAAAGTTGGGACCAATATTGATGATTTTCGTAGTTGGGACTATTATTAGGCAATAGTCAATAATTAGGATTATTTATTTCCATTATTCCTTGATCTTGAGACCAAACTATTGAAATTATTGTTAGTTAAATTTACTTAACAACTATACTTTTGAAAAATATATAAATTTGGTCCTTTTGAGATAACGGTCCATGTTGTAGGTAATAGTAGGCAGTCAAAAAAAAACTAAAAAAAAAAAACTAATTGAGATAGTGACTTTAATGTGTTCTGGTGATAGGTGACGTGACAAAGTCTACAATCTAGGTTAGCGAATTTCACCGAGTTTGCATACTAGGTTAGCAAACTTGGGGATTAAATTTAGGGACTAAGAGCATTCACAGTAGAACCCTAAAAAATTGGGTAATAAAACCCTATAATTTTTTTGGGGGTTGAAAGTGATTGTGAGTGAAGAAAATGGAAAATCTACAGTGTGTCGGTAAATATTGGGTTCTTTGCGAATCTTTTATGAAAAACTGGAAAACTGTATTTATTTTTTAATATTTGTTGAAAGTGGTTGTGAGTGGAGGAGAGAGAAACTGTAATGATTTTTAATGTAATATATGTGATTGTGATTGGTTATGAGAGAATGGGGAATAGAGAAGCTACTGTGAATGCTCTAACTTCTCAATCCCTATACTTCAAAATTCACTATTCATTTACCTTTTCCTTTATATATCGGTAGAGAGATAAACATTAATAAAAAGGTAATATAGAACTATTATTTAATTAAACAGAGTTAAATATGAAAAATAGAACGTGTCATGTGAGATTAACTAAAAGTCGAAAAAAAATAGAGACATATATAGTTATAGTTAAATTATGTGGATGTAGAATTCATTGTAGATGCTTTTAGATATGCCGATGAAGCCTAGCTTAATTGGTAAAAATTGAGGGAGATAGAGTGGACCACATGTGGAGGTTGAGGATTCGATTCTTGTCGGAGTCATATTTATCACATGTGTGGGTTCTACCTGGGGAGATCCCCAATCCAGATGGGATGGATAATCAGTACAGGCTGGCTCAGGGTGTTAGCCCGGAACTCCACCGGTTGCACCATTTGCCGTTAAAAAAATGCTCTTAGATACATCGTATATAAATATTTAAAATCTAATACATTTATTACGAAAACAATATATTTGCCTCGTAGTAAAGTGTTAAAAATTGTTGTGTTAAATGATGTATCAGAATTAATGAATCAGGATAATAGTTGCCACTTGCCTGGACCATTATGGGGTTGTGGTGACAACATGCCTCATTTACATGTAAATATTATTTTTCCAATTTTCTGTAGACGGGCTACAACTAAAATCTCTAGATTTCTAAGATATTTATTACTTGTCTTGTGTTAATTCCGCAGTGTCGGCTTCGACATATTAACCGTAAAAATAATTAAAGGGTGTGACATTACATTGTAGGGTATGTGACAGCCTTCTATTAGTGTATGATGTTAGCAAGGGTGTACACTTTTTAATTAGAGAGCGTATGATTTCCTAAACACCATAATTAAATGGGATATTATCCTTCCTAAAATTTGTGCCTCTAATTCCGTGGGATGTTGCCCTTTGGCTGTTGTGGTAGAAGAATGAGGGAACACTATTTTGGCGGCGTTCTAGAACAGTCGCTTTCACATGCTGACTCGGGTTTGTCTTCTATATCCACCGACACCAAAATATTGCATGTACTTCCAATGTATCTTTAATCACTTTTTGCTTTCTCAATCTATTTTAATTAATTTTATTTTCACAATTTGATAACCGATAATCCGATATATATAATAAGAACTGTATTGTTTTTATTTAAATATAGTGATATCTTAGGTGTAAATAAACCTTTTCTTTGTTATTTTCATATAAGTAGAGTGACTAGAGATTTAAAGTTATACCAAGTGTAATTCGTTGATATGTATAACAATAAGATCACATACAAATTAAACTACACAAGTTGGTTAAAATGATTAAATCATTGATCAAACAAACTTCAAGTTAGCTTCTCAATGGACAATGGTTAACTTAGAAGATTTGATAAAAGAAAAATGAAAACAGAAAAACTTTGTTTTACATTGAAAATCACGTCCTTCTCACGGCACCAAAGGACTTGGACTTGTAACCTTGTGATACCAAGGTGTGATGAAAGATGTCTTCCCATGAGGTTGGGTACAAGTCTCATAGTTGAAAAAATGTATATATTTAAGAGTAATATTAGCGGGTGTATGAATTATCCATTCCAAATAAAATAAAATAAATCACTAAACAATAGTTAATCTAGTTGTTAACCAAAGACAGATAGTTGAATCCAGGTAATGTTTATAAGCCTTGATTTCACATGTAGTTTAGTTTACTTCTGATTGACCGAATCATTAGGTTATTTGGTGTGGTGACACCCTCTCCCAACTCTCCTAAATTCCACATCAGCGTCACGTCATTTTTCCTTCCTCCTAGCCACTTCCTTGCAATCTTATCTTTCATCCTCTCCGCTACCATATGTTCTCGCTCTGGAAGACCTTCGACACTTTGTGACAAAATGTTAAACTCTTCCGACTCTTGTTTCGAAATATCCAATTTGAGGCGTTTCCTCTCCAACTGCAGCCTCTCCATATCCCACGTTGCAGCTTCTTCCTTCTCTTTCTCTCTTTTTCTGTACCTCTCCACTTGCACTTCCTTAAACTCGTTAAAGTTTTGTGGCAAAAGATCTATTTTCGCCATCTCCTTTTCCTTGGAAGCGGAGGCTTTTCCTTTTGAGCTCGAGGCGGCTCTTTTTTGCGCGGTCCCTTCTAATCGGCCGCTTCTATTCGGGAGTTGGAGCTTCGTCTTCGAACTCTGGGTCATCGTTTATGTTTATAGCACAATGTGCATCCGACCCACCCGCACTATAACTTTCCGAGGCGCTCATTTTCGATCTTTTAGCTTGTGCCACTTTTCATTTTTCATATTTTTTACAAAATTTCATAAGGCCTCATGTAGCCCCACGATCCTTTCTTGTTGGAAAATTTTTTAACCGCCTCCGCTAACACATTTCGTCACTTTAACCGGTCGTTCAATTGTTCCAACAACTTTGATAAACACCCGCAAATGCTTGGTATTTGTTGCTCATCTCCCTAAACTTGGTACTAACAAAGTGGAATGTTCGATAAGGCTCACGCTGCATTAAATTGAAAACGTGCACGCAAACATGGTTCCAAAAACTTTCCTTTTTTTGATTTGTACCTACACGTTAATAATTTTTTTTAAAAACCATACGTAAATATAATAATTTTTTAAAGACAATCTATATATTTAAAAAACAATTCTTACTTATTATAGGATTGGTAGACACGTTCACCCAAGCTCGTGCTAGGGTCTCTAACTCGACCGTACTCCAAGGAATGTTGTCCGCCTTCGTAGTAGCTCGTTCTTCTTGTACACGTTTTTTTCCCTTTGGCGGCTTTTTTTGAGGTTGGTTGGGTTTCGGGTATAATGTTGTCATCAGCGCCTAAAGATACAAAATCGTGTTCAGGTTGTGATTGAGGTTTTTGAGAGTTGTATGGTAAAAAAAAATTGATTTTGTGGTTTTGATTTATATATATATATATATATATATATATATATAATGGAATTCTTAAAAAAAAAATAACCGTTGCATAACGGTCAAATATCAACAGTCCACAAACTTCATCTAATCAAATCATCACATTTCCATTCGGTGGGGTTAGGTGTCACCTAACCCCCGCCGATCCTCTCCCCAACCCCACACCAAACCGCCTTACTTTACAAATATTACATTCCAAGCTAACTAAAAGTAAAAGAAAATTCACTATTTGCAAGTGTTGGCCACATTATAAGTTACCATTTTTATCTTACCTTTTTATCCGACCCATGTTACAACCCTTAAAAGTGTTATCTATTATATAGCTATATCCATCTCAGACGCGGTACTAGAGAATTTATCTTTATCAAGCCTATAATAGTAACCATGACGTAGCGGTATGGTACTTGTCCACCATAATAGTGATGCAGATTTACATTCTGGCAAAAGCAAATTTAGATGTAAAATAATCTTGTTTTAAAATTAAAAAAAAATGAAGCTTATAAGACTAAGGGGTATGGTTCGGGAAGGAGCTCGGGATGGCTGAGCTGGAGCTTTCCCCGAACGGGAACACCGCCCCCCCCGAAGGGCCTTCGGTGAGCTCGGGGAGATCATCCCGTCCACCCCGTCCCATTTTTCGAGGAACTTTTGATTTTTGAACGTTGAAGCAGATTTATAAAAAAAAAAAGAAAAAAAACTTTACCTTATCATCATCATCATCATCTTGATGCTGGAGGAAGAGAAGATGGGTGTGGTGGTGCTCGCCGGAGAAGATGAAGGTCACCGGAGAAGTGTGCCGGAAAAGATGGAGGTCGCCGGAGTTGTGTTCGGAGAAGATGGAGATCCGATCTGTCTATGTGTTCTCTCGATACATACAATGTGTATGTTTGTTTGTGTGAAGACTTGGGGTGATGGTGGAGACCTAAAAGGTGGAGTTTGTGTTTGGGTTTGTTGGGTTAGATAGGTGAGATGATGAAGAAGAAGAATGTTTAGGTATTTTTTTTTATTTAATTCGGATTTTTTTTAAATTTTATATGTATTTTGTTTTTAAATTTTAATGAAAATAATAATAATGAAATATAAAATCTATAAATAAAAAAATAATAAAAAAAAAGAAGGGGGAAGGGGAACCATTTCCCTTAGAAGGGGGAGGAGAAGGGGAAAATGATGTGGCGCTGATGTGGACAAGGGGAATGAAGGGGGAAGGGGAACCACACCCCATAGTCTAATAGTTGAAGAAACAATAAGTATCACGGAGATTAAGAGTAATCTGCGTGGGGTTAATACTTATGTTCGTCAGGTTTAATCCTTTACCCAAACCGTTCGGTTAAACCCCGGTGAGAGTGGTCAATGTAACTCTTTGTACTTTCATATTAATAACAATCCGGCTACTTACAGTGGACGTAGGTCATTACTCGACCGAACCACTTACATCTCGTGTTCTTATTTACATTATATTAAACACACTTACATTCACCACTCTCACCGGGGTTTAACCGAACGGTTTGGGTAAAGGATTAAACCTGACGAACATAAGTATTAACCCCACGTAGATTACTCTTAATCTCCGTGATACTTATTGTTTCTTCAATAGTTGTTTGTATAGTGACTTGGCATGGAGTGTTGATGTTCACATGTGTATATTATTTAGTGATAGTTACTAAAGGGCGTATCTACATCTGTAGTACTATATAATACATTCTAGATAGGTAAAGCGGCTATTTTACTTTACATAAAGAGGACATCATTAAAATTTAACTTAAAGCTTAAGACATATTATTATTTAATAAACTTATAATTAAATGAACTAAATGCACTTTTTCAACTATAATTATTGCCCTAGAGGGTATTTTTGTGTGTAATAATTGTTTTTGTTTGTTTTTTTATTTTTTTTGTGTGAAATAATTTTTTTCAAAAAAAATGAAAAAAACCCTCAGTGGTAAAATACGTATATAACTAAAAGTCAAAATACCATACTTGCTCATTTTGATATAGGAAAAGTTTTTAAGAATTATAGTTTAAATATCAGTATTGATTATGTCAAATACGTATAAAAAAAATTTCTTATAAAAATGAAGCAGAACAATTTATCATATTTAGATAACCATTTATTAACCCGAAAATAAAGGGTGTGCCCATCACAAGTCATGTCATTAATTAGTTTAGTGTGGTAATTTCATTGTTTATTTATTAATTATTATTTTAACTAGCTTTAATGATTTAATCCATTTGGCTACTCTCACTAAATTAAGCATTAGTTTTTCATAACTAATTGAGTGGTTTTTCACTAGCCTTTTTAATATCATATAGTAGTTACTCTTTCTTTTTGACCTTTTGTTTTTTTTCATTAAACTTATAGCTATTAACAAGCGTTGTTTTTTTCTTATATATAGGAAGCACATTCTTCTTCTACTCCTCATATTAAGGACTATAAATACTAACACCCAAACGTCACAAACATCTTAATTCAATATGAAAAAACATAAAGGTAGAAAAAGTGTAATAGTCCATAAGATGTCATCGAAAAGTATTTTAAACAGCATCAACATTATACTCGTGATCATCCTTCCTCCTCTAGGCGTTTTCATCAAGTTCGGTTGTGATGTAAGTTTTTCCCGATTCTTAGAAAGATTTGCATAAGACATTCTTGGAACATGCTGAGTGATAGATGTATATGGTGTATCTTGATTCTAGCTAAAGTTTTGTATATGCATGTTGGTGACTCTATTTGGATGGGTCTATTGTGTTGTTTATAGGGTAATTGGATTTTAACACCCTGAACTATTAACAATTGGTCGCTGACGCACTGAACTACAAAATTGAACAACACCGCACTGTACTTTTAACTTATTGGTCTGTATCACCCTCAGACTAACCATCGTTAATTTTTGCTGACGTGGCATGGTGACGTGTCCATTTTTGCTGACGTGGCAAGTGATGTGTCCATGCCACGTCAGCTTATTCCCCATGCCACAACAGCAAAATTGGACACGTCAGCAAAAATTAACCATGGTTAGTCTGAGGGTGATACAGGCCAATAAGTTGAAAGTGCGTCAGCGGCCAATTGTCAATAGTTCAGGGTGTTAAAATCCAATTTCCCTTGTTTATACCATTTATATCATCAACAAGGGGGTAAGTCGATCTTACTTCTCCTGGTTTTCAAAATACTGGATATTCGTGTTGGTTCAAGTTTCTATTCGTGTTTTCGAATACATGTAATTATTGAGACTAAATGGATATTGAATTTGTGTGTTAAAAAACTTCTATGACAACAAAATTAAAAAATGGCCCAAAAAGTGTGTACTACATTAGTTAGCCTAGAGAAAGCCGTTTTTTTTCTTCTAAAAGTGGTATAGATTTAAAATTGGTTAAAGTTTTTTTAAGGACTAGAATCGGTTTTAGCCAAATCGATACGACTAGAATCCGGGATGCTTCAAAAATAAACTAAACTTTGGGACCGATCAGGGTTGAGGGAAATTAAAACATTTTTCATTTTCTTTCTTTTTGTTTTGTAATATTTTAGTGTTAGGTTTTTTATTAGTGTATTATCAGTGTTTCATCTACACTTCCAATTAAATCTTATTCAAAATCAGTGTATTCCGTCGCGAAGTGCAACAGGTCACTTCTGGTATGGTATGGTATTAGACTATACTATGTGGTCATGGAATGAAGGAGCATTGAGTATTAGTACGTGGCAGCAACGTTAATAGAAGGGGATTTCCCCTCTACGCCTCAAAAAAACCACATGGTAGTGGAGCATGGAGGAGTTGGTGTTTTTCCTTTTTTTTTTTTTAAGATTCGTATGAAAAACATATAAGCTAAATTTAAACAAAAAGATATTATATTAAATAAAACAATAACATTACATAAAATTTAATAATATACTGTAAATAATAAAAAAACTTAATTAAACTAGAAAATACATTATTACACTAGAAAACACACAATTAAACTATAAAACACAATTCAACCAAAAAAAACATATAACTAACTTGATATAAGCCTTAAAAATTGTCGAAACGTGGTTAAAAGTTTGGCCGTAGGTATGCATATACTTTACTTGAGGCATTTTGATTGCTAAGTCTTCAGCTAGATCACCGTCATCATCCTTTATTCTTTTGAACAACACCTTAAATCGTGGAGATCCATCCACTATCAGTTAAGTGAATCAATAATATGGTGCGATTCACAGACTAGCACACAAAATTGTGCTAAAATGTTATTCCAGTAGGAAGACCTACCTAATTTCTTTAATTCCTGGATGTTGATTCATGCCGTTTTCAACGCTATTTGTTCTTCTTCGTCTCAATGTGTCATTATACAAATGTTTTAGTTTAAGAAATTGTTAAATGGTGGGATTTTTTGAGAGAAGAATTGTAAAAATGGCAAGACTGTGATAAGAATTTATGAACAATGGTGCAAATGGTTTGATTTATCTAAACGGTAAATTAAAATTTTAATTATTTTTTTTAAATTATAGCCGTTGTCAACGGCTCTATTCCCTCAACCAATCTGAACGCGCCATGTCACTATCATCACCCCCCACGCCAGTAGACAACTCCAGCTCTATTACCTAATGCCAGCTTCCACACCACAAATGGGACGATGTTGGTGGCGTGGAGGGCCTTCACCCACACCATGCATCCTTAAGGAAATATGTCCTTCTCGAGGATGTTTAGGGTTTTAAGTCCTCTAGTAGAGAAATGTGTAAATTTAGGAATATGATTAATTAGATGGTGTACAAGTTAATCGGTAAATATAATATTGATAGCGTTTTCTAGGGTAAACAAACTTCAAAGGTTGAAGATTTGATATTGCCTGTTTTAGGCATGGTTTTACTCTGTGATATCCATAAACTAATTTTTTTAATTTAGAAAACCAATATGTATTTCGTAAAAAATGGATTTTTCTTTCTACCTTTAAAGTTTCAATCTTTAGCAATGTAACCCCTTTGATTAATTTAATTTTTTACTCCTAACTTAAAAGTTTTCATTTTTTTGTTAAACCCTTTGATTTTTTTACTTTTAACTCAAAGCTTTTCATATTTTGTGACTTAACCACAACACTTTTTTACTTTCAACTTTGGTCCCGCATACTTTTCGTCTTTCGCAAGTTTTTCATTTTACATTTTGTTCTAAAATTTTTGAGTTAACACGGGCCAACATGCATGTGGAGTTTAACGTTTTTTCATCTATTTTTCCCGTCTGACAAACCCATCACATCATATCTATTTTTCCCACGTTGATAGATCTGTCGCAACACACGGGTCCTAGATCGACTTAGTTATTATTTTCTATATTTTACACACAAGCTTGCAGGACAACTCCTATGAGCAAAATACTAGTTTTTTTACTTATTTATTGTGATTTTTATATGACTTATGTTTAAGAAGAAGAACGGAATAAGGTCAAAGGAGTTTGAATAAAGCACAATCAACAAATTTCTACAAAATTCTTCATTGTTTTGATAGTATTATGTCCTAGTGACATCTTGGGAGAGGGATAAGACTTAATGACCATTTAATCTTGGGTTTGATTCCCACAAGGGAGTTTTTTTCTAGATTATTGGATTTTCTCCTGAATTAATGTATTAACATTTTTGCCTAATTAAAATGAATATAATTAGGTGGTTCCGCTTGTAACACGATGATACCCTAGTAATCCCAATTTGCCGTTAAAATAAAGACAAAATTCTACAAGAAAAGCAAAAGAATTAAATGGATACCAAAATTCTTTTTGTTTCCAATGGTTGTGAGTTGCGAATAAATGTTCACAGTATGAGTCAATCAATGTTATATTTAAGTAACAACAACCATACCCAGTAAAATCTCACACATAGCAACACTATTAGTAAGGTCTAGGAAGTGTGAGATGTAGACAAGCCTTACCTCTATCTCTAGAAATAGAGAGGCTGCTTCCAGAAAGACCCTACCAAACAAAAAAAGCAACAGCAGCAACAACAACACCAACAATAGTAATAGTAATAACAATAATAATAACAACAATAATAAAAATGCGTAAATAAAATAACTACAGAAGGTGAAAGAGTACAATAAAGAAACAAAATGGGATAGCACCTCAATAAGCAACACATAACCATAAAAACATGGTGATCTCACGGAAAGGCCTGACTTCGACGTAGGAAAGTCTTTTTTTTTTTTGAACAGCAAATTTCAACTCCTCGTGGGATTTGAACCCATGACCTATCCCTTAGGTGTTCCTAGAAGCATTGCTTCTACCATTGGGCCACCAACCCCAATGGCGGCGTAGGAAAGTCTAAACCCCGAAAACCTATATTATACCCTCCCGTAAAAGTCTTTTACGTTAATCATATGTATCCATGAACTTATATCATGGACCATGTCCTTAGAGAGGTGCAACTCTAACGAATCTTTTATTTTTTTTATTTGTAATTGCTTTCTGAAATAAATGTATATGTTTTCAGAAATTTCGTCTTGTAAAATACTAAAGATGTAACATGGTGTGTATATTAATTTTAAAAAAATAAGAATAATAAGAACAAATCTGGAAAAGAGGGTGGGTCCAGGCTTTTGCCACGTGAAGTGGGGAGGGTATCCGACGTGTCAAAGCAGGAAGAATTGCTGGGCTAGAATGTTGGACCCACTTGGTCTTGTGTTTCTTTTCCTTTCCATCAATCCATCTTTTTGTGCTTTTCCTCTTTTTTCAGTTTTATGTTTTCTTCTAAAACCTGTATTCCTAACCTCACCACCACTGTATGTATATATGTATACTGTATACACATATTCTAATATACAACATATATTCTATTATATCAGACTCAAGTTATCTGTCTTTGGTTTTTCACATCTAATTTCTGGTTCTTAATCATTCAATAATGGGTCAAGTTTTTTAAGTTAATAATAATTTCATTGATATAAAGGCAAATTACATAAGTATAGTAGGGGAGGCGGTCAATAAACTGCGCCGAGATTTTGAAGACATTTGACATTATTTAGTTTATTCTATATTTGGTCGTATAAATTTTGCGGGTGTGTAAGAATAATATATATAATCTTCACCAAGAAGCTCCTAAACGTGTGATTTTCATTTTCTGGATATATAAGAACTTAATTATGATTATATGAACTTTCATAGAGAATCATTCTTTGAATGCTCAAGAGATTATATTGCTTCAAAATTTAGTCAAATGATAATGTACTTAAACTTGTATGATGATTTCTTTTAGTTCTGTTTCTATTGTAGGAACCGCTCGTATATAAAATAAATAAAAACAAATAATATTACGATTACAAATAAATAAGAAAACGAATGCAGAAATTAAATTACAATTACAACTTTAAAGAATCAAAATACAAGAAGAAAATAGAAACAGAAATGACTAGATGGCTGAGGATCGTGTTGAACACGGGGCCCTTAAAACAAATTCCGAGTCTATTAACAAGAACTCGTTTTGTTTCCCAGGGTACAACAGCCGGAACAGCAAGAATGCTGCCGGAGAAGACTCTGACCCGAATTGTACCTGAACAGCAGGAAGAGTTCACGAACAGATTGCTGGAGATAATAAGAGTGGTGAAGAACAGTACAGCAGTGTGTTAGAAGTGTGTAAGATATGTCTCAACCAAAGGTTTCCTTTGGTATTTATAGAGTCCAATGCTTCATCAGTTTCGGAATGCATTAAAAACGAAAAATAAATGTCATTGAACGTCTTCAATGGCATTTATTACGTTCTTAAAGTTTCAGACGAAACTGTTTGACTGGACTGTTACACTTCTGATCTGAAGCTGCTGAGGAGCTGGAGACTCCGCGCGCGCGCACAACGTAAGTCTCACTCTACGTCAGTGGAAGCTAGCACGCGCCTCTGCGCACAACGTCTTTAACGTTTTACGTCACTCGAGCGCCTGCGCGCAGGCGTGCGCCATCAAAGCGCCACATTGCGCCCATCGCCCACGCCACGCGCGCGTGTGCGAGTGCGAGTGCGAGTTAGGGTGCTCCGCACCCTTCGCGAGTTCCATAGAGTGAGCTCCCATGAAACAATTAGGAAGGAGTGTTCCTCCTTATATACCACTCATGGTATTATCATTCTTCCTATGTGGGACAAGTTCCCACTTGTTTCATTTCAGCATCATATGCATTCTTCACCAATCTTTGAGCATCGATATCTCATTCATCTTAGCTCCGTTTTGGACGTGGTTTGGTTCGTTGCGAAGCTCTCACAACATAGAACATAAACCCATAAAGAAATATATAAATAAACATCTGTTTCAAATATATATTTTAGTCCAAAGTTAGGGAAAAATCATTTTCCCATATTTTGTGAAAATACTATTTTCACCAAATTTCCAACATCTATTAGTTCTTGTAACGATCGACAAACCAATTTTTTAACAATGATTTTTTACACCTAAATACCACTTATTTTTTGCAAGGATTTAAACGTACACCACGTGGGTTTTAAAAAGTAAAAAAAAAAAAAAACATTTGATGATGGATTTTCATGTGTGTTTATTGTTGATGTTTCCAAGTGTGCATATATACATGATCTAGGATTGTAAGTAGTCCCCTCGCTTTCTTTTTTTTTTTTTTTTTTGAGCTGAGTCGGTCTATTAGTAAATTAATAACCAGTTTATTCTCATCACCATGATAATCATATTAAAGCATGTAGGAAAGTGTAATTTTAACATATTATATATTATATGTTTATTATCTTAAAGACCAACATAAATTAAAAGGAACAAGGTATGAACATGCATGTAAACGTATTGACGTGAACATGAATAGCAAGTTATTAAAATGCTTTTCATACTAAACTTAAAGTTGAATGATAACTCTATCTGCAATCATGATATTTGGTTTGATAAATCAGTAAATCACACAAGTATTTCAAAGAAATAAATTTGAGAAACATATATAAGTAGTTTTTAAATAAGTATTGGGAATAATTTTAACAAAATTCAATATATTAATCTTGTTAAACAACGTAAAATAGAAGATTTTATATTTTTTAATAATTAAACATGCAATGACGGAACAATAGTTATTTATTGATTCATATGCCGAAAGGTGGTCGGCCCAATGTCTCTTTTCTGTCTACAAAATATGTCACTTGAGTTGAATCTTTGCCCAAAGAACATAATAAAGATACGGTTTCCAAATGGAATAAAAACTATAAAACGATTTTATAATTATAATTATACTTTAATAACTAAAGAAAATGGATTGGGATCCTAATACAAAGAAATTATACTTTTATTTAAGAAATCCAGTGGTTATACTTTTGAGTAATATATACGAGACACGATTTCTCATCGACAATTATTGTGAAAATCTTCTTAGTGAATGCATGCTATTAGTCTAGGAGTATGATAATATAAACATTCTTTTTTAGTGAATAATATAAACCTATAAACCATTTATTAAAAAATAGTGAAAATGGATTTTAATACTCCCAACTATCGCATATTGGCCGATAATACTCCCAACTATCACTTTGGCCAATAACACTCCAAACTTCCAACTTATTTTCGTTCATCACTCCCAAACTAATGGAGGTCTAACTTGGTTAGTCTTCGTGACAAAAATGTAAAAACCAAAACTTCTATGTGGCCAAAATATAAAAACCAAAACTTAAGGGGCATTTTTGAAACTTTTTATTATTATTATTATTATATATTTTTTAAAATTCTATAAATCCCACCCCCCCCCCCCCCCTTTCTCTCTCTGTCTCTTTCTCCCTCTAAACCACCACTACCAACACCACCCTTCACCATCCACCACCCTTCACCGTCCACCCCCATCAATGTCCCCTACACGACTACCCCCTCCTTTTCCCTTCTTCTTGTGGTTACAGGGCCGCAGACCACCCCCAATGTCAAATTTCCAATTCTACCATCTGATGTGTTATACTATAAATTTAACCCTCCATTATAACATAAAAGTGACGAAAAATACAACCCCACTCTCAATTCTCAATTCTTTCTGTTCTTCGCTGTAGTAGTGTAATCGAGCTCTTTTTGACTATTCTGTTGACTCGTCTCTGGATAGCATCGAGCCTTGTAAGTCTCGATTAATCTCATGTTTTCGTTCCTTGTTATTGTCCGATTAATAGCCCCATGATTTCTGGGGTTATTGTTTGTTAATTGGTTCAATTGAAACTAGGGTTCTTAGGTTTTGATTTGGTGGTGGTGGTAGTTTAGAGGGAGAAAGAGACAGAGAAAGAGGGGGGTTGGGATTTATAAAATAAAAAAAATAATTTTTTAATACATGATTTCTGGGGTTATTGTTTGTTAATTTGGTTTTCACATTTTGGCCACGAAGACTAACCAGGTTAGACCTCCGTTAGTTTGGGGGTGATGGAACAAAATAAGTTGGAAGTTGGGAGTGCTATTAGCCAAAGTGAAAGTTGGGAGTATTATCCGCCAATAAGCTATAGTTAGAAGTATTAAAATCCATTTTCCCTAAAAAATATAACCATTTTATCATCAACATGATAGTGACTAATATTGTAAGGATAACCTTAAAACTTAGACAATAAAAGCTAGTGTTTTACACCTTCAAACTCTAGGACCTCAAATCCATGTTGAATAAACATAACACGTTTATCACACTTCAAATCCCAGTTGAATGATTGAATTGCACGCCTCTACAATGCATTCCTCAGAGTATTGTGCTGTTAAATTATGTGAAGGATTATTTGTTTGGTTGCTCTTATGATCAGGTTGATCTTAAATTCATGTCTATTGAAGCAACTGGGTTTTTCATTAACTTATAATGTATTGGATTTTCCAGTGGTGAGGACAAAAAGATTGACCAGATGGTGATCAAAATCTCCCAAAGAAAGGTAAGGCCATAGTAGATAGCAAGGCTTCGCTAGTTCCCATGACAGTTGGTGGTGGGAAAGTAGAAATAGTTGTTCTTGAAGCTATCCTTGAAAAAGTTAGATGTAAGGGTGTACGTAAGATAGTAGTGATCAAATGAACATCTCACTTTCGCTATCAGAGCTATGTGAGGGGATCTCCATTAATGAGTCTTAACTCGAAAGGAGTGATACTGCCTACCTAATGAAATGAATAACAAAAGTGATGGGATAATTCAATGAGGGTTGATTTTAAAGGAGGTTGAATGGATGTAAAAAAAATAGATATTGATGAAACTTTTCTTATGAATCTACCTTTTTACACAACACATTTATGTTTATGATTTCATTTCATATTTAGATATTGATTCGATTTTAAGCAAATGGTGTGAAGCTACCTCATAACACTCAACATGGTCAAACTATGGATCACGCTTGTGTATTAAGAGCATTTCCATTTGAATCTCTAAAAAACATTTTCTATAAATCTTAGAGAAAAATATATAGTTTTATGTATTTTATGTTCTATACCGGAGTCTCTAAAATGAAGAAAACATTCAAAAATAGTTGATGGTACATCTCTCGATATAGAGATTACTATTCATCTCTAAATAAAATTTATGAGTGTATAAAATCGAGAAAAAATAGTAAGTATTGTTTGTGGGTAAGATAAAGATATAAAACGCCCCTTTTATCCGGATCATGAGCAACATGGATTTGCATCTCCTGTATTGGACTTTATTCTGTTGATCAACCCCCCACTTAATCTTTGGCCCATTCTAATTTCAGCCAAGGCTTTTGAATTTGGATGAGAATCTCGTATGGGCTCTTATGATGGATCAGCCTCTTTTAAAGTTGAACTAGTCTACCTAAAGCTTCTATTTGTGATATTCTCAGTTTTATTAGAATAACGTGGAAGCAGGGATTAATTTTATGAAACTGTGTTGTTCAAGCTATATATCGATGCTGACATTTAGCTAACGTGGAATATTTTGATAATAATAACAATAGTTATATGATAATATCAGTTATTTACAGGTAATAAAGTGTTGGTACGACGTATTATCTTTTAACTAGGGTGTTTCAGTATTGCGCGTTGCGCAATCGTTTAAAGTTGCTTTGGGCAGTTTGAACAAAAGTTTAGGAAGTTTAGAAACAACATAGTGACTACAATGTGTTTTGATAGGTAATACAAAAGATGTCATGTTTCATTTGCGGAGCATGGAAGTTGTTCTTGTTCTTTGTGGATTGTAGAAGTTCTGCCAGTGGCTTTCTACTTGTTGTTTTACTTGCATGAATTTAGCATCATTAAAGTTTCCGTCTTGTTAGCAAAAGTATGTATCATCGGCTTTATAGTTTTTGTCGCCACACTTGACGCAAGCAGTGTAATGCCATCCTTTTTCAATGCTCGTGTCTATGATGGAACGACTAACTGTGAAATTTTTCCCCTGCACGATAAAGTGGACAGTTTATTTTACTTGGCGTTTTGTTGCTAAGTAGGGATTTAGTAACATACTGTGACTGCATTGCTGGGCATCTATTTTAGATCAGCAATAGAGATGTTGTTCTATTGTGACGGGATAAGTACTGGATTTGCGAGATCTATGTTTGTGTACATGAGTTTTGTTAATGTTGATTTAGTGGTGTGTGACGCATTTAAAAGTAATTTTTAGAGTAGGACTTACATTTCTTTTAGCGCTTCAGTTTCCTTGATATGTGGTTGTAGATAGGCGTGAGTTGCACTTGCGACTGTAATTGAAGGATAGCTTTTGCCATGTGCTTGGAGTGTTAGTTTTTTTGAACATATAAACGTGTGGATTTAAATGTGTTACGAAACTTACTTGTAAGTCTTTTGGCCTTCAAAGCTGTCAGTGCGATTCTCACAGGTGGTGATGCGTTGTCAATTTGATGGCGGTCAAATCTTTCTGGTACTGTACAAGTCTCTTCCCACACAGCTATTGTGATGTCTTGATTGCTGGTTAAAAGAATATGATAAATTGTTCTTATTAATGTAAATTGATGGTGCAGGTTTGAAAATTGTATTGTAGTTTACCTGGCGTCTATCAATGACAGAACAACGTACGGTTGATTGTTAACTGTGAATCTATCTTTAAGGCAAGCCGAACCCACGTGATACTTAGTTGAAAGGTTCATTAAGGCAAGGCCATGGTTCTGCTTGTATGGTCTTTAGTGAATCACCAAAGCATTTTTCCGTAATAAAAAGGAAAAAGGTGAAATATTGCAGTGGCAAAGGAATGTAACTACAATCACTATAACTTTCCTTTATTGTAGGATATGGCTTTTTTTTCCTTTTAACTCAGACATGGTCTGTATGATCAGCTTTCAACACAGTCATTACAAAAACCTAATGATCCCAACAATCAGCTTCACCAAGTGATGTTTCTATGAAAAACATACAATCAAATCATTTCACACATTGTACCTTTACTGACGTCGATCTTCACCGAACCAACATTCACTACTGAACCTTTCTAGGCAATACATAACCAATCTTTAGCAGCCACACCAGATAGTAGCGGTCCATGATTTTTGTCATGATGAATACTGATGCCAATGAACCATCTTGAAACAACAGTTGCAAGTCAGTTAGCTTGCACAGTCAAAGGCCCAACATACAAAAAGATAAATTGTCATGTAAGTAAACTTACTTTCAATTGCAGGGTTGAAGGACATAAGAAAAGTCCGTTTGCAATCCAATAAAAATATTATTTAGCTGATAATAATCAAGAATAATTCTTTCCAGAGCTTCATTTTCTTCTCTCCGGTTTCCCTCCTAGGCTACAACCTGATGGACCACGTATTGTGAACACAAAATAAATTGCAAATAGAGTAAATCACATCCAAAATTCACTCTCCAAATAAAAAAAAATCAAATCCAAAAATACTAAAAACTGATGTACGCAAATATTAGGGTCTACCTCAAAAAACTTTAGGAGATTCAAACTGCTCGGATAACGCTTTGTCCGTCAACAAAAGAACTTAAACAGTTTGCAGGGCTAGCTTATGGTAACAGTACTCCTCCTTATCTCCTCACTATCATATAGAAACAGTTAAAAACATGTATCAGTTTGAATAAATAATCTTGTTGAGTAGAAATCCAAATTGTAAATATAAAACCTAGTGTAAAGAGACTTACATATAGGAATGGCAAACAAACTGTTAGCACTGATTAGGGCAAAGAAAGCCTAACAACAAACCATTACACCACTGTGACACCATCAACACCGTCAGACATCTACGCAACATCACCACCTTCACTGCCACGAATAGCATACCACCAACACCATCATCCAATAATGATATGAATACACTGGGTAAATTAAAATGCCAATAATGATATGAATAAGAAAGTACTCAAATGAAAAAGAATGTATAAAAGATTTATTTACCTGGTACCATATATATGGGCAGCTTGTAGCCTCTTGAAAGCTAAGAGCTACTTGTTCTTTGTTGCATCCTTTGGTTCCTCAAGAATTTGGGATCCATCTGCATAAAAAAAACATAATTTTATCAAAGAAAAAATCAAACACCATTAAATAAATTACATCCAACTACTATATACCCATTCTAATCACTACAAGTTTGCAACAAATCTATAACAATAACTTGGCTCTACATACATTTGTACATACATAATAAACAGTCAAAACTCCAATACTTCCAGTTTTTAATCTTTTACAAGAACTGAAGAATAAATCCCATCAAAAGGAAAGAAATAAACTAACAAAACTTATTTTTTTTCCAAACCCTTATATACAAAAAAAAAAAGATAAAATCTTTTAATACATCCAAAACCCATCTGAAACATAAACTTATATAGCTTCAAGTTCCTCCATAGAGCAATCAACACATTTTAATAACAAATACTTACACAAAACATTTTAAAGAAATCAAACATAACCTGAACAGTTGAATCACCGATGTTCGGAGGTGCAGATGGGTTTGGTGGTAGGATTTATATAGGAGAAAACCAATGAACACCAATACCATCGCCACCATACACCGTCCATCGTCGGTAGATGACGGAGGAGGACGAGCCGACGAGGAGATGGTAGTGCATTGATGAGAGCAGGTACAGAATGAAAGTGATGTTTGATGGATGTGTCTGGTGTGGTTGAATTGTTGAATACCCAAAAAGAAAGCAAAAGAATGGTGGGTCCAAAAAGAAAGCAAAAGAAATGGTGGGTCTGACACGTATGCACCGCCCAATATAACCCAATCACAGTCAAACAGGTACGTAATCACGTGTAAAGGCAAAAGAAAGGCGTGGTAAAAAAAACACGGAGGGAGTCGAAACCGGGTGAAATGAGATTGAGGCACAAGATGAAACCACTGAACCATGTCTAATAATATGGAATGCATCCTCAAAATCAGTATATAAACACAAAGATATGCTGAAGAAAAAAAAATTACTGTTCAAATCCAAAGGCTTGTTATTATTATATAATCTATTATATATTTCAATACCTTATTTGCTCCTGTGTCAATGTTATTTACTTTTACCATCAAATAATCTAAAAAAGAGTTTCCACATCCCAAAACCCCCTAGGCCTAAAATGACCCCAAAAAATACATGGTCTCACAATTTATTATATCCATCAAGGTATTCATGAAAAAAAGCAGGTCAAATGGGTCGAGAAACACAAATGCGGGCCGAGTTAAACAATAACATGTTTTATTGCGCATCCAAGGTCCAAGACCAAATCCTCAACCTGACGTTGATATTCATTTTTTTTTATTTTTAACAGCTAAATGTCACTCTCTCAAACTTCTATATTTACTACCTCTCGTGTTTAGGATTGAATCTAAGACCTCATACTAAATTTTTTATTATTAAAACCAAAACGCTTCCTCTCACTATTCATCTTAGCCACTTATACGACGCTGTCATGTATGTGATAACTTCTTTTTTTCCTTTTAAACACTTTCGTCCTTTGGTGCAGTTTTTCGTTTACACCCGCTTTTTAATCAATCCATTTTATTTATGGTTTTTGCTTAGGGGGTTTGATTATACAAAACATAATTTAGAAAAACAGGGGTGAAACTGCTTATAAATTATTGCGTTTTGTAGTCTAAAAAACTGATCATCTGTGTTTTCAAAACGCAATTCAAACATTAAAAACTTATTATCTGCGTTTTCAAAATGCAATAAACTAAAAATCAAATTCATAACGCAATCCCGAACACCCTCTTAATCAATTAACTTTTTGTGCCACCGAACTTTAATAAAGCTTTTTCTTCTTTGGCGAACACACCAAGTGCCATGTCCTGATATCATCGCAACACATTGGGTCAAAATACTTGATACAACACCACATACATCCTTTTATATCATCCTCTAAAAATAGTAACAATCTTATGATGATGAAACAATAATAGTCGGTGATCTCTTCTGTAATTAACTCCAAGACCGAACATAACAACAGCTTCTTCATCTTCTGTTACACAGTATCAATCAAACCTTTCCCTTAATCCACAATCCAATGTCCCAGCCCCACCAACTCTAACCCTAAATCACAATCAACCAATCTAACTTCACAGATCATTCATTCATACCCACCAAACAAAACCACCCACCCACCAATCCTTAACCCTCTGTTTCCTTAAAAAAACATGTTCTTTGGTGCTGTCCAGTTAGGACTAATGGCTGCCTGTGTTGTCTTGTTTGTTCCAATGGGTATGGCTGGTTGGCATCTTAGCCGTAATAAAGTCCTCTTCTTTAGCGGTGCTTTGTTCATATCTTTAGCTGTATGTATTCATTTAATCCCGTATTTCCCTAATTTCTTCCCACAAACCCCATCTGTTATGTTTCAAGATCCTTCAAGTTCTTGCATTTCTTTACTAAACGACGTCGTTTTTCGACCCACGTTTGATGGGCTTGATGGGTTTGATGGGTTTGATTGGGATTGGGATAATAGTTCAAGATTGTATAATTGTGGGTTTCAGAAACTGGGTCGGGTTGATGTGATGGATCTGTTAAACGGGTCGTGGGTTGTCGTGGCAGGCGATTCGCAGGCGCGGTTGTTTGTGGTGGCTTTGTTGGATTTGGTTTTGGGGGCAGATAAAATGGGGTTGATTCATGAGGATTTGTTTAAGAGGCATAGTGATTATCATATTGTTGTTGGGGAAATTGGGTTGAAGTTGGATTTCGTATGGGCGCCTTATGTTAGTAATTTGAGTAGTGTTGTTAATGATATTAAGAGGAATGGTAGTTATCCTGATGTGTTGGTTATGGGTTCAGGGTTGTGGCATATGTTGCATTTTACGAATTATTCGGATTATGGTGTTAGTTTACAGTTGCTTAGGGATTCTGTGTACCGGTTGTTTCCAGTGACGAGGAAGTTTGATATGGAGGCTGAGTCTGAGTCTGTGCGGGGGATGCATTTGTTTTGGCTTGGTATGCCGACGTTGATAAATGGGTTGTTGAATACAGAGGAGAAACGGGTTAAGATGACTCGTGAGATGTGTGATGCTTATGGTCAAGAGGTTTACAAAAGTAAGATGTTGCGTCGGGATGGTGGGTCTTTCTTGTTGCTAGATGTAGAGATGTTGAGTGGGAAGTGTGGGGCGGATTGTTCGTTGGATGGGATGCATTATAGTGATGTGGTTTATGAAGCTTCGGTTCATGTTATGCTTAATGCGTTGCTTATTGAGTCGCATCAGAAGCTATGATGTGGAATCATGGGTGATATTTGTGGGGACAGACTTACATCACCATCAGCAAGTTTTTCGGTTTGCGTTGGTTGGTGTATGCCTAAAATATGGAACCCGATCAAGTCCCATTCGTTTCATCTTTTAACACGCATGGATGATGTTGTTGTTCATTGCATAGAGTTCCCATTTTTGTTTTTTTTGTTTTGGTAACAATTGACTCTATAGATTTACACCAATTTGTATTCAGTAGAAAGCATATTTGGATTTGCAACTGTAATCTGTTGCCGTTTGATTAGATGGTTTACATGCCAAAAGGTCCTGTTTTGTTTGTCCTTAAATAGAAGAGTCTGGTCTTTTTCACTTGAAACTTTTGGTCTTTGAGCACATGCAGCCCATGGGTAGCAAGGTAATTGTTCTCACTATTTTGTTTTCTTCCATAGTTACTACTGCTTGCTAATTCTTGTCATATAACATTTGATCCGTCATACCAATCAATATTATTCGGTTTGGTTACAAGAATCGTCTCTTATCGTTGAGTGTTGACTTTTCACACTCAAGCACGCTTAACTGCTAAGTTCTCGTCTCATCTACAATCGAATATTTGAAGTCAAAACATTCATTAGAACTCAGTATTTGCTCACTCAAATTGTTCAATATCATAAATGATACAATTTTGTTTCAATTAAAGACAACATATAAAGCAAGGGAAGTTCTCTTAAATATTAAATTTATTTTATACAATTAAAGAAAGTAAAATTTCCAGTGTTACATGCTCTTGGCTAGTGTCTACAAGGAATGCCACAAAAAGACTAGCTCTATAGTTTGATGAGATCATCAAGTATATCAAAACACAAAAACATTTCAAGACAGGAACTGCTTGCCCTCAAAGGTCTGCCCAAAGTTCCAATCTTTTGGAGCAACATTATAAGATGTAATAGTTAATCCATCACTACTAGTCACCTCAAAAGAAAGTGGTTGGTTTTTTAGATCGGCATTTATATGCCAGTTCTGTCCCCAGTTTCTGTTCATCGGCAGCCACCCAGTTCTCGAACCCTTGATCTTCACCGCCGATATGTCCCCTGCACCAGCTACATTGTTGATCAACACCGATAAGAATACCCCAGCCCCATCAATGCTGAACCTTATTCCTCCTTCCTTTCTGCAGTTTATCCTGTCAACAAATATGCCATATCTCAGGAACTGAAATCTTTGTTCATCTAGATTCTTAATGATCGAGATTTAATTCATTTCAGAAAATTTTATGTTGAGAACTACCCTACCAGTTCAAAAAAAAAATATGTTATACCTTTTGCTTTTCAAGTGTGACACAGTACACGGTGACATAACCAACGGCCTACCATATGATCTCATTTAACACTATGTTGCACATTTTGCTTTTAAACGTGATACAGAAGGTTGTTACATAACTGTCTACCGTACTATCTTATTAAATATCATGTTGCACCTAAGGCTAGGGGGTGTGGAATAAAGCCCCGTGAGGCTTTAAAGCGTCACGTCTGCACCACGTAGACAAAGAGGGCTCTAAAGCCCCCCCACCCTTAACTAAGTTGTGGAATAAAACCTCGTCAATCATTTCCCGATCGTTGTTTTTAAGTTAATTTCAACTTAATTTTATTCATTCTTTTATTCTAAGACAAGAGAGACGCAATAACGGGTCTGATTCTATATGCGATATAAACAAAACCAATATTCTACCTTTTAAATATCCACCAACAAAAAATAAAATAAAATAAAATTAAACATAAACTATTATTTTAATACTAAATCAGCCCATGGTTTTGGAAAAATCATTACCCACGCAAACATAAACCACCTAAAAAAAATCTGCACACCCATGGTTTAATGGTGAGATGGTGCCCGTGCCATGGTGGTGACGACGAAGTGATGATGGATCGGATTAGGTGATGACGGTGGACGACGAGTTGATGATGTGTCGGATTAGGTGAGGATGGTGGACGGTGATTGAGAGTGCTGGTGAGAGGGTGGTTGACGACGGTAGATAGTGGTGGTCAACCTAGTGAGATGGTGGTTGTGGTGTTGGACAATAAAAGTGATGATAGTGGGCCCCAATTCCTTTCCTTCTCACGCCCGATAAGGGCTTAGCAAGGGCCTTGATAGCGCCCCCTTTGGCGCCAGAGGGGTGGTGTACTGTTGGAGGCGCCATCAAGCTACGTTGCCTTATGACATTACTCCACAAACCCAGTCCAATAAGTGTGACACAAAAGACACTTACATAACCACCTACCCTACTCTTTCACTAAATCATCAATGCACAACTTACAAATAATCAATTCCAACCTTAATTAAACAAAACATTTTCAAAATCCACTCTATCAACCAAACAAGCCTCAACCTAATCCTTCTAAACCCTATATTCCCATAATTCCCTATAATCAAACTAATCATCAATACCATAATTAGTTACTATATAATCGGAGAGCATGCATGACATTAACTCCTAAAAAACATAAACAAAAAGTAAAAAAAAAAAAAGTAAAATAATAATAATAATAATAATAATAATAATAATAATAATAATAATAATAATAATAATAATAATAATAATACCTGCGATAGTGAATAGGCATATTAGACGCCTTCCAAATAGCAATCTTTTCAAAAATCTCAATCGGCAAAACAAAATGCGGATTGGGTGGATTACATTTCCCGCCACCATCAGCCGGAAACCCATAATTGGGAGCACAAAAATTGGTGGCCGTAACAATAATCGAGGTTCCAGGAATACACCACCGTAGATCATCCACACACTTCACCTCGAAACACGCGCCACAGATCTGTCCTTTCTCAAACAACACTGTACTCAGCCCTGCTGTTGCTTTTCCATACCCTGCTTTTTCTAAATCGCCGTAGCCGCACGCGCCGCCCACGGCGTCGCGTGGGTCGGCGGCGGCGTAGTATGTGGCTCTGGCGGATCGCCATTCGGATGGTGATGGGGTTGTTGGGGATGAAGAGGAGTAGTGGGATGATGCTAGGAGTATGGTGTTGGATAATAATGCTAGTAGTAAGAGGAGTGACATTGCCATTGCCATTGCCATTGCAATTTTTTTAGAGAGAGAAAGCTGGGTTTTCTAGGAGAGAGATAGAGAGTGTGAGAGAGGAGGCTATGGTGAAGTGTTTACATGGAAATAGGGTGCTTTTGTTTGCTTTAGTTGCCAGCTTTACTCTTTTATTGGTTTGTGTCATGATACATGATGCACATAAGTGTTGTGAGTTCGGTAATTCGGTACACTTAGTGACATCACATTCTGACAGGTGTAACGTTACATTTTAGAGTATGTAAGAGCCTTTTATTGGTGTGTGATGTGAGTTAAGGTGTATGATTCCTAAATGGAGTACCATTAAAAATGTTTTAAGCAATGTTTTTATAACCGGACCGGACGTCAAACCGGTCTCCTTACTGATTCACTGGTGTATTGAGCTCGCATGTCGGTCTTTTGGAGCGCCACTCGCAATCTTTAACACATTCATGTCGGCATTAGCCCACAACAAACAGCTTATGTGAATTTATGAAAACTTCTTTATCATTTCATTATTCTATCTCCTTGTTAAATTGTAATAAAATTGGTCTTGGAAACAAATACTTATATTGTCCACATTGACAACTTTTGTTTTTTTAATATCTATTCGTTTTCTTTTAGAAGAAAATAGTAAAGAATGAGTCACCTGGACCAACATCATTCGTGTCTTATTATCCTGTATATAAAAAAGCAATGGACCATGGTGAAAGAACTAATAGACTAGTGGCTCAATTCTCTTTCGACCAAGAATTATATTACATCTAACACAATGAGATGTGAACGGCTTGTGATGAATAATGGATTCGTGTTAAGAAAGTGCTATATATTTAAATTTTGTAGACTTTTGTAGCATCTTTATCTTTATACGGTTACAAAATAAAATAATATTGTGCTTCACGGATAGCTCAGTTGGTGAATGGACCAGGGATCCCTCTTGGAGGTCCCGGGTTCGATTCCTACGAAGGACATAATGAGAAATGATGGATGACTCCTGGCCTATGGTCATGAGTCGAGTCCTGATCTCACCCGGGTTTTACCAATCCTTCACCGTCGTGCCCACAGGCGGGTGAGGGGTTGGGTTTTCCCCGGTTTCGGGAACTGCATGGGCGAACCTGCCAGCCGCCCGAGGTACGTATGGGCCCTCCATTGGGTTGGTCGTGGGGGTCTGTCCATAGTGTAGGGACTCCCCTGAGTAGTCAGGCAGAAATGTTTGTTCGCCGTTCAAAAAAAATAATACATGTGAGAGTTGCTATTTTTTGAATGGTATAATTGATGATGGTATTGTCCCACACTAACTTAAACTTTACGAATGATGTGATGTTCGAGTGTTCATTAATTCATCAAATCATCATCATCATTTGTTCGCTCATCAAATTATGTTTGATTTGCTTTATTGATAATGGACTAATTGCTCGAATATATCCCTCTAAAAAAATAAGATGTGTCAACGTCAAATATCTTATTTCAATTTTAACTAGGGCTTTAACTATGCGACGCCTAGCGACGCTTCAAACCGAATAAACCCGAACTATTCATGGGTCAAATGTGTGAACTTGTTGATTGTAAGGCTATATGGTGTGGAGAGCAACTCCCCCAACTCCTTCAAATGCCACATAGCGTCACCTCATTTTCCCCTTTTCCTCCCCCAAAGTTTTGAAATGGTATCCCCCCAATTCCCCCATTCCCCCTTTTTTTTATTATATAAAGTTTGATTAAAAAAATGGCCCAATCAAAGACCTCGGCACCAACGGTGAGTTATCATCGATCTCACCGAATTGCAATGGGGGCGCGGTATTCCCGATCGGCAAACACCTCACGTCAGCCCATCGAAGAGACCCACCGAAACCATACCATTTAGTCTAAGAAAGATTTCTTCACTTCATCTACATTGTGCCCACCCCAAGATTTATAAGCTACAATTCTATCTATATTAAACTAGTTTTTACCCGCCCCGCGTTGCGGGGCGCAACTCTAATTTATGCCGTCTAATAATAACGTATTATATTCGACCGATTCATTTTAATTTTTATCCGAATTGTAAAGTTCGTTGCGGCGGGAATTTAGTCAGCACCAATTTAGTTCATTACGGTATCGGTAGAGTACATGAACACATTATAGCAGCAGAAATGCAAACCGGGTCACATCAAGAAATATGCTTAATGAGAAATCAGCACAATCATAAATATTTTTTTACATTAAACACCATCGTTAACATTTATAATTTTTTAATTATTGTATAATATTTGAACTTTTTTTTTTTACTGCTAATTTCACACCCTTTTTTTTTACACCTTTTAGTCCCCTTTTTGCTCACCCTTGAAGTTGAACTCCCAACCTCACCCAAGAGAGTATTTCCTCTCTACCACTAGGCTATAACCTAAGTGGCTGTATAATATTTGAAGTTAATTAATTTATAATTATAGTAAAACCACTCAAAGTCCACTCCTCAAAAACTCATCTACAACTTAATTCCTCTCTCCCTCCTCCCAAGAAAAATCCACCGCCACCATAACCGGAAAAGCCTTCGACGTTAGCTTCACCGTCACCATCAGCGCATCTCCACTAAAATCACGACGTCTCAGGCGACATATATACCACTACAACCATCGGCGCTACTCTCATTTCCATTACATTCATTCGATTCTAGGAGCTAAATACCTGCAAATTGTGGTCGTCGTTGGGTCGAAACCCTAGATATCCATCGGACCCGAGCCGACGTCTTTGCATGCCGTCGATCTAGAATCAAGTCTCCTTGAATCCTCAGAAACATCCATCACCTAAAACCCTAACCCCCTCCCGTCGTTCGCATCGTCTCCGTCTGAAAGCCAGGCCACAATCCGTAAATAGTCAGACAACAGTAGTGGTGACGAAGTCACGACGAGCAGATTGCAAAAGAAAAAAGAGGAATTAAAGCAGGACCATTTATACGCAACATGTGGACCAACCGGAGATTTTGCTTCAGATGTCAGATGGTTTAATTCCGGCGTCGGGGAGGAAGATGTGACGCCTGTGATGGTCCCAACGGTGGCAGCGTAGGAGCAGGCCACGAAGCAATTTTTTCTTTATTTACGAATGGCATTTTCGTATTTAACACCTATAGTACACTGTAGCTAAGAGTCTATTCTAAATGTAAGATTGTATAATTAACAACACTTTAATAGTGTCCAACGGCTAAAACGCGCAGCTCAATCCAATTGCCAATTCATATTCATTTTTTGTTTGTCCACATAATTAGTCCACGTGACTTTTTTCTACGTTTTGTAGCTTTTGTTTACTATACTGAGGCGAAATGTTTTTTTATAACGTGCACCACCGTACGTACCTAATTTGCTAACATCTACTAATTGTTTACACCCTTTTTATTTTGTACCGGCTATTGGGTTTTTTTCTTCTTATGGGAACATAATTTGGTACCGGATACTCGTACCAAATTGGTATGTTCGGAACTGGTATAGTGACATTTTTTTTATCATGGAGAACTGAACCAGTATTGTATTAATATTGGCATCAATACCATATTCAGAAAATGGAGCATGATTAGAAATAAAGCATTTATTCAATATCGTTAGCATTTTTGTTTTGATACGAATGGAGTTCAAACAACGGTGTAACGACGTCTTGCGGCAATACAAGTATAACAATGATTTAAAAGAAGTTTTTTACATTAACTGCTACAAATAATAGTTACCTAATACTATCTATAATGATCATCAAACTCTCAACGAAACTGCTGTCCCCGCAGCGAAGCGCGAGTAATCTAACTTTTAGGATTTCAAACTTTGACCACCAAACTTTTAACTTTTAGCCGCGAGTATTTTTTTTTTTTTTTGAAGGCCACGTGACAATAACAGTCACTTAATATTTGACCACCAAACTCTTAGCTTTTAGGATTTCAAACTTTGACCACCAAACTTTTAGCTTTTAGCCGCGAGTATTTTTTTGAAGCCCACGCGTCAATAACAGTCACTTAATATTATCTTTTATGTCCACGAAACCGTGACAATTACACGAAAGAATGCAGGAAAACCGTTGCCCATAATGCTACTAAACACTTCTGCACAGCAAGCGTGCCCCGCCGCTTTGCGACGGGTTAACAAAAACCCTAGTTAACACAAAAAGGAGAACAAAAATTAACCATTTCTTTTTTTTTTTTCGACAAATCAAGCTTATATTTTTAATCTTGACCATTGGACGTGTTTTATTCATATTAGAGGCTGCAACTTAGTTATGACTAATAGGCCACATCACAAGTCGACTATTTCAACTCTTGGTTGCACTCTTAGCAACTACTGTTTTTTATTGATTTTTTTTCTCCAGACATTATAGTGTGTACCATGTAGCAAAAATGACTATTGTTTTTGGTCAATTTTTTTCACAAATGTATTAAACAAACAAGTGTAAAAATGACATTATTTGTTTACAAATTATAGCAGAATATTATCATGTATTCGTGTTAACAATTTGTATGATGAAAAAAGTAGAGTGAAAATCTTCACCATGCTAGTATCAAACCATCACATACCTCGAGCAACCTAGCATAAAGCTATGGGCCGCGCCAGTAACGCCTCAAATTTTCACGCATAGTGGATTTTTTTTTATTTTTTTTACGTTTTTTTGTAAAACGTTACCCCTAAAATAAATTTTACGTTACTACTAAAATAATTTTTACGTTATCCCAAAATAAAGTTTACGTTATTTCAATAAATTTTGCGTTACGTTACTCGGCAAATATTATCAAACTTATACTAAACGTCACTTGTCTAAACCACAGGTCTATATCTATTACCAAACCCAACCGAATTCCCGAAACCCCAAAACCAAACCCCCTTGACCCAAACCAGTAAGCCCAAACCTTGCCCACCCCAATCCTCTAACACCCAAAAAAACATTATAAATTATAATTTGTGTCTATAATTGATTATTTTATTGTTTATGTTATAAATTATAATTTGTGTTTATAATTGATTCAAGTAATACTTCAAATATTGATAATCAAGATACGCAAATGAATGATGATATTAGTATGCAAGAGAATGATGATATTGCTAAAAATGATAATTATATGTAAACGAATGATGATGTTGCTACAACTACAAGTCCAAATATTCCTAATTCTGCTTCTTCAACCGCGAGCTTATATATTGATTTTAATGTTTTTCCTTCGTATCTCGCTGATAGACCACCCGATGCTAGGAATCACCCTAATCAAATAGTTTCCACCCATTCGATTATGTAAATCCGTCTTGATAAGCTTCATTTTAGAAAGAAAAAAAAACACTTCTTTACGGTTGCGGTTCCAACCGGTAAAACCACCATTACACGAGTAAGGTCACACATTGTGCCCATTTAAATATATGACCATATGGTTGAAAAGCCTTTTTTTCACAATATATGCTCTTCTTATGTCATCTATTTGATTAGGCCAATGCTTTAATTTTTGCGGTCGAAAAGAAACTTTTAATAAAGTAAAAGAAGACAACGTAATGGCTCGATTTTAAACTTTCAAGAACCGAAGAGGTGAAATCTATATCTATTACCATGATTTTATTTTTATTTCGTTTACATTATATGAAACTACGACGAAATTTTTTTTGAACGTTACTCCTCATTTTTAGTTCTACATCCGCCACTGAGCATTATCCTGTTTTTGTTATTGTACTCTGTACGCACGATAACATAGGTTGCGGAAGCGTCGAGGTTTTGTATGTGTTTGATCATCAAAAGAAAAGCGAGCTTGTAATCTTTCGTGTCCACTACGAGCCATACCTATGGTCAAACATGTAATAAAACCCATTTAGAATTGATGATAGCATGTTTGAATTGAATTAACGTATGTTGGAATTGGATTAATGCATGTTAAAGATGAAGAAAACAAGTATTGGCTGGGTTTGTGGAACCCACCGTAGCCTACAGCCAGCTAACCGTAGGCTACGGCTGGCTCCTTAGGCTGGGCAGACTTTGACCGTAGCCTACGGTGTCCAGACCGTAAGCTACAGTGGCCACATTTGGCCTATTTTGATCAAGGATGTCGTAGCCTACGGCCTTGAGCCGTAGGTTACGGACAGCTGCTGCTGAAATCCTTGTTTTGGCCTAGTAAACTCGATCCAACTCGGCACGTTTAGGCCGGGCCAAGCTTAGAACTTGTACATGAACCATTGATGGCTTGATTCACCTTTTTATCATGGTTCCAAAACTCATTTTATTTCCATAATCCATAATCAAATTTCCTATTATCCCAAACATGTTTTGTTTGACCCGTTAAGGTCCGGTGTGCTAAGGCTCCTTTCAAATGAATTCCAAGTGTTCGGTGTGCATAGTTTTTCCACCTATTGTCCGAATTCAACATCGAAATTTACCATCGCATACCTTCATCTTAAAGGTCATGAGTTCCTACAAGTTGGAAGGTTGATTTCTAGCCGAATCTTTCATTTGTCACCGTTGTGGTATATTCACCTTATTCATGACCTCTCAAGTCGATTTTCCTTGGTTTATATACCCGGTCATCAACCCAATAAGGTTCGACTATTAATGGTCGCCTCCCAACCATCTCGTAGAATCTAAAAACAAGTGTCACGTGATTGTATTTCTCTGATCTACATCAACATGAGTTAGAGTTGTAGGAACAACTTACATGGCATATTCCTAACCTTCAACAAAGGTTGTTTTCCATTGTGTCATATTCGAATTTGAGCTTCCTATTGAAAGCTCTCGCGGTATTGCTCAAGCATGGATAACTACGTAAGTCATCATGCGACTTACCACATTCGCGCCCTTTTTAACTTCAAGTCCTTTGCCGAGTGACTTCCCGTTGCTTTTTGCTTAGCACCTAGTGTATATTCACATAGACATAGGTAGCGATTATTAGACACGATTTCAAACTACCACTTGAGTTCTTCAAGTGTCTATGGGAGATATATGTTCCAATGAAGTCGAGCTTTATTGTGACGCTTAACCGAACACTTGGTGGGCAGGAATTCACATGACTTTAGCTTATCATTCTGATGATGGGTTTTTATCCCCTTATCAATTACAAAGTTTCATCATAATTCTTAGCACCCAATTCCATCAAATTCAGTTGTAAGCTTTAATAAAACATTATGATGGGTATCAATTTCACATTATAGGGATAACCCACTAAACTCGTAACAACGGTGTTAAGGATTTCACTATACAAAACCATGTTAACACAATTAACACATATATAACTCGTTTTAAGGTTCTCTCGAACTAAAGTCACTTTTTTCAAGCATCAATTTACCAAAATAGGTGTGAAAGAGGTTTTCCAGGAGATGAACATCGATGTTCATCCTCCTCCTCTCTTTTTTTATTAAAACAATACTTGACTTTGGTTTATGGCAAATTTAGTCCCTCTAGTATACATAAGATAGCATGTGTTGGTTTCCAACTATCAAAGTTAATGATATTAATCCTACTAGGCCATAACTGTTTAACGGGTTGAACCCGGTTTTTATGCCAAGGTAGGATTAGTAATAATTTACTCGTCACATGTTTGGCTATTATCATTTGTTTGTTCGTTAAACAAGAATTATAATTAATAATAAAGTATATTTTGGGGTGTTACAGATGGTGGCAAGGAGTCGATGTTCATTAAATCTGCAAATTTATTGGGTTAATATTAACTTGGACTGAGAGAAAGAGATGAAGAAGAAGGGTTTTTGAAAAAGAAAGAGTGGAAATGACAAATATGCCCTCACATAACTTGTATGTGAGTGGACTTAACCAAGAAAATTAACTGAGTTAGTCACAAAGGTTTGAACCTGTAGTAAAATCAATAGGTAAATGTTGATTTTGGTGCAAATGAAATATAAAGGTTGGAACCTGCAATTTTGATGAAACATAAAGATTGAATTCTGTCATTTGTCAAATGTAAATTATATATGTTGTGACTATTTGTTTATAAAAGTCTGATTCCACGGTTACTTAGAAGTGTAGTTTTGGCTCATTATCTTTGAATAATATTATCTTTATTTGGTTGTGCACATTCTAAGCTCAAAGCCCAAATTCAACATATGTTGTTTTGGCCCCCTCAATTTAAATATCCGATCTCCGCCACTGCCTTAAGGGGCAGTGCTCTTTAGCACCATAGGCGTAATGGGGTGTAGCTTCGGAAGGGGTGACATGGAGGGCCCTTTAGCGCCAAACAATATTTAGTCTTATATTTGTAGTTTAACTCACTAATCATTATTCTGTTCCCAAATAATGACATATTATTTGTTTGCTCATTCGTAATTGTTACAAAATATTGATATAGTTGATTGAGGTATGCATTGTTCAGTCCTTTAAATAAACCAACTATTCTTTTTGTCACAACAATAACGGGGTCTTCGATTGTAACATGAATCAAAACCTACTAAATGGGTCTTTCGGTAGTCTAACAAATCAAACCAATTATTGCGTGTCGAGAACAGGGTTTTTCAATTGTCAACCAAATTAAACCAACTTTTCTAGAAACTGGTCCTTCGGTTGCATTTGCACCTTTTATTTTTATTGCTTTTTTTTAAAACATATATTTTCGAAATCATATAATTTCTTTAAAACAAAACCTTTTATTTTGTTTATAGAATTTTAAATTCTAAAGTCTGTTCCCTCCAAATAATTTTTAAGTCAAATTCTAATTTGACTTTGCCTTTTAAAGTGATTGTTGTTATTTTATTCTTTTCACTTTAAAACATTTTAAAACGTTTGTTGACTTTACAAAAGTCAAACTACCCGAAATCTAAACTAACCCAAAATATCCCTTATGATCCGAGTAAAACGAATTCAATTTTGATTAGTTTAAAACTTTTGTAATACTTTGATGATCTAAATCAGATTTATAAAAATAATTTCTTTAGACGAAAATCGAATACGTTTGAATACAAAACTGGTTTTATTCGGATTCAAGAATCTAAAATCTGTTTTGAAACAAGATTTTTGTTGCCCTTTTGAAACAAATTTTAACGGTTTCTGAGAAAAGAAAAATCTATAAGAATATTTGTTTCAATTTTTTTTTGTAAGAAACAAACCATAATCAAAACTTTTGATTTTGATTTCTGTCAACAACGATTTTGTATTCGATATGCAATAACTGATTAAGGGATGGGAATTTGGACCACTATACGAAGGATTCCGATTAACTGTATAATTTTCTGAAACCGCTGGAACGTCGCCGGAAATTTTTTGGTTTCTGATGAATCCTTTTAAGAGGGTGTTTGGGATTGAGTTGGGAAATGTAGAAGTGCTTTTGGTCAGAAGTGCTTATTAGCTTATGACTTTTTTAAAATGAGTTTAAAAAAAAGTGTTTGGATTAGCTTTTGGGATGAGAAACGTAAAAAAGTCAATAATTTGTATTTTTCTTAAGTGTTTCGCTTAACTTATTGTGAATATTGGTTGTATGAGTGGTAAATTTGCAATTTTTTTTCCAAAAGTCAAAAGCCATGATTTCTAACTTCTCAAAAACAGCTTTTCCACCCTTAAAAGCCAAAAGTCAAAACAGAAAGTGCTTTTGAGTTACACAAACAACTTATTGAATTATTGGCTTCTTGAAAAAGCCAATAAGTCAATAAGTTGTTTTGAAACTCAATCCCAAACATCCTCTAAAACGGTTACGAGCCTTTGATTCTTGTTCCTGTGTGAACGTTCTGTTACGGCAAAGTGTTCTTAATCGAAGAGTATGTTTTATATAAACAGTTTTCGTTTCTATTTGTTTTTGTGCTTGATTGTCCAAAAATAGGGGATGAAAGTTTTAATCTCGTTATTCGATTTTGATTCTTAAAACCAATGCTCGGATGCCAATTGATGCCACAAAGATGATTTCACGGGATCGTAATTTAGAGAGAATTGAATAACAATGTGAAATGCATACATTACAAATAGGGGTGCAAACGAGCCGAGCCGAGCCCGAGCTTGACCAGGCTCGAGCTCGAGCTCGATTAACTTATAAGAGCTCGAGCTCGGCTCGGTTCGAGCTTTGTTTTTAAAGCTCGAGCTCGGCTCGTTAGTAGTTTCCCAAGCTCGAGCTCGGCTCGGGCTCGGCTCGTTTAGTGTTTATTAGTTAATATATTAAATTAAATAATATATATAATAGGCTCGTTTAGGCTCGATAAGTCAAAAGCTCGGCTCGGCTCGTTTATTAAACTACTTAAAATGTGGGTAAATAATATAAAATATTAATAAACCTAATATTATATTAGGCTCGATAAGGCTCGACGAGCCTGGCGAGCTTCATATGCCAGGCTCGAGCTCGAGCTCGATAAGTAAACGAGCTTCATTTTAGGCTCAAGCTCAGCTCGAGCTCGATAAGGCTCGACTCGTTTCGAGCTTTTTACCGAGCCGATCTCGAGTAGCTCGCGAGCTGCTCGGCTCATTTGCACCCCTAATTACAAATGATATTACATGGTGGTTTATATAGCCACCGGTATGTCATGACAGTTACAAGATGGTTGTGTCGGTTGACATATAACCGACCATACTTATGTTTATAATAATAATAATAATACAATCTTATAATAATAAACTTAGGATAAATCTAAGAGTTAATATCCAGTTTCGTCCCTGAGGTTTGGTCCAGTTTGCCACTCCAGTACAAAAGTTTTTTTTTTTTTTGCAATTCCTTACCTTAGGTTTGGATTTTTTTGCCAAATTCGTCCTTTTCACTAACCCAGTTAAAAAATCTCGTTAATGTCAGGGGTATGGTTGTCTTTTTACCTCAGGGACGAATTTAGCATTTAAAATTCAACCTTACCCCACACCCACCCCACCCCCTATATCTCTCTCTCTCACTCTCTCTGCAACTTCTCTTTCTCTCTGCAACATCTCACCAAGATTAATAATAATAATAATAATAATAATAATAATAATAATAATAATAATAATAATAAAGAGTTAACTGCAACATCTCTCTAGAACACCCACCATCTCCATCTTCTTCTTCAAACAATCTCCTCGGTATATTTTCATCTCAAGGGGGGCGAGTGGGTTTGGCGAGAGGGGCGAGTAGGTTGGGGAGGAGGCGAGTAGGATTGAAAAATGACCGTTGGAGGGTGGGCAAGGGGTCGACACGGGTCTGATTTAGGGTCGTTGGGTGTCGGTGGCGTGAACAGAAGAGGGGTTTGGTGGTGAGGAGGGGAAGCAAAGGTGGGTCGGGTGACAAAGGTCTGGTGGTCTTCGGTGGTAAGTGAAGAGGAGGGTTGGGTTTGTGAGGGGATGACGGGTGACGAGGTGGAGCAGAGGCGGTGGTTGGGTTTCGATGGAGGAGGAACAGGGGTCGGGTGACGGGTGACTGTTGGTCAGGTGGCAGTGGTGATTATGGTGATGGAGGAGGACGACGGGTCTGGTAAATCGAGGGGAGATTTTCTGTCAATCAAATACTTTTTGGTCGCAGGGAGGAGGCAAGGGCTGAGGGGCGGTGGTCCGTTAAGTGTCTGGTCGCCGAGAGGAGGAGACTGGTCGGTGAGGTAAATTTTGTTGATTAATAATGGATGATTATGTGACTGTTTTCTGTATATAAACCTTGAATATGTGCTTAATTTTGTTTGTATGTTGAAGATTGTTGTGGAAAATCATCATAATCGATGATTTTTGTGTGTTTGCTTTATGAAATCGTGAATTTGTGTTTATGTTGAAGATTCTAGTGGATATTGTCTGTTTCTTTTGTCTGAAGTGATACGGAGTGGAGAGAGAGAGAGAGAGAGAGAGAGAGGGAGAGGGAGGGAGAGAGAGAGAGAGGGGGTGGGGTGGGGGTGGGGTAAGGTTGAATTTTAAATGCCAAATTCGTCCCTGAGGGAAAAAGACAACCATACCCCTGACATTAACGAGATTTTTTAACTGGGTTAGTGAAAATGACGAATTTGGCAAAAAAAATCCAAACCTCAGGTAAGGAATTGCAAAAAAAAAAAAACTTTTATACTGGAGTGGCAAACTGGACCAAACCTCAGGAACGAAACTGGCTATTAACTCTAAATCTAAATTATATACTAACAAGGAGCATTATTTGAACACAGAAGAATCCATTGACTCGTAGCAAACGAGCTCAGATTTGTTGGGAAATCATCACTGTATGTATTAAAATTTTTGTTAAATAATTTGGCACTTGTTTTATTGGTTCCATGTGTTTGAATCCAACTATTGATATTAAATAGTTATTCTTAGGATTTATAACATGTTTTTTAGAGTTATATTTTATTTCACAACTAGGGATGAAAAATAACTAAACGCGACAGGAACAATCAAAACAATTGGGATGGGTATGAACCAAAGACAATGATTTTGCTTGTATTTGATTTATTCTCGTAAAAAAACACAAGTCAATTATCATATGAAGCAGTTTAATGTAAGCGAAACATAATCGCTTTATGAGTTTAGTAAAGTAATTGACGAATACCATAGTCTTTTGGCCTAATGTCATTCAAATGTGTAAATTGGTGCCCCTCTCCAAGAGTCCAAGAGATAGAAAGTTCGAGTCTAGCGTGTGCGATGGACAATTGTGTAAAGTTAGAAGTATTTATACCATTTACGATTTCAATGTTATGATCTCTTTATTTTATATGAGACTGGAATATTAGCGTTAAATATGTTAGGTTCCACATGATAATTTAACTTTGAAGTTCTTTCTAATTTATAAAAGGGCTTGTAGTCTCGTGGTACCAAGCAGTTTAGTAAGCTATTTTCCTCCATGTGGTACGAGTTTTAGTCTCGTGGTTGACATTGGAGTAAGAGTAAATTTTATGGGTATGTGAGTTTTTCGTTCTAAAAAAGTACATGTTCTATTCTGTTATTACTATGTAGGCAGGGGCGGATTCACAGTTATAGTAGGATGGGTCTGTGCCCACTGTCCACTCAAGCACTCATGCGAGTATTCCGGCTGGCCGGAATTTTTGTTTATAGGTTTCGAAGCTAAATGTATATCGTTTTAGTAGTTTAACTGAGAAAGGAAGTGAAAAAAACATACCAGGTTAAGAACATAAGTTTGATGAAGAAGAAGCAACTAGATGAATCCTGTTATTTTATATTAAAAATGGCCTTGTATGTATTGAATACCTCCATACGAAATACACAAAAGTCAAACTACACTGACACAATTATACCCCCTTTGTTTTGTTTTGTTTTTTACATTTCATAATTTATTAAGTTTTTATATTATTTAACATGATTATTACTTTATTTATGTTTGGACTTATAAATTTATTTAATTTATCCTAAGGGTTTTCTACCCATTAACCATACTATTTGCGTTTTAGATTTAGGGTATGTTTGGCAAAACTAGCTGGTGGCTGGTAGCTAGAAGCTGGAAGTTGGTAGCTGCAAGCTGGAAGTTGGTAGCTGGAAGCTTTTTAAATATATTTTGGTGTTTGGCAGAGTGGTTGGAGCTTTTAATAAAATGTATAAAATGACCAAAATGGGCATAATTAAAAGTTTGTAAGGAAAGTTTTTATTTTATATTTAAAATAGAATGGGTATTTGTGTCATTTACTCATTAAAAGCTTGTAGCTAGTAGGAGCTTTTTCTTAAACGCTAGTACTAGTAGCTTTTCACTGTAGAGCTTTTTCTCCAACCTAAAAGCTTCCAGCTCCTTCAACCAAACAAGGCTTTTTATTGAGTAGGATCTTTTTCTTAAAAGCTTGAAGCTTGAAGCTCCTAAAAGCTCTTAAAAGCTCCTTGCCAAACATACCCTTATAAAATTTACTTGAGCTTTTCTAAAGTTTCTTTTGTTGTTTTAACAAATTATATAATGAATGAATGATTTTATAATTTAAGGATATATTATTGAAATACTACTTTTATATTGGGTATGTTTGGCAATGAGCTTTTAGGAGCTTCAAACTTCAAGCTTTTAAGAAAAAGCTTCTACTCAATAAAAAATTTTGTTTGGTTGAAGGAGTTGGAAGCTTTTAGGTTGGAGAAAAAGTTCTATAGTAAAAAGCTACTAGTACTAGCTTTTAAGAAAAAAGCTCTACTAGCTACAAGCTTTTAATTAGTAAATGATACAAATACCCATTCTATTTTAAAAATAAAATAAAAACCTTTTTTTACAAGCTTTTTATTATGCCTATTTTGGTCATTTTATACATTTTATTAAAAGCTCCAACTACTCTGCCAAACACCAAAATATATTTAAAAAGCTTCCAGTTTGCAACTACCAGCTACCAGCCACCAGCTAGTTTTGTCAAACATACCCATTGTTATTGCTTAGATTGGTAGACATGTAATGATGGTCATTAATACTTTGTCGACTCGTCTTGTGCCCTCCGTGCAAAATATTTTGTATCCGCCACTTTTAATGTAGGATTCATTGTTTTTCCTTAAATGCAATATCTACTCTCACATTATTTTATCTTGTTTCTAAACAAATTTTATAAATCCATAACATTTAATAATATTTTTTACTTAGTGATTAATGAGTTAGTAATATAATTTTTTTTGGACGACCAACGAAATTCACTAAGAACTCCCTTCGGAGCTAAGCGGTTAATGCGGTAAAATATCGGATATCGGTGAAGGACCGATATTTGAGATATAGGTTATCGTGGTGAGATATCGGTGGGATATCGGGAATTTTTATATCATGCAAAATCCATACATGTAGCAATTTAACACTAACAATTCAATATAATCTCCTACCATTAACAAATTAACCTTTTACAACTTGCAAAACACTAACAATTGTAGCAAGTGGGAACTTGTTAAGACTTAAAACAGTACTAATAATTATAAAAAAAGTAAGAAAAATGGAAGAACTAAGAAGATAAACACCAATATCGGTGATATATCGGTCAAATATCGGCCAGTATCGCCGATAATATCGGTACAAATATCGGTCAAAATATTGGTACCAATATATCGATTGATGACCGATTAACCGAGATATCGATGATATATCACCGATATATCGGCCGAGTTAACTACTTAGCTTCGGAGTCACTACTCAGTCAAATCAGGACCCCTTCCACCCGGCATAGCCAGACATGTAAGGGAGCTCCCGGTTTCACGAAATCCACCCGCCCAAAGGCACGACAATGGAATAATCGGTAAAACCCGATGCTCTCAAGAATCGAACCCAAGACCTTTCAATCATGAGTCTTCTATTATTGAGCCTTCATACCACTCTACCATAAGGTGATTGGTAGTTAATAATATGATATATCTAAATAACAAAAGTTACCATTAAATGTATTATAGGTGCGTTTATCATATCATCATTAAACGTTTTATTAGTGCATTTAATAATAAATGCATGAATTGACTACATACAATGTTAATACTATCAAATGTGTTTAGAAAATTAATTATTGAAGAAAAGACATATTTTTTTTAACGGCAAAACGCTTTATATCTATATATAAAGAGCCAGCAAGGGGCTGGAACCCACCACAAACAACACCAAAAGAAAATACACCACACCAAAAAGAAAATTACACAGCCATGGCTACATTAAAATTCTCCCAATCGGCCCACTCGAGAGGACCCAAACTCGCTCTATTGGTCACCCACATATAAGTGTCCGTCTTGATATGAAGAAAAGACATATTATATATAAAAAACTGAGATTTGTTTTTGTTAGACATAAAAACTTTTATGTAGTAAAACAAAAACATATTGTTGTTATTTCATGATATGAAGAAATATTAACCTTTTGTTTTGCTTTTATAAAAAAAAAAAAAAAGTTAATGCCCTCGTAGTTCATTTTTTCCTCACCACAATTCTGATGAATCAATCTACTACTACCTCGCAACAAATAATGCAAAAATACTTGTAATCCGTTCACAAATATCAACTTCTAGATACAGCTTATCATCTATATATGGAGGAGAAAGAGCTGTGCAATGTTAAGAATTAAACACCCTTGTTTTAATAATGATATATAATCCGCAGTTATATATTTGATTATTGAGACTCTCTATTTAATTTTATTGATGTATTAAACTTGCATGTGTGTATATATACTTTGTGAAGAAAGAAGTGCTCGAAAATCCATGATTGGCTCATCGACGAAGGAAAAAAAAGTTGCACAACAATATCCACAAACACAAGATAATGGAACTGAAGGAAATTTGTAGAATCCATTTTAGCTGCTATATACCTTTATATCAACCTAATCTTAAATATTTGTACGTGTTTTTGGTTTTCTATTTCACACACTAATTATTATATATGTCATATGTGCCATGCAAGGAATATTGAAAAACATAAAATATTTGCTATTTAAAAGTTAAAACACAAGAAACAACACCAAACATAGACGATAAACCATATATGTTGTTATACAGAAAACATAAACTCAATCAATTTTATTTCATACGGAAACTTTAACTAATACAACTTGATCAATAACACATCTTCCTTAGGTTCATAATCACCACATCCATGTCATAAAAGATTTAGGAGATTGTGTTGGTGCGGGTGTAGGAGTGGTTGGTGGCAACGCTTGTGGTTGATGGTGTGGGTTATGCTTGTGACGATGATCTTTATGTTCGTGTTTGTGATGGTGCTCTTCATGCTCATGCTTGTGATGGTGCTCTTCATGTTTATGATGGTGTTTGTGCTTATGTGAGGGTTGTGCAACAGGAGTTGGTTCTGGTGCATTCGCGGGTGAAATCGAACCCTCAAATACAGGCACATCTTTGCCACTTATGCTAGTTGGTACCAAGTTCATGTAGTGCATTAGGCTGTCATAAAAGGTTTGAAGATATTCCTCTCGAACAGCTACATCATCGTTGGTATCAACCAACGACCTAGTTGGAAAGACTCTAGCACTAGATTGTGTTGTGAGACTCACCATTGCGACAAACAAAAGAAACATGTTTATAGTATTCATGATTTCTCTCAAAGGTTAATGGGAATAGATGCTTGTGAAATGGGAGGCATGTTTGCTTGTATTTATAGGTAAACTTATCAATCACATTAAACCCATTTATTTCCTACCAATCCATCATGGTATTAAATAAAAGATTTTCTCATTAATTTTCAAAAAAAAAGAGGTCAACAAATAATAAAAGCTTGATTTTTTTCTTAACAAATATTTAATTTTATGGTATTTATTATATCTCTTACCTAATACACTTATGTGATCACATGTATATTTAGAATTCCCATATACAATACTATGCTAAAACTCCTTGTATTATACGGGTTGAAATAAATGTAAATTAATAAACTAAATACTGAGAAAGTTATATATTTAAAAAAACTATGTATTAATATGGATTGAATAAATATAATGTATTAAGTTAACACGTACAGTCGTCAATATATGTTTTTAAAAAATAAAGTCTCTTACACTATTTACTTATTATAACTTTCAGTTTGTTTTTTATTATTAGGTTAGAATCATGTATATTATATCGGTTGAATTAATAAAATTTAAATGGCTACAAATAAAATAGAATAATTAGTTGAGAAAAGTATTATTAAATAAATGAGAGATAAGTAAAAAACAATATTAATACTTTTATATTTTATATAATAGGAGATAGAAATGAAAAAATATTATCGTTATTCAATATGAGAGAAAAATAAAAAAAATAATGTAATATTATTGTTTAGGAAAAAATAAATGTGAAATTCACATGTGTCCTAAAAGATTTTCCTTTATTATATTGTAAAGATGTGTTTCAATATAACTAACTGGGATACAATTCTGTGTATTACACAGGTTAATAAATATAATGTTATATAATTAATAAACAGTTATATTTGAGAAAACATATGCATTTTACTTTCGAAAAAAATGTTGCATTATACTAATAGAATAAAATATAATGTAATTTATTAACATATACAGTCGTTAAGAAATGTATTTAAAATATGCATTGGCGTGACATTTATGAATTTTTTAAGTTGATTTTTAAAATACTTTTACTTTTAATATATAATGTAATTTATTTAATTATTTAACATATTGTCCTTTTACTATTATTTACCATCCAACCACATTAAGTATTTGAAAATTTTAGATATGATTTATAAAAACAATTCTTTTGATTAATTTTCATTTTAGTATTAGTTCGTGAAGTTTTAAAGTAAAAAACATAATCTCATTTAAAGTATTAATAATCAAAAAAGAAATTAGAGTTTTTGAAGATTTGATACATTTTGTCTATATGCTGAATAATAAAAAAGTTATATTTTAAAACCGTATCATTGTATGGCCTGAATAAAGGCTTTTCTTACATGAATTGAATAAATGTAATGTAGTCGGTTAAGACATACAGTCATCAACATATGTCTTTATAAAATAAACTTTGATGTCATGTTTACTAATTATAACGTTTTTTTTATTTATTTATTGTTGGAAACTTGTGTAGATTACGAGGTTGCATTAATAAAAATTAAATTCTTACTAATAAACGAAAAAATAGAATAATAAGTTCATAAAAAAAAATAAGAGAGAAATAGAAAAAATATGATAAAATAATTCTATTTAATAGGAGGGGGAATAAAAAAACATGATTATTGTTTTATAAGGGAGAGAAAATGAAAATTATGATTTAATATTATTATTTAATAAGAAAGAGAAGAGAAAATAGAGGTTGGCCAGAATTATTTATTATATAGTAAATAAATATAAAAAGAAAATAAATAAAGATAAAAATATTAATTAACATATTTGAAATTTTAAAGTAATTTTTAATGATATAATAATAATATTTATTTAAAAAAATAATTATCCACAATTAAGTATGAGAAAGAGACAGGAAACAAATTATAGTGCTCTAATTAATGAAATGTGTCCCCAATTTGTTTTCCTTTACTATATAGTATAGTTTCTTGTTATGAAATTATTTATATATACATGTGTGTATATATACAATTTAAATATAAAAAAATACAGATATAAAATTATATATAGTTCTTATTAGTGAAATCTATTTAAAAATAATCATACTCTAAAAATAATGTGTTTTGAAAAAATATGACTAAAATTTTTAAAACTATAAATTTTAGTGTTAAGACATCATCTTTATTTAATAGTTGGCATTTAGATATTAATATTATAATTTTATGATAGTATAATGTCTTGTGTAGCATGATAAATTAGTTAAAATGATTAAAATTAAGTTTAGTATTTAACTTTTAATGTTATTAGGAAGTTTGGCCAACTTTTTAACCTGAAAATTTATTGATATATATATATATATATAGGATTTGGTTCAAATGAGAACCTTTCCTCAAATTGAGAACTGAGAGAACCATTCTGGGCCACACATTTCTCTAAGGCAAAAAAATTTTTTTTTTTTTTTTTTTTTTTTTTTTTGCAAAAATCGCTGCTTTATATGTAAGAATTTTTTTTTTTTTATTTTTTTTGTATTTTTTTTTCAGTATACACATGTGTATATTTGCATTATACACATATGTATAATGCAATATACACATATGTATAACTGAAATATACACATATGTATAGCTGAAAAATGCTATATACACATATGTATAATTGCTATATACACATATGTATAATTGACATATACACATATGTATAAATGAAAAAAAAATTCAAAAAAAATAAAAAAAAAATTTTCCTTGCATAAAAATGTGCGATTAAAGCAAAAAAAAAAAAAAAAAAAAAAATTTTTTTTTTTGCCTTTATATGAAATGTGTGGCCCAGAATGGTTCTCTCAGTTCTCAAATAGGGGTTGGTTCTCTTAGGATCCCTACCCTATATATATATATATATATATAATATTTAAATTTAAGTTGGGAGGAAATTTTTGATGCTGACACATAACATTCTTTAGAATTATTTATTAAAATAATGGTTAGGTTTATAATGCCTTTTTCTTCTACTTCAGCATTCAGAAAAAAAATCTTAGCGTCATCTCTCTTCGTTCTCATTATGTTCTCTTTGTATCAATCTACTTGCCTCCTCTTTCTGTCTTCTTCCGTCGGTGTTAAATTTCTTGGGGGTTAATTTCAAAATTTCGTAAGAATTGATGTCAAAATATCTTTGAGGTTGGTTGTGCTTAAATCATGTATATGATAGAAGAAGAAAATAATTTGATGTGGTGCGTACAACCTCTACCATGACCATTTAGGTCTGCCTCCCTTTTGGTGTAGTGGTATGGTGTCCCTCCCTATAAATGTGAGGTTGTGAGTTTAAATTCTTGTAAGTGCAAGATGAGATGAAATTAAGGTGTAATTAAATTTGCGTTAAAAAACATAAACAATTTGACATTTGATAAACATTGTTTCTGGTCAAAAGGCATTTATTATAATGGATGATCAAAATTAATTTTAAATCTTTTGGTAATTAATAACTATTGACAAAGGATGTAAAAATCTATTGGTTAAAATATTCAACGAATATAAATTTTAATGTATCATTCGATATCAAATTTATTTAATAGTTTTATCACAGCACATTTTTGTCAATTCATATATTCAATAATGTAAATATATTGAGTTTATTTTTTTAATATATGAAATAAATGTATCGCTCTCTTTCAAATTAGTACTCTACTGAATATGTTTTTAACTCTAAAATCAAAAGGTGTCAAAATTGCACGATTCATTTGAAATAACGTTGGTGTTATATACTGAAGTCGGTTATAGACCCATGAAGTTCACGGGTGAAGAAAAATAAAATGAAAGTGACGGAACATGTATCATTCAATTAAAACAATAGGCAACCAAAGAATTATTTAAACCATTATCAAATCAAACGTCATACCTAACTAAACAAAAAATAAGAGACATATACATTCAAACATGCTTATCTTATGACATATCTATATTTTCATGTTTCAACAACTTCGTATATCGGAGAGATGGTACAACTGAACGGAAGTTGAAGTGAAACGCACCAAATAGTGAATGGAATCGCAAAATCCCACTGTAACGCTTGGGTACCTCTGCTAGTTATAAACAATATAGAAATAAGTGAATAGAATGTACCAAAAGTTTTGCATTGCATAAATGAAATACATAACCATATCCTTTCTACAATGTGGGGTTCATTAATCCATAATCCTTCATTGTATTCAGCTCCTTTATAATCGGTATCATCATCAACATTTGTAGAAGAAATAACGATAGATAATGAAGGTAGCTCATAAAATGATTGTATTCCTTCTCGTCCACAACATTTTTAACAAGAACAATATGTCGTTTTCGATGCAAAACTTGTTTGGCGAAGAACAAGGTTTCATATTTACTTATCACATCCATATAAATCAATCATTTTTCATCTTTTTTAATCAAACCTATGTACTAAAACCCGTTCATTACATAATTATTTCTTTAAAGGGCAAAATATCTTAACATCAAATAAAGCCGAAAACACAAATGACTCATTCCCCTCTCTAAAAGCCCAATAAAAAACAAAACTAGTTCTTTAAAAGAAGAAGCGAGTTGTTGTTTTGGGTTTTCCTTAATCACAACAGCTTAACACTAACCCTATTGAAAAAAAATCAAATCAAACTGCTCGTTCAATTTGGCTCGGTCATAAGATGGAGGGCTTCCACTACAGGGAAGTATTTGACTAAAACAACCTTGCATGATCATTCCAAGTGTTTTATAACCCTTGTGGTAGCCATGCTTTGACTGAATCTTGCAGAGCGAAGAGGAATGCCCTTAACTTGATTTGATCTTCCGTTACATTGTGTTGCTTTATTCCGGAGCATACAACATGGAACTATTTACGAAACTTAGGGATTTTCAATTTCTAGACCTTGGAAGTAATGTAGCAAATGAGTGAGTACGGATTTGAGTTCAAAGTTCTTTTGACCGGAGAGTTAATGCAAAGGGGCTGTTGGGCAACATCGTGAGACATCAAAGATCTAAAGGTTTGCTTGATTGCCATTGTGATGGTGGGATCTATTCCGAGTGATGTACCTATACTAAAAAGAACTTGGCATAAAACTAATAGATTTGTCGTGTCTCCGGAATAAATATAAAATAAACATACATAGACTTGCTATAAATAGTATGAATGTAAGTAAGGTTCGTGTCCCCGTGAATACAAATTAATCAATTATATAAGAAATGTTTGAAGTGCATATACAATTGTCTTAAATGGAGAATTTTTGTTATTTAGAGCTTCTCATCTCTTCCATCAAATTTTCTCCATCAAATTACATTAAAAATCACTATTTCACCCTAAAATTTTTCCTCTCCTTTTTAAAATAATAATACTTTTTCATACTTTTATCATTATATTTTATCTCTCTTCACTCACAACCACTTTCAAATATATTAAAATATTTTTAGGGGTGAACAGTAGCTTTTCAAATATAGGGGTGAACAGTGCTTCTACCAAATATTTTCTCCCTCCTCCACTCACAACCACTTAGAGCACTCACATCCCATCCACTAAATGTATGTGAGTGTGTCCACCAAATTATATGGGGTGAGTGTAAGTGGTTGTAAGTGGAGGAGAGAGAAAATATTTGGTGGAAGCACTGTTCCACCCTAAATATGAAAAGCTACTGTTCACCCATATATATATTTTAATATTTTTGTAAGTAGTTGTGAGTGAGGAGAGAGAAAATTTAATGATAAAAGTATGAAAAAATATTATTATTTTAATTAGGAGAGAGAAGATTTAAGGGTGAAGTAGTGATTTTTAGTGTAATTTGATGGATGAGATTTGGTGAATGGGATGTGAATGCTCTTACACCCACCCCATATAATTTGGTGGACACACTCATATACATTTGGTTCCCCAAATAAGAATGTTCTTAAACTTAAAATTGACGAATGCAAAATTAACAACTAACATGTATTACCAATATTGTTTTTATTTTAAACTACTGAAAAAACCTTAGTTAAATAGTAGGATGAATTCATGTAATTTAAAAAGTAATTCCAGCACTAAGACAATTTTTTGATTTGATTCGGCTTATGATTATTACCAATTATGGTGTATTGATCCTTTAGTTAAACATTTTGTATCAATACTTGATGTCACATCGTTCGGACATCCACTCCATATAATGTCAAACCAAGTGTAGTCCGTTGATTAGAGCCAACCCGCTACTCTAGTATCAGGCCATGCATTCAGATCTTAGTGTGCGGCAGTGCGGGTTACGGTGATAAAAGTATTGATTATAATAAACACTCATATCCTTCGGAATGTTTAATTAAAGAAAGTGATTCTCTAACGAAATTGAAATTCATAGACAAATGCAACCTGTTATTGGTTCCTTAGAATAACTAAACAAAGTGGCAAATTTCATTAAAAAACTAATATACATCCGGAACAAGATTTAGGTGGTGTTTGTTTTTCTCCCAGAAGCACTTCTGACCTCTTTTGTCTGCGCCGCGCAGACACGGGCAGACGTTTGGGGCGGACAGACTGTTTGTTTTTCGGAAGACATTTAACTCCAAAAGCTCTTCCTGACCTCTTCTTGGTGCAGACTTGGACCAAAGTCTTCTAAGGTCTTCAAAGGTCTTCTCCTCTTCTCTTCTCCTCATCCACCACCACCACCACCACCCACTACCACCACCACCACCACCATCGTCCACCACCGTCACCCACCCACCACCACCACCTAGCATCGTCCCCCACCACCGTTCACCACCACCACCATCCACCACCACCACCACCACCCACCACCGTCCACCACCACTACCACCACCCACCACCACCATCACCCACCACCACCACGGTCCACCACCCACCACCACCACGGTCCACCATCACCACCACCACCCACCACCACCACGGTCCACCACCACCACCCATTACCACCACCCACCACCACGGTCCACCACCACCACCACCGTCCACCGTCCACCCACCACCACTACCACCACCCACCACCGTCCACCACCACCCACCACCACCACCACCCACCACCACCACAGTCCACCACCACCACCCACCACCATGGTCCACACCACCACGGTCCACCCACCACCACCACCAGACTGTTGTAAAAACTCAGTTTATTTAAATTTAAGTTTATTTCAGCAGCCTGCAGACGTTAACAAACAAACAGTCTTCTTCTTGCAGACTGCAGACCTTTGGTCCACCTCTTCTTCTGCAGATGTCTGCAGATGTGGTCCGCAGACTGCAGACCTTTTCCTGCAAACCAACAGCACCTTAGGTTGTAAGATCAAGAATTTTACATATGTGTTTGAATCAAACCAAAGAAAGTAAACCCTAGTGTCAAATCAACTGTAATTTGAAGTGCAAGGCTTAGTTAGTTGCAACTCGGAAGAAGATAAACAAAAATAAGAGCCAAGCACAAATGACAAAACGGTAAGCAGGTGGAAAATTGATTGGAAATTTAACGGCAGTAGAAAAAAAGATAACATGGGCAGAAAGTTCATCCTTGTTGGGTTTCAATGGGCTGGCTTAAGAAGAACGTTATGGGGCTGATTCAAAGTCTAGGTCACTAGTCCAACATTTATTTTCTTTGGTTTATGGATGCCATAAAAAATCCGAGCCCGACAACATGTATACTTAAAACCCGAAGTATTTGAGACAGGATTATTCGATACTTGACAGGTATGAGATTGAAAAATAGTCTCGGGCGGTCGGGTATGGTATTAAGTGATACATAACTCAATTACCCAAAACTATATACCTGTTAACCCGAAAACTTTGGTTGATTTTATATTTATTTCTCGTTATCTATTGTTTAATAATGTTTTATTCTAGTAGCTTTATTATTTGAATTTATGACATTATTTATATTTATATACTATGAAATACAAAAGTATTTTTTGAAATTAATTTTATAGTATATTTCATTTTTAAATATTTCTTATGGTGATGACGATAAGGATGAGCTCGGGACGGTATCGGTACCGAACCGATACCGGTCCCAACAATACCGATACCGAAAAGTCCAAAAAACCAATACCGATACCGAACACATACGGTACGGTACGGTACCGGTATGGTATCGGTATTTTACCTTAAAATACCGATACCATACCGATCCCGTACCGATAATACCGAAACCGAAAATCCATAAATATGGGTACCTATACCGATCCCGAAACCCCTCGGTTCGGTATCGGTTCGGGACGGTATCGGGATCTGGACGGGACAGGATCGGTATTCAGCCTTGTATGCTCATCCCTAGATGACGATATGTATGTTATTTATCATAATTTAATATATTTTATAGGGTTCGAGTTTTACCTGAAACAAAATTGCTCCCCGTTTAGCCAGGGGTTTTACCATAGTGGGCCTTCGGCCGGGGTGGGTTTCCTTCGGAATGGTGGCGAGCCGGGTCACCTGCGTAGTCTGCCTTTACGAGCTTGAATGACCTTTTGCCATTGTGTTTACCTGGGTGATCCTGCTTTTGTTTGTCATTTACTCCGTATAATATATATGTTTTATAGATAGTTAAACAGGTAATTTTTATAACACTAACGGGCCTACCTGATTGGTAATACTGACAACTACCCGACGGGTAATGAGTCGGGCATGGGACACGATTTTACAACCAGATATGAATATGGATATGAGATTAGTTGTACCCAGCCAATTGCCATCCCTACTCTATTCCTATAGATATAACAAAAAAATAAACCGAAGCGGACTCCATTCCACGAAAACAAGCATTGTACAAAATAATGGAATTCGGATGTGATAATTGCATAATATGTTGTGAAATCGAATGTAAAATTGCTATAAAATGTACCTACAATGAGTTATAATGAGTAAGATTACAAACTCATCGTGGTTGGAAGTATTTGTAGACAATTGTTTATTTTGATTTGAATGATTACTTGAATATGGAATTATGGATGGCGATAATGCTAGCACAATAGCACATGACAAGCTAATGAATTTGTTCGCAAGTTGTTCAACTTGGCATTGACCGTACTATATATTATCTATTTTGACCAACGTTCACGATTCATTATTTATTTCAATTTCAATGTAGGCATGTATGGACATGCATTTAACAATGACTAAAGATTAAACAAATTATGGAGGTTTTTTTTTTTTTTGAACGGCAAACTTCATTTCATTCAAAACGCCCAATATTTACAAACCATCTATGAGCAAGGTGCTCAATAGATGAATAAACCCAACTCAATCCTACCAATTACACATCGAATTTTTTCCATTTATCCCAATCCCATACATAGTTTTTAGCCCTAGCCCTTAGCCACATAAAGGCAATCGATTTGATGTCTCCCAATAGACGATCCAGGTTAGCTCTCACCCCGTTAAATACCATGTCGTTCCTTCCTTTCCAAATCGTCCAACAAGTCGCTAAGATGATTACTTGCAATGCCTTTTTCTTCACTTTATTAAGACCTTTGCCTTTGTGCGCTACCAAAAGATCCTTGAAGGAAAACGCGAAGATGGGCTGGATATTACACCACTCGGAGATCTTGTTCCACAGATTTGCCGCGATAAAACATGACGTAAAAAGGAGATAATGTCCTCTAAATGAAAGATGATATTTATTGTTATTTTTTAAAGGAGGATTACACGTTTTGTTATTTATGTTTACCTCAAATTGCACCGTTTGTCCTTCATCTTTAAAAATTATACCGTGTGTCTTTTATTTAAAACTTTTACACTAATCCCATCAAATACAAGATATTACAAAAATTAAAGTAAAACCATTACAAAATTGTATAACATTAAAGTTGATTAAAAGTTATATAAGCATTTTTTTATTATTATTATTACTAAAAACCCTGGGTGAAAAGCTGAAAATTTTTCATCGTAGGACAAATAATTCAAATCAGTAGTTTCCCCTCTAGAAACATCACAAAACATTTTATTCATACTTCCCTTTACTATGGGCACAAGTGGTATTGGACCAACATAAACGCTATGCGTTTGCGGTTTTCATTGAAGTATCCAATATTTTCAAAATCTTAAAAAGTAATAAAAGTATAAGACCATGTTCCTAGAAAGCATATGACCAAATACAGATAAACATTTTCTATAACTACCTTTGTCAATGGTCATCTTTATTATATAACTAGATTTTTCTAATGGCAAATAACTAGATTATTATCCGGTGTATTATATGAATTGTATATTACATTAGTTGTAAAGTACAATAATATGTAAAAAAAGTTACAAATAAATAACAGGAATAATCTATAGATCATATAATGATTAATTTCGTAGCACGTACTACATTTATATTTTTCATTGGTTATCTTTGTTATATACCTAAATTATTAACCAGTGTATTACATGGTACGTATTACATATGTTTTATAATACAAAAATGAAAAATGAAAGTACAATAACATGTAAAAAACAAATTTACATATTACATATAAATAAGAGTAAATTACTAAAACTACCCCTGTGGTAGGGCTGGCAAATCGTGTATACCTGACCTGTTAAGACACGAACCTGTTAAGACACGATACACGAAACCTGACTACTTGTACACGACACGAAAATTTTTTGTGTCTATTTTTTCATACACGAACCTGTTAATTTTTTTATCAGGCATACACGAAAAGTACCTGTTAATACCTGTTTGTGACCATTATACTAATCGCATGTTTACGAACCTATTTAGTGAGACAAAATTTCCAAAAATTCACCAAATACCTTGATAATACATGTTTGCGTACCTGTTAATACCTGTTTGTGTACCTGTTAATACCTGTTTGCGTACATGTTTGCGAACATTATATTTAGGGCTGGCAAATCATGTATATCTGACCTGTTTATACACGAACCTGTTAAGACACGATACACGAAACCTGGCTACCTATACACGACACGAAAATTAACAGGTAAATTCGTGTCTACCTGTTTAGGACACGAAACATGTTAAAGCCATACCTGTACCTGTTAAGATCATTCAGGTTCGTGTCAGGTAATCGTGTTCGTATACAAAATTGCCGGCCCTACCCTGTGGTTTGGGTCAATATGCCTGTTCAGTCCAATCTTTTAAAAATTGCATGAACACTCCTTGATCTCTGAGAAAATAGGCCTAAACAGTCCAACGACTTAACACAGATAACTTTTCTCAGTTAACTCAGGGGCATTTTCCTCCAATCGTCTAAAAAATTATAACCAGCCTTCCCTCACTCTCCCTTCTCCTTTATAAGTTGTTTCCCTCCACCTCCACACTTCTTCTCTGATTTCCCTCCAAACACACACACACAAATGGAAATTCAGCAACGTAAGAAGAGGAAGATGACACAATGGTTTGTACGAACTGGGGAAGACGAAGTCAATCTTGAAGAGCAGTACGGTAAGTCAATCGATCCACATCTTACATTTAAACCCACTGTTTATTAAACAAGCTGAAAATTAAAAAAAAAATTGACGTACATTGCAAAGGTTGCTACTGTTCTTATGTTTGATACTGCACCTGATGCTATGCTACCGGCTTTGTTATAAGAATTGTTATTGATCACTAGGTAAGCTCCAAAGAACAGAACTAGTGTGTAAGCTGAGTACATTGTAACTTGTGAAAATCCTAATGAAAGTCCTGTTATTTGTGATCTTTTTATGGAAGTTGATTTGGGTTTTAGTAAAGCTTGGTTGAATGATTGAACTATCTTTTCTTGTGTTGCAAAGGTTGCTATTGTTCTTATGTTTGATACTGCACCTGATGCTATGCTACTGGCTTTGTTATAAGAATTGTTATTGATCATAATATACAAGCTGAAATTTTGGTTAACAATCAACAATACAGGTCACTCTACCGAAAGGTTTTCAATTAAAATTCATCATGGTGGGGAGTTTACTGATCCAACAGAAGTAAATGTGATGTACGTTAACGGGAAGGTTAACTACATTGATGAGGTGAACTATGATTATTTCTCTATAATCACCTTGTGTAACATGCTGGTGGAACTTGGTTATTATCAGGATGACGACTTTAGGTTTTTCTATATGCTGCCCAATGAAGACTTGGGACTGGGTTTAAGACCACAGTTAAATGACAGTAATGTGCGCGTGTTGAACAAGATTGCTGAAACTGAGAAATCAATTGATATATATGTTGAGCATATTGATCCTGACTATGATGCATTAAAAAACAGACTTGTCTTTCATCAGCTTTGGCATGAGCAGGTTTGGCTGCAGGTTGAGATGATCCTTTTGAGCAGGTTAAGAAGGAGGTTGAGCATGATGACCCAATTGCAGATATTGATCCAGATGTGTTGAAGCAGGCATTTGATTATCGCAACACAGAGGCAGATGATGATTGGTATCATGATCCATATGAAGGGGAGTATGATCCATTATATTCACCCTACTGTTCAGATGATGATTTTCTTTATTATTATTATTATTATTATTATTATTATTATTATTATTATTATTATTATAACTACTATTATATATAGTAGTATAACTCCGTACTCTCGACTCAGGTGTTCTTGACTTGACCAAGGTTGCTCGTTTACGCTCCAACGTCCATGAACACCTACAAAATAAAAAATAAAATTGATAAATACTAAAAAAGGCCAAAAACTAATAAAAATCTATAAAAACCTGTACTAAATAAAATAAACCGGTACAAGCCTAAAACTAATAAAACTACTATCTAAACGACTCGAAAACTATACAAACTTTACACTGGAAATAGATACTGATGGCTTGAACTTCATGCTTTTATGTATGTAAAATGTAAAATGTGGTTTAGTTATATTAGTGCATATCAGTAGTTGACCCATTTACTTGATCATATATATATATATATATATGTATATATATATATCATTCCTGATGACCTATGACCCGTTTGAAGTTGCTGATGACCCATGGCCCATTTGTAGTTTCTAATGACCCATAACAAATGTGCAGTTGACTTGATCCACCCAGGTGGGTCATACAGAGGTTGCATATACACACAGAATATGCAAAAGTGTGCTTCCAAATGGGTCAAACAGAGCCTGCATATTTGTCTGCACATATACAACAGTTCACTTCCCAATGGGCTGCATATATGGGCTGCAAACATGCAGCAGTTGACATGCAGTTATGTGTGCATATGTGTGTGCAAATATGCAGCAGTTGACCTGCAGTTGACCTGCATATAAAACTGCATACACACACAACATAAAGCAGTTAACACATCATACAAAACTGCGATTGACTTCCAAATGGGTTGGACCTGCAATTGACTTCCAAATGGGTCTGGGTCAGCAGTTGACTTATAAATATTCTACTGCCAACATAAAGCAGTTAACACAACATACAAAACTGCATAGATACACAACACATCCATAACATTTGAAAGTCAACATATCCGAATACAAAAGATTGTAACAAAGTCAACATATCCGAATACAAAAGATTCTAACAAAAAAGAGTACATAAAGGTCACATTGTCATTCCATAAGTGCTTAAACTACAACAAACCATTAACATAACCTACTAACTAGAAGGGCCATTGTATTTCATCCTCTTCCTGTTGCAAGTTCTCTTGCTCTCCTTCCACTGACCATACCATAACCTAACATCCCTCATTAGCTGACATTTGTGGTCCATGTTTAAGGATTTCACAATCCATGCACCTTTAGATTTGTCCCTTTAAATGTTCAAAACCCAGTCACATCTAGTCATTTGGGGACTGATATACTTACACACCACACGAAAGGTGACATTGTCATTCCAGTCAATCACTACTTGCCTCCTGTCAAACACGGCATGGTTTTTAACACATATCTTGAAATCATCTTTATATCTAAAGGCTTGACCAAGATAAAAAGGTAGATCTCCAGTTTGATCATCATCAGTCAAACTCTCAGAGTCATCAACATCAGAACTGGAACTAGAAGGTTTGTCAGTCATCATAACAACTGGATGTTTGCACCTGCAACATTATGGCATACAATGCAGTCAATAATCAACAATGCAGCTGTAAATAATGTACAATGCAGCTCTAAATAATCAACCATGGCAGCTATAAATCAGTATTTTCATCACCATATCATCTTTACATTTAAAAGGTTGACCAAGATAAACAATGCATCTTTAATAATGAACAATGGATCATCATCAGTCAACAATCAACAATGCAGCTATAAATTAGTACATACATTCCTAAACCCTAAATTAGTACAGACATACATAGCTAAACCCTAAATCAGTGATGACATACATATCTACACAGTAAATCTAAACCCTAAATCAGTGATGACATACATACATACACAGTAAATCAGAAGAAGAAGAATAAGACAACCTACAGAAGACGACCTGATGTGGAGGGTTTATAATGCTGGGTCTTCAATTGGGTGAGAAAATGGATTCAATCAGGGTTATAAATAGATCCAATCAGGGTTATAAAATGGAATTAATCGTATTTAGGGTTATAGTGAATTGGGGGAGAAAAGGGATTCAATCAGGGTTATAAACGAGAAAGAGAAGGTTGGTTATAAATTTTTAGATGATTGGATGAAAATGCCCCTGAGTAAATTGAGAAAAGTTAACTGGGTTAAGTCGTTGAACTGTTTAGGCCTATTTTCTCAAAGATCAAGGAGTGTCCATGCAATTTTTAAAAGATTGGACTGGACAAGCATATTGGCCCAAACCACAGGAACGGTTTTAGTAATTTACTCTATAAATAATGTGCATAATCTATACTTCTATACTACTTAGGGGGTGTTTGGGATTACATCTTGAAATAGATTTTTAGATTATTGCGTTTTGAAAACGCAAATAATTAGTTTTTAGTTTTTGGGGTTAAGTTTTGAAATCCATTTTTAGGCTACCAAAACGCAATAATCTAAAAACAGTTTCGTCCCTACTTTTCCAAAACGCATAATCTGTTTTGAAAAATTAATCTCAAACACCCTCTTAATATATAAGGATTTCTATGTGTCACATGTCCCTTTTATTTGATTAGAAAATTAAAAGGAAACCTTTTCACCATATTCACATATTAAAAACAAGCCTAAATTTATGGATGATATCTCAACACAATCATCTTTACAAACGGTTCTCATTTTTTTCCTAACCTATTGAAAGTTCTTAGACAATGACATTTATTTTCAATTCAAAAGTACATATAAATGAATGAATGTGACAATACGTGGCTTTTTATTTTCAAATATTCCTTGTGACAAAAACTTTAAAATAAACGTTCTATTTGTGTAAGTTGTTTTCATAAATGTTCTTTGCATTTATTTTGATTTAAGGTTTAAAAAAAATTGTTTATGCTTGCATTGAGGACTTACCCATTCCTTTATCATTGACCTTCCATATATTTTCCCCACCTTTAGCCATCCATTTTGAGCCTTAGCCTTTTCGTTTCCTTTCATCCATTCAGCCCCCACCATGACGAAACCAGGGAAGTGTTAAGGTGTTAAGTAAGCTCTTTGGCAATTTTGGGACTTGAAGCATAAGCCGCACATCAAGAATCTCGAACCTCGGTCGTGAAAAGGCTAGAAAAGAAAAGCCATCAAAAGAGCATACCAAGTGTCAATAATCATCCAGCAGAACATCAAGTGTAACCCGTTATACTCGTGGAAAAAAAATAAAAAAAAGTCTGAATAAAGATGTCGTTGAACTAAAGGAATCCAGAGAGCTTCGAAAGAGAAGTTTTGTAAGACTTTCTAAAGACCAAGTAATCGACCCATCCTAGTGGAGGCTTTTAGGCGGCCCGCGCGCCGAACGATTCATGAGAGTAGGCCACAGTCGAGCTATGACGTCCAAGGAAAGATCAACAAAGCCAACTTAGAAGATCTACGAGACTCCAACAACACCTCAAACACCAAACCCGAAGTTAGTCATGGTGGTAGACTCCATTCCGACCCTATCTTTCATCTCACTAAACTAACCCTTGAAAGTCCTTTTGATTCACGTGCATCGCCTCGACAAAAGTACTGGAGTTGTGATTTGCATACAAGCCTATGATTCGTGTTTGTCATCGGGTAGAATTTGAGTGTTTACCCCCAAATAAAACCCGAGTGAAGTAGAGAAGAGAGGAAAAAGGAAAGTGGGAGCACCTTAGGAAGTGTTTTAGTAGTCTTACCACAAACCAAGCCCGAAATCCCGAGGGTTTATTAAGCGAGACTCTTAGGAGGTAAGTTGAGCTTGGCACATCGAGTAAAACTTACAATTTTTATCTCGTAAAAATTGCCTAAGGTTCGATTTGCTTGAGGACAAGCAAAAGCTCAAGTTTGAGGTGTTATGATGTGCCTAGAAATTGACATGTTTTCTGCACGTATTGTCACCTATCTACACCCGAAATCGTGCTTTTATCTTAGTTTTATATCATGATTTATCTTTCTCTATTGATATTGCAGGATTTTAGGTCAAGAGGTGAAAAGGAGTGAAAAACGACATAAAATGGCACTAACGGACAAGGATTTGAAGACTTCGAAGCTGTGCTAGATGCAACACAGCCGTGCTTACGGCCGTGCAACTGTCCCAGGGTCAACAAGTCAACATTTTCAAGTCAATAGAAGGTAAAAAGTTAGCTTTCAGTCTTGCACGGGCATGCCAATGACCTGTACACGGCCGTGCCATTAAAGACGTGCTCCCCAAGGCTTCAACCGACCAAGTCTGGTAAACGTACTGGGCTGCACGGTTGTGCCAGCTCTGAAAACAGACAAAATCCGCTTGAAAGGACTCTGCAACAGTACATGTTGTCGAGCATGGGCGTGCCACTCCAAGGAGCACGGGCGTGCTTGGGCTAAAATGCCTATAAATAGAGGCCTCCACTCCACACTTTGAGCATCCCTTCCCATATCAAAAACCAACACTTCTACACGAAGTTTCAGCCATTTTTGGGGCTTGTGAATATCCTTTGGAGCCTGGGATCACTCCATAAACACCACACTTGAGAGAGAAACAACCCGAAATCACCCAAAACCATTAGAAATCTTCATACAAACCTCACCATGTTTTATACACAAAACCAACCTTGTGAGCTTGTTGTATCAACCATGCTAGGCTAGATTTCTCTTGGTGTTGCTAGGGTGATGATGGAACTTGGTAAGAAATAAATAGTTTATCTTTTGTTTAAAGTGGTGTTTTGTGTTTTTAATAATTCTTTCTACTCTAAACTTTGTTTAATGAATTAACTAATTAATCAACTAGTATTTGGTCTTGTGGGTGTTTTGATATGAAGTGGGGGGACTTATGAGTGTACCCATGGTGTGTAACAACCCATGCACTTGTAAGCTAACCTAATCCCGCAAGTAGTGATTAGCCCATTTGTGGATAGAAATATACACATTTTGTGGCTTAATCCTCTACTATCAAAATCTCACTTAGGGTCGGTACAGTCTTTATACTTGGTCCTAGTGATAAATCAAGACTTGATTATGCGACTTAGCTTTATTGTCTATGTGATGGCTTGGGCGCAAGTCAAGGATTGGTGAACCCGTGTTGAAAGAAAACGGTCTTCATTTTCTTTCATTACTATATTGCCGCACAATTAGTAATAGGTCAATCACTTTTTGAAAGATTAATTAATTCAAGTAGAGGATGCACGTGTTCTGGTTAGTCACGACTTCTCTATGATACTAAGTGGTAGCTTGTTCGGTCATGCTCCGGCCACCGACAAGTTATTCATAAAAGTTTAGAGTCATTAGATGTCTATATCGCAACACTGGGAGGTGGGTACTTCAGGGTTAACACAGTCTCGAGTCATCTTCCCCTCATTATTGAGAGGTGAGCTGCCCGGTTTGGGAGACCCTCATAAAAATCTTATCAACACAATTCGTTTACATAGTTATGCAATAATAGACACCTTTAGATAATGTGGTAATACAACTCAAAGGTAAGCAAAAGTGCGCAACTTAAACACACCACTTTAACAAAAGTCTACTATTGTTTCATACGAAGCAACAGTTGATCCCGAAGCAAAACCTTTGTTTTGCTATTGATTTCTCTTATAGTTTATATCTCTCTTCTACTTTTCTTCTTGCATTTTAAAACTCTTTTAGTAATTTTTAGGAAGCTGAGTAGTAAAAATCGTGTCCTTAGATTCGATACTCGGTACTTGCACATTTCCATACTACTCACGACAGGTACACTTGCCTGTTGTGTGGGGTCTAGAACGTTGAGCAACTATCGTTTTAGATTATGAATTTAAAACTTGAAAGCGTCCCACTGTTTTCTGACTTAATTCCCTTTTCACCAAGGTTTTTGGCATTTCCACCGGGAACTTGTCGTTTTTAAAAGAAAAGAAGTAAAGTCTAGTAAAACCCGCACCACATCTGTGGGTAGATGGAGCGTCAGGATGCTGCCACGTGGTGATTATCACGTGTCTTGTGTCAGGCGCATGAAAGGCTACTCGCGTGCATGCAGCTGACATCATCCTGGAGGACGACACGTGTCGAGCACAGGTATGGTGTATCAGGCGCGTGGAAGGCGAAGAGCGCGGGTGTAACCTCCTGGTGGCAAGTGGGACACGTGGCGTGATTCTGAGCGTCCAGATGAAGAGGCAGGACGGTTTGTTTTTCTGAGTGGGACCCATCGCCATAAATACGATGGGTATAAATACCCCTGAACTCTCTCTCTCTTTCTTCACTTTTTCCATAAATCCACCAACTTTTCTCTCAAACTTCCCTTGCAATCTTCAAACTTTTCAGCGAAACCCTTGATTTTTCCGACCAATCTTCAAAAGTTCCGGCAGGCAATTGAAGCTTCCGATCAATCTTCAAGTTTTCCGGCAGGTTTTACCAGTTTCCATCCACGTTTCTTTCCTTGGGAGCAGTTCTCAGACTCCATAGCAGAATCCGGAGCAGCCACCGTCCCAGGAGAAAGTGAAGGAGAAGAAGCTCATGTTCAACACCCCAGTGAAGTGGAAGCAAGCCAATTTTCATGAATTTTGCAATGCAATCGAAATTCATTTGGAGTGGGAGCCGGAGTTGCCTACTCCTGGTCAAGCAGTGCTGACCCCCACTGAGGGCAAGATCGCCCTATACGAAGCCCACTTCCAAAAGTGTGCGTTTCGTATTCTAGCCACCTGTTTCCAGATCGACACATTGATGTCGTAGGGGGTGGCTGTGACCTAACTCAGTGCATTCGGGATGCTGAGATTGATTCATTTTGAGGCAAGTTGCCGCACCCTAAACATTGAGCCTACTCTTGAAAGGTTCAATTTTTTTTACTATATGGCCAAGGATGAAACTTGGTTCACCTTCAAGGCGCGGCCAAAAGTTGCGCCTGTGGCGTCTACCGCCCCGAAATCCCTACATGACTGGAAGGAGAAATTCTTCTACGTCAAGAGGGGGTGATACCTGTGGTGATGCCATGGAAAGTTCTTGGCGATCGCGAGAGCTCTCCAGAGCGCACAGTGATGGCGGGCTACAAAGAGGAGCAGTGGTTCACTGATTTAACCACTAATGTGTCTCCCCTTAAGGTGGTGACGTGCAAGGAGTCTTTGCTTGTGCTCCTGGGGATGATCCGCCTGCACTTGAGGCCTGGACAGGAGCCATACATCCAGGATGAAGGTAAGCTGATATTTTAGCGCCCGCCTGTAGGTTTTGAATAAGTGTATTGACTTGTGTTTTTGTTTGCAGGAGTTTCCAAGACGCAAGCCTTCTTGGCGTGCGGCAAGGCTATGTTTAGGTGGAGGGCCCTGCCTGTGGACAAGCCCTCAGTGGTTGAGGAGCTGGTTGGCAGGTTATACCTTCCACAGCTGGAAGAAGATGCTCCCGCACATTTCAACCTTACCAGTGAGTGTCCCTTGAACCATATAGAGGAGTCTGAGAGTACATCTTTGAGTGCAAGGGGCGAAGGGTTGAAGGAGAAGGAAAAGCGCAAGGAGACACCCCCTCTGAGGACACAGATGAGTCACCCAAGAAGTTGGTGACGAAGAGCAGGCGCGTGCAAGACACATCGCAGCATAGTGGGGTCGGCGCACTGGCGAGTGAGAGAGGAGGCGAGGGGACTGAAAAATCTAGCCCCGCCAAAAGTACTGACCCCAAGATGAAGGAGACGTTTCCTCAGCTCTCCTTCAGTATCACTGCCCCCTACGCGCATGCCGATTCTTCAAAAGACCGTTCCTTGTAAGTTTCTTGTTAACTCTTGAATTTGTCGCACAAATTTTTAGCCTTTATTCTCAATTTATCTGTTTCTCTCGCAGCGGTAGCGCCCAAGATTGTACCCTCCTCTCCTATTCCTCCAACTCTGACTGAGGAGTAGATTGCCAAGAAGCGTATGGCAGAGAAATTACTTCATTTTAAAAATGAGAAAAAGGAGGAGCGGTTGCGGAGGGAGAGGGAAGAGGCTCAGGCCAAGAAAAAGGCCGATGAAGCCTCAAAGAAGTTTGAGGAGGAGAGGTTGGAGGCGGAGCGGATACGCCTCGAGAAGGAGAGGGCCGTGGCGGAGAGGCTCCGCCTGGAGAAGGAGAAGGCAGAGAAAGAGGCGGCAGAGGCCAAGAAATGGGTCGATGATGCCGCCAAGAAGAAGATTGTTGAGACCTCCCCAGCAGGAGGCGCTGGGGGTGGTAGGGATGTTTTGGTCCTGACGGGTGATGCGCCGTCTAGCCTGCAGGGTAGGGGGCCTCCGGGTCCGCAAGTTTGAAGACCCCCTCGGGGTTGTTGAAGAAGGGTGGGGTGGCCACCTCCTCGAGTTGCTCCGAGGGTGATGCAATCTGGCGCCCTCGTTGGAGTATACGCAAGAATACTCGCTTTGCCAACCCTCTTTTGGCAGAGGAGTTTGTTGCAGAGGTTGCCTTCCTAAGGAGAGGGTATACCAAGATGGGCTTGAGCGTTCGGCCCTTATCTCTGATATCTGCATGAATCAGGCCCTTCAATTTGCTGCCATTGATTCTTTGAAGAGACGCGATGCTGCCATTTAGAGCAGCATCACTGATTTTAATGCTACGAGGGCCACACAGGCTGTAACACCCCAGTTTTAGACCTAGAATTTTTCGCGCTTAAAACAATGAAAATGAATAACAATTATGCGGAACAGAAAACCGAACCACTATATATATATAATATCATTAGAACGCATATCAAACCAATACGCGATACGAACCCACACACGAACCCGACTCGCGATGGGTGGTTAATCATCTCTGGGGACATGTGTCACTTCCCATATGGTGACACATGCCCCCATATTATGTTAACACCTCAACACACATTGGTTATGAAGACCCCATCTGCCTAGCTTCCCTCACACTCTTCCCTTATTCCCTATTTTTTTTATATCTCTCACAAGATATTGTTCACACACACACACATACGTTCAAAAGAGAGAGAGAGATCCAGTGGAAAAAGAGAGGAATACAGGTGGAAATTCCGGCGATTATTCACGATGAAGATCCGGCTACGCCCCTCCTCTCCCCCACGACATCAATCCCACACCCCACAACCATTCATGTTACCACTAGAGAAAGATATGGTAGAGAGAGAGACAGAAAGCTAGAGAGAGAGGGAAGACCGGTGGGTCTCCGGCTAATAACGGCGGCACTGCTGCCACACCTTGACACACACACGTGAGAAAAAAGAGAGAGAATCAGGAGATCAAGAGAGAGACGACGACAGAGAGAGAGGCGTAGAGAGAGAAAGAGAAACAGAGAGAGAGAACAGAGGAAAGAGGGAGATCGAGTGAAAGGGAAAATGGAAACCGACCATGGTCTTTGGCCGGTTAGACTTGCTCCAGCGACGGAGGGAAGGGATTAGGGACAGCAGCGACCATGATTGTTGGGTACGAGTACGAGTTCTGAACTGATCAGTAAGTCCCGATAACATCCCATCCCTTCCTCTTCTTTTACTAATCATTCTTAGTTATCTTAATGGTGGGATTGGTGTGAGCTTTATGATGGATTAGGTGTGGTGAATGGCGGTAGTAGGTTTGGTGATGATGATGGCTTTGGTTTGGTTACAGGATGAATATTGAAAGCAGAAGGTTTGGTTATGGTTGAAATGTTGAATGAATGATGACGGTAAGGTTACGGGTCAACAAAAGTCAAGTCTAGTCAATGTTTGTCAACCCGGTCAACTAGATGGTCAACAACCAGTCAAGCTGGTCAATGAAAGTCAACAAAAGGCAAACCGGGTCAACTGGTTGGTCAACAGTCCAGACATGTCAATATCAGTCGAAGACCAGTCAACCAAAGAATCTAAGAGGTACAATCGCGAGGACCTAGACCATTCTAATATTAGTATTTAGTACGGCTAACACGTGTGGGACTGTAATGAGTATCATGGACCCGGACTCGGCCCGTTGAACAAACCTAGGTAGTAATGAGACTTAATAAAACTAAAAGAGTGAACTTACAAATATACCTATTATGAAACTAATATAAAATGTGTGAGCATACATGAGTTATAAGACTTGATTTAGTGTAAACAGGATATTGACGAGGATGGAGATATAGAGACATTAGCATGGATCGTGAGATATTGGACATTAGGATTATCCATATTGTGGACATGTGATCTGTACATAATTGATTGGATATTGTATAAGACATAAAGGAGATTAGGACTTTGAACTTGGGGACTTATTATTTGGACATTAAGAGACAAAATATAATTCGGTTAGGATGTATGGTGATGTGGGACATGATGTGCAACTTGGTTAGATGCAAATCGATATACACATGAACTTAAGATGAATGATATAGTCGTTATGATATCGACATAATACAAGATTGAATGAACCAATTTATTAGACTGAGAAGTAACTTTGAGACAATGGACGATTAAACTCAACCACATGAATAGATAAATAAAAAGCGATATTAAAAACTAGAAGAGTCCTAACTTGTCCACACGTGTAACCGTGATGTTTGGTTACACCCACTAATGATTGTGATTATCATAGGACCTTGTGTGCCAGGAATAGATGGGCTTCCGACTTTGGAAACTATGTGACGAGGTGACATGATACGATACGCTACTAAGGTGAGTTCCGTGAACCTTCCCTTCTTTTTGTGTTTAACTATTTTGGGGTAAATGCATGCTTCGGTGTATGAACCAGTTTGATGTGACAAGGTGCCCCCGAAACCAGATTCACACTCATTAACCCAAGGGATTGGGCCACTTAAATGTATGGGTAGTACTACTTGGGGAATCCCCCACGCACAGTGGATCCAGAAGCCTGGAAAACCATCCACTGAGGTCTGCGGACCGTTGTGGCATATATTTTGCCATGGGAATCCATAATGGGAGTTGATGGATTCAGTGTTAGGTTTGAGGTGTGACTTGTACATCACCATGGGTTGTGTTATGTGAACTTGCTTTTGAGATGACAAACTTGTTTTGGATTTACTTAACTATTTACACGGACTCACCAGCGTAATTGTTGACTCAAACTCTTTTTAAGCATGTGTTCAGGTACCGCTATTGGACTAGATTGGAAATGAGGTACGAGTTATAGATAATCAAGTATGGAACGTTATGAAGACTATTCTACTTGAGGATTAGAGCTAAGCTTGGATAAATATCACTTCGACTAGCGGACTTCATCTCCAAAGAAGCTTCGACGAGTGCCACGACTCGTCCCTGCAATAGTTGTGGATTTAACTATTTATCAGAGTCTGGGAGAAGTTTTTGAGTTATCCTCCCGCCAGAAGGCGGTGATTGAATGCCTAAAAGGTCCTCATGCTCAGGATTTTTTGACCGTTATCCCGATTGAGGGTTTGGGTCAATGCATGTCTGCAGTGGAGTACAGGGCTATACTCAAGTACCGGTTGATGATCCCTATGTATCCAGAAGATGAAACATGCCCCATCTGCCGTAAAGCTTGCATGGATAAATATGGGGAGCACGCAATTCATTGCAAAGAGCTCCCTGGGTTCAAATACCGGCATGACTGGGTGAGGGATGTTTTGTGGGACATCTTGAGAAGAGCTGGGATTTCTGCCAAAAAGGAGGCCCCTGTAAATTTTCTCACTGACCCTGCGGAAGGGAGATCCACCCTGCGACCAGCAGATCTACTTGTCTTTGGTTGGGAGAGGGGGAAACATGCTTGCGTAGACCTCACAGGTAGGGCTGTTCACGAGCCGAGCCGATCCGATCAGAGCTTTGCTCGTGCTTGGCTCGTTTACAAACCGAACCGAGCGGAGCGGCTCATTTATAATCGAGCCGAAAATCGAACGAGCATTCTTCGAGCGAAAAATTTTCGAGCGAGCGCCGAGCGTGAATCGAGCGGAGAATAATATGGACGATTATAAAATTGGGATGTTTCCTTCGATCTTTTCATTGTTGGGTGACAACTAAGGTCAAAATGTCTGATGATAACACTAATATTGAGATCCCAGTGTCCAAGGATGAGGATTAGATTAAGGCTGGTGAGGTGATTAGCATACGTCAGATAACAGTTGTTGCATTGTGATGTAGGTGTGATATCAAGCGACAATTAGCGATGGACGACTATTAACATAAAAAAGTCAAGACTGTCACCTCATGACTTATTGTTTTACTATTAAATCTAGTGTTAATTTTTATATTGCGTTAAGTGGGTTGGTTATATTTTGTTTGCATATACTGACTCAAATCCAATAGAATCTTATATATAAAGCCATAAATTTATCTGTAAATTGTGTGTATATTTATTATTAAATAAATAAAATTTTATTCGAGCCAAACCGAACCGAGCGTACCTTTGCTCGTGCTTGGCTCATTTACAAAACGAACCGAACCGAGCCGATCGGCTCATATACAACCGAGCGGAAAATCGAGCGAGCAATTTCCGAGCAAATTCCGAGCGAGCGCCGAGCGTTTTGAACAGCCCTACTCACAGGGGTATCTCCTTTGGTTGGGTTAAGGGAAACAGGGTTTGTAGCTGGGCAAGCATCGAGAAAGGCGGAATCGAAGAAAGTAGATAAGCATGCTAAAGCTTGTGCAAAGAACCAACATGTCTTTATCCCTTTGGCCTTTGATACCTTTGGCTCCCTAGCACCAGAAGCTATTCGTTTCTTGACTAGGGTGCAACGGGTCGTCCAAAGTAATAGTTCATCTCCAGGGGGGCAAGGATTTGTCTTTAGTAGACTAGGGTTCGCAATTCAGAAAGGGGTGCATGGCGGCACAGCTTGTTACCCGTCTACCTTCTATTGTGATGTAAATTTCGTATTTTGTTTTGTTTTAATGAATTAAATGATTAAATAAAAAAAATGTAATATTTACCAACTAGAAACTGTATAAACATTAAATGTTAGTCATCGTTGCTTCCTTTGTGCAAGTTTGGTATCAATATGCTATTTCGTCTAGCCCCCTCCTGGTCGGGGTGTTACACAGGCGGAGAGAGAGGCGAAGCTCAAGTTCGAGATTAAGCGGTACCACGGCCGTGCCTATGCGGCCGAGGACAAGGTTAAGCTCATCGAGCAAAAGCACGCAGCGGCCCAGAAGAGGTGGACCGAGTCTTGCACTCGCACCAATGATGATATGATGAAGGCCTGGGAGCACATTCAAGTTTCAAATAACGAGAACTCCCGGCTGCGTGCGATTCGCCAAGGGCCATGCCAAGGTCCTCGCGGAGAAGGATTCGGCAGTGGCGGAACGCGGTCAGAGCTCCAGATCAAAGACAAGAAGCTCATGACCATGACTTCGCGCGCTTCGCTACTAGAGACTGAAAATATCTCCACCATGAAGGTGAAGGAGGACCTTGAAGTGGAAAGGGCTTCCCTGGAAGAATCCCGCAACGCCGTAGTTCAAGAACCTGAAAATGCGAAGGTCTTGCTTGACCAATCTATTGCCTCCTAGGAGAAGGCACAAGAGGCTATGAACTGGGTGCTGAGTTGCTGACCGCCGGCGTTGATGGGTAAGTAACCTGTAATTCTTCCCCTTTACTTTTGTTATTTATGAAAAACTGTCTAACACTTGGTACGCGTTTTGTAGATCTTCAAGCGCCTCTAGAACGAGCCTAAGCTCGGTGACCAGGTTGCCGCGATTGCTGCCGCTGCTCGCGCCTATGAGTTTGGTGACGGGTTCGATAGTGGCTTCCACCACTGTTTAAACGGCGGACAACTTGATGAGGTGGAGCACTATGGCAGGCCCCTGAAGGAGGAATACGAGGCGGAACTTGCTAAGTTTGAACAAGTTGAGTTCCCTATCTTTCAGGTGGTTGCAGACTGCCGCTGTCATGCAGACCCAGCGGGTGCCCTCCGTTACTTCATTAAAGAATATGACCGTTTGGGTGCGGAGGCGCAAAAGAGGGCGGAGCAAAAGGAGGCGGAGCGCTTGGAGAGCGAGCACCAAGCTGCTAAAGGGGAAGGTGCCTCCGGAACCGCTCATGATGACGATGATGAAATACAACATATTGATTATGACGGCTCCGAGGAGCGCAGATCTTGTTTGTAACTTTTTGTATTTTTTTTTTTTTGGTATGTAAATATCCAGGTTTTTAAGTCCCATGTTTTGAATGAAAGTGCTTATTCATATATGTTGTATTTTACTACATTATTATGTTTTAACTTGTTTAACTGGGGGAATCCCCCAGTGTTAAGTAAAACATTCACATGGCTTCGCAGACCAGCGTTAGGTGTTGAATAACCATGCGCCTTGCAGACAGTAGCGCTAGTAAGGAGTAGGATAACAGATATATATATATAAAGCAAAATTTTCATTGATTGGATAAGTACATAGGCTCAGTTGGCTGGGATTACAAGGAAATTACATATAACACGCGTGAAGTTGTGTAGCATTCCAAGATTTCGGGATGGGTGTACCATCTAATTTTTCTAGCGTGCATGCACCCTTTCTGAGGATTTATTGAATCTTGTATGGCCCTTCCCAATTAGGGGCCAATTTTCCTTGCTGCTCTGCGTTGCAAGCTTCGTTGATGTGGAAGACGTAGTCTCCAACGTTGAACTCGCACATCTTGACGCGCTGGTTATAGTAACGCTCCAATTGTTTTTTGTATTTTGTTTCTTTGATTGCAGCGAGTTCGCGGCACTCTTCAAGCAAGTCTAGATTTAACCAGAGCTCTTCATCATTAGCTTCTTTGTCTACCATGAGTACCCTTGCATAAGGACAACCAATTTCGGTGGGAATGACCACCTTGGAACCATATGTGAGACTGAACGGCATTTCACCGTTGCTTGTTTTGGTTAGAGTGCGATGAGCCCACAAGACATGCGGAAGTTCATCCACCTAACCCGTGCGTTTGGTTCCGAGCCATGATTTGATCCCTTCCACAATGCTTCTGTTTGCTTTTTCCACTTGACCGTTGCCTTGTGGGTGCGCGACTGAGGTGAAGATTTGGTAGATGCCGAGTTGCGCCAGCCATTCTTGTAAGTGTTGGTCCGCGAATTGCGTTCCGTTATCGCTCACAAGCTGCAGTGGAAGGACGAATCTGCAAATGATAAACTCCCAAATGAATTTCTTAACAGGCACTAGGTCGTTCTTGGGGTGTAGGGTGTTTGGCACATGACACTGGCAGTTACCGCATTTGCGGAGTTCCTTGACAGCGTCCAGGTGCATTCCCGGCCAATAGTACCACACGTTCATAAGCTTTGCGACTACCGTTCTAGGCCCCACGTGCAAGCCGCGGATTACTTCGTGAATATCTCGAATGAGGAAGGATGCGTCTGCGGAGTCGACGCAGTGGAGTATTGGCCCGAGGTAAGATCGACGATAACATATTTAGTCAGTCAGCTGATAATGGAGAGCCTTGTATTGGATCTTCCAAGCCTCTGATTTATTGTCAAGCAGGGTTCCGGAGGCCAAGTAGGCTTTGATTGGCGTCATCCAGGACGCGTTGCCTGTTTGGATGACGTTTACTTGCCAGAGCGGGACGGGGGGCTGATTTACACTTCGACACGAACTTTCTTTGCCCATGTGTTCAAAGACCGTAGAGGCCATTTTGCACAGCGCATCTGCAGGTTTGTTCTCGTTTCATGTATTGTGGACGACCGTGCATGAGTCGAACTTGCACATCAGCTGTTTGGCCTATTCCAGGTAAAGGGCCATTGTTGCGTCTCGCGCTTCATAAGTCCCATTAACCTGTCACGCGACAAGTAGTAAGTCCACATGCGCTTCTACGTGCCTGGCCCCCATTTTTTCCGCAATGCGGAGGCCTGCCAGCAGCGCTTCATATTCCGCTTCATTGTTAGTACTCTTGAAGTCCAAGCGAATAGCATATGTAAACACTCGTGTATCTGGGCTGATAAGGCGAAGGCCCGCACAAGAATCGTCATCATTAGAGGCCTCGTCTGATGTGAGAGAAAGCATGATTTGTCCTGCTGGAAGTACACGTGGCGCGATGTGATTGAGCGCAGATGGCGCTCCTCCTTGACACAATATGGTTGACCAGCTGGTGGCGTCTGACGTGACGTCTGACAGCAGGTGGACATGCCTGCACAGTGCTTCTGACGTGTACTGTTCACAGCAGCATGGGGGGGAGTATGGAAGTAGTCATATCACTGTTCCTTGTCAGGGGTTGTTGGACCACCCCTGACACGTGTTGGTCTCTGGTTGGTGCAGCGCCTGTTGAGCATCTGACCGGATCCTCTTCATTCTTGATCTTTCGTACATCCGCGTACCAAAAGCTGATGTCAGTTGAATATTCCGCGCATACATCCACGCGCGGAGATTACTTTGTGATGGTAACTCACCTAGCTGATGTGATCCTGCGCATGGGCTTGTTAGCATGCGCGGGTTTGGTTCCGCGGACATCAGGGGACTGATGTCTGCCATTCTCAAGTATTTTTCCGCGGACTCCTTATAGGTGATGCATTTTATAGGATACGGATGTTATCCGCACCAGGATTAGATACCCTGTCCCTTCAGAATAACAATACTCTTTCAAGTTTCAATATACAAGAAGTTTTAATTACACATTTCACAACTATTGCCATGACTATTTTTATATATTTGTAATTGCAGTGTTTCGTTACGTGTAAAATACTTAAAGTATATAAAAATTGAATAAAGGCTAAATGCATAAAAACGGACGGACGATTACTAGTTATGAACAAACTATAGAGACAAATGATGTAATAAATATAAATGCTAACATAAGTTTCAAAAGAATATATTTGTAATTAACTAATTATTTATTTTATTAATTTATGAAATAAGTTTTAACGAAAAGTAAGAAATATGAACATAATCAACGTTATTATTCAACTTTAAGAACTAAGATTTTTTATAGAAGAATTAATAAAAAGACTTCAATGCACCATTCAAATGCATTATGTATGGTTGTGAAAATAACATTCAGATGGTCCCCAGAACAAAATGATTTGACTTTTCTAACTATATTGACCAAATACCATGGTTGATGAACAGTTGAATTAAAATTGACTCAAGTTGCCTGTGTGCTGTTTCGGAACCTTCATTGCTATCTTTTTGTCTACCAAAAAAGAATTTAAGGTCCTTTTTTCTATGACTCCTTTAGGTTTTGAATATGCATGTGATTTATGTCAACTTGGGTAATATGTAGCATTATCTTCTTTTTTGTCTTTGAACGGAAAAAAACGACTTTATATATAAAGCGCCTACAAACAGCTGGAAATACACCTCAATGTCCTAATGGAGCAGAAAAACAAAATGAAAGTAAAAATTACAACTGAAAAAAATAATCAAAATACAAGAAAGGAGTAGAAACAAAATGTTGTGACTGAGAATCGTGTTGAACATGTGGCCCTTAAAACAAATTCCAAGTCTATTACGAGAGTTTATTTTGTTTCCCATGGTACAACAGTTGAAGCAGAAGTACTGCCGGTCTTGGCTTTAAAACCTAAAGAGTACCTTGAAGATTTTGAAGAAGAAGAACAATATGTTGGAGTGTTTTAAAGAGGATTCTGTGAAATTGGTGTATCTCCAGACTCCTTGCTTTATAGTGGAGTCTTGAGTCAAATCGGTCAAAGAAATTAAAGAAGAAATTCAAAGGGCATTGAACGTCTTCAATGCTATGTAATTATGTTTTAATTACTAACTGTTACTGTTTGACTCGTTTGTTGCAACTCACAGACTGAAACAGCACCTACTGGAAGTTACGCGTCTCTACGCACATGCCAGACCTGCGGGCCCACGTGACACGTGAATCATGTTTTACGTCAGACGCAGATCAAGCCTGCAGATCTACGTGACACGTATTTTACATTCTACGTCAGACGCGTGCCATCTGGAAGCCTCCTCGCGTGTACTCGTGTGCGAGGCATCATTGACCTGGCACCCACGTGCCAACTTAGAAGCCTCTGCGCAGATCAGGGACGCCACCTGATCTTCCACGTGTACTCGTACGCCACATGTCACTTGGTCTTCACCACCCAGGTTCTGTTCCATGCGCACGTGTTCAAAAACACTAAGGCGGCTCGCGGTGATGCGAAGTGCAAAGTGCGCCACACTGCGCCCCATCGTTGCGTGTGTGAGTCCCTTCGCGAGTCCACTAGTGTGTGCTTCCATGAAACAATATGGAAGGACTGTTACCACTTATAAATACTTCAAATATTGTTTCTCCACCAATGTGGGACAAGTTCACTTGTCCACTAACTTCCAATTTCGAGCTTTGAATGTTTTATTCACCTACCTTTGAGCATCGATATATCATTCATCCTAGCTCCATTTTGGACGTGGTTTGGTTCGTTGCGAAGCTCTCACAACATAGAACATAACCCGCGAAGAAATATATAAATAAGCCTCAGTTTCAAATATACATTTTAGTTCAAAGTTAGAAAAAACTATTTTTCCTATATTTGTGAAAATACTCTTTTTACCTAAATTTCCAACATAACTTTAACACAAACTTTATGGGTTTGAGTTTAATGTGAATGGATTAAAGTCAATTTTTGACCAAAACCACTAACAACTTTAACTATAAGATCTAATGGGTTTGTGCATACACATTTAGTTTTACACTTGTTTTTTATTTAAAACAAGGAGATGACCGCCAAATACACTAATCAGATGACAACACTATGACATTTAAATTGTTCATCAAGTTTATAAATTAACATGGTAATGTGTTTATGTCATGAATTAATAGGATTGAGTATTTTCATATTTTGTGACAATTTTCTTTAGAGAAACAAGAAATTAGCATATACCGTTTTAAAATTTAAACATAATTACTTAAATGTAATTACGCTTTTTTTGTAAATTTATAATATTAGAACTAGATTATATTATATCCCAGAAGCTTTCCGAGATATATAAATCTAATATGAAGTGATAAAACATGTGTTATGATGTAATTTAGAAGTTAATGTACTATAATATAAGAAAACAACAATTTTGATCATGTAAATAAGAACGAAAATGTATATTAAAAAGAAGATGTTTGTTTGAATGAGGAGCAGAACTAGAAACAACCATGTGTGAAGTCCCTACATAGCCGCTTCCTCCGCATGTCTTTTTTTATTGGTTCTGAAGGTAAGTCGCTTAAAACTTAGAGAGGCTACACAAACACTTCCTCCGTATAAACACCTACACCTAAACGTTGTTAGTGTTATTTTTAGCTTTTTAGGTGTGTTGTTAGTGTTATTTTTAGCTTTTTAGGTGTGTTCAAAGTCGATGTGATTTTCCCTTCAATTTATTTATAACTAATCCCCAACTCTTTAAGCTTGTTCCATAATTTGAAGAGTGATTGTGTACAGAGCTGCAAATGAACTGAACTTTCAGCAAACAGTTCAAAAATGTTCGGCGGGAAGTTCGTTTGTGTTCGTTTGTTCGTTTAATAGATGAACGGACATGAACAAAGGTCGTGTTCGTTCGTTTTATGTTCGTGAATGTTCGGTAACGTGTTTGTTTATGTTCGTTTGTGTTCGATAGTTTAATAGGGTTTTTAATTTTGATATTTTCTTTTATGTTTATTTATTTTACCCAAATAAATAATATACATGAGGTAAAGATATGACTATATGAATTCAATAAACCTATTTTAGTATCCACACTCATTATATGTTTTTCCACCTTCCAGCGTCGACGCCCTCCGCCATGCACCTCCGACACCCTCCTCCATTCACCTGCGATGCAAACATAGTGTTTTGAGAGACTACTTTATTATGTTTACTAATATTATGTTAAGTACTAAGTATGTTTGAATAATTAAGTTATATTTTGGGTGGTTCTAGCTAATGTCTTACTGTATGTAAATTCGATCTTATTTGAAAGTTAATATATGTTCGTTTGTGTTCGATAGTTTAATAGGGTTTTTAATTTTGATATTTTCTTTTATGTTTATTTATTTTACCCAAATAAATAATATACATGAGGTAAAGATATGACTATATGAATTCAATAAACCTATTTTAGTATCCACACTCATTATATGTTTTTCCACCTTCCAGCGTCGACGCCCTCCGCCATGCACCTCCGACACCCTCCTCCATTCACCTGCGATGCAAACATAGTGTTTTGAGAGACTACTTTATTATGTTTACTAATATTATGTTAAGTACTAAGTATGTTTGAATAATTAAGTTATATTTTGGGTGGTTCTAGCTAATGTCTTACTGTATGTAAATTCGATCTTATTTGAAAGTTAATATATGTTCGTTTGTGTTTGTTTCTGTTCATGAACACTTCTTTTTATTCGTTTGTGTGCATTAATGTTTGTTTGTGTTTGTATTCGTGTGCGTTCATGAACACTTGTTTGTGTTCATTAATATTTGTTTGTGCTTGTGTTCATGTGCGTTGATGAACAAAATTAGTTACAAACGAACACAAGTGTTTTTTTAACAAACGAACACGAACAGAAAATATCGTTTAGCAAGTGTTCATGAATTGTTCATAAACAAATAATTTTCTTAACAAACGAACAGAAACAAGGTTTTATTCGTATTCGTTCTGCCCTAATTATATATTAGCAAAAGAATAACTCCCGAGTGTTCTAAACGTAATATTTTATTCAACATTTATGATTTGCAACATATTTGGACACTTTTCTTTAATAAAAAGAAACTTTTGATTATAAAAACGAAAGAGTAAGGATAAAGTTAACTATTAAGATCCGTCGGATCACTATAAATCTTACTTATAATTACTTTTAATAATTAACATGCTCACATACCATCTCAATTACACCTCATTCATCAAAAATATATATTTTAACATTCTGGTAGGTGTGATATAGTGGCGGTGGTAATTGGCATTTGGATGGTGATATGGTTATGGTCTTGTATATATCAATAATAACAAATAATATATAATAACTTTTAAAACAACATATTTAAAGAATTCTTAATTAAAAATAATATTCAACCAATGTGAAAGGTAATGGTCCGATTGTTTGGAATAAAAAATTCTAACCAAACTCATAATATGCTAAAGACTTTACAATAGTATAATTTTCAAACGTAGACCCTTCTATCATCCCGCGTCCTTCGCCTTTATAAATGCTCGTCCCTCAATCTATTTTCAACATGATCCAAGTGTCTCTCTCTTACAAACACACACACAAACACACACATAATACACATAGTTAAACAACAAGCATGGTGCTATCAAGAACCGTTCATTCAGAGTCCGATGAGTCTCTACACTCAACATTTGCATCTCGATACGTTCGCACTTCTCTACCGAGGTACGGAGCCCGATCAGCCAGATCTAACGAGCTTTCCTTATTTTTTTAACGACAAATGTTACATATATTATGTTTTATACAAAATTAATCTAAACTAAACCGTTATTACAGGTTTAAGATACCCGAGAATTCGATCCCTAAAGAGGCTGCGTATCAAATTATAAACGATGAGTTGATGCTTGACGGGAATCCGAGGCTGAATCTAGCGTCGTTTGTGACGACGTGGATGGAGCCTGAATGTGATAAGCTTATGATGGCCTCGATCAATAAGAATTACGTTGATATGGATGAATATCCTGTCACTACTGAACTCCAGGTATCGTTATTATTTTCTGACTCCTAGAAAATTGTCGTGTTTCTGATCATCAACATTTTTTTAATAAACTTCTCATCGGAAATGGTTGGAATTTTTGCAAATCTTTTTTGTATGAAAATCTACAATTTTGCAAAGATTTTATAGTAAAACAAACGGCAACAAATATATACATACCTTCAGTGACGGATCTAGAAGAGAAGTTGAGGGGTAACATAGGTAAAAATATTTTGGTCAGGGGTATCCAATAAAAAATTACAAGAAAAATGTACTCCAAAGTTAAGAGGCAGCACGAGGTACCCCTCACCCCCTATTCCCTTAGGTCCGCCCCTGCATACGTTTATTCAAAAGAAATATATGCATTCTAGATCGTTCTCTAAAATCATTATGTAAAAAAACATTTTAATTTAGCGTAATAGATGAATTAATTATACTGTAAAATATTTGCCAAAAAGGAGAATATGTTGTGTTAAATTCTATCACCGAAAGCCGGTCAGATGAAATGAATTATGAATATAATATACTAGCTATTACCCCGGGAGAGAGCGTCCCGGGTTGAAAAATCTAATATGTTCTAATAAAATTTTCAATAAATATTAAGATTTAGGATGTCCAATGTATGCACTTTTGTTTCCATCTCAATGAATCTACCAAAAACTCTAAAACTTACAATCTTTCATAGCCGTCAATACTTTTCTACACCTACTGTCAACCCTCAACAACCAACAAACTATAAAAACTTCTAATTCAAACCATTATGAACCAAAACTGAACTTACCAGTTACCAATAGTAAATTACTTATAGTTATTTAACATTAATACAGCTGAATTCAAACTTATTGCTAGCAATTCTACTCGAATTCTCAAAGTACAAAAACATAATCACATCTCTCCAATCCCTTATACTCAATCACTGCATGTCCATAGTATTCTAATCAGTAATAACTCATATTCCCAAATCTAAAACTCAATCACTAATCAGCTAAACAATCACTTAAGTAAGCTGCAATTATTCAAAAACTCATCACATCTCTCTAATCTCTTACATTCATGACTCCTATAATTTCTAACCTAATAAACTAAACAATCACTTAAGTTAGAAGTTGCATGGTCATCATTTTCAACTATTATAAAATGTAATGTAATAGTAAAATAACATAAGAAACGGACCCACATGCAAAATTTAATTTTGTCCAAATAAACACCTTCTGTGAAACATGGATCATGATTTAAAAAAACCCTTCTAAAAACATCATTAGAGAGGTGGCAATATTAAAACAAATTGAAAATATTATAACTAATATTAAAACAAATTGAAAATATTGTCCTTGGTGCTTACCTGCTTCGTAGAAAATATGAAATTGCCTTTTCATTTACCTTTTATTAAAGTGATTCAGATCACCGAGAAGGCACGCACGAGTAATCAAGTTGATATGTGGCGTCTAATAACAATTAACAAAAGGGTTAGGGTTTTTAGGGTTTGGGATAGGAGAAAAATTTATATATGTGATAAGATTTATTATTTTTATTTTTTAAATTCTCACATAGTGCCACATGGCACATTTAAAGAAGGGAGAAGATTGCACCTATGAATGACACATCACCAAACTTCAATTCTTTTATATATAGTTATAGATTATAGATTTGGTCAATAAAGAAAAAGAGATATATGAACGGGCATAAAATATATTAATGATACTTGATTCATACGGAGTAAATCATAACCTCTTGAGTTGAGTAACAAATTTAACCTTTTCAGTTGTCATGTCATTTACCACCACGTTGCGGTTGCTATTATAGGACTAGAAGTCATTAAGTTTTACGTCTTCATTCTTTTATGTGACAATATTTCATATTATTGTAAAAATATTTATGGTCCCTGTCAACTTGATGTCAAAATATAATTCTTTAAGGGAAAATCACCAATATAGCCCGTTGACCGGGTGTTTTGCACAAATAGCCCTCTCCACCCTCTTTGGAGAGAGGGGTCACAGTTCCCAACATGCCTGAACCGTCTTCCAAGGGGCTTCCCATTTCAGCCAACCGTCTCCCGCCACGTGGCGTTGTGGATCCCGAGGCAGACCTTTCTCTCTCCTGAACCCTCTTTTCTTTCTCTCAACCCTCTTTTCTTTCTCTCAACCCTCTTTTCTATCTCTCTCACCCCTCTTTCTCTCCTCCTCACTCTCTCTCCCTTTCTCTCCCACCACCTCCATCACCACCACCTGCAACACCACCACCACCACTGCCACCCTCCCTTTCCTCTCTCCTCCACCATCTCCACTCCACCACCACCACCACCCGATCCGCTACCTGCAACCCAGACCCAACACGGACACCATAACCCACCTTAGTCGGCCTTAGTCGGCCATTTAAAAAATTAAGGTATTTACATCCCCATTAACTTCTAAAACAATATATTGAATGTTGAAATAATTCAACCGAACCAAATTTTGGTCTTAAGTCACAATCATCATCCTTTATCATCACCAATTTCAGATCCAGACTTTGTATTCAAGAAATCATTTTTTCAAACTTCACAACAGTAATCAGTCGATCGAGATCAGATTACTTGACCTTCAGTGGTCGATTAATTGGATGCTTATTATTAATGGTATCAGCCATCAGGTAACCTTGCTGTACTTTCTTGACCGATTGTATGCCTGACTAGAAGAACATAGTTATTGGACCAGAAACAGGGGAGGAGGAGGAAGAAGAAGCTTACCGGAGGAGATGGAGAGGCGCGGCCGGCGGCGGCGGTGACCGGAGGAAGAAGAAGCTTACCGGAGGAGAGAGAGAGAGAAATGGAGAGAGAGAGAGAGAGAGAAAGGGAGAGAGAGTGTGAGGAGGAGAGAAAGAGGGGTGAGAGAGAAAGAAAAGAGGGTTGAGAGAAAGAAAAGAGGGTTGAGAGAAAGAAAAAAGAGGGTTCAGGAGAGAGAAAGGTCTGCCTCGGGATCCACAACGCCACGTGGCGGGAGACGGTTGGCTGAAATGGGAAGCCCCTTGGAAGACGGTTCAGGCATGTTGGGAACCGTGACCCCTCTCTCCAAAGAGGGTGGAGAGGGCTATTTGTGCAAAACACCCGGTCAACGGGCTATTTTGGTCATTTTCCCATTCTTTAATGTCGATTACTTTTGAAATTAACAATATACTATTGTCAATAGTACTACTGTTTTCTCAAAGAACTATAAAACATTAAACTTTCATAACAAGTCCTTATAATAATTCAAAATAATAGGGGTTTTTTAATGCTCCGTATATCGTATGTGCCAAAATAATTTATATTAACTATTTCTTTGATTAATTTTTTATTTTTATTATATTAATTATACCGGCCAATAAGCATGCACATGGTGGACATACATGTATTTTTTACGAGTTAGCAGATATTTTTTTTTACAAGGAGTTAGCAGAATAATGTATAAATGGTTTGGTTCAAGAGATCATTGGATCTCACAACTCACATACAATGTAACGAGTTGGTCACGCTAAAAAATATTTTTTTAGTTAATGTATTCCCTTTTTAAGCAGATCGATGAAAAAATATTAAATTAATAATTTTATATGTAAAATTTATTATATATCGAAACAGTATAAAAATATATCAGTTTTATTATCACTCTCGTTTCATTTCCAATCATTTCCGTTGGATAAAAAAATTTATATTTTAAATAATTATTCAAACATCAAGCATCATATATCAGTTTCATCACGTCTCTGATTCCCAATATCAGTCCAAACAAAGACATCATCATTAAACAAACAACCTTTCAAATATGTGGTTTTGTTTTGTTTTCTTTTTTTTTTTCTTTAAAAAACTTAGTTCTTAACTAACTCTTAAAAATTCTAAGTTCTTATTAACCTTTCAAATTTTGTTTGTACATAATTTGAAAAAAAAAAATGCTAAGTGAGAAAGTAAAGAGTCAAATATATATATAGTTGTTTTGAAAGTATTTTCATTATACCTATCTCGTATGATTGTAACCGCGTTTTTTATAAACACAGAGTCAAATCTATACTTAATATATGTATAAAGTATAAAATAAAATAGTTTCAATGATTAAATAATTGTCTTAAGTGTGTATCTTTTAAGTATTTATGTATCATAATTTGAATAACTTTCATTAGTGTCGACAGCTAATTTTGAATTTTAAAAGACTCAAATTCTTTGCAACTTTTTTTCTTTGCTTGACAATAACTTCCAAGTCTTACCTTTCAAGTTGCATTTATATTCTAAGAAGACTAATACATGTTGACTTTTAATTTATGTTTCACTTGCATTACTTTTGAAAGTTAATTTATGCTAAAAAAATAAAATAAAATGTAATATTCTAACATCGGATATTCCATTTTAAATTAATAAGTTACAAAACTTATTTGATCATCAGGACATTAATTTCTCTTTTATTGACGATTGTTGATTATAGCCTTTTTTATATATAAAGAGTTAACTTAAATAAAAAATTCATAAAGTGGTATGAAATAAGAGAGAAATGATTTGGGTAAATATATTTTGTTTCTGTATTTGTTATATACAATGTGGATAGCCGAGTAAATACAAATGATCATGATCTTCTATGACAAATTAAACGCAATAAAAAATTATCCTTGGTACCTTTGTTATTGGTAATGTTGGGTCATGGCCGGTCATAAAGTATATTATAATAACGATATATGCTATGATAATTGATATGATTCATATCATATGAATACTTTAGTCAATGGACAGCACGATATTAAATGCAACTTTATTTTTGAATAAGATAACAAATAAAAATATTTAGCTTATTTAATTGTAACTTTCTGGTTTAAGCCTTTTATTTTGTCTATTGTTTATTAGACTAGTGTACTTAAAAAAAAACTAATTTAGCTGTTCAGATGGTAGTATATAAATTGAAAACCGCATCAATTTTGAATAACCTGACTCTTAGATCAATTGATCTTGATTAGCTTTCATTTGAAACCTTAAGGACACAAAGCCACAAAAAAAAAAAAAAAGAATTCGGAACGAACCGAAAAGTCCAAATAGTCTATAACTAATTTGATTAATTGATAAATATCAAAACCAAGTGAGTCTTAAATCATTTGTGTTGTTTCTAATAAGAGATGAATTTAACTTTAGGAATAACCGAACTCAAATACTATCAATGCGACAAAATGCATTGGTTATGCATAGTAGGATAGGTGATAGTGAAGCATGTTCATATAATATTGTAACCGTATATGTGAGTAGAATACTAGAATGCTTATATTTCCGAAAAATTCACTGAATTGACTTGAATTAGAAATCTAATAAGTGGCACGATTTTTAGTTCTACAAAACAAAATGTTGTTCAAGAAATTAACTATTTATTTATTTTTATCATATTTGATATTTGATTGTATAGTTATATTGTTACATGAATGCAGAATCGTTGTGTGAACATGATAGCAAATCTCTTTAATGCACCACTTGGTGACGACGAAACAGCTGTCGGGGTTGGAACCGTAGGCTCATCGGAGGCAATCATGTTGGCCGGACTTGCTTTCAAAAGAAAATGGCAAAACAAAATGAAAGCTCTTGGCAAACCTTATGATAAACCCAACATTGTGACCGGTGCCAACGTTCAGGTAATTAAAAAGTTTCATTTCTTTTTCACCTAGACGTTAGTAATTTTAAACTTTTTAATTTTGCAATTTACTCGTTATTATAATTTGATAATACTATCCATAAATAATTAGGTTTGCTGGGAGAAATTCGCACGGTATTTTGAAGTGGAGTTGAAGGAAGTGAAACTGAGTGAAGGTTACTATGTGATGGACCCTGATAAGGCTGTGGAGATGGTCGATGAAAACACCATCTGTGTGGCTGCTATTTTGGGTTCCACCCTCAATGGTGAATTTGAAGATGTTAAGAAATTAAACGACCTCTTAGTTGAGAAGAACGCTCAGACAGGGTACGCTTGCCCATTAATATTTTTAGATTTATTTTTATCACGTACTTCTAGAAATTTGGCCATTTCCTACGCAAATATTCTGATATTCGTTAGAAATTAGTAGGAAATCACCTCATTTCCTATCAAAGTACTTTTGTGGGAAATTAGTCTATGTAAAAAAAAAAATACCGACAAAATTCTCACAAAAATATATTCCGGGACATAATCTCCAACCAATTTTATTTTTTCTGAAATTTTCATAGGAAATAAACTTATTTTCCAGTAGTTTACTACAACATCATTATTATCAACGTTGTTGTGAACGAAAAATTCATCTCGCGACAAAACTATTTTGTGATGATTGTTCGTATCTTATGAAACTTGAAATGGGAATAATGTAGATGGGATACCCCAATTCACGTGGATGCTGCAAGTGGTGGTTTTATTGCACCCTTTATTTACCCTGAATTGGAATGGGATTTCCGGTTGCCATTGGTAAAGAGTATAAATGTTAGTGGTCACAAATACGGTCTTGTTTATGCTGGAGTTGGGTGGGTTATTTGGAGGAACAAAGAAGACTTGCCTGAAGAGCTCATCTTTCATATTAACTATCTTGGTGCTGATCAACCTACTTTCACTCTCAACTTCTCTAAAGGTAAGTTTAAAGTCTTAATTATTGGTATTTACTATTTAGTGTTTGGATAAACAAATTTACTTCTTGTTATTGGATTTTAACATAACCTTAATTATTGATTGTTTTTTTTTTCAGGTTCTAGTCAAATAATTGCTCAGTACTATCAGCTCATTCGATTGGGTTTTGAGGTTAGTTTAGATCTTTATATCTCCTTGAACTTATATCTCCTTGAACCACACCAGGGTTGGCCCTATACCGTCGTAATTAAGGTTTTGGGTTGAGATCATACTCATTATTTGACACCACTTTCTTCCCTTGTTAGCGTTGAATCGAACATTTTATTACATCATTTGAAGTTAGTCATTAGAAAAAATATCATGAAAAATGTAATAAGACTTGTATCAAATAAACTAGAATGATAAATTTCATCCAACTTTGGTTGAGTCCCCAAATTAGTTGTGTCGCCCCAAAATCAAACTAATTACATGTATAGTGTTATTACTAACATTTGTACAATTAATATGTAATAATGATTAGGGATACAAAAACATCATGGACAACTGCCAAGAAAATGCAATGGTCCTAAAGGAAGGATTGGAGAAGACCGGGCGCTTTAACATTGTCTCTAAAGACAATGGCGTCCCACTCGTGGCCTTTTCACTAAAAGACCATAGTGAGCACAACGAGTTTGAAATATCAGACATGCTAAGGCGGTTCGGGTGGATTGTACCAGCTTACACAATGCCACCCGATGCCCAACACATCACAGTTCTGAGGGTGGTGATAAGGGAAGACTTTTCAAGGACACTGGCTGAACGCCTTGTGGCTGACATCGTGAAGGTGCTTCATGAGCTTGATACGTTACCGGCTAAAGTCAATGCTAAGATAGAGGTTCGTGAAGAGAAGGGGCTAGAGGTCACTAAAACAGAAATAAATAAGCAAAGGAAGTTTACAGATGCTTGGAAGAAGTTTGTAGCTGACAAGAAGAAAACTAACGGAGTGTGTTAGATGTGGTTAATTAATATCTTGTTTTGGAAATTTTAATAATGAATTTTAATTGCGTATTGTGTAACGTTTGCATTGGAACGTATATCAAACCATCTAATAATGGATTATTTTTTGTGAGTTTAATACATGGTCTTTGTTTGGTGATGTTTGTTACAATTTTCTAAATTAATAAGTTTTTAATTGTCTTGGTATTTTTTTTTCTGGGCTTGTAGTGTATTCATGATTTCTTACTGTTTGTAATTTAGACTGAAAATGAGTAAAAAAAATTAAAATAGAGAAAAATAAAGTTATTTAAAAACTATGTGTTTTAATTATTTCAAGACTGAATTTAATAGGAATTCTTTGTTACAGAAATATAGATATCCTGGTTGTGTAACTCAATTTAATTCATGGTTCATATCGACTCGCAAAGCCCTAAGAACTAAGGGTTTATATTTAAAAGCATATGTTTTTGCGATTCAAAATGGGATAGCGGCGCAGCTTGTTGCCCATTTACCAAGTATCCAAATGTAATTTGATCTATGATGAAATGAAAAAGTTATGATTTATGTTTATAGAATAGAATTCTTTTTAGTAAAAAAGATTATCGCTAACTTAATTTATCTTTATGCAATGCTAGTGACTAGATATAAAACAAATTCTATACAACATTTAGTTTTTAAGATATAAACTAGTATGTTACCAGCCGCGCGTTGCGGCGGCATCATAACGTACGATAACTCGAATTTATATCATCGAAATGCATAATAAGTCGAAGTTATACCAACTCGAATTCATACAAAATTTACATTTAGAAAATAACAACAATATAATTGTTTAATTTAAAGATAATAAAACCATCAACGTCAATAATCAAGTGTCATAAAATTCTATGAGTGAGGGGTTAACGTATATTTTAGTTTTTGTTTTAATTACAAAAGGAGAAACCATTTTGTTTCTGTTAATACTTTATAAAAAAAACTAAATATAAAAAGAGCCGATGGAAACTTTGTATAATGATTATGTTTATATATAATAACAACTTAAAATATACAAATTTAACTAAATCCATAAATTGCACGTAATGAATATCCTTATTTATAATTTTACAAAATCAACAATGTAAAAGCTCTTCAGAGAATCACGTTTTACTATTTTAACTCAAATAGTCAAATCAAATTTATATTTGCTTCACGTTTGTCCTTTTGTATTTTAAAATATCATCTTCATCTCTTTCTAGTTTCTATTTACCCTCTCCTCTACCAAGGAAAAGTCACCGTCACCGCCACCGGAATGAACCTCCACTCTATGGCACATATGTCATCCTACTGGTCGTCATCCTCCGGCGACGGACACCGGCAAAAAATCACAATATGAGAAACGACTTCTCCGCAACCCACCACCAGGCCACCGTCGCTAAAGATCTGTGAACCACCGTTTTCTCCGACTCAGCTGTCAAACTCTTAACCCATAGCCGCCACCATCACCAACCGCCAACCTCTACACTTACAGAGAATACCATTCATCTGCCGTTGGTTCTTTTCCCTCCTCGCCACGTCCTTTAAAGTTATTTAAAAACTATGTGTTTTAATTATTTCAAGACTGAATTTAAAAACTATGTGTAACTCAATTTAATTCATGGTTCATATCGACTCGCAAAGTCATAAGAACTAAGGGTTTATATTTAAAAGCATATGTTTTTGTGATTCAAAATGGGATAGCGGCGCAGCTTGTTGCCTATTTACCAACTATCCAAATGTAATTTGATCTATGATGGAATGAAAAAGTTATGATTTATGTTTATAGAATAGATTTCTTTTTAGTAAAAAAGATTATCGCTAACTTAATTTATCTTTATGCAATGCTAGTGACTAGATATAAAACAAATTCTATACAACATTTAGTTTTTAAGATATAAATAATGTTTATGGATATTTTCAAAAATATCATATGCTTCAAATTGACAAGAACGACTATACTCCATACCGAAAATTTAAGGAGATTGAGAGCATTCACGTCTCTTTCACCAAATCTCTTTCATCGATTTACATTAAAAATTACTATCTCACCCTTAAATTTTCTCTCTCCTAATTAAAATAATAATATTTTTCATACTTTTATCATTATATTTTCTCTCTCCTCATTCACAACTACTTACAAAAATATTAAAATATATATAAGGGTGAACATCTGCTTTTCAAATATAGGGGTGAACAGTGCTTTCACCAAATATTTTCCCTCTCCCCCACTCACAACCACTCACACCCACCCCATATAATTTGAGAGAACCCCTCACATAATTTAGTGGACAAGTTGTGAATGCTCTGATATCTTTATCTTTTAATGCTTACATCTGAGATAAATATCTAATCCATGAGACATTTCTCCAAGCGATTAGACGCAGTTTTATCTATACTTGATGTGAAAAGCAAACTGGTTGACAAAGTTAAAGGAATAAATGTGCAACATTGAAAAAGTCAGTGGTGATGTGCATAATTCTAGATGATGGGATTGTGTAGATGATGGGATTGTGTTGTGAATAAGGTTAAAGAATGAGGACTGCTATAAAATGCTGGAAACAGTATAGGGTTTTTAAGAAACACAAGTTCAAATATGAGGATAAAGTCTAACGGTTTGACAGGTGGGTTTAATCCACCCACTATAGGTTCCAAGGTAGGGTGTGAAATATTCCAACTTGAGGTATAAACCTGCAAAACTGAAACAACACCGTGAGCTCGTTACGAGAAGGAAATATGGAGGTTTTTCTCGTAACTACCATCCGGCGTGAGAATAAGTATAGTTTTCCGATGAATGATAAGAACTCAAGGAAATAGTAAGTAGATAGTTCGAGTGTAGAGTGCAAGACTCTTTTTACCTTGGACCATGGGTCCTATTTATAGTGGGGGATGGATGAGAAGGATTGGATGGGAGGTTGTTGTCAAGAATATCTCTTTTGCCCCCTCTGCCCTCGCCATGGGCGTCCGCAGAGGTGGGAACACGTCCGCGCAACCTGGTTGGCCACACGTCGTTTTCAGGGCGTACTATTTGTAATGATTGTGCCGACCATTTGTGGGGGTTAAGATCGACGTGGATACACGGTGTGTTATTGGCTAGCCGTCACTATCATGAGTACCTCCTGTCACCTCCGCCACAATCAGTTAATGCGGGAGGTACCTAGTACAATTGTCAATGCTTTTTGATTGGCTAGAAGTCATTATCATTGTACCTCTTGCTTTCTCCGCGTAATACGCATAGTGGAGGCACACCGGGTACAATAATTTGTGCAGGGATGATTGGTTACACGCCATTGTCCTTTAAATAACATGCTCCCTTCATGTGGGAGTGTTTGCCCACATAGCGGGAGTAGCACATATGTGTCCCATTAAGCTTAGTTGTTTGTTGATTTGGACATGGGGGTAGCCTGACCCATAGACCATATCTCAAGGGTGTAAATAGAATTACACATCGTTGTATACATGTATAACATTTTACTTAAATCAAGAGCTTTGGTCCCTTACTTAACTAGTGTCCCAGATTCTAAAACAAATTATACGTGTAAGTGATTTTGATTTTGAGATTGTTGACATTAGTGTTTATTATCTATTTATCTATAATCATGCATGCAAAGAGATATATGAATATAGGATCTAAAGCAAATCTTTTCTTCTTTTTTTACAAAAAGCGCTAAGTTTTTATAACAGTTTTGGGCCTAACCGTTTATGGTGGCTTTTGAAACAACCACCACAACCCGTCGGCCCAACAACACCTCTGCTAAAGACACCGATAACAACTCAAAATCTTCCATATTCTTCTCCAATTGAACCCCCTTTCAATATTATTCTGCGGTCAAAAACGATGTCACCACCACTCTGGTGACCATCCATTCTTTATCCCATCATCAATCAACAACCAGAAAACCATCGCCGCCATGATTTGAGGTAAAGAATGATCTCGTTGCATCAACCCATGGATTGGGGGGTTTTCAATCGATTGTGCCTAGAACTCGAATAGTTGGATGAACGATTGAGAGTAGGTGGGCTTTCCAGTTATAAATTCATCACTTATTGTGATGGTGGTGGTGGGTGGTCTCATGGCGATGAGGCAGGGTGTTGTGTGGTGGTTTCAAGGTATGGGTTTTTATCAGAGTTTCGAAGGGTGTGGCGATGTTGTCTGGAGCAGGTGGTGTGGCAATGGTGGTGATGGTGTGTGTGTGAGAGGGAGAAAATATATATATATATATATATATATATATATATATATATATATATAGAGAGAGAGAGAGAGAGAGAGAGAGAGGGGGGGGGGGGGGAGAGGGGATGCGGGTATAAATAGTTTATAAGATATTGGGGAATTGGATTATAACAGCCCAAACTATTGGGAATTGGCCACTAGCACCTTGAACTAAAAAATTGGCCGTATACAACCTGAACTATTAACATATTGGAATCTAGCACCCAACTAACTGACGCCGTTAGTTGGGTTGCTGACGTGGCAATGATTGCTGACGTGGCGTGCTGATGTGTCAATCCACGTGTGTATTTTATAAAAATAATCCACCTCATCATCATCATCATCCACGTGTTTAAAAAAAAACTAGATCTGACTTCCCTCTCTTCATCTTCATAACATCGTCTTCATCATCATCGTGAATTAGAGTACCTGCATCAAAACCAACACATCTAATAATAAGAGTACCCGCCTACCACCACCGCTTCCATCCTCCACCCGACCCACCATCTCCTTCTCCAACACCCCTGCTAACGACCACAACAATCCGCGACCACCATCGTTCCATTTCCTGAAACCATAATCGGCAACCACCACCGTCCCCTGCCACCAACACCCAACCTCGATTTGTACGACGTTTGACAACTCGGTAACGGAACTCGGTACTGACCCGGTGAGTGTAGCCGGAGACTGTGTGGTCCCAGTCGGAGAAGAACCCATATGGTTTGATTAATCTTCATGGGTCGGGTCCTGGATCCGGGTCGGTGGTGGTGGTTGTAGAGAGAGAGAGGGCTACGGTGGTGGTGGTTGTAGAGAGAGAGAGAGAGGGCTACGGTGGTGGTGGTTCTAGAGAGAGAGGGCTACGGTGGTGGTGGTTGTAGAGAGAGAGAGGGGGCTACGATGGTGGTGGTTGTAGAGAGAGGGGGCTACGGTGGTGGTGGTGGTGGTTGTAGAGAGAGAGAGAGAGAGCTATGGATTTTCTTATATCTTGTTTTGTGAAGATGATGATCATGATGTGTGGGTATATATCAGATGATGATGACGAGGTGGATTTTGTTTAAAGCACACATGGAGGACACATCAGCATGCCCACGTCAGCAGTTCGTGCCACATCAGCAACCCAACTAACGGCGTCAGTTAGTTGGGTGCTAGATTCCATTATGTTAATAGTTTAGGTTATATACGGCCAATTTTTTTAGCTCAGGGTGCCAGTGGCCAATTCCCAATAATTTGGGTTGTTATAATCCAATTCCCCTAAGATATTTATATAAATATAAAAAGAGAATTGAAAATTTTTTTAAAAAACAAAAAATAAATAAGGAAAATGTCTAAAATACCCATGACTTAACATTAAAATTAAGTGGAGTTAGCTAATTGGATGTAACTGACAAGAAATATCAAACCTCAAAGGTTTAGTTGCAAAAACAAAATCCTTTTTTGACTGGAACAAGCAAATCTGCCCAAACCTCACGGACGATTTTGGTTGTTTCAAAATTTACCCTTCACATTAATTTAAAAATTTATGATATACATATCGAAGTTTAGCCTAAATATATCGTACACATATCCAAATTTATCTTACATTTATTCAATACTTTATCATATACATATCAAAATTTACCATTCATCATAAATTAGGTTTTTTTGAAAGGGTATATTTTAAAAATGATTATTAATTTAATTTAGTGAGTTAGAGAAGGGAAATACAATAAATGGGTTATTTATGTAAATTTATCTTTATGCCCTAAAAGTTGCATTAAATACAAATTTTAAATGGAACATTTTTATTGGTTTAAATGTATTCTTTTTCTTTTATCAAAATATTTTCTTTTCATTTAAACTCTCCACATCTTATTAAAATAATAAAAATCATTAGAAATAATACACGGGTGTTACTCGTTATACAATTAAAAACATGTAAAAAAACTAATTAACGCGATAAATAATCTGAAGTGCTTTTATTGGATCTTATATCTTGTTAATTTGGTAGTTCAGCTCACTTATGATCCGACTCATTATTGATTACTATCATGCATAAAATGCACATCACATCTAGAAAACCAATAGTCAAATTTTAAAATCTGGCAAGCATAAACCACGCATTAATTTTTTCACAAAAACAAACACAAATGTATTCATACTCATAATCAAGGTCTCTGCCACAATTTGTTACATTACAACCACACTCACATGCTCTACCACACTATCCTACTTTGACTGTACCTGGTTAATACGAATGCTCTTTGGAAAATCAAGTAGAGTTTGAACCCATGGATGGCTATGGTGGTTCTCTAGCGGCTGCTCCTACTCCTTTGCCTAGTGCTCTATTCTAAGCTGAGAAATAGATACCTGTCATGCATTAATCAGGTGAAAATCTGGTGGGCCTCACATCAAAGTTTGTGAGAGGGGAATCTTAATATGAAACCTATCATGCATTAATCAAGTGTTTACATATTACATCATAGAATTGGTCTCATTGTAGTCATGGCATACAACTTTTTTTTATGATGTATTCGGGTTCAGTGAGTCAATGACATGCCTCTTTATAGCTCAGCTATATATCCATATCTCAGCCAGAATTACTGCGGTCCATTGTTAGTTTGACGTTTGAGGAATGTGCCAAACTGTTCTAGGAAGAAACTGATTGGCTCATAAAACCCCTTGACTTGTTTTCCAAGAGAAAATCCCCGACAACAAGATTTGAACAAGGGTCTTCCCACATAGGAGAGACACAGACTACTGCTGGACCAGAAGGCCTTTGGCATGGCATAAAACTATCACATCATATTCCTAAGTATAGTCATTTATAATCCCTTAATTTATACAAATCATGTGAATATTAAAGTAAGCTTTAACTAACGATGATATAAAATTCGATTCGAAACATTTAAAATGGACAACACAATATTTGAGTACATGATTGAGTTTTGTAGGCTCCTTAGGGGCTAGGGATGAAATCACTACTGATACCGTACCGTATAGTACCGATACTGAAATCTAGCCAAAACCAAACCAGATACTGTTCCATATATATTCGCTAAGCAGCGATATGGTACAATAACAAAACCCAAACTGATACCATATGACATTGCACCGATATCAAAATTGATCCAATCCAAAAACCGAAAACCATACCGTATACATTCAATCAGTACCGGTATCCGGTACAAAATTTCTCATCCCATCCCCGGGGCCAAAATTAGGGGTGTACAAAAAGCTCGCGACTCGAGGCTCGCTCGAAACATGCTCGAAAAAAGCTCGGCTCGAAGAGGCTCGTTTTGTAATCGAGCCAAGCTCGAGCCAGGGGTGTTCAGCTCGTGGCTCGGCTCGATGGCTCGACTTAGGCTTGTGTATGTATAATTTTATTTAGAAAAATAAAAAAAAATATACATGATTATGTGTAATTTTATTTAATTTTATTGTTTTTTATTTAATAAATATTTGTAAAAAAAAAATAAAAAAAATAAAAAAAATATATCGAGCTGGCTCGAGCCAGCTCGAGCTCGGCTCGAACATTTACGAGCCGAGCTCGAGCTTGACTTTTCAGCTCGATCAGAAAAACGAGCCGAGCCGAGCTGGCTCGGTTTAGGTTCGAGCTCGAGCTCGAGCTGGGCCTGGCTCGGCTCGACTCGACTCGGCTCGTGTACACCCAAACTTAACATCTCATAGTTTAAGAAACTTGAAATGACGGAAAAGCCCTTGTAACAAACATGGATGGAGTACAAATTACAAAGTGCCTAATACTATAAGCCCCACACAATCATCTATCTGTGGGCGTTGTAACTTGTAACAGACACCACCAAAGATGAAGACGACGACGTCCACGATCCAGTGGTTACTGGTGGCGATAACGGTGCTACAAGTTAGATCAGGTGCCTCCGATCACAAGTACAAACCTAACGACGAAGTTCCTATCTACGCTAACAAAGTCGGCCCCTTTCATAACCCTAGGTAGATCTCTCATACATCCCTTCAGTTTTCTAGATAATATATTGTAATTTGACTATTTTGCTAGTTATTATAATGTTTAGTTGATTGATTTTGAAAGAATTGAGGTTTATGTTCTGTGATTTGTTAGATCTCAGCTTGAAATACTTTACTTATGGAAATTAGGGTTTTATGTTGTCGTAGTTGTTAGTTTGTAGTGAATTGGATATTAATTGGATATCAGAATGTTTGGTGACTGTTTATGCTGCGCTTAGAGTTTAGATGCCATCTGAAAGTTTGTAAAGGAGGAGAATCTATGTTCTGCGATCTATTATTTTCGTGTACATATTAAATTTGATGTTAACGGTTCTTAAATCGGTCCGACTGTAAAGCTGTCCGATTCATTGTCGGGTCCTGTTTAACAAAACTGACTAAATTCATATGAAATGATAAATTGTGAAAGTAATATTATGTGGTATTGTCTAAAAGCAATATTATTTGTCTTATTAAGTTGTATAGAGCTTAATAAATTATGTGGTATGTTTGCACTTGTGTTTGATTAGGCTAATTGTAATGTGGTCTCTGACATAGTGCAATTGTATGTGTTTGATCTTCAAATTTTTTTTTGGTGTTTTAAGAGAACTTAGAACTATTACATTTGTCTTTCATGTCTCTAGATTGAAAATGTGAGAAGTTGCTTCAGTTCTTCGATCATATTGTCGATTGTATAATTTATTCAGTCAACGTGAATTATATAACAATAGGCCCCAGGCCTCTAGAAAGCTTTTTTCTGTTCTTGTATGTAAACTTTAAAGTGGCTATTCAGGGATTAAGATGTGGTAGCTGCATCATACTTTCCGTGTCACATTATTGCTGTTTTACATATAGTATTATAAATAAACGCAGGTTACAAAAAAAAGTCGTCGTGATAGCTAGTCAGGTGCAAGTGAGACCTTTTTTGATAAGGATTCTGGCTCTATCTGGTGTTTCCTTATGTTTCGTATATGAGTCATTAACTTAAGCAATGATTTTGTAACTGGTGCCATTGCTTTGCTTAGAAAGTAGTGTAGGAACAGTTGGTATGCTGTTCCGCTTCAGTATGCCACAAATTGCTTGGAACTGTATACATTTATTTCTTTATATTTGCATACTTTAAAAAGCATTTTCTGTTAGTTTGTATATAATTTATTATCTATAACCATGAAGAACACTACATACATAATTTCCGATATATTTAAGTTTTATGCCTGCTTATATTTTCATTATTACCTGACACTTGTTTTTTCAATAACTCTCTCTCTACAGTGAAACATACCGTTTTTTTGATCTTCCATTCTGTTTACCAGGTGTGTATTTGTTGATTATTACATTTTACCTTTTATTTTTTATATGAGCTATGATTGCTCTTGCCAGCATATATCATTGATATTAATGTATATTCCAGCTCATTTAAAAGAGAAACCAGAAGCACTTGGTGAAGTACTGAATGGAGATCGTTTAGTAAGTGCTCCTTATAAGCTGGAGTTTATGCGTGAAAAGGACTCAGAAGTTGTTTGCAGAAAAAAACTATCAAAAGATGAAGTATCTAAATTCAGAAAAGCTGTTGCCAAGGATTATTATTTCCAAATGTACTATGATGACTTGCCTTTTTGGGGATTTCTAGGGAAGGTTGAGAAGGACAAAAATGACCCTAGTGAGGAAAAATATTACCTGTTTAAGCACCTTCATTTTGAGATCCACTACAATAAAGATCGGGTAATAGAGATAAATGCAAAAGCAGATCCTGATGCTGTGGTGGATCTCACTGATGACAAGGAAGTTGAGGTAGAATTTCTGTACACCGTGAGGTGGAAAGAAACTAATATCCCCTATGAGAGTAGAATGGAGAAATACTCCCAGACTTCTTCACAGCCACATCACCTGGAGATCCATTGGTTTTCAATTATTAATTCATGCGTCACGGTTCTTCTTTTAACTGGTTTTCTTGCTACCATTCTTATGCGGGTCCTTAAGAATGACTTTGTTAAGTAAGTAACTAAATCCAGTTATTTTATAATGTTTTTCTTGTTTATATTTTCTCATTGAATACTTTTACTTATGGTTATTTGAAAAAAGGTATGCTCATGATGAAGAGGAAGCTGATGATCAAGAGGAAACTGGTTGGAAGTACATTCATGGTGATGTGTTTAGGTACCCGAAGTACAAGTCCTTGTTCGCCGCTGCACTTGGTTCTGGCACCCAGCTATTTTGCCTGTAAGTAGAATATTGGTGTAATGATTATTTCACACTTTTAATCTTCGATTGGTTAGTTTTGAGTTATGTTAACTTTGGACTACTTGTTGGTTTTTATCAGTGCACTTTCTATTTTTGGGCTGGCTCTAGTTGGTGTATTTTATCCATATAACCGAGGAGCTCTGTTCACCGCACTGGTTGTCATATATGCACTTACTTCTGGGATTGCAGGCTACACTGCAGCCTCCTTTTATCACCAGCTAGAAGGAACTAACTGGGTATGTAATATGTTACTCTGCATATTTATTTAGATTTCCTATCTGCACATCAAGACATCACAGAGAATAGGTATTTTGAATGTTAGGAAGTTGGTTAAGATTACTGATCACCCTAGTGATTTAAATTTAATTGGGCCACTTTATGTAGTATGTGAAGAGTTCTTTTTATTACCTTCATGCATATGTTATTATGCTAGAATTTGTTCGTAAGGATGTGCAGTGTTTGGTCTAGTTGGTTCAGGATTAAAATGCTTTGTCAAACCAGAAACCTAAGTTTGACCTTTTCCCAAACCAAACTGGTTTGAGTTAGTTTTCCTACCTGAGCATGCTAAACAAGTGGATCTGGTTGGTCTGGCTTCATAGTATGTAATCAGTTATGTTTCTTACTAAAGGGAATTAAAACAGGGTTTAGTGTTGAAAATTAAATAACATATGGGAATTTTGACAAAAAATGAACCTTCACATTGAAGACAGGGTTGGGAACAGTTCTTTTTTTTTTTTCCCTAGAATTCTGAAAGGAATCAACTGTAAAAAAATTTGTTAAAACATATACATGGGTGTTAAACTGGACCACTGGTGTGTATTCTATAAGCCTACCATACTAAATTTATACGGTGCCGTCGTGCCGATTGATCTAAACCTCGAGTTTAGACCTTTAAATGGTTAACAGAAGTGTTTATGGTGGTTTGGAAAAATTCCAAACCGGCCGGCTTAGGGAGGGTGAACTTAGCCAATCTGGCCAAATCGCTTTGCTTTGGATGGTTTATTCAGTTTATCTGTGCCATGCACATCCCTAATTGTAGTCAAATTTGAGCGCCTTCTGAAGATAGTAACTTAGTAAGTAGAGGCAGTAAACTAATAATTTCATCAATGATCAATGATGATCAAGAAAGGACTGATAGTAGTTAGGAGAGTTGAGTGCGTTTATATTGATGAATACCTTCTAATCTCATAAACATGTCATCATATCTCTATTGTAGTTTTCTTTTGCTGCTTTTATGGTTGTTTATTCAGGCTTTTATGCGCTATGAATTTAAGTCAACATGATGTTATTCTGAGACATTTCATTTTTAAAATCAACAGGTGCGGAACTTACTATTGACTGGCTGTCTGTTCTGTGGGCCCCTCTTTCTTACTTTCTGCTTTCTAAACACAGTTGCAATTGCTTACACTGCTACTGCTGCTCTACCCTTTGGTACAATAGTGGTGATTGTATTAATATGGACATTGGTGACTTCACCATTGTTAGTATTGGGTGGTATTGCTGGGAAAAACAGCAAGGCTGAATTTCAGGCACCCGTTCGCACCACAAAATACCCCCGAGAGATCCCACCATTACCTTGGTACCGTAAAACCATCCCTCAGATGGCCATGGCTGGTTTTCTTCCTTTCAGTGCAATCTACATTGAGCTATATTATATATTTGCTAGTGTGTGGGGCCACAAGATTTATACGATTTACAGTATCTTATTTATAGTCTTTATCATCCTTCTCATTGTTACTGCCTTTATCACTGTGGCATTGACTTATTTCCAACTTGCTGCTGAAGACCATGAATGGTGGTGGAGGTATGTAACATTTTCAGTTTAAACATTTAAGTTGTGTTGATCCTTTTGCTGGTGTAATACTTGACTTTTATATGTAAATTATTTTCAGGTCTTTCTTGTGTGGTGGGTCAACTGGTGTTTTCATCTATGGGTATTGTTTGTATTATTACTATGAACGTTCTGACATGTCGGGATTCATGCAAACATCGTTTTTCTTTGGATACATGGCTTGCATTTGTTATGGTTTCTTTCTCATGCTTGGAATGGTCGGTTTTCGGGCGTCATTGTTCTTTGTTCGCCACATCTACCGCTCAATCAAGTGTGAATAGAAGTTTAATGTTCATTCTGGTATGCCCGCATAGGTATGCCCTTTTACTTTATAGAGTATACATTACTAAATATATGTGTTCGAGGTTTAAAAGACGCACACACACACACCCCCGTTGCATATGTGCAGGTATATGTATGTGTTTGTCTACTTTTACAATGTATATTTCTAGTGTTCAAATTGAGCTGTTCTGTAACTGAAGTGATGAATGTGCTTAACAAGAAATGCGCCTAGAGGCGGCCATTTCGACCCATTTAATTAGGAACAAGCTGATTGGGTTACATGTTAGCTTTAGCGGGTCACAAAGGCAAGAGCAAAAAATGTAGATAAAAAGGAAAAGGTCAAAAGTCGCCTAAGTTTTATTTCAGGGCAGAAAATGTCCTAAGTATTAATTAATTAATAAGAAAATTATTTATATGTATGCCAATCACGTATGCCACACTAAATATTCATAAAAACTTTGCACAAAGCCTTGCGATTGTACACATGTATTAATCTTTTATGTCGACTGTTCTGTCTCAGGAGCTGGCTGGTGTTCATGCTGCGGCCGCCCAGGGTGAAACCGTTAAAACTATGAAAACTAGTTTTATTGTTGCTGAATGTTTCGATATACTAGTTTATGTTGTTTCTTTTTTTTTTCGTTTAATAGGAATCATATCATACCTAGTCAATTTTGGACATACATTTTTACTATGTAGCTTGTAATTAAATTTAAGTTTGTGTAACTCCAGTTACTCGTACCTTTACGCACCAAGTTTTTTAGGTAATTGGATAACAAACCATGTTTCTTGATGACCAATTGTGAAACACAGACCACATCTGTAAGTTTTGGGATCATGCGGGTGATTAATTTGTTGTTTTGATGCATGCAAAAATCATTTAAAATATGTTTTTCCCACCCAAATGATCCATCTTCTAATCTTAGATGTAATTTTTTGTTTAGTTTCCTCTTCAATTAACTAATCTTGGCTTAACACTGGTAGTTGTGTGATATGACTTGCAATATATGCTTAAAACTTCTATAAACTAAAGCTGTGCGGTTTTAGAAATTTTCTTTATAATTAGAGTTGGTATTACATATTTTTACATTTATTTCAACTACTACTCGATAACTTCAGAATGAAACTATGAGAAAAATGACACCTCGAGATAGCTTTACTAATCAGAAAAAGGTGCATACTTCATCTGCACTATCTTCTAAACCAGCTCTTCAAGGCTCCTAACAAAAACCTTGTATCCCAAAGGCCAAACAGATGTCACATTTGACTGAACCATCAGTTACGGTTCAAATCATTGAAGAAGGCCAACAACCAAATCTGATCATCTTATCTCCTAAAGCCAAATATACACTTGAGTTTGTAGATTTTAGGGGTCACAACCCTTGGCATTTTCAGAACAACCTCCACTCCTGCCCATGAGCCACTACTTCACCAAACTCCGATTATTGAATAAGTGGTTTTCGGGTGAGTAGATGCTACCGAATCACCATATTTATGAAAGTTCTTTAGGCACTAAAATCCCAACTCGCACTAAAAGTGATATATCCAAGTTTAGTAATATTCAGTTCTAAGAGCATAGAAGTTATATACGAAGAGACTCATCTTCAACCGTCACTAACTTGAGCTCTACTGTTGCCATTAACAAATGCGATCAACCGAATTGTCAACAAATGCTAACCCTCGCATTGTTTGTACAAAACTTACCAGTGCAAAAAAGTACAATATTAGACAAGATGTAGTGGGCTGGCACCTCACTCAACCTCAACAATTTGAGGCGCCAAACACCAAAACATACGAGGCACCAAATGGCGTTAGGGGTAAGGACGTGAGTAGCTTGGCTAGCGTCAAACAAGAAGAAATGATCTCAACTCTAACTCCAACGTTCATCAAATTCGATAAACACTATACAAAACATGAAGGACCATTTATATAACTTCTCATAACTTTCTAAAATACACAAAAGCCCCCTTGAACTAACACTACCGGACTATATAAACCCCTTTAACATACATATACAAGCATGTACAGATCGGATCTGTTGGTATCCAGAGACGTCAAAGATGTGGAACAAAATGTCGGTGATACGGTGGTCGATGGTACCTCTGCTTCTTTTATCTTGCATTAACATTGCTCGATCCGATGCCTCAGATCACAAATACAAACCTGGTGATGAAGTACCTATATATGCCAACAAAGTTGGTCCCTTTCATAACCCTAGGTATAGATCTCTGTATTATGTGTTTATTCTTTTGTACATTTTGGTTCTTTCTACTGCTAGTGACTAATTTTTGGATCTTGATTTGGTAGGATAAGTTTTTGACTTTTATGTGTTTTGTAGTTTACTGGATCTTAGTTTTATGGTTGGTTAGGGTTTTATTTGCTTAGTTTTAATTGTTGTAGATTGTATGGTGATGTTTTGGCTGGATTTGGATTTAGGCTGAGTTGTGGCATTCGGTTTCGATAATAGGATTCAGTGTATGTATTGCTAGATATTTACCTTGTTATGAGAAGCTGTTTTACAAGTTTTTTGAAGGTAAACGCATAGTAATTAAAGGCGCTAGGTGCAGCAAAGGTGCATAGGCCTTGCATGAGGCCTAGGCGCAAAGCAAAAAAATAAGAGGGCTTGAGGAAAAAAAGTTCATTTAAATGAAAAAAATTATGTATTAGAATTATACTATTCATTAGGCACGCATAATGCGTTTGATGTGGTGATGGAAACACTTTGTTGGGTAGTTGATGCGATGTGATCTGATGCCTGATGCGGCGCCTTATGCAGCTGACTAGTATTTGAACAAAATTAGACCATCAATTGCAGTGGGTATGATTCTTTCAAATTTGAACCATCGATTGACAATGGGTTTAAGTATCTGAACGATTGAACAACTATGTATGTATAAAGTATAAAGTGTTTTCAGTAATGAGAAGTATTAAGTACATCAGGCTTCCCTGTAATCCACTTCAGAAGACTACAAATAAAGGACCTCCAGTGACATACACATATAGAATGGCACTAGATGGTGTTTCAGAATTCAGATGTAGGAGGCTGTCCCTGATGAACTTTCTTATGTTTTAGAGTGTTTGTGAAAGTGCCATAGTTATCAAAGGCGTGAGGCGCACTCAAGGCGCTTAGGCTCCGCCTGTGGCCTAGGCGAGAAGTGCAAAAAAAGCGCGGGCCTGAGAAAAAAAAGCGCAAATAAAAATAAAATAAAAAAACACCAAATCATTACAAATAACAATCATCTTATAAAATAATATAAATATAAATTGACTGATTTAGCCATACCCGCTACAAGGATTAGCACGCCTTTGATAACTATGTAGTAGACAAAATCAGTTGATGGTAAATCAATGAGTTGAGGTGTTTATTTATTGAAGAATAATACAATATCTGTAAGTGTTTTAAGAAACAAATATATTTAAAAAAAAAGATTTGATTGAGATTTAGATATATCTCTATAAATTGGTAAGCATTGGTCGATTATATTAGTTAGGGGATTAGGTTTTAAAAATTAGACCGTGGCTTTTTTTTTATCTAGGAGGGAAAACTGAAAAGCGGGATCTGGTGGCTTCTAGGAAATTGGTCGCCTAGGCGGTCAAGGCGATGGCTTTTGATAACTATGTGTGAAACGAGATGATATTGTAATTTGAGGAATTGTTTTGCAACTTTTATCGTTGTGTCAAGAAAGTTTGACATGCTATACAGACTAGGCCTGAGAATTATTAGAAAGGAGCGTGTAGGTCTTGTTCTCCAAATATTTGATTATCATATTCTGTTTAAGCTTTAAGAAACTTTGGCATGTTACATCATACATTATACACCTGCTTAATAAAAACTCATTTTCATATACTTGTCTTGTACAGTGAAACATACCGGTATTTTGATCTACCTTTCTGTTTACCAGGTATGTTTGCTTTGTCTTCAATCTTTTGTTTGCTATTGATTATATTTTGTTATTTTTAGCTTATTGTCATCGCCACTATACATCATTAAAGTAAATGTTGCTTACAGCTCATCTAAAGGAGAAACCCGAAGCTCTTGGTGAAGTACTGAATGGAGATCGTTTAGTCAGTGCTCCTTATAAACTCGACTTTATGGTTGAAAAAGACTCTGAAATTGTTTGCAGAAAAACACTTACAAAAGACGAAGTATCTAAATTCCGGAAAGCTGTTACCAAAGATTATTATTTTCAAATGTACTACGATGACTTACCTTTCTGGGGCTTTTTAGGGAAGGTTGAAAAGGACAAAACTGACCCTAGTGAGGAAAAATATTACCTATTTAAACATCTTCACTTTGAGATCCATTACAACAAAGACCGTGTGATAGAGATAAATGCTAAAGCTGATCCTAATGCTGTTGTTGATCTCACTGAAGACAAAGAAGTTGAGGTGGAATTTATGTACACAGTGAGGTGGAAAGAAACTAATGTTCCTTATGAGAGTAGGATGGATAAATACTCACAATCTTCTTCACAGCCGCATCACCTTGAAATTCATTGGTTTTCAATTATTAATTCATGTGTCACGGTTCTCCTCTTAACTGGTTTCCTGGCCACCATTCTTATGCGAGTCCTAAAGAATGATTTTGTCAAGTAAGTATTAAATGATGTAAATCCAATAATCCCTTACAATTTTCTTCCTTCTTCCATGAATCATTATACTTGTGGTTATTTCAAACAGGTATGCCCATGATGAAGAAGCAGCTGATGATCAAGAGGAAACTGGGTGGAAGTACATTCATGGAGATGTTTTCAGATATCCGAAGTACAAGTCCCTGTTTGCTGCTGCACTTGGTTCTGGTACCCAGCTATTTGCTCTGTAAGTAAACCAATATACATTCATTCTTCATCTTCAGTTTATTAACTGTTAATTTTAACTACCTTTTGGTTTTTTCAGTGCACTTTTTATCTTCATACTCGCGCTTGTTGGTGTATTTTATCCATATAACCGTGGAGCTCTCTTCACCGCACTGGTTGTCATATATGCTCTTACATCTGGGATTGCAGGCTACACTGCAGCCTCATTTTATCACCAGCTAGAAGGAACTAACTGGGTATGTACTATATAATATGTTACTCTGTTTATTTTATTTTTTAAAATCAATGTGAATAATTGTTGTAATGTTTTTTTTTTATATCAATCAACAGGTTAGGAATTTACTATTGACTGGTTGCCTGTTCTGTGGGCCTCTCTTTCTTACTTTCTGTTTCCTAAACACTGTTGCAATCGCGTACACTGCTACTGCTGCTCTACCCTTTGGTACAATAGTTGTGATTGTATTAATATGGACATTGGTGACTTCGCCATTGTTAGTATTGGGTGGTATTGCTGGGAAAAACAGCAAAGCTGAATTTCAGGCACCCGTTCGCACCACAAAATACCCCAGAGAGATCCCACCATTACCTTGGTACCGTAAATCCATCCCTCAAATGGCCATGGCTGGTTTTCTTCCTTTCAGTGCAATCTACATCGAGCTTTATTACATTTTTGCCAGTGTGTGGGGCCACAGGATTTATACCATTTACAGTATCTTATTTATAGTTTTTATCATTCTTCTCATTGTGACCGCCTTTATCACTGTCGCATTGACTTATTTCCAACTTGCTGCCGAAGACCATGAATGGTGGTGGAGGTACGTGTATAGTCTTAGATGTATCATCTCAGTCTGATATTTAACTTCATGGATTTTTTTTTTTTTCAATTTCTAATAGTTTTGAAAATTATTATCAGGTCTTTTCTATGTGGTGGTTCGACTGGTGTTTTCATCTATGGGTATTGCTTGTATTATTACTATGAGCGTTCTGACATGTCTGGATTCATGCAAACATCGTTTTTCTTTGGTTACATGGCGTGCATCTGTTATGGTTTCTTTCTCATGCTTGGAACGGTTGGTTTCCGTGCTGCCTTGTTCTTTGTCCGACACATATACCGCTCCATCAAGTGTGAATAGAAGCTCATCATTCCATAGTCAGGTACATGCCCTATATATACACATATACACAGTACATGGGATATGTTTCACGTTGAAGTATATGTTTTATGTTCCGTCTCAGGAGCTGCTTCTGCTACTGCCCAATGTGGAAGCAACACAGCAACCCGTACCAAATTACATGTTGCCATGATGTTGAAGACTGTCCGATCTCCAATTATGTTTTATTAGGTCAATAAGTAAAAAAAATGATGTTTAGTATGTTATTTCATGTGTTGTTTCTCTTTTTGTTTGAAAATAGGAAGTTAGATTGAACAATACACTCAATTTTGACACACATATAGACCCTTGTTTGTAAGTTGTAACTGAACTCCATGTTGGTCCTCTTATACACATGCCCTCTACATCTCTGTATTGTGCTCATCTGCACCATGTCACTATTGCTATAGTAGGGATGAGCATACAAGGCCGAATACTAATACCGTCCCGATCCCGTACCGAACCGATACCGAACCAAGGGTGTTCGGTATCGGTACCCACATTTAGAGGTTTTTGGTTTCGGTATTATTGGTATCGGTACGGGATCAGTATGGTATCGGTATTTTAAGGTAAAATACCGAATACCGATACCATACCGGTACCGTACCGACACCGTACCATACCGTATGTGTTCGGTATTGGTATCGGTATTAGGTTTTGAGAGTTTTCGGTATCGGTTTTTTCGGGATCGGTATCGGTACCAACCGATACCGTCCCGAGCTCATCCCTAATTGCTAGTCTAACCTATAAGAGGCATATAGTTGGTTACATATCATCAGAAGTACCAAAAACTAGCTATATGATCTTGTATCCTGATATTCAAGAACATTAAACTAGAGGGGTCAATTGTGTCGGCTAGGCTGGTTCTTGGTTTTAAAAAGCGCGAAGCGCACAAAAGCTAAGCAACGAGGTCTAAATTTTTAAGGCGTAAAAGTGGTGGGCTTTTCGTACACGACGCACATGCTGATTATGTAATTTTTTTATATATTCTATAGGCTTCTAGGATCATTTACCCAACATTTAGACACAAATAAGTTTTATATATATTCTAATATTGAAACTACATACATGTACAACCTGGAAAGCATGACGTACTACAATCTTCTCTACAAAAATATGGCATGTACATGAGGCGCATGCATTAGTTATTTTTCACAAAAAAAATGTGCCTCAGCTGCGCTTTATATACAGCATGCGCCTCATGTTGCATAAGGCGCTGAGCTCGCGCCTAGGAGTTGTAGATCTTTAGAAAAGAGTAATGCTATTACTCAATACTTAAATCAATTGCATGTATGTATATATTGATTAGCAGATCATGCAATCCGTTAAATCTACTTATAACCTTTATGGAACAAAAGGCCGATCAATTAGAGGTAATAACTAAGCTCGTGGGATCATCTTCTTTCTTAACACCCCAACTTCTTCTTCCTCTATCATCGAGTTTTAGTCTCGGTTTTGCAACCACTATAAACGTCAACCAACTTAACATCTATAAGGTTATATTGTAAATTTGTAATGTATGTTAACAGGACCTGCAAAATGAAAAATTAGATGTACATAATTATTACAAGTTCAGTTGTAGATGCCTTCAAGTTCACCTCTTCTCTTTGTTTGTGTAAACACTATTATATATTCTTTTGAAACTATTTTTTTTAATTACAAGCAATCAAATTAACAAACAAACATACCTAATGATTTCTCACCTATAGGTATGGTTTGGTGAGAATAAGACGAGAACAAACCTTATCGCCGATGATACAAATGATGCTCACAATAAAACTTCCATCACTTTTTATTATTATTATTTTATTTTTTAATTTTATAGTTATAGCTTGATTGCTTTAGTCACTACAATAAGAGTGTGAATCTTTTAATTTTTTTATTTTGAGTTAATGGCCAAAATCGTCCCTGAGGTTTGGCCAGTTTTGCTACATCAGTTCAAAATCGAAATTTTTTACATCTGGGTCCTTCTGTTTTACATTTTGTTGCCAAATTCGTCTCTAACACTAAACTCAGTTAACTGTCGTCGTTAACTATGGGGGTATTTTTGTCTTTTCAGCTGCCCCCATTTTTATATCCGGGTATTTTTGTCTTCTGAGGGTATGAATATATAACTCTGTTTAAACTAGGTTTTAAAAACTAGGGCAGCCAAAAAGACAAAAATACCCCTAGAGTTAACGACAATAGTTAACTGGGTTTAGTGTCAGGGACAAATTTGGCAACATAATGTAAAACAGAAGGACCCAGATATAAAAAGTTTTGATTTTGGACTGATGTAGCAAAACTAGCCAAACCTCAGGGACGAATTTGGATCTTCTATGCAATAATGCCTATACATCAATTCAAGAGGAATTCAAATAATTCGCTAGGCAATAATGCCTATACATCAATTCAGGAGGAATTCAAATAAATCCGGGAAAACCCCCTTGTGGGAATCGAACCCAGGAACAAATGATCCCTAAGCCTTATCCTACCCCTCAAGATGCCCGTAGGCTATAATGCTATGGGCATAATTTTTTTTATTTTTTTTTATTTTCTTTTATTATCATACACATGACACATATATAATGATTTGTTATTGATGGTACATGATTCGAAGTCGTAGTAAACAACGGGTATCAGACGTAACTACATATAAATGGAGACAACAAGACGTTACCAAGAAAGAGGAAAAGGATAAGGACATCATGTATTGTGTCATTGCATATGTCATTATTTTCAACTGTTTGAACTTTAAAGTCATACAAATTTCTAACAGTGATATATGAAATTGCATATATCATTATTTTCACCCACTCACTCAGTCACAAAACACATATGATGGATGCACTAACAAACACAGTAGTGATATCATGTGCTATAGTAGTTACACTATGTGTATGGAAGATGGTAAACATGGTGTGGGTAAGACCAAAAAGACTGGAGAAGTACCTAAGGAATCAAGGTTTCAATGGAAACAAATACAAGTTGTTGTATGGGGACATGAAAGAGTTATCTATGATGATTCAAAAGTCCAAATCTAAGCATATCAATATCGATGATGAAGATGAAGTCCTACCACACATTGCGGCTTTCAATCATAAATCTCTGCAAAAATATGGTAAGTTTGATCTTTTAATTTTTAATCATGTGAGTGGGATATTACTTTTCTACGGTGGAGGGACCCATCAGTTGCGTAGGAGAAATGATGCATTTAGCAACACCCTTTATTTTTTCATTTTGGTTACTATTTTTTAACGGGAAATTGGATTGTATCGCACTCAACTATTTGTTATTGGCCGATAACGCACTGAACTATAAAAATGATCACCAACGCACTGAACTTTAAACCTCTTGGATTGTGTCACACTATGGCTGTGTTTGACCAGGTCCAGAACCACTAAAACGATTACTTAGTGATAAAGAGGTTTAAAACGATTACTTAGTGACAAATTAATACAATTAACACATATGGATTCTTCCATTTGGACCTTGTCAAACACAGCCTTAGTGTGACACAATTCAAGAGGTTTAAAGTTCAGTGTGTTGGTGATCAATTTTATAGTTCAGTGCGTTATCGGCCAATAACAAATAGTTGAGTGCGATACAATCCAATTTCCCTTTTTTAACGAGGTTTTATTAATACCATAAGATTTTGTGAGTGAGACACACGGGATAAAAAATAACATTCAAAATTCGTTTACGTATGAAGTTTTAACGACAAAATCTCGAGTAGCTTACAAACAGCTTGACTCATTTACATGTCCGTTGATCCATTTAACATTTAGCCATTGATTTTGGTAAGAAAGTCAACTACCTTTGCAGGAGTTGAAATGCCTTTTTTCTTTGTTTTTATGTCTCTTTTAACCATTCTAGTTAATGATTCAACACTTAATCAATCAAACAGAAGTGTGTGTTAATTGGAATTTTGTTTTTGCAGGAAGAAGTTTCATCACATGGATAGGATGGGAACCAAGAGTGGCTATTATGGATCCAGAGATCATCAAAGAAATATTAACAAAGTTAAACGACTTCAAAAAGACAAGATCTAATCCACTCCTTAAATATTTAGCAACAGGCTTAGTGACTTATGAAGGGGATCAATGGGTCAAGCATAGAAAATTAATTAATCCAGCTTTCCATTCGGAGAAGCTAAAGGTACTTTGATATCCACATTTCATTTTCAAATCTATGTTATAACTAACTTTAAAGTTTGTGTTTTTCTAATGAAACTAATATTGTTTTGTACCCAAGAGTATGGTACCGGCTTTCCATTTAAGTTGTAGTGAAATGATTGGAAAGTGGGAGAAAACGATTTCATCGAATGGGTCATGTGAGTTGGATGTTTGGCCTCATCTTCAAGCTTTAACAAGTGACGTTATATCAAGAACCGCGTTTGGAAGTAGTTATCAAGAAGGAATTCGGATATTTGAACTCATAAGAGAACAAAGTGTACATGCAATGGAGGCAGTACAGTCACTTTACATTCCCGGATCAAGGTACATAATTCCCAATCGTGTTAGTTAATATCCATAAAACAATATGTTCTGCTTTTGTTAGTAAGAAAGGATTTTGCTGTATATCATAAACAAGACTAAACAAAGTAAATTGTTTAACTGATGAACCCGACATAGGTTTCTTCCGACAAAGAGGAACACGAGGATGAAAGCAATAGATCATGAAGTACGTGTTTCTATAAAAAGCATCATTCACAACAGGCTCAAGGCGATGAAGGCTGGAGAAGGTAATTATGATGATTTGTTAGGAATAATGCTTGAATCTAATAGTAAAGAGGTCGAGCAACATCAAAACAAGAGTCATGGAATGACTATCTATGAAGTTATTGAAGAGTGCAAACTATTTTACTTTGCTGGACAAGAAACAACATCGAGCTTGCTTGTCTGGACGATGATTATGTTGAGTAAACATCAAGAATGGCAATCACGAGCAAGAGAAGAGGTTTTGAGTGTTCTTGGAGACCAAAATATAGATATAGAAGGGCTAAATCATCTAAAAATTGTAAGTGTTTTGATAATTGTTGAGTACAATGAACTTACCATACGTCTCCAATTCATTTTTTATTTCTTTTGACATAGGTGAATATGATATTCTATGAAGTTTTGAGGCTATATCCTCCATTTACTCAACTAGCTCGCAAAACTGCCAAGGATATCACATTGGGAGGACTTTCGCTACCATCGGGAATTCAGATTGCATTACCAATCATACTAATGCATTACGATGAACAACTTTGGGGTAGTGATGCCAATAAATTTAAGCCTGAAAGGTTTTCTGAAGGAATCTCTAAGGCAACCAAAAACCAAGTCATTTATTTTCCATTCGGTTGGGGACCACGAATCTGTGTTGGACAAAACTTTGCATTGCTTGAAGCTAAAATTGCCCTCGCAATGATCTTACAAAAGTTTTCTTTCGAATTGTCACAATCCTATGTCCATGCTCCTAATATCGTTCTCACCCTTCAACCACAATATGGAGCACAACTGATTTTGCATAAGCTCTAGAGTATTATACAAGTGGCTACATATAATGCAAGTCATATAATAAGAAAGGAATGTGTAATGTATGTTGATCCTAGTGTATATGTCCATGCTCCTAATAATGTTCTCATCCTTCGAGATCTATAAAAGTGCAATGTATGTTGTAATAAAAAACTGGAGTGTTTTTGGGTTTTTTTTTTTCATACAATTAAAAACTATAGTTGCATGATGAGATTTTATTATTTGTAGTCTAATATATACATAAACTAGATTATACCCGGGAGTGTCCCAGGGTTGAGAAATCTAATATGACACATCAATATTTACATATGAAATATACTGATGCGCTTTACAATACATGCAGGAAAGCTTCAGGTTGCATCTAACCTAAAACAATTAACAATGTATCTCCTGCCTTTCAAAAAAAAAAAAAAAACAATGTATCTCCGATGTTAACGCCAACCTTAAACAATGTATAATTCTAATGTTAACAGCTAACTTAAAAAATGTATAACTATAATATTAATACCTAACCTAAAACAATGTACAACTCCAATGCTAACACCTAACCTAAAACAATGTATAACTCTAATGTAATTCTAATATTAACATTTATCCTAAAGACTAAAAAATGTACAACTCTAACATAATAATTATGATACCAACCTAAAACAATGTATAACTTTAGTAACCTATTCTGCTCTAGTTGAAAATAGAATTCATATTTACTGGATGAACATAATTAGTGACTTGCCTATATATGATTAATGAATTACCTGAACATGTGTTTTTTTCCTGTATGGACAAAACCCCACAAAAGAATAGTCGATTTTTTTCTCCGTTTTTTATAAGACACGGGCGGAGATTCCTTTGTGTTGATGATGTTATATAGCAGAAGTCATCCTGCGTATGGGCTAACCACCATGCGCAGCCTTGGTTCCGCAGACTTCATAAGTGCATGCTGGTATATGTTATCTTCCGCAGAGGTATTGTGGAAGTATTATGGCATAGGGATGCCATCCGCGCTGAGATTAGGCACCCTATCCCACGGATAGCGCCAATGAAGAAACAACGGGTATAATCCGTCCTAAGAAGGATAGATTTGGTTTAATACTCGTGTTTGCTCAGGTATAAGCCTTCGCTCACACTAATGGCAAAACCGTAACCCTAGGAGATAATAATGAGTGTGTCGTGTGTGGTGAAAGTAAGAACACAAGAATATAAGTGGTTCGGCCGATAATGGCCTACATCCACTATGAAGAGAGAGATGAATATTATTATTCAGAAAATGTTACAAGAAGATTACAAGTATTCTCTCTATTCTTTTTCTTGCATGGAATGATCGATCCCTTGCAAAGGAGAAGAAGTCTCCTTTTTATAGGGAAGGTTGTGGGCCAAATGATGTGGCCCACGAAAGGAGTCATCGATCTGGGCCTTAGCTTAGGCCCAGATGTCTTCGGCCCACAAAAGGGCGGGAATCAGGTGGCCATTAATGTTGATGTGAGAGAAGGTATGACTTGGCCTGCTAAAAGTCCACGTGGCGTGAAGTGATTGGGCGCAGGCGGCGCTTCTCTCTGTCACAGCATGGTTGACCACTCTGGTGGCGTCTGACGTGATGTCTGGCAGCGAGACATGCTTGTACAGTACTTTGACGAGTACTATGCACAACAGCATGGTGGAAGCATGCGAGCTGTCAAGTCACTATTCCCTGTCAGTGGTTGTTGGACCACCCCTGACACGTGTTACTTTCTGATTGACGCTGGGCGTGCTCAGATCTGACCAAATCTTGTTCATTCTTGATCGTCCGTACCTCGTACCAAAAGCTGATGTTAGTCGAATATTTCGCGCGTAAAGACACGCGCGAAGATTCCTTTGTGTTGATGACGTCATATAGCAGAAGTCATCCTGCGCATGGGCTGACCACCATGTGCAGCCTTGATTCCGCAGACATCATAAGTGCATGCTGGTATTAGGGGTGTTCATCGGGTTTGGTTTTCGGTTATCGGGTTATTCGGGTCGGATTATTTGGGTTTTCAGTGGTGAAAATATTACCCGATAACCGACCCAATCTAGTTAGATGGTTATCGGTTATAGGGTTAATTGGGTTCGGGTTTTTCGGTTCGGGTTAAATGGTTATCGATTAAATGGTTCGGGTGTTTGAGCTACATATTTCCAACTATTTGAGTTGCGTATTTCTATCCATTTGGGCTACAATATTGGTAAAATAAACCCATAACATGGGTTACAATATTTAGTTGCAAATTTGGCTACAAAATCACTACCCTGATATACATAAAAATATGGAAATTGGATCATTTATTTGTTTTTGAATTGTTCAGGTTATTCGGGTCAACCCGAATTATAAAAAACTAATCCGAAGACCGACCCTAAAGACACTAGCCAGGTTTGGGTATGCACTTAATTGGGTTCGGGTTAATCGGGTAAGGTACTTTCTCATGTCGGGTCACTTCGGGTTCGGTTCGGTTATTGATTGTCGGTTAAAAAGAACACCCCTAGCTGGTATATGTTATCTTCTGAGGATTCTGGTTCCGCGGAGGTATTATGGAAGTATTATGGGATAGGGATGCCATCCGCGCTGAGATTAGGCACCCTATCCCTTCAATCGGTTAAGAGGTGTCACTCTTCATACCAGTTTCCACTTACACTTCATTTTTTTATTTAAATTGAAATATTATTTGTTGTTTTAACAATTTGTAGATAAAAAATAAAAATAAATGTAACTTAAATAAGCAAATTTATAAATAATTAAAAATATTACACAATACTATAATTACAAACATACCTAAATATAAAATACTAAAATCTTATCTATTTGAGAATTTTCGCCTTTAAAATTTATTCCTTCATGACCCGATTGGGACAAAAAAAAGTCGAGCCCAACAGGGTTGTATGGGAAATGTTTTCAGGACCGGACTAGATATTGAACCGGTCATCTTATCGGTTCACTGGTCGGACCAGTTGGACCGGATTTAAGAACCGAACAATGTTATAATCAGTTTAACATTAAAGTATATAAGAACATACGTTATTTATACTTATTTTTACATTTTACATTTATATCAAGCCCACTTGAAAAAAAGGACTTTTAAAACAAGCGCAAATAATATATGAATATTAAACCTACTTTGTTATGCTAGAGCGTCCACATTTGAATCTCCATCTCCATCTTTATAACTACACTAAAAACTATTACCTCATCTCTCCTTCTCAATTAAATAACATATTTTTATACTTTTATTATTATTTTTCTCTCTCGTCCACTCACAATCACTTTAAAAAAATATTAAAAAATTATATAGGTGAATGGTGTTTTTTTTCTCTTTCATCCACTTACAGTCACTCTATATAATATAGAGAACCCACTCACATTAAAATGGAGATGCTAATATGAATGCTCTCAGGGCTAAAGTTTCATATTTGAGATTGCATCTTTCAACAACCGCCTTATATAAGTCCACCACTACCACCTAACACAATTGATTTTCTCCTGATCGTGCGAATCCAAGTATGTTGCAAATCGAAGGCCATTCCTTGTTTGTCGGAGGCTTCTTTTTTGATCTCTTATCATTTCTTAAACTATTTCTCTTGAAAGTCGATCACCACCTAGGTAAATTGAAGGTGATTGGTGCCATATCGAAGGCTACTATGTGTAAATTGAACAAGTTGATATGTGCCTAAGCCCATAAGGTCCATAAAAAAACAATGGATTCTGCATGATCTCAATGTTCTATTTTCAAAGTTATTTATTTGAATGGCTTTCTGTTATGATGTGCTAAAATAATGGAAATCATGGGGATGCCCATATTCATGTTTATTTCCTTATAAAAGGCACTGCCTTAATTTCTAATAAACATGCAGAAAATTATCAAAGTTACCCTCTCTAAATTTCTTATTGTTCCCTCCTTCAAATCTCATTCTATTAACTGATCGATACACAACAGTGGTATCAAAGCAGTGGTCATCTCATGGCTGGCAAATGCAACAACGCTGAATTCGAACAAGAAACTGAAGAACACTTCGCGAAATATGACGCACTTTTTGAAATATTTTTGGTTGAGGTGCAGACACTCAATACCCGGAAGGTATCAAAAGACGATGGGGTTCTCATTGTCAATTCCCATCAAAAGCCTTATTTGAAACTCCAATTCCCTCGATTTAGCGACGATGATCCTATGAGTTAGGATTTATCAAGCGGAATAGTATTTTGAATTCCATAGGGTGGCGGATGTGGATCAGGTGAGTTTGGCTTCTTTCCACCTTGATGGTATTGCTCTTCAATGGCACCGTTGGTTCACAAATAACCGCGGTCCGTTATGTAACACCCCTAAACTTCGTTTCGCCTAATTACGCCATTAGGCGTGATTAATAGATGTAACTCCCTAAAACTCGCAAATGCCCTTATTATTAACACACAAGAAATTCGGGGCTTAACAAATAAATTAAATACCTGTACTAAGTCTGGAGGGGCTAAACTTGACAATTGAACAAAGTAAAATGAAGGATGGTTAAAAGTGAAAGAGTGTGTGATAACACACACTTTAGATCGACACTCGACACCTTCAAAAACACACACATAGGAGCTACACCCAATTCAGCCCAAATTCTGCTAAAAATCAAAGGCTCTTGCTAATGCATGATGGAATTCTTGCTCAATTAGTGTCCTAAACATCCTAAGGTAACTCTAGTGCTCTTTTGATTCATCAAAATCCATGGATTATGAAAGAAGATGATTCTAGGGTTTTTATAAAAACAAGATTTCTTAGCTTCTATAGGTTTCTATGTGTTAGTAGACATCAAAGAAGCTTTAAAACGTGATAAATCACTATATGTTGTTGATTAATATGAAAATGTGAATGTTTATTATGCATAAGTAGTGGATTTTTACCCTGGACTTGAATTACCTAATTGGTGAATTGATCATGTGTAAGTGGTTAACAAAGCCAGGGTCAAATCTAGAAAGTTTTGAACACCTAGAATTAACATGATAAAATGGTGCATATGAGGTTTTTGATAAAATGCTTGAATGAGGAAACGAATGTGTAAAACATGTATGAAGATGAATACTTGCAAGGTGAATTAGATTTTATGCCCACAAGATGTTCGATGAAACGCCTAGGTGAGTTTAATCTCATTTAGACATGGAAAGTAAAAAAATATATAGTTGTCTTGATTTTATAAAAATCATAGAAAATTCGTTAGAAGGTTTACCTATATGCTTGCAAAGGTATTAAAGACCTATACGATCCATCTTCGAACATGTTAATCTAGTTCGGATTTTAAATGGGTCAAAAGGGTCAATTACAACAGCTGTATAGAAAATTGTTGCACATTATTAATGTCGTTATTAATAAAAAAGGGGTAAGATCATATATATACGTGCTTTGGGAATTAAGTATTGATTGTTAGGAACACATAGCCCCTTATGTGACATACTTAACGTGTTCAAAATCACTTACTAACTAGTTTTTATAAGTAACTTCACTAACGAGTCAAGCGGTTAGTGAATGGAATGATTCATTGTACAAAAATTAGTTGTTGAATATATAGCATGCTTTGATGAATAAGTGTGTGAATCCATAAGGTGTGATAGTCATGTTAATGGTTGACTAATCTAATCATCTTGTGGATACAATGTGGTAGTTTGACTTTGACAAGCTAGGTAGGAGCTTGGAGAGGAACGAGTCAAACAAATACAAGTTCATGTATGAAGCTCGCAAGGATACAAGGTAAGTGTTACTTACGTTATTATACTAAAAAGTATGATTTATGCATTATACGTTAAATTGTCTAGACCTAGTTATGCGATAAAGGTAGGACCCCGAGCGGTGAAAAACTACTAAGTGGGTCTAAATGGGCAGATTTATGTATAAACTCGTTTTATGACAATCAACGAGGTGACATGTGCACCTAAGAAATGAAGTTACTAAATGGGTTAAATCTTGAAAAGTCATGTTGTAATTTGGTTATGACAATTAAAGAACCGATGTTTTGAAACAAGGAAAATACACTAAGTGGGTTTAATCATGTTAGAGTCGAATGAATATATTTTTTAGTAAGCAAGCATCCAAAGCGTGTATTCTTGAAACGGGTCAAGTGGTGATGTCCTCACCATTGGGACCTAGTACTCAATGCTTATATATCAAGAAATAAGGTTCAAAAGATATAAATGGGTCAAATGGTGATGTGTCACCATTTGTATCCCAAAATCTAATGTGGGTCGATGAGGTTCGTTCACAAGTAATCATTTGGAATGGGGCACATGATGCCAAAAATCATGGAAGGGAAATATCAAGATTTGGGAATAGGGGTGTTCACGAGCCGAGCCGATCTGAGCGGAGCTTTGCTCGTTTACAATCGAGCGTAAAACCGAACGAGCATTCTTCGAGCTCAAATTTTCCGAGCGAGCGCCGAGCGAGAATCGAGCGGAGAGTAATATGTACGATCATAAAAATGCGATGTTTCTTTCGATGTTTTCATTGTCGGGTGACAACTAAGGTCGAAATGTCCGATGATAACACTAATATTGAGTTCCTAGTGTCCAATGATGAGGCTTAGATTGAGGCTGGTGAGATGATGAGCATTGTGACGTAGGTGTGATATCAAGCAACAATTAGCGATGAACGCATAATAACATAAAGAAGTCAAGACTGTCACATCATGACTTGTTGTTTTACTATTAAATCTAGTGTTAAATTTTTATTGATTTAAGTGGGCTAGTTATATTTTGTTTCCATATATTGAGCCAAATTCAATATAATGTTATATAAAAAGCCATAAATTTATCTATAAATTGTGTGTATATCTATTATTAAATAAAAAAAAAATTATTCGAGCCGAACTGAGCTGAGTGTGCCTTTGCTCGTGCTTGGCTCATTTACAAAACGAATCGAGCCGATCGGCTCATCTACAACCAAGCGGAAGACTGAGCGAGCATTTTTCGAGCATTTTCCGAACGAGCGAAGAGCAATTTGAACAACCCTATTTGGGAATGAAACAATGCTATCTAGTAAGTCCGTACTTAAACGAAAGCCCTCGGGCGAAGTAGTATATGTATAGAAACCACCAACATGAAGGGTGAGTGCCAAATCGGTAAGTTTTATTCTAACTATGTCCTATGCGTGCTAATGCGCCTAAGAATGACTAGTAGTAGAGAAACATTGTAAATGATGGAAAACTAAGTCCATAAGGGCTTAGAGCATTTCGAACAAGTTAATGGGTCAAAAACAATAAAATTAAACCAAGTAGTGTCGCTTACGGGCGGCTAAATGGGATTTGTTGCCTACAATGGCGTTTTGGGAATTTAAAGATTCACGAAAGGTTAAATCTAAGAACCAGGTCATAGTAAACAAACCGGACAATGTTTTTAGCTAAACAAGTGTCCAATGGGTTGATAATATGGTTGTTATAATTCTTGAATGGTTAAGTAATGTTTTGTATAACCTATGGTCACAACAGGTCGATTTGGGTTGAATATCCCAAACCAAACCATAGACTTTGGAAACTATAAACACTCAATAAAAAAAATCAAAATTTCACAATTTGGATGTAGAAATACGAAGATTTTGGGTGTATGGGTCATGTTTAGACTCAAATATGGAAATACAAATGAGATGGGGTAAGAGGATCAGGCTAAGGCATGGAATTGCATCCTAACAGCAGCTCTAGGCCGTAGCTTACGACCTGGGGCCGTAGGCTACGGCCAAAACAAGGTTCAAGATCAGAAACAACCAACCGTAAGCTATGGTTCTCCAGCCGTAGCTTACGGCGGGTTTGTTGGTGCATTTTTGTGCGACAACATCTTATTAGATAGAATAGCTTAGTAGATAGTCGTTTTGTATAAAGTGTAATCGTCTTTATTGTAATAGCGAACTTGTGGATGGCAAAGAAGCCTAATGGGCGAAGTTAGGTGATTAGCGAAGATATGGCATCTTCGCTAAAGGCCCAGCCCAAACGAATATGTTCTCTATATAAAGAACATATGGGTTTAGGGTTAGTTATTGTTCGTTATATTAGTTTGCCTCCAAGTTTCGTGTGTGTGTTAGTAGTGGTGTCTTGAATTGTTTGTAATACGTTTATAATCAATAGAAGACAAGTTTTATAGAATCTCTCGTGTTCGATCTTGATTGTTACATAATCTGTTTTGCATAAACGTTAATAAAAGGATTCCACACTTTGATTAACCTGCTCAATCTTGTAATCGATCCATTCCAAGGACCTACATTTGGTATCAGAGCTTTAAACTCATTGATTGTATGGTTCAAGATTGGTTTTTGAAAAATCGAATCTCTCAAATCGTTTTTATTGTTCATTTGCATGTTTCTGCAGTTTTTGGCCTAAATCATAATTGTTTTATCATATCTCGATCATTTAATTGTGGCTTGATACGATTTCGGCAGTAAGATTGTCGAATTAGGGTTCATCAGATTCAGAAAAACGAACTTAAGATTCCCGCAACTTTAAGGTTCTAGCGAAGATACTTAAGTATCTTTGTTATTTATTATCTTCGCTTGGGATCTTCATTATTTATTATCTTCGTTCAGGAATTAGAGTTTGCTGATCTTTGTGGATAGTCCAACTTCGCTTTTAGCATATTCGAACATATAACCGTTTTGGGCCATAGAAGACTAACAAAATTGAATTGGACAATTTGAACTGCTCCACTAAAATCGTTACTTTTAAGGACAAAAAAAGTCGGGAATTCGTAAAAATTTTCTTTCCAGAAAAATTTTCTGGTGATTTAGAATTCAAAAATAATACTCTGAGAAAAATTTCGTGAAAATATTTTTTGAAACTTTTTATTCGGTTTTGACAAACCGGGTCGTGAATCTTGAACGGACAGAGGGACTTTAGTCAATTTGGATTTAGATTTTGACTCAGGTATACCAAAATCTATTTGAAACTTTTGGCTGCGTTCTTGAAAAACTTAAAATGGATATTAGACTTACAATAAAAACTGCTCCCAAACTAGTAAAAATTGAGGATTTTGAGGACCGGCGAACCACATTTAAATCATTTATCAAACATGAGGATGATAGAAGTGGGATTGTATCCTATGGGTATGCTAAACCTGTGTATGAAGGAATGGACGACATCAAGCGAGTACCAAGGTATAGTGAAATGCAAGAGTCTGATAAATGAATGTATGATACTGAGGGAAAAGTTTTGGCAACTATATACCAATCCTTCCTTGTCAGGTGATATTCAACATAACTTTAGTAGGTATGACGATTCACAAGAGCTGTGGGAGGCTTTGGAAAGACGTCTTCAGGACAAAGCTTAAGTGGTCAATCTTGAGAAAGCAGTAAGAACCCAAAGGTGTTAGTGCCAGATCAACAAGATAAATCATGTGAGGGAACAAGTGATCAAGCTTTAATGGCAAAAATTGTTGAGGATAAGAAATGGGAAGCAATGGAAGCTGTTGATGCTGAGGAGGTAAATTATGTGAGTGCGGTTGTGCCTAACATCATTGATCTCAAGGAGGCAGAAGGGATGTCTACCAAGGAGTTCATTGCATACATGTCTCAATTGGACTCCACCGACAATAAGGTACACATTTCTCTCTCTTCTGTAATTAATGCATGTAAAAAATGTGTTGACTATGCTGAGCGTTTTGCATCCCTGATTACTGAAAATGAATAACTAGCTAACAATAACAAGAGTCTTGTAGTCCTGTTAGATCAGGAAAAAGAAGTTAAATTTGAGCAATAGAATTAGAAAGGACAATCTTAAGACTAAGCTTAAAGCAATAGAAAAGGACTTTAAGGCGTTAAACCTTGTAGTTAAGGAAAATATCTCTTATCTGGATCTAGCCTTAGCTGACAAACAAAAAGTCATTGCTGACAAAAACAAGGAGATTGATGAGCAAAAGATTAAGATAACGGAACTTAACAGGAAGGTTGAACAGTGTCGTAGTACCAAGTACCTTTATAATGTCATCCTAGATTCCCAAAAGGATAAGAAATGAGTAAGTAGGGTTAGGCTACAATGATGTCCCCCTTCCCTTTAATGAGAACTATTCATTCTTGCCTTCTAAGGAAGAGTTCATTGATGTGGTAAACGGTAAACCACCTGTAGTCGAATCTCAGGATATCGACTTGCCTAAGAGTCCCAGTTCTGCTGAAAAAGAATATGTGGGATCTAACAGCAATCAAGAAAAAGACAAGTGAGGTTGTAGAAGTTAAGAAGAGTGTAAACCTGGATAGTGTCGGAACTCAATCGGAAACCGGCTGTTAAGAAGTTGTATAAACTTAAGGGTAATGACAATATATTTTCTCATAGTGACTTCCCAATGTCGTCTATTGCTTAGGGACAAATTGAAACTGTTTTTACCGAATTAGTTTCCAATGTGGTTCATGACTCTAGACTCTTTTCTTCACAATCTACTCCTCCATCAAAGATTAAGAAAAGATCTTTCTTCTCTGTCGTATTAGAGGGCATGTGGCTAGTTGTTGCCCATTTAAGATAATAGAAAAATCTAGTGAGAGTAAGTCGCATAAGAAGGGTGTTCAAAAGCAACAAGATGGAGTTGCAAAGGATGTGAATCAGGCTGATAAGGGTAAAAATGAAGTACCGTGTTCTAAACAAAATCAATCAAAATTTCATCCTTAGACTTCATGTTCGGGCAGTTTGATTGACCAAGAAGTCAATCCTCAAGATACAATAACTACAATGGTCAATCAAAAAGGTTCCAACATCAAAATCGATACCAGAACACTGGTTATCAAAATTTTCATAAAAGACATTATAAAAACATGTAAACTATTGAAGAGATGACTGTAGAAGTTTCCATAACTCAAATAATCAACTAAGAATTTTCAGAAATTCAGGGTATGATAATTAGAATCAATACTTTTCAAGTAATCACTAACAAAATGTTTCCAATTATCAGTCTCAAAATTCAACGAGTAACAGATCCAAGTCACTTGAAAGGTGTAATGGACATTTAAATGAGTTTACTTATGTTAGTGAAAGAGGTCAAACCAAGACTACTAAAGTCTGCGTTCCTCGTACTAACTGAATTGTTGAGTGAGTGCATGACGACTATGGAGGACTGTTGATTTGTTTGACAGTGGTTGTTCCTATAAATTATCTGAGGTGAATTATAGGTTACCAATGGTAATGAATGGTTTACTTCGGTGAAGATATCCATTTTGCACTTTAAAGTAATAAATATTATTTTCATTTTCACATTGAAAACTTTTGTCAGTTTAAGAGGGAGACTCTTTGTTTTAAACTAGAATGAGTAATATTTGTAGGTAAACGTTTCGTCTATTCGTGTAATAGGATTAAAAGGACCATAATGATAGTTTCGCTAACATTTTAAATGTGTCAAAAAAAATATTACTTGCTTGAAATCAATCCTGATTAAAAAAATGATGGGAAATGTAAAAAAATTTATAACCTTTATATTTAAGTTATTTTGTATATATTAATAGGAGCGATCAAAAGAATAGCCGTTGAGGCTAAAATGCACCCCATTCTACGCTAAAATGCGCCGCCCATTTAAGCCTCCATCCTACGTCTGTTTCTCTCTCTAACCCATTCACTCTCCAGGCGCACTCTATCTCGGCTCTTCCTCTACCTAGAATCCATTGATGTGACGTCAACATCATTCAACGCCGTAGCTGGCAGCCATGGCCGTCGGATGGTCTAGAGCTACCACATGCCACCGCCACCACCACTACCACCACCACCATCTCCGTGTACCGTTTCCCCTTTAAATGATTCTGGTTTCACGGTGTGAAAATAGTGGTGTACATCTTTTCTTTGTTTTGATGAAAAGGAACTAGGATGATGGTCATGTTATAAACATGATAGGACTTTAGCTACAAGTAAAGAAAAGCCATGACCCAGAGTAGTTTGCTATCTTGAAGTCGTACCATGAACGAAAAGTTGGTTTTCATCAAAACACCCTTGATTGAAATTATGTTAATACATTAGGCAAAACTATATCAAAATAAATTCATCAACTATGTTTCTTTCTAGATTTGATTCGTTAATGTTTTTTTATCTATGTTACAATGATGTTATGGTTGGGATGGTCAAAAATTGCTGTTGATTTCATTCATTAAAAAGGTTTTGGTGAAGGTTTATGTTTGTTATTCAAGCTTTTAACATTTCATTCGTACATCCGTTTCAGGCGAACACTATTGTATAGCTTTGTCAGTCTTGATGCTTGGCTGTGATGAATTCGATACCTTTTCGGATAATTAATGAGGATAGCATGGCAGGAATGGTGGATGGTGGGTTTTTGACCCGCAACCCGCTTTGCTGCCATAGTTTTTTAGCTATTCTAACCACACAAGTACAACCTTGAGTTTTACATTTATGAGGTTTCCTTGACGACGACATACAAAGGTGTGATGTTAATAAATACAGTTCATCAACTTTCAATGTAAGTATTTTTAACTCTCAATTCAGGTCCCTACTTTAAACTCTCAATTCAGGCCCAAGATCCAACATATGAAGAGGTAAATAAACAAAGTTTATGTTCCTGAGTTAATTTGATTAACTAAAGATTGGATTTTTATTATTATATTTTTAATTCCTTTAGAATTTGTTTACGAAGAAGTGGACTATGGATGACGACGGTGGTGGAAATAATGTTGTAGATAAGAGATGGTTTACTCGTCTTCATCTCTAGATTTGCACCACTTGAAATTATTTACTCATATGAATTTTTACATTGCATTTATCAATTATAAATATCAATGTTTACATTGCAAATATCGGTTACAAATTATTACTCATATGATGTTAAGATACAAGATCAACTTGACTAAATTTAGGTTTGTACATACAGTCCAAATGGACTTGGCTCTTGGTTTGACTTAGCAGTAGTTTCTCAATTTTTTTTGAACGGCTAACTTCTTACACCCCTTTATTTTCACCTTTTACACTTTTTTTTGCACACCCTTGGAGTTAACTCCCAACCTCACTCAAGAGAGGATTTCATCTCTACCACTAGGCTATAACCTAAGTGGCAGCAGTAGTTTCTCAATTAACTTGCAGTCAAAGGCTCAGACACCAGACGCTAAATAAACCGTAACATCCAGGCTATGGAAAACATTCCCACTCACCAGCAGCAGACAATGCCCACTTGAGCATGGAGCAACAAACTTCGCAGGTTAGGCCGCCCTAAATGTTATATACTTTTGTTTAAGGAACGTTTTGGTGGGGTTTTGCTTCAAAAAAGTTGTTGACTTGATGGGAAAGAGTGGGCTTGCGTTTTGGTGGTGACATAATTACAAGGCGCGCAATGCGTGCCCTGTCAAAAACACTAGTTATTTGAAATGGTAGATAGGAGGTAATAAATAATATTAATGTCGTCTACTGTCTTAGATAGAACACACAAACATAACCTATAGTACCTCAAATTCAAAACTCTCATGCTAATCCTTAAATAGAATCCTGTACCACAAAATTGACCAGTTAATATCACGGGATGGCAAACGACCCCACACGCCATTCATTATTTTTGATGGCTTCATTTAGAGTATTTAGCTACTTTTTTTTTACAAGTGACTGAAATCTTGTCTTCTGCTTCAAGTTTTCAGCATTCTCTTGCATCACTTTATATTTTCATATGTACTTTCAATATCAAAGGACTTCCCTTACATATATTGTGTTCATGAGTATTTCTTTTAATCATTAATTTTCATTTATGTCTTTTGTATTTAGAAAACTCTATAGTGTCATCTATTTTTTTTCTTCAAACTTTGGGTTATTTTTACATCGCATGATATTTATTACAAACTTAACGTGTTATTTTACTACAATATCTACACCTACTTCCTACTAAAATTGTACACCCTCCGATCATATATTACACATTATCAGTTTGTTTATATAACGTACAACACCAACAACGTAATTGACCAAACGAAATAGCCAAACACAGTGCAGCCCCGCCGCAACGCGTGGGTTCCTGCTTGTATATGATTAAAAGGACCATAATGACAGTTTTCACTGACATTTTAAATGTGTCAAAAAAATTACTTGCTTGAAATCAATCGTGATAAAAAAAATGATGGGAAAGGTAAAAAAAAATTACAACCTTTATATTTAAGTTACTAGTGGGAACCCGCGCGTTGCGGCAGAGTCGACAATTTATAGTTTTATACTCATTATCCGTTTGTTTATCAATTGTTTTGATTTTTGTTAGGTTCTAAATTACTTAAAAGAATTAACAATAACATCCCTACGTGGTGTGGTGAATCAAGCCACCCTGACCCATTCAATAGAAATTACCCTTTTTTGTTGGGTTCTGTTGTCGATGCTGCAATAAAATGAGCAACTTGACCCCTTTAATAAAATTATCCATTTGACCAATTCAATAAAATTACCCATGGCCCTTTTAAGAAAATTTAATGGTTAATCTTATGCATATGATCGGTTAACATATATTTTACCATGCCAACATCATATTAACATAGCCACTTTTAAAATGGGAACATGAATCCGAGGTATCACGAAAGTTCACTGCATAAATAAAAAAAAATTACCTCCTATTTTCTTATTTGAATAACTGCAACAACATATCGTTTAGTTTTGAGGAAACTTGATACACCCTTGTCTGACCAAAGAAACATCTCATGAACCAAAAGCAATACTATACACATTCCTTAAAACACATGTGCATCCAATAACATAACAAATGGGCCTCAATACCACTTGATTTAGATTGCCCCTCCAATACAAGCTTCACATCCTATAACTTTACTAACAAAAAGTCAAATATAAGTTTAAGCACCAAACAAATTTCAAAGTAGCACACGTTTGGGAATTGAGATCTTGAATGTAAGTTAGTTACTTAACTTAAAATGATTATCATGTTAATATGCAATGGAAAGTTGTTATTTAATCACATTAACTAATTGTTTAATTGTGGTCATAAATTTCACCGGTTATGGCTTCACCAAGAGTGTAGGAGAAGAAGCCATAATATCGTTTAAGGAGAAATTGATACATATCGCGTCTTAATCTCGCCTTCATATCGCGTCTTAATCTCGCGTGGAAATGACACTTTTATCCCAAAGAGATACATTTTAATATAGTATAGATTATTTGAAATGGTAGATAGGAGGTAATAATAAATAATATTAATGCCGTCTACTGTCTAGATAGAACACCACATATATAACTATAGTACCTCCAATTCAAAACTCTCATGCTAATCCTTAAATAGAATCCTGTCTTTATAAAAAGAAAAAAGAAAGAAAGAAAAAATCACACCCCTCCCTACACACACATAAATCCCTATGGTAACTTGAATATTTCTCTCTCTATCCTTATACATATTTTGTGAAGAAAAACAAGAACGATGGATGCATCAACAAACACAGTGGTGATCTCATGTGCGATAGTAGTTGTTGTATGTGCATGGAAGATACTAAACATGGTGTGGGTGAGACCAAAAAAGTTGGAGAAGTACCTGAGGAATCAAGGTTTCGGTGTAAACAAATACAAGTTTTTCTTTGGGGACGTGAAAGAGTTGGATATGTTAGTTCAAAAATCCAAATCTAAGCATATCAATATAGATGATGAAACTGAGGTACTACCACACATTGAGGCTTTCAACCTTCAATATCTGCAAAAATATGGTAGCTTTTTTCTTCCCCCTTCTTCCTCCATCGAGTTACGACGACTAATTTTAAATCATAATAATATGGTGAATTTTTCGTGATCTATTCAAGCTACCAATTGACAAGGCTCATGGATTTTGAGTCAACGTAAATTGTCTTATAAACACACAATTTAGAGCATCGAAAGTGTTGGTAATTTTAGTGTTATCAACATTAATGGTGATATTTAACTTGTCGAATGGTTTGATCTGTTAGTCATTAACCGAGTTAGGAGATGCAGGAGTGCGGGCTCGGTTGTCACTAATGAGACTGTGTGTGTTATCAGTTTAAGTAAGTTAGAGTATTAGTTTATTGGATTTGGGCCGAATGTATTAATGGGCTAACTAGAGTTTAGTTTATTAATGAGCTGTTAATTAAATGGAATTAACGATTGGGGGCCTTGTAAGCTTTTGGGATGCAAGTAGGCCAAATACATAGGCTAGTACAAACATAATTAATAGAGCCTGATCCAATTGCAACTTACTTCATAAATATATTGTTAGTTTCAAGGGTATAACTGATAAATAGATCCTAATTTGTAGAGAGAAGATCTCTGGAAATTGGAGGATTTCTATACACACAAAACCAATTCTCATCTTGATTATTGGTGCAATAGTCTTAAAAGAAATTAAATCTTATTCTTATGTATATACTACGTTTAATACGTTCAAACATTTGATTGTACAGATCAAATAGTTTGTTTCTGATGGTGAGTACACGAGTCGTAGTATAATACAAGTGATTTTCGATTTATTCTACGGTTTCGGTTCAGTAAAACCAACATATACAGTTTATTATTCTATTCCAAATCACTCTTAAATTTTTGTGTATTCACCAAATTGTCTCTTTGTCCGCAATGTTTCAAAGATAGCTCAAAATTTGCATATATGCACAAATCTTCATCATATTTTTAGTAGCCAGTACTAACTGTCATCTGTAGATGAGGAGTATTATTCTGTTTTTGGTGAATGGATTTTCATAATTGTAATATAAAAAATGTTGCAGTCTAACATATAACATGTGGCCAATGATTTTAGTCAGAAAGTTAACTTTAATTTTTTAATTGTTTCCTTTAAATTTGCCTGTATGTGAGTGTTACATAAAATTTTGTTTTTCTAGGAAAAAGCTTCATCACATGGATCGGATGGAACCCAAGAGTGAATATTATGGACCCAGCGATGATCAATGAATTATTGATGAATCTATATGACTTTCATAAGCTAAGGCCCAATCCTATGCTAGAAAAGTTTTTAAAACCGGGCTTGGTGAGCCTTGAAGGGGATCAGTGGACCAAGCGTAGAAAATTGATTAATCCAGCTTTCCATGTGGACAAGCTAAAGGTACATTGATATCCACATTTCATTTTCAAATCGCTATTATGTTGGTATTTAAAACTTTAATGATATTTTGAATCATAAACATGAAGGGATTACTTTTTTTTTAATCAATAACTGGTTAATCAAAAGCTAAACAAAACACCCGTATAAATAGACTGCATAATCAAAAACTCAATAACGTAGCTAAACCTATGCGACAAACTAGGAGAACAAGAATTGGCCGACTAAATGGTACACCTAAATGCCCAATGGCGTACTTATTTGAAAGTTAAACAAACTTTATGCACATGACATTTCCATGCATTAACATTTACAGTACTGCTCATTCTAGTTTGAGTTATCGTCAACACCCTCCCATAACTCAAACTTCTTCGATACCACTTGTTTCTTAACAAAATGTATTTATATTTTCTCAATGGTAGCTATATAGCCAAGGGTCCCCCGCCTTTTGCTATGACAGTTAAACTATTTAATGTTTAACCACTTAGGGGCTGTTTGGCAAGTGCTGAACCAGTAAGTGCTGAATCAATAAGAGGTCTGAATGGTTAAGAGGCTCTGAACCAGTAAGTGCTGAATCAATTTAGAGCTGTTTGGCTGTATCTCTGAATGACTGTGCAGAATGACTATTTTACCCCTCTGAACTATTATGTGCTGAATGAATGGATCTGTTTGGCCAGAGTTCTGAATAGTGTACAAATTGATGAAAAATTGTAAAAGTAAAATACAAAACGTCATAGAAAATCCAAATTAAACATAAATCCTTTAACATCCATGGAAACATACGAAAATCCAAATACAAAATAACACAACATACGAAATCCAAATACAAATAACACAACTCTGCATACAATTTTAATTTGATGAAGCATTTGAAAGCAACTGATTAGCAATCTGGTCACGTAAAGAATTCATATAGTCAATACCTTGTGAACCCCACTCTATGTCATGAACTATCAGGCCATCATTTTCCCCACTTTGCATTTCATGAAACATCGTGTTCTCATCATACTCCATAAATAACTGATCATAAATATTGCATTTCCTTATAAAATTATGGACGGCGAAACAAGCAATCACTATGTCTCTTTGTATTGGAAAAGAAAAGGGAGCCATTTGCTTTAGGATTGGGAATCTCGCCTTTAGAACACCATATGCACGTTCAATGACATTTCTGAGTTGTGCGTGAGCATGATTGAATCTACTTCCTTCACGTCCATTAACGGTTACTTCATGAACACATGCTTCAAGAAAGGTTTTTTCAACACCTTCTTGAATCTACTTCCTTCACGTCCATTAACGGTTACTTCATGAACACATGCTTCAAGAAAGGTTTTTTCAACACCTTCTTGCTTCCAATTAATCCTAATCCTTTTCGCCATTTCTTTGGATATTGGTTCCTAAAGATAAGGGATTTAAACCACCTCAATCATACCAATTATCCAATGTTTCTAACAATCAACATACAACATAAAGAAAACATGTATCTTTTTCAACATACAACACAACCATTCTACCATACAACATACAACATAACAATCAACATACTACATACAACATACAACATAACAATCAACATACAACATACAACATAACAATCAACATACAACATACAACATAACAATCAACATACAACATACAACATAACAATCAACATACAACATACAACATACAACATAACAATCAACATACAACATACAACATAACAATCAACATACAACATTCAACATACAACATAACAATCAACATACAACATTCAACATACAACATAACAATCAACATACAACATACAACATAACAATCAACATACAACATAACATACAACATAGCAACATAACAAAAAAAAATTGAAAAATAAACTAAATTCAGAAAAAAAATCTGAAAAATATATCACCAAATTCATATAAATATCACCAAATTCAGAAAAAAAATAATAAAAGAAAAAAAATCTGAAAAATAAACAAAATCTAAAAAATAAACAAACCATAACAATAACCAAATAATAATACAAGAAAATAAACCAAATAACCAAAATCTAAAACAACCACATCATAATAATACAAGAAAATCGATTAAAAAAAAAAAAAAAAAAAAAAAAAAAAAAAAAAAACGGGACCTGTACCTGTGCTCGCAGATCTGCGGAGGAGGAGAAGAGTATGGCCGGAGAGGAGGTGGGGAGACGGAGGAGGAAGGCTGTGGCCGGAGGTGGAGGGCCGGCGGTGGCTGTGGGTGGTGAGCAGGGGGTTGGGGGCGGAGGGTTGGGTTGGAGGGTTGGGGGTGAAGGGTTTGGAAGGTAAAGAGGAAGGAAGGGGTGTTTTGGTCTCAATTTTCTTTCAGCGATGTTTTCTATCTGAATGAATCAGACTTATTGATTCAGTTAAGAGGCTACAATTTTTGCAACCAAACAACCAAGCCTCTGTCCGAATAAGAGGCCAGCCTCTTAATGAATCATTAAGAGGGTAAACAAACAGCCCCTTAGTCTGAATGTCAGCAGTCTGATCATTTGTTCACGGCGAAGGTTATATATAGCCAAGGGTCCCCGCCTTTTGCTCAATAGTATACACCAACAATCCTTTTTTAGATGACCAAACCTGTTTCACATGTAGCGTTGTGGAATTTATTTCATTCAGTTCCACACCTCTACCTTTTCCTCTTGCTACACCTCTTCCACTCATTGCCATTTGTTCACATTCTCGAACTTTGAAACACTTAAAAGACCTACTCATACATCCTCTCTGGTGTCTTCATATCTGCTCGATAGTTCAGACACTCTACTTGGGATTGCAAATTTGTTTTTTTTTGGTTAATAATTTTAATTTGGAATTTTGATAAGATCCATTATGTCAAACAAAAAGGATTACACTCAAGGTGGTAGGTAAGCGTGCTACAAGCTGCGTCGCCACCCCTTTCTGGATAGTAAACCCTATTCTATTGAGGACAGACCATTTGGAGCCGATACATTGCTATGAAACACCCTACAAAGCCGATCCAAGAAACGGACAGCTTCAGGTGTTAAGAATCCAAATGTGTCCAAAAGCAAAAGGAACAAACACATGTTGATTCTCGGTGCAGGCTTTAACAATGCTTGTCCACTTTTTTCATCTTTGCTTGCATAACAGCTTGCCAGCCGTAAAACCATTATCTCAAAGATCCACAAAGGGGGACACAGTAGTAAGGTCCATACAAGCATGTTTCCCCCTTGCTTATCCAAAAACCAAAACATCAGTGGGCCGCAGGGAGGACCTCCCTTCAGCGAGATCTGTAAGGAAATTTACCCGAGCTTCCTTCTTTGCTGAAATCCTGGCCCTCCGAAGGACATCAAACAACATATCCTGCACTAAGTCATGTCGGTACTTAAACTCGGATAGTTCTTTACAGTGCACTGCATGTTCCCCAAACTTGTCCAAACAAACCTAATGACATACAGGGCAAGGCTCGTCCACTAGGAACAACGAGATCATTAGCCACACTATTTTTATCGTGTATTTTTGTGTGACGAAATGATAGTAAACGTCATGTGAAAACAATATGTGTGACCAAAGGTAAACAATAGCCACAGTAAAAATTGTAAAATTGCATGTGGCTTTATATAACTATTAGCACCCTCCGGTAACTCAAACTTCATAAATCACCACATGTCATGAACATGACACTTTTTTTTCTCATAGATTAGGGTTTGCCATTCGGAAATGGGTGGCGGCGCAACTTGTTGCCTGCCTTCCCGCTATCTTGATATAATATTTTCAGTCATGGAATAGTAAAAAAAAGCTCAAGTCTTTAGTCAAATTTTAGCTATCTGATCGTTTATACCACAGAACTCCAAATTTACCAACTCTATTGACACCATGTCACGGATGAGTTGATATCTTAGTTCAATATGTACTTTAGAGCAGCTATGAAGTGTTGGCATTTATGAACCAAGTTCAACTTTGCGTTTTTGTTATGAAACTTGTGTTATGTACCCAGAATTTGGTACCTGCTTTCCATTTAAGTTGCAATGAAATGATCGAAAAGTGGGAGAAATTGGTTTCATTAAATGGGTCATGCGAGTTGGATGTATGGCCTCATATTCAAGCTGTAACAAGTGATGTGATATCAAGAACCGCGTTTGGAAGTAGTTATGAAGAAGGAATTCAGATATTTGAACTCTTAAAAGAACAAGGTGTGCTAGCAATGGAAACATTAAACTCATTTTACATCCCCGGATCAAGGTACAAATTCTCAGTCTTGTTAGTTTGTCCGTGTAAAACAATGTTATGCTTTTGTTAATAAGAAAAGAATTTGCATTAATTATAAAGAAGACTGAATAAAGCTAATTGGTACGATTATGTTTTTCGACATAGGTTTCTTCCAACAAATAGGAACATGAGGATGAAAGCAATAGATAATGAAGTAAAAAGTTCAATAAGAAGCATCATTCACAACAAGCTCAAGGCAATGAAGGCTGGAGAAGGTAGTAATGATGATTTGTTAGGAATTTTGCTTGAGTCCAATAAAAAATTGGTTGAACAAGATCAAAACAAGAGTCATCAAATGACTATCGAAGAAGTTATTGAAGAGTGCAAACTTTTTTACTTTGCTGGACAAATAACAACATCGAGCTTGCTTGTCTGGACGATGATTTTGTTGAGTAAACACCAAGAATGGCAGTCACGTGCTAGAGAAGAGGTTTTGAGTGTGCTTGGAGATGAAAATATAGATATAGACAAGCTAAATCATCTGAAAGTTGTAAGTGTTTTTATTGTTGTTGAATATACTGAATCATACCAGTCTACATCTCCAAATCATCTTTTATTTCTTTTGCATTAGGTTAATATGATATTCTATGAAGTTTTAAGGTTATATCCTCCATTTACTCAACTGACCCGCAAAGCTGCCAAGGATATCACACTGGGAAGACTTTCGCTACCTGCGGGAATTGAGATTGCATTACCAATCATACTACTTCATTATGATGAACAACATTGGGGTAGTGATGCAAATAAATTTAAACCCGAAAGGTTTTCGGAAGGAATATCTAAGGCAACAAAGAAACAACTTATTTACTTTCCATTTGGCTGGGGACCACGAATCTGCATTGGACAAAATTTTGCATTGCTAGAAGTTAAAATTGCTATCGCAATGATCTTACAAAAGTTCTCTTTTGAATTGTCACAATCCTATGTCCATGCTCCTAACATTCTTCTCGTCGTTATACCTCAGCATGGTGCACAACTGATTTTGCATAAGCTCTAATGTATCATATAGGTCTCTATGTAACATATAAGTCATATAATAAGGAAAGACATTTCTAATATATGTTGTAATAAAAAATCTATAGCTGCATGATAAGTTTTTATTGTTTGGAGTTTTTTATATGGTATTTAGGAATCATACACCCCTTATTTAGGATTTATACACCTTGAACCACATCACACACCAATAGGAGGCTGCCACATAAATTGCAATTTCGTATTCACACTATCACAAACTTACAAGTAGGCTGCTAATCATCATTTTCCTGATTATTAAATACAGGTTTAACCATCCTAATATACTTCTAAGATGTTATCATCATCCTATAGCATACAAACCCTAGATCTACACAAAACCCCCCAAATGGGTCAAAGCTCATAAACATTCATAACACATCAATCTCCACCTAAACATGTTTGTAATATCCAAACAAGCATCAAATCAGTAACATAGCACCATATACAGGGGCGAAGCTTGGTTCTCGAATCGAGAGGAGCCGGACTCAATTTTTTCGATCAGCAGTGGTAAATCGGCAGGGGACGGACTCGATTTACCTAGGAAAATTGCAAATTTATACCACTACGCCAAAAAACGAGGAGAGGGGAGGGGGCACCCGTGGCCCTCAACAGTACATCCTTCGCCCCTGACCATATAGCATACAAATAACACAAAAGTCCCAAATTCTAGGTCATCAATCCAACACCCAAGTTTATACTTTGTGAAAACCAACTTTTAGCGTTTAGATCTAGTTAGGATGTTTAGAAAAGGGTTTTAATTTAGGAAAACACAATAATAGTGGATCTCGACACTTACGGTTCATAAACATTAATAAATAATGGATTACACGCCTTGAATCTACACTTGGTATTGTTTCTAAACAATATTTGGCTCAAGGATCTAGGAAATGAGGGAAAAAACTCGTTTCTACAAGTTAAGGTTTGTAAGAGAGCACTTGAAGGCGAGTTAGAGTTTTGAAAATGGTGAGAATGAGTGAATGAAAGTATTTATAGGTTGCTCCCATTCGCTAGGGCGTTCTAGCGAATGAGACTCATTTGCTAATTCATTCTAGGGAATGAGTCTTCTGGTTCTCTAATTCGCCTGAAACTACAGGTGAATGAGTGTTTTCTCGGGTCATTCGCCCAAATGACCTCAGATTGCACATAAAACACATATTATCATATCAATTCACGTAAACACATATTCACAAGTTATCAATTGGTCACAGAACATATAATACTTGACAAGTTACCCTTATTATGTTAATTCCCCAGCAAACAAGATACGAGACTCGTGTGTGTTACCGGATGATTCCCTAAATCACCGAAACCATGACCATAGGAAAGTTAAGTTTGTTTTACAATTGTTTTACTAAGTAGACTTATGTGTTTGTTAGAAAAGTTAACCTGAGTTTGCTGGGTATCACAGTGCAGGGGTGGCGCCCCTTCCACCTTAGTCAAATTTTGTAAAATAGCGCCCTCTGTTTCTGCGGTGCCATTAGGGGGCGCTATTGGTGGTCCATTAGCACAATAACGATGGCCAAGGAGGCCCCTCTATTAATTTGACCGTTGAAAATGGTTTGTTTTGAACAAAAAAATTATTTTTAAAATTTATTTTTAATACTTTATATAAACCAACCACATTTCATATTTTTTACACACAACTCTCTACTCTCCTCTCTCAGTACTAAAAAATATATTTCCTTTCCCAATCCAAAAATCTCATTTCAAAACCCACTTCCCCCATGTTCGTGTACAACAACGGCCTAATTGCATATGATCCCAACAACCCGCGTAACATACAAACTCAAGACTTCCCGTGGGTGACCAATCCCAATACCGGCCTTGGCGAATAGCATTAGATGTGTAAAAACACGGTTTTTTCACCGAAATAAAAAACAGAAAAGGCCGGTTAAAAAAACGGTTTTTTCCAACCGGTTTTATAACTGATCCAAACCATCGTTTTTTTAACTAGTTTGTATATTAGGTTACCAGATCGGGTTCGAAGTTGGTTTTCTAAAAAACGGATTTAAAAATCGATTTTTCGATAAAGTGAATTTAAAACCGGTTTTTTAAATAACCGGTTTAAAAAAATCGTTTTTAATGAAAATGACCGATTAATTAACATTATTAAAAAACCGGTTTCAGACTGACGAGGCTGAAACAGTCATATGACCGTTAGAGGTGATTTCTAGCCGGGTTTTTTTGCCCAATTTTTGCATCTTGGCTTCCTATAAATACTACATGATGTTTTGGGTTGATTACACAAGTCTAAAACACTCTCTGCACTCTCTAAAATCTCAAAATAATGCTTACTATTGGCAAAAAAAAAAAAACTTCTCAAAAGTCTCAAATGGCTTCCGCTAGTGGTCATGATTCGGTTAACCATGGTGCTTCAAGTAGCGATGTGGTGGTTCTGGTCGTTCCAATGAAGCAAAATGGCGATGTTTGGCAACACTACGATATATGTGAAATGACTTCGGGTGAACCTTCTTTAAGTGCATTATTTGTATGTCCCTAGCTAGTGATAGGTCCCTATAGGTCATTGGCTAGGTTAATCGAGTGGTTTACGGCTCGTAAATCATACTAGATAGGTCCAAGGGGGAGTCTGTTAGTACATGATGTCCCTAGCCTAGTATAGGTGATGTTTGGATAGCGTTTCGGGTGTTTGGGTGTGTTTGGGGTGTTTGGATTGTTGAGGGCGAGTAGCTTTTGTTAGGGGCAATTAGCAAAGCTAATTGCCTATATTGCATACCCCATAGCTAGCTAATTGCCTGTTGTACATATGGGATAGCTTGCTAATCGCCTGTAGTACATATGGGATACCTTGCTAATCGTGTGTTTTGCATATGGGATAGCTCAGCTACTCGCCTGCAAGGTCCTGCACGAGTAGCAAGGGTATAAAAGCATCCAATCATTGCCCTAATCATCAGTTGTCACATCACACAGCCCCCAAACACCCTTCCCAAGGTCTGAAGGTTTGAGATTGGTCTTGTAAACACCTGTGCTCTATTTTTTATTAATCAATACAACCTTTGACCTTATTTTCTGTGTGTTTATACCTCGTTTGTCATTGTTTCATTGTCGTTTCTGTTATCCGAACCTTTTCAGAGGATTCCTCACTCTGAATAGTAAAGCTCGTGATTGTCACCATGCCACGTCAGCAAAAATGGCCACATTAGCAAAAAACTAACCATGGTTAGTCTGAGGGTGACACAGGCCACGAAGTTGAAAGTACAGTGTGGTGGTGAACTATTTTATAGTTTAGTGTCGTAGCGGCCAATATTCAATAGTTCAGGGTGTTAAAATCCAATTTCCCTTCTTAATTGCAATTTGGTTGTTTGAAAGAGTTTTAGACAGTTCAGAAACATCCTTTTAAATTTCATTTGTGCTCTTGAAAACCTTTTCATTTTGCTAAAAAACTATATTGGAATGTTGGCAATTAGCTAAGTCAACTTGCAGCTTGTGATTATCTTCTAATAACCTATATATTCTATATTTTAGTTTATCACATTCACCAAATTTAGAATTAGATGTGGAAGAAGTACTAACCTTGGTTGAAGATTCCGTTATGGCCATGAGAGCATAATGAGCAGCACACTTCTCAGCTCCAAAATATTCAGAAAAATGAGCCTTTGTTGAATCAGAATCAACTAGGAAAGATCTTTGGCATTTTAGCATTTCAGCTTCTGCTAGCAGTTGCTCCACATCTACATCCAAACTTGACTCACAATCAGAATCATCTTCAGAGGAGCTGTTGTTAGATACATTGGCTCTTGAACATTTGTTTCAGCATCAACTTCAACATCCACATCCTTAATCTCTTCCACATAGCATGCTGCACCACCATGTGGAGCGTCTTCTCCCTAATTGAAGATTCCAGTTGAAACCCTCATCAACTTGCATTACCAGTTTCTGATCTTTATTGCTGTTTTCTGGAATATTCTGGTTTTGATTTTGCACGAGAACAAGAGTTCGTTCACTACTTCTGTTTTGTTGTCTTTGATCTTGCTGTTTTTGGTTTTAATTGGCACGGTTGTTGTTGTTGAAAGGATTTTGATTGGCTTGTTGCTGCTTAGGTCTATCACATTCACTAGCAAAGTGTCATTTAGTACCACAGTTGTAGCACGTGACTTTGCTTTTATCGAATCCAAACTTGGTGTTGCTGTTTATCAAAACAACTCTTCTACCTATCCAATCCATGAACTCCTTTGCTCTTCTAACCACACTGGCAAAATGTCACTAAATATCTACCAGTTCCTTATATTCCTTGTCGATCTTTGTATAATCTTCATTTATGAGATGACAATTTTCGATCTATCCAGTTACCAATCCACAATAGGAATTAACAAGTGAAACCAGGAAAGCCATATGTTCTTGAGCTACTTCTACCGACACCTTTTCAAACCTTGATGTATTGAGCTATTGTGGACCTGCACCAGATGAATATGCCTCTGCATATCCAGATGATGGTGCTCCTGCATAATAAGTTGAATGTGCCCCCGTATAATTTGGTGTAGCTTGTGCTGGAGTTGCAAGGTGTGTAAATGGATTAACACCGTACTGAGGTGGATTCACCCTGTATTGTGGAGGACATTGAGTATAATGACCCAATGGATTCATTGGAAGGGTAGCATCTGATGTGGGAAAATAGTTAGTAAAGGAAAATAATGGATCTTGATTGAGGACGAAAACAGTCCGAGGCATGGATCCTGAAAACCGTATAGTATAAAGGAGCTGCACCATAGTAGATACTTGAATTTCGAGGAATGAATGCTTTGTTTGCTTTTCTGATCTCGTCAATTTCTTTCTTTTCCAATTTGATCACAATGTCATTTATGGATATGTTGTTAAAACCGTTCATTTCTCTTTATATGTCCAACCATTGACGCTAATGACTTGGCAGTGCATCGGTGAATCGCTTAACTAATTCAGCTGATGTATAAACAACTGCATACTTCTACATTTCAGACATCAAGTGGTAATATCTGGCGGTTAGAACTCTTAGAGGCTCATTACCAATTGCGGTGAAGTTTTCAAAATCCTTGCAAAGCTGGTCAGTTTTTACTTTGCAGGTTCGTTCATTTCCTTCATTTCGTTCTGCTAAAGCGTCCAAAGTATCTGCGAGGTAGTACATTGTGCAAGCTGATGCAAGATTTCCTTTGGAAGTGCTTGAGTGCTAGCAGCCATAGCCTTTTTCTCAACATTAAAGAGACTGGAATGTTTAAATTTCAACCTTTGGTCTAACATACTCGTTCTATACCGCAACCCACACTTCCCCATCTATACCCTCAACATGTGCCTTGAATCTACCCTTCCATGAATTAGTCAGACATATGTTGTAGTTTTGATGCCCTGTTAATCACTCATTATCATTTTTGAAAGATGGTGGCTTTGTTGAGTTGCAGTGGCTGCAAGTGCTCATGGATTCGTGCTCGAGATAACCTATTGTTGAGCGTCTTGTTGAGCGGCTAATGCCCACATATTTGTTTCGACAACATTCGCTTGATGTTGTTGCATCCGTTGCAAGTCGCGTTGAGCTGAATAAGCCCGTCAATTGGTCGATACGTTCATTGGTTGTTCATATGATTGTCTCAGTTGATTTAGTTGACCCCAAGGATTAGCCATTTTTAATAGTTCAATTATAGTCCGAAACAGTCCAATACTTAGTCAAAATATCCAAAAGTTCACTTTCTGTACGAAGGAGTTGAAAATGGGCGAAGGGGTTCAATAAATTGCAACTTTGGATGAAGGAATTGGATAGAGGGCGAAGAGGTTCAAAAACAAGCGAAAGCTTCAGGTTTGGAGGCGTAGGGGTTCAATTTATAGCGAAGGGGGTTTCTAGGGGCGAAGACCTCAAAAGGAGGCGAATGGGTCACTTCTTCGTGTAAAAGGGACCTCTTCGCTAGGGACTCCTTCGTGTGAGAAGAGCTCTTAGTGTAAAACTGATGTACAACATTGTTTTTGACGAAAATTGACGTTATTGCTCAAATCTCACTCAAACTTGATGTATTTGATGATCAGATGATTAAGAAAGTTGTATTATATGTTTATGAACGAACCCCAATAATTAACACATGTTTTTAACACCAAAGCATCATTCAAATCTTTAAAAATGTGAGTTTTATAAAAACCAAGTTTTTCAAAAACCAGTAAAACTCTACTGTTTTTGCACAAAAATTGTTACCAAAACATATATGATACGAGCCAAAGCTCTTATACCACTTGTAGGACCGATTTCCGGATAAACTGAAAATCATGGGTCAACAAACAAAGTGTGGAATCCTTTGTTTGATGTTTGGTAACAAGTATAGTAATGATAACAATCAAAAAAAGCAAAAACAAGTTGTTCAAATATGGTTAAATGATCGAAAGTTTATTAAATCCGAGCACGAGTGATTACAAAACAAGTCTAATCAAATACAACAGGTTTTCTCTCCAAGTGAATAACTAAAAGGCTAGGGCAACAACATAATCTGTTTATATTGATGGACCCCTTCACCTAAGGCCTTATAGCGTAGGGGTTTGACACACGAAGAGGTAGGGGCGGAGGGATAGACTCATTCGCCTATATCACTACACGAAGGGATGAGCCCTTGGTGTGGAAGTAACCTCTTCGCTATACATAATGACATAAATATCCTTTACCTATAAACGAGCTAGAAACAACGTAAATACAATTAACAAACACCTATACTAGGCTAGGGACATACAATAGACATGTACTAAAAGTTTGAAACAACCCTGTACACAAAACAGCAGCGATACAACTTGTTCAAAATTGTTTTTTTTTTTGTGTTTTTTTAAAACCGATTTTTTTAATCAAAGAAAAAACGGTTTTTTTTCTTTGATTAAAAAACCGGTTTATTAAAATCTGGTTTTAAACCCGGTCACAAATGGTTTGTACCAAACATACCTTTTAAACTGAAAACCGGGTTTTAACCCGAACTGGTTTTTATGCTCCAAAAAAACCGTTTTTTTAACAAACCGTTTTTAACCCGGACCGGTTTTTATGCTAAAAAAACGAGTTAAAAAAATGATTTCGTTTGCAAAAAAAAAATTATTTGTACACGTCTGAATAGTGTCCACTACCTACCGATAATTCACCACGATGGGACATGTCATCGTCACAACCCCTAATGACACCACAAATGGCAATGTCCTGGTTGCTAAATGGATGGATCTTATCAACATTCATGAATGATAAATCATAGATCGAACTGCCGAATTCATAGTAATTGGATTTGGTAGTTCTCCATGGACTTCTCTTTTTAGCCCTTTGTATGTATATTATTCTACATAATCCCCAATGTCTCCCTTTATGTGTCAACCTCAAATCGTAACCGAAACCCAAGCATCATACGAAGTTGCACCACGTAGACATCGTAGGAAGCAACCGAAGGAACAGCGTGCTCCAAAAACACACGAGAAGTGGACAACGAAGGAAGAGTTCGCTTTGGCATGAGTGTGGCTCAAGTTTCCGAAGACCCCATGGTTGGTATATATAAAAATGTTTAATTTGTTTACCTAATGTATTTATTTAAATTTGTTTACTTAAAAATGTTTAATTTGTTTACATAGGCATAGATCAAGAGCAACCTGTGTTCTAGCAACGCATTTGCAAATTTTTTTTTTGCTAAGATGAACCATGAGTCATACCACACCAACGATTCGTACTCAGGCAAATGAACCGCAACAAAAACAAAAATTAGCAACTTCAACAACATTGTCAACCACCTTAATAACAATCAAAGAACAAGCAATTCGAGCGATGTGGACGTCATGACGACCTATCAAGAATTTAGAGCTAATTTGACTCTTCGTTTAGCATGGAAAAATCTTGGAACCTACTTCAAAAGTCTCTTAATTGGTATCTTGTACCAGCAGGTCCCGCCGGTCGTTCATCTAAGCAGTTCAAGAGTACTTCTGACACACCGAAACTGAACACGTCTATAGATGGATTAGATGCTCGTTCCCGATTTAACTTAAACGACACCACTGAAGACATTGGGTTTAAGGAACCGATTGACTTGGCAGGCATGCATGAGAGAGATAGAAGCAAGGCAGCTGCATGAGCCAAGTCCAAAAGCAAAGCTTCGTCGTCTTCAACAACAACAAATACTGAGGGTGGTTTAAACTTCTCCAAGTTGGATGAGAAACTTGTATGAATTCGTTCAATTAAGAAACAAAAACATCAATTGGCAATGGAAAAACAAAGTGAAAAGATCTTAGGTTCCTTGTGAAAGATTTCTCATATCTCCGCAGAGACGGCCAAATGATAATGGAACAATAGAAACAACGTATTCGAGCAAATATCTCAACAAGTAGTAGTTTTTTTTGTCGTATCAGTTTTTATTCTTTAGTTTACATGTTATTTATTTTTTATCAACGTTATGTTTTATTTAAATGTTATTTTTATGTTTTATTATTTACTTTAATTAAGTTTATTTATTTTGTTGAATTTAAATAAAAAAGCAAAATAAAAATAAATAAATGATTGATTAAGGATTTGGGGGGGGGGGGGGGGGGGGTAAATCCTATTTTTTGGTTGTCACTACTGGAAGGATAGAATAAAGTTTTTTTTTAACGTGACGTTGAGGTGGCGGAATGAAGCCTTAGAAACTTTATTCCACACCATGTAGCCTAATGCTTTTAGCAAAAACATCTATGAATTATCTATTGGGTTTTGTACATTTCTTAATTTTTTTTTTTTTGACTCTTATATCCCTATTATTAATTGTCATATCCTCTTATTACCAAATTATTTTTACATAAAAAAAAAATCGTTGGCTCATACTAATTCCCAGTTTTTGAAATCTTATCTTTCCTAGCCTCAACAACAAAAAACGAGAGTCCAAAGAATACAAACCAAACCAAAAAAATAATGGCTGATGAGAAAACCCAAGTACGTTTTGGGATATTAGGCTGTGCTGAGATATCAAGAAAAGTATGCAGAGCTATAAACATGTCTCCCAATGCAACCCTTCATGCTATCTCCAGTCGTTCGATCGAAAAGGCAAAACAATTTGCTACTAAAAACAGTTTGTCGGATTCGGTGAAGGTGTATGGCAGCTATGAGGAGGTGTTGGATGATCCGTTTGTGGACGCAGTGTATGTTCCACTGCCTACAAGTCTACACCTGAAATGGGCTGTGTTGGCTGCAGATAAGAAGAAACATGTGTTATTGGAGAAACCAACGGCTTTAAATGTAGGGGAGCTGGATCGGATACTTGATGCTTGTGAATCCAATGATGTGCAGTTTATGGATGGAAGCATGTGGTATCATCATCCTAGGACAGCCAGGATGAAGGACTTTATTTTAGATTCTAATCTCTTCGGTCAAGTTAAAACGGTAACATTTTTAGTTTACCTTTTTTGTTCAGTACTATATTTGGTTTTTCTTAATGTTGTCCAACAATGTCACCCGGTAAAATTAGCACTTTTTTTCAGAAAATAATGGATTTAGAAGTTGTGTCTTCTCTTAGAATCCCTAAAAATTCACGCATCCTGAGCGAGTAGAAAACACGGGTCTTCAACCGTCGGCTGATCTTTTGTTTTTGTTTTGTTTTGTTTTTTTTTTTTTGCGGGCCACTAGCCCCTTTCTATTTAATTGGGTTTAAAAACGTAATTTAATTTTTTTTGGACCACTAGGAGAGTGAGCCCAAAATGATGGCCTACTTTGTCCCTTCATAGGGCCCCCAATTTTTTTCAATAGTGTATTACCAAACTCCCCCCCCCCCCCCCCCCCCCCCCCCCCCCCTCAAGATTTTACTAAAAACGCCATTCAAGATTCGCCAATGATTAGGTAGAATGAAAGTGAGGACAGTTAATACGTCTAAAATTTGTTTGGTAATCAGGTATCTCAAAATTTCGGGTTCATGGTTCGATTGTCACTCCCCAAACACAATCCATTTGACATTTCCAGCTGTAAAATGTAAATAGACTGATAAAGTTATAGTCATTTAAGTAGCTTGTCCAGTTATTTAGGTAACAATAATGCTAAGTTAATTCATTAGTTAATCAGATTAAGTTAATTCATTGAGTTCGATCATTTAAATTGATGGCAAATGTGTTTATTACTTTATTTGATTAAATTGTGTTATTTAGCCCTTATCATTTTCTTCTTATATGAAGATCTACAGTTCCTCGTCATACTTCCCACCCCCAGAATTTTTCGAGAACAACATCAGAACAAAAGCAGATTTAGATGCCTTTGGAGCATTAGGGGATGCTGGCTGGTACTGCATTGGTGCGATTTTGTGGGCAATGAACTATAAATTGCCCACTACTGTCACAGCTTTACCCGCCGCAACTACTCGTAACTCCAATGGAGTCATCATGTCTACCACAGCTGCTTTTCACTGGGAACAAGAGGGAACAACTGCAACGTTTTACTGCTCGTTCCTGTCACACGAGACAATGGATGTATCGGTCATGGGATCCAAAGGATCATTTCATGTTGAAGATTTGATCATTCCTTATGAAGAGAGTTCGGCTTCTTTTAACTTCACATCAGGTGCAGCTTTTGTCGATCTTCATATCGGGTGGAATGTGAAAGAGCAAGAGGTTCTAGTGCACAATGAGCTTCCACAAGAGGCCTTGATGGTTAAAGAGTTTTCAAGGTTGGTTAAAGGAATAAAGGATTTGAAGATCCGACCGGATAAAATGTGGGGTGACATTAGTCGCACAAGTCAGGTTGTTTTGGATGCTGTGAAATCATCAGTTGATAGTGGTAAAATGGTGTATATTTGATCAATTGTTTTTGGCTTCCTTGCAAAATAAATGAGTGTTTGTGGTTCTAAAATGACACCATTATTTTGTTTCTTTAATATGACCAGATGATGTCAATTCTGATGGTATGTATTTTCTAAGAAGTATATATTAATGCTATGTTACCAAGATTATTTAAGGTGACCGTTTGGACATTTGGTTCGCATTAATTAAATAGAATTCAATGGAATTGGAATTTGAATTCCAACTCTTAAAAGTGTTTGGTTTATAGAAGTTTAAGAAATTAGAATTTCAATTCCAATCTTGATGTATTTGGTTGACAAATGAATTGGAATTGGGTATGATTTCATTCAAATTCCTTTAGGTAAAAGAATAAGGAATTCAAAATCCTTCAACATTTGAAGGAATTTAAGAAATTCTATGTGAATCTTCGATCAGTTGACGTCGTTTTGACCAGCACTGTGTCAACCGCACTGTTTCAACTAGAACCGTGTTTCAACCCACATTTTTTTACTTGAGTCGTTTCGACCCGACCCGTACCGTTTTGACCTGCACCATTTTTACCAGAACTGTTTTGACACGTACCAATTCGACCAGAACCCTAACATAACAACAAAATACATGAAAAAAATACATAGATCTGCACACACACAAAAAAAAAAAAAAACTACAGGTCTAATAAGCTAGGTTATAAAGGTTCAACATGAAAACATAAAAATTTACAGGTCGAAGGGTAGAGGAGGAACTGTGAGAGAAAGGGAGGGAAATACCCCGCCAAATGGGATTTGGGGGTATTAGCGGCGTCGCTGGTAAAGGTGTCGTCGCTAATACCCTAAGTACGATAAAATATTGGCCGTAGGATCATGCCACTGATCCACAGTCAGATTGATTGTTCACTTGGATCCACCGCGTGTCGTCGCTATTACCCGCGTCGCTGGTATTGCTCAAATTTCTTGTAGTGTCATCGGCAAAACACTGTTATTCGATCACCACGGAAATGCACTCAGGATTACAAAAAGGAGAAACTAACAACCAAAATTGCCTTCCCGATAGAAACGGTTAGGAAGACTAACATACAACAAACATTAGACAGAAATATACTAACCGTTCAAGGTAACTAACTATGCTCTAATACTTTACAAATACAATGAAAAGTTATCATTTTTAAACGTTACATAATAAACAAAGAAAAGTACGTTCACAACTTCACATATCTTTTTGCAGTGTAAAGGAGCCATGATAGCAATTTATTGTTTTAACCAAACACGTGCCCAAATAAAGCTACACGAAACAAAGTTGGTTGTTTTTTTCCTTTCTTAATAACATGAGGCTCAGATAATTAAACACTATGAGCTTTTATGGACATTCATTCCCTTCTCCATTATGTCTACTTCGTCATATACTTCTACATTTTGCGGTTGCAGTTTCGCATCTGGTTCCATTGGCGTTGCAGAAAGATTACGCTTTTTTGGGGATCCTATATGAACTCGCCTATGTTGATCAATGAGAGTAGGCCGGGTTAGTTGTCTATTACCCAATGATATGCCTTTTGGAAGCATCAAAACGACTTCTGACATAGTTGGTCTCTTAGAAACTGGTGATTGAGTGCACAACAATGCAATCTCAATGATCTGCTTAACATGCTCTTCGTGCCCGTTTACATCCAGTGTCTCATCAATGAGCATAACATGTTTTTTATTCTCGTACAACTTCCAAGCCTGTTAAAATAATTGTCAGAAACAATTTTGGAGTTCAAAACAATAATATGTCCAAAGAAAATAGTGTTTTTTAGATTATTGCAAAAATAAAATAAAAAACGATGAGATATATGTGAAAGAGGGCATCTCACATGTTCCAGGAGGTAATCCATGGATGGTTTGTCAGAGTTCATGTCAGTACACCTCCGGCCACTGATGATTTCAAGAACGACGATACCAAAACTATAGGTGTCAACTTTATCTGATAAGATACCTTGAAGTGCATATTCGGGTGCCGTGTAGCCCCTAGTATTATGTTAAATGGATAAATATACGAATCTGATAATACTTTGTATGATAACCAAAGAGACTATTTTGTTAATCAAACTTACAGTGTCCCGGCAAACTTGGTGCTAATATGACTCTGATCCTCTGGATGAAACCTTGCCAACCCAAAATCTGCGATTTTGGGTTGAAAATCATGATCAAGGAGAATATTGCTCGACTTAATATCTCTATGAACAATTTTGACATGGAATTCATTGTGCAGATGAGCTAGACCCCTAGCCACCCCAAATACGATGTCATATCGTTGTTTCCAGTTCAGAGTCCCCTTTCTCGCACCTCCATTATGAATATATTTATTAGTATATCAACTATTTCTAAATGAAGATCTTCATAATTTAATCAGTTTTGTAACAACAAATTACCCCATAAGAATCTGTCAAGACTACCATTTGGCATGTACTCCAGAACAAGAAATAGATTAGAGCCTTCACTTGACCATCCTAGGAGACGGAGAAGGTTTCGATGGTGAACATCACTTATGAGGTTAACTTCATTTTCAAATTCTTCTTTCGCTTTTGCTTTAGCATGCCCCACTTCTATTTTCTTAACTGCCACAATTTTGTCATCTTCAAGAATTGCCTATTAGGTAATTAGAAGGATATATTATAGTTCAATAAGGGATTTTGTAGCAAATTTAAGCAACAAAATACAAAAGGTTGAATAGTTTTTTTTTTTTTTTTTACCTTGAATACTTCACCAAAACCTCCTTTCCCCAAAATATTTTCTTCACTGAAGTTATTGGTTGCCAATTGCAGATCTTTGTAGTTGTAATTTATAGCCCCCTTCAATTCTGGTGAGTCTAGGCATAGAGCACACATGTTTGACATTTAGATAAATGTTAGCAGTATGATGAAAATTAACAAACTGCTTTAAGAAATATATTTTGGGAATGCTATTTCACATATCCCACGCGGTGAATCTCATCACAAACAAGTAGTGAGGTGTTCAAACCCCACATATCGAGTGTTAGCTAGTAGATTCATCATACTATGTTAATGTTATACAAATCACCTTCGTTCGTCTTCTTAAACTTCTTCCATCGTAGGTACAATAAGCACGAAACAATTAAGATAATAATAAGACCTGCACCAGCTGCTGCTCCAGCAATTACTGGTACCTTGCTTGAATCCTCTAATATACATGATCATATAAAAGTTAGAAACTCAACAATTGTGAAGATGTTGTGAAACAAAACAAAAAACAGAAGAAACATCATGAGGCCTAACCTTTTAAGAGATTTGTGATATCTACCGTCTGGTTATCATTAAAAAATGGAGTTACTGAATATCTTACAAAACAGCCCATACTGATAAATGTAGCTTCTGTGTTAGGAAGACAACTAGATATACTGGTATATGCATTATCAATACAGCTTTGGCAAATGTCCTTGTTAATATTTTCAACACACTGTCCAATCGCATACACCGTTGCATTGTTACTTGTGATTTGAGTTGTGGATGCTACATAGAAGTTACTAGTTTTTGGAGTAGCATCTGTTATGTCTGATAGCATCCCGCGTACTTCTTGCGTAAAAGTTGTTGTTGGCTGAGATGCTGACTGATTGCCACATATTCCAAGTGGACCGATGCCCGCATCCTCCACGACATTCGGATCATTGTAGAAGTTATCATAGTTTGCATACCTTAACAACAAATGACTTGGATTTGTTAGATATATATTTTTACCAAGTGTCTTAATAGTTAAGCTTTTTCCTTAAACTTAATAATTAAGATAGTTTGAAATCCATGAAAGTCAAGGCCATTAAAGCAAGTACAATATAATGAATTATTAAACAAACATTCAGAGTAGAAAAAGAAAACCTAAACCATTTACATGTCTAGTCTCAAGAATTCAAACGATAACTGAGGCCAACAGTAGGAACAATGAAAACTAGTGCTTTGAGCTTAATATAAATCCATACTTTGTTCAGGCATTTCATCGAACAGGTGGCGGGTGTCAAAATGGGATGTTGGATGCTTGACTATGAGGATTCTAGTTTCGTGTTTTGATGTTGGGCATGTTTTACGAGTTTGGTAGATTTTTTGCGTAATATGATAGTCGCTTACGTATGTAGGAACAAGATCAACCGAGCCTACATTTTGAAGAAAATTTTGGGCTGAACTGTTTTAACTACTATTTTAGAAAACGAGAAACCAAATCAACCGAGCCTATTAAAAATCGTCATTTTGTGTTAGATTTAAAAGAAAATAACAATAACGACAGTTCATGAGTACGTGAACGCGTATTACAAAATTAAAAATAGATTGTATATAATAAAATAATTTTAAAGTTAATGTCAAGTTCCAAAACGTTGGTACCACTAAGACTAGAGGGAGTGGAGGGGCGGGAAAGAGGGGGGTGAAGCGCCATATGGCACTTGTGGGACCCATGTGGGGGGAAAAATTGTGGGGAGTGGAAGTGGGGGGAAAGGGGGTGAAAGGAATAATATTATATTGTTTTAAAGTTAAATAAAAAAAAGAAAAAAAAACACCCAACCAAAACCGGCCACGTCACCCTCCACACTCCCCCCCGCCCGGCTTTCCCCCGCCGCCCCCCCTCCCCGCCCTCCTCTTCCCGCCCCCTAGGGACGGTGTTCCCGCCCGGGGATTGCTTCCCGCCCTCCATTCCCCGCCCCACTCCCCATAGTCTAAATCCAGTTTTTTCTTTTTCTTTTTCTTTTTTATTTTTTTCTTTTTTTTTTGTTAAATCCGATACAATATACACATGTGTTATCCAACTTCAAGTTTATAGATCTAAAGCGTTAGCTGTTATTCAAGATCACACTAAGGGTATTTTTGACAAAACTAGTTAGTGGCCGTTAGCTGAAAGCTTTTTAAATATATTTTAGTGTTTGGCAAAGTAGCTGGAGCTTTTAATAAAATGTATAAAATGACCAAAATTGTCATAATTAAAAGCTTGTGAAGAAGCTTTTTATTTTATGTTTAAAGTAAAATGAGTATTTGTGTCATTTACTAATTAAAAGCATGTAGATAGTAGAGTTTTATCTTATGAGCTTTTTCTTAAAAGCTTGAAGCTTATAAAAGCTTTTAAAAGCTCATTGCCAAACATACCCTAAATGTTAATACTAGTAGCTTTTCACTATAGAGCTTTTTCTCCAACCTAAAAGTTTTCAGCTCCTTCTACCAAACAAGACTTTTTATTGAGTAGGAGCTTTTTCTAAAAAACTTGAAGTTTGAAGCTCTTAAAAGCTCTTTACCAAACATTCCGTAAGCTTAATTAGAGCATTAGAATTTCATTCAATATTTTCATAATGTATTTATGTAGAAAATATGGAATTTTGATCTCCAAACTAATTTTATAAAATTCAATCTTTCAAAAACACACGAATTTTCTTGCGATACAACATCCTTCACAAATGTCCTCCATTTCACATCACATCATTTGACATTTATTTTTCATGACAACATTATAATAATGAATTATTTAGTTTTTAAATACGCACTATCAGCTTTATTAATTTAGTTTTATATAACTAAAATTGATAAAATACAGTAATACATATTCTATTTTATATTTTATAAAGGTTAAATATATATAATATGTATATATCTATTATTAAATAGATCAAGTTTTACTTCCTATCATCAACTTTTAAGTAGGGGTGTTCAGAAAAACCAAAAACCAAATAAAAACCGTAAACCGAACCGTAACCGAAAAACCGATCCGAACAATGAATTTGGTGTTTGATTTGACTTTAACCGAAGCCGAATTGCTAATTCGATGTTTGTTTCTACATTTTTTTTAATTTTGTTTATGCGGATAACTGAATAAACCGGTAAACTAATTAATTATTAAATAAAAATAATAATAGTTGATAAGCCATATATAATAGGGGAAATGAAATTAAATAATCCTAACTTTGGGGTATTGAAAGGCAATAATCTCAACTTGAAAGTTGTAAGGCAATAGTCCCAACTTGTCTTATATTTTATTCCATTGGATCAAAACTAACTGAGGTTAGTTTTTAACAGACCCAGTTAGTTTTCTGGCTAAAAGTGTAAGTTTTAAAAGATCAAGGACCATTTCTGCCCGTTAGTCAAACTTTTTAAACAAGCCCATTTCCTTCTCCGGTGACCGGTGCTCTCCTCCGACGACCACTCCTCCATCTCCGGCGACCACCCATCCTTCTCCGGCGACCACCCCTCCACCTTCGGGGTACCACCTCTCCTTTTCCGGCGACCACCCCTCCACCTCCGTCGACCACCTCTCCTTCTCCGGCGACCACCCATCCACCTCCGGAAAAGGAGGAGTGGTCGCCAGAGGTGGAGGGGTGGTTGCCGGAAAAGGAAAGGTGGTCGCCGAAGAAGAAGGGGTGGTCGCCGGAAAAGGAGAGGTGGTTGCCGGAGGTGGAGGGGTGGTCGCCGGAGAAGGAGGGGTGGTCGCCAGAGGAGAGCACTGGTCACCGGAGAAGGAAATGAGTTTGTTTAAAAAAGTTTAACTGATGGGCAGAAATGGTTCTTAATCTTTTAAAAGTTACATTTTTAGCGAGAAAACTAACCGGGTCTGTTAAAAACTAACCCCAGTTAGTTTTGATCCAATGGAGTAAAATACAAGACAAGTTGGGACTGTTGGCTTACAACTTTCAAGTTGGGATTATTGCCTTCCAATACCCAAAGTTAGGATTATTTAATTCTATTTCCCCTATATAATATATAAGCCTAATTATTAAATATAAACCCAATCCAAAATAAAGCCCACTTATTTCTATGATGTTTGTGTGTAAGACTATTTTCCGGATTTATTTGTTTTATTTTGCTTTTAATCTGTCTTTTACAATATATTGTGTGGTTTGATTTTTTGGTTATATAAATTGTTAACTTTCTATTCGGATTTCGGAACACAAAGGTATATAAGTTAGAGAAAAAAACTTCGATTAGTTCAATTCGGTTGAATTTGGTTCGTTTGGTTTTAAACCGAATTCAGTTTGGCTGAAGTTGGTTTGGTTTACATATTCCTAATTTGGTTTGGTTCGGTTATTGGTTTGGGGTACAAAATTTTGAAAACCGAATAAACCAAATAAACCGTAAACTGAACCGATAAACACCCTTAGTTTTAAGACGGTTGAAACACTAAGTGCCGGTACTTTTATGCATGCCTATTCATTATTGATCAGCCTATCAATGACTAGATATATATCTAGTATATATGACTAATAGTCATCAGACGCTGAAACACTAAGGTTATGTTTGGCAAAACAAGCTGGTGGCTAGAAGTTTCTAGCTGTAGCTGGTAGCTAGTAGCTGTGGCTTTTTAGATATATTTAGGTGTTTGGCAAAGTAGCTGGAACTTTTAATAAAATGTATAAAATGATCAAAATGGACATAACTAAATATATCCAGAAATAAAATATTATCTTGGAAAGTTATTTAAGTAATTTTAAATAAGAATAATGGAAATAAATAATCCAAACTATTGACTATTGGCCAATAACAGTCCAAACTACGAAAATTACCAATAGTGGTCCCAACTTTCGACATATTGGAATATAATGGACCCAAACTAACGGAGTCTAACTCCGTTAGTGTGATGCTGACGTGGCATGCCACGTAGGATCATTTTGCCACCTAGGATGCCACGTAGGATCATTTTGCCACGTCAAATGCCACGTAGGATCAAGTTGCCACCCAAGCATGCCACGTCAGCATCACACTAACGGAGTTAGACTCCGTTAGTTTGGGTCCATTATATTCCAATATGTCGAAAGTTGGGACCACTATTGGTAATTTTCGTAGTTGGGACTGTTATTGGTCAATAGTCAATAGTTGGGATTATTTATTTCCATTATTCCTTTTAAATACTAAAAGCTTTGTAATTTTTTTAAATGCTAGTAGTAAGAGCTTTTTAATATGAGGTTTTTTCTCGTAACTAAAAACTTCAAGTTATTTCAACCAAACAATACTTTTTATTGAGTAACAATTGTTTCCTAAAAGCTTGGAAAGCTTCCGGCTAGAAGCTTCTAACCTTATCAAGCATACCCTAAGTGACAATACTTTTGCAAATAACTATGATTATCTTCTCTGCAATCCAGAATTCTACATATATGTTTAAGTTTCTACTCACACAAATTAAGAAGAAATGAAGGGTTTCTTATGTCTATCTTGTTTCTAAAAGGGTTAAATGAATGTGCATATATTGTCTGTTTATAACTAGTCTTCGGTCAACTGAATAATTGAATCCCTCATTTCTTTATCTATACTATCAAATATCAATACAGTTGTATATTGGAATTACTTAAATGCATATATCAATTGATGTATGGAAAATGCATAATAATATCCCAAGCATTTATCAGTCATCATTTTATAGACTTGAATGGTTACATTCATACAAGCTTCGATCACTACTAAAAAACGACCATTTGCGACAGTCAAACGATCACCTTATGCAGCCAGTTTTGGCGGGCGCTTATATTTTTGCGACGAAATTCATAGTATATATAATAATTATCTGCTGACTTACTAAGTAACCATGAAACGGTAAAGAAAAAGATAATTAACTTTACCTGACAAAACAGTTATCAAAGAAAGTATAAGCACCATTTCCAGTTAAGCAGCGGTCCAATTCAGACACCCCTGCATCCAAACAAGCCACACACTGAGCTGCAGAGAGGTAGTTTCTGCACTGGGCGAGACCAAACACCGAGTCCCCCTCAGATAAACTTTGCGCTCTAGCGTAAAACACACCGTTGCTGGATAACTGTCTTCTTATTTCTGTAAACGTTGAGTTGCGATTGTTAATAAAACTTGATAGATTTATTGGAGGATTGCGGCCGCAGAAGGACCTGATGGGTGTGTTAATATTGTTTTCGGTGTCGTTTCGCTGTGAAGTTCCTGGTTTGATCAGGAGTAATACAAGAAACATAACAAAAACAACCATCACACCCATCCTGAGAAGTGTTAGCTATGACACATAAAAAGAACTATGAAAAGAAAAAAAGAGATAAGAGGAGAATATTTGAACTTGCACTTATAATTCAAAGTAACACAACACACAACAATGGGTTTGTGTTGAATTTTATTAATAAGAATGTATTAAAAAATCAGGTGGTTTGGGCAAACAAAGCATCATGGAATATGTGGTTAAGAAAAAGTTAAAAGAAAATTGGTTTTGTTGACTATTTCTGGATGGTGAATGATGGGTATATTATTGGTATTCAGCGACGTGCCATGTGTCTTTGACAAAAATGAGATATTTAATAATAAACATATTAAATTTGAAGAATCATATCATGAAATCTCTCCTGAATAGTTGAATTATACAAGGTTTTCAGAACCGGACCGGACGTCGAACCGGACCCCCGGCCGGTTCACCGGTTCGACCGGTCCAACGAACCGGCCCAAAAACAAAAAAAAATAAAAAAAAAATAAAAAAAAATACCAAAAACCGGTCCAACCTCCCGGTTTTCCGGTCCGACCTCCCGGTTTTCCGGTTCGACCGGGCGGTTCACCGGTTCTCAGCCGGTTCGATGTACCACCGGTCCAACCACCCGAACCGGACCGGTCCGGGTCCCGGAGGCCGGTCCGACCGGTCCGACCGGCCGGTCCGGTCCGGTTTTCAAAACACTGGAATTATATCTACATGTAACATATTGAACATCTAGCAATTCAGAATAACTATAAACTTGTATTCTGGCACTACAACATAATTGGGCTTTAGCGGCGACCTTGCTAGTTGATCTGCTGACCAAACCAACGGCTGCGATTGTGCCTGTTTGTGGTAGTTGTGGATTAGACCTTTAGCGGCGACACCAAGGGAGGTCGTCGCTATTGGTGTCGCCGCTAAAGTTCGATTTTCTTGTAGTGTGGTAAACTTGTACCAAATTATAATTTAAGAACCCAAGTTAGGATAGGAATATAAAAAAACTTTCTTATTGAGATAATCTTATTAAAAAAAAAAGAAGAATAGAGGGATTATTATTGAACAAAAGAATGACGACTTTCTCGGGTTTGAGGGGTATCAAGAAGGATATTCTTCATGGGATTATTATCATTACCGCTTGTTGGTGTATTTGGAATTTCCGGAATAGGTTAGTCTTCGACAACAAAACGGTGCGGATGGAAAAGCTTATTGGGGAGTTAAAGTCCATTTCTTTTCTTTGGGCTAAACATAGATCTAAGATTAACTCGTTTTCGTGGGAAGAGTGGTGTAATTTCGCTTTCATGTAGCTTGTATAGTTGTTTCTTGCCGCCCCGCCTTGGGGTTTTGGCGTTTCTAATGAAGTATACCTTTCAAAAAAAAAAATCTTTTAGGAAAATTACTACAATAGGAATTAGACATTTTGACCAAAGTTTTTATTAAAATAGGCATTTTTCTATGAATTTTCAGTTTTGTTTCAAACACCCTTCCTCAAAGTTTGTTCAGATCACTACTGAAACCCAAATTATGTGTGGCTCTTCATTAAAACCAATTCCAACTCTAATATGTATGCTTGTGTTCCGTATAAAATTTTTTATTAAACAATGTGTCATCATTATGACCATGTTATGATCCTAAGCAAATATATTTTCCTTTGCGAAAATGGCCTGGATTTAATATAGAACCCGCTTTAGGCCCCCAAAAAAAATGAGTCGTCCCTAAGAACTAGGATTGGAATGTTAAGTAGTGAAATTGAAGTTTCCAATAGGTTCAAATTATAAATCATTTTTGGAATTTGGGTCTCCAGGGTCCAAACACAAGAAATGATCATCATATCATGTTCAACTCTATATTGGCTTAGCAACACCGATGTTTTTCGACAACCACCAACAAACCGTGACCAAATACACTCAAATTACAATAGGAGCAACTAACAGTTTTAGAAAGGCTAACATACAACAAATAAGAGACAGGAAAATACGTTCATCAAGATAAGAGTACTCTTAACACTTCGCAAAACATACAACAAAAGGTCATTACATTTTAAGCGTTACATACTAAGTGAAGAAAAATTCACACGACTTTTTTTTTTAGTGTAGAGCATTAATGATACCAATTTTGTCATTTGAGAGGAACACGCGTCCCTAATACAACTATAAGAAACAAAGTTGGGTTCTTTTTCCTGTTTAATAACATGAGGTTCACATAAACATTACCAGTGCTTTTGGACATTCATCCCTTTCTCCATTACATCTGCTTCGTCATCTACACCTTGCAGTTGCAGTTTTCCGTCTAATTCCTTTAGCGTTCCATAAACAATACGCTTGTTTGGGGATTTGATATGAACCTGTCTACCATGATCAATTAGAGTAGGTCGGGCTAGTTGTCTATTCTGCATTGATAGGCCTTTTGGAAGCATTGAAACAACTTCTGACATAACTGGTCTTTTAGAGGCTGGTGTTTGAGTGCACATCAATGCAATCTGAATGATCTTCATCACATGCTCTTCATGTTCATTTACATCCATTGCCTCATCAATCAGCATAACATGCTTTTTATTCTCATACAATTTCCAAGCCTATTCACATAATTGTCATAACAATACATGAGCTAATAACAATAATATGTCCAAAGAAAATGCTGCCTTTTTTAAAATAAATGAAAACATAAAGAAGTGGTAAGATATGTTGGAAAGAGAGCATCTCACGTGTTCCAAGAGGTAATTCATGGATGGTTCATCAGAATTCACGTCCGTACACCTTCGCCCACTAACGATTTCAAGAACCACAATACCAAAGCTGTAGGTGTCAACTTTATCGGATAAATGACCATGAAGTGCATATTCAGGCGCCGTGTAACCCCTAGTATTGTATTATACATACAAAGTAAGAAAGAACATGATTATACTCCCTCTAAGAACCACATAAAAACTTCCTTTGTAGTTTAACTTACAGTGTCCCAGCAAACTGGGTGCTAATATGACTTTTATCCTCCGGATGAAACCTTGCCAACCCGAAATCCGCTATTTTGGGTTGGAAATCATGATCAAGGAGAATATTACTCGACTTTATATCTCTATGAACGATTTTGACATAGAATTCATTGTGTAGATAAGCTAGACCCCTTGCTATCCCAAATATTATGTCATATCGTTGTATCCAATTCAAAGTCCCCTTCCTCGCACCTCCATTATGAATTAATTTATTAGCATATAAACTGTTTTTAGATGAAGATCCTCATGTAACACATTTTAATCAGTTTTGTAACATCAAATTACCCCATAAAAATCTATCAAGGCTGCCATTTGGCATGTATTCCAGGACAAGTAGATTAGATACTTCACTTGACCATCCTAGGAGACGGAGAAGATTTCGATGGCGAACGCTACTTATGAGCTTAACTTCATTTTCAAATTCTTCGTTTGCTTTTGGCTTGGCACAAAATACTTCAATTTTCTTCACGGCCACAATGTTATCTTCAAGAACTGCCTATTTGATAATCAGAAGGACATATTATAGTTCAAATATGAGATGTTTACGTATTTTAAGCACCAGATAGAAAAGGTTGAATCCTATTACCTTGAATACTTCACCAAAACCTCCTTTCCCTAAAATATTTTCTTCACTGAAGTTATTGGTTGCCAATTGCAGATCTTTGTAATTGTAATTTATAGCTCTCTTCAATTCCGGTGAGTCTAGGCCTAGAGCACATATGTTTGACATTTAGATGAATGTTAGCAGTATGATAATAAAATTAATAAATTGATTTAAGAAATACTTTGGGGAAATGGTATTCGACATATCCCATGCGATGAATCTCATAACGGATGAGCAGTGACGTGTACGAACATCATACTACATTAATGTTATACAATCACCTTCTTCAGTCTTTTTAGACTTCTTCCACCGTAGATACAATAAGGACGGAACAATTAAGATAATAATAAGACCTGCACCAGCCGCAGCTCCAGCAATAACTGGTACCTTGCTTGAATCCTCTAATATACATGATCATATAAAGTTAGAAACTTAACAATTGTGAAGATGTGAAACAAAACAAAAAACAGAAAGAACACCATGAGGCCTAACCTTTTAAGAGATTTGTGATATCTACCGTCTGGTTATCATTAAAAAATGGAGTTACTGAATATCTTGTAAAACAGCCCATACTGATAAATGTAGCTTCTGTGTTAGGAAGACAACTAGATATACTGGTATATGCATTATCAATACAGCTTTGGCAAATGTCCTTGTTAATATTTTCAACACACTGTCCAATCGCATACACCATTGCATTATTACTTGTGATTTGAGTTGTGGATGCTACATAGAAGTTACTAGTTTTTGGAGTAGCATATGTTATGTCTGATAGCATCCCGCGTACTTCTTGCGTAAAAGTTGTTGTTGGCTGAGATGCTGACTGATTGCCACATATTCCAAGTGGACCGATGCCCGCATCCTCCACGACATTCGGATCATTGTAGAAGTTATCATAGTTTGCATACCTTAACAACAAATGACTTGGATTTGTTAGATATATATTTTTACCAAGTGTCTTAATAGTTAAGCTTTTTCCTTAAACTTGATAGTTAAGATAATTTGAAATCCATGAAAGTCAAGGCCATAAAAGCAACAAGAACAATATAGTGAATTACTGAAATGTATTTATCAATCGATGTATGGAAAATGCATAGTAATATGGAATACTAGATTTAAATAATTCCAACTATCAGCTATTGGTTGTCACCTGTCACAACTTCAAAAATCACTGCTCACGATCCCATCTTTTAACCTATTTTCCCTCAACGATCCCATACTAACTACAATTTAACTCAGTTAGTTTTGCTAATGTAGACTGTCACATGTTCCACGCCATCAAAACTTTGCCACATAATAAGTCCACGTCAGTAAAAGTTTGACTTTTTTTTTCCAAATTAGTACTACTAGTTCACATCTGACTGGGTTAACTTTTAGTTCGCATGAGACATCTGAAGGAAAACAAGTTAAAAGGTGGGACCATTAGTAGTGATTTTTTATGGTTGGATTAGTGGCTGCCACTAATAGTTTTTTTTTTTTTTTTTGAAGGTCAATAACTGATAGCAACGATTATTTAAGTCCAATAAATATTTATCAATTATCATTTTATAAATGTTTACATTCATACAAGCTTCATTACTAAAAAACGACCATTTGCGACAGTCAAACGATCACCTTATGCAGCCAGTTTTGACGGTCATTTATATTTTTGCGACAAAAGTCATATTATGCCAAACAATTATCTGCTGACTTACTAAGTAACCATGAAACGGTAAAGAAAAAGATAATTAACTTTACCTGACAAAACAGTTATCAAAGAAAGTATAAGCACCATTTCCAGTTAAGCAGCGGTCCAATTCAGACACCCCTGCATCCAAACAAGCCACACACTGAGCTGCAGAGAGGTAGTTTCTGCACTGGGCGAGACCAAACACCGAGTCCCCCTCAGATAAACTTTGCGCTCTAGCGTAAAACACACCGTTGCTGGATAACTGTCTTCTTATTTCTGCAAACGTTGAGTTGCGATAGTTAATAAAACTTGGTAGATTTTTTGGAGGATTGCGGCCGCAGAAAGACCTGATGAGTGTGTTAATATTATTTTCGGTGTCGTTTCGCTGTGAAGTTCCTGGTTTGATCAGAAGTAAAACATGAAACATAACCAAAACAGCCATCACACCCATTCTGAGAAGTGTTAGATATGACACATAAAAAGAAATGTGAAAAGAAAAAAAGAGATAAAAGGAGAATTTTTGAACTTGCACTTATAATTAAAAGTAACACAACACACAACAATGGGTTTGTGTTGAATTTTATTAATAAGAAAGTATTATAAAAAATCAGGTGGTTTGGGCAAACAAAGCATCATGGAATATGTGGTTAACAAAAAGTCAAAAGAAAATTGGTTTTGTTGACCATTTCTGGATGGTGAATGATGGGTATATTATTGGTATTCAGCGACGTGCCATGTGGGTTTGAAAAAAATGGGATATTTAATAATAAACATATTAAATTTGAAGAATCATAACATGAAATCTCTCCTGAATAGTTAATTATATCTGCATATACATGTAACATATTGAACATCTAATAAAGGGAAAATGACCGATATAGCCCCTTGACCGTGCGTTTTGCGTAAATGGCCCTCTCCCGGATCTTTGGAAAGCCGGGTCACGGTTTCCAAGACGGCTGAACCGGCTTCCGAGTTCCTTTCGTTTTCAACCGGTAGGAAACGAACACGTGTCGTTTACGATCCCGATGTCTGCGACCCGGCTCCCGTGGGTCCCCTGAGACCTGTCAGCGCCGCAAAGCCGTCTCCGGTGGGGTCCCTGAGACGCTTTCACCAACGGCTCAGTTGAAGCCGTCTTCGGCTCGGCTTAGCCGAATTCTTTTTGGCTGAACCGTCTTCAGCCGTGAATAATAAATTTAAATTTTTTTTTTTTCAAATTTAGTTTGGGTATAAATATGTAGGTTTGTTTGAAAAAAAAAAACCACACTTATCTTTCTTTCCACTATCATCTCCTTCAAACAACTTTATTAATATGAAAGCCAAAATGTTTTACCAAATCATACAAAATCTTCTCAAATTTTCAAACAAAGCATATCTTCTAAAATATTCAACACGGTTCAAGGCATGTGTTTTTGATTATTCGACGTGTCTTTGAGCTTCAGAAAACCGGAATATTTTTTCGGTTAAAATTATGCCACTTTTTAACCCTAACCCTTTGGGATTTATCTAATCCCACTTCCTGGAAAGTTTCTGCTCCGATTCCCCCTCTCCTAAAATATCATCATCAACATCCACACTCCCTTTCACCCATTTTCTTGTCTGCCCATTTTCTTGTCTGCACTTGGGAAGACATTTGGATGGAAAGGTTGAAGTGATGGATAGGTTTCGGTCGGAGTTAGTGAGAAGTAAAGCGATGTAATGAAAAAATGTTTACTCGTCAATTGAAAGTTTTTGGTCCTCTCCCCGCTTTCTTTGTCATTAATGATAAAAAATTGTACTGCAACGTTGTGGGAAAGAGCTTTCAGCCTATAGAAAGATAGATTAGTGACATTGCTGTAACGATGTTTGTTTCTTATAAAATTTTATAACATTTTATAAAATGTTAATTTGTTGTAAATTTAAATATTAAATAATCAAATAATTGAAATAAACCAAGCCCCCTCGGGAACCGTGAAACGGCACAAGCCGGTTGCCCCTAGGGAGCCGTTAATAAAAAATTTAAATTTTTTTTTTCAAATCTAAGTTTGGGTATAAATATGTAGGTTTGTTTAAAAAAAAAACCACACTTATCTTTCTTTCCACTATCATCTCCTTCAATCAAATTTATTAATATGAAAGCCAAAATGTTTTACCAAATCAAACAAAATCTTCTCAAAATTTCAAATAAATCATATCTTCTAAAATATTCAACACGGTTCAAGGCATGTGTTTTTTATTATTCGACGTGTTTTTGAGCTTCAGAAAACCGGAATATTTTTTCGGTTAAAATTATGCCACTTTTTAACCCTAAGCCTTTGGGATTTATATAATCCCACAAAATAGAGAGCTTCTGCTCCGATCCCCCGTCACCTAAAATATGATCATCAACATCCACACCCGCTTTCTTTGTCCTTAAGTTGATGTTCAATCACTTGGGAAGACATTTGGAGCGAAAGGTTGAAGTGATGGATTGGTTTCGGTCGGAGTTAGTGAGAAGTAAGGCGAAAAAGGCTTCTCAGGAATTAGAGGAAACCCGATGTAATGATAAAATGTTTCCTCTTCAACATATACCTATCGAAAGCTTTTGCTCCTCTCCCCGCTTTCCAACAATTATCATCATCAATAACAAAATCTACATCGCGGGTTTTCTTTGTCATTAATGATAAAAAATTGTACTGCAACTTTGTGGGAAAGAGCTTTCAGCCTATAGAATATATAGATTAGTGACATTGCTGTAACGATGTTTGTTTCTTATAAAATTTTATAACATTTTATAAAATGTTAATTTGTTGTAAATTTAAACATTAAATAATCAAATAATTGAAAAAAACCAAGCCCCCTCGGGAACCGTGAAACGGCACAAGCCGGTTGCCCCTGGGGAACCGTGAAACGGCTCAAGGGAACCCTCTTGGTAAGAGTTATAGAGGCTCTACGGTTTGTATAAATGCTCACTTACGGTTGATGAAATTATAAGCAGTGTCTCTTATGTTTTATAAATCTAAAACCTGAACACTGTTCTAACAAATGACGTTTTTAAACCCTTTAATTTTCCAACCCAAACCTACCTCGTCGTCTAAATATAGTCTTAGAATTTTTGGATTGTTGTTACATCTACATAATACTACTTGGATTGTTGATGCATCTACACGTGGGTTGACCCGTGTAATTTGCATCTACGATCTGGTAGTCAGTTTTATTGAAAAGTTCATCCTCTTCTTAAATATCTATCATGATCTTTTGGATCATCCGTCTTTTACATGTACAAGACGGTCGGATGTGATATTTAGGAGAGTTTGTTCTTTGAGTTGTCTGGACCGTTGGTAAGCATCTTTCTGTACATATATTTATGTATTAAGGATGACGAAGATGAGACTGGACAGTGGATATAAAGCACACTGGGAAAATATGTCTCGGCGGTCCAAGCAACGGAAATGTCTCGGTGTTCGACATGAGACTGGACAGTGGGTATAAAGCACACTGGAAGTTAATGTCTCGGAGGTCCAAGCAACGGAAATGTCTAGCTGTTCGACGTGTTGAACGATTTCGTGAATTATTATTTATTATTGTTTGTATATTGTAATTGTTATAATAGTTTATTTGTTTTATTTTTATTGGATTCCTATTATTATTTTGATGTGTTTTCTACTTTTTGGGTTTACGGTTTTATAAATTTAAACAAAACAGTGCCTTTAAACAATATAAGTTAACATAAAAATTTTATTAAAACGTAAATAAAAGGAACATTAAAGGTTAAAAATAAAAAAAAAACTAATCCAAAGCCCCGGGGACATCACGAATCATCTGCCACGCCGACAAATGACCAAAGGGTGGTCGGCCCGAAAACTCGTGCTCAATCTTGGCATGTTCAACTTTTTCATGGTCCGCAGTCCCTTGTGGGAGTTCACGGACAGCGGTTTGATAGAACCCCTCGAAGAGACGGCACTTGTTTTGCAAGTCCGTCCACTTCCTGTTGAGAGACTCGGTTGACCTGGTTGAACCCCCAACCAAAATTTTGAACTCGTTGAGCACGAGTGGCCAAATCGACCCTCGACGTGGTGGGTTTTCTTTAACGGTCTTCCAAGCGGTGCACAAGGCAATTTCTTCTTCTTCCGTCCACGGTTTCGGTGCCATAGTGATTTTGGGTTTATTTTCGGAGACGGTTTGCTGACGGTATGTAAAACCCTACCGTCTATTGGCTTTATATAGGCGGGATATTGGGACCAGGGATATATGTGGATGTGTGAACCATTGAATAGGGAATGACAAAAGATTTCGTAGTAAAAATTAAAAGAGTTACCTTTTATAAAACACTAAATAAATTAAAACACTTTATTAATAATAAAAATAAAAATTACATTAAAACCTAAAAACATTACATAAATTTATTTTTAATAAACCTATATATAAATATAATCACGTAACAGCTGCCACGCGGAGACATATTCAAAGTCTTCGTCGTAGTCCAACAAGTAGTCGATCTTCGCCAATTCAATTAGCCCTTCCTCGGACTCGTTTGGCGACTCCTCTTGGTTGGAATTGAAGTACCCTTCGAATACGGTGCAATCCGCTTTGACGTTGTGAAACTTTTCCGTAAGATCTGTCTCCGTACGGTCTGTCTGACCGCCCACTAGTGTTTTAAACTCGGAAAATACCCTAGTCCAAAACGGAGTTGCACGAATTTCTTGACTAGTGTCCGAAACTCGGGTGTTTTCGGATACATTTCGCCATGCCAACGTAACCCCAAGGATCTCCTCGTCCGTCCATGAAGACATTTTACTTGGTTTGATTGATGTTTTGTAAGAAGAATGTTTGATGTGGTGAAGAATTTGTTAATTTGGTGGGTATTTATAGTGTGAATAATTTAATTGAATAGTTAATATGGTAAATATTAATTATAACAAATATGGTAGGTAATAAAAATAAATAGGCACATTTAAAAAAATAAATAAACTTCCCAAATAAGCACATTTTATTAAGAATCATTTGGACGTGGTAAGCACCTCCAGAAATACATTTTTTCAGCCATGAATCGTCTGTAAGACGAACATGTTTGTTTTAGATCACCGTTCGTAGTAATTGGTTTATCAGTAACCAAATGCTCCATCAGCATACAAAGATATACCGCTTCATTACCAGACAGGGAGTTATGTGGTACAATATAGTCTTCGTTAAGATTGAAAGTCATACATTTTTCTGGATTACCTGTCTTCTTCCAGAATCTTATGTTCACTAGTAAAGCTCCTAAATAAACTTGGATCTTCGTTAGCTTCGGGTGAACAATGGTTCTGTATTTGTCTCCGATACAAAGGTCTTCACAAGCATACATAACAAGTTCTTGTGTTACCAACTCTAGTCGCACGAGTAACCATTCCCTATTTTCAATTGGAATGGGGAAAAAAACAAAATCAACGTCGAAAAATGAAGGAAACGGTTTGAATTTTCCATTGCAATAGTTGGCCAAGTTTTTTGGAACAGATTCTAATAACGAATTATAAAATTCTGGTGGAAGAATTGTCCACCGCATATTTAGCGAAGCGTTTTTTTGTAGCTTTCTACTCCTCCAGTTCATCAGTCTTCCAACCCATCCTTCAACATGCTGAAAAATAATTGAATCACAATTTAAGTAAAAAAAAATTTAAAAATAATAAATTAAAGTTTTAGTTTTTACTGTTGGTGTGAGGTAGCCGTTAGAACGATAGCCTAACAAAATTCCCCAAAAATTTTTGTCAAGCTCAACTCTTCTTGAAAAAACAGCAGAATAACAAAACGGTGCGTCGCCTTTATTGTAGAAGTCAACAACATCAGTTGCCCAATTATCATTTTCATCGTCCGGTATAGCCCATTTGCCGATAATGTGTCCGTGTAAGCTTTGTCGATTAGTGACAACTTCTCTTTCTCTGGTAATTTCAGGTTCCTTTGGACGCCTCCATTTTTTTAGTATCCAACTCGTGGAATGTTTCTGTGGTTGAGAAAAGTATTCTTCTGGAGCTATATTTTTATCACGGCCGTCAGACATGTTTCCTTTACCGAAACTTCGCCAACAACGGTTTTTAACGACAAAATAGTTTACATTACAACTACCTATATAAAGACGATTTTAAATATAATTTTATTTTTTAAATTTTGTTTACTTTTTCGTTTTTAATTGTTTAATTAATCATGGGGCCCACAAAAAGCCGCCTCGGGAACCGTCTGACAGGCTTTGGGAAACCGTCTTCTGGGAACCGTCTAGTCAGCCGCCTTGGGAACCGGGAACCGGCTCATTCAAAGGGGTCTCAGGTAACCGTCTTCTTAGCCGCGTTGGGAACCGGACCCGGCTCAATCAAAGGGGTCTCAGGGAACCGTCTTCTTAGCCGCGTTGGGAACCGGACCCGGCTCAATCAGACGGTTCAAGGTACAGTCTGCGAACCCTCTCATGAGACGGGTTGGGAACCGGACCCGGCTGAATCAGACGGTTCAGACGTCTGTCTAGCCGCGTTGGGAACCGGACCCGGCCCATGAAGCCCGGTCCCACCCTAGGGTTTACCTTTTGGGGGTAAAAGTAATTTTTTGTGAGATTCTCCACCGAAAGACGTTACGGTGACGGGAAGGCTCTTGTTCTTGATAATCATCTATTCCGGCGACGGCGAACGGTTTCCTAGGACTCCGGTGAACATATCAGACGGCGGTTTAAAAAGGTAATAGTTAATATAAACGTTTCTTTTTAAATTATTTTTTATTGAAAACGACACAAACGGGACCACACGGGATATTATTGGGTAAGTGGTCCACCCCGAGCGTGCAAACCGTCGACCGTTGATTGTTTTTTTTGTTTTGTTTTTTGTCCGTTAATCGAGGTTGACCAAACCCGTTTGACCATGGATCCGAATGACTTTGTTGTCGACCCGATGAACGCAAATCGAACCCTACAAGAGGAACAGTACGAAGAGTTTGACCATGGATCCGAATGACTTTTTCAAGTATTTTCATCATTTTTCCTTTACTTTTTTTTTATGCTAATTATTTTTTTATAACCCTTTTTTTAGACCGATACCGAACTTAAAGTCCGAAGTGTTTGGAGCTTAGTACAAAATATGAAACAAAGAATGTCCCCCGAAGTTGAAGGCCGTTTTAGGGAGACCGTCTTCGGTCCATTTCTGGATGTTAAGAGCCATATGTGCGAAAGTAATTTGTTATACTCTGTGGCAATGCATCAGGTTGAGACGGGACTTCCGATTGAAGAGGGCCTTTTTTATCAGATTGGTCCAAATAGTCTTGTTTTCACCCCACAACAATTTTGTTTGATAACGGGGTTAAGATTTGGCCGACACGATGGTTGGGACCTTATACAGTCCCCAACATCGTTTAGAACACGAATATTTGGAGGTAGGTCGTTATCGTTTAAGAATCTTTTGGGTATTTTCAACGGTGACTGGAGCGGTTATGAGGTGGATGATGTTGTCCGTATTTGTATCCTGACTATGATCGAATCGGTGTTTAAGGGTAACCAAACTTCCGGGTCCCTGGATGTTCTTGCGCTCCAACTGATTGATGATTTTGAAGTGATGAATCGGTTTCCATGGGGGAGTTATTTTTGGAATGATTTGGTTAGGAAAATCAATAACATGCCCCTGATTCAAAAGAATGGTACAAAAGGCTTCAGTATAAAATCGTGTCTATGGGTTTTCAAGGTGATAGTTTTTATGAATTATTTACTTTTATTTATTAATTTTAACTAATTTTTGATCAATTAAATCTAAATTTTGTTTATAACCTTTCAGATTTGGATCTTAGAGATGTTTCCAGTATTTAAAAACGATAGGGATTTTTTTATTGGTAATGCAATCCCCAGAGTGTTATCCTGGGGTCCCGGAAGAAAAATGCATAGGCCCACCATTGATCGTATCATCACCGTAACTTCTATGGTAATATTTTGAAATCATTTTCAACAATCTTTTTGGGTTTAACTAAATATTAGTGATAAAATTTATAAAAAAATTGTTGCGCTTCAGGTTGACGGTTATACGCCGTATAGATTTTTACTTCCGACAAATTCTGAGTTGGGATATTCCTGGTTCACCGATAGCGCCCATTTTTTACGGGCACAAAAAATCTCGTCTCAAGCGTTGTTTAGAAAACCGGCCGAGTTTCAACCGTCTACCTATGTAGATTTTGCTAATCCAGCAGGGGATGATGTGGATGATGGTGGTTTTGGAAACGCGGCCGACTATGTTTTCGATAATCCGCATTCGGGTGACGGTGACGGTGTGCCGGAAGTTGATCTGACGGCCAAAAAAAGAAAGTCGGAGACTGTTCCGAAAACCTACACTGTCAATGATGCATTCATAGAGCAATTTAAAGCGTTGATGGATGATAGGTTGGAAAACTTTTACAATAACAAGTTGAAGGGTTTATTACCGGAGGTAAAGTTGTCGTATAATTATTATTAATCCGTATTAATTTGTTTAAAAGGTTTTAAATAATTAACATTTTCAAATCTTAGGTCCGTAAATCCCAATCTACCGGTGTGGAAGGCCCGAGCAGCTCACATCACAATGAGGATTTTGATACGTTTTTTACCTCGGGTGATTGTTATAAACCAAACACGGACGGCTTAGCTAATGTTGAGGTAGTTATGTTTTCATATGTCTTCATAGTTAGCATTTGAATTCAAAATAATTGGGTAACTTTCTTCACTCTAACAGTTGAGACGGTCTCAAAGGATACCAAAGCCATCCTCGTGTATGCTTTCCCCATTCACAACAATAAAAGGTGCAAAAAAGAACAAGTTGAAATCAAAAAATGAAATAGAAAACATAAAACAAATAAAAAAATGGTATCCAAACCAAAAAGATAAAAATAGAACTTGTGCACTGTTGGGGGGAAGTATTTTGCCGGATGGCTTTTGGGAAGATCTATTCGGTGATAACTCAAGCGGTTGGTTCGGTACCGAGGTAATAATTAAATAATATTTTATACTTTTATTAACTATATTTCATTGATATATTTACCGCAGTTTAATATTGAGTATTAATTTTTTATTTATTATAGCACATATATGGTTGGACTTTACATCTTTACGAAACACTTAGAAGCTCAACCTCCCGTTGGAGCATCCTTCCTCCATATTTTGTGTCGGGTGTACTTAACCCTGATAATAAGAACCAGCGATATACAGATTTGTTTGATGGCTCGTTCGCACCGTTTCCAAATATCGCTGATGTTGATGAGGTTGTTTTCAAATTTAAATTATAAATTTGTTTGTTGACCATATTATTATGATTGATTGCTTTTAACATATTCGCGATTTAATAGGTATATGTTGTGATGAATATAGTCTCACAACATTGGATTCTCGGAGTGTTTGACCTGCGCCAGCGAACGTTTACCATTTATGACAGGTAAATCATTTTGAACATATATTTTTTAATGACGGTTTTCGTTAACGTAATAGTGTTAATTTTGATAATATTCTTCGTTTTGCAGTTTACTGTCTATGGCAGGCTTACGGGAGGCCAGAAGGGAGGTCATATGCTATACTAATTACGCATTTGACCTTTGGCTAAAAGCCAACGGTTATTACGGTTATGGTTACCCATACGACTATTCCCCTCCTTTCCGAGTTGTAGAGCCTCAAGATGTACCCCAACAGTCTGGACCTCTTGGTGATTGTGGGGTTTGGGTGTTGATATTTATTGAGAGGTTGATCAAAAAGCAACCTCTAAATCAAAATGAAAACACCCAAATGACAGCGTTAGGAATGCGGCACAGGATGGCTTTAGTATTTTACGAGAACGTTTTGCCGGAAGAAAACACGTTAGATACTAGACAGACGGTCGATGAAGACGAACTGAAATTGTTACCTTAATATTATTAATCTTAATTAATTTACAAGCCATTATTATTACTGCTCCTATTGTGTTACATTTGTAGATATGCAAAAAAAACCCAACTAACTACCAAAAGTAACTTCAACCGTCTGGCCTGCAAACGGTATTTTCTAGCTAAAGCTTGTTGCTCGTCTAACGATTGCCTCAACCCGGGAACGATTTTTTTGCACCCGTAACATTCTGATGCTTCTACCCACCTAATAAATCCACAAGCAGCAGTCTGTGGTTTAAAAAAAAACAGTTATTTAATGATCATTGAAAGCACAACATAAATATTAAAATTTAATACTTACGCAACACACGAAGTCTCTCCCCGGGTTTGCATCAGTTTTGGAGATTTGTATACTTGTAGGAGCACCGCATGAACATATTTCCCTTGACCTGCTAAATCCTCTAGATGAAAACCTTGAAGATGAAGATGATGACTGCGACATGGTGATGGTACATAAACCTCTACACGATTGATGATGAACGGTGGGTGGTAGGTATATTTATAAAAAACGAAATTTATAAATCCACCCCTTAAGCTATTACCACTAAACAAAATCCACCCGATATTGGTACACCTATCTACCTAGGTCCTTATATACAACCCCATTTCACCTGTATTTTAATAGCATAATGACTAACATTCCTGCTCCCGTAGAGAACACAATTTGGGTAAATCCACATAACCAATCATGTTTTTGGGCTCGAAATGTTCTTGAGTTTTACTACGATGGTGATAGCACATGTTGCTATACAACCTATATGGGGAATACACTATTAAACAAAGAGTGGTGGGGTGGTATTTTAGGGTACTGTGGAAGCGGATATCTTCAGAAAACGGTAAATACTATGACGGTTACGTTATACGTTATATGAAATGGTAATATTTTTGTGATTTTATTAACATTTATTTACAGCATGTTCGTGCATGGTGCAACAAATTGATGTCGTTAAGGGACATTGAACGACAAATAAGACCAACAACATGTAGTTATGGTCGTTGGAGTGTTCTTCCCCCTAATTTCTATAGCCTAATTATTGAACAAGATCACCATGCTTATAGCTACGCAAACGGATCGAGAAGAATATATCCACCTCTTTGGGAAGTTGATATGGTAAAATTACTGTTATTTTATATATTTATCTCTTTATCGTGCTGTATAAAATCTGCATTTCGTTTTGGGCTGTAATTTTCAGGTATATATACCAGCCTCGATGGACGATGAAAACTGGTTTGCTCTACAAGTTGACATGAAATTACTACAAGTAACAGTGTATTTCCCAAATAACTGTAGTCCAATAGACTGCGGTGATACGTTTTGCATTCATAGAAAAATTCATCAAATTCTTATAGAATTTGAATCTGCTTTCGTATGGTTTCTGGGGGCTATAACGTACTGGCAAAAGTCTGGTAGAAACGAAGTTGAATCATTACAATTTTGGGGGGATGTTGTCTGGCCTGTCACCAATAGTCGCATTGGTCGACATTCAGGTGTAATAGTTTGTATGTTGCTGAGAAATCTTGTTCAAAATATGTCATTGGCTTGGAGAGAAAGCGGCCTACATGATGCTTGCATGAGATTCAGACGTTTCATGGCAGATGAAATTTATGCTGGTCGTTTTACATTGTCAAATACTTAAATATTTACCTACCTAGTTTATGTATTGATGTAAAACTTCATATATCGAAGTTATTTGTAATTTTATGTTATAAATATTGTTAAGTAAATAAATTAAAGTAAATAGCACCACTAAAAATCAGCAAGGTTAACAGTGGAACACGTATTATGAAGTACATATTCTTCAAAGTCACCTGGTTCAACGATAATGGGGGACGGTGTTTGATGATGATTTTCTTTCTTTGAACGACGCCTGGCAGATTTTGATCGTGAGGCAACAGGAGTTGAACATCGGTCACGTTGATGACCGTAAGTTTTACAACGACTGCAATATACAGGCGTAGGTTCCTCGCCTCTCGATAAAATTCGTTTATCTTCACGAGGACGTCCCGACTGTCGTTTTGTGATATGTGGTGGTTGTACAGGAACCAAATACTCTGGCGTCTCCCATTCAGACCTGTGGGGTAAAGGATAAATGGCCTCTTCATATGTTGTTTTATATAACTGGTTGCTATACCAAGCTGATGTATAATGACTGCAGTCCTTTTCCTTCAATAATTTTGATACTGCAATCATGTGGCCACATGGGAAACCAGATATCTGGGGAACACAACAACTGCATGTTTCATTAGACAGATCAACAAAACCATTTTTGTTACCGTCTACAACTTGAAAAGTGTTAGCCCCAACGCCATAAGCCTTCCACGTTTTAGACCCTTCAATCTTTTTAACAATTTTTTGTACCGCGAAAGGAGTCAGTTCGTGTTTATTTTGAATAGCCTCCTTTCGGCGTTCGTAATACCATTGTTGAAGTTTTTGTCTAAAAAATTCAACCAAATGGGTGATTGGAACTTTTCGTGCGTCCTTAGATAAGGCGTTCATTGACTCTGCACTGTTAGATGTCATATAATGATATCGTTTTCCCGAACAGTGTGCTCTTGACCACTTATGAAAACCGATACTCAATAAAGTATTCCTAACCCGTGGTACGGCTGCACACAGTGCGTTAAAACTTTCTTCAAAATCAGACACCCGGTAAGCTTTACAAGTGTTCCACCACAGTGTCTCTATATCCTTCTTTCTGCTTTTTGGTAACTTTAAGTTCATCATCAAATGTCGACAACACAACCCGTGAAAGGCATTAGGATACACCGTCCGAACAGCCAAATCTATTGAGTTGGCTCTGTCAGATATGATCGCCAAATCCGGGTGCTCACCGATACACTCTTTAAGTTTTGATAAGAACCACGTCCAACTCTCACCGTCCTCGGATTTGCCAATACCATATCCAACGGGTAAAATTTGGTTGTTACCATCCATGCCAACAGCAAGGAACAACGTTCCCTTAAACTCACCTTTTAAGTGTGCCGCGTCTATAATAATGACCGGTCTTAAAGACAGAAGAAAACTCCGAATCTAATTAATAAAATGAAAAACAGATAAATTTTAGACTTCAGTAAACCAAAACAACAATAATTTATTTAAGTTGGTATAAAAATAGGTAAAAATATTTTACTGACCGTTGCACCAATGGCAATAAACAGCATTTCAAAACGATTGTCTTCATCAGTTCTAATCTCAGTAACAGTCCCTGGATTTGCATTTCGCAAATTATAGCAATAGAATGGAAGCTCAGAAAACGATTGTTTGCTATTTCCTTGCAAAAGCTCAAGTGCATGACACTTCCCACGCCATGCTTGAGTATATGATATATCAACCTTAAATCTATCTCGAAAATCTTGTACTATCTCGTTTCCACGATAAACACGTCTGGCATCTCGTAATTGGTGCTTCAGTATGTTACCAATTACTTGTGGGTTAGCTTGACGAAGATGGGGATGTGTTTGAGTTTTAGAACATGTGTGGTTGTTGTTAAAAAATGTAACATAAAACGTGCCTGAACTTTGGACAGAACGTGACCTAAATTGCCAATCACAATCATCAACTACACATGAAATTTCGTACCTCGTTTTAGATGACCTATCGACTTTATAGGAAAAACGTTCTGACAAACAAAAATTTCCTAACTGCAATTTCAATTCATCTTTGTTACGGAATACAGAACCTTGAGAAAAAACTGAAGAGGTTTTCGTTAACTCTGAAAACAATTCAGGACTTGGTTTTCCATCAAATTCTTCATTTTCAGCTTTGTCATCATTGAAATTGCCAAAACACCCATATGGTGTGTAATGATCAAAATATTCTAAAGACACATTTAAATCAGGGACTTTTGAATCATTTGAAGGTATCTCATTTAAATGAGCATTACTAGACGAACCCACACCTGGTTCATCGACAACATACAACTTCAATACTTCATAGGGGTTTTGCAAAGCAACTTTAAAAAGAAAAGATACATCACGATCATTAAAAATGTCGATTGCATCATCGAAAGCTGACATTTTATAAGATAACCTTGTAATGTTTGGAATCTCACAAACATCGGAAACTACATTTAAAAAACTAAGATACGGGATATTTGCATCAATTTCAAAACCACGTCTTTTACAGCTACTATCAACAACGTATTCCATTCGACCGTTGACAACTTCCCACCTGCCTCCACTATAGATTATAAAACTAACCATTTTTAAAAACACAACTTTTTTAAGCACTTTGAAAGAAAAATAAGGGATACAACAAAAAATTCAAACTAAATTATTACAAAATTTTCTAATTTTATATCACACGGTTCGTCATTGACGTCAAATCACCGAAAACGTCTCCGGCATTGTACGGCGACCGGCACCGAGTCGGTGCAGAAACAGTACAAAGACGGTAGAGGCAGCCGTCTTTTTCCTACCCGCAACCGTCTCAGAAGACGGTTGCCAACTTTTAAAGCCGTCACCCGGAGACGGCTTTTCAGACATGAAACGGCTCAGAAAGCCGTCTCCCGTGGGATCAGGTATGTTATTTTATTATAAGCCGAGCCGAAGACGGCGTCAACTGAGCCGTTGCTGAAGCGTCTCAGGGACCCCACCGGAGACGGCTTTGCGGCGCTGACAGGTCTCAGGGGACCCACGGGAGCCGGGTCGCAGACATCGGGATCGTAAACGACACGTGTTCGTTTCCTACCGGTTGAAAACTAAAGGAACTCGGAAGCCGGTTCAGCCGTCTTGGAAACCGTGACCCGGCTTTCCAAAGATCCGGGAGAGGGCCATTTACGCAAAACGCACGGTCAACGGGCTATATCGGTCATTTTCCCTCTAATAAATCAGAAGAACTATAAACTTGTATTCTTGTAAAACTTGTACCAAATTATAATTTAAGAACCCAAGTTAGGATAGGAATATAAAAAACTTTCTTATTGAGATAATCTTATAAAAAAAGGAAGAAGAAGAAGAATACAGGGATTATTATTGAACATAAGAATGACGACTTTTACATGGTCAAAGAGTCAAAAAGGTTTTGGAATGAACAAATTATCTTTCAGGAAAATTACTACAATAGGAATTAAACATTCTGACCAAAGTTTTTATTAAAATAGGCATTTTTCTATGAATTTTCAGTTTTGTTTCAAACACCCTTCCTCCAAGTTTGTTCATGTTAGACACTAATCTAACATAAACATACAAGTCGGAAAGTTATCATACGTTAAAATAGTTATGTACATATGTTAATATTGTAAATAATCATTATGTCCTAAGTTTAGAAAGGTTAGAATCGGTTCTATGTTCACACTGGTTCAAGTGACAGTTATGGGTAGTTATAGGAGTCATATCGGTTCATACAAACCGATTCAAGTTGTATATAAGTGTCGAATTATGTCCATTTGTAAATATATGAAAGTTTGTGTTATTTAACCAACTTTTAAATTTCCCTCTAATCTTTTCCCTCTAAATCACATTCAGAGTATTATATGCAAATCAAGCCGATCACAAAAAATGGAATCAGAGCCGAAAGATCCAAGAGCATGTGGGATATTCGATGATGAAAACCGTTCAGTAGAAGAAAATAGTATCGAGACAAAGGACGGTATTGTGACACCGTTATTCTCGAACAATTTTAGTGATTATGAGAATCACAAGATGGAAGCCGTGAGGGCAATCCAAACAGAAGGAAACGAAGAACTTCTTAATGTCAAGTTAGGCCGTTTTCACATCGGATCATCAACAAAGAAGAATGTGTTGGACGTTAAAAGAAAGAAAGGAAAGGCACAACAAGAATTTAATCAGCAAACAAAGAATGAAGACAAAGTCCCCGAATACCCATCCATTATGTGTTGTGCATTCATTATGTGTTGTGGAAAATGTAAGGAACCGTTCCACTTTAGAAGAAATTGTCCAAAGAAAATAGGAAAAACCGAATTCATGGTAAAGGGAACCGAAACTCAAGGATGGAATGATATATGGTTTGCAAGTTTGACTAGAAAACAACATGGCTGTGGAACCAAATCGTTGTTCATGACTCTAGTTAATTCATTTGGGGTAGAAGGATGTCCACAAGGATAGTCAAAGGAGTACTTTAGAGGAAAGAGAAGTGTGTTGATAACAAGTTCGGGACAAATCAACAAAATCAAGAATGTTTATTATGCACCGACATTAAGAAGAAACATGTTGAGTATTGAAGCATTAACACAAGAAGAGTTCGAAATCAACTTTGATGGAGATGTATGTCACATATTCAAGCCTTCGATTGAAAAGCCAAAAGAGATAAAGAAAGTAAAACTCATCACGTGTAGAATTTGCAAAGGAGATGATCACTTTACATTTAAATGTCCACGAAAACAAGAAGAAATGGGCAACAGTGCACAAGATGAACGAAAGGCACAAGAAAGTAAGAGAAATAGGGATTCATCAAGTGATCATGCAAATTTATCAAAGGAAGACAAAAAGAGAGCGTTGTTGTTCAGACATTTCGAAGAATTCTAAATAAAAGAAGATCAAGACGACGCCGAAGTATACATGGAGAAAGGCCGAATCATGTACCCAACAGAAGAATCAAAACTACAAGATTGCATAGTATTCATGGATCTTGTTCATATCGGTACAATGTTGGAAATACACAAAAGAAAGTTTGAATTGGAATTCGAAAAGTTAATTGAATGGTTTGTAAAGGATTTCTTAAAGATTCGAATTCCTGCCCCAATTCCACCAAGAAATATCAATGTCTATCCGATTAGTCTATTAGATTTGTACATGAGGGTGCAAAAAAATCGGTGGATATAACAAAGTTACAAATGAAGATAATTGGGCCGTAATAGGGTTGTCGATGGGATATGGACGTGGGCAGCCAAGCATGATTGAAAAGGAGGAGATCGCAAATACTCTAAGATAGGTTTACGTGAGGTATTTAGAGATGATGGAATGGTACCATCTAAAGTATAAGGACGAGAGTTGGTGGTAGAAGTAGGAGAAGAAGAAAAGAAACATCCAAAGGAAAGAAGGTTCTAAAGAATGAAGACTTGCCACCCAAGAAGCGATCAAGATCCTCAAGTGAAGAATAAAGGGAAACATTAAGGAATTATGTTTATGTTGATTAGGGGGGTGAATGTTAGACACTAATCTAATATAAACATACAAGTCCAAAGTTATCATACGTTAAAATAGTTATGTACATATGTTAATATTGTAAATAATCATTATGTCCTAAGTTTAGAAAGGTTAGAATCGGTTCTATGTTCACACTTGTTCAAGTGACAGTTATGGGTAGTTATAGGAGTCATGTCGGTTCATACAAACCGATTCAAGTTGTATATAAGTGTCGAATTATGTCCATTTGTAAATATATGAAAGTTTGTGTTATTTAACCAACTTTTAAATTTCCCTCTAACCTTTTCCCTCTAAATCACATTCAAAGTATTATATGCAAATCAAGCCGATCACAAACAGTTCAGATCACTGAAACCGAAATTATGTGTGGCTCTTCATTAAAACCAATTCGAACTCTAATATGTATGCTTGTGTTCCGTATAAAAATTGTATTAAATAATGTGTCATCATATGACCATGTTACGATCCTAAGCAAAAATATTTTCCTTTGCGAAAATGACCTGGATTCAATATAGAACCCTCTTTAGCCCCCCCCCCCCCCCCAAAAAAAAAAAAAAAAAAAAACTGAGTCATCCCTAAGTACTAGGATTGGAATGTTTAGTAGTGAAATTGAAGTTCCCAATAGGTTCAAATTATACATCATTTTTGGAATTTGGGTCTCCAAAGTCCAAACACAAGAAACGATCATCATATCATGTTCATCTCTATTTGTCTTAGCAACACCGATGTTTTTCGACAACCACCAACAAACCGTGACCCAAATACACTCAGATTACAAATAGGAGCAACTAAAAGTTTTAGAAAGGCTAACATACAACAAATAAGAGACACGAAAATACATTCATCAAGATAACAGCACTCTTAACATACAACAAAAGGCCAGTACATTTTAAACGTTACATACTAAGTGAAGACAAATTCACACGACTTGTTTTTAGTATAGAGCATTAATGATACCAATTTTGTCATTTGAGACGAACACACGTCCCTAATACAACTATAAGAAACAAAGTTGGGTTCTTTTTCTTGTTTAATAACATGAGGTTCATATAAACATTACCAGTGCTTTTGGACATTCATCCCTTTCTCCATTACATCTACTTCGTCATATACTTCTACACTTTGCAGCTGCTGTTTTCCGTCTAATTCCTTTAGCGTTCCAGAAACAATACGCTTGTTTGGGGATTTGATATGAACCCGTCTACCATAATCAATTAGTGTAGGTCGGGCTAGTTGTCTATTCCCCATTGATAGGCCATTTGGAAGCATTGAAACAACTTCTGACATAACTGGTCTTTTAGAGGCTGGTGTTTGAGTGCACATCAACGCAATCTGAATGATCTTCATCACATGCTCTCTGTGTTCTTTTACATCCATTGTCTCATCAATGAGCATAACATGCTCTTTATTCTCATATAAGTTCCAAGCCTGTTTACACAATATCCAAAGAAAATGTTGCCTTTTTTTAAGATAAATGCAAACATAAAGAAGTGGTGAGATATGTTGGAAAAAGAGCATCTCACGTGTTCCAAGAGGTAATTCATGGATGGTTCATCAGGATTCACGTCCGTACACCTTCGCCCACTGACAATTTCAAGAACCACAATACCAAAGCTATAGGTGTCAACTTTATCGGATAAAAGACCATGAAGTGCGTATTCAGGCGCTGTGTAACCCCTAGTATTGTATTATACGGATAAAGTAAAAGAACAGGATTAGACTCCCTCTAAGAAGCAAATAAAGTCTTCTTCTATAGATTTAACTTACAGTGTCCCAGCAAACTGGGTGCTAATATGACTTTTATCGTCCGGATGAAACCTTGCCAACCCAAAATCCGCTATTTTTGGTTGGAAATCATGATCAAGGAGAATATTGCTAGACTTTATATCTCTATGAACGATTTTGACATGGAATTCATTGTGTAGATGAGCTAGACCCCTTGCTATCCCAAATATTATGTCATATCGCTGTGTCCAATTCAAAGTCCCCTTTCTCACACCTCCATTATGAACGAATTTATTAGCATATAAACTGTTTTTACATGAAGATCCTCATGTGACACATTTTAATCAGTTTTGTAACATCAACTTACCCCATAAAAATCTGTCAAGGCTGCCATTTGGCATGTATTCCAGGACAAGTAGATTAGATACTTCACTCGACCATCCTAGGAGACGGAGTAGATTCCGATGGCGAACATTACTTATGAGCTTAACTTCATTTTCAAATTCTTCGTTTGCTTTTGGCCTGGCATAAAATACTTCAATTTTCTTCACGGCCACAATGTTATCTTCAAGAACTGCCTAGCTATTCGATAAACAGAAGGACATGTTATTGTTCAAATATGAAATGTTTACGTATTTTAAGCAACATAGAGAAAAAGGTTGAATCCTATTACCTTGAATACTTCACCAAAGCCTCCTTTCCCTAAAACATTTTCTTCACTGAAATTATCCGTTGCCAACTGCAGATCTTGGTAACTGTAATTTCTAGCCCCGTTCAATTCGGGTGCATCTACGACATCACATTGTTGACATTGTTAGCAATATGATGAAAATTAACAAAATATTGCATTAAGAAATATATATATGAGGAAATGGTATTTGACATATCCCAAGAGATGAGTCTCATCACACATTTGCAGTCCTGCGACGAGGCGTATGGACCTGATTCATCGCTCAAGACAAGTCAAATACAAGTACCTCTCATACTAAGTTAATCAATGTTTTGCAATCACCTTCTTCATTCTTCTTATACTTCTTCCACCATCGAAACAATAAGCATGAAACAATGGTGATAATAAGAAGACCTACACCACTTGCTACTCCAGCAATTATTGGTACCTTACTTGAGTGCCCTAATATAATGTATATGATCGTATGAAAGTTAGAAAGTCAACAATCATGAAGCGCGCTCGGTGTGAATCAACAAGTTAACAATTAATTATTGGATTGGATACTTAAAGAAACGAAAAAAAATTACAACGAATATCATGAGGCCTGACCTTTTAAGAGATATGTGATATCTATTGTCTCGTTATCATTAAAAAATGGGGTCACTGAATATCTGGCAAAACATGCCATGTTGATAAACCTTGCTTCTGTGCTAGGAAGACAATTAGATAAACTGGTATATGCCACATCAATGCAGTTTTGGCAAACGGCCTTGTTTGTATTTTCTAGGCACTGTGCAACCGCGTACACTGTTGCATTTTCACTTGTGATTTCAGTTATGGATGCTACATATAAGTTACTAGTTTTTGGAGTAGCAACTTTTATATCTGATAACAACCCATTTACATTTTGGCTAAAAATTGCGGTTGGCTGAGGTGCTGACTGATTGCCACATATTCCAAGTGGAGTAACACCCGCATCCTCGACGACATCTGGATTATTGTAGAAGTCATAATAGTTTGTGTACCTTGACAACAAATTACTTGGATCTGTTAGGCATTTTTACCATGTGTGCTGAAATTATAAAAAAATGATTATATTCATAATAACTTGGAGATAACAGTAAAACATACTTGGAAACGCGTAACATAAGATATTATATAGAGGAGAAAAATTCTTTGGAAATGAAAGTAAGAATTAATCAACATTAATATTTTTGCTTTAATATATGCTATTGGAATGTGAGTGCTTTTTTGAAGCAACTACAACCCAAGGGATTACTAAAGAAAGCTTTAAAGTAGAAAACATCAAACAATTTATATGTTAATTGCCTTTCAATAAACAAAAGCAAATCTCTAATCTCACAAATTCAAATAGTTATTGCGGCCAACACTACGGACATTAATGATAACTAGTGTTGTGAGTTTAAAGTTGATCAAAAGATTGTTATGGCATTTCATCAAACTGGTGGCGGGTCAAGAAAGCTTCGATGAATGGGTCTAGAAGTTGTGAATGAACAGAAAAAAATAATATTAATACTGTCAGTTGGAGGGAACTAATCAAGAAGATCGGAGAGATGTCAAAGAACTGGGGAGTACCATCAAACAAGATGAAACCGGATCTTGAATGCTCAACTAAGAGGATTATTATGTCATGTTTGATTAATATGGAAACTCATGTTCAGGAGGATTCAAATGCAGTCATAAGTTTTAGGACTCATAAACACCACTTTAAAGTTGTTATCATCCTAACCAAACTTTAGGGCTGTTTGGCAACCTCTGCGTAATTAAGTGCTAATCCATTAAGGGTCTGATTGGATAAGGAGTTGTTGGTAGCCTCTTAATGAGTCCACTAAGAGGATTATTAAGAAGCTACCTCTGAATCAGTCAGCAATAAGTGTGTTTGGTTCACCAACATAACACATTTGAATCAGCCAGTAACCCTCTTGCCTAATAAGTTTTAAAATGATGTTGAATGCAATGTTATTCATCCACCTGTATTCATAACACTCAGCAAGCCACTCAGGCACCACCTATTCAACTCACCACGACATCCTCCAGACCTCCATCACCAAGTAGCAGGTCGAGCCAAATCATGCCTCTTACTAATTTAGAGTCTCTTACCCAATCATGTCTTATAACGGCTCAACACTTATTGACGTAGAGATTGTCAAACAACCCTTAAGAGACTCTAAACTAGTAAGTGGCCTAACTTGGCTTGACCTGATTAGTTTACGGTGAAGGGGGGTGGTGGTGGGTCGAGTGGGTTGAGTAGGTGGTGTGTGAGTGGTCATGAACAGATGTAAATGAATGAAGGGGTCACTTAACATCATTTTGAAACTTAATGAGTAAGAGGCTTAGTAACTGATTCAGAGGTGTTCAATCAGTGAACCAAACACACTTAATGTTGACTAATTCAGAGCTAGCATTTTAATTGAATCATTAAGAGCTATCAGAGGTGTTCAATCAGTGAACCTAAGCCACTAAGTGATAGTCTTTGGCCATGATACTCTACTCATTGCCTTAGTGTCTCTAACTCTATTAGTCATCCTTCTCTACTGCCTGCCCATCGCCTCGTCATCGGCCACAACATTGTAATTCTTGATAAATATTATGCTATAAATTGTAGCTGATACTTTAGACATAAAAACTTGGACCCAATATTGTCGTTGTCTTTCACTGTGAAATTAAACTAGCTGTCAAAATTGCATGACGTCACTTTGTTTGTAATTATGTCAAACTTTGTCTGCTCGGCTCGGCTTGGTTCAAGACAGTCCCACGATGTGAAATGGCACACTATTCGAGTTATGTGAGAAGGGGGAGAGAGGGGTGGGGGGTGGGGGCTAGACCTATGGGAGAGGAGAGAGGAACTAGGCAGCTAATGTGGAGGCTGGTTTAGGAACGAGATGGCCTTATATCGATTGCTATGTATTTATTAATTTCGAATTGGTAGAGGCACATGCCTCTTAGACAAGAGTTCCCAGGTTCAAATCTCGACAAAGGGAGTAGTTTAAAATAATTTGTGTTAAGGATAATACGTAGAGGTAACATTTGCATTTAAAAATAATGTTTTTTTCAATTTAAGTAATCACATAAAAATAATGTAACTTTTTTTGTCAAAAAAAAAAAAAAAAACTTTGTAACTTTAATTTGGAGACAAAATTGTATACTTGAATGCCTAAAGTCAAACCTAAAACTTCATATATAGTAGATACAAGCGTATTGTATGACTCTACTATCTATGTGAAGCATTATGTGGACCGTTCACAATTGAAGAAAAGTATACCTGAGGAAACAGTTATCGAAGAACGTATAAGCACCCATTCCAGTTGTGCAGTTGTCCAGTTCAGATGCCCCCGTGTCGAAACAAGCCACACACTGAGCTGTAGAGAGGTAGTTTCTGCACTGAGCAACTCCAAATACCGAGCCCCCCTCAGATAAACTCTGCGCTCTTGCATAAAAGACACCATTGCTGGATAATTGTCTTCTTATTTCCATGAGTGTCGAGTTGCGATTGTTGATAAAACTTGAAAGATTTATTGGAGGATTACGGCCACAAAATGATCTGATGGGTATATTAATATTGTTTTCTGTGTCGTTCCACTGTGAAACTCCTGGTTTGATGAGGTATAATACAAGGAACATAGCCAAAACCGCCATCATGCTCATGCTGAAAATTGTTAGCTGTGACACATCAAGATATAGATGAAAAGAAGAGATAGGGAAGGATATAGGTGAACTTGTACTCCTAATGAAAGCATTATAAAATGATCAGGTGATTTGAGCAAACAAAGCATCATGGTATATGTGGACTCAGGTTATGAAATAGTCAAAAGAAAATTGGTATTGTTGACGGATGGTGATTGATATGTAATCGTCAAAAGAAAATTGGTCTTGTTGACGGATGGTGATTGATATGCATGTGCTTGGTTGTCTTGAAAGGGTCATTTACATATTTCCCCCTACTAAGATCATTTATTACATATTTACCAAACTTAAAAAGTCAATTACATATTTCCCCCTCCTAATTAAATATGTAATTAGGAGGCTTAGCAGGGGGAAAATATGTAAAAATTCCGTCTTGAAATGCTCATGTGGGTTTGAACTTTGAAGAGAGAAATCTAGATATGTCATATATAACATTTTAAAATTAAGACAACCTATAAACTTTAACGTTGTGTTCGTAAGTTTACTTTTTTTTTTTGAAAGTTAAACTTCATTAAAACACCAAAACCGAGGGCCTCTCCAAGACGAAGAGACACACACGGATTACATCACATCAATACAACAAGAATTCCATCGTTTCCAATCTACCGTAATCCCTTTAAAACGACTCCTATACCATAAGAAACCCATGGATTTAACTTCTAACACTATTTTTGTAACCTTGACGTCCACGTTATTGAATTGTTTGTCGTTCCTTGATCTCCAGATGCACCAACACGTCAAGATCACCAAACCGTAAATCACTTGTTTCTTGTTGCTCGACCCGTTCACTTGCTTGGCCAATTCCACCACGTCGCTGACAGAGAAAAGAAAACTCTTAGAGATATTACACCACGCGCAAATGGCATCCCACACTCCATTAGCAATAGCGCAAGCCGTAAATAGATGGTCGGAGCTCTCTTCCGCTTCGCTGCAAAAAACACAATTAGTATCCCCAAAGAGAATGTTCCTCCTAGCTAGCGCCACTTTAGTCGGAATACGGTCCATAATCGCCCGCCACATAAACAAGTTACATTTACTCGGAATCCAAGTGCACCAGTTAAAAACTTCAACATTTGCGCTTGTAACTTCCGATAGGAGCCATTTCTTGATTTCCTTAACTGTGAATTCCCCTGCGCCATCGCTGTTCCAGACCCAGCCATCATTTTTCTTCGACAATCGCACCGCTGCAATGCTCCTGTGACAATCTATTAACTCCTGAACTTCGTCATACGAGGCTGGATATCGAGTCCAATTCCACATAACCAATGCCGATCCCGAATCAGTTTGTATACGCTCCTGAATTGTGCACCATTTATTGGCCTCTAGTCGGAAAAGATTGGGAAATAACTCCTTCAGCGGCACTTCTCTAATCCACGGGTCAATCCAAAACTTAATGTCCTCGCCTCTGCCGACCACCCCACGTATCATACTAACAAATTGTTTCCCATTAACCTTAAGTTTAAACCCGGTTTTAACCACTTTAGCCCACGTACCGTACTTAGCGAAACAAAAAAAAATCATTTCTTGTCTTTTCCTTTCCTTTCCTTTCAAATCGTAAGGATAGAATTTGGCCTAAAAATCTTTTCATTTCCTTACAAAAAAATTCAACTTTGGAACATAAATAAGATTTTCTTTCCTTTCATTTCCGTTTTTTTCGTTGAGTGAATTCACGAACATAGTGTAAAATCTCTTAAATTATACATACATATTTGCAATCATAAAATTCAGAAGAATTAAAAACTTGTATTTTGTTTAACTAGTTGTAATCTCCTGTATTACACAGGTTGAATAAATTGCCGTGGTGATAATGTCAGGAGCTTTCACAGTGACCGCCCCATGCCCCATTATACTAAAGTGGCTTTGCTGTTCACAAAAAAAATATTAATAATAATAATAATAAAAAGATAGATAGATTCGAATACAAGTTAAAGCAAGTAAGGTTACATGGGGTTGTCATCACACTATCACCAAACATTCAATCAATTATTATGTGCTACCTCAATTCTTCACATTTTATCACATCTATCACTAGACACATGGGTGATCATCATATCCATTGCTAGCTTTTTTTTACTAAACTATAAACTTAAATAACATTACATAACATAAAACATAACTAGAAATCATAATTAACCAAATGTAATTTAGCCTTAGGGCATGTTTGACTCTCCAACTAACTTATCTACTTATCTCATTTTCCACCTCCTTATCTCCTTAATCAAAAAGTCATAATTTGTAACTTATAACTTAGAGTAAATTACTATTTGCGCCCCTGTGTTTTGGTGGTTTTAACTACTTGAATCCAAAATGAAAATGTTTAACTACTTGAGCACTTCAGTTTTCCAAACATAACCATCTGAGTCCAAAAACCTAACGTCGTCTGAAATCTCAGTTAACTCCCCTCACGTGGGGGGCATTTTTGTCTATTTATACCTTTTTTAATCTCTTTTAATCTATTTTAATTAATATCTTTACCCCTCTTCTCTTCTCAGATTAAAATCCTAAACTTCTCATATTAAAACCCAAACATTCGATTCAAAAATTAACCTGCTATTATTCTATCTCTCTCTCCCTCATCTCTTTTCCTCATCCACCACCACAGCCCCTCCACCGCACCAACCACCCCGATGCACCTCCCACCACTGCCACAACAGATCCTCGACTCCCACCACAACCCACTGCACTTGAACAACTATCGCACTCCAACCATCGCACCACCCACACCATAACACAACCACACCACCTCCACCGCACCACAACCACACAACCTGTTGTCCCACCATCGTTCCTCAACATCAAATATGTTTTATCACAATCAAATCAAATGGGTCATAACACTTCAGACGGTCCATCGTTGTACGTATCTGACGCCAGATCTAGATCGACAGGTAGCCTGAAGTTCATTCAGAGTGTGCTCGACGGTGGTGAGAAGGTCTAAACGGAAATGAAGCATTGTTTTGGTTGTTAGGATTTGGATCTTGCAAATTCCTGTGTTTGTATTGTATGTTTTGCAGAAGAAGGGATTGACGCGTTATTCCTCCTCGTCTATAGTCTGGAAATATGTAATTGGACCAAAGACGATACACATCAAAGTTCAAACTCAGCCCCAATCTCCACCACATCTTCGGTGAATTGGGTGTTTCTAGCGGTGGAGGTTAAGGTGGGAAGGTGTTTTTTTGGTGGTGGAGGTTCTGGTGGGGTGGGGTGGGTGTGGCTGAGATGATGGTGGCCAGAATAGAGAGGGAGAAAGTGTGTCTAGAGAGATAGGGAGGGAGGGAGGGAGAGAAGAGAGAGAGAGAGAGAGAGAGAGAGAGAGAGAGAGAAAGGGGATTGGTTTGGTTTTATGTAATTTTTATTTTTTATTTAAGTTTACATTTTCTTATTTTGTATTTTATTTGTAGGGGTAATTTTGTCTTTTTATTCCAAACTAACAGACTTAATGAATGGCGTTAGTAAATTGGACTCAGATGGTTATGTTTGAAAAACTGAAGTGCTCAAGTAGTTAAACATTTTCATTTTGGATTCAAGTAGTTAAAACCACCAAAATACAGGGACGCAAATATTAATTTACTCTATAAGTTATTTCCATTTCAAGGCACAAAAACTCCTTTTCAAACCATTACCCAAACATTTTTTTCTCCTTATTAACTTTTTGAAAAAGTTATAAGTTATAAGTTGGGCAAATAAGGAGAGAGCCAACATGCCCTTAAAGTCTGTCATGCCGAAACATGGTCAAAATTTTGGCTAAATTAGAAGTATACTCAACTTAAGTAACTTTTTTAGCTTTATCTTCGGTTTGGTTGGGGTCTTCATCCATGATTATTTTAAACATCTTTTCAAAGTGTTCTCACTTAGCTTTGAGATTCAACCACTTGCGTGAGAGTGAATAACAAGTGCGTTGTGTTTCACCGTCTAGGACACCAAACTCGGCTCAAATGTTAGCCTAGCAGCGAGACTGAATAGATGAGCTCATAATTTCGTGTACGCTATTATACGCAATTTTAACGCAGTTACTTCCCCTTCAGTCCAACGCAGCATTGTAGAAATAAGATTTACTTTTTGAGAGCTGAAAATGGTATGATGGTTTGATATTGAGAGAGGAAGTGTAAAAAAAATGGTAGGATTGTGAATGAGGTAAAAAAAGTGCTAGGATTTGTTTATATATTAATGGTAAAAGTGAGTTTTTATTTAAACGGTCATACCATTGCACAAACCCAACAGCTAGTTTCCTCTCTTTCACGCTTTCGATGTATATCCCGAGCAGTGAAAGTTTGTGCCTATCACGGTAGGGGCGGGGTGGTGTTCGCGGTCATCACGACCATCATGGTGGTCTATCGCGAACCACCCCGTATGGCCTTAGTAGAACTTTCTTGTTGTGGTATTGTGATTAAAAAGAAGGCCATGGGGGATCATTATGTGTGCTAAACGGATTGGTGGGTGATCGGTCCAACCCGAACCTGAACCTGGAAATTTTAGACGAACCTGAACAAGGCCAAGACCCAAAAATCGTGTCATACCTATAATACCGAATATTAGCGGGTTGACCCGAACATGATCCGTTCAACCCAATATTTTTACTTTTTCATTTTTTTCGCAGATTTATATATTAAAATAGAAGTTTTACTAAAGGACCGTGCTAATTAAACCCCCCAACTTCTAAATCAACCCCTTAACCCAGGCGCCTCGCTTAGGCCTAAGCGAGGCGCTTGAGAGTTTGATTAACCTTGATTCAACATAAAGCCTGATATTCCCTCGAAATAATTACCCCAGGCGCCTCGCTTTGGCCTAAGCGAGGCGCTTGGTTCCATCAGATTTTGGCTATAAATTCAATCGATTTCATAGTTTTTCATTATAAACTCGTTCGATTTGAATTCTTTGTCCACAAACATATATAACATGTCGTTTTACGACTTAATTTTCGGTGATTCTTACGACTATAATTCATATAATGTCGAGGAGGGTCCGTCATATAATGTCGGGCAGGGTCCGGTATATAATGTCGGGCAGGGTCCGTCATATAATGTTTCGGAGGGTCCGTCATATAATGTTTCGGTGGGTCCGTCATATAATGTCGGGGAGGGTCCGTCTAGTAGTAATGTCGAGGAGGGTCAGTCTGGCATTCGTTACCGTGACAATGCGGTACAACTGGACTTGAATACACAGTGGAAGGACCCGTATGAATTTGAAGACGAGCCTAGTCAACCTGCCTACGGTTATACTTACGACGCTAACCGTGGTGATGACACATCTGAAGAACAAGACTATACGCACTATGAAGACAGCGCTGTCGATGAGAAGCGGGTAGAAGATCAGGAGGAAGGACCTAACCCGATCAACCCTTGGTTCGAGACTAACCGGACATTTTCGACACGCGATGAGTTGATCGATTGGGTACATGATACGGGAATGGCAAATGGTGACGTCATAGTTATAAAAAGATCGAAGAAAAGAGGAGAACATTTCGTGAAGGTATATATTTCAGTCACTGTTGTTTTTAAGTTATTAACAAATGCGTATTTTTTAAATTGTTATTTAAAAAGCAACAATAAACTTAACTTATAAATTAGTTACTAAAAACACGTGTTTTATCGTTGGTCAAGGTGAATTCCCTACGGGTGCACCAGTGGTTTTTGGGCCACACACCTTTAGGATTACGTTTCTCCTTTGCTAAGAGTATTGTTAATTTTTAATTAACAAACTTTTTTATAATTTATTATTTAAAAAAATTATAAAAAAAAACTTATTTTCTAATAAACTTATTTTTGTTAAGGTTGTATTTCAATGCACTCTTGGGGGGGGGAGCATAAGAGTGTGGCTTTGGTGAGGAAGACGGGTAGCAAAAAAATTGGCTGCCCGTTTAAGTTGGCAGGGGTGTTTGAAACTCGGTCACGGGTTTGGAGGTTAAAGGTGAAAAACCCGACGCACAACCACACTCCCTTTGAACACTTAGAGGGTCACCCGTATGCCAGAAGGCTTTCTGTGGATGACAAGCAATTTGTGGGAGAGATGACAGAGAATGATGTTCCCAAGCGTAGCATCTGGAGAATGATGCTTTCAAAGAACCCGGAGAGAAAGACTACCCTGAAAGATATACACAATGCTGCTTAGATGATGAATGCTGGAAAGGGAGTCATTCCCAAAGGTGACATGGAGCACCTCGAATACTTTCTGACGGAGAGAGGATTCACCTACTACACGCGTGCGGATGAAACCACGAAGGCTCTCACGGATATTTTCTTCGTTCACAAACTTTCACATACTATGTGGTGCGCATTCCCGCATGTGCTGATGATTGACGCCACCTACAATACAAACATGTACAATATGGCGTTTGTTCAGGTAGTGGGTATGTCGTCGACAAACCAGTCGTTTTCGATTGCCCATGCGTTTATTTCTTCTGAGAGGATTGGTAACTACACTTGGCTGTTGGAGAGGATAAAGTCTATGTTGGACAGCTGTATGGAGCCGCGAGTGATTGTGACAGACAGGGACCTTGCGCTGATGAACGCGTGTGATGTGGTTTTCCCAAAGGCGTACAAGTATCTATGTCGGTTTCATATCTCGCAGAATATCAACAGGAACAGCAAGAAGGAGTTCACGGATAGGGAGTGGAAGGAATTTGTTCGAATGTTTTGGTGGCTGTGTGACTCTACGACGGAAACCCTATACGAATACAATTTGGGGCAATTTCAGTCATATCTAGAAAAGATGGATCGTCTGGGTAAGTAGTTTTACATAATTACATACGTACTTGTTTACATACACACGCCTGACAAGTTTTGGTTATATTTTTCAGACGTTTTTTCCTATACGAAGAATAACTGGTTGGACCGGTTCCGTCAAAAGTTTGTGTCTGCGTGGACTAACCAAACGCTGAACTTCCGCCAGACCACTACCAACAGAGTTGAGGGCATGCATGCCAAAATTAAAAGTCACCTTCTAGGCAATCGCAACTCGTTGTCGACAATTGTGAGGTCCGTTGATCAAATGGTTGATAAGCAATACAGGGACATTAAAAAAGGTTTTGAAGAAAGCCTAAGAAAAACAATGAACCACCACAAGAGGCAGCCATTGCTTAATAAGTTACTTCGGAAGGTTAGCAAACATGCTATTCAGTTGATATACGAAGAGATCGAACGTCTTCGAACGCCCATGCGCCTTTACAATAACACTTGTGGATGCCAGCTTTATAATAGTTGTGCTTTGCCATGTGCCTGTCGGCTCGAGCAGTTACAACTTAACGGTACTTATTACTATTGTCCATATGATATTACTACATAATTTATTACATGATTTAACTTTATAACATATGTTATTTATTCAGGTGAGGAAATCCATTTGTTATCGATAGACGTGTTCTGGAGGAAGCTTGACTTCAAACCTGCGACGACTGGTTGCGAAGCTATAAATGTAGATAATTTCTGGGCAGAATTAAAGGAAACGGTTGATACGAAACCAGTTTTTACCCAATTAAACTACCTGGACAAATTTGCACAAATCGTCACAGGCAACTACTCCCCCAATAAACCGCCTGTTGTGCAAAAGAAAACCCGTGGTCGTCCAACCAAGAAGCAGCAAGAACACAAGAGAGAACAATCTGCAAGAAAGAGCTTGCATGTGCCTGTTGAAGAAAGTGGGTCCGACGAGGAGTTTGAATTTCCCCGGCACAGCTCTTTCGTACCATCACAGGAGGACCTCCTACGACCTTCCCAGTCCCAGCCATTCCCTCCTTACGAGCTTCACCGTCACAGCTCTTACATACCGTCATCGTCCCAGGGGGGCGGCATTTGGGATAAATTCAATTTCCCGTTGCTTCCGCGGACAAAAAAGTTAGAGAACTTAGTAAGGAAATATGGGGATAGAATTCCATCTGTGTTTCACCCATATATATCTAAAATAACCGATGTGAAACCTGATGGTCATTGCGGTTTTCGAGCGGTAGCTGTGGGGTTAGGCCTAAGTAAAAATGAACATATGTTGGTCCGATCCCAAATGCTACTCGAGTTGCGCAATAACGAAGGCTTGTATAGGTCAATGTTTGATCCGAATGACGAAGGACGTTATAAGCGTCTCTGCGATAGCATTTCTTTTAGAGGGGTGGGAGTAGCCCCAGAAGAGAAGTGGATGACGACGCCAGAAGCGGGATTTATCATTGCACAGAAGTTTGGTTGTGTTTTTCATACACTCGACATTAGAGGTTCTAATACAGTTTTCCCTCTATTTTTAGGCCCAAGTGCTTCTCTACCGCCTATTATGAAGGTAGCAGTTTTGTTCGTGGACCGACATTACGTCAACATAACGCTTGAAGGATCATATCCAATGCCTCCCCCGAATAGAGTTTGGAGTGCTTTTAAAAATGATGGTGGTGAGCAATGGGCAACTATGTTTGAAAATCAAATCAATATGTACAAAGAATTAGTTTTCCCGAAACGGGACACCAATCAAAGTCCCGAAATACAAGATTTAGATTAGATATGTGAAATTTGTAAAAATATTTAAACACTGTTTACGTTCTTAAAAATCGTTTTGGTTATGTTTATGTCTTCTAACGGGCTTGTCGGGTCGGAACAGTACGGTTCGTTAACGTGCCGATCAGGTCGGAACAGTCCGGTTCGTTCACGTGCCGGTCGGGTCGGACTGTTTTGGTTCGTAAACGTGTCGGTCATAATAATAATATTAGTAATAATATTATTATTAATAATACTAATAGTAACAACAACAATAATAATAATAATAATAATAATAATAATAATAATAATAATAATAATAATAGTAATAATAGTAATAATAAGGAAAAATAATAATCGTAATAATCGTTCACGTGCCGGTCGGGTCGAACTGTTTCGGTTTGTAAACGTGTCGGTCATTGTTTTTACTGGCTTGCAATTTATAATTTGGTGTTAGTTCATTTATTATTTATGGGTTTAATATGGACCATATTTATTAGACAATTAAACATTCAAAACAGACAACATATATATATATATATAAACAAAAGATCAACTGCATAACAATAATAATACTAATAATAATTTGTCCATACAAAAAAAAAATACAACTAAAAAAAGTCTACTGCGGCGGTGGTGGTGGGGCCCCCTGTGCTGGTCCACGGTGTGGTGGTGTGCGTAACTGTACCTGCCAATGCGTCGCCATCGCCTGCATCGAGTCGACCGTCCACTCCTGAATATCCCGCAGCTCACCGATGCGGCGATCGATGTCCTCCGCCACGAAACGCGCAGCAGGAGTGAGGTCATCATATATATGGCGGGGGTACTAATAATAATAATAATAATACTAATAATAATAATAATAATAATAATAATAATAATCGTAATAATAATAATAATAATAACAATAATAATAATAATAATAATACTAATAATAATAATAATACTAATAATAATAAAAATAATAATAATAATAATAATAATCGTAATACTAATAATAATAATAATCGTAATAATAATAATAAAAATAATAATAATAATAATACTAATAATAATAATATCAATAATAATAATAATAATACTAATAATAATAATAATAATAATACTAATAATAATCCTAATAATAATACTAATAACAATAATAATAATAATAATAACAATAATAATAATAATAATAACAATAATAATAATAATAATAACAATAATACCAAAGCGTCTCGCCGAGGGCAAAGCGAGACGCTTTGGTCGTCTTCTCCGACGAAGCCCCAACCGGAACCACCCACCTACGACAACCGGAAAAGAAAAGGACGACGAAAAACATACCTTTTTGACGACGGAGAAGCGGCGGAGGAGCGGCGGAGGAAGGGGCCTAGGATGTGGCTTCGGAAGACGGCGGAGGAGGACGGTGGCTGTGTGTGTGTGTGGAGAGAGCCAAGCGAGGCAGATCTGATGCCTCGCTTTGGCTTTTAAACAAAAAATGAGGCGTCTCGCTTAGGCCTAAGCGAGACGCTTCGAATAGTAACCGTCTATCCGAAGCGTCTCGCTTAGGCCTAAGCGAGACGCCTGGTCAGACAAAACGTCTAAGCCAGCCGTCTCGCTTAGGCCTAAGCGAGACGCTTAGGGTAAACGGTTACACTTCGAAGCGTCTCGCTTTGACCTAAGCGAGGCGCCTGGGTATTTTTTTTTTTAAATTGTTTTATTTCATTTAAAATACTTTTGGGTGGTTAAAAATTTTTTTTAATTGATTTCTAACAGTTTTATGTTGTATCCAATCCAAAAAAATTTCGTTCGAATCGTTTCGGTTCGTTTGTTGCGTATTTGTGGATTTCGGTAAAAACATCCGAGTTTGAAGAACATTCATAAATTGTTATATGTCATACACGGACTAAACAGTCGATACCTGTTTTTTTATATTAATTAAAATTTCGCGTGTCTAATCGATATCCTGGTGTTCCGGTCTCTGTTTAACGTGTTTGGGTAGGTTTAATTGTTCGTTTGTGGTTTTCGGTAGAAACATCCGACTTTTAAGAACATCCATAAAACGTTGTACATCATGGACGGACTATACAGTAGACCCCACCGGGACGTGAACGATTATTACGATTATTATTATTATTATTATTATTGTTATTTTTATTATTATTATTATTGTTATTATTATTATTATTATTAATTATTACTATTACTATTATTATTATGACCGACACGTTTACGAACCAAAACAGTGAGACCCGACCGGCACGTGAATGAACCGGACTGTTCCGACCCGACCGGCCCGTTAAGGAACCCAAACAATCCGACCCGACCGGCACGTCAACGAACCGGACTGTTCCGACCCGACCGGCCCGTTAACGAACAGAAACAGTCCGACCCGACCGACACGTGAACGATTATTATTATTATTATTATTATTATTATTGTTATTATTATTATTATTATTATTATTATTATTATTATTATTATTATTATTATTATTATTATTATGACCGACACGTTTACGAACGAAAACAGTCAGTCCCGACCGGCACGTGAACGAACCGGACTGTTCCTACCCGACCGGCCCGTTAACGAACCGAAACCATCCGACCCGACCGGCACGTGAACGAACCGGACTGTTCCGACCCGACCGGCACGTCAACGAACCGGACTGTTCCGACCCGACCGGCCCGTTAACGAACAGAAACAGTCCGACCCGACCGACACGTGAACGATTATTATTATTATTATTATTATTATTTTTATTATTATTATTATTATTGTTATTGTTATTATTATTATTATTATTATTATTATTATTATTATTATTATTATTATTATTATTATTATTATTATTATTAGGGTATTATTATTATTATTATTATGACCGACACGTTTAGGAACGAAAACAGTCAGTCCCGACCGGCACGTGAACGAACCGGACTGTTCCTACCCGACCGGCCCGTTAACGAACCGAAACAATCCGACCCGACCGGCACGTGAACGAACCGGACTGTTCCGACCCGACCGACACGTGAACGATTATTCTTATTATTATTATTATTGTTATTATTATTATTATTATTATTATTATTATTATTATTATTATTATTATGACCGACACGTTTACGAACGAAAACAGTCAGACCCGACCGGCACGTGAACGAACCGGACTGTTCCTACCCGACCGGCCCGTTAACGAACCGAAACAATCCGACCCAACCGGCACGTGAACGAACCGGACTGTTCCGACCCGACCGGCCCGTTAACGAACAGAAACAGTCCGACCCGACTGGAACGTGAACGAACCGGTGATTCTTACGACTATAATTCATATAGGGTTTCATATAATGTCGAGCAGGGTCCGTCATATAATGTCGGGGAGGGTCGGTCTAGTAATGTCGAGGAGGGTCGGTCATATAACATGTCGTTTTACGACTTAATTTTCGGTGATTCTTACGACTATAATTCATATAATGTCGAGGAGGGTCCGTCATATAATGTCGGGCAGGGTCCGTCATATAATGTTTCGGAGGGTCCGTCATATAATGTCGGGGAGGGTCCGTCTAGTAGTAATGTCGAGGAGGGTCAGTCTGGCATTCGTTACCGTGACAATGCGGTACAACTGGACTTGAATACACAGTGGAAGGACCCGTATGAATTTGAAGACGAGCCTAGTCAACCTGCCTACGGTTATACTTACGACGCTAACCGTGGTGATGACACATCTGAAGAACAAGACTATACGCACTATGAAGACAGCGCTGTCGATGAGAAGCGGGTAGAAGATCAGGAGGAAGGACCTAACCCGATCAACCCTTGGTTCGAGACTAACCGGACATTTTCGACACGCGATGTAAAAAGTTACTTAAATTAAATAAAAAAAGTTAAATAAAATAAAAAAACTTCAAAACAAAACACAAAAAACACCCAAAAGGTGTCCAGGTTCATCCCCCCTTAATTCAGGCGCCTCGCGTTGGGCAAAGCGAGGCGCTTGGAACACCTTTTTCCAGACTCCCATACAACCTCGTACTTAGACTGACATTGATTTGACTGAAGCGCCTCGCTTTGGCCTAAGCGAGGCGCTTCAGATGGGAGTTAAAATAGAAAGTTGGGGGGTGCCAGTAGACGGACCCTTACTAAATTTTACACAATTTTAGTTATATAAATGTCAATTTCTCTTTTAAGTTATAGTAATGGCATAAAATACCTAACGAATTTAATTTATAACAAAAAGATATTCTAAAAAATAAAATATAATACGTATGGTTTAAACGGGTCAACCTGCCTGGGTTGACTCAAATCCGTGTAGACTAAACCTAAACTCGCGAATTCCCGTGTTATGAATTCACACTCCTAAGGATCATAATTTAAAATAAGTATTACTTGATGGCTGATGCTTACTTAGTTACTTGGTCAAAGACGCAAAACGGAATTTGGACTTGACCCCAATTTTATTCTCCAAAATCTAGAGGGTCAACATTTACTACGGAGGACGAAGAAAGATATTTTTTTATCAACAAGAAAGTTAATGCAATTATTTGATTAATAAAAAAGAGTACAACATTTTTTACGGTATCAAAGACTTGGTTTAACGAATAAGACTTCAGGTGTCAGACCGGTCTGGAAGGACCCAACCCAAGGCCCAACTTACTACTGAGCCGTCCATCCTAAAGAAAACTACTACTGAGCCGTCCTTCTCATCCACTACCGTTCTGCCGAGTCTTCCGCAATCGGCTAATCGATCATTCGAGCCTACAGTGGATTTTATATGCGTTTAATTGCATATTTAAATTTATTAAATGCTTTGATCTACTATTTTGATTTGTTTTAATGTTTGTAGGTTACGGGGATATAGAACTAAAATGATGCATAAATGAACAAGCATGTACTAGGAATCAACATGCCTTTGTTCTTTTTGCCTTCGATACGTTTGGATCTCTCGCTCCCAATGCTATCAGGTTCTGGATCAAGTGCAAAGAGTCGTTCACAGCAGCTCCTCGACCCTGAGGAACCAAGGGCTCGTGTTTAGCATGATAAGTTTTGCAATTCAAAAAAGGGTAGCAGCGTAACTTGTTGTTCGTTTACCTGCCAACCTCTTGTAATTGGCTTGGCTTTGTTATATGCAAAAGAGTATGTTTACTTATATGTGAATGAAACTCGCATATGCAATAACTTTCATTAGCATAAAATAGATGGAGATATGAATAAAAGAAGATGGTCAGATCCGGTTTTAGATTAAGGCTATGTTTGGCAAAACTAGCTGGTGGCTGGAATCTGTAGCTTTTTAAATATATTTTGGTGTTTGGCAAAGTAGTTGGAGATTTTAATAAAATGTATAAAATGATCAAAATGGGCATTAACTAAAAGCTTGTATGCATATATTTTTATTTTTTTTTATCTATACTATATTATAAAGCATGAGGGAAGGATTCCAACCAAATTTAAGTAATTACAACATATAATGCATATAGTACAATAACTTAATGAAGGTAGTAAATGGTGAAGTTGTCTTTTTAATACCATATTATAAAGCATGGGGGAAGGATTCCAACCAAATTTAAGCAATTACAACATATAATGCATATAGTACAATAACTTAATGAAGGTAGTAAAGGGGTGAAGTTGTCGTTTTACATTAACAATTAAGTTGATTATGAAATAATAAAGTTATTATTGAATGTTCATGTTTTTAACTCCTTTATAAGTTATTAGTGACTATCCATGTTTCTAACTCCTTTATAAGTTATTAGTGACTATCCATGTTCTTAACTCCTTTATCTCAATTATGTCATACCTTCTATTAGAGCCCTATAAATAGTGACCATTGTACTGTTATTATATACATCTCAATTAAACAACTCTCTCATTCCTTATTGTTTTAGAAGACTCATTCTTTGTGTTTGCATAAATATACCGTCTTTAAACATTATTATATACGTATTTTTTTTTCACGCCTAAGCAAAGTAAGGTTTGTTTGCTGCATCTAATTTGTCACCACTCACCAATGCATTTATGTGCATGAAACATACTTCTAAAATATAGCTACACTCTTCTTCACCCGTCGTGCACTCCTCATCATACTCTTTCACCAAACGCATTCTAGACCAATATGCACGCATGGGAGGACTCACACTCAATCTAAGGGGTGCAGGCGTCCACTTTGAAAAAAAATAGAGGAAGGATTCCAACCAAATTTAAGTAATTACAACATATAACGCATATGGTACAAAAACTTAATGAAGGTAGTAAAGGAGTGAAGTTGTCTTTTTACATTAACAATTAAGTTGATTATGAAATAAGAAAGTTATTAGTGACTATTCATGTTTCTAACTCATTTATAAGTTATTAGTGACTATCCATGTTTCTAACTCCTTTATAAGTTATTAGTGACCATCCATGTTCCTAACTCCTTTATCTCAATTAAGCCGTAACTTCTATTAGAGCCATATAAATAGTGGTCATTGTGTTATTATATACATCTCAATGAAACAACTCTCTCATTCTTTATTCTCTTTATAATATTTGGTTTGTTAGTAGGCATTGTCACCGGCTTCTTTCTTCAATTTGTATCTTTATGAGGCCTTATTCTTATCAATATCTTATGGCTAACTTCTACCATGAAAACAATTAATTAACCAAATTCTTTTGTTTCTGCATATTCATAAGGGATCTTGTGTGCGAGAATATTATGGATAATCGTTATGTTGTATTTGGTCGTTCAAAATTTTGTGAAATATATGGTACTAATCTTAAGGTAATCATTTGCTCACCATTAAAACAATACTATTGCAAACATTATGTATTTATGCCCCCAACCAATCCATACTTTGTTGTTCTTATAATCTTTTATACAGTTAATATCTAGGGTTGTATAAAATTTTATATTTAGGAAGTTCATAGAAAAGAAATCGAATAATATTTATAATATATTAGAAACGTATTAGCAAATCTAGAATGTTATATTTATAATTTTGTTCGTTTTATTTAGTTAACAATATATATGATTCAAGATACACAATTTCTTAACAAGGATAGTTAGGAAAGACATTTGTCACCTTCATAGGGGCCATATCATCCAATTCAGCAAAAGTTGAGGTCAATAGGTCATAGAACATGCTGGCTTCTAAAAGCTTCATGGAGAGAAACTAAAAATGCAAAAAGAAGAGAAAAAACTGTACTAAATAATTTTGAAAAATATTTTCTCATCAATAATTCTGAATATTGTTTGTTTATTGTTTTAATTGTTAGTTCCACAATTAAATTACCTCAATTTGATTCTGCAACGATCTAACATAGTTGATTATTACATCCAACATCACTGGCATTCCCATTGTCTATAGCAAATAACTAAATTTAAATGGAGCAAAACAATGATATATTATGAAGATAAATTTTTGTAATTGTCAAAGAACATATGAACAAGTAGAAAAAAAATGTATATATGTATATAAAGATTAACTCATATCTTTATACCTTGTAGCATCCGGGAACCATATCTTGCAAGCGTATTAACTTCTCATTGATTTTTTTCTCTTCTCATTTAATGAAGACATAAATTTTTTGGCCAAAACAATGTTTCAAAGAATGAAATTAGCTTTAAGATTTTGTTTGGGGTTACGAAAAGACTATTAGCATTCAAGAAATTGATTATAATGAAGTATATATGATAATATAGATTAGAGGTTGAAAGGTCTCACATTTAAGATGCATCATAGGTTAGGTTGTATTTTGTGTTTAAGAGTTGGACATAAGGGCATAATTGGGATAAGATTTTAGGATGTGAGGTATTGGATTATATTAAATTTACTAATCTGCTCTCTTAAGTGTCTTAATTGTCACAACTATGCCAATAATACCCTTAATTTTTTTGCTTTAATATGTTGTACATGATGGTTGTTAAGTTGTACAGAAATACAAATTACCATGTTGTACATCACTCTTCCTTAATAAGATAATATTATACTATTATACTATATTATAAAGCATGAGGGAAGGATTCCAACCAAATTTAAGTAATTACAACATATAATGCATATAGTACAATAACTTAATGAAGGTAGTAAAGAGGTGAAGTTGTCTTTTTACATTAACAATTAAGTTGATTATGAAATAATAAAGTTATTATTGAATGTTCATGTTTTTAACTCCTTTATAAGTTATTAGTGACTATCCATGTTTCTAACTCCTTTATAAGTTATTAGTGACTATCCATGTTCTTAACTCCTTTATCTCAATTATGTCATACCTTCTATTAGAGTCCTATAAATAGTGACCATTGTATTGTTATTATATACATCTCAATTAAACAACTTTCTCATTCCTTATTGTTTTAGAAGACTCATTCTTTGTGTTTGCATAAATATACCGTCTTTAAACATTATTATATACGTATTTTTTTCACGCCTAAGCAAAGTAAGGTTTGTTTGCTGCATCTAATATGTCACCACTCACCAATGCATTTATGTGCATGAAACGTGCTTCTAAAATATAGCTACATTCCCCTTCACCCGTCATGCGCTCCTCATCATACTCTTTCACTAACCGCATTCTAGACCAATATGCATGCATGGGAGGACTTACACTCAATCTAAGGGGTGCGGGCGTCCACCTTGAAAAAAAAATTAGAGGAAGAATTCCAACCAAATTTAAGTTATTACAACATATAATGCATATGGTACAATAACTTCATGAAGGTAGTAAAGGAGTGAAGTTGTCTTTTTACATTAACAATTAAGTTGATTATGAAATAAGAAAGTTATAGTGACTATTCATGTTTCTAACTCATTTATAAGTTATTAGTGACTATCCATGTTCTAACTCCTTTATAAGTTATTAGTGACTATCCATGTTCCTAACTCCTTTATCTCAATTATGTCGTACCTTCTATTAGACCCATATAAATAGTGGCCATTGTGTTATTATACACATCTCAATGAAATAACTCTCTCATTCTTTATTCTCTTTATAATATTTGGTTTGTTAGTAGGCATTGTCACCGGCTTATTTCTTCAATTTGTATCTTTATGAGGCCTTATTCTTATCGATATCTTATGGCTAACTTCTACCATGAAAACAATTAATGAACCAATTTCTTTTGTTTCTGCAGATTCATAAGGGATCTTGTGTACGAGAATATTATGGATAATTGTTATGTTGTATTTGGTCATTCAAAATTTTGTGAAATATATGGTACTGATCTTAAGGTAGCATTTGCTCACCATTAAAACAATATTCTTGCAAACATTATGTATTTACGCCCCCAACCAATCCATACTTTGTTGTTCTTATAATCTTTTATACAGTTAATATCTAGGGTTGTATAAAATTTTATATTTAGGAAGTTCATAGAAAAGAAATCGAATAATATCTTGATGCATGGAACTATCGTAGTCGCTCATAAAATTGATAGGTAAGGTACAAAAATTGATAGATAGCGTAGAGTGAGATGGTTTTGTATGTTTGGGTTTGACATGCATGAGAAACATGACCATATTATGGCCAATGTATAGAAAACTCTTAAGGGTTGCCATAAAAAAAGTTTTTGCAATTAAAAACCACAAAGTATCCATATGATCTGAATACAATATATAACATATTACGATTATATAGTGGTATACACAACTGGGTTGTTGGTTGACAAAAGACACTAATTCATTAAATGTCATATATTGTGGACAACAACTTGCATATGGACCGATTAATCAATGTCATATATTTTTTATTATTTAAACCGTCGATGTCATTTAACTATTTATAATAAAATGAGAAATAAACATGGCATAAAATGAGGGAAGCTTACGACGTACTTGTAGAGTAAAATAATAAATGAACTATGCTTATGTTTTGCGAATATGAAAGTTAAAATAAAAAATAGAATGAAAATAAATTCGTAACAATCGAGCATGTAGTTTAAGTTGAATAATTTTGAACGTAAACAATGTCTATGAATTGAGACATAAACATAGCATGGATTGATGGTAGCTTACTACATATTTGTAGAGTAAAACAGTGAATGAACTATGTTTATTTTTTATAAACATGAGTGTTAAAATAAAAAAATGCAAAAAATAAATCAAAAATAAATTTGTAATAATCGAGCCGGTAGTTTAAGTTGAATAATTTTAAACTTAAACAATAAAACTATATCATTCAAAACAATAAACAATAAATCTTTAGTAGTAACTAAAGACGTGGAAGATACAATAGTTTAAATTTTCTCCTTACTTGTGGAAGATACAATGGTTAAATTTTTCTCTCAACCAACGTGGACAATACTTGTACATACATGACTATAAGAGTTACACATAGAGAATTCCTAAAATGCTTTTATCTATATCTATACTATATTATAAAGTATTTAGAAAGGTTACCCATAAAATTTAAAAACAATAATAGGAGATGAGAATTAAACTTCTCTTTTTCCAACCTTACACTACTATATGTTTATCAAAACTTACACGCATATCGAAGTTTGGTCATCGTGTCAAGCCTTCATGGTGAGTCTATAATGTCCTTCTTTGTCTCATGTAAGAGGCAACAAGAACATATGACACGTGCTATACCCTTGTTTGCATTTATCATCACATATTTATTTTTGTTGTTGATTCGTTTTTAGTAAATGATGTGCTCCCACCGCAACGCGCGGGCACCCCACTAGTTATAGAATGGGTATTTGTGTCATTTACTCATAAAAAGCTTGTAGCTAGTAGGAGTTTTTTCTTAAACGCTAGTACTATCTTTTTAATATAGAGATTTTTATCCTAACCTAAAAGCTTAAAGCTCCTTCAACCAAACAAACTTTTTTATTGAGTATGAGTTTTTTCTTAAAAGCTTGAAGTCTATAAAAGCTCTTTGCCAAACATACCCTAAAAGATAAAACAAGATGGATGTTAGCAAGATTTTGATTGCACAAAGAACAAGTGAATTTATCTGCTGATTAGCTATTTAGCTATTAGCTATGCTAGTTAATTTTTTTGTAGTTGGGCTGAATTTTAGTTCTTGGGCTCCATTCAAACGTGAAGGAAAAGAAGACTAAAAGGAATTAGTTGCTGGACTTAATTGGGCCTAGTAGCCGGGCAGCCCAAGACAACTTGAAGTTAATGAAAGTCCTAAAACTACTTCACACCACGTTGGCAATTGAGAAAACGAGACAGGGCAAAAAAACAAACATGATTCAAATTTCAAATTAATAAATAACCCCAAAGTTTGTTGCTGTTCTTTCTATGATATGTAGTATTTGTGTTGGACAATTGAAGAAGAGTTATGATATTGTGACCATTTGATATAGCAGACGTTAATTGTATCGGTGCGGTATCCTTCTCAACCTAACCGTTTTTAAACAGTCACAAATGTTGAAAGTAGTTCAACCTTATAAGTATACAAAATTAGTTCACTCAAGTTACAGAAACAATAATTAACAAAAATGAAACAACATCCTACTTAAATTGAGATCAAGTGAACTTAAAAGTTCAATGCTTAGAACAATTTATTTATTGAGAAACAATGCTTTTGAGTGTGGTATTTTGATTGATTTCATTGGAAATTTAGGATAAGTAGCCTTTACATATTTTTCAGCAAGGCCACACTTATACGCATTTTGTAGTGTATGAATATGCCAAAGAAAATATACAACTTTATTGTTGTGAGGAGATTTATTCAACACATCAATAACTCATGCCTTATGCAGAGGCGGAGTTGGGGGGGGGGGGGGGGGGGGCTGAGGGGTATCAAGCCCCCCCCCCCCCCAATGGCCCAAATTTGTTAAGTTTTTAAGGTAAAAGTTCGATAAAATGTTATCAAGCCCCCTTGTTTTTAAGGTTAAAATTCAATAAAATTGTATCAAGCCCCCCTTAACGCTCACTCCAGTAACCTAAGCCCCCCTTATCATGAAATCCTGGCTCCGCCCCTGGCCTTATGCACTTGTTTTTGATGTTATGTAACGTTCTTTATTAATTCATGCTATATTTATCTAAATTCTAAATGTCGATCGCATCTTAATATTTAGGAGTAGCCGAGTAGGACTCTACTTTGACCAACCGTATCGACCAACCAATTTGACTCGTTTTAACCTTGTAAGTTATAAGGTAGGAAAATAGGGAATGAAATCAAAAGAGGTAACAATGATCTTATTATACATTTTAATACAATTTAAAACATGTAATGTGATTTAAATGAAATTTTAACGGCCTGAAAATTCAACGGTGGAGCCAGTGGCATTGGAAGACAATGATGTCAAGGTTCTATCGACGTCAATCTTCACGTCGTCTTCATGAAAGGTAGATCTTACTGGTGGTATTTGGTCTAGTGATCTATCACTTATAAGTGTAACTACTTCAGACATTGCAGGCCTTGAAGAAACCGGTGACTGAGTACACATCAATGCTATCTCTATGATCTTCTTTGCTTCTTCTTCTCTATATTCACTAGGGTCTAGTGTGTCGTCCACTAGACTCAAATGTGTGCCGCTGTCATATAGATTCCACGCCTACCAAACACAATATATAACATAAACAAAGTTAAAGATAATTAAGGAAGGTTTAACGTATAAACTATAGACAAAATAAACTAGTTATAGAGAGAATTAACCCAAGTATCCGGGATGCTTACATGATCAAGGAGGCTTTGGTTAACCGATTCCTCATCCTTGACATTGTTACACCTCTTCCCACTAATGATTTCAAGGACCACTATACCAAAGCTGTATGTATCTACTTTCTCAGACAATTGCCCATGAATGGCATATTCTGGTGCGACATAACCACTTTCCCTGATAAGATTAATAAATGTTAAACGCCATACCGCACCATCAAAAGACTAGAATATGTAATTAGTAACAAGTTTATGTGTATTAGTTTAAACATACAATGATCCTGGCATTCTTGTGCTGATGTGACTCTTTTCATCTGGCAACAGTCTTATGAACCCAAAATCTGCAATTTTGGGCTGAAGTTCATTATCAAGTAGAATGTTGCTAGGTTTTATATCCCTATGAATGATCCTAACATGGTATTGATCATGTAGATATGCAAGGCCTCTTGCTGTCCCAAAGATTATTTCAATCCTTTGTTTCCAACTTAGATTCCCTGGTTTGTTACCTGTCAGTAAAATGTTTCTTTACTACTAATTACTAGATCGAAAATAGAGATTGTGATAGTTACAACTCCAGTCATTTATATGATGTGTTGACTCACCGTAAAGGAAATTATCAAGGCTACCATTGTCCATGTATTCATGGATAAGAAATAAGAAGGGGCCTTTGCTACAATAGCCAACAAGGCGTATAATATGACGATGATGAACATTACATATGATCTTCAGTTCTTCATCAATTTGTATATTTCCTCTACTAGAGGTCATAACTGTCTTCTTAATTGCAACTGTGTCCCCATTCTTTAGAGTGCCCTGCATTGTATGGCAGTAAACAAATAATGAATTAACAGAAGGTAATGAGCATAGTATCACTATCAATCATATTTAATGCATCAACTATGGAATACTACGCATATAAATTAACTAGCTTTTATCCCGGGAGCGTCCCGGGGTTGAATTATCTAATATGACAACATAATTAATGATTTGCCAAAACATGATTAATGAATATTATTATTATTATTATTATTATTATTATTATTATTATTATTATTATTATCATTATCATCATCATTTATTTTGAACACATCTCTTTAAGTGCCATATAGGATATAAGCCTTTGGAATATTAATATATATAGATATGCAATGTTTATTCATTAGAAAATGCATCACCTACAGTTCTTTACTTAATTTGGAATATGTAATTCAACATTAGTAGTAGTACCTTATACACTTCACCAAACACCCCTCCTCCAAGTTTGTTCTGATCACTAAAATCATTTGTGGCTTTTCTTAAATCATCATAGCTATATCTTGTTGGACCTTGTAGCAAAACGGTTGATCCAGTTGATTTATCTAACCATCAAATAACAAAAACGTAAGAAACGTGCCCAGTAAGATCTCACTCATGAAAAACCAGTCAGGAGGTTGTACATTTGTTATAGAGCCGATGGTGTATATTAAATAATTAAAAAAACACTATATAGAAGTCGACGCATGTTGTGTTTACCTAGTTGGTGACTACTTAAGTTTTTTGACCGGAGTCGCCATAAGAAAAATGCGAGCACCACCAAGAGAAAGCATACACCTCCAACAACTCCACCAATTATGGCCTTCTTGCTTGAATTGTCTATGAAGTTTTAAACATGCAAAACATTCAAATTCAATTAACATCCAACAACAAAATATGTATAAGAGTTTTAGCTCTCACCATCCCAAAGGAGCGGTTTGATGTTAGTTATCTGGTCTTGTCTGAAAAACGGAGTGGTAGAATACTTCATAAAACATCCTCTGTCCATCGACCTCCCCAAAGAACTAGGAAGACAGCCATCTAAAGCAGTATATCTGGTATCCATGCATTCTACACAACCACTTTGACTTATGTTTAGATTGCATTGCCCAATGGCATACACAGTTGCATTACCACCAGCTATTCTCCTCATAGAGGCTGCATAGAAGTTGGATGTTCTTGGGACCGCGATTCTAAGGTCAGATAGTAACGCATTTGCTGTTTTTCTGAACTCTGCTTGTTGAGTCAATGATGATACGTTGTTACATCTTAGCTCGCCAGTCCGAACTTTAACTTCAGCATAGAAGTTATAGTTCTCATACCTATGTCAAACCAATTTCAGTTAGCATCAAATTAATTTCAAACAAAGGCCAGAGCCTATGTTTACAACAAAATTGGCTTTTCCATGTCTGGATGCACATGCAAAAACAGAAGAAATAGCTACTAATAGTGCAAAACAAAACAGTATCACCGACGGTCACATCCAACTACGATACAACTTCCGTCGGTAATCATCTGTCGGAACAATGGAGTGTGTAATCTCATTTACAACATATGACCGAACTGACAACCTTTGTAAAACCACCCAAACTTCTATCCTTGTAATTAGCTACGGTTTACGGCAGTGGCTTCCCTAAAGATTTAGGTGCCCTATCCGAGCCATTCAAAAATATGTCCTTAGATCTTAAGTTTTGAGTTTTAAATGAGTATTTAGGCTTATAAATGAGGTAATAAGTTGTTGAATTTTAAATGAGTTTTCAATGGGTCCACGTTTTAACTTTAAATTGGGTTTTCTATTAAAAAACATACACGCACGCGCGCACACATATATGTATATAAGAATTTTATTAAAAAATGTGTCCCTAAATAAAACAGGCCCTAGTTGTTGATACTCCTAGGCCACCCTAGCCTCCCATGGCCTACAGATTACCGATGTAGTACACATTTGAACATTGTTCCCTCTAAGACTATACGGAGTGGAGAGGGGGGGGGGAGCGCCATGTGGTGACACTTGTGGGACCTATGTGTGGGGTGGGGGGGGGGGGGGGGAATTGTGAGGAGTGGAAGGAGGAAAAAGTGGGTGAAGGAATAATATTATATTGTGTTAAAGTTAAAAAAAACAAAAAAAATCATCCAATGAGAGAGAGCCACATGTCCCACATCCTCCCCCCACACCCGGCAAAAAGTCCCCGCCCCACCTCCCCCCCCCCCTCCTCCACGCCCCTGCGGGACGGTGTTTCCCCCGTGAAGCATCTTCCCGCCCCACTACGTGTACTCTAAAGACGATAAAAAAAGGGAAGTTCCCAACACAATTGCCATGGGTACTAATCCATGTATCGGTCAAACATATTAAGGGAAGATTTCCGTCCGTATAATTCTTCAGTAATTACCAACGGATTATTGACCATATATATTTTCTAATATAATTTTTTTTTTTTAATTTTTTCCATCCGATATTCCTTGGTAATTACCGGTGAATTTTCCGTTGGTGATACTCACTTTTTAGTAGTGCAAGATTAAGTAATAAACAAGATACACAAGTATACGAAAACTAAAATCAAAAAATGATATGCACCTGATGTCACAGTCATCATAAAATATATAACCACCATTTGCAAACCCACAGGTTCTTAACTGAACAGCTGCATAGTCGAAACAAGCCAGACAATCTGCATTCGAGACATAACCCCTGCACGAAGCAAGGCCCCAAACGGAGTCCCCGTTAAGCAACGAGCGTGCAGTTGCATAATGGTTGACAGATAACTTGCGGTGGAGGCTAGAAAGGGTGGTGTTAATGTTTCTTGACAAATACTCTTCATTCATTCCTTTGTATTGACTACAGTAAACCGCAAACAGTGTGCCATTTCTATCATTGGGCTGTGATCTTGCTGGTCTGGATGTGGTTATTATCACCAACAGGACAGTTAGACACCATGACCACAACATAGAACCATGCACCTGCTTCATTTTTTTTATAGTTTGTTTTTCAGATTTCACATTTGTTCTACTATCTCAAGTTATTGAATAAAACAGTGTGATTATGCATAGGAAGTGCATAGGCTTAAATAGGAAAATGGTGTTTAAATTTCGAGTGACTTTTCTACTTGTCTTAAGTGGTCACTAGCGTGTCCAGCAGGCTCATAGAGTCAAAGGTCTCCCGGATCTAACGTATGTGAAGGACTTTAAATAAACAATGGCATATGTTATCAAATTACTAGAAGGGTATCAGTGTGATTAGAAGGGTATCAGTGTGATGCGACGGAAAATACAAACATTGTCAGGGTGTCATGGTTTGGCTGGTTCGGTTATTATCTTCAACTGTAGCCTAAACCGAAGTAATCGGTTAGTCTGTTTTATTAACCAATCGGTTTTCGGTTATTCAGTTCAGTTTATTTGACTAGATTGATGGTTTTTGGTTCGGTTCGCTTAATTTCGATTAGAAGCCAAATCCAAACTTAGGCTTAAGCTTTTTGCTTAGAATTACATGAAACCGAGACATAAATACATTAAATGAAAGTACAATTACATGAAAGAGAGGTATAAATCATGAAATTCGTGAATTGTAGGTATATAAGTTAAAAGTATATGAAATGTTCAATTCGTTTAATTTTGGTTAAGCGAGGGTACAAAAAAACCGATAGCCAATTATTGGTTATTTCGGTTTTTGGTTAATCGATTCTCAATTAATTCAGTTTTTGGTTGATTTTGTTTCGGTTTAATTAATCTGTTTTCAGTTTGGTTTTGGTTAACGATTCAATTATTGTTTACCCTTATACATTATTAATCACGTAAAATATTTATTTTTTTAATTAATAAAATCTATAGAAATATTACACCCAAATAAAAAAGAATAAAATGTTTGTTTTTATGGTACACTTTTTATAAAAAAAAATATTAACATTTATGTCTGTGTAAAAATCGTAGGTAGTTAGTTTGTTTTTTTCAAAAAGAGATAAAGTGAAATTACTAACTAGTAATCAAAATTTGAAAAGAGATGAGAGAATTAAAGTATAATTAAGATAAAAGGATTAAAGTAGAATTACTGAATTACTAATTAAAAGACCAATTTACCCTGGTTTTACTTTATAAATTAAACTATAAAAGTTTTTTTAACTTTTATATTTTAAAACGTTATTCTCAAATGCATTATAATTATAATATAGTATATATTAGCGATAACCTGCAAAACAATATTGTATTTACACATATTATAATATCATTTTGGGTTCATGCGTATACCGGAAAAATCATAAAAATGTGCACGTTAAGAGCATTCACAGCATGTTATGCATATTTATGTGAGAGAAGCATCTATATTTTGATATGCGGTAGTAAATGGTTGTGAGTGAAGGATATAGAGAAGTTACTGTTCATCTCTATATTTGATATGAAACTGTTCATCCTCCATAATTTTTTAATATTTTTGAAAGTGGTTGTGAGTAGAGAAGAGAGAAAAGGTAATGATAAAAGTATAGAATAAATATTATTTAATTGAAAGAAGTGAGAAAAAGTAGTGTTTTTAGAGTAATTATGGAGAAAATATGCAGAAGCTACTGTGAAAGCTCTAACAATAAGAAATAGCAAAATACGCTTTGAATTTTTGTTTCATTAGAAAAGTAGGTAATATGAAAGGATCCATTTAGAGACGAACAAGTAAACAGGACTGGCATATCAATTTTCAGCTATAGAGCCAACACCAAACCTTAAAAGGTACGATTAGTTTACAAATTATAACCAATGACATAATTATACATGTAAAGTCCTGGCTCTATATTAATCGGCATACTAAAGGAATTGATTTTATCTTAACCGGCACAAAGCAACAAAGGTGCTAAATCAGCAAGCACGGTCTCAGGCGCTATAAAATAAGATGAGTCACGAGTCTAATAATCACAGTGTCAGCTTCATTTTTGCTGGCGTGTTAATGGTGTCAACTCTGTCTTAGCCGGGATAGAGAAAGAGCTCTCTCTTTTATTGTGCCTGCAATGATGAAGACGACTTATTTAGTTATTTAACCCACCGCTAAAATATAGCTGACATTTTGCACGTGTAATTATTTGATTAGTTATTTTGTTGACCCATTTTCTTTATATTGTTTTTAAGTGCCAGTTATTAAAAAAAATAAAAAAATTGAACGATCAAGAAAAGTGTGATCATCCGGGTAAAACCAATGGCAAAAGGTCACACATGCCCCCGAATGCAGATGGCGATGGCAATCCAACCCCTATCATTCCAAAGATACCCACCGTCCGAAAGCTCACTATGGTAAAACCCCGACTCAACCTAGCAGTTTTGTGCTCTATGTGAGATTCCAATCCATGACCTCCACGTCGGTTGGTCACAGGGCGACAACTGCAACAACAGAAGAAAGTCATTGTCCTTTACTAGGTTTCGCTTACTTGACGAATTATGATTGATATTGAACGTTTGATAGTTTTCCCTAATTTTAAGTGTCATTGATTATAAATTAGAAAACTTTTCAATACATTTTTCGTATTACTTTTCATTTTATTGAATTAAAAGTTATATTATTCTTACACTTTTTGAAAGTGACATGATGAATAAAGTCGTTGTGAGTCCACGTCTAGGACTCTAAGGTATGGAAGATATTGTTTTCCCATCGGTATACTTTTCCACACAAAGATACAAATTTCATTGAAATTTAGAAGTGTGTACTAAACATAATAACAAATTGATTTATATTACCCTCATACATCATTAAGCGGGTATATACACGGTCTAGTATCTTCGGCCCAAGGTATAGTTAAATACTTTTTGCTTTGAATATTAATTTTGAGAAAATAGCCAAAATCATTTTTGAGGTTTTATCAATTTTGCTAAATCTATCAAAAAATTTTTTTTCTCAACTGGACCACTAAGGTTTCCATTTTGTTGCTAGATCTGTCTATTTAACTAACCCTGTTAAAAACTAACATTAACTAAAAGATATTTTTGACATTTTACATATTTATTTTGATTTCAATTTTTTTTCTTATTTTTGTGAACTTTTAATATTAAAAACATAATAATAATAAATTTTTTTTTTGTGAAACTACCCCAACCCCCACACCTTTCAACGGTCAATCCCCATCATCACCACCGCAACCAGTATTAACTTCACCACCAATCACCATTTTGAAATAAGTCTTTCTTTATGGGCTATAGATATCTTGTGAATCAAAATAAAAATTACACATGAGACCATGTGTAGTGGGGGGCTTTATGGGGCTCCATGTATAAAGCCCCTCACCCTGATTGGTCCACGTGGCTGCTGAGTCAGCATGGAGAGAGAAACTGAAAAAGGGGTGTAGTGGTGGGGCTTTATGTATAAAGCCCCTGAATCTGATTGGTCCACGTGGATTTTATTTTTTTTATTCTTTTAACTCAAAATAAATAAAATAAAAGGTAAATAAATATAAAAAAATTACAAATAATAATAAAAAACACACAATTAATATTAAAAAAAAGTTACAACTAAAATTTAAAAAAAAAAGACAACTAATATTAAAAAAAACGAAACACACTAGAGGTCATATTTTTTCAGGATTTGTTGCCTGTGAAGCATAGCGAGGCGTAGCGCGTCTCCTTCGAGGTCTTCGATCGGTTTCGACAAAAACTCAATGTCTTTTTCCCTCTGCCTCGCCTCTTGGAGCTCGACAAACCTTTTATTCTCCACCACTCTCTGCTGCATCGTCTCCAAACGTCTTTGGCCAAGGTCGCGAATATCTTGAAGTCTACGGTTCATTTCTTCGAAATCATCCTTCAAGCCACCGCCTGCTGCCGAAGACGACTCCCCCTTCCCACCCTTTGCTGATCTTCTACCGGGTGGTCTAGGCATATCATGCTGCTGCTCCTCCTCCTCCTCCTCATCCTCGTCCTCATCAACCAAATTAACATGATCATCTAAACTCACATAGCGAGCATCGGATGACGGCGTATCCGGATCTCGCGTCGAGGAGGAGGTTTTGCTTCGTTTTCCTCCTCCTCCTGATCCTCCTCCTCTCCTGATCCTCCTCCTACCACCCGACCCCATAGCCGGTACCTTAGCCCACTTAGGACTTTTTCTCAACATCTCCCAAATCTTCAAATACGGGAACGGTTGGCGGGTAGCTCTCATCTCGTCCAACGCTCTCGTCAACACACCATCATCACCTTCCCCACTTCCCCTGTTGTCCATACAACGCTGGTAAACCTGAGCAAACGCGTGACATCTATTATTTATGTCCGACCACTTTCCTGATACGGAGTCGTTCTCTCGATACTCCCCTCTACCCATCGCACCAAAAAACAACGCTCGAATCCGAATCCAAAACTCAGGAAGATGTTGATAGTTGGCTACAAAAAAAAAATTTATATGTTTAGAAAAATATAACGAACAATATATATATAAAAAATAAATAATATATATAAAACATAAACAATACATATAAAAAAAATAAATAATATATATGAAACACAAACAATATATATATATAAAAATTTACTTACAAACTAGTGGATCCTCCGATACGTCGAGCCAAGCTCTCGCTAAAGCATATTCCTCGTCTTGGGACCAACGTTCCATTTGTTTTTTTTGACGAGGTTGGGTAGGATCTTTCTTTTTATGCGAGCGTTTCCCGCGCCCGCTCCCACTCCCACGCCCGCGGCCCCCACGTTGAGAACCCTCGGGTTCGTCGGTCTCCACTTGAGTTTCTGGCACGAGCTCGGGTTCCTCTTGAGAACCCTGGCCAAAGTTTGGTGGAGGAAAAAATTGGCCCGGTTGTCCGTAGTTTGGTGGAGGATAAAAGTGACCCTGGAGTAGTTGCGCGTATTGCATTGTGTTCGGGTCAAACTCCGGCCAATTGGGTGGCAGTGGAGTAGTAGTGTTTGGCCTCGAACCCGGGCGACCTGGGACCCCGAATGGTGAACCGTATGGAAACATGTTTGTGTTTTGGTAGGTTTGTGTTGTAGTGTGTGTGTTTTTTAGTTTGTAGTGTTGTAGTGTGTGTGTTTTATAAAAACTTTGTAATATATATATATATATATAAAACACAAAAAAAAAAATTACCGTTCAAAAAAAGAGGTGGGGGCAACGGTCAATTTTTTGACCGTTTTTTTTAAACTCGTGCCACGTGTCCAATTCTGATTGGATGGTTGTTTTCAAGCTCGGCGTTATAAACATGAAGCCCCCACCGGATTTTGATCCATAGCGCCGGGGTGTTCCGGTGTGCAGGGGCGCTATGGAATCAAATTTTGGGCAATAACGCCCCACTACACCCGGTCTGAGTTGTACAACAAACATATAAAGAAAATATTCATAAAGGACCATGGTGCTTCTAGCCCAAGCTTGACCAGCCTTGAGCTCGAGCTCGATTAACTTATAAAAGCTCGAGCTCGGCTCGATTCAAGCTTTGTTTTCAAAGCTCGAGCTCGGCTCGTTGGTAATTTCTCAAGCTCGAACTTGGCTGGAGCTCGACTCGTTTATTATCTATTAATTGATATATTAAATAAAAAATAATATAAATTATAGTTTATTTAGGCTCGTGAGCTTGATAAGTGAAACTCGAGCTCGGGCTCGTTTAATAAACAACTTTAAATGAGTGGTAATTATTATAAAAAAAAATGTTACACTAAGCTCGATAAGGCTCGACGAGCCTAACGAGCTTCACATGTCAGTCTCGAGCTCGGGCTCAATAAATAAACGAGATTTGTTTTAGACTCAAGCTCGGCTCGAGCTCGATAAGGCTCTGCTCGTTTCGAGCTTTTTACCTAGCCGAGCTCGAGTAGCTCGTGAGCGGCTCGACTCGTTTGCACCCCTAACCACCACCCTCCATGCCGTTCACCATCTCCAAAAACCATGACACGTCACCACCCTCCGGGGTCCGTCACCTCCACCAACGAACGCCATCACATATCTACACGACCACGACTATACCACCAACCAACCCCCTTCCAAAACCTGCAACTACCATCTCCATCCACGTTTACACCATCATCGTTCACCCCCTACACCTCTGTCCCCCCACCCACGTTTTACACCAACATGCCACCATAACCCCGCTGAAGATCCAAAAAGTGTCCATACCTGTTATTGAGTGAGAACAAAGACGATCTAATGAAACCTTGTGAGCTTAGTGTCTTGAATGAACTTGCACACGGTAGAAAACCGTTAGGCTCGTCACATATCAGGAGGGAGGGCCTCTGTGTGACCACCCTCCGGCGCGAGAAAAGTATTTGCTTAGAGAGAGAAAGTGTAGTTCGGAGTTTGAAAATTTTTGTATCAATTGTACTTTGTGAGGAATATTTATAGTTGTCAGCAAAGTTGTACTTTACTTCGGACCCCTTGTACTTACCTTCGAAAGTGTTTGACTTCCGAAGGTTATGTATACTTGTTTTGGCTATATTTACGATGGGCGTCATTCGTCCCATTTTAGGCTCCGGCTAGGAGTCTTGGCCGTAGCTTAGTTGGAGCCGCGGTATAAAGTCTTATACCTCTTGATGCCCCCCTCCCCAAGTCCTTAAGTTAATTTTTAAACTGTTAGGACTTGCTCATAGCTCCGACCTTAGTGAGGTGTTGCGCGACACGTGTCGAAGTAGCCATAGGTTCTAACTGATGGGATGTCTATTTGTGACCGTGTATTCTGTTGTCTGATATGATGTCGAGTACGTTTTTCGAGATTAATCCTGACCGTTCGTTTCCCTCGACAGTTGTCAGTCACTTCACCATTTTGAACGGTTCTTTTACCCCTCTATATATATATATTCCTTTCTCCTTTTCTCTTTTACTTTTTTACTCCTCATATCCACTCCTCCTCCCCTGAAAATTTTCCCTAAAAACAGACTTCCTTTTCCTCTCCTCTTTACCTTGGATCTGTGTCCCTATAACCCAATCATCAGGTGCGTTTCGTTCTCCCTTCTTTCTTCTAAGTTTTTTTTCCTATACTCACTCCGAGATGGTGAAACATAATATGAACGTTAGCTACTCAAAACTTACATAGGCACGGTTAGACCGTTTCATTAGTGACTTTAGGATTCCTCGGGACCTTCATCCCACTCTTCCCTTACCCAACACACCCATCTACCCTTTTCCTGAGGGTAAATTTGGTTTCTATACTCGGGTCTGTGATTTTTCCAATTACAGAGTCCCGTTCACCAAATTCTTGATGAAAGTGTTGAAGTTTCATGGGGTTCACTTTTCCCAAGCGAATCCTTTTGGCCTCAGCGGCGTAAGCAATTTCGAGCTTTCTTGTCGTGCTTTAGAAAGGCGAGCAGACCTGAATGTATTAAGTTGTTTCTATAAGTTGAACCAGGTTAGGAACTGTTTTACTTTTGAGAAAAGATGTGACTTGGAGAGTTGCCGTGACAAGCAGACTTTGAGTCTTAAGAACTAGAAGAACGAGTTCTTTTGGTTAGATGACCGATGCTTACCATTGGATATGGAGTGGTGTGATAGGTATGAGTTGACTAAGTGGGACTTGCCAGAGGGCTTTGTGTATAACCACAAACTTTACACTCGTCTTATCAAGCATAAGTCCAATATCCAGAAATATTCGAAGCACGTTTTAGTCCTCGGTTGCATAAGCAAAGCCTGGGATCTTCCGGATAGGTGGCCGGTAATGTTGTATGATGGAGAGGGTGAGTGGAGATTCGAGATATCCATGTGTTGTGTTTATTGTTGTATATGTGTGTGTGTATAGGGGAAGTGTAGGGAGAACACCCCCCCCCCCCCCCAAAATGAAAATACTCTAGTAAACCCATCTTTTGGCCCATGTTGTGCCACATCACCCATTATATTATAATACTCTATAATATTCAAAGGGGCACAATAGACATTTCCACTATCCCCTTCTCTCTCTCCCTATATATATAGTTTCCCTCGTTTCTCTCTCTTCATTTGGTTTTTCAAATTCAATTCAGATCATACATCCTCTCTCTATCTCTCTCTAGAACCACGACCACCACAACAACAACCACCATGACTCGTCTCCTTCACTGAAACCACCACCACGACAGAATAGATAGAAACTACCAGAATAGATAGTAATAGCATTAATGAATTTTGTCTTTTTCCTCTTTTTTTACAACATTTATATGTATATATATACGTATAGTTCAATTAGGATTAACAAGATGGTGTTGTGGTGGAGTGGTTTGTGGTGCATGTTTGGACTTTGAGGTCTTGGGTTCGAAACCCATTTGAGTCTTTTTTTACAACAATTATATATATATATATATATATATATATATATACATATAATTCAATAAGAATTAACAAAATGGGATAGTGGTGGAGTGGTTTGTGGTGCATGTGTGTGCTTTGAGGTGTTGGGTTCGAAACCCATTTGTTTTTTTTCCAACAATTATTTATGTATAAATACATATGTTTCAATAATAATTAACAAAGTGGGTTAGTGATGGAGTGGTTTGTGGTGCATGTGTATGCTTTTAGGTCTTAGGTTCGAAACCCGTTTCAAACATGAGATTTTTATTTTTTTTTCCAACACTTATTTATTTATAAATACATATGATTCGATAGTAATTAACTAAATGGCTTGGTGGTAGAGTGGTTTGTGGTGCATTTGTGTTGTTTCATAATAGGTCACAACATGGGTTGGTGGTAGAGTGGTTTAAGGCGCGCTTTCCCCTAGTTTAATGTATTGAAGTTGTTTTAATTCGTTAACGTTTTGTCGATTTAGTTAGGACGATACTCTTTTAGTAGGTTTGCTATACTATTGTGGTTAATTTCTGCAAGTTTATAAATCTTCTCGTGTATTTTTAACTAATTTAAAACCTCAATTTGATATTAGGTAGTATGCAGACGAATATTTCAATTTTTTTAAAGACAACGACCATCAAACATTGAACTATCATCGTCAACTAGTAAGCCCTTGAAAATAGATTTCCATAATCTTCCATGTGATCCCCCCGAAACCAATTTCATCTTATCACCCTTGTAAAAAAGATGAAATTAGAGGAGCACATTTACTTAGAGGTCCATGTCAACCTAAAGGGAAACCGAGGTATGTTTTTTATCCTTAAAGACAATCGTATTTATATTAAGTGCTTTAAATTTCTAATAACAGTGTTATTCATTATTGTATCGTAATTTTATTATGAAATGAACCTTATCCGACCAGAACCGTCAAACCGACCTGAAATTTTTATGTTTGATCATATGATATTGAAACACCAAAAAAGGAACCCATGAAAAAAAATTCTTCTGAATCCACCACTGATTTTATTTTACTCCCTAGTTGTAATCTGTACTTCCACTATATAACTATACCACATGGTATTAGACATTCTAAGTGAATAAAACACACTTATTCCTTATCTCATAATCGTTGTATCAACAATTACTTTTTTTTTTTTTGAACATTGACTTTCATTAAACACAAGGGGAAGTCCTCAAAACAAGGACTAACACCCAAAAACTATAACATGTACAAGGGATTAATACACCAATCCTCCTAACGGAGCTCTTTGAAATGGGACCTATTCTTTAACCACAAAAACGAAGTAGATTTTATACTACCAATCAAACAATTAACCTTAGGTTCCAGCTTGTTAAAGGTCTTGTCGTTACGAGCTTTCCAAATCATCCATAGTACCACCAAAATAATACCGTGAACGATTTTCTTTCCCCATTTACCACCGGGCGCATGTTTGTATAATAAGAGGAGGTCTCTCGTGTATGAAACAGAGACTGTATACAGACCGCACCATTTCCAAATACTAGACCACACGCCATATGAAAATCCACAACAAGAGAAAATGTGATCCGAAGTTTCAAGGTCTACTTCACAAAGCTTACATCGGTCATTGGGGACAAACACATTCCTTTTACTAAGAGCTTCCATCGTCGGGATCCTGTCCATTTCTGCCCTCCAAGCGAAAACATGACATTTTAATGGGATCCATGCTACCCATTTTAGCTTGAAACAACCAGTGATAGCCGAATGCTCCTTCACCTTTTTCTTAACTTCTGCAACAGTGAAAAAAGGGGATCCGGCCCAAACCCAAGAGTCCTTAGCATTCGACAGGCTGACCTGGCCCAGCAGTGCTGATAGCTCGTTCCATTCTTGGACCTCTAGAATACCCATGGTCCGAGAATAATCCACTGGATACCAGATTTCGTTGATACGGCAATTGCTAACCAGCTCTCTTTTGGTCTTTGAAACTCGATAAAGAAGAGGGAACTTAGTCATGAGGGGAACATCTAACAACCAAGCATCCTCCCAAAACCGAAGGCTAGTACCATCGCCTAACTTTCCTTGCAAGAGCTCAAGAAAAAATTTGTCCCCACATTTAAACTTTTCACAATTCTTAACTATCACTGGCCAACAACCACTCTTGCCTGAAACCCGAGGGAGACCGGACCAGCGGTGTCTGCCATGATGGCAAGCCAAAATGATGAATTTTCACAAAGCCCCTTCCTCCACTTTAAAACGCCACGCCCATTTTGAAAGTAAAGCATCATTGACGTCTTTTAAACGACTAATCCCCTTCCTCCCAAGAAACCCAATGGATCTTATTTTTCTCACTCGTTGCCGACCAAAGGAAGCGTTTCATAAGGCTTTCTAGCTTGTTTATCACTCCAACCGGGGCCTTATATAAAGAAAAGAAATAAATAGGGAGACTTTGAAGAACCGATTTAAGTAAAGTAAGCCTCCCACCAATTGAAAGGAGTCTAGCCTTCCAAGAAGAAAGTCTAGACTCGAAAACTTCAACAATCTTCCGCCAATTATTGATTATATTCATATTAGCCCCGACCAACACTCCCAAGTAATCAAATGGGAAGGATCCCACTCGACATCCCACGTCTACAGCTAAGTTAACCACCTCTTCATCCGCCACCCCCCGTACCATAAAGAAAAGACTTGTTGATGTTTATCTTGAGACCCGAACAAAGGTGGAAAATCCTAAGGATCCTCGCCGTTGTCAAGATATTCCAGCGAACATGGTGGATGTGCTTACTGTTCCATTCACCAAAGAAGAAGTCAAATATGCGGTTTTTGAATGTGGTAAGGATAAAGCCCCGGGCCCGGACGGGTTTAACTTTAACTTTGTGCGTCACTTTTGGTACTTGCTTGAAGAAGATTTTATGAAGATTTTTACAGAATTCTTCGAGACGGGTACGATCAACAAAGGGTGTGGGTCCTCTTTTATTACGCTTGTTCCTAAGGTTAAGAATCCTCTCGGTCTAAAAGACTTTAGACCTATTACCTTGGTGGGTATTATCAGTAAAACTATTTCTAAAGTGTTGTCTGTTAGACTCAAGAAGGTGATTGGCATTATTATCTCTGAAAATCAATCGGGTTTTCTTAGCGAGAGGAATATTCTAGACGGTCCCCCTCATGGTTAACGAAATCTTGTCTTGGTGTAAAAGGAGGCTAGAAAGTGTTTTCTTTATGAAGATTGATTTTGAAAAGACGTATGATAACGTCAATTGGTCTTTTCTATTATCTATCATGGAGCAAATGGGATTTCCGGATAAGTGGCGATTGTGGATTAAGGGTATTTTGGTTTCCGCTAGATCGGCAGTCTTAGTAAACGGGTCACCAACTTTCGAGTTTCAATGCTTTAAAGGGGTTCGCCAAGGTGACCCGATCTCGCCATTCCTATTCTTGATTGCTATGGAAGCGTTGACTTGTTTGTTTAACAAAGCTGTCAAGTTAGGTGTTTTTGAAGGGGTTTCTTTATCTAATAAAGGGCCGATTATCTCGCATTTATTCTTCGCGGATGATGCACTCTTGATGGAAAATTGGTCTATCAACAATTACTTTTCCATATAAATGATCGCACTTATTGTTGATGTTTGGTTTTCATTTACATACATAATATGAAATTTTCTAAGGGCATACGTAATATCTTGGAACGGGTCAGTCGTCAGTCGTCGGGGGTAGGGGGTTTATTATTTATTGTTGTCCCCATCGATATCGTTTAGACATGAAGATACTAATTTCATAGAAATTTTGGTATAGTAGACACTAGACAGATTAAGATATTGATTTACGTCGTTTATGTCATCCTTGCATTGACTATCATTATGTGGACTACAACGGTCAATAAGGGTTAACAGTTATTAATATTAAAATTTTTTTGGAAGGAGTTATTAATATATTAAATACATTACATGTACAACAACGGTCAATAAGGGTTAACAGTTATTAATTAAATACATTACTAGATATGGTTGTCACTCTGGCAGGTGGTCCACCGATCACATTTGTTGTTAAGATCGGTCATTTTCCGCTGGAGTCTCTCGATTGCAGTCGTTTTTGCCGACTTGTTGGTTGAAGTCATCTAACACACGGTCCCAGAACCGTGTGTCCCTCCCTCCCAGCCTTGGCGGCGTTGGTGTTGCAAAGCGGGATCGTTTTGTGTGTCTTTAACCCATAAAACCAGAGCCATTTCTTCTTCTTCGGTCCAGCGCGTCTTTTTGAAGGGTGTGGGTGTGGGTTTTCTGTGAAGTGAAGTGTGTTTTCACCACCGTGGTATGGTGGTTTATATACAAAAATTTCTCAACCGTCTTGCATGTGTAATTCAATTTTTTGACCGTTTGATGAGAACGGTTTTAATGCACTTAATTTTTTTTTTACTGTGTTGGTGGGACAGTTATGAAAACTTAAATAAAAATCTGACTGTTTTGTGGTAAATAATATAACCGTGTGAATTTTTTTTAAAAAAAAGTTTAGATTTGTATTTAAATGAAAATAAATAAAAAAAGCAGTGGAGTGTTGCCTTTAAAATTGTGTTTAAGTAAAGTGAATGAGTGAAATGATGTGGTATTGCAGGATTGATTAAAATCAGTGAAGTGAAAAAAAATAGTGAAGAACCCCCCTAAGACTGTCCGTTATGGCTAGAGGTGAGGCATGGCTCTATCCTCTCATATTGCGCCATGTTAGCGCCTAGTTGGCAGAGTGATAAAGTTGGTGGTCGCTCACCTGATGGTGTTGTGGCTAGAGGTGAGCAGCAGCTTTATCTAGTTTATTTAAGCATTAACAAAAAATATAAAAAACATTATATTACATAAAATTAAAACTTCATAAAAATAATAGGTCATAAACTAATAAAAACTAATAAAAGAACAAGTAATAGAGTAAAATGAAAAGGTAAAAAAATATAAAATAAAAAAGAATAAGTTTAAAAAAATGTTAGTGCACTTCGTGTATGTCCCCAGCTAGTGATCAGTCCGCAATAGTCGTAGGTATGATTATATAGCGTTTTAGACGTTTTAGGATTGCATTATAGTGTTTATATAGGCATAGGGGTACTTTGGTAAGTTGTAAAACTTCATACACGTCCCACCATCTTCATACACGTACCAGGAACGTGTATGAGTGACGTGTATGAAAGCCCCCTATATATACCCCTTGCCTTAGTTATTTTGTAAGACTTTTGCTCATTTCCTTACAAGTGCAGCCATTTGTGTGTGTTTTTGTGTGTGTGCCCTCTCTCATATTATTATTATTATTATTATTATTATTATTATTATTATTATTATTATTATTATTATTATTATTATTATTATTATTATTATTATTATTATTATCATCTTATCTATAAATACTCACCTATAACAACTAACCGGATCGTTGATTCCGCACTCGATCCGATACGCGCGCGATACTAATTCTTGTTAGATCGATCCTAAAAAAAAGATAAACTTCAATAATATAATAAAAACAAAGGTGCTTGTCATCTTCTTCACTATAAAGTTTCCCCAACAAACAGTCTTCTTCTTCTTCACTTGCTCTCGCCGGACAAAAAACAAATAGAAAAAATATGCAGACACCCATGTTCATCCTCCATTTTCTTAAAACACCAAAAATACAGCAAAAAAAAACAAAAACAAAAAAAAACTAATTTCTCCTCGCTAGCTAACGGGATCCGGCTCATGTCTGCTCGCTCGCGCGGTCGTTGACGTGTAGGTGATGTGGTTTCGGCGATCCACGTGACTCGCAAGGTCATTCGCACAGATCCGATCGCGCACCACAACAGATGTGACATCCGTCACCTCCATCTTTAATCAATTGTCAAATTTAGTCCCTATACTTTTCAACGTTTTCAAATTTATTAAAACGTGAGTTACATTTAAATCTTTAATTTAAACGTGAAAAGTTTTTCAAAAGTTTGGGAAATATCAATTTTTTTATTCAGTTTGTTTTTAAATAAAAACATAAGTTTATTAAATAAATTGATAAAAAGCTTAAATTTATAAAGTTTTCAAAACATTTTGGTTAATTTATCTTAACTTGGTTAGTGTATTATAAAGGAAACTTAACTGAAATCACAATAAACTTAACCAAGATAAACTCTAGGGACCTGTTCTGCCAAATATCAAAACTTTTAAAAAAACTGGCCATCCCTCCTCCTACCTTCCTCGTTTTTCCAGCGAGGAGATTTCCGGCCACCGGAATTCTTCCGGTCAATCCAAAAATCGGGTTTTATAGCATTGTAACTCGTCGAAAGGTACCCAAAACGTTTCTCCATAAATTCGTAGTTGAATGGCACCATTGTAACGCATTTAAACGTATTAAAACCGTGTGTTAATTCGTGATTACTAGGTGTAACCGGCGAGTTTTAAAAGCACAACCAAACGCTCGAAGTTTCTTAATAATGCTATAAATTGAACACTTATAATCGTTCCCTAACCTTTACTCGATTAAAACCCACAAACAAACATCTCAAATAGTAACCTACAAGCTCTAAAATCGGCCTTCTTATTTGCGGACCTTCTTGACATTTTTCGAACCCAAATCGTCAATGTAAGAGCTTCTTCTTTGTGTCGTTTTAATCTTTATGTCGTGTTCTTTGAAAGCCCTATTGTTTCGGGGCATAATCTTGTCTGAATCAGATTTATTAACTTGAGGTTAGGGTTAGGGTTCTCGGCTTGTTCATTTGGGGAAGAAGATGAGTATAGAAGTTTATGTTTAAATAATATTATGAAGTCGAAGTCTTACCATAACAGTCACATGGTAAAGTGGTTTTGTGTGTGAGATTGTACAGAACCCACCTGGGTTCGATCCTCAGCATCCACACATTATACTTCTGTTTTTTTTTTCGTTTTACTTATTTTAAAATTTGTATTATGTGTTTAAAATTTAGAATATTCATAATAATTTCATTTTTGATCCAAAAATTATGAAAATTTAGTTGTAACATCTTGACACCATAAAGAAAATTATCACACTTTTATTTTCTGGAAAATGTCTTATTTTTATTGAATTAATTTGTTTTAATCATATTTAATTGATTAAAAATTTATTTTTAATGATTTTTATCTCAAATTTTTTGATAAATTATTTCTAATCATCATGAACTGAAATAAAATTATTGGTTTAGAAAACATTTATTTTTTTATTGATTTTCCTATTTTTTAATTATTTAAACATGATTTAAATTCATTAAATCAGTTTTAAATGCAAATAAATGGAGAAAATTTATGAGGAAATTATTTACATCAGAAAGCATTCATTTTCTATAAAAATAATATTTTTGGATCATGTCTTATATTTTTAGACTTATTTATGTTTAATTAGACATAATTAATCATTTAATTATTTATACTATTTAACATCTATTTTATAAATAATTTTCTTATGTTTGAAAGTATTAATTCTCATTTGTTTGGATCATTGTGTAACTCATGATTATTTAATCAAATATTTATGATTATTGTATTTATTTACAATAATTTAATTAAAGTAATTAACTAAATTATTTTGTCTTAACTATTCAAAACATATTTTTATCTAAATATTCAATTGTTAATAATTATATTACCCAAACCACATTTACAAACTTTGATATACTATTTTTTATATACAACTTTTACATTAATTCAATTTATCATAGAAACTCTAATTCCCCAAATCGCCGGATTGCATTAGTCATGGCGTATAAAGAAACTTTTATTATTTCAATCAAGTGGGCTGGACAATATGTTTCATATGTGTCCATTAATTTAAGTAAAATGATTTGTGGATAACATACATTTGTGCCGATAGATTATTGGTATTTAGATTACATTACGATCACTAATAGAATTCTTTGAAGAACCCACAAGAATCCTCCTATCTTGATTGTGAACAAAAGTTGGCCTTGTTAAACTTCTTTTCCCTAATGATTGGCCATCTTGAAGCATTAAAAGCACTTCAGCCATGGTTGGTCTTTTCGAAACGGGTGATTGAGTGCACAACAAAGCAATCTCAATGATCTTCATCACATGTTCTTGTTCATGTTGATTCAAGTCCAATGTCTCGTCAATGAACTTTATATGTATTTTCTTCTCGTACAACTTCCATGCCTGGTACCAAAGCAAAACAAACCTTATGAAGGCCAGGTTCAAAAAAAAAAAAAAGATAAAAGATAAAATTTGATAAATTACATGCAAGCTTCTAATCTTTCATAGGTCAAATAAATTATTTTTCTATTATGAGAGAGTTGGAAAGCAGTTAAAAACAATTTCCACCTTCTTCATTTGTTATATGTTTAGTTTTCAATATGGTTTTACATTGTTTTCCTTTGTTTTTTTGGGGTTTTTTTGTTGGTCTTTGATCGTACAACATACGCACATTTTTTGTGTTTCAAATTTGATGTTAAATTATTATTAAAAGACAAAATTACAAAAAACACTCTTTATGTTTAGCTAAAATTGCAGGTTCCAACCTTTATGTTCCATTTGCACCCAAATCAACCTTTACCTATTGATTTTACTACCGGTTCCAACCTTTGTGACTAACTCCGTTAATTTTCCTAGTTAAGTCCCCTCACGTGCAAGTCACGTGAGGGCAGTTTGGTCTTTTCACCTCATTTTAAAATCTAAATACTAAATAAAAAAAATAAAATAGTTTAATATATTGTGTTGTGGGTCCCATCTTCTTCTTATTATTATTATAAAAAAAACAAAACTATATTAGAAATTATATTATATAACCTCTCTCTCTCTATCTGTCTGTACACAATAAGCAGCCACCATCCACCCCCCCCCCCCCCCAAAAAAAAAAAAAAATACTCTCAAGTCTCACCGCCACCTGCCACCACTCTCAACACCACACTGCCACAACTAAAGAACCCCTTGCAAACACTAAACACCCCATTGTCACTTCAACCACCACCACGACGCAACCACCGTCTCTTAATCGAACAAACAAAGGTACCTCTGATGGTGAAGAGCATCAAGTGCATCTATCAGTTCCTTGTTTTTCTTTCTAACCACAACCAACAACAATTATTTCTAGCCATTAATGGTGACAGGAAGGGGCTGGTCGACAAGGATCTGGGTTGGGCAATGGAAACCTGATCAAGATTGCTTACACACAACACTACTCAAGTGTTTTACCTCTCTTTCCATACCCTCCTCTTCCGTTGCATCTTCATACTCTTTTATTACTCTTTCTTTCACTGTATAGTGTATTTTGTTCTTAACAGCCATCCAATCTTTGATTCTTTTCAAACACAAACACTATGTTTTAAACCCCTCAATTTCATATCTTTTTTATTCAATCTTAGTTCTTGCATAAATTCTCCCTATCTTTGGTGCTAAATTCTTTGGATTTTCTTTTGTCGAAGAGGTACGTTCAAGATTTGGTTTCTTGATTAAAGTTTTGATTTTTATTGTGTTTTGTTTGATAGGTGTTTGTTGAAATCTGTTTTTTGATTTGGGTTTCTTGGTTAATGGTGGCCGTGAGAGGTCAAGGGTTAGGGTTAGGGTTGGGTGGAGTGGAGGTCGATGTGGTTGCAGGTCTGGTTTAGATATGTTGAAGAAGATGGGTTTTGAGAGGTTGATGAAAGAGGTGAAATGACGAATATACCCTCACGTAACTTTCACATGAGGGGACTTAACCAGGATACTTAACGGAGTTAGTCATAAAAGTTGAAACCTGTAGTAAAATCAATAGGTAAAGGTTGATTTGGTTACAAATGGAACATAAAGGTTGGAACCTGCAATTTTAGCTAAACATAAAGGGTGTTTTCTGTAATTTTGCCTTACTAAAATTTACAAATTAAAACAGTAGATAGTTTAAAGGTGGCAACTCACATGTTCTAGGAGGTATTCCATGGATGGTTTATCAGAGTTCATGTCGGTACACCTTCGGCCACTAATGATTTCCAGAACCACGATACCAAAGCTGTAAGTATCAACCTTATCTGATAAAGTACCACGGAGTACATATTCTGGTGCAGCGTATCCTCTGCAATATGGATTATTGTATTCTAAAAATAAAAAAATTGATGAAACAGTGAAGCATAAATCTATGCCAAATAATCAAACTTACAATGTCCCGGCAAACTTGGTATTAACATGAGTTTCATCTTCTGGATGTAATCTTGCCAGCCCAAAATCTGCTATTTTGGCTTTAAAATCATGGCCTAGTAGAATGTTGCTTGATTTGATGTCTCTATGAATGATTTTGATATGGAATTCATTGTGTAGATGAACAAGACCCTTAGCTATCCCAACTATTATTTCATATCGTTGGTTCCAATTCAGTGTACCCCTTTGTGCACCTGTATCATGAACATAGTTACGTTACTATCATACGAACGTTCCCAAAAAGAAGGATTTCATTTTAATGATAATCTATAGTTTCGCAAATCTAGCATACCCCATAAGAACCTGTCAAGACTTCCATTAGGCATATATTCTAGGACTAGAAGTAGATCCGATCCTTCACTGGACCATCCAAGGAGACGTAGAAGATTTCGATGATGAACATTGCCTATCAATTTAACTTCATTTTCAAAGTCTACTTTTGCTTTCGCATTTTGTATTTGAAGTTTCTTCACAGCCACAACATTCTTATCATCAATGATTGCCTATTCTACCATAAACATACGTGAAAAATTTTTGTTAATTTTTTAGTAGTGAATATTAAAAAAAATATTCAATTGGCAGTGTTTTTACACAACATCTTTTTAGTACAGGGAAAATATTGTTCTTCATTTTGCACTTAAGATAATGAACATGTTGACTTATAACCTCCAAAAAATAATTTGAAATGTTGATCTATCTAGACGTGGTAAGTTAGAATACCAAATTTAGGAACTATTGTGCATTACCAAGTAAAAAACATGGGTGTCTTATTTCATGTCATTATGGAAGAAAACTAAGGAGCTGTTTGGTAAGCCTCTTAATGAGGCTCTGAACCATTCAGCGCGTTTGTTTCAGCTTCTGAATAGAATGGTTAAAGCTGAACCATTAAGATTTGAGATGTTGCTAAACCGTTAAACACTGAACTAGGCTGAACTTTAATGAGGCTCTCTAACTAATGTGGGACAAGAAAACTAACCATTAAAGCACTTAACCATTCAGACCTCTTAACCATTGAGACATCTTAATGATTCAACACTTAATCAACCAAACAGCCCCTTATTGAGTATTTGATTAGTTTAAAAAAAAATTCTTTTTCTTAAAGTTGTTTTTGTCAAGAAACGTGTTCATTAACAAAGTGTCCAATGTCATATAATAGGGATCCAATATGAATTACAAGCCTTTGTTACCTTGAACACTTCACCATAGCCTCCTTTCCCAAGAATATTTTCTTCACTGAAATTACAGGTTGCCAACTGTAGATCTTTGTAATTGTAATTTAGTGTTTGTTGCAAATCATCTGCGTGTAAGAGATAACAAGATCCACATATAAATGTATTAGTATTATGAAAATAAATAAATAATTCTATTAGAAATATATTGGAAAGACCAGCATGTTAAAATTCCACATGACAAATATATGGGCACACCCAAACAGATAAACAATCACCTTGTTCAGACTTAGAATTCTTCTTTAGCCGATACAATAACCACAATACAAATATAAGGAGTAAAAGAATTACGCCGCCAATTGCTCCTGCAACTGTGGCTACCTTACTTGAATGTCGGCCTATCATGTAGAAATTCTATGGATTAGCATAGTAACATGGTTAGGTATTATTTATTTCAAGCAATTAAAACATGAAGCGGCCTCACCTCTTAGGATATTTGTGATATCTATTGCCTGGTTAGCATTGAAAAATGGAGTCTCTGAATACCTTGCAAAACAAACCATGTCGAAAAACCTTCCGTCTGTGTTGGGAAGGCATTCTCTTAATTTGGTGTATGCGGTACCCATGCAGCTTCCACAAATAGCTGGGTCTATTTTTTCAGAACACTGTGCAATAGCATATATTGTTGCATTTACACTTGTGACTTGCCTGATGTTTGCTACGTACAAATTAGATGTTTTTGGAGTAGCATCTCTAATATCTGATAAAAATGCATCTACACTTTGTGTATATTCTGTTAATGACTGATTTGTTGACACATTGCCACAAGATGAAAGTTGAGTGCTAGCCCCATCCGTTGTTGCATTTGGGTTATTATAGAAATCATCAAAAGATTCATACCTAAAGATCATGTTGAACTAAATATTAGAAATCACTACTCCAACCTTCTGAAAACTTTAACAAATATTTGATCTATAAATTGGAAAAAATAAAAACTAAATTCCACTGATGAGCGCTCGTGAAAGCCACTGATGTAAAAAACTTTACGAGGAAAGTACCCAAAACATATCATGGATTTGTTTTTCGCGTGGTCCATTAAAACAAATTTCACGTCCCCTCTAAAAGAAATGTCTCTCCCAAGGTACAAGTCTCATAGCCATATGTAGCTATCGATGACACACAATCGTGAAACAACACCAAAATTACATATAGCATTTATTGGAAAAGTTTCTTGAGTTGTAATATTTTTACTTGGTGAGTAGATTGAACTATGGTATTGACATTGGTTTTATACTCAAGTTAGAAGGCAACTAAGTTGTTTGCCTAAGCATGTTGGCTCCTTACTTAAAAAGTACTTCAAGATTTATTCATATTTCATAGTACTCCTAAGTGAGTGTCCATCTATTTTCTCACAACACTTTCATTTAAATGACAACAGTCTTTAAGCATTGGTATATATATCTCATTCATCCATCCATTTTGGACACATTTAACTCGTTGAAAAGCTGATCTCTTCAAGGAGTTTGGAAACCCATTATTAAATGGTTGAGGCACCTTAATTATTTGGATGGTTCTTGTCTTTTATCTTCCATGGTTAAGGCACACTCTATGTTTCTTATCTATTTGTTTTTTTTTTTCTTCTTCTTGTGCAGATTATAAAATTATTCTTTCAAAGAATTATCATCCAAGCCAAATTAACAAAACAAACAATGACATGTGTGAGAATAGACCAATATTGTGGGCATATCACATAGGATATAAAGGCCTGTATACAAAAATTCTATAAATATACAGAAACAAATATGTTTTTTTATCGAATACTATATATGAATCTAGTAACTACTAACTACAGTGAGTGACGAAGCTTGAAAATCAAATCGGTGGGGCCGGACTCAATTTTTTCATATCGGTAAGGGCATGAAGATCAAATCGATGGGGGCTAGACTCAATCATATAAAAAGTACCTACGAAAATCGTAAACTTCTACCGCTGAGCCAAAAAACGGTACGTGGGGGCCAGGGCACCCCCTGGCCCTCACTAACCTTCGCCACTGACTACAGCCTTAATAAGTAACGGATTGCATAGGATTATGTTTGCAAGACATTCATGGTGTGATGTAATGTGAGAAATTTGTTTTTCTTTTTTTTTTTCCCATAAAAGTATAGTAGGTTTTAGAAAAGATAATAACGAATTCAATGTCCTTAAATTTGAAAAGGTTGATTTCGAACTCTATTTACTTAAATTTCAAGTTTTTATTTTTCTTTATCTATGTTCAATTAAATATCATTTGTTTTTAATCTCATAATATTCAACAACTATTTTTTTTTAAAATCTAGAGTTTAGTGATGTTTCCGTTCCAGTATTTTGATCACAGTTTTGTCATTTCAATTCAAATCCTTAAATCTTGTTATCTCGAGATTGCGCTTACCATGTTGTTCTCAGTTCAGTTCAATTGCCTAGCAGGATTCAACTTATCCGTTTAATCCCCTTATCTTTTAACCTTCAACCCAACCCTTAATTTAAAAAAAATAATAATAAAAAAAAATAATAAAAAACTATTGAAAAAAACTAGTGTCGCATCATCATCGTTGTGTTTTTGTCCCTTATCTACACGATTAAAAAAAAAAAAAAAACTGTAACTAAATTAAAAAACCCGACTGGCCGACTCTTGATTTCTATGATTATTATGTTTTCATCATTGGTCTACGCAAAGATCTTTGTTTTCTATTCTATGATAAACTTTAAAATTACTTTGGTAATTTTGTATTCGTAGTTATCAACTACCGATCCCATGGAAAAAATATCTACTCGTTTTACTAATAATTTTTATAACCTTCCTAGTTTTACAAATATTTGTGATATGAAGGTATAGTTATATATAGTGAGAGTTCAATCAAACGTTTATAATAGATTAGTTATTTAATTAATAATACTCTGAAGGGAATAATATAATTTGGATATGTAACCACTTGCATGTAGAATATTGTGAAGCAATTTGGAGCTAGATAACAAATGAACTAAAGAATATCTAAGCATAATAGACCAAGTAGAAGAAAACCTTACCTGACATAGCATTCATCAAGAAAGACATAAGCACCGTTGCCGGATACGCACTTAGCCAATTCAGAAACAGCAACATCCAAACAAGCGACACACTGCTCGACCGAGAGGTAGTTCCTGCACTGGGCCGCTGCAAAGACCGAGTCCCCATCACTTAAATCCTGTGCTCTAGCATAAAGTACTCTTTGGCTTAATAATTGCCTTCTCATTTCATCGAAGGTAAAGTTGCGATTCCTGATGAAATTCGACGTTGGAGCTCTACCACGGCAGTGGTTTGAAATGTTAGTATTGTTAAGATTGTCGGTTGATTGTGAAACTGTTGGATCAGTCAACAATAAGACTAGCAACACAACCAGGACAGTCATTAGGCAGTGTGATCGGGAACTCAGATCAAATTCAGAAGCGAAACAAGAGGCTTGGATGGTTGCTTAATATTGCTGATTAAAGTGACAGAGAATTGTGAATTCTTTTTATAGTTTGTTTGTTGAAAATTCTCGAGTTCAGCCTGGATCGTCAAGAAATAACAATATATAATAGCTGGCTGGAACTGGAAATAGTCTCTAAAAAGTACAATAAAATGCTGACTGCCCATTAGTCAATTCTTCTTCCTTTTTGGTGGCATAGTAAAAAAAGCATTTGTGTACTTGAGGGGTGTCAGTTTTTAATTTGTGTTTTTGGTGAAACCGTAATTGCGGATTATGCTAACGTGGTGCATCTGATTGGTGAGGTGGAAAGGATACAATGACTTCCTTATCCATGTAGGCATAAACCGCAATCTCAAGTTGCAGTTACATCAAATGCAAAAATCATTTTCTTACGGTTACCATTTGCACAAAAAAGTCCTACTGTGCCACCAAAAAAAAAAAAAAAAAAAAAAAAAAAAAAAAATCCTATTAGTCAATTACTAGCTTCAAATTACAGGGTTAGAATCAAATACACAGTGAAAGAAAAATAGGAAGTCGTAGGAAGGGTATCAAACGGACTTCGATTAAACTCATTCAAGCGGCACTGGAACCGTCTGATCGAACCCTACGACGTTAGATTTTAGGTCTTCGTTTTTTGGGGTTTTAGCTTGTAGTTTTTAGAGTATGCGTTATATCATTGTGTCTTTTAGGTGTCATTGTGTATTTTTCTTATTTTAATCATTGTGTCATTTTTTCAATTCATTGTATTTTTTTTCTTCAGCATTGTGTTATATTTCTTGGCACTGTGTTATATTTTGTGGCTCATTGTATCATATTTGTTAGTATTGTTAAGATTGTCGGTTGATTGTGAAACTGTTGGATCAGTCAACAATAAGACTAGCAACACAACCAGGACTATCATTAGGCAATGTGATCGAGAACCCATATCAAATTCAGAAGCAAAGCAAGAGAGGGCTTGGATGGTTGCTTAAATATTGCTGATTAAAGTGACAGAGAATTGTGAATTCTTTTTTTAGTTTGTTTGTTGAAAATTCTCGAGTTCAGCCTGGATCGTCAAGAAAATAAAAATTATATAATAGCTGGTTGGAAGTGGAAATAGTCTCTAAAAAGTACAATAAAATGCTGACTGACGGCCCATTAGTCTGATTTTTTTTTCTTTTTTTTTGGTGGCATAGTAAAAAAAAACATTTGTGTATTTGAGGGGTGACGGTTATTAATTTGTGTTTTTGGTAAAACCACAATCTCAGGTTGCGAAATATGCTGACGTGATGCATCTAATTGGTGAGGTGGAAAGGATCCAAATGATTACTTTGCCCATGTAGGCATAAACCGCAATCTTAGGTTGCGGTTACATCAAATCCAAAAAACATTTTCTGACACCCGCATTTGCACAAAAAAGTCCTACTGTGCCTAGTGGCGGATCTAGAAATGAATTTCAGTAGTAACATTTTTCATTTTTTTCATTTTAGTAGCAACGTTTTCCAAATTTCGTAAAAAAAACAAATTTTCCACTAATTTTTCACTACGCGCGCGAAGTTGAGCACCAACGGACGCGACACCTAGTTATTAACTAGGTCCGCCCCTGACTGTGCCACCTAAAACGAAAAAAAATCCAATTAGTCAATTACTAGCTTCAGATTACATGAACCATCTTTTTCCATCAACAATATATATATATATAAGTCTGGAAACTAAAATTTTTTATCCTTGTTTAAATAAATTTAGACGGGTCATATACTAGACAGGCGACTAGATAGCATAGTGATCGAATTATGGCAGTCCGTTTTTAGCCGAAGAAGAAAGGGCGTTTTGAAGGGCGTAGGCCTGTACTAATCTTGTGATATTCAGCTTTGCCAGTTGATGTATATGTAAAGAATGTTCATGGTCTGAAGATTTAGACATGTGGATAAAAGTTTTTAACTCTGAAAAATTTCAATATATATATATATATATATATATATATATATATATATATATAGGGGAAAGTTAATTTGAGAACACCTATATTTCGTGCGAACCGCGAGAACGCCATCTAAAACCATTCAAATCAAAAATTTCTTTTTACACTTATCTTTATTACTAAAATACAATCCCAAAAACACAATTTAAGCGTAAAAATTTAAACGTATACGGAAATAAATTGTTTTTACACATGTGCAAATTTACTGTTTGTACATGTGTAAACTGTTTCATTTACACATGTGTAAAAAGTTAATTTGAAAGTGTTTTTGCAAGAAAAGATGAATTATTTGGAAAGAAAATTTGTTTTTTAATGTTGCATTTTGATTATAATTAGGTTTGTATTGAAAAAAAATGATTTTGATTGGTTTTCTAATTTGTTCTCACGGTTCTCGCGATATTTAGCGTTCTCAAGATAACCCTCCCCTATATATATATATATATATATATAGGGGAAGGATAAATTGAAAACTCACTTGAGTTAAAGAAACTTTGCAAACCCAATTCTGACCATTGATCATCCATCATCAATGGCCTAGATTAAATCTAACTTTTTACACTTTATTAATTCATTATTTTAATCATAAAAGTAACAAAAGGGTAAATGAGTAAATTGCTACAACACACTCTCTCCTTTTATTTTTTTCTCTTCTCTCTCCTGCTTTCTCTCTCCTCTCTTTTTGCATTTCCACTCATCTCCTCTCTCCTGCTTTCTCTCTCCTCTCTTTTTGCATTTCTACTCATCTCCTCTCTCCTGCTTTCTCTCTCCTCTCTTTTTGCATTTCTACTCATCTCCTCTCTTTTCTTCATTTCTCTCTGTAACAATAATTTTTAAGAATAACAATGTAACAATAACTTGGTAATTAACACTATGATAAAATTTTGTAACAATAATTTTGTAAGAACTTGTTATATAATATATACATGTAACAGAATAAATTTAAAATTGTAACATTGAAAAACATATAAACTACAAATATTTTACCGGTGAAATCTGTAACAACTTATAAGAAATCTATTGTAACATAAATCTGTAAACAATATGTTACTAGGAATTTTAATATATAATATGGCAATGTTACATGGTCTTCATCATATAATATACAATGTTACACGAAAAAAATAAAATATGATGTACAGCTTAAGAATGTTACAAGAAAAAAAAAAATCCAAACCAAGCCCTTTCTATGTAGATCACGAATGAAGTCATTAAGCTCCACTAATCTTGTTGAACCACTTCTCAACTCTCCTATCCGTCAAATAAAAGGAAATATTATAAGTAAATTAAATAAAATACGTTGTTATGATCATTGTTAAAGCAAGACAAAATTGTTCTTTAGTATATGATTGTTGTGTCAGATGTATTATTACATATATTATATGATAATTACATAAACTTTTAGTAAAATGGTTTAAAAGATTTTATGCATTAGATATATACACCAGGGAGGATTTTTGATCTGTTTTCTTGTAAATTAGCTTGTTTGTTCAACTCGCTAGACATAAAGATAACCTGAATTGACATCTTCATATGTAAATGGGGTCGAATTTTTTTAGTATTTAAAGTGGGAGCATTTGGACCTACAATTAGTGGCGAAAATAAAAATGTTAACCGATGGTGCAGGGCGAAGCGCATAACCCATTCGCCAGGACACATCTGCGAATTAGCTGCCAAAACGGGTCTGTGTTACAGATCCGACCACCATAAAACAGGTTACAGATCCGTAGGCATTGAATCTGTGTTACAGACCTGACCACCTTCACAGTGAAAACATAAATGTTAACTTACATAGGGACCGCCAGAGAATCTTGCCACTATGTTTTTCAATCTTCATCGCCACCATAATTGCCCTCTTTCCGGTAACTCTTGACCATCGGAGTTGTGGTGACGATGTTAGCGAAGTTACAGATCTGACGGTTTTGAAGTCACCATCGACCGGGTATAGTCACCACACGCGTCCCCTTAAGCATGGCCGCTGTAGAACCACATACATGGCCTGAACTCACCGTCACCGACTTAAGCATGCCCGCCGTTGAACCAGATACATGACTGTGGAAGATTAGTAAAAAAGTGATAAAATGGATTTGAAGATAGAGGTTTTTGATTTTTTTTTAAAGAAAGAAAATCTAATATATATATAAACCATGAAGATGGTTTACCGTATCTTATTAACACACTCATTGCCACACATCCCAGATCTATACTTAGGGGGATTTGGTTGTTTAAAAATGAGAGAGAGAGAAAAGAGGGGAACATAAAGGTGTCAGGTGGTCTCTGCAACATAATAATTTCATGAAATGAGTTACCAAAACTACCCTTTGATCAAAAAGAAAAATAGTAGACGTGGAATATTGTTGGCCAAGCATTGGGTTTCTATAGTTTTTTTAACTCACAAGGGTTTTCAGATTATACTTTCCCTATATATATATATATATATATATATATATATATATATATATATAGGGAAAGTATAACTAGGAAACCCTTCCCAGTTAAAGAAACTATGAAAACCCAATACAAGGTCATGGTTCCTCCACATCATTCATTCTTCCAACCCTTGTAAGGGCATTTTCGTCATTATGTTGCATCCATTCCTGCCTTCTCTCTCCTCTATAATATGAATGTCAGCTTTTTTATCTATTCTTTTTATTTTATATAGTAATGACACACAACCATCTCCTCTGTAACTCACACACCCATAAGTTCAACTCAATTTCCCTTTACAAAAGCAAAGATTACACTGTGGTTCCTTCATGGCTTTCTTGGAGAAGATACAATGTGGAGTTGAAGTTAAAGGGGTGGTCTCAACTTTTACAAAAAGAAAAGAAAGGAAAGAGCGTGTAGCACACCACCACCGTGCCGCCACCCCCACCCCACCAATGCTCAAGACCATCAAACCATACCTTCACCATAACCACCTCCATCCCCATCCGTAATGAACCCGAGACCACCGCCATCATTACCGTCACACTTACTCCTAACCATGACACCTACTGTGACTCAGCCTAGACCACCACAGCTACCTGTCGTATCCCCAAGATCTGAAGCCCTTGAGACCTCAACGTTACAGATCGGTGGTGTAGGTTTCTAATATGTGATGAAAAGCTTTGGCATAATCCATATCTAAATCAGGGCGGCGAATGTTGGAGATGATGGTGGGTTGTGACTTGTGAGAGTCCGACTCAAGAGGGGTGATCAGCTTGTGAGAGTCCAAGTCGAGATACCGAAATGCGTAAGTGGTCAAGAAAAAAAGCTAATTGAAGAATTTGGCCTATCTTAAAAAGGGTAAAGTTGCAAGTAGTGCTAGATAATATGTTTTATAAAAAGAAGTACGAGGGTTGTGAAAGGTAAAGAAGGTTTCTTGGAACGAAGTAATATTGATGCTGAGATTTTGGTGCTGCCTGTTATGTTGCTAAAGTAAGCACATTTATCTTTGATTATTGCTAGTGAGATGATTAATATGCTCAAAAAAATTATATATTGGAAACTATTTTTTATTCAATGAACATATTGGGTTGTGAAATGGTTCAACAGATCACTTTAGTTGCACTTGGGGAAATGTTTGAAGGTGCACGTAATATTTATGAACTGGCTTGGAGATTGTGCAAATGTTTGTTTCATCTACTAAAATGCATGGTTCTGTGAATTCAGATGCTTTTTGGTTTGTGTATGCTCCAAACAAATGCTAAGTGTTAATGGTTGGATGTATAATGTATTTGATTTAGTCAAATATTGGAAGTTTCTCTGGAATGGTGTATAATATGGACAAATTTACAACTTTAACCAAAGAAAAACAAATGCAAGCGTTAATGCTCGGATCTGTTACATTTTTTTATTGGAATTTTTATTGGAATCTTGTTACATTTTTTTTATTAGAATCTTGTTACATTTTTTTATTTATTATAAAATTTTAATCATTTGTATTATTATTTGTTATTTTTGTAGATAGGGTTTTTAATGAAGGCGGAGAAGAACATAAAGATTGTTTGTTACAATTAACATTTTTAGTTGGGACATGCTATTTTTTTTTATTCTTTGTCACAAATGTATATTCCTTGTCACAAAGGATTTTTTTTTTGTTACAGGAGTAAGCTCGCTTGTTACAGATAACGTTTTGTAACTTCTAATAAAGTGGGGTTTTTTTTATGATTGACATATTGTTTTATATTTAACATTTCAGTCACTAACAATTTTTTTTTGAATCTAGTGTTTTTTTTTATTTCTTTGAATTCATATCATGTTACATAAATATAACATTTATGGTATAAGTTGTAAGTTGTAACACAGTAACAAAAGGTGTAACATACTAGGAGTATAAGCTGTAACACAATTTCAATGTTTTTGTGTGTTTCCCACAAATCTAAAATAGAAAGATGTAAAAAAATGGCATGGGATGGTGGAAATGGTTATGACAGAGAGAAAGAAAGAGACTTTTAGTGATGTGTGACAGAAGAGAGAGAATCTTGAAACTAAGAAATACCATTTCTACCCTTTTGGTACTTTTATATGTAAAAGTAATAGGATATTTTAATCTAAAATGTTACTTTTAATTTGAGCCATGGATGAGTATTGATCAATGGTTGGTATGTGGGTTTTCAAAGTTTCTTTAACTCGTGAGGGTTTTCATTTTATCCTTCCCCTCCCTATATATATATATATATAGGCTATGTATCCTAATGAAACTTGGTTGAGTTAGAGAAACCATTGAAACCCATCCAATGGTCACCATGATTCCACATCCCTCTTATTCTCATTTTAGCATAAGGGTAAGATGGTAACTTCAACCCACCCCACCCCAATCCCCAATAAAGAGAATCAGATCTGATTTCTTTTTAAAAATCACTTTTCAAAGACTCTATCTCTCTCTTTCTCTCGAAAAATCAAACAAGAAAACGAGAATCAGATCTGATTTTTTTGCTGAATCGTGGTGGTGGTTGCCAAACGTGCTCTTTTGCTCTGATTTCTTTGCTGAATCGTGGTGGTGTTTGCCAAACGTGCTCTTTTGCAGAGGGTTTTAATGGTGGTGGGTAGGGGCGGAGGGGGTGGGTTTGAAGGTTGATGACGACGGGGGCTGGGTTTGAAGGTTGATGACGAAGGTGGTGGTGGCTGAGGGTTGATGACGAAGGCGGTGGTGGTTTTTGAGGGCGGTGGTGGCTGAGGGTGGTGGATCTGTGGTGGTTGAGGGTTGAGGATGGTGGATCTGCGGTGATGATGATGAAGATGACGGTGGGAGAGGGTTTTTTGCAGAGGATTTTGACGGTGGTGGCAGGCTGAGGATGGTGCCCACCGTCCTGTAAAGACTACGTGTGTGTATGTATGGTAAGATGGTTTCTAGAGCTGGTTGTGGGCTCTGGTTAAATGTTAAAAAGTATGGTAAGATGGTTAATCAAATGTACAAGATGATGGAAACATATTATTTGATTATTTTAAGAGAAACAGTACAAAGTTTGTGTGCACAGGTGATAGTGACCCAATCAAGCTTTAATGGTATTTTATTCAAAATAATAGAAATTTTACATTTTTGTGTAATTTAGCTTATTTATTTATTTATTGCGTGCTCTCATTTTTAGGATGTGGTTTTTTTTAGTTTTGTTTTTTATCCTTAACTTTAACAAAATAAAGATTATCATTTTTAGGATGATTTATCCGTTCACATATTCATCCTATAGCTTGTGTACAAGAATGCTTGTTATTATTATTATTGATATTGTTGTTGTTTTTCAAATCTAGAGTTTTTGAGTTTTTGAAGGGTATAATATATTTTGGTTCTCATTTTATTTATTGCAGGTTCTTTCAGGTTGATCCGGGTTTGAAGATGTGTACAAGTTTGAAGATCCGGTACGGTTGTGTGTACAAGTTTGAAGATGTTTGTGATCCGGCGGGGCAGGAATCAAGATCCGGTATGGGTATTGTAAAGTTTATAAAAAAAAAATTTGTACGACTGTTCAGTTTTTTATTTTTCTTCAAGTTTGAAGTTGTGTGATTTATGTTAGGAAAAAGGGTTATTTTTTGTTTGATTTTAATTTAATTATTTGATTTGTGTTTTGTTGTTTATGAAATAAAATTACAAATCTTTTTTACTGGTTTAGATAGTTACTTAAGCACCATTAACTATGATACTTATGTAAATATGTAAATTTGTTTTTTTACAGTGTGGTAAGAATGTAACAATATGCGGACTTAGTTAATCGATCAACAATTACATAAGCACCACTTGAAAATGTAACAATGTAACAATGTAAATACATAAAATGTAACAATGTAACAACGTAACGCATAAGTTGTTACAGATCAATCTGACTTATTGTTACCTATAAAAGGTTAAAAAATTGAAAAAAATGTAAAAGCAAAGAAAAAAGAGAGGAGAGAGGAGAGAGAGTCAGGAGAGAGAAGAGAGATTTATGAGAGAGAGGAGATATGGACAAAATGCAATTTTCCTAAAATACCCTTTTGCTTCAAACAAATAAAAAAAATAACTCTTTTAATAATATTATATTAGTTGATCAATCTCATCCATTGATGTTGGTTGATCAAGGGTCACAAATGAGTTTCTTGAGTTTCTCCAACTCAAGGGAGTTTCTAAATTATCCTTATCCTATATATATATATATATATATATATATATATATATATATATATATATATAGGTAGAGGATCCTGTAGGAAAATTGGTTTGTGTGAGAAGTGTAGGAAGGATTAAGAATTGACATGTAGCCATCATGTTTTTTATTTTGGAATGATGTTTTGGGTTGTTTTGGCTTGAAAAACACTTAACACAACAATATACAAAAATTTAAAACACAATCCAATGTATTATAGTCATTAAATTTAAATTACAGATAAAACACCCTAGTAATTACTTAAAACACTCTGCTAAAGTGTTATTGACATAGTGTTTTAAGTTTTAAGCCTAAAATACATTATTTTCGGTTATTAATTGTTATGTTTGTTGTTTTTCTAAGCAAAACAATCCAAAACATCATGAATATGTCTAAAAAATGATGCATACGTCCAAAAAAATGATGCATACATATCAATTTTTAATCCTTCCTACACTTCTCACACAAACCAATTTTCCTACAGGAACCCTACCCTATATATATATATATATATATATATATATAAAAAAGTTGTATTAAATATTATTCAACTATGTAATACCTTATATTCTATTTAAATATATTTTGTTAACAATGTTCGTTAATGAAATGAACGAGAGTGAACAACATCCAAACAATTTATGTACTCAAAATGACATAATATTTAGGTGAGGTATATAGACACACAATAGCATAAGGACATAAGATGTGTTATATAAAATTTTGAAAAGGTCCAAATATACTATTATATATGTACGTGATTATAAGGAAGAGTACTCCAAAAATTACACAAACTTAGTTTCTAGTAGTATTCAATTCTTATTTTGGGTGATGAGGAATTTTATTTTATCTATTTCTTAATTATAATAGAGTAGGTTTTTCTATTCAAAATGGGGTAGGGGCTCAACTTGTAGCCTGTTTACCCGCCTCCCACTTGTAAAAGTTGTCGGTTTTAATGATAAAGTAAACGAATTTTGTGAAAAATTCCTTTAAAATTTTAAATTTTTTAAGCTTTTGTTAATTTTTTTTTAAGCATGCTATTCTTTTTTTGTTCTTTTCAATCTTTGTAGATTTTTTTGATTTTTTTAATGCATTCTGATCCAAACATATCCAAACCCAATAACCAACCCAATCCAACTTGTCTATTTTGTCACCTCTATTATAATCCAATAAACATTTAATTAATGAAATTCTCAAAGACAAAATTTATCATCAAAAGCAGATATATATATATATATATATGTGTGTGTGTGTGTGTGTAAATTGTGATAATCAATAGTTAAATACTCATATTAGTGTTTTAGTTATGTTATTGCAATTTTCAGTGTTTTGTATAAAGAAAATTTTATATCACCTAGTGGGGAACCCATATAGTGACTTCATTCTCATGTCTTCAACAAGAGGTTTTGTATTTGAGTCTTTCAATGCTACCCATTCAATTCGTTTGGGAGTAGGTTGGACGCATTGCACATGTATAAATTATATCTAGTTGTGGCATTATATTCAAAGACGTATTTCGAAATCTTTCCAACGTTGAATCATATCCAAAGACTTTGACTCCCGTGATTAATTACGTCTTCGGATAGGTCCTCTAAGAGGCTAAATCCATTCACACCCCTCAAATCTATTTAAACACATCATGGTCGTGTATTGCCTAGTAAGTGCCGTATTGGGGTGTGACAAAATCAGAGAATAGCTGGTGTCAGTTCTGGTCTAACGGCTGAAACTATACGCTGCATATAAGCCTGTTCTCTGGTAGTTGGTGTAGGATAAACGTTTATAAAATAAAATAAATAACAATCTATATCTATACTACTATATAATACATTCTAGATGGGCAACAAGGTAATTTGCTCTCTTTTTTAAGATGGCATATGAAAGAGTTGGTACAATTTCATATATGCCATTGTAAACTTGTAAAATATCATATATACCCAAAGTACAAGTTTTTCATGCATATTGTACAATGGTCCTAAAGCATGTTTTGGGTATATATGAAATTTTGTTGTTTTGCAGGGGTATACATGAAATTGCCCCTGAAGAGTTTTATGCTTTACATCTAAAATGTCATGAAAAACTTTCCAACACTACCCGTATTTGCAAAACTCACTTGTACATTACATAGTCTCCTCCATTAATGCTATAAAATTCACAAAAGAAAGTATATTATAATATCATCGTATATGTCCTTTAATTGGTGAACTAATATAAATAAAAAATAAATAAAACAAATAACTGACGAATTTACACCTCTAGCAAGATATATAATCTTCTTTTTATTTTATGTACTTTATAGTTTAGTAAATGTGATCATTGGGTTCTTATCATGAATGAAAACATGATTACGAGGAGTCTCTTCTTTTTATTTTTTGATTGTTTCACACATCCTCAAATATGGAATCTAAATCGTCTTTAAACCTTCAATTTTGCGATAGTACATTACATAGTCTCCTCCAGTAATGCTATATAATTCACAAAAGAAAGTATACTATAATATCATCGTATATGTCCTTTAATTGGTGAATGAATATAAATAAAAAATAAATAAAACAAATAACTTACGAATTTACACGTGTAGCAAGATATATAAGTTCTACTTTATATTATAAATCATTTAAATAAAATCAAAAATAAAAACAATGGGTAGTTAACACAAAAAATTAACCAATGAACTTAAACACTAAATAAATGAAACTTAATGAGAAGATGCCTTTCTTTTCTTCTCATATTCTAAGGCATAAACCATAACTTCCTTGATAATTATTTTTTTTATGTCCATCCTTTAAGAAAGGAAACTGATCGGTCTTTATCATTGGTTATTATTTCCTCATACCATTAAAATCTCTCATTCAAGCAAACCCTTTCAAAGAACTCCCTTAAATTCAGATTGGCTATCTCCATTTGGATAGGCGGGTCGTTTCTGTAAATACCACCGCATCGCCAACACCACACCTTCATTTTGGATAATAATAGTAATCTATTTTCTAGGTAACAATCCAAACTCTGTAACATTGTTTTATAGTAAACTTGAAAAGAAATTTTTTTACTAACAGCTACCAAGTCATTCTTTTAATTTTATTATTAAATTATTTGTGAAGCAGTTAAACAATATATGTATCGTTTTGCCTTAAAGTAGGATAATATTTTTCACATACTTTGTGTTGTATTTTACATTGTTTGTTGCTGTTCACATTTCATATGACAGCATGTTCTACACACCTAGAATGATGGTTCTTCTTTACTTAAAAACTAGAGTTAATGATTTAATTAAATAGGAGGAAACGATATGCTTAGATAAATTTGGACATCTATGTTACCTTATTAAGGAGGAGACATGTCTAGAAAAGTAATTTCCTCTCCCTTTTAAGATGGCATATGAAGAGGCATAAGCATAATCTTTATATTTTACCCCAATTCTTCCTATTATGCCCCTTCATACAACATTTTATACCCATGATACATGTGTCTAATACATGATTAATATCTTCTCCACAATGTAACCCCCCATTAAAAGCAACCTCATTTTTTATTTTAATTTTCTTATTCCTAACCTCTTCTATATTATACTCCGTAACAATTATATGTGGTATATTTAATTTTTCTGATTGTTAGTAATATCTTTTAATTAATGTTGTATACTTTGATTTTTTCATGTAATTTTTATAGTATTATAGATTAATTATTGTTATTATACAAATAATATTAAATCTTTTTTTCCTAATAACTTGTGTTCTTTAACAAGAAAATAGAATACGTAGCTTTATTAATTGTTTTTCTCGACATTTTAACATAAGTTTTGTTTAAAACGGTGTTCTAATACGAACATCACGAGATAGACTATCGATACTCGGGTTCGACTCTTATTCAGTGTCAGGACCGTCTCGCTCTTATTCAGTGCAAGACTGTAGTATCGACATTCACTCGATCGGATATCGTCGTATAAACGTAATGTGGGTAGGCTAACATACCGGTAGGTAGCTCCAATTGGCTATTTTAAGTGTGTGAGGATCCATAGAATCCAATTGCACAATACATGTAAAAATAAAGGGTGTTTTGGTTCACAAGCGGGGAAAGAAAAAGTAATAAATTTATATTACTTTTCCTATATGGCCCGCCGCAACGCGCGGGGTCAAATTCTAGTGGTTTTAATACATGAGAGGAAAGTCAGGAAACATTATATTTTTAATAATGCTCAACGAATGATGTGTAAATGCAATGCTTTCTAAACTTTATATTGCTATTTTTTACTTAAACATGTTAATCTAATTATCCCTAAAGAATTATAAATTGAAATGTATGATGCGTACAGAATGTCGGATGGTCATAAAAAACCACGTAAAATTCAAATACAATGTTTTTATGTGTCTTAAAATTAAATGAAAATTAATATCTTACCCATCTAGAACCCATTATATGGTAGTATAGATATATAGCCAAACATCATGCAGCCCCGCCGCAACGCGCGGGTTGCTGCCAGTTTTATTCAATTATATTTGGATTACAATACAAATAAACTAAACACAATACAAAGACAAAAGAAAATTACAAACATAATGAGGAAAGATACGAAAAAACAGAAAAGAAAACCGGAGATGATTGAGGCACATATTCAATACACTTGCCTTAAAACATATTTCGGTCACCCAGTGGACCCGTTGTTTCCCAAGGTACAACAGTCCAAGCAGATTGAACTGTTGGGGTGAACCTAGCACCTGAAAGACTACCGAAAACAAGAGCATGAAGGGCAGAGAAGTTAGAAAATTCATCAGAAATTATGTGATGGTTTTTCTCTCTGCGTATTTTAACAAGAAAAACATGTCTTGTATTTATACACAAAACCGAAATCATAATTCAATGATTTTGAATAAATGATTGGAATTTTAGAAGTCTCCTATTGGCAACGCCACATTACGCCCATCGCCCTCATCCCGGTCCCGTGCCCGTTCCCGGGCGCGAGCACATGTCAGGTGCTCCGCACGTTCCTGGCTACCACTAGGTATGTCTATGTTATATAGGAATACATTCCTCTACATATAAATCATCAGATGATTTATTTCTCTACCAACATGGGACAAGCTCACACTCCCACAATATTCAAGTTCCACCACACGAACTTAGAGCTTAGATCTCTCATTCATCTAGCTTTATAATTAAATATCATTATATTAAACACAAATATCATAACTATTTAGTTCTTTAATTCATAAATTTCCAACAATTCCCCGCATGAATGGAGATCGACGCATACAATCAAGTGTCACGCAAACCTTAAAGCGATTAAGCAATGCAATAGGTAGGTGAAGGAGTAGGGTCCCAAATCCTTGCGATTAGTAGACATGATGTCCTTAAACCAACCCATTTTTACATAGACATTATTACACATCACACATTACTCTTGTTGTTCTAGTTAACCCCTCATTGTTGTGTCCGTTTATAGTCATGAAGCACTATCCTAGTTCTGCGAGAACTCTAGGAATTGTGCTCCCCACATTTCCATTTGAAGCGGACTAACTTCTCTCAAACATAGGTGATTTTACCAAAATCGTTGCAAGTCGTCTGCTTAACCTCCTTTAACATCACTTATTTATTTTTTAGTATTGACTAGGAAGTATGCAACTCCCTTTGTGTGTTTGGGTACCCCCCCCCCCACACACACACAATGACCTTAGTTCGTACAGTTAGGTAGTCCTATTGATCCTAGATCATGGGATCTTCAATCTTTTAGGATAGGTTTTCCATTGTTAAAACTTACTCCAAGGGCTTTATTCTTATTACTTTCGACGACTTGTGCAATGCCTCTCTTCTTAAGTCTTTTGTATGCGGATTCGCAATGTTATCCTTTGACTTCACATAGTCAATAGTGATAACCCCTATTGAAAGCAGTTGTCATATCGTATTACGCCTACATCGTATGTGCCTCAATTTGCCATTATACTTACACTTTAAGCTCTACCGATTTTCTAGTGGCAATCACAATGTATGCAAATTGCCGTCACAAGCTTAGGCCATCTTGGAATATATTCAAAAATTGACGTATCCACTCCGCCTCTTCTCCAGCTTTATCTAAAGCAATAAAGTCATATTCTATTGGCATATAAGCTATATAAAAGGGTTTTTTTACAACGATTCTTAATTAAGTGGTGCAAGAGGTTACATTAGTTGAAAATTGGCAGGATGTCAGAGATCGACTAGGGTCTATTGCAATCGTTAAGGGACAATAAGAGGGCACGAGATATCGTCAGTCATGATAAGTCAAGAACATCAAGTATATTTGTAGTGTGAGGGTGCAATGTGACCCCAAAAAAAAAGAAAAAAAAAAGTAAAGCCGGATCGAAGAGAGATAGTGTCGAAAACTATTGTCAATAATCACTCGTTCCGAACCTTACATCATGAACCATGCCAAAATTTGAGGTCGTATAAGTTGTGAGGCCAGGGTAGTGAATTCATGTGTCCGTCCCATACGTGTATTTGATAAACAGAAAATAGGCCCAACTGCCGTTCCAATTTATAAAGCAAGTTGGTTGTTAAGGTGAACATGTTATGAAATACGTAGACACAAAAACATGAGATCCAAATTATGAGTGTAAGCCCAAAACACTAGTCACTAAAATATTATAAGCCCGGCCCCCATTCCCCCAGCACAAAGAAATCTGCTGGCCTAAAATATGAGTGTAAGTGATAATCCAAAACCATTGTGTTGGGCTTGCAACTCATAAGTATTAAGCCCAAAACACTAGTCACTAAAATAACAATATTGTCTTAAAGACTAGAGGTGCACAAAAAAAACCCGGCTTGGGAATCGAAACCGGTAAATCTGAGCCGAAATCGGCCCAAACCGATTTTACGCACTAAAAAATCTCAGACCAAAAACTAGTCAAACGGACCTGAATCGAAACCGGTACACAAACCGAAACCGAACAAAAATCGATGCCGCTAAAAACTGGTTGAAACCGGAAAAAATCAAAAACCGGTTTAAAAAAGGAAAATTTTGGCCATAAAGACATAAAAACTTTGTCTTTTTAATTAAAGTTCAGTGTTCTTCTTTAACGAAAGTTGATAAAAAATAAATTTTATATAATTTACATGATTTTAAAAGGTGCATATGTGAACTGGAGTGGGACTGAAACCGGGTAAAAAATTGATTTGTGGCTGACCAAACGGGTTTGACTTGGAACCGGTCAACACCTGGTTTGGGTTTAAAAAAAAAAAAACCGATGAGTAAACCACAACTAAAGACTCATATACCCAATTGCCGTTCCAATTTTGCTCCAGTAAAACTTGCTTCACGTGGCCGTCGGTTTTCTGCTTCACATAATTATCGAGTAGAAACAACACAAATAAAGCAATTCCGAATGAATTGACATCATGAAGCGTAGTTATAAATTGGAGACTTGGAGTTCCAGGTATGTTACTTCATTACTTTGCACTTCATTCATCTCAGAAAATAAATTTTCATTAAAATCGACAGTTATTTAATTGTACTTGAACGGTCTAAACTTGTTTCTCAAACATATCATTTGCTTACAGAAGGACATGCTAGTCCTCATTAATTACACAACTGATGTTCATTGCCAAAAAAAAAAAAAAAAAGAAAAAAAAGAAGAAGATGTAAATATGTAACTTTAATTTAAAAAAAAAACACACTCTAATCAATTGAATCACCGACACCTACTTTGTTGTCTGCCTTTTATGCATGTGGTTGTTGAGTTGCTTCTATGTCCTTTGGTCTTGAAAAGCCTATATGAATCCTCCTATCTTGATTGTTTACGAAAGTAGGTCTGGTTAGTTGTCTTTTTCCCAATGATTGGCCTTCCTGAAGCATCAAAACCACCTCGGACATGGTGGGCCTAATAGAAGCCGGTGATTGGGTGCACAACAAGGCAATCTCAATGATCTTTGTCACATGTTCTTGTTCGTATCGGTTCAAGTTTAGTGTTTCGTCGATGACCTTTATATGTGATTTTTTCTCATACAACTTCCATGTCTGCTCACCAAATCATTTCAAAACAAAATTAACAAAGAAGGTAATATGCAATATAATACAAGCAGCCTTCATGTATGGTATAGTTCAAATATTTTTTCTTATGTTTTTCCCAAATACTTAAGTTTTTCATATATTGTCCTTCTTATGGATATCCAATAGCGCAGTATGGCACTACAATTGAAAATTCTTGTGTAGTGAAACGGAAACAGTGTCACTAAAGTCCAAGTGCGTCACGAGAAGTAAAAAGTGTCGCTAAAAGTTGGAAAAAAAAAGACTTTATTAATCTAGAGAAATTGCATTTTAATAATTCAAACTTTGTCTCGTTGGCCGACAATAATCTGTACTTAAGAATTTCCCACAACAGTCTCAATTGTCAAAGTATTGGCCGGTAATGAACTTTTGTTAACAGAAAGATAACCCATTTTCAAATCTGAAAGAGTTTGAAAGGTAAAAAGTTCATTGTTAGACCACATGTAGTGGAAACCATATTAGGCGTGGAAGGGGGCAACTCACGCCCCATTTCACTTGTGCACAGCGCCCCCCTCCTTGTGAAATGGGCATGGAACTCAATGGGGTAAATTATTTCACGCTTGGGAACTTTGTGCTTTGGCCAAACACAATCCTCCCTTTCAAATATTATTTGTTTTAATATTAAAAAAAAATAATAATAATAATAATTGGGTAATGATTGGAAGGGGCATTGTGGGGCTTGAAACCACTACACCGCTTTTTAATTTCAAGTCCTATCAAGCCCCATGTGGGACCCACAATGCCTCATGGTGGAGCTTGAAATTTCAAGCCCAATACACATGGTCTTAACCAATACGCTGAAAGTTGAGAGTGGGGATTATTGACGGCCTAACGAGGCAAAGTATGGAGTATTAAAATCCAATTCCCTATTAATCTACATATAAAAGCATGAGTAAAATATGTTCGGTAAGGATCTATTTATAGTGATACCAGAATAGATTTTGAAGGTCTTTTATACAAGGTATAACTAACGCCCAAAATTATAGCCCTATCTACACTTACAAAAACTATGCAACTGTAGTTGTAGATGGGGATGTTTGGTTAGTTAGAATGAAGAGGTATTGGAATGAAGTGTTCGGTTTGTAAAATTCCTTGAAATTAATCTAAGCACAGGGGATAAACTTTAGCACAACTATACAGGATTATGTTATCATCCAAAGGCATCATACATAAAAGCTAGGAGAGAGTATGAATATGGCATCTCACATTTTCTAGGAGGTAATCTGTGGATTGACTATCCGATTTCACCTCTGTACTCCTTTTGCCGCTAATAATTTCGAGAATCACAATTCCGAAGCTATAAGTGTCCACCTTTTCCGATAAAACACCATGAAGTGCATATTCTGGTGCCGTGTATCCCCTGACATAGTGTCATATTGTAAAACCAAAAGAATATGTGACAAATTAAAAAAAGAGAATTTAATAAATTCAATTTTGTGGCTAAAAAATCTTACAATGTACCGGCAAATTTGGTGCTAACATGGGTTAGGTCCTCAGGATGAAACCTTGCCAACCCAAAATCTGCTATCTTGGGTTTAAAATCATCACTAAGGAGGATATTGCTAGATTTAATATCTCTATGTATGATTTTGACATGGAATTCATCGTGTAGATGAGCAAGACCCCTAGCTATCCCAAATATGATTTCATAGCGTTGGTTCCAGTTCAGAGTCCCCCTTTTCGAGCCTCCATTATGCAAAGATTTGTTAGCTTAAATACCCATTGTTTTAAGATGCAGATTTTTATCTGAAAAATAGTCACTTGTATGGCCACTCCAACTTACCCCATAAGAACCGGTCAAGACTTCCATTCGGCATATATTCCAATACCAGAAGTAAATAAGATTCTTCAATGGACCATCCAAGGAGACGTAGAAGATTTCTATGATGAATGTTACTTATAAGTCTAATTTCATTCTCAAATTCTTCTTTTGCTCTAGCATGTTCTACCAGAAGTTTCTTCACTGCCACCACATTGTTATCCTCTAGGACTGCCTATTAAGTATTAACCATCTAGTAACTTAGTCAAAGCACTAAAATAATTTTCTAAGTGGTTTCTGCTTTCTTGAATTACTCTTTATTACCTTAAACACTTCACCAAAACCTCCTTTCCCAAGTAAATTTTCTTCGCTGAAGTTATTGGTTGCCAGCTGCAGGTCTTTATAATTGTAACGTATCGCCCCCTCAAATTCGGCTGTACATGTATATATACATATGGAAGTTATCAGTATTATGAAAGTGATGATAATATAGGATTAAAATTCATCATCATCATACTCAGTTAATCCCACCTATAGAGGTAGGGTCTGAGGAGGGTAAGATGTAGACAGCCTTACCTCTACCCCTAAGAACAAAGAGGCTGCTTCCAGTGAGGCCCCCGGCTCGATGTGGTTTGGTATCAAGCCTTGGACATAAGGCACAAAACACTTAGCAATCGGGACAAACCCGATCGGTGCATGTACCCCCTTTGTCTTTTGGCTATCAACGCCACCACATGATGCATGATTAACCATCCGTCATTCTTAACGTTATTTTCACGAAATTAGTAAAATAACGTTAAAACTAGTGTAATTTTACTATTGCCCCCCCCCCCCCCCCCCCCCCCCGAGAACCACACATATATACATTATATGCGCACACCTTAAGTGGGGCGTATAGGATTAAAATTATGTTTTGTTAAAAAGGTATATGAGAAATCCAAAACATGATAAGCCTCTTAATACACAACCACATGAGCAGTGTTGGTAGACTTATCTGTTCGAATAACTGAAAGGTATTTCATACACCAAAACATGTATTTATCAATCACCTTGTTCAGTCTTCTTAGACTTCTTCCATGACCGATATAATAACCACGAAAGAAGGATGAGGAAAATAAGAACTACACCACCAACGGCTGCACCAATTATGGCTGCCTTACTTGAATTTCCTATCATATAACCATATAGAGGTTATAAATGCATCAATTGTCAATTATATCAAGTATTCGAAAGAAGAAGTTGGCCTCACCTTTTAAGACACTTGAAATATCCATTGTCTGGTTGTCATTGAAAAATGGAGTGTCTGAATACCTTGCAAAACAACCCATGTCGAAAAACCTTCCTTCTGTATTCGGAAGGCAATCGTTTAATTTGTCATATGCTCTACTCATGCAAGTTTGGCAAGTGGCCTTGTTTATATTTTCAATACACTGTGCAGTCACATACACTGTTGCATTTCCACTTGCGATTTGCCTTGTGGATGCTACGTAGAAATTAGACATTTTCGGAGTAGCATCTCTGAGGTCAGATAAAAATCGGTCTACATCTTGATTAAAAACTGTTGGCTGAGGCGCAGATTGATTGCCACATATCACAGTTGGCGTACCATTCGAATCCTCCGTAACATAAGGATTGTTATAGAAGTCAGCAAAGTCTTCATACCTTAGAACAAATGATTTAAATTATTTAAAACTTTTTGTACATGCTAGCTTCGTGATATTCAAAACAAACTTTATTAAAAGAATTACAGTCCAAAACAAACAAACAAAGACAATGGATGGCTTGTCTTTCTTTTCACTTGGTTTCGAATCGATCAACAGCTTGAGTAGAATTTACTGAGGATGAAATAGTAATTAATAAAAGAAAACTCTACCTGAGAAAGCAGTTATCAAAACTAGCATAAGCACCGTTTCCAGATGTGCAGTTGACCAGTTTAGAAACACCAGCATCAACACAAGCGACACACTGATCTACAGATATGTAGTTCCTGCATTGGGCTGCAGCAAAGACCGAGTCCCCAGCACTTAAAACCTGCGCTCTTGCGTAAAGTACCTTTTCGCTCAATAATCGGCTTCTGAGTTCATTATAAGTAGAGTTGCGATTCTTGATAAAGTTTGGCACACTTATCACTGCGTTGCTACCGCAAAACATTGCGATGAAACTGTTGGTGCTGTTATCACGATCATTTGACTGCGAAAATCCTGGCTTGGTTAACAATAACACAAGCAACACAACCAGGACAGCCATCAGTAACTTAAAAAACCATGAACAAATTCAGAAGGGAGAGATAAAGGAATAAAAAGCTTGCCTAACTTGTGCTAACTAAAATAACATTAATTTCGGTTGTTACCAATTTTTTATTGAATTTTCAATTTTGGCGACACTAAAATCAAGTGGTTTAAAATGTCACGATGGCCTTTGTATTTTTTTTTAAATAATTGAGTTGGTAGGGAATAGGGACAGATTGTTAATTCTTCATTTCCTGCTTCTAGCCTTATCCAGCACCTTGTTTATAGCCATACAAATCAAGTAATATCAAGTAAAAGTTTCAGTAAATCACCAGCACTGTCTTGCTACAAAATATGGCTCACAAAGCATGATACACTTTTGGTAACTATGAGCTTTTTTGGGTCATAGGGTCCAAACGAGCCGAGCTACTCAAGTTTGGCTTGGAAAAAAAAAACTCGAAACAAGCTAAGCCTAACGAGCTCAATCCCCGAGCCTGAAAACAAGCTCGTTTAGCAAGCGAGCCTGAGCTTCGGTTATCAAGCTCGAGCCGGCTCGTGAGCCTATACGAGCCCACAATAGATATAATTTTTATTTAATATAATAAATATATATTTAAATAATAATAATAATAATAATAATCATAATTAATAACCATTACTATTTATAAAATTATGAAAAAACGACAAAATCATATATAAAATAATATCTATAATTACTATTAATTAATGTATAAATAATAAACGATTCGAGCTTGAAAAACTACCTTCGAGCCGAATTAAATTTTTAGAAAAAAAGCTCGAATCGAGCCGAGCACGAGCTTTCATAACCTAAACGACCTCAAGTTCAGGCTCGACTCGTTTGCACCCCTGCTCCCCTAGGTAATTATTATCAAGAATAGGTGATGCACCATTCAACAAGACTATGCGTTGTGGCTCACCTCTATCCAAGACTTTATCTTATCAAAAAAAGACAAGTAGGCGCTGACGTGATACTGGCTAAAGTGTCAATCTTGCTCACTTGATCCTGTTGTGGCTGCTCACCTTGAGCGACAGCTTTATCATGTTTTTTTGTTTTTTTATTTTTTATATATTTTTTATTTTTTTTATTTTTTGTTTTTATAACATTGCATAAATATTCAAATAAACATTACACAAATATTAGAATAACATCACACCAAAACATCACATCAAAATTAAAAACTATAAATAAATATTCATACATTCGCGACTATTGTTGAAAGTGTGGTCTCATAGCTCTCCAAACCGCAACGCTCGGGTAGTTATCATTTTGTATGACACGGTACTGGTTACGGGCCTCCTCAATCACCTCGTCTTCGTTTAAACCCGCATTGTCTTTCAACGCACTTACAAAGAACCCCTCAAATATTGTGCACTTCGTCAGTAAAGCTACAAATTTTTCATATATCACGTCCCTTGAACGAAAGTTGTTACCCATTAATTGATGGAATCTAGCCACAACCGCGCTCCAAAAAGTTTTCGTTCGCTCATGTCCTCCTTCTTGTAATGTGGTAATATAACTGTGGACTAACGCGAGTTCTTCCTCCACGTTCTAACTTCGTGGTGGGATTGGGTTTTGTGGGGGCGAGATTGGATTTTGATTTGGGTTTTCTTTTGCCTTTTGGGATCAGTTCGGTCAAGATAATAAATCAATTTGGTTTAATGTTTGTTAGATGATAAAAGTGTGTGTTTGATAACATACACACACACACACAATTTTTAAATACATTGAACTTTTCCTCGCTAGGTTACACGAGCTTGCTTGCTTGGGCTCGCTCGCGGCAACATTCGCTTGCTTAGGCTCGCTCGCGGAAACATTCGCCTAAGGGTGTTAAGGAAAACGCAATCCACGTGACTATGTGTCTATGTTGGTGACTCACGGCAGCTCGCTCACGGGCCACAACACATGTTCTAACCATTATAAAAAAAATAACTCAGGTACGAAATGAAATTCATTACTTTTTTCATATCACTAATATATATTTTAAATAGAGTAAATTGCCAAATGGCCTCTGAGGTTTAGACACCAAACTTGATTTTTATTACTGGTACCCTTAACGTTTCATTTGGTGCCATTTGGACACCTTTGCTAACTCAGTTAGAAAAGTCATTTAACTCCCAGGGGCAATTTGGTTATTTATGTCATCAAGGGCCAAAATGGCAGTTAATGGAAAGTTATAAAAAAAATGAAATTCAAACCCTTTCCCTCCTCTCTTTTCCGGTAAGAAAAACCGGCCAACTCCGGTACGTTTCCGGCGATAATAAAACCCGGATTTTTATGCTTTTTATGATCCGATTTCGAATCCCATACGTTTTTAGATACCGAAAGGTAGAGTAAATAGTTCCAAAAAGAAAACGTGTTCGTTTTTCAGATACCGAGCTTTTTAGATCGAAAAACGTATGGGAACAATCTTCCTCGGTCCATCCGCAACACCCACAGGCGGTGTTGAAACAGCCACAGCAGCCGGAGCCGGTGTCGAAACAGCCGAAGCAGCCGCAGCAGCTGGAGCAGGCACAGAGCTGCCACACTACTAGAAAAATGGGCTATTGTCACCAAAAGTTGCTACCTAAAAAAATGGTAGCAAATTTAGCAACCGATTTTACACCAAAATATGTATTCTAAGATAAGGTAACTAATCGGTTGCAAATTTTGACACTGTTTATTTTGTGTGTTAAATTCGTGAGAAAAATAATTAAAAAGAATTAAAAAATAATAATTTATAAAAAAAAACATAATAAACCTATTGAACTGTGACCACCTTAGCGGTAGCAAATTTAGTGACCTCTTTCTTAAAACGTAATGCATATATATATGGTAGCTAATCAGTGGTAAATTTTGAGACTAAATTGCTACCATTTTAGCCACGATAAAACGGGGCTATTGTCACCAAAATTTGCTACCTAGAAAAATGGTAGCAAATTTAGCAACCTATTTTACACCAAAATATGTATTATAAGATAAGGTAACTAATCGGTTGCAAATTTTGACACCGTTTATTTTTTGTGATAAATTCGTGAGAAAAATAATAAGAAAGAATTAACAAATAATAATTTATAAAAAAAACGAATCTATTGAATTGTGACCACCTTAGTGGTGGCAAATTTAGATACCTATTTGTTTAAGCGTAATGCATATATATATATATATATATATATATGGTAGCTAATCAGTTGTAATTTCAAAACTAAATTGCTACCATATTAGCCACGATAATTAAAAATACACTAAAATAGGCCTACGGTCAGTTAGATTCAATCATTGTCACTTAGACCCAATGAAGGTAATTTAGACCCAATAATGGTCAATTAGGCCCGTTGATGGTCAATTAGAACCAATGATCGTCAATTAGATCAAATGATGGTAAATTAGATCCAATGATGGTTAATTACACCAATGATGGTCAGGTGGATCCAATGATGGTCAGCTAGGCCCAATGATGGTCAATTAGATCCAATGATGGTCAATTTGAACCAATGATCGTCACTTAGATCCATTGATGGTCAATTAGATCCAATGATGGTAAGTTGGATCCAGTGATGGTCAGTTAGCCCCAATGATGGTCAGTTAGATCCAATGATAGTCAGTTAGATCTAATGATTGTCATGTAGATCCAATCATTGTCACTTAGACCCAATGATGGTCACTTGGACCCGATGATGGTCAATTAGACCTGACAATGGTTAATTAGGCCCAATGATGGTCAATTAGAACCAACGGTTGTCAATTAGATCCACTGATGGTCAATTAGATCCAATGATGGTTAATTAGAATCAATAATCGTTAATTAGATCAAATGATGGTTAATTAAACCAATGATCGTCATTTGGATCCATTGATGGTCAATTAGGCCTAATGATGGTCAATTAGATCCAATCATTGTCACTTAGACCCAATGATGATCATTTAAACCCAATGATGGTGAATTAGACCTGATGATGGTTAATAGGCATAACGATGGTCAATTATAACCAATGATCATCAGTTAGATCCAATGACGGTCAATTAGATCCAATGATGGCACTATGCCAAAACAGGTCTACGGCCACACTTTTGCAAAAACCACCCTGCCACACTTTTCGGTTAAATGTGTGGCTAAAGGTCATCAATAACATTTCAATACACTTTAAAAAAAATGTGACATTGACTAGCCTCACTAGAAAAGTGTGGTCAAATTTGACCTAGTGCCATAATATTTGATTCATTTTTATTAAAAACATAGGTTTTCGAAACATTTAGACCTAAATGTTAATTATTTTTATTTGTTAAAAAGTTTGAAGAAAAATATCATGCCTCAATAAGACTCCCGCCTACAAATGAAAAAAATCAAAACAATTAATTCCCTCCTAATCCTCAAAATATTTCTCCACAAGGCGACCTATTTACCCCAAATTGAATATTTCCTTCTCTAACCCAAAATGGTTTCCCCAAAACGATTTAATTTTATCTCGTGTTCTTATTTTTCGTCTGCAACCCCAAAACAAAACGAAGTTTATGTCAACTATATTCAATCTTCAACTCCTTGCAAATGATTACGTTGTCAATAAGGTTCTTGATTATTATTATTATTATTATTATTATTATTATTATTATTATGTCTTTCATTGACATCTTCTTTAGAACATTGTAGATGGATGTGCTTACCACAGTTGTTTAATTTTTAGAACTGCACTTCTTGACATTTATGCGGTGTTGATGATTTATTTGATTGGGTGTCAAGGGACTCAGCGGCAATAGTGGATGTTGTGGTACAAGCAGGGAGTGTATACGTCAAAAATTCTGACCTAGGGAGAGGTGGGACTGATATCTTTGCTAAGCAAACAGGTTGATTGATCTTTATTCTCTTACTCATTGTTATATTTTGAAGTAATTTCCAATGCCACTAGCTATTTGTTTTAGTTGTGCCTAATTTTGTACCTTTTATAGTTGTCGCTTTGATGTATTTTGGTATGGTTTAATATGTAAATTATGTTAAAGAATTCAGTAAAAATAGTATTTGAAGATATCATTCAGTAAAAATGGTATTTGAAGATATCATTCAATATTACTACTATGTCTATGTTATATGCCTTTTTTTTTAATTTGATTCAAGTGCTAACATTGCAGACTTTGAATGTGTAACATTATGGATGCCATTTGCTTTCAAGCTAGTGAGATTCATGTCAATGACAGAATCTTGCTACGTCTTCGACTGCAGGTACGTTATCAGTGGTTTTTCATCAAAATGTGTTGCTGTTTTTGTATGAATTTCTGGTCTCTTTTTCTAACTGTATTTCTTCTTGAATGGAACTTTTGATTTGACCCGTTTGAGATAAAAACCAACTCAAATTAACCCGTTCACAAGTAAATGAGTTAATATTATATTGTAATTTGAGTTTCCTAACAAATCATCAATTATGCATACTACAGGAGGATACATGAAATACACTGCAGCAACATAAATTATGCATTTGACTACAAACCATCTGTTATATAGGTAATTCTTGATTTTTACAATTTAAATTAATTGATTCCGATTGTCCGTTTGAAAAAACAACCAGCTTTAAGTCTCTCACCTACTTTTGTTAAAATTACGTATTGAAAACAGGCAAAAGATGAATTGTAGTGAGTACCTGGCTGGAAATATGGGCAACAAATAGTGAGTATCATTTGTATTATCTTGGCAAAAGCTTGAACACCCTTGGTCGGACTGGGTGGGCTATGATATTGTTCAGTTGGAACATGAAGTTTGGGGTTACAGTATAATATCCTTTAACACACTTGTATTACTTTTATTTCTTTTATTAGGTATCCAGATGCACTGACAAACTTGTTCAAAACAGGAATCAAGATTTGGGTTGCCAAATGTGATAAAATGGAAAAAAAAGCAACTAATACTAGGAATGAGACTTTGAGTGGGGCGTTGAAGAAAAGGATGACTAGGCAATGTTAGAGACTCATATCTACATGACAAAGAAGACCCTAAGGTATGTTTATTCTTTTTTATCTTGATAGTAGTTTAAAATATATAAAAGAATTATTTGCTCTTTAACATAAGTGGAATCATATAAACTAGTAATTTATAGTAGGATGTCAAAGCTTTCTCATGATTTATGTTTGCCTTGATTCTTGTAAACATGAAGTAGATATGGAGATTGTGATGTAGATATGATATATATTATTTCAACTTGAGCTTTGAATTAAAGGTCAACAATGATCATAGACACCATAATTTTTCACCAATACTTGACTTTTTCGTCTACTTTTATGCATTTGAATTGTTTCCCATGAATATTGTAATTGTTTGGTTTGTGTTCGCTTTTTTATTGTCAGGTTTGATGCCTTTAATGTATTGAGAATGTTAGGAATTTCTTATTGAGTTGATTAGACAATCTCAGCAGATCGTTTAAGTAAAATTTTATTCTTAGTAATAGTATGTAAATATATATGAACATGTTATTTGGCTTCTAGCACTAAAATTGTAACTCACAATTGGATTATGTTACTGTGCAACTTACTTGAACCGTTATTAGTTTTTGTTAATTCTGACTTCTTGATTCTATTCATTGCTTGTTTTGTAGATTGAAAAGTTGAATTTGGTTATCAAAGAGCTTGTTAAGAAAACAGATGAAGATAAAGAAAGGTTCGAAGGAATAATTGCAGGCTTGGTGGCTGAAAAAGAAAAATATAATGCGGATAAAGAGGCTATGAACAATAGAATGGGTCAAATTGAAGCTATGTTAACAGCTACAGGGCGAAAATAGGCTATTAACACTTAGACTGAATGTTTTGAAGTTTTTTATTGATACTTTCGGTTATTTGATGTTTTATTTGGTGTTTCTATTAGAGTCTTTTATATGATTTTAAAGTTGGAAAAACTGTAACAAATTTGTTTTATATAATATAGTTTTCTTGAAATGTAATTGAAATAATAAAGCAGGAAAAAAACCGTAGAAAAGCTAAATGGTAGCAAATTTTCAATGAAAGTGAAAGTGGTGGCTAAATGGTAGCAAATTTTCAATGAAAGTGGTGGCTAAATGGTTGTAAATTTTCAATGAAAATGGTGGCTAAATGGTTGCAAATTTTTAATGAAAGTGGTTGCTAAATGGTAGCAAATTTTCAATGAAAGTGGTGTCTAAATGGTAGTAAATTCTCAATGAAAGCGGTGACTAAATGGTTGCAGACTAAATGGTAGCAATATTTTTAACCGTTTTCGTGGTGACAAAAATATGGTAGCAAAATACAAAAGTGGTAGCTATTTGGTGACATTAGGGCAACAGACATGTGTGTTTTTGCTACCGCATTCTCGGTTGTAAAATGGTGGCTACAGAGCAATTGCTATCGTTATGTAACCGAAAATGTGGTGACAAAAGCCTAATTTTCTAGTAGTGCCAACAGATGCAGCACTAGTAGCTTTAGCTTTAGCCTCTTCAATTTCGGCTTCAGTTTCAGCTAACAAACCAATAGGGGCACCAACAGGAACCGATTCACCCTCAGGAACAACAATAGTAGCCAAAATCCCATCATAAAACGTTTCAACATCCATATCAGCTTTATCCGACTCAACAACAACAACAACAGACTCACCTTTAGAGAGAACATCACCTTCAGATTTAATCCAATTGATGATTTTGCCCTCAGTCAAAGTAGAAATAAGAGCAGGCATAAAGATCTCTCTAAAACATCGATCGAAAAACGTGTTCATTTTTAACTTCAATTGCTTTGCCGGTTAGGCCTAACAACTTTATCTTGACACCCTATATACGCTTCACCTAATTCCCAATTTCAATGGCAGACAGCTTTATTTTTCAGAGTCTATTCTTAGCAGTTTACTCTTTTAAATGCAACATGTATAGATTGAGTTTTTGCAAGTTGAAAAACTATGCTTTCAATGTCAAAAACCCATAACACCATACATAAAAGAGGAAAAATAACTTGTTGGGGTTTGTTGACCACACACCCTATATATACATGGTTAGAATAATATAACATATAACATGACCCCTTATTTTTTTGGTATCCGCGCTCATGACCTAGAAATTTTCTTTTTCATCTATCAGTTTATATTGAAAGAAATCCATGGTAATTGAGTAGTTAGATTTTAGATCAAGCAGAGTCCGGTATATTTTTGAGATCTTGTTAGTGCACGATGTCCCTAGGCTAGTATATAAGTTGTTTGGACGTATTTCGGGGTGTTTGGAGGCGTTTATACGCGTTTTGGAGGTTTAAGGGGTCTGAGGGCGATTAGCTGAGGTGTCATGCGATTATGATTGGGCCTGCACACGATTATGGGCCTAATCGTGTGCTTGGACTAGCGAGTAGGGTGATTCAGGTAGCGAGTAGCTCATAATCGCTACCTCTGCTGCTGCTAATCGCATGTCAGTGGCTGGTCGTACCCGGGTGGTATAAATACCCTCATTCTCAACCCTAGACCTCAGTTCTTGCCTCACACACCCTCCAAACACCCTCCCCTGGTCATAGGACGTCTGGTTTGATCTCTGTAAACACTCGAGCTCTGTTTTGGTGAATAATAGATAATCTTTTGACCCGTGTGTGTGTTGTGATTACTCGTTTCATTGTTTCAATCGTTGTTTCTATTATTAGAGCATATTAGAGGGATTCCGCACCTCTAGGATAAAACCCGTGATTGTTGGAACGCGAGTTCGACGGTCCTAACAAGTGGTATCAGAGCCGAGGCTCTTATCACGGGTGTTTTGATAACAAAAACGAGCAAAAACAGGTTGGTTTTGGTGTAAAAGTTGAGATTTTTAATCAAAAACCTGTTCTTAGTTTGAAACTTTGAGTTTTTATCAAAAACCCACATTTTTCAAAACTTTAGTGTGTGTTTTTCGGTTAAAAACGTGTGTTTTTGATCAGGTTTTGCTCTAAAACTATTTTGGTAACTTGTCTAATCATTTGGGATCAAAATACAATGTTTTAGATAAGATTTTGGGTCAAAATAGGTGATTTTTGAGCAAAAGTGCGGCTGCAGATCAGATCAGGCGATTAGCAGACCTTACTCGCCTATCCACATCAGACAATTAGGGTTTGCTAGCAATTAGCAGCTAATCGCATGCACTTTGCATGCAATTAGCCATAATCGCCTGCTACTCCTAGCGATTAGGGTCATAATCGCATGCTACTGTTCACGCGATTAGCCCTAATCACGTGACATACTCAATCGCCTGAAAATTCATAATCGCCTTCAGTTACTAGCAATTAGCCCTAATTGCCTTCATTTTGCTAGCAATTAGCCCCAATTGCATATACTTGCTAGCAATTAGCCCTAATCACGTGACATACCTATATTTACTAGCAATTAGCCCTAATCGCCCATACCACCTAGCAATTAGCCCTAATCACGTGCAAAAACCTCATAATCGCCTAAGACACATAGCAATTAGCCCCATAATCGCCTAAAAGGTTCTGGAACATAAAAATTGACTAAGTATTGGACTATTAACATACGTTAACATACCTTAACATATGGCGAACCCTTGGGGACATCTGAGTCAACCGAGAACTCAGTATAACCAGCAAATGAACAACCAAATGAACAATCAAGCAAACGTGCCCACGAACCCTTGGCAGTTTTCAGCTGAACGAAACGCGCAACGGATGCAACAAGCGCAAATGCAAGCGAATGTTGCCGGAATCAATCCGTGGGCGCTAGCTGCTCAACAGCAGGCAATGAATGCGAATCCTTGGGCACTCGCAGCTGCTGCAAACTCTCAGACAAATCATCTGTCGTCCGTTCTTATCAGTGACTTAGAGACGGGCAGTTCTAACCGAGCACCGAAACTGCAATACATGGCAGACTATCATGGTTGGAAAGGCAGATTTCAGTCTCATGTTGAGGGTATCGATGGCTTGGTATGGTCAGCTATCGAGAATGGGTACACAAGGCCGCTGGTTGAAAACTCCACTACTCCGGTCTCTATAGAAGACATGTCTGAGGATCAGAGGAAGAAGTATAACTATGAGAAAAAGGCGATGGCAGCGTTGAAGAAGGCACTCCCCAAAGACATTCTTCATCAGTTCGCGCAGTGTACTACGTCGCAGATGCTTTGGTTAGCGCTTGCTGAGCGTAATGAGGGAAATCAGAAGACACGGAAGGTGAAGGTGGACCAGTTAAAGAAGGAGTTTGAGAATTTCAGTGCGATGGGAAATGAATCACTGAGAGATCTGACAGCTCGATATTATCATCTGATGTCCGAGATGTATCAGTACGGGGTTATCTACACGTCAGCAGAACTTGTGGAAAGATTTGCAGAGGCGCTCCCGTCACACTGGCATCAATGGCTGGACATTCAGAAGTCCAACAATGTTTATCAGACACTCTCCATCAACGAGTTCGTGGCCGAGCTGGAGAACAAGGAGATCGAGGAGATCAGGAGAGCTAATAAGCCGCCCGTTGTTCAGAATCCCAGCATCTATTATGGGAATCCAGCTCAGGACATCAGTGTGGGTGGATCCAAACCTCAGACTGCGTTCATGGTTAATCCTGATCCAGTCTTTGCGTTTGACAACTATGGACCCCCATCTGATGTTCCTCCACCTGTCTTTCCTTGGGGTCAAGGAAACTAGTATCCTTCTAATTTTAATGCTAATACTAACCAGTTTGGTGTTAACCCGTTTGCTCATCTTGCAGCACCAGCTCAGGCAACTCCCAACTTTGGTGGACCTTCTTCATCAGGGTTTGGTGGTGCCTCATCTGCTAACTTTGGTGGATATGGAGGTGCTACTACTTCAAATCAGGGTGCTTATCGGACCAATCCTGTTGCAGAACAGCTGAACACTTCGGGCTTTGAGAAGGTGACTGTAGAGCTAGCCCAAGAACATATGGCTCTGCTGTCAACCTTGGTCAATTCCTATAGTGGATTAGTTGCGGGGCAGATCGGAAATCCTTATCTTACTCAAGAAGATTATGCCCAGATCGACAAGGATGACATGGATCTGATAGACATCCAGTGGCACTTCGCTAGTGTGGTGAGACGTGCAAAGGACTATATGGATAGAACTGGAAAGAGAGATGTGCTGATCAACAACAACACGAAGTTTGGGTTTGATAAAACAAAGGTCACCTGTTACAACTGTGGCAACCGAGGACACTTTGCCAGAGAATGTGATCGACCGAGACAGCAGGGAAATCAGAATCCTTTCAACAACAACAGAGGCAATCAGAATAATCAGAGGCAGCAAGCTCAGACACAACCGAATCAAAATGCTGAACGAGCTCTTGTCTCAGTTAATCATCAGAACCAAAGGCCTCAAGCAAACAACAATCAAGCCTTGGTAGTTCAAGAAGATGAAGTGTTCAACTGGAATCACCTCATCACTGGTGAACAAGCTCCTCAGGGTGGTGCAGCATGCTTTGCCCAAATTATGTCTGATACTCAAGAAGAAGTTGAAGAGAGTCCAAGTCAATCTGAAGTAGTTATTCCTGAAGTTGAAGCTTTGGATTGTGATTCGGATTGTGATTCTGATGAAGGGGTGGATCTGGAGGATTTGTTAGCTGAAGCAGACGCCTTGATTAGCAAAAGGTCAATACTTGTGGATGCTGACTGTACAAAGAACAATCTGACTGATTTCTTCGGACCAGTGAAGACGGCTGCTCATTATGCTTTGATGGCCCTTACAGAGTCGTCTAATCAGGTATGTTCTTCCTCCAATTCAAAATCTGAATGTGTTGATTGTAATAAGCTTAAGTACAGAATTGATGTCTTAACAGACGAAAATCTGAACTTGAAAGCTGACTTAAGTCAATGCCAAGAGAGCAATGAGGTTTTGAGAGCTAATGAGAAAGCCCTCAAAATCACCATTGATACTCTTAAGAAGGACTCCATTGAGTGTGATCAGCTTAAACTCAGAATCAAAGAATTAACTGATGAGAATCTGAATTTAAAAGCTGATGTGGGTCCATTGCAAAGGTCAAATGATTCCTTAAAACTGAAAGAGAAAAATTTTCTTAATACTGTTGATAATTATAAGAAGGATGTCTCTGAATTGTCTAAAACCCTAGCTAACAAGCAAATTGCTATTAATAATTATATAAATGAGGTTGAAGACACTAAGAAACATTTGGCCATTGTCAATTGTGACTATCAAAAGATCAAGAAGAAACTTGAGAGTTACCTGAACTGCAAGTATGTTCTTGATCATATCATTGAACACTCAGATAAGGAGGGCAATTCCACCAGTCCCAAATATGCTCAGTGTCCTCCTCCGGTGAGATTTGAACATCATCACAATGATATCTTACCGAAGGAAGAGTTTATGGACTTGGCAGCAGAAGCAGCTAAAGCTGCAGAAGCGCCTAAAGTGATGGAAGCAGTTAAACCTGCCAAAGTCACTAAGGCTGCTCCTCCTGCGCCTAAAGTAACGGAAGCACCTAAACCTGCTGAAGTTACTAAGGCTGCACCCACTGCTGTTGCTGCCAAACTTGGTGAGATTGCAGATAATGCAAGTGTCTACGAGACAGACTGTTCTGAGGATGAGCTTGATGAACCGGAGAGGTATGCACCGGTGAAGGATACGGACATTCCTATCCAAAATCACATTCTGTGTGAGCCTGAGCCGAAAGTGCAAGCCCCTGCTGGTAAAACAATCAAAGTGTTCTATCAATTGAAAGGGTCTGATAAAATTTATGCTGATGAGGATCTTCCTTATAAGCACCTGGCACCTGGTCTTGTTGGTAAGATCTGGCAAGAGTCCACCATAACAATTGAGAAAGAACAATGGGGACATGGGAAAAAGGGTCAGGGTAATCAGTCCAAAAGAAACAAAAGTAAAAATCAAAAGAAGAACGCTTTGAACCCTAAAGATCAAGCTCATGAAAACTCTCCCAAGAAACATGTTACTCAGTTTGTTGGATCTTCAGGCACTGAATTTGATAACTATCCTAAGACAGACTGGCAGAAAGAATGTCTTAAGGATTTAAAACATAAAAACACCTTTGCCACGAAATCCAACAAAAAGAGTAAAGATGTTAATACTCCGCCATTTGAGGAGTACAGATCCTGTCACAAGTGCGGGGTTCATGGGCATTTAGTTGCTGCTTGCCCCGAATTGAGACGCAAGAGGATTCAAACAAATGATGCTCCCAGTTCTAGCAATCCTAAACCGCCTGTTTCTCCTAAGCTTTCTGAGAAGCAACAGGGTAAACAGACAGTTTATGACACTCGTAACAAGATTGCTATGAACCAAAAGCCTGTTGATGGCAAGGGTCCGCAGTCGAGGGGGAGCCAAGTTCCTAAAAAGGTTCAAGCAGCGCCTAAGCCACAAGCACAGGCTGCAGCTAAACCTGAAGGCAACCCTAACACTGCTCCACGTGCAGTTAAGTCTGAAGTGGATCCAAAAACTATCCCACCAAAGGAATCTGAGGCTGGACCTTCTAGCCCTAAGGCAAAGAAGAAGTCCAAACCAAAGAAACCGGGACAGACCTGGAGACCCAAGTCACCGACTAAGAAAGGAGAATCATCTGTTAGTGTAGAAACTGCCAGACCATCGGAAGCAACACCAACTCCTAACGGAAGGTGGGTTGAATTTCCGACTTTGGATGTAGATGGTAGACCCAAGACCGTCAAGGCTTGGGTCCCCCTTAACCACTAATCTTTGAATGCCGTGCAGGGAGTTCCACAGGGCCTTATCAGCAGCCTATGGATTGTTGATAGTGGAGCTTCTGGGCACATGACAGGCGACTTATCTCTGCTATTTGACATCAAGAATATCAATGGGGGATATGTTGCTTTTGCTGGTAATAAAGGGGGATACATCACTAAAGAAGGCAGTATGGGAAATGGAATCGTAAGCTTTGAGAAGATAAGCTACGTGAAACAGATAGACCACAATTTGCTGAGTGTCTCACAGATCTGTGACAAGAAATACACAGTGTTCTTTGATGACAATGCTTGCTTCATTCTGAAACCTGGCTTTAAGATTCCGAAACAGTGGGTTATGATCTCAGCTCCAAGAGTCAACAATTTGTATGTTCTGGATATGAGTCAGGCTGTAACAGCTAAGGGGGAGGTCACTTGTTTTCTGTCAAAGGCTACAGAGAAGGAGTCTATTACGTGGCACAGACGAATGGGGCATATTCACTTGAGGAAGATGAATCATCTGGTTCAGAATCAGCTTGTGGAAGGTGTCTCTGTTAAGAATTTTCACTTAAATGACGTCTGTGTATCATGTAAGAAAGGGAAGCAGAAGAAGAAATCTCACAAACCTAAGAAGGTCAACTCAGTCAGTATGCCTCTCGAGCGGTTGCACATGGATCTGTTCGGCCCAGTCAATCGTAAAAGCAAGAATGGAGATTTATACTGTCTGGTTGTCACTGATGACTATTCAAGGTTCTCTTGGGTTGTATGCATGCAGCATAAAAGTGAGACTTTTGAGTTTTTGAAGAATCTGTTCACCAAACTAGAAAACATCTATGGGCTGAAGATCCGCAGGATTCGAAGCGACAATGGAACAGAATTCAAGAACAATGCTATGGAGTTACTATGTGCAGAAAAGGGTATTCATCACGAATTCACAGCGCCATACACTCCTCAGCAAAACGGGGTTGCAGAAAGAAAGAATAGAACTCTTATTGAGGCTGCCAGAACAATGCTCGCAGATTCTAACTTGCCTGTCATGTTTTGGAACGAGGCAATTTACTGCGCGTGTTATACTCTAAATAGGGTTCTTACGGTTAAGAGGTTCGGCAAGACTTCTTACGAACTTCTAATCCGTAGGAAGCCGAACTTAGAGTTTCTGGAACCTTTCGGTGCTCCATGCACTATGCTACATCCCGATGGGAAGTTTGGTGCAAAGGCAGATGAAGGTTTCTTTGTTGGATACAGTACTCCTAACAAGAGGGTATACAACAAAAGAACCAATAACGTTGAGGAGTGGCTTAATGTCGATATTCAACGTTACACTGTCAATGCACGCGGTGCTGGACCCGATTGGTTGTTCAACTATAAGAGTTTGTTCGGTTCTTTCAACCTGGATAATGTTGTAGATGATGCTGTAGCGCAGATGTATTACGAGTGTGAAAACGCAGCTAGCTCACCGCTAATGCGTCCGATCGTGGTTAATGCGCCTGCGCCCGCCGCATCTGATGCTTCTACATCCATGGGTCCCCCTGATAAAGCCGCAGCAGTTGAAGTTGAGGAAGTCTTTCAGGAAGCGTCAGAGGTTATGGAATCTTCTTCAGATGAGGAATATACAGAATCTCGGGAAACTCTTACTGAAGAACTGGCTGGAAATGGTGAATCTGCCAATACAGCTCCAGTTCCTCCTACAGGGAATGATCAAGCTGGTCCTTCTTCTTCAGCAGCTCCTGGAATCGGTCTACAGATTGATTTCTCCGGTTTTAATTTGCAACCCGCTGCTCCCTCTAGTACAAGTGCTGCTGAGACGAACATCTCTCAGGGACTTGAAAATCTCAATCTGCGGTCGGATGATCCAGTGCCGGCACATCCGGAATCTCGGATTCACGACACTCATCCTCTGCAGAATGTGATTGGTGATCCGACTGGTAGAGTGATGACACGCAGTCAGCTCAGGAATGCCAGTCCAAGTGACAACTCCGCTACCCTAGCTCTTTATTCGGAGATCAGAAAAGCAGGTCATCAGAACGATTGGTCTTTTGCTCTTTATGTGTCTCAGGTGGAACCGCGATCCGTCCAAGAGGCTTTGAGAGAAGAACCATGGATTGAAGCAATGCAGACAAAGCTTCAGCAGTTCCAAAAGCTAGGAGTGTGGGACTTAGTTGACTTACCTCCAGGCGCAAAGAAAATTGGAACAAAGTGGGTCTATAAGTGTAAACGGGATGACCGCGGGGTAATTATCAGAAACAAGGCTCGATTAGTTGTCCTCGGCTTCCGTCAAATCGAAGGAATAGATTACAACGAAGTATACGCTCCAGTTGCGCGCCTTGAAGCTATCCGGATGTTCTTAGCTTACGCTTCGTACAAACGGTTTAAGGTGTATCAAATGGACGTGAAAAGTGCTTTTCTGTATGGTATCGTGAAGGAAGAGGTGTATGTTTCACAACCTCCGGGGTTTGAAGATCCACTGCATCGTGACAAGGTTTACAAACTGAACAAAGCGTTGTATGGGCTTCATCAGGCTCCGAGAGAATGGTATCAAATGCTTAGCAGTTATTTGATCTCAAATGGGTTCAACCGTGGACTCGTGGACTGCACCTTATTCACCAAGGAAAAGGATGGTGACCGTCTGCTGGTACAGGTTTACGTTGATGATATTATTTTTGGGTCAACTAATGAGGTTTTGTGCAGGGAGTTTGAAAAGTTAATGCAGGATAAGTTCGAGATGAGCTCGATGGGGGAAATGCAATTTTTCTTAGGCTTGCAAGTAGATCAACTTGAGTCGGGGATCTTCATCCACCAGACAAAATATGTTGCTGACATCTTGAGCCGGTTCCAGATGGAAGACTCTGCTGCAATGGCCACCCCTATCCAAACCAATCACGGGATTGGTCCGGATGAGAAAGGACAAGCCGTTGATTCCTTTCTTTATCGAGCAATGATTGGCTCGTTGATGTACCTCACAGCTTCAAGACCCGACATAATGTTCGCAACCTGCCTGCTGTCAAGATACCAGTCCAGGCCGAAACAGTCCCATCTGGTTGCCGTGAAGAGGATCTTACGTTATCTAAAGGGTTGTCCGACCAAAGGTCTTTGGTACCCTAATGACGATAAGTTTGATCTCGTTGCTTATAGTGATGCTGACTATGGCGGATGCAAGAAAGATGCAAAATCCACATCGGCTGGATGCCAGTTCTTAGGAGGTCGACTAGTCTCGTGGCAGTGCAAGAAGCAAGCCTCTGTGTCCTTATCAACTTGCGAGTCGGAATACATAGCTGCGTCCAGCTGTTGCTCCCAGGTTTTATGGATACAACAACAAATGAGAGACTACGGTTTGAAATTTCTAAACACTCCTATTTACTGTGATAATGAATCTGCTATAGCGCTTGCTAAAGACGCGGTAAACCATTCCACGGCGAAGCATATCTATGTTCGGTATCATTTCATACGCGATTGCTATGAAAAGAAACTGATAGATATGATCAAAATCCACACGGATTACCAACGTGCCGATTTATACACCAAAGCTTTTGATAAACCTCGTTTCGAGTATCTTTTGGTTTTAAATGGCATTAAAGAAAAGCAGGATTAGATCCTCATTGGCAATCGTTTTTGTAAATATTTTCTTCAAAAACAGAAAAATCCAAAAATATTGTCGTTTTGCAAATTTTTAGATTTTTAGAGGGAGAAAATTCAGAAAAATACAAAAACATCAGAAAATGCAAAAATCAAAAAAATGAGAAAATTCAAAAATTCAAAAAAAATGAAAAAATGAAAAAAATGAGTTTCTTTGGTGGAAATAGGGAAGATGATATTAACCAATCAGTCGGACTGTCTGGACCTTTATCATCTTAAAAATATTGGATCTGATAAGTAGCCTCTACAATGATGTGTTGGTAGGCTCGAAATCATTTCCAAGTTCGGCACGGTGATATAAACCTAAATCTACTGAGAATTGTGTGGATTAACGCCGCGTTGGCATATGGTCTAAAAGCCTTAAATCTTGTTGATAGAATGCCAAAATCCGAGGTTTCTGGTCTTTAAGAGGTTGGTACATCCGGGGTGAACTGGACGTCTCTCAGAATAAAATGGGGTGGCATAAGTGACGTACGTTGGGTTAGCAGCCTACAACTGAGACACCTCTTTGCCATACTCAGTAAAAGAAAAGAAAAACAAAAAATAGAATAAATTCTGATAAGGAGACGTCTGGGAATCCTATAAGAGCAAAAAGATCATAAATGCCAAAACCCTATTCTCAAAGAGAATCGCTCTAAGGTATCAAATCATTAATACCTAAAGCATCGTACCGTGAAAAATCAAAAATGTACGGTATTTGACTTGAACCCTGGTCTGGATCTCACTGGTCTCTTTGCTGCAGCGTTCTTGCAGACCTGATCACCACTGAGTCCATTCCTTGTAAATACGGATGACAACAGCTTATTCACCGGTCACGAGGAAGCTTTGTGCATGCCTTGATGCGGGAATATGTCGCGTGTGCGGGGAACACCTTTAATCAGCTTTAATATTACCTTAACGTATCTAAAGTGCCTAGCGATAAAACTTGATTTTGAGTTTAGGTGGACAACAATACTGACAGTTGTTGTAGGATGCTTATTGGTAATTTTAATCAAAAACTGAAAGTATAAGGGTTCTAGTATAGTCCGTACACTGATATGATTCCCTAACTATCGAAACTCGCAAAAATGTGTTAGTGTACAGTTAATTGTTTTTGCGTTTTTGCTTATTTTTCTATTTTAGTTTTAGTAGATTAGCTATTCTTGATTGCCGATGATGGAAACCTAATCCATTGTAATCTTACTTCTTCAAGAATAAAACGCCGAAAAATAAAAAGGATAATTAATTGAAAACTTGTACTTTTACCGGGTCAAAACCGTGTGTTTTACCGAGTACAAGGGTGGAAAATGAAACATTTTCAAGTTGTTGAGTCATCATCTGAGTCGCGTGTGAAATCGGGTTGAAAAACGCATGTTTTGAACCTTTACTGGTCAAAAATGCAAGCTTTGGGGCTGCAGGGGCAATTTGGTAAATTGTGTGAAAAGTGTATGCATTTGTTATGCTAATCGCCCATAGTGTTAGGCGATTAGCCTTACTCGTGCAATCATAAGGGTGAGTAGGAGGTTAATCGCATAGAGGTTTTCATACTCGTGTATATCTATTAAGCGATTAGAGTCCATGTTGAATGTTACACACGATTAGGCCCAGAACTCGCTTAGCCCATACCACACGAGTAGGCCCAGGTACACATTTGGGCCTCTCTAATCGTCAGTAGTTGAAGGCGTTTAGGTCCCTTGGTGCTACTCGCGTATACTGTTCACCTAGCGATTAAGGCTTACTCGCCACTACTGGTCAGCGATTAAGGCTTACTCGTGTCCACTGTAGCACGCGTGTAAGTATACTCGTGTGTTGTGAGTAGCGATTAGGCCAGGGTATAAAAGGGGAACTTGGACTTTTCACTTTTCATTCTTTCAAAAACACCACACTGTAAACCGGTTGCCTCTCACACCCGATCCAAACCAAACTCTGCGAAAATTTTCTTTGATCATCAAACATTAATCCACACGATCTAAGGTAACTTTTCCTAAATTTTCAGATCATAATAATGCAGTTTAAAGGGTTAAATCAGCAAGTATTGGGTCAAAAACCTAGGTTTCTTTCACTTGATTGTTTGCCCTTAAAACTGGTTCGTTGTTAAGATTTCTTGATGGGGATCTGTTATTCGGCTCGTGTAGGGTCTATCTATACTAAAATTTTGACCTCAAACATCCTTAAAACAAAAGCCCCAAATTTGAACCTATGAACCCTAATTTTTGTAAAACAGCGAATTGGACTTATAATTTGCATGAAACTGAAATTAATCATAGGGTTCTTCTTTTCGGTTTGTTTAGGTCCAAATACAACCAAAATTCCAACCATTCCGACCCCTATTGAAAATTGGACATGTTTGGTCTTGAAGATGAACTGTCATGCGATTAGCCAAGCTAATCGCATGGACAGGTAGACGTTTAGGGACTTTTGGCTGCTAATCGCATGGTACAGCTGGCGAGTAGAGTCAAACGCCTATTGTTACTAGCGATTAGCAATGCTAATCGCATGTAACTATGTGTTGACCAAAATTTGTCAAACTTTTGTCCGTTTTGTCCAATTTTATCATATCTTAACCTGTTCTAATGATCGTGTCGTATGTTTTGCCTTATAGAAAAATGCAGTACGGAACATCGGAGAAGCACAACTGTTTGGCATTCCTCGGACCAGTTACAAAGCCAGAATGCAAGTTGTTCGAGGGTGTTATCGAATACTTGAAACGATCAAAGATCAAGTATGCTATCTCTACTGAATACGCGGCCTACAAGGATATTATTCGGGAATTCTACCAGAATGCAAAGGTCGACAACAGCACTGTTCCTGCAACTGTTAAAAGTGTTGTGCAGCAAAAGGACGTGGTTGTCACAGAAGACTTGATTCGTGAGGTTCTAAAATTTGAAGATAACAAAGACGATCCGATTGTGTTCGACACTATTTTGATTCGCGGTGGCTTTCTTAGAATGAAGTATACAGATGATGTTCGTACTCAGAAAATGCTGCAAAAGGGTTGTCTACCGCCAGAGATAAAATATTTAACGCACGTTGTGCTAAAGTGCATCGGCCCTCGCAAAGGCACTTTCGATGCGATCCGGGACACTTTAGCGTCAGCGATTGTTGCGTTAACGTTGAACAAGCCGTTCAACTTTTCTGGGATGATTTTGCACCAACTCAAGGAAGTGATTTTGCAGAAACCGACAAAGCACTCGTTCATAGTTTATCCTCGTTTTCTGCAAATGATCCTTGACCACCAGATTCCAGATTTGGTGAAGCATGATGATGAGTTGCTCGAGATTAAGAACATTGATGAGATCGAGCTGAAGAGAATGCTGCAGTATAAGAAAAAGCCGAAGACGGAACATCCACCAAGTCGGAAACTGTATGCATATCTCGCGAAAGATGATTATGAGGCACCACCTGGGAATAGGTGGAGACATGACGACAGTGACTCTGAAGATGACATTCATGTTCATAGACAGGTGTTCAAAGGTGATGATGTTATTGGCAGACCCACTGATGAATTGGGTCCCAATGAACCGGGCAACACGGGGGATGATGAGCATAGACGCGATGATGACATGTTTGAACCTGCGTCTTTGGATGTTGATGCACCATCCAGCTCAGGTAGGGGAAAAGAAACATTGGATGAAGGCCCGGTTAACATTGAAGATGTTGATGATGAAGATGACGACTCAGAGGCAACTGAAGATGATAGACCTGATGTGCTCAGTTTAGAAGAGGATAGGGCTCTCACAGCCGAGGCGAGAGAACTTCAGAGGGATCCCACTTTCACACCAGGAGGTGAGGATCTTATTGCTGATATCGATGCTGATCTAAGCACGCCTCCTCCTCACAAAAGACAGAAAACCCAGGCAGCAAAGGTTAGTAGAGGTCAGAAAAGGATGTCAAAGACTGTAGTTGCGCCTGAGAAGAATCCAAAGAGATTGAAGGGAAAACGTTCAGCTTTGAATCTTCCTGATACATTTGGCTCACCAACCTCTTCTACCACACCAGCAACAACAACTAAAGCAGCAACATCAACAACAACAGCAACAACAACTACAACAGCAGCCACTTCTTCAGCTCCTCTATCTTCCAGTGCAGCTATGCCTGCAGGTATTACTATGTCTATGCCTTCTTCAGTAGTCTTCACTGAGCAAGTCTCAGCTACTGTTGAAGCGACAGGTGCGCAGTTGGTTTCTAATCCGGTTGGTGACCACATCCGGAGACTGAAGGAAGCTGCAAGAACCAAAGCAGCTAAACCTTCAGGCCAATATTCTTCTTCTACTTCTGCTTCAAATGAACAACTCCAGCATAATGTCAGCGAACTCATGGCTTTAGTTGCTGCACAGTCGCGGGAAATAGCAGAGTTAAGAAGCAAGAACACTCAGATCGAAGAAAATGAGACAGCAATGCTTGAGTTGATTGGCGAGACCATTACTGCTAATACAGATCTTAGAGCTACTGTCGACGCACTCACCTTGTCTAATCAGCAGATTCTTGAGTCAAACAGGCAGCTTATGGAATCACACCAGCAGCTGATACAGTCGAACCAAAGTGCCTTGGCGAGACTGACAGGTATTGAAGGTAAATACAATGACCTCCAGCTCGCAAATGTGAACAATGAGCGCAGAATCACCAGGTACAGGAAGCAAAATACTAGATTAAGAGCTAGGTTGGATGAGTTGTCTGGAACTCAGCCTAGACTCACTGGTGGTTCTGAGGCTGGAGCGAGTACAGCTGGTGATGATGATGATGATAGTGAAGAAGAGGATGAGGATGATGAAGAGGATGATGACGAGTCTGATGATGATGATCAGGGTGATGGTAAAGGTGATGGTGGTGACCCTGGAGCCACAGGCGGTGGCGGGTCATCGGGTGGTTCAGCTGAGAGACGAGCTAAAAAGCGCCATGATCGTCGAGGCGATGGTCCCGAGGCAGGTTCTTCTGCTCAGGGGGAGCCATCACGCAAGATGAGCAAGATTCAAGAGCTTCGCGAGCAACTAAAGAAGAAAGCGTTGATTCAGGTTGAATATGTTGAGCCTCTAAACTGCTATTTTGCCTATGATGATGAAGGCAACCTGCTTCCACCGCCTACCATGCCCGAGTATGATTTGGAAGAAGGTGAGATTCTACCAGAGATGACACCAGAGGACTTAGCTAAAGTTTATGGCTTTACACCTGGAGAATCTTCCAGTGCGAGCCAAAGTGTGCCTCCTGAGTTGCATCCTGATAATAATGAGGTAGATCTCGAAGATGGAACCAACGTCCCAACTCCTGAGTATGTGGTAAATGAGTCGGGCGCTGGTATTCCAAACATTGATGAGGAGATGGTTCGAGAGGCTGAGGAAAAATTAAAGTCTGACTCTGCTGATATTCCTGATGAAGTTAAAATTCGACAGGATAAAATCAGGGAGCGCTATCCCAAGTGGTTTAAACCTGAAGAAAAGAGAAAGCCGGTTGAGCGAGCCGCAGTCTTCAAGAAGCGATTGTCGAAGATGTCGGGTAATGTGATTAGCTGGGCGTATATCGGTCACACGAGGATGCTAGGGATAAAATGGCAAGAAGGCGTGCTGTACTTCAAAAAATATAAAGACATTCTGAGCTTTCCGTTCTGGTATATTCGTGATCTTATTCGTCTTGATTATCCATTATATAAAGAAAAGGCTCCTCCACTTTCGGGTTTTTACACTAAGCTAAAGAGAGAAAGCATCGAGGGATGGAAAGAACTCGAGCCTCAGTATCCCAGATCATATCCAACAGACAAGATTCATCCCTTCACTCTAAAGCCAATCTGGGAGCACAAAATCAAGCCACCGAAATGCGTTTCAAGGATTCCCATTATGCCACTTGAACAAGACTTTACCACGAAGCTGTATTATTGGCACTATGATGCAGCTACTACTGAAGCGGTGATCGTCTTGGGCAACAGTCCAAACCCATGCAGGAAGATTAGGATTTGGGATCCTATGTGGTTGATTAATTGCTCGGAAAAGGATGTGGAGATGTTGTATCAGTACCCTATCATGCATCTACCTGTTGAAGCTGATCAAGCTATGAAGTTTCAGAGAGTGATCCGGTTTTGTTATGCTAACAAGGTTCATGCAGGATGCGACTGGTCGAGAATCACACGGGTTAGAACAACATCAAGCTGAAGACAGAGATTGAAGATGCTGCTTGTATTTTTGTTTAGTTGTAATCGTTTTTGCTTATCGAGTCTGTAAAGTTTGTTTGCTTTGGTATGAACGATGTCTTTTGGTTTATTTCTGTACGTATACTAGCCTGGTCCAAGGGGGAGTCTGTTAGTGCACGATGTCCCTAGGCTAGTATATAAGTTGTTTGGACGTATTTCGGGGTGTTTGGAGGCGTTTATACGCGTTTTGGAGGTTTAAGGGGTCTGAGGGCGATTAGCTGAGGTGTCATGCGATTATGATTGGGCCTGCACACGATTATGGGCCTAATCGTGTGCTTGGACTAGCGAGTAGGGTGATTCAGGTAGCGAGTAGCTCATAATCGCTACCTCTGCTGCTGCTAATCGCATGTCAGTGGCTGGTCGTACCCGGGTGGTATAAATACCCTCATTCTCAACCCTAGACCTCAGTTTTTGCCTCACACACCCTCCAAACACCCTCCCCTGGTCATAGGACGTCTGGTTTGATCTCTGTAAACACTCGAGCTCTGTTTTGGTGATTAATAGATAATCTTTTGACCCGTGTGTGTGTTGTGATTACTCGTTTCATTGTTTCAATCGTTGTTTCTGTTATTAGAGCATCTTAGAGGGATTCCGCACCTCTAGGATAAAACCCGTGATTGTTGGAACGCGAGTTCGACGGTCCTAACAGATCTCAACGGCATGCTCTCTTTATTTTAATCTAAAACATGCTTTGACTAATCAACTATTCAACTTGCTTTCTTTTAACAATGTTAACTTAATGTTGAGCCATGGCAGACGTCGCAATAGCCAACTAGCCATCCAGAAACCATAGGAACAAGTAAACAAAATAGCATGTAGGGCCCAAAGAAGTAAAGAACAAATGGACCCGTCTTCTTCAGTAGTAGGCCAGCCTAAAAATATATTGTTCAAGATTGGAACATTGGAACAAAAAGATATTTAAAAATGGGTTCGATCCCTTAGGTGTAAGATTTGGCTGTTAAAAAAAAAGATATTTAAATGCCACCTCGTTATCACATCAGCCTCTATAATAATAATAACTTATAATAAAAGAAATTGAATATTGATGAGGTGACATTCAATGGAGGTCTCAACCCTCCTTTGAATGTGCCACGTGGCATGTTAAGGTGAGAGTTTTTAATTTATTTTTTTATTTTGTTTTTATCCATTCTCCTACGCTTATCTAACCCTAATCTCTTTAAGAATTTAAAAACAAATTTAGATTTTTCTCTCTAATGTTTCCTCCCATCATTTTTAAACGTTAATATCTTTTATATACGAGATTTTTTAAAGAACAAAATTACACCAAATTAACGAGCGTTTTATTATCTTTACAACGAGTACCATAGTGCTATATAAAAAACGGAGAAAAAAACGATTATTTTTTATGGGGTTTCGATCATACAGAAAAAAAACACAAAGTGTTCAGGTTATTCATTAATCATGTTTTTTCTTTTAAACCAGGTTCTTATATACAATGTTGAAATTTAGCCCAATCGCCATGCTATCATTGGAATTTTACTCTTCTAAAGATGGATAGGTATACTTCATCAAGAGAAGCTACGAGAAAGAATCGCACAACACTGCAACACATGGTGTCACCTTATAGCAAGGTTATTTTTTTATTTATTTAATTACAAGAGTAATAATTATTACTATTAGTATTAGTATTATTAGAATGGTTATATTTTTCAACCCCGGGATACTCCCGGAATAAAAGCTAGTTTAAGATATATATCTTTTTGATCATTCCTTCTCTGAAATGCGACAATCTTCCAAAAGGTTTTTGTAGCACGTCACATCTTTTTGGTTTACCATCTATGTGAATATAATAGGTTAATAACTTGTTATTTTTAAAATAATTGAGTTTGTATAATTAATAGTTTATTGTTACTTTTGTTGGAAAAATGGTAGTGGAAATTGATTTTTCACTAATTTTGGACATAAGTAAATGTATTTATATATATGTTATATAAATAATTATTTCCGGGTTTGTGTACTATATTGTGAGAGTATCACAACGAACCAAACCACGTCTAAAATAGAGCTAAGATGAATGAGATATCGAAGCTTGAAAGTTGTAGGTTGGAACGTACAAAAATGAGAAAATGGATTAAGTTTTGTCCCACATTGGTGGGATGACAACACTTGAAGTGGTTTATATGGAGGAGCACTCCTAGTATATTGTTTAGTTTAAGCCAAACACTAGTGGGACCCTAAAGGGTGTGCGAAGCACCCATAACTCGCACACGCGCATGGCGTGGGTGCATTGAATTTTTGACCTTGTGTGCATAGTCTGGTACATGGCGGAAAGTTGACGTAAACCATAACGAGTGGCGTGGGCTTGGTGTCCGCGCTCGGGTGGTCTGTGGATACGTGTACTGGTCCGCCGGGTGGACTTGCAGATAGTCATCTGCGAATGACATGGCGAGTGGGACCCTAAAGGGTGTGCGAAGCACCCCTAACTCGCACACGCGCGTGGCGTGGGCGCATTGAATTTTTGACCTTGTGTGCATAGTCTGGTACATGGCGGAAAGTTGACGTAAACCATAACAAGTGGCGTGGGCTTGGTGTCCGCGCGCGGGTGGTCTGTGGATACGTGTACTGATCCGCCTGGTGGACTTGCAGATAGTCATCCGCAAATGACATGGCGAGGGGCGCAAAACTAGAGTGCGCGTATGACCTGGTGGAACCCTGGTCCGCGCAAGTCGTAGTGGCTCGCGCAGCATACGAGCTGCACTGGTGTACAGGCTCTTGCGCAGTCTCTAGCTGTTATCCAAAACTGTTTTAACTCGTATCAGTTTCGTTTGACCACATAAATACCTTTGTAATTGCTATTTATGATCGGCTTTATGATCATAATTAAGTTAGAAAATAGGTTTCAATTTGTGAGTTTAAAAGGTGAACATGAGTTCAGTTTTAGACTGAGAGTTTTTACAGATGTTGCCATGTAGACTGCCTCGTGGATTGCTACATTGGCATTTAACAAAAAACTTAACGGTGGTTAGTTTGGGACCAATAAAATTGGGACCAATAAAATAAAATCATTAACAAGATGGGACTGTTATATTCCAACTTTCAAGTTGGAATTATTGTTTTCCAATCCCTCAAAGTTGAGATTATTTAATTCTATTTCCCCATCTTTATTTATTTATTTACTTTTGTATATTGTACTTTATATTTCCTAACAATAACGAGAGTTTGGTTATATATTTATTTTATTATTATTTTAATAAAATTTTGAATCCTATTTCCTACAACTTTATAAAATTATATAAATAGTGTAACTTATTTGTTTTTAAACTAATAAATTTATTAAATGCGGTAAATACCTATCGTTAATTAATAAGAGTTATAAATATTTTTAGGTTGGTAAAATTCACACAAAAACTTTCATATATTTTCTCTTCCACGTACACCCACAAAGCAGCAATGGCACTGGGTGTAAAATTGAAATTATAAAATAATAATATATGTGAAATATTTAAATGGTTGTCACACGATTATAATCCTTTATGTGTGTTTGTTTGTATATGTATATGTATGTTGACCACCACCATCTCAAGTCTTCGGGCCGGTCTTCTAGTGGGGGAATGGTGCTATCATGTTTGTGGAAAATTTGATTCTGGTAATGGACCAAACAGATATGTGTACCCTTTTTCAAATATGCAATTACTAGTAATGATATTTTTTAGTGCGGGAAATATTCACTAAGCAAGTCTAGTAGTATTAAGTCGTGGAGCTGAAAAGGTGTCGTTTTCGATGAGGTCAAGTTCATAATTGATATAGAAGTAGGATTATAAAGATGTGTGATAACCATGAAAAAGAAGAAATCGAAATAAAGAGATTTTATTTGATACAATGAAAAACAAGGATGATAATATTACAAACTTAACTGTGTTGTACTGGTTTCATATTTGATAACGATGAAAAAGTATTAAGTTGTTAACCACACAAAGTGGTATAAGTACTTTCGTTATGGTTAATATCTAGTGCGATCGATTGTACCTTTTATTTTTAAGTGCTCTATTTGTAATAATATTCTTTAGAAGTTAAAATAGAGTTTAATTGCGTAGTTGGGGAGTACAAATGTGTCAAGGTTACAAAAAAATGACACAATTGGTAACGAGTGGCAAAACCTCTATGGCAGTATGGCTAATTAATCCCGTTTTGTGACTGCTAGGTTAATTTGTGACAACAAATTGTTACTGCTTAATTTGCGGTAAATCTTCTGACTGGTTAGCCAGCGCCAGCTAATTAACAATCGTTTGCCACCTTCTTTTATCATTTTACCATTAATTTCCGACCAGCTCCTTAACAACTGATTTGTGACCAATTTTTCTTTCTTTTTCCTTTTTTTTTATGAAAAAAACATTTTTTTAATTCTTATTTATTTCTATATACAAATAGACCCAAAATTAGTTAAAACAAGTTTGAACAAATCAAACATATTCTTGCTTTATTTATATTTATAGCATTCTCTAAAAAGTATCTTAACATTAAAAAGATAATAATGACTATTGGCTAATAACAGTCCCAACTACAAAAATAATCAGTAGCGGTCCTAACTTTCAACATATTGGCCACCAATGGTCCCAAACTAACTGAGGCTAAATCTGTTAGTGTGATGCTGACGTGGCATGCTTAAGTGGCAAAATGATCCTACTTGGCATCTTAGGTGGCAAAATAATCCTACGTGTCAAAAATGACCCTACGTGGCATGCCACGTCAGCATCACCCTAACGGAGTTAGTGATCAGACTAACTGGGACCATTGGTGGCCAATATGTCGAAAGTTGGAACCGCTAATGGTTATTTTCATAGTTGGGATTGTTATTTGCCAATAGTCAATAGTTGAGATTATTTATTTCCATTACTCCTTTATATTTATGGGGTCATTTTTTCTACTCGCACAGGGCCTCTGAGGGCCCTCGAATTCTTAGGGACGGATCTGGTGAAATTGCGAACATCATTTTGGGTCGTAAATTTTGTTTGCTAATGCTCAGTTTTCTAGTAGTGGAATATAGCATCGTACTTGGTGATTTTCACAGCCTCCTCACACTGCAGATCAGGGGCGTAGCTTAGTTGGGGCGGGGAGGGGCGGCCGACCCCCCCCCTCGAGTTTTTGCGTAGAAGTTTCGATTATATAGTATTCGTATAGAAAATGTTAGAAATATAGGGTTTCGACCCCCAAAACTAGTGACTTCCGACCCTCTGAACCTTCGGGTTAAGCTTCGCCACTCTACATATCATTCATTGGATGTACCCAAGTTAGATGATTAAAGCAGATTCCCTTTAAACTTTGCAAGGTATATAGGACTTACGAGACGTGCCATAAATCCATAAAAAGAATGATATTTGTGCTACCAATGAACTTCGTATCCATCTGCAGATGTAGAGTATTCAATGATCAAACATGTTAATATTTTATTTATAGATTCATAAATATCTAGGAATAGGGCTTAGCCACTTATAATTAAATGTGTTGAATGAGATATTAAATCATGTAGAAACGCAATATTATAGTGGATATATAGCTAGATATGGGATAACACACATAAATTGTTACTGACAAACAAGTAGCATATAATACTTTGTTATAAGTTAAAACTGATTGTAGTTTTACTTACTTTAATGTTAATTGTTAACTTATTGTAAACTTTATTATACAAATTATCATGCAACTTAAAAACTACTGTACAAATTAGAGGACGAGTTGTTTCTTTTTAATTTATTTTGAAAATAGCTTTAGAAAACATTTTTCAATGGAGAAGTTTAGTGTAAGTGCCTAAGTGGGAAAGAAGAAAAGTCCATTATGGGTTATAGTCATCCCTGATGATTTTAGCATTATTTATCATACTAATAATTATAAACAGAAGTATTCACCTATGGTTAAATTCTGCCTCTTTATATATGGAGTACGTACCCAACAAACTTTAAACCACACATTGTCTAGTCTATAATCCCCATAATTCGTATCAAGAAAACAAAGTATCCATGACTATCACAACTAAGTTGTGGTGCTATGTGCAACATATGGTGATGGTCACCATCCTTTTCATGGTCTTTCTCCCAAATCCAGTGTCACCACAGCCACAGACAAACTTAGTACTGCGGGCTTGCGCCCAAATTAACGCTACAAACCTCCCGATTTTTTTCAGAAATCTTAACGTAACATTTAGAGACATCCGTAGACAGTTATCCAACAATAACACCTACTTTGCAACTTCAGATCAGGCAAACAGTACTGAGCCGGTTTACGTATTGGTTCAGTGCAGGAATTATATGTTGACAAGTGAATGTGTTGAATGTTTTAATTTCGCGGAAAGGTCCGTTCGTACCTGCGATGCTGCCGTTGGTGCTCGTGCCGTTCTTGACGGTTGCTTTCTCAGGTTGACACTTACTAGTTTATTTCTTATGCTAACTCTTGTTATCATAGTTTGCTTACATTTATATTTTGGGTTAAAATTTTTTTTTTTTAATAATTGACGTCATTTACTCTATTCATTATTCTAATAATCAATAAGTCATAAAATTTTGAATACGCCGTTGCGATGTGTTTATTTTTATCTATACTTGGATAAAAATTTTGTGCAAAATTCAATTGGGAAAATATAATTTATTTGTTTGTTCTTTACCGTATTGATATTGTCCGAACTACTTTGGTAACACTACCAATATTCATTTTATGTTTTTTGGTAGTATTAGTTTTGTTTAATATGAAGTTATATTCACTATAAAGTATCTTTTTTTATCTTAAGCTATGGTAATTGTCGATATTGTGCCGGTATCGTGATGAATCGAAAGGATAGTGTCCCACCCTTCTGATCGAACAACATCGATACCAATATCGTACCACTGGAACCATTCATGTATTCGTTTTAATGATTTTTTATCGATGTAAAAAAAGTGTCAATATTCTTTTAAGCATATCACAAGTTTATTTTTTAGGTTTAATCTTTGGGTGATACCGAGTACCAGTACTGTGTCATACGGTAATGAATCAAACCTATACCAACCGGATTCTCACCACAACACATGAGAAATTCCATTTGTTCATATTAAAAAGAAGTGACCACCCTAGTTATAAGTTGCTAGCTACTAGCTAGAGTGAGACAAGTTTAATGGGTCATGTAATATGAATACAGATTAAAATTTAATTTTGGATGCGGATCATCTTTGACATGATTGTTTTCCTATAATGGTTATGTTATAAATGAAGGTACGAAGCTAACTCTTTTTATGATCAAACAACATTGCCTGGCAATGTTGGCTTATGCGGCAATCGTACTTCATCACGACAAGATGTTTTTGCAACGGCTGTGGATAAATTATTGTTCAATCTTTCTATAGCTACCCCTAAAATAAATGGTTTCTATGCTGCATCAACTGCACCTGTTGTCGGTGCCAATACAAGTACAGCTTATGCTATAGCGCAGTGTGCCAAGACAGTAACAACAGATGGATGCAAAAATTGCTTAAATGTAGCATATGCTAACATAAAGAGTTGTGCCACTGATGTTATTGATGGGAGGGCTGTTGATTCCGGGTGTTTCATGAGGTACTCCGCCTCTGCGTTTTTTTCGAAGAATAAAACTATTGATATCACACCATTTCTACAAGAAGGTGAGACTTCTGACATCCTAAATATAATTTACTATGTTATGTGATATACTTATAGGAAACTATGTGACTTTTAATATCGTACTTCTTATATTCTTAATTAGCATGAATCTATGAAATTCTAATGTAGCAATTAATTAATTAATCATTCATTATTGTTTTAGATTCCCATTGAGAATCATATAATCAATATGATATGTTCATGTATTTTGTGAACATGTAACTTATTAATATTAACATGTAACTTATTAATATTAACTTTCTATCCTGATCGCAGTTCTTAAATTTGAGTTTAGATTAGATTGAATACGTATCCTTGAATTAAAATTGTCGAAAATGTATAGAATGCATCATGATGATAATCATTTATATAACAGGAGGTTCAAAAAATAAGGGAGCTGTTATCGGAGGTGTGCTTGGAGGTGTAGGAGCTCTAATCATATTGCTAATAGGTCTACTTTTATGGTATCGTCAGTCAAAAAAAACAACACCTATCGGTAGGCAATTTTGATTACCCTCCAAATGTATTGAACATGTTCAGGAGAAAAAAAAAAGTTATATTGATTTTATTCAAATTTTACAGGTAGCTTATATGAGGCAACCGAATTGCAAGGTCCAAAGGACTATAGCTACGGTGATCTCAAGAAAGCAACAAATGATTTCAGGGATGAAAATAAGCTTGGAGAAGGAGGGTTTGGAGATGTTTACAAGGTACTTAATTGCCTCTCAATCTATTCGTACTAATGATTGTTAATTCTTGATTATTATATATTTACCTATATCTTAAATTATGAAACACAGTCTTTTCTAGTTTCCTTTTCCTTCACTCCATTTAAAAAGCCAGAAACACAACTCTTATTCATTTCCTTGCACATACTTCCTTTCTTTCTTTAAAAAAGACTGCGGTTGGAGTGAATATTAATATTTCCTTCATAATAACCCTTAAGGTTACAAAGCATATTTTTGTGAATACAACATCAACAACTCAAAAGCGTTAAAGTTAAACGTTTGAAACGGGTCATGCCAAAGTATTAGCATAAATGAATTTAATATTTATTTAGTATTTGACAAAAGGGCTTAGAGCTTAGCAGTATCGTGAAGACATGCAAGATCAATACGATCTTGTTTGACAAGTACTTTATTGATCAAACGAAAATTAAAGACACACATCAAAACGACCGACAATCAGCTTTATATACTAGACCAAAACTTAACATGCTAAGACCCAAACTCCTAACTTGGGAAAATCAAAAAAATAAACAATTGATCAAAGATAAAAAGCCAAAATAAACATCTCATGCGTCTATACATTAGGGACCCACCCACTTTTGCGTCTACAAATTACAAGATTACACGTGGAAAGATAAAGACACATGAATTTTTAACGTCTCTGTGTCTATAGTTTAAACACGAGCCTATTCTCCAGACGCACAACATCTGAGACGCTACAATTTCCTTTTAGATGTGATGCGTCTAAAGAATAGGCTCGCGTCTAAAGTGTAGACGCAAAGAAGTTAAAGATTCATGCGTCTTATATCTTTCCACGTGTTGTAATTTGTAGACGCAAAAGTGGGTAGGTCCCTGATGTATAGACGCAAGAGATGTTTATTTTGGCATTTTATCTTGGTTAATTGTTTATTTTTGTGATTTTCCCTTAAATAAAATACATAATACATAATCATACTAATAAGATAAACTTATCTCCAGACTTTCTTTTGGCTTAGCCCTTCATTTCACATATAAACTAATTAGGATTAACTCCCTAATATAAATGTTCTAATCAGAAGTGACAATTTTAGTGATTTACTACAAATATTATAATAAAACTGAAGTAATTTGTGAAAATGGAACTTAATGCATCCTTAAAGGTGGTTCACCACAACATTCTGGCTTGTTGAAAGTTTTCCATGGGTATAGGATGAGCCTCTTAACTACTCATGGTTTTTGAAGTTAGTTTTCTTTGACTCGATCCACGTGAAAGAATCGGCTAAATCTTTAATATACTTAAGTCAACTTAATATCTATTCAACAACATTCGAAATACATATATTTTTTTTTCCTTTTGTTGGTCCATTTATTCGTTTGCACTTCAAGCAGGGGATTACAAAGGATGGGAACTTTGTTGCGATAAAGAAATTAGCCATAGGTTCCAATACAGCAAAGGATAACTTTGAGACTGAAGTAAGGGTCATTAGTAATGTACATCATCGTAACCTTATCCGCCTTCTTGGATGTTGTAAAGAGCCAGAATTACTTCTAGTACTCGAGTACATGGCCAATGGAAGCCTCGAAAAATATCTATATGGTTAGTGATGGGTTTTATTGGTTATCCTAGAAAGTTGCTGGTAATTACTAATAATGAGATATATCATATAGCTACATATTCGTTCTAATTGATTAACCATGTTTTGTAGTAGTATTAACCTTTTAACACGTTCTTTTATATTGTGATTTAGGTGAAAAACGGGGAACCCTTAACTGGAAACAACGTCGTGATATTATTTTTGGCACGGCTAGGGGTCTAGCTTATTTGCACGAACAATACCATGTTACCATCATCCATAGAGACATAAAACCAAGCAACATTTTACTAGACAACGAATTTCAGCCAAAAATTGCAGATTTTGGGTTGGCCAGGCTTCTACCTGAGGATCAAACTCATATTAGTACTAAGTTTGGCGGGACTTTGTAAGTATTATGGTATTTAACATATGAATATATATACACACACACGTCTTTTGTGTTTCAATAAAGATGAGAAAATAAATTCTCTAAATTACAAATGTAGGGGTTATACAGCACCAGAGTACGCAATCCACGGACAATTGTCTGAGAAAGTTGATACCTATAGTTTTGGAATAGTTGTCCTTGAAATTGTTAGTGGAAAACGATGTACTGATGTCCCAAATGAATCAGCTGGTGAACAATACCTCCTTGAACGTGTAAGTCAGTGATTGGAAGTTAATTTAACTAACTTTTCACGGTAACAATTTAGTGACCCTGTTTAACTTATGTCATTAGGCTTGGAATTATTATGAATCTCACATACACATGAAGTTGGTTGATGAGACGTTAGACCCGATTGAATATAGAGAAGAAGATATAAGGAAAATTATAGAAATAGCATTGATGTGCACCCAGTCTCCTGTATCTGTCAGGCCTAGCATGTCAGAGGTGGTTATGCTTCTAAGTGACCGATCACGGATGCAAAATCCACCCACTAGAAAAAACCTCAATATGAGTGACATAACGATACAAGTTGATAGCTCCACGTCTCCTGCTATGTCCATGACCAATGCTGATGCTACGATCACTGAATTAGAAGGTCGGTAATTTGTCACAGTTTGTATTCAAAGTGCTAAGATGGTCCAGGAATTGTATGCAGCGGTTTATTTGGACCATGAAGTTAATGTGTATGTTGTTATGTTGATGCATAGACTTTCATATACAATAAGAAATCGAATGAAATTGCATATGTATAATAAGCAAAGATATTCAAAATAAGATCTTGTAATATGTTTGGTATGCTTCAAAACTTAATACATGTTGGTGTTAGTTTACTTGTGCCCAATCTTCCATGTTCACTTAATTAACATTTCCCAGAAAGTATGATATTTATTGGATGTTGTATGGACTCAAGCCAAAGGGAAGTTATATATAAGAGTTTATTGAAGACGCCACAACTGATATAGTAACACTAGAAACAAAAGCCTCAAGCATATCATACATTTGTTGAAGACTAGTTCAAATATAACCATTGGAAGTAGCCGTTTAAGCAACTTAATTAGAGTGAATCATCTGTAGAATTGGTTTTCAAAAAGTTGTTACCCGAATAAAGGTTAAGTAGTTTATTTTAATTATGTGATTTCGTTGTAATTATTGCCTATGTATACCATACACCATACGACTCCCTTCCATAATTTGAACGTACTTTTTCAATTCCACGCTGCTAGGCTTCAATTCAGATGCTTCCTTCAATCGACAAAATCCTCACCAGTTCTTAAAACAGAGGACTTATGATGCTAGATACTCTGAGGAATTTTGCTTATTTTGCCCCAAATTATGAGTTTCGCCTTTTCGTTTGGGAAATCTAAAATGTTTGTGTAAAAGCTTTTTACATTGCATTAAGCTACATTACAGATTTAAAGTTATCACCATGGGTGTTGTTTGTTGCTGCTTTAATAATGAGTGTGAAGATTATGCAAATCCCAAACAGTTCTAAAATTAATGTGACATGTTGCACTACAAGAATTTGGGTATGTGGTGACGAAGGTTTAGGGACGACATGTTGTCGTTGGCATTGGTAAACCTACAACGACAACATGTCATCATCGCCACGGGATTCCTGGAATTTTTGTGTTATGTTAGGTCACCATGTGGCGGTGACAAATCGTCACCAAAGGTTAGCCGGAAAATGATAAAATGTTAAGAGCAATTCTAAAATCCTTTGATGATGATATGTGGTCACCTTAGGCGGATTTTTTAAATTATTTTAATATGTGATAAATGAATTAGGCACGACGCCTTTTTGGTTTACTACATGTAGGGCTGGTAATTTAGACACGAACACGATTATACGGTATTAACAGGTTTTGTGTCTATAACAGATCAACACGTTAAGACCTATTATTTTCGTGTCATGATCGTGTTTACCTATTCCGTGTTCGTGCCTTATCGTGTTCGTGTCTTAAAAGGTCTTATCATGTCTTATCGTGTTTCTTATCGTGTCTTGTCGTGTCGTGTCTTGTCGTGTTAACCTATTTTACTAGGTGTTCCTTATCGTGTTAACCTGTTATACACAGGTTCGTGTTCATGTTTGATAAACATGACACAATTAGATTTCGTACCGTGTTCGTGTTTACATGTTTCATGTTCGTGTCTTAACAGGTTATAGGTTCATGTAACTTGTTATACCAGCCCTAACCACATGGCGACGCCATATTGTCTTTGTAGGGGTAATTAATTTTCTATATTAACTAACTTTTTTATGCGTGGTATAAATTAAAGATGTATAAGACGTTATTTTGAATAATTGATTGACATTATTACGTAGGTCAAAATGGATTCCTAAATCACAAAACACACAGTACTGTGTTAATTCCACCAACTCTCTCTCTCTCTCTAAATCGTCATCGACCACCTGAACGGCTAAACCCAATGGCGACGACAAGTCATCGAGATAGGTCAAACTTATTTTAATAAATATTTTTTTATTTAACCCTATGGCGATGACATGTCCCTAGCTATAGGGTAGAAATTATTTTTTCAAAACTTTTATTTAGGTGATAAATTAATATTAGGGTGACCCCTATGGCGACGACATGTCATCTTAAGGTAAAAACTCTTTAATAATTAATTTTTTAAATCATAAATTCGTTTTAACGCAACCACTAATGGTGACAATTATTAAGTGTCTAAAGCAACAACAATATTTTAGTCTAATGTGGTAAAGCAATAGCAACAAACCTTTTGGCGACAACATGTCATTGCCCAGGGCCATCCTCACAACATCGGGCACTATAGCGATCACTTATGTTGTCGCGAAAAACTTTTTTCAATATTGTAACGCGTAAGGTTAAAGATGATACAAGTCACTAAGAAAAAAACACTTTGAAGATATGATTAAAAGAAAATTTTGACACTATAAAATAAACAGAAAATTAATTATTAATAGCAATGGCACTCAAAAGACCAATCAAAAGACCAACCACCAAGGAAGTTAGGAAGACTTACAACTTTGGAAAAAAAAGCAATCCACTAACAAGGGTAAATCAAATATCATTTATCATAACTATATATATGTGTGGCACTTGGAAGGCAAAAGTAAAATTGTACTATTTTAACGTTATTTTATTAAATTCGTAAATATAATGTTAAAAATGACGGATGATTAATCATGCATCAAGTGGTGACGTTGATAGTCAAAAAACAAGGGTGTACATGCACTAATCGGGTTTGTCCCGATTGCTAAGTGTTATGTGCCTTATGTCTAAGGCTTGATACAAAACCACTATTGAGCCGGGGGTCTCACTGTAAGCAGCCTCTTTATTTCCACGGGGTAGAGGTAAGACTGTCTACATCTTAACATTCTCAGACCCTACCTTAGTTTTTGCTATTTGTGGGATTAACTGAGTATAATGATGATGATAAGTTATACCTAACAAGTCCCAACTTCGTGATCGTATTGGTGGTCACTGGTCACTTTCAAATCTTATTCTTAGAGCATTGTTTGTAGTCACTAACTCATGATTTTGGTACCACCTAATAACTACAACTTGGTGAGGAAATTCCTCGTCATTGATCGCCATTCACCCAAACTCATTGACCATAATTTCTACTGCCAAATGAGAATTTTCTTTGGATACTTATTGTGTTTTAAATCCGTATTTAGTTTTGATTACTAAAATATTGGAACGGTTAATTAATTTTAGTGATAAAGTATATTATGGCCACTTAATCATATGTTAATGTCACGAACTCGGTATATAAAAATGACTTTTCATGTAGTAAAATTTAAAAAATCTAAACTAATTTCAATCAACCAATAATACATATGAATCATCCAACGTATTGTGGGGGTTATAGGAAAGACCAATAGTTGGTCAAAGTCAACAAACTTAAGGTCCTAATTCTAGCTTTACCTTTTGATCCATTAGGTAATAATTAATCAAACGTATGTCCAACTCATTATATATTCGCCACTAACAAGTACTAGTTTAGTCGCTAACTCATGATTTTGGTACCACTTGATTTACGAAACTTCCTTTGTTTAATTAGTAAATCAAAGACAATTATGGATTATTAACATTTAAGTACTAGCTTAGTGCTTACACTATTTTCAATAACTCATTATGTATTTGCCATTAAACCAAACTCATCGACCATGAAAGTAAACTTGGGCCGGATTTTGTAAAAAACAAGTTCAAGTAGATAGGTGTTCACTTGCTGTTAGTTCTTGGTTATCTTTCGTGCTGTAAATAAATTGGTTCAGTTATCGTTATTTTACTTCTACACTTATCTATATATATATATAAAACAAAGGTGTTTTGCTGACGTGGCGCCCATTCCTTGATTCAAGGTCCTCTTGAAATTGCCACGTGGCATTGTATTTGAAAGCTTTTGGTGTTTTTCAATTATTTTGGTTTTATACAATTTTAATAATAAAAACCAACTCAAACCCTATTCCCAACCCTATTCCCGTATTTCTCAACAATCACAATCCTTCTTCCCTTCAACCCTAATCCTCTCACAAAACCCTATTCTTATCTTCTGCGCCTCTCTCTATCTCAATTATTATTCTCCTCTTCATATTATCTTCTGCGCCTCTCTCTGTAGGTTGGGTTCAATGGTGGTTATTGGTGACAGTCACCGTCCGGCGATCTTTCGTGCGTCAGCCGTTCGTCACTTCTTAGTCATCCACCCACCGCCACCTTCATACCTGTATCACTTCTTAGTCATCCACCCACCGCCACCTTCATACCTGTAACTATTTTATGCCCTTGATAAGTCAATAGGTCGCTTTCATGTTTTATAGTTATTTTCTTCTAATTACTATTATTATTATTATTATTATTATTATTGTTAACGATATTGGAACAATGCTAAACAGCTAATAACTTCAGAAAATTGTACAGGTGAAATTGAATTTTAAAAGGTTGAGCAATGTCGGTATCAGATGAAGAAATCACGAAGCTGCATAGGGTCCGGAAAACGTGTTTTGAGATGCTAAGAGACCGTGGCTATGAGGTTGAAGATTCAGAGATACAAATGACTAGAAAAGAGTTCATTGATAAACATAATGGTTCCATTAGAAGAGAAGACCTAACTTTTCTTAAGGCCAAACCAGGCAACACTGATCAGGTTAGTATGCCTTTTCAATGTTTTTTGTTTGGTAGAGATGATCAGTTTTATGTTTATTGGATATATGTGTGAATGTTCTTTAATCTTGGTTAAATAAAGTGCGAAGGATTAAGCAGGCGCCAGGGAAGAACTAGGTGGTTATCGGGTTATATTATGGATGGTATTTCAAAGGGTGAGACTTAGTTAGGTCTAAGTGCGAGGCGCTTAAGCATTAAACAATGAGGGCTTTTTAAGGCGGGGCGTATAGTATAGAATAAATAATATACAACTTTTAGGGGTTTAAGACATGCTTTAGGCTTATTTAGAGGTAGCTTAGGTTGATTACAATAGGTTTAGTTCATGTTATTGGGTTAAGATTATCGAGCTGCAGATTACTAGGCTTAAAATTGGGTTTGAAGTTGTGTTGTGAGCTGTGAGTTATGACTGTGATAGTATATTAGTTGAAATAAAAGAAAAGGTTGTGGGATGTGTGATGATTCTTTTAATATTTTGAGACGCTTCATATAATATGTCATGTATCCTTTATCGATTCGGCTAGGTTTTTAGTGTTTCTTCATGTTGAAGTATTAGGTGTTAGCATTGGATTTATAGGCTGTTTTAGGTTAGGTATTGAATATTGACATTAGAGTTATGCATTTCTTTAGCCTTTTATGATAGGTGCTAATGCTAGAGTTATACATTGTTTTAGGTTAGGTATTGAACATTGATATTAGAGTTATGCATTTATTTACACTTTATGATAGGTGTAAGAGTTATACATTATTTTAGGTTGGTATTCGCATTACAGGTATAGATGGTAATGGGATTTAATGGTACCGTATTAGCTTAAGTAATTGCTAAAATACTTAATGGATGTGATACTGTAATGGTGATGGTTGACTGTCGAATAGTTACTTGATGATTGTTATTGTAGGTATGCCATTGTTATTGATGTAGGCTTTGGTGACCGATGGTTAGTGGTGCTGAGGAATTGTAACTTGCGCCACATTTGCTTCATGGTTCAGGTCAGTGAACGCAAATGAGAATTATTGATCCGTATTATTAAATCATATTAAATTTTTCAACCCCGGGACCTTCCCGGGGTGATCGGCTAGTATGTTTATATAAAACTAGTGGCATTGCCTATTATTAGGTTGTAATAACTGTTTATAGAAGACACGTTGTATACTAGGTCAGGGTGAAAGTTATTTATGTCAATGTTTTATTTATACACATTCTTTGAACCTCTACTTAATTAAACTAAGAGAAAGTAATAAGAAGCCACCAGAGATTGATACCTGTCAATTTAACCTAACCACAGTTAAACCTATTTTCCTCTTCCCTGTTCTAAGGTAAACCTAACACATCCTTATTTTAAAACAAACCGATCAAGATCTGACCACCATCACCACCACCTACCGCCGATGTATAATCCTTTGTTTGTTTGCCACTTTCAAACAAAAGCAAGTTCAATTGCCACTTTCAAAAAAGTCAACATAAACCAAAATAAAAAAACCCACACTCTATACATCTTCCCAACAACCATCCCCAACCCACAAAACCCTATAACAAACAAATAACTCCTTGCTTTTAACTAATGAAGGGAAAAAGAAATCACGTACAAGAATGATTTTGCGGATTAAGTGAATTTGATTATTATGCCTTTCAATAAAAGACTAGTAAAGAAACAGAGGTGTTAATAAACTTGAGTTGAGGGAGAAACAAGGTGATTCAGCATTGAAAAGAGGAGTGCCTTTAAGTGAATTTGATTATTATAGCATTGAAAGATATTTTGGGTTTCTGTACTTCAAAAAGAGGAGTGCGCTTGTTATAACAAAGAATCTATTTATGCCTCCTATAAAAAAAAGGAGTGCGTTTAAAATAGTACAGGAAAAGAAGGGTTGTTAGCTACAAGATCATAAGGTGCGTTTAAAATAGTAAAGGGTGCGTTTGAATTTTTGTTGGGTTTGATGAGTGCGTCTAAACTTTGCAATGAGTGCTTTTAAACTTTCAATGAGTGCGTCTGAAATTTTGATAAGTGCGTCTGAAAATTTTTACTTAGTGCGTCTGAAAATTTTATGAGTGCGTCTGTTTTTCACCAACTTCATCTTCTTCCTCTGCAACTTTTTTTGATGAGTGCGTCTGAAATTTTTATGAGTGCGTCTGTTTTTCACCAACTTCATCTTCTTCATCTGCAACTTTTTTTAACCTAATTTTTATGTTTTAATCATCCTTAATGAAACAAAATCCAGAGTATTCGACAACTATTACAATTCATAATTGTTCATATGATTAGTTTAAATCCTTTGTTTTTTATTTTTTTTAGATTCAAATACTGATCGTTCATTTTGTAATCGATTTTTTTTTAATTGTGCAATCATTCTGAACATGAATCGATCTGAAAAAGATGAAAAATCAGGGTTCAAATTAGTTATGTTGTTACGATTTGAAAAAAAAATAGACGGTTAGAAGGTTTTTTCCTATTTTACGCTTGGTTAGTTTTAACCCAGGTATGGTTAGGGTTTTTAATCTGCATCCTTAATCTAATGGCTGAGATTGCTTCTTACGCTTCTTACGTTAAGGGGGCTTTATACGTTATCTCTTCCCATTAAAGTAATTCTAAAATAAAAGAATAAATAAACTCATAAATACTCGTGATCTGGAGGTCTAATGTTGGGGATATGTAGTAATAACAAACGAAAACAACCGTATAATTGAAATCTCTGAAGGCATGTAGTTGCTTTCAGATTGAATCATCTCGACGGTTTCAATCGAAATATTCAATCGGATACAATCGGAGATTGAGAATTTTCTGTATGATTGTGATTGAGAGAAGAACCAGAGTGTTTTGACCAAGATCTTGAAAAACGTAATTGAATTTTGCCCATTAACTACCTTTTAGGCAGTTATTACAAGGTTTCAAAATTGCTAAATTTAGCACCTCTAATTCCGAAAATTAATTTTCTGAGAACCACCCCTTAAACTGTGCTCCTAGGGGCACTGCCCCCGAACCCCCATCCCTTAGGGCTTTGCCCCTAAGTTCATAATAAATTCAAATAGGCGTGCACTCCGCACCTCCAGTCAATCCAATTACCCTAAAATATCCAACATCTAATGTTATAATGTTCGCCTCACAAAATAGGGTGTGCTCAAATCCTTCTAATGTAAGAGCATCCACAAGAAGAATGTGTTTAGTGTGTTTTTTGGTGATTATGGCATTTTTGTTAATGAGTGAGGCTTTTAAGGAGAGAGAGATATATATTTAGTTTGTCCTGAAAAACTACAACGTAAGTGTGTATGTGGGGGGGGGGGGGGGGGGGGGTGTTTCAGAAATGAAAGGGAGCACTTTGTTTTTTTATAATGGGGAAATGATTGTGGGTGTGTAGAAGAGAAAATTGGGTTGGGTATGTGTCATGTCGTTCATTTTTCTCTACCTTTATTGTGGGTCTTCTAAGATTAGATAATATTTGGGAAATTCTATTTTAGTAACCCCGACTATCACTTATTGGTCGTTGTCACTCGCAAAATAAAAAACTGGCACCACCACTCAGTACTTTAAACTTATTTTTCTGTGTCACCGCCAAACTAACCAGACACTAACCCAGTTACCTTTTTTTGTTGTCGTGGCCTGCTTTTGCTGAGGTGGCATGCTGATGTGAAAAAAAAATATATATTTTTGTAAATACGTATTATGTCTTACATTTCTAAAACTTGATTTAAAAATATATAGAGTTTTTATAACCCCCTCCACCCCCCCCCCCCCCAAACTCAATCTCTCCCTTTCTTACCTGTCTGTAACACCACCGACACCATCAACTCCAACTCAATCACCACCATCTTCTATCTGCCACCACAACACCAAACCTCATCTCTTTCATTTGATCCACCACCAACCGCCACAAGCACCATATATCACCACCTGCCACCAACATCATACCTCGTCACCAGGTACCACCACAACCTTCATCTTCTGTATCAACGGAGATACCTTTGTACGCTGGATTTAGCCGGAATTCTTTCAAAACTTGTTTGTTGCCACTTGATAGTCTTCAGTCCACCACCATTAGTTTTTCTGCTTATACTACAAGCCTTATCTTTGAGTTGCCAACGTTGTACTGAACCCTAAACCCCAACACCATCCTTGTTGCGACGGAACCCTAGGTTGGTCGAAGCCTTTGCTCCTGCATCAAGTATGTCATCGCCTCTTGTTTGCCCAAATTATTATTCTTCGATTTGCAGTTGAGTTAGGTTTCGTACGGAAAACAGTGTACGGTGGATATGATGTGTATAGTGGCAGAAGTGGGTGGTGGGATGATGGTTAGCAGTGGTGGTGGCAAAAAAAGGAGACTATGGTGAGAGAGGGGGGTTATAAAAAATAATACAATTTTTAAGAATATTTTTTTTACACATCAGCATGCTAACTCAGCAAAAAAAGGTCAAGTCAGCAAAAATAACTGCGTTAATGTCTGGTTAGTTTGGGAGTGACACAAGAAATAAGTTTAAAAGTACAGTGTGGTGTGGTCATTTTGTTAGTTGATGGTGGCAATGGCCAATAAGTGATAGTTGTGGTTATTAAAATCCAATTTCCCATAGTATTTTAGTGTAACCAATTTTTTTCTAAAAAAAAGTATATAAATTGATAAATAATATTAACACCCTATAATAATATAAATATTTGTTATGCTAATGTATATTACCTTTCTAATATATGATTTTTTATTTTTTTATTAACACTGATTTTATTTTATATTTCCATAGTAATTGTATGTAGTTAATTTGATCATTTAATCTTTGTTTATAAACACTTTTATATATATTTAAAGAATAATAATAATAATAATAATAATAGAGATAAGAAGTATAAAAAAGCAAGTTAGTGGACACTTACCTGAATTTTTAGTTCTTTTTCTTGAATTCCAACAATTCTAAGGACCAAACATCAATTTGATTAGCCTAGTGAATCTCCTGTTAACATACTTTTGGTCAATGTTTCAGAATCAGACCTAATGTTAAATCGATCTTCTTACTGGTTCACTAGTTCAACCGGTCGAGTCGGATGTAAAAACAGGATAATCTTGTAAATATTATAAAAATTGGCAGGGTATAATATGATTAGATTATATATATATATATAGGGGAAGGATATTTTGGAAACCCCTTCCAGTTAAGAAAACCTTGAAAACCCACATCTTGACCATCCATTCTATGAGATCAAAGGTTGTGATGTATTTGAAATATTTTAATAATAAAGTTGATAAATAAAGTTACAAAAGGGCAAATTAGTCCAAAATACAATGTTAGTACTCTTTCTCCTCTCTCTTCTTTTTAGTATCTCTCTCCTCTCTCGTCTCTCATCTCTTTTCTCTCGTTTCTCTCTCATCTATTTCTTTTTATCTCTCCTCTCTCACATATACATACTGATGTTATCAACTTTCAAAGCATCTGGTTACAAATGTTTTTTGTAACATGTTCGATAAACACATGTTTAAAGCCTCAAAGTAACAGATGTAACTTGTAACAAAAACATATTATAAATTATATCCCAAACAAGAAAAACATATGTTTTTAAATGATAACAAATGTTTTTAGATGAAAAACAAGCTGCCATATACAAAAATAAATAAATAAACACAAAAACACAAATGTTTTTAGATGAAAAACAAATGTTTTTGGATACATAGTCACAAAAATACAAAATGAAGACGTAACAGACAAACCCCATCTTTGTTTAATGGTCTGAAGCAACAGCCAAAATTAATAAATATGAAATGGGTTATCTATCTTCAAGTTGGAAGGAAAGTCAGATGTTGACCTTGTGTGGAGCCAATTTAGCTAATCTAGTCACATGGGTACAAGTTGTTTGTCACGTTGTTTAACATCATACTCTTTTATCTCAAAAAAAAGGAAAAGAAAAGAAGCAGCAACATATGAACATGTCTAAACATAATCCTTCAACCACCAGTCTTCTTAAACCTCCAGCCCCAATACCACCATTTTTTATTTCAGATCTAAACATACAACACCACCGTCTGAAAAAGATCATCGTGTGTGAGGGAGAGATATGGTGCACAGATCTGGAAGTACAGATCTGTTACAGATTTGGAAAATACGGATCAGTGGTTTCAGATAGTGTTTATGATAGGTGGTCACGGTGGAGGTGGAGGTGGTGCCCGATGGTGGCTGAAAAGCGTTAGTCTTGGCCGGTTGATGGTGATGTTTATTGGTGTTGGGTAGTGGCCGGTTGGTTTCGATGGTGATGTTTATTGGTGTTGGGTGATGGCCGGTTGAGATTCACGACAGTGTGGAGGTTTTGGACTTGATTTGATCTTGGTTGAACACCACCATTGTTGTCGTCACCATCATCGTTACCACCACCATTGTCTAGTTGTCACCACTCTAAAAGACTCTAGGCGTGTAAGAGAGAAAGAGATATGGATGTTATAGTTGTGATGCAGGTGATTATCATGTGTTTGTGAGAGAGATATGGTGTGTGTATGAGGGAGAAAGAGATTGGCTTGTAAAGTAAGCCTTTGTATAGTACAAAAGCAAAAGCAAGATTGACATCCATATAAAGTTTGTACTTAGCATATATTTTGTAAATGACATAAAGGCCCTTTGAGCTAATAAGAAAAAGATGTACGTGGCATTATGTGGATCACTTATTTGGGTTTGCTGGGTTTAATCAACTCAACATGGTTTTCACTTTATAATTACCCTATATATATACATACATATATATATATATATATATGGGAGGGTTTTCTTGAGAACGTTAAATATCATGAGAACAAATGTAAAAACCAATCAAAATCAATTTTTTTTCAATACAAACCTAATTCTAATTAAAATAAAACATTAAAAAATGAATTTTCTTTTAAAATAGTTCATTTTTTCTCGAAAGAACGAGTGAATTGCTTGGTTGGTCGCTGTGGTTTACAAATATTGCACTCTTAGTCCTCGGGCTTCAATAATTACACTGTTGGTCCTTAAGTTTGTCAAAACTGCACCCGCGTGGTCCTTAATCCTAACTGCCGTTAATTTCCTCTGTTAAAAACAAGTAAATACATTTTTACCCTCAATTATACAACTAAAAAATTAAAAAAAAAAAGATAATAAAAAAATAATATTAAACCCACCCCTTCTTCTTCCCCAAACCACCACCATCATCTCCCCTCACACTAACCTCATTTCTTCATCAACAACCACCTCCACCTTCAGAAATCACCACCACCTGCAACCAACTTCACCACCGTGTGTGTTGATTGTTTCCCTTTATTCTTTAACTTTTAGGCTTATGATCGTGATGATGTTTGATTGTTTAGAGGTGCACACAAAAACCGGATGCTTTTAAGAGTTATCATCGTGTAATAATCAAGTTTTAATATGGGTTTATAGATGTAACCGTCATCCACAAAAATCGAGATCAAACGTTCGAAATCTTCATACACATCTATAAATTGAACCTTGCAAACCATTCTCAATCCTTTAACCATCTTAAAACTATAAAATTCGTGACCAGAAGAACCTGTAATCGAAGCTTAAAACAAGTCGGTCGTCGACCCTTGTTGACCATCGAATCGATCTTGTGAGTCAATCTTTTCCTAGCCGTTTTGTTCCGTGATAGTGTCTGAATAATAGCCCCATAATATTGACCTTTAATCCTGTTGTTATCGGGTTTATTAGAAATTGTGTTTTAGTGCTACAGAGATGGTGGAACGGTGGTGTTACCAGGTGGTGGTCGGGTGGGTGGTGGAAATGCGGTGGTCTGTTGTTAGGATTGTGGTGGAGGAGATGGTACGCGGGTGGTGTGGTGGGTGATAGTGATGCAGACTGGATATTGTGTGGTTTTGGAGAAGGGTGAGGTGCGGGAAGAAAAAGGAATGGGGTAGGAAAGAAGAAGGGTGGGATTTGAAGTGGGGGCTCATTTAAAATTTTATGGTATTTTAAAATTTTTTTAAGTGTTTTGTCTTTTAGGATCAGAGGGTATAATAGTAATTTTATCCGGACTTAACGATCTAAACTAACGACCACCCATGCTAAGGACTGTCAGTGTTATGAAAAACGAACCTACGGGAACATACGAGTGATAAGTTGTAAACATTTAGGATCAAGTCTGTAATTAGTAAAGTTTAGGGATAAAGTGTGCAAGATTTGTAAACCATATGGACCAACCAAGCAATTCACTCTAAAAAAACACTCTAAAATTAACCTTTTACACATGTGTAAATGAAAAACAGTAAATTTACACATGTGTAAAAACAATTTATTTTCGTATACGTTTAAATTTTTATGTGTAAATTTTTTGTTTTTTTTGAGATTGTATTTTAATAATAAAGAAAAGCGTAAAAAGAAATTTTGAATTTGAAGGGTTTTAGATAGCGTTCTCGCGGTTCGAAATATATGTGTTCTCAAATTAACTTTTCAATATATATATATATATACACACACTATATTATAATGCATGAGGGAATGGTAGTTTAAGATACCCAAAAGTTAAGAACTTTAGAGAGAATTACACAAATTGTCCTTTCGTTATTACTGAAATTGTATCATCTGTCCTTTATGGAAATTTTTCACTTCTTATATCCTTTATTTTATCAATTTGTTACAATCATTTGTTCTTTTGCCTAACTTAGTTAAAAAACTTGGTTAACTTTATTTTCTAAGTTTACACTTTTAGCCCCTATAGTTTTGATCGAACCCTAACCCTTAATTGACCTCGATTCGACCACGACAATTAACGAAATCATAGGGCTATTATAGAACATCAAATTTCGATCAAAACCATGTATAATAACCGTACTTACCTGATCGTTTTTTAGGCTAAATCGAACTATTAAAATTGCGACTGGTTAATCTTGTTCTTCAAATTGCGAACGATTTGTTGATTGTTTATGGTATATTTTCGCACAGAAACGGTCGACTAAGGCATAAGATGTTTAGGATGTTCCATAAACGTTTAAAAATGTATTTTAAGAAAATAAAGGTCTTCAAAACGTTTAAAAACCCCACTTGCAAACCGAGCCTCTATACAATAAATTAAAACCTATTATAACATCTTATGCCTTAGTCGACCGTTTTTGTGCAAAAATATACCACAAACACCCACCAAATCGTTCGCAATTTGAAGAACAAGATCAACCAGTCGCAATTTTAATCGTTTGATTTAGCCTCGAAAACGATCAGGTCAATACGATTATTATACATGGTTTTGATGGGAATTTGATGTTCTATAATAGCCTTATGACTTCATTAATTGCCATGGTCGAATTCGAGGTCAATCAAGGGTTAGGGTTTGATCCAAAACTATAGGGGCTAAAAGTGTAAACTTAGAAAATAAGGTTAACCAAGTTTTCTAACTAAGTTAGGCTAAAGAACAAAGGGTATAACAAATTGATAAAATAAAGGATATAAGGAGTGAAAATTTTCCATAAAGGACAGATGATGCAATTTCAGTAATAACTGAAGGACAATTTGTGTAATTCTCTCAGAACTTTATTTTCATTAACAACCTTAAAATGAGGATAAAATAGTCATTCAACTACTTTTACACTTTAGTACCTCATTTTAGTTACTTTAATTCCCTCATTTTTAGTTAGTAGTTACACTTTTCTCTCCTTCACTACAAAATTTTAATTCTTTTATTTAATCCTATCATAACTTTTAAACTATTATGTTTTATAAACATTCAAAAAATACCGTGACGATTTGCTCATTTTTGTCGACGTTTCGTT